>OX383950.1:7500-4865000 GCA_947532085.1 Elegia similella | reverse complement strand
ATAAAGCGTCTATTATACCATCCTGAATTTAGGACCCGGAAATCAGTCAACGGACAGTTTAATCGCATTCAGGACGGTCGCATCCGATTTAGGATCCGTTTTCAGGACAGAATGGCTTCCGACGTCCTAAATCGGAAGCATAAGTGAAACAATATTGAATTTAGGATCGCCGCATGGGAGGGACGCCGCTATACGTTAGAAACGATACGAGAATATCTCCAATCGCATCGCACGCACGTTTAGCGGCGTCCCTCTCACGCATTCAGGATGGCTCAGCTCAGAACGCTCATTCTCCGTTTAGGCTACGGCAATACCAATTTTTTGGTTTTTTGTTAATGATGGAGCCATAACTTTTATTTGCTCGACACGTCTGTCTCTTGTCGCTTGTCGCTTCATCTAATTCAGGACGCGTTCAGGACGGTGTAATCAGGAGCTCCGACGACTGAATTTCGTGTCCTAAATCGGATCCTGAGTTTAGGGTATCCTTAACTGTTAGAGCCAATAATGCCAATGTAAACCACATAGGCATAACTATGCGACAGCTCACGCACACTTGCCTGAGTAATGCCTTTATTGCTACGAACTATGTAAACACGTACATGGAAAAATGCACGCAAAATTTAAAAACAGTTTTCTAAAAGGTTGGTTAGTGGTTACAGAAACATTAAATCTGTTACACTTTTACAAGTGTTAAGAGCAAAACAGGTTTGCAACACCCAAATAAGTGTTACGGGAATAATTATTAGATTTAATGTGTAACTGGCTAGCTCCGTGGCGCAGCGGTCAACACGCCAGCCTGCGACACGAGAGTGCCCGGGTTCGAACCCCGGCCAGGTCAAGATGGAAAATGATCTTTTTCAGATTGGCCTGGGTCTTGGATGTGTATCTATATATGTATTTGTTATAAAATATAGTATCGTTGAGTTAGTATCCCATAACACAAGTCTCGAACTTACTTTGGGGCTAGCTCAATCTGTGTGATTTGTCCGTATATATTTATTTATTTACTCTTATGAATGTGTAGTGTTTTTGAGTCCCTGGTTTAAATCCTGTGGCGAGTTAATTTTTGTTCAATAAAAGCTGTTTAAATTTCAGGCGTGTGGACACGATCCTTTTTTCTAATATTTCGCTATGGTACAACATGTATGCAATAACCAGGGGACCTAATTACTACTACACCATATGCATACTCCAGGAGATGATCCGGACTTCTGAAAAACTGTTGAATAGGAACCAGTGCAGCCCGTGAGTCACCTTCAATCATTAAGAGTGTCCTCGAAGCAGATACCTACTTACAAACGGCGAAAGGGGCTACCAACAACTATAATACTAACGACGGCCTCCGTGGTCCAGTGGTTAAGGCGTTTGCCTGTAGACCCGGTTGTCGTGGGTTCGATTCCCACGGGAAGCATACTTTGGTTGTTTCCAGTTTGGTTTAGGCACTGCAGGCTTGAATCGCCTGATTGTCGGATAATAAAGATGATTCCGTGCTTCGAAAGGCACGTTGAGCCTTTGGTCCCGGCTGCCATCTGGTAGTCCTTAAAGGGACCACGTCAGAGGCCGAGAGGCGGTTCTGAAGAACTGACACCAGGGTGTGCATGGTCGATTGACCGTGTCACCTAAACGACCCGTGGGTCGTGGGTTCGATTCCCACGGGAAGCATACTTAGTTTAATTGTTTCCAGTTTGGTCAGGACATTTGCAGGTTTGAATCACCTGATTGTCTGATAATAAAGATGGTCGCAGAAAGACGCTGGATGCAGGCCGCTTCCAACCGTTCGTATTGGAAATCCTTGGGGGAGGCCTATGTCCAGCAGTAGACTTCCTGCGGCTGATATGATGATGATGATGATGTAAGATGATTCCGTGCTTCGGAAGGCACGTTACGCCGTTGGTCCCGGCTGCCATCTGGTAGCCGTTAAAGGAACCACGTCAGAGGCCGAGAGGCGCTTCCGAAGAACTGACACCAGGGTGTGCATGGTCGATTGACCGTGTCACCTACACGAAATAATGACCAAACCACACTCTCATGTGCCCCATTGAAAGAGTTTGCCTCGGTGCCCCCCCCCCCCCCCCCTGGTAATAGCCTGGCCTGCCCCTTATTTAATGCATTGTTTCCAGGCCATACACACTGACGGAGATGTACTATGCTAGGACGGCTCTCCGCTGCTACTTCCACGCGTTCCTGGCCGTTCAGTGGTCTATATGGACAGCCCAACGACATAAACCTACCCCACTGCAAGTGGTCTCATTCTTCGTACAGTGGGTCTGGAACGAAGACTTGGAGTCTCATGAAGTGGCCGATAGAAAGGTAATAGACAGAGCTTTAGTTCCTGGTCTGAATTGGTCTCTCGTATCTGCCAAGCGATATAAATCTATCCCACTGCAAGTGGTCTCATTCTTCGTACAGTGGGTCTGGAACGAACACTTGGAGTCTGAAGAAGTTGCTGATAGAAAGGTAATTAGACACATCGTTATCTCTAACGAGGTAGGCAGAGCTTTAGTTCCTGCTCTGAATTGGGCTCTCTTATCTGCCCAGCGATATAAACCTACCCCACTGCAAGTTGTCACGTTCTTCGTATACTAGGTTTGGAACGAAGACGGTGGAGTTTTTTTTTGTTTGAGAAAAAATATGTATTTATTTAGCGACTGCAGGGTACACAGTCTACACAGTGTCTAACTATGTATATGGACTGTACGTCACTCATCATCATTTCGAGTAGGTGTCACGGTCAATCGACCATGCACACCCTGGTGTCAGAGTTCTTCGGCACCGCCTCTCGGCCTCTGACGTGGCTCCTTTAACGACTACCAGATGGCAGCCGGGACCACCGGCTTAACGTGCCTTCCGAAGCACGGAATGTTATTGCAGATCCATATTTGTTATTGCAGATAGCTGAATTGGCTGAAAAAGTCGAAGCCCTTCTTGAAGACGATAACGGATTCCAACAGGCTCTGAACAGAGATATCGGACAAATCAGGTAGATTTTTTAGGGTCCCGTGCCTCAAAAGGTAAAAACGGAACCCTTACAGGATCACTTCGTTGTCTGTCTGTCAAGACCCTTTTTCTCAGGAACGCGTGGAGGTTGGAGGTATCAAGCTGAAATTCATGTCAAATACTCAGATCTACTGTCCCTTAGAGCTGTGAAAAAATCAAACTTCTAAGCTAACGTAATCAAAAGATACAGCTGGTAATGCCGCAAATTTTCGTGTATTTCCGACATTCGCAAGGGAATCAAAACCTACAGGGTACTTCCCGTAAACTCAGAATATTGTAATTTGGTGCGAAGGAACGTTGTATAGCACAGATAAAGGAAAAATTGCGAAAAGCATAAATTTTTAGTTACATCATATAATAAAAATATTTTTAATAATTATAAACTTATCTTAGATAATGGTACGGAACCCTTCGTGCGCGAGTCCGACTCCACGGAGTACATACAGAGAGGAGTTGCCCTAAGGAATATGTTCTATGAAACCACGCGTGGCACTTACAGGGGGTGAGGGGAGTATTATCTGTCTCACTCTACTTGCTCTGTCTCACTCCCTCCTTTATATCCATCTAGCGGCGAATAGCCCAACTACTTAATAAGTTCGATGTTGATCTTTCTTTTTAGTTTATCTATCCGTCACTAGATGTCCCTAACACCTACTGACATCTAATGTCAGATAGCTGAGTAATTAGGGTTGCCAACCAGACTGTTAAAAACAGTATAATACTGTTTTTGCTAGTTAATGCTTTTTACTGTTCTATTATAAGAGAGTTTGCAAAACACTGTTTTCACGACTGCTGGTAAAACTATGGTTAGAAACATATAAATTTAAAATTTTCCAATAACATAATATTGTTGTATACATATATAGTATAGTTCTGTACCTGTTCATAGCAATCGTTTATTTGGAGACTACATCTTCACAGCCACAAAAACAAAGAATCAATATGTTTTATGTAAATTATTTCCTTTCTGTTTTTTGTCATAGATAATTAATCAAATTCCATAATAAAACCATAGTGTCAGTGACCATATCATGTAAAAGAGTAGTCAAAATCCAGGCAGCATACGAGTTGACGCACGGGCCACCCAAAACTTTGCCATACTAGAGGTGACTTGAGCTAGTAGTAGTACTAGCCTGCCTTCGACGCCGCCACAAGTTTGTATATTTTTTTGACCCACATGCTCGACCCACATGTCAAAAAATATACAAACTGGTGAATTGATCTTTTGTTGATCGTTGATCTTATCAAGAAATTACATCGATCGCATGACATTTTTCCATCATTAATAATAAAGGACATAGGGAGATATTGGTTCCAATAGTAAAAATCAAATACTATTATGCTTCGATCATATATTTCTTGAAGTATTATGATTTAATAATCATAGCATGGAGTGTAAATAAGCTTAAGAATAGCCATTAATTTTTTTCTTACCATGAAAAATCTACATTAACAGACATAATCTCAATCAATTGAAAAAGTATCACGTAACGCCAAAGTGCAATATTCGATTTGTATGAATGTCAAAAAATGATACAACATGTACAAAAGTTTTATTTACAACTAACTTAACTAACAAGCGGGATCAGAAAAGGAATGGGATGTACAGATCAGCCGGCCTATTTGCTAACTCGGTGTACAACGTTTTGATAGACACTTCAAAATGCATTGCGGCTTTCGTATGATATTGTTAATTTTTATATAAGATGTATTTGATGTTACCATCAAAATGTATTTTGAAGTGACCATCAAAACGTTGTACACTAAGTTAGCAAATAGACTGGCAGGTCTTATCCATGTCTTTTTCATTTTGGAGAAATTTTTGGCCAAAGGTCAAAAATTGTACTGCGTATTCGTAGATTTGGAAAAAACCTATGAAAGAATTGTGGTCGATGCTTTCTGCATATGGGGTGAGCACTCACTGAAAGTAGGTTTCTTTGATGAAAAATGCTCTCGGGGTGCTCAGAAACATAATTATTCCCTCATCTTCCATGTAACTTTTTATAAAATTTCAAAATCCAATCGTAGTTTTATCAGCGGTTGAGAAAACAGTATTTTGTATACTGTCTTTTAATAAAACAGTAAAAAGTAATAACTAGCGAAAACTAGGTGGTTGGCAACCCTAGACATTTTGCCATGTATGGCTATTATTCGTGAACGTCAAGATGACGGGACCCCGCCCGGTTTTGTGAATATGATGTAACTATGATGTAGTACCATTACGTACGTAGTAATATTAGTGCTATTTTATACTTACATACGTGCTATAATAAAATTGTACACTCAAATGATTTCAAGATATTCAACAAAGAAAGTGGTCCCGCTATTATAATATCAAAATGGCGGGACCACAATTCAGTTCTTAAAAAACACTTCAATTGTAAAAATAAAAAATATTTTCAACGATTTTTCTGGGAAAATTCTACAGATAAAAAATTGGTTTTTAAAATGCAAAAACGGTGTATCCGCTCTATGTTTGGTCTACAAAGCACTGATAGCTGTCAATCTTATTTTAAACAATATAAAATACTAACACTGCCATCACTGTATATATTTGAGATAGCTGTATTTGTTCAAAATAATCCCCATTTATTCAAACGTATATCGGATGTGTGTGCAAGAAACAGAAGAAATGGCGATAGACTTTGTCTACTTCAATCAAAAACAGCTCTGTTCCGAAAATTTATAATAAAATCCCTAAGGAATATAAAACATTAAATATAAATTTATTTAAGAAAAAACTGAAATCATTCCTAAACCAGAAGTGTTACTATGATATTAGTGCGTTTTTTAATGATTAATTTTAGTGTTTTTTTTTATCTCTCTATTTATATATTTTTTGTGCTTATTGTACATATATTGACTTATTTTGTAATTTAATATTATTTATTGTTTATTTTATGTGGTACTAACAAGAGCTCATCTGATTCAATATTTGTACACCCTAACAGTAAGCATGTTGATTCCTACTTTTATATTATTTAACACATTGTAACACATGTTTGACAAATAAATAAATAAACGAATAAGCTCCTGAGGAAAAAGTGAATTTCAAAGCCAAGTAGCATTATACTGCTCTTACAATTTGCTTAGGCGTTTGTTTGACAGTTTTATTATGGAGGTTATTCTACACTGAATTTGTTTTAATTTACCTTTGCCTAAAAATTAAGTGCAAAACCAAAATGTTAAAACATACATACATATTATCACGTCTATTTCCCTTACGGGGTAGAGAGAGCCTAACCTCCATAATAAAACTGTCTCCATAATAAAATTTTATTATGTAAGTATAAAATAGCACTAATATGGTACTACATCCTAATCACATCATATTCGCAAAACCGGGCGGAGTCCCGTCATCTTGACGTTCACTATTATTCAACGTTGACGACAGGTGGCGCATTGCTGAAAAGAGAATTATGAAACAACATAAACATAATCTTTTTGTCAAGGTAAAAGTCTTTAGGTATAAATTTAGAACAAATTTCAGTACTTATGGTTATTATTTATTACGATAATTAGCTTTAATATATTTTTATAGTTCATACGTCCCATTACGCAAAGTGGTGCCATCTAACGATGAGTAGCACGGAACGTCGCCAAAAGATTTTTCTAGAATAATTTAACTAAATTACGAATAAATATACTTACAAATGAAATGTGATTCCTTCCATAGCATCTGAACGTTTATCTGAGTAGTTTTTACATGATATAATGCAACACTTCATGATTTTCTTCGTAAAAAACAAGATAAGTCCGAAAATCTCACTGTGTGCACAGAACTAACCACGTACGAACATTGACAGCTACAACAGCAGACTAATAGGCCACGCCTACTCTCGATGTTAACGTGATGACGTCAGGACCTAGTTGGAATCACAGTGCACGGTAGCTAACGCCGTCTCCACTCTGTATGTACTCCGTGTCCGACTCGCACTTGGCCGGTTTTTTTTTATTTGTCTTCTGATGAAGAAAAAAAATATACGGACATATCACACAGATTGAGCTAGCCCCAAAGTAAGTTCGAGACTTGTGTTATGGGATACTAACTCAACAATACTATATTTTATAACAAATACATATATAGATAAACATCCAAGACCCAGGCTAATCTGAAAAAGATCATTTTCCATCTTGACCTGGCCGGGGATCGAACCCGGGCGCTCTCGTGTCGCAGGCTGGCGTGTTGACCGCTGCGCCACGGAGCTACAACAATACAAGCGAATTGATGACCTCCTATTTGAAGTCGGCTGAAAATTACTTTTCGTTTAGGCTGGCGAGCGCGCCGGAGCAGCAACGGGTATTAATGGCTATCACCCATGTGATATACACGCAACGACATATCCTATCTGCTACGGACACCGCTAACTATGATACCCTCGACTTGTCTAAGGTAGGTCAAACAGTACGTGCTAGTACAGGGTGGCCAATAGAATAGAATAGCCTTTATTTACGAATATGGTTACATATGGTCTTAAATACTATATACAAATAGTGATCATCATCATCATCATCAGGTCCTTTTTAGTCTCCACTACAGGAGCACGACCCTCTCTTTACTACTAGGGCCATACTTGGCCAGCGCAGCCAGAGGACTTGGCCTACCCTCTCCACGCTGGCCAGACGGGTTGGAGAGGTCTCACAGATGTTTGTAAGCTTTGTTTAGCTTGTATTTCCTAAGTCGCCTTTTACGACATCCACGGGAAGACTTGGAGTGGTCCTATTCTACTCTGCTGGATACCACACGGCTAATAGTGATGTCAATACGTATTCTACCGCATTGAAAGCGGCGTGTAAATATTATGATTATAGTAAATTGAATTTAAATTATTGTTTAGAGGAAACTTGGAGGTATACAACTTTTTTTTGGCCGTGTGGTGTCCGGCAGAGAAGAATAGAACCACTCCAAGTCTTCCCGTGGATGTCGTAAGAGGCGACTTAGTAAATACAAGCTAAACAAAGCTCATAAACATCAATGAGACCTCTACAACCCGTCTGGCCAGCGAGGAGAGTGTAGGCCAAATCCTCTGTCTGTTTTGGCTAAGTATGGCTCCGCTAGTAAAGAGGGTCATGCTCCTGCAGTGGAGACTGAAAAAAAAGACCTGATGATGGTACCTGTTATTTGGCCACCATGTATAAATAAATAATAATAAATATAATGTCGTAGATATCAAATCGGAACGTCAAGTCTACAGAACAAAAAACATATTAGAAGTGTTATGACGCGTGATTTCTATCAAAACCAGCGTCGCCTCGTTTCAAGCATACTACTAATGCAACACAGTTGAGTAGAAACTCCTCCTTTGGTCAAAGTTTCACTAGGACTTCTCACTTCACACGTTAGAATAGCACACGTCGGCATTTTTCGTTTTTTTTTACGTAAATAATAATAAATAAATATATACGGACAAATCACACCGGTTGAGCTAGCCCCAAAGTAAGTTCGAGACTTGTGTTACGGGATACTAACTCAACGATACTATATTTTATAACAAATACATATATAGATACACATTCAAGACCCAGGCCAATCTGAAAAAGATCATTTTCCATCTTGACCTGACCGGCGATCGCACCCGGGGCCCTCGTATCACAGGCGGGCGTGTTAACCACTGCGCCACGGAGCTCGCCAAAATCCATGCCATCTAACAGGTTTTTAATTTAGGTGTTAGAGAACCGATGCGGCCACCAAATAGCCGTGTTGGCCATATACCAAGCGCTGGCGCTGAAATTTGGACTTACCTGTGAGCTCAACGTGTTCCCCAATCACTTGTTCCTGGAGTGGAATCCAAACTGGGACGATCCTAACAGCATCAGCTACATCGTGGACGTTACCACGGGCACCTTGAAGCCGAAAGGTATTTGTTTTCTATTTAAAAAACTTTTTGAGCCTATGGAGGTACTAGGTGGACTTAATCATCATTTCGAGTAGGTGTCACGGTCAATCGACCATGCACACCCTGGTGTCAGAGTTCTTCGGAACCGCCTCTCGGCCTCTGGCGTGGTTCCTTTAACGTCTACCAGATGGCAGCCGGGACCACCGGCTTAACGTGCCTTCCGAAGCACGGAATCATCTTTATTATCAGACAATCAGGCGATTCAAGCCTGCAATGTCCTTACCAAACTGGAAACCACTAAACAAAGTATGCTTCCCGTGGGAATCGAACCCACGACAACCGGGTCTACAGGCAAACGCCTTAACCACTGGACCACGGAGGCCGTCGTTAGTATTATAGTTAGTCTAAACGCGTTGGCTACTTTGGATACTTTCGTTTTTAAAGAATATTCCTAGAATATTCTTTAAAAACGAAAAAAAAAATACATGAGGCTGCCTTATCTGTAATGCAATTTGTAATCAAAAGTGTCAAGGTTAATTTTAATGTATTTGGTGAATAATGCTGTATACAGAGTAAATTAAACGTGATTTGGAGGCAACTTTGCAATTTTTTTCCATTTCAACCACAAAAAAATATGTAAATAGTAAATTTTTTGTTGGAGGTCGATGCCCGTTTGCCAGAGCCGGGCCCCCCTCCCGCTTCAGATACTCCCCCGACAGCCTGATAGAGTGTCTGTACATGGCCTTCCACAGGACTATGGGATATATTCAAAACTGGTAAGTTATATTAAATAAAAATAAATAAATATATACGGACAAATCACAGATTGAGATAGCCCCAAAGTAAGTTCGAGACTTGTGTTATGGGATACTAACTCAACGATACTATATTTTATAACAAATACATGTGGGATTGTGTGGCAAAATAAACAATTGGAATTCACTTTTAAAATGGTTTATTTAATTATTAGAAATATTCAACTTTATCAACGTTCGTCGTGGGCACAGAGTATCGCCATATCTCTTCTTTCTCTCTCGCACACATCCTTCCCTTTCTTTCATCCGCTGCGTTCCATAATCTCAACAATTAGTAGTGCATTCATACTTTATCTTAATTATACAATATTTTATCCCACAGTCGGCCATCCTGATCCATGTCTGTCCTCAGACATCTACACAAATATTCATCTCTCGCTTTCAACTTAATTACTAATACAAACTTATAACAACATGGCTTAATTTCTATGTTTGAGCACAGAAGAAACAATATAAGGTAACAACATACTATGAAAGAAACAATAGTAAAGTAACAACATACTTCTTTGCAGCATTGCAGCATGTGTAGTACAGTACACCTAAAATATACTTACACAGCTGAGAATTTATAAGACTTATTATTACATCATAAACTTATTAATACATCATAAACTTATTATTACATCATAACCAAACCTTTCATACACCAAATAAAAACAAAAAAAAAAAACTAAACTAACACAAAATAAGGACTCCACCCTTACCTCAAGTTTTGGAGTTCACATCTGGCCACGCCTTCATGTAATCCGCTGAACTAGAGGTTACACCAGGGCCTTCAATAGTAGGATCAAACTTCTTCACATCATATCTGTTGTTCCTCTTTACTTTTACCACTTCATATGGCCCTAGATATTTGGCTTTCAGTTTCATTCCCGTACCAAATTGCGTGCGTTTTATCGCCACCAAGTCTCCTTCATGGTACTTTACACATTCTTTTCTCTTCTTATTGAAATTTCTTATATTTTCTTCTTGAACTTGTAGAATTTGTTCTTTGGCTTTTTCTCTAAGCTTTTCTCTTTCTTCAGAATAGCTTTCTCTCGCTTCTTGTAAAAGCAAATCATAAATCTCAATGTTTGAGCCGGGCCTATGTTCAACAACAAAATCAAACTCCTGCAATAATAATGCCCACCTTGCAACC
The DNA here is from genome assembly GCA_947532085.1 of Elegia similella. NCBI lineage: Eukaryota > Metazoa > Arthropoda > Insecta > Lepidoptera > Pyralidae > Elegia > Elegia similella. Next base: position 4,854,213 of record OX383950.1, on the reverse strand, counting down.
CGTGTACACAAATCTTTCTTCTTAAGTGTCATTTGGAATGCTTGGCAATCAGTCACAATTTTGAATTTAATACCATACAAATAGTGTCTAAATTTCTTTACTCCTTCTATAATAGCCAGACTTTCCAATTCATAACTGGTGTACTTCTTTTCTGCATCGTTGGTTTTACGACTCATAAAATATACTGGATGTAGACCGCCGTCATCTTCGGATCTCTGCATGAGTATAGCAGCATAAGCTAAACATGATGCATCTGTATGCATTTCTGTCTCCAACCTTGGGTTAAATATTCGTAAAACTGGTTTAGTAGTCAACCGTTTCTTCAAACAATTGAATGCACACCGTTGCTCATCATTGAATTCAAAACTGACATCTTTCTTAAGTAATTCTGTAAGCGGTCTTGCTATAGATGCAAAATTCTGGATATACTTCCTAAAATATGATGCCAAACCAATAAAGCTTTGTAATTGCTTGACTTTTTTGGGTTCTGGAAACTTTGTAACAGCGTCAATCTTTTCACTTGCAGGCCTTACTTGCCCATTCTCTATAGTATGACCTAAATAGGTTATACTTCGTGATATCAGATGTGCCTTCTTCCAATTTATTTGTAAGCCGTATTCGGAGGCCACACGTAAGACTTCTCTTAATCTGTCTACAGCTTCTCGTTCATTCTTTGCTGGAATGAGAATATCGTCAACAAATATTAGAACAATCCCTTTAGATATTAATTCTCTGAAGATTATGGACACAAATCTCATGAAATAGTTAGGAGAAACTGACAAACCAAATGGAGCCTTTAAAAATTCAAACTGTCCATGATGGGATACAAAAGAAGTGTACTTTATGGACTCCCTACTGACATTCAAATGAAAAAACCCATTTTTTAGGTCCAAGACACTAAATACTTTTGCCTCCGCCAACTTATCAATATAATCCTCAATAATTGGCAATGGAAACTCATCTTTAACAATCTTACTATTTAGTTTTCTGTAATCTACACACACCCTTGTAGTACCATCTTTTTTTCGTACTAATACTAGCGGACTAGCATATTCTGAATAACTTACACGTACAATCCCTTGATCAAGCCACTCTGCAACTTGTCGTTCAACTACTGCCTGTTCCTTGAGTGATATGCGACGAGGACGTTGCACAACTGGGACATCCTCTTTCACTACTATTTTCAACTCGATAGGAGCTTCTCTTATTTGACAAGGTTGATAACCCTCAACCATTTGAAGCACCTCTTCCTTAAAGGCAGTATTACTTAAATGACCAACCTCTACCCTGCAACAGAAACAATTTATTTGGCTCACCCATTCCACTGGTTTCATCCACACAGCACTACCATTCATCACTGTTATCACACTTTTGAGAAATTCGTGACCTATAATTACGTCAAAAGGCATACAGTCTTTAGGTACTACGTAGAACAACACGTCGTCGTATTTCGTACCGTCTATCACCACATTTGTTGTTATAGAACCTAATGACTTCACTTTTGCAAAACCAAGTCCAGACAGCGTTATGTTATTGTCCATCACTTGAATGACATCAGCACAGAACTCGGAAGATACCAGGTTTACATCGCTGCCGGAATCAATGAGAGCCAGTGTGACCATCTCAAAAATGGCGAATCTGCCACACACGGACCTAAAATCTGCCAAAATCTGCCACACTCGACGTTAAAAAATGCCAAAAATATGCCAACATGAAAATAAAAAAAAACGTATTTTCATAATTTTTTTAATCAACATTATAACTACGTTAAACGTACAAAAAACAATACACTTAATTAACATTAGCTTCAAAATTTTCGTCTTCATTTTCTCTGTACATGGATTTTAACGACATATTTTTTAACATTTCCTTGCTTGGTTTAAAGGAGACGCAGTCTCCGTGTTCCTTTATTCCCTCTTTTGTAGTAATTATTGCCGAGACATGTTTATTTAAAAACCTGTTTCTTATTTTTGTTTTATTAAGATTGACTTGAGAAAATATCCTTTCGCACGACGTATTTGACATCGGCAAACATAAGAGAGCTTTTGCAAACTTTGCAATATTTGGATATTTTGTTGCCCTATTTGCGTCTCTGATTTTTCCAACCGCTCCCCAAAACTTGTCCACGCTCAAAATTGTACCGGCGCTACTTCCACTTCCGCGTGCTTCTAACAAATCGCTTACACTTTTGTCAAACTTCATCTGTCGGAGTTCGTCATCAACTTTTTGAATATTGTCTCCGTCTACAATGTTGGTAAATGACTTCGCAACGCTTAAAATTGACGTAAATTCTTTGTATACGACATGTTGTGGATCCAAAAACTGTAAATCTTTAAAAATGTTAGTAAGTGGCAGACGTGTTTTCAATTGACTACATAGTTCAGTTAAAAATGATTGTATTCGTTGAAGGAACGTCTGGATTTCAGGTTTCAGACTCACGTCTGTGGTTAAGCGATCGATTTCAGAACTCACGTTAACACCCAAATACATATCTTTTAGAGGCAAAAAGTTTACAGTAGATTTTGGGTCAATTGCAAGTGGGTCTGCGGTTTAATAATTATTAAATTATTAAACCGCAGACCAAATATTAAAAAATAATTTCCCTTGATATAACAACTCAATAGGCACACGTACACTTCAGAAATGTAATTTAAAATTAGCATGATTTTTTAAACCTTTGAAATCTGCCAAAATCTGCCACATTTGTAAATCGTCAGCATAATATGCCACAGCTTAAATTTTGGATCCAAATCTGCCAAAATGGCAGAAATCTGCCACAAATGGTCACACTGATGAGAGCACTTGTCGTTTTTCCACATAATTTCACCATCTTCAAAGGTTTTTCCCGTTGCGGTTGTTTGTTTACATCGTAAGTGTCATATTCAATTTGACGTTTGCTATCTTTACTGACATCTGACATCTTGTCGCTGTCATTCTGTGACTGTGACGTATGATCCGCGTCGTTGAACAAAGATTGGCCGAACATCGCTTGCTTGCTCACACGCTCGCCGCTCCCGCTCGCACTTGCCGATGCGCCGCCGCCGCTTTGCCTATCGCCGGAAGTGCGCCATCTTGATGAATTCTCACCAAAATTACGGCCGCTTACCGCCTTGTTTTTTCTATGCGGGCACTTCGGTGAAATATGACCATACTCATTGCAGTTGAAACATTTTGGACCTTGCGCCTTCTGCGGACAGTCCTCCGACACATGATCGCCGTCGCCGCAATTATAGCACCTTTTTGATGTTCTTTCAGGACGTACGATGCCGCGTTTGTCGTTTCTGTAGGTACTTCTAGGATGCTCCAATTTCATCTTCTCCTTGATAATTTCGTAGACCTTTAACTTTTCTTTGAGATCAGGATACGTAGTTACGCCGTATAGCATCATCTTGTTGGTTTCATGGTCAACTATGCCGTCTACAATGTATTTAATGGCGACATAATCGGGCATCTTTCCTCTTTTTCCTAATTCCTTCATAACCATCATGTAGTCGATGCAACTCTCGTCACGTTTCTTCTTTCGCTGAGCCATCAATTCATGTATTGTCTTAATGTCGACAGTGTCTGGGAACTCTTTAGTTAGGGCCGCCTTCAGTTCTTCCCATGTCTTATGAGGACGTTCTGCTCGCATCCAAAGCTGTGCGGTTCCTGATAGGGATCTCCGTGCCATCAGCAGCTGTTGTAATGGTGTCCAGCCACATATTTCGCCGTTTTCTTCTACGTCTTGTATCCATCGCGACACTGGGTAAGTTTTATCCTGACCGGTGAACTTGGGTATTAAATCCGAAGTTAGGTACAACATGGAGCTTGAGCCAGGCGCACATGATTCGTCTTTTGCCATCTTCGTATCTTCTCACCGTTTGCCGATTTCGTCGTATTTCAGCCGCCGTAGATTTGAAAAATACGTTGATCGACACGTCACGCGCCGGTCTCTCGTTCGTCGTCTTCTTACTTGAACCCGTGTAGTTATTTTGCCAATCCCGGACGAGCCCCCAAATTTGTGGGATTGTGTGGCAAAATAAACAATTGGAATTCACTTTTAAAATGGTTTATTTAATTATTAGAAATATTCAACTTTATCAACGTTCGTCGTGGGCACAGAGTATCGCCATATCTCTTCTTTCTCTCTCGCACACATCCTTCCCTTTCTTTCATCCGCTGCGTTCCATAATCTCAACAATTAGTAGTGCATTCATACTTTATCTTAATTATACAATATTTTATCCCACATACATATATTTGTTATAAAATATAGTAGAGACAAATTTCGGTATGTTGTTTATAAGTAAACATGACGCATTAATAAAAAATAAGTTTGTCCCTAAGTTGACATGTAACGCATATCAACATGCGTATTTTTATTCACTCCAGGCACACAAAGAACGCAGGATACCTCATGGTGTTTCTGAAAATGAATGCCGGCGATGAGACCGCGTATAGGAAGTTCTTGCCGGCGCTCCACGCCGCACACCAATCATCAAAACTACCCGCTCAGACACCACTGGACCTCAAATATGTGAGTATGATCTTACTTCCACTTCGATCAAATCATCATCATCATTTCGTGTAGGTGTCACGGTCAATCGACCATGCACACCCTGTTGTCAGAGTTCTTCGGAACCGCCTCTCGGCCTCTGACGTGGTTCCTTCAACGACTACCAGATGGCAGCCGGGACCACCGGCTTACCGTGCCTTCCGAAGCACGGAATCATCTTTATTATCAGACAATCAGGTGATTCAAGCCTGCAATGTCCTAACCAAACTGGAAACAACTAATTAAATATAACGGTAGATACACGATTCGCGCTCAAAAAGTGGCACCGGCAAAACAGCGCACTAATCGAGTTTCGGAACTGTTTTGTCCACAGTTTCAATAAACCGCGCTAGCACTCACACGTCTCGCCTGGGGTCGTGGGTTCGATTCCCACGGGAAGCATACTTTGTTTAGTTGTTTCCAGTTTGGTTAGGACATTGCAGGCTTGTATCACCTGATTGTCTGATAATAAAGATGATTCCGTGCTTGCCGTGCCAGCTGCTTCTCTTTCCGCGCGGAACGCAAAAGCCGATTGAGGGCTTAAATCTGTTGAATAATGTCAATAGGCGATGCGGCTAGCAACCCATCACTATTTAGATTCCGTTTCCATCTACATGCCCTCCAAATGTGGCCATAAGGTCTTATAGACAAAGGCTCTGTCTACCCCGCAAGTGAAAAAGACGTGATTTATGTGACAGCTCCGTGGCGCAGTGGTTAACACGCCAGCGACACGGCGTCACGGAGCGACACGGAGTGCCCGGGTTCGATCCCCGGCCAGGTCAAGATGGAAAAGGATCTTTTTCAGATTGGCCTGGGTCTTGGATGTGTATCTATATATGTATTTGTTATAAAATATAGTATCGTTGAGTTAGTATCCCATAACACAAGTCTCGAACTTACTTTGGGGCTAGCTCAATCTGTGTGATTTGTCCGTATATATTTAATTATTTATTTATGTCTGTCTTCATCTTTTCAGATATCGAGTGTACATCTGGACCTTCTCATCTCTCTGTTCAGATTGGACGCATTTAATATGCCATTAAATAGAAAAGTAAGTATTAGCAAATACACTCATCATCATCAGGTCCTTTTGAGTCTCCACTGCAGGAGCATGACCCTCTCTGTACTACCGGAGCCATACTTGGCCAGAGCAGACAGAGGATTTGGCCTACACTCTCCTCGCTGGCTGGGTTGGAGAGGTCTCATTGATGTTTATGAGCTTTGTTTAGCTTGTATTTCCTAAGTCGCCTCTTTCGACCTCCACGGGAAGACTAGGAGTGGTCCTATTCTACTCAGCTGGAAACCACACGGCTATAATATTAATTTTATTTTTATTAATTTTTAAAGTAAATATACATAGTGAAATTTATTAAGGGTGATTCAGCCCATCGATATGAACAACTTTTCCTATGGGACCAATGCTGGGAACTCAAAAAAAATGGGCAGTTCCATACAAAAAATTTCGGCCGCCCGGTCAATTTGTATGGGAACGTCAAAATTTTTTTTAGTTTCCAGCATTGGTCCCATAGGAAAGTTGTTTATATCAACGTATATAACTAAATATTCTGTATATATTTCAAGCGTCTACCTGTTGCAGTTATCAATATCGAGCAAAATAAAGAAAAAAAATCACGTTTGTTGTATGGGAGCTCCCTTAAATATTTATTTTATTCTATTTTTAGTATTTGTTGTTATATCGGCAACAGAAATACATCATTTGTGAAAATTTCAACTGTCTCACTATCACCGTTCATGAGATACAGCCTGGTGACAGACGGACATACAGACAGCGGAGCGATATTAATAGGGTCCCGTTTTTACCCTTTGGGTACGGAACCCTAAAAAATAAATATATACCTCTTGTTTGTATGTTATGGAAAATATGAATAAGTTTAAAATTGTACAAAATAGACGACCAAGAGTGACAAGAAATAAATAAATAAAATAAATAAATAAATATATACAGACAAATCACACAGATTGAGCTAGCCCCAAAGTAAGTTCGAGACTTGTGTTATGGGATACTAACTCAACGATACTATATTTTATAACAAATACATATATAGATACACATCCAAGACCCAGGCCAATCTGAAAAAGATCATTTTCCATCTTGACCTGGCCGGGGATCGAACCCGGTCACTCCGTGTCGCAGGCTGGCGTGTTGACCGCTGCGTCACGGAGCTAGTCTAAATAAAGTGCTTATGCTTCGTTCGGTGAGTGAGAGAGCCGGAGGCCCATCCTTCCCCCAACTCCTTGAAAGGCCGACAACGCTCCTGTCACACCCTGGTGTTGCAGTTGTCCATGGGCAGCGGTGATCACTTACCATCAGGTGACCCGCTTCCTCGTTTGCAGTCCTATAACATAAAAAAAATCTTTATTGATTCTTATCTTTATTTTTTTTTATCTTTATCTTTTTGCGCGTTCCTTTTTTTCCAGGCGGTGTACCGGAAGCACCCATCGCGGGTCAAATACGCTATAGGCATGGTCTGCTCTCACACTCAGACAGATTATAAGTGCGTCATCAAAGACTGGGAGTTGTTGGATTGTGAGTACTTGTTATAAGATTTTAAACTTTCGCAGTCACAATGCCCTCCTTAGCCCCGCCCATTTACATCGTTATATCTTGGTAATAAGGTTCCAATTCCTTCGTTCTGGGTCCAGGGATGACCTAGAAGGCAAGCGATTTTCAACCTAAGCACTAAAAGATAAAGATCATTTTACTTAGTGGACTAAGCATGCCCGTAGAGTATGCCATTTTCAACGTTATGCTTAGTTAATAGGGTTCCAATTCCTTCGTTCTGGGTCCAGGCACGACCTAGAAGGCAAGCGATTTTCAACCTAAGCACTAAAACATAAAGATAATTTTACTTAGTGGAATAAGCATGGCCTGCAAAGTATGCCATTTTCAACGTTATGCCCAGGTAATAAGGTTCTTTTCCCACGCAGACCGTAGAAGCCGGTAAAGGGAATGGGCGAAGATCAAAAAAATCATGACAATAGGCGGTGCGGCTAGCAACCCATCACTATTTTGATTCCGTTTTCCCCCTTTATGTCCACGCTAAACATGGCATTTTGGTCTTATGACCTCAGGCTCTGTCTACCCCGTAAGGGATAAAGACGTGATAATATGTATGTAATAAGGTTCCAAATCCCTCGTTCTGAGTTCACAAGGAGAACGGCTCACGAGGTAAGCGATTTTCGAAGGGGGCACGCCAATGGTACTTTTCGCCGTAACTACTGAACCGATCATCATGAAATTTTGCATACAAGTTCTCTGGAGTACGGAGAAGGACATAGGCTACCTTTTATCCCGGGAAAAAGTACTATTCCCGAGGGATCGACATTGACGCGGGCGGAGCCGAACGAAAGCTAGTTGTCTATAATTTACATATAATGTACTATCGTTTGCATAAAATAAATAAATATATACGGACAAATCACACAGATTGAGCTAGCCCCAAAGTAAGTTTGAGACTTGTGTTATGGGATACTAACTCAACGACACTATATTTTATAACAAATACATATACAACGTGATTTTGAACCCCCTAGCTATATTGAAATCTGGGAATCATAATCCCTAATGGAATACAGAATTGTAAGAAAAAAAGGTAAAAAACAATAAAAATAATTCAACCTTTCATAGAAATTCGTCCAGCTGATCGGCGAATTTGTATGGGAAACCTAATTTTCTTTTTTTACCTTTTATTCTTGCAATTCTGTGTTCCATTAGGGATTCTGATTCCCAGATTTCAATATAGCTAGGGGGTTAAAAATCACGTTGTATAGATAAACATCCAAGACCTGGGTCTTGGATGTTTATCTATACCGCCCAAAAAAACCTGATTGGCCTGGGCCAATCAGGTTTTTTTGGGCGGTAGGTGCAAATAAAGTCAATACATCTCTTCATATATTTTTGGAATTTAAATTAATTAAAACAAGTTTTACTATATTTTTTGATATATTTTGACTAAATTAGTAACAACACAGTGTAACTCACGTTTGTGGATCACTTCATCAAGATTTAAGTCCATCAGTGTACCTTATACCACCTGCCAGCTCACCACTTATACACACAAATCAAATATTCACAACAACACTTCAAATATCATCAAGACACTTATCTTCAAGCATCATGGCACAATTGAATGACATTCTGAAGGCTCAGCAGGAATTGGAGGCAAACTTCAACAAAAAAATGTCAGAACTTGAAGCTCAGCTGCAGTCAGGCGCTCCATCCAAAGACACAGTCTCAAAAGTCGCTGAGGAATTTAGGACATTTAGAGAGATCATCTTTTCTATGTTGAGTATCATCCGGAGTCAGATTGTCGACTGTGTTCTTTCTGTTGACGCAATTGAAGCGCGCCATAGACAGAAGGTTCTCATCTTCTCTGGCATCCCCGAACAGTCCAAGGAGGATTGCAAAAGCATGATTTTGGAGTTGATACAGAATCGGATGGGTGTAGCGGAGATCACGGACAAATCAATAGAGGCATGTCACCGTTTGGGACAACAAAAGGAAGACAGCCATCGACCACTGCTTGTGAGATTTTGTGAAAATTCTTCTAAGTCTATAGTGTGGAATAAAAAGTCAGCCCTTAAAGGAACAAAGGTATCAGTGAAGGAGTTCCTCACTAAGTTAAGGTTAGCTGTCTTTGGGAAAGCTCGTGAGCATTTTGGAATGCGGAATTGCTGGTCACAGGACGGCGTTGTAGTTGTCAAGACTCCCGACAGCAAAAGAGTGAAGATCTACTCTGAGGATGAGCTGAAGGGACTGGTAAAGAAGTTCCCCCAGGTGTCTGTTCGCGCCGAAGGAAAGCAGGCGTCCAAGAAGGCATCATCGTAGCTGCTTCGCTTCTGGGCCTGTGACTGTACAGGCATGATAACAGATTTTTTTCTTAGTTATTTTTATTTTTGAGTGTGCAGAGTGCGTCTCAATCCGCCCTACAACTAGCTCATTATTATCACTAAATACCGTTTCTTCAATCACTCAATGTCTATTTCGTGTTTCCAAATGTAGGTATCTAGTATTTAATTTAAAATTGTATTGTAGGTTGTATTGTAAACTTTATCGTAATATCTAAATCTGGCATTGACAATCTCAGTCGACAATTGACATTGACAGCTGAGTTGCTGTGACAAACAAAAGTCTGTTCAGAAATTCGAGACACTAAAATACTTTGATAACTTAAATAGTTTTATTTTGCCAGATCGAATGCACTTTCTTTTACTGTTTACTTTTATTATTTCTTCTTTTACTGTCTTTCGAACATTGATTTTTTTTTTCTGTTAACTATTGTCTCAATATTTCACCTTTATTCTGTGCTCAGGAGTGCTATTTTTGAGATTATGCCGTTCGTGAATGAGCAATTTTTCCATACAAGAATCGCTCGAGGACAAGTGTCACACTTTCAAGAATAGTACCCCAGAAGTGTTTTGTGTAACTTTTAATGATTTCCGTTTTTGTTTTTTTCCTTTATTTTTTTTGTGTGTATAATGTAGGTTGACTGGCGGGTGGTGCTGGGATTTGATTTGAGTACTTACTGTTTCTATTTCCTACAGTCATACTCATACCCCTTTATTTTATACAAATTTATAAAATATATCTATATATATATATATATAAATATATTATTATTATTACATATATTTACTCTTATTCTTAATGTATGATAGTGACTCAAACGAGGAGTTTCACTCCTGTGAGAGTAGCGCGAATAGTTCTTTTGTGTCAGTTGGAGATTATATTTGCGAAACGTTTCGGGATCACCCCACAGATTTTAACGTTTGCCACATTAATGCCCAAAGCCTCCCTGGTCATTACACGGATTTTCTAGAAACCTTTTCGAATGTAAATGTACATGCCGTACTTATTTCTGAGAGTTGGTTGAAACCCGAGCTTTCTTCAACCTGTTATCCACTACCCGGTTTCGTACTGATACGAAATGACCGTGTTGGCAAGGATTGCGGTGGTGTGGCGATTTATCTTCGCTGCGAAATTGCTTATAAGGTATTGTCAGTATCCCCACCTCAATATTCAGCATCTGCGGAATTTCTATTTCTTGAAATTTCGGTGGGGGGTTCCAAGGCTGTTCTCGGTGTTGTATATTGTCCACCCTCAACCAACTATTTTTCGGATCTTGAAATTGCTCTTGATACATTCAGTTCTGAGTACGTACATCACATTATTCTAGGGGACCTGAACACTAATCTAATAGCTAGAGACTCGCCGAGAGCGCTAAATTTGTATCGGATTTTAAGGTCAGCCAGTCTTCATGTGCTCCCCTTACGTGCAACCCATCATAATAAAGATGTTGAAGATACTTGGCTGGATCTGATCATTACGTCATCGGTTGAGCACATGTCCTCACATGGCCAGTATCCAGCGCCGGCATTCTCCCGTCACGATCTCATTCACTGCTCCTACAAACTTAAGCCTTCAAAGATAACCCCAAAGATACTTCATAGACGTAGCTTTCGCAAAGTTGATTATGACAAGCTAGCTTCGGACGCAGCAAGCATCGACTGGGACAAGGTCCGGGCAGCAAACAGCGTGGATGAGAAACTAAAAGTTTTTAACGATGCCCTCACTGAACTTTATGACAAACATGCACCGATAAGGAAAGTCCGAGTCAAACGCCCCCCAGCGCCGTGGATTACTCCTGGGGTACGAATGGCCATGAGACGAAGGGATCGGGCATTTAGAAAATTTAGGAGGGATCGGTCAGAGGAAAAGTGGGAGTCTTTTAGGGTTGCAAGAAATCGGTGTAACAGGATGATCCGGGATGCTAAACGTCGTCTAATTTTCAACACCGTCTCCTCTTCATCTTCTGCCGATATCTGGAAGTTCCTTAAGACTCTAGGTATTGGCAAATCAAGCAATTCCTTCATCCCCTCATCAATTTCGCTAGATGACATAAATCAGCATTTCTCCACTTCCTCCAAGTTGAATCGTCTAACAAAATTGAGCACTATTTCGGACATTGCTTCACTCCCTTCTTTCACTCAAGTGGAATTTAATTTTTCTCCAGTCAGCCAGGAAGAAGTCAAGAAAACTTTCTTAGCCATAATAACCAGGGCTGTGGGTTATGACCAAATAAGTCGCCATATGATTCAATGTATACTTGACATAATAATACCCGTCATTACTCACATTATTAACGCTTCCTTTTCCTTTTCACAGTTCCCATCCCTTTGGCGGAAAGCCTTCATCTGTCCACTGCCTAAAGTTCCTGATCCTTCTCTTCCCAATCATTTTCGTCCTATCTCTATTCTCCCGCTATTGTCCAAGGTGCTCGAGGCATGCGCCCATAGGCAACTCACCTCGTATTTTAACACAAATGGGCTATTGAACCCATTTCAATCTGGTTTTCGTCCGGGGCATAGCACGGTTACCGCACTCCTTAAAGTGATGGACGATATTAGAGGAGGAATGGATAAAACTAAAATCACTGTCTTGGTTTTAGTGGACTTTTCTAATGCCTTTAATACCGTCGATCACGACCTCCTTCTAGCTATCCTTTCCCATCACTCTGTCTCTTCCTCGGCTGTGGAATGGTTCTCAACTTATCTTCGTGGACGCCAGCAATCAGTCCGTCTCGGTCAATCCTCATCAAAATGGTGTGATTTAGATACTGGTGTCCCGCAAGGTGGTATCCTTTCTCCCTTATTGTTTTCTATCTTTATTAATTTCATCACCAAAGATCTTCAGTGTCCGTATCACCTTTACGCCGATGACTTGCAACTATATGCTCAAACGGAGGTAAATAATATAGATCGGGCTATTGACCAAATTAACACAGATTTATTAGCTATATGTGACTGGTCACGTCGTTTTGGTGTTACTGTTAACCCTAAAAAATGCCAGGCGATAATAATCGGTAGCTCCCATCTTACAAGCCGTATCGATTTAAGTACCTTACCGGCTGTTTCTTATGACAATAAAACTGTCCAATTTTGCCAGGATGTCAAAGATCTAGGTCTTCGTATTGATTCAAACCTTTGCTGGGATGCGCATGTATCTGAGGTAGCTGGTAAGGTTACTGGTGCTCTCCGTTCCCTTTATAAATTAAAAAACTTTCTCCCCATTCATATCAAAACCCAGTTAGTATACACTCTGATTTTTCCTATTTTAGATTATGCTGATGTATGTTACTCGGATCTGAACTGTAATTTTCTGAATAAACTTGATCGCCTTCAAAATAATTGTATCCGTTTTATTTTCGGCTTACGGAAGTACGACCATGTCTCGACTTACCGATCTCAACTCAATTGGTTACCCATTCATCAACGTCGTCAGTTGCATATACTCACTACTCTTTTCTCCATCCTCTTCAACCCGAAAACTCCGTCGTATTTAAAATCCAAATTTACTTTTCTGGGTGACACCCATGTCAGAGAACTTCGCTCTTCTAGCAATCTCCTTCTCCATACGCCTCAACATCGGAGTGGGTTTTTCGAACACTCGTTTGCCGTGCAAGCCGTGCAAGCCGTGCAGCTTTGGAACTCCCTCCCAGCCAGCATTCGCAGGGCCCGTAGTCGTCTAGCATTTAAAAACTCAGTACGCGCATATTTCTCTCACCATTTTAAATGAGTATGAAATATTTATGTAGTATATACATATATGTATCACTGTATTTTTAATTTATGTATTTTGGTATGTAAGTTTATATTTTATTTATTACATACAAACACACTATTGTATGACTTTAAATTAATATAATAATATTTTGCACTTACTTCTACTACATTTTGTTCTCGGCATCACCTGTTGGTTGACTGGTAGATAAAGCCTTTGGCTTTAAGTCCGCCAATTACATTTTGTAATAAAGTTTTTAAATAAATAAATAAATAAATAATCTGAAAAAGATCATTTTCCATCTTGACCTGGCCGGGAATTGAACCCGGGCACCCTCGTGTCGCAGGCTGGCGTGTTAACCACTGCGCCACGGAGCTGTCAATAAATCGATTATATCACTTCCGGTCAGATGCAACTTGTCAATTGTCATAAATGTTTTATATCGGAACCCAGGTCCACCTGGCTTCACGCATAAGCAGCGCCTGCCTCATGCTGAGAGTGAAATGGAATCCCTAAGACGCATGATGGGCGTGTCCTATCCGTACTACTATGTTGTCGCTGTGGATCAGTCTATAAGGCACGTGTCACAAGGTAAGCGATTTTCGACCTAAGTACTAACTCAACGATACTATACGAAAACGAAATGTATTAAATTTTGCTTATCAAATGTTACAAAAATTCCAACACAAATAGTAATGGATAATGAACCACTAGATTTAACTGATAAAACAACATTTCTTGGAATAACTCTTGATGCCGGGCTTCAATGGGGTGCCCATATTACTACGTTAGCGGGTAAACTTAGTTCTGCAGCTTATTCTGTCAGGATATGTTTGTGCGCTATAATCTTGATTTATATAAGAAAAATAGTGATATCCGTGACCGAAACACGAGAAATAAAAGTAAATTAGCTACACCAGTATTGCGATTGCAGAAAACTATGAATTCATTTTTGGGTCTAGGAGTACGCTTCTATCAGAAATATTAGGTCTGCCTTTACTTAAGTTCAAAACGATTGTAAAAAAACAGTTAATAAAAAAGGCTTATTACTGCATTGATGATTATATTACTGATAAAAATGCGTGGAAATTTTTTATTTAATGTTAACAATTATTAAATGTTAAAATTAATCTATAGTATGAAAAATTGTATTTAATGTTAACAATGTATTCAGAGCCCTTCAGGCACGTAGGGACCAAGTCTGGATTGAGTTTCTTTCGGCGTATTCTTCTCACCAGTGGTCGTTCCGAAACGCTAGTAGTATTTCAATTTTGCATATATTAAAAAATATATAAGAAATAAAAATATGACGTTGAAAAAGAGATATACATATATCCAATTTTGAATAAAAATCTTTGACTTGACTTTGACCTTGACTTTACTGGGACTTAAGGGGAAACACTGCGCTCGAGAGAATCAAAACATAGGTATTTGTAAAATCTATTGCTGTCGCGCCGTGATCTCTAAAACATTTTTCTTCGAAAAGTTTGTAAATATTACGTCTAAACAATAATTCTCATATGGCAAAATTTATATCTCGAAGGTCGCCGCCTTTCTTATTTTTTCTTATCCTAACTAATATTATTAATGCGAAAGTGAGTTTGTTTGTTTGTTACGCTTTCACGCCGTAACTAATGAACCGATCATAATGAAATTTTGCATACAAGTTCGCTGGAGTACGGAGAAGGACATAGGCAACCTTTTATCCCGGGAAAAAGTACTATTCCCGAGGGATCGACAATGACGCGGGCGGAGCCGCGGGCGAAAGCTAGTAAAAATATAAATATGAAAATATTAAGACTTTTCATCTTTTTACATAATCGCCTAATGGTTCTGCGCAGCCTAATGCACCACCCGCTTAACTCGCGACGACCTCAGCATGATTTAAAACATCTTGGAGACGGGAGGCCAGAGACAGAGCGAAATGGAAGACATGATATTTTGACCGTTTTTATATATAACGGTACGGAACCCTTCCTGCGCGAGTCCGACTCGCACTTGACCGGTTTTTTTTAATAAGGAGCTCAACTGTTTCTTTGACTACCTCCAAACATGTCTCTAATATACTTTTTCTGCTTTCTAAATAAAGGTAATTATGTGTATATAATATTATAATCATCATCAGGTCTTTTTAGTCTCCACTGCAGGAGCATGACCCTCTCTGTACTACTAAAGAGCAAATAGAGGATTTTGGCCTACACTCTCCTCGCTGGCCAGACGGGTTGGAGAGGTCTCATTGATGTTTATGAGATTTGTTTAGCTTGTATTTTCTAAGTCGCCTCTTACGACCTCCATGGGAAGACTAGGAGTGGTCCTCTTCTACTGAGCCGGAAACCACACGGCACAATATTATAATTTAAATAAATTGCAAAATAAGTGCGTCCAATCTGAGCAGAGAGATGAGAAGGTCCAGATGTATACTCGATATCTGAAAAGACGAAGACATATATACGTAATATCACGTCTAGTGATGGTTAACTCGAGTACCTAACTCGAGTCAACTCGAGTTAGGCGTAACTCGAATCAACTCGAGTTGAATTCTCTCTAACTCGAGTTCGAAAACCGAATGGAACCGATATGGAGCGAAGTTTTCCGATCATTTGAGTGAGGCTCTATTCATTTCGTTCACTGATATTCATTCATTCATAACAAACAAACAAGTGTCATTAAATGTAGATTTGAGGTTATCTTTAAAGTGCTGGTATGTTATGTTTTTGAAAAATGCCGGGTCCTAAAAGAAAATCTTTAGTTTGGGATGTATTCGAATCGCCAAGCTGAGGTTCCAATTTTTTAAGTAGTTATGCCAAGCCGAGTAGAAATAATTTGGAAAAAACTCAAAAAAACATTTACTTGTCCATCCAGTTAACTCGAGTTACGTAACTCGAGTTCAACCCGAGTTACGTGGATTTTAACTCGGGTTAAATCGAGTTTTGTTTTTTCCGAGTTGGCACATCACTACACGTCTTTTTCACTTGCGGGATAGACAGCGCCTAGGTCTATAAGAGGACGAGTGGTCCTATTTTACTCTGCCGGAAACCACACTGCTATAGATCTTTCTCAAGAGATATTACTTCCGAACGTGTTCACGCCGAAAGCAAGCAAAAAATAAGGTATTGACTTGTTTCTTCTATTGGTCGCATGCAAAGTGTGTAGTCGAAGTCCGTCGTACGTCCAATTTTGCCAAAACAAAACGATAGCGCGTTCTATCTTACAACTAGCGCCATCTAGTTGATTGGTTATAAAACTATAGTGAAGAATATTCCATTTAGTTTTTTTTTTTCTTTTCTTCTATTTGGCACTCAAAACTTCATTCTTATTTATGCTTATTTTAGCCAGTGTCTAGTTAATCTTCGAGTTATTCTTGTGTATCGACGAAATGATTGTGTAATTCCGACTAATCCACTGGTTTGATCATATACGACGCAATTAGGCGAGCGACCACCAACCCGCTAAGTAAATCTCACTACAGCCGCACCATGACACTTTATTTTAGTTATTCCACATTTTGTTCATAAACATGGGCATTTGTAACACCAAATTACACCGACTTCACATTATAAAGTCCACTAGAAACAATTTGCAAAACAATCCAAAACAAAAACCGTGCACTCCGTCGTCGCAATCATCATCATTTCGTGTAGGTGTCACGGTCAATCGATATGCACACCCTGGTGTCAGAGTTCTTCGGAACCGCCTCTCGGCCTCTGACGTGGTTCCTTTAACGACTACCAGATGTTAGCCGGACCAACGGCTTAACTTGCCTTCCGAAGCACGGAATCATCTTTATTATCAGACAATCAGGTGATTAATTATACTAATTAATCATAATAACAGAAAATGCCGCGGGCGAAGTCGCGGGCAACAGCTAGTTTATTAAATAGTCTAAGATCCGAGTATAGAACGACCTTCACCGAACTGTTTTATGGATGAAAAGTATTTTATATTAAATTAAATATGTTAATAAATACAAGGTCCATTTAAATTAAGCGCAAATATTTTAAGGGCTGGGTCCCATAGGTCATAGAAATGCTTTAGTAGCAAATTTTAAGAAATCGACACGCTCGATTTTTTTTTAATTTTTTCATACAAAATAATATTTTTTTTTGTTACAATCGATAAATCAGCTGTTTTGATCGTCGAGGTCATTGACCTAGTATCCATAGTAGATAATAGTAAAAAGTTGTTGGCCAAGAAAGTGTATATTTGTACACAGGGTGCTTTTTACATTTTTTATTTTAAATGTTCAGGTCCACATATCTCAAAAACTAGCGGGGCGATTTTTTTCATTTTGCTTCTAAAGCATTTTTCTAGCTCATGGGAGTCAGCCTTTAAAATATTTGCGCTTAATTTAAATTGACTTATATATTGCAAGTGGGTTGTCTAAAAAATTTCAGTCCAGATATTTTGTTTTTAAAAAATTCACTAATGACATAGAAATCAAAAGTATGCAGTGTAAAGTGTAAGCAATCGTTAGGTTGACTATTTTTTTTCGCGTCATAAACTTTTAAGTAGGCAGGTATAAACAGGTAAATCAATATTAGTAATTTGTGCTGGTCTGGTTAATGAGTAGGTAAGCTTTTTCCAAAAATACCTTTGCATATTACTATATATGCTTCATACTTATGATTGGTATGTCATTTGTCTACTAACAGAAACGGAGAAATGTTTAAAAAAAAAAAAAAAATTCATTATGCAGTTTAATTATTTTGGACTGATTTTTTTTAGTCAACCCAATACAATATATTAATTAACATATTTATTTTAATACTAGCTTTCGCCCGCGGCTCCGCCCGCGTCTATGTCGATCCCTCGGGAATAGTACTTTTTCCGGGATAAAAGGTAGCCTATGTCCTTCTCCGTACTCCAGAGAACTTGTATACAAAATTTCACGATGATCGGTTCAGTAGATACGGCGTGAAAGCCTAACAAACAAACAAACAAACAAACAAAAAACTCACTTTCGCATTTATAATATTAGTAAGGATAAATACTTATCAACCATTAACCAGTTCGGTGAAGGTCTTAAGGTTAAGCAATTCTCTCAGTATGATAAGCAAATATAAGCAATAGATAAGTAATTTTTAGCCACAATTTCACAGTTAAATACGACTGTTGACCTGCGGTTCTGACGTAGACCAATATTTCTCTATGAGAAAAACAATATAATTTGTGTGTCATTCCCACGGGACTAAGCTTC
Source organism: Elegia similella (assembly GCA_947532085.1). Taxonomy (NCBI): domain Eukaryota; kingdom Metazoa; phylum Arthropoda; class Insecta; order Lepidoptera; family Pyralidae; genus Elegia; species Elegia similella. The sequence goes on along the minus strand of OX383950.1, from coordinate 4,835,901 downwards.
ATTTTGAATTGTGAATAAAAATATTAGTCCCTCGGGAATAAAAACGTATTTTGAAGCTACTAGCTATATCGAAATCTTGGAATCAGAATCCCAAATGGAATACAGCATTGCAAGAAAAAAAGGTAAAAACCGAAAAAAAAAAAAATTGGCTTCCGTACAAATTCGTCCAGTTAATCGGCGACTTTGTATGGGAAACCCTATTTTTTTCGATTTTCAGCTTTTTTTCTTGCAATTCTATATTTCATTAGGCATCCTGATTCTGAAATTCCAATATAAATAAATAAATAAATATATACGGACAAATCACACAGATGAGCTAGGCCCAAGGTAAGTTCGAGACTTGTGTTATGGAATACTAACTCAACGATACTATATTTTATAACAAACTAGCTTTCGCCCGCGGCTCCGCCCGCGTCAATGTCGATCCCTCGGGATAAGTCCTTTTTCCCGGGATAAAAGGTAGCCTATGTCCTTCTCCACACTCCAAAGAACTTGTATGCAAAATTTCATGATGATCGGTTCAGTAGTTACGGCGTGAAAGCGTAACAAACAAACTCACTTTCGCATTTATAATATTAGTTAGGATACATATATAGATAAACATCCAAGACCCAGGCCAATCTGAAAAAGATCATTATCCATCTTGACCTGGCCGGGGATCGAACCCGGGCACTCCGTGTCGCAGGCTGACGTGTTAACCACTGCGCCACGGAGCTGTCAAAAATATAGCTAGGAGGTTCAATCACGTTGTATATTAATTTCATCATCATCATCATTTGAGCCGTTAGAAGTCCACAGCTGGGCAAAGGCCTCTCTGGATATTGCCATGCTCACCACGCTTGGCAGGCGGGTTGGCGAGCGCAGTTCCTTTAGCTTCTTGTGCTTCCGACGCTTCTGCCCATCGGAAGCATTCTTAAGCTGGGGAAGGATAGGAATTTGTTGGATTTGGGAAGGAAATGAAGGTATTGGGATGCTACTTGTTCGGATGAATGGATATACAGCGGTCAACACGAGAGTGTCCGGTGCCGGTTCGATCCCCGGTCAGGTCAAGATGAAAAATGATCTTTTTTAGATTGGCCTGGGTCTTGGATGATTATCTTTATATGTATTTGTTATAAAATATAGTATCCCATAACACGTCCACCATAAGTCTCGAACTTACTTTGGGGCTAACTCAATCTGTGTGATTTGTCCGTATATATTATTTATTTATATTATTGATTTTAATTTATTAAATTAGAATTGTTTTTTCTTTCCAGAATTCCTGGTAGACGTGAAGCAGCCGTCGCGCCTACAGCATTTAGAAGAGAGCCTCGCGACAGAGTTCACTCATTTCGACGGCTTCCGCTACGTCCCCAACGAGCCTAAACAACGGGAGTACCCGGATGACAACGCTATAGCGCTCTTGTACAAGAACAACAGTCGGGCGGCGGTGTAAATGTGTTAATTCAGGTTATTTAGGCCCATAACCTGCTGGGCCCATAACCTACCGATGTGACAATGCTATAGCTCTCATGTACAAGAACAACAGTCGGGCGGCGCTATAAATGTAATTCAGGTTCTCTGGGACTATAACCTGTTGACCCAATAACCTGCTGGGCCCATAACTTACCGCTACGTCCCCAACGCGTCGACACAACAGGAGTACCCCAATGACAATGCTATAGCTCTCATGTACAAGAACAACAGTCGGCCGGCGATGTAAATGTGTTAATTCAGGTTCTCTGGGACCATAACCTGCTGGGCCCATAACCTACCGTATATGCCCAACGCGTGCAAGCAACGCGGGTCGAATTCAGGATCATCGAATCAAGGGCACTAGGGAATGTAAAGGGTAAATTTATACTCTGTATGTAAGTAGTAATTACATAAATTTTATATGTCCATAATGGGAGTTGAAATGTTAAATTAGTGACTTTATTTACTGTTATCAAATATATCATTTTTTTTTTTTTTTTTTTGCCTATTATGCAAAGTTATGTTTTTAGTTATTGTAAGTTTAATCAATATAATTTCTTTAGTGTACCATAGATATCTATTCTTTTTGAAACAAAAAAAAATAATTGACCCCTTTTTCACACAGATATCATCATCATCATCAGGTTTTTATAGTCTCCACTACAGGAGCATGATCCTCTCTGTACTACTAGAGCCATACTTGGCCCAATGGTTTATCTGCCAAAATACAGTATGATACAGGTCTTATATATGTATATTATTAGATACCTAAACTAAGGCATGCAAATATTCAGAATATTCATTGTAAAAATAAAACCAACTGTACACATCAAATCATAATTACATATATTCTATTATTTTATAGCAATCAATCATAATTAATTGTCGTCAAATTTTATTATAATAAATGAGGAGGTCAAGAAGTACAGGCGACATTTACACCTTTTTTTTTCAGAAACTGCCAGATATTTAATAAGTATATGCACGTGAAATATAATTATATCGTGTTGAAAGACCGAGGTTATGACCACCGCTCCGGATGGTACCTGTCACAAAGGATATCCATTGCTATCCAAAGAGGGAATTCCGCTAGCGTAATGGGTACCTTTGAGCCAGGTACAGATCGGGTAGGCATTTTTAACCAGACGGACGGCAACGGCGCACAGTCGCAGCGCTAGGCCGCACGGGCTGGCAACGTCCCATTCGCCTCGCTGTGACGTCGCAGTCACACACACTACAATAACGCTTGAGCGTATGATACTATAAACGCACACTCAAACATTGATAAAATTAACGAAAATTTCATTCTGATTTACGCTATTAGACTACTATTTTCTCATGAACAACATAATTTCCCGTAAATAGAATTCAAAATAAATGCCGACTTATGTCATAACAATGTAAGATTATGCTTCATTGGCCCCCAAATGTAAAATTCAATTAGTATGGAATTCGAAAAGAATTCGAACCACCTTAATAAATGTAATGTTATTATATCATATATTTTAACAGCCTCCGTGGTCCAGTGGTTAAGGCGTTTGCCTGTTGACCCGGGGGTCGTGGGTTCGATTCCCACCGGAAGCATACTTTGTTTAGTTGTTTCCAGTTTGGTTAGGACATTGCAGGCGTGAATCACCTGATTGTCTGATAATAAAGATGATTCCGTGCTTCGGAAGGCACGTTAAGCCGGTGGTCCCGGCTGCCATTTGGTAGTCGTTAAAGGAACCACGTCAGAAGCCGAGAGGCGGTTCCGAAGAACTCTGACACCAGGGTGTGCATGGTCGATTGACCGTGATACCTACTCGAAATGATGATGATCATATATTTTTTTAGGGACAGTAACAGTTTAGATAGAAAATTTATATGTACCTTTAAGCGCGAGAAACGCAGACAATGGATTTTCTATTGTTATGCGTCCTCATTAGACCGCTTGGTGGTTGAGAGGTTTATATTAACCTTATCCTTACTAATATTATAAATGCAAAAGTGAGTTTGTTTATTTGTTTGTTTGTTACGCTTTCACGCCGTAACTACTGAACCGATCATCATTAAATTTTGCATACAAGTTCTCTGGAGTGTGGTGAAGGACATAGGACGCGCTTTTATCCCGGGAAAAAGTACTATTCCCGAGGGATCGACATTAACGCGGGCGGAGCCGCGGGCGAAAGCTAGTATAAATATATACAGACAAATCACACAGATTGAGCTAGCCCCAAGGTAAGTTCGAGACTTGTGTTATGGGATACTAACTCAACGACATAAAAATATATTGATAAATAAAGGAAATATTTAGTAAAATAATTTACAAATATCACCTACTGATCCCACGCAAAGTAAATGTCACTATTTCAATCAATCTGGAGATAAAATGTCACCTTTTGTAAATAACTGTCAATAAATAATGGTTCTAAAACTTCTCAAAGGTCACCATTTATCGATTTACAAAACGATACAATTATTTTACACAAAATGTACCGTATTTGAATAAAATTGGACATTTTTTTTTTCGCTTATTGGGGTCAACAACCAATTTTACACAAATCTAGGCTAACAAATTATTCATAATTAATAAACTACATGTAAAATCAGCACCATTGGACTTTTTATCTACAAAAATGACACATTTTGTTACCAAAGTCTCAACTACTATTGTAGTTGAATGTAAATGTTACCTTTTGTACAGAATACTCCTTTCAAATCCTTAATTTCTCTTGAAAATAGTCACCAATTGAACCAAATCTGTTCAGGAATTGATAAAACTCAAAGTGTCAGATTAAAAAAAAAACGCTAATCGAGTCTGATGCGTAAATATCACCTTTTTTGTTCCTGACCTCCTCAAATAGTTAAATGTCTATTATTAAGCTGTTGTAAGATGTTGATAGATAACTTTATATCTCTTATTTGTTATTCATTCATACTAAATGGTATTTGCGGAATAAATATATGTACACATATTATCACGTTTTATTTCCCTTGCGGGGTAGACAGAGTCCTGGTCTATAGCACTAAAAGCCACGTTTGGCTTATTAGTAGCGTGTAGATAGGCCACATTTAGCATGTTGGTGGGCAGTAGGTGGAAAACGGAATCAAAACAGTGATGGGTTGCTCGCATCGCCTACTAATATGATTTATCAGATTTTCGCCCTTTTCCTGGATCGGCTTTTACGATCTACGCGGGAAATTAAGCAGCTGGTACATTCTATGTTTTTTCTTTTCTCCCAGACCACCATGGAAGAGTAATTAATATATATATTTGCAACATTCAGTTATACAAGCAAGTAGGCGACCAATAACTGTTGAAGAGTGTCTTTCGGCGTCTTCTCTGCAGTGGTCGGTTTCGAATAGTTTGTAGCTTTTGAACAATCCTTATCCTTACTAATCCTTATCCTTACTGCCTTACTAATATTATAAATGCGAAAGTGAGTTTGTTTGTTTGTTACGCTTTCACGCCGTAACTACTGAACTGATCATCATGAAATTTTGCATACAAGTTCTCTGGAGTACGGAGAAGGACATAGGCTACCTTTTATCCCGGGAAAAAGTACTATTCCCGAGGGATCGACATTAACGCGGGCGGAGCCGCGGGCGAAAGCTAGTAGTTAATAATTTAATAAGTATTATTTAAAATGAGAATTGACGTGAAAAAGTGCATGGAAAGGCCCCGTATCATTTGTCAATACGTTGGTTAGTTTAGGAGATATGGCAGAACATACACAGTGGCCAAAATCATAACATTTTGGCTTCGTAATCGGGTAAAAAAACACAATAAACTGTTAAAATCGTTTATTCAAACTCAACGTCATTAGAATCATTTACACTTTGTTCTTAAACCTACATTTGTATAATGTAAATATTAACATCATATTGAGATGCACAATATCAAATACAATTTCGAATATTTTTATGTAATAATTGTGATTAAATTTTTCTTAACTGTTATATACCGCTATTTTGAACCTCTGATATTGAAATCCTGGAATCAGAATCCCTTGGAATACAGAGTTGCAAGAAAAACAAGGAAAAATACGAAAAAAAAAATGCCTTTCCATAGAAATTTGTCCAGCTGATCGGCGACTTTGTATGGGAAGCCCAATTTTAGGATCACTCGATTGTCCGTCTGTCTGTCAGTCTGTCAAGACCCATTTTCTCAGGAACGCGTAGAGGTATCAAGCTGAAATTCATATCAAATACTCAGGTCTACTGTCCCTTGGAGCTGTGAAAAAATCAAATGCCTAAGCCAACGCAATCAAAAGATACAGCCGTTTATGCCACAAATTTTCGTGTTTTTTCGACATTCGCAAGGGAATCAAAACCTACAGGGTACTTCCCGTGAACTCAGAATCTTGATAAAGGAAAAATTGCGAAAAGTATACATTTTTAGTTACATCATATAATAAAAATATTTTTAATATTTTTTAACTTATTTTAGAATAATGGTACGGAACCCTTCCTGCGTGAGTCCTACTCGCACTTGGCCGGTTTTTTTTCGACTCAGTTTTTATGTTGCAATTCTGTATTCCATTAGGGATTCTGATTCCAGGATTTTAATATAGCGGAAGTTCAAAATCACGCGATATAAGCATGACTTGGGAGCCTGTGTACACGGCGTACACTTTACTACATAGGTACTTAATCTTCGATCAAATATAATGGTACGTCTCATACGAAATGAAGCCTTAATATATCCCCGAGTCAAAACATCATGCATACTTACAAACAACGGCAAAACGGTACATACTGACAGTTTATCTCCATCTTTTTTTTCCACTTTTGATGCGTAGTTTTGAATCTTTTCACTGTACCTTCGTCAACCGGAGACGTGTGCTAGCGCGGTTTATTGAAACTGTGTACAAAACAGCTCCGAAACTCGATTAGTGCGCTGTTTTGCCGGTGCCACTTTACGAGCGCGAATCGTGTATCTTTCATTACATTTGATTGAAGCATTTAATAAATAAAAATATACTCTTATTTTAATACAAACTAATGACCCGAACCCCGGCTTCGCACAGGTGCAATGTACAGTCAGCGACAGAGATACCTGATCAAGCGCTCTAACTATATCTTGAATTTTCTCTTAAACTATAAATAATAACATGAAAATGTATATACAGAAAGATTTTAATGAAGTCTTTCTTAATATAAATTTTCATGCTAATTTTATTTATAGTTTAAGCTATTTAATACCTTAAACTTTTAGACTTAAAAGCATTACCCTCCTTTTGAAGGCAGACGTGTAAAAATACGCCGTGTACCTAGACAACTTGCCTAAAATACAATGTGATGTTTTGTAATATAAAAAAATATACATTCTTTAGTAAAATAGTAGTAAAGCGCCAATTAGACCATCCAGAATTTAGGATCCGGAATTCAGTCAACGGATAGTCAACGGACAGTAATCGCATTCAGGACGGTCGATCCGTTTTCAGGACAGAATGGCTTCCGACGTCCTTATCGGAAGCATAGGTGAAACCATCCGGAATTTAGGATCGCCGCATGAGAGGGACGCCGCTATACGTTAGAAACGATACGAGAATATCTCCAATCGCATCGCACGTATAGCGGCGTCCCTCTCACGCATTCAGGATGGCCAACGGATGGCTCTCTCAGGATGCGCAGTCTCCGTTCAGGACACGTTCCGGACGGTGTAATCAAGAGCTCCGACGACTGAATTTCTTGTCCTTATCGGATGCTGAATTCCGGATCCTAAATTCAGGATGGTATAATAGGCGCTTAAAACATACCAGATGCCATTTAGGTAGTCAATAGCGGTCAACGACCCATAGTATGTCTGCACTTTGCCACTTCATGATGCGATGGATCGTAAAAAAATTTTCTGAACACAGAAACCATTTAATGATGTATATAAATGGGACTTAGCTGAACCTTTTTATTAATTGTTTCCGTTGACGTTTCAATAGTAACATAAAAAAAGAAAAAAAGGCTCGAGCTAAATCTCGTTTATATACATAATTATGTGTTTAAAGCGCGAAAGTTAAAAAAGAATACAGTAATTATTTCTTAGATTTTCAGCTTCAACGGTGTGCGTTGGAAAAGCACTGATCTTTCTCCAGTTTTCATTATCTCTAAGACCAACTTAAGACTTTCTAAAATGACTCTTGAAAGGGAGAAAGGTCAATGACCGCCATTGACACGCCATCTGGCAACTAATCATAAAATTTACTTTATACCTCACAGTTTCAAACATTAATTCATTAGATTGTAAACATATAACCACATTCGCTAAAATACAATTTATATCGCTATACATGGACATAACAATATACACGCACATACAAAATAGATTCTGGCACTTTTTAGTCTACATACAAAGTGATTTTGAACCCCCTAGCTATATTGAAATCTGGGAATCGGAATCCCTAATGGAACAGAATTGCAAGAAAAAAAGGTGAATAACGAAAAAGAAAATTAGGTTTCCCATACAAAGTCGCCGATCAGTTGGACGAATTTCTATGAAAGGTTAAATTTTTTTTTTCGTTTTTTACCTTTTTTTCTTACAATTCTGTATTCCATTAGGGATTCTGATGCCCAGATTTCAATAAAGCTAGGGGGTTCAAAATCACGCTATATATACTATTCTACATTATAGGCTTCAAAATGACGAAATGGATACCTTAGGATGGTCGACGTCGAATGGGAAAGGCCTAGAAAGCGATGGCGCGACGACCTCGACGTTTTTCAATGTGGATGGTCTGAAAATGCATTGGACAGAGACAAGTGGAAGGGAATGGGGGAGACCTTTGCCCAGCAGTAGGACAAAAAAATGGCTTCACTTCGCGAGCGAGAGAATCGCGACAATTTTACCTTTTTTTTTAAGGGCTATGTAGCTAGCTCCGAGTGAGCTTTCGCTACTTCACCGGGCGTTTGAGGCGAGGGCAGAGTGCCCGCAGCCTTTACAGACAACATCACCAAAGGGCCCCCAGGAGGGACGGACCTCGGCTTTGGGCGTTGCCTGTGTGCAAGGCTTGGAGAGACAGCAAACTCTCATATTGCCTGATGGGCCGCGTATACGTGCATGCAAGCCTGAAGGGCCAATCTGAGAAAGTCAATTTTACCGCCACGCCACGTATTTATACAAGGTGGAAGGGACATACCCGTAATAAATCGAACCATGGTCTAAACTAGATCATTAAAGTATAACGAAATTAAAATAACAGCCAAAAAACAAAAAAGAAATTCGGCATTTCCATACAAAAGTGTGCAGCCGCCCGGGAAATTTGTATGGGAACGTCGAATTTTGTTTTGGTTTGGTTTTATGACTGTTATTAAGGCGCTGTATCCCTAACCGTTTGTAGCGGACATCGCGCGATATTTTATATATTCGCGTCATACCTGTCTTCAGTCTCAGTTCAAATCTGTGTCTGCCATTTTCGTGTTAATTTTCACTTTTAATTTAACAATTCAATAATTATAACCAAATATTGTGTTTTTGTAGGTCCATCCATCTTGCTATATAAAAGTTGGTAGTTGTCGCTGAAAATATCAAGTAATTCGCGACCAAAATTTATCTGGATATAGCTTTTTTGCTATTTTATTTAGTTAGATTTTAAATATTTTTTGAACATATTTTGATGTAACCATTTATTTTGATCTTTGAACTGTACTTCATATTTTTTTCATGCTAGTATTCTTTGATAAATACGGCTAACTGCGCGACGACAAACTACACGTTTTACGGTATTCTTCTGATGCACAGCGCCTTAATTTCATTATAATTTAGTGATCTATAGCCCGTGGTTCGATTTATTACTGTTATTTCCCTACCACGTTGGACACTCTTAGAACGTGTCTCCACACGGCGTTGTTATCGCTGCGATCCCACGAGTGGCAGAGTGCGAGCGAATATCAATCGTATCGCCTAAACAATAGAATATATAATAATATAGAATATCGGACTCGTCGCGATTCTCTCGCTCGTGGAAGCGATCCCTTAGATTTTCACAGATACATGGAGCGATTATCACCGCTTGGACCAAACAACCCAAATTGTTCAACCATCGGTCTCTTAGCAGCAGCGGTACTAGATGAAATTTGGATGTCATGAGACAAAACGTCTACTCAGTGGCAGTGGTACCAACGATTTAGGTCATGAGGCAATGACCTAAATTGGCGTAAAGTGCATTTTTTAAGAACTTGTGAATTATGTAAGAAAAGACAAACATTGAGAAAAACGCGCTTTGGATCGCTATTTTTCATTATTTTTAGGGTTCCGTACGTCTAAAGGGAAAAAACGGAACCCTTATATGATCACTTTGTTGTCTGTCTGTCAATATCCTTTTTCTCAGGAACGCGTAGGTATAAAGCCGAATATCCATTAAAATTATGATGTTTGTTACCTCATAACTCCATCATTTAAGAACCGATTTCAAAAATTCTTATATTATTTGAAAGCGTACGCTTTTCGATTGGTCCCATTGAATTTCATCAAAATCGGTTTAGTAATTGAATGTTTTTTTATGAAACATGCTGTAAGTTATAACGGTCGCTTTTAGTGATGGCGGCAAGATGGCGAGCCGTAAAAAAGTCGATTAACGGACGATAGGACAAAGTTATCTGTGCATATTGTACAGGTCTATTCAGTATTCTGCGCAGACTGCGGCACCGAATGGTAGGAACCAAGGCATAAGTTGAAACGCCTAGTACATCAATAAATCGTTCATTGCGACTCTTATATTAATAATGGATTGGTTCAGGCGTTACTAAGCTAAAGGCAAAGATACACCCAATTTGTATTGCAATAAATAAGAATATATAAAACTAGCTGTTGCCCGCGACTTCGTCCGCGGAAATTTCTGTTATTATGTTTAATTAGTATAGATGAATAATTTTTCCCCGTTTTCAAAACATTTTTTATTGATGCTTCGCTCCTATTGGTCGCAGCGTGATGTTTTATAGCCTAAAGCCTTCCTCAATAAATGGACTATCCAACACAAAAAGAATTTTCCAATTTGAACCAGTAGTTTCTGAGATTAGCGCGTTCAAACAAACAAACAAACTCTTCAGCTTTATAATATTAGTATAGATAACGTAACAAAAAAAATACGTAGCCTATAAAGTCGGACGATAATTTACGTGATAGCGGTGGAAGAGAGATAGATGCGTCACAAGCCGAACGCTTAGGCTGTTCCGCGCTCTCGCTTGCACAAGGAACGTGACACTTTCGTGCGTGCCGGCCTTCATCGATTAATAAGACTTTATCACCTCATCCTTTCGTTATCATCTTAACGAATAATAAAATAAAAAAACGAAGGGAGTGAAGCCGTGAGCGCCCCTATATACAGCCTGACTGGTAAATCACATTACATAGTTAATTAATTACAACATACATACATAGTATCACGTCTTTTTCCCTTGCGGGGTAGACAGAGCCTAGGTCTATAAGACCTGAAGGCCACATTTAGCATGTTGGTGGGCAGTAGGTGGAAAACGGAATCAAAATAGTGATGGGTTGCTAGCCGCATCGCCTATTAACATGATTCCTCAGATTTTACCCATTCCCTCGATCGGCTTTTACGATCTGCGCGGGAAGAGAAGCAGCTGGTACATTTTAAGTTGTTTCTTTTCTCCCAGACCAGCACGGAAGACTTTATTTTTAATTACAAAGAAAAAAAATTATTAAATTAGTCCGCAAAGTCTCGGAATGTTTGGAAACCGCGCGCTCGCTACGCGCATCTAGCTAGACGGTCCGCGGCCGACACAAAACCAGGTACGCGCGCTTTGATTAAATAAATAAATATATACGGACAAATCACACAGATTGAGCTAGCCCCAAAGTAAGTTCGAGACTTGTGTTATGGAATACTAACTCAACGATACTATATTTTATAACAAATACATATATAGATATACATCCAAGACCCAGGCCAATCTGAAAAAGTTCATTTTCCAGCTTGACCTGGCCGGGGATCGAACCTGGTCATTCCGTGTCGCAGGCTGGCGTGTTGACCGCTGTGCCACGGCTTAGCGCGAGTGTTCACACATCTTGTTTTTATAGGACAATTTGGGCAACTTTTAAGCCCCTATTTTTTTATTTATTTCGAACGAGAATCAAGTACTGAGTGCCCCCTTTCAATATATAACGTGATTTACCAGTCACCCTGTATATCTCTCTCTCTCTCTCTCTCTCTCAGCTAAGCCTTTTTCTGGTCGCATCCTAAGCTGTGGAGCCCGGGGTCCGCTACTATGACTACATTCACGCTGTAATAATGATTTGGCATAGTTTTTACGCGCGGCCGCCTGCCTGTCGCCAACCCTCCTTGGGTAAGGTTGGTAGAAAATTTATTTTTACTTTTTATTGACATAAGACGGTAAAGGAGCAAGCGGGTCACCTGATGGTAAGTGATTACCGCTGTCCATGGACTGTAACACCCGGGGTGTCATCCGAATACACCATAGTAAAATAAAAATGGCAGATTTTACTAGCAGTAGTTTTGGCGGAAATATACGACGCTCGCGAAAATGTTTGTCCGATTAATTAAGACGTTCGCGGTGAAAGGGTTAAACCAATTGCGATGAAATTCGATATGAAAGTAGTTCGAGACCCAGGGAAGGGCATAGGGTACCTTTTATCCCGGACAAATCTACTAATCGACATTAACGCGGACGGAGCCGCGAGCAAAAGCTAGTATATATTTTTCCCAGATCCCAGCATTGGACCCATTGGAATTTGGCCCTTTTGATAGGCTGATTCAACCATGGGTGATTACACACTTACTGTCTTACATAACAATTTTTTCCCGCTATGGTGCTAACCACAGAACAACAAAGATATTAGAAGTGTTATGACGCGTGATTTCTATGAAAACTAGCGTCGCCTCATTCCAAGCATACTACTAACGCAACTCAATTGGTAGAAACTCCTCCTTTGGTCAAAGTTTCACTAGGACTTCTCACTTCACACGTTAGAATAGCACACGCCTCCGTGGTCCAGTGGTTACGGCGTTTGCCTGTTGACCCGGGGGTCGTGGGTTCGATTCCCACCGGAAGCATACTTTGTTTAGTTGTTTCCAGTTTGGTTAGGACATTGCAGGCTTGAATCACCTGATTGTCTGATAATAAAGATGATTCCGTGCTTCGGAAGGCACGTTAAGCCGATGGTCCCGGCTGCCATCTGGTAGTCGTTAAAGGAACCACGTCAGAGGCTAAGAGGCGGTTCCGAAGAACTCTGACACCAGGGTGTGCATGGTCGATTGACCTACACGAAATGATGATGATGATGTCGGCATTTTTCGATTTTTCACGTAAATCTCTCTTTTGTTCCTTTGACGATCGCGGGACACACTACTTAGGTGATTCAAGTGAGCTGATCGAGCGCATTGTCGGCGTGCGTGCCACGCCCCCTTGCCGTTTCTAATGTCTTTGTTGTTCTGTGGTTCTTAACAGAACCCGTTTTTTTGAAAGGCTATGTAGCTATCTCCAAGTGAGCTTTCGCTACTTCACTACGTTTGAGGCGAGGACAGAGTGCCCTCAGCCTTTATAGACAACATCACCAAAGGGCCCCCAGGAGGGACGGACCTCGGCTTTGGGCGTTGGCTTGAAGCAGAACCCCAGGCGTTTAGGCGGTCTATATATTGGTCGTACATACTTGCGATCACTTATATCTATGTAGATATATAACTATATTTGGTCTCAATATAATGGATTTTTATATACTACGTCTTTTGTCACTGTGTCTCCTTTTTTATTTGCAAATCGAGGACGTCTTCTGAAACAATAAAAAAAAAATTATTAACAAATTGTTATTTTATACTCCGTGGCGCAGTGGTCAACACGCCAGCCTGCGACACGAGAGTGCCCGGGTTCGATCCCCGGCCAGGTCAATATGGAAAATTATCTTTTTCAGATTTGCCTGGGTCTTGGATGTATTCTTTTGTTTTTAAAAAAAAAAAGAAAACAGACATGTTTATCTATATATGTATTTGTTATAAACTATTGTATCGTTGAGTTAGTATCCCATATCACAAGTCTCGAACTTACTTTGGGGCTAGCTCAATCTGTGTAATTTGTCCGTATATATTTATTATTTATACATTAAAAGTATTTTTTTATGACGTAGGATGGCATACGAGCAAGCGGATCACCTGATGGTAAGTGATCACCGCTGCCCATGGACAACTGCAACATCCAGGGTGTTAAAAGAGCGTTTCCGGCCTCCACTAACGTGAGATTTAGTCTTGGTAGGGTCACGCTACCGGCTAAATTCATTTTTTGCTAGTATGAATGGGCCGGCTCGTCCAGGGAAGTACCTCATTCTCACAGAAAATCGACGTTTGAGTAGAAGCTTTACATCGGTGAGTGAGAGGCCCAAGCTTTTACCCCCCCCCCCCCCCCCCCCCCCCCATTTCCTTTCTCCATCTCCTTAATAGGCCGGAACAGAAGCGCTGTCACACCCTGGTGTTGCAGTTGTCCGTTGGCAGCGGTAATCACTTACCATCAGGTGACCCACGTGCTCGTTTGCCGTACTATACCATAAAAAGCCGTAGAAACTCTACTTCTTTTTTTTTTTTTTTTACTAATATTGAATTAGGCATTTGTCTCCCATCTCACCTGATGGTAAGTGACGATGAAGACAGGGATGTTACATGCCTATCCAAGAGATACCCATTTATTCTACTTTTGAATGTCCCGGGACTGTACTTCTAGACAAAGGCCTCTTCCAGGGATTCTTCGTTCCATGGGAGGATATTGCCATACTCACCACGCTTGGCAGGCGGGTTGGCGAGCGCAGTTTCTTTGGCTTCTTGTGCTTCCGACGCTGCTGCCCATCGGAAGCATTTAAAAGCTGGAGAAGAATATGAATTTGTTTGATCTGGGAAGGGAATGTAGGTACAGTAACACTTTTATAAGTTACACCGATGTACCTGCGCAGAAATCAAATTTTTGCATGGCGCGAAAATATCCATCCGCTATAGGCTGATGCGTTTGCGCCATGTCTGGAATAGGCTAGTTCCCTGTGTCGTAATAATAACATAACAATTAGTCCGTCAGTTAGATAATCAAAAAATAATGGACACGTATTTTTTCTTTTGTCAAATAAACAATAAATAATAAGGATAAAGCGCGTCAAAGTTCAGGAGTGGGGGTTCGTGACGTCAAAGTTTGCTAAAAATTGTAGCAAACTATGACGTCACACGGAACTTCAAAGGGCTATATCTTTATCATTTTTTGTTAAATCGACAAAAGAAAAAATACGTGTCCAATATTTTTTGAATATCTAACTGATGGACTAATTATATTTTTTTAAGAAACTAGCCTATTCGCTGTAACGCCGCGCCGTATGAGTATTATGAGCGACATAGCATGAGTCCTGTTGTTTAAGGATTTTAAATCTTATGTAGTAGGAGTAAGTTCGTTTTTTTTTTAATGTTTTCATTCGGTTTATTCGGCGGTAGGTTGGTATTCTATTCTGCGCCATCGAATAATGCCGAGGCGATTATAAACGCTGGCTACATGATTGGGATTCTACTCGCTCAGATGAATGGGGGAAAAGCAAGTAGCAGCTCGGGAGGCCGGGCGCGTACCCGATGCCATACCTGCAACTAATTACTAATTAGATTTTTTTTTATTAAATTTTATTATACTACTAGCTCCGTGGCGCAGCGGTCAACACGCCTGCCTGCGACACGGAGTGACCGGGTTCGATCCCCGGCCAGGTCAAGATGGAAAATGATCTTTTTCAGATTGGCCTGGGTCTTGGATGTGTATCTATATATGTATTTGTTATAAAATATAGTATCGTTGAGTTAGTATCCCATAACACAAGTCTCGAACTTACTTTGGGGCTAGCTCAATCTGTGTGATTTGTCCGTATATATTTATTTATTTATAACGACAATAGACATACACATTAAACTGTAAAACATTCTGGTCTCTATCTATCACGGTTCAATAGATACAGCCCTATGCCAAACGGATGGACATCGGAGGCTTAGTAATACTCATACATATTTTTTTTTTAATAAATAATTATATACGGACAAATTACACAGATTGAGCTAGCCACAAAGTAAATTCGAGACTTGTGTCATGGGATACTAACTCAACGATACTATATTTTATAACAAATACATATATAGATAAACATCCAAGACCCAGGCCAATCTGAAAAATATCATTTCCATCTTGACCTGACCGGGGATCGAACCCGGCACCCTCGTGTCGCAGGCTGGCGTGTTAACCACTGCGCCACGGAGCTTGTTATTTGTTTAACAATTACTTACCGTCTATTTCTAATTGCTCATAATACGTGATCCGCCGCGGCGCCGACTGCTTCCTACCATGGCTTTTTCTTCTCCCCTCCTTGACGGACAGATTCAACACCCCTTCCCCCCCTAACATCTTCAAATCCCCCCCGAAATCACCCAATACCATTGACTTGACCTCACTTGAGAATTTATCATTGCTGATAAAAACAGTTTTTGCAAAAACCGTTTTTTTATCGTTTTTGTAAATGTGATTCACGCTTTGCTGAACTAGTTTGTCTATGCGGCATTCGAATTTGCTGTCTCGCTCTCGCACTAGTGGTTTGTCGGGGGTGGGGGGGTGTTTTGTCTCTGTTACCCGCGTTTCTTCGTGAGATTCTATCAAGTCGATTGCTATGGAAGGAATGGGGGTCGAGTCTTCGCGCTCTTTGAGAATCTGAAAATTAAAACAAAAAGTATTTTTAATACCAAATGTTAATTTACCGTGCCTTGTATAGCGTTTCTTTGAGTGTACCGCGCGTTCTTTTGACCTATGCATGGCGTTTCTCGGAATGTACCGCGCGTTCTATTGACCTAAGCATGGCGTTTCTTCTAGTGTACCACGTGTCCCATGGACCGTACCGCGCATTCTATGGACCGATGCATGGCGTTTCTTGGAGTGTACCGCGCGTTCTATTGACCTAAGCATGGCGTTTCTTCGAGTGTACCGCGCGTTCTATTGACCTAAGCAAGGCGTTTCTTCGAGTGTACCGCGCATTCTATGTACCGTTGCATGGCGTTTCTTGGAGTATACCACGCGTTCTATTGACATATTAATGGCGTTTCTTTAAGTGTATCACGCGTTACAGTACATGGTGTCAGTTGGTTGTTTATCAGACACAGGCGAGAGACTCACCCTAGCGACATGCCGCCTCAGCCTTAAACACTGTTCCCGCACCGCGTCTCTCTGTGCTGTGAGCGTGCGTCTCTCGCGTAGCGCGTCAGCTCTGCACGCGCGCACAGCACGCAGCTCGCGCGTCAGCCGGCTGAGGTGCTCCACGCTGCGGCGGCGGCTGTTCTGTGATGCTAACTGTGAAAACAAGACAGGTCAAGATGTCTCTAGAGACCTGACAGAGAGACAGAGACAGAGGATTATAATTATGTAAAAACTTACTTTAAACAATTTAAATTGTTATTAAATAAAAAAAAAGACGATGAACCAGTATTTTCGGGTTTTTTTTTTTATAATTTGTGTACGGATTATGTCCGTACGTAATCAATATTTAATTTATATGTAGGTAGCAATTATTATTTTTACATGTCTGCATTTTACTATTTTAATGACGCAGTCGATGTTTACCTTTTTTATTACATTGTTTTTATAAATCACTTTCAATAAATGAAGTCAACCTGGCCGGTCGTTTACCTTTAACCACCGCCCTAAACCATCATACTGACAAGTAACCCATGTAACCATAGAAATATCGCTACAATTTGAATGCGTTTTACCTCTATCTTGCCTGGTGGGAAACGATAGGGTGGTACACACAAACTCAAATAATGCCTATTCACTCTTGCCTTCCCTAGAGATGAAAATAATACATGTATAAAGGAGAGAGCCGGAGGTCCGTCCTCTCCCCTCCCCTCCCCATTTCCTTCCCCCAACTCCTTCAAAGGCAGACAACGCTCCTGTCACACTCTGGTGTTGCAGTTGTCCATGGGCAGCGGCTTGCTCATTTGCCATTCTATAAGATTTAAAAAAAAATGTCCGATCGTAGCAGGGTTGACTCGACCTGTCGATATGAACAACTTTTCTGCGTATGGGATTAATACTGGCAAAACCAAATTTTTTTAACATACCTTAACCGGGCAGCAAAAATTTGAGGAAGAACAGGTAATTTGCCCTGAGATTGAGCGACTGAACCCTCTCCGAATACTCGCTATGTGGTCCGCCCACTGCCACTTCATTAACACTCACCCTATTCTTGATCCGTCTCCTCAAGCCCTTGAGGAAGACCAGGCAATTCTCCCTGAGATTGAGCGACTGAACCCTCTGTAAGTACTCGCTATGTGGCTCACCCACTGCCACTTCATCAACACTCACCCTATTCTTGATCCGTCTCCTCAAGCCCTTGAGGAAGACCAGGAAATTCTCCCTGAGATTAAGCGACTGAACCCTCTGTAAGTTCTAGCTATGTGGCTCACCCACTGCCACTTCATCAACACTCACCCTATTCTTGATCCGTCTCCTCAAGCCCTTGAGGAAGACCAGGAAATTATCTCTGATATTGAGCAACTGAACCCTGTCCGAATACTCGCTTTGTGACCCGCCCACTGCCACTTCATCAAGACTCACCCTATTCTTGATCCGTCTCCTAAAGCCCTTGAGGAAGACCAGGAATTATCTCTGATATTGAGCGACTGAACCCTCTCAGAATACTCGCTATGTGGCTCACCCACTGCCACTTCATCAACACTCACCCTATTCTTGATCCGTCTTCTCAAGCCCTTGAGGAAGATCAGGTCACCCTCCTTTAGATTAAGAGATTGTACCCTTTGTGAATACTTTGTTGTGGGGAGCCCTGCCACTTCTTCCACAGTCATGTTGATGCCGCGGGCTGGAATGGAATAAGTTTTATTTAAAATAAATAATATATATATATACGGACAAATCACACAGATTGAGCTAGCCCCAAAGTAAGTACGAGACTTGTGTTATGGGTAACTAACTCAACGATACTATATTTTACAACAAATACATATATAGATAAACATCCAAGACCCAGGCCAATCTGAAAAAGATCATTTTCCATCTTCACCTGACCTTGTGTCGCAGGCTGCAAGGTTGACCACTGCGCCACGAAGCTCGACTTAAATACATACATACCAGAGACAGAGGTCTCATCAGCATCATCATTTCAGCCGCAAGAAGTCCACTGCTGGACAAAGGCTTCATTCAATGATTATTCATTCTATGGGAGGATATTGCCATCCTCACCACGCTTGGCAGGCGGGTTGGCGAGCGCAATTTTTTTCCCTTGTGCCATTTTCGTAACGTTAATCCATAAGAGAGACCTTTGTCCAGCATTGGACTCGTTAGGAGT
The DNA here is from genome assembly GCA_947532085.1 of Elegia similella. NCBI lineage: Eukaryota > Metazoa > Arthropoda > Insecta > Lepidoptera > Pyralidae > Elegia > Elegia similella. Next base: position 4,817,141 of record OX383950.1, on the reverse strand, counting down.
TAGTATGTATCATCTGTCTACCCCAACAAGTGTGGAGCGATAGAGAGGGACGATTGGCCTAAGAGTTAGACTTACGACGCATCTATCTCTCTTCCACCAATGTCACATAAAATTATCGTCTGTAAAGACTTTACAGATAAACAATGTTTTATTTCTCAACTAGCTTTCGCCCGCGGCTCCGCCCGCGTCAATGTCGATCCCTCGGGAATAGTATTTTTTCTCGGGATAAAAGGTAGCCTATGTCCTTCTCCGTACTCCAGAGAACTTGTATGCAAAATTTCATGATAATCGGTTCAGTAGTTACGGCGTGAAAGCGTAACAAACAAACAAACTCTCTTTCGCATTTATAATATTAGTTAGGATAAGACTGCTCTTCCATGCCGGTCTGGGACAAAAGAAATATAATGTACCGCCTGCTTCTCATCCCGCGCAGATTATAAAAGCCGATCAAGGGAATGGGCAAAAATCTGAGGAATCATCTTAATAGGCGATGCGGCAAGCAGCCATCACTATTTTGATTCCGTTTTCCACCAAATGCCCACCAATATGCTAAACGAGGCCTTAGGTCTTATAGACCTAGGCTCTGCCTACCCCGCAAGGGAAAAAGACGTGATAATATGTATAAAATAATCATATGAAAGCCAGAATATATTTTAAAGCGAATGATCAATAAATCTTTACTATCCTATGTCTGCTCTGGCCAAGTATGGCTCCGGTAGTACAAAGAGGATCATGCTCCTGCAGTGGAGACTAAAAAGACCTGATGATGATGATATGATGATCAAAACATTGTTGACCATAGTTGACAAAAGTTGACAAGTAAGACTGCAAAAGATCTTATTACAAAATCAAGTGATATATTAAGGCAGCTTGACCAATCTGACATCAGTGTTAGCTATGAACACAATCTATAATTACAAATAGACTAAAATCTATACTAATATTATAAAGCTGAAGAGTTTGTTTGTTTGTTTGAACATGCTAATCTCATGAACTACCGGTTCAAATTAGAAAATTATTTTTGTGTTGGATAGTCCATTTATTGAGGAAGGCATTAGGCTATAAAACATCATGCTGAGACCAATAGAAGCGAAGCATCAATAAAAAACGTTTTGAAAACGGGGGATAAATTATTCATCTATACTAAGAAAAAAACTAATTAGTCATAATAACAGAAATTGCCGCGGACAAAGTCGCGGGCAACAGCTAGTCTAATATAATGATGCAGGATTCTTCATAAACAAAAAATCTAATATTTAAAGTAGAAAAATAACTTCAAAATAGTTCTAATCTTATTGGTACTGACAAGGTTGTTAGTTTTGTGAAATGCCAATATTTTTACTGACCAAGTACTCAATATTATGATATTGAAATAGCAAACACAAGCATGGCTAAAATAAAGTTTCGACAGCAAAAGTAATTGAACACAAATTTGCTTATCCTTATCGCAATAAAAACGTGTAAAAGTGAAAGAATACAGCCAAATATGTATGTAATGCTACTTAATAACTACGTCATATTACAAAATACCTGTTGCTTCTTAGAACCAGACTCAAATTACAAAGTTTTTCATGCTAACTTAACTCACGTACCGTCAAGGATTTCCTGGTCCGATTGGTAGGAGGATGCGTTCTTCGCATTATCGTCCATTCTTCATTGTAAATTTGTTATTTATTTGATTATTTTAAAATAATCCTCGCGTAAATTTTATCACAGTTTTCCAGGTTATATTAAATCTGTCACTGTCAAGTCAAGTCAAATTCACAAACACAGACTACATAGAGAACTACAGTTTTTTTTATAGGCGAAGACAAAAAAGTATCGAAAGATGTATTTTTTTAGAATAAACAATCAACAGAAAACAATAAATCATCATTCATCATCATCATCATATTAGAAAGAATATTATTAAATAATCTATTATTATCAAGTTTTTCTAAATATAATTATTAAACTTTGACAATATAATACTAACTGACAAATAGAACTAGAACTAGAACTAAGCAGATAATATATCATCAAATTATGATGAAACATTGATTAAACAGGGTAAATGTTAACTAACGCATAATCTGCTAAAGGTTTGATTTATAACGTTTAATAATTTTTAATTTACTTTTTTGTAATTCGATGTTTGCTTTTTTCATACAAAAACAATAAAATGCAATTGACAACTTACTACAAACCGAAAGTGATGGTTTTTATTTATTCATTCGAAAGTACCTTAAATGTAAATACTTCCAGAATTTTTTCAATTTTTTTATCCAAAATTCAATTTTTTATGAATTTTTGAATAAAATCCAAATGTAGGATTTATAAGCAATATTCCTATGCTTCATCACATGACAATGTCAATGTCATTGTCAATCTGTCAAAAAGTTATGACGTTGACTGCCATGAGTTGCCAGGTTGGGGAATATTTTTCTCGAAGTGTACATGGACTGTTTTTTTTTTGTGATACGGCTTAGCTTCTATTGCTGCAAAATTATTTTTTAACTTACTATTGTATACCTACCTCTACTATTTGCCATATTGAGGGTTTTCTGACTACTGTCATATGTGTCACATACAGCCTCTACACATACGATACGACACATAACGGCCTCCAGCTCCAGCATTCTGTTCATTTCTGTGCATGCTGCCGGTGTTCATCGATTTATAAGACGTTATCATATCACGTCAAAAATGCAGTACTAAATATATTACAGCAACATTGGATTTTAATGTGACTTATGTGAATGTGAAACTAACAACCATTAAATGCCAGAGCAAGAAGATTTTTATGGAAAATTGATCGAAGTTGACAATATACAGTTTAATAAAATAAAAACAGCATAAATTCGAATAAAAGTTTTTATTTACCTTCCATCTGGTTTGCTTTCTATACCATATTCTTTGACTATACTACATTCATCATCATTTCGAGTAGGTGTCACGGTCAATCGACCATGCACACCCTGGTGTCAGAGTTCTTCGGAACCGCCTCTCGGCCTCTGACGTGGTTCCTTTAATGACTACCAGATGGCAGCCGGGACCACCGGCTTAACGTGCCTTCCGAAGCACTGAATCATCTTTATTATCAGACAATCAGGTGATTCAAGCCTGCAATGTCCTAACCAAACTGGAAACAACTAAACAAAGTATGCTTCCGGTGGGAATCGAACCCACGACCCCCTGGTCAACAGGCAAACGCCTTAACCACTGGACCACGGAGGCTGTTGTACTACATTGTTTATACTACATTAACATATAATTATATTTTTTGCTATTATTGGTAACATAAACTATTAGGCCCTCAAACTTTTTTCGTAATTTATTCATTTGGCGGGCAACCACCAGGCCGCTAAGTAAATCTCAACTTCACACACCTTCAACAATACATACCAAGTGAAGTTTATTATAGTGCTGTATAAAAAACGGTCCTTCCTTGTACGCTGTACGAATTTCGGGAAAAATATTCCAAAACCTGGCACCTCATAAGACTTGGCTGTGAACGTCATCATTATGTGACAGATTGACATTGACATTGTCATGTGGTTAAGCATGGGAATATTGCTGTATAAATCCTACATTCGATTTTTTTTCTAAAATTCATAAAAAAAAAATATTGGTAAAAAAATTTAAAAAATTCTGGTAGTATTTACATTTAAGGTACTTTCGATTGCATTAATAAAAACCATCACTTCCGGTTTGTAGTAAGTTGACAGTTTTGCAATTCTACTCGTCTTAACTCTTTGGCAATTCAGCGCTACGAGGTAATAATAATAGGTGCCTACGCTCACGTGGCACGGCCGGCAGCATAGACCTAACGTTTGATAGGAATCCACATAAAAGTTAAAGTTAATGTAAAATCTCACTATGTATTGCGTTTAGGTGAAAGTCATAGAACAAACGCTGCTAGTAATAATAAATAAATAAATAAATATATACAGACAAATCACACAGATTGAGCTAGCCCCAAGGTAAGTTCGAGACTTGTGTTATGGGATGGGATACTAACTCAACGATACAATATTTTATTTAAAAAAAAATTGCGTTAGTAACTATAACCCTGTATAAGCAGAGTCTGACTGCACCATTATTTGAAAAAGCCAACAAAATATTTTTCATGCCTGTGCTTTTAGTACTTCACCCACACCTATAGCCCGCACGCACGCACGGGGAACTTTTCCCCTTGACTTTTTTGTTGCCGTCCCCCTGTCCAAAGATTGTATGGAGGGAGGGGTGCGCGCATGTATCGCTATGGGTGCGTACGTTACTTTCTATCCGCTAACTAGCAAACAAACCGGCAACGAAATGAAACATTTTAAACAGACTTCAAAAAAGGAGAAACATCTTAAATGATTGGATATGCAAACTTTTTAAAGGTCTTGATTTTTATATATTTCTCTGAAAGTTAAAACGTTTTCTTTAGTTTTCTTAGTTTATTTTTACATGTGAACAAACAATCGCAATCAAATCTTTTATCTGTATATTATTATAGGTAGCGTAATGATACGACGACTTGCATTGTTTACATTCAGATGTTATGCAATTGCCAATGGCGGCCTTACCCATTGCGAGGCTCCGGGCGGCAGGTCTTTGCGAGCCCCTTGGTCCTTCATGAAAAGTATGTGATGCAAAAGTAGGTCTGGTTGTTTGGTTTAGTCATGTCATTTGTCATGTTTGAAAAGAAGTGCTAAAGTTATAGAAATAAATATAATTTGAGAATTTTACACTGAGAAATTTACAAAATTAACAAATACAGAGATGATAAATTTTAAAATTGATGCTTGCGGCTTTTTGTACAACTAAAATCTTTAATTAAAACACAATAATGAATGAGCTACGGCATTTTCTATGATCTTGTGTCATTAATCAATTTGCTTGGGTTGTTGCGCGAGGCCCCTGCAAGAGTGAGGCCCGGGCGATAGCTCTGTTCGCCACCCCCTGAGGTCACCGCTGGCGATTGCCTCAAACAGAATTAAAATAATCCAACTACGAATAGGTAGTTCTACTTGACTTTTCAACAACATCGTCTGACGTCTACATTCCCCCGGGGATAGCGGCCGCGCTAACGTTCGTTCAGTGTGCGGCGCCGCATCGTTAAAAACCTAGACTTTAATGCCTACTCCACATTCGCGCGCAAAAAAATTAACACAATTCTGTTGCCAGTGCCATTGCCACCTGTATTAAAAAGAAAACAAATGTTTATGGAAGGAAACTTTGCAAAAAAGCGCCCCCACGCGGAATCTTCCGAAAACTTTCCTTTTGTCTCGTTCAATCCAATATGGCGGCAAACGATGTATGAAAGGTGCGGAATGTTTTGATTCGAAACGATTATTGAAAATAGTAAAAAAATCAGCGAAATCGCATAATAATAGGTAATAGCCGGTGCGTTAACGAGATAAATGTATTGAAAATCCGTTTTGAACTCTCAGTGCGCGCGTGTTGTGTCAAAAATTGTGAATTCTGCCTGTGTGTTTTTTGTGAGTTTTTCTCTGCTAATGTTGCCGTTCGTGGTGATATGTGACCAGAGTTTACGCGATAGATATGTCTACCGACCCTGATAAAGACACTCCATGTCCGGAATCTAATGAGCCAGCATCCAAAGTTATCCCCGAGTCTATCGGGGACAAATCAAATGTCGAACAACAACAAAATTATGAAAAAACGAAGAAGTGTCGTTCAGTGTCTTTCCCTGATGATGACCAGTTAGTAACCCAGTACTTCGAGCCAGCCAACCCTTGGCAAGATGGTAAGTGCTCATTTTTAATATAGATCATAATAATTTTCTAATTCGTTGGTTGGCCAAGGTTTTCTGTACTAAATCTCTAAAAATCTTTTGTTTAATTAAATCTCAATGTTATTATATTCTTTATTGTTCCCAATACGATTTTAGGTAACACATATTTCATTGAATAAATCATTGTCTTTGAATAAGTCAAAGATTTCATTATATATTTTGTATTTCATCTATGAAGCAGTTATGCTTCCTTGCTGATCTGACAGCAAAAGAGGAGCCAGATGCCCTAGTGGGCGTGAGCATAATTAGCGCTTACGCAGGTTAAGCAACTCTGGGCGAAGTCCCCACTGGGATGGGTGACCACAATATCTCGAGCTCCTCTGTGTTTTGGAAGGTACATAAGTCCCTGTCCCAGCTGTCTTCATTGATGGCAGTTGTTGAGCTATGTCAGATGTCTTTAGGCAGCTTGAAAAATCTGATACCAGTGTTGGCCATTTACACACATTAGAAACAAACAAGCAAAAGAAAAAATTTGAGATCGTAACTGCAAGTCCAGGGAATGTTTTTCATTTGATTTGCACAGCAGTTGTTAAACTATGTCAGATGCATTTAGGCAGCTTGAAATATTATACCAGTGTTGGCCACTTCACATAAGCAACAAACAAAAGAAAAGATTTGTTGCCCACCCACCATTGTTTTATACTTTTATAATATAGATGTAACGAAAAATGTATGGTTTTTGCAATTTATCCTTTTATCTTTGCTATAAGACATTGCTTCGTACCAAATTTCAAGATTCTAAGTTCACAGGAAGTACCCTGTTTTTGATTCTTGCGAATGTCGAAAATTTGTAGAATATATGGTTGTATCTTTTGATTGTGTTGACCTAGAAGTTTGATTTTTTTACAGCTCCAAGTAACAATAAATATGAGTATTTGATATGAATTTCCAGCTTGATACTTCCACGCGTTTTAAAGAAAAAGGTTCTTGACAGACTGACAACAAAGTGTTCCTATATGGTTCTGGTTTAAGACAGAATGTCTTCTGCTCACACACAATATGCTCAAACAAGAGGCCTAGGTGTGGAATATTGCCCGGAACCAGATGAAACAGGGGTTCTGGTTTTTTCTATTGAGGTACAGAACCCTAAAAATTAAGAGGGAAAGGGAGCATTGAAAAATTATTTTCAACCCCCTTGTGCCTCATGTCAGAAAAGTAAGGAAGAATCCAAAATGTAAACATTGATATCATATTCACAAAAAAATGTTTGTTGATTTTGTGAAATGCTGCTGATGTCATCACCATGCACACCCCCCCTTCATCATTGTGTATCATCATACAGATGTATACCAATATACAGTTTCATTGTGTATAATGTTAATTAAATCCTCTGGTGATGGGATTTTTATACAATGGTTTGGGACATAGACATAAACTGTCATTGGTATTGGTAACTACCTCCGTGGTCCAGTGTTGGGCGTTAGCATGTAGACCCGGGGGTCGTGGGTTTGATTCCCACGAGAAAGTTTACTTTGTTTAGTTGTTTCCAGTTTGGTTAGGACATTGCAGGCTTGAATAGCCTGATTGTCTGATAATAAAGATGATTCCGTGCTTCGGAAGGCACGTTAAGCTGTTGGTCTCGACTGCCATCTGGTAGTAGTTAAAGGAACGCCAGAGGCCGAGAGGTGGTCCCGAAGAACTCTGACACCAGGGTGTGCATGGTTGATTGACTGTGTCACCTTCTCAAAATTAATGAATGATCATTGGTAAAAATTAAAATTATGCCTTTCTGTCTTTATGCATTTACTAGCCTTCGCCCGCGGCTCCGCCCGCGTTAATGTCGATCCCTCGGGAATAGTACTTTTTCCCGGGATAAAAGTTAGCCTATGTCCTTCTCCGTACTCCAGAGAACTTGTATGCATTTCATGATGATCGGTTCAGTAGTCACGGCGTGAAAGCGTAACAAACAAACAAACAAATAAACAAACAAACAAACTCACTTTCGCATTTATAATATTAGTAAGGATAAGGATTCTCGCCAAAAACACATATCTTAGTGACAAGGTTCAAGCATACTTGATCAAAGGATTCTACATATTTTAATTGTTTATTTAATGTTATTAATTACTTCATCATAAGCCTAAGCTAACTGGTGTTAGGCTAAAATTAGTTATAATTTATTATATGAGTAATAAGTAATATATAAATAACTTACTAGGTTTCGCCCGCGGCTCCGCCCGCGTTAATCTCCTTCTCCATACTCCAGATAACTTGTATACAAAATTTCATGATGATCGGTTCAGTAGTTACGGCATGAAAGCGTAACAAACAAAGAAACAAACAAACTCACTTTCGCATTTGTAATATTAGTAAGGCTAAGGATAAGGATTATATATTAGAAACTTACAATGAGTATGATTCAAACACATTTGTTACAACAATGATATGATATGTATTTGGGTGTTTATCTGCTATTTGGAAAGTCGTCCATACAAGACTGTCCTGAAGTAATTTTATTAAATGTTAAGAATGTTTGTTAATAAAATGAAGGGTTACCCTTCATTTTATCCGTCAGTTGATTATCTAACTAACGGACTGATTGTTATGTTATTATTGCGACCCAGGAAACTAGCCTATAGTAAATTATTTAGAAGCCCACACATTTTCCTCTTGATTTTTGAGTTATAAACGATTTTTTGCAAAGTCGTGACGCCCACTGCTGCAGCTTGGCCGGGAACGCGTCGCGTACCCTATGCCAGACTTGCAACCACCGGACGGACAGTTGAGGATGATACCGCTGACTAGACAAAAGACTTTCGTTGCATATATTCCCAAACAAGTACAGTCCCGGGACATTCAAAAGTAGATTAAATGTAGAGGTGGGTCGTCGTCGATTTTTTCGACAACGAGTCGCAACCGTTTTTTCAAGAACGGAAACCAGTCCTCGAAACGGTTCTCGTTCGGAACGGTTTTGGGCGGCGGACGACGACGCCGACGGGCGGCGCGGCGACGGTCTAACGAACGCAACGAATCTATAACAGTCTCCTAAATCGAACGAAATCTCGTTGCGCCAACGTTCGTTCGTTTCGGCAATGATTGCAGACTTAGGTTTACTAGTATTAGGTACCTATAGTTTTATTGCTTAAGCGCCAATTAGACCATCCAGAATTCAGGATCCGGAATTCAGTCAACGGATAGTCAACGGACAGTTTAATCGCCGATCCGTTGTCAGGACAGAATGGCTTCCGACGTCCTTATCGGAAGCATAACGGAAGCGTAAAGTGAAACCATCCGGAATTCAGGATCGCCGCATGAGAGGGACGCCGCTATACGTTAGAAACGAAACGATAATATCTCCAATCGCGTCGCACGTATAGCGGCGTCCCTGTCACGCATTCAGGATGGCCAACGGATGGCTCTGTCAGGACGCGCAGTCTCCGTTCAGGACACGTTCTGGACGGTGTAATCAGGAGCTCTGACGACTGAATTTCTTGTCCTTATCGGATGCTAAATTCCGGATCCTAGATTCAGGATGGTATAATAGTCGCTTTAGCGACTTTGTACTCTATTTCAATCTCTGTAAGATACGCAGCAATGACCACCGCGTTACGAACGAGACGAAACATGAAATCGCAATGGTCTCATTATATTCTAGCGTGTATTTACATTGCAGGTAAGTTCAAATTCGCGTGAAACATTTCGAGGACTGGTTTTGCGACGAGGACTGCTTTGAAACGAAACGTAAACGTAGGTTCTATCGTCGCGGACCACAAAACTGTTCTTAAAAACGTTCGTCTTTGGAACGGCCACCTCTAATTAAATGGGTATCTCTTGGATAGGCATGTAACATCCTCGTCTTCATCGTCACTTACCATCAGGTGAGATGGGAGACAAATGCCTAATTCAATATTTAGTAAAAAAAAAAGCATAGCTAATTCGCGCCGCCTCGGCCCGTCTAATGTAGAATAAATAAATATAAATATATACGGACAAATCACACAGATTGAGCTAGCCCCAAAGTAAGTTCGAGACTTGTGTTATGGGATACTAACTCAACGATACTGTATTTTTTAACAAATACATATATAGATACACATCCAAGACCCAGGCCAATCTGAAAAAGATCATTTTTCATCTTGACCTGGCCGGGGATCGAACCCGGTCACTCCGTGTCGCAGGCTGGCGTGTTGACCGCTGCGCCATGGAGCTAGTCAGAATCCGTATGTGAATGGACCGTTGGTGAGTCAGGCTAGCAATTAGAGAAATTTAATGTCGGACACATCAAAGGATCCAGGTGTTGTGTCATACACATTTATTTTGGCACAAACAGTGTATAGTGCTGATGTTGTGAATTGGACATTATAAGATACTAGCTTTCGCCCGCGGCTCCGCCCGCGTTAATGTCGATCCCTCGGAAATAGTATTTTTTCCCGGGATAAAAGGTAGGCTATGTCCTTCTCCGTGCTTCAGAGAACTTGTATGCAAAATTTCATGATGATCGGTTCTGTAGTTACGGTGTGAAAGCGTAACAAACAAACAAACTCACTTTCGCATTTATAATATTAGTAAGGATCATCTTATCATTTCGTGTATAATATCTCTATGCGTTCCTGAGAAAAAAGTCTTGACAGACAGACATACGTGCAACAAAGTGATCCTATAAGGGTTCCGTTTTTTTCCTTTTGAGGTACGGAACCCTAAAAAAATAGAATTTAATTATCTTTAACAGTTTAACATCATCATTTCGAGTAGGTGTCACGGTCAATCGACCATGCACAACCTGGTGTCAGAGTTCTTCGGGACCGCCTCTCGGCCTCTGACGTGGTTTCTTTAACGACTAACAGAGGGCAGCCGGGACCAACGGCTTAACGTGCCTTCCGAAGCACGAATATATAGCTAAGGATGACACCGCTGACTAGACAAAATACTTTCGTTGCATAGCTAATTCGCGCCACCTCGGCCCGTCTAATGTAGAATCCGTATGTGAATGGAGTGTTGGTGAGTCAGGCTAGCAATTAGAGAAATTTAATGTCGGACACATCAAAAGACCCAGGTGTTGTGTGTCATACACATTTCCTCTATTTTGGCACAAACATTGTATAGTGCTGATGTTGTGAATTGGACATTATAAGATTTGAATCAGAATCTGAATCAGAAATAATTTATTGTTAAAGTGGTTATTAAGATGTTACATTCGTATGTGTATCACAGTTTTTACCTTTTTTGATCATCATCATTTCGTGTTTAATATATCTATGCGTTCCTGAGAAAAAGGTTTTGACATACAGACATACATACAACAAAGTGATCCTATAAGGGTTCCGTTTTTACCTTTTTAGGTACGGAGCCCTAAAAAATTAGAATTTAATTATCTGATGTTATGATGATGTTAACCTTAACAGGTTAACATCATCATTTCGAGTAGGTGTCATGGTCAATCGACCATGCACACCCTGGTGTCAGAGTTCTACGGGACCGCCTCTCGGCCTCTAACATGGTTCTTTTAACGACTACCAGAGGGGAGCCGGGATCAACGGCTTAACGTGCCTTCCGAAGCACCGGATCATCTATATTATCAGATGCCTCAAGACCTGATATTAAAGATGATGAACCAAACTAGAAACAACTAATCAAAGTATGTTTCCCGTGGGAATCAAACCCACCACGACCCTCGGGCCTACAGGCAAGCTTAACCACTGGACCACGGAGGCAGTTTGCTGTTTATAATATTAGAAGTGTGGAAAAATCATTTGTGTTTGAAGAAAGTGTTTATGCCAATTCACAACAGCATCACCACGTCTGTTTTCGCGCTTGCCAAATCGCGTTAGGTGAAAACATAGGAAAATGCCGATAACCCACAGTTAAATATAGAATTGAACCGGCTTGAAACGCTCTAACTGTTCGTCTTAACATCATCGCTTTTGATTGGTGGATTTTTCACAGCTGCTGTCAAAAATACCTCTCGTCACAGTAAATAAATATATACGGACAAATCACACAGATTGAGCTAGCCCCAAAGTAAGTTCGAGACTTGTGTTATGGGATACTAATTCAACTATACTATATTTTATAACAAAAACATATAGATACACATCCAAGATCCAGGCCAATCTGAAAAAGATCATTTTCCATCTTGACCTGGCCGGGGATCGAACCCGGTCACTCCGTGTCGCAGACTGGCGTGTTGACCGCTGCGCCACGGAGCTAGTTACAGTGTCGCCATCTGGGGGAAAATTGTTTCCGATAACTAATTGAGAACCTGCTCATTTCTTGGAGTTCGTTGAAAATAAGATTTTAAATGGCGAGCTTCATGGCGCAGTATTCAACACGCCTGCGACACGAGGGTGCCCGGGTTCGATCCCCGGTCAGGTCATAATGGAAAACATTATTTTTCAGATTGACCTGGGTCTTGGATATATAGTATCGTTGAGTTAGTATCCTACGACACAAGTTCACAACTTACTGCGGGGCTAGCTCAATTTGTGTGATATGTCGTGTGTATATATTTATTTATTTATTATTAATAAAGATGTACGGCTCAGAATGCTGGACTACAAAGGTGCAAGATGAAAATAGACTTCATTCTACCGAAATGAGAATGCTGAGGTGGATGTGCGGAGTGACGCGGATGGATAGGATCAGAAATGTTTATGTAAGAGGAAGTTGACTAGCTCCGTGGCGCAGCGGTCAACACGCCTGCCTGCGACACGGAGTGACCGGGTTCGATCCCCGGCCAGGTCAAGATGGAAAATGATCTTTTTCAGATTGACCTGGGTCTTGGATGTTTATCTATATATGTATTTGTTAAAAAATATAGTATCGTTGAGTTAGTATCCCTTAACACAAGTCTTGAACTTACTTTGGGGCTAGCTCAATCTGTGTGATTTGTCCGTATATATTTATTTAAGTTTGAAAGTAGCGCCGGTAAACGAAAAACTAAGGAGTGGTAGATTAGCTTGGTATGGTCATGTAATGAGGCGAGAAGATCATCATATTACAAGGAAAGCGCTAGAGATGGAGGTAAATGGATACCGCGGAAAGGGAAGACCAAAAAAGGAATGGATGGAATGCGTAAGGCAGGATATGAGGGCGGTGGGAGTGGATATAGGCATGACGGGAAACAGGGAGTTGTGGAAGGAAAAGACATACTGAGCTGACCCCAGATAAAGGGATAAGGTTAAAGATTCTTTAACCAGGCCCCGATCGCCTGTCTCGATCGAAAACCTACTCGTGGTGACCACGCCCTATCTGTAAAACCACACAAATCCGGTAGAAGCGACGCGCGTTTGGTCACATGTGTTTACCGACTTCATCCAATTATGAATCGTTTGTTCAGAGCTATAAGAATTAAATTGGTTTGCAATGAATTCTGTAGGTATCTAAACGAAAAGATGCTGCGTTCTGACTAGAGCTAAATTACACCGTATCGCTTACTACATTGAGTTGATATTTCTTTGAATGTCTTTGCAGAGTGCGACTTCTCTATGTATGTACTAGTACTTCTGCTGTGGTACAACACACATTTCCTCTGCACGAATGATATTAAAAATGCTTTAGCATAATAGTAACATGTCTAAAATATTGAACCAACAGCCTCCGTGGTCCAGTGGTTAAGGCGTTTGCCTGTTGACCCGGGGGTCGTGGGTTCGATTCCCACCGGAAGCTTACTTTGTTTAGTTGTTTCCAGTTTGGTTAGGACATTGCAGGCTAGAATCACCTGATTGTCTGATAATAAAGATGATTCCGTGCTTCGGAAGGCACGTTAAGCCTGTGGTCCCGGCTGCCATCTGGTAATCGTTAAAGAAACCACGTCAGAGGCCGAGAGGCGGTTCCGAAGAACTCTGACACCAGGGTGTGCATGGTCGATTGACCGTGACACCTACACGAAATGATTATGAATATTGAACCGTAACTCTAAGATAATAAAGAATATTTTTCGATGGCCTATTTGCTAACTCAGTGTACAACGTTTAGTCACTTCAAAATACATTGCGGCTTTCGTATGATTGACTATTTTTAGGGTTCCGTACCTCAAAAGGAAAAAACGGAACCCTCGGCTGTCTGTCTGTCGCTCTGTCAAGACTCTATTTCTCAGGAGCGCCTGGAGATAACCAGCTGAAATTCATATCAAATTCTCAAGTCTAATGTCCCTTAAAGCTGTGAATAAAATCAAACTTCTAAGGTAACGCAATCAAAAGATACAGCTGTTTATGTCGCAAATTTTCGTGTTTTTTCGACATTCGCGAGGGAATCAATACCTACAGGGTACTTCCCTCACTCAGAATCTTGAAATTTGATACGAAGCAACGTCATATAGCATAGATAGGAAAAATTGCGAAAAGCGTTAATTTTTAGTTTTATCATATTTTTAATAATTTTTCGACACTCGCCAGGGAATCAAAACACAGTGATGTGAAATAAGGCTGACTGAGCTACGAAAATATAGACGTTTTACGGTATTCTTCTGATGCACAGCGCCTTAAGCTCAACCTTTAAGGGATATAACACGTTATATTCTGATGCGCTTGATAAAGATACCCTTGACGACACACCCAAAACACTTATCTATATATTTCTTATCTAGGTTTTATCCTAACGCTACAGTAATAGAGAATATTTTCCAAACGATATATAATATTATCTGTTCCTAAACCCGGAACCTAACCGACGGATCAGGTCGATAACGTAGATAATACAAAACATAGTGTGTCACGAAGTTACACTTGAAGGCGGGGAAACTGGACAAAGTGTTTAACATTTTTTATAAGGGGTTTTTGTGATAACTAGTACTGTGCCGTGCTCAAAATTTTCTAGAACGGTGAGAACGAATCGGGAACTTTTCCCGAGAATTTCTTCTTCTTTCTCTCGAGTGCGGGAATTATTGAAAAATTCTCAAGAATTATTGGAAATTTCCTGCAAATTTCCGCGAGAAGGAATTCATGAGAACAGAGAATTTCTCAGACACATCACTAGTGATATAGTCTTATATCATTAAAACTAAAATGAGATAAACCCTTACTTCCTTATCCTTACTAATATTAAAATTACTACTAACTTTCTTATCAGTTTTATATGTGCACACATTTTAAGTGGAATACAACCTAGTTTTAAATCCTTTGATTTGTATGTTCTGTTTTTTAATTTGTTGTAATCTGTTATTTGTGATTATAATAAATAAATAAATAAAGTAAAGTGCGAAAGTGAGTTTGTTTGTTTGTTACGCTTTCACGCCGTTATTACTGAACCGATCATCATGGAATTTTGCATATAAGTTCTCTGGAGTACGGAGAAGGACAAAGGCTACCTTTGATTCCGGAGGGATCGACATTGACGCGGGCGGAGCCGCGGGCGAAAGCTAGTACATTATATTTTGAAAACGGATCACTCATGTGCTATTTTGTCGGGATTGCCGACTATAGTTTCGGACTCGACAGGAATCCATTTTCAAGGCGACTTCGGGATCCGTGACGCTCAAAAATCCCGGGCCTGTACCCGTACGTGATAACGTCTTGAAATCGTTGAACGCCGGCTGCACGCACGAAAAAGTGTCACGTTCCGTGTGCAAGCGAGAGCGCAGAACAAGCGATAGAGAGGCACGATCGGCCTAAGCATTCGGCTTGTGACGCATCTATCGCTCTGTTATCGCAAAGTTATCGCCCGTAAACCGATTTTTACAGACAAACAATTTTTTTAAAGTCATTTTTGTATGGTGAAACAAATTCTTCGTCCATTCTGACTTATTTTTATTTTCGAGTTATTTGCATACTGTTTGTTTTTTCTATACAATGTGTAAAGAAAACCCTGTCCGATCCTTGAATGAGTGATTCAGCCCTTCGATATGAACAACTTTTCCTATGGGATCAAAGCTGGGAACTCAAAAAAGTGGACATTTCCAAACAAAAATATCCGGTTACACGGACCATTTGTATGGGGACGTCCAAAAAATTTAAGTTCCCAACATTGATCCCATAGGAAAAGTTGATCTTATCGACGGGCGAAACTAACGCGAGAATAAAACATTATTTATATGTGAACTAGCTTTCGCCCGCGGCTCCGCCCGCGTCAATGTTGATCCCTCGGGAATAGTACTTTTTCCCGGGATAAAAGTTAGCCTATGTCCTTCTCCGTACTCCAGAGAATTTTTATGCAAAATTTCATGATGATCGGTTCAGTACTTGCGGCGTGAAAGCGTAACAAACAAACAAACTCACTTTCGCATTTATAATATTAAGTTAGGATTGTTCAAAAGCTACAAACATTACGGAACCGATCGCTGCAGCTTGTATGATATTTTATATGTGGGGCACGGGGATACGTGCCCCCTAATGAGACGGTATTTTTGTGTGTACTGTAGAGATTCCATCACAGTATATACTTAGAAGCAAATCAAATTATCAGAGCTGTTAAAATATATGAATGAAATAACAGAAAGAATGGAGTTGAAGTATTATACTTCAAGTTTATTTTAGTATGAATGATAAACAAATAAGAACAAACACACTCACTTTCGCATTTATAATATTAGTAAGGATAAGGATTACGGGTTACTCAGTGCGAATCGGGACGATTCCGTGCGCGCGTCTCGGTTCACATTCGCTGAGGAAGACCTCCGGATGAGGTTGAAACATGTCGGCCTGTAGCTGACTTCGTATGTGAGTAACCCGTAATTCACATATAAATAAATTTCTTTCTTTCCTTAACGTAGGCGAGAAATGACCCATTTTCCGTGCCACTGAGTGTAGTGGAGATAGCAGTCATACGATGCGATGGCTTATAATCGCTATCTTCGTGTAAGACGTCAGTATGTCTGGTAGTTTAATTCGGGCATAATGCTTGTTTAACTTCACTTGGTTATTCATCGACATTACAGCCGCAAGTCCACTGCTGGACATAGCGTTGCCATATCTAAAAACCGGCCAAGTGCGAGTCGGACTCGCGCACGAAGGGTTCTGTACCGTTATCTATAAAAACGGCAAAAAAATCATTTCTGTTGTATGGGAGCCCCCCTTTAATATTAATTTTATTCTTATTTAATTATTTATTTTTAAAGTGAATATTAACTAAATATTCTGTGAATATTTCAAGCGTCTACATGTTGCCGTTATCAATATCGAACAAAAACAAGCAAACAAAATCACGTTTGTTGTATAGGAGCTCCTTTAAATATTTTTTTTTTTTTTTTTACATAATGAAACTTTTTTTTTTCACCAAGCTTGGCTGGCGAGCTCAGTTTCTTTGGCTTCTTGTGCTTCCGTTGCTGCTGCCCATCGGAAGCATTTATAAGCTGGGGAAAGATAGGAGTTTGTTGGATCTGGGAAGGGAATGAAGGTATTGGGATACTACTCACTCGGATGAATAGGGGGAAGGAAGTAGCAGCTCGGGAATCCGGCGCCGTACCCGGTGACACCACCGGACAGGCAGTTGAGGATGTCACCCCTGACCGTCTTCATTTTACCTGGTCAATGAAATGCAGTTTAGACAAAAAAAGGCTACCCAATACGATACACTGGACCACGGTGCCTCCATGGTCCAGTGGTTAAGGTATTTGCCTGTAGAACCGGAGGACGTGGGTTCGATTCCCACGGGAAGCAAACTTTGTTTATTTGTCTCCAGTTTGGTTAGGACATTGCAGGCTTGAATCTGATTGACTGATAATAAAACTGCAGAAGGCGCGTTAAGCCGTTGGACCCGACTGCCATCTGGTAGTCGTGGCCAATTCTTATGTTGTAATTGTATTTTTCGTATGTGTTTCTACAATATATATATATATATATATATATATATTCATTTCAATTATTTTTAATTTCATGGGCAAAACACGATTGTTGTACCTTGTTCAGTTTAAGAGTTCCCATGGCCACCTTCCGACTCCATCATGAGACTAGCGCAACGATTCCATAATATTGTATTGCTATCCGATTTACACATGCATGCAAAATTTCAGCTCAATCGGTAACCGGGAAGTGGATCAAATTTAACTTGCAAGATTTGATTACAGACACATCGGGAGAGGTGAAACTAAATAAAAAGCCCCTTCAGTATTTTTCAACTAAAGAAGAACGTAAAATCCGATCGAGGGAATGGGTAAAATCACATGTTTATAGGCAATGCGGTTAGCAACCTATTTTGATTCCGTTCTCCATCTAATGCCCCTCATGCTAAACGTGGCCTTCAGGTCTTATAGACATAAGCTCTGTCCACACCGCATGTAAAAAAAGACGTAATACTATGTATGTATACAATTAAGTAAAACAACACCGAAACTCGAGGCATGGAAACAAATATAAAATTTTCTTCCAACAATAGGTTTTTCAATCTATATTTTTTAAGATCAAGAAAACAATGGAATAGGTGTAATTTAGTAGCATTAATTGTAAAGCTGTAAACACAATACAGTCACGAACATTAAGAGGAAACACTACGCTCGAGTGAATTGAAAAATACGTATTAGTAAAAGGAAAGCAATTAGTTGGGCCGCTAAATAATTATTTGGGCAGGATTTTACGATTGGGGCAGCAGGGAAAACATTTGGATAAGCTTTGGCTTTCCACCTGGAACGACTGAGGGTAGAAAAGAAGTTAGGTTCAGGTTACTTTTTTTATGACCACCCGGAACGACTGATGGCAGAAAAGAAGTTAGGTTCAGGTTACTTTTTTTATGACCACCCGGAACGACTGATGGCAGAAAAGAAGTTAGGTTCAGGTTACTTTTTTTATGACCACCCGGAACGACTGATGGCAGAAAAGAAGTTAGGTTCAGGTTACTTTTTTTATGACCACCCGGAACGACTGATGGCAGAAAAGAAGTTTTGCTGACCATCTATAGTCTAGCTCCGTGGCGCAGCGGTCAACACGCCAGCCTGCAACACGGAGTGACCGGGTTCGATCCCCGGCCAGGTCAAGATGGATAATGATCTTTTTCAGATTGGGATGGGTCTTGGATGTGTATCTATATATGTATTTGTTATAAAATATAGTATCGTTGAGTTAGTATCTCATAACACAAGTCTCGAACTTACTTTGGGGCTAGCACAATCTGTGTGATTTGTCCGTATATATTTATTTATATTTATTATTTATTATAAGTTGCTGCCCAACTAGCTATTTTTACAAAAAACGAATAATCTGCTAACCGTTTAAATAATACCTTTGTAAAATCTGTTGCTGTCGCGCCGCGTGCCCAAACAAACCCCGCAGAGTGCGATAAAGACAACTGCAGCTCGGACCAAATACACCTATGCAAATTACACAAAATTAACGCTTCGTAGTCCCCTGATTTCTTCTCCAAAAGTTAACCGATATAAATTGTTTTTCAATAAAATTAAAATAAGCTATGGCTGTGTTTCTAATTTCTATGTCATCATCATCATCATTATCAGGTCCTTTTTAGTCTCCACTACAGGAGCACGACCCTCTCTGTACTACCGGAGCCATACTTGGCCAGAGCAGCCAGAGGACTTGGCCTACACTCTCGACGCTGGCCAGACGGGTTGGAGAGGTGTCTTAGATGTTTATAAGCTTTGTTTAGCTTGTATTTCCTAAGTCGCCTTCTACGACATCCACGGGAAGACTTGGAGTGGTCCTATTCTACTCTGCCGGATATCACACGGCTATACGAGGTTTTTCTATGTGTCTTTTTCTAATATAATCGAGTTTAATTTGTTTTCTTGACGTTTGAACACAACGAAAATCCTTACCAATTTTTTCAGATTTGTGAAGCACATTATTCGCGGCGGATAAAATATTCGAAAATAAATATTTTAATTAATATTGTTGTATTTTATCAAATTATTTATTACAATCTATCTAATTGGAGTGTCATGTCATGAAGCTGGAAGTGGAAAATCAATGGTTTTATTTAGGTCAAAATAATTTTTTGAATTGGTGCCACCGTCATCTGTCTACCACCGCACCGCTCGCCACAGGAGTAAAGTCCATCCCCACATCCTTGACTCTTGGGTCTCCTAAAATGTCAGAGCGTCACGTGGTTACTTTCCTGCAGGATTGTGGAATGGACTCCCTACCAAGGTTTCCCCTGTGTGCTATGACTTGGGGTCCTTCAAAAGGTGTGTTTACAGGTATCTTAAGAGTCGGGAACGCATCAGCACCTCCTCTGGTGTTGCAGATGTCCATGGGCGACTGTGACTACTCTCCATCAGGTGGTTTGTCTGCTCGTTTGGCGTCAGCGTCACATATAAATAAAAAAAAAACAGTTTTTCGCTTTATATTTAAACAATCGAAAATGTTTGCGACTACCGTCCGATTTCTTAAAAAAAAAAAATCTTATGTCTGCGAAAATGCGATCATGATAAATACATAATTTATATGTGTGTTTTATTTTGCATTCGCAATGGTATCTTATTACTTAAACTAATCTTATTATTTATTAAACTAAGAAAAAAATATGGTGAAGAAATTAAGTTTTTTGAATTGAGGATAATGTAGGAATATAATGGCGAAATAATTTTTCAAATCGCTCCAGTAGTTTCGGAACTTATTCAATGCAAGCAAACAAACAACTCTTTCCTCTTCATAATATTAGTGTAGATAGAGTACAGGCATAACTGTCACACACACGGCATTATATTTAACCAGTAGAGATTTATTGTAATAACAGGACGATATGAACGCCACTTAACCAATCATAATTATTACAAAACTAACCTTATCTCCATCGGCGTACGAGCTAAATTCCCTCAAAACGGTCCCAAGGTTCTATGCACATGCACATTATATGCAAGTGCATGACGTGAGTAGTGATCAGTATCTATAGATATATCTATGCCATGTTTTACAGTTCTAGGAAAAAACGCGGACGCCGCGCTGTCTGCGGAACGGAGCATGGATATTTTAACCGACTGAACATAAGAATGGGTACTCTAGTAGTTGTAGCAATGAAAATACTAGGTGACCCAGATTTTTCCAAACCCGTAGTATATGCCAAGACGTCCTTTTTTTTCGTTAATTTTCATTTGGCATCATAAATATGGGTTTTGTTATATTTTTATGGTAAATAGAAAGTTAACGAGGTTTTTTTGCAAAAATTATATTATTTTTTTTGACAATACATACATTTGGCTAGCTCCGTGGCGCAGTGGTTAACACGCCAGCCTGCGACACGAGGTGCCCGGGTTCGATCCCCGGTCAGGTCAAGATGAAAAATGATATTTTCCAGATTGGCCTGGGTCTTGGATGTGTATCTATATATGTATTTGTAATAAAATATAGTATCGTTGAGTTAGTATCCCATAACACAAGTCTCGAACTTACTTTGGGGCTAGCTCAATCTGTGTGATTTGTCCGTATAATATTTATTTTATTTATTATTTACATAGTATCACGTCTTTTTCCCTTGCGGGGTAGACAGCCTACGTCTATAAGACCTTATGGCTACATTTAGCATTTTGGTGGGCGTCTAGATGGAAAACGGAATCAAAATAGTAATGGGTTGCTAGCTGCATCGCCTATTGACATAATTCTACAGTTTTTCGCCCATTCCCTTTTACGATCTGCGCGGGAAAAGAAGCAGCTGGCACATTCTAGGTCGTGGTTCGCCTCTACACGAGGCATCTTCAGGCAGTGAAACCTAGATGTTGATCGTTTGAATGAATCGTTGTTTCATTCGAACGATCAACATCTAGGTTTCTAACTGGTGGCGGAAACACGCAAAGTAAATTGTCTCAAAGTAAATGTACCTTGTTTAGTCAAAGAGTTCTTATGGCCACCTTCCGACTCCATCATCAGACCAGCGCAACGATTCCATAATATTTATTAATGTACTCCATCTCGAACTCCCAGCCATGGTTTTCCTAAGTGACTACAACATGGGGTTCTTTAAAAAGGGCGTGAAAAGATTTCTTCAGGGTCGGCAATGCGTGAGTGGCACCCCTGGTGTTGCAGGCGTCCATAGGCTACGGTAACCGCTTTCCATCAGGTGGGCCGTGTGCCCGTTTGCCTACTTAGTAGTATAAAAAAAATGGTATTGTCATCCGATTAACACATGCAAAATTTTTGCTCAGTCGGTAACCGGGAAGTGGATCAAATTTAACTTGCAAGATTTGATTACAGACAAACACCGGGACAGGTGAAACTAAATAAAAGCTTTTAAAATAAAAATAGTCAATCATACGAAAGCCGAAAAAAATGAAAAACGCCAATTTCATAGGTAAAGACTCATTCTTCCTTTCCTTACTAATATTATAAATGCGAAAGTGAGTTTGTTTGTTACGCTTTCACGCCGTAACTACGGAACCGATCATCATGAAATTTTACATACAAGTTCTTTGGAGTGTGGAGAAGGACATAGGCTACCTTTTATCCCGGGAAAAAGGACTTATCCCGAGGGATCGACATTGACGCGGGCGGAGCCGCGGGCGAAATCTAGTTAGTAATAAAATTCAGTAAAATAAAAAATAAATGCATTCAGAATGTTAATAATATAGTCCACTTACAAGTTTAAATAAAAAAAATGTTAACTAAAAATCATAGTCATTAGGAATAAAATGGCAATCGAAAAAAATAACGGGTTATATAAAATAAGGTTATCATTATTCAAAAGAGAAAATATTTGTTTGTTTGCATTGAATAGGCTCTGAAACTAGTATAGAATAAACTCGGAAACCATTTCCTGACTAATACCGCTATAGACGATTGAAAAAAAAAGTTATATTTAGCCAGAACACTTGGCACGTGTCGCATTGTGCGGAGTGCGACAATTATCGGTTAAGCATTGAATTAGAAAAACTATGGAAGCAGCATCGCGCTCAAAAACTATCACCACGCAAAGTAGATCATAGTGGGCGGGGCTTAAAAAGTATATCTTTTCGCAAACTAGTCTGCCACGCGCT
Source organism: Elegia similella (assembly GCA_947532085.1). Taxonomy (NCBI): domain Eukaryota; kingdom Metazoa; phylum Arthropoda; class Insecta; order Lepidoptera; family Pyralidae; genus Elegia; species Elegia similella. Next base: position 4,794,570 of record OX383950.1, on the reverse strand, counting down.
CGGTGGCGGATGGACGCGTCGATTAAAGCATTTAACGACATATTTTTTGTGAACATCTGCGAAATCTTAACGAATTAAGATAAAAATGACTTCTTGTGTAGTAAAGTGGTGCAGGAAACGCAAGGAAAGACGAAAAAGTGACACTGGAGTAACTTATCATAGCGAGCAAGGCGAGCGATGTCTACCTACCTCCCCTATGTTGACGCTATAGAGTTCATTAGAAATGTGAGCACCGCCCCGTGACCTTGACGCGGCCAATCGCAAACTGTCTTCGTCTATGAGTGCGTAAGTTTCTTCGTTGTGATTTGAGTTAAGTTTGTTTGCGTAAATGGGACTGTTATTGAATCGTTAGTTGTATGAGAGTTACACTTCCATAGTTTTTCTAATTCAATGCGGTTAAGGCTGATTTCGGAGGCACGTTTAATCAGCGCCGGCCACACGTTGCGTTTTATAGTCACGCAGTTGAAACGCGCCATTCGTGAGACGCGCGTCGTAGGCCAGCGCAGCCGAAGCGCGGGACTCAATATTCAATTTGCAATGTTTTACGACGTCGCTGTTGCAGTCTTTTCCACAGAAAATAACCTAACTATAATATTATAAATGCGAAAGTGAGTTTGTTTGTTAATAACCTGAATCTTTTTAAAGTTAGAGTGAATAGGCTTCTTCTGGGTGAACTCGCTCGATCCTAGACCATATCTTTGCCTTTGGCCTAGATTATGGTCAAGAGTAAACTCATTTAATATAAAAAAAAAAAAAAAAAAAAAAAACAGCTTATCATATTATTATGTTTGTCCCATTGATGACGACTATACACAGCTGTATATTGCAACAAAATGCGATACCAAAACTCTTTTCACGAGCACGCGCGGTTGAAACGCGCTGATCAACGGCGCCGGTCGCCGGTGTCAGTCTGAAATCAGCCTTACATTATATAAACACTAGCTTTCGACCGCGGCTCCGCCCGCGTCAATGTCGATCCCTCGGGAATAGTACTTTTTCCAGGGATAAAATGTAGCCTATGTCCTTCTCCGTACTCCAGAGAACTTGTATGCAAAATTTCATGATAGTCGGTTCAGTAGTTACGGCGTGAAAGCGTAACAAACAAACTCACTTTCGCATTTATAATATTATAGTTAGGATATTTTCTTAGGGTTCTGTACGACCGAGTAGCATAACGGATTAGTTGTCTATCTGAAAATGTTTCTTGGCAAACGTCTGTCTGTGAAGAGACTTTTCCCAGAAACGCGTGCAGATATCAAGTTGAAATAAAATAAATAAATAAATATATACGGACAAATCACACAGATTGAGTTAGCCCCAAAGTAAGTTCGAGACTTGTGTTATGGGATACTAACTCAACGATATATATATTATAACAAATACATATATAGATATACATCCAAGACCCAGGCCAATCTGAAAAAGATCATTTTCCATCTTGACCTGGCCGGGGATCGAACCCGGGCACTCTCGTGTCGCAGGCTGGCGTGTTGACCGCTGCGCCACGGAGCTAGAAATTAATTTCATATATTTTAATTAGCTGTCCCTTCAAGCTAATAAGAATATTAAACTTTTAAGTCATCGCAAACAAGTAAAGCGGCTGCATATTTAAATAAAAAAATGGTCGACAAGCCATAACTAAATAAATTGTTGGCTTTATGACTCCTCTATATCATCATTATCATCAGGTTTTTCAGTCTCCACTGCAGGAGCATGACCCTCTCTGTACTACCGGAAATACCATACTTGGCCAGAGCAGACAGAGGATTTGGCCTACACTCTCCACGCTGGCTCCTAATTGGTTTGTTTAGCTTGTATTTCCTAAGTCGCCTCTTACTACCTTCATGAGAAGACTAGGAGTGGTGCTATTGCACACTGCCGGAAACCACACTTGCAACAGCTAGTTTATATATAGAGACATCTCTATATATAAAATAGCTGTTGCCCGCTACTTCGTCCGCGGAATTTTCTGTTATTATAGACCGTACTGTCGCGGACATTTTTTTTAGTTCGTTTAAAGAGGAACACATTTTTTGGGTAACTTTAACCGTTTACGCATCGCACGCGTCGAATGTCCTCAACTATGAATAATTTTCCCCCGTTTTCAAAACATTTTTTATTGATGCTTCGCTCCTATTGGTCACAGCGTGATGTTTTATAGCCTAAAGCCTTCCTCAATAAATGCACTATCCAACACAAAAAAAAATCAATTTGAACCAGTAGTTCCTGAGATTAGCTCGTTCAAACAAACTCTTCAGCTTTATAATATTAGTATAAACTATAAGTGTGCAAAATTAAAAGGGTACACAGTTTTTTCTTAACGTATTAAATATAGCATGCAAAATTAACTACCCACATTCCTTTAAAGGGAAAGGACTCAGCCTGTCAAAATGAACAACTTTTCCTATGGGACCAACGCTGGGAACTCAAAAAAAAAATGACGTTTCTATACTCAAAGACCGGGCGGGTAAAAAGTTTTGTATAGAAATGTAATTTTTTTATGTTCCCAGCCTTGATTTCATAGGAAAAGTTGTTCATATTGATGGACTGAGTCAGCCCTTTGAGGGAATGTCGAGGGTCAATTTACTATATTTTATGCTACTTGTAGCTCAATCCCATTGGGCTATCAAGCTCCACGGCAATAAAACTGACCATCGCAACGGTCATAATGATTGTGATAATTAGTGTAATTGTAATTGCGGCAACAATAAATTGCGACCGACACCATGGATGCTTTGTCACTAGGGTTGCCAAATTACATCCTCACATTATTTTTATGCCAGTCAGCCGGCCTATTACGCTAACTTAGTAAACAACGTTTTGATAGTCATTTCAAAATACATTGCGTTTTATATATCTTAAATAAAACTATTAAATTATACGAAAGCCGCAATGTATTTTGAAGTGACTATCAAATCGACTAAGTTAGCAAATAGATCATTGTATAATTAAATGTTTATGTAGTATATCACTAGGGTTATTAAATTACATCCTCCCATTATTTTTATGCCGTCAGCCGGCCTATTATGCTAACTAAGTGAACAACGTTTTGATAGTCACTTTAAAATACATTGCGTTTTATATAAAATAAAAAAAAAATAGTCAATCATACTAAAGCAGAAATAAGAATAGATTTAAAGGAATGTTTATTTGCACGTACATCTCTAGAGAGCCCCGAAATCCTGTAATTTCTAGAGAAATCTTAAGATGTGGTGACCCTACGAGTATCTAAGCGGCGCGAGTCACGTGGTGAGATGGATAATGACCTCATCACCGCGCACGCGCATTTTACTGCTTTTTCCTTTGATATATAGCATACTAGCTGTCGCCCGCGGCTCTGCTCACGTTAGTGTCGATCGAGCCATGTTTTCCAGGTGCTATATATATTTGCAAAATTTCGTCAAAAGCCGTATTGACGTGAAAGAGTAACAAACATCCATACATCTATACATCCATACACGCGTAAAAATATACACAAAGCTATCAAATGTTCGGAATACATAAATTTCGTCATTTGGCTCTCATTGTCGTCGCCAGGTAAGAACCCCCCTTTGCCCCTTTACTCGATTGTCGTAAAGAGTGATATTTGCATATTGCCGGCGAACTGACATCACACATGAGTCAGTGTGTTGGAAATACATCAGTAACACTCCAAGACTGGTCGGCTTTTATCACTAAACTTCATAAAATACGAATAATGGGTCGTTACCTACCTTACCCTATGAAATTGGCGTTTTTATGGTTCCTTAACCAAAGGGTGAAAACGGGACCCTATTAATATCGCTCCGTCCGCTATGTCCGTCTGTCTGTCTGTCCGTCTGTCACCAGGCTATATCTCATGAACCGTGATACTTAAATAGTTAAAATTTTCACAGATGATGTATTTCTGTTGCCGCTATACAAACAAATACTAAAACATGAATAAAAGAAATATTGAAGGGGGGCTCCTATACAACAGACATGACTTTTTGCCGTTTTTATAGATAACGGTACGGAACCCTTCGTGCGCGAGTCCGACTTGCACTTGGCCGGTTTTTTTTTTATGATACTGGTGGACGACAGCCGGAAACAACGGCTTAACGTGCCTTCCGAACGGAAGAGCTCGAGAATTGTATATAACACTTGCGGTCACCCATCACAGTGAGGACTGCGCCCAGGGTTGCTTTACTTACGTAATCGCTATTAATGCTTACGACCACTGGGCCATGGGGCTCCTCAAATAGTCATCCGGTTGTCGCCCCGTTGTCTCCCCTTTGGGTAGCGTGCGTTGAGGTTATGATCCTTAGTCATCGTACCACCAGAGAGTTCGCCCTTCAGTCCCACCAGTCGCAAAACATCAGATGATCAGACATGAGTCAGTGAATCTGAAATAAATTTCTAGGAAAACTTAGACTGGGTGTCGGCGTTCTGTTTAGTCGCTAACGAAGCTATTATATCGTTTTTAGGGTTCCGTCTGTCAAAAGGAAAAAAACGGAACCCTTACAGGATCATTTGACTAGCTCCGTGGCGCAGCGGTCAACACGCCAGCCTGCGACACGAGAGTGCCCGGGTTCGATCCCCGGCCATGTCAAGATGGAAAATGATCTTTTTCCGATTGGCCTGGGTTTTGGATGTGTATCTTTATATTTTTTTTTTTTTTTTTTACAAAATTTGAATTAGGCATTTGTCTCCCATCTCACCTGATGGTAAGTGACGATGAAGACGAGGATGTTACATGCCTATCCAAGAGATACCCATTTATTCTACTTGTGAATGTCCCGGGACTGTACTTGTTTGGGAATATAGACGCAGGTAGTTCATTCCACACCTTAGCTACTCGAACCAAAAAGGAACTGTCAAAGCGTTTAGTTCGACTCTTTGGTATTCCAACGATAAAAGGGTGAAATTTCAGTCTGCGCCTCGTAGTCCAATGGAGGAATGGTGAGGGTTCAACTAGCTCAAAGAGCGCTTTCGCACACTCTCCAAAATGGATCCTATAAAATACCGATAGGCAAGCGACTTTACGGCGATGCTCCAGGGATTGCAATTTCCTATTTGAGACCACGTCGTTGTTTATGAGCCTGCGGGCTCTTCGGTCAACAGAGTCCAATGCTTCAAGTTGGTATTTCGCTGAGCCATCCCAAAGGTGACTGCAGTACTCCATGCAAGAGCGAACCTGGGCTGTATAGAGATTGAGCAGCCGTTCAGAGCTGAAGTACCGCCGAACCTTTGAGATGATGCCCAACTTCTTGGAAGCAGTTAGTGCCATCGACTCAATCTGTTGGCCGAAGCTTAGTTTGGACGTGACTGTCATGCCTAAAAACCCAAGGTGGTCAACTAACGGCAAGGAAACACCCTGGAAAGTGGGTGCAAGTGGGAAAGCACTCTTTTTTGCAGAAAAAGAGACACGCCTGTGTTTTGGACGGGTTAAACTTAACAAGATTGGCGTCTCCCCAATCGGACACCCTCTGTAATTTCGAGTTAACCCGTTCAATCATAAATTCTCTAAGAGACTGGACTTCTTGTGGACTTGCACTGGCACTAGATGTATAACTCTCTACAACGGTGCTGTCATCAGCATAGCCAATAATGCCAGATTTAAGAAGGTCATTAATGTGCAGCAGGAACAAGGTTGCAGAGAGAACAGATCCCTGAGGTACCCCGGCATTAATAGCCATTAGGTCGGAAGAGCAGCCATCCATAACCACTCGAATCGACCGTTCCCTCAGGAAATCGGATATCCAGTTGCAAAGGTCCTCTGGTAAACCATACGCTGGAAGCTTACTGAGGATAGCTTCGTGCCAGACGCGGTCAAAAGCCTTGGATATATCTAGTGAAACAGCAATTGCCTCACCGTGACCCTCCAAGGCTTCGCTCCATAAGTGAGTGGCATATACCAGTAGGTCACCGGTTGAGCGACCCTTGCTAAAACCATATTGGTTGTCACTAAGGAGCTCGTTGGTTTCCAGGTATGCCAGGAGACGATTGTTCAATACACGCTCCATAATCTTGCACAATATGGAGGTGATCGCAACAGGTCGATAATGGGCCGGGTCGGAGCGACTTCCCTTTTTAGGTACTGGTTGTACATTGGCAAGCTTCCAAGATCTTGGGACTTTGCCAGTCTCTAGAGAAAGTCTATAGAGGCGTGTCAGTACAGGGGACAACTCGGGTGCGCAGCGCTTCAGAACCACTGCTGGAATACCATCGGGTCCACTAGCCTTATTCACGTCTAGGTTTAGCATGCATTTAAGTACCTCTTTTTGGTGGATTTGAGCGGCCCGCATCTTGGGGCCGAACGAAGGTAACTGGGGTGGGCTTTTATTGCTACTATCTAGACGCGAATTATCTGCAAATAGATTGGCAAACAAGTCTGCTTTCTCTTTTGCACCATGGGCCAGAGAACCGTCAGGTTTCTGCAATGGTGGCAGCGATGGGCGACAGAAGTTCATCTCCACTGACTTGGCTAGAGACCAGAAGGCTTTACTTCCTGAGGGACAGGAAGCTATCTTGTCTCCAATACGGCCAACGTGGTCGAAACGAGCTCTTCTGAACACCTTTTTGCAGGACTTGGCAGCAGCGTTATACACTCTCTTTCTGTCTTGAAGATCATCAGCTTTGATTCTGCGGGCATCAGCCCAGGACAAATATGCTTCCCGCTTACGCCTTTCAGCTAAGAGGCACTGAGCATTGAACCATGGGCGAGCTTTGTTTTCAAGGGATACGTCAGCAAAAGGAATAAAATACTCCATTGCCTTACATATCACACTCGAGACAGCATCAGCACAGCATGATGGATCCCTAGAAGAGAAGCAAACCCGCCGCCAAGGATAAGATGCGAAAAAATGTCGCATCTCATCCCAATCTGCCGACTTGTATCGCCATACTCGCCTGGTGCCTTTGGGGCTGATGTCAGGAAGCGAGTAGTGCGATACAGATTTCACCACACAGTGATCCGATGTCCCGAGCGGTGGTGATACGGACACCGAATGCCTGTCAGGATCGGTTGTCAGCAGAAGGTCCAGGCAATACGCAGTGTGGCCAGCAACGTCAGGAATGCGCGTCGACTCGTTGACAAGTTGGGAGAGACCGTAAGTCAATGCAAACTTATAGGTTTCTCTCCCAGCATGGTCGGTGTCCCGGTACGGGTACAGCCACTCTCCGTGGTGGGCGTTAAAATCCCCCAGAAACACCAACTGCGCAGATGGAAAACGTTGCTGGACCTTATCTGCAGCATCGCTGAGATATTCCATGAGCCGAGTTGTCTCAGAGTCTCCGCTATGCGAACGGTAGACACTGGCGTAAACAATATGATCAAGGCCAGTATCTACATGAACCCACAAAACAGAAAAATGCGGAACTTCCAAGTCATGGAGACGCCGACAACAGATCTCATCCCTGACATACATGCACACGCCCGCGTGGGGGTGGAATTTGGCCTCCAGGACATAGCCTGGGTAATACAGGTATGACAGGTCTGATGGATTACTGATCTGCGTCTCGGTCAGAAATAGCAAGGCCGGCTTGGCAGTCTCGAGGTGGTAATGGACTGCATCAAGATTGGAATGTATCCCCCTAATGTTACAGAAATCGACTAAAAGCTTAGGGGGCTCGGCCGGAGAGCGCTTGCTATGTTGGTTGTAATTTGGATTCTCAACCTTCAAAAGCGGAATTTGGCCCTCCCCAGAATACGTAGGGCAGCCTGAGCATTGTTGCCCAGGGAGGGATTCTCCTGCGCATGAACGCAGGTACCCTCCTGGGGTAATTTTCTCTTTAATTGCCGCTATCATATTGGAGAAGATCTGTAGGGGTATTGGGCTATATGTATTTGTTATATAATATAGTATCGTTGAGTTAGTATCCCATAACACAAGTCTCGAACTTACTTTGGGGCTAGCTCAATCTGTGTAATTTGTCCGTATATATTTATATTTATCATTTTGTTGTCCACCTATCTGTTAAGAACCTTTGTCCCAGGAACGCGTAGAGGTATTAAGCTGAAATGCATATCAAATACTCAGGTTGTCCCTTGGAGCTGTGAAAAAATCAAACTTCTAAGCCAACGCAATCAAAAGATATAGACGTTTATGCCGCTAATTTTCGACATACTTCACGTGAACTCGGAATCTTAAAATTTGATACGAAGCAACTCCTTATAGCATAGATAAAAGAAAAATTGCGAATATATACATTTTTAGTTACATATAATAAAAATAATATTTTTAATAATTTTAAAGTTATTATATATAATGGTACGGAACCCTTCGGGCGCGAGTCCGAGTCGCACTTGGCCGGTCTTTTAATTATGGGTTTCTGTACTGCCTATGAAATTGTAGTTAACATTAATAAATGTCAATTAATCTATTAAAAGAAGGATTAGAAGGCAATCGTAAGCACTCTAATACCATGGTGACATCATATCTGATGTTTCGTGAAAACTACAGTTGCGCTACAACTTTGGCGGGCTCCGTGGCGCAGTGGTTAACACGCCAGCCTGCGAGACGAGGCGCCCGGGTTCGATCCCCGGTCAGGTCAAGATGGAAAATGGTTTTTTCAGATTGATCTGGGTCTTGGACGTTTATCTATACTAATATTATAAAGCTGAAGAGTTTGTTCGTTAGTTTGAACGCGCTAATCTCAGGAACTACTGGTTCAAATTGGAAAATTCTTTTTGTGTTGGATAGTCTATTTATTGAGGAAGGCTTTAGGCTATAAAACATCACGCTGCGACCAATAGGAGCGAAGCATCAATAAAAAATGTTTTGAAAACGGGGGAAATTATTCATCTATACTAAGAAAAAAAACGAATTAATCATTATAACAGAAATTGTCGCGGACGAAGTCGCGGACCACAGCTAGTTTGTTATAAAATATAGTATAGTTGAGTTAGTATCCCATAACACAAGTCTCGAACTTACTTTGGGGCTAGCTGAATCTGTGTGATTTGTCCGTAATATTTATTTATTTATCAAGAATAGTACCAGGTGTATGACCCGTACTTTTAAAAATGTATTTCCAACGACACGAATTTATATTAGTTGACATTCGTTAGCGATGTGAAAATAGACACCGCGTGGAACTCATTAACGCCGACATATTTTAGTCGTGTGCTCGTCAGTGTCACAGTCAAGGCGACGGTGATGCCTAGTGGTCGTCATGCCAGGTCCCGGTCCCGGGTTCGATCCACGGTCGGGTTAAGATGGAAAATGATATTTTTCAGATTGGCCTGGGTTTTGAATGTTTATCTATTATGTATTTGTAATAAAATATAGTATCGTTGATGTGAAAATAGACACCGCGTGGAACTCATTAACGCCGACATATTTTAGTCGTGTACTTGTCAGTGTCACAGTCAAGGCGACGGTGATGCTCAGTCAAGAGCTAGCTTGTACACTAATGGCAGAGAACAAGTACTAGTATTTCCTATAGTACTTCGAAGATCAGGGTATACTTTAAAATAGTATATTCATCATGTATAATTTAAAGCTTACCCAGAAAAACTCCTTGGGGCACTACAATGTAAAATAGACACCGCGTGGAACTCATTAACGCCGACATATTTTAGTCGTGTACTCGTCAGTGTCACAGTCAAGGCGACGGTGATGGTCAGTCAAGGGCTAGCGTGTACACCTATCGTGCTTCGGAGACCTCGGCATGGTTTGAAATAGTATATTTTATGATGTATAATTTGAAGCTTACCCAGACAAACTCCTTGGGGCACTACAATGTAAAATAGACACCGCGTGGAACTCATTAACACCGACATATTTTAGTCTGTGCTCGTCCTAGTGGTCGTCATGCCAGGTCCCGGTCCCGGGTTCGATCCACGGTCGGGTTAAATGATCTTTTTCAGATTGGCCTTGGATGTTTATTTGTTATGTATTTATTATAAAATGTAAGTATCGCATTAAATAAGTCTCGAACTTACTTTGTAGCTCGCTCAATCTGTGTGATTTGTCCATATACATTTATTCATTTATTCGGAGACCTCGGTACGCTTTGAAGTAGTATATTTATGCAGTATAATTAAAAGATTTTCAAGACCAAACCCTCTTTGGAGTACTAAAATGTGAAAATAGACACCGCGGGGACGTATTAACGCCGACATATTTTAGTCTGTGCTCGTCAGTGTCACAGTCAAGGCGACGGTAATACTAAGTCAAGGGCTACACCTATCATGCTTCGGAGACCTTGGTATGGTTTGAAATAGTATATTTTATGATGTATAATTTGAAGATTACCCAGACAAAGTCCTTGGGGCACTACAATGTAACAAGTTTTTTTGCAAAAATTACATTTTTCTGACAAGATTTTTTTATAAACGAATCCACACTGTAAAGTGCTTGCCAAGACAAAACAAATGAGCCCAAACACGATTGGTGTACCTTGTTTAGTTTAAGAGTTCCTATGGCCACCTTCCGACTCCATCATCAGACCAGCGCAACGATTCCATAATATTGTATTGTCATCCGTTTTCACGTGCATGTAAAATTTCAGCTCAATCGGTAACCGGGAAATGGATCAAATTTAACTCGCAAGATTTGATTACATACAAACATCGGGACAATCATTACATGTCTCTCAATTGTGTCAATCAGTACATGCCTCACCTTGGGGTCCTTCACAAGGGGTGTTTACAGGTATCTTAAGAGTCGGCAACGCATTAGCACTTCCTCTGGTGTTGCAGAAGTCCATGGGCGACCGTGATCACTTTCCATCAGGTGGCTCGTCTGCTCCTATGCCGTCATTTATTTTTAGCCTGTTATTGTGTCCCACTGCTGGGCAAAGGCCTCCCCTTCCTTTTTCCATTGATCTCTATCTAACGCAGCCTGCTGCCAGATCACCAAGAACTTTTGGATGTCGTCCTGCCATCTCGCTCGCGGTTCACCCCTCCGCCTACGTACATCAAGGACCCATAGAGTGACCTTCTGGGCCCATCGGTGGAAGAGAGATAGATGCGTTATAAGCCGAAAGCTTAGGCCGATCATTGCTTGTTCTGCGCTCTTGCATACACACAGAACGTGACATTTATTTGTGCGATCGATTTACAAGACGTTATTACGTCAAAATGTAATCAAATGGAGCCATTTTCGTCGTGGTAGAGCCGCGCTACCGGTAAAATGAGTGGCTTGTAGCATGAATGGGCAGGCTCGCCCGGGGAAGTACCACACGCTCACAGAAAATCCACGTCTGAGTAGAATTTTACCGCTTCTATGCTTCGTTCGGTGAGTGAGAGAGCCGGAGGCCCATCCTTCCCCCTCCTCTCCCCACTGCCTTATGAAAGGCGAACAACGCTCCTTTCACACCCTGGTGTTGCAGTTGTCCATGGGCAGCGGTGATCACTTACCATCAGGTGACTCGCTTGCTCGTTTGCCGACATATAACATAAAAAAACATCGATCCGAAAATAAGAAGCTATGTTGAAGTCTGAGCATGCCATTAGGCTACTGGACAAATGGACAAACACGTTAACGAGTACCGTCCAATAGCATAAAAACGTCAATAGATGGCAACCTCGCGAGGGTGGTGTTGTAACAACAATAGTAACCTTGACCCTGGCCGGTCTAGGTCGCGCGCGTACTATCAGCCTACTACGATGAATAAAAACAACTTTACTTACACACTTCTTCGTATTTGAGTTTTAAGGGGCCTAGACCAGCTAAACTGGCGCCCCCTCTTATTTTATTATTCTTCTCCTAAACCCGATCAAATAAAAATAAAACTATTTTTGTAAGTGTTTTATTTTTCATTCACATATATTCATCATCATCATTTCGTGTAGGTGTCACGGTCAATCGACCATGCACACGCTGGTGTCAGAATTCTTCGAAACCGCCTCTCGGCGGAATGAAATAAGGTTGAAATTGGCGATACCGATTGGCCTGTCACCAGTCTCATTTCAAACCCGTGTCTGTCATTTCCGTGTTAATTTTTACTTTTGACCTCTCTTATTGTTCTGAGGACCTCTCAACCACCAAGCGGTCCAATGAGGACGCATAACAATAGAAAATCCATTGTGTCTGCGTTTCTCGCGCTTGAAGGATTAATTTAATAATTCAATAATTATAACCATATATTGTATTATTTTAAGGTATCTTGCTCATTTAGTTACGTAAAAAAGTTGGTAGTTGTCATTGTCACTGAAAATATCAAGTATATAATTCGCTACGAAACTTTTTCTGGATATGGTTCTTTTGCTATTTTATTTTGCTAGATTTTAAATATTATTTTGAAAATATTTTATCCAATCATTTATAGCCGTGTGGTATCCGGCAGAGTAGAATAGGACCACTCCAAGTCTCCCGTGGATGTCGTAGAAGGCGACTTAGGAAATACAAGCAAAAACAAAGCTTACAAACATCTCTGAGACCTCTCCAACCCGTCTGGCCAGCGAGGAGTGTAGGCCAAATCCTCTGACTACTCTGGCCAAGTACGGCTCTAGTAGTACAGAGAGGGTCGTGCTCCTATAGTGGGGACTAAAAAGGACCTGATGATGAATCATTTATTTTGATCTTTGAACTGTACTTTATATTTTATCCATGCTAGTATTCCATGAAAAATAGAGCCAACTGCGCGACGAAAAAATAGACGTTTTACGGTATTCTTCTGATGCACAGCGCCCTAAAGCTTGAGCGGGTGCCGCGCGAACGAAAAACGTCGCTACTGCGCAAGCCATTAGGCTGCGCCCATTTGGCGAGTAGGAAAAAGATGAAAAGTCTTAATATTTTTACATTTATATCTTTACTAGCTTTCGCCCGCGTCTCCGCCCGCGTCAATGTCGATCCCTCGGGAATAGTACTTTTTCCCGGGATAAAAGGTAGCCTATGTCCTTCTCCGTACTCCAGAGAACTTGTATGCAAAATTTCATGATAATCGGTTCAGTAGTTACGGCGTGAAAGCGTAACATACAAACAAACAAACAAACAAACAAACTCACTTTCGCATTTATAATATTAGTAAGGATAAAAAAAAAAAAAGGGGCGACCTCCGAGACGTACATATAAATATTGTCATAATTATTGTTTTAGACGTAAAAATTACAAAGTTTCCGAAGAAAAATGCTTTTAGATATCATACCATATATATATATCATTTTTTAATTTCATATGTATCTGTTTCAAATTCCAACAAGGGGGCGATCTTGTTAAAGGATTGATCTAAATTATTTATACAAATACTTTTGATGCATTTAATTAATTCTAGTGATTTAAAAACTCGTCAATTTTCACAATTTCGTGCAGTACTGTCACAAATAGTGGCTTTGTGAGCTGTAGTAAAGGTCAATCCCTCGGGAACAGTAGTATTTCCGGGATGAAAGGTAGCCTATGTCCTTCCCCAGGCTTCAAATTATCTCCATACCGAATTACATCTAAATCGGCTCAGTGAATGAAACGTTAAGGCCTAACAAACAGAGTTACTTTCCGCCCTGGCTTAGTACGGCTACCCGTACTAAGCCAGGGCTAACTGCGCTTAGTACAGTTACTACTATAATTGAAAAATCAAAATACCTGTAATATCTACATATTACAGGTATTTTGATTTCTTTTGGTATTTTTTCACACCTTGGGTTACACTATCTAAGTGTTCTAACTTGTTTAAACTATTCTATAGCCTATGTTGATTAGGGATTCTAATGTTGAAAAAAAAAATTAAATCACGTCGGTCCAGTAGTTTCGGAGCCTATTCTATCCAAACAAACAATCAAATCTTTCCTCTTTATAATTTTAGAATTGTAAATTACACACCTTCGTTTTTGAGATTTATAGCTTCCGAATTACAAAACACTAGACATTTTAAAATTGTGATAGCGGACTGGTGTCATGTATTTTAAGCTGCCTTAAGGCAGACAGCTTATGGACAGCAGCAGAAAAGTGCCTTCCTTCACCTAAAATATTTAAAAATTGTGAAAGCTAATAAACCACCACCAGTATCAGCCACCGTGTGACAAATCGATGCGCACCCTGCAATGATGACGTCATGTCAAGCGCAACGGGGACGCTGAGAGATTGACACATGTTGAAATACGTACATAGTATCACGTCTTTTTCCCTTTTGGGGTAGACAGAACCTAGGTCTGTAAGATCTTATGGCCACATTTAGCATATTGGAGGGCGTGTAGATGAAAAACGAAATCAAAATAGTGATGGGTTGTTAGCCGCATCGCCTATTGATATAATTCCGCAGTTTTAGCCCACTCCCTCGACCGGCTTTTACGATCTGCGTGGGAAGAGAAGCAGCTGGCACATTCTACGCTTTTTCTTTTCTCCCAGACCAGCGTGGAAGATTTTTAGATAATAATCCTTACTAATATTATAAATGCGAAAGTGAGTTTGTTTGTTTGTTTGTTACCCTTTCACGCCGTAACTACTGAACCGATCTTCATGAAATTTTGCATACAAGTACTCTGGAGTACGGAGAAGGACATAGGCTAACTTTTATCCCGGGAAAAAGCACTATTCCCGAGGGATCGATATTGACGCGGGCGGAACCGCGGGCGAAAGCTAGTGTATTATATTGTTATTAGTTGTGGTAGAGCCACACTACCGGTAATATTCATTTTTGCTAGTAGCATGAATGGGTCGGCTCGTCCCGGGAAGTACCACACTCTCACAGAAAATCGACGTTTGAGTAGAAGCTTACCGCTTCCATGCTTCGTTTAGTAAGAGAGAGACGGAAGCCCAATTTTCCCCCATGTCCTCCCCCAACTCCTTGAAAGGTCGGCAACGCTCCTGTCACACCCTGGTGATGCAGTGTCCATGGGCAGCGTTGATCGGTTACCATCAGGTGACTCGCTTTCTCTACTGACATCGGGTACGCGCGACCGGCCCTCCGAGGATGCTTTCGAAGTATTTTGTGATCTCTCTAAAGCATTTGATTGCGTAGATCATCAGACACTTCTGCTCAAGCTTTGTCAATACGGTTTTGATAATAAATCATTAGAACTAATCCAATCTTATTTAACAGACAGGCTTCAATCTGTCGATATAAATGGCATGAAATCAGAGGGTTCTAATATCAAAATCGGCGTACCGCAAGGGTCAATCGTAGGTACTTTCTTTTTTCTAGTATATGTCAATGATTTGCCTCACATGGTTGAGAAGCAAGCAGGTATGGTGCTGTTTGCCGATGAAACATCTCTGATATTCAAAAATTAAATTAAATACATTTTAATGAATCATTGACACGATACGAAAACCATCCATCAAAACAACTTCAAATAGCGAAGACTTCTTGGCGGGAATTTCAGGGCCAGCACGGCTTTTGTTTCTTTTTTAAATAATTATATAGCTAGCTCCAAGTGAGCTTTCGCTTCTTCACTGGGCGTTTGAGGCGAGGGCAGAGTGACCTCAGCCTTTATAGATAAGTTCACCAGAGGGCCGCCAAGAGGGATAGACCTCGGCTTTGGCCGTTGCCTGTGTGCGCAAGGCTTGGAGAGGTAGCAAACTCTAATTTTGCCTGATGGGCCGCGATTGTGTATAAAGATATCTCGAGCTCCTCCGTGGAAGGCACGTTAAGTCGTTGATCCCGGCTGTCATGTTTAGGAAAATAAAATATTAATATAAAAAAATATGTCAAAATATTGAAATTTTATAAATGTCATCTTTAAAAATATTTTGTACCGAATGTACCAAACATATAGAGTCATATATACAAAACTACGAGGTGTCTGCGCCAAGCTCAAGCCCAGTATTAATGGATGTCATGGATCTCATTGTCCCTGTGATCATATTTCTCTATCTTCTACAGATAAATTAGGTATATCTCCACTGACCTATTCTTCAAGACACCCTGTATAATGAATGGAAGCGCGGTTTATTCCGCCAGTCAATACTCAACACTCCGCATCGGTCTCGCTCGCACTTACCGTCGACGTGTATTGCTATCCCGCTCACTAAAAGTGGAGCATTGGGCTGCAATGACATCATAGTGACGAGAGCGTGGAGGAAAAGTACTTTTATTATGTAAACAAAGATGAAATCGGATTCAAAGCACTCTTAATATATGTATACTAGCTTTCGCCCGCGGCTCCACTCGCGTCAATGTCGATCCCTCGGGAATAGTACTTTTTCCCGGGATAAAAGGTAGCCTATGTCCTTCTCCGCACTCCAGAGAACTTGTATGCAAAATTTCATGATGATCGGTTCAGTAGTTATGGCGTGAAAGCGTAACAAACAAACAAACTCACTTTCGCATTTATATTATTAGTAAGGATTAAGTTGAATATTGTTGAAATTTTGATCGTTCTAGACCCTTAAAGGGGTGATTCAGTTCGTCGATATGAACAAATTTTCCTATATAACCAGTGCTAGGTAATCAAAAAAAATTGGAGTTCCATACAAAAAATTTCGGCCGCCCTGTCTATTTGTATGGGAACGTCAAAAAAATTTTGGTCTCATAGGAAAAGTTGTTTATATCAACGAGCTGAGTCCAGAACGATCAAAATTTCACCGTGTATTCGGACAAATCACACAGATTGAGCTAGCCCCAAGGTAAGTTCGAGACTTGTGTTATGGGATACTAACTCAACGATACCATATTTTATAACAAACTAGTGACCCGGACCCCGGCTTCGCACGGGTGCAATGTACATATTAACCTTCCTCTGAATCACTATCTGTTTAAAAAAAACGCATCAGAATCCGTTGCGTAGTTTTAAAGATCTAAGCATACTTAGGGACCGACAGAAAGCGGGATGCGACTTTGTTTTATACTATGTAATAACAAATACATATATAGATAAACATCCAAGACACAGGTCAATCTGAAAAAGTTCATTTTCCAACTTGACGTGACCGGGGATCGAACCCGGGCACTCTCGTGTCGCTGGCTGGCGTGTTAACAACTGCGCCACGGACTTGAAGGACAACGAAAAATATTTATTTAAAAATTGATGTACACAGAAATAAAATATATTTCTGTGTACATCAATTTTTAAATAAATATTTTTAAGAGAAAACGTTTACAATAGAAATAAGTACATCATCATCATCATCAGGTCTTTTTAGTCGCCACTGCAGGAGCATGACCCTCTCTGTACTACCGGAGCCATACTTGGCCAAAGCAGAGGATTTAGCCTACACTCTCCGCGCTGGTCAGACGTGTTGGATAGGTCTCATTGATGTTTATCAGCTTTGTTTAGCTTGTATTTTCTATGTCGTCTCTTACGACATCCACGGGAAGACTAGGAGTGGTCCTATTCTACTCAGCCGGAAACCACACGGCTAAAATTAGTTCATAGGCACTACTTATTTCTTAATTAATCTCTTCCAGTAGGCATGTGAGGGGAGAATTTATTATGAAAGGCAGGTTCGCTTGTTCTGGTAATATATTTCTTACCAGCTTTTATTTACCTTTTTATGACTACAAATAAGCATTCGAGCCACCTGATGGAAAGTGGTCACCGTCGCCCATGGACATCTGCAACACCAGAGGAGGTGCTGATGCGTTGCCGACTTAAGAGCCCGCCATATGCCAGGCGGCGTGGCGATACAAACGCGGATGTTCTAAACGCGTTGGCTACTTTGGAAATTTTCGTTTTTTAGGAATATTCAAGGGTTATTCGAAAAAGAAAAACATATGATGGCTGCCTTATCTGTAATGCAATAATAATCAAAAGTTTCAAGGTTAATTTTAATATATTTGGTGAATAATGCTATATACCGAGTAAATTAGACGTGATTTGGAGGCAACTTTGCAATTTTTTTCTATCGAGAAAATTTTACGTAATCGTGTTTTTGAGTCAGATAGTTACCAGAGTTAGTCCTGAACTTTGCTGCATTTTTATTTCAACTTGAGTATTTAATTATTATTGATATAACAGTCAATCATGCAAAGCAGTGTGAGGTAGTACGGGCCCTTAAGATACATGTAAACACGCCTTTTGAAAGACCCCAAGTCATAGCGCTCAGGGAAAACCTCGAGACAGCTTCAGCTTTCCCTCGTACAGCAGGATTGTAGCCCTTCCACAATCATGTTGTACGCGGAAAGAAACCACGTTCTGACATCTTTGGAGACCCAAGTGTCAAGGATGTGGGGATGGACTTTACTCCTGTGGCGGGCGGTAAGGTGCTAGCACTGCAATGTTATATGTATGCTCTTTACCTATAAAATTTACGTTTTTTAGGGTTTCGTACCCGAAGGGTAGAAACGGGACCCTATTAATATCTGTCTGTCTGTCCGTCTGTCACCAGACCGTATCTCAGATAGTTAGACAGTTGAAATTTTCACAGATGATGTATTTCTGTTGCTGCTATAACAACAAGTATTAAAAATATAATAAAATTTATATTAAAGGGGGGCTCCCATACAACAGACATGATTTTTATTGCCGTTTTTATAGATAACGGTACGGAACCCTTAGTGTGCGAGTCCGACTCGCACTTGGCCGGTTTTTTCCGCTTACCATTTTGTTCCTATTCTAATGACTATTATGATTTTCAGCTAAAAACTTTTTTTTTTAAATTAAAACTTGAACGTGGACTTTTACATTCTGTATGCATATTTTTTTTGTTTTTCTGAATAATTATTGAAAAATGATCATGAAAATAACTCGTTTTAGATGATGATCAAAAATTTAGACATTTTTCTATTATTTTTCTGACTTTTTGTGAATTTTATAATGCGTAAGTCAAGCTAACTGTTGTCCCTATATACTTACATGCATCACTTTAGTTGAATTTATCAAACCCGAAGTGATAGTAAAAACTTAAAAACGTGTAAGTCGGCTTACGGACGAGAATTTTATGTGATAATGGTGGAATCGAGATAGATACTTGTTCCGCGCCCTCGCTCGGAACGCGACACTTTCGTGCGTGCAGCCGGCGTTCATCGATTTATAAGACGTTATTACGTCAATAAACTATGTATATGTTTTCCAAGTTTCCAATAGTATTCGGTTATTAATTCAGTACCTGGGCGACCTTCGCTCGGTTATTACTATTTATTGTAATATGGTGGCGTTTTAATGAAAAAGTATATTGTTATCTCAAACATCAACAACATTTTAAACTTCGTCTAAAAACAATAAAAAACCATAAAAATATTAACAAAAAAGTAAATCACTGAGCGGGATTTGAACCCATAACATCGTTTCTTGCCGTCTGCGTTTTAAGTCGCTGGACCAGATGGGACACTGGCTGACAGGACAAAATTAACGACCATATTCTGCGTGGAAAGAAAAAGGCATGAAAACTCGAAAACACGCGTTATCTCAAACATAAGACTAATCTAGATCGATTGTTTACCCCCGAAAACCCCCATATACCAATTTTCAGCGAAATCGTTAGAGCCGTTTCCGAGATCATAGAAATAAATTTATACAAGAATTGCTTGTTTAAAGGTATAAGAGTTATCTTTAGGCTACCGAATAAAAAACGACAATCAAACTAATGAATTATGTTCTTTCTTTCCAGTGCCAAGCACGACTCGGGCGCAACTGGCGGCGGAGTACTTGGAGGCGTGTCGGCGGCACGACACATTGCCGATCGACGGGGTACTACAGCAGATACGAGTGAGTTCAGAGGGGATTATTTAAATATATACGGACGGACAAATCACACAGATTGAGCTAGCCCCAAAGTAAGTTCGAGACTTGTGTTATGGGATACTAACTCAACGATATTATATTTTACAACAAATATATATATAGATACACATCCAAGACCCAGGCCAATGAGATAAAGATCATTTTCCATCTTGACCTGGCCGGGGATCGAACCCGGGCACTCTTGTGTCACAGGCTGGCGTGTTGACCGCTGCGCCACGGAGCTAGCCATTTGTATGTAGCTATTTGAACCAGCCAAGGTCAGGTGTGACGCATGACATCAGATCCAAGGGGTCGGCGAGTCTGATGGACGTAGGCGAAGGGGTAGACCGCGAACGAGAAGGGATGAGAGAGAACTTAGCACTAGCACAGAATAAGTAGATAGACAGATAATTCATTTATTTGCTGCCATAATACAAATACAAAAAAATACACAGTAATGAGAAAAAAAGCGAAGCGAACTCCCCCAGGATTTCCAATACGACCTGTTGGAAGCGGTCTACATCCAGCGTCTTCCTGCGACCTTATTCAGGTCATCCGACCATCTGGTCGGTGGATGTCCGACGCCGCGCTTGCCGATACGTGGTCGCCATTCGAGAACCCTTCTGCCCCATCAGCCATCGGTTCTACGCGCTATGTAATTTATATATGTAATTTTAAATGCGTGTCATATATGTAATTTTCAATGCGTGCCGCGGGCCGTCTAGCTGGATGGGGACATAGACTACCTTTTATCTTTAGGATGACATCGAAAAGTTCTTGGTAAATTCCTTTCCTTCCCCAGCTTAAAGGTCACAGCACACTTCTCGGAAAGGGATCGACACCGTATCGCCTCTCGCCGCGCCGTCCACCAGGCGTCAACCTGACGTAGACGCGGCTACGGCTAGGCGACGGCACCAGCCAGCATATTTCCTAACTTAGTGTATTTCTATATGCCAATATATCTCTTTTATGCTTATTCGTAGCTTTTATAACATACTGCAGTCTATAGAAGAATGTACAAAAAAAACAAAAAATCTTAAGAACTTAATAAACTTAAATCATAGCTAGGTAATGGAACTGTTCATTGGTCACTGGAATTTGATTTGTAGCAACACACGTCCGCTTTTAACAATCTGTGGACGGCGGTGATGGTTGCACACATATAACTCTTATCATATAAGTTGTTGTTACCTTAGAATAAGACATACAACGTGATTTTGAACCCCCTAGCTATATTGAAATCTGGGAATCAGAATCCCTAATAGAAGACAGAATTGCAAGAAAAAAAGGTAAAAAACGAAAAAGAAAATTAGGTTTCCTATACAAAGTCGCCGATCAGCTGGAGGAATTTCCATAAAATGTTAAATATATTTTTTCGTTTTTCACGTTTTTTTCTTACAATTTTGTATTCCATTAGGGATTCTGATTCCCAGATTTCAATATAGCTAGGGGGTTCAAAATCACGCTGTATGTGTAACCGTTTGCTCATACTTAATAAATAAAATAAAATAAAAAGTATTAGAAAGCAGAATACAACCCGAAGATGGACGGGGTTTTCGATATCACAGGCTTTTAGATATCATACCATATATATATCATTTTTAAATTCCACATGTATCTGTTTCAAATTCCAACAAGGGGGCGATCTTGTTTAAGAATTGATCTAAATTATACAAATACTTTTGATGTATTTAATTAATTCAGCGCATAGTACTAGTACTAGTGATTTAAAAACACGCCAATTTTCACAATTTCGTGCAGTCTTAAACATGCCGGCAGGCCGTGGTGGTTAGTTCCACTAACTGTCACTATGGGCGGCGGAGACGGCGCTGCAGTGCAATAGTTACAGACTTTTCCACCAGTCACTAGATGGCGTTAGCATTAACTTGTTAAGGTGAAAATATTTTTTAATTTTAAGTAAGATATAGATACAGCGAGGACAGTGTAGGCCAAATCCTCTGTCTGCTCTGCCCAAGTATGGTATATCCGGTAGTACAGAGAGGGTCATGCTCCTGCAGTGGAGACTAAAAAGGTTGATGATGAAGATGAAGGAAGATATTTTTCGTGAATACATACTGATTTTATTTTCTCATATTATGGTGGATTCATGGTTTTGAATAAACCTATGGCGCCATTTATGTGATGATTCTGAAACAAATCGTATGCAATAGCCTTTAGGACCGCATGACGTAAGAAACCTATTGTTACATATTTTATTAATCATCATCATCGGGTCTTTTCATTCTCCACTCCGCAGGAGCATGAACCTCTCCGTACTACCGTAGCCATACTTGGTCAGAGCAGACGGAGGATTTGGCCCACACTCTCCTCGTGGGCCAGGCGGGTTGGAGAGGTCTCATTGATGGTTATGAGCTTTGTTTAGCTTGTATTTCCTAAGTCGCCTCTTGCGACCTCCGTGGGAAGACTAGGAGTGGTCCTATTCTACTCTGCCGGAAACCACACGGCAAAATTTTAATAATGATTGATTTAATTCCAGGAGCTGCCAGATACCGCCATCGGCTTCGGCACCCGAGCGGCGCGACTCACACTGTCAGAATGTGTTCTGGTGGGCTCGGCGCCGGCGGACGCGCTGGAGGCAGTGCTCCGGAAGGTCCAGTTCAGGAGGCTGGAGGTGCAGCACGCGAACATAGACGACGAGGGCGCGGTGAGTTGATGGAACACTCTCACAGAAAATCGACGTTTGAGTAAGAAGCTTTACCCCTTCTATGATTCGTTTGGTGAGTGAGAGAGCCGGAGGCTCATACTTACCCCATTTCCTCACCCTTTGTCATTCCCTCTCCTTGAAAGGCCAGCAACGCTCCTGTTACACCCTGGTATTGCAGTTGTCCATCGGCAGCGCTGATCGTTTACTATCAGGTGAATCGCTTGCTTGTTTGCCGTCTTATACCATAGGAGTCTATAAGAAATGCAAAGGATTCTGAAAGGGGGCGTTCTGAAGGGGATGGAATTGGTGGATATATGATCGGTTGAAAAATTCAAATGAATTTGGTAGGGATCTCCATTATCTGAAGATAATTCGGGATGGAATTCGTAGATATATAATCGGTTGAGGAATGTAGAGGAATTTGGTAGGGATCTACATGATGTGAAGGTTCTTTGGGATGGAATTGTGGTAGATATATGATCGATTGAGGAATGGAGAGAAATCTGGCAGGGATCTCCATAATCTGAAGATTCTTCATGATGGAATTCGGAGATATATGACCGGTCAAGGAATTGAGATGAATCTGGCAGGGATCTCCATAATCTGAAGATTCTTCAGGATGGAATTCGTAGATATATGACCGGTTAAGGAATGGAGATGAATCTGGTAGGGATCTACATAATCTGAAGGTTCTTCAGGATGGAATTCGTAGATATATGACCGGTTAAGTAATGGAGATGAATCTTGCAGGGATCTCCATAATCTGAAGATTCTTCAGGATGGAATTCGTAGATATATGACCGGTTAAGTAATGGAGATGAATCTTGCAGGGATCTCCATAATCTGAAGATTCTTCAGGATGGAATTCGTAGATATATGATCGGTTGACAAATGCAAAAGGAATCTGGTAGAGATCTCCATAATCTGAAGGTTCTTCGGCATGGAATTGGTAGATATATGATCGGTTGAGGAATGCAGAGGATCATCATTGCAGCCGTAAGAAGTCCACTGCTGGACTCTCTCTAGGATTCTTCGTTTTATGGGAGGGTATTGCCTAACTAACCACGCTTGGCAGGCGGGTTGGCAAGCGCAGTTTCTTTGGCTTCTTGTGCTTCCGATGCTGTTGCCCGTCGGAAGTATTTCCAAGCTGGGGAAGGAAAGGAATTTGGTGGATTTGGGAAGGGAATGAAGGTATTGGGATAGTACTCACTCGGGTGAATGGGGGAAAGCGAGTAGCAGCTCGGGAGGCCGGACGCGCGTACCCGATGCCATACCTGCAGCCACTGGACAGGCAGTTGAGGATGACATCCCGAACTGACAGTCATCCACGTACATTTCACCAAGTTAATCATGTATTGTGTTTGTTACAGGAGGCAATATTCGATATGATCGAGTACTACGAAAGCGCGACAGCGGTGTGCATCAGTGGGCCGAGACAGTTCGGCATCAGAGGCTGGCAAGCGGCCTCTAGGATGATCAAAAAGGTAAGGAACTTGTAGGTACACATGTTGTACATTTCATAGTATGCGATTGCACATTTGACCGCGAGAATCGCCCGTAGAACTTAGCACTAGCACAGAATAAGTAGATAGACAGATAATTCATTTATTTGCTGCCGTAATACACATACAAAAAAATACACAGTAATGAGAAAAAAAGCGAAGCGAACTCCCCCAGGATTTCCAATACGACCGGTTGGAAGCGGTCTGCATCTAGCGTCTTCCTGCGTCAGGTCATCCGACCATCTGGTCGGTGTCCGTGGATGTCCGACGCTGCGCTTGCCGATACGTGGTCGCCATTCGAGAACCCTTCTGCCCCATCAGCCATCGGTTCTACGCGCTATGTAATTTATATATGTAATTTTAAATGCGTGTCATATATGTAATTTTAAATGCGTGCCGCGGGCCGTCTAGCTGGATGGGGACATAGACTACCTTTTATCCCGGGAAAAAGTACTATTCCCGGGGGATCGACATTGACGCGGGCGGAGCCGCGGGCGAAAGCTAGTTATTGATATTACAGACAATCATGCAAAGCAGTGTGAGGTAGTACGGGCCCTTAAGACAGTATAACGTGTTCCAGAGCGCGGAGTTGAGCGAGCTGGAGGTGATGGAGAGCGCACTGGAGCCGTCGCACGCGCCCGTGCTAGCGCGTGCACTGCGGCCGCACACGTGCCGGCTGCGCGTGCTGTGTCTGCAGCGCGCCGAGCTGGCCGGCGAGCCGCTGCTGTGTCTCGGTGAGACCTGTGTAGCTGTCTCTGTCTGCCCTTTGTTCCTGTTGTTTGTTGTCGTGCTGGCGTAGCTGTCTCTTTGTCTTCTTTTCTACCTTTCTTCTTTCTTCCTCTTCTCATTTCTTCCATAAGTCCTTTCTGCCCTTTCTCTTTTCTTCCCTTTCTCCTAATTGGTACCGAACGTGTTAACGAATTTGGCTTGCTAGCCGCATCGTGAATGACAAGATTCCTGAGATATTAACCAATTTCCCGAACCGATTCTGACGATCTACGATACTATTCTATCCATATTAATTAATTTTCCTATCTTTTCGCAGTGATCGCTCTGAAATCGAACAATTCGGTCCGAGAGCTACGATTGGGCGACAATCGGCTGTCTATAAACGACGCTGTGCAACTGGCGTCGCTGCTGCGGCTAAACGCGAGGATACAGCTGTTGGATCTCTCTAATAATCAAATACAAGTTAGTACTTTGAAACTCATAAGTCAGGGATGTCATCCTTAACTGCCTGTCCGGTGGTGTCAGGTACGCCCGGCCTCCCGAACTGCTACTTGCTTTCCCCATTCGTCGGAGTGAGTAGTATCCCATACTAATATCCCATAAGACTAGCTCCGTGGCGCAGCGGTCAACACGCCAGCCTGCGACACGGAGTGACCGGGTTCGATCCCCGGCCAGGTCAAGATGGAAAATGATCTTTTTCAGATTGGCCTGGGTCTTGGATGTTTATCTATATATATATTTGTTATAATATATAGTATGGTTGAGTTAGTATCCCATAACACAAGTCTCGAACTTACTTTAGGGCTAGCTTAATCTGTGTGATTTGTTCGTATATATATAAAAAAAAAAAATATATAAAAAAATACCTTTATAGTATTCTTAGATCGAACGAATTCCTGTATTTCTCCAGCTTAAAATTTCTTTGATGGGCAGCTGCGTCGGAAGCACAAGAAGCCAAAGAAACTGCGCTCGCCAACCCGCCTGCCAAGCGTGGTGAGTATGGCAATATCCTCCCATGGAATGAAGTATCCTAAGGAGAGGCCTTTGTCCAGCAGTAGACTTCTTGCGGCTGCCATGACAATTAATAAATATATACGGACAAATCACACAGATTGAGCTAGCCCCAAGGTAAGTTCGAGACTTGTGTTATGGGATACTAACTCAACGATACTATATTTTATAACAAATACATGTATAGATACACATCCAAGACCCAGGCCAATCTGAAAAAGTTCATTTTCCATCTTGACCTGGCCGGGGATCAAACCCGGGCACTCTCTTGTCGCAGGCTGGCGTGTTGACCGCTGCGCCACGGAGCTAAACAATGAATGATGAAGTAACGAACGGTGTGTTATGATAATAATTGCTACCTGATGATTCGTAAAACAATTTTATCATCGATAAATAACCTTAAAATTTAAGGTTACTCTTTTGTGACGTTAACCGAACGATTTCGTGCATAAACCAGCAATAGAGTTATGAGGCTGTAATTTTTAAAATTAGGTACTGACAAATCACACGGATTAAGCTAGCCTCAAAGTTCGAAACTTGTATCAGTAGAATACTAATTTTATAACAAATACGTATATAGATAAACATCCAAGACCCAGGCCAATGTGAAAAAGATAATTTTCCATTTTGATCTCTGACCGTGGATCGAACCCCAGCATCCCCGTGTTGCAGGCTGGCGTGTTAATCACTGCGACACGGAGCTCACCTAAATGATGAATTAGGCAATGATGTCCAAAGTAGAATCTGTCAAATGTCGAATAAACGGATGATGATGGTGGTTTTTTTTATTAATTATTGAAGTAGGCATTTGTCTCCCATCTCACCTGATGGTAAGTGACGATGAAGATGATGATGATGATGTGGTTGCAGGACGCGGGCGTGGGTCACCTGGCGGCTGCGCTGGCGGAACAAGCGGGAACGCCGCCCTCTCACAACACTTCACCGCTAGAGCATCATTGCCCCAGTAAGTACACTTCTATACAGCGACGTGGTCTCACAACCTTCCCGCCCATTAGGACAAACCTAAACTTTGTACGGATTCCCTACAGAGCCAATTGAAGGAACAACTCGAACACATGATGGAACCGTCGCCAAAACCGAAACCTGCCAGGAGTGGTATTTTTGAAATTTCGGCGTTCGTAAACGAGCGATTTTTGCATGGAAAAATCGCTCGAAGACGAGTGGTCATACTTTCAAAAATAGTACCCCAGGTCCCCAGGATAGCATCATCATCACTACTAATAGTCCAGTCATCACGTCGTAAAAAACCAGTTTGAAATGCAAATGAACCGAGAACTAAATTTTGGATATTACGTGGGCCTAGAAAAGCTAACTTCAAATTGTAGACCAATATTACCTTGTGCATTTTCCGCCTCTTGAAATAAGGGTAAGCAGCATTGCGCTCAAAAACTGACACCACGCAAAGTAGCACAAAGCGGGCGGGGCTTAAATAGTAGATTTTTTCGCGAACTAGTCTGCCGCGCGCTCTGTGACAGAAGGACGCGTCGATAAAAGCATTTAACCTTTGGTGAAAGATTATTGGGTGAACATCGGCGAAATTTTAACGAATTAAGAAAAAAATATACTTCTTGTGTAGTAAACTGGTGCAAGAAACGTAAGGAAAGACGAAAAAGCGATACTGGGGTAACGCAAGTAGTAAGGCAAACTGCTAGCCTACCTATGTTGACACCATAGCGTTCATTAGATATGTTGACACCGCCCCGTGACCTTGACGGGGCTAATCGCAAACTAGCTTCGTCTATGAGTGCGTAAGCTTTTCGTTGTGATTTAAGTTTCGTTTGCGAAAATAGGACTTATATTGAATCCTTAGTTGTATAAGAGTAACGCTTCCATAGTATTTTTCTAATTCAATGTTTTACATCATAACGAGTCATAATGTATGTATGTATGAATAATTTAGACAGCTCCGTGGCGCAGTGGTTAACACGCCAGCATGCGACACGGAGTGCCCGGGTTCGATCCCCGGCCAGGTCAAGATGGAAAATGATCTTTTTCAGATTGGCCTGGGTCTTGGATGTTTATCTATATATGTATTTGTTATAAAATATAGTATCTTTGAGTTAGTATCCCATAACACAAGTCTCGAACTTACTTGGAGGCTAGTTCAATCTGTGTGATTTGTCCGTATATATTTATTTATTTATTTATGTATGTATGTATGAATAATCTGGTTTATTTTGTGTTTCCAGTGGTCGGCAACTACGACTCGCGGGGGTTGGCGTTTCTGGTGCTGTGGAACAACCAGCTGACGAGGAATTGCGCGCATCACCTCACCAAGGCATTGGTAAGTACCTATTTTTAGGGTTCCGTACCTAAAGGGTAAAAACGGGACCCTATTAATACCGCTCCGCAGTCCGTCTGTCTGTCTGTCTGTCCCTCTGTCACCAGTCTGTATATCACTTTTTATTTTTGGTCGCAGCGTGATGTGTTATAGTCTAAAGCCTTCCTCAATAAATGGACTATCCGACACTAAAATAATTTTCCAATTTGAACCAGTAGTTCCTAAGATTATCGCGTTCAAACAAACAAACTCTTTAGCTTTATAATATTACTAGCTGTTGCCCGCGACTTCGTCCGCGGCTATTTCTGTTATTATGATTAATTAGTATAGATGAATAATTTCCCCCGTTTTCAAAACATTTTTTATTGATGCTTCGCTCCTATTGGTCGCAGCGTGATGTTTTATAGCCTAAAGCCTTCCTCAATAAATGGACTATCCAACACAAAAATAATTTTCCGATTTGAACCAGTAGTTCCTGAGATTAGCGCGTTCAAACAAACTCTCCAGCTTTATAATATTAAGTATAGATAAGTAAAGATTTTTATCCTTATTTCCAGCGTTCATCCCCCTCTCTCTGCGTGCTGAACGTAGGTCGCAACGCGATCGGAATCGAGGGCATCCGGGCGATGACGTGTGGCTCCCTGATGTCTCTGGGGCTCCAGGCCTGTCGTCTGGGGCCTGATGCTGCCCAGGCCTTAGCCGAGCTTGTACGACACACCTCGGTGCAGGTAACACTCATACATTTTTGAAGTAAAGAAGTTTAGCGGCGTCGTGCACTTTTTGGGATGGCTTATAAATCGAGAAACACCGGCGGTATGCACGAAAAAATGTCACGTTCCGAAGTTCCAGCAGCAGTAGAAGTAGAATCTATCATGCATCTATCTCTCACCGTTATCACGTAAAATTATCCGACTTTACAGATAGCCATTTTTTTTTAAGTTTTTTCTATTAACATATACAAACAAAAAAATATTTTTTTATATGAAAATCTCTATAAAGGGGAGGTCTTTGCCCAGCAGTGGGACACAATAACAGGATAATAAAAAAAAATTAAAAAAACCGACTGTTGACTGTCAGATAATGTTTATAGCATTAAGTCCACCTATTGTGCGTCAATGTTGTATTTGTACATTAAAGAGTAAATAAATAAACAACACTTTGTCCACAGAGGTTAGACCTGCGCGAGAATCGTCTGGGGCACGCCGGCCTGCAAGCCATCGCCGCCGCCATGAAAGACAACACCAGCATCACGCAGATCGATCTCGACGAGCCTGTGAGTTTGATTTGGATTCGTATGCTTCTTTTAGACTTTTTGCACATTAATCCTTACTAATATTATAAATGCGAAAGTGAGTTTGTTTGTTTGTTTGTTTGTTTGTTTGTTTGTTTGTTACGCTTTCACGCCGTAACTACTGAACCGATCATCATGAAATTTTGCATACAAGTTCTCTGGAGTGCGGAGAAGGACATAGGCTACCTTTTATCCTATTCCCGAGGGATCGACATTGACGCGGGCGGAGCCGCGAGCGAAAGCTAGTTAATAATATAAATATGACTAAATTATATCCTTTAAAATGTGATTTGACGTAAAAAGTGCCTGCAAAGGCCTATTTTAGGGTTCCGTACCATAAGGGTAAGGCACAATCGTCTCTATTATTATAGAAATAAAGTTAAAATTTCATTCAGCAAATAAGAAAACGAAAATGTTCGCGGAAAGTCGCGCGATTCCGAGCGTCCATCTATTTCTTAACACAAATTAGAACTTTATTGACATACTTATAGAGGCGGTTGTACTCTGTGAATTTCTTAATATTCTCCAAGATTTTATTTTGATATAGGACGGCAAACGAGCAAGCGGGTCACCTGATGGTAAGTGATCACCGCTGCCCATAGACGACTGCAACACCAGGGTGTGACAGGAACGTTGTCGGCCTTTCAAGGAGTTGGGGAAGGAAATGGGGAGGGGAGGGGAAAGGATGGGCCCGGCTCTCTCACTCACCGAACGATGCATAGATGCGGTAAAGCTTCTACTGAGACGTCGATTTTCTGTGAGAGTGTGGTACTTACCCGGACGAGCCGGCCCATTCATGCCGGTTTGATTTTGTCATGTATGGAATATTGATGTAGGTACTTGCTTACTTTGTTGAAATATAAAGTGAAGTATAGTGGAGGTAGTTATAATAATAATGTCTCAGTCTGGATTTCGTCATTATACTACAATGGCTACCTAGCGTGTTTTATAATAATACGGAACATATTGGATTTGGATTAGAACGCTTTTTTTTAGGGTTCCGTACTCAAAGGTTAAGGCAACACCTGGGGTGTAACAGGAGCGTTGTCGTTGTGATGTATAAGACGTACATACGTCTAATTATAACATGAAACCTCAGATGGTTTTAACCGAACTCCTTACTTCGCGGTCTCTTGTCATTCTTAATTATCTGTGGTTTAGACGTCAGTAATAAATAAGCATTTACACAACTCATGGTATTATTTCGTAATTATTATCGTATTTATATCACGTTGTCGGCCTTTCAAGGAGTTGGGGGAGGGAAATGGGGCGGGGGGTGGGGGAAACTCTTCATCCCAATTTATATAGGGTTGGGAAAGCATGGAAGTCTTTTATACTTTTTATGCTGTAAAATGTTTCGGCTTATTTTTAAGACTGGCCGCCTGCTTACGTCAACCCTCCTTGGGAATGCTTTCGTTGCACGGAGTGTATATCCTTGTCCCTATAGTCGATCCATGGAACAATAATACCGCTATAAAAACGACCGCGACACAAGGGCCTAAAATAACACTTATTGGTGAGGGCTATATTTTGATTCCAGAGCTTCCGCCCTGGATTCAAAATATTACCCGACGGAGTCCAGCATAGAATCCCGAGCGTAGCGAGGGATTCTAAAGTAGACTCCTGAGTGAACGAGGGATTCATAGTATGTTGCCCGAAGTATAAGTATTATGTTAGTACCGAGATGACACATTCAGCTTTTCTTCTCCTTCAATCAATATACAATATTGTACCAAAAAATACATATTTTTATTATATTTATTATTTATAGTATTGTGTTGAGAAATAAACAAATTCTGAAATGAGTATAAAAAAATTTTTTTTGTCCCTTTAGAGTAAAAAAACGTATTTTAGACCCTGTATCAGGGCAACCGTTTTTAATTTTTTTATAGATGAGATGAAAAAGTTTTTTTCGTAATTTCAGGAGCCATCATCCACGCTAACCGCAGACGACAGCGACAGCGCGACAGTGTCGCGGCTGACGCGCGACATTCGCGCTCTATGTCGACGCAACGATACCGCCAGCTCGCCCGACACCAAAGTGCACAGGAAAATCAGCCTTACGTGTCACACGGAATGTATAGCTAGGGTGAGTAGATAATAATAAAAATAAATATATGGACAAATAGCACAGATTGAGCTAGCCCCAAAGTAAGTTCGAGACTTGTGTTATGGGATACTAACTCAACGATACTATATTTTATTACAAATACATATATAGATACACATCCAAGACCCAGGCCAATCTGAAAAAGATCATTTTCCATCTTGACCTGGCCGGGGATCGAACCCGGTCACTCCGTGTCGCAGGCTGGCGTGTTGACCGCTGCGCCACGGAGCTAGTCAATATAATAATGACAATAATATAACATCCCGGTAATAATGACAATAAGGCTCAAAATAGAACGCCCGCAACCTGTATGAAACTGCCTCCGTGTTCCAGTGCTTAAGGCGTTCGCCTTTAGACCCGGGGGTCGTGGGTTTGATTCCCACGGGAATTGAATCTTGAATCTTCGGAAGGCACGTTAAGCACGTTGGTCCCGGCTGCCATCTGGCAGTCGTTAAAGAAACCACGTCAGAGGCCGAGAGGCGGTTTCGAAGAACTCTGACACCAGGGTGTGCATGGTCGATTGACCGTGTCACGTACACGAAATGATGATGATTAGTGTTTAACAAGTTGTGGGTGTTGTTGTCGAGGGCTGATGTGTAGGCAGCAAATAACAGAAACATCCACGGTTTCACTATATTTTATTGTTGGTGAAACAATTTAAAATTATACACATTATAGTCAGAAGGTACGGAAGAAATACACAGAAGAAAATATAAATTTTACAAGCACAGCCGATAGTTATTTTCAATGAATAAGAGCTTGACATAAGACAGGAATTGTCAGATGTCAAGGAACGAAATTGCAAAAAGTCTGTTACATTGAAGGACGTAAAGAGTATATATATCTAAAAATAGGTAAGTATGCCACAGTTCTCCCCCCCAGAGACCGGCCTAGGACGGGCGATAGTAATCTGGGAATTTAACATCTCTTCCAGAACGCGTTTTGGTTAGGGTAAGTTTTATTTTTTCTTGCAGGTTTTCAGGTACTACTGGCTCTGTATTTGTTAATTGCGCATCAGAGGTAAGTGAATATGCTGGTTTCAGTCGCTCTATTGTTACCGTCTGCTCTTTTCCCTTTATAAGCAATTTGTACACCTTGTCTCCTCTTTGCAGGATTTTGTGAGGTCCAGAATACGCTGGCTGCAGAGGTCCCTTAACGCTATCATCTCTGACGTAAACGTGAGTAGCAGAGGGTAAGTCTTTGAAGACAAATATGTTTCTCCCGCAGTGTCTAGACGCCGGCTGAGGTCTGATATTATTCATCATGGAGCGAAGTCGTGCAGTGAAGTCAGTCATGTCCGTAGTTTGGGTTGTTTCGCAGGACTGGAGGAAATCGCCGGGCAATCTTAGCGTCTCGCCGTATACAAGCTCGGCAGGTGATGCTTGGATGTCGGGTTTGAAAGCTGTTCTCATTCCGAGCAAGACCAAAGGTAAGCTTTCTGTCCATTTTTGGCTTCCATGACATTTAATTGCTGTCTTCAGCTGTCTGTGCATCCGTTCCACCATCCCGTTGCTTGCAGGGTGGTATGCTGTAGTCCTATTGCGTTGAAAACCGGCGAGTTCAGCAAGTTGCTTCATCAAGGCAGACTCGAATTGTCTTCCACGGTCTGTGACTACCTCAGCAGGGCATCCATATCTGGCAATCCAGTTGCTGACAAAGGCTTTTGCAACTGTTTCAGCCGAGATATCCATCACTGGTATTGCCTCGGGCCATCGAGTGAATCGGTCAACTGCAGTGAGGCAATATCGAAAACCATCCGATGGTGGTAATGGGCCGATCAAATCGATGTGGATGTGCTGGAATCTCGCGTGTGGCAGTTGAAATGAGCCAAACGATGGTGTGACATGTCGTGTAACTTTAGTGGACTGGCAAGCATGACATGATTTCGCCCATTCGCGACAGTCTTTGTTTACATTGGGCCAAACATAGCGATCTGTTACTAATTTTGTCGAAGTGTTGATGCCTGGGTGACTGAGCGAGTGCAAGCTGCTGAATATTTGCTGTCTTAACTCAGCAGGTACATACGGGCGAGGTGTCTGCGTTGAAGTGTCACAGTATAACTCGGTCCGTGTTCCAGGTATGACTATTTTGACAAGTTTCAGTGAAGTGTTGCCTTCCAAGATAAGTTTCAGCTCTTTGTCGGAAATCTGTGACAAAGCTACTTTTTCCAGGTCAACAGGCTGTACCAGTTCTTCTATTCTTGAAAGTGCATCTGCTACAACATTGTCTTTCCCGGATATGTGTTGCAAGTCCGTAGTAAACTGTGATATGAAATCTAAGTGGCGAAATTGTCGAGGTGAGCATTTGTCCTTTCGTTGCCGAAATGCAAAACATATCGGTTTGTGGTCTGTGTAAACCGTGAAATGACGTGCTTCAACTAGATGTCGGAAATGTTTTATGGCCTCATATATTGCAAGCAACTCTCTGTCATACGGAGAATATTTTCTTTGAGCTGGATTTAGCCTGCGACTGAAGAAAGCTAGTGGCTGCCATTCTTCTTTAATCTGTTGCTGCAGTACCGCACCGATTGTTGTGTCCGAAGCGTCAGTGACTAAAGCTAATTTAGCTTTAATGTCTGGATGAGCCAGGAGTGCAGCGTCGCATAAACTTTGTTTGCAGGCTTCAAAGGCAGTCAGTGTGTCACCAGCTAGTGTCACAGGATGAGAACCTTTGACTGAACCAGTGAGCAGGTCATGGAGTCGAGCTTGTGATTTGGCAGCGTCTTTAAGGAATCGCCGATAAAAATTTATCATCCCCAAAAACCTTCTTAGCTCCCTAACATTTTTCGGGATGGAATACTGCCTGATAGCTTCGACTTTGCTCTCCATGGGTTTGATGCCAGCCGATGAAACTTCACACCCCAGGAAAGTGATCTTCTCTGCTCCAAACACACACTTGGAAGGGTTTATGACCATACCAAATTCCTTCAGCCGAGTGAATAGCTGCTGTAGATGCTTGAAATGGCTTTCCGGTTCCGTAGAAAATATCAGGAAGTCATCTAAATAGCTGTAGCAGAAGTCAAGGTCTCTAGTCATTTCGTCTACAAAACGTTGGAATGTTTGACCTGCATTTCTTAGTCCAAAGGTCATGAATGGAAATTCGAACATTCCGAACGGGGTTGAGATGGCGGTCTTCGATATATCCTCGGGATTAACGGGGATCTGATTATACGCCTTGACCAGATCAATTTTTGAGAAGATCTTGCAGCCTGAAATACTTTGCGTGAAGTCCTGGATGTGGCGGATTGGGTATCTATCCGGTATTGTGCGTGCGTTCAACGCGCGGTAATCACCGCATGGTCGCCAGCCGTCATCTTTTTTAGGGACTAGGTGCAGGGGTGACGACCATGGGCTCTCTGATGGTCTAGCAGTTCCAGCTTTTAGCATGTCGTTGAACTCCTGCTTCGCAATTTTAAGCTTCTCTGGTGCTAGGCGTCTTGGCGTGCAATGTACGGGTGGTCCAGACATGGTTCGTATGTAATGGACTGTGTTATGATTGATTACACGATGGATGCCTGGAGGTCGAGTAATCTCGGGGAATTCTCGAAGAAGTTCGATGTACTTCGACTCGCCGACGATCGTTTTGACGGAGGAGATGGCGTCTGATGAAAAGGCTGGAGCTGCAGTTGTCGATAACGAAGTGTGGTTATCGATGAGGCGGCGGTTGCGACAGTCGACAATCAAGCCATAGTGTGACAGGAAGTCGGCGCCGATGATAGCCTTACTGACATCAGCTACGATGAAACGCCATGCGAAAGCTCGGCGGAGGCCAAGGTCGAGTTCAAGTTGCAGGAATCCATATGTGGCTATCGTTGAACCATTAGCTGCGAAGAGTTCGTAAGCAGTCTTGGGTCGTCTGGATTTCGTGGCCGTACGTGGAAAGACGCAGAGATCACTGCCGGTGTCGACTAAAAACTGGGTCTTCGTTTTGCGGTCCGATACGAATAGGCGACCTGAAGAGACGAGGCAATCACTAGTCGCCATCAGCGACTGCCGCTGGCTTTTCCCTGCTGATAGTCGCAGGGCTTGACGCAGGTACGCGCGTTGTCACCATATTTGCTGTGGTAGAAGCAGTTAGGGAATTTCCGGTAGCTGGAATTAGAGCGGGTGCGACTCTTGTTACGGTGGTCGCCAGGTTGTCTTGCGTGTGATCTTCCTGAGTTGTTCATGGATAGATGCTTCACTTGGCGGCTGAGTTCTGCAACTTCTCGCGTGAGCTTCTCCAGCAAGGATCCAGGCACGGCGTCGGCGGATGCAACTTGGGGCGTTGAAGGCACCATATCATGCACCTTGTCTGCTAGATCTGCGAGTGCTTCTAGGGTAGACTGTGGTTGAGACGCGATGACTGTCTGAAGACTGGTTGGCAGGCGACTAGCCCATATAGTACGTATAAAATCGTCTGGAATATTTTTTCCAGCTAAGTGACGTAGATGGCGAAGAAACTGTGATGGTCGCCTATCTCCAAGTTCTTCATGCATTAAGAGCTGAGTCACCTCTTTTTCTCTACTCGCTGATAACCTCTTTATTAATTCCGCTTTGAGTGTTTCATACTTCCCAGTTGCCGGTGGATTGACAAGGATATCTTTGACTTCGGCCGCGTAACGATGTTCTAGGTGACTGGTGACATAATAGTATTTGGTCTCGTCATCCTTAATTTTCGATAAGGCGAAACTCCCTTCAATCTGAGCAAACCATACGGCAGGCTCTTCCGGCCAAAACGGGGGCAGTCGGACTCCGACACGACAAAGATCGTATGGTGTAAATGTCTTTCCGCCATCTTCGGCATTTTTACTCGAAGTGGATTGATTGCATGGTACCGACATTATTTTTGTGAAGTTATCTTATTATCGTACCTTTCTTCTGGAAAATCCGTACAGGTGTTCTTCTAGAGGATGACCGATGTAGTAGTCCCCTCCAGTTTGGGGTCACCAGTGTGGGTGTTGTTGTCGAGGGCTGATGTGTAGGCAGCAAATAACAGAAACATCCACGGTTTCACTATATTTTATTGTTGGTGAAACAATTTAAAATTATACACATTATAGTCAGAAGGTACGGAAGAAATACACAGAAGAAAATATAAATTTTACAAGCACAGCCGATAGTTATTTTCAATGAATAAGAGCTTGACATAAGACAGGAATTGTCAGATGTCAAGGAACGAAATTGCAAAAAGTCTGTTACATTGAAGGACGTAAAGAGTATATATATCTAAAAATAGGTAAGTATGCCACAAAGTAACCCTGCAGATACATCTATATCTGTGAGTGAAACGTAATGTATTCCAGGGTATGAACGTGTCGTCCATGCTGTCTGCGGCCCCGGGCTCGCTAGACGAGCCCCGGGCGCGGCTGCGCTCCCCGCTACCCTCGCCCGCCGGCAGCCCTGTTCCGCAACACCACCACCACTCGCGATTCTCGGTAAGCTCTCTCCTCTCTCTCTGTTCTCTTACTGTTTTATCTCTTCTCACCTCTCGTCTCTTTCTCTTCTACCTCTCTTATCTCCTCTCTCTTCTCTGTCTCTCTCTCTCTCCTCTCTTCTCTATCACCTCTATTCTCTATTTCTCTTAAAGATACTTTTTTGTCTATCTATTATCTCTCTTTTTCTCTCCTATCTCTCTTCTACCTTTTCTCTCTCTTTCTCTTCTCTCCCATCTTTCTCTCTTTTCTCTCTCTTTCTTCTCACTCACCCAATCGTGTTACATTTTAATTTTCATGAAATTGTTTCCATTCAGGTGACGAAGGTGACTCCGGAACGAGAATGCTCCACCCCCAGCCCGAGTCCATCCGCGCCGACTAGACCCAACTACTGCACGCCGCCCTCCAGATTCAAAGTCGTACAGGTAGGCTCTGTCTATGCCGCAAATGGTAAAAAAGGGGGTCTGCATCAGGCCGGCAATCTGTTCTGAACAAATACCTGTGGAAATGCAGTAAGTAAGGATTTTACCGCGCCAGGAATCAAACCCGGTAACCACAGAGGCCGACACTAGATTGAACTATTCATTCATCATCATCATTTCAAAGTCCACTGCTGGACAAAGGCCTCTCCCAAGGATTCTTCGTTCCATGGGAGGATATTGCCATACTCACCACGCTTGGCAGGCGGGTTGGCGAGCGCAGTTTCTTTGGCTTATATCGGTTCCAAAGCTGCTGCCCATCGGAAGCATTTTAAAGCTGAAGGACAGGAATTTGTTGGATATGGAAAGGGAGTGAGGTATCAGGCAAGCTGTATTGTATCCGGCAGAGTAGAATAGGACCACTCCAAGTCTTCCCATGGATGTCGTAAGAGGTGACTTAGGAAATACAAGCTAAACAAAGCTTATAAACATCTGTGAGACCTCTCCAACCCGTCTGGCCAGCGTGGAGAGTGTAGGCCAAGTGCTCTGGCTACTCTGGCCAAATATGGCTCTAGTAGTACAGTGAGGGTCGTGCTCCTGTAGTGGAGATTAAAAAAGACCTGATGATGATGATGATGGAAAGGGAGTGAAGGTTTTGGGACTCACTCGGATGAATGGGGACCGGACAGGCAGTTGAGGATGACACCCCTGGCCAAAATCACAGATAAAACATTTTTTTTATTAACCTATTATCCCAAAGGGCAAAGGTCTCCCCCATTTCCTTCCAAACATCCCTATTTTGTGCCACTTCAGACCATTTCTTTACCATTACTATTATGAGAATAAAAAAATGTCTAAAAAATATTATACAATTCTTTCCAGGTCGCAGAACCGCCCCAAATACAAGTGCACCCAGCGTCGCAGCCCCGAAGAAACACCTCCCGTTTCTCAGTGACCAGGAACTACGACTCGGTGTACAACCCCACCAGCCCAGCTGCCAAATCCGACCGGCCCGAGCCCAAGCCCAGCCCAGAAACATTAACCAAGACCGCTTCCTGCCCTACCGTGGAAGTCACAGAGAAGCCAAGCTCAGAAAGCGGGCTCACCAAAGCTGCCTCCAGCCCAATGTTGGGCAACAATGACCTTATAACAAGCTCGGAATTAAAATCAGAGCCTTGCCCGGTCGTTGACGAAGAGAAAATCAAAACGAATTTAATAAAAGTTGAATCTTGCCCCGCAGTGAGCCAATCTGACAGACCTGAGCCCAAACCCAGCCCAGAATTAGATAAGACTGTGTCTTGCCCAGCTGTGGTCCAGAGCGACCCTAATAACCCTAATATACTTACAGAGTGTTCGACTGAGAAATGTAATAGTAAAATTGTTGGTGTGTCTGAATCAGTGAATACTTTGACTGATGTTGATACTAAAGTCAGTCAAGTAATGGATAATAGTGAACTTGATGATGTTAAAGAAACGTTAGGCCAAGAAACGAGGCCTGCGCCTAAATTATCCGATAAAACCGATATATCTCAAATTGAGAAAAGTGATAAAAACTCTGACCAAATCGTGCGTGATGCCAAATATGATAGAACTGAGAATAGTGATATAAAAAGTATTAAAAGTGATAGTGTAGTGTCTATTGTAGATAAAAAAGAGGAAGTGACTCATAACGAACAGTTCGAGGATGACGTGCGTAAGACAGAGACGAAGTTAGTTAAAAATACTTTAGAAATAAGCGAGACGGAGAAGGTTGACATGCAAGTAGCGGTGACAGTGAAGACGGAGACCAAAGGCCACCAAAAGGAGGTTAAGCATGAGGAGAAGAGAGACCATGTCGCCATGAAGCAAATAGAAGCCATCACGGAAGACTTGGGCAACCTTATACAAGAAATGAAGGACTTATCCACCAAAACCTCTGTTCTGATAAAAGATAAACCCGACTGTACCCATACTGATATAGATGTACCTGCAATACGTGGTAATATAGTTCTTAAGAAGAATAAGAGTGAATCGAGTTTAGATAGCCCTGATTTAGAAGTCTCAAGACTCATGAACAAAAAGTTGGTTGAGAGTCCGTTCTGCGACAGTAGCTCTTCTTTGGAGATCTCCGGGAGCTCCGTGGAGAGTCTGAACGCGCTGGAGAACATCCAGAAACCCATCATCATTCAGGAGTCTGTGGTTTCCGATACCGAGTTGGATAGGAGAAAAGCCGACCATGTCTCATTGTCCACGGAGAGCAGCATAGAGTCCAACACCAGTGAGATAACGCCAGTGAACTGTGGCAACTTCTTAAACATGTCAGTTAGCTCGAACGAGAGTGTATCGCCTATTATATTTGGAAAAAGCAAGAAAATTCATGATTCTCTATCGAGCTTAGAAGCGAGTGTTAGTTCTTTGGACTCAGGGAGACACGAGAAAGTCATGGTGACATCAGCCGACTCGGGAATAGAATATTCCTTGCAAAATCCTTCAGAATGTAAAGACGACAATTCTTCCAACGAAGGAACTTTAACGAACAACTCCAGCTTGAAGGAATCTGTGAGGAAGGATTTCCAAGATACTCTAACGTCTCCAAAGCGAACTTCTTCATTGCTGGACGTCCCGGCGCTGAAGAACAAAGGGTTAGACCGTATGAAGAAAATGTCTTGGGTGGCGCCTTCTCCCAGTTTCCACATACCGCGCGCCGAGCCAGAGAAAGAGACGAAATTACCATCAAATTTAGAGAAATTGTTGAGTCTCTTTCAGCACCCAAGCAGTCTCTTCTCTCGATCAACCGACGAAGAGAAGAAGACGTCTTCTAACACTCCGCCTAGAAAAGACTCTTCTTTGACAAGTGCTTTTTGGTCTTGGGGCAGCGCTGTAGAGAAAGACGAAAAGGAAGACAGAGACAGCCCATCGGAAGCCACAGACTCCACGCTGTCTGAGCGAATCCAAGTTTCGTTTGTGGACGAGTCGTTCTCCCGAAAACTGGATAGTAAGACCCCCTCAACAGACACGGACACCCTCAGCGAGTTCCAGACCTTCCAAAGCTCCGAGGAGGAGAAAAATTACAAAGTTACCCATAGAACCACCGATGAATTAGTACAAAAGTTAGTTTTAAGTACAGATACCAGCTCCAACGGCAACCAAGCCAGAGCTAGTGATAATATAGATCTCAGAAAACCCAACGATTTAAATAAAAATGTGGTCAGTAAGCCCCCTGAAGAGAAGGAGGAGTTGCCTCGGCCGAGGACCTTCGCGGCGGTGCTCAAGTCCTCGGGCTCCGAGAACTCGCTCGACAAGCAGAGCAGCCCTGACAGCGGACAACCCGTTGACAAGCTGCCCAGCAAGATAATACGAGGTATCAAGGAGAACATAAGCCCCGAGAACACTCTTACAGCGAGCATGAGCAACACCAGAGCTCTAGCGATGGAGCTATCCCAGCCTTTACTGGTTGAGGAAATCAAAGCCCAGAGCGACTTGGCACCAATCGCAACCATAGAAGAAACCTGCGAGGAAAGTTTAGTAGTCGATTTTGACGATAAAAACACTTCAGGTGACAGCGGCGTGACGTCACTCGACAGCAAAAGTGTCATAGACACACTAACCAGCGAGTTAGAGAACGTCGATTTAGGAAAAGATGCTTTGTCTTATTTGATATATGAAAACAGGGAGTTCCAAGAACGGAAGAACCAAAGTCTAGCGCAGGAGTTAAAGGAAGCAGAGATTAAAGAGCTGCTCGATATATCTCCGGAGTTAGTTATAGATGAAGCTGTAGAAGTGCCGGAGATATTCACAGCGTTGAAGACGTCTCCTGTTATACCAGAGCGAGCGAAGCTGAAGAAGTCCAATTCGTTAGAAGAATTGTCAGTACAGGACGAGAAAGTTAGTCCAAAAACGAAGACGATAGCCTTTATAGTGCCCGAAACGTCGACAACACCGAGAGATATTCCAAGAAAATCTAGATTACGTACCCGATCAGGTTCCAGTCCGAAATCCTTACCCGAGAGCCTGAATAAACCGTGCCCGCTGACAAAAATGGACACAATACTATGTAAAAAGAAGAAAAAGGTGTCGTCTTTAGGCAAAATGGCTCGGGATTCCCTATTAGCGCTGAACATGACTGAAGAAGAAATAGCCGAGTTCAGAAAGTCATATAAACTTACCTCTGTAGAGAGTTTGAAGTCTCTAGAGTCAGTTTCGGAGGACGCGAACTCCCAGAGTGGCAATTCTGTGGACTCCAGATGCCGTTCTTGTTTGAGAATGTCCCAGGAGAGTCTGATGTCCCTGGACTCCATCACCGAAGACTGCCGCTGCGATGAGCCAAAGCCAGGACACTCTAACAGATAGGCTTAGAACGATTAGGCCACAAATTATGGCGATTCGGTGTACAATGCCGATCTCGTAGCTCAATTGATTTATGCTAAATGTAACTTTCGCAATATGCCACCGCTTTAAAATTGATCGCTTACGCAAAATGACATTTTCGTATAAGTTCCCTTTCGCAGAACGACACTTTCGCATAACGTCATGCTCTTTTTTGACGTGATAACGCACGAAAGTGTCATGTGAGAGTCAAGTGAGAACGCGGAACAAGCGATAAAGAGGCACGATCGGCTTGTGACGCATCTATCTCTCTTTCACGGTTACCACGTAAATTTATCGTTCGTAAACCGTATTTATAGACAAGAATTTTTTTTCATACGTCTTCCTGTGTCTAACAAAAATTCCGATTCATATGTCACAACAAGGTGACGTAAATAATCTTAAAAAGAGAGTGCTATCTTGCGAAAGTGACATACGGCGAATACAAATTTTGTTTTGATAATCTGTGAAGTGAAAGATTTTCACCGGTGTCATTTTGCAAGTGACATGCTGTGTCACAACCGTTCCATAAAAAAATCAAGCGAACAAAATCGGCAGTGTACATCGAATCATCGGTGTTTGTGAAACGCTTGTTCAGTTGTAGCTAGGTCTCTGTTTGGTTGTAACCGACTATGTGGATATGGAGTTTTCACTGTCAACGTACATTTCATTGAGTCATACAAAATTCAAGGCATACGATATATAAAAAAATATATACGGACAAATCACACAGATTGAGCCCCAAAGTAAGTTCGAGACTTGTGTTATGGGATACTTACTCAACGATACTATATTTTATAACAAATACATATATAGATACACATCCAAGACCCAGGCCAATCTGAAAAAGATCATTTTCCATCATGAACTGGCACTGCGATCGAACCCGGGCACTCTCGTGTCGCAGGCTGGCGTGTTGACCGCTGCGCCACGGAGCTAGACATATTTAAGGTCTCCAAGGGTCAATTCAACCCTCAAAACCTGATGGCATCTTAAGATGATCTCCTGCCTATTTGCTAACTCAGTCATCATCATTTCGAGTAGGTGTCACGGTCAATCGACCATGCACACCCTGGTGTCGGAGTTCTTCGGAAACGCCTCTCGGCCTCTGACGTGGTTCCTTTAACGACTACCAGATGGCAGCCGGGACCACCGGCTTAACGTGCCTTCCGAAGCACGGAATCATCTTTATTATCAGACAATCAGGTGATTCAAGCCTGCAATGTCCTAACCAAACTGGAAACAACTAAACAAAGTATGCTTCCGGTGGGAATCGAACACGTCGTGGGTTCAACAGGCAAACGCCTTATCCACTGGACCACGGAGATTGTCTAACTCAGTGACCGTTTTGATAGGCACTTCAAAATACATTGCGGGTTTCCTATGATTGACTATTTTTGTACACTGAGTTAGCAAATCGAGAGATTCATGTCAACATCCGGATCTTGACAGGCGCCAGTTGAGTTTTCAGTAAGGCATATTAAACCATCCTTAATTTAGAATCCAATTGGAGGGACGAAGCTATACGTGCGATACGATTGGAGATATCTCGTATCGTGTCTAACGTATAGCGGCATCCCTCTCATCGAATCAAATTCAGGATGGTATAATATCCCCAGTGTGAACTTCATTTAACCTCATGATCGGTAACAGCTTATCTGGGATCCTGATGACAAGTTAGATTTCTATAGATCCAACTCCATGCGCCGTATAGTTTCCAGCTTATTATAAGCACTTTCCGTCTCTCCTATGGATGGACTAACAGATTTTTTAAAGTATGTTATTTATTGAGCGAGCGAAGAGAGTAAAGTCAAAAAATTTAGCTCAATTTAAGGCCTGTGTATAAATATATGGTCCCAACTCCTTGAGGGTAAGATTAGTTCTTCCAATCGCACGTAGATGGCGCCTTAAGTTTATTAGAACTATATATCTTCCATCGTCGTCAGGTCGTTTTTAGTCTCTACTACAGGAGCACGATCCTCTCTGTACTACTATAGAGGACTTGGCCTACACTCTCCACGCTGGCCAGACGGGTTGGAGTGGTCTCTTAGATGTTTATAAGCTTTGTTTAGCTTGTTTTTCTTAAGTCGCCTTCTACGATATCCACGGTAAGACTTGGAGTGGTCCTATTCTACTATGCCGGATACCACACGACTATATATCTTCCATATTATAAGAAAATAAAAGCATTATTTTCAAAGAATACGATGATAATATCGACTTATAATTAAAAAAATATTTCTTGTCAGTTTTATCAAGTTACGCTAACGCCATCTAGTGACGAGTGGAAAAGTCTGTAACTATAGCACTGCAGCGCCCTCTCCGCCGCCCATAGTGGCAGTTAGTGGAACTAACTACCACGGCCTATATGCTTGTCAGATACTTTGTACGTACTTTTAACAGACCTTAAGTTGGGCTAATATTTTTTGTATGATTCTTGCAGTCTATACCTAAGTATTATAATGTCTTTGTCATGGTCCTACTAAGCCGGAAACTACACGACTCTACGGACTGTATGTATAGGTACTCAACTTGTTTCCTAGGTACGGAACGGCTAAAATGTGTACAATATAAATGCTTTATTGTTTTGTATTGGTTGTAAACTATGTACAGTCTTGTCTATTAAGGTTTTTACATTTCTTAGCCTTTTTTGCGTCATATTCAAAGCTTCAAAGTCCGTGCTTATGACGTCACTGCCACACAGTTAAATTATAAACAGAGATCGGTACAGGCAAGGCTCATAGTAAATGAGGGTTTTATG
This sequence comes from Elegia similella, assembly GCA_947532085.1. Lineage (NCBI taxonomy): Eukaryota > Metazoa > Arthropoda > Insecta > Lepidoptera > Pyralidae > Elegia > Elegia similella. Next base: position 4,750,519 of record OX383950.1, on the reverse strand, counting down.
AAAGTAGCTTTTGTCCGCGGCTCCGCGCATCTTAATCGGCTCAGTGGTTGATGAGTTAGAGGTAATATATAGCCTAAAGTGAGCCTTACCAAGCAAGACTTAAGAGCTAATATCGAACGTTTATCCTTTTGCTGTGTGGCCGCGGTGTTGGACTTCGAAGGTCTCGGCTGCCGAGCTGGTGTTTGTACAGAAAAGGACGGAAGTGCAGTCCGACAACCTTATGTCCGTAACATAAGGGTCATTTTGGTTCTGGTACTGCATTTTTGTCTCTCCATTGTAACAAACAATGTTCTATGAGTGCGTTCACATTGATCGACTGGAGGTAGACTTTTTTTGTTTTAATAAAGGCTTATACACGCGAGCGGTTACGGGTCAGCTAATAAAAGATGAAGGCTCGTTGTATGGTACTGAACATAATTTCCCAGAAAAGAACCTGTTGCCCCACTGCTGGGCAAAGGTCTCCCCCCATTGCTTCTAACCAACCAACGTTTCTTAGGCTGGTGTCCACTTCGTACTAAAGTGGCCCATCGGACCGGAGCGGGGGAGGGGAGGAAGGGGAGGTGTATAAATACAGGCCGATTCTAAACCAGCAATTTTCACCAGAATTGACCACAACCGACGAATATGACTAAGCTCGCGTCAGAACTCAGCACCTTTTCGTTTAGATACCTACAGAATACATTGCAAGCCAATTTCATTCTTATAGCTCTGAGTAAACGATTCAGAATTCGATGAAGTCTGTGAACACGTGACCAAAAACGCGTCGTTCTTAGTTTAGACTGGATTTTCCCGGTCTTACCGCTTTGAAGTGGTCCCCGCGCGTAGGTGTGTTTTCTATACCGACACGCGGAGTGAGACAGACATAACATCTATTTTGTAAGATGTTAAATTTCTAAAACAAAAAAAAATCGCTTCTAGTCGCTCTCTATGGACAGTAACTAAGCGCGTCAGTGCAGAAACGATTCGACGTCTCACTAGCATCTTCCTGAGTGAGCGTGATAGCAATATTTACGAATCGCTTCTGCACCGACGCCGTAAGTGTTTATATATGTAATTATCAATATATCAAATTGATATATTGGGTTTCTCTTGAAATTCTATTTTAAATGTAATATAAAGATACTAAAGAGAGGACTGGTTTCTGTATGACTCTTCTGGCAGTACAGTCCGGTCGTTTAGATAGTGGTCGTTGCATCAAGAAAAGTACAGTAACTTGTTTTCGTTTGTTTTTCGTGTATATAAGCGGCCATCGCTGGTGTCTGATTTTTTAAGTCAAAGTTCACCTTATTGCTATCCCGTGTTGTATGCCGCGATCAACGGCTTAACGTGCCTTACGATTACTGAGGAGCTTATTTTTTGCCTTATATGGTTACCAATCCGTACGCCTGAGTTGCTTAACGTGTATAAACGCTAAAAATGCGTACACGAATCGTTGAATATACTCAAGATTCCATATGTGTGCCGGCATTTCGGCGTCAAAATTGTAATAAAATATATAAGTACAGTTAGCTTCAGAAGTGGAGTAATAACAAAGTTGACTCCACTTTTAAAACCTGACTGTACATAGACTAAGTTACTGCCTTGTTGTGAGCAAAATTTAATATTTTGCATAATAAATTAGAAATATCCTCTCTAAAAGACTTCCTTGGATTGGGTCTACTGCCACCTGGCGGGAAAATTTGGCAGCTTCTTCAAACAAGATGCGGCGAACACATTTTTTGTATCAGTATGTTGTGCAATAACTGTTGAACCAGTGGTCCAAACTAAATGAAATTTGGAACGCATGTAGATAATATTAGTATAATTGCCCAGTTATTTGGGCATCAAGATCGGTTCAGCAGTTTAAGCGATATTTTTCAAAAGGTCCAAGTTGTTAAAAGATCAGACACCAGTAAGTGGCGAACTACCATCTTTTTGTATTATTTTAGAGTAATTTCCCAATACAGTAATCAAAAGATTCTATATATAAAATAGTTTGTTTAGTATAATATGACAAGCGACGTCTGCGAGTGACTCTATCTAACTGAACGGACTTTAGTTTTCGTACTGTCACTTGAGATAATTTGCAGTCCCAATATAAGTGATGTAGATTCATTTCGAAGCAAATGACATTCACTAGAATATCTTTGAAAAACTTTTCTCAGTGAAGATAATTCTTTATTTAATAGCAAAGATTAACAAAAATATGTATATAAATATATGTATGTATATGTAAATAATATATATTTTTCCGTTCTGAAAGAAAATGAAAGTTGTTCAACTGAGTCGGTAAATCCATTCTGATTTATATAACGAGGACTAAGTTAGAACATTACCACTTTTTTAAGTTACACCAATGTACCTGCGCAGAAATCAGATTTTTGCGCGAAAATATCCGTCTGCTATTGGCTGATGCGTTCGCGCCATGTCTGGAGTTCGTTGTAGCGCCGCGTCGTCAAGTATTATGAGCGAGACAGCGCGAGTCATGTTGTTTTTGGATTTCGAATCTTATGTAGTAGCAATAAGTTCGTTATTTCACTGATATTTTCATTCGGTTTGATTCGGCGGTAGGTTGACAAAGCTAATGTGACTTTTAAGTGGTAGTTTTATTGTTTAGTACTTGCTTGAAACCGTTATCCACAAAAAAAAGGGGTTACCGTTTTCTCGCTAATTGGCGCTATTGTTAAGTAAGGTCCAAAAAAGATTTTTTATTGCGCGCGTGGAAACAAAGTTATCATTTCAATCATACTTTAATGTATCTACATGAACTGTATTACCTTATTACTTAAAACAAACAATGTTTGTGTGTAAATATAAAAAATAAGATCTAAGAAATGGGACCTTATTACTTTTAACAAGCGATTCTTGTTTAAGTGTAAATATAAAAAAAAATCTAAGAAATGGGTTCAAAATTTCGATGAAATTTAGTATTCAGGGTTTTTGGAGTCGCGTATCTGGGAAAATACGTTTTTCCGCCCACATCTCGATTTATAAGGTTCTATTAAATGTTATAACGGATGATTCACGCTACAATAGCGCCTCTAGCGGAAAAGTCACGCGATTTCTTGAAAAAAAATCTGCGAAAATTTAGTGATAAGTGTTAACTTATATTGGTCGGATAATGATTATACTCAACTTATTCCTCGTTTCATAATTGAACGGATAATTAAATATGTGATGACAGAACTCGGCCACAGATAGGATTTGAACCACGTCCCATAGGTTTACGCCCTAAGTGTGCTAGCAACTACACCACCGTGACTTCGAATCACCGCGTCGAATTCTCTCATCACATATTACACCGATAATATACCGAGCATTGTCATGGTATTTAAAACAATTTAATTGGATAAGGCAATATATGAAGGGCATGCTCAGTCACGTCTAGATCATAGATTGAACATGCCCTTTTAATATTTCCTTTGTTTTACTATACCTAACACCTTTAAAAAATAATTGTAAAATAGTGATAAATACATGAATATTTTTCTTTATTTTTATCACATCATATTTGTGAAAACATTTGCTTCGAAATCGATCTAAAATATATTCATAGAATGGAATTTATTAAAAAATACACCCGCATAATGTAAAACAATGCCAATAATTAAATATTTGTACCTAACGCGATGGTCAAAAGTGTTTTAACTAAATACATTATCAAATCTCTTGCTGTCTTTGTCTAGGTAACTGAGACAGAGATAGCACGAGACTAATGAAGTTTTTATTTTAAAGTGCTGCTGTGTATTCAAGCTTATGAATTTACTCTTTGGGTAAAGTAATATGGTCATCATCATTTCGTGTAGGTGTCACGGTCAATCGACCACGCAGGCCCTGGTGTCAGAGTTCTTCGGAACCGCCTCTCGGCTTCTGACATGTTGTCTTTAACGACCACCAGATGTAAATATAGTGGTGAAATACAATATACTACACTGCAACTGTTTTAACTATGAGTACAATATATAGTATTGATTAAGTTTCACAATGGCCGGTCATCCCCAATCTTACATGAACATAATGGCGATTTTCGGAATCAAATGTTCCCTCAGGTGGCGGCTCTGTGTGACTTGAGATATTTTTGACAGCGGCTGTCAAATTCCACCAATCAGGTTTAACCATTTCTATGATTGGTGTATTCTGACAGCTGTCAAAATACTTGTCACAGTGCCGCCACCTGGGAAAACAATTGATTCCGAAACCCCCCGTAGGTTCTATGTCAGACAGTCAGCATATTTTAATTGGCTTATTAAAGGGGGCTTAGTGGGTACAGCCTGATGTATTTCGAAAACCCTCAAGTTCTATGGAAAGTCAGTATTCTTGTTTGACATACTAAGGGAGATTAGATTACAGAAGGGGGCATAGCCCCCTGCAAAGCAAAATATCTCCCTAATAAACGTTACTTGATAAAATCTATATAATCGTCAAAGTCTTCTTTCCCGAGGGTGTAAGGGTGCGTGGCACCGACACCCAGGATATTGAGGGTCGCGCAGTAGGGTTATATTATATTTCGCGAGAATGTGTAGGACGTCCCTGAACACCGTATTTTGGAGTCAGGGATTAAATATCTTGAAAACAAAAACAGTTTTTTATTTCTCATTAGTGTGACCACAGAAAAGTACTTGTGACTAGTACTTTACAAAGTCGTACTGTGCAAAGGTATTCAAAAAATATCAACTCAATTTAGTTAGCGATACGGTGTAATTTAGCTACCGACAGAACGCAGCACCTTTTAGTTTAGATACCTACAGCAAGCCAATTTTATACTTATAGCTCTGAACAAACGATTCATAGTCGGTGAACACATGAGACCAATTGCGCGTCGTATCTATAGGATTTGCCCGGTTTTTCTCTTCGAAGGAGTCGCTGCGCGTAGGTACGTTTTCGATACTGACACGGCGAGTGAGACAGGCAGTGGACTTAGAATTATTACATAATTCTGATGGATAGTCATTGGAGAATCATGGAAGATCGTCATGTATATTTGCTTCTTCAGGCATGCTTAGTTAATATGTGATTTGGGTGTATTTTTAATAATTTCTATTGGAATTATAAACAATTTGTATATAGACACGGTTATTCTAATCTTCAATACATTAAATGTTTTAATAATTATGCGTTACTTAATTTTTATTGTTTTTTTTTTAAACCTTTCGTCATTGTACGAGTTTACTTTTGACTAGCTCCGTGGCGCAGCGGTCAACACGCCAGCCTGCGACACGGAGTGACCGGGTTCGATCCCCGGCCAGGTCAAGATGGAAAATGATCTTTTTCAGATTGGCCTGGGTCTTGGATGTGTATCTATATGTATATTTGTTATAAAATATAGTATCGTTGAGTTAGTATCCCATAACACAAGTCTCGAACTTACTTTGGGGCTAGCTCAATCTGTGTGATTTGTCCGTATACATTTATTTATTTATTTACCTTGCACATTGACGACCCGTGGCCTACATCATGCAGGTCACGTGTCAGCTGTTTTATGCTATAACTAGCGGCCCGTCCCGGCTTCGCACGGGAAGATATAGGTATTTAAATAGCCTATGTTCATCAGGGATATTGTAGGATTCTAACGGAGAAAGAATTTTGCAAATCGGTCCAGTCGTTTCAGAGCCTATTCGATGCAAACAAACAATCAAATCTTTCCTCTTTATAATATGAGTATAGATATAGATTAGAATCAAATCTAATCATCATCATTTTGAGTAGGTGTCACGGTCAATCGACCATGCACACCCTGGTGTCAGAGTTCTTCGGAACCGCCTCTCAGTCTCTGACGTGGTTCCTGTAACGACTACCAGATGGCAGCCGGGACCTCCGGCTTAACGCGCCTTCCGAAGCACGGAATCATCTTTATTATCAGACAATCAGGTGATTCAAGCCTGCAATGCCCTAACCAAACTGGAAACAACTAAACAAAGTATGCTTCCGGTGGGAATCGAATCCACGACCCCCGGGTCAACAGGCAAACGCCTTAACCACTGGAATACGGAAGCTGTTGATGATCAAATCTCATAACAAATTGAGATACTATCTAACAGTAGTCAAGTAACGGTCCAGCGGCGATCAAGGTACTGCTGGGCTGCCATCGAGAAAGGATCCGTCACACCCACTTATCAACATGTAACTTCGTGAGAATTAAACTACTTTCTACGTGACGTGGTCTTGTATCTCCACACCAACATCTTCAACCTACAATCTACATCCCGTCATGTACGGGTATGGCTAACACGATGACCTGCACTGTACAATCATTATGGAGTCCATCCTCAACTGCCTGTCCGGTGGTTGCTGGTTGGCTAGGTACGCGCTTTCCGAGCTGCTTCTTGCTTTTCACCCAATCATCCGAGTAGGTAGTGGTGTCACAATTAGTGATGTGCTGGAGAGAAATTCTCTCTTCTCATAAATCTTTTTTACAAATTTGAGGGCAATTTGCAATAATTCTCGAGAATTTCTCAATAATTCCCACACTTGAGAGAAAGAAGAAATTGTCGGGAAATAATTCGTTTTATCATCGTTCTCGAAGCACGGCATAACGTGGGCATAACCTTGCCGCTACCTACCTTCATTCCATTCCCAGTGGGCCTGCTCTATGAAATTGTTAGCCACTGTGGCACTGTTGGCCCACCCAACGCCTACTGCGTACGATTTTTGTCAGGCTCATCACAAAGATGGCGCCATAGGTTTATTCACAGCTATGTATCCACCATATATCATTAAAACTAACGTAAGATACAGACATTATGTACTAAAAACAGGTCACTCACGTGCTATTTCGTCGGGATTGCCGACTATAGTTTCGGACTCGTCAGGAGCCCATTTTCAAGGCGAGTGCGAGACGCGCGGCGGAGGGTCCCGAACTAACTGCTCTCGACGCACTGCTCGTGCTGCGGCTCGTGCCGCCCTTTTGGAGGGGAGAGCCAGGTCGGTCGCAGGACCCTGGTGATGAATAGTCACGGAGGTAGTGGATCCCATTTCTTCCTCGTCGGTGTCAGGTGACGGTACGTGTGTGTGGAAAGAGCTAATCGTATCGGCCTCTACTGACTCTGTGTGCTTTAAGTTACGAGTATCATTCCCTTGAAGAATCGGTTTCCAGGTTGCGGGTAGAGTCCAACCTACATCCCGATTGAAATTTGGACGTCGACTTATTTCTACGGCCTCTTTTATTATTCGGGGAACGAATGCCTTTTCTCTAGATAGGACTCTGGTCTTGTCAAACCGGATATAATGGGTGACGTCCTCTTCCAAAGTATGTTCGGCGATGGCCGACCCGTTCCTGTCCAAATTCTTCAAGCTTCTGATGTGCTCCTTCAGCCTGGTAGATACATTGCGGCCAGTTTCACCAACGTATCTCTTCCCACAGTCACAAGGAACTTCGTATACTCCCGAGACATTTAATGGGTCTCTATCCTTCGGAGAGCGAACCAACTGTCTTATTTGTGTAAGAGGCCGGAAAATGGTCTTAATGCAGTATCTACGGCGTACTAATTGTCCGATTTTGTCCGTAACCCCTTTCACAAATGGCAGGTATAATAATGCTCTATCCGCTGATGGTATGTGCATGGCTTCATTTGCGGTTATTCTCCAACTTTGCCTCCAACCATAACCATTTGCTTCTAAAACGTGCCTCACGTGAGCTAGCTCTGTCCCTAGAAACCGAGGGTCACATAGTCTCAGCGCTCTGTTAATGAGAGAACGTGGTACCGACGCTAAGTGGGCTGGGTGGTGGTGCGAATCTGCTCTTAGGTAGCGATCTGTATGCGTCGGTTTCCGATATACAGTATGTGTCAACACTCCATTTGGTTCTCTCATCACTAAGACATCTAGAAAAACTAGAACGCCATCTTTTTCTTGTTCCGTGGTGAACCTTATTCTTGGATGGATAGAATTAAGGTGCTCCAGAAATGGCGTTAAATGGTTTTTATTGAGAATTGCGAAGACATCATCAACGTACCTCCACCAATGTCTCGGTCTAGCCTTCGCAGTGCTAAGTGCTCTCTCCTCAAACCATTCCATAAATATATTTGCCACCACTGGCGCTATAGGTGACCCCATTGCTACTCCATCGATTTGGGTGTAATATTCGCCTTGCCACACGAAGAAGCCGCTTTTTAAACAAAATTCAATGATACGCGTGTACTCAGTAAGTATGTCAGCTGCGTTTGCTAACTTTGAAATAATCTCTATGGTGTCCTCTACCGGTACATTTGTAAACAATGAAGTCACATCGAAGCTTACCATGAATTCTTCGTCGGCTAGCCGGACCCCTTGTAGCAAGTCGATGAAATGGGCCGAGTCCTTTACGTAACTTCCCGTTTTTCCTGTTAGCGGCTGTAAAATATCTGCCATAAAACGAGATGTTTTGTACGTAGGTGCATCTATTTGGCTCACAATAGGTCTCAATGGCCAAATTTCAATCGGGATGTAGGTTGGACTCTACCCGCAACCTGGAAACCGATTCTTCAAGGGAATGATACTCGTAACTTAAAGCACACAGAGTCAGTAGAGGCCGATACGATTAGATCTTTCCACACACACGTACCGTCACCAGACACCGACGAGGAAGAAATGGGATCCACTACCTCCGTGACTATTCATCACCAGGGTCCTGCGACCGACCTGGCTCTCCCCTCCAAAAGGGTGGCACGAGCCGCAGCACGAGCAGTGCGTCGAGAGCAGTTAGTTCGGGACCCTCCGCCGCGCGTCTCGCACTCGCCTTGAAAATGGGCTCCTGACGAGTCCGAAACTATAGTCGGCAATCCCGACGAAATAGCACGTGAGTGACCCGTTTTTAGTACATAGTATCCACCATATTATGAGAAAATAAAATCAGTATTTACGAGTAGGGCATGGATACCGGTATACCGGTATACCGAAATACCGGTATACCGGTAAAAAATTTCGGTATTTTCATACCGATATTTGAGGATGAAATACCGGTATTTCGGTATTTCGAAAAATGTTATTTATTTCTGCAAGGATGTTTAAAGTCTATGAAGAACGTTCGATTTCTGTGGTTCATAGTGTTGTTCATACTGCTGATGAGTTTTCGTATGCATGAATTACGAATAATCTCGATTATAAAAATATCACAACAAAATCAACTACTCAAGAAACTGCATGTTATGAGGCCATTGCACGCATAGCCTCCCCAATTACATCAAGCCAGCACTTCTTGGGTTCCGGGTTCCGGGACTCGGTGAACATGGCCAGACAATTGATCCCTATGTAATTTCCTGGTTTTCACAAAACATGACCATTCCAGCGTAGGCGGCTCTGCAGGAGAGTTGCCTGCTATGTGACGGACATGGAGGCTGCCACAAATATGTGAGTTCCTTATGCGGCCCTTTCGCGAAATTCTACACATACAGCGCTGCATATCCATTTCCATGACACGCAGCTCCCCCTTAAGCCGCTCACGTAGCCTGTGCTTCACTTCCATATAAAAAGACAGGTCTAAAATGTCCTGTCCTTTTAGTTTAACCGATATTTTTGGGTCACAAATGATACCAGTCACATTATGCAAGCTTTGATATCTCCGGACGCGTAAAGGTCAGATTCCAGGTATTTAAACTGGTCAGTACGCTCGACACCGAGACACGTTTCCGCCTATGCGTACAAGTACGGATCTGTAACGTTGCAATCCATGTACTCAGTCTTCACCACATTTAGTTTCAAGCCGCCGTTCTCAAGCGACTCCTTTCACATATTCACGCGTCGCACACATCTTCCCCTTTTCGCATCTGCCAGTGCGATATCGTCAGTATACATGTATGAGCAGCCACGGAGGTAGCTCATGTGTATTTCTGATGCGTTTTGATATTCTTCTAATATCGTACTGAACAAGAAGGGGCTGAGAACCGAGCCCTGGTGGACTCCAACTGTGACAGTTCACCAACAGCAATCCTAACTCTGGAATCGGAGTCTCGGTACATGTCGCAGATAATGTCAATACTTCAATGCCTACCAGATTATCCCTCGTACATACAGAAACAGGAAGTGGAGAGGCGTGTTCTTCCGTCTGTATTTCTCCATGAAGACCCTTAGGGCAAAGTGTTTTCTTATCATTAGAGACTAAAACTATTTTTAATATATATTTGATTGTGATATTTGTGCCAAGGAAACAATTTAAATAATTCTTGGATCAAATAACGTATTTTCTTTAGTATTCTTGATTACCTTTATTCATTTTGTGGTTTCTGAGGAGTTGATAAATAGTTTCAGTGTTTCACCACCACATAGCCTAGAAAACTACTTTAATCGCTCTCCGGAAACAAGACTTACCAATCGCTATTGGTATATATAATAATATATACCAATATATATAATTTAAACAGTAATTAGCAGTATTTAAAAAAAATACCGAAAAATACCGAAATTTCGGTATACCGGTATTTGAAATTTCAATACCGGTATCAATACCGGTATGAAAATCTTTTCGGTATTCCATGCCCTATTTACGAGGAATCTTATTTCAGATGAAAAATATATTTTTGGCTTATATTAAAATAATATCTTTCATTCTAAGTTTAGGCTAACGCCATCTAGTGACAGGTGAAAAAGTCTAACTATTGCACTGCAGCGCCCTCTCCGCTGATACAAACCCTAAAAGAACTTTTTGTTCAGAACCCTCGGTGCGCGAATTCGACTTCGCTCTTGACCAGTTTTTATAATTTGATTCAATTCAATTTATTTATTTGTTTATTTAATGCAAATAAGTGCTACTTTTTTCCAAGCTGGTCTAGAAAAATCTGACTGTACCAGCTCCTTTGCCCACATAGACCGAAGAAGCCTAAGAGGGAAACGGCAAAGATCTAAGATCGTGTGATGCGTTTCTTCTTAGCCGTTGCTCTCTACCGAGTGGTCGTGGTCATCATTTAGGGTTGGTGGCGCACTTGACAATCTGATGCCACACTCCTCGCGAATAGCTGCCTTTCTTGTGCACTCGTGAAGAGTATCATCAAGGGCAGCCTTCATTTGGTCGGTCCAACGCATCGGTGATCTGCCGCGTGGTCAGGTGCCTTCGACCCTCCCCTGAACCACTAGGCGCTCCAGAGAAGCATTTCCCCTACGAGACTCGTGTCCGAAAAAGGTCAGTATCCGAGCCTGAACGATGGAGGACAGACGAAGCTTGATGCCGAGTTCGTTGGTCCTGAATTCAGTTCACGATCATTCATTTCGAGTAGGTGTCACGGTCAATCGACAATGCACACCCTAGTGTCAGAGTTCTTCGGAACCGCCTCTCGGCCTCTGACGTGGTTCCTTTAACGACTACCAGATGGCAGCCGGGACCACCGGCTTAACGTGCCTTCCGAAGCACGGAATCATCTTTATTATCAGACAATCAGGTGATTCAAGCCTGCAATGTCCTAACCAAACTGGAAACAACTAAACAAAGTATGCTTCCGGTGGGAATCGAACCCACGACCCCCGGGTCAACAGGCAAACGCCTTAACCACTGGACCGCGGAGGCTGTCAGTTCACGATACTCCAAGCATTCTCCTCCAGCACCACATCTCAAGAGCGTCTATCCCCTTCCTCTCACTTTTCCGGAGTGTCCACGTCTCACAAGCATAAAGAAATATGGGGAATACTAGTGCCCTGACTAAGGTGATGCGTTTAGCAATAATTATTTAATCACGGTGTTTTGGAAATGTAGACTTCAGAGTTATTTACAACACTAGGTCTTACTTACGTTTTACATATTCTGATTCGCCTTTGGTCGTGCTCTGAGGGAAGCGAAACCCCCCGTATCGCTGCCCCTAACACTCGCCCTGATGATGGTCTTCGTAACAGACCGAAACTAGTCTTGCGATTCCGACGACCGTGACTAAATAATGAATTTGCGTAAGTTTTAATATTATTACGTCTATTAGGAGGCCTTTGCCCAGCAGTGGGATTTATTGGGCTAGTAATAATAATACGTCTAGCAATCCGTCACTATTTTGATTCAGTTTCCTCCCACAAATATGTTATGCAACCCCGGGCGCAGTCCTGCTAGGATGGGTGACCGCAAGTGGCATAAAAATATTTCGAGCTCCTCCGTGCTTCGGAAGGCACGTTAAGCCGTTGGTCCTGACTGTCATCATTTATGGTAGTCGTTAAATGCCTTTGGCAGCTTGAAAAATCAGACACCAGTGTTGGCCACTTACACACACGGAAAACTAACAAAACAAAAACTCACAAACACAAAAAGTGGTCTTTGGTTCTTGCGCCTTGGGCTGTTTACCCCATAAAGGATAAAGACGTGATGCATGCTAATAAATAAGTAATAAGAAAAATCCTCTGTCTGCTCTGGCCAAGTATGCTTCCTAGTACAGAGAGGGTCATGCTCCTGCAGTGGAGATTAAAAAGTTGATGATGAATTAAACAAATGTAATTCAGAAAGTCCTTTCAATGTCCCTCGGTGGCAACTGCCTGCCGTCGAAGTTTCCAAAGCCTGCTCGAAGCAATTGCTTTCCTGTAACCTGCTTGAGATCATGAAGACCCATGAATTCATTGGGACGTCTATAAGCACTCCTCTCTGGCGCTTTCTCTTCTTTTTTAGCTATCGCCTCACTCTTCTTGTCAGTTGATTTTAAGACATCTACCAAATGGGTTATCTCTACAGCTTGATTGGCTATCTGCTCGTATGCATTTACGTGTTCTATTGGCTTCCAATCTTCGAACAACCTTTCCACCGTGAGAGCAACTTCTGACATTATATTAACTTTATCAGTTATAGCTCCCATTATAAATCCTATTTCAAAAAAGCTGGAATTATCATATTTCTTTTTAATGGTGTCAGCTTTACGTACTAATTCGTCGTTTTCTTTAACGGTATCGTACATTAGACGGAACACTTTTAATTTCATATCTTTTTCAGACTCCACTTCATCAGCTTGGTGTGCGTCAGGGTTCCCAGGGGGATCCCGACGCCTGTATAGTAATTTTTTGTTTAAATCATTATTGTGATCTGTTAACAAACCGTCATGAACACCCATGGCCTCAAAATCTAGACTTTTTGAATCAGGTTTCTCATCAAATGACATAGAGGATTCTGTGTCGTCAATCCGTTGATTCTTTTTTCGAGATATTGGCCCTTTTACAAGATATTCAATAGCAACATTCCTTCTCAATGCTTTAGCTAGTTGAACATTTTTTTTTCTTAGCGTTAGTGATTGTATATCAACATTTCTTGGTTTCGATTTGTCGTTTTTCAAGTGATTTACCGTTGTGTTAGAATATACCAAGGATTGTATGACACCGGAACGCCTTGTGGCTTTGTTGGGGAACAGACTGTTCAACAACTTAACCTTGATTTTCCAGGAGAAATCATTCAGGATGCATTGCTGGGTCGGCGACAGGATCAAGGATGATACTTGATTATCTTGAAGCAGTCCTGAAACCAAATTGATAATATTTATCTATTAAAGAGTATATTTACCTCAAGAGACTCTCGCTAGATGGCTGGATCAAGGGTCAGATTCAGAAGGCAGTACTCCTAGACACGGCGTGCATCGTTAGGAGGTTCCTCTCTCTGCAGCCTTAACCGCCGGTAGCTTGAGCCCTGTCCCGCTTCTGGCGGCGCCCTAGGATTAGGTTTTTATAAAATTTGTATTTTATTTTTTGTAAGTTTTTGTATAAATTTGATAAATACCTAATCCTTAGAAATCAAAGAAATCCCTGTCCGACCCTTGAAGAGGTGATTCAGCCCGTCGATATTACTTCCTATGGGATCAAAGTTGGGATCTCAGTCTTCTTCAGTCTGCAGACTTTTAAACTATGAAAAAATTACTCTGTCTACGAATAAGTAGTAAAAAAAACTTACTTACCGAAAAGGAAAATAGAAATGCATACCAACATTGGGAACAACTGAAAATGAAATTTAGTTTGACTTTACAAGTATGCTTAATACCAGGGATGTCATCCTTATCATAATTATATTACAATGTCATCCTTTGAGTAGAAGCTTTACCGCTTCTATGCTTCGTTCGGTGAGTCCTCCCCCAATGTCCGCCCCCTACTCCTTGAAAGAGCGGCGACGCTTCTGTTTCACCTTGGTGTTGCAGTTGTCCATGGGCAGTGCTGATCGCTTACCATCAGGTGACTCGCTTGCTCGTTTACCGTTCTATAACATAAAAAAGGGGCCAAGTGCGAGTCGGACTCGCGCACAAAGGGTTCCTTACAATATATATAAGTTTTTTTTTTTATTATATGATAGATGACTCAAAATTATTGCTTCTCGCAATTTTTCCTATAAGTGTTATAAGCCGTTACTTCGTACTAAATTTCAAGTACTGAGTTCACGGGAAGTAGTAAAAGAAGGTTTTGATTCCCTTGCGAACGTCGAAAAAATACAAAAATTTGCGGCAGAACCAGCTGTATCTTTTGATTGCGTTGACATAGAAGTTTGATTTTTTCACAGCTCCAAGGGACAGCAGACCTGAGTATTTGATATGAATTTCAGCTTGATACCTACGCGTTCCTGAGAAAAAGGTCTTGACAGACAGACAGACGGACAACCAAGTGATCCTATAAGGGTTCCATTTACCTTTTGAGGTACGGAACCCTAAAAAACAGCGGCGAAGCACAAGAATCCAAAAAATCTGCGCTCGCCTATCCGCCTGCCAAGCGTGGTAAGTATGTTAAATCCTCCCATGGAATGAGGAATCCTTGGGAGAGGCCCATTGTCCAGCTGTGGACTTTTTGCGGCTGTAATGATAAAGCAGGCACAATAGTTTTTAAATTAATGGTGTAATTAGTCTCGAAGGCAAGATTGAAGAAAGGTTTTGTCATAAGTAGGTACAACATTATGTTTAACGGATGTTACCAGAAAGCCTATTATCCTTAAAAAATTGCATATATTTGGCAGGGAACAAGGCTGGGACTGGACTGAATTTGGATTTTACTCTGTGCCTATGCATATTAAAGTAAGTCATCATCATCTCAGCTGCAAGAAATCCACAGCTGGACATACATAGGCCTCCCCCCAGAGGCGGGCCCTTATAATGCAGGCCCTTCACTGCAAGGTGTGCGGCGCACACGGGCGCAGGGTCTAATGGAGCGCCCTCTAATGCAACAGTTCCAAAGATGCGTCGCTCGCGGCACCGGCGCTCTCAAAGATCCTGCGCCCGTGTTACGGCCGATGCCGGACGCGCGGCAGTAAAGCAAAGCGCGCCACCACAAGCTGCGTCTTTACCTACTCTACACAGTAACTTTTGTATGTAACGTGAAATCAGCTTTAAAACAGATAATTAAAGATTATATTGGCGTAGTGTCGTGTCGCTACCAAAGGCGCGTGCCGGCACCTGTTTTGATTCGTTTGAAAACACGCCGAACTGTGGAAAATATAACTGTAAGTATTCAATTTTGACCCTACTAGAGGGCGCCAAGGGTACTGATTGCACACGGGCGCCACAAGGGCTAAAGCCGCTTCTGCCGCCCCCAAGGATTTCCAATACGACCCGTTGGAAGCGGCCTGCATCCAGCATCTTTCTGCGACCTCAGTGAGGTCGTCCGATCCAATCTACGCTTGCCGGTACGTGGTCGCCATTCAAAACTTTTCTGCCGCATCGGCCACCTGGTTCTATGCGCTATGTGCCCCGCCCACTGCCACTTCAAAGATTCAAAGATTCAAAGATTCAAAGATTTATTCAGAAAATAGGCCTTTTCAGGCACTTTTTCACGTCAATTCACCTTTAAAATTAAATAATACTTATTATATTATATTCAAATTATTAATTCTTGTTTAAAAGCTACAAACTACTAGCGTTTCGGAACCGACCACTGCAGAGAAGAAGACGCCGAAAGAAACTCTTCAACAGTATTGGTCGCCTACTTGCCTGAAGGGCTTTGTATGATATTTAATATTTTTCTTTTCTTTTTTTTTGATGTCATGTTATATACAATTTTAATTAACATATTTTTGTGGAACACGTTAAGTTAGCGATCGAGCGTGCAACAACAACAGATATGATAAACAACAGATATGATAAAAGTGTCAAAGAGGCCGAGCAGACCTGTCCCCCCTGGCAGCACCCGTTCACGAGTTGACGCATGGATCAGCCATCGCTGAGCTCAACCATATTAGAGGGAACTCGACGACCCGACACACAACGCCGCCACCAGTTTGAACATTTTAGTGAGCATGACTTACTCGATCTCAAGCACAAAACTCGAAAACTAATTGTCGATACTCGCTGACCGCAAACATATACATGTTTTACAATTGAGAGTTTATTTTAGACAATTATACAAAATAAAATAGCAGCAACAAAAAAAAGAAAACAATTATAAGTAAAATTAAAATAAAAGCGTTTAGAGAAGTCCTGCATATCACTCGAGGTCTCGACTCCAAGCATTCTTATCAACGAAATAATCATTAATGCCATAATAAGCTCTTTTCAATAATATATTTTTTGTAACGTCTTTAAACTTCGGAAATGGCAAAGCTGTAATATTGTCAGGAATTTTATTATACAAACGAATACTAAGCCCTAAGAATGTATTCATAGTTTTCTGTAGTCTAAAAGCTTCATTAACTAGTTTATTTTTGTTTCTAGTATTGTATGTATGAACATGACAATTCTTAACATATTTGTGAATATTTTGATGTACGTGCAGTATATTAGCAAGAATGTATTGTGACGCAACCGTTAAAATTCCAGTTTCCTTAAATAACTCTCGAAGAGAATCCCTAGCCCCTAGTTTATAAATTGATCGAATAGCACGCTTTTGCAGAACGAAGAACTTCTGAGAGGTA
Source organism: Elegia similella (assembly GCA_947532085.1). Classification (NCBI taxonomy): domain Eukaryota; kingdom Metazoa; phylum Arthropoda; class Insecta; order Lepidoptera; family Pyralidae; genus Elegia; species Elegia similella. Next base: position 4,733,799 of record OX383950.1, on the reverse strand, counting down.
ATCCGCTAAGTTATATCGGTGACCTTTGTTATTCTATGCATCTCCTCGGGGTTCGCAATTCCAAACAAAGGCAGCAGTATGGAGAGCGAAACCAGGGGTGCTAAGAATCTCTGGGAGAACAAAACGATATTAAGAAAACAGCAGGAGTGAAGTGGATCGAAATTGCCCAAGACCGACGAAAATAGAATAAACTGGAGGAGGCCTACACCCATAAGGTTGAAAAAGGCTAAAGAGAGAGAATCTCGTTTCTGATTCAATCTCGTTCATCGAGCATAGCCCTTTCTATAGCTCTTTGAGCGACGTTGAGCCTTCTTATGAGGCCCATAGTAAAGGACCACGTTCCGGCCCCAAAGTCATCACTGGTAACACACAATTTCATCATCATCAGGCCCTTTTTAGTCTCCACTACAGGAGCACGACCCTCTCTGTACTACTAGAGCCATACTTGGCCAGAGCAGCCAGAGGACTTGGCCTACACTCTCCACGCTGGCCAGACGGGTTGGAGAGGTCGCTTATATGTTTATAAGCTTTGTTTAGCTTGTATTTCCTAAGTCGCCTTCTACGACATCCACGGGAAGACTTGGAGTGGTCCTATTCTACTCTGCCGGGTATCACACGGCTAATTTGTCGAAGGGTTTTAAGTAAATAGAGGTATTTAATGGTATTTACCTGCATAATAATAGCTACGAAACCACACTCTTTCGTCTCCAAGTGTTAGTCTTTCAATTCGCAACTGATAAGCTGGCTATAAAAAAATCTAATGTTTTTTTATGTTATACCTAAGTATAGTAATAAATGAAATTAAAGATAAATTGAAAATGAATTGAGAAAATTCTCAATGCATTTGTTTAAACGTTATATTACATAATAACGACATAGCTCAGCGGATTAGTTCTTTGAAGTGGCAGTGGGCGGGGCACATAGCGCGTAGAACCGATGGACGATGGGGCAGAAAGGTTCTGGAATGGCGACCACGTACCGGCAAGCGCAGCGTCGGACACCCACCGACCAGGTGGTCGGACGACTTGACAAAGGTCGCAGGGAGGCGCTGGATGCAGGCCGCTTCCAACCGGTCATTCCGGAAATCATTGGGGGAGGCCTATGTCCAGCCGTGGACTCTTGCGGCTGATATGATGATGATGATGATATGAAACGTTATATTATACAGCGTGTGAATGTACCCTCGACGTTCCCTTTAAAGGGGTGACTCAGCCCATCAATATGAACAACTCTTCCTATGGGACCAATGCTGGGAACACAAAAAAAAATCGCCATTTCCATACAAAAGTTCAAGTTAACACGAAAATTTGCGGCATAACCAGCTGTATCTTTTGATTGCGGCTTAGAAGTTTGATTTTTTCACAGCTCCAAGGGACAGTAGATCAGAGTATTTGATTTGAATTTCAGCTTGATACCTCTGCGCGTTCTTGAGAAAAAGGATCTTGACAGACCGACAGACATACGGACAACGGAGTGATCCTATAAGGGTGTCGTTTTTTCCTTTTGAGGTACGGATCTCTAAAAACAGACAGATAATACTATATATAAATATAGGCATATTAGTAAGGGAATGTCAGGATCTTTTGTGTTTCTCAGATCGGCCCGTCAGGCTATGCATACACGTATACGCGGCCCATCAGGCAATATGAGAGTTTGCCGTCTTTCCAAGCCTTGCGCACACAGGCAACGCCCAAAGCCGAGGTCCGTCCCTCCTGGGGGCCCTTCGGTGATGTTGTGTATAAAGGTTGAGGGCACTCTGCCCTCGCCTCAAACGATCGGTGAAGTAGAGAAAGCTCACTTGGAGCTAGCTACATAGTCATTTCAAAAAACAAAAAAAAGGATCTTTTGCGACACGGAAGTTAGGATATCTGTATCTATATTCTCTGATCATAAGTTATACCAATATGATATATAAAAAAAAAAAACAGAAATCCAACAAAATTATATACCTCAGTGCAGAGACTTAATCTCTACAGTAACAATGTGTATTGTATGGCAATTAAATTGTACAATAACCTACCGAGCGAAATAAGAGAAGTTAATAATATGAAAGATTCAAATCGACTCTATTCAATTGGCTTTTAGACAAATGTTACTATACGGTCCATGAAATGTTACATTAAATACATACTGTAAATAATTATGACATATTTAATTAACTTTTGACAATTATAAAACTATCTTAGATAGATAGATAATAAATTTATTTTGTTCAACTGTCACACACATTATACAGAAATAAGTAGAAACAATATGATCACTAACTTTAACTACTAAATACATGCAGTATGTGCCACAGAACCACAAATAGGCTACAGCTCAGCACAGCACACGTTGCCCGGTGGAGCAACCGCTGATTTTCAGCTGTCACCCATTTGGAGATAACACGAACGGGTGCAATTCATCATTTCTTGACTGAATGAGTAGAAATTTATTAATTAGTAATTTAAATGACATTGTATTAACTAAAAATATATAGAATTGTATTGCGAATTGTGACTAAACATTCCTACGCCTACTAGGCAGAATATGCTGCGACTCATATTTATTGTAACACCATTGTATCACCATATTCTAAGGAATAAATGATCTATCTATCATGAACTTTGAAACGCGTTCGAAGTGCTCACCGAGCGAGATGAGTGGTAGACCTTGAGACTGGTAGATCACTTGTCAACGGCATGTTTTCCGCTTTTATTTTTTTTTTTTTAATTTTATTTATTAAGAAGACCAACAGCAATCTATTTAAAACTAGGCAGTAATCTTAGATTCTAGGAAGCCAATTACAGGTCCTCACATATAGAAATTTATGGTTCCGTACCTCAAAACGAATAAAACGGAACCTTTATAGCATCACTTTGTTGTTTGTCTGTCTGTCAGTCTGTCAAGAAAATCATATCAAATACTCAGTAATGTGAAAAAACCAAACTTCTCAGCCAACACAATCAAAAGATACAGCCGTTTATGCCGCAAACTTTCGACACTCGCAAGGGAATCAAAACCTACAGGCTACTTTCCGTGAACTCAGAATCTTGTAATTTGGTACGAAACAATGTTTTATAGCACAGATAAAGGAAAAAATGCGAAAAGCATACATTTTTCGTTACATCTATACTAATATTATAAAGCTGAAGAGTTTGTTTGTTTGTTTGAACGCACTAATCTCACTACTGCTTCAAATTGGAAAATTCTTTTTGTGTTGGATAGTCCATTTATCGAGAAAGGCTTTAGGCTATAAAACATTACGCTGCGACCAATAGGAGCGAAGCATCAATAAAAAATGTTTTGAAAACGGGGGAAAATTATTCATCTATACTAATAAAAATACGAATTAATCATAATATAACAGAAATTGCCGCGGACGAAGTCGCGGGCAACAGCTAGTCTATTATAAAAATATTTTCTATACCTAATTTTAAACTTCTTATAGATAATAGTACTGAAGCCTTCGTGCGCGAGTACGACTCGCACTTGGCCGGTTTTTTTTGTGATCTAATTAGTGTGTACATGTGGAATGACAAAAAAGGCAAAATGATACTATTTTACAAAATTACACTGCGACGGTGCGCTGCGTCATGCATGAGGCGTTAGGTATTAAGTAGGGATGGGCCAAACATGGGTGTCACCAAATACGATCACGATCCAATATGTCTCAGAGCGTGATATACTGGAGTAGGATTTCTAAGTTAAATGCCGTAAGATATACTAGAAACCCTCATCTAATTCAGTAATCAGTCATTTATTCACCAAAAATATGACAACAATCTCACTCATCTCATCAACAAAAGATCTTAAATAATATAATATCATAAAAGAAAGAGAATTTTTTTAAAATTTTGTTCATATTTTGTCGACAAAAGTCAGCATGTGAATGTTTAATGCAAAATTTAACAATTCAATTATAACAATTCAATGATAATAATTAGGTCAGTAATATTTTTTTTAATGTATTTAATACATTAATACAATGTCAACTGATAATATTTTTTTAAGTCAATTTGTAATTTAATAATAATACATTCTTTAATCATATGTTACTGTCTAAAAATTCCTTAACCAAATTATTATACAAAACTATCTTTGCGCGCATCGCATGTCCGTCGCTTCCGTACTCGCCCGCTGTTCTTTCGCGCTGCGCTTACGCATATCATTTTATTGTGACTAGAGTGAATAGGTTGTTAATGAGCCAGCGAGTTCCACCATAGGTCACATCTTCACTTAACATCAGGTGAGATCGTGATCAAGCGCTGGATCATCCAATATAAAAAAAAAAAAAAAAAAATTGTTTCTTCCTATCTTTCACATTTTCATCCTTCTTTCATACTCTGCTCTCTTGCCCTTCTGTAAACTGTTCTGTTTGTGTTACTGTGCTTGTTAACGAATGCGAATAAACTATTGTGAGTTGCTATACACTGGACGCTTTCATTTGCACCATCAACATCACTTCATATTCTGCACGCCGTGAGTGCACCCACATAGTTAAAGAGTAAAAAAGTAACAGCCTCCGTGGTCCAGTGGTTAAGGCGTTTGCCTGTTGACCCGGGGGTCGTGGGTTCGATTCCCACCGGAAGCATACTTTGTTTAGTTGTTTCCAGTTTGGTTAGGACATTGCAGGCTTGCCTCACCTGATTGTCTGATAATAAAGATGATTCCGTGCTTCGGAAGGCACGTTAAGCCGGTGGTCCCGGCTGCCATCTGGTAGTCGTTAAAGGAACCACGTCAGAGGCCGAGAGGCGGTTCCGAAGAACTCTGACACCAGGGTGTGCATGGTCGATTGACCGTGACACCTACACGAAATGATGATAATGAAGGGTAAAAACAATTTTTATAAGCCAAGCTCGTGGCGTAGGGTTTCTAGTGCTTGAATCACAAAATTGTCTTACGAAAGCTGATGTGATACGTCTCTCTATGCAGATATAACTATCTCACGCACACATTATGTTACTATGTATTTTCTATCTCGCTCTGCGCGCGACGATCATCACTACACATGGTACGTGCGATGTTTACGTCCGTAATTAACGCGTGCCGTGTGGTTCCGGCAGAGTAGAATAGGATCACTCCAAGTCTTCCCGTGGATGTCGTAAGAGGGGACTTAGGAAATACAAGCTAAACAAAGCTTACAAACATCTCTGAGACCTCTCCAACCCGTCTGGCCAGCGAGGAGTGTAGGCCAAATCCTCTGGCTACACTGGCCAAGTACGGCTCTAGTAGTACAGAGAGGGTCGTGCTCCTGTAGTGGAGACTAAAAAGACCTGATGATGATGATAATGAATTAACGAGTGCAAAAACATTACCTCAATTGAATAAACAATTTTTATATCCCTAACAATATATTTGCTGGCTCCTCACGTCCAAAATTCATATGCCTAAAACGATGAGTCGGAGATCTAAGCAGATAAAAGTTAAACAGACTTCAATAGGCTAGTTTCCTAAAAAAAAAAAAAAAGTTTCAGTAGGTATTCAAAAAATATTGGACACGTATTTTTTCTTTTGTCGATTAAACAAAAAATGATAAAGATATAGCCCTTTGAACTTCCGTGTGACGTCATAGTTTGCAACAATTTTTAGCAAACTTTGACGTCACGAGCCCCCACTCCTGAACTTTGACGCGCTTTATCTTTATTATTTATTGTTTATTTGACAAAAGAAAAAAATACGTGTCCAATATTTTTTGATTATCTAACTGATGGACTAATATTGTTATGTTATTATTACGACGCAGGAAACTAGCCTATTGCGCAACGCAACCAGTGTTGTGCTGGGTCGGAAATTTGTCCCGAGAATTCCTTCATCATTCTCTCGAGTGCGTGTATTAAAGAGAATTTTTTGAAAATTATTGCACATTTCCCGCAAATTACCGTGAGAAGGAATTCATGACTACAGAGAATTTATCTCCGGCAAATCACCACGCAACGACAGAGGGATCTGCTTGGCGGGAATTTCAGCGGACTGCACGGTTTTTGTTTTGGATTGTTTTGCAAATGGCTTCTAGTGGACTTTATAATGTGGAATCGGTGTAATGTGGTGTTATAAATGCCCATGTATATAAACAATGTGTGTAATAACTAAAATAAAGTGTCACGGTGCGGCTGTGGTGAGATTTACATAGCGGGCTGGTGGTCGCTCGCCTTACTGCTACTGCTTCTATGATCAAACCAGTGTATTCGTGGGAATTGTCACCAGGGGCTCCATTTATTTATTTATTTATTTATTAAAACTTAATGTACCAAAGCAAAACATTTTTCACAATTGGCGGACTTAATGCTATGAGCATTCTCTCCCAGTCAACCATAGGGATAAACCGAGAAGGTTGTACGGCGTAAAAAAGTGAACAACAAAAAAAAGTTAAATATGTTCGAATATATACTTATACGATATATTCTAATACATACATATACTATCTACATAAAAATATATCTAATATACATATATAAATACATATTGATGATGAATACAGAGAGAAAGTCAGATGAACTTTAAGAAGATAGTGAGTTAAATAAATGACAGTGATATTTTCTTTTCCATTGTACCAACGAAATGAATTACAGCACCATTTCGTTAATAACACGTAGAAAAATATGAAGGTCTTAAAGGCATAGAAAGCCAAATGCCTCAGGGCATACATAAGCAGGGCGACCTGTCGCATTAGAGCGAACTGCCATAAAGCGATTCCATAATATAGCCTTTAATATCAATTATAACCAACCGTGTGCAAAGAAACATTCATTTTAAATAATAAATAAAATAAATATGTACTTTGTAATACTTTTTAGTACTGTATTTGCTTGTCTGTCTTATTATATTTTTATTTATGTAATGTGTATGTTTTTATAAATTTTCTGCGCCGCCAATTTTTCTACTGCTATCCCCTTCTACCCAAAAGTTGGCTGGAAGAGATTGCCTAGCAATAAGTCTGCCTTTGTAGTATGATTTGATTTAAATGCTTCTCTTGTTTTTTTTACTTATTATTTATGAATATTGCACCATAAATAATAATTTTAATAATTGTAATTGCTTGATTTGTCATGTATACTCGTACCTACCTTTAACCAGACCTGTTTTGGCTAGCTCCGTGGCGCAGCGGTCAATATTGGCATACATAGGCTTGCGACACGAGAGTGCCCGGGTTCGATCCCCGGCCAGGTCACGATGGAAAATGATCTTTTTCAGATTGGCCTGGGTCTTGGATTTGTATCTATATATGTATTTGTTATAAACTATAGTATCGTTGAGTTAGTATCCCATAACACAAGTCTCGAACTTACTTTGGGGCTAGCTCAATCTGTGTGATTTGTCCGTATATATTTATTTATTTATTATTTATTTATCTTTTAACCAGACCACCTATAAAGTAATTCATAACATTCTATAAGTATCAGTTTCACGTTGACGAACCGAATTAGGATAATTCCTACGTTGAGACGCGTTAGAACACTTGAAATCCTACTGCAGTACGTCATGTTTTGTGACGTACTGGAGCAGCATTTCCGCGTGTTTATCATTAGAAGAATCAGGAAAAGCTAAGTCAGTTCATCTTAGCCGGTGGGGACGTACTGAATTAGCTTTTCTATATACGCCGTCGGACCCTGCCGTGGTTCCTTTAACGATTGCCAGATGGCAGCTGGGACCAACTTCTTAACGTCCTTACGAAGCACGGAAACATCTTTATTATCAGACATCAGGTGATTCAAGCCTGCAATGTCCTAATCAAACTGGAAACAACTAAACAAAGTATCACGTGGGAATCGAACCCTTGACCCCCGGGTCATCAGGCAAACGTCTAAACCACTGGACCAGGGAGAGTTGCAAATCGATTGCACTCATTAGAAAGGTATACATACATACATATGCATAAATATTTATCAATATCATAAACCTTATGCCACACACATTAGGTTGAAATTGCTGTAATTTAGTAGCCGTAGCTACTACACGACTTTATGCAAATTCCATATTGACTTCTGCAGGTGACCGGACAATACAACACATTGACATAACGATTGAGAAGTAACTACAATGACTGGCTAATTATATATCTAGTAGCTACCGCATACAAATATAACTATATTATTCAATACATTTATATAATGGCGATAAGAACTCAAACTGTAAAATATCAGGCAGATAATTTGCTGAAGACCTCTCTCCGACCAATTCTTATCCATTATCACTGGTGTATCGTCATCACTATTTATGTATTTTATTATCATACGTACAGTTGGACTCTAGCCTTCGCAGCGCACATGCGTCGATTAAGTTTTTCCTCATATTACCCGACCGTATTGAAGACACAGTGTTGATAAACTAAAATCAGGTGTTCCCGAGTGTTCTAAACGGGCAGTGTTTTACTTTGTTTACATTTTTAATTTTCGAACAGTTTTCCCGGCATTTTTGGTGTTATCTGTAGTGTTGCCTTTCGGATTTTTTAAAATAAAACGTGAGTTTTTTTTATCATGTATTCGTAGATGTAATGTGTACATAATTTAGTACCTATTTCTTATATTAATGAACTAATACTACGTCATATATTATACTCGTAGTTAGATACATTTTATATACTTATAACAAAACTTTCTAATTAATATTCAAAAAAAAAAATACGCTCCTTCATTACATACGGCCAGTGACAATTATTTCAATGTCAAACCACTGTTTATAAAAAAAATATCAACTACAAAGATATCTTTGCGGATGGCCGAAATCTTAACTAAACTCGTGTTGTAAAGTAATATATGATTGTAAAAGATTGTAGCGCCATCAACATGACAAAGTTTTTTTTCTCTTGCGTCTCTGTGCGACACTAGTGCCATTACGATACTCACAACTTTCGTCGACGTCAACGTTGGAACTATTTTTTTTCATATTTTATTTGACCGTTCCATAGACCAGTGGCGCCCTTTTTATTGACTCTGAGATCTTGCATATTTGACAGTTGTGTAAAAATTGTGACGTAATAATATAATCACGTTCACGCATGCTAGGGTCAAGTGGTCTGGTATTGTATACATAAATGATGATCGCCAATAAAAATTAGCCCTTTTACTTTAGGTATTAGGTTCGAAATTGGGCTGCCTTGTATATCTTGTTTAAAACGTCCGTCATTGAAAAAAAAATTCTAACGATTTGAAGAATAGAGTCTAATTTAAAATGTAGAATTGTGTAGATGTCCTTGTTAGTGAAAAGGAAAAGTTAAAATTTCATAATATTTTGAAATATGAATCGAATGGTTTTTGCTCATATTACCATTCGTTTTTCAAATTGATGAACGCCGGCTGCACGCACGAATAAGTGTCACGTTCCGTGTGCACTCTGCGTGTACACGGCTAAAGAAGTTGGGCTTTCTGGGCAAACGAACAGGTGACCCTCGGATAGATTTGTCCTTGGGGCCCTCGTGTTTGTTTATTATCACAGTCTTCACGTGCACACAATCTTACCTAACCAATCTGTAGTACTTACCAGATACGAACATACATACTATCACGTGTTTTTTCTTTGCGGGGTAGACAGAGCCTTAGGTCTTTAATATACTTAAAAGCCATGTTAATCATGAAACGGAATCAAAATGGGTTGAAGCCGTATCGCCTACTAAATGCCTATGGTGAAAAAATTTCAATCGGGCGGGATTTGAACCTGTACGACTTACGCTCTTCCAACTGAGCTTAGACTTAAGGTCGCAGGTTCAAGTCCCGCCCGCTTGAAAATTTTGTCACCATATTTTTTTTCTTCATTTAATAAGCGTATACAAAATAGCATTGTGAATGCAAAAACACTTAAAAATATTACTAACACGGTTTTCCCGATTTTTGCCCAATCCCTCGATCGGTTTTACGATCAATTCAGTTCAATTCATTTATTCCAAAAAACAATATACATTGTGGCGGAAATACATAAAAAATACAGATACACAATTAAGCTAATGTCAAATAGTACAATATAAATGTCAAAAAAAATGTAGATACAATCATAAATATTAAAATTCATAAATTAATTCAATATATAACTACGGAATTTCATTTAAAATATTTATCAATCCAATAGTAATTATGGTTCAGAAGATATGTATTTGATTTTGCCTTAAACTGCCTTAAGCTCTGCGTAACATCTTTTGGTAACTGATTGTCTGCTTTGAATGCCTGATACTGAGTACTGTGCTCCATTATTTTTAAATTGGGTACAATACTGTGTATGAGAGCTCTTCTTCGAGTAGTTTCGCGTGTTCGTTTTTCGTCATCGGATTCTAAAGTAGGCAACCTTTTGAGGTTGGATAATAAAATAAAAATGTAAAGACATGGAACAGTCAAAATTCCCAGTTTGACAAAAAACTGTTCACATGACTCCCATGGCGGAATACCTACCATTGCGCGAATAGCTCTCTTTTGTATCACAAAGCGCAAAGAGCAAGTGCAAGCAAAGATCTACGCGGGCACAGAAGCCATTTGTAGGTTTTAACATTTTAATGTTTTTACTTTCCCCTAGTCTGCTTGGAAGAGCTGTCATTAAGTACAGCTTTAGATAAAAATATTGCTAAGATCGTATTTAAGTACAGATAAAGAAATTAGATATTAAAAAAATATTTTTAGAAGAGTGTAATTTCGGCAAAAAGAATTTCGGCGCCGGCGCCAAGGTTAGAACAGGCGGTGGCTCAGTTCGTACAGCGTAAGTCGTACATAGACTTACATAAGGTCGCAGGTTCCCGCCCGCTTGAGATTTTTTCACCATATTTTATTTCTTAATTTGGTGGCAGTATATCAAAATAGCATTGTGAATGCAAAATATAAACACTAAAACTGCAAATATTTAAGTAGGGTGAGCTCCGTGGCGCAGTGGATAACACGCCAGCCTGCGTCACGAGGGTTTCCGGGTTCGATCCCCGGCCAGGTCAAGACAAAAAACGACCTTTTTTTAAATAGATTTTGTTTATGGATGTTTATGACATGATTCTCTTGCCGTTTTTATAGATAACGGTACGGAACCATTAGTGCGCGAGTCCGACTCGCACTTGACCGGTTTTTTACTATACTTGAGTAGTCGAGAGTACCTTCATGCTATGCATTCACATAATCGCGGTCCAGGCAATATGAGAGTTTGCTGTCTCTCCAAGCCTTGCGCACACAGGCAACGTCCAAAGCCGAGGTCCGTCCCCCCTGGGGGCCCTTTGGTGATGTTGTCTGTAAAGGCTGAGGGCACTCTGCCCTCGCCTCAAACGCCAGGTGAAGTAGCGGAAGCTCACTTAGAGCTAGTAGCTACATAGTACATTAAAAAAAATAATTTAGTGTAGGTACCCATACCTGTGGTATTCGTTGTGGATATAATTAGTATAGGTCGGTCCTACACATAGCCGTGTGGTTTCCGGCAGAGTAGAATAGGACCACTCCTAGTCTTCCCAAGGAGGTCGAAAGACGACTTAGGAAATACAAGAAAAGCTCATAAACATCAATGAGACCTCTCCAACCCGTCTAGCTAGCGAGGAGAGTGTAGGCCAAATCCCCTAGTCTGCTTTGGCCAAATATGGTATATCCAGTAGTACAGAGAGAGTCATGCTCCTGCAGTGGAGACTAAAAAGACCTGATGATGATGATGATGGTCCTACACTGTAGTATACACAAGTTGTATCGTACGTAAGTAAAACAACAATTTTGTGACAGATTATAAGGATGATAAGATAGGTGTATTTTAGGCTTATCTTTTATCTTCCATGCTAGTCTGGGAGAAAAAAAACCGGCCAAGTGCGAGTCGGACTCGTGCACGAGGGTTTCGTACCGTGGTCTATAAAAACGGCAAAAAAAAATCATGTCTGTTGTATGGAAGTCCACTTTCATATTTATTTTATAAAAAAAAATATATTTGTTGATAAAGCGGCAATAGAAATGTGAAAATTTCAACTGTCTAACTATCACGGTTCATGAGATACAGCCTGGTGACACACGGACAGACAGACGGACAGCGGAGCGATATTAATAGGCTCCCGTTTTTACCCTTTGGGTACGGAACCCTAAAAATGAAGCGTACCTGTTGGTTACACAAATTGTATCGTGCGTAATACGTAAAGATAAAAATTCGGTAACAGATTAAAAGGATGATAAGTGTAATGGCTTATCTTTTATCTTCCATGCTTAGCTAGTCTGGGAGAACAGAAAATATGTAGAATGTACCAGCTGCTTCTCTTCCCGCGCAGATCGTAAAAACCGGTGAAATTCTAAGGAATCATACAGGGTGAAATCAAATTCATTAGCAAACTCCTATTATGAACAATGTCCATATTTATGAACAATGTATGGAATAACTGAAATAAACTGTCACAGTGCGGTTTAAAGAGTGACTCAGACCACGAATCTGAACAACTTTCATTATGGGACCAACTCCGAAATTGATTTAAAAAAATCAGCTGTTGTACAGGTTTTGGCCAAGTAGATATTCCACTTTTGTATGAAAGAGCAGGAATTTCACGATGTCAAAGTTGGTCCCATAATTAAAGTTGTACAGATTCGTGGTCTGAGTCACTCTTTAAACCGCACTGTGACAGTTTATTTCAGTTATTCCATACATTGTTCATTAATATGGGCATTTATAACACCAAATTACACCGATTTAACATTATAAAGTCCACTAGAAGCAATTTACAAAACAATCCAAAACACAAGCCATGCTCCCCGCCGAAATTCCCGCCAAGAACTCATATGTATATGTTAGTTGCTGTCCCCGACAGGGTCCATGAATAATCTTTAACTTGAAATTGACATCTATTGTACCTACTTTATTCATTTATTCATTTCGAGTAGGTGACACGGTCAATCGACCACGCACACTCTGGTGTCAGAGTTCTTCGGAACCGCCTCTCGGCCTCTGACGTGGTTCCTTTAACGACTACCTGATGGCAGCCGGGACCAACAGCTTAAAGTGCCTTTCGAAGCACGGAATCATCTTTATTATCAGACATCAGGTGATTCAAGCCTGCATTGTCCTAACCAAACTGGAAACAACTAAACAAAGTATGCTTCCCGTGGGAATCGAACCACGACTCCCGGGTCTTCAGGCAAACGCCTTAACCACTGGACCACGAAGTCATTAAAATTGCAGTTTTAAAGATGATTGTTTTAAGGTATCCTTGTTTAGCCGACACGATAAAAGATAAAGTGTAATCTCATGTCCTCGGCTAATTATCACATAATACGGAAGTAATTTAGCAACTTCAAAACTTCGGTTCGATACCGGATGATTTTTAACCGACTTTAAAAATACCGGCCGAGTGGGAATCGGCCTCGCGCACGAAGGGTTCCGTACTGTTCTATAAAAACAGCAAAAAGAATCATGTTGTATGGGGGCCCTTTAATATTTATTTTATTTTTATTTAATTATTATGTGATTAACACGCTATGCCAAAGGTACGCGGCTACATTATGCCGAAACTACGCCGAGTTATCGCGTACAGCCGATCTTCGGCTGAGCGTAAATTCGGCGACGATTCGGCAGCGAATGCAACACGCTAACATGCTTGACCAAAGTAATTATTTATTTTTACCCTCTCTGTACTACCGGTGCCACACTTGGCCAGAGCAGATAGAGGATTTGCCTACACTCTCCTCGCTGGCCAGACGGGTTGGAGAGGTATCATTAATGTTTATGAGCTTTGTTTAGCTTGTATTCCTACTTGGAGTGGTCCTATTCTACTCTGCCGGAAACCTACGGGTATATTTTATTTTTATTTAAGATTTATATAAAATGTAATGTATTTTAAAGTGACTACTAAAACGTTGTACACTAAGTTAGCAAATAGACCGGCAGGACAGCACGGTTCGTGCTAAGTCCCGTTTATATACATAACTACGTATAGTTTGGTAGAAGAACCAACTAGTCAGCTGTATCTACATGTAATCATCATAATTTCGTGTAGGTGTCACGGTCAATCGACCATACACAGCCTGGTGTCAGAGTTCTTCGGAACCGTCTCGCCGTATATTTAATTACGTATTATGAGGTTAACGAGAGGGTATAATTTAGTTTGTGACGTCAGATGTTCACGTTATCACACACGTGAATTGTCGTGCATACATGCATTGTCGTGTATGTACCACTGGATGGTAAGCAAGGTCAATATCAAGGGTTGCTACATCACATGTTTATGGTACCTAGTACCATAGTCGTGGTAGAGTAATTTAGAGGAATGTAATTGTTTAACATGCCTCTCAATTACTTGCCCGTTGACTGGAAGAGATCCCTTCAGACTGGAAGAGATTATTCCGTAACATTATTCAACTTCCTTAACGAAAGTATATCCTTATTATTGTATTTTTTTTTTTTTGAAATACGGACAAATCACACAAATTGAGCTAGCCCCAAAGTAAGTTCGAGACTTGTGTCATGGGATACTAACTCAACGATACTATATTACATAACAAATACATATATAGATACACAGACCTGGGTCTTGGATGTTTATCTATATAAGTATTTGTTATAAAATATAGTATCGTTGAGTTAGTATCCCATAACACAATTCTCGAACTTACCTTGGGGCTAGCTCAATCTGTGTGATTTGTCCGTATATATTTATTTATTTATTTAATTATGTCGTATATGGAGGTATTTATTTATATTTTGTGTATACGTATATTTGTTAATGTTCTGTTGTATATATTTTACTGAATGAATAGTATCAGTTATCTATATTAATAAATCTATTTGTAACTATATTTATATTTCATTATTATTTTCTCTCTCTTATTTTCTATAACACACAATCACATCACCCATAATACAAGTTTTTGGTTTATTCCTGTCACCCAAAAGTAACGTGACCATACGTCCCGCTTTAGGCGGGACAGTCCCGCTTTCAGGCAGTCCGTCCCGGTGTCCCCAGCAAGACCTAATTGTCCCGCATTTGCAAATAGACCAAACGATAATTTAAAATGTATTTTTCTCGTTCGAAATGCGTTGCATTGCATTGCACGGCGGGCGGCGCCCCGAGCGGGAAGGCAAATAACGAGACAGCGCGTCACCCGCCAAGTAACATCATAAAACAAGTATAAAAATACGAACTAGATTTCACGCAACTACTGATTTGTTTTGATTATTTTGAGTTATTATTCTATAAAACTTGTGGTCCTATTCTACTCTGCCGGATACCACACGGCGAATTTTTGAGAATGGTTTTCTTGCCAAAGGGCAAGTTAGGTTAGTTTATTTAGGTTTTTTATTAGGTTAGTAGTAGTTAAAAAAATAATACAATGACGTAATCCGATGAAAAAGATTTTAGTGTTTTACAAGTTTTTTATTATAACTACTTAAAAAAACTTGTAAAACACTAAAATCTTTTTTATTACATAATTCCGCAGATGTCCCGCTCTGACATAAAATATAAATGTTCACGTTACCCAAAGGTAGCCTGGAAGACATTGCCTTGGCGATAAGGCCGCCTATTGTATCGTATTTTTTAGAATTTATTTATATTTCTATGTATAGTTATGGTGCAATAAGGAATGTTTACTTACTTACATCGGATAAGTACGTCATTGTATTATTTTTTTCTGTTTTGTATATTCTCTTATTGTTTAGGTACAATAAAGCTTTACAAACAAACATACAATATGTAAAGAAAACCATACATACATACATACACACTATCACGCCTGTTTCCCATGGGGGTAGGCAGAGACTAAGGACCTCCACTTGCTACGATCTTTACAAACCTCTCTCGCTTCGTCTACATCCATCACTCTCTTCATGCATGCTCGTCGGTTTCGGGTACTCCTAACTTGCCCTTTGGCAAGAAAACCATTCTCAAAAATTCGCCGTGTGGTATCCGGCAGAGTAGAATAGGACCACTCCAAGTCTTCCCGTGGATGTCGTAAAAGGTGACTTAGGAAATACAAGCTAAAAAAAGCTTATAAACATCTGTGAGACCTCTCCAACCCGTCTGGCCAGCGTGGAGAGTGTAGGCCAAGACCTCTGGCTGCTCTGGCCAAGTATGGCTCTAGTAGAACAGAGAGGGTCATGCTCCTGCAGTGGAGACTAAAAAGGACCTGATGATGATGATGACAATGATGTAAAGAAAACCTGTCCGATCCTTAAAGGGGTGATTCAGCCCGTCGATATGAACAACTTCTCCTATGGGATCAAAGTCAAATTATTTTTTTTAATAGATAGTTTCACTCTATCTATTACAAAAAACCACATCAAGATTTTTTGCGTAGTTTTAAAGATTAGAGATACTCTTCCATGCAGGTCTGGGAGAAAAGAATAAACATAGAACGTACCAGCTGCTTCTCTTCTCGCGCAGATCATAAAAACCGATCGAAGGAATGGGTAAAATCTGAGGAATCACTTTAATCCCATCACTATTTTGATTCCGTTTTCCACATAATGCCCACCAACATGCTAAACATGACCTTCAAGTTGTGAAGGCTCGACCATCCCGACGCTCTAGCCGAGTTCCACATATTGTAACATATAAAATTATTTTATAAATCTTTAGTCATAGTAGATTACTTGTTGCCTTAGCATCGTTGTAATAACGAACGAAATGACCTTCCGCTACAATATACTCGCGCGCAGGTGACGACTGTTCCGAGCCTAGCCGAGTTTTAACGATGTGTCCCGAACCTCCGGTCGCATCACTGTGCGAGGTCTCCCATTGCGACACTTCGCGGCGAGCCCGGCTGCGGGTCGCCCGCGCCTAGAATTCTTATAATTTAATTCGGAACGCTTTGAGTCCCGTGTGGACGCGTTTCCTTTTACTTAATATACATAGTTCTCGTGTAGTGTTTATCCCGTTAATGGGTGAGTGATGCACAATTATCCTTAGTTAAGTAGCTTTATTGATAAACGGTGAATACCGGGTGTTATTGAGTGGTAACCGTTATTTTGCCACGCTGGTAGTCGTTTTCTTTGTCCGGTTTGGGAACATTCTCGAACATTCCTTTGTTCTACACAGTAACACGTTGTATTGTAATTTATTTTGCGAATAGTTATGCCTCCTAATGTGTTCATTGGCCACTACTAGATAAGTAAATCATAATGTATGCAGTTCTAGAAACATGGTTCCTTGCTGGCTGATTTTGCCTGCCAACATATGAATCTTTTATGAATCTTTGCTTTAAACAAGCCAGTGTATTAAATTTAGTAGATATTTATTTACGCTGTCGTATTAAATTCTAATAAATAAATTAGTAAATTGCTTCAACCCTTTGTCAGTAACGTAAATTATTTAAACGTGGTTTCTTACCCTCCCGTTCGTAATGTTGAGTACGTTTTATAAGAAAAGGTGTACAATTAGACGCAAAACATACGAATGCGCATAATCATTGTATCTTAATTCCATTGTAATGAAGCTAGAATCACTTACCGTTGCTTCCTGTTATATAACATGTCGATAAAGTCAATAAATTATCGCCTTCTACTGCTGCCTTTCCGAACTGTCTGTGCTTACGTGGAATTATAATTTTATATAGCCTTACTTTTCTTATCTTTCGCTTGGTATGTGATTCTCGCCTCACCGCTTGGCTTCTCATGTACCTGGACTGCCCATCATACACGAATCACCGCTTCCTTGTAGATACCCACCCCTTGGTGCACGCGTGTGATATTCTACAGTCCAGGGCAGAATAAGGGCACCTTTCTAAATATATCAATTGGACGCGTTCCAGGAACACCGTACGGGTTCAACCCGTAGCGATTGACGACGGACTTGATTGCGTCTATTATCTGTTGGCGCTTGATCCTCTACGGGCCACAGAGGAGGCCTGAGTCATCCACATCCCTGTTGGACATAAGCTGAGCTGCCGTCAACCGCCTGAGCTACCACGCGGTCGCATCCAAGGGGCGTGAGGTTTTTTTCCTGAAGAACCGACCCAACTCTCAGCTTAATACCCAGAATCTAGGCTTCGGACCCACGTTTAACTTCTTGTACTTTTATACATCCATATTAAAATAATTGCTTTAAACTTAACCTAACCTTAACTTAACTTAATCTAAATCTTAATCTTAATTGTAGTACATATTAATAAATTGTATCTTTGATAAATAATTTGTATTCTTTTATTGTCCGCATAGGTTACCCTATAGATAGGTTAATTTATACGTGACAATATAAGGATGTTAGGGAGAGCACAAGACGACACACAGAAACAGAGAATAACTTTATTATAACTTCGCTTTACAACTTCGTCTTCGATAAATTAATAACAGAGACTTATGGTCTAAGATATGGTAGTGTGGCGACACTAGCGCCATTCTGCGCTACTAGCGCCACCTATTTTTGTGTATTTAATTCGGTCGCTCTGGCAACACTTTGTGGCTGTCAGTGCGACCGGATTTCCTGAAAAGTTTTAGAGATATCGGGGTTCTCAATAGACCCGCCGAAATTGTAACAAGACAAGTTTTTTCTCTCAGACTTAAGATTTTTGTGTAATTCACTATTGTGTGCTAATTGTGAACTTCTGTGGTTTTTCGAATACAAAAACATTCAACCGTACAACCAGTTTACTTCATTTAAACTCACACCGACAAGGCACGATACCCATCAGCGGCTGGAGCATTGAACGACAGGGGATTCGCAACCCTCAAATTGGTGACTCCGAGTATTTACGTGCAGCGGTCACCCGTAGTACTGACGCCGAGAACGTGCATCGTCACCCCGAGCCGGTGACCCTAAGTGCATCGCGCAGTTGTCACTCTCCACTAGTGGCCCATTTGCGCCGGCGTCGCCGCTACCATCCAAGTCGGTGATTTTCGGATGTTATTGCCGTCACCCTACATCGGTGATCCGCTGGACATTGCGTTGCTCCATTGTCGCTGATCCCCGGCGACCCTACCTGTGCCTGTCTACTCCAACGTGTGCGTGGCGCAAGGCGCTGTTGTGTGCGCCGTTGTCGCCGCGTTGGTGGTACAGTTTGGAAAAGGAAGGTTCCTGCCGAGAGCTAGCAGCAGTATTTGTCATCTGCCTGGTCGGTTCATCATCATCGGTTCAAGCCTATTACTCTCACTACGTGCCAGACACTACTTGTCTGGCACGTAGTGCCAGACAAGCACACGCTTTGTGCAGTGAAGATCAAAGAAGTGCGGTTTAAACAAGTTCAGTATAGTCAAACATTGCGTTTACTCAGTGCATTTTAGTTTCCATGGTGCGGTGAGCAACATTTTTTTACCCGCATACTACTAGACATTGGTAAGCAAGCTAATATACTTTTTGTTCTGGTTTACCCCCTGGTGTTGGTAAATTAATCTATTTTTTATTTTAGAGTTTTGATTATACTTACATAATAATTATTATTTTTTAATTTAATTGCATTCTGAGACTAATTCAATTGCATTTGAATTTGCATGTAACTTGTACTGACTGCATTCATTTGAATTTGTTTTATTTTTCCACTAGTAATTCTGTTTTACAATATCTCAAGTTTTAATTCTATAAACAATAGTTTACTTTTACTGTATTAATATTTTTATTTTATGGTTTGTCTGGGAAACAGTAACAATTTTCTTTTACAAATATTTATTGCCTGATATCTTGCCTTGTGTTTTTTTGCATTGTGATATACCTTTGTTTTTTTTTTAATGCTTAAGTACTGGGGTGCATTCTTGTGTATACCTGTTTAACTTGCATGGTCATTGTGCCTGTGACTTGTTTAAAATTTAGAAAATTAAGTTTTTTTTTGCCTAGGGTTGCATATTTTATTTTTCTTTAATAAGATAATTTAAACTTATTACATCATGGCTTCTGATGAGGTACAATCCCAGTTAAAACTGCTAAAAGCTGAGAATGAGGAGCTGAGGCAAAAGTCAGTGTGCAAGGTTACGGCTAAGATTCCACCGTTTTGGCCTAATAAGCCAGCGGTGTGGTTCGCCACAGTAGAGGCGCAATTTGAAATTGCAGGTATAGTGAAAGACTCTACTAAATATAGTTACCTAATAGGTCACCTTGATTTTAAATATGCTCAAGAGGTTGAAGACCTAATTACCAACCCTCCACCAGTAGGTGAGAGGTATACTAAATTGAAAGAAGAGCTTATCCGACGGCTGTCTATGTCAGAAGAGGAGCGTGTAAGGCAGCTCATCTCCGATGAGGAGCTTGGTGACAGGAAACCGTCCCAGTTCCTCCGGCACCTCCGCTCACTATCAGGCTCAGTGTTGTCAGACGTCAATATTATTAGACAACTGTGGATGCGTCGTCTCCCACAACAGGTACAAGCCATCGTGGCCTCGCAGTTAGAACTGCCATTAGAGAAATTGGCAGAGTTGGCAGACAAGGTGGCAGAAATCAGCAATCCGAGGCAGGTGCTTGCTTGTGCAGCCCCACAGTCATCAGCACCTATGTTGGAGCAGTTGGCCCAAAAAGTAGAAGAGCTGAGCAGACAAGTAGCTGCACTTTCTGTCCCTCGTGGTAGAGCTCGAAGCAGATCTTCCCACAAACAGCCGAGGAGCAGCACACCTAACCGTCTGTGCTGGTACCATAAGAAATTTCATGATAAGGCAGCGAAATGTATCCAGCCTGCAATTGGACGGCCTCGGAAAACTCTGCCAACAGTCAGTAGAGGCGGCTACTGATTGTTTATCTACCGGCCGCCGTTTATTTGTCAAGGATTGCACATCCAAGCACCGATTTCTAATTGATACAGGTTCGGACTTGTGCTGTTTCCCACGACGGTTGGTGAAGAATCGTTCACCGGTGGCCGACTATAACCTTAGTGCAGCTAATGGGAGCTCAATCAAGACTTATGGTGATATCACACTACATCTCAACTTGGGACTCAGACGAGCTTTCCAGTGGAATTTCATCATTGCAGATGTCAGCACGCCTATCATCGGCTCTGATTTTCTGAGCTATTATAATTTATTGCCAGATTGCCGGAACAAGAGGCTCATTGATGGAGAAACCAAGCTTCATGTCTGCGCTTTCATCGCTGAGTCTCCTCAGCAAAGCGTTAAGGCTGTTTCTACTGGAAGTTCTGTCTTCAGCGATGTACTCGCTGAGTTCCCAGAAGTGACACGACCACCTGGTTTACCTAGGGTCGTTAAACATAACACCGTGCACTTTATCAAGACCACTGTTGGACCTCCTGTTTCCTGTCGTCCTCGTCGACTTGCGCCTTCCAAACTTACCGCAGCGAAGCGAGAATTTGAGGATATGGTGCACAACGGTACAGCTCGACCATCCAAGAGTGCATGGGCCTCTCCACTGCATATGACTCCGAAGAAGGACGATACCTGGCGTCCATGCGGCGACTACCGCGCCCTGAACGCTAGGACTGCGCCGGATAGGTATCCTGTTCGGTACATTAACGATTTTGCCAATGGTCTTGCTGGTGCCACCATATTCAGCACCTGTGACCTTGTGAAAGCATATCATCAGATACCCGTCTTTGAGGAAGATATATCGAAGACCGCCATTGTTACCCCGTTTGGCCTCTTCGAATTCCCTTTTATGACCTTTGGTCTTAGGAACGCAGGCCAAACCTTTCAAAGGTTCATTGATGAGGTCACACGGGGTCTCGATTTCTGTTTTCCATATATTGATGACGTGCTGATATTTTCTCCTGATGAGATGAGCCATAAAGAGCATTTACGGATTCTTTTTCAGCGTTTTAAGGACTATGGCGTGGTCATTAACCCTTCAAAATGTGTTCTAGGCGCTAGCCTTTTTTTTTATTTTTTTTTTTTTTTTTTCGCTTAGTATTATAATTTACGTAATTTATCTCTTATTGTTTCGATTCCGATTTTCTATTAACCCGTTATAATGTTATACCGGATTTCTTCCAGATTTAACTTCGACGGCGCAAGCACACCCTGACTCTGGCGGTAGCTGAAAATCAGCGTTTGCTCGTTGAGCATGTCCCACGCTGAGCTACAGCCTGTTGTAATGCTATAGCACACACACACACACTATTGTACTATTATAGTTTAAGTATTAAATTAAATGTTAATTTCTGTGTACTGTGTTATGGTAACAATAAATTTTTTTATCTATCTATCTATCTAGCCAAGTCACATTTTTGGGATATGACATCAGCTCTGAAGGCACTCGTCCCCCTCAGGACCGTATACAGAACCTCCTGGATTTTCCCCCTCCTGAAACCGTGCAAGGTATGAGAAGGTTTCTAGTCATGGTGAATTTTTATCGCCGTTTCATTCCACGCGCCGCTCAATTTCAGGCGCCTTTAATTGACACTCTCGCTTCAACAAAAAGTAAAGGGTCAAAACCATACCCATGGACACCTGAACTATTGAAGCAGTTTGAAGAGTGTAAGAAAAGCTTGTGTGACGCTACACTGCTGCAACATCCTATCAGTGGTGCACCATTAGGCCTCTTTACTGATGCCTCAAGCGTCCACATTGGCTCTTGCTTACAACAGCAACAAGATGGAGAGTGGTTTCCCCTTGCTTTCTTCAGCAAGAAGCTTACACCTAAGCAGTCTGAGTGGCCAGCTTACTACCGAGAACTTTTGGCGGTGTACGAAAGTGTACAGCATTTCCGTCACATACTCGAAGTCCAGCATTGTACCATCTATACAGACCATAAACCATTGCTGTACGCTTTCGTACAGCGTCGAGAGAAGCTACCTCCCTCACAATTAAACCAACTGTCTTTTATCAGTCAGTTTACCACTGATATCAAACACATCAGAGGAGAGGATAATGTAGTGGCTGACGCCATGTCTCGAATCGAGGCAATTACCTTGGAGCAAGAATATGAAACTCTTGCTGAGTCACAGGAATCTGACAAAGAGCTGTCAGACATATTCGAATCCAACTCATCAAGCCTACAGTTGACCAAGGTCGATGTTCCTGGCACTGGGTTGTCCCTATACTGTGACGTTTCCACTGGCAAGTCCCGCCCCTACGTCCCTCCCGACTTACGTCGTATTATTTTCAAAAAACTCCACGGCTTAAGCCATCCTGGTGGAAAAGCTTCCGCGCGTCTCGTATCTGAACGCTATGTTTGGCCTTCAATTCAAAAAGACTGCCGGGAGTGGTCTCGTACGTGCGAGGATTGTCAGCGGAGCAAAGTATCTAGACACAACGTTTCCCCACTTGGAACATTCGATGTACCATCTGGTAGATTTCTGCATGTCCACATCGACATCATAGGACCCTTACCTGTAAGTGATGAGTACCGATACTGTCTGACAGCTATTGACAGAGTTACCAGGTGGCCTGAGGTGTGGCCTATGCGCACTATCACTGCTGAGGAAGTAGCCGCTACTTTCATAAGAGAGTGGGTATCACGTTTTGGCGTGCCGTCGGTCATCACGACCGATCGTGGAACTCAGTTCGAATCCGATCTGTTCCGCCGATTGATGCACAATTTCGCCACCAAACGCATTCGGACCACCGCGTATCACCCTGCTGCAAACGGGATGATTGAGCGGGTCCATCGACAGCTAAAAGCCTCCCTTATGTGCCACGGTACTACTTGGACCCAGGCTCTCCCACTTGTACTGCTGGGAATGCGCTCAGCTTATAAAGAGGACATCAAGGCCACAGCTGCAGAGATGCTTTATGGCGAAGCCCTACGTCTTCCTGGAGACTGTTAGTCAGTGTACCGAATCCGAATTCTGAAGACGCTGCGGATCTTGTTGCTACGCTCCGAACACATATGTCTGAATTAAGACCTACGCCTGCCTAGCGGCACACCACCCTGAAGCCTTTCATCTTCAAGGACTTGGCCTCAGCGTCTCACGTTTTTCTCCGTGACGATGCCGTTCGACGCCCTCTACAACCACCCTATACTGGTCCATATGCGGTGTTACAACAGTCGCCTGATGGGAAGACCCTTAACATCGACTGCAAGGGACGAACGGTCGTCGTTAGCGTGGACCGCGTTAAGCCAGCGTTCATTGACAATTCATTGCTTACCTCATCGGATAGCCATGAGGATACACTACCTCCGCCTAAAACAGCCTGCCCTCCAGCGGCTCCTGCGCCTGTCCAGCAGCCAGTTACGACTCGGTCTGGACGGCGGGTAAAATTTAAAACGTTTGATTAATCATTATCATATAATTTAACTTCAAACTATTTTTCCGAAAATCTGAGGTTCAATATCGACTAGCTCCGTGGCGCAGCGGTCAACACGCCAGCCTGCGACACGGAGTGACCGGGTTCGATCCCCGGCCAGGTCAAGATGGAAAATGATCTTTTTCAAATTGGCCTGGGTCTTGGATGTGTATCTATATATGTATTTGTTATAAAATATAGTATCGTTGAGTTAGTATCCCATAACACAAGTCTCGAACTTACTTTGGGGCTAGTTCAATCTTGGTGATTTGTCCGTATATATTTATTTATTATTTATTTATTATTAATATCAATAGACGATGCGGCTAGACCCCATCACTATTTTGATACCGTCTTCCACCTATACATACTAACATGCTAAATGTGGCCTTTAAGTCTTATAGACCTAAACTCTGTCTACCCCGCAAGGGAAAAAGATGTGATATTGTACCATAATGCTTTTATGGATCCGGAAACCAGTCAATGTATTTTTATACACGGTGAAATTTTGATCGTTCTAGACCCTTAAAGGGATAATTCAGCCCGTTGATATAAACAACTTTTCATATGGGACCAATGATGGGAGGAAACTAAAAAAAATTATTGACGTTTCCGTATAATTTGACCGGAAGGCCGAAATTTTTTGTATGCAACAGCCCATTTTTTTTTGAGTTCACAACATTGGTCCCATAAGAAAAGTTGTTCATATCGACGGGCTGAATCACCACTTTAAGGGTCCAGTACGATCAAAATACCACCGTGTATATTTTACTAAGTCGTCGTCGTCAGCAGGTCCTTTTAACAACCTCCGTGGTCCAGTGGTTAAGGCGTTTGCCTGTTGACCCGGGGGTCGTGGGTTCGATTCCCACCGGAAGCATACTTTGTTTAGTTGTTTCCAGTTTGGTTAGGACATTGCAGGCTTGAATCACCTGATTGTCTGATAATAAAGATGATTCCGTGCTTCGGAAGGCACGATAAGCCGCCATCTGGCTGCCATCTGGTAGTCGTTAAAGAAACCACGTCAGAGGCCGAGAGGCGGTTCCGAAGAACTCTGACACCAGGGTGTGCATGGTCGATTGACCGTGACACCTACTCGAAATGATGATGATGAGCAGGTCCTTTTTGTCTCCACTGCAGGAGCATGACCCTCTCTGTACTACTGTTTTACTAAGTGAGTATGGCAATATAGCCTCTCATGGAATCAAAAAACCTTGTTAGAGGCCTTTGTCCAACAGTGGACTTCTTACGGCTAAAATTATGATGATTACTAAATTTTGGACACAAATTATTTCGGTTAAAATAAAAAAACCGGCCAAGTGCGAGGCGAACTCGCGTACGAAGGCTTCCGTACCGTTATTTATAAAAACGGCAAAAAATCATGCCTGTTTTATGGGACCCTTTAATTTAATTTTTATTTTATTATTTATTTTTAAAGCGAATATGTAACTAATTCGTGAATATTTCAAGCGTCTACCTGTTGTCGTTATCAATATCAAACAAAAACAAGCAAAAAAACGTTTTTTGTATGGGAGGCCCTTAAATATTAATTCATTAAATTTTTCTGTATTTTTTTTTTATAGCGGCAACAGAAATACATCTGTGAATTTTTTTCTACTAATCCAGCATAGAAGATATTACTTAAAAATAATTGTATTTCATAAATTCATATTATTTTTAATTTAATTTAAGTAAGTTTTAGTGTATAATTTTAGTTTAGCACTTTGTTGAACAAAATATTTCTTAACACTTTCGCTGACACTGCCCGCATGTAGACGTAATTCTATTGTTATTTCTTTTGTGTCTGGTTCAGTTTCAGCAAAATGGTTAATATTAGAAAAAAAAAAATTAAAAATAATTATGTAAGTATTATTTTTTTGTTTGCTACAGCAGTGCTACAACAAAGATGGTAACGATGGTAGAGGATGAACTGCCGACCATGAGGAGCCTCAGTCCAGACCCCGAGACAATGGCTGCGGTGAGCAAGAAGTACATTTCGGTGAGTATTTTTTAATGTTATTGGACGGCAAGCGAGCAATCGAGTCACCTGATGGTGAGCGATCAACGCTGCCCATGGACAACTGCAACACCAGAGTGTGACAGGAGCGTTGCCGGCCTTTTAAGGAGTTGGGGGAGGACATAGGGCCTCCCATTCTCTCACTCACCGAACGAAGCGTAGAAGCGGTAAAGCTTCGTTAACGTCGTTTTTAGTGAGAGTGTGGTGCTTCCCCGGACGAGCCGGCCCATTCTTGTTACTTACTAGCAAAATGAATTTTGCCGGTAGCGTGGCTCTACCACAACTAAATCTTCTTTTTTGGGTTCATCATCATTACAACTAACCGTGTGGTTTCCGGCAGAGTAGAATAGGACCACTCCTAGTCTTCCCATGGAGGTCGTAAGAGGCGACTTAGGAAATACAAGCTAAACAAAGCTAGGTGGGGTTTTTCCGGCAACAACACATGTGATTGCGGCGATATTCAATCTATGAGCCACCTTTTGACGTGCCCTAAATGCCCCACTCAATGCACACAAAAGGATCTAGAGGAGGCAAATGACAGGGCAGTGGCCGTGGCCACATACTGGGCAAAATTACTATAATTATAAAAAGAAATTACGACTCGAAAAGAAGAAGAAAGCTTATAAACATCAATGAGACCTCTCCAACCCGTCTGGCCAGCGAGGAGAGTGTAGGCCAAATCCTCTGTCTGCTCTGGCCAAGTATGGCTCCGGTAGTACAGAGAGGGTCATGCTCCTGCAGTGGAGACTAAAGACCTGATGATGAAACCATACAAACTAAAAATAAAACTAATAAGCTAAACTGCGTCTATTAGCGCCTTTCGCTTTCACTTAGTGTATGGATGTCCAATGCCGGATTTAGAGGTCTGGAGGCCCAGGGGCAACAAAGTGGACGCCCCAAATATATAAATTATTTTCCAAATAAAATGGTCATTCATTCATTTCGGGTAGCTGACACGGTCAATCGACCATGCACACCCTGGTGTCAGAGTTCTTCGGAACCGCCCCTTGGCCTCTGACGTGTTTCTCCCGATGGCAGCCGGGACCAACGGCATAACGTGCCTTCCGAAGCACGGAATCATCTTTATTATCAGACAATCAATAAAATGGTAATTTTTCTTCAGATACTCAAGATGATAGTAAATTGCGTAAAGTGATTATGAGTGCCATTTGAAATTTTGATATTTTACTGATTGCCTAATTGAAGTGAACAAATATACTCGTATATCCATTTGTGTCAATATTTAATACTAGAGACCCGACCCGGCTTCGCACGAGTGCAGTGATACATATAAACCTTACTCTTGAACTACTCTCTCTATAAAAAAAACCGCATTAAAATCGGTTGCGTAGTTTTAAAGATCTAAGCATAGATAGGGACAGACAGACAGCGGGAAGCGACTTTGTTTTATATTAAGTGATAATGTTTGTACAAAGTAGTGTAGAGTTACAACGTAAAAAAAATATCAAATGAAAAGTTATTTACTAGTGTTTACTATTCTGAATTAGAATTTTCCGATGTCTCTATTGTGGGGGCCCCTCTTTTGTGAAGGCCCCGGAGCTGTAGCCCCGGTTGACCTTCCCTAAATCCGGCCCTGTGGACGTATGTGTTACCAGTGGAGTACTATGTTTCGGTTCTACGCGGTATGTGTCCCACCCACTGCCACTTTTAGGAGCTAATCCGCTGAGCTTTGTTCGTCCTTATTCTTCTACGAATCACTTCGTTTTTGATTCGATCTCGTAGAGAAACGCCGGTCAGTCTCGGGTTCGATCCCCGGTCATGATGGAAAACGATATTTTTCTGTATAAAAGAAGGCTTACCATACGTCCCGGCTCGACTGGGACCGTCCCGTTTTGAGATCCCTGTCCCGGCGTCCCGGCCGGTCGGTCAAACTTGAACAACACTGACACCCTGGCCGATCATTGCACTATTGTAAAAAAATCGGTCCACTATTGACAGGGAAATCGGTGAACATACTTAAAAAATATATATATACAGTCGGACATAGAACCTCCTCCTTTTTTGAAGTCGGTTGAAAATATAAAACAACCGTGGGCGAATAATTCCCGAAATTTCAACAGTCTGCAGGGTTTTTGTTTTGGATTGTTTTGCCAATTGTTTCTAGTGGAGTTTATAATGTAAAGTCGGTGTAAATTGGTGTTATCATAGATTTAAAAAAAAATTGCGCCTCTCTTCATACTTCTTTGGGTGTTATAGATGCCCATGTACTTATAAAAAACATGTGTGGAATAAAGTGTGTGTGAAATAAAGTGTCATGTTGCGGCTATAGAGAGATTTACTTAGCGGGCTGGTGTTTGCTCACCTTGCTCCGTCGTTTATGTATGATCAAACCAGTGAATTCGTGGGAATTGTCGCCAGGAGCTCCGTCGAATCAGCGAAATTAATTACACCATCATTTCGTTGATACACAAGAATAACTCGGGAGAATAACTAGACACTGGCGAAAATAAGCTTATGAATGAAATTTGATGGCCAAATAAAAGAAAAGAAAAGAAGAAAAAAAAACTGGGCAAAATTTTGGTGTTGTTTGGTTTACTTCTAATTGTACTATATCTCTTTTTATTTTAACAAGAAACAAGAAATATATTCATATTTACTAATATGTTTTATGTTCTTCGTAATTTTGATTGCACTTCAAAAATGATAAACAAATTAAGCGAAAAGAAAAAAAAGTAAAGTAGAATAAATGGGTATCTCTTGGATAGGCATGTAACATCCTCGTCTTCATCGTCACTTACCATCAGGTGAGATGGGAGACAAATGCCTAATCCATTATTTAGTAAAAAAAAAAGCAAAATGAAAATGAGCCTCTTGCTCTGTCCCGGTTTGGCTCTGCTTAATTATGGCTTACTTACAGTAGCGGCATTAGGGTAGGGCGCGCTTGGGCGACCGCCCAGGGCACTGGATACAGAAGAGGCGCCCCCACCAAGCAAGGAAGGCATGCTAAGCCGTTACGCCGATGCGGCAGAAAGGTCCCGGCTGTCATGATTGATGGCAGTCGTTAAGCTATGTCAGATGACTTGAAAAATCTGACACCAGTGTTGGCCACTTACACACACGAAAAACAAACAACCAAGCAAGGGCAGAGGACGCAGGGCAGTGTGATTCAATCGCATTGCGTCATTGCATCCCCCTCTCCCCAATAAGAGGGAGCGCTCGTAGGAATCTCGCCCAGGGCGCCAGTAATGCTGACGCCGGCACTGCGTACTTATTCACAAAATGTCGTTCGTTATCATCATCCTCCTTACCTTATCCCATTATCTGGGGTCGGCGCAGTATGTCTTTTCCTTTCACAACTCCCTGTTTCCCGTCATGCCTATATCCACTCCCACCGCCCTCATATCCTGCCTTACGCATTCCATTCCTTTTTTGGTCTTCCCCTTCCCCTGTATGCACTAACCTCCATCTCTAGCGCTTTTCTTGTAATATGATGATCTGCTCGCCTCATTACATGACCATACCAAGCTAATCTACCACTCCTTAGTTTTTCGTTTACCGGCGCTACTTTCAAACTTCCTCTTACATAAACATTTCTGATCCTATCCATCCGCGTCATTCCGCACATCCACCTCAGCATTCTCATTTCGGTAGAATGAAGTCTATTTTCATCCTGCACCTATGTCGTTCGTTATCTAAGTAGTATTTGATATTAAAAATATACGTTTTCAGTCGTATAAGTTATATCACCATTATCTTTACGATATAGTATGAGTAGTCGTAAGATAATATAAAAAGTATATTTGAGATAAAATTACTACCTCCCAAACTAACTACCTAAACTAACTACCTACAAAACTAACTACCTCCGTGGTCCAGTGGTTAAGGCGTTTGCCTGGTGTCGTTGACCCGGGGGTGGTGGGTTCGATTCCCACGGGAAGCATATTTTGTTTAGTTGTTTCCAGTTTGTTTAGGACAATGCAGGTTTGAATCAGCTGATTGTCTGATAATAAAGATGATTCCGTGCTTGGAAAGGCACGTTAAGCCGTTGGTCCCGGCTGCCATCTGGTAGTCGTTAAAGGAACCACGACAGAGGCCGAGAGGCGGTTCTGAAGAACTCTGACACCAGGGTGTGTATGGTCGATTGACCGTGACACCTACTCGAAATGATGATGATGAGATAAAATAACTTCTAATAATCTCCAGATGGGAAGTGATTTTATGATAGTCTAAAAGAAAAGAGAAAACACCTAGCTTAGAAACTACTAGAAAGTCAAAGGAATGGATGTAACCTGAGAAATAATGGCAATAAACGATATGGCTTGCTTCTTTGGTTCACCTCACGATGTGGCCTTTGGGTCTTCTAGCCCTAGGAGAGCCTATTGGTGGTAACCTAGACAGAGGTCTATAGCATAAGGACCTAAGACGTAATCAGATTAGCTAAGTGTGTATGGCGTATCTACTCATAGATATCAGAATATTATCTGTGGGCGTATACCTAATACAGAAACTCCATGAAAAATAAAAATATTCGTATGGTGAAGCGGAGATAAAAAACAAACAGAAATGACTTATCAAATGTTCGGAAGCACATAAAGATCATCAAATTATTTTGATAGATGACGAAATATTCTGCAATACCACATATTAAAATAAGTTACGTTACGTCACACTCGAACAACGCCATCTACGAGCAAGTAGTAAAAAATTACGTTTTCTAGTTTTAAGTAATTCTACCACTCGACAACAGATGGCGCTTTTCAATACAAGTTAACGATTACAATAACAGTAAATACCTCGAGTCGTATCCGCATTTGATTTATAAATAATACGTGCCCACTTTCATTGATTGTGTACTTAATCAATGATGATAAAATTTTAATAAAAATATAATCAATCTATAATGTGTCATAGGTAAAGGTAAGAAGCATTTTCATTCGGCCGGTTAATCACCTGCCGGTTTCTTTATCTCTATTAGTTGTATAGCGCTGTCCTTATCTAATTGTCAGCATGACGTGTCATATTGGCTGTCTGAAGAATCAAGTAGGTAGTTCGGTGAGAAGTCAGTCACAAAACGATTTCCACTATCGCGTGTTGTTTTTCGATAAATTCGCGCTTTTAATTATTTAATGTAATTGTGAAACCCTCACGAAAGTTAACAATAACCTTAGATCTACGTGTCCAGTGCGTTTTATTTTGGATTACAGTGTACTTGAAGTTGTGTACAAGAAACTGTGAACTACGTTATTCTTATAGTTTTTCCAGTGTATTTACCTGTTTTAGTGATTTCTTCCGTTAATGTGCTGGTAGGTAACGGAGCGGAACGTAAGACTTCAGTACCACGGCTGTCTTACATGCGAAAAATACGATTTTACCTTAATTTTTTGGCGTAACCTCCAAATAGCAAATTTTTTGTTTTACCTTCAATAAACCATAAAAAACTACAACTAATTGCCCTGTTTTCATGTAACATTATCATAAAAATTATATTCTAGTAATCTCTAGACCTTTACTCATGCTTTGTTTATTTTTATGCGTATTAGGATTTAAAAAAAAAACTAGGTATAAGTTTTTGAAATATTGGTATCTTTGCTTCAACATACACATTGTTAGGTACTGAAAAAAGAACAAGGTTTTTTTTCATGTAAATGGGTACAATTGTCTACATTTAGCTATTTTTCAAACATCTGGTTTATCTTATCTAACTCTTTCTTATCAGAATCTGTTATTGAACTAGCATTTCTTTGTGCCTACAGTTATATTCTCTGCTCTAATAAGCTATAAAATTAAACCTACCATAATAATTACTCTTTCATTACCATGAGAATAACTGGAGATTGTATGCCTATTTTAAGACTGCTTCGAAAAACCTCATTTTAGAAATGTTTGGTTAATTTGTTTAGAAGTAAACATGGATATTTTTCACCTCATCTATTAAAAAAACAATAAACGATTGTCTTAAAGATTAAAATAAGTTTATATTCCCAAGGGACTACATATTTTCTTTTCCAATTCAAAATTTTTGGATTAAAATTGGATCATTCTCACTAGTAGCACCGCCAAATAGTTCCATAGAAATAGTGAGGATTATTTTTCTCTGTAGTTTAATTGACATATTCAAGTCATTCCATTGACATGTATCCCAAAATGACATCACAGTGAAAAGACAAATTAGCGTAGTAAATTAAATATTGAATTTTTGGATTAAATTATAATGGCTCCGCCCGCATCAATGTCTATCCCTCGAGATTGGTACTTGTACCGTGCAGGCCATGGTGTTAGCCATACACCATACATTACGGGATGTAGATTGTAGATGTTGGTGTGGAGATACAACATCACGTCACATAGAAAGTAGTTTTATTCTCTCGAAGTTACATGTTGATAATTGGGTGGGACTGATCCTTTCTCGATCGCAGCCCAGCTGGATAGTAACTTGGCTACTGTTCGATAGTATCTCAATTTCTTATTAGATATGATTCTAATTATAGTATAAAAAGAGCTGACACGTGACCTACATGATGTAGGCCACAGGTCGCCCAAATGTGCGAGGTAAGCTCGTACAGTACTTTTTCCTGGGATAAAAGGCAAGCTATGTTTTTCTCCGTACTCCAGAGAACTTGCCCAGTTGGGCATCTTCGTTGTTGAAGAGTTAAATCGTGTAATCTACCTGCGACCGTGAAAACTTTGTAGTTTTCATGGTCCCATTTAGTATAAGTTGACATTTGTAATTTTTTTTATAAGAACTATGAAAAACTACAGCTTTTTTTGCTTTTGTTATTGTATGCAAAATTAATTTTGCATAGTTCTTACAACACAATAGACAAACGTCACTTTAGTCTCTACCTGTGTTAAGAAGTATGGAGGTGCTAGAGATATTTTTATGCCACGTACGGTCACCTTTCCCAGTAGAGACTGGCCTGATGTTACTTAACATATGTAAACTCTGATAAAGCTCACACCTACTAAACTGCTCTAATCGTATAACCAACTTTCTAAATGCAGCCTTTAGCTCTTATGGACCTGGGCTCTGTATACCCTGCAAGGGAACAAGACGTGATAGTATTTTTATGTACATACTAGCAGTGCCTGCAAGTTCATTCACATACATTTAATGTTATGTTTGTATGGGGGCCATGTCTATCATGACAGGAGAAAAAAAATAAGTAGCCTATCCAAAGTCCTGTACGCCTAAATGTATATCTACCAAGTTTCATAAAATTCAGTTAATTTGTTTAAGAGTTATGGAACATACATACATTTATACATACATACATAAAAAAAGTCTATAAATCCTCAATTTAGTTTCAATATCATGTAACTTAATCTTATGATATAAGATCTTAATCTTAAGTATATCCTTATCCTTACTAATATCCTTACTAATATTATAAATGCGAAAGTGAGTTTGTTTGATTTTTTGTTTGTTTGTTACGCTTTCACGCCGTAACTACTGAACCGATCATCATGAAATTTTGCATACAAGTTCTCTGGAGTACGGAGAAGGACATAGGCTACCTTTTATCCCGGGAAAAACTGTTCCCGAGGGATCGACATTGACGCGGGCGGAGCCGCGGGCGAAAGCTAGTTGATAATAAAAATGTCCTTTGAAAGCTTTATCAATATCAATACTAATAATAAATCTGTAAGGATTGGTCATGGAGTAAGTTACTTGTTTTCAGAGATATTGTGTTTATAAGCTCTTGATACTGAAACTAAATTGAGGATTTTTAGATGTTTTTTTGTATTTATGTATGTAAGTTCTTCCATAACTCTTAAACTAATTAACTGAATTTTATGAATCTTAGTAGATAAACATTTAGATGAACAGGGCACAGGATTAGGTTACTTAATTTTTCTCCAGTTATTATAAGACATGTCCCCCATACAAAAGGCACGTTAAGCCGTTGGTCCCGGCTGCCATCTGGTAGTCGTTAAAGGAACCACGTCAGAGGCCGAGAGGTGGTTCCGAAGAACTCTGACACCAGGGTGTGCATGGTCGATTGACCGTGACACCTACTCGAAATGTATGAATGAATTAGTAATGTACGCGAACGGACTCGCGGGCAAAAAACTTCGTAGACTACCTACTACGTACGTAATACCTAGTAACAACTATTTACTAAGTAGGTTCTATAAATGACCCCATTTTGACATTTGTAATAATTATCTTTGAAATGACTTTCCCCCACTTGTTTTTGGTCACATGTCTGGCACATGTGTTTTTGCCATTTCTTTTGTTATCTGTCACTATAAATAACTGCCTCCGTGGTCCAGTGGTTAAGGCGTTTGCCTGTAGTCCCGGGTCGTGGGTTTGATTCCCACGGGAAGTATAAAGTATGCTTCCCGTGGGTATAGTTGATTCCAGTTTGGTTAGGACATTGCATTGCAGGCTTGAATCACCTGATTTGTCTGATAAAAAAAATGATTCCGTGCTTCGGAAGGCACTTTAAGCCGGTGGTTCCGAAGAACTCTAACACCAGGGTGTGCATGGTCGATTGACCGTGACACCTACTCGAAATGATGATGATGACTATAAATAAGTACTTAGTCACCGAATAAGTAGTACTAGTACTTACGTACAAAAGTCACACTCTGCAAAGGTATTCAAAGAAATATCAACTCAATGTAGTTAGCGATACGGTGTAATTTAGCTCGCGTCAGAACGCAGCACCTTCGATTAGATACCTACAGAATCCATTGCAAGCCAATTTGATTCTTATAGCGCTGAATAAACGATTCATAATTCGTTGAAGTCGGTCATCATCATTTCGATTAGGTGTCACGGTCAATCGACCATGCACACCCTGGTGTCAGAGTTCTTCGGAACCGCCTCTCGGCCTCTGACGTGGTTCCTTTAACGACTACCAGATGGCAGCCGGGACCACCGGCTTAACGTGCCTTCCGAAGCACGGAATCATCTTTATTATCAGATAATGCAATGTCCTAACCAAACTGGAAACAACTAAACAAAGTTTGCTTCCGGTGGGAATCGAACCCACGACCCCCGGGTCAACAGGCAAACGCCTTAACCACTGGACCACGGAGGCTGTTAAAGTCGGTGAACACATGTGACCAAACGCGTTGGTCCTACCGGATTTGTTCGGTTTTCACCTTCGAAGGAGTCGCCGCGTGTAGGTATGTTTTCGATACCGACACGGGGAGTGAGACAGGCTTGTCTCAAATATAAGTCTAAAGATTGTCTCTCTCCGTGGCGCAGTGGTTAACACGCCAGCCTGCGACACGACAGTGCCCGGGTTCGATCACCGGCCAGGTCAAGATGGAAAATGATCTTTTTCAGATTGGCCTGGGTCTTGGATGTGTATCTATATATGTATTTGTTATAAAATATAGTATCGTTGAGTTAGTATCCCATAACACAAGTCTCGAACTTACTTTGGGGCTAGTTCAATCTGTGTGATTTGTCCGTATATATTTTATTTATTTATAAGGCTTCTTTCCCGTTTCCATTGACGCGGAGTGGACCGGAGAAACTTTGAGGGGGTATTATGCCAACCCGAATATCGGATCCGATTGGAGGGACGCCGCTATACGTTAGACACGATACGAGATATATCCAATCGTATCGCACGTATAGTGGCGTCCCTCTCATCTCATCGGACCCGATTCATGATGGTATAATACTGCCTTTAGTATAAGGCTGCATTGCCACTGACGCGGAGTGGAGCGGAGAGGAACTTAGCTATATATATAATACTCGAAATCTGATTTCGAGGAAATTGCGTCAGTGGAGATGCACCCTAAGACAACATCACCAAAGGGCCCCCAGGAGGGACAGACCTCGGCTATGGGCATTGCCTGTGTGCGCAACTTGGAAAGCCAGCAAACTCTCATATTGCCTGATGGGTCGCGTTTACGTACATGCATCGCCTAAACGGCCAATCTGAGAAACAATGGCAAAAGCCTTTGGAGAGCAGCAACTCTCATCTTTTGCCTGGGCCGAAAGCTGAAAACGTTGCCAGAAGGGCCTGGGTGCAAGTCACTCGGGACGGAACCGCCGCCGGGTGGTCACTAGTAATCGGAGCTAATCCTACTCTACGCACTCTATTCTAGTGGCGAGTGCGATGGGGTCGGATAGTGGGTACAAATATAGTGCAATCCTGTCAATATTATCTATACTAATATTATTAAGCTGAAGAGTTAGTTTGTTTGAACGCGCTAATCTCAGGAACTACTGGGTCAAATTGGAAAATTCTTTTTGTGTTGGATAGCCCATTTATTGAGGAAGGCTTTAGGCTATAAAACATCACGCTGCGACCAATAGGAGCGAAGCATCAATAAAAAATGTTTTGAAACCGGGGGAAAATTATTCATCTATAATAATAAAAAAACGAATTAATCATAATAACAGAAATTGCCGCGGACGAAGTCGCGGGCAACAGCTAGTATACAATGTAGGTACTTTATAACATCCTTTATTTAGGTCTGTAAAATATATAATGTTCAGAGTAATAAATAAGATCAAAGTTCATACATAATAAATAAGTTACACAAGATATTAGGTGTATGTTTGGCATAACACAGTATCTTT
This sequence comes from Elegia similella, assembly GCA_947532085.1. Classification (NCBI taxonomy): domain Eukaryota; kingdom Metazoa; phylum Arthropoda; class Insecta; order Lepidoptera; family Pyralidae; genus Elegia; species Elegia similella. The sequence continues at coordinate 4,697,284 of OX383950.1, read as the reverse complement.
TGACCTTGCTTCGCCTAAATGAACTTATTATAATATCTGTGTTAAATAACAACATAAAATAAATATACTCTTATTAAATTAAGCGGGTGCCGCGTGAACGAAAAACCTCGCTACTGCGCAGAACCATTAGGCGATTAGGAAAAAAGATTAAATCTTTATAAAAAAAAAAATAAACGGCGACCTATATTAGCGATATAGTCATGTGAGAATTATTGTTTTAGACGTAAAAATTACAAAGTTTCCGAAGAACACTTTTAATTAGATATCATAGTGTATATATAATGTTTAAATTTCATTAGTATCTGTTTCAAATTCCAACAAGGTGGGCGATCTTGTCCAAGGATTGATCTAAATTATAAAAATACTTTTGATGTATTTAATGATTTCGTGCAGTAATATGGTGAAAACATTCAATGCGGGCGGTAGATTTTATTTCTTAACTAGCTTTCGCCCGCGGCTCCGCCCGCGTCAATGTCGATCCCTCGGGAATAGTACTTTTTCCCGGGATAAAATATACCCTATGTCCTTCTCCGTACCCAAGACAACGTGTATGCAAAATTTCATGATGATCGGTTCAGTAGTTACAACGTGAAAGCGTAACAAACAAACTCACTTTCGCATTTATAATATTAGTTAGGATTAGGATTTAATAAGAGTATATCAAAATAGCATTTTTTTAAATCATATTATTTTTTAGTACACTTGGTGTGAAAATAGCAATAGCAAATGTAAAATAAAACACTTTAAAAAACCGGCCAAGTGCGAGTCTGACTAGCGCACTAAGGGTTCCGTATCTATAAAAACGGTAAAAAATTCATGATGCTGTATGGGAGTCCCCCTTTAATATTAATTTAACTTTTATTTAATTACTAGCTGTTGCCCGCGACTTCGTCCGCGGCAATTTCTGTTATTATGGTTAATTGGTTTTTTAATAAGTATAGATGAATAATTTTCCCCCGTTTTTAAAACATTTTTTATTGATGCTTCGCTTTTATTAGTCGCAGCGTGATGTTTTATAGCCTAAAGCCTTACTCAATTAATGGACTATCCAACACAAAAAGAATTTTCCAATTTGAACCAGTAGTTCCTGAGATTAGCGCGTTCAAACATACAAACTCTTCAGCTTTATAATATTAAGTATAGATTTATTTTTAAAGTGAATATATAACTAAATATTTGTGAATATTTCAGGCGTCTACCTGTTGCCCTTATCAATATCGAGCAAAATGAAAACGGGACCCTATTAATATCGCTCCGCTGTCCGTCTGTCTGTACGTCTGTCACCAAGCTGTATCTCATGAACCGTGATAGACTGTTCAAATTTGTGCAGATGATGTATTTCTGTTGCCGCTATAACACTAATACTAAAAAATAGAATAAAATAAATATTTAAGGGGGCTCCAATACAACCAACATGATTTTTTTGCCATTTTTATAGATAATGGCACGGAACCCTTCGTGCGTGAGTCCGACTCGCACATGGCCAGTTTTTTTTAAGGAAGAAGCTTATTGGGGACTTCTTCCTTTTTTGAAGTCGGTTAGAAACTCAAACGGTGCATCAACAATTACAACATAGTTAATCCAACGCAGCTGGCGTGCGTTAGAAAGTCTAATAATATAATTCTTTAACCTACATAATTTAATGAAAGTTATGTTTCGCGCTTGCTCGTTTTATTCCACTGCACGCACGTCGCATAAATAAGTTTTCTTTGACAAAAAAATATATTTTTTTTAGTAAAAAATCTTCCATGGTGTCCGGTAACGAAAAAAACCGGCTAAGTTCGAGTCGGACTCGCGCTCGAAGTGTCCGGTATGATTATCTGTTTATTAAGTTTTAAATTATTCATCATCATCATCATTTCGAGTAGGTGACACGATCAATCACCCATGCATACCCTGGTGTCAGAGTTCTTCGGAAATTATTAACAATTATATTTTTTAATAATTTTTAAATTATTAAAAAAATATATATATTAGATAGGTAAGTATATGGTGTAATTAAAAATTAATGCTTTTTGCAATTTTTCCTTTATCTGTGCTATAAGACTTAACTTTTTACCGAATTTCAAGAGACTGAATTCAAGGGAAGTAATAAATAAATATATATGGACAAATCACACAGATTGAGCTAGCCCCAAAGTAAGTTCGAGACTTGTGGGATACTACTCAACGATACTATATTTTATAACAAATACATATAGATTAGCCGTGTTGTATCCGGCAGAGTAGAATAGGACCACTCCAAGTCTTCCCGTGGATGTCGTAGAAGGCGACTTAGGAAATACAAGCTAAACAAAGCTTATACACATCTAAGAGACCTCTCCAACCCGTCTGGCCAGCGTGGAGAGTGTAGGCCAAGTCCTCTGGCTGCTCTGGCCAAGTGTGGCCCTAGTAGTATAGAGAGGCGTGCTCCTGTAGTGGAGACTAAAAAAGGACCTGATGATGATGATGATGACATATATAGATAAACATCCAAGACCCAGGCCAATCTGAAAAAGATCATTTTCCATCTTGACCTGGCCGGGGATCGAACCCGGTCACTCCGTATCGCAGGCAGGCGTGTTGACCGCTGCGCCACGGAGCTAGTCTAGAAGTACCCTGTAGGTTTTGATTTGAATGTCGAAAATTTGCGGAAAAACGGCTGTATCTTTTGATTGCGTTGGCTTAGAAGTTTGACTTTTTCACAGCTCCATGTGACAGTAGACCATTTGATATGAACTTCAGCTTGATACCTCCTAGCGTTCCTGAGAAAAGGAGTCTTGACAAACAGACTTACAACAATGTAATCCTATAAGGGTTCCGTTTTAGGTACGGAACCCTTAAAACGAAAAATGTACCAACTGCTCATCTTCCCGCGTAGATCGTAAAACCGATGGAGGGAATGGTCGGAAAATCTGAGGAATCATGGTGTTTAGATGATGCGGTAAGCAAACCCATCTCTATTCTGATTCAGTCTTAAGCGCCAATTAGACCATCCAGAATTCAGGATCCGGAATTCAGTCAACGGATAGTCAACGGACAGTTTAATCGCCGATCCGTTGTCAGGACAGAATGGCTTCCGACGTCCTTATTGGAAGCATAACGGAAGCGTAAAGTGAAACCATCCGGAATTCAGGATCGCCGCATGAGAGGGACGCCGCTATACGTTAGAAACGATACGATAATATCTCCAATCGCGTCGCACGTATAGCGGCGTCCCTCTCACGCATTCAGGATGGCCAACGGATGGCTCTGTCAGGACGCGCAGTCTCCGTTCAGGACACGTTCTGGATGGTTTAATCAGGAGCTCTGACGACTGAATTTCTTGTCCTTATCGGATGCTAAATTCCGGATCCTAGATTTAGGATGGTATAATAGTCGCTTTACATCTACACGCCAGACAAAATGCTAAATTATGCTTATAAATTAAGTTAAATTTCTTTATTTCAGATAACTCAGATCCATTTTGTTAGTAATACAATGACTTACGGCTAGTGTTAGTATACTGTTAATATACTTAATAATTTTAGATGTAAGGAATAAATTAATGATCTATCTAAAATCTCACTATAGCCGCATAGTGACAGTTTATTGTTTATTTATAAATATGGGTAGGTATTTATAACATCAAATTACATCGATTTCACATTATTAAGTAGACTAGAAACAATTTGCAAAACAATCCATAAAAAAAGCCGTGCCTCAAGCGAAATTCTTGCCAAGACCCCCGTTTACATTTCTTGCATTGGTTCCCAAACTTTTTGCTTCGAGAACCTCTCCAGGGGCGGGACGAAAGCGGGGGTGCAATTCCTTGCAAATGACATGTCTTGTTGTAAATAACTCGACATAATTTGTTAGCTTGTTTGTTCGTAACATTTCTCATGGTTAATTGCTCATACAGTACGCTTAGATTAGCAGGTTAAATTAGTACAATGTTTATTTAACTCATCACTGACCTTTCTCGAGTACACGGTCGCGCTCTCCCGCCAAATCGTAAAATTTCGCGCCAATATTTTTCCCAAACCAGATCTTTTTGTAAATAGAACGTCTATGAACGACCTTGCGATGCGTTCGGACGGCAGGTCAATGTCCTGGCCGTTGATGTAACAGCTAAAAATATTTGTCTATGGTTTTAAAAAATAAATATACCTACGCGGAATCGATTTCGGTGTTTTCAGGCATATTGTCGCGACTTTCTTTGGGTACGTATGTAGCGTTGCGTTCCCCCATTTAGTTCATAAAAAATGTTCATTGCTAAGGCGTACAAAATATGAATGCAAAATTTAAATAGGTATTTATAATATTAAATGGAAATAAGTTTCTATTGTGCCCATCGCGGTTCGGTACGGTACGCACATCATGAAATATGTAAAATAAAAAAAAGAGTGTTTAAAGTGTCTGACTCACTTTACATACCTTCAAAAAAAACAAATCTCTACCTACTAATAGGGTTACCTACCATCGGTCCGGATTAGTCAGGACTCTTAGACTCTTGTCCGGAATTTGTCCGGCCCTTTAATTTGTCCGGATTTATGGAATATTGAGTAATAAAACTTTTTTTTTATATATCAAATTAGTCTTTAATCATCCGCATCCCGCATCCTACCCCTTCACAATGCGAGCGTCTGCCTGCCTCCCATGCTTACCATAGCACTGAACTAAACTAAGTGGTTAATGTTTCCAAAAAAGTCCGGACTGTTATCGAAATGTCCGGCTGTTTGCCAAGATTTTTCAAATTACTACATGGTAAAACTACGCGCGGTAGAAATAGGGTTTTTACTTCCTCTCCTACGCCGCGCCGACGGTCTCATGTCACGTGTTCGTCTTAAGAACTTTCGATGAGGTCACGTGACCTGACGCGAGTTTAAAATTTTTTACCCATTCCAAAAAGTGCACAAAGCGCAATAAAGTTTTTAACTTAAAAAAAACAGTTAATCAAAGATGCACACTTCCGCATATTCTATAGTACCTACTTTAGAAAAAAAACTTCCTTTTTATGCTGACGGCACGCTGACGGTCAAAATTAGATCGAATAGAACTGTTTCTTCCTTTTTTTTAATTTGTCAGTTTTTGACAGCCGTTTATCATGCCTTAGATTAAAAAAAAATGGCGTCTCTATCTATCAAACATCAACAAAGGTCAGGTTAGTACATGGGTCGTTAACTCACTCAATATCTGATTCATAGAGATAAGATATCTGATTATTTGTAGGATTAGATTATACGGATCAATATTAATATCCTGTTTGAATCATAGATAACGGAAATGCCAAAAAAGGAAAAAAAATTTTTTTTTTTGTCATGTAAAACGATTATCCATAGATAATCGTTTTACACTGCACAAGACAGGGAGTGTTTCATGATTTATATATGTATATATTAAAAATAAATAATTAGTTAAGAATAATATTAATTAATATTATAGCTCCCATAAAACAGACATGATTTTTTTGCTGTTTTGTATAGATAACGGTACGGAACTCCTCGTGCGCGAGTCCGACTCGCACTTAGCCGGTTTTTTAATTTATGACTTCGAAGTCAGTGCATCAAGAATATTTTATTAAGCTATAAGGGCCATCTGTTTCCGTTTCCGCGGTTATTTCTAATTGTTGTCGTCATGCCTGTTTGTTTACGTTGACAGTCACAAGGCTCTTTATAATGAGCACTTCGTAATTGTGGCCTTAATGACGTAGTCTATGCTTTTCCTTATCATAAAGTTCCTAAATGGAGCTCTATGGTTCCTAAATCGATGCCCTTTTTATATTATACTAGCTGTTGCCCTCGACTTCGTCCGCGGCAATTTTTTGTTATTAGTATAGATTATTAATTTTCCCTCGTTTTCAAATCATTTTTTATTGATGCTTCACCCCTATTGGTCGCAGCGTGATGTTTTATAGCCTAAAGCCTTCCTCAATAAATGGACTATCTAACACAAAAAGAATTTTCCAATCTTAACCAGTAGTTCCTGAGATTAGCGCATTCAAACAAACAAACTCTTCAGCTTTATAATATTAGTATTAGTATAAATACCGATTTATGTTTTATAAATATTACGTTATATGAAATACCTACGATTGAAATAACACAGCTTGCGCTTGCGCATGTAACAAACGGATTCATGTTTAAACGGTGACAACGAGTGTCTTTAATAATATCACTACTAGATGAGCTCGAGGGCTAACTGGAGAAAACTGTTTTAGAAGACATAATGATCTATCGCGTGTAAAATGTCCACTAGCGGCGCTAGTGTAGCGCGTGAAGTGATCGAAATGACATTTAACACTTTCGCTGACACTGCCCGCCTGTAGCCATAATAGGCTAGTTTCCTAAAAAAACTTTGGATACTTATTTTTTCTTTTGTCGATTTAACAAACAATTGTAAAGTTAGAGCCCTTTGAAATTCCAGGTGACGTCATAGTTTGCTACTTTTTTTAGTAAACTTTGACGTCACGACCCTCCACTCATGAACTTTGAAGCGCTATATCTTTATAATTTTTTGTTTAATTGACAAAAGAAAAAATACGTATCCAATATTTTTTGATTATCTAAGTTACGGACTAATTGTAATGTTATTATTTGGACCCAGGAAACTAGTCTATTCTATTGTTATTTCATTTGTCTGGTTCAATGTCAGTGAACGAGTTAAGACGATCATCATCAGGTCTTTTTAGTCTCCACTGTAGCAGCATGACCCTCTCTGTACTACCGGAGCCAAACTTGGCCAGAGCAGACAGAGGATTTGGCCTACACTCTCCTCGCTGGCCAGACGGGTTGGAGGGGTCTCATTGTTTTTTTTTTCAATTAATTAATTTGAATTAATTAAATACATCGAAAGTATTTGTTTAATTTAGGTCAATGCTTGCACAAGGTCGCCATCTTGTTGGAATTTGAAACAGATACATATAGAATTTAAAAACGATATACCTAAATATTTTCTCGGATCTCGGAGGTCGTCCCCTTTTTTATCTTTTTAAAACGGAAATACGTAATTTTCCGGATATACTTTATTTTTCATTTTCCATCGTGACCTGGCCGGGGATCGAACCCGGGCACTCTCGTGTCGCAGGCTGGCGTGTTGACTGCTGCGCCACGAAGCTAGCCTAGAGCCACGGAGCCAGCTAGCCTAGAGAAAGAAGAAAAGAAATTTATGAAATTCGTATATTTATAACCAATGTGCGGTTTGTTAATTTATTTGCCGCAGTTCACATAACATATCTATAAAGAGACTTAAATATATTAATGTAAGATAATGATTCACCGTATGAAATGAGAAGACGGTCAGTCACCTCGATCTTACATCACCAAACAAACAATTACTACCTAACTGATTGATTGTGCAAATTTGTTTTTTTTTTATTAGTGCTTCTCCTTAGCGTTTCGTCTTGCGCGATATGTGTTGGTGTTGGCCCAAAGTTATCCATACTCAGAGATGGGCGAAGAGAAAAAAACACTGGTTTTTTCGGGAAATTACCCCGGGTTTTCCGGAAAAAATCTGTTTTTTTTTTCGGGAAAATACCCCGGGTTTTCCGGGAAAATGTCCCGGGTTTTCCGGTAAAATGTCCCGGTTTTTCCGGGAAAATACCCAAATGGCGGATATTTTCATACAACTTTATTAATATTATTATGCTTTCCTTTTTCGACATATACAATATGTTAAGAAAACCCTGTCCAACCCGTGAAGGGGTGATTCAGCCCGTCGCTATGAACAACTTATGGAACCAATGAAAGGAACACAAAAAAAAATTCCACATTTCCATACAAAAGTGTTCGTTCGCCCGGCCCAATTTGTATGGAAAACTTAGAACAAGTAGTATTATTTCAAAAATTAAAAAATCCCACGGCTTTCCCTTTTAACATATAAGGACACTTGGCGGTTTTAAGACAAACCTTACATACTATTAAGGTTAATATTCTGTTGTTTTGACTCTGCGCCTCTAGTGGCGCGCCTCCGCCGCACTGCAACTGTTAAGCGACTATTATACCATCCTGAATCTAGGATCCGGAATTTAGCATCCGATAAGGACAAGAAATTCAGTCGTCAGAGCTCCTGATTAAACCATCCAGAACGTGTCCTGAACGGAGACTGCGCGTCCTGACAGAGCCATCCGTTGGCCATCCTGAATGCGTGAGAGGGACGCCACTATACGTGCGACGCGATTGGAGATATTATCGTATCGTTTCTAACGTATAGCGGCGTCCCTCTCATGCGGCGATCCTGAATTCCGGATGGTTTCACTTTACGCTTCCGTTATGCTTCCGATAAGGACGTCGGAAGCCATTCTGTCCTGACAACGGATCGGCGATTAAACTGTCCGTTGACTATCCGTTGACTGAATTCCGGATCCTGAATTCTGGATGGTCTAATTGGCGCTTTAGTTTCTTGCTTTAGACCTGCCTGTCTCACTCTCCGTGTCGGTATCGAAAACATGCCTACGGGCAGCGACCACTTCGAACCGAACAAATCCGGTAGGAACGACGCGCGTTTGATCATGTGTTCACCGACTTCAACGAATTATGATTCGTATGTTCAAAGCTTTAAGTATAAAATTGGCTTGCTGTAGGTATCTAAACTACTGCTGCGTTCTGACGCGAGCTAAATTACACCATATCGCTAACTACATTGAGTTGATATTTCTTTGAATATCTTTGCAGCGTGCGACTTCTGTACCTACTTAGGTATTAGTTCTTATTATCTCTGGTTGTCGCTAACGCTCGTATCGTTCGTTATCTTATAATAAAAAGAAACCAGCCAAGTGCGAGTTGGACTCGCGCACGAAGGGTTCCGTACCGATATCTATAAGAACAGCAAAAAAATCATATCTGTTGTATGGGAGCCCATAATATTAATTTTAGTTCTATTTTATTATTTATTTTTAAAGTGAATACATAACTAAATATTCTGTGAATCTTTCTAGCGTCTACCTGTTGCCGTTATCAATATCGAGCAAAAACAAGCAAAACTCACGTTTGTTTGTACGAGAGCCCCCTTAAATAATATTATATTCAAAATTTTAATATTTGTTATTATAGCGGCAACAGAAATACATCATCTGTGAAAATTTCAACTGTAACTATCACGGTTCATGACTGGTGACAGACGGATAGCAGAGCGGTATTAATAGGGTCGTTTTTACCCTTTGGGTAGGGAACCCTAAGAAACAGCTGCATTTATAACTCTGGTGTCTCCTAGACAATGGAAAGCCTTGCCCCGCGTGACCTACCACCTGCACATGCAAGGATACATGTCAATACATGTCTATGTATACAATATTCTGTCTCGCTAAGTAATTCACAAGATAATGCAATAACATATGACGAAGTTTTTAGCTAAATGCTTTTGAATAATAGCCGTGTGGTATCCGGCAGAGTAGAATAGGACCACTCCAAGTCTTCCCGTGGATGTCGTAGAAGGCGACTTAGGAAATACAAGCTAAACAAAGCTTATAAACATCTGAGAGACCTCTCCCACCCGTCTGGCCAGCGTGGAGAGTGTAGGCCAAGTCCTCTGGCTGCTCTGGCCAAGTATGGCCCTAGTAGTACAGAGAGGGTCGTGCTCCTGTAGTGGAGACTAAAAAGGACCTGATGATGATGATGATGATGATGCTTTTGAATAATCTTATTTTCTTCCTCAACATTTTCGATTCATCAGGCGCGCATTCGTCACTGAACTGAACAGAGTTAAGGCGGTACTGCACGAAATAGTGAAAATTTACGTGTTTTCAAATCACTAGTACTATGCGCTGAATTAATTAAATACATCGAAAGTGTTTGTATAATTTAGATCGATCCTTGAACAAGATCGCCCCTTGTTGGAATTTGAAACAAATACATATGAAATTTGAAAATTATTAATATATGTTATGATATCTAAACACATTTTTCTTCGAAATCTTTGTAATTTTTATGTCTAAAACAATAATTCTCACATGACAATATTTATATGTACGTCTCGTAGGTTCTTATTTTTTTTTATAAAGATATAAATATAAAAATATTAAGTCTTTTCATATGTTTTCCTAATCGCCTATGGTTCTGCGCAGCCTAATGGCTTGCGCAGTAGCGACGTTTTTCGTTAATGCTTTTGAATAATCTTATTTTCTTCCTGAACATTTCCAACACAATGATTTACCAGATGAGCATTCATCTGTGAACTGAATAAAGTTAAGCGCCTATCAAACCAACCTGAATTCAGTCACTGACTGGTGCCATTAAGGATGATATCAAACGATACATCATTAATTAAAAACTGTTCAGGCATTTAGGAGGAACAATGGAATATAGACTTACATAATACATTTATGATTTCCCTAAAATAAATACGATTTTTTAGGCAATATTGTCAAAAAAAAAAAAAGTCTCTTAACTTACATAATACATTTATGATTCCCCTAAAATAAATACGATTTTTTAGGCAACACTGTCAAAAAAAAAAAAAAAACGTCTCTTAAGTCGGTGTACGAACGTTATTACGTTATTTTAAGTGATAACGGCGATAACGGAAGAGAGAGCATTACAAGCTGAACGCTTAGCCCGATCGTGCCTCTCTATCGCTTGTCCCGCGCTCTCGCTTGCACACGGAACGTGACACATTTTCGTGCGTTCAGCCGGCGTTCATCGATTTATAAGAAAGAAAAGATATCACGTCATAAATTATCGAGTGTTATTTACGTGGAATTGAACTTGGTACTCGAAAATCGTCATGGGCATTGAACTTGCGTTCACGCAGCCACCGAATCGTAGGAGTTAAGTCAACGAACTTAATTAAACAAAATACACGGCTCTATTGTTGTAAGTTTATGAACGAAGAAACAACATGGTTTAAAAAATCGACTGTTTTTTTTTATACGGACAAATCACACAGATTGAGCTAGCCCCAAAGTAAGTTCGAGACTTGTGTTATGGGATACTAACTCAACGATACTATATTTTATAACAAATACATATATAGATAAACATCCAAGACCCAGGCCAATCTGAAATAGATCATTTTCCATCTTGACCTGGCCGGGGATCGAACCCGGTCACTCCGTGTCGCAGGCTGGCGTGTTGACCGCTGCGCCACGGAGCTAGACAAGACTGTGTAATTCGATATTTCTCTCTTTAAGTTAACTTAAAGCAAGTAATAATCTTTCTGCCGTATTTCAAGTTTAAGGTTCTTATATTCGCGGTAGCTCAAATAGCGTAGCGTAGGTGGTACAGAGACCTAAGGTCGCTGGTTCAAACCCTTATAGGATTACTTTGTTGTCCAGCTGGCTGTCTGTCTGTTTGTCTGTCAAGACCTTTTTTCAGAAACGCGTGGACGTATCAAGCTGAAATTCATTCAAGTACTCAGGTCTACTATCCCTTGAACTGTGAAAAAAATATATACGTTTTATAGCACAGATAAGGGAAAAAATCTGAAAAGCATACATTTTTAGTTACGTTATATAATAAAAATATTTTTAATAATTTAAACTATTATGTCAGCTCCGTGGCGCAGTGGTTAACACGCCAGCCTGCGACACGGAGTGCTCGGGTTCAATCCCCGGCCAGGTCAAGATGGAAAATGATCCGAACAGATTGGCCTAGGTCTTGGATGTTTATCTATGTATGAATTTGTTATAAAATATAGTATCGTTGAGTTAGTATCCCATAACACAAGTCTCGAACTTACCTTGGGGCTAGCTTAATCTGTGTGATTTGTCCGTATATATTTATCTATTATAGATAATGGTACGGAACCCTTCGTGCGCGAGTCCGACTCGCACTTAGCCGGTTTCTTTGAAGTCTGTTAATAAGAGCTAGCCACCATATAAACGGTGAAATTTTGATCGTTCTGGATCCTTAAAGGGGTGATTCAGCCCATCGACATGAACAACTTTTCCTATGGAACTAATGCTGGGAACTCAAATTTTTTTTTTTACGTTCCCTCCCATACAAATAGTCCGGGCGGCCGAAACTTTTTCTTACAGAACTGTTTTTTTTTTTTTGAGTTCCCAGCGATGGTCCCATAGGAAAAGTTGTTTATATCGATGGGCTGAATAACCCCTTTAATGGTCCAGAACGATCAAAATTTCACCGTATATGTACCTCATATTGCTTTGTTGTATGGATCTGTAAACGCTATACTTGACTCAGGGACCACAACGATAATAATTAAAAACGTTTCTACCTTTAAAATAAAGTGTGTTAACATGAAAACCGGGAGATTATAAATAACACAATATTCGTACTTATAAATAACGAGAAACTCAGAAATTAAGGACGCTTTATTTATACACAGAGAAATGTCTTGTTTCTGACGTGTGAGGGATTTACACAAGGATCCTGCGACGCGCATTTATTTTGGGATAAATAATTATATCTTTGTTTTATAATATCGCAACTGAAAGAGCTAGGTCAGAAATTTAGTTCAACATATTGAATGATTCTTTGAATCGTAGAAAAACAAAATAAATATACTTTTTTTGATGTCATCATCAGGTCTTTTTTAGTCTCCACTACAGAAACACGACCCTCTCTTTACTACTAGTGCCATACCTGGCCAGAGCAGTCAGAGGACTTGGCCTACACTCCACGCTGGCCAGACGGGTTGGATTTTTTGATGTGATAATCCTTACTAATATTATAAATGCGAAAGTGAGTTTGTTTATTTGTTTGTTTGTTTGTTACGCTTTCACGCCGTAACTACAGAACCGATCATCATGAAATTTTGCATACAAGTTCTCTTGAGTCCGGAGAAGGACATAGGCTACCTTTTATCCCGGGAAAAAGTACTATTCCCGAGGGATCGACATTGACGCGGGCGGAGCCGCGGGCGAAAGCTAGTGTCTTATAAATCGATAAACGCCGGCTAAGGCGCAAGGGAATCAAATCCTACAGGGTACATCCCGTGAACTCAGAATCTTGAAATTTGGTACACGAAGCAACGCACTTCGCACTTATAGCATAGATAAAGGAAAAATATGCGAAAAGCGTAACTTTTAGTTATATCATATAATAAAAATATTTTTAATAATTTTAAACTTATTAGATAGCTTTCGCCCGCGGCTCCACCCGCGTCAATGTCGATCCCTCGAAAACAGTACGTTTTCCCGGGATAAATGTACCCTATGTCCTTCTCCGTACCCCAGATAACGTGTATACAAAATTTCATGATGATCGGTCGGATCGGAAGTTACAACGTGAAAGCGTAACAAACAAACAAACTCACTTTCGCATTTATAATATTAGGCAGTTAGGATTAAGATGGTACGGAACCCTTCGTGCGTGAGTCCGACTTTTTTTCGGATTTTTTTCTTTTCTCTCAAACCAGCCTGGAAGAGATCTTCAAACTTATAACACCCGCCTTGTTGCGTCAGGGTTTAAAAAGAAAGATGGCAGAAGTGCAGACCTAGGTACAAGCGTTTCGTAACTCATTCGTTGCCAAGCCAGGAAAACATATTGCTAAGCGTGTTGACGTTTCTTGTAAAACTACTGAATATCTTCTAGGAAAACGACTGGGCGAGGCCAAGATTTTGTTTTATTGTTTTTACCTCTGATTGTGATAATGTTTTCATTTATTTATCACAAAAATAAAAATATTACATAAAATTTTGATAATTTAACTTAAATAGAAGATATCTTCCAACTCGTCACATCGTGGCTACGTGCCCAATATACTGGCAGCATTTCCGCGCTGTATAGCAATACTAATTCGATGAGCGAAATAGCTGCCAGCTCTAGGGTCTCCAGTTGACTCAATGAGACGAGTTGTAATGTCCTTATATAATGTTTTTGAAGTGCGTTTTGCACATTTTGGGATGGGTTAAAAAATAAACTCGTGCCACGTGACCTTATTTAAAATCGTATCGGACACGTGACCTGCCGCCGGCGTGGCGCCGCGTATGAGAAGAAGTAATTTCCCCCTCTCTTTCTACCGCGCGGAGTTTTCACAACTGACTGCAAAAAAAAAAACACGAGTGCAACTCGTTTTTTTTTCGGGTTTTAGTTTTTGTACTTATTTTATAAGATATAAGTTAATATTTTTTATTATTGTATAAGATATTTTTTAAGAGTAACTACTAATTAGGTACGCCACAGTAGCCACTTTTTTTATTTGATGGGAGTTAGGAGTAAAAGAGAATAAAATGATACTGGCACACCAGTTTCGCTGATCTAAGCCTCTTTATTAAAATAATTACCTACATGCATACAAAATGGAAGTTAACAATCCTTTTTCAAAATAAAAAAAAAGTAAAGAATAAGTACTGAGGCCAGTGAGCCTACAGATGGTAACCTTACCATAAAAGATGTCGGCCGTCCTTAGACCTAGACGTTTGTGGTACAAGGCTGAATGTTACTAACTTACTCGTAAATTATGGACTTCAACCTTACTGTTAAATCAATGGTGGTTCGTGTATTTATTTTTACTTGAAGACTTGGCTGTATTAGTTCGTTTTCGAAAGGAATAAGTACGAAATGTTTTCTATGCCCAGTTCAAATTTGGAATTATAATTTGAAATTAGAATTCAATTTTTTTTTTCAACGCGGTTCACAAATGACGTATGTAGTTATGTATGAGTAAGAGTATAACAAACATTAAAAAGCAAAAATACAACCGAATATTGAGAACCTCCTCAATTTTTTTGTGCCTGAAAGAGTCGGTCATGGCCGGCCACGACGCACATACCGTAACCAGATTACGTATGTTCTTGCCAAAGGGCAAAGTTAGGAGTGCCCGAAATCAATGAGCATGCATTAAGAGAGTGATGGATTTAGGTGAAGCGAGAGAGGTTTGTAAGGATCGTAGCAACTGGATATCCCCCCCATGGGAGAGTTGCGTGATAATATGTATATGTATCCTCCATTTTTTAAGTCGGTTACAGCCATCCTTCTCTAAGTCGGTTAAAATAAATCCCAACTTGCATGAAAAATCCGAAGTCTAGCGAAAAGATTAAAAAATATAATGAGCATTCAAATTTCAAATATTCAAATTCGGAACGAGTTGTCTAACCTAACCTTGAACTCACCCGCGGTTGTTCGCGGAAACTGCGTATGACGTGACCCGCGGCCCGCGCGAAATTTATCTCAGATTTTAGGTTGCCAGCGACGGATGACGTCATCTTTGTTTATTTGCAATGGCTGCTTTGACAGCGATGTTTCTTTAGATGATTCCGTATCTCTGTCGATTCCAATTGAACTTTGGAGCGATGACCTTTAACATGGCGAGGATACGGTGGTACATCTATTGTGACTTGCGACGAGACGCCGCAGTACATAAGACACGAATGGAAATATCTCCATTAGTGTATAGCGCTCCCCCCCCCCCCCCCCCCACACACCTTATTGTGACACGCTGTCACGCTTCTTTGACCCTCCTCTTAAGGTATGGATGGCCCCCAATGAACAACGAAAAAAAAACCGGCCAGGTACGAGTCGGACTCGCGAATTAAAGGTTCCGTACCATTATCCATACTAATATCATAAATGTGCAAGTAACTCTGTCTGTCTGTCTGCAGGCAAGAGCTAGTCTATAATAATTTGAAAATAACTAAAAATATTTTTATATATGATGTAACTAAAATTTTCAATATTCTGAGTTAAGAAAGTACCCTGTAGGTTTTGATTTCCTTGCGAATGTCCGAAATTTGCGGAACCCTTATAGATTCCTTTTGAGGTACGGAATCCTAAAAAACAGCTGTTTTCTATCTGTTTCTTCACAAACTAACAAACATTATGACTATCACTCAAAACTATCGATCGCTCATGCAACCTACCTCTCTGTTGAACGGTTTCTTTACAGTTACCATTTAAAGCAAGCCATTTGAATAAATTGAACTGAACCGTACGGCAGAAAATATTTTATTCAGTAGGGCTTTTACGGTTCCGTACCCAAAGGGTAAAAACCCTATTACTATGGCTCCACTGTGCGTCTGTCTGAAGGGTAAAAACAGCCTTCTTACTATGGCTCCACTGTCCGTCTGTCTTTCACTAGTTGTATCTCATAAACCATGATAGCTAGACAGTTGGAATTTTCCCAAATGATGTATTTCTGTTGCCGGTATAACAACAATTACTTACTTTACTTTCTTCGGCGCTACAACCTTTGTGGGTCTTGGGCTCCACAACGATTTGTCCCCATTTCAGTTTGTCTCTGGCCTGTCTTCTCCGTGCTGTGTACTTTCCCATCTTCCTAAGATCTCCTTCGACTCCATCTCTCCATCGCTTCCTGGGCCTTCCTCGGGGTCTTTTTTGCTGTGGCATCCAATTCGTTATTTGTTTAGCTGCTCTGCAGTCATCCATCCTTTCCAGGTGTCCTGCCCATCTTAACCGTTGCGACTTGCAGTACCGCACAATCGTTTCTTGATGGATCAAACAACAATTACAAAAGGCAGATAAAAAAATATATAAGGGTGGCATCCCATACAACAAACGTGATGTGTCGTTTTTTGCTCCATCCTAATAACGGCAACAGGTGTTCCTGTTGCCGTTATTAGGATGGGGTAGACGCTTGAAATATTCACAGAATATTCAATTGTATATTGACTCCAAAAATAAATAATTAAATTAAAATATATTAATACCCCTTAGAAAAAAAGGGTTCCCCTAAGAAAAATCGGCCAAGTGCTAGTCGGACTCGCGCACTAAGGGTTCCGTTCATGTTTAATAAGTTTGATATTATTAAAAATAATTTGATTATATGATGTAACTAAATATTTATGCTTTTAACAATTTTTTCTTTATCTAAATTTTATGACGTTGTTTCGTACCAAATTTCAAGATTCTGAGTTCACGGGAAGTACCCTGTAGGTTTTGATTCCCTTGCGAGTGTAGAATAATTATTAAAAATATTTTTATTATATGATATAACAAAAAAAGTGTGCTTTTCACAATATTTCCTGTCGCATTATCTGTGCTATAAGACGTTGCTTCGTACCAAATTTCAAGATTCTGAGTTCACGGGAAGTACCCTGTAGGTTTTGACTCCCTTGCGAATGTCGAAAAAACACAATAATTTGCGGAATAAACGGCTGTATTTTTTGATTGCGTTGGCTTAGAAGTTAGATTTTTTCACAGCTCCAAGGGACAGTAGAACTGAGAAATTGATAAAATTTCAGTGCTATTTACGCGTTGCTGTGAAAAGGGTCTTTTTCTCAGGAGCGCGTTGAGGTTGACAGACAGACGGACAACCAAGGCATCCTATAAGGATTCCGTACATCGATAAGAAATCGTCAAAATATTTCTTAATAGGTTATAATATACTGTATTCTGCCGTGCAGACCCTAAAATGCAGTAATAGGATTTTTAAGAGATTTTAGTTGAATACTGAACCTTATAGAGTACGTTATAAGGAGCATTGTGATTGAACCGATTTTTTAATACGATGATTTTTAAGACATAAAAATCAAGTTTAAGATTGCAGTAACTCAAAATCGCATGCCTGAATACACTATTAAACTAACTAACATACAGTAAGAGCATTTACGTATACGGGTCTCCATGACTTTACCAAGTTAAACGCAGTAAATATCGTTACTGCCTTTAATTTCTACCTAATTAAATATGATTGCATGTATATTAAAATGCAGTAATATTTTTTTGTATGATAAACATTATTACTGCATTAATGTTTATTATAATAATTACTAATTAAAGTGCAGCAAAGCACTTGAATACGGTATCTTATTTAGTATTCATAAAGGGGTTTCTGAAATTAAAACTAACTAACTTGCAGCATAATCAAAATACTGCTTTTTAGTTCTATTGTGCAATATTTTTGAACGCGAGTGTTAATGTTTAAAATGCAGTATATTTATTATTTACTGCAGTAAAGTAAATTAAATAGTAGACTTATCCAAATTTCCAAAATAGCTTAAAGATAATTTAAACGCAGTAATAATCACTATTACTGCATTTCAATTGGTAACGTAAGCAATAAGACTGTTTTTACTCTAAACTAAACCTTATTTACTGCGTCTTGTCGGCTCGGGATACGTCGCTCTTTCTCGCTCTAGCCACTGTAATGATATCTTTACCGTGCTCTAGCAGTCGCCTACCGACCCTACCGTACGCAGTGGAAGAAAGTCGTCTGCGCTGGTGCGGAAAAACGTTTTTTTCTGATCCTTAACAAAAAAGAAAAAAGTCTACGAATTTGAAGACTTTTGCGCTGCTGTTGGAACTGCAACTTTCGAAAAAATATTTATCAAACACATAGAAATATCTGATTTCTTCCTTTTTAAATTGTATATTGCTCTACGGAAAAACTTAAAGATGAAGATGGCAATACCTAAGTACCTAAAAATATAGTTAAAATAAAAGTTGACAGAGGCAACTACTGCATCTATTACAAAAAATATAGCGAATTGAATTGCCTAAAATAAAAATAAAATCCCAAACCTGATATTTAAACTACACCTAAGGGCTTCCACCATAAAACAAAATATTATAAGAACCTATTAAAGAATGGTCCTACCATTGATGCCGGAAAACAGGTTGGCACTGGCCTGGAAAAGTTTACCTTTTTCAGCTGAGGAAACCAATGGTTCATTGGTTATTGCAAATTTATTTCTATTGGTTAATGGAAATTATTTTTGTTGAGGATAGCGAAAAATGATGATGATTCCTAAGAGGTGTTTTTCCCTCAGCAGATTTTGTTGTCTAAAACTCGTATTAAAACTTTAAAAAAAATGTAATTAACATTTTATGCGAAGTTCGTTTTCGTTTAGTTATTTTATTAAGTTTATGTTTTTGTTGTCTCTTTATAGTTTTTGATAATGATGATACCGAGTATAGAATACTAATATCATTGCCATATATTTTATTTGATTGTCTATCGTGTTTTTTTTCATTTCATGTGCCGTTAAAAGATCTCATGTGTTTTGCTAAAAGCTATTTGACTGATATAGTTGTAAGTTTATACATAAATATAGTTTTATTAAGTTATTATGTTCAAACAAAATACTATTTAATAATTTGATATACGAATAGTACATATTATTTTCAATTTTTCAAATTGTTTTTTTATAAAGATTTATTTATGTAAAAATTTTATATTTCCTTACTACTTGCTGATTTACACGAATATTCACTATACAAATTAAAATGAAGTAAAGAAAGCGTTTTGCTGCAAATTAGTCTGCAAGGCTGCAAACGAATCAAAAATAGTCGCAGTATTAGGTTTTTTTGTCGCATTTTAATCTGCATAAGTTTACAATTTTGTATGCAGTAACAGTCATGATTTTGAAAAAAATCTATTTATTTAGAAACAAACAATTATTTTAAAATATTTTTTACGTCAGTTCAATCTTTTTGTTCAGTTATTCATCGTAGTAAAAAAACAACTTACCAAACATATGAAATAATATAAAAAATAAAGCATCAAAAAGATTTTCGCGCTTTTCTCGAAACCGCTTTTTTTCTCTTACTGCACTTTAGGTGCTGCAGGGCAGTATTATGTTATAATATATAATGTAGATGATGACACGGCTTCGACTTGTACTTGGCCGATTTTGCTATTCAATATTCTGACTGTTCGTAGATATCAACAAATCTATTTATACATATTTATGTTTAGAAATAAATCGACGTAGAAGATAACGATGCGACGTAGATACTTTATGATATTTGTAACAACAAATATGATTGTGTTGGTATCATAAGTAGTTCAACGAGACCGCGTGTGCGTGTACCGCTTTTCAATTTAAAAATCCGAGACGGCCACGTGCGAGTTTTTTCTTTTGAGGAACGGAACCCTAAAAACAATTTGACCCAGTAGTGAACTATTCATCATCATCATCATCAGGTCCTTTTTAGTCTCCACTACAGGAGCACGACCCTCTCTGTACTACTAGGGCCATACTTGACCAGAGCAGACAGTGGAAACTAGCATTGGCATACAGAACTATTTAGTCTACAACTCACAGATATACTACTCTTAATAAATTACATACATACATATATACATAGTATCACGTCTTTTTCCCTTACGGGGTAGACAGAGCCTAGGTCTATAAGACCTGAAGGCCACGTTTAGCATGTTGGTGGGCATTAGGTGGAAAACGGAATCAAAATGGTGACGGGTTGCTAGCCGCATCGCCTATTAACACGATTCTTCAGATTCTACCCAATCCCTCGATCGGTTTTTACGATCTCCGCGGGAAGAGAAGCAGCTGGTACCAGGGGTTGGAATACCGGTAAAAATCCATTACCGGTACCTCTATGAAACGACAGTACCGGTAATTGGTTTGGTACCGGTACATTTGGTAACGGTAAAAATCAAGTACCGGTACCTCTATAATACAACGGTACCGGTAATTGGATTGGTACCGGTACCTCAATTAAACGACGGTACCGGTAATTGAAAGAAGTACCTGTACCAAATACCGGTAAACAGTACCGGTACTTAGTACCGGTACTCGTATTGGGAATTATCATTTCGTTAATGTGTGTCGTTGCCGTGTTGTGCATGTGCGGCGTGAGGCGGGGGCCCACAATAGGGCGGCACTTTTACAGTCGAGCGAGTCCCATGCGGTAGACGGCAACAATGCGTAGGTACCGGTAAAATTAACGCAATTTTAATACCGTTAAAATTTGACAGAATAGAGGTACCGGTACTTACCGGTACTTATAATGTGAATTTGGTACCGGTAACAAGTAGCGGTAAAATTACCGTTAACTGTTAACAATATTATTTCCGTTAAATACTAGATTACCGGTACCTCATATTACCGTTAAAATTTTAACAGAATAGTAATACCGGTACTTACCGGTACTTATAATGGGAATTTGGTACCGGTAGCAAGCCCTGGCTGGTACATTTTTTATTTTCTCCCAGACCAGCATGGAAGAGATTTAATTATTAAAATAATAAACTTCAATTAATTTGATTAATAAATTAAGAAATAAAATATGGTGAAAAAAATGTTCTTACATATTAGTTGATTTTCAAATTCATTGTAAAATGAGTTGAATCAAATACCTCACTTGTAAAAGGCGGGTGGTTGTGTAGGTGACGTAAGCCTTAAATCAGGGCTTGTTACCGGTACCAAATTCCCATTATAAGTACCGGTATTACTATTCTGTTAAAATTTTAACGGTAATATGAGGTACCGGTAATCTAGTATTTAACGGTAATAATATTGTTAACAGTTTACGGTAATTTTACCGCTACTTGTTACCGGTACCAAATTCACATCATAGGTACCGGTAAGTACCGGTACCTCTATTCTGTCAAATTTTAACGGTATTAAAATTGCGTTAATTTTACCGGTACCTACGCATTGTTGCCGTCTACCGCATGGGACTCGCTCGACTGTAAAAGTGCCGCCCTATTGTGGGCCCCCGCCTCACGCCGCACATGCACAACACGGCAACGACACACATTAACGAAATGATAATTCCCAATACGAGTACCGGTACTAAGTACCGGTACTGTTTACCGGTATTTGGTACAGGTACTTCTTTCAATTACCGGTACCGTCGTTTTATTGAGGTACCGGTACCAATCCAATTACCGGTACCGTTGTATTATAGAGGTACCGGTACTTGATTTTTACCGTTACCAAATGTACCGGTACCAAACCAATTACCGGTACTGTCGTTTCATAGAGTTACCGGTAATGGATTTTTACCGGTATTCCAACCCCTGCCTTAAATAAATACGTATAACGAATTCCTATGGTGGAGAATTTCGGCGCCAAGATTGAATTGTGCGGTAGTTCAATTGGCAGAGCGTAGGTCGTACATACCTAGGTTGCCGGTTCAAGTCCCGCCCGCATGAAATTTTTTCACCATATTTTATTTCTTAATTTATTAAGAGTATATCTAAATAGCATTGTGAATGCAAAATAAAGCACTCATATAAATATCACAGATATACTAGTCAATCATCATCATTTCTTGTAGGTGTCACGGTCTATCGACCATGCACACCCTGGTGTCAGAGTTCTTCGGAACCGCCTCTCGGCCTCTGACGTGGTTCCTTTAACGACTCCCAGATGGCAGCCGGGACCACCGGCTTAACGTGCCTTCCGAAGCACGGAATCATCTTAATTATCAGACAATCAGGTGATTCAAGCCTGCAATGTCCTAAACAAACTGGAAACAACTAAACAAAGTATGCTTCCGGTGGGAGTCGAACCCACGACCCCCGGGTCAACAGGCAAACGCCTTAACCACTGGACCACGGAGGCTATTACTAGTCAATTAAGAGAAAATACTAAAATTAAAATAATAAAGCGTTGCATACAAAATTCTACGAAAAATATTTTTAGAACGCCTGTACAGAAAAAATAAAAAAAGTAATTAGGCCCATGCAACATCAAACAAGACAAACAGCCCACGCCATAATGCTTTCATCGTTAATGCACTCGGCACAGATCATGAACTATATTCTGCCAAAAATGCCGCTCATTTATTTTGTTTTCTTTGTTCGAAATTTAAGTTGTCATTGACATTTCACGGGGTCGTTTGCCCATAAAAAAGAAATAAAAATAGTGTAGAAAAAATATAATGATAAAATCGGCTAAGTGCAAGTCGGACTCGCGCAAGGGTTCCGTAACATTATCTATACAACAAAATAGAAATAAAAAGCAGAAAAACCGATGTTTCAATAGCACTTTTCCGGATCCAGATTATATGTATATTATACAGAAAAATATTGTAGTATATAGTATAAGTCTGTTACATATTTGAGCCTTTTGGGGTAGAAACAATGGGTCCATGGGGTCCATCAGCCCATCGTCTCTTTGACTTTCTGTCAAAGAGACTGATCGAGGTATCCCGCGACCAAAAGGCTGGCAATTACCTGGCTCAAAGGATAACCATTGCCATCCAACGTGGCAATGCTGCCAGCCTTTTGGGCACGTTGCCGCAGAATGACGGTTTGCAGGGACTGTATAATTTGAAAATAATTATATTTTTTAAATAGTTTTAATTATTATTAGTTATTAGTATTATTTTAGAAAATATTAATATTTTTAATTATTACAGAAATAAAATAGCCTAACCTACATAATTAAAAATAACAATTATAAATAAAAAATGTCCCGCAGTTCGTTGTCACGCGGAAGGGTACCTAGAAGGCTGACAGCATTGCCACGTTGGATGGCAATGCTTATTCTTTGTCCTAGAAAATTGCCAGCCCTCTGATCACCCGACACCTCTACCAGCTTTCGGCTTAATGACTTATATAGATTATGAGCCGACGGGCCCCATGGACCAAGTGTCTCCACCCCAAACGGCTCAAAAATTATTATTCTTTGTCCTAGAAAATTGCCAGCCCTCTGATCACCCGACACCTCTACCAGCTTTCGGCTTAATGACTTATATAGATTATGAGCCGACGGGCCCCATGGACCAAGTGTCTCCACCCCAAACGGCTCAAAAATTAAACCGTTGCCGATGCAGGCATATTTGCGCCGTTTGAGGGACTCGGCATTGGAAATTAAATAGAAATACTAGCTGGCCCGGCAAACGTTGTGTTGCCATCACAGACAGTATAACCTTTTTATATGGTTATGGTATTTTGTATAAGGTTATATTGTCTGTGATTGCCATATAAGACCACCTTTACCACTGAGGGGTATGAAAAATAGTTTTACGTCCTATTCGGATGAGTTTTGTTACATACACTGTGACTCGAGAATTTTATATGTATATGATTAACTAATCTAAACTTATAATATTATAAAGCTAAAGAGTTTGTTTGTTTGTTTGAATGCGCTAATCTCAGGAACTACTGGTTCAAATTGGAAAATTATTTTTGTGTTGGATAGTCCATTTATTCAGGAAGGCTTTAGGCTATAAAATATCACGCTGCGACCAATATGAGCGAAGCATCAATAAAAAATGTTTTGAATACGGGGGAAAATTATTAATCTATACTAATAAAAAAAACTAATTAATCATAATAACCGAAATTACCGCGGTCGAAGTCGCGGGCAACAGCTGGTTCTACTATAAAGTAACTACTTACTTTAGACGGAGCTAGATATAGAAATACTAGCTGTTGCCCGCGACTTCGTCCTCTGCAATTTCTGTTATTATGATTAATTAGTATACAATAGACGAATAATTTTCCCCTGTTTCCAAAACATTTTTTATTGATGCATCGCTCCTATTGGTCACAGCGTGATGTTTTATACCCTAAAACCTTCCTCAATAAATGGACTATCCAACACAAAAAGAATTTTCCAATTTGAACCACTATTTCCTGAGAATAGCGCGTTCAAACAAACAAACAAATTCTTCAGTTTTATAATATTAGTATAGATATAGATAATGGCTGAATACATGATACCTTTGTTTAAAGAAATATTAACCTTACCTGTGACCAGAGGACTTTTTTTAAGAAAAAAAAATTTTTTTTTAGAGCCAAGCAATGGTCCCATAGGAAAAGTTGTTCATATCGACGGGCTGAATCACCCCTTCAAGGATCGGACAGGGTTTTAGGCTGGTGCAGTGTCGTTTACTACACTGCACCAGACACAATAGAAAACAACGTTTACAAGCGGGGTGTCCCGGAAAGTGCCCAATTACAAAAATGTTCGTGCTAAGTCCCGTTAAAATTAAAAATCTATTAATCCGCCTCTGTGTTGACCACAACCTACATTGCCAAAGTCACACCAACAGACTTTCACGCACTTTTTAGACGTAAAACAGTTTTCTCTGCAAATTCGAGGCGCTTTCTAACATATTTCAGGTAAGGGCTTCAACTCTATTACGAGGTCAAAAGGACTATATTCGCATGTTAATGTCATTGGCATGATGATGATGACGTTAAAAGATTACCACTTCAAATGATGTAAAGGCTCCATAGCCTGATACGGAACAAGCGATAGAGATGCACGATCGGCCTAAGCGTTCGGCTTGTGACGCATCTATCTTCCACTTTTATCACGTAAACTTATCGTTCGTAAACTGACTTTACAGACATTTTTTTTTACCTTGGAAACTAGCATTGGCATACAGAACTATTTAGTCCACAACTCACAGATATACTACTCTTAATAAATTAAGAAATAAAATATGGTAAAAAAAAATCCTACATATTAGTTGACTTGCGGACATTTTTTTAGTTCGTTTAAAGAGGAATAATTCTTTAATATACATTTTTTGGGTAACTTGTACCGTTAACGCATCGCACGCGTCGGATGTCCTCGACTATGAAAAATTTTCCCCCGTTTCCAAAACATTTTTTATTGATGCTTCGCTCGTTTTGGTCGCAGCGTGATGTTTTATAGCCTAAAGCCTTCCTCAATAAATGGACTATCCAACACAAAAATAATTTTCCAATTTGAACCAGTAGTTCCTGAGATTAGCGCGTTCAAACAAACAAACAAACTCTTTAGCTTTATATATAGATTTTCAAATTCATTGTAAAATAAGTTGAATCAAATACCTCACTTATAAAAGTCGGGTAGTTGTGTAGGTGATGTAAGCCTTAATACGTATAAGGGGAAATGGGATATGGTGGAGAATTTCGGCCCGGAGATTGAATTGTGTGGTAGCTCAGATGGCAGAGCATAGGTCGTACATAGACCTAGGTCGCCGGTTCAAGTCCCGCCCGCATGAAATTTTTTCACCATATTTTATATCCAAATTTATTAAGAGTATATCTAAATAGCATTGTGAATGCAAAATAAAACACTTATAAAATTATCACAGATATACTAGTCATTAAAGAGAAAATACTAAAATTAAAATAATAAAGCGTTGCATACAGAATTCTACGAAAAATATATTTAGAACGCCTTAAAATGTACAAAAAATAAATAAAAAAGTAATTAGGCCCATGCAACATCAAAAGACAAACAGCCCACGCCATAATGCTTTCATCGTTAATGCACTCGGCACAGATCATGAACTATATTCTGCCAAAAATGCCGCTCATTTATTTTGTTTTCTTTGTTCGAAATTTAAGTTGTCATTGACATTTCACGGGGTCGTTTGCCCATAAAAAATAAATAAAAATAGTGTAGAAAAAATATAATAATAAAATCGGCCAAGTGCAAGTCGGACTCGCGCATTGAGGGTTCCGTAACATTATCTATACAACAAAATAAAAAGCATAAAAACCGATGTTTCAATAGCACTTTTCCGGATCCAGATTATATATTATACAGAAATTAAATAGAAATACTAGCTGGCCCGGCAAACGTAGTGTTGCCATCATAACCTAGGTTATATTGTCTGTGGTTGCCATATAAGACCACCGTAACCGTACCAGGGTATAAAAAATAGTTCGTTACGTCCTATTCGGATGAGTTTTGTTACAAACACTGTGACTCGAGGATTTTATATGTATAGGATTAACTAATCTAAACTTAATATTATAAAGCTGAGGAGGTTGTTTGTTTGAATGTTCTAATCTTAGTAACTACTGGTTCAAATTGGAAAATTCTTTTTGTGTTGGATAGTCCATTTATTGAGGAAGGCTTTAGGCTATAAAATATCACGCTGCGACCAAAAGAAGCGAAGCATCAAAAAAAAAATGTTTTGAATACGGGGGAAAATTATTAATCTATACTAATAAAAAAAAAACTAATTAATCATAATAACCGACATAGCCGCGGTCGAAGTCGCGGGCAACAGCTAGTCCTACTATAAAGTAACTACTTTAGACGGAGCTAGATATAGAAATATAATGGCTGAATACATGATACCTTTGTCAAAAGAAATATGCACCTTACCTGTGACTCAGTGCACACGATCTTACTAAATTAGGAGTTCTGTTCGGATCGTGGGTTGACCTCAATGCGTTTGATTTCACAATCTGTCAGGCCTTATCTCAAAACTAGCTGTTGCCCGCGATTTCGTCAACGGGAATTTCTGTTATTATGATTAATTAGTATAGATGAATAATTTTTCCCCGTTTTCAAAACATTTTTTATTGATACTTCGCTCCTATTGGTCGCAGCGTGATGTTTTATAGCCTAAAGCCTTCCTCAATAAATGGACTATCCAACACAAAAATAATTTTCCAATATGAACCATAATTTCCTGAGATTAGCGCGTTCAAAAAACAAACAAACAAACTTTTCAGCTTTATAATATTTCAGCTTTATAATATTAGTATAGATAGCTGGTTGATTGTAAAATGATGTATGAACACATCATTTTACAGCCAGCTATTACACCACCGGTGACAGTCATAGACACTGTTTAAAAAAAAGAATAAGTGTGTCATACATTGGTTGATGCACTCGTTGATGCACTCTAGCCGTGTGGTATCCGGCAGAGTAGAATAGGACCACTCCAAGTCTTCCCGTGGATGTCGTAGAAGGCGACTTAGGGAATACGAGCTGAACAAAGCTTATAAACATCTCTGAGACCTCTCCAACCCGTCTGGCCAGCGTGGAGAGTGTAGGCCAAGTCCTCTGGCTGCTCTGGCCAAGTATGGCTCTAGTGGTACAGAGAGGGTCATGCTCCTGTAGTGGAGACTTAAAAGGACCTGATGATGATGATGACATTGGTTGAACTGTCAGGGGCGTCATCCTTAACTGCCTTTCCGGTGGGTGCAGGTACGGCATCGGGTACGTCCGGCCTCCCGAGCTGCTACTCGCTTTCCCCTATTCACCCGAGTGAGTAGTATCCCAATACCTCCATTCCCTTCCCAGATCTAATAAATTCCTTTCCCTAGCTTAAAAATGCTTTTGATGGGCAGCAGCATCGGAAGTTAAAAAAGCCACAGAAACTGCGCTCGCCAACCCGCCTGCCAAGCGTGGTGAGTATGGCAATATCCTCCCATGGAACGAAGCATCCTTGGGAGGCTTTATAAAAATAGCTGCACAACCCCATCTAAATACTAGATACCTATCTATAAGTTTATATCTTTGTCACAAAGGCCCAGCATTTAAAAAGACCGGCCAAGTGCGAGTCTGACTCGCGCATGAAGGGTTCCGTACCGTTATCTATAAAAACGGCAAAAAATCATGTATGTCTGTTGTATGGGAACCCCCTTTAATAATAATTTATTTTTTATTTAATTATTTCTTTTGAAAGTGAATATATAACTAAATATTCTGTGAATATTTCAAGCGTACGTAAGCTACCTATTGCCGTTATCAATATCGAGCAAAACAAGTAAAAAAATAATGTTTACCCTTAAATACTTATTTTATTCTGTTTTTAGTGTTTGTTGTTATAGCGGCAACAGAAATACATCATTTGTAAAAATTTCAACTGTGTAACTATCGCGGTTCATGAGATACAGCCTGGTGACAGACAGACAAACAGCGGAGCGATATTAATAAGGTCCCGTTTTTACCCTTTGGGTACGGAACCCTAAAAATGAAAATTCATTCGATTCGATTCCTTGGCACACATAAATAAAAAATATATCTTATAGTTTTTCGTCGTACAACAGACAATAATGAAATAAAACAACGAATGAAATATCAGATTTTTTTTTTTATCTAGTTGTCAAATAAAATGTATATTGGTATAGGTCTAATCCGTCATGTGTCGGATGCCGTGAAAAGTTCCAGTGGTCGATGAACTCGCTAGGGTTGACAACACGGAGTAAATTAATTACGACTTATTTATATTGACATCGTGCCTCACAATCTTCTTTTATTCTTTTATTCAAATATTGAACAAAATAATTTAACACGCTCGTTAGCAATGAGCAAATTAGATTTATGTACTCTATTTTATGTGAATAAATTATCATTATTATTTTGGCAAGCTCCGTGGCGCAGCGGTCAACACGCCAGCCTGCGACACGAGAGTGCCCGGGTTCGATCCCCGGCCAGGTCAAGATAGAAAATGATCTTTTTCAGATTGGTCTGGGTCTTGGATGTGTATCTATATATGTATTTGTTATAAAATATAGTATCGCTGTTTTTTTTTTTTTTTTTTTTTTTTTTTTTTTTATTCTACTTAGTAGGCAAACAGGCATACGGCCCACCTGATGGAAAGTGGTTACCGTTGTGTCTAACTTACTTTGGGGCTAGCTCAATCTGTGTGATTTGGCGTATATATTTATTTATTATCTATACATATAATAAAACAGTAAAAATATTTTGTCTGTACATTAAGAATTTTTGACTGAAATGGATAGAGGGACACTTAAAAAGAATAATAGAAAGCAAAAAAAATTTTTTCGAATTTCTTGACTGTCTGTCTGTCTGTATGTATGATCACGATTATCTCCGAAAATACTGAACCGATTTACTTCAAACTGCTTTCACCAATTGCTTTGTTTTAACTCAGCAAAACATTTAAAGTTTGTTTCGTCAAAATCGGTTCATTAAAAAAAAAGTTATCGTCATTTGAATGAACTCAAGGCATTAGTTTGCCTGCAAATATACACGGTGAATTTTTTATCGTTTTGGGCCCTTAAAGGGGTGACTCAGACCATCAAAATGAACAACTTTTCCTATGGGAACAACGGTGGGAACTCAAAAAAAAAAATTCGACATTCCCATACAAACTGGCCGGGCGGCGGGACTCTTTTGTATGGAAATGACGAAATTTTTTTTGTGTTCCCGGCATTGGTCCCATAGAAAAAGTTGTTCATATTGATGACCTGAGTCACCCCTTTAAGGGTCCAAACTGTTCCTGAGAGATGGACACTAACGGCGGCGGCGTAGCCGCGGGCAAACGGCAAACCAACCTAAACTGCTGCGCCTAGAAACTTGAAATTTGGTACAGGGGTTCTTTTAATGATGTGAGTGAGCGCTAAGAAAGTATTTTTAAGAAATTTAACTTCTAAAGGGGTAAAATTTATATGGAATTTTCTCATTTCCGGACTAAGAAGTATGAAAGTAGGTATATAAGTTCTAGATTAAAATTAAAAAAGATGTATCAGGTAGATGAAATTTGCTAAATTCCCCCCTTCAGGGGTAAAATGGGGGTGGATGGGTGGTATAAACTTTGTATGGAAATTTTCTCTTTTCTGGACTTAGACGTATGAAAATAAGTATATAAGTTCTAGGTTACAATTAAAAATATCTGTGTAGGTAAAATGGACGATATTTTCCCCTGTAAGGGTAAAATAGCGGGGTAAAAATTGTATAGGAATTTACTCATTTCTAGACTTAGAAGTATGAAAATAGGTAAATAAATTCACGATTACAATTTAAAAAGATCTGTGTAGGTCAACTGGAAAAAAAACCTCCAGAAAAGGTAAAGTTGGTTTGGAAATTTTCTCATTTCTGGACTATGAAGTATGAAAATAAATAGGTATGTAAGTTCTCGATTACAATTAAAAAAGATATATGTGGGTGAAATGGACTGAATTCACTCCTAAAGGGGTAAAATAAGAGGTTAAAGGTTTTATGGAAATTTTCCCATTTCTGGACTTAGAAGTATAAATAATATCCATACTTCCATACTAATACTAATATTATAAATGCGAAAATAACTGTCTGTCGTTTTTTTACGCTAAATTTGGTATGGAGGTGTGAGGCCCGGGGAAGGACATAGGGTTTGTTTGATTCCGGGAAATTCTACTGTTCCCGAGGGATCGACACTAACGCGGGCGGAGCCGCGGGCAACAGCTAGTCATTAAATAAATATGTAGACAAATCATCATCATCATTACAGCCGTAAGAAGTTCACTGCTGGACAAAGGCCCCCAAGGATCTTCGTTCCACGGGAGGTTATTGCCATACTCACCACGCTTGGCAGGCGGGTTGGCGAGCGCAGTTTCTTTAGCTTATTTTTTATTTTTTTATTGAAAAAGGCACACAAACAGATTAAAGACAATACAGAACAGATTTATACTTACAAGATATTATAACTAGATAATAATCCACTACAGTGTACACAGATTGATTAAATTAATGTACAAGCAAGTATTTAAAAATATATCCAACATAAGTAGTGTTTGAATTGAAACAAACAAAGTTATCGATATTTGAATAAATTAAATATTCAATGAAGCAATTATAGATCTTTTAAATTCTGATAAGTTTGGATTGAAAATGTCGAGATCAGAGTTGCTTCTTATGCTTCCGACGCTGCTGTCCATCGAAAGCATTTTAAAGCTGGGGAAAGATGGGAATTTGTTGGATTTGGGGAGGGAAGGTATTGGGATACTACTCGCTTAGATGAATGGGGAAGCAAGTAGCAGCCCGGTAGGGGCCGGGCGCGCGTGTCCTATGCCAAACTGCCAACCACTGGCCAGGCAGTTTAGGATGACACCCTTGACCTATACAAATAGCAGATGTCAAGTCTTTTTTTAAAAAATTCTAACCTTTTGATAAAATTTTCGATCTCTTTGCAAGGCCCAATCAAAAAGTTGTGTGAGTATAGAAACTCAGTGTGTCTAAAAATTATCAAAGAATATTGCTTGGCCCCATAAAGGAAGATATATATAAAAATTGATATTTTATACAAATTTTCGCCATTTTTATAATATCGATCGATCGGAATAAAATTATAAGTACTTCTCAAACCTTCTTGCAAATGCTTACGAGAAACTGTTAAGAATTTCTACCAGTGGAGAAGAGTTGGCCAGACAGCCGTACATACGAAAGCATTAACCCTACCCTTTTATACTTGATCTAAGGGCCAACCTAAATCAGAGACGCTTCGCGCTCGCTCGATCAGAAACACTCGCATTGCACACTTGTGGCCAACACTGTTGTCAGATTTTTCAAGCTGCCTAAAGGCAAGGATCAACGGCTTAACGTGCCTTCCGAAGCACGGAGAAGCTCGAATTATTTTTATGCCACTTGCGGTCACCCATCCAAGCGGGGACCACGCTCGGGTTGCTTAACATGCGTAAGCGCTAATGCCCACTGGGCTATCGGGCTCCTCGATTCAAATAACAATTTGAGTATTATGTGACTACGCAATAAAATGTGGCGCAGCTACCATATCGACAATACGTAAACATGTTTTTGAGATAATGATTTGAGAACGAAATTAGAACATAATTTACATATTCACTCGGTCATAAGAAGTGTCGTAGCAATTCATCATCATTAATCATAGGCGAGCTCCGTGGCGCAGTGGTTAACACGCCAGCCTGCGACACGGGGTTGCCCGGATTCGATTCCCGGTCAGGTCGTGATGGAAAACGATCTTTTTCAGATTCACCTGGGTCTTGGATGTTTATCTATACTAATATTATAACGCTGAAGAGTTTGTTTGTTTGAACGCGCTAATCTTAGGAACTACTGGTTCAAATTGGAAAATTATTTTTGTGTTGTATAGTCCATTTATTGAGGAAGGTTTTAGGCTATAAAACATCCAGCTACGACCAATAGGAGCGAAGCATCAATAAAAAATGTTTTGAAAACGGGGAAAATTATTTATCTTTCCTAAGAAAAAAACCTAATTAATCATAATAACAGCAATTGCCGCTGACGGAGTCGCGGGCAACAGCTAGTCTATACTATACTAATACTAATAATATTATAAAGCTGAAGAGTTTGTTTGTTTGTTTGTTTGAACGCGCTAATCTCAGGAACTACTGGTTCAAGTTGGAAAATTCTTTTTGTGTTGGATAGTCCAGTTATTGAGGAAGGCTTTAGTCTATAAAACATCACGCTGCGACCAATAGGAGCGAAGCATCAATAAAAAATGTTTTGAAAACGGGGGAAAATTATTAATCTATACTAATTAATCATAATAACAGAAATTAGTCTATTATAAATATAGTATCGTTGAGTTAGTATTCTACGATACAAGACAATTTTTTTTTTTTTTATTTATTATTGAAGTAGGCATTTGTCTCCCATCTCACCTGATGGTAACTGACGATGAAGACGAGGATGTTACATGCCTATTCAAGAGATACCCATTTATTCTAATTTACTGTGGGGCTAGCTCAGTTTGTGTGATATGTCCCTATATATTTATTGGGAGCAGTCGGCAGAGTGTAGGTCGTACATAGACCTAGGTCGCTATTCAAACTCCATACGCATGGATTTTTTTCACCATTTTTAGGGTTCCGTACTCAAAGGGAAAAAACGGGACCCTATTAATTTCGCTCCGCTGGCCGTCTGTCTGTCTGTCCGTCTGTCACCAGGCTGTATCTCATGAACGGTGATAGCTAGACAGTTGAAATTTTCAAGATAATGTATTTCTGTTGCCGCTATAACAACAAATACTAAAAAATAGAATAAAATAAATATTTAAGGGGGCTCCTATACAACAAACGTGTATTTTTTGCTTGTTTTTGCTCGATATTGATAACGGCACCAGGTAGACGCTTGAAATATTCACAGAATATTTAGTTATATATTCACTTTAAAAATAAATAATTGAATAATAATAATGAATATTAAAGGGGGGCATACTCCCATACAACAGACATGATTTTTTTGCCGTTTTTATAGATAACGGTACGAGAGCCTTCGTGCGCGAATCCGACTCGCACTTTGCCGGTTTTTTATTTCTTAATTTAGTAAGAGTAGATAACCGAATTGTGGGGTTTGGTTGGACAATGAAAAAGTCTAGAATTAGTTACGTATTCGAGATAAGATAAACACAGGAGAAGTATCAGTTTTTTCTTACTACTTTTCGGCTAGCTCCGTGGCGCAGTGGTCAACACGCCAGCCTGCAACACGAGAGTGCCCGGGTTAGATCCCCGGCCAGGTCAACGTGGAAAATGATCTTTTTCAGATTGGCCTGGGTCTTGGATGTTTATCTTTATATGTATTTGTTATAAAATATAGTATCGTTGAGTTAGTATCCCATAACACAAGTCTCGAACTTACTTTGGGGCTAGCTCTTCATTCTTCATCTTTGTGATTTGTCCGTATATATTTATTTATTTATCAGTCACGTTATACATGATTCATACCCACAGCTGTTCTCGTGACCCTATCAATGTCAGCACATATATATAAAGATATATAAAGTTAATACTATTATCACTTTCACAGCGTTGGTCTAATCTTTTCGTGTTTTATCATAAAGTCAATAACCTATCGTTGAAGTTCAAGGTCACGAAAACGGTCGTTTCGTTGGCGTTTGAATTGTTACTAGTTTTTGGCCGCGGTTTCGTCTGGATCACAATTTGTCAGAAATAAATTAAAGGAAAATATAAAATATCATACGCCTAACCTGAAGGACACTTCAGTCAACTACGCCACCAGATAAAGGAAACGATAAAAAATCTTCTCTTTATTGGTCGATTTCTTACCGCTTGTAGTTTGTAGATTTTGGATATTATTTTATAAGAAAATTTTTATTATTTAAAATGTAAATTTGATGTTTAAAGTACCTTGGAGCCTATTTTCTACATAAATCTTTGAGTTTTTTTTATTGTGTACAGTTTTTTAGCGAGTTTCATTTTTATCCATGGTCAAAAAAGGCTCACGGAAAATAAAATGTACAGACTGACTTCTTGCATCTTCATAATAGTAGATCATTTCAGTGCAAATACCCAAGATCATAAATGTTTGTGGGAAATGAGTTATTTTTAAATACGGTGCAACCCTACTGCAGACGCGTGTCTGAAAACTCCGCAGTTGCCAGTCCGTCGCGAGTGCCGGGGCGTACTGACGCGCAGCACGTGAAAACGTAAACAAAGCCATTGTGTTCGAAAGTTCGAATTTTGATTCGCTGTCAAATCGCGCGCCTTTATTTTACTTTCTCTGTTTTTACTTTTTCTTTGGTTTTTTAAAGTGTAAACTTTATGGCCAGGTACATATGTTGTCGTTACGCGAATTAACTTGTTTGAATATAACTTTTCTTGCGTCGTTTGTATTGTAATACATTCTAGGTAGATTACAGTTTATTATTAAATATTACTATTTATGCGAGTGCGTTACATCAATATTGTATTTGTTATTTGCTGTCAAAGGTTAAACAAATTCACTTTAACGTATGTAATTAGGCATTCCGTTTCTACACAATAGACTTATTTAAATTGAAACCAATTTGAATTAATTTTCCCACAAAATCTAGCCATTTTATTTTTGGCTTCAAAACTTAACTGTGGTGCATAAACAAAATGGATTTAGTCTAATAATAAAAAGATTTAAATTTGGTTAGTTTTGGTGATCGGGCAGTGAAAATTTTATTTATTTATAAACCGAATCAATAACATATAGAATTCAGTTTTTTGGCTATTATGGAGGCTAGTATATGAATTAACAAATTGTAAAATGGAGGTTACGTGAATAGATTTCAAAAACAGACTTTTTTATCAAATGTAGTCTTGTTTTTGTTCGAGACAGCCGTTCTACTTGAAGGTCATAATAATTCCCTTTGTTTTCATCAGATTGTGAAGTGACCGGCCTGGCAGTCTACCAAATAAACTCACAACTTTTCATCTCAGTGACAAAAAGTGACTAAATGACAATGTGTCCATTACGGCACTCTGTTTTTTCCGCGCCGGCAACGAGAAGAAAGTGACAGATCATCAAAATGACATCTGTCAAACGCAAAAAGCGTACACCGTTCACGAATCAAATAAGGACTCGCGTGTCATAGTTAAAGTTTATTTTTTTTAAATCTCAAAACCTTTTTGAAGGTGTGTTTTGATCTCACAGTGCTCAATAGTAAAGACTGATTATCAAACATGATTGCGTTGAAGAAGTTGTATGGGGATGAGCTGTTGAGACTCGCTTTGGTCTTGAGCTTGCTCAAAGCTGATCCTAATGACTATTTGGAGAGAGAGACTCAGCTGATGGCCGGATTACACATATCTAACGGCTCCGACTGGTCTTCTGAACAAGAGGCGCGGACACTGATACGGCCGCGCTTCGTACACCCGAAATCCCTGGATAATATCCTGATAAACTACGAAAGGCAGCTCTTTGAGGAGCTGAACTCCCTGGGTCGCTACGCTAACTCGTACATTGAAAACAATGACCGGATATATAATCGGGCGATTCATACATATTTAGTGAATAACGTAGCCACTGATACAGTCGCCCCTGTGCTAGCGAGCGCGTCGGTCCCGGACGAAGCTCCCGACAACGATGGAGTGTCCGCCGATGACAACGTAGCGCAAGAAGTCAAAGTTTCAGAGGAAATCAGTGCCGAAAATGAAGAACCTGATCCTCAACCAGACGCTGTCGTCACCCTTTCCGCTGATTTCCTAAACAATCACACAGAATCGGATATATTCGCTGAAATAGCTACGCGATCGTTCGACGTCAACGAATTTTTAGTGCAGCCAGCCGAAATGCAGATCAAAAAGGAGCCAGAGGAAGCCAATTCCGACCTTCTAGACGTCAAAGTGAAGAAGGAAAATGACGATCTGTACAGCGACAATGCCATTGACGATTTCGTCCCGTACTTTATGGCGAAATCGGAGAAATTCAACCTGGATGACCCTGAATCTATATACCACCAAAACATGGCTGATTTGCAAGATTATGGAGAACTATTCGAAGACATGAAGGATTTCAGGAGTGATTTAGATATTAACAGTAAGAAACAAGATTTAGAACAGTTTTTGTTGGAAAATACTCCTTTAGACGCGGAAATAAGGGAGTTGGCGCCTATGTTTGAGGATGATTTGGTGTTGGATGTAAAGAGGGAGCGAGCAAGCACTAGTTTCACGTCGGCGAGTTCCAGTGGTGTGAGCGAGATGGAGCTATCTCGTGCAGACATCAAGTCGGAATCGGATGAAGGGCACCACAGTGGGGATGAGCTCACGCAAGAGGTAAGTCATGCATGAAGTATTTCCTATTTTGTAGAATTTATACAGCTCCTTCGACAAAGGTTTGGGGCAAGTTCAGTAGGCCATACTGCCCCCTTGTCCAGTACAGGACCTCAATGAGGCTAATGATAAGGCGATCAGCGTAGCCAAATATTGATCAAAAGAAAGCTAATCAAATGGAACCCAAAAGAGAAGATAAGTAACCATAGATAGTTTAACTATGAACAAATATTTGTAAGGATCAAATAATAACAAGAAAAAAGTCGTCATGTAAATGAGATCGGCAAATTTTAATTTGAAAGAAAGAAAGAAAAAAATGTTTATTTGATATAAATAAATAAATATATACGGACAAATCACACAGATTGAGCTAGCCCCAAAGTAAGTTCGAGACTTGTGTTATGGGATGCTAACTCAACGATACTATATTTTATAACAAATACATATAAAGATACACATCCAAGACCCAGGCCAATCTGAAAAAGATCATTTTCCATCTTGACCTGGCCGGGGATCGAACCCGGTCACTTCGTGTCGCAGGCTGGCGTGTTGACCGCTGCGCCACGGAGCTAGTCAAAATAATATATAATAATAAAATAATATATCAATCATACAAACAGAACAAGAATAATAATGATTTCTAATTATATAAACCGGACATATTTGTGTCTATATCAAAAAGGCCTCCTTTCAGCATAAAGTTGTGGTGAACACAACAATTTAGTAAGAGGGTAGTATTTTCGTATATTGCGGATATGTTATGGAGTTGTTTGATTTTCGTGTGTGTAAGTGGCCAACACTGGTGACAAATTCCAAGCTGCCTAAAGGTATCTGACATAGCTTAACGACTGCCATCAATGATGACAGCCGGAACTTCCGAACTACGGAAGAACTCGAGACTTGTTTGTACCACTTGCGGTCACCCATCACAGTGGGGACTGCGCCCAGAGTTGCTTAACTAACGTAAGCGCTATTAATGCTCGCGACCACTGGGCCGGTATAATTTCAACCATATTCGCAGCCGTATCAATTTGCGACACTCCATACCAACCTGCAGGCCACCTACTCTACACGTTTTTATCGCCATTTCAGATTACATTGCGGCTTTCGTATGATTAATTCATCCTTATCCTTACTAATATTATAAATGCGAAAGTGAGTTTGTTTGTTTGTTTATTTGTTTGTTTGTTACGCTTTCACGCCGTATCTACTGAACCGATCAGCATGAAATTTTGCATACAAGTTCTCTGGAGTACGGAGAAGGACGTAGGCTACCTTTTATCCTGGGAAAAAGTTCTATTCCCAAGGGATCGACATTGACGCGGGTGGAGCCGCGGGCGAAAGCTAGTTATTTTATAAAGAGGAACGATTTGATTGTTTGTTTGTTTGCATTGAATATGCTCCGAAACCACTGGACTGATTTGAAAAATTGTTTCATCGTTAAAATCCTGCGTAATCCTTAATAAAAATAGCCTATAGAATATTTTCCAGGGAGCTGCATGAAATACTCAAGGTGTGAATAAATACTAGAATAAATACATCTACCCGGGCGAAGCCGGGGCGGGGCACTAGTTTAAGATAATGGGTGATTTTGAACCTAACTATACTGAAATCCTGGAATCAGAATCCCTAATGGAATACACAATTGCAAGAAAAAAAGGTAAAAAATGAAAAAAAAAAAATATATAATAAAATATTTGACATTCAATAGAAATTCGCCCAGCTTATCGCCTTTGTATAGGAAGCCTATTTTTTTTTGCTATAAACAGAGACGGATAGCGGAGCGATATTAATAGGGTCCCGTGTTTACCCTTTGTGTACAGAACCCTAAAAAAGATTGGCTGTAAAGTCAGTTTACGGACGATGATTTTAAGTGATATCGGTGGAAGAGAGATAGATGCGTCACAAGCCGAACGCTTAGGGATCGTGCCTCTCTATCGCTTGTTCCGCGCTCTGGCGTGAAGAAACGTGACATTTTGTCGTGCGTGCAGACAGCGTAAATTTTTTTATAAGATATATCTTTATCACGTCAAAAACAACTTTAATTTCCAAGAAGGTTCTACAGTCTTTACTTCAATTTGTTCATATCATCATCTTGACAGCTCCGTAGCGCAGTGGTTAACACGCCAGCCTGCGACACGGAGTGCCCGGGTTCGATCCCCGGCCAGGTCAAGATGGAAAATGATCTTTTTCAGATTGGCCTGGGTCTTGGATGTTTATCTATATATGTATTTGTTATAAAATATAGTATCGTTGAGTTAGTATCCCATAACACAAGTCTCGAACTTACATTGGGGCTAGCTCAATGTGTGTGATTTGTCCGTATATATTTATTTATTATTATTTATCATCATCATTTCGAGTAGGTGTCACGGTCAATCGACCATGCACACCCTGGTGTCAGAGTTCTTCGGAACCGCCTCTCGGCCTCTGACGTGGTTCCTTTAACGACTACCAGATGGCAGTTGTTGTTGTTCATATCGATTCATAGGTACTCCCCTCCCAACCTCTAACACCCTGTTTAGAAGGTCTTTAACCTTTGATCAAATATAATGGTAGATACACAGTCTCATACAAAATGAAGCCTAAATAATGTCCCCGAGCCAAAACATCATCATCATCAGGTCTTTTTAGTCTCCACTGCAGGAGCAGCCTCCATGGTCCAGTGGTTAAGGCGTTTGCCTGTTGACCCGGGGGTCGTGGGTTCGATTCCCACCGGAAGCATACTTTGTTTAGTTGTTTCCAGTTTGATTAGGACATTGCAGGCTTGAATCACCTGATTGTCTGATGAAAAGATTCCGTGCTTCGGAAGGCACGTTAAGCCGGTGGTCCCGGCTGCCATCTGGTAGTCGTTAAAGGAACCACGTCAGAGGCCGAGAGGC
This sequence comes from Elegia similella, assembly GCA_947532085.1. Classification (NCBI taxonomy): domain Eukaryota; kingdom Metazoa; phylum Arthropoda; class Insecta; order Lepidoptera; family Pyralidae; genus Elegia; species Elegia similella. The sequence continues at coordinate 4,657,889 of OX383950.1, read as the reverse complement.
GGTTCCGAAGAACTCTGACACCAGGGTGTGCATGGTCGATTGACCGTGACACCTACTCGAAATGAATGATGATGACTGCAGGAGCATGACCTGACCCTCTCTGTTCTGTACTACCGGAGCCATACTTGGCCAGAGCAGACAGAGGATTTGGCCTACACTCTCCTCGCTGTCCCGACGGGTTGTAGAGGCCTCATTGATGTTTATAAGCTTTGTTTAGCTTGTTTTTCCTAAGTCGCCTTTTACGACATCCATGGGAAGACTCGGAGTGGTCCTATTCTACTCCACCGGCAACCACACGGCCAAAACATCATGTATACTTACAAACAACAACAAAAACGGTACATACTGAAAGTATGACACTCCATCTTTCTTTTTCACTTTTGACGCGTAGTTTTTGCATCTTTTCACTGACCTTCGTCATCGCGAGACGTGTGAGTGCTAGCGCGGTTTATTGAAACTGTGGACAAAACAGCTCCGAAACTCGATTAGTGCGCTGTTTTGCCGATGCCACTTTTCGAGCGCGAATCGTGTATCTACCGTTATATTTGATCGAAGGTCGTAATTGAAGATAATTTATTTAACGATTCCTATAATCGATTTTTATGCCATAATTCGTAAGCGGGCTGCCTCGGCGCTGCAGAGACTCCGTGGGAGTTCTAACAGCATCCTTAATACACTAGCAGCCAAAATTGATGGGCCTTTTGTGAGGCATTGGGCGGATCTGCCGGCCTATTTGCTAACTCAGTGACCAACGTTTTGATACTCACTTCAAAATACATTGCGGGTTTCCTATGATTGACTATTTTTATTAAAGATATATAAAACGTAATGTACTTTGAAATGATTATCAAAATGTTGTACACTGAGTTAGCAAATAGGCCGGCAGCTCGTGCATAGAGGTGTCCATATTATAAATTAAATGTTTTCTAGCTCGCAATTTACTAACATTAGGATAAGTATTTTGATTGTTTTTTTATTACTAATACTCTATGGATCATGATCTGAAATAAAGAACTTATTATTATTATTATATTATAACGTATATGTTAGTTAGTGACAGTCAAGTTACCATAATAACAAAACCTATTTCAAAATGGCGGTTTGACACTTTTGACACATTTCAAACAGAAAGGGAGGGGGGGGGGATTAGCATATTTTCTGGAGGTGGTGATGACGTCAGTAACATTTGTGAAAATGAAACCAATGTTTACGTAAACTTGGAGGGGGAAGATATTTTTTTTCTTTTGCTAAAGGGGGAGGGGTAAAAACAGCTGATATTCTGCTTACGTAATACTAGTAAACAAACAAATATATTTTGTGAAAATGATGTCAATGGTTACGTAAACTTGGGGGAGGGGGGAAAAGCTTTTCTTACTTTTGCTGACAAGGGGGAGGAAGGGGTTAAAAATAGGTGATATATTGCTTACGTAATACTTGAACGGCCTCTAAACACGATCAAATCAAAATCTAATTCTGTACTTTGGTAATAAATTACTTGAAATATTTTAGTTACGCTCGTCCTGCCAAGTGCGAGTCGGACGCGCGCACAAAGGGTTCCGTACCGTTATCTATAAAAACGGCAAATATTTATTTTATTCAATTTTTTAGTCATCATCATCATTTCGAGTAGGTGTCACGATCAATCGACCATGCACACCCTGGTGTCAGAATTCTTCGGAACCGCCTCTCGGCCTCTGACGTGGTTCCTTTAACGACTACCAGATGGCAGCCGGGACCACCGGCTTAACGTGCCTTCCGAAGTACGGAATCATCTTTATTATCAGACAATCAGGTGATTCAAGCCTGCAATGTCCTAACCAAACTGGAAACAACTAAACAAAGTATGCTTCCGGTGGGAATCGAACCCACGACCCCCGGGTCAACAGGCAAACGCCTTAACCACTGGACCACGGAGGCTGTAAATTTTTTAGTGTTCGTTATTAAAGCGGCAACAGAAATACATCATCTGTGAAAATTTCAACTGTCTAACTATCACGGTTCATGAGATACTGCCTGGTGACAGACGGACAGCGAAGCCATTTTTTTTATTAATAACTAGCTTTCGTTTGCGGCTCCGCCCGCGTCTTTGTCGATCCCTCGGGAACATTACTCCCGGGATAAAAGGTAGCCTATGTCCTTCTCCGTACTCCAGAGAACTTGTATGCAAAATACCATGATGATCGGTTCAGTAGTTACGGCGTGAAAGCGTAACAAACAAACGAATAAACAAACAAACTCACTTTCGCATTTATAATATTAGTAAGGATAAGGATTTGCGTTTGACCTCTATCTTGACTGATGGGAAGCAAAGATGGTCTAGGGTGGTACACGCAAACTCAAATAATGCCTATTCACTCTTGCTTGCCTTTAAAAATCCCTAAATCGGGAAACAGTGACGCGGGGAGTGAAGTCCATACCTTCGCGGTTCGCATAATGAAGGAGGCGAATCTAGAGGTACGATGAGCAAGATTCCGTACCCAAAGGGTAAAAACGGGACCCTATTAATATGGCTCCGCTGTCCGTCTGTCACCAGGCTGTATCTAATTAACCATGATTGCTAGAGAGTTGAAAATTTCACAGATTATGTATTTCTGCTGCCGCTGTAACAACAAATACAAAAAAATATAATCAAATAAATATTTCAGGGGGCTCCTATACACAAAAAGTGATGTTTTTGCTCGATATTGATAACGGCAATAGATAGACGCTTGGAATATTTACAGAATATTAAATTATATATATTCACTTTAGGGGGGCTCCCATGCAACAGACATGATTTTTTTTGCCGTTTTTATAGATAATGGTACGGGACCTTTCGTGCGCGAGTCCGACTCGCACTTGGCCGGTTTTTTACCCTTTGGGTACGGAACCCTAAAAATCCCGTAAAATGAATGACAAAATTAGTCCAAATTCCTGTAAGATTCCCAAGGAATACGCATAAAAGCTATTTATGTATTAAAATTAATTATTTTATGTTACAATGAATTAATCTCCCGAATTGTAACCTTGACCGGCTTTGGAAAACAGGACTTGTTTCTGGGGCGTTTGGCACCGCACCAAGGTCCAACTCGACTCCCAGATACTTACCTACCTAGCTTTTACCTGTAATACATTCATATTAAGTCTTAAAACTATGAAATCGGCCATTTCTATAGAGAATTTAGAGTAAATTGATTTTTTTTACCGTTTTTAGTTTAGGATTCTTCCACGCGGGTTTGGGAGAAAAGAAAAAAAAACCGGCCAAGTGCGAGTCGGACTCGCGCACGGAGTGTTCAGTACTATTATCCTTACTAATATTATAAATGCAAAAGTGTGTTTGTTTATTTGTTTGTTTGTTTGTTACGCTTTCACACCGTAACTACTGAACCGATCTTCATGAAATTTTGCATACAAGTACTCTGGAGTACGGAGAAGGACATAGGCTACCTTTTATCCCGGGAATCCTTACTAATATTATAAATGCGAAAGTGAGTTTGTTTGTTTGTTGGTTACGCTTTCACGCCGTAACTACTGAACCGATCTTCATGAAATTTTGCATACAAGTACTCTGGAGTACGGAGAAGGACATAGGCTACCTTTTATCCCGGGAAAAAGTACTATTTCCGAGGGATCGACATTGACGCGGGCGGAGCCGCGGGCGAAAGCTAGTCTATAATAAGTTAAATATTATTAAAAAAAAATTATAATATATAACAAAAAATTTATACTTTTCGCAATTTTTCCTTTATCTGTGCTATACGATGTTGCTTCGTACCAAATTTCAAGATTCTGAGTTCACGGGAAGTACCCTGTAGGTTTTGATTCCCTTGCGAATGTCGAAAAAACACAAAAATTTGCGACATAAACGGCTATATCTTTTGATTGCGTTGACTTATAACTTATTAACTTATAAGTTTAATTTTTTCACAACTCCAAGGAACAGTAGACCTGAGTATTTGATATGAATTTCAGCTTGATACCTCTACGCGTTCCTAAGAAAAAGGGTCTTGACATACCGACAGACAGACAGACGGACAACCGAGTGATCCTATAAGGGTTACTTTTTACCTTTAGAGTTACGAAACCCTAAAAACGTTAAATGTGCCAGCTGCTCTTCTTCCCGCGCAGATCGTAAAAGCCGATCGAGGGAATGGGTAAAATCTGAGGAATCATGTTAAAAGGCGATGCTGCTAGCAACCCATCGCTATTTGATTCCGTTTTCCATCTACACGCCCTCCAACATGCTAAATGTGACCATAAGGTCTTAAAGACCTAGGCTCTGTTTACCCCGCACGGGAAAAAGACGTGATATGTTTAGACTATGTATGTTATATTTATTTATATTTCAAAGGGATAACGCAGCGTTTTCGACGAAAGCTGCCGGGCGGCTTGAGTTTTTCCCATCCCTCCAACAATAATCGTTATATTTCAACCAATTTAAAAAAAAACCTTAACAGATTATATACATAAACCTTCCTAATTAATCCCACTATCTATTAATGAAAAGCTAATGAAAATACGTGCAGTAGTTGCCGTGTGGTTTCCGGCAGAGTAGAATAGGACCACTCCTAGTCTTCCCATGAATGTCGTAAGAGGCGACTCAAGAAATACAAGCTAAACAAAGCTCATAAACATCAATGAGACCTCTCCAACCCGTCTGGCCAGCGAAGGGAGTGTAGGCCAAAGCCTCTGTCTGCTCTAGCCAAGTATGCCTCCGGTAGTACAGAGAGGGTCATGCTCCTGCAGTGGAGACTCAAAAGACCTGATAATGATGCAGTAATTTTTGAGTTTATCGCGAACAGACAGACGGTGGAGGACTTTGTTTTATATGTAGTGATTTACTGTATATGCATGTGCAAGGTGAACTAGTAGGATGCAACGCTGCTAATGCTAGGTCACGATATCACAATGTAGGTCAGTATTCTGTGAGGGCGAGGGTCTGACACTGAAATTTATGATATAAACTAGCTTTCGCCCGCGGCTTCGCCCGCGTTAATGTCGATCCCTCGGGAAGAGTACTTATTCCCGGGGTATAAGGTAGCCTATGTCCTTCTCTGTACTCCAGAGAACTTGTATGCAAAATTTCATGATGATCGATTCAGTAGTTACGGCGTGAAAGCGTAACAAACAAACAAACAAATAAACAAACAAACTCACTTTCGCATTTATAATAATAGTTAGGATTAGGATAGGATTTTCAATCAATCAGTATATTTATTTGTCAAACTGATACAGATGACAGAAAAAAGAGCAGAGCGCTATGAATAGCATACAAATATTAAGATAACCAAATAACTACATACATATATACATAGTGTCACGTCTTTTTCCCTTGCGGGGTAGACAGAGCCTAAGCCTATAAGACATATAGGCCACGTTTAGCATCTCATTCACCGAACGAAGCATATAAGTGGCAAAGCTTCTACTCAAACGTCGATTTTCTGGGAGATATAGATAGATAGATGAATTCTATTTATTAGTGGGCGTAGCGGCTAGCAACCCCTATTTTCTTAAATTGTTTTTAAATAGCATTACAATGCTCGGTATATTATTAAAATTGAAAATATGTGATGAAAAAGAACTCGGCCACAGGTAGGATTCGAACACACGTCCCTTAGGTTAGCGCCCTAAGTGTAATACCATTACACCACCGTGACTTCGTATCACCGTGTCGAATGTGGCTGAGCTTTTTCATCACATATTTTTAAACTAGCTGTTGCCCGCGACTTCGTACGCGGCAATTTCTGTTATTTGATTAATTAGTACCTATAGATGTATAATTTTCCCCCGTTGATGCTTCGCTCCTGTTGGTCGTAGCGTGATGTTTTATAGCCTAAAGCCTTCTTCAATAAATGGACTATCCAACACAAAAATCATTTTCCAATTTGAACCAGTAGTTACTGAGATTATGAGGCTATAAAACATCACGCTGCGACCAATAGGTGCGAAGCATTAATAAAAAATGTTTTGAAAACGGGGGAAAATTATTCATCTATACAATTAATCAAAATTACAGAAATTTCCGCGGACGAAGTCGCGGGCAACAGCTAGTTTAATCATAATTGTTTCCCTCTTTTCTGGCTGTTTAACAAATTCGCCGCGTTAACAGGTCATTGACCGCGGTTCTTGACCTCCACTGGTTGATGCTATAATAAATATTTGCATAGATATAAGGCATTTTTTACTACTCGTTAACATATACAGATTTTTGTTTAAATATGAATGCTAGTGTAAATATATTTATTTGAGACAATGCCTATAATATTCCTCGAAAGCCTTATTTCTTAGCTTAGCTTGAAACCTTATTTCTTACTAAGCTATAGTTTGGGTTTTCAAGCGGTCCATGCTGGTCTAAGAGAAGAAAAACCGGCCAAGTGCTAGTCGGACTCGCGCTCGTTAGACAGTTCAAATTTTCACAGATGATGTATATCAGGTGCCGTTATAACAACAAATACTAAAAACCAGAATAAAATAAATATTTAAGGGGGCTCCCATGTAAGAAACGTGACTTTTTGCTCGCTATGGACAAAGACGACAACAAGTGGACGCTTAAAATATTTACAGAATATTTAGTTATATATTCTCTTAAAAATAAAAAAAAAAATAATTACCTATAATAAAATTAATATTTAAGGGGGGCTCTTATCATCATCTCAGCCGCAAGAAGTCCACTGCTGGACATAGGCCTCCCCCAAGGATTTCCAATAAGAAATGGAAGGGCTCCCATACAACAGCCTTTTTTGCCGTTTATACGGAAATTATATTTATATTGTATGTAATGGTACGGAACCCTTCGCGCGAGCCCGACTCGCACTTGGCCGGTTTTTTTTAATAGAAGAGACAAAATAAAATTATTGTTTTTTGAAATCAATAAATGTGAGCTATGCAAGGGTAAGCTATCATTTCTTCAACTTCTCAGGGACGCACAACTTCTACCTGTGTGCCCAGATTGCCTAGGTCTAGTCTAGGCTAATGCCCTAACGTCTGGCTGCGTGGCGTTCACCCTTAAGGTCAAAGGGCAACGATTTAGGCAGCACTGAGACGATTTTTGGAAACAAAGGGCAGAATCTAAGCACCAGACAGAGTTCAAATCTTTTTGGTAACCATTTGAGTGTATTATCTACAGTTATAAATATATTTTTATGTCAATATACATACATACATATTTTCACGTCTTTGTCTCTTACGGGGTAGATAGAGCCTAAGGTCATAAGACCAAAAGGCCACGTTTAACGTGTTGGTGGGCGTAAAGGTGAAAAACGGAATCAAAATAGTGTAGCCGCATCGCCTATTGTCATGATTCTTTAGATTTTCGCCCATTCCCTTGACCGGCTTCTACGGTCTGCGCGGGAAAAGAAGCAACTGGCACATTTTACGTTTTTTTTCCTTCCTCTCACTTGTGTGTGAGAAGCTTTTATTATAAACGAATCCACACTGTAAAGAGTTTTCCAAGACAAATCAAATGAGCCCAAACACGATTGGTGTACCTTGTTTATTTTTAGAGTTCCTATGGCCACCTTCTGACTCCATCATCAGACCAGCGCAACGATTCCATAATTTTGTATTGTCATCCGATTTACACATGCATGCAAAATTTCAGCTTAATCAGTAACCGGGAAGTGGATCAAATTTTACTTGAAAGATTTGATTACAGACAAACAACGGGACAGGTGAATCTTAACAAAAGCTTGTAATTATAATCTATGTCCCATTCCAAAAAAATTTAGTAGAGAGGAAAGATTTGATTGTTTGTTTGTATTGAATAGGCTCCGAAACGACAAAATTAATATCTTCAAGTGGCTTCCATACATATCATCATCATTATCATTAGGTCTTTTTAGTCTCCACTGCAGGAGCATGACCCTCTCTGTACTGCCGGAGCCATATACTTGGCCAGAGCAGACAGAGGATTTGGCCTACACTCTCCTCGCTGGCCAGACGGGTTGGAGAGGTCTCATTGATGTTTATGAGCTTTGTTTAGCTTGTATTTCCTAAGTCGCCTCTTACGACCTCCATGGGTATACTAGGAGTGGTCCTATTCTACTCTGCCGGAAACCACACGGCCATACATATAATAAAGTGGTAATAATTTTTTGAAGTGAAAATTTCTTTCGGCATTGTGCACTTTTTAGTATGGGTAAAAAATGTTAAACTCGCGGACACGTGACCTGATCGAAAATTCGTAAGACGGACACGTGACCTGAGACCGCCGGCGCGGCGTAGGAGAGGAAGTAAAATCCCCCTCTTTTCCATACTTATAATAAAATATCCTTAAAGGCGTTGTGCACTTTATGGGATGGGTAAAAAATGTTAAACTCGCGTCGGGACACGTGACCTGACCGAAAATTCGTAAGACGGACACGTGACCTGAGACCGCCGACGCGGCGTAGGATAGGAAGTAATAACGCCCTCTGTTTCTGTCCCGCGAGGTTTTTACTTCTGCCGTTTTCATTTCCGTTGTTTTTTTTTTGTTATACGGAACACTCCGTAAGAAAGTCTTGTTCGCACTTGGCCAGTTTCCCCTTCAACACGTGGCACACTGCCACCGCGTGTAATTGAAAACGACAGTGAACGTATTTGAAAACGAACCATTTTGATAAAAATAGAACGCCATTTTGTTTATTATGATAGCTGTTATCATTTCAGAGAGACGCAATTTTTTTTTAAATCTATACTAATATTATAAAGCTGAAGAGTTTGTTTGTTTGAACGCGCTAATCTCAGGAACTACTGGTTCAAATTGGAAATTTCTTTTTGTGTTGGACAGTCCATTTATTGAGGAAGGCTTTAGGCTATAAAACATCACGCTGCGACCAATAGGAGCGAAGCATTAATAAAGAAATGTTTTGACAACGGGGAAAAATTATTCATCTATACGAATTAAACATAATAACAGAAATTGCCGCGGACGAAGTCGCGGGCAACAGCTAGTCTATGATATAAGTGCATGCAATTTCATCCATTTCGTCATTTTGTTAGCCCACTTTTCAGGAGTCATTCTACAGATGTGGCCTGCCCAATCCCACTTCAGTTTAGCTGTTTTGTGTCCCACATCGGCAATACCTGTTTTAGAACGAAGTGTGGCATTTGGAACTCTGTCTATCCTTTTCAGCCTTTTTCCTTTTTCTTATTGGACAGAAACAAGTGGAAGGAAATGGGGGAGACCTTTGCCCAGCAGTGGAACAATATAGGTTAGATAAAAAGAAAGTGCATGCGTTCTCACGATATTCTATTATTATTATTATAAACTAGCTTTTGCCCGCGACTTTGTCCGCGTGTACTTTAGTTATCTTTGCCTGCGCAGATCGTTTTTAGTTGTAACTAGTGCCCGCGACTCCTTTCGCGTACATTTGTATGGGGGCCACGTCTCATAACTGGAGAAAAAATTTAAGTAGCCTATCCTGTGTCCTATGCGTCTAAATGTTTAGCTACCAAGTTTCATCATCATCATCATTTCGTGTAGGTGTCACGGTCAATCAACCATGCACACCCTGGTGTCAGAGTTCTTTGGAACCGCCTCTCGGCCTCTGACGTGGTTCCTTTAACGACTACCTGATGACAGTCGGGACCAACGGCTTAGCGTGCCTTCCGAAGCACAGAATCCTAAAAATGACCGAGTAAACTGACTGCACTGTCCGGCTTAATTTCTTCTTCTTCCTCCTTATCCTTCTCCCACTATTCTAAAAGTAAATCTGTGGCTTTTACTATAAAATCTTTTAAAAATATTATACTTTAGAAAGCCGGACCGGACGCAGTTGAATTTGGCCGGACACGCAACCGAAAAGCCTGACAATGTCCGGCTTTGTCCGGACACCTGATAACGCTAACCACAGAAGTACTTTGACCAAATTGTTTCGCATAAATCACATATCACTCGACAGGAGCACGAGTGGCTGTTTTGCGTCATCAGCACGTGTCCGCGACGCTGAAGTTGGAGCAGGACGGCAATAGTCTATGAAGCGGTGCGAGTGAGATAGACATAGTCAGCGCAAAAAGAAATTTATTATGTATGTACGTGTTGTTTAAAGAGATTTTTTACGCGTTTAGTGTTAAAATTTATTCATTCATTCATGATTTCCAAAGTCCACGGCTGGACAAAGGCCTCTCCCAAGGAGTTCGTTCCGTGAGAGGATATTGCCATACTTATTTATTTTTATTTATTTAAAAACTTTTTGAGCCTATGGAGCCTCAGTAGGTGGACTTAATGCTAAAAGCATTCTCTCCCAGTCAACCTTGAGAAGAAAAACAGATAAAAAAGTAGGTAAAGTGTGATAAAAAAAAAGATATAATAAAGTACAAATTTAGTAAGGATGGAAGTCATATGTACATAAACAGTTTACATATAAATATTTCATAAATATTAATACATATAAGTATAATAAATATATACTAACATATACATACACAAATTAGAAGGAAGGGATAAATTAATCTGCTAACTCAACATCAGAGAGAAAAGTGTGCAACTTTTTCTTAAAAAGGAATCTGTTTGAGATCTGTCGAATACTCACACGCTTGGCGAGCGCAGTTTCTTTGACTTATGCTTCCGACGCTGCTGCACATCGAAAGCATTAAGATATTTGACTAGTTCCGTGGCGCAGCGGTCAACACGCCAGCCTGCGACAAGGAGTGACCGGGTTCGATCCCCGGCCAGGTCAAGATGGAAAATGATCTTTTTCAGATTGGCCTGGGTCTTGGATGTTAATATATAATAAAATAATGTCAAATATAGTATCGTTGAGTTAGTATACTACGAGTCTTGAACTTATCTTGGAGCTAGCTCAATCTGTGTGATTCGTCCGTATACGTATATTTATTTATTTATACTATTCAGTGAGGAAACGGGGCACTATGCCGCACAGACCCTTATTAGTTAAGTGTTAAAAAGTCACAGATACTTATATGTGAACTTACTGTTACCCGCGACTTTGTCCGCGTCGGCTTTGAATGCGATGCAGAGAGAATTTAAACGCGATGCGACAACCTACCTCTCATTTTTCCGTTCAGCAGTTTTTAAGTTATCTATATCTATACTAATATTATAAAGCTGAAGAGTTTGTTTGTTTCTTTGAACGCGCTAATCTCAGGAACTACTGGTTCCAATTGGAAAATTATTTTTGTGTTGGATAGTCCATTTATTGAGGAAGGCTTTAGGCTATAAAACATCACGCTGCTACCAATAGGAGCGAAGCATCAATAAAAAATATTTTGAAAACATCTATACTAATAAAAAAACGAATAAATCATAATAATAGAAATTGCCGCGGACGAAGTCGCGGGCAACAGCTAGTTGCCTAGTTATGGAATAAACTTCAAAACACACAAATACAATTTACGTTTATTATATAAGTAGTATAGTATGATGGACGTACGACGCAAAATCACCAGTGCAGTGGAGAAATACAAAAACAGGAGCAAGAGAAACGTATTTGATTTACATTTAAATAAAATAAATAAATAAATAATAAATAAATAAATATATACGGACAAATCATCAATTTCTGTTATTATGATTCATAAGTTTTTTCCCGCGTTTTCGAAACATTTTTTATGGATATTTCGCTCCTATTGGAAGCAGCGTGATGTTTTATAGCCTAAAGCCTTCCTCGATAAATGGACTATCCAACACAAAAAGAATTTTCCAAATTGAACCAGTACTTTCTGAGATTAGCGCGTTCAAACAAACACACTCTTCAGCTTTATAATATTAGTATAGAAGTATAGATTTGATTTCCTAAAAAGTAAAATGGCGCTAGCTACTAAGACGTGGGACATGCGATCACAAGGAAACTCTTTGCTCTTGAAAATAAGGTCATGAACGGTCGAGGTCACTCAAGGTTGGCTTCAAGTGTGGGCGTTACCTAGAAAGCTACAAACATATAGGAAATTGGATAGATTGTTGTAAAAGATTTGAGTTCTTACAGTCTCGAGACTCGAGTCATGAAAAATGACTCGAGACTACACAGTTCGTATCCACATAGTCATTACCCAGGCAAGTAGTGCGTGAGCTGTCGCATAGTTAATCATCATCATTTCGAGTAGGTGTCACTGTCAATCGACCATGCATACCCTGGTGTCAGAGTTCTTCGGAATCGCCTCTCGGCCTCTGACGTGGTTCCTTTAACGACTACTAGATGGCAGCCGGGCCCAACGGCTTAAGGTGCCTTCCGAAGCACGGAATCCTAAAAATGACCGACTAAGCTGACTGCTCTGTCTCCAAACTGGAAACAACTAAACAAAGTATGCTTCCCTTGGGAAACGAACCCACGACTCCCATCTATAGGCAAACGCCTTAACCACTGGACCACGGAGGCAGTTAATAGCTACTAAAAAAAGTATTCTTAGTGACTATTAAAACGTTGTACACTAAGTTAGCAAATAGGCCGGCTGCTCGTCCATTCCCTTGATCGTTGTTTACGATTGGCAAGTATATATTTGTCTATCATGTAATAAGAGATTTGATTCTACAGTTTTCTCCGTCAAACATCAAGCATAAAGTATTGTTTTTCTCGTTCTGAAAAAAAAAACAAAGGACTGACGAATCGACCAATCGACAGTTATCGTGATTCATATGATTACGAATGATATCAAACTCTTTTGTTCTGGACTCGTTGATTGCATTTACGTATATTACTTACTTTGATAAAAAAAAAAGTATTATGGGCTTAACTCACCCATCATTTTATTCCCTTACTCCTAAACCCGATCATATAAACCAAAATCCTTATGTAGCCCTTCAGGCACTTAGGGACCAATACTGGACTGAGTTTCTTTCGGCATATTCTTCTCAGCAGTGGTCGTTTCGAAACGCTAGTAGCATAACGATTTTGCAAATATTAAAAATAATAATATGACGTTCAGAAAGAGATACATGATATCCAAATTTGAATAAAATTCTATTTCATTTCATTTCATTTCAAAACGAATTCTCTAATTCGGTCGTAAATTACTTGGTTTTGGTATTAACTTTTTATTACTGTATAAGCTGTAAACGAAAGTTGACGAAAAATTAGACTTGACGAAAAGAGAGTTTGACAAAAAATGTAATTTGATGAAAAGGGAACTTGACTAAGCAATAACTAGACGAATAGTGAAATTGACTTATGCAATAAGACTCCAAATTTTGTATAAAAACTACTATAAAATTACCGCCAAAACGTCACTTTTGTCTGGCAGTTCTTTAAATATATCAAATGCAAAATAATGAACCATATCTTATACAGTACCAAATGAAAAGTTATACCAAAAATACTACCCCAATCTAATTTACTATCGAAGAACAGAATTAGATTTTTTTATTTGTTAGGATTTACAAGTAAGAGAATAAAATTATGCATGGCGTTAGTTTCGCTGGTCTTAGCCCCTTTAAACATACCTACATGTTGCAATCGTTGCGCAATCAAAATTGTATACAATTATTTTGCTAAGTATGCTTTGTTTACATTATTCAAATTAAGTACATACATATTTTGATTACATTGCATAAAATAAAAGTGCAATAAATATATTATTTTGTGAAATCACTGGTTCAAATATACTAGCAGCGCCATCTGTCGTCGAGTAGCCGAGTTATTCAAAGAAATTCAGAAGCAAGCATCTAGCGCCATCTAGTTAGCAAGTAATACGACTGTAGAGCTGGTTGCGAACAGGGATTATAGTATTGTTCTGAGAATGTAATAGATGGCGCTACGGGTATGAGATTATGATAAAATGGAGAAGTGGCAATCTACTGCTATCACAATTTTGATATTTCGATTATTATAACAAACAACTATTCCCGACACACCGAATTTCTTTTAACATTAGAATCCTACACTATCTGTGATAAAAATAGGCTATAGAAATAAATACCTACCGAGGCGGGCCGCTAGTGTTTATTCTATAATACTAAGACTAAAAGATAAAGGGTCCAGCAAAACTGGCTACTCTGTCCGGCTATCAGCACTAACTCCACCCAAATCCAAATTTAATATCATCGGATTATTTTCGGCCATAGCCATATTTACTTCTCTTTATTGTATATAAATAAAAATATGAGTCTGACAGTTAATTTTATATTTTCGGATCCCGCTGCGTTGAACAATACGACTTGAGGACGACCCCTATGGGCAAAGACCCCAAGTTTGACTCGAAACATAATTCACTGTTTGTATACAAAATGCACTTTTATTTTCAAGTACACAATAAGGACCAAATTCGTTGTATCATATTGGGGTCTTGTTACCTTTTATTCATAATTATTTTGAATCATTGGAACGTCCGAATGAATGTAACAAATCGTAACATTTCGTTCGAAATTGAACTCTGTGGCAAATAAAATTAGGATCATTTTCAAATGAAGATACCTTTTTATCTTTTTAAGTACCGTTCATCCAGCCAGTTCGTTATTAATTTCTTATTTAAGCCAATTAAATATGGCGGATCGATTAAATTTCTAATATAAATTAAAATGAGTACATATTGATATGTAACATTTGGATCAAAGTTGTTTCATCATCATCATCACCAGGTCTTTTTAGTCTCCACTGCAGGAGCATGACCCTCTGTATTACCGGAGCCATACTTGGCCAGAGCAGACGGAGGATTTGGCCTACACTATCTTCGCTGACCAGACGGTTTGGAGAGGTCTCATTGATGTTTATGAGCTTGTTTAGCTTGTATTTCCTAAGTCGCCTCTTACGACCTCCATGGGAAGACTAGGAGTGGTCCTATTCAACTCTGCCGGAAACCACACGGCTAAAAAAGTTTAGAAAAAGCTATCAACAACTTGTTTGATGTACAACATGTATAGCGGCTGGTAAGACCGACTGCCGCGCTATATTGTTTGGTTTTCGTGTAAGTGGCCAATACTGGTGTCAGATATTTAAATGACAAAATCAATTGTACTTGTAAATATTTCCGAAACGCATAATCTCTGCATCTAAATTAATGGGTACGTTTTTATGGATGAATATTTAAAAACATTATGTTTCACAAGTTTCATTAGTGGTCCACCTAGGTCCTGGACCCAGTCCGGGGGGGGGGGGGGGGTTCATGACCCCTATGACCCCCTCCCCCCTGGAACCGCCCTTGTAGACGCTTTTACACCAGATAACACTGAATAATTGTTGTTTCTTCTTCCCCAGGACATGGACCTCATCGAGGTGCTCTGGAAGCAGGATGTGGACATGGGATTCTCACTGGAAGACCCTATGCAAATGGTGAGTCCAGATTACTCATAATATCATCATCATCATCATCATCATCATCAGGTCTTTTATTATAGGTACATATACTTACGAGTAATCTTTCGTGCTGGTCTGGGAGAAAAGAAAAAACGTAGAATCTGTCCGATCCTGAAAGGGTTGATTCAGCCCGTCGACATGAACAACTCAAAGCTGGGAACTCAAAAAAAAGGACATTTCGAAATAAAAATATTTGGCCGCCCGGTAAATTTTATAATGAGAATGTCAAAAAAAAAATTAGTTCCCAGTTTTGGTCCCATCATCATTTCGAGTAGGTGTCACGGTCAATCGACCATGCACACCCTGGTGTCAGAGGTCTTCGGAACTGCCTCTCGGCCTCTGACGTGGTTCCTTTAACGACTACCAGATAGCAGCCGGGACCACCGGCTTAACGTGCCTTCCGAAGCACGGAATCATCTTTATTATCAGACAATCAGGTGATCCAAGCCTGCAATGTCCTAACCAAACTTGAAGCAACTAAACAAAGTATGCTTCCGGTGGGAATCGAATCTACGACCCCCGGGTCAACAGGCAAATGCCTTAACCACTGGACCACGGAGGCTGTCAATTTGGTCCCATAGGAAAAGTTGTTAAAAGTTGTTCATATAGACGGGCTGAATCACCACTTCAAGGATCGGTCAGGGTTTTCTTTACATAATGTATACTGCCATTTTGTTGGCAAACTCCGTGGCGTAGTGGTTAACACACCAGCCTGCGAAACGAAGGTTCGATCGAGGTCAAAATGGAAAATGATCTTTTTCAGATTGGCCTGGATCTTGGATGTTTATCTATATATGTATTTGTTATAAAGTATAGTATCTAATATGGTTAGTATCCCATAACACAAATCTCGAATATTTACTTTGGGGCTAGCTCAATCTGTGTGATTTGTCTGTATGTATTTGTCGGTATGACATGTCCCATCATATTTTGATTTGGCTACCTAATTACCGCCATTTAACACAAGTCTCGAACTTACTTTGGGGCTAGCTCAATCTGAGTGATTTGTCCGTATATATATTTATTTTATTATCCTAATCCTAACTAATATTATAAATGCGAAAGTGAGTTTGTTTGTTTGTTTATTTGCTTGTTTGTTACGCCGTAACTACTGAACCGATCATCATGAAATTTTGCATACAAGTTCTCTGGAGTACGGAGAAGGACATAGACCTTTTATCCCGGGAAAAAGCACTATTCTCGAGGGATCGACATAAACGCGGGCGGAGCCGCGGGCGAAAGCTAGTTTACATATATATTTTTTCTCTCACATTCGGATAATGTTTTAAATTAGGTACTGTTAGTCATTATTTACAACACGAAATACGATCAAGTGAACTACAAGAATCTTTCAGGAGGGTCCTCAGGCGCGGAAGGTGGATGGCGTGGACCAGGAGCTCAAGCTGGCCGAGGAGAAGATCCAGAAGCAGAAAGAGGAAGATGAGAACATTGAGAAGGTTAAGGCATCGCTGCTCGGCCCTGACGTTAAGGAGGTTAGTATCTGTAATGTATTTTTTAGAGTTCCGTACCCAAAGGGTAAAAACGGGACCCTACTAATATGGCTCCGCTGTTTGTCTGTCTGTCTGTCACCAGGTTGTATCTCATGAACCGTGATAGCTAGAGAGTTAAAATTTTCACAGATGGTGTATTTCTGTTGCCGCTATAACAACAAATACTAAAAAACAGAATAAAATATAGATTTAAAGGGGCTCCCATAGTAGACGTGATCATTAAACAGTAACGTGATCATAGTAACGTGAACATTTTGCTTGTTTTTGCTCGATATTGATACTGATACCCTGGTGTCAGAGTTCTTCGGAACCGCCTCGCCTCTGGCATGGTTCCTTCAACGACCACCAGATGGCAGTCGGGACTAACGGCTTAATGTGCCTTCAGCACGCAATCATCTTTATTATCAGACAATCAGGTGATTCAAGTCTGCAATGTCCTAACTAAACTGGAAGCAACTAAAAAAAATATGCTTCCCATGGGAATCGTACCCACGACCGCCGGGTCTACAGGCAAACGCTTTAACCACTGGACCACGGAGACATTGACCACCTGACCACATAACCTTACACCTTCTTTTTTTTTATTTTTTATTTATTTAATACGGCACATAAAACAGAAAATTAATTTCTATTGAACTTATTTTGGTCTAAAATCTATCTTTTTTCACAGGACGACCCGTGGGCCGGATTGTCTTACACTGTGGACACCGAAACTGGTAAGTACATGCTTCCTAAATAAAGTTTGTGTACGGTCATCAGCAAAAGTCTATACATAACGATAGCACTGATTAGGGAGGCATATACAATCATCATGATCAGGTCTTTTTAGTCTCCACTGCAGGAGCATGACCCTCTCTGTACTACCGGAGCCATACTTGGTCAGAGCAGACAGAGGATTTGGCCTACACTCTCCTCGCTGGCCAGACGGGTTGGAGAAGTCTCATTAATGTTTACGAGTTTTGTTTAGCTTGTATTTCCTAAGTCGTTACGACTTCCATGGGAAGACTAAGAGTGGTCCTATTCTACTCTGCAGGAAACCACACGGCTAACTTTTATTATAAACGAATCTTTTTGCTAGTAACATGAATTTCCCGGCTCGTCGGGGAAAGTACCAGACTCTCAGAAAATCGACATTTGAGTAGAAGCTTTACCGCTTCTATGCTTCGTACGTTAGTGAGAGAGCTGGAGGCCCATACTTCTCTCCCTTCCCCCTAACTTTTTTAAAGGCCGACAACGCTCCTGTCACACCTTGGTGTTGCAGTTGTCCATGGGCAGCCGTGATCACTTACCATCAGGTGACTCGCTTGCTCGTTTGCCGCCCTATCCTTACTATATTATAAATGCGAAAGTGAATTTGTTTGTTTATTTGTTTGTTTGTTACGCTTTCACGCCGTAACTACTGAACCGATCATCATGAAATTTTGCATACAAGTTGCATAAAAGGCTTCCTTTTATCCCGGGAAAAAGTACTATTTCCGAGGGGTTGACATTAACGCGGGCGGAGCCGCGGGCGAAAGCTAGTATATTATAAAATATAGTATCGTTGAGTTAGTATCCCATAACACAAGTCTCTAACTTACTTTGGGGCTAGCTCAACCTGTGTGATTTGTCCGTATATATTTATTTATTTATATCATAAAAAATATACTATATTGGCTAGCTCCGTGGCGCAGCGATCAACACGCCAGCCTGCGACACGAGAGTGCCCGGGTTCGATCCCCGGCCAGGTCAAGATGGAAAATGATCTTTTTCAGATTGGCCTGGGTCTTGGATGTGTATCTATATATGTATTTGTTATAAAATATAGTATCGTTGAGTTAGTATCCCATAACACAAGTCTCGAATTTACTTTGGGGCTAGCTCAATCTGTGTGTTTTCCGTATATATTTATATTTATATAAAAATACTTTAGATTGTTGTTTTCAGCCCTTAAAATCATTTCATCCTTCAATCCCACCTTATCTACTGTACCAAAATCGGATAACACCACGCTTTTCATTTCAGCCCTCCCCTGTCGGAAGGGTGACGCCCTTATGTACCGTGGCACCCTCCGATCGATGGCAGATCGGTTTTAAGTGCCATTGTGTCGCTGGTATTGTGTTTGTAACAAATATGGATAGTGAGAACTTAATCGTGGTTCAAGGAAATTAGCTATGGACGGTAATGCACGAAATTGTGAAAAATTACGTGTTTTTAAATCACTAGTACTATGCGCTGAATTAATTAAATACATCAAAAGTATTTGTATAATTTAGGTCGATCCTTGAACAAGATCGCCCCCTTGTTGGAATTTGAAACAGATACATATGAAATTTAAAAATGATATATAAATGGTATAATATCTATATATATATCATAAGCATTTTTCTTCGAAAGCTTTCTAATGTTTACGACTAAAACAATAATTCTCACATGACAATATTTATATGTACGTCTCGGAGGTCGCCCCCTTTCTTATTTTTTTTATAAAGATATAAATATGAAAATATTGAGACTTTTCATCTTTTTTTCCTAATCGCCGAATGGTTCTGCGCAGCCTAATGGCTTGCGCAGTAGCGACGTTTTTCGTTCGCGCGGCAGATTTTTTAATAATTCCGCGATAATTAATCAACCGCCTTCAAAATAGGGGTTCTCAATTTAGTTGTATTTTTATCGTTTGTTACCTCATAACTCCGTTATTTATTGACCGATCTCAAAAATCTTTCTAACTTGGAAGCAGGGCTTGTTACCGGTACCAAATTCCCATTATAAGTACCGGTAAGTACCGGTATTACTATTCTGTTAAAATTTTAACGGTAATATGAGGTACCGGTAATCTAGTATTTAACGGTAATATTATTGTTAACAGTTAACGGTAATTTTACCGCTACTTGTTACCGGTACCAAATTCACATTATAAGTACCGGTAAGTACCGGTACCTCTATTCTATCAAATTTTAACGGTATTAAAATTGCGTTAATTTTACCGGTACCTACGCATTGTTGCCGTCTACCGCATGGGACTCGCTCGACTGTAAAAGTGCCGCCCTATTGTGGGCCCCCGCCTCACGCCGCACATGCACAACACGGCAACGACACACATTAACGAAATGATAATTCCCAATACGAGTACCGGTACTAAGTACCGGTACTGTTTACCGGTATTTGGTACAGGTACTTCTTTCAATTACCGGTACCGTCGTTTTATTGAGGTACCGGTACCAATCCAATTACCGGTACCGTTGTATTATAGAGGTACCGGTACTTGATTTTTACCGTTACCAAATGTACCGGTACCAAACCAATTACCGGTACTGTCGTTTCATAGAGGTACCGGTAATGGATTTTTACCGGTATTCCAACCCCTGCTTGGAAGGCTACACTATCAGACTACTCCTATTTTAAATTATATCAAAATCGGTTCAGTAGTTCGGTCGTTATTTTTATCTGAAAGATTATATAAATATTGATTTCCTATGGTACACTTTTTCTTTACCAATATATTTTTTTTTGAAATGACCTTTATTCCAAATAATCTATTTTTTGCCCTCATCCCCCTAGGGGCCCTAGCTACAATCATTCTTATGATTCAGCTGTTTTCACCCCCGCTGCAGTTTCGATCCGGGTATCAAATGGTTTTGACGAAATACGGAAAGCGAGCCTACTAGTCCACTGTGCATTGCACTGGGAGAATATTTAGAAATATTTTAATATGTTTATTTTATTCACAATGCTATTTAGACATACTGATCAATACATATAATAAAAGAGGTAAAAAAATGTGTCTGTACATTAAATATTATTAAAAAGAATTATATAGGGCGATGGAGACACACTAATAGAGACTAATAGAGTAAGAATTAAAAAAAATGTCTGTCTGTTTATACACACTAATCTAAGGAAATAAAACGAAGTCGCGGGCATCAGCTAGTATATTGAATACTAGAAAGAAATAAGATATCCTGAAAAAATTCCATACGGGCAGGATTTGAACCAGCGGCCGACTCTATCTATTATGGTTCAATGGATACAGTCCCTTGACAGAGCGACGGACGGAGAGCGGAAGCTTAGGTACGGTACCCCAAAAAAGGCTGCATTGCCAGTGTGGCGTAAGGAAAAAAACTTAACAATAATTAATAAAAAAAAAAAAAATTTGCTGTGTGGTTTCCGGCAGAGTAGAATAGGACGACCCCTAGTCTTCCCACGGAGGTTGTAAGAGGCGACTTAGGAAATACAAGCTAAACAAAGCTCCTAAACATCAATGAGACCTCTCCATCCCGTCTGGCCAGCGAGGAGAGTGTAGGCCAAATCCTCTTGTCTGCTCTAGCCAAGTATGGCTCTGGCAGTACAGAGAGGGTCATGCTCCTGCAGTGGAGACTAAAAAGACCTGATGATGATGATGATATTTTAAGGAATCGAAGGAGACTTAGTACATACAAGTTTGTTAATGTCAGATATTCAGAAGTTATGTCAAAATAAATAAACTCTGTACACGCTAAACACACATTACACAATATACATGGCGTCTGAAAACACTATACTCCTTTTTATACAGCCGCGTAAGAAATCAACCTTTTCAAAGTGTCTGAAACAATTGATTTATTAAAAACCCACAAGCGGCGGCTCGAATAATTTATGCATTAAAATATTCGAAATTCGAATTATGATCGAATACGTTTTCGAACAAAAGCCGAAAAAGTCCAATAATCAGTCGATTATCTTCGAAATTTCTTGCAGGACACGTTTTCGGCTCAGTAATGAGTTCGAAAAAAAACCATTGTAACTTGGACCCTATCCCTACCCTTTAGTTAACAAAATCCCTAACTTTAAGGACTGGAGGAATATTTTCAGAGCTCAATCAGAAATGGTCGATTGTTGCGAGTGACAGCCGCGTTCGAATTTCAAAAAGAATTATTCCTTTTAGGGTTCACTACTGCTGAATTCGAAATCCGAATTGTTTTGCCATTTTTAAAATATTTCTTTTATGACTTGATAACGTCTTATAAATCGATGAACGCTGGTTGCGCACACAAAAAAAGTGTCACGTTCCGTGTACAAGCGAGAGTGCGGAACAAGCGACAGAGAGACACGATACGGCACTGTGAAATATTTATTACATCATAATCATCATCATCATCAGGTCCTTTTTAGTCTCCACTACAGGAGCACGACCCTCTGTACTACTAGGGCCATACTTGGCCAGAGCAGCCAGAGGACTTGGCCTACACTCTCCACGCTCTCTTTTATTACATAATAAATTACAATTAATAATTATTTGTGCGTAAGACTTAGGTAATAAAAACTAAACAAAGCTCATAAACATCAATGAGACCTCTCTAACCCGTCTGGCCAGCGAGGAGAGTATTGCCCAAATCCTATGTCTGCTCTGGCCAAAAATGGCTCTGGTAGTACAAAGAGGGTCATGCTCCTGCAGTGGAGACTAAAAAGATCTGATGATAATGATGATGATGCTGAAATATTTTATGTTAATATTAATGTATATAATTAGTTAAATATCAATTAAATTTAAAAAAATACAAAAAAAATGTGGAATAAATGCTACGGAACGCGCAGCCTGTCACCGCTCGCTCTTACCATTTTTTTCTCCCGACTTTTCCACAAGTCATCGTCGGCCTGTGTTCTCTGTGATTAATACTTTGGGTCTTTTTTCATCCAAGTGTTGTCTATGGTATTATTTTTTTTTTTAAATTGGAGATATTACGAATTTCTGTATGTTCTTTGACGGCATTTTTGGGTTTTTGTTGTGCATTAATATTTTATATTGCCTTAACGATAGCATCTGTCGTTGGTTGTTGAATGTTACAATGCAGTTATTGAAATGTTAATTTTAAATGTTATTTGAAGGGTTTCGTCTTGTCGCTAAATTCTTTAGCTATTGCCTACTGACTCGACGAAGTACCTACATATTTATCCGTTCTCTTCCATGCTGGTCTGGGAGAAAATAAAAAAACGTAGAATGTACCAGCTGCTTCTTCCCGCGTAGGTCGTAAAATCCGAATTACAATTGGGGCAGAAGAGAAAACATTTGGATAAGCTTTGGCTTTCCACCTGGAACGACTGGGGGCAGAAACGAAGTTTTGCTGACCATAAGTTGCTGCCCAACTAGCTATTTTTGCTAACAAAAAATACAAATATTCTGCTAACAGTTTAAATAACACCTTTTTTATAATCGGTACATCGTTGCTTAATGCAAATAAATAACAAGTACATAGTAATGCTCTTCATCACTATCACTTCATAGTATAAAACGGAGTCGCTTTCCGCTGTCTGTCCATATGTATGCTTAGATCTTTTAAACTACGCAACGGATTTTGATGCGTTTATATGTCGACTAGCTCCGTGGCGCAGCGGTCAACACGCCAGCCTGCGACACGGAGTGACCGGGTTCGATCCCCGGCCAGGTCAAGATGGAAAGTGATCTTTTTCAGATTGGCCTGGGTCTTGGATGTGTATCTATATATGTATTTGTTATAAAATATAGTATCGTTGAGTTAGTATCCCATAACACAAGTCTCGAACTTACTTTGGGGCTAGCTCAATCTGTGTGATTTGTCCGTATATATTTATATGTATTCTGTAGTTTATAGGTCTTATGACTTTACAAAAACATTACATAGCGCGTAGAACCGATGGCCGATGGAGCAGAAGGGTTCTCGAATAGCGACCACGTACCGGCAAGCGCAGCGTCGGACATCCACCAATCAGATGGTCGGATGACCTGACTAAGGTCGCAGGAAGACGCTGGATGCAGGCCGCTTCCAACCGGTCGTATTGGTAATCCTTGGTGGAGGCCTATGTCCAGCAGTGGACTTCTTGCGACTGATATGATGATGACTTTAGGCTCTGTCAACCCCGTAAGATAAAAAGACGTGATAATATGTATGTATATTATGTTTCTTAGCAGTCCGGTATAAAGAAATAATACGTGATATAAATCTCTTACCTATCCAGGAATTGGTAGCACCGACGTCACTTGCCATTGAATATCCAACAGGAACCATGAATTGATTTTAATTCAACAATAAATAATATTAATGATATACGTCCTCTGGGATTGAGACGTAACATTAATCAAATATGACGTTGTATGGGCTCCATACAGCCAGTTATATTGTTAGATTGTATATAGAGGTTATTGTGTAGGGTATGGGGTGCTTCGTTCAAGGGATTTGTACTCGTACTAGGGTTACCATATGAAAATCAAAAGTCCGGAAAAAGTTTTTATTTATATTGCAAAATCCTGTGATTTTGTTGCAGTTTGAGAATTTTCTTTTAAACATATGTATTTAAAAATTTTAAAAAGTCATTCTATAAATAAGTGCTGATTTTAATTCTGTAATTACCTTTATTATTTACTAGCTTTCGCCCGCGGCTCCGCCCGAGTCAATGTTGATCCCTTGCGAATAGTGCTAGCCTATGTCCTTCTCCGTACTCCAAAGAACTTGTATGCAAAATTTCATGATGATCGGTTCAGTAGTTATGGCGTGAAAGCGTAACAAACAAACTCACTTTCGCATTTATAATATTAGTAAGGATAAGGGTTATTAGCAAGATTAGTTCTTGTTTGCTGTTCTTCTCTTTATAAATAAATATATAGGGATATATCACACAAATTGAGCTAGCCCCAAAGTAAGTTCGAGACTTGTGTTATGGGATACTAACTCAACGATACTATATTTTATAACAAATACACATATAGATAAACATCCAAGACCCAGGCCAATCTGAAAGAGATCGTTTTCAATCATGACCTGACCGGGAATGGAACCCGGGAACCCTCGCGTCGCAGGCTGGCGGTTAACCACTGCGCCACGGAGCTCGTCAAATGTCAAAATGTCTTTAAAATACAGTACGTTTTAATTTATTGAATATTTTATTGCAAATTATCAAAATCCTTATATTACCTAAGATTCGCAAAATCCGGCCGCCATCCTGAGAAGAGTCGAAAAATCCTGAAATCTCACGACAAATCCTGAGATTTGATAACCCTACTCGTACCTACATTAGATAAACTCTGTGGCTCAGTGGTATGTGGCCTTTCAATCGCAGGGTTCCGTGTTCGGTCCGGCCAGGTTATGATGGAAAAACGATCGTTTTCATTGACCTGGGTCTTGGATGTTTATCTGTTAACATTGTTAGTTTGTATATAGAGGCAATTGTGTCTATTGGGTGCTTCGCCCAGATTTGTACTCGTACCTACATTTGATAATATCTGACTTAGCGGTGCCGCTGCCTTACGTAGGGTTCCGTGTTTGATCTAGCCATGTTATGAAGGAAAGACGACCTTTTACAAGCTTTTCATGAGTTTCACATTACTGCTCCGTGGCGCAGTGGTTATCACGCCAGCCTGAGACACGAGGGTGGCCGGGTTCGATCCCCGGTCAGGTCAAAATGGAAAATGATCTTTTTCAGATTGGCCTGGGTCTTGGATGTGTATCTATATATGTATTTGTTATAAAATATAGTATCGTTGAGTTAGTATCCCATAACACAAGTCTCGAACTTACTTTGGGGCTAGCTCAATCTGTGTGATTTGTCCGTAAATATTTATTTATTATTTATTTTGTCAATCAAATCAAAATTGATACACTTTTTACCGGCCTGTTGCGTCATGAACCCCCACTCCTGAACTTTGATGCGCTTTATCTTTATCATCTTTTGTTTGATTCAAATACGCATAGAATATTTTTTGATAATCTATAAGACTAATTGAAATTATTTTAAATGGTATTCTTTTAGGAAACAAGCCTATTACTTAGCTCTAGGTCTGTGCTGATTTTATGCATACATACAAAGTATCACGTCTTTGTCCCTTGTGGGGTAAACAGAGCCGGTCTATAAGACCTTATGGCCACATTAAGCATGTTGGTGGGCATTAGGTGGAAAACGGAAATAAAATAGTGATGGGTTGCTAGCCGCCTCGCCTTTTAATGTTTCCGCAGATTTTAGCCCAATCCCTCAATCGGATTAACGATCTGCGCTGGAAGAGAAGCAGCTGGCACATTCTAGGTTTTTTCTTTTCTCCCAGACCAACATGGAAGAATCTCCCAGACCACAAGACCTGGAGTGATATTTTTTAAATGATGCCGATCTTAAACGAGCGATTTTTTCATACAAATATCGCTCGAAGACGAGTGTCACACTTTCAAAAATAGTGCCCCTGATTTTATAGGTTAAGTATGTGAGGGCTCGACTATCCCGGCGCTCTAGCCGAGTTCCCACATATAAGGAAGTTAGGGAGAACACGAGACTCGACACACAGAACACACAGAGAATAACTTTATTGTTACAACTTCACTTTACAACTTCAACTATGTAGATGTTGACTTTAATAATTAATAACAGATACTGTTATGCTCCGAGAGATGGTAGTACACAAGAATGACTGATGAGAGAGAAAGTAATCTAAAAATGGAATGGAATGAAATTTGAATTAAAATGAAGAATGAAAAATGAACAGGATGAGAACGAAATGAGGTTGGACGAGATGCAGCATGCAGGTGGCATGTTGCAACGTTACAAGGATTTCCCGCCAAAAATTGAAAAGCCACCTCAAATTCCTTGTCTCTGGTCGGATTTCTAAGTCTGTCATGGCCGTAGGGTTAGTAGCCGTGAAAATGCAAGACATGATGATCAAACAGTTCGGGTACGCGTGAATTTTTGTGATAGTCATCATAACATTGATGCGGCTATTGTGCAGGGCAACGATCTAGTACAGGGTCTGCTTGGCTGCGATGAGGTTACCGTTTATAGTGAAACAACTGATAATAAATAAATATAAATATATACGGACAAATCACACAGATTGAGCTAGCCCCAAAGTAAGTTCGAGACTTGTGTTATGGGATACTAACTCAACGATACTATATTTTATAACAAATACATATATAGATACACATCCAAGACCCAGGCCAATCTGAAAAAGATCATTTTCCATCTTGACCTGACCGGGGATCGAACCCGGGCACCCTCGTGTCGCAGGCTGGCGTGTTGACCGCTGCGCCACGGAGCTAGCCGCAGAAAGGCATCAAGAAACTGTTTTTTTAATGAATCACTTTAAACGGCTTTATCGCGTTTATTCCATTATTATTCATTTCAATTTCTTTATTTGCGCAAATGTATGAGGAAAGATTTGATTGTTTGGATCGAATAGGCTCCGAAAATACGAGACTGATTTAAAAATTCTTTCTACTTTCATACATTATCCCTGATTAGAGGCTATAGCATATTTTCAAAAAAGTTAGGGATCTGTATGAAAACTACGATAATCTGACCCAAGGTGTGAAAAGAATACCAAAAAAATCCAAATAACTATATTTACCCATGCGAAACCGAGCGGGCTGCTAATATATAACGTGATTTTGAGCCCCCTAGCTATATTGAAATCTGGGCATCAGAATCCCTAATGGAACACAGAATTGCAAGAAAAAAAGGTAAAAAAACAAAAAAAAAATTTAACCTTTCATAGAAATTCGTCCAGCTGAGCGACGACTTTGTATGGGAAACCTAATTTTCTTTTTTCTTTTTCACTTTTTTTTCTTGCAATTCTGTGTTCCATTAGGTTATATAATAAGTACCAACACGCATTTTTTCATACTATAACACTGTCAAATTATTATTTTTTTACTAAGTAAAAAATTGATAAGCTCAGTATAAAATAATGTTAGAATAGTACGACCTTGAAGCGGTCACGTGCTTCTACGCCCCATGGTCCGAATCAACCCAAAATATACATTGGGCCATTCGCACCGCTCCAACTACGCGAATGGTCCCAGCAGATTCGCACTGCGGTCCGAATATCTCTTAATGCGAAACGGGTCAACACCGCATTGCACCAGGACGCAGGCCCGTCTTTAACTTTTTGGGGGCCTGGACACTTATAAGACGGCGAACTTTTTTTTGGGGGGCCTACGATTTGCGAAAAAGAGCCACAAGGGGCCTCGTGCATAATGTAGCGAGCTTTTTATTTTATTTAAAAACTTTATTGAGCCTTAAAAGCTACAATAGGTAGACTTAATGCTAAAAGCATTCTCTCCCAGTCAACCTTTGGGAAATGACAGGTAAAATAAATAGGTGCAAAATCAATTTGAGATGGCAGATAGAGTGTTATTTGTAGCTTGAACGTCTTCGCTACAAATAACACTATCTACACATATGAATAATATATACATAAATAAATAAATATAATATTTTTGGGACGCCTACGATTTGCGAAAAAGAGCCACAAGGGGTTCTGTGCATAATGTAGCGAGCTTGATTTTAAAGGCCCAACTGGGGGCCCGTACCGATCCCAGTGGGAAAGAAGGCCGTTATGAAAATGTTAATAAGAGTAAAATATGCATCTACATACTCTTTCTGTTGGGCTTCGTACCAATCAGATTAATATTTAACCCAACATCCAAAACATCCGATACAGATTGTAGGAATACCTGAGTAGTTTAGCTATGTACTGAGTCTATACTCATATACCTATCTACAGACCCGTGATATCTATCTGCATATATAAAAATTTATGTCACGATGTATGTTCGGGATAAACTCTGAAACTACTGAACCGATTTTGATTAAAATTAACTATCTGTAATTTGGTTCAACTTAAAAGATAGGATAGTTTTATCTTATAGCGAAACGAAGTTCACCGGGACAGCAGTCCTAACTAATATTACACATGCGAAAGTGAGTTTGTTAGTTACGCTTTCACGCCTTTACTACTGATTTGATCATCATGAAATTTTGCATACATGTTAGCTGGGTACGGAGAAGGACATAGGGTACATTTTATTCCGGGAAAAAGTACTGTTCCGAGTCGAGAGATCGACATTAACGCGGGCGGAGCCGCGGGCGAAAGTTAGTTAGAATATATTTTCTTAGGCCGAAAGTGCGGCAAAAATATTTCACAAAAACTAAGATAAATCCTGTAACATTATAAATCTACGCCCAAGAAAATCAATACGCGAAGCAAGATGGCGTCGGAAAATCGCCCGCAAACCATTTCATTAGAACAGGGACCATTAATAAAAGTAGAAAAAGATTAATGCACGAATACAATGCGTAATAAATTAAATGGACGTATATATCCAGGGGAGACTACCCTTAGCGGCCATTTTGTTATGAGAAGCCCTCTGATTGGCCGACTCCGCCGCTAATCAATAATTTATGTCTCGCACGCAAAACGTTACAAGGAACGCGTGGAACGCAATGGATTATCGACTTTATTACTTACAAATAAAGTCTATATGTATAACAGTCTTAAAGAATACAGTTCTATATTTGAATTTAAATAACGTGTGGTTCTGGAACGATTGTTTCAAATGATCGCAAGAAGTAAGAAATGTTTAATACAATATAAGTCTTAAGCAAAGCTTGTACGGTTTAAAATTCATTGTTGTGTTTTCAGAACCAGTTTTTCTCGTATAATTTAAATGTTGGTATCCAAATAAGCATCCAATTAAATCGAGTCGATCAAAATTCGACTCAAAGTTGATGGATATAAAACATTCTTTTAATTAAACTATTACTAGATATGTGGTGGAAAAAATACGTTTTTGTAAGTAATTAATTAAAATTTTACTTATACTTCTCAATGTGAATGAATTAAGACAATTTAAAAACGTTAGAGTTACCTTCCTTGCTAGTCTGGGAGAAAATAAAAAACGTAGAATGTGCCAGCTGCTTCTCTTCCCGCCAGACCGTAGAAGCCGGTCAAGAGAATGGGCGAAAATTTATA
Organism: Elegia similella; assembly: GCA_947532085.1. Lineage (NCBI taxonomy): Eukaryota > Metazoa > Arthropoda > Insecta > Lepidoptera > Pyralidae > Elegia > Elegia similella. The sequence continues at coordinate 4,628,448 of OX383950.1, read as the reverse complement.
GAATCATGACAATAGGCGATACGGCTAGCAATCCACTATTTTTGATTCCGTTTTCCACCTTTACGCTCACTTCTTTGGCCTTTCGGTCTTATGACCTTAGGCTCTGTCTACCCCGTAAGGGATAAAGACGTGATAATATGTATGTACAAAGAGTTAGGTACCTAAGTGAACAAGCCAAAAGGTTTAAATCATCATCAGGTCTTTTTAGTCTCCACTGCAGGAGCATGACCCTCTCTGTACTATCGGAGCCATACTTGGCCAGAGCAGACAGAGGATTTGGCCTACACTCTCCTCGCTGGCCAGACGGGTTGGAGAGGTCTCATTGATGTTTATGAGCTTTGTTTAGCTTGTATTTCCTAAGTCGCCTCTTACGACCTCCATGGGAAGACTAGAAGTGGTCCTATACCCTGCCGGAAACCACACGGCTAAGGTTTAAAAAGGACCAGGGTACTATAGGTGTTTTAAGTGCGTTTGTCCTCTATCTTGCCTGATGGGAAGCAACCAAGAGGTCAAGGGTGGTACACGCAAACTTAAATAATGCCATAACCGCACTCTCAATTTATAAATCCATTCGGGCAACAGTGACGCGGGGAGGAGTTCCATTCCTTGGAGGAGGCGAATCTATAAGTGCGATGAGCAGGAATAATCTCCACATATGGAGAAAATTACTAGCTCCGTGGCGCAGCGGTCAACACGCCAGCCTGCGACACGGAGTGACCGGGTTCGATCCCCGGCCATGATCTTTTTCAGATTGACCTGGGTCTTGGCTGTATATCTATATATGTATATGTTATAAAATATAGTATCGTTGAGTTAGTATCCCATAACACAAGTCTCGAACTTACTTTGGGGCTAGCTCAATCTGTGTGATTTGTCCGTATATATTTATTTATTTATTATTTATTTAATCCCAGCCTAGCTAAAAAAGCTGAAAATTGACCGTCTTTGGTGTATTCATGGTCGTATCTACTCCAATAATGAAGATTTAACTCGGAATTTGTGTTTGTGTGCCAACACAACATTTTTTCTAGCTGCCTAAAGGCATCTGACATAGCTTGTCGATTGCAATCTTATAACGATAGCCGTTGACGTAAGAAAAGTAAGTACCTATATAACTACATATTATAGAACAAAGTCTGTTCGCGATAAAGTCAAAAACTACTCAACATATTTTCATGCGGTTTTCACCAATAGATAGAGTAATTCATGAGGAAGGTTTAGGTACATAACTTATATATTATAATGTTATTTACACCTAATAAACCTTATAAAAACTAGAGACAATTATTGTAGTGATAGAAATATGCCTAAAATTTCAATTTAAAACAAAATCTAAAATATTTAAATCATCCTTTGAAAGTATCTTCCCCTAATGGTACAGTAAACTAATAATTATTAGAGAAGCTTGAAGTATAATCATTACCATTAAAATATTGACTATATTGTAAAACCACAGAAGGCCCAAACCCTTTTTTTTAAATTACACTTTACCACAAAAGAGTTTTTGCAAAAAGGATCTTTAAGATGATGAGATTTGTCAAATTAGTTTTGGTTAAAAAAAAAGGTTCGGCTACCAATTTGCTAAAAGGTTTTTTTTAACTTTAACTTTGGTTTTGTAAAATTTCTGAGTTGAATTTTGTTTATTATGAAGGTATGTTCGAGCTTACCTCGCACATTTGGGCGACCCGTGGCCTACATCATGTAGGTCATGTGTCAGCTCTTTTTATACTATAATTAGAATCAAATCTAATAACAAATTGAGATACTATCGAACAGTAGCCAAGTTACTATCCAGCGGCGGTCGAGGTACTGCTGGGCTGCCCTCGAGAAAGGATCCGTCACACCCAGCAACAGACATGTAACATCAAGAGAAATAAACTACTTTCTACGTGACGTGATCTTGTATCTCCACACCAACATCTACAACCTACAATCTACATCCCGTCATGTTCGGTGTATGGCTCACCATGGCCTGCATTGTACAAGGTACTTCACGTAATTGTGGAATTTGACCAGCGGCGTGTTATCGCTGAGTGGCTCCTATTTGGTACTTATAAGGTTACTGTTTTAAAATTCTGTGTTTTGTTAAATTTGTTTTTATGTTTTGTTAAATTTGTTTTTGTGTTTTGTTAAATTTGTCTTAAGTACCAAATAAATTATTTTTCTTTCTTTCTTTCAATTTCTTGTATTTTTAAATCACTAATACAATTAGCTGGATTAATTAGATACATCAAAATTATTTGTATAGTTTAGGTGAATCCATGCACAAGATCACCGCTTTATTGGAATTTGAAACATACATATGAAAATTAAAAACGATACATATGTATATATTATAAGTGATATCTAAAAACATTTTCCATTGACAATTTTGTAAATTTTACGTCTAAGACAATAACTACTGGTTTCGCCCTTTCTTATCTTTTTTTTTTAAATAAATATGAAAATATTAAGACTTAAATTTTTGACATATTTGCCTAATGGTTTTAAACAGCCTAATGGCTTGCACAGAACATTCTTCATTTACGCACACTCTTAATATTTAATGAAAACCATGGTTTCAAATCTGGAAATCATGATCCTAAATGTGGATTAACTCGAGCATCGAAGACCCATTGGACTTTAAAGATTAGCTGGTAGAAAGACAAAAAGTTATATGATATTTTTAATTTCACTGGTGCGGAGAGCAGCTAGGGGTTTTAAAAAAAATTAAACAAAAATAATAGACTCATGAAAATATTGGAGCGCGCCCAATTAATTCAAGCTGTCTTAACAACATGCCAATAATTGTAGGTATATAGCACTAATGTAACGATTACAACATGACGTCAGGGGGTAGGGTTTGGTTAACAGAATTGCAGAAAAGTTTAAAAAATGGCCTTCTCGAGCATGGTTTTTTGAATGTCCATTTTTTTGAGTTCCCATACGAAAAGTTGTTCACATCGACGGGCTGCATCGACGGCCGACAGGGTTTTGTTTACATATTTTATAGATACTTAATTTGCATACACTCGAAATATAACCCTTCCTCTGACGCAATCGGCTAGCTAAGCTTTCATAAGTTTCAAAGTTAAGCTATCAGAACTTAAATGGTGGGTCATCTAGCTAGTTTAAACTTCTAAGGGAAGCTTAGTTAGCTTTTCTTAGACTTGCTAAGAGATAAGTTAATATATACCTGGTAGTAACTTATCATTGGTAGAATTGTGAGTTGCTGTCGATCGCCACACAGGCCATGGCAGAATACCAGTGCTTTTCTCATACAACAGTGAGTACAGATTACACTAAGCTCACGTCACGCTAGTGTCACCAAAGAGGTAAAATAACAATTCTTTGTACTTGACCGACTCTTTTCACAGACACCTGTATTTTTTTTTTACTTAAAGAGTATTTTTACTTTTTATTAGTGGCCAGGCTAGTAATTTACCGTCATGCTAGGTAACAAAACTCCGTACTCGGCTACCTCTTTTCACAGACACTCCTGTACAGGGTCCCGTAGTTCACTATAACTGCTGATGGATGATGAGTCGCCTACTATGGCGTGACGTCACGGTGACTCGGGGCTTCAAAAATGTTAAAATCACGTTTGGTGTAAATATGGGAATGGTCGTGGACACACATATCTTCTTCCTTGAGGAGCTTGATAGCTCAGTTGGTGCATTATAAGCGCTTTCGCATGTTAAGCAACCCCGGGCGTGGTCCTTACTGTGATTGATCACAAATGGCACAAATTTTCTCAAGGTCCTCCGTGCTTTAGAAGGCACGTTAAGCCGTTGGTCCCGGCTATCGTCTAAGATGGCGGTCGTTTTTTCAACATCCTTATACAAATAGCTGGTGTGGTTAGCAACATTTCTATGAGAATGATGATTTTTTTTCAGTTTCTAGTATTGTTCCTAAAGGAAAAGTGGTTTCTATGGATATGTTGAATCTTCACTGATATATATAAAGTAAAGTACATGAATGATTTTTTAGAGTTCCGTACCCAAAGGGTAAAAACGGGACCCTTTTAATATCGCTCCGCTGTCCGTCTGTCACCAGGCTGTATTTCATGAACGGTGGTAGTTAGACAGTTGAAATTTTCACAGATTATGTATTACTGTTGCCGCTATAACAACAAATACAAAAAAATAAAATAAAACAAATATTTAAGGGGGCTCCCATACAACAAACGTGCTTTTTTTGCTTGTTTTTGCTAGATATTGAAAACGGCAACAGGTAGACGCTTGAATTATTCACAGAATATATAGTTATATATTCACGTTAAAAAAAAATAATTAAATAAAAATTAAATTAATATTAAAGGGGGGCTCCCATACAACAGACATGATTTTATTGCCGTTTTTACAGATTTTTTTTACTTAGTGTTGAAGTAGGCATTTGTCTCCCATCTCACCTGATGGTAAGTGACGATGAAGACGAGGATGTTACATGCCTATCCAAAAGATACCCATTTATTCACCCATAATGGGTAATATAACAACAAATACTGAAAATAGAATATAATAAATATTTAAGGGGGCTCCCATACCACAAATGTGTTTTTTTTTCTTGTTTTTGCTTGATATTGATAACGGCAACAGGTAGACGCTTGAAATATCACAGAATATATAATTATACATTCACTTTTAAAATAAATAATTCAATTCAATTAATATTAAAGGGGGTCTCTCATACAACAGACATGATTTGTTTTGTCGTTTTTATAGATAACGGTACGGAACCCTTCGTGCGCGAGTCCGACTCGCATTTAACCGGTTTTTTTTTAAATATGTTAACGATAAGGACTTGACATAACTAATCACTTACATAATCGCACATGACTATATGTTGTAATAATGAATTTATTTTAATATTGCTAATTTGAACTCTTATTATATTATCCTTACTTCCTTACTAATATTATAAATGCGAAAGTGAGTTTGTTTGTTTGTTTGTTTGTTACGCTTTCACGCCGTAACTACTGAACCGATCATCATGAAATTTTGCTTACAAGTTCTCTGGAGTACGGAGAAGGACATAGGCTACCTTTTATCCCGGGAAAAAGTACTATTCCCGAGGGATCCACATTAACGCGGACGGAGCCGCGGGCGAAAGCTAGTTAATATTATAATTATTTGATTTTATAAGCCTTAATGTGATTGTAACATTAATATAAGTAATTTTTTATTTTTATATGTGACGCATCTAATTCGTAACTTCAATTAAATTAATATTTACACGCCGTTATGTTCGGTAAAATATGCATAGTTGTAAAAAAATATTAACATCTTATACGCTTATTTAAGTAAATAAAGATAATTCTATTCTGTGTTCTCTATAGGACACATACATTTCGCGTGTTTCAACCATTTTGTAAGCTTCCGCGTAGAGCTTACACAACGCACTTTCACCGCTAGTCATGGTGACGGCGAGGTGTATCAGCGTTTTGGAGGTCGACGAACTCAAACATACTAATTGATCTGTACAAGTACTGAAATTTTAATAATTGAATAAGCAGTTGTCGTAGAATACTTTTAAGATTTATATTATACTAGCTTTCGCTCGCGGCTCCGCCCGCGTCAATGTCGATCCCTCGGGAATACTTTTTCCCGGGATAAAAGGTAGCCTATGTCCTTCTCCGTACTCCAGAGAACTTGTATGCAAAATTGTAAGCTAACTTGTAACCTTTTTAGGTGGAATATCGGATGTATTGGGTGGGTACTTTTAATGTAATAACGGAGTGTATTTATAGAGAAATTCCCTCTAATATGATTGAGTTCAACGATGGCCGATCCATGCATCAACTCGTGAACGGGTGCTGCTCGGCCTCTTTGAGACTACTGTGTATAATGTAAAATACTATCATAAATGATAACGATGATAAAATCAAAAAGCCCTTTCAGGCGAGTAGGCGACCAATACTGTTGAAAAGAGATTCTTTTGGCGTTTCTTCTCTGCAGTTCCGAAGCGCTTTTAGTCTGTAGCTTTTGCACATTAATTATAATACAAATATCACTAAATTAGATCCTTTAAAATGTGAATTGACGTGAAAAAGTGCCTGCAAAGGCCTATTTTCTGAATAAACGTTTTAATTTTTTTCTAGCCTTTCCACTTCTGCGACTATCTTCGCCTTTTGCCATCGTTTCTCAGATTGGCCTTTAGGCTTTGCATGCACGTAATCACGGCCCATCAGGCAATATGAGTTTGCGGTCTCTCCAAGCCTTGCGCACACAGGCAACGCCCAAAGCCGAGGTCCGTCCCTCCTGGGGGCCCTTTGGTGATGTTGTCTATATAGACTACATGCCCTCGCCTCAAACGCCCGGTGAAGTAGCGAAAGCTCACTTGGAGCTAGCTACATAGTCATTAAAAAAAATCGACCGAAGCATAGAATTGGTAAAGCGCTACTAGCCCGGAGCGTCGATTTTCTTTATATAAATTTTCTTTTTACCAGATATAATTTGATGGGAAGAAGTCACGAAATGGATGATGTTTCTTAAGTGTTCCTTTTATCCAATTGAGAGCCCCTTTTATGAGATCCGGTCAATTGTTTGGTTACTAGAGAAACCTTCTTAGTATACAAGTTTCTTTGCAAAAATTAAATTATTATGACAAGCTTTTATTATAAACAAACACTGTAAAGTGCTTTTCAAGACAAATCAAATGAGCCCAAACATTTGTTTGGTTCAAGAGTTCCCATAGCCACCTTCCGACTCCATCATCAGACCAGCGCAACGATACCATAATATTTTATTGTCATCCGATTTACACATGTAAAAATTTCAGCTTGAAGAATAGGCTAGTTTCCTAAAAAAATATAATTAGTCCGTCAGTTAGTAATTAAAAAATATTGGATACGTATTTTTTCTTTTGTCGATTGAATAAAAAATGATAAATATATCGCCCTTTGAAGTTCCGTGTGACGTCATAGTTTGCTACAATTTTTAGCAAACTTTGACGTCACGAGCCCCCACTCCTGAACTTTGACGCGCTTTATCTTAATTATTTATTGTTTATTTGACAAAAGTAAAAATACGTGTCCAATATTTTTTGATTATCTAACTGACGGACTAATTGTTATGTTATTATTACGACCCAGGAAACTAGCCTATTGATGACAGGCAAAAATTGGGATAGGTGAAACTAAAGTTTGCACCTACAGTTATCTTCATAAAATTTTCTTTCTACAAGATATAGTTTGATGGGAAGTCGTCACGAAATGGATGTTTCTCAAGTGATCCTTTTATCCAATTGAACACTCCTTTATAGAAAACCGGTCAATTGTTTAGTTACTAAAGATATCTTCTAAGTATATAACGCATAATCACATGTGACAAGAAAATCTGCATCTACGGTAATAAAAATGTCAATAAATAGTGATAGTAAAATTGGAATGTTTTGATATATATTGACGATATCGTCAATTGATATAAAAACACATGTGTGACAAAAACCATGTTGGAAGACCTTGAAGGTGTGCTTCAGCCCGTCGATATGAACATCATCATCATCATCATCAGGTCTTTTTAGTCTCCACTGCAGAATGACCCTCTCTGTATTACTGGAGCCATACTTGGCCTGAGCAGAAAGAGGATTTGGCCTACACTCTCCTCGCTGGCCGGACGGGTTGGATATGAACATATGAACAACATATCCTATGGGACCAATGCACACTCAAAATTTTGTGTGAAGTTCCCATAAAAATTGACCGGGCGACCGAACATTTTTGTTTGGAACTGTAATTTTTTTTGAGTTTTCAGCTTTGATCCTATAGGAAAAGTTGTTTATATCGACGAGCTGAATCATCCCTTCAAGGATCGGATAAGGGTTTCTTTACATATTGTATAGATAAAACAAAGTCGGGTTTGTTATATTATTTTATCGGGTTTGTTATATTACCTATTTAACCTCAAGAAGGACTGGACAGATTTTGATGAAATTTGGTATGGAGGTAGCTGAAACCCTGGAATAGCATATAGGCTACTTTTGACCCGACTACCCAAAAAGATGCGGTACAGAGTTCGCCAGGTCAGCAAGACTAAAAAACCCATTTAATAACTGGACTTTAAATTTTCCTAGAATTATTTTCTTCATTATTTTCAATTTTTCCTTTAGTTAGTAGGTTTAATAATTTGGCCAATTTAAACGAAACTTAAATTTTAACTGCGTCAGTTTATATACATAAACGCTATACTCCTTACTTGATTAAAATCTTTCTAAAGAACCGGTATAATTACAAAAATAATTAATTCGTAGCGAACGTAAAAAACGCCTGCACATAATATACTTACTCCATACCTAAAGCCATATCCTTAGCTCACCCGGAAAGAAAAATTACGCAAAACCAGATCATCGCCCGTCCTGTTTCAACAATACGAATTATAATGCGATAGACAGAGAGCAATATACGCGTGAACGTGCGTCTCGGCTCCGCCTACAGGCGTTGTATGGTAGGCCGGCGGACTGGTTGGCCGAGACAATGAAAAAAAAAACCTGCCAGTACGTATGGAGCAAGGGACAAAAAGGTCTATCCAGCCAGGTTCAACACAGCCGCGGCCGCAAGGAGTCCGGTATCCTTGCTTCGAAATTTGAAAAGTGAAAACCATAGTGCTAGGTCATCTATCGTTCGCATTTTTAGTGGCCAGTCATCGCGTTAAGAAAAAAATCGGACAATTTCACTGGATAGTGACAGTGTGATTTTTTTTATCACCGGAACTGTTTGTGATTGTGTTTTTTGGTGATTATTTGGTAGGTATTTTATTATTTTCTAATTGACCTGGATACCTTTCTAATAATTGAGTGTATCGAACGTCGTGCTTGTCATTTTAGTAAATAAGAAGCGGCAGTGTAGACGAATACTTATTTGTTGATTAGTGTTCAAAAAAGCTCCTTCTTTTTCATTATTATTTGACTGATGACTTATGATGATCTGGTGAAGAAATGTCATCAGTAATAATAATATACGGACAAATCACACAGATTAAGCTAGCCCCAAAGTTTAAGACTTGTGTTATGGGATACTAACTCAAAGATACTATATTTTATAACAAATACATTATATAGATAAACATCCAAGACCCAGGCCTATCTGAAAAGATAATTTTTCATCTTTACCTTACCGGGGATAGAACTCGGGACCTCCAGTGTGGCAACCTGGCATAATGACACTAGGCCACTGTGCTCGTCAGTTGACAGTTCGTTAGTTTGTAAAATTCAGAAGGAAATGATCACATTCTGTTTAAAAATAGACATTGATGTGCGTTTCTTTAGCCAATTCACCAGGCAATGATATATATACTGTAAAATTTTGATCGAATTGGACCCTTGTTGTTCATATGGGACCAATGCTGAGAACTCAAAAAAAGAAATGGGCAGTTCCATACAAAAAATTTCTGCCGCCCGGTCAATTTGTATGGGAACGTCAAATAATTTTTTGGGTTCCCAGCATTGATCCCATAGGAAAAGTTGTTTATATCGACGGGCTGAATCACGCCTTTAAGGGTCCAGAACGATCAAAATTTCACCGTGTATAAGGGGTTTTTAATGACCGGTACGAACCGCGGTGCGAGTCGCCCAAGAGCTCTTTTTGAACTCGCCAACAAGATAAAAATATATAACAACTAGCTTTCGCCCGCGGCTCCGCCCACGTCAATGTCGATCCCTCGGAAATAGTACTTTTTCCCGGGATAAAAGGTAGCCTATGTCCTTCTCTGCACTCCAGAGAACTTGTATGCAAAATTTCATGATAATCGGTTCAGTAGTTACGGCGTGAAAGCGTAACAAACAAACAAACAAACAAATAAACAAACTCACTTTCGCATTTATAATATTAGTAAGGATAGAAGTCTACGTCTACAGGCGGGACGTCCCGGACAGTGTTAAATTAATATTTTAGAAGACATCGATAAAAATTACGCGTTTAAAAATAAATTCAAGCTGATCTGTGATTTTAAAGCTATGGTTTTGCTATGGTTGCGAAGGATTTTTTTAACATCTTCGCAAACATAGCAAATACAAATACAATTTAAGTTGCAACATTTATACCAAATTAATATTTAATTATTTAGATAACATTTATTTCGAAATACCCGTTAAACAAAAAAAGATCTGGCTACGGTAATGTTACTCTAGACGAAACTGGTTTTATCAAATAATTAAAAAGTATACGCTTACCAAATTTACAAATCAGCTTACCATTTACAGAAGCCCTTTATCTAATTATCTTCACTTGAATGTCGATTTTCGACGATTTTCAACAAAATATGCCTGGGGTAACGGACACCCGATGATCCTTACAAATATTATAAATGCGAAAGCGAGTTTGTTTGTTTGTTTGTAACGCTTTCACGCGGTAACTACTGAACCGATCATCATGAAATTTTGCATACAAGTGCTCTGGAGTACGGAGAAGGACATAGACTACCTTTTATCCCGGGAAAAAGTACTACTCCCGTGGGATCGACATTGACGCGGGCGGAGCCGCGGGCGAAAGCTAGTAAGGACATAAACTGATGCGATCCTATCGACAGACAAAACATGTAGGCATAATATGCTCTAATACCCGTGTAAAGCCAGAGCGGGTTGCTAGTTGTTGTTCGTTTCGTCCGGGGCAGTACTACACTCTCACCGAAAATCGACGTTTGAGTAAAAGCTTTTTTAAGCTTTAAGTGAGGGAGCCGGGGGCACGTTCTTACCCCCCTTTTTCTGCCCCATGTCTTTTTTTTTATAAATATAAATTAATAAATATATACGGACAAATCACACAGATTGAGCTAGCCCCAAAGTAAGTTCGAGACTTGTGTTATGGGATACTAACTCAACGATACTATATTTTATAACAAATACATATATAGATAAACATCCTTGTCCTTCCCCCATTTCCTTGAAAGGCTGGTTACGCTCCTGTTACACCCTGGTGTTGCAGCTGTCCATGGGCAGCGCTGATCGCTTACCATCATCACCATAAAAAAAAGATTTTTCAAGCTGTCTAAAGGCATCTGGCATAGTTTAACGGATGCCATCGACGATGACAGCCGGGACTATCGGTTTAACGTGTCTTCCGAAGCTCGGAGCAGATAGTTATAAACCACTTGCGGTCACCCACCAATGGGGACGGCGTGGGGTTGCTTAACATGCGTAAGCGTTAATAATGCTCACATCGTCTGGACTCTGGACCATCGGGCTTCCTGGGGGTTGCTAGTTAATGCATAAAAAAGAAAGTATTTTCAAAATGTAAGAACCACACGCGCGGCCAAAAGACATCAACGCGCTGCCTGCGCTTGATGCATTTTATTCCTCTTCATCGAGAAAGTAAATTAGGTTTATATTCTAATTTAACCATTAGATTTGGTTAACATTATTCTGGTTAAAAGCCGATCGAGGGAATGGGCAAATCTGACGAATCATATTAGTAATATGATAAGATAAGATATATTCATTTGCATAATCATGTGTTTACAATAAATAGGTGTTAAATATAAATTATGGTTCAACATGTTTTACCGTCAAGTGTGCAAATTTTCATTCAAATTATATTAATTGTCAAGAAAATAAAAAACAATAAAATGTCAATTATGTAGGAACTTAATTAGATAAAAATATTAAATACATTCAATTTCAAATTAAAACAAGTAAATAACTGACAATAATAAGTAATAATATGAGTAAATAATAAAAGAAAACAAAATAAAATGATTATAGAGAAGAATATGATTGGTCACTTTCGTCAGATTGATTAATAAAAAAAAAATTAAAATTTGTCCTTATGAAACCGAGAAGACGCTTAGATGAAATGGGGTTCATCATCATCATCATCATCAGGTCCTTTCTAGTCTCCACTACAGGAGCACGACCCTCTCTGTACTACTAGGGCCATACTTGGCCAGAGCAGCCAGAGGACTTGGCCTACACTCTCCACGCTGGCCAGACGGGTTGGAGAGGTGTCTTAGATGTTTATAAGCTTTGTTTAGCTTGTATTTCCTAAGTCGCCTTCTACGACATCCACGGGAAGACTTGGAGTGGTCCTATTCTACTCTGCCGGATACCACACGGCTAGAAATGGGGTTGTTGTTGTTTTATTCTTTTTTCATGACTGCCAAAACGGAGTGTATTGTTTTTCCCTTTAGTATCAGTAGTTCGATGATTTACGAACGGCACTATAAGACTAGTCTCGTAAGTCCGTTGATGATGATCAATACATATCATCGGATTATTCATTATTCATTTCGAGTAGGTGACATGGTACGTCCCGGATTTAAAAAAAAAAATATTTCAGACAGCTAAGATCCATATAATCATTTATAAAAACTAAACTAGTAAAATAAAATTAAGTACAATAATTTAAGCAATAGATACAATGATTCAAGAGGAAGGATGTATAAATGTAAGTATGTCCCGTGCGGAGCCGGAGCGGGTCTCTTGTACGCTACAATTTTTTTGGAAGAGTGATGTTTCCCTGTCCCGATGTTTGTATGTAATCAAATCTTGCGAGTTAAATTTGATTCCCTTCCCGGTTACCTTGAGCTGAAATTTTGCATGCATGTGTAAATCAGATGACAATACAATATTATGGAGTCATTGCGCTGGTCTGATGATGGAGTCGGAAGGTGGCCATAGGAACTCTAAAACTAAACAAGGTACACCAATCGAGTTTGGGCTCATTTGATATATCTTGGAAAGCACTTTATTTACATTGTGGATTCGTTTATAATAATAACTTGTAACAAAAATGACATTTTTGCAAAAAACCTTGTTTCTTAGAAAACTATACTTGTTTTGTATTTTTATAAGTGTTTTATTTTGCATTCACAATGCTATTTTAGATATAATCTTATTAAATTAAGAAATAAAATATGCAATAATAAAATTATGAATAAATAAAATACCAACGACCTAGGTCGCTGGTTCAAGTCCCGGCCGCGTGGAATTTTTCACCATATTTTATTTCTTAATCTTGTTTTGGTTATTACTTGTGTTGTGCGTTCAATTCAGTGTTCCGTATCAGTAAATCCCCGTGGAATCAAGTGCCATCTGACGGCGATCGATCAAAATGACATATTAAATGTCAAAATATTTTACAAATGACGAACGCGGTGTCCCTAGAGTGCCGATTGTAAACGCCATTTTTTTTTTATAAATAACTATTGGCCCGTCCTGTCTTTGCACGGGTGCGATAATTTATATTTAAATATAAACCAACCTCTTGAATCACTCTATCTATTAAAAAAAACCGCATCAAAATCTATTGCGTAGTTTTAAAGATCTAAGCTTGTAAGCTTAGATCTTATAAAACGAAGTCGCTTCCCGAGATGTATCTCGGGAAGCGACTTCGTTTTATACTATGTAGTGACTAGCTGGCACAAACTTGGGAATTCCTTTACTTAAAACATGGACCTAGGAATAATATGGACTCTAGAGGACGTCACAAGTGACGGTGACGTAGAACCTTACATGTATAAATAATAAATAAATAAATAAATATACCTATACGGACAAATCACACAGATTAAGCTAGCCCCAAAGTAAGTTCGAGACTTGTGTTATGGGATACTAACTTAACGATACTATATTTCATAACAAATACATATATAGATACACATCCAAGACCCAGGCCAATCTGAAAAAGATTATTTTCCACTTTGACCTGGCCGGGGATCGAACCCGCTGCGCCACGGAGCTAGCCGCAGTGTGCCGCTATATAGGTGCTAGTTTTGAATTTCGAACGGAGAAAATTGCATGTTTACTTAATGTCGATGTGTGAGTGAGCTAGTGCCGCGACACGTTTGCATGCTTTTGTATTTGCGTCACTGTTGCATTTCTAAGGTGCAAACCTGATTATTCTTAGAATCATTACTTAAAAGGCGAGGGGCTTCCCACCTATACATACACTATGTATTATGATTATGTTTTCTTATCTTGCTAAACATGTCCTTAGGTCTTTCGGTACTTGTTACAGATACAAAATTGTATTCCTCACAAGGAATACTTACATTAGTATGGGTGATTTGACTTATTATTGATTTGAAAATACCAAAGCGTCATCAGGCAATTTTTGTTTTACCCCCTCGACTTATTTCATCGACATTCTTTTTTCAAATCGACCCAGACTCCGCGCCAGCCCATTGTTGCCCAAACGTCAAATTCTTAAAAAGAAATAAAAAGCGGTCAGCTACACGAAATTCAAAATGAGAACATCCCACACGTTCGGAAATTGAATGAGGTTCGAGTGCTTGTCGCGGGCACAAAAAACGGGCTGGGTCTTGTGGAGGTGGGAATTTGTGGTTGTAATTCTGAGTTAAAGGTTTAAGGATTTTCTTTTGAATATATTCATTTTAACACGCCAGCCTGCGACACGGGGGTTTTCGGGTTCGATCTCCGGTCAGGTCACGATGGTAAACGATCTTTTTCAGATTTACCTGGGTCTTGGATGTATATCTATATAAGTATCTATTATAAAATATAGTCGTGAAGTTAGTATCCTACGACACAAGTTCACAACTTACTGTGGGGCTAGCTCAATTTGTGTTATATGATATATTTATTTATTTTAAGGATTAAGTATTCAAGCGTGCATTGATTTTATATTCTGACTGATTTTAGTGGATCTGTGAGCTGTAGACCTTACGAGACTTACTCGTGTCACAGCTAACTCACAATAGTCCATAGGTCTTTTCTAATCATCATCATCATTTCGAGTAGGTGTCACGGTCAATCGACCATGCACACCCTAGAGTCAGAGTTCTTCGGAACCGCCTCTCGGCCTCTGACGTGGTTCCTTTAACGACTACCAGATGGCAGCCGGGACCACCGGCTTAACGTGCCTTCCGAAGCACGGAATCATCTTTATTATCAGACAATCAGGTGATTCAAGCCTGCAATGTCCTAACCAAACTGGAAACAACTAAACAAAGTATGCTTCCGGTGGGAATCGAACCCACGACCCCCGGGTCAACAGGCAAACGCCTTAACCACTGGACCACGGAGGCTGTTGATTTCTAATTAATATGGGATCATAGATCACACTCATTACGCAAAAGTGAGAGTTGCTGCTCTCCAAAGGCTTTTGCCATTGTTTCTCACATCGGCACTTCAGGCTATGCATGCAATCTTGGCTCATTAGGCAATATGAGAGTTTGCCGTCTGTCCAAAACTTGCACACACAGACAATGCCCGAAGCCGAGGTCTGTAGCTCCTGGGTGCACTTTGGTGATGTTACCTATCCTGTTTGGTGGCACTCTGCCCTCGCCTCAAACGCTTAGTGAAGTAGGGAATTTCACTTGAGCTAGCCCCAAAGTAAGTTCGAGACTTTTGTTATGGGATACTAACTCAACGATACTATATTTTATAACAAATACATATATAGATACACATCCAAGACCCAGGCCAATCTGAAAAAGATCATTTTCCATCTTGACCTGACCGGGGATTGAACCCGGGGCCCTCGTGTCGCAGGCTGACGTGTTAAACACTGCGCCACGGTGCTCGCCATTTAAAAAGAAAAAATAGGCACGCGAAAACGGGGTTTTTTTTTTTGAAAGGATTAGGTATGTAGCTAGCTCCAAGTGAGCTTTCTCTACTTCACCGGTCGTTTGAGGCGAGGGCAGAGTGCCATCAACCTTTATAGACAACATCACCAAAGGGCCCCCAGGAGGGACGGACCGCGGCTTTAAGCGTTGCCTGTGTGCGCAAGGCTTGGAGAGACAGCAAACTATATTGCCTAATGGGCCGCGTATACGTGCATGCAAAGCCTGAAGGGCCAATCTGAGAAACAATGGCAAAAGTATTTGGAGAGCAGTAACTCTCATCTTTTGCCTTATGGGCCGAAAGCTACGTTGCCAGAAGGGCCTATCCTGGGTGCAAGTCACCCGGGACCGCCGGGCGGTCACCAGTAATCGGAGCTAATCCTACTCTACGCACTCTATTCCGGTGGCGAGTGCGACGGGGTCGGATAGTCGAAAACGGGGAGAGGTGCGGGAACGCCATATTGCGTGGGACGCTGCGAGTTTCCGTTCTGTATGCTAGTACTTAAATTAATTACGTAACCATAAGGCAAAAGATGTGGCCGTGTGGTTTCCGGCAGAGTAGAATAGGACCACTTCAAGTCTTCCCATGGATGTCGTAACGACTTAGGAAATACAAGCTAAACAAAGCTCATAAACATCAATGAGACCTCTCCAACCCGTCTGGCCAGCGAGGAGAGTAGGCCAAATCCCCTGTCTGCTCAGGTCAAGTATGACTCCGGTAGTACAGAGAGGGTCATGCTCCTGCAGTGGAGACTAAAAAGACCTGATGATGATGAAGGCAAAAGATGAGAGTTGCTGCCTTCCTTCCTGGAGGCACTTTGATATTACCACAGAATAAGTACTAGTAGACTTACGTATAGAAGTTGCACTCTGCAAAGAAATATCAACTCAATGTAGTTAGCGATACGGTGTAATTTAGCTCGCGTCAGAACGCAGCACCTCGTTTAGATACCTATAGAATCCATTGCAAGGCAATTTCATTCTTATAGCGCTGAACAAACGATTTATAATTCGTTGAAGTCGGTGAACATGTGACCAAACGCGTTGTTCCTACCGGATTTGTTCGATTTTCACCTTCGAAGGTGTCGCCGCGCGTAGGTATGTTTCGATACCTACACGGGGAGTGAGTAGTGTTGTAATAATATTAAAGTTACGCGAGACATAATTTATATTATAACAAACGGTTTCACTCACGTATCGTTAGTCGGTATCGCCGACAAGTTTCAGCCAATTCAGATGGCCATCTTCAGGACGAGTGTCAGGGACGTCGCGACTCGGCAGTCCCTCGAGCACTGAGGCTAGAGTGCCATCATCCATCTGAATTGGCTGAAACTTGTCGGCGATACCGACTAACGATACGTGAGTGAAACCGTTTGTTATAATATAGAGTAGTGTCGTGCCGTGCTCGAAATTTTCGAAAACGGTGAAAACGGGCCGGAATTTTTTCCCGAGAATTTCTATTGAGAAATTCTTGAGAATTATTTTATTGAGAAATTCTTGAGAATTATTGGAAATTTTCCGCAAATTACCATGAGAACAGAATTTCTCTCCGGCACATCACTAGGAGTGAGACAGGCCTGCATATACAGGTTAAGGGCACTCAGCCTTCGTAGTACAAAGTCAATTAAAAAAAATACATAGGTCGCAACATTGACATTGATTTGCATACAGGGCTCTGACGCGGCGTTGCTTACAGCGAACAAAAAACACAAATTACTTGTTCACACCGTTTTATGCATATTTATGTTAGTTTTTTATGGGAATTTGAATTTTATGTTTTTGAAGGGCTCTTCAAAAGGACTGCGACTGTATTTTAATAAATCGGAGGAGTGAACGTGCATTTAAATTAAAGATGAGCTCGATGGCCAAGTTTTCGGGCGTATTATAAACGCTTACGCATGTAAAGCAACTCGGGCGTGGTTCCCACTGGGATGGGTGACCGCAAGTGGCACAAAATTTTCTCGAGCTCCTACGTGCTTCGGAAGGCACGTTAACGGAATTATGAGAACTTTGTAATTAATAATTTTGTATTAACAAACAGAAAAAATACAACTGAATTACTCTTATTAAATTAAGAAATAAAATATGGTGAAAAAATTTCAAGTGGGCGGGATTCGAACTTGCGACCTAAAGTCTATATATTTCTTCATCATATTTTATTTCTTAATTTATATTTAATAATATATCAAAATAGCATTGAGGATGCAAAAATATAACACTTAAAAATATTACAAGTAAATTGATTATTTTCTCCTTATTTTTTGAAGTAGTTTAAATGACAGAATCAAGAACATTAAAACACATACAACTGTATTGAGAATCTCCTTCTTTCTTGTTTTTTGTTAGACGGTTAAAAAAAATCCTGAAAGTATGTATAATGGACCTAAGAGACACCACTTAAACTGTCTTCTTCAATAAAGTCACCACAATTGATACATGAACTCAATTGTACGCTGTAAATATGTACCATATAACCCCAAATTAAAATTAATCGAGGCCACTATCAATAACAATCCCAAGAAACAATTGTTCCAATCTACGGCGGCCATCTTTGATTCCAAATTGCGTTCGACCCACAGGCATTTAAATTGACGTTCCATCTCGCTCATACGCTATAAGGAAAATAGGGTGCGACGATTTTTAAATTGGTATTCGACGTTCCTTTTTCGAGCGAGCGAGTCCATAGACCAGTTTTGTTTTTTCTTTTTTTCTGGACGCCTGCGGTTTCGGCCTGTCTTTGTGGTCGGCTTTATGTATAGTTTTTAGATGCATTTTTAGCCACTAATGGTTTGTCTTGCATTTTTCTGCATCCTGGCTCGGCGTGACGTGGGTTGTAACTTGTAACTTTTTGTCGGTTTAGGTAGATTGGTTAGTTGGTAAAGAATGGCGGTTTTTTTTTGTTTTGCTTATGTTTTACCGCCTACATTTTGATTTGATGAAACCTAAATCTTGAGTGAAAATTATGATATTTTGAAAACGGGTCACTTGCTATTTTGTCGGGATTGCTGACTACAGTTTCGGACTTGTCAGGAGTCCATTTTCAAGGCGAATTCGGATGCGCGACGCCGAAGAATCCCAGGCAACTCACTTGAGTATGGGTCTGGGATTCTTGGGCGTCAAACTTTTATTTATTTTATTTATTTATTTAAACTAGCACGTGAATGACCCATTTTCAAAATTTCATCTGCCACTGTTCCACGGAGCAAGCTAAAAAGAATAATATTTACTTTCTTATTACCCATCACACACATACCACGTTACAATTCTAAAGATCTTATTCAGATAATTCTCAAATTGCTTAGTTTATGAGAAACTCAGGAATAAAGAAATTATATTGTTATCTCTCCATCATTAGAAAGGTCAATTTGAATCGTATTTGATATATTTTAGTTAAAATCTTGTCTGTTTTAATAGAGCATTGTAGTAAGAATACGTTGTTACGAGATCTAAGACAAAAATAGTTAATTATTGTTAAATTTAGACTTACTAAGGGGTACTTACTAAACTTGACTTAATAACCAACCATTAAATTATTCTCTTTCACTCTTATATCAGGTCTTATTAAAAAAAAGCCAGTGCGAGGCTGACTCGCGCACCAAGGTTTCCGTACCATTATCCATACTAATATTATAAATGCGAAAGTAACTCTGTCTGTCTGTCTTTTTTTCACGCTTCAACCATTGCACCATTTTGGAATGGAGGTAGTTTGAGGCCCGGGAAAAGACATAGGGTTTCATTCCGGGAAATTTTACTGTTCCCGAGGGATTGACACTAACGCGGGCGGAGCCGCGGTCAAAAGGGAAACCTGACTTATATATCAACGCACAGCCGACACTACTGTGCCTAGAAAAAAGAAATTGATAAAGGGGCTCTTTTTATCCTGTAAATGAGCACTAAGAAAGGATATTAAGAAATTCAACCCATAGTGGGCGAAATAAGGGGGTGAAGATTTTATGGAATTTTCTCATTTCTGGACTTAGAAGTATGAAAATAGGTATATAACTTCTGGATTAAGATTAAAAAGAGCCGCGGGCAACAGCTAGTCTATAATAAGTCTAAAATTATGAAAAATATTTTATTATTATATGATGTAACATACAATATATGCTTTTCGGATTTTTTCCTTTATCTGTGCTACTATAAGACGTTGCTTTGAACAAAATTTCAAGATTCTGAGTTCACGCGAAGTACCCTGTAGGTTTTGATTCCCTTGTGAATGTCGAAAATTTGCGGCATAAACGGCTTTATCTTTTGATTATGTTGACTTAGAAGTTTGATTTTCTCACAGCTCCAAGGGACACCCGAGCTAGGAATTGAACCTCTTTCTTATCGGAGGCACATTAACACTTTTGTGGACACTGCCCGCCTGTAGACGTAATTCTATTGTTATTTCTTTTGTGTCTGGTTCAGTGTCAGTAAATAAATAAATAAATATATACAGACAAATCACACAGATTGAGCTAGCCCCAAAGTAAGTTCGAGACTTGTGTTATGGGATACTAACGCAACGATACTATATTTTATGACAAATACATATATAGATACACATCCAAGACCCAGGCTAATCTGAAAAAGATTATTTTCCATCTTGACCTGGCCGGGGATCGAACCCGGTCACTCCGTGTCGCAGGCTGGCCGTTGACCGCTGCGCCACGGAGCTAGCCAATAGCTAGCAAATATATCTTATAACCATGATATATCTGAAACACAAAGTAACTTACTCCATGACCAACACAGTCAGTGCACGAGTTAACCACCGCGCCACAGACCGTCATTTCCCATACCACGCCAATCGCAGGCTACTAACTAACCGAGTCAGTTAAATCTAACCATTATATAATTCAACAATGGTTAACCTTGGCAGTGACTGTCACAGAAAGTGAGTTACATACAATCAGCGTGACGTTCCGCCTCGCTGCCCCGCGTTCTGTTTTTAAACTTTATAGGTATTTATCTATTTATAGGTTTTTTGTGTCTGGCACGTTAAGCAGTTCCCATTTTAACACTTTTATTAACTAATCTGTATATATTAAAGGCAAACCTGACTCACTGAGTTATATATTAACGTACAGAAGAAACTACTGTACCTAGAAACCTGAAATTTGGTACAAGGGTTCCTTTCATGATGGGGTTGAATTTCTAGAAATCCCGTTAAATAGGGGTGAGATTATATGGAATTTTCTCATTTCTGGACTCATCATTATTTGAGTAGGTGTCACGGTCAATCGACCATGCACACCCTGGTGTCAGAGTTCTTCGTACCGCCTCTCGGCCTCTGACGTGGTTTCTTTAACGACTACCAGATGGCAGCCGGGAATTAACTAGGTTAGAGTTAAAACTGAGTGCATTGGTCTTCGCCAACAAACTGTTTTACAGTTTGGCGATAATGATATTATAAAAACCTGTATGTGATTTATGAATAAATAAAATAAAAATAAAAAAAAAACTTGCCTTCTCAAGCACGGAATCATCTTTATTATCAGACAATCAGGTGATTCAATCCTGCAATGTCCTAACCAAACTGGAAACGACTAAACAAAGTATGCTTCCAGTGGGAATCGAACCCACGACCCGGGTCTACAGGCAACTGTCTTCCTGGCAGTTTTCTTAAGGGGCCATACTACCTCACACTGCTTTGCATGATTGACTGTTATATCAATAATAATTAAATACTCAAGTTGAAATAAAAATGCAGCAAAGTTCAGGACTAACTCTGGTAACTATATGACTCAAAAACACGATTGCGTTAAATTTTCTCGATAGAAAAAAATTGCAAAGTTGCCTCCAAATCACGTCTAATTTACTCGGTATATAGCATTATTCACCAAATACATTAAATTTTACCTTAAAACTTTTGATTATTATTGCATTACAGATAAGGCAGCCATCATATGTTTTTCTTTTTCGAATAACCCTTGAATATTCCTAAAAAACGAAAATATCCAAAGTAGCCAACGCGTTTAGACCATCCGCGTTTGTATCGCCACGCCGCCTGGCATATGGCGGGCTCTTAATTCTTGACTTAGAAGTATGTAAAGAGGTAATTCCGTATGTAGTTTGTTAATTAAATTATTTATTTAAGTATGTTAAAGTTTTTTATGTGTATAATAAAGAGTGTATTAACCAACAAACTTTTAAAACCACAATACATTTACAACAATCGTCTTTTAAGAAACAACCACAATCCACACAGATCTGGCTTCAAGCACAGAGCAAAAAAAAGCAGTTAAACAAAAAGACTGTCACAAGCAATTATGATTTACAACCCGCTACTGCGGTCAACCCTTAACCAGATTATTACACTAAAAGGGTCTTTTTTGTGTCCGTCTACAGTCTACAATATTTTTTGTGCTACTGGTCAGTTTTGGAACTACTAATTTTAATACTTTAGTCTGACATTTCTATATAACAGTAGCGACGTTTTGAGTCTGTTTTAGGTTCAAGTCACGCTGGCGCTGGGTCGAAGCGAAGCGAGTGATTTTTATATGCCAAACTCATTCGCATTTTTCCTTCATCTATGCGATAGGACGTTGCTTCGTACCAAATTTGAAGATTCTGAGGTCACAGGAAGTGCCCTGTAGGTTTTGATTCCCTTGCGAATGTCGAAAATTTGCGGCATAAACGGCTGTATCTTTTGATTGGGTAGGCTAAGAAGTTTGCATTTTTCACAGCTCCAAGGAACAGTAGTTAGCCGTGTGGTATCCGGCAGAGTAGAATAGGACCACTCCAAGTATTCCCGTGGATGTCGTAGAAGGCGACTTAGGAAATACAAGCTAAACAAAGCTTATAAACATCTAAGAGCCTCTCCAACCCGTCTGGCCAACGTGGAGAGTGTAGGCCAAATCCTCTGGCTGCTTTGGCCAAGTATGGCCCTAGTAGTACAGAGAGGGTCGTGCTCCTGTAGTGGAGACTAAAAAGGACCTGATGATGATGATGATGATGAAGGGACAGTAGAGCTGAGTATTTGATATGAATTTTAGCTTGACACCTCCACGCATTCCTGAGAAATAGGGTGTTGTCAGACAAACAACAAAATGATCCTTTAAGGGTTCCGTTTTGTCCTAAAATTCGCTCGCTTCGCTTCGGCTCTGCGCCATCCAGTGTGAATTGAGCTTTACCTCACAGATGATTTACAACATCGGCTTGAAGTAAAGGGTTAAAAAAATGGCGGCTCCTGAATGCCATTTTGGCGGGCTCGGTCTCTAGGGGTATATTGTAATTAATGAATGTATTTTTGCAAACAATGAATATTCGAGAAGAATTGCGGTGAGCTTTGAAGAACTTTTGGGTTGTCTTTGAAAGTATGAATTGAAAATTTAAATTAGGATTGGTTTTTGCTTGCGGTATATTTTATGGCTGTATATTTATTATTTGACTGGCTGCGTATATATTAGAGGCAAGCTCCGTGGCGCAGTGGTTAACACGCCAGCTTGCGACACGAGGGTGCCTGGGTACGATCCCCGGTTTAGGTCAAGATGGAAAATGTTTTTTTTTTTTCAGATTGACCTGGGTCTTGGATGTATATCTATATATGTATTTATTATAAAATATAGTATCGCTGAGTTGGTATTCCATAACACAAGTCTCGAACTTACTTTGGGGCTAGCTCAATCTGTGTGATTTGTCCGTGTATATTTTATTCTATTTTATATTTATTTATTTATTTCCGCTAAAAATCCTGTTAATATTATATACCGCATCTGTCTTTGAATCGCAGCGGTCTGGAATCCATCCCCGGTCAGGTCAAGATGGATAACGATTTTTTCCAGTTTGACTTGGGTCTTGTATGTTTATCTACCTATCTATTATAAAATATAGTATCGTTGTTTGTTGTTCGTTTTCGTGTGTGTGTAAGTGGCCAACACCAGTGTCAGTTTTTTCAAGCCGCCTAATGGCATCTGTCATCAATGATTATACCGCCCGGACCAACGGCTTAACGTGCCTTCCAAAGCTCGGAGGAGTTCGAGATATTGTTATGCCACTTGTTGTCACCCACAACAGTGGGGACAGAAGTATTTTGTAAATAATATTTTAAAAAAAAAAAGCTATTTCTAACAACCTACTAAACCGATTTTAATGAAATTTAAATGTGGGCAATCTGAAAGAATATCCTTTCAAATAAAAATTACTTTTTCATATAGGTTCATAAATGATGGAGTTGTGAGTTAACAAACATAAAACATACAACCGAATTGAGAATATCTTCCTTTTATAAGTCGGTTAAAAATCGAACGTCATTCTATATGCGTGTGTTATAAAATGTACAGTACGACAAAAATTATCAAAAAGGCGGGGTTGTATGTATTGAAACGTAAGTCACTGGCACAAAAAAAAATCCTAAGGGATTTATCTATATGTAACATCAACATTTAAAAAAAAATAACCCGTCACTTATCTAATCTCAAAATTGACGCTCAAGCCAACTAACTGAATGACAAAAAAATACAATTGTGGTCAAACAATACGGCTTTAGAAGTAATCCCCTTTGTGGGGTCTTACAGGCCCCGGCGACACTTTTTTTGGTAGCTAACGGTAGTTCAGTTGACCAGTGTTAATTGTCTAATATTGTAATCCTTTTTGTTAGTATGAACGTCAATTTAGGATCTGTCAACGTGAAATTACGTTCCTTATAGTCGGGGAGCCACATGCTTATTGTGTTTATTCGAGCTTCGTGGGGTTTGGACTTTCAAGATTAGCTGGAGTACATCGTCATCATCAGGTCTTTTTAGCCGCCACTACAGGAGCACAACCCTCTCTATACTATCAGAGCATATTTGGCCAGAACAGACATAGGATTTGGCTTACCTATTTCAGTATATTATTTTTTAAAACATCATCAATACTAATATTATAAAGCTAAAAAGTTTGTTTGTTAGTTTGATTTGAACGCGCTAATCTCAGGAACTACTGGTTCAAATTGGAAAATTCTTTTTGTATTGGATAGTTAATTTATTGAGGAAGGCTTTAGGCTATAAAACATCACGCTGCAACCTATAGGAGCGGAGCATCAATATAAAATGTTTTGAAATCGGGGAAAAATTATTCATCTATACTAATTAATCATAATAACAGAAATTGCCGCGGACGAAGTCGCGGGCAACAGCTAGTATTATACAAAGCTAAAGAGTTTGTTAGTTTGAACGCGCTAATCTCAGGGACTACTGGTTCAAATTGGAAAATTCTTTTTATGTTTGATAGTCTAATTAATAATTGAGGAAGGCCTTAGGCTATAAACCATCACGCTGCGACCTATAGGAGCGAAGCATCAATAAAAAATGTTTTGAGAACGGGGGAATATTATTCATCTGCCTATACTAAAAAAAACGAATTAATCATAATAACAGAAATTGTCGTAGTTGAAGTCGCGGGCAACAGCTAGTTAATTTATATTACTAACTAGCTTTCGCCCGCGGCTCCGCCCGCGTCAATGTCGATCCCTCGGGAACAGTACTTTTTCCCGGGATAAAAGGTAGCCTATGGCCTTCTCCGCACTCCAGAGAACTTGTATGCAAAATTTCATGATGATCGGTTCAGTAGTTACGGCGTGAAAGCGTAACAAATAAACAAACAAACTCACTTTCGCATTTATAATATTAGTAAGGATAAGGAAGAAGAAGATGAACCCCAGCAATATATTATAGTCTCCAAACACTATCATTGTATCATGGCTATATTAAAATGCAGGATTAAATCACATAACGCCATACTTAATTTACTTTTTTATACATTCGTACATACATTTGTTGACGTACGAACCTAATCCAACTTTTTATGGGAAACCCAATCATTGCGAACCACGCTATTTCCTTTTCAACTTAAAAAAAACATATAATCCAAAACCGATCACACCATTTAACGCCATCCGGCGGACAGTGGTCAAATAAAGGAGAATTAATTGTTACGCGCGCAAAAACAGCCGCCATTTTGTTTTTGTCCTTCACGCCTGAATGGCACACACATCTATTTTTGCAAGCTTATTCTGTTGGCGTTGGCTATTTAGGGAAAGTACGTAGGTTAATTGTTTTTTTATAAGGTATTATAAGCTGTGTATTTTGTTAAGGTCGATGATGGTCGAATATCTTATATGAGTCATAGACCTGGGAATGATATGAACCGGGCGCGTGAGAGGTCAGAAGCAACGCGATTTTCTGATGTATTAGATAGTGTCTGCGGATTATAATATACTAGCTGTTGCCCGCGACTTCGTCCGCGGCAATTTCTGTTATTATGATTCATTAGTATAGATGAATAATTTTTCCCCGATTTCAAAACATTTTTTATTGATGCTTCGCTCCTATTGGTCGCAGTATGATGTTTGATAGCCTAAAGCCTCTATAAATGGACTATACAACACAAAAATTATTTTTCAATTTGAACCAGTAGTTCCTGAGATTAGCGCGTTCAAACAAACAAACAAACTCTTCAGCTTTATTATATTAGTATAGATAAGTATAGATGGACCGGAAAATAGAATCGATATAATCGCATCGCTTACTAATATGATTCGTCAGTTTTGCCCATTCCCTCGATCGGCTTTTACGATCTGCGCGGGTAGAGAATAGCTGTACATTCTACGTTTTTTCTTTTCTCCCAGACCAGCATGGAATACAACAAGGCAGGGAGAATAAAAAAAATAAATAGCCTCTCGGCCTCTGACGTGGTTTCTTTAATGACTACCAGATGGCAGCCGGGACCAACGTGTCTTCCGAAGCACGGAATCATCTTTATTATCAGACAATCAAGTGATTCAAGCCTGCAATGTTCTAGCCAAACTGGAAGAAACTAAACAAAGTATGCTTCCCGTGGGAATCGAACCCACGACCCCCGGGTCTACAAGCAAATGCCTTAACCACTGGACCACGGATGCAATTAATAAAATAGTCAATGAAATAATATTTGCATGATCCTGTGACAATACTTACCATTCTTCTCTTTGCAGGCGAGTACGTGATCCAAGGTGAACTGCCTGGAGAGCTGGTCAACCCTGAGGAGTCTCGGTTCGATCTTCTGGAGGAAGCGCTGCAGTTGGTGGAACTTGGCGACGAGGCGGAGACCAAGGATGAACAGCCTGAGGTGATGTAGCTTTTTTTATTCTACTAGCGATTCAAAAGACACACAGCCTTCTAGATGAAAGCTTTCGCAGTCGTGCCAGTTGATGAGTTGCTTACGGCAGAACGGCTTCACAGCCTCGGACAACGCTGATAGCAAGTCTGTGTGTCTTTTACAAGCTGCATTTCGGTGAGTGCGCACAGGAACTGCACGATCTACGAGTGATTCCCCCTGAACCATTCCATCTTCGGATGACACGGTGTGGGCATCATTATCATTATTTTATGTAGGTGATACGGTCAATCGACAATGCACACCCTGCCTTTCACTGCCTGAAGATGCCTCGTGTAGAGGCGAAAACGTGTCGCGAGCACGACGGCCAACATTGCTGCAGCCTCAACGGATGCAGCAGTATCGACCACGGTTGCATGCATCAACTATTGGTGGCGGGCATGAAGGGACTAACAGTAGTGGGTGGGCGCTGGCCACCAATAGTTTGCATGAACGAACTGGTGGCGAAAGCACGCAAAGTAAATTGTCTCAAAGTAAATGTAGCTTTGACTTCCGCAAAGTAACACCTGAATCTATTAACTAGCTCAGAGAGCCACTTAATCATCATCAATCAATACTAATAAATCAGTAAGGGTCGGTCATGAAGTTACCAAGTTTCATAAAATCAGTTAATTCGTTTATGAGATGAGAAACGTAACGTTTGGACGTAGGACACAGGATAGCCTACTTAATTTTTTTCTCCAGTTACTAATGTACGCGAACGGAGTCGCGGGCACAGCTAGTCTATATATAATAAATAAATATATACGGACGAATCACACAGATTGAGCTAGCCCCAAAGTAAGTTTGAGACTTGTGTTATGGGATACTAACTCAACGATACTATATTTTATAACAAATACA
This sequence comes from Elegia similella, assembly GCA_947532085.1. NCBI lineage: Eukaryota > Metazoa > Arthropoda > Insecta > Lepidoptera > Pyralidae > Elegia > Elegia similella. The sequence goes on along the minus strand of OX383950.1, from coordinate 4,600,990 downwards.
TATATAGATACACATCCAAGACCCAGGCCAATCTGAAAAAGATCGTTTTCTATCATGACCTGCCGGCCTATTTGCTAACTCAGTGTACAACATTTTGATAGTCATTTCAAAGTACATTACGTTTTATATATCTTTAATAAACATAGTCAATCATAGGAAACCCGCAATGTATTTTGAAGTGACTATCAAAACGTTGGTCACTGAGTTAGCAAATAGACCGGCTGGCCGGGGATCGAACCCGGGCACTCTCGTGTGGCAGGCTGGCGTGTTGACCGCTGAGCCACGGAGCTAGCCAGAATATTAAGAAAAAATATTAAGTTCGAGTTTTGTCCGCAGGCGGTAGAGGGCAGCAGCAGCGGCAGCGAAATGCTGCACCCGGCGATGCGGCATGTGCCGCATCATCCTCTCGCCCATTACCATCACAACCAGGTCAGTTTCCTTCTGATTACCAAACGTTCAGGCTATACAGGGGAAAAGCAAAATAAAACAGGTTTTTTGTAAAACAGTATAAGCCTCGCATGCCTTCTTTTCGTGTCGCTGGCTCAAAACCTTCGATCAAATATGGTAGATACACAGTTTCATACAAAATGAAGCTTTAATAATGTCCCCGAGTCAAAACAAGATGCATACTTACAAACAACGACAAAAACGGTAAGTAAAACTCCATCGTTTTTTTTTTTTTTCAATCTTGATGCGTAGTTTTTGCATCTTTTCGCTGACCTTCGTCATCGCGAGACGTGTGAGTGCCAGCGCGGTTTATTGAAACTGTGGACAAAACAGCTCCGAAACACGATTAGTGCGCTGTTTTGCCGGTGCCACTTTTCGAGCGCGAATCGTGTATCTTCCATTATATTTGCTGAAATCTTTATTTTGTCCTTCCAATAGGACGCCACCTTGATAGCTCTCTCTGAAGCTCTACAAAGGTCAGCTTTTGTGCAGGTGGGACATGGTGATGTGACATGGTTTGATATTCATGACCACACTGACACTGCGCTTCCGACAAACCAATGTGATCCCCGCGTTCCAAATCATACCTGCATCGTCCTACCTCAGTACGGAGGCGATCTAAGCACTTCCACGTAGACCATGCAAGCTCGTGCTCATGAGGTAATTTCTCAGAAGGAGGTATAAAGTGATCGGACTAGGCAGCTAACACCATAAACAACAATGTTCTACGATTTCTGACATAACTTAATAAATAAAATAGAAATGATTTTTCAAGTTTTAATGTCCTGTTCGTGACATTTGTAAGTCTATGTAAACGAAAGGATATCCATACATTATATACATGAACTGTAAAACACAACCCTACATTTTTGAGCAGTCATGAAAACAGAAACAAGAAATAAAACTATAAGTTATCATAGATTCTCAGATTGGCCCATCAGGCTTTGCATGTACGCGGCCCATCAGGCAATATGCACACAGGCAACGCCCAAAGCCGAGGTCCGTCCCGCCTGGGGGCCCTTTGGTGATGTTGTCTATAAAGGCTGAGGGCGCTCTGCCCTCGCATCAAACGCCCGGTGAAGTAGCGAAAGCTCACTTGGAGCTAGCGACATAGTAAAAAAAACATGTAGATAAAAAAACTGTCACTGTCTCCGATTGACCCCTGTTTAGCCTGAGCTTTGAAGCTTATATGTTATGCAAAGACATGAAAAAAAATATTTGCTTCTAAGTTTTCATATACTACAATTGGGACAAGACTTTTTTATTTATTTGTGACGTAAAACCTCTTTGAAATCGGTAATATACTCGGACCATAACGAATTGCTCTAAATCGTCTGACATTAATAACTACAAAACTATTCATCGCAGAAACATGATTTTAGTGACGTTAGTTAGCGTATATAGTCAGCTCGCTGCTAAGATCTAAGAGTTTGCATCGCGGCATCTGGTTTTCTTTCAATCTTTAACACTAAAAGCGACTCGCTGAATAGACGTTTCACGTTAAAACTAACGGCCGTGTGAAACGACACAGCCCCACCCGATTTTAAAAGTTTTTTAGTCGGAATATGTGATGTAAGTCACAAACATCGCAGTTGTTTTGTTATTTATTAGAACCATATGTGGCATTATCAATCGGTGCGTAACTTATAAATATTAGTTAAAGAAATATAAAATATAGGGTACTTACGCCCAAATATTTAAAACTATCTAAAAGCATATTAACTAAAGTAAGAAGAAAAAATTTGAAAATATAGGGTACTTAACTCAAACTTAATTAATGAGTGTGCAATGCAAATTTTGCCTCGATCGGTCAGAATTCATTAGCGTTGTACTTATAAGTAGGCTCTTCAAAATGGCAGTATAATGTATTATCTTTAATAAAAAAAATATATATCTAAACTCAGATGTTTTAGAAAATAATCCACCATAATTCATTACGCATGTCATAGTATTTTACAAAACTACCACAAACTCAAACGCCCACCGCTCACGACAATCAAAAACTATTTAAATAAATAAAAAAAGTGAATTTCTCCAAATGATAAATGAATTGGTGTCGCCGGTTCACGAGCCACACACATCGGGCGATTTTGGCGTATGGTGTAAGTTGTAAACTAACAGTATTACATAATTATGTATATAAACGGGACTTAGCACGAACCTTTTTATTATTTGTTTCCGTTGAAGTTAAATACTTCAGTGCTAAGTCCCGTTTATACACATAACTAGCTGTTGCCCGCGACTTCGTCCGCGGCAATTTCTGTTGAATTATGATTAATTAGTACAGATGAATAATTTTCCCCGTTTTCAAAACATTTTTTATTGATGCTTCGCTCCTATTGGCCGCAGCGTGATTTTTTATAGCCTAAAGTCTTCCTCAATAAATGGACTATCTAACACTAAAAGAATTTTCCAATTTGAACCAGTAGCTCCTAAGATTAGCGCGTTCAAACAAACAAACAAACAAACTCTTCAGCTTTATAATATAGTAAAGATTATGTGTTTAAAGCGCGAAAGTTTAAAAAAGAATCTACAAACAGTATTATTTAAAACGAGTACTAGTTTAACCTATTATCCTCCCAAAACAAATTGACAGTTACAGTTGACAATACGTCAAAGTATAATTATTGACTTGTCGTCGTATCTGATTCAGCTGGGCAGCATTCGGAAAGCTCCGCAGTGTCTTCTCGCCCAAAATACCTCAGTGCCTAAAGACGAAAGTGTATAATCAATGTGTGTTCCATTACACTTATGACTTACGGGTCTGAAACGTGGTCCTTTACTATGGGCCTCATAGGAAAGCTCAAGGTCGCTCAAAGAGCTATGGAGAGGGCTATGCTCGACGTTTCGTTGCGAGATCGAATCAGAAACGAGGTGATTCATACAAGAACAAAGCTCACCGCTCATCGGATTAGCTCTTTGAAGTGGCAGTGGGTGGGACGCATGTCGCGTACAACCGATTGCCGATGGGGCAAAAATCACCGGCAAGCGCAGCGTTGGACACTGAGGTGGTAGGCCGACCTAACTAAGATTGCAGGATGTCGTTGGATGTAGGCCGAATCCAACCGGTCGTATTGACGACGATGACATCGAAATACCGACACATCGATAAGTCCCATCGCTGCTTCATCGACATCGACTACTTCCTTATCGGTTCTCATCTACAATCTTATTAAGAACATTCTTATAAAGAACGGCTTATGTTTAACTAACCACAAGATCTAGTCTATATATTATGCTATCTATTATACTTCTATACTAATATTTTAAAGCTGAAGAGTTCGTTTATTTGTTTGAACGCGCTAATCTCAGGATCTACTGGTTCAAATTGTAAAATTATTTTTGTGTTGGATAGTCCATTTATTGACGAATGCTTTACCCTATAAAACATCACGTTGCGACCAATAGGAGCGAAGCATCAATAAAAAATGTTTTTAAAACGGGGAAAAATTATTCATCGATACTAATTAATCTTAATAACATAAAATTGCCGCGGACGAAGTCGCGGGCAACAGCTAGTGCAATATGTAGCTATATTTAGCTACATTTATATAAACCGCTCCCGCTTATAACTTGCACCGAAACAATTTTTAAACCTTCCATCTCTTAACATCAATCAATAGCGACAATCAGCGTTTTTGACAAATCGTCTGTTGATTTGTTTAATTTGTCTTTGTTTGTGCTACCGGACCGCACGAACGTGTTTCAATAAATGAGTTATTTTTGACCGGCATGGTTTCAGAAAGTTTTTAAGACGGTAGCACTTATTTTTGTTTTGTTTTACTTAATTTCATTTTTTTTTCCTTTGACGTTTGTTCCGCTCTCTCAAAGTGAGTATTTAATTTTGGCGATTTTAACTATTTTTGCCATCATCATCATTTCGAGTTAGTGTCACGGTCAATCGACCATGCACACCCTGGTGTTAGAGTTCTTCGCAACCGCCTATCGGTCTCTGACGTGGTTCCTTTAACGACTACTAGATGGCAGCCGGGTTCACCGGCTGAACGTGCCTTCTGAAGCACGGAATCATCTTTATCAGACAATCAGGTGATTCAAGCCTGCAATGTCCTAACTAAACTGGAAACAACTAAACAAAGTATGCTTCCGGTGGGAATCGAACCCGTCATGGGTTCGAAAATACTGCAGTTATGCGACACGCATGCCTTTAATTTCTAGAGGTATAAACATTCCAACACAAAAGATATTTATTTGCAACAAGTCAGTTACAAAGTCAGACCTAATAGCATGACGCTTCAGTGATTTGTATCATAACGAAACACACATGTCGGAAGATAATTCAGCACAATAAATAAAAAAAAAAAATCGAAAATTTATTTTAGTTGTGATTAAGCCACGCTACCGGTAAAATTATTTTTTGCTAGTAGCATGAATGGGCCGGCTAGTCCGAGGAAGTACCACACTCTCACAGAAAATTACAAAAAACTAGAAGTTTTATCGCTTCTATGCTTCGCTCGGTGAGTAAGTGAACTCGGAGGCCCATCCTTCCCCTAACTCCTTGAAAGGCCGGCAACGCTCCTGACCTGGTCTTTTAGTTGTCCATGGGCTGCGGTGATAAGTTACCATCGGGTGACTACTTGCTCGTTTGCCGTTCAATACCATAAAAAAAGAAAAGCTAAAAAGATTTTTTTCTCTGCAAAGATCAACTCAGAGTAGCATTTCAATTTCTTTGTCGTCTTTCACTACATGTTTGTATTAAAATTAAACAAAGGAAACAATTTTCTCTCAGTTGTAGTAGATGAAGCTACTGCATATTTAATCGTTTATTAAGAACAGTTTAACAGAATCACCATGATAAATTGAATTATCTTATCTTTGATTGTAACGTATATTATTAGCTCTTCTTCTTTCAAATGACAGGCAGGTGCCACATTGCTCTTCATCTAACGAGCGACGTAGCCTTAGCCGATTCAAGAATATATTACTATTATTACCGATACATTATTACTGCAATATAATTTCTTGAAATGACGCCACACAGCTATATAAATTGATTATATACAAATTCTGCTAATCCCTACTAATATCATAAATGTGAAAGTAACTGTTTCTTACCACTTATTGAACCGATAGAGATAAAATTTGCATGGAGATAGTATGAGACCCGGAGAAGGATAAATCGCACAGTTCAATACTGCTCTGAGGGATCAACATTCACGCAAGTTGAGCCGCCGGCGAAAGATAGTTTTACTATTAGCAGAAACTGTTGCTTTATTAATGCGGACACGCGAAATAATCTACCTTAATAATTATAAAACCAAAGCCCACCCAGTTGAAGCCCAAACCTAAAGGTGTGATAGTTTCTTAGTAAAGTGTACCACAAAAGTAGTGTTCTTTAAAAAATAAAACTGACAGTCATCCCTATAACCCCGGGTCAACAGGCAAACGCCTTAACCACTGGACCACGGAGTTAATTGGCCATATAAAGTAATTTCTTATTTTTTGCTTTTATATTATACATTCAAATTCACACACTTAGACTCTTATTAATTATCATATATTTTCAACTGAGAATTGTTGACGTCAGTAATTTACTTATGGCTAAGTTTAATGCCGCTTCCAAAGCGGAGTGCAGAAGAAGCGGCAACAAACTGAACAGCGTTTTTTCTCCAATCGACGTCAACTCACAATTTTAGTTTATCTTAAGACGGTACTGCACGAAAAAGACTGCAAGAAAATTTACGTGTTTTCAAATCACTAGTACTATGCGCTGAATTAATTAAATACATTCAAAGTATTTGTATAATTTAGGTAAATCCTTGAACAAGATCGTCCCCTTGTTGGAATTTGAAACAGATACATATGAAATTTTTAAATAATATATAAATGTTATGATATCTAAAAACATTTTTCTTCGAAAACTTTGTAATTTTTACGTCTAAAATAATAATTCTCATATGACAATATTTTATTTACATCTCGGAGGTCGCCCCCTGTCTTATTTTTGTACATAAATATAAATATGACAATACTAGCTTTCGCCCGCGGCTCCGCCCGCGTCAGTGTCGATCCCTCGGGAACAGTACTTTTTCTCGGGATAAAAGGTAGCCTATGCCCTTCTCCGTACTCCAGAGAACTTGTATGCAAAATTTCATGATGATCGGTTCAGTAGTTAGGGCGTGAAAGCGTAACAAACAAACAAACAAACAAACAAACTCACTTTCGCATTTATAATATTACTAGCTTTCGCCCGCGGCTCCGCCCGCGTCAATGTCGATCCCTCGGGAATAGTACGTTTTCCCGGGATAAAAGGTAGCCTATGTCCTTCTCCGTACTCCAGAGAACTTGTATGCAAAATTTCATGATGATCGGTTCAGTAGTTACGGCGTGAAAGCGTAACAAACAAACAAACAAACAAATAAACAAACAAACAAACTCACTTTCGCATTTATAATATTAGTAAGGATGATGATGATGATGATGATGATGATGATGATGATGATGATGATGATGATGACAATGACAATATAAACACTTTTCATCTTTTTTCATAATCGCCTAATAGTTCTGCGCAGCCTAGTGGCTTGCGCAGTAGCGACGTTTTTCGTTCGCGCGGCACCCGCTTAAAAACTAGGTATGTGGACAGAGTATCATCATCATCATCATCATCAGGTCCTTTTTAGTCTCCACTACAGGAGCACGACCCTCTCTGTACTACTAGGGCCATACTTGGCCAGAGCAGCCAGAGGACTTGGGCTACACTCTCCACGCTGGCCAGACGGGTTGGAGAGGTGTCTTGGATGTTTATAAGCTTTGTTTAGCTTGTATTTCCTAAGTCGCCTTCTACGACATCCGCGGGAAGACTTGGAGTGGTCCTATTCTACTCTGCCGGATACCACACGGACTGAGTATACATTGTCCTTATTAAAGTCATTATGAATACAAGATTTGGTGGTTAGTTAAACATAAGCAGTTCTATAAAAGAATGTTCTTAATAAGATTGTAGATCAGAATCGATAAGGAAATATCATTAGTCGATGTCGATGAAGCAGAGATGGGACTTATCGTTGTGTCGGTATTTCGATGTCGTGACCCTGGTCGGTGAATTAAAAGGATAGTTCGAAGATGCAATCTTCAAGTTCAAATCTAAAATTTCTAATTTTATTGTCTCAGTACCTAACTTTTAAGTTATAATAATGCTAAACTTTCTAGCTGTGACTTCATGCGCGTAATTTGTAAACCTACTTTTTAGGGTTCCGTACCTAAAAAGGAAAAAACGGTACCCTTATAGGATCACTCGGTTGTCCGTCTGTCTGTCTGTCTGTCAAGACCCTTTTTCGCAGGAACGCGTAGAGGTATCAAGCTGAAATTCATATCAAATACTCAGGTCTGCCGTCCCTTGCAGTTGTGAAAAAATCAAAATTCTAAGCCAACGCAATCAAAAGATACAGCTGGTTATGTCGCAAATTTTCGTGTTTTTTCGACATTCGCAAGGGAATCAAAACCACAGGGTACAGGGTACTTCCCATGACCTCAGAATCTTGAAATTTAGTACGACGCAACGTCTTATAGCACAGATAAAGGAAAAATTACGAAAAGCATGAATTTTGAGTTACATCATATAAAAAAATATTTAAAAAAATTTCAAACTTATAATATAAATGTACAGAACCTCTCGCACAAAAGGATCATTTTCCATCTTGACCTGGCCGGGGAACGAACCCGGGCACTCTCGTGTCGCAGGCTGGTGTGTTGACCGCTGCGCCACGGAGCTAGCCAATAGCTAGCAAATATATCTTATAACCATGATATATCTGAAACACAAAGTAACTTAATTCATGATCAACCCTACAGATTTATTATTAGTATTGATGATGATGATGAATATGATGATTTTTAAAGTGAATTGACGAAAAAAGGTTCCTGAAAAGGCCTATTTGCTGAATAAATCTTTGAATCCATTTTTTCTGTTCTCGTAGTTTAGGAATCTGTAAAGTTTACTTTTTCGTAAATAACCGCGCACTTGAAGCTCTTCAAGTGACGACCTGTCGAAATGTTGACTTAGGGCAGGAATTTTAATATTCCCGCACCTGACCGTGAGCGAAACAGTAGCTGGGATGGGTTTTTGTGACATATAGTGATGAGCGTTGAGTAAACATCGTGAATTATCGATATTCTATGATATTAGCCAGAGACGGACAGCGGAGGTTATTTAATAAATTCCCGTTTTTACACTTTAAATAGGGATCTCTAAAAGAAAATGAGTATATTTAAGATATTGTGAAATAATTTACGTGTTGTTTTCGCGATTGTTACACATTTATAGGTGAGGTTCGTGGCGCAATATAGTATCGTTGAGTTAGTATCCCATAACACAAGTCTCGAACTTATTTTGGGGCTAGCTCAATCTGTGTGATTTGTCCGTATATATTTATTTATTAGACAGAAATGGTATTTAAAACTGAATGAAGGATGTAACAGTTTACTTTTCCCATGGGATCATAGCTGGGAAATAAAAAAAAAAAAATTTTTTAAACAAAGCTGTTCAGCCAAGTCAATTAATATGGTAAAGTCAAAAAGAAATTGAATTCCCAGCATAGGATAAGTTGCTCATATCGACGGGCTGAATCACCCCTTTATTAAGGGTCGGACAGGTATATAGGTGTTATTTAAACGGTTAGAAGAATATTCGTATCTTTGTTAGCAAATAATGTAATCGGTCAGCTAAAATAGCTTAGGCAGCAACTTATGGTCAGCAAAACTTCTTTTTGCTTTTTCTGGCAACTTCTTTTCTTTCATCTCAGTCGTTCCGGGTGGTCATAAAAAAATATCTTATTTTCTGCCCTCAGTCGTTCCAGGTGGAAAGCCAAAGCTTATCCAAATGTTTTCTCTGCTGCCCCAATTGTATAATTTTACTGCCCAAATAATTATTTGGCGGACCGACTAATTCCTTTCCATTTTATTTTAAGATTTATTTAAACGTCATATTCTTCTGTGCCTTACTATACTGTTACTTTTTACTCTTACTCTATACTATTTTTAAATTTGTAACATCGACAAACTACTAACGCTTAGGAACAACACTACAGCTGAGAAGAATACGCTGAAAAAGGCTATTCGACAAAAAGTATCGATACGTCACCAACCCCACAAATTCGCTCTCACCGACGTTTGAGCTGGGTCTGCTTACTTAGGACACACTTGACCGTCTGACTCACGCAGTTCAAGTACAAGGTTCGATGCCGTTCAAGACTTTTGTCAAGTATTTTGCTCATGTAGAGGCATACTTTGATACAATGTTGCATTTTCAATAGCAAAATGTACAGAGAAAGCTATTGGTAATAATAAATATTATTTGCTTTGGCCTCTACCTACCTCAAACTGCCTCCGTGGTGCAGTGGTTAAGGCGATTGCCTGTAGACCCGGGGGTCGTGGGTTCGATTCTTACGGGAAGCATTCTTTGTTTAGTTTGGTTAGGACATTGTAGGCTTGAATCACTTGATTGTCTGATAATAAAGATGATTCCGTGCTTCGGAAGGCACGTTAAGCGGTTGGTCCAGGCTGCCGTCTGGTAGTCGTTAAAGGAACCACGTCAGAGGCTGAGAGGCGGTTCTGAAGAACTCTGACACCAGGGTGTGCAAGTCGATTGACCGTGTCACTTACACGAAATGATAATGATTTGCTCAGGAATGGAATAGTAGGGATAGTATAGTCAAGAAAGGATTTCTATACTTTTTTTCTCCAGTTGCGATAAGACGGGGTCCCCATACGCGAACGGATTCGAAGGCGCAGCTAGTTTAAAACAAGATTGCATGTCAGGCTATTTGACCAATACGTGACTCATACAAGTTCAAGTCCAAGGTTCGAGATATCTATTTGAGATTTGATTGTGAATTGATGAGATGCTCGTTGCTTTGAAATCACATTGCTACATTGATATGACGTACTACTTTGTAATGATAGTTATTATAGTATACGTAAGCCGTGTGGTATCCGGAGTGCCGATAGAAGTGAAAACTTGCATTCGTTTACTTATATCTTACATACAGATGTGTCGGATAAGGGTAATAAAGTCGCTTGTTCAATGGTTTAACCCCATCTCAAAAATGCCCGACGCGCCTAAAGATTTCTCTTCAAAAAACAAAAAATTTACAAAAAACAGTTCGCCAGCCCAGCCAATTAATGTGAAACAACATGACTGCAACAGCCTTAGCCGTGTGGTATCCGGTAGAGTAGAATAGGACCACTCCAAGTCTTCCCGTGGATGTCGTAGAAGTATTTGTATAATTTAGATCAATCCTTGAACAAGATCGCCCCCTTGTTGGAATTTGAAACAGATACATATAAAATTTAAAAATGATATATATATATATATATATATGGTATCATATCTAAAAGCATTTTTCTTCGAAAACATTGTAATTTTTACGTCTAAAACAATAACTCTCACGTGACAATATTTTTATGTACATCTCGGAGGTCGCCCCTATTCTTATTTTTTTTAAGAAAAATATAAATATGAAAATATTAAGACTTTTCATCGTTTTTCCTAATCGCCGAATGGTTCTGCGCAGCCTAATGGCTTGCGCAGTAGCGACGTTTTTCGTTCGCGCGGCACCCGTTTAATATAATAACTGTAGTAGAGTCACGCTATCGGCAAAATTCATTTTTGCTAGTAACATGAATGGGCCGGCTCGTCCGGGGAAGTACCACTCTCTCACAGAAAATCGACGTCTGAGTAGAAGCTTTACCGCTTCTATGCTTCGTTCGGTGAGTGAGAGAGCCGGAGGCCCATCCTTCTCCCCCTTCCCCCATGTCCCTCATTTTTCCCTACTCCCAATGTCCTCCCTCCAACTCCTTGAAATGTTTAATGCTCCTGTCACACTCTGGTGTTGCAGTTGTCCATGGGCAGCGTTGATCGCTTACTATCAGGTGACTCGCTTGCTCGTTTGCCGCCCTATAACATAAAAAAGGACATAGCATATAAACATCTGTGAGACCTCTCCAACCCCTCTGGCCAGCGTGGAGAGTGTAGGCCAAGTCCTCTGACTGCTCTGGCCAAGTATGGCTCTAGTAGTACAGAGAGGGAGGGTCGTGCTCCTGTAGTGGAGACTAAAAAAAAGCTGATGATGATAGTATAGGTAGGTAAGGGTGTCACCTTAACTGCTTGTCCGGTGGTTGCAGGTAGGGCATCCGATCTGCTACTTGCTGTTCCCCAATTGATCCAAGTGAGTATCCCAATAGCATGATTCCCTTCCCTAATCCAACAAATTTCGATCCCAGTTTAAAAAAAATCCGATGGGCAGCAGCGTCGGAACAAAAAGCCAAAGAAACTGCGCTCGCCACCCGCCTGCCAAGTGTAGGTGGATGGTTATGCCTTAGTTTTAGAAAAATATATGTGTCATAGAGAATGGTGTCAGTGTGAAAATAAAATATACTTCATGTCGCAACCCGATCTTTGTTTATACTTTTACATGGCGCAGCCGGTAGGATGTGCGTGGTGTTCTATTTTTGGGCCTATTTTCGGATACAGGTATCTTAAGAGTCGGCAACGCATCAGCACCTCCTCTGGTGTTGCAGATGTCCATGGGCGATGGTGACCACTTCCCATCAGGTGGCTCGTCTGCTCGTTTGCCGTCAAATATACATTAAAAAAAATACAGAAAAAAGTTGGTTTACGAACGATAATTTTATGTGATAACGTGGAAGATAAATAGATGCGTCACAAGCCGAACGCTTAGGCCGATCGTGCCTCTCTATTGTTGGTTCCGCGCTCTCACTTGCACTCGGAACGCGACACTTTCGTGCGTGCAGCGATTCATAAGACTTTGTCACATCAAAAGTTAATTTATTACATAAATATGAGCAATATTTATATGCGAAAGGTCTGTAGTCGGTACATACATTAAATTGCAAATACAAAACGATATTAAACATACAATATCTTGAAATCAATATATGGAGCACAATGAAGTTCTGCACACTCATACAGACAGACAGACAGACGGCTCAAAGGGCTGGGCGGGCCCAATCTCAGTTCTGCAAGTCATTGAGATCGCTGATTTCATACAATTTTAATGGCGTTTTATTGACAGGAATTGTAATTATTGGACGGAATTTACGTTTCGATCTTTTTCTTTTAAACTGCCCTTGCTTTTGACATCGCCAAGGATTGTTTATTCCTGCAGCCTTGTCTAAAGCGCCTATAAACCTTGACGTATGAACACAACGGAAATTTATACCAAGTTTTCAGATTTTTGAAGGTTCATATCTCTTTACATAATTCAATTATGAAAAAAATTTAAAAATAGGGACATGGTGAATATAGATCCATAGATATTTTTTGTAAAAAATCATTGCTATGCTGGTAAAATCCGGTGAGGAATCAGGGGACTACGCTCCAACCTCCGTGGCCCAGTGGTTAAGGCGTTTGCCTATTGATTGAAGGTCGTGGGTTCGATTACCACCGGAACCATACTTTGTTTAGTTGTTTCCAGTTTGGTTAGGACATTGCAGGCTTGAATCACCTGATTGTCTGATAATAAAGATGATTCCGTGCTTCGGAAGGCACGTTAAGCCGGTGGTCCCGGCTGACATCTGGTAGTCGTTAAAGGAACCACGTCAGAGGCCGAGAGGCGGTCCCGAAGAACTCCGACACCAGGGTGTGCATGGTCGCTTGACCGTGACACATACTCGGAATGATGATGATGGGACTACGCTTGTATGGAAATACGACCCTACGGTTTCCTCTCAACGCCACTCGTGATGTACTGTTACATTGTAATTATCACCAGTGATACTAACAAAAGTCTTCCTATTGCCAAAAAAGGAGGTATGGCTCGTCTCTTATCGCTTCGGTAGGGTTGCCAACGTATGCACTTGTGTTTTATTAAGACGGTACTGCACGACTTTGTGGAATTTGATGTGATTTCAGATCACTAATACTATGCGCTAAATTAATTTAATATATGAAAAGTATGTGTATAATTTAGGTCGACTATTGCACAAGATCACCCCTTTGTTGGAATCAGAAACAGATTTTAGAAAATTAAAAAACGATATATTTATATGTTATATCTAAAAATATTTTTCTTCGAAATTTTGTAAATTTACGTCTTAAACAATAATTCTCACGTGACCATATTTATATTTAAATCTTGCAGGCATTTCTTAATTTTTTTATAAATGTTTCTGAAAATATTAAGACTTCATTTTTTTCATAATCGCTTGATGGTTTTGCGCAGCCTAATGACTTGAGCAGTTGCGACATTTTAGGTTCGGGCGGGCCGCTTAAAATAGAATTTTTCATACTTACGTTTTTTGTAATATTTTGGGTTTGATAAATTCAACTTAAGTGAAATGTTGCATGTACGAGTATATACGGAAAACAGTAAGCATCATAAAATTTACAAAAAGTTAAAAAAATAATAGAAATATTATGACAATTTTGATCACAGTGAACATCATCTGAAACGAGTTCCCGTGGGCGGCGCAGAGGGCGCTCCAGTGCAATAGTTACAGACTTTTCCACCCGTCACTAGATGGCGTTAGCCTGAACTTGGTAAAACCAAGTAAAACTTAAATATACTGTTTTATTTAAGTTAATGTAAAAAAAAAAAACATTTTTACACCTCAAATAAGATATTTTTCGTGAATACAGATTTTATTTTCTCATAATTTGGTGGATACATATGCAATAGGCGTAGGGACCACAGAATAGCAAAGACATTAGAAATGGCAAGGGGACGTGGCTCGCGCGCCGATAATCGCTCGATCAGCTCACTTGAATCACCTACGTAGTTTGTCCTGCGATCGTCAAAGGAACAAAACTGAGATATACGTGAAAAAAAAACAATCGAAAAATGCCGATATGTGTTATTATAACGTGTAAAGTGAGAAGTCCTCTTGAAACTTTGACCAAAGGAGGAGTTTCAACTCAATTCTACTACGACTAGCTCCGTGGCGCAGCGGTCAACACGCCAGCCTGCGACACGGTTCGATCCCCGGCCAGGTCAAGATGGAAAATGATCTTTTTCAAATTGGCCTGGGTCTTGGATGTGTATCTATATATGTATTTGTTATAAAATATAGTATCGTTGAGTTAGTATCCCATAACACAAGTCTCGAACTTACTTTGGGGCTAGCTCAATCTGTGTGATTTGTCCGTATATATTTATTTATTTATTATTTATTATTAATTCTATTGCGTGCGCTTGAAATGAGGCGACGCAGGTTTTCATAGAAATCACGCGTGATAACACTTCTAATGTGTCTGTTGTTCTGTGACATGCCTGAAGCATTTACAATCTTCTCTTTTCATGTGTCAACCCTGCCAGCTTCATTAGTGGACCGCATACCGCTCTTTCATCTCGCCGCGACGTATCTACAATCTAAGATAACATCTCTGATACACCAAATGTGACTTTAATTTGAAAGTAATAAGATCTAAATTGATATACAAATTACTTTTTGGATTGGAACGTGTACTTTCGAATATTTGTTGGGAATCTGAAGTCTGTAAATAGTGACACAAAAATGTAGCTACAAGTAATTTTTTGGAAAGGATGTCCTACTCTGAACTGCGCAAGAAAAGATTGTTATGTCTTAACGTATTTTCCGTGTTTCGGGAGGCACGTTAAGCCGTTGGTCCCGGCTCTCATCACTAGCTGGCGGTCACTATGTGGCGTCAGATGTCTTCTTGACGCGGCTTGAAAAATCTGTCACCAGTATTGGTCACTTACACACGCACGAAAAGCGAGCTAATGTCTCAACTACTAGCTACCGATATTTTTGACATCTTATCTATTCAAAAATCAAAAAGCGGTTGCCCGAAATCAATTAACGTTTTTAATAAAAATAAAATTTGAATTGTGAACACAAATGTAATTTTCGTGACCAAAAAGATCGAATCATATTTTTTTTTAGTTACACTGGCCAGTCACATTTATTTAAAAGAAAAACTTTAGAACTGGTATTATTGGAAAAAATCTTTTTTTACAGTATTTTAATCTAACATCCATTAACCGAATAACGTTTTAAAATTGATACTCCTTGACAAGACATATATAAAAACTAGCTGTTGCCCGCGACTTCGTCCGCGGTCTTTTCTGTTATCTATCATTAATTAGTATAGATGAATAATATTCCCCCGTTTTCAAAACATTTCTTATTGATGCTTCGCTCCTTTTGGTCGCAGCGTGATGTTTTATAGCCTAAAGCCTTTTTCAATAAATGGTCAATTTTCTCGATAAATAAATGGCCAACACAAAAATAATTTTACAATTTGAACCAGTAGTTCCTGAGATTAGCGCGTTCAAACAAACTAACTCTTCAGCTTTATAATATTGGTATAGATGAAACCACTGACGGTTTTATCTGTGAGAAATATATTCCGATATGATGTAGGACAAGTCCTACCCTATCAGTAATTGTTTATACATCTTCAGAACGCCAGACAATTTGTCATTTATACAACTTTGGGCTTTGTCTATCCGTAAGTGACGCCGACGTGATTCCCTATCTATTTTAGACTCATCTTCAGGTTGCTTCACCTGTGTTACCTCCGCGTGACGCCTGACAATTTGTCATCTATACAACCTCGGTGGCCCGACGTCACCTGTCCAAATAAGCAATTTATCAATGTAGCAGGTTGCGGCGTTATTTTTTGTAAAAACACAGATTTTTAATCGATCACATTTTTATACAATTAATAATTTTGCTGCAGTTTAAAAAAAAACTCTAGTCGTCTATGCCTAGTGGCTATCAAGCCAGACTGCCACATCGGAGTTCCCGGGTTCGATCCCAGGTCAAATCAAGATGTTCAAGATGAAAAATGTTCTTTTTCAAATTGGCCTGGGTCTTAGATGATTATCTATACTCGTATATGTACATACATAGTATCACGTCTTTTTCCCTTGCGGGGTAGACAGAGCCTAGGTCTATAAGACCTTATGGCCACATTTAGTATGTTGAAGGGCGTGTAGATGGAAAACGTTAGCAAATAGTGATGGGTTGCTAGCCGCATCGCCTATTGATATGATTCCGCAGATTTTAGCCCAATCCCTCGATCGGCTTTTACGATCCGCGCGGTAAGAGAAGCAGCTGGTATATTCTACTTTTTTTCTTTTCTCCCAGACCAGCATGGAAGAATATGTATTTGTTATAAAATATAGTATCGTTGAGTTAGTAGTTAGTGAGGCCAGCCGTCCTATTTCTGATAAGATCATTATACTAACGTGAAAAATATTTATTTTATTAATTTTATGATTACATAGTATCTTTTTAGTTTGTCGAGGGCGAATCCTGGTAGCACGGGCACCAGTTCTCCACATAAATTGCTCTATAAGTGATTTTATTAATGTATATTATTATTTTAATGTCAATGTCCTTATTTATTACATCATAAACTAAACTAATGGAGTGTCCTGGTGACCTGTAACACAGGTTCATTGGAAACCTAGCACAGGCACCAATTCCTACTCCACCTCGCTTTTGTTTATTAATACAGGTAGAGAGATCTAGTATTATTTTCTTGTCGCAATATGTATTTTCAATATGCATTTAGTCACAATTTATAACGTATTTAAACTGGTTTGTGGAGAAAAAAATAAACGTTTTTTGATTTTTTTGATATTTGCTAACTCAGTGACAACGTTTTGATAGTCATTTCAAAGTACATTGCGTTTTATATATCTTTAAAAAAATAGTCAATCATATGAAACTAGTAATGTATTTTGAAGTGACTATCAAAACGTTGGTCACTGAGTTAGCGAATAGGCCGGCAGGTCATGATAGAAAACGATCTTTTTCAGATTGGCTTGGGACTTAGATATTTATCTTACTTACTAAATACTAAATGTTGAAGTAGGCATTTGTCTCCCATCTCACCTGATGGTAAGTGACGATGAAGACGAGGATGTTACATGCTTATCCAAGTGATATCCATTTATTCTACTTTTGAATGTCCCGGGACTGTACTTGTCTGGGAATATAGACGCAGGCAGTTCCACACCTTAGCTACTCGAACCAAAAAGGAACTGTCAGAGCGTTTAGTTCGACTCTTTGGTATTCCAACGATAAAAGGGTGAAATTTCTGTCTGCGTCTCGTAGTCCGATGGAGGAATGGTGAGGGTTCAACTAGCCCAGAGTGCTTTCGCATACTATCTAAAATGGATATCTATATATGTATCCTTACTAATATTATAAATGCGAAAGTGAGTTTGTTTGTTTGTTTGTTACGCTTTCACGCCGTGACTACTGAACCGATCATCATGAAATTTTGCATACAAGTTCTCTGGAGTACGGAGAAGGACATAGGCTACCTTTTATCCCGGGAAAAAGGTACTATTCCCGAGGGATCGACATTGACGCGGGCGGAGCCGCGGGCGAAAGCTAGTAATACAATAAATAAATTCGTAAAAGTCATTTGACAAGACAAAAACTAAAATTATGTTTTCGATACTCTCCGAGACTTTAAGCCTGTTGGAGAATCATTTGTCAAACAAAACCCTACCATCGCCGCAGTCGGCCATTTTATTAATTACGCGTTGACAGTCCGCGGCCGCAGGTAATTTTTTTTTGTACCACGCCTCTTTTTATTTACTAGTTTGCCGCCCGGCTTCGCATCATTTTCATCATTCCAGCCGTTGAAAGCCATTGCTGAACAAAGGCCTCTCCCTAAGATTCTTCTATTTATGACTAGCTCCGTGGCGCACCGGTCAACACGCCAGCCTGCGACACGGAGTGACCGGGTTCGATCCCCGGCCAGGTCAAGATGGAAAATGATCTTTTTCAGATTGGCCTGGGTCTTGGATGTGTATCTATATATGTTGTTATAAAATATAGTATCGTTGAGTTAGTATCCCATAACACAAGTCTCGAACTTACTTTGGGGCTAGCTCAATCTGTGTTATTTGTCCGTATATATTTATTTATTTATTGTCTGCTGGCTTTAGCCCGCGGCGCTGCTCCCGTGAATTAGGATCCCTCGGGAACTGTTCCTTTTTCCTGGTAGGTGTTTGTAACGTATTATCTTTGACGCTGGTCTGGGAGAAAAGGAAAAGCTTAGAATGTACCAGCTGCTTCTCTTCCCGCGCAGTCCGTAGAATCCGTTCGAGGCAATGGGTGAAAATTTAGGAATCATGTCAATAGGCGATGCGGCTAGCAACCCATCACTATTTTGATTCCGTTTTCCACCTATACGCCCACCAACACGCTAAAGGTTGCCTTTCGGTCTTATGACCTTAGACTCTGTCTACACCGTAAGGGATAAAGACGTGATAATATGTATGTATGAGTATGTAACGGCAACTCGCAGCGTCCCCCGCAATATGGCGTTCCCTCTACCCCGTTCTCGGGTGTGTTTGATAGCTTTGAAAAACAGGGTTACCTGCTACTGTTGCTAGTCGCACGTTCAGCGACATCTCTTATACGTACGTACTTGAGTTCATTCTGCGGTGGCAACCCTGATTGTTCTCTCATATTGACGTGTGCACGGATGTAAAATTTCGTTTGCATTAGTTATAAATAAATACCTCCACCAAAAAAAACCGACCAAGTGCGAGTCGGTCTCGTGCATAAAGGGTTCCGTAACATTATTTATAAAAACGGCAAATATATATGTATAGATATACAACGTGATTTAGAACCCCCTAGCTATATTGAAATCTGGGAATCAGAATCCCTAATGGAACACATAATTGCAAGAAAAAAAGGTAAAAAACGAAAAAGAAAATTAGGTTTCCCATACAAAGTCGCCGATCAGCCATCATTTCATTTCTATGAAAGGTTAAGTTAATTTTTTCGTTTCTTACCCTTTTTTCTTACAATTCTGTATTCCATTAGGGATTCTGATTCCCAGATTTCAATATAGCTAGGGGGTTCAAAATCACGTTGTATAAGGTGTCGGTTACGGCAATAGTAGCGTGTACAATGTTTTGTTTTCCATCCCAAAAAATCTCAACGCGCCTATAGAAGTTCACTTCAAAAACTTGCGTTATCTTGCAAACGTTCATTTATTAAATTTAAGGGATAGTACCAAGAATTAAGTCCCCAGGGCATAGCATTCTAAAACCCAAGAGCGGCTACCATCGTATCTTTATTTTAAAATTCTACGCTTAGAATAATTTGTCATAACGTTTCTATTGTTGGGTTCTTCCCTTGGGAGACGGCTCCTTTGAATTTTGTAATGGCGAGCTCCGTGGCGCAGTGGTTAATACGCCAGCCTGCGACACGACGCCCGAGTTCGAACCCCGGTCCGGTCAAGATGGAAAATGATGTTTTTCAGATTGGCCTGGGTCTTGGATGTTTATCTATATATGTATTTGTTATAAAATATAGTATCGTTGAGTTAGTATCCCATAACACAAGTCTCGAACTTACTTTGGGGCTAGTTTTGCGCAGCCTAATGGCTTGCGCAGAAAGCACGTTCTTTGTTCGCGCGGCACACTAGTATCTCTAGTGCCTCACACTGCTTTGCATGATTGTCTGTAATATCATCATCATCAGGTCCTTTTTAGTATCCACTACAGGAGCACGACCCTCTCTGTACTACTAGGGCCTCAGATGTTTATAAGCTTTGTTTAGCTTGTATTTCCTAAGTCGCCTTCTACGACATCCACGGGAAGACTTGGAGTGGTCCTATTCTACTCTGCCGGATACCACACGGCTAAAATCAATAATAATGAAATACTCAAGTTGAAATAAAAATGCAGCAAAGTTCAGGACTAACACTGGTAACTATCTGACTCAAAAACACGATTGCGTTAAATTTTCTTGATAGAAAAAAATTGCTAATTTACTCGGTATACAGCAGTGTTCACCAAATACATTAAAGCTACCTTGAAACTTTTGATAATTACATTACAGATAAGGCAGCCATCATGTATTTTTTTTAATAACCCTTTAATATTCTTTAAAAACTATCAAAAATAGCCAACGCGTTTAGACCATCCGCGTGTGTATCGCCACGCCGCTTGGCCTATGGCGGGCCCTTAAATATGACAGAAATTAAAAAAAAAGTCCCCTAATATTAGCTAAATAAACTCCATTCGTTCAAATCACTACCAAAACTTAATTTCGCGTCACACCTGAGAAGGCAGGCTAATAAGATAGAGCAGCATTCATATGCAAATATATATTTTTGCGTCAGTGCATCTATTGTGGCGTAATTGAGATTCCAACTCGAAAGTGAAGTTGCATGACCCACTTGCAGTCCCTATCCGAATTAGAAACAAAAAAGTAATTAAAAATATTAAAAAGAAACCGGCAAAGTGCGAGTCGGACTCGCGCATCAAGGGTTCCGTACCGTTATCTATAAAAACGGCAAAAATCATGTCCATAGTATGGGAGCCCCTTAAATAAATATAAATATAAATATATACGGACAAATCACACAGATTGAGCTAGCCCCAAAGTAAGTTCGAGACTTGTGTTATGGGATACTAACTCAACGATACAATATTTTATAACAAATACATATATAGATACACATCCAAGACCCAGGCCAATCTGAAAAAGATCATTTTCCATCTTGACCTGGCCGGGGATCGAACCCGGTCACTACGTGTCGCAGGCTGGCGTGTTGACCGCTGCGCCTAAATATTTTTTTTTATTCTATTTTTTAGTATTTGTTGTTATATCGTCAACAGAAATACATCACATTACATTATATGTAATAGTCTACCTGCAACCATGAAAACTGTAAAGTTTTCGAAACGTTAGGTGTAAAAATAATGTAACATACGCGATAATACCGTATTAAAGTGATTTTATTTAAATGTGTAACAATCTAGAAAACCATTCATCATCATCAGGTCCTTTTTAGTCTCCACTACAGGAGCACGACCCTCTCTGTACTACTAGGGCCATACTTGGCCAGAGCAGCCAGAGGACTTGGCCTACACTCTCCACGCTGGCCAGACGGGTTGGAGAGGTTTCTCAGATGTTTATAAGCTTTGATTAGCTTGTATTTCCTAAGTCGCCTTCTACGACATCCACGGGAAGACTTGGAGTGGTCCTATTCTACTCTGCCGGGTACCACACGGCGCTAGAAAACCATTAAAACCATTTATGTAATAAGTTTGAAATTATTAAAAATTTCGCAATTTTTCCTTTATCTGTGCTACAAGATGTTGTTTCGTACCAAATTTCAAGATTCTGAGTTCATGGGAAATTTCGATTCCCTTGCGAATGTCGAAAAAACACTAAAATTTGCGGCATAACCAGCTATATCTTTTGATTGCGTTGGCTTAGAAGTTTGGTTTTTTCACTACTCTAAGAGACCGTAGACTTGAGTATTTGATATGAATTTCAGCTTGATACCTCTACGCGTTCCTGGGAAAAAGGGTCTTGACAGACAGACAGACATACAGACAGACGGACAATCAAGTGATCTTATAAGGATTCGGTTTTTTCCTTTTTGAGGTACGGAACCCTAAAACAGATTTCCACCAAACTACTGAATCGATTTTGATAAAATCTAAATGGGACCAATGCGACAGTATACTTTCTAAGGGTACATAAAAAAATACTAAGGCCCAACGCAGAGACTATTTTTCCTCAAAGCACTAAGGATCGCCTCGCGCGATCTGTATGCGTTTTTTTATAAAGTTATTATTATCAAAATCGGTCCAGCCGTTCACAAGATAACGGGGTTTTAGTTTTAATTGTATATTATTTTTCCTTCAGTGCGTTTATATGTTATCACTCGGTAAAACCAAATCGAAATATAAATATTTCTACTTTCATACCATCCTTATTATCGACCAATGATCTATAGATCGGATCTATGGACGGGGTCAGACGCAATTACCGATCTATTCAGAGAGCGCATTATGTATCATTATGTCGCGGTGCGTACAAGCTGTAAGCCATTTTGAAAATTGTCCGGAATTTTAGTTTACCGTTGGGACTCGAATATGTTGTTGAGATTTTCTCGGATTGACTGGGCAGTGTTGTTCAAAGTGGTCTGTAACGACCCCCAGGTGTTTCTTTGTTTCGATTAGTCTACGACGAACGCAGCCTATGTCTGAAAGAATTTTGTTGCGCTATTATTTTTTGTCGTAAATATTTCTTATATTTTATTAGTTATTCTTTTTTTTTACTAGATGTTGGATTAGGCATTTGCGTCTCACCTGATGGTAAGTGACGATGAAGACGAGGATGTTACATGCCTAACCAAGAGATACCCATTTATTCTACTTTTGAATGGCGCGGGACTGTACTTGTCTGGGAATATAAACGCAGACAGTTCATTCTACACCTTAGCTACTCGAACCAAAAAGGAACTGTCAAAGCGTTTAGTTCGACTCTTTGGTATTCCAACGAGTATTCTGCTTTTGGGAGTGTTAACAAAACCAACAAAGCAAACATTATAAAAATCGGTTCATCCGTTCTTAAGTTATATGTATATATCTGTATTGGAACAAACCTGACTGTTATATTTACCAATAAAAATCTAACCTTGGGAAAAGGGTAGACCCCTTTTCTAAAGGTAAGAATTGTTTAGTCTACAGAAGAGGGTCTCTTCTGTAGACCCCTTATACAATAAAGTATCTTTGTAACAAAAACTTTGAGAACCAACGGATTAGCGTATAGGTGTAATTGTTGAAGTGTGTGGGAATATGATTGACAGCAGACGCTGAACAAACTGAATGCCTACTTTGAGTACGCTATTTGAAATCCGCAAGTCAGCTTAATGTGTGTAGTAACTGGCTGTGAAGCTAGGTTATAATGTGTTGAAGTTATATACATATAGTTTTCAATCATTTCCATAAGATGGCTTCATTAGTTCTAGCTTTTACTAGCTTTTGTGTGAAAGCTCATTTAGACAATGACGTTGACAATTCTCATGAACATCCGTCTAGTAAATATTGTGTAGTTAAATATAAGGAGTAATTTTTTTCAGCCAATTTTGTGTCCCACTGCTGGGCAAAGACCTCTCCTTTTTGTCTCCACTTATCCCTATCGCGGGCAATAGTTTGCCAGCCACTTATATTATCTTTTACTAGCTCATATAGACAAAGACGTTGACAATTTTCATGAACATCCATCTAGTAAATATTGTGTTAAGGAGTATTTTTTTCCAGCATATTTGGTTGTCCCACTGCTGGGCAAAGTCCTCCCATTTTTATCTCCAGTCATCCCTATCGCAATAGTTTGCCAGCCACTAAGGCGTTCAAGTCATCGCGCCATCTCCTTCTAGGTCCGCCACGTTTTCGACACCTTACACCTTTCCTCACGCATGCGGCAGACGTGTCCCGCCCAGTCCCACTTAAGCTGTGCTGATTTCATACCTATTTCCTTTGTTTGAATTTTGAAGCACAGAGTGGTATTTCTAATACGATTTAATTGAGTTTTGAATCACAGAGTGGTGTTTCTAATACGATCTATATCACTACCCACCGATCTACAGGTAAACGCCTTAACCACTGGACCACGGAGGCAGTTATTGTAATATACACGGTGAAATTTTGATTGTTCTGGACCCTTAATGGGATGATTCAGCCCGTTGATATAAACAAATTTTCCTATGGAATCAACTCAAAAATTTTTTTGATGTTCCCATACAAATTGACCGGGTGGCCGAAATTTTTTGTATGGAACTGCCCATTTTTTTTTTGAGTTCCCAGCATTGGTCTCATAGGAAAAGTTGTTCATATCGATGGGCTGAATCACCCCTTTAAGGGTTCAGAACGATCAAAATTTCACCGTATATACTACATAACCAGTGAAAAAAGGTCCGTCACTAGACTTTTATCGAATTGGCTTACAATTTTGATTGCATGCAACATCAAATAATTGTCCAACGACCGTAAACTTTTACCGTACGTCCTAAAAATATTTTTAACTAAACATACATACAAATTATCACGTCTCTATCCCTTACGGGGTAGACAGAGCCTAGGGTCATAAGACCGAAAGGCCACGTTTAGCGTGTTGGTGGGCGTTGAGGAAAATGGAATCAAAATAGTAATGTGTTGCTGAGTCGCATCGCCTTTTGATTCTTTACATTTTTGCCCATTTCCTTGACCGGCTTCTACGGTCTCATTATCATCAGATGTTTTTGGTCTCCAATGCAGGAGCATGGCCCTCTCTGTACTACCAGAGCCATACTTGGCCAGAGCAGACAGTGGATTTGGCCTACACTCTCCTCGCTGACCAGACGGGTTGGAGAGGTCTCATTGATGTATATGAGCGTTATTTAGCTTGTATTTCCTAAGTCGCCTCTTACGACCTCCATGGGAAGACTAGGAGTGGTCCTATTGTACTCTGTCGGAAACTACACGATCTGCGCGGGAAGAGAAACAACTGGCACATTCTACGTTTTTTTGTTTTCTCCCAGACCAGCATGGAAAACATTAATGAAAATAACCTATCCAACCCGTCTGGCCAGCGAGGAGAGTGTAGGCTAAATCTTCTGTCTTCTCTGGCCAAATATGGCTCCGGCAGTACAGAGAGCGTCATGCTCCTGCAGTGGAGACTAAAAAGACCTGATGATGAATGAAAATAACATCGGGAAAATTAAATTAAACATGCATTCAGTAAATTTAATGAAAATTTCATTTGAGTTGACACTTTCGAAATGGCTTTAGTACGTGCGCAATCAAATTAATTGATTTATTCGCTTATTCGCTTTTATGGGATTTTTCATTAATTAAATAAATATATACGGACAAATCACACAGATTGAGCTAGCCCCAAAGGAAGTTCGAGCCTTATGTTATGGGATACTAACTCAACGATACTATATCTTATAACAAATACATATATAGATACACATCCAAGACTCAGGCCAATCTGAAAAAGATCATTTTTCATCTTGACCTGGCCGGAGATCGAAACCGGGCACTCTCGTGTCGCAGGCTGGCGTGTTGACCGCTGCGCCACGGAGCTAGCAAAAAACTACATATAGCTTTTATAAAAAAATACATTTAGCTTTTGCGTGCGTTTTTCTCTTTATTAACCAACCAATAGCCCAGTCAGATAAGAACTGATTTTAATTATTACGGCGAAAATCTGTGGAATCTTGTCAATAGGTGATGCGGCTAGCAACCCATCACTATTTGGATTCCGTTTTCCACCTACACGCCTCGCAACATGCTTAATTTTAGGGGTTCCGTACCCAAAGGGTAAAAAAGGGACCCTATTAATATCGTTCCGCTGTCCATCTGTCTGTCTGTCCGTCTGTCACCAGGCTGTATCTCATGTACCATGATGGTTAGACAGTTGAAATTTTCACAGATGATATATTTCTGTTGCCGCTATAACAACAATTACTAAAATAAATATATCACTTATACATATAAATAAATCACTTATCTATCTATCTATCTATCTACTAAAAAATAGAATAAATATTTAAGGGGGCTCCCAAACAACAAAGTGAATTTTTTTGTTTATTTTTGCTCGATATTGATAACGGCAACAGATAGACGCTTGAAATATATACGTTTATTTAGTTATATATTCACTAAAATAATATTAAAGGGGGGTCCCATACAATAGACATGATGTTTTTGCCATTTTTATAGATAACGGTACGGAACCCTTAGTGCGCGAGTCCGACTCGCACTTGGCCGGTTTTTTTTACTAATGAAGACGAGAATGTTACATGCCTATCCAAGAGATACCCAGTTAATGAGGTCTGACCTGGGCTCTGTCTGTTCCGCACGGGAAAAAGACGTGATAGTTAGTAGATAGTGGCTAACACAGTTAAGAAGAAATTGACTATCTCCTTAAAAAACAAATATCATTGTGTCTACGTATAAATCACGGCCACAACGCCTCGTTGCAAATGATCTATGGATCATTATCGATCTATAGATCGCGGTTTTTGCCCGCACTTGTAATGACATTGTCAAGTGGAGATAATTTTAAAATAACTTGCGGGATACGTAGCGGGATTGGTTTCTCTTTCGTTGTCTATGGTTTTGATAAACATAGACAATATTCGTCTTAATATAAAACGAGGAGTAACTTTAGTACCTTCATCATCATCATCATCATCAGGTCTTTTTAGTTTCCACTGCAGGAGCATGACCCTCTCTGTACTACCGTAGCCATACTTGGACAGAGCAGACAGAGGATTTGGTCTACACTCTCCTCGCTTTGTTTTTCCAGAAAAGAGTAGTACCCTGTGATCTCGCTGAATAGTACCTAACAGTAGAGCAATGATTTTTTATAAAAAAAATTGATGTTAATTTTTTTACAACATAATAATAATATATATAAGCATGTTCCTATGTTTTAATATTTTTCTTAATTGAATTTAATAATAAATAAATATATACGGGCAAATCACACAGATTGAGCTAGCCCCAAAGTAAGTTCGAGACTTGTGTTATGGGCACGGATTAAGAATGGGATACTAGATCAACGATACTATATTTTATTACAAATACATATATAGATACACATCCAAGACCCAGGCCAATCTGAAAAAGATCATTTTCCATCTTGACCTGGCCGGGGATCGAAACCGGGCACTCTCGTGTCGCAGTCCCAGGCTGGCGTGTTGTCCGCTGCGCCACGGAGCTAGCCAACTGGCAAAATAATTATTTAAAGAGATATGAAACTTCAAAAACCTGAAAAATTGTATTTAGTATCAGATTTTTTACCCCGGGCCTCAAACCACCTCTATATTAAATTTTACCCAAGTTGGTTCAATGGTTAAAGCGTGAAAGTGTGACAGACAGACAGAGTTACTTTCGCATAATATTATAAAATATAGTATCGTTGAGTTATCCCATAACACAAGTCTCGAACTTACTTTGGGGCTCGCTCAATGTGTGTGAGTTGTCCGTATAAATTTATTTATTTATTATAATAGTACTAACCACTTGAAATTGATAAATAAACTTCAGAAAGTACGCTTTCTCCTCACACAACGTAAAATATTTATACATTTTTCTATTCATAATTCGCAGATAATGTGTTCTTATAATAATTGAACATTGATTAGTTAGGGTGTGCGCATACTAACGCGTAAAAGTGTTAAGGGCCCGTACTACCTCACACTGCTTTGCATGATTGACTGTTATATCAATAATAATTAAATACTCAAGTTGAAATAAAAATGCAGCAAAGTTCAGGACTAACTCTGGTAATTATATGACTCAAAAACACGATTGCGTTAAATTTTCTCGATAGAAAAAAATTGCAAAGTTGCCTCCAAATCACGTCTAATTTACTCGGTATATAGCATTATTCACCAAATACATTAAAATTAACCTTGAAAGTTTTGATTATTATTGCATTACAGATAAGGCAGCCATCATATGTTTTTTTTTTTCGAATAACCCTTGAATATTCCTAAAAAACGAATATATCCAAAGTAGCCAACGCGTTTAGACCATCCGCGTTTGTATCACCACGCCGCCTGGCATATGGCGGGCTCTTAAAGGTATATGACGTACTAGTAGCTAGCCGATTTCCCGATATAAAATAAGAAAAGCGGCCAAGTGCGAGTCGGACTCGCCCATGAAGGGTTCCGTAGCAGCAAGTAACATAATATAAAAGTTCTTGTTATATTTAAGTTGATTAAAACTTTAAATTTGAAGGTAAATTGTGGTTTACGATTTATGACGTACTAGCTTTCGCCCGCGGCTCCGCCCGCGTCAATGTCGATCCCTCGGGAATAGTACTTTTTTCCAGGATAAAAGGTAGCCTATGTCCTTCTCCGTACTCTAGAGAACTTGTATGCAAAATTTCATGATGATCGGTTCAGTAGTTACGGCGTGAAAGCGTAACAAACAAACAAATAAATAAACAAACAAACAAATAAACAAACAAACTCACTTTCGCATTTATAATATTAGTAAGGATAAGGATAAGGATTAAAAAAACTAATTTCTAAATCGCGTTCAAACAAATTTTCGGTGGAAGTTTGCATAGTAATGTACTTATTATATTTTTTAGTTTTATCATTCCCTTATTTTAAAAGTTACAGGGGGGTGGGGACACATTTTACCACTTTGGAAGTGTCTCTCGCGCAAACTGAGCTACCGCATGATGTAACCTCGGCGAAGAAATTCAAACCCCGCCCGCATTGAATTTTTTACCATATTTATTAATTTTTTACTTAATTTAATAAGAGTAGTATTAAAGTGTGAATGCTAAAACTTTAAAAAATACAAAAATTTTACGATAGTGTTTTGTCGAATGTGTAACTCGCCTAAATTTCGATCGCGCATCGCGCGCTTTTATAGACGAACTAACTGTCCAGCCGGCCTGCTCGATAACATTTGACAACTCTACAACGGTTTGATGGTAACTTCAACATACATTACGGTTTATGTATCTCTAATAAAAATAGTCAATCAAACGAAAGCCGCAATGTATTTTGAAGTGTCGATCGAAACGTACACTAAACAAGTAGGCCGGCTGTTTAATCAATCACCAATTCGTATATAAAGTTGACGTCTGCTTCTAATTACGGTTAGTAGCGGCCGAAAAGATGGGAACTCACGCCGTATGAATAAAGAATGAATTGTCTTTGGTATGCAGATTGTTTGAATTTCGAATATGGAATGCTTCGCGTTTCAAAGATTTGAAAAGAATATTAGTTTTAAAAATTAATTTTATCGAATTTGAAAAAACTATATACTACCTATATATATATAGCCGTGTGGTATCCGGCAGAGTAGAATAGGACCACTCCAAGTCTTCCCGTGGATGTCGTAGAAGGCGACTTAGGAAATTCAAGCTAAACAAAGCTTATAAACATCTAAGAGACCTCTCCAACCCGTCTGGCCAGCGTGGAGAGTGTAGGCCAAGTCCTCTGGCTGCACTGGCCAAGTATGGCCCTAGTAGTACAGAGAGGGTCGTACTCCTGCAGTGGAGACTAAAAAGGACCTGAATATGATGATGATATACTATACTATCTATTATTAAAAGCTTCGAATTTTGAATTTTTGGAATTGCGTTCCGAATTTCACTTGACATTCTTACGGTTACAATTTCTGTGTATTGTTTTTTTTTTACAAAACATCTTATGGGGGTCTTGCTACATCTACGACATGCGGATCACAGCTTCTGTTTAAGATGGTCCGAGTCATTCCTTTAACGTCGATGATACATTTACAGCTCCGTGGCGCAGTGGTTAACACGCCAGCCTGCGACACGAGGGTGCCCGGGTTCGATCCCCGGTCAGGTCAATATGGAAAATGATCTTTTTCAAATTAGCCTGGGTCTTAGATGTTTATCTATATATGTATTTGTTATAAAATATAGTATCGTTGAGTTAGTATCCCATAACACAAGTCTCGAACTTACTTTGGGGCTAGCTCAATCTGTGTGATTTGTCCGTATATATTTATTTATTTACACGCTGTTTATATATAATATTTATGACAAAAATAATAGGGAAACGAAGTCGTAGTGACAGCAAGTATGACTTAAAATAGTGTCCATAAGACTTCACACGTGTTTTATTGGCTCGTATGAGTGCCGGCGAACTTTTACCGTTAGAAAACGACTGTCCACTTGTAAACGCTGATTTCACACTGTTGTAGGGTTGCCACTTTACTCGAGCTAGTGTATAATATAAAAAAAGGCTTTTTTTTTGACGTGATATGAATACTAATCATTAATCTGAAAGGGTTCGTTATGGAGTAAATAAATTTATTTATTCATCAAAAAAAAAAAAAACAACCTTAAATTACCTAAAAGATGTACAAAAACCTTGAAAGATTTGTCCGCACATCCGATTTGACTCGCATATAACACATTTACATATACATAAGTCGCCACTTCGTTTTCAGAGATATCGTGTTTATAAGCTCTATACATGATATTGAAACTAAATTGAGGATTTTCAATATTTTTTTGGGTGTATGTTCAGAACTCTTAAAAGAATTAATTGAATTTTATGAAACTTGGTAGATATACATTTAGGCGTACAGGACACAGGAGGCTACTTATTTTTTTTCTCCTGTCATGATAAGGCGTGGCCTCCATATAAACATAACATGAAATGTACGCGAACGAAGTCGCGGGCACTGCTAGTCGTCTTATAAAACCGGTGAACGACGGCTGCACGCAACGAAAAGTGTCACGTTCCGTGTGCAAGCGAGAGCGCGGAGCATACGATATAGAGGCACGATGGGCTTAAACGTTTGGCTTGTGAGCTTGTGACGCATCTATCTCTCTTCCACCGTTATCATGTAATATTATCGTCCGTAAACCGAATTTACAAGCAGCCAATTTTTTGTCCTGGTTTTTAGTGAGCGAATGATGAAAAATTAATTCTTAGAGTATTTTCTATAAGCTTTTGCAGGCACTTATTTCTGTCAATTTAGAATAAAAATAAATAAATAAACAAACGCAACGAACGGAATCTCATTCGCAGGGTTCCGTACATAAAATATGTATCTTATTGTCTTAACATTTTAAATATGTGACGTCACACTTGGGGGGATAGTCACACAAATGTGACCATCTGTGACAAGGCCGGGGGTATGGTCTAAAAATCGTGTGACGTAATATAATTGCCTCCGTGGTCCAGTGGTTACGGCGTTTGCGTGCAGACCCGGGGGTCGTGGGTTCGATTCCCACGGGAAGCATACTTTGTTTAGTTGCCTCCATTTTGCTTAGGATATTGCAGGCTTGAATCACTTGATTGTCTGATAACTATGATGATTCCGTGCTTCGGAAGGCACGTTAAGTCGTTGGTCTCGGCTTTCATCTGGTAGTCGTTAAAGGAACCACGTCAGAGGCCGAGAGGTGGTTCCGAAGAGCTTTGACACCAGGGTGTGCATGGTCGAGTGACCGTGTCACCTACTCGAAATGATGATTATGATGACGTAATTTATGGATGATGCGGGTGACAACCCTAATTCTGCCATACAAGCGTCGTACCCGAGCTTCGCTCACTTAACACACTTTATATTTCACGTCGCGGATGCGGACAGTAATAATCATGAGGGCTTGTCTCTCAGTATGCTGGTAATGAGGTGTCTCTTCCAATCAGTGTTGCCAGGGCCCTTGAGTCGTAAGTTACGTTTCGTTTCCTGAAATGTTACATTTTTGCAGCAAAAGTTACAATATTATAATTTTTTTAATTTACGTGTTTTTGGGGTCGGAGTATAACTCTCCAAACAGCGCTATCCTATAAAGTGGTCACTAACATATAGCATAACGCTTTGCGGCATTTAATCGGTCGACCATATCGCGCATTTACCTGCGGTGACTTTTGTTTATAATAATAGAGATAGAGAAGATACCACCTAAACCTGTACCAACCTGCCCTGTCCCATTATTATGTCTGTGTCATATTTAAGTCTGTATTTACCAAAACACAAAAAAAAATATTCTAAGATCTAGATCATCACGATGTCTATACCTTACTGGGTAATCATTGCTCTGGCTGGAGTGCCGAAATTACGTATTAACAAGACAAGACTATTTATATGATATGATAAATTGATATATTTCAGAACCATCTCTGAGTGTGATATGTAGTAAAATACTTTTTAGACGCACCAGTTTTAGGTGCGTTCAAATCGAATGCGTTGAATTGCAATCAAAATCTAGTATTACAAACTCGTTGTTCTCAAAAGTTACGAAAATTGCCTTAAATATAAAAATTACTTACATGTTACGCGAGAAGGTCAAAAGTTACGAAAAATGTAAGAAATGTAACCTTCTGGCAACGCTGCTTCCAATACTTAGTTTTATATACTCTGTTCCGGTCATTATACTGCCGTTAGCTTCATTTGTCTATGACTTCGACATTCGACGTTCTTGTTCGATAATATATAAAACAAACATACATAATATCACGTCTTTTTTCCTTGCGAAGTAGACAGAGCCTAGGTATATAAGACCTTATGGCCACATTTAGCATGTTGGTGGGCATTAGATGGAAAACGGAATCAAAATAGTGATGGGTGGCTAGCCGCATCGCCTATTAACATGATTCTTCACATTTTACCCATTTCCTCGATCGACTTTTACGATCTGCACGGGAATAGAGCAGCTGGTATATTCTACGTTTTTTCTTTTCTTCCAGACCAACATGGAAAAGCAAAGTAAATAAAACAAATAATTATATACGGACAAATTATACATATTAAGCCCCAAAGTTCAAGACTTGTGTTATGGGATACTAACTCAACGATACTATATTTTATAACAAACTAGCTTGCCGCGTCAATGTCGATCCCTCGGGAACAGTACTTTTCCCGGAATAAAATGTACCCTATGTCCTTCTCCGTACCCCAGATAAGGTGTATGCAAAATTTCATGATACTCGGTTCAGTAGTTACAACGTGAAATCGTAACAAACAAACACATTTTTGCATTTATAATATTAGTTCGAATACATATACAGCGTATAACTCAACCAACGATGTTCCCGTGAAGGGGTGACTCAGTCCGTCAAAATGAACAACTATTCCTATGGGACCAATGCTGGGAACTCGTTATTTTTTGATATTTTCATACTAATTTAGGTAAAAATGTATCTGTGTGCAAAATTTCGTTAAAATTTGTTCACCCGTTTTGGCGTGATTGAGTAATAAACATCCATACACAGTTAGATTATTAAAAGATTTTACATAGGAACAATAATCGCCCATACACGCCTTGTAGCGAAAATCGCGAAAATACTGTATCATTGTAGCATCAACATCATGTAGTTTTTAACCGACTTAAAAAAGGAGGTTATCAATTTGGTTGTAGTTTTTTGTTTGTTTGTTACCGCAGAACTCCGTGATTTATGATCTTACTTCGAAAGGCGCGTTAAGCCGTTGGTCCCGGCTGCCATCTGGCAGTCGTTAAAGGAACCACGTCAGAGGCCGAGAGGCGGTTCCGAAGAACTCTGACACCAGGGTGTGCATGGTCGATTGAATGTGTCACCTACTCGAAATTAATGAATGAATGAATTAAAAAAAATATTTCTTTTAAAGGGTGTGCTTTTAAATTGGTCTCATTTGAGTTTAATCAAAATCGGTTCAGTAGTTTTAAAGATTATGTTTCCAATAACATTTATCATCCTTACTTACCAGTTTAGTTTTCTTTCAATTTATTGCACACCCACCATGATTTAGCTGTAGTAGAAAGACTATATTACCTATTTGTGTCTATGGAAATCTTAAACTTAAGTAGACAAATACCCGTAGGTACTTCCTAACCATTAGCACAAAATAAATCAGGTCAGAGCCTATATTTTTTTGAACAGGAGCTATTTTCTATTAAAAAATTAATGCCTTACTAAAGTAATCTGGTTCAATATACATAACCCTCTTTTTGACTGTTGGAGTCGGGTAAATATAACAAAAAATATGTTAAAAACCACAGACTTGATATAAAATACTGGAATCCGGCAATCCATAGACAATAAAAAAATACGACAATAAAAAAAGATTATAAAAAAATGTGTATGCACAGTGCAAAACATTTGAATATTTCAAATTGATTTTAAAATTGGAACTCTCTGGCGTAAAAAACTAACTTTCTTTAAGTATTGAAAATTAGCGCTATACATACAGCCAAGTCTAACAAATCGAACTTAAAAAAGCTACATCTTCCTCAAACATTCGGACAACACTTGCCTTTTACCTCTATTACTGTAATCCGCCTTGCGGTTTTTCTTTACAGTATGCCACAGTGCTCGCTCCGTACTCGCGCGGCTTGCGCGTCGCCATGACAGTTGCGTGCGCGCCAAAACGCGATAACAGATTAAAAATGTGATTTCTTTTTTTTTTATTTAACGTCAATCGTACCTGATTTTTTAAACTTTGTGCAATACACCACTTTGTGGACAGTCTGATTGTGTGCAATATATGATTAAGTTAGTTTAAGGAAAATGATGGATATACACGAATATCAGGTGAGATATGGTTCTTAGTTATTTTTTATACGTTACTAGCTGTTGCCCGCCACTTCGTCCGCGGCAATTTCTGTTATTATGATTAATTAGTTATTTTTATTAGTATAGATGAATAATTTTCCCCTGTTTTCAAAACATTTGTTATTGATGATTCGCTCCTATTGATCTCAGCGTGATGTTTTATAGCCTAGCCTTCCTCAATAAATGGACTAACACAAAATTTTCCAATAGAAAAAAAGAATTTTTCTATTTGAACCAGTAGTTCCTGAGATTAGCGCGTTCAAACAAACAAACAAACTCTTCAGCTTTATAATATTAGTAAAGATATTTTTTTTTAAATGTTAAAAGTGTTCTCCTAATTTTAAAACTTTTAGGTAGGTAAATAAAAAAAACAATTAGTTTAGCTATAAAGGTGGCTTTATTAATATAAATGCAGAAGTTACTTATATGTTTTTTTACACTAAATGATAAGAATATATAATAATATATCTATATTTATAACATAGTATAAAATGAAGTCGCTTCCGCCGTCTGTACGCTTAGATCTTTGTAACTACGCAAACGCAACACAATTTAATGCAGTTTTTAGCAATAGATAGAGTGCTTCAACAGGAAGGTTTTCATGTATAATTTACTGCCTCATATTAGTATCTACATTGATCCCGTGCGAAGCCGAGAAAAGTCTCTAGTAATATTTAATTGTTTATTTATTTGCATTAAATAAGCTCTGAAACTACTGGACCTATTGGGAAAATTCTTTCACCATTAGAATCCAACATTATCCTGATGAACATAGGCTATAGATTAAATACCTATATTTACACGTGAGAAATCGGGGCGGGCCGCTAGTTTACTAATAAAAGAAGGCTTTTAAAGACATGTGATGTTAAAAGCTTTCTTTTATTAGTAGAATAGAAGAAAAGAAAATACATTGCGGCTTTTATATGATTAACTATTTTTATTCAAGATATATAAAACGTAATGTATTTTGAAGTGTCTATCAAAACGTGGTACACTGAGTTAGCAAATATGATGACTGGGCTCTGTCTACCCCGCAAGGGAAAAAGACGTGATAATACATGGTGAAATTTTGATCGTTTTGGACCCTTAAACGGGTGACTCAGACCATCAATATGAACAACTTTTTCTATGGGACCAAAGCTGGGAACTAAAAAAAAATTTCGTAATTTCCACAAAAGATTTCAGCCGCCCGGCCAGTTTGTATGGGAATGTCGAATTTTTTTTGAGTTCCCAGCATTGTTCCCATAGGAAAAGTTGTTCATTTTGATGGTCTGAGTCACCCATTTAAGGGTCCAAAACGATCAAAATCTCACCATGTATGTATGTATGAGTAGTTAATCATGATCTCGCATTACTCGTCACTTTCATGGAATTAATCAAAAAGTAATTACAAATAGAATTAGAAAGTATTTAATACATACAGACAGACGTTGAATGGAAACAATTAATTTTGTAAGTATTCTGATTGGTTTTACAATAAATCTACCATTAATCATTAAATAAATAAATATATTAATGTTTTATTATAAATTGAAATCCTGATGGTACGAGTGTCGCGGCGGTTGACAGTATATTTTTCTAATCAAGCGGGTCTGGGTTCGGAATCAGAATAATTTATTTGCTTAAAACTAAATGCCTCCGAGGCGTTTGCGTGTAGACCCGGGGGTGGATTCGCACGGGAAGCATACTTTGTTTAGTTGTTTCCAGTTTGGTTAGGACATTGCGAGCTTGAATCACCTAATTGTATGATAATTAAAATGATATCGTGCTTCGGAAGGGCACGTCTGCCATCTGGTAGTCGTTAAAGAAACCACCTCAGAGTTGTCTGATAATAAATATGATTCCGTGCTTCGGAAGGTACGTTAAGCCGTTGGTCGTGGCTGCCAAGAGGCCGAGAGGCGGTTCCGAAGAACTCTGACACCAGGGTGTGCATGGTCGATTGACCGTGTCACCTTCACGAAATGATGATGATGATTTGCTTAAAATATGTACACTAGGTTTCGGCCCGCAGCTTCGCTCGCGTCAACGTCGTCCCTCAGGAACAGTACTCTATTCCGGGATGAAAGGTAGCCTATGTCCTTCTCCATAGACCAGATAATTCGTATGTAAAATTTAATGATGATCGGTTTAGTAGTTACGGCGCGAAAGCGTAACAAACAAACAACCAAACTCGCTTTCCCATAGGGATTTACTTTTCCCGGGATAAAAAGGATACAGGGTGCATTTTATCCCGGTAAAAGTACAGTTCCCGAGGGATCGACATTGACGCGGGCGGAGCCGCGGGCGAAAGCTAGTATATAGATAGATATTCACCAACAAAAAAATCTATGAC
The DNA here is from genome assembly GCA_947532085.1 of Elegia similella. Lineage (NCBI taxonomy): Eukaryota > Metazoa > Arthropoda > Insecta > Lepidoptera > Pyralidae > Elegia > Elegia similella. Next base: position 4,564,400 of record OX383950.1, on the reverse strand, counting down.
ATGTAATTTAATTCTTTCTTTTTAAGAACAGTAAACAGCCATATGTTTTATATTTATTATTGTCTGTGCCATTCTAGACGCAATAAAAAAATAAAGTCAGCAATAAAAAGTCCGCGAGCTGTCCACTTTTAATGTTCGAATGCGCAACCGCATTTTACCCTACCACGTCGAAGCAAAAAGAGGGTTATGCTTAGCATATATACATGTCTATGTTCGTCTGTCCACAATATCTATGAAACTATCCTTACTAATGATTATCAAGGCGAAAGTTTTTGAGTATGTATGGATGCATGCATACATATCACGTCTTTTCCCTTGCGGGGTTGACAGAGCCTAGGTTCTGTCAACCCCGCAAGGGAAAAAGACAGTACCCAGGTCTTGTAGACCTAGGTCTACAAGACCAAATGGCCACATTTAGCATGTTAGAGGGCGTGTAGATGAAAAACGGATCAAAATAGTGATGGGTTGCTAGCCGCCTCGACTACTGACAAGATTCCGCAGATTGTAGCCCAATCCCTCCATCGGCTTTTAAAATCTGCGCGGGAAGAGAAGCATGGATGTATGAATGTTTGTTTATCATTTACGCCAAAACGGCTGAACACATTTTGACGAAATTTTGCAACAGATAGGTTATTTATATATATCAGTGCTACCGTGATTTCCCGTTCGTTTGCCTTATTAAGATCTTGTTGAGGGCAAGAAGTTGGGCTTTCTGGGCACACCAAGAGGTGACCCATAGCTTGGATAGCACCACAGTCGCACTCACAATTGTTGGAGAAACCCCACCTGACTCTATTTTCGTGGCATCTACCAACACCAGCCCGCTGTCTGTTTAAAGACTTCCAGACTGGCCAGTGTAGATTTCCACCTGGTGGTAATTTCTCAGTCGGCGGTATCTAGTTTGATATATACATGATACATCATCATCATCATCAGGTCCTTTTTTAGTCTCCACTACAGGAGCACGACCCTCTCTGTACTACTAGGGCCATACTGATACATACAGGGTAGAGGGTAAACGGAAGCATGATAGTCAACATCTGTGTTATAAGGATGTGTTTAAGAGAAACCTTAATGCGTGCGGCATAGATTCCGCATGCTGGGAGGAGTTAGCTACCAAAAGGTCCTCTTGGCGATCTATCATCCTCAGCAACATTAAAATCTTTGAAGCAAACCGGTTAAAAGAACTTGACACCAAACGCCAATTACGCAAAGGGAGACCTAAGCTCTATTACACCTATACCTACAATTCAGTCGGCCAACTGTACTGTCAGCCGTGCGATAGGACTTTTAAAACCAAGTTCGGTTTAGCGAGCCATATTAGGGCTCACAATAGAAATAATATTTAAATTAAATTATTGTCCAGGGTCGCCGTCATTGAAATCGATGAGGAGGACTATATATACGTCTTTTTCCCTTGCGGGTTAGCCAGAGCCTAGGTCTATAAGACCTTAAGGCCACATTTAGCATGTTGGTGGGCCAATATATCGAACATAGCCTATGACACTTCAGGGAAGAATACAAATCATGTGACACCTTACACTTAAAATTCAGCCAAGCCGTTTAGGTTACAGATGTGGACAATGGAACAGACATACTTACATACATACATACATATATACTACGCGCGAAAACATTACCCTCCTTCTGGGTGGGTCTGTCGGATAAAAAGAATAACTCGCCCAATAGCAAACAGCTAGTCACTGGCGAAACTCTTGCTACTGGCTGAATAGAATACGTCTTACGTAAAAGCCACATAAAAAAAGACATTTTCATGGAACCAGTAGCACAGTTTTTAATCTGTTCGTTGGCACAGAAACGTACGATTTGAATACTGGTTCTAAAAAAGTAATTAGGTTTTTGAATTTGGAATTTACGCAGAACACTAGGCTTGACGGTTAAATAACAGTCGATCCCTTTCTTTTTGTTCAGTTAGCTGGAATTATTTAATTTTGGAACACATTACATAGACAACTTTATGAAGTGAGGTATGTATGACATGAATTCGCGATTTTTTGTCGCAGTGACGTCTATACTATACTAATATTTTCAGAGACGCAATTTTTTTAAAAATCTATGCTAATATTATAAAGGTATAGAAATTGTTTGTGTGTTTGAACGCGATAATCTCAGGTACTGCTGGTTCAAATTGGAAAATTCTTTTTGTGTTGGATAGTCCATTTATTGAGGAAGGCTTTAGGCTATAAAACATCACGCTGCGAACAATAGGAGCGAAGCAACAATAAAAAATGTTTTGAAAACGGGGGAAAATTATTCATCTATACTAAAAATACTAATTAATCATAATAACAGAAATTGCCGCGGATGAAGTTGTGGGCAACAGCTAGTAGTATATATAATCTACCATAGATTAAAAAAAAAGTCCGTAACCAGTATTCTATGATTTATAGCATGCGGCTTGTGGTGCGACAACCAAAGATCTTATAGCTCGGTCATAGAATATTGACGTGATAAAGTTTTTGTACAATAAAGAAGTTACAAACAAACAAACGTCATATAAATCTTTGAACGCCGGCTGTACGCACTAAACGGTCTGTGTGCAAGCGGGAGCGCGTAACGAGCGATAGAATAAATATAATAAATAGATACGGACAAATCACACAGATTAAGTTAAGTTCAAGACTTGTGTTATGGGATACTAACTCAACGATGCGATATTTTATAACAAATACATATATAGATACACATCCATGACCCAGGCCAATCTGAAAAAGATCATTTTCCATCTTGACCTGGCCGGGGATCGAACCCGGTCACTCCGTGTCGCAGGCTGGCGTGTTGACCGCTGCGCCACGGAGCTAGTCACGATAGAGAGGCACGATCGGCCTAAGCGTTCGGCTTGTGACGCATCTATCTCCACTGTTATCACGTTAAATTATCTTCCGTAAACCTACTTTACAGGCTACCAAATTTTTTTTAAAGAAATTTAAGTTTATGTAAAGGTTATGTAATTTAAATTTTAAACAGTGAAAATAATCGCCCGTTTTGTAGGGTTCCGTACCTAAAACCTGTTTTCGAATAAAACAAACCGCATCCATAGCGGTTTAACCATTAGCTACGGTGACAGACACAATACACTCACAGAAAATCGACGTCTGAGTAGAAGCTTTACCGCTTCTATGCTCCGTTCGGTCCAACTCCTCCTGTCACACCCTGGTGTTGCAGTTGTCCATGGGCAGCGGTGATCGCTTACCATCAGGTGACTCGCTTGCTCATTTCGCAGAATAAGTAAATAGCGGTCAACTTATAGCACCACTCATTTTGCGTAGGGGGTTAAAAAATCGCCAAGACAAAGCTGGCGCTGTCGTATATTACTTGACATTTACTTTGCTTTCCAAAAGAGAAAATGCCTTCAAATGCATTCTACGGATATTTCTTTCGACAATTCCTTTGACTTTTAAAAATCTTTAGAGTCATGGATAAAATCGGCTAAGTGCGAGTTCGAATCGCATATTAGGAGTTCCGTACCCGTTGAGATCCCAGCATTGGTCCCATGGGTAAAGTTGTTCATATCGACGGGCTGAATCACCGCTTCAAGGATCGGGCAGGGTCTTCTTTACATATTGTATACCACGTGATATTTTAGGCTAGCTCCGTGGCGCAGCGGTCAACACGCCAGCCTGCGACAAGGAGTGACCGGGTTCGATCCCCGGCCAGGTCAAGATGGAAAATGATCTTTTCCATATTGGCCTGGGTCTTGGGTGTTTATCTATATATATGTATTTGTGATAAAATATAGTATCGTTGAGTTAGTATCACATAACACAAGTCTCGAACTTACTTTGGGGCTTTTTATTTTTATTTATTTATTATATTGTACCTATGGACTGTATTAAAATTCTGGAAGAATCCCTAATTGAATACAAAATTGTAAGAAAAAATGTAAAAAACAAAAAAAAAATGACTTCCCATAGAAATTCGCCCAGCTGATTGGCAATTTTGTATGAGTGGTTATTTTTTCTTAAAATTCCGTGTCCCTTTAGGGATTCTGATTCCAGCATTTTAATATAATTCATTTATATCCAAAAGCTGGCAGTTTTTTTGCACAACGTATCGGACTTGCTGTGCAACGGGGAAATGCTGCCAGCATTTTGGGTACTTTGCCTCGATGCGGTGCGTTGGAAGAAGTTTTTTTATTTGTAAGTTATTTTTTATTTTTATGTTGTTATTAATTATGTGAATAATAAATGTAGGTATATAGTTTTGTAGCTAGTAAATATTTAATTTTAAGTGTAATATTTTTGTTAATAAAGTGGTCAAAATCACGCTGTATAGGGAAAACTTCGGTACAAAATCACGCTGTAAAGGGAAAAATTAAAAAAAAAAATAATAAAAAAAAAACTTATCAATACCATATTAAACGCTTCAAGTTCCTATTATAGGGTAACAATTCAATTTCGTCAATTGCAAGCCCATTGTCCGTCTAAACTAACTTATACTTAACCAATTACACACAAAACATGCATTATGGTATTGTCACAAATTACATACAGATGATACTCTATACAAAGGTCAATTTATACAAACAAGGTCTTTTTTAGAGTTCCGTACCCAAAGGGTAAAAACGGGACCCTATTAATATCGTCCCGTCTGTCTGTCTGTCACCAGGCTGTATCTCAAGAACCATGATAGTTAGGCAGTTGAAATTTTCACAGACGATGTATTTCTGTTGCCGCTATAACAACAAATACTAAAAAATAGAATAAAATAAATATTTAAGGGGGCTCCCATACAACTCGAGCCTCGGGCTCATAGCTCATAGGCCGACTTTATTCTCATTTGTCACAATACTAGCAGATAGATACAGAATCTGAAAAAGATAATTTTCCATCTTGACTTGGCCGGGGATCGAACCCGGGCATTAGTGTCGCAAGCGCGTTAACCACTGCCCCACGGAGCTCGCTAAGATAAGTTTCGACAATTACGAGTTAAAATCGTTGTCAAACAAGGAAATCCCACCAGTCATTACGCCACAAAAACCTTTTTCGAATTGGCGGTTCCGCGACCAAATTGTACCCTCGGTGACCTTCGGCCGTGTCGTCTGATAATTGCTGTAATAGCACATTAGATACGACATTATACATATATAGGGATCTACCAACGCATACATTTGCTGACTTACTTGACTTATGGACGAACAAGTCGCGAGCCCGAACCCGAACTTACTGGCGGGCGCGGCCAAAAAGCACGTTGCTTCACCTAGCATTGTGTCCGACAGAGATAGTATCAGTGATGAGCACACAGAAATATGGATGAGCAGTTAGACGCTATATCTACACGCATACGCCGAGTCGCACGCACACAAACACCACATAGCGCGTGAAAAATTGCAAAACGTCCTTTGGAAAATGGGGTTTTATGAAAAAACTACTGCATAAATCAATTATAAATAAAGTTATTTGAAATCTTCGATAATTGAACTTTGTCGGTACGGTTTTTGTTTTCGATATATTATACTTCTTTTATTACTTATTTACGCCCAAAGTTGTGTTAAAATTAGTAAGAAAAGCTAAAGTTTGTTGGCTCATAACTTCTTAATGGCTTTTTATTTTACTAATCTGTTACCGTACAGACAAAATTAATAATGAGACAAAACGATATCATGTTATACTTTGGATGTACAATGTCAAACAATGGAGTACAGCCCCCCCGAAATTTGTATGGGAAAGTATCGAGTCGTTCAGCCTTAAGGTCCTATGGCCCCCAGGTGGGGCAGAGGGCTTCCAGAGTATTTCGCCATTCCGATCTATCCTTGGCTACGCGCTTTACTTCGGGCCAGGTTAGCCCGATTGACTTCATCTCCGCCGCTGATGTTTATGAGCTTTGTTAAGCTTGTATTTCCTAAGTCGCCTCTTACGACCTAACATGGGAAGATTAAGAGTGGTCCTATTCTACTCTGCCGGAAACCACACGGCTATTTATAATATTCGTTATAACAGAATCTTAAACTTAAGCGAGATCTCCTCGAACAGTTTCAGAACTCATCATTTCGAGTAGGTGTCACGGTCAATCGCCCATGCACACCCTGGTGTCAGAGTTCTTCGAAACCGCCTCTGACGTGGTTCCTTTAACGACTACCAGATGGCAGCCGGGACCACCAGCTTAACGTGCCTTCCGAAGCACGGAATCATCTTTATTATCAGACAATCAGGTGATTCAAGCCTGCAATGTCCTAACCAAACTGGAAACAACTAAACAAAGTATGGTTCCGGTGGGAATCGAACCCACGACCCCTTAACCACTGGACCACGGAGGCTGTTAGAGAGTGTCAGAACTGAGAAAAGTGAACGTTCGCGATTTCCTATCTCTTTAAAACTGCAGCATCATACCTCACAGTTTTTATCGTCGCCCGTTAAATTATATTGCTTGGTATTAACACAAACATTGAAAAGCGTGTATGTCTACGTGTTTGATCAATCACAGTTGCATGTCATTATGTGAAGAATACTCTACCTTGTTTCAGAGAACTGACTAGCTTTCGCTCGTGTTTTACGAATCTACACTAATATTATTATGAGGAAAGATTTGATTGTTTGTTTTTATTGAATAGGCAAAACTACTGGACCGATTTGAAAAATTCTTTCTCCATCAAAATCCTACATTATCTCTGATGAATACACGGTGAAATTTTGATCGTTCTGGACCCACAAAGGGGTCATTCAGCCCGTTGATATAAACAACTTTTCCTATGGGAGTTCCATGGGAGGATATTGCCTTACTTACCACGCTTGGCAGGCGGGTCGGCGAGCACAGTTTCTTTGGCTTCTTGTGCTTCCGATATTGCTGCCCATCCCAAGCATTTTGAAGCTGGAGAAGGATAAGAATTTGTTGGATTTGGGAAGGGAATTAAAGGTATTGGGATACTACTAACTCGGATGAATGGGAAAAGCAATTAGCAGCTCGGGAAGCCGGGCGCGTATCCGATGCCATACCTGACACCACCGGACAGGCAGTTGAGGTTGACACCACTGACCTTTCTTTTAACTTGCCACCTTCAAAACTTGGCCTAAGCAGTCCAGCTGAAGCCATTTCGCACCCCGCGCCCCGCGCGAAAGCAGGATAGATCTAATGACCGTAACGCGTAAAAAATGAGAAGAAGATAGTGGGTAGGCACAAGCTGGTGTCCTAGAATTAACTGGCAATCGCCAAATCACATAATTGTTATTTAAAATAAAAGTACGAGGTTAATGAGTAAAAAAACTTTACCAGATTTTAGAACTAGTTATTGCTCAGCTAGGAAACTAAAAATCATTGCTAAAGACCTTAGGGTTTCGCCATTCTGACCACAAACATCAAATAAAGGGGCTATGTTTGCAAAATAAAAGTATCGAGGCTTTTGTTATTAATCGTGTTTTCAGGTTTAACAGTTTTAAGAAAATATGTTGAAGATTTATGTATAATAAATAACAGGCATGTAGTCGTTATAGATATAGACATCTAGACGAATGTTCATTGACAAGTTTCGCATTCGTGCCCTCTTAAACAGAAATAATGAATCTGTGCGCCATGCCAGAGGTAGACTTGCACATATATTCTACGTACACGAAGTAGTACTACACATTAATTCCCATAGTACATAAGAAAAATAGCCCTCACATCACATCTACGACCACAACACATAATTTATCGACACACCGAACCTCATCACAAGCACGTGTGGACAATTAGACAATATAGTTTTGCGTGCGGCAAATTACACTGCAGGCCACGCTCCGACGGGTGCCGTGTATAATTTCGCGACACCTTGAGAACGCGGCAAGGTTATGCGACATCTTATATGGTACCAGACGAGATTTCAACTCATTTACGTCAAAGACTAAAGTTCTGTGGCGCTGTGATGCGTGGTGTACCGCTAGGTTTTATATTTGGGCCTACGATGTTCATTAATCATAATTTTATTACACTTTTTAGGTTATATAGTATTTATCTATTATAACATTATCAATGGCATCTCAATTGACATTAGAAAAGACGGTATGGTTAAGCTGAATGTATCTCATAAACTTTATGGGCTTGTGAATAGCACGAGAAAGTAGTACAACTTTTACAACATTATAACTTAATTCATAAGATGCAGACAAATCCAAATTGAAAGGAAGATTCAATTTTATTTTTAAAAGGACTCCTTTTAGCGGTATACAAACACGCCTGTGTTTTGGTAGCATTGAAACTAACCAAATTTCTGTCACCCCATTGGGAGACTGAGCTTAAGGTCGAGTTTACACGCTCTACCATGGCCTCTCTCTCTGAACAAACTTCTCTAGCCCCAGCGCTGGTCAAATATCTCTCCATGAATGTACTATCATCTGCGTAAGCGACTACGCCAGGTGACAGCATGTCGTTGATTGGTGTGTCGCAGGATTTCTAGATATTTTCGTCTCGTATGTTGTTTGTTAAGCGCCTATTATAACATCCTGAATTTAGGACCCGGAATTCAGCATCCGATAAGGACAAGAAATTCAGTCGTCGGAGCTCCTGATTACACCGTCCGGAACGTGTCCTGAACGGAGACTGCGCGTCCTGAGGGAGCCATCCGTTGGCCATCCTGAATGCGTGAGAGGGACGCCGCTATACGTGCGATGCGATTGGAGATATTATCGTATCGTTTCTAACGTGTAGCGGCGTCCCTCTCATGCGGCGATCCTGAATTCCGGATGGTTTCACTTTATGCTTTCGTTCTGCTTCCGATAAGGACGTCGGAAGCCATTCTGTCCTGACAACGGATCGGCGATTAAACTGTCCGTTGACTATCCGTTGACTGAATTCCGGATCCTGAATTCTGGATGGTCTAATTGGCGCTTTACTCTGTCCGTCTTAACTGATGATCTTTAAATGTTACTTTTTATTGCCAGGGATATGAGGACATAACGGACCTTACAATTGTTAGATTTACGTAGAATGTGTGTAAAATCTTAAACAGAAGCTGGCATGTCAATGTTTAAGCAAAACTCAAATATTTGTTTCGTTATAAAATTCGAAATTTCAAACTAGGAACACTCGTTCCGTGCCGCCACCGCTCTCATTCCGCTCGCGTGCCAAAGACAAACACCATAGACAAACAAGAACTGGGCATAAACAAGAATTGTCGACAGCATGTGCGTAGATTTACAAGTGTTGAGCTAATAACCAGATTTCACTATTGGAAACGGTTATTTTGAAGTGTTCTTTTAAGTTTTTAAGAGTAGCATATTAGACGTTTTTAGGTTAAGATTTGACTATGTTAATTTTTATGTTATATGAGGTACTTTTAGCGAAGTATAAGCTAAGTTTCCAATGTGTACTTAGTTCATCGTCATTTCGTGTAGGTGTTACTGTCAATCAACCATGCAGACCCAAGTGTCAGAGTTTTTCGGAACCGCCTCTCGGCCCCTGACGTGGTTACTTTAACGACGGGACCAACGGCTTAACGTGCCTTCCGAAGCACGGAATCATCTTTATTATCGGACAATCAGGTGATTCAAGCCATGCAGGCTTGAATCACCTGATTGTCCTAACCAAACTGAAAACAAAGTATGCTTCCCGTGGGAAACGAACCCACGACTCCCGGGTCTACAGGCAAACGCCTTAACCACTGAACCACGGAGGTCCAGCATAAATAGTATGCAGTCATCAAATAAACAGTATTTACATAAAATCTACGACTATTTACAATACGATTTTGTTTACTCTTCATACATACAAGAAAATCTCCTTAACTTTCCTAAATCTTGGTAAGACCGCAGAGCTCTCAAAATGCCCGCGAAATCGTAAACAAGATGGCTGACAAATATTTAATGAGTCAAATATTAGTGTAACGGAATTTTTACGATTTTCGAATCAATCCGCGAGATTTGGCCGCTACTATCGAAGTTATTGGACAAATAAATTGTTGCATTTGAAATGATGACTGTCGAAAGTCCAAATGTGGACTTTCTTGCTGGTGCAGCGATTTCGGGTGACTGGAGCTTTTTGCGATGTTAGAGAATTGTTCATTAACTATCGTCTAGGTGTTTATAAAATTTGAAGTGAAATTTTGTAAACTCGTTTGCAATTATTATTGTCTTTGGATTGCATTGTCTAGACATTTTACAAAAGCTTAGTTTAACACAAAGCAGTTTATTTTTAACCGACTGCAAAGAAGGAGAAGGTTTTCAATTCAACATCATCACCATCAGGTCTTTTTTAGTCTCCACTACAGGAGCACGACCCTCTCTGTACTACTAGGGCCATACTTGGCCAGAGCAGCCAGAGGACTTGGCTTACACTCTCCACGCTGGCCAGACGGGTTGGAGAGGTCTCTTAGATGTTTATAAGCTTTGTTTAGCTTGTATTTTCTAAGTCGCCTTCTACGACATCCACGGGAAGACTTGGAGTGGTCCTGTTCTACTCTGCCGGATACCACACGGCTAGACGAAGTTTTCAATTCGATTGTATGTTTTTTTTAATTATTGTTACCTCATACTGTCATTATTTATAAACCGATTTGAATAAATCTTTTTTTAAAGTGATAACGTCTTATGGATCGATGAACGCGGGCAGCACGCACGAAAAACTGTCACGTTCTGTGTGCAAGCGACAGCGCGGAACAAGCGATAGGCACGATCGGCCTAAGCGTTCGGCTTGTGACGCATCTACTCTTTTACACCGTTATCACGTAAAATTATCGTCCGTAAAACGACTTTACAGACAACCAATATTTTTTATTGTAATGGGTATGCTTTCCTTGGTTTCTTTTAAATTTTATCAAAATCGGTTCATTTTTATTCATGTATTACATTGCATTACATATGATCTAACACATAAATATACAATATTTTGTATAAATACATATGTACCTTGTCAGGCATTGCAATGGGACGAGAGGAAGGTAGATAATATAATGTACTTATAACTAAAAATCATGTAAATATTCTGTGACGGAATAATAGGATTTTTTTAACAGATATTGTTTGAGCAATTTCAAAAACTTTTTATTCAGCAGTTTAAGTCGATTTTGAAAGATTATGTTCATAAAATTCGTTGAATGTTTTTAACTAATGCGGTTTAAATACAATTATAAATATTAACGAGACTTAGCACGAACGATTTATTTATTTATTTCCGCTGTGACGTTTCTATGGCTTGCTGTGACCTCACTGGATGCATCAATTCATAGACTGTTGCCGGCGACTTCGTCTTAAAAACAATTTTTTTTTATATAAGACTGCTAATGAGCCAGCGTGTCACTTGATGGTAAGTGATCACCGCTACCCATGGACAACTGTAACACCAGGGTGTGACGGGAGCGTAGCCGGCCTTTAAGAAGTTAGGGGGAGGACATGGGGGGGAGCATGGGCCTCCGGCTCTCTCACGCACCGAACGAAGCATAGAAGCGAAGCTTGTACTCAAATGTCGGTTTTCTCGTGAGAGCTTCTTTCTAAAACAAGGCAGTATTTCCACAAATTGTACCTATAACATTGACATCCATACTTCCATACGTAATAATATTATAAACTAGCTTTCGCCCGCCGCTCCGCCCGCGTCAATGTCGATCCCTCGGGAACAGTACTTTTTCCCGGGATAAAAGGTAGCCTATGTCCTTCTCCTATCATGAAATTTTGCTCTGGAGTACGCTCCAGAGCAAAATTTCATGATGATCGGTTCAGTAGTTACGGCGTGAAAGCGTAACAAACAAACAAACAAACTCACTTTCGCATTTATAATATTAGTAAGGATGCATTGGACGGGACATTCAAAGTAGAATAAATGGGTATCTCTTGGATAGGCATGTAACATCCTCGTCTTCATCGTCACTTACCATCAGGTGAGATGGGAGACAAATGCCTAATCCAATATTTAGTAAAAAAAAATGCGAAAGTGAGTTTGTTACGCTTCCACGCCGTAACTACTGAACCGATCATCATGAAATTTTGCATACAAGTTATCTGGAGTCTGGAGGACAAAGGCTGTATTCCGGAAAAAAAAAATTGGATTTTTGGACTTTTATACTGTTTCTGAGGGAACGACGTTGACGGGAGCGAAGCTGCGGGCGAAAGCTAGTCCTTACTAATATTATAAATGCGAAAGTGATTAGTTTGTTTGTTACGCTTTCACGCTGTAACTACTGAACTGATCATCATGAAATTTTGCATACACGTAATCTGAAGTACGGAGAAGGACATAGGCTACTACTATTCCCGAGGGAACGACGTTGACGGGAGCGAAGCTGCGGGCGAAAGCTAGTAAGATAAATCTCAAATATTCCTTTCATCGAATTGAAAAGTATCATTGGCTCACAGTGTAATGGATTATTAGTGTCACGTGCAATAAAGATGGCTATTGCCGGTATATTGCAATAGTGCAACGACATGCCGTTTCTTACTAATATAAATTAATGACTTAACAAGAAAAAATTATGTGTGTGAGTGAATAAAGCATACTTTGTTTAGTTGTTTCCAGTTTGGTTAGGAGATTGCAGACTTAAATCATCTGATTGTCCGATAATAAAGATGATTCCGTACTTCGGAAGGCACGTTAAGCCGTTGGTCCCGGCTGCCATCAGGTAGTCGTTAAAGGAACCACGTCAGAGACCGAGACGCGGTCCGATGCGTAGGCGGAGTGTAGGCCAAACCCTCTGTCTGGGACTCTTGTATTTCCATACAAAAGAGTTCCGCCGCCCAGCCAGTTTGTATGAGAAAGTCGATTTTTTTTTTGAGTTCCCAGCGTTGTTCCCATAGGAAAAGTTGGTCATATTAATGGTCTGAATCACCCCTTTAAGGGTCCAAAACGATAAAAAATTCATGTTGTATAATCAGTGATTAGAATAGGTAGTACAATGTTTCTTTTTTTTTTATGTTGCGGGATTTCGTGATGTTTTCTTAATATGCCTATAAATCCCACTTGGTAGAGATTTAACATGAAATATTTTTATTTTGTATACAGTTTGAAATCGTTCATAAAAAAATTGACTAGTTCCGTGGCGCAGCGGTCAACACGCCTGCCTGCGACACGGAGTGACTGGGTTCGATCCCCGGCCAGGTCAAGATGAAAAATTATCTTTTTCAGATTGGCCCGGGTCTTGGATGTTTATCTATATATGTATTTGTTGTAAAATATAGTATCGTTGAGTTAGTATCCCATAACACAAGTCTTGAACTTACTTTGGGGCTAGCTCAATCTGTGTGATTTATCCGTATATATTTATTTATTTAAATTAAATTAATTAGCGAACGTTTATGGAGTGACTCAGACCACGAATCTGAATGATATATGTATGTCTTTTTGTTGCCAACTTATATAACATTGTCTATTCCAGTCTCTAATGCGCTCTATGTCGGTAGAGCAGCGGTGGCAGGACCTGGCTTCGTTGCTGACCATCCCCCCGCCCCCCGAGCAGTACCAGCACTACCACCAGCAACACCATCCCCACGCACACCCCCATAACATCAGGTCAGTATAAGTTTATTAAAACGTGAGACTTTTGAATCCCACTATCCGACCCCCTCGCACTCACCACCGTAACAGAGTTTACTCTACGCGAGTAGAATTAGCTCCGATTACTGGTGACCGCCCGGCGGTCCCGGGTGACTTGCACCCAGGATAGGCCCTTCTGGCAACGTAGCCTTCGGCCCATAAGGCAAAAGATGAGAGTTGCTGCTCTCCAAAGGCTTTTGCCATTGTTTCTCAGATTGGCCCTTCAGGCTTTGCATGCACGTATACGCGGCCCATTAGGCAATATAGTTTGCTGTCTCTCCAAGCCTTGCGCACACAGGCAACGCTCAAAGCCGAGGTCCGTCTCTCCTGGGGACTTTAGTGATGTTGTCTACAAAGTTTGAGGGCACTCTGCTCTCGCCTCAAACGCCTGGTGAAGTAGCGAAAGCTCACTTTGAGCGAGCTACATAGTCATTTAAAAAAAAAGACATTTTAAAATATATACACTGATGCAAACTTTTTTACGGCTCGGAACATCGCGCGGGTGGATGCGCAGTACACAATTTTAGGTATCAGGGGGGTAAAAAGATAGTGGGTGGCGGTGCACACCCCCGCGCGCCCTTTCCATTTCCCCCTGACTTGAGCCGCCATTAAGTTTGCAAAATCCTTATCCTTATTAATATTATAAATGAAAGTGAGTTTGTTTCTTGTTTGTTACTACTTTGTAGTAACTACTGAACCGATTATCATGCAATTTTGCATACAAGTTCTCTGGAGTATGGAGAAGGACATAGGCTACCTTTTATCCCGGAAAAAGTACTATTCTCGAGGGATCGACATTGACGTGGGCGGAGCCGTGGGCGAAAGCTAGTAATATATATATGGACACAATGATTTCCAAACAAGTTTATAATTATATTAATAGTAAATAAAATAAAAATACAGTATTTTACTGTATTTTTATTTTATTTATGCAAGCTGGCGCCCCCCCCCCCCCCCCCACTACTGTTCTTCCGCCACCAATAGTAGATGCATGCAACCCTGGTCGATACTGCTGCAGCCGTCGAGGCTGCAGCAATGTCGGCTGTAGTGCTCGCGACACGTGTTTCGCCTCTACACGAGGCATCTTCACTTACTGGTGGCAAAGTAAATTATCTCCAGTAAATGTAGTTTTGACTTAGGCAAAGTAACACCTGTATCTATTAACTTTATTTAATTTGTTTGGTTTTCGGTATTCAGTCAAAAGGTGTTGTATTTTATTTACTAATGTTCACTGTAATAACTATACAGCGTTTAAATTGACCCGTAACGGGGTGACTCAGCCCATCAATATGAACAACTTTTCCTACGGGAACAATGCTGGGAACTCAAAAAAAATCGACATTCCCATACAAAGTGGCCGGGCGGCGCAACTCTTGTATGGAAAAGCCGATTTTTTTTTGAGTTTACAGTATTGGTCGTATAGGAAAAATTGTGCATATTGATGGTCTAAGTCACCCCTTTAAGGAAATGTCGAGTGTTGAATAATTATGACAGTGAACATTAGTAAATAAAGTACAATTAGGAAATTCAAGCTAAACAAAGCTCATAAACTTCAATGAGACCTCTCCAACCCATCTGGCCAGCGAGGAGAGTGTAGGCCAAATCCTCTGTCTGCTCTGGCCAAGTATGGCTCCGGTGGTATAGAGACGGTCATGCTCCTGCAGTGGAGACTAAAAAGACCTGATGATGATGATGAAATAAAGTACAATACCTTTTGACCGAATACCGAAAACCAAACAAATTAAATAAAGTTAATGGATTGAGGTGTAACTTTGCGAAAGTCAAAACTACATTTACTTTGAGATAATTTACTTTGCGTGCTTCCGCCACCAGTTAGTGAAGACGCCTCGTATAGAGGCGACACGTGTCGCGAACACGACGGCCGAAATTGCTGCAGCCTCAACGGATGCAGCAGTATCGACCACGGTTGCATGCATCAACTATTGGTGGCGGGCATGAAGGGACTAACAGTAGTGGGGGGCGCTGGCCAGCAATAGATTCACACGCTGTATATAATCCTACCTAACTAATATTATAAATGCGAAAGTGAGGCGAAAGTGAGTTTGTTTGTTTGTTACGCTTTCACGCCGTAACTACTAAACCGATCATCATGAAATTTTGCATACACGTTGTCTGGGGTACGAAGAAGGACAAAGGGTTCATTTTAACCCGGGAAAAATTACTGTTCTCGAGGGATCGACATTGACGCGGGCGGAGCCGCGGGCGAAAGCTCGTACTTTAATATGTTGTCTATTTGTTTCAGCAGCCATGCAGCAGTAGGTGGCTATGCGCCCAACTACCACACAACTATACCGCCCGTACCTGAGAAACATCCCGATGCTTACGGTGAGCGAGCTATATATAATATACAAAGATATCTTTAATTCTTTTAAATAAAATCACTTTAATACGGTATTATCGCGTATATTACATTATTTTTACACCTAACGTTTCGAAAACTTTACAGTTTTCATGGTCGCAGGTAGACTAAGTTGACATTTGTCTTTGTGTTATAAGAACTGAACAAAACTACCGCCTACAATATTTATTGATAACGTTTCGGATGTACGCAGTATTGGCTCACGGTGTCTGAAGGTCTTGCAGTCTTGTGGTGAGCTTGAGATTTTATTAAATTGATGACAGGATCCCAAGCTGAGAAAAAGACATATGTTTTAGGGATCCGTACCATAAAAGAATAAACGGGACCCTTATAGGATCACTTGGTTGTCTGTCTGTCTATCAAAACGTTTTTCTCAGGAACGCGTAGAGGTATCAAGCTGAAATTCATATCAAATACTCAGGTCTACTGTTCCGTAGAGCTGTGAAAAAATAAAACTTCTAAGCCAACGCAATCAAAAGATACAGTTGGTTATGCCAGAAATTTTCGTGTTTTTTAGACATTCGCAAGGGAATTAAAACCTACAGGGTACTGTCCGTGAACACAGAATCTTGAAATTTGGTAAGAAGCAACGTGTTATAGCAGAGATAAAGGAAACATTGCAAAAAGTTTAAATTTTTAATAACATCATATAATAAAAATATTTTTAATAATTTTTCGACACTTGCAAGGGAATCAAAACCTATACTACTTCCCGTGAACTCAGAATCTTGAAATTTTGTACGAAGGAACGTCTTATAGCACAGCTAAAGGAAAAATTGCGAAAAGCATAAATTTTGATTTACATCATATAAAAAAAAAAAAAATTATAATTTCAAACTTATTATATATAATGTACGGAACCCTTAGTGCGCGAGTCCGACTCGCACTTGGCAGGTTTTTTGTTCGATCTGCAACTCTAAATTCCGATTTTTTTGACCTCGTGTACCGGTTTAAAAGAAATCGGACCTGGCACCACTACTTGCAACTGATATGATGATCATCATTTCAAGTAGGTGTCACGGTCAATCGACCATGCACAGTGCACACCCTGGTGTCCGAGTTCTTCGGAACCGCCTCTCGGCCTCTGACGTGGTTCCCTTAACGACTACCATATGGCAGCCGGGACCACCGGCTTAACGTGCCTTCTGAAGCACGGAATCATCTTTATTATCAGACAATCAGGCGATTCAAGCCTGCAATGTCCTAACCAAACTGGAAACAACTAAACAAAGTATGTTTCCGGTCGGAATCGAACCCACGACTCCCGGGCTAACAGGCAAACGCCTTAAACACTGGACCATGGAGGCTGTTATATGATGATGATGATAAAATATGTTTGTATTCCAGCAGGCGCGGCGGCCCCGTTGGAAGGCGCGTACAAGGTGGAGTCTGCTCATCATCCGCAACAACATGACCCAATCTACTATCAGGTAAGACATTCATAATAGAACGAGAACCCTTTGCTAACCCTTTGCTACATTGGTCTAGCTCCGTGGCGCAGCGGCCAACACGCCAGCCTGTGACACGAGAGCGCCCGGGTTCGATCCCCGGCCAGGTCAAGATGAAAAATGATCTTTTTCAGATTAGCCTGGGTCTTGGATGTGTATATATGTATTTGGTATAAAATATAGTATCGTTGAGTTAGTATTTCATAACACAAGTCTCGAACTTACTTTGGGGCTAGCTCAATCTGTGTGATTTGTCCGTATGGTGTAAATCACACTTAGATCGTAAACCTAAGGGACGTGGATTCGAATCCTACCTATGGTCGAGTTATTTTCAATTTTAATAGTAAACCGAGCATTGTAATGCTATAAAAAAAAAATAAGTAAATACCTACCAATGCCTTCTTTCAACACGTGTAGCGCCATCTATGAATTTTATTATGAACAAACAGCACACGGCGCTCGCTGCGGGCAGTAGCGGAACTAAATTCTATATGGACTAACGTTGTTGCGGCGTTCGATGGTTGATTTTATTTCATCCTTATCCTTACTAATATTATAAATGCGAAAGTGAGTTTGTTTGTTTATTTGTTTGTTTGTTACGCTTACACGCCGTAACTACTGAACCGATCATCATGAAATTTTGCATACAAGTTCTCTGGAGTGCGAAGAAGGACATAGGCTACATTTAATCCCGGGAAAAAGTACTATTCCCGAGGGATCGTCATTGACGCAGGCAGAGCCGCGGGTGAAAGCTAGTTATAAATAAGGTACTTTTATACGACTGTCAAAAAATAGGTATGTTTTTTAGAGTTTATATATGTTAGTATGTACCTATGAGTTTATTCATTCCACCAAAACAGCGTAATACCTTAATAAATTTGGGCGTTTAGGCTATAATTTTCTGCACATTTTTTGGCAGGGAAGTTTTTTACTTTTTTTACTTTGCCTAAAAATATTATAGTTTTTTATGTGTATGTGATTTATAAATTAAAACCTAAATTAATCGAAGAAATATAAATGAGGCTATAACGTTAAGGCAAGTACAAATAATAAATAAATATATACGGACAACTTTTGTATTTACACCTTTTTTACATAATCTCAAAATGTATGTAAAAATGCAAATGCTACACCAGCGCCTCTAGCGGTACATTCACACACGATAGCCTCTTACAAGACTTCGAATAAGAAATAAATATATACGGACAAATCACACAGATTGAGCTAGCCCCAAAGTAAGTTCGAGACTTGTGCTATGGGATACTAACTCAACGATACTATATTTTATAACATATACATAATATAGATAAACATCCAAGACCCAGATCAATCTGAAAATAAAAATATTCCATCTTGACCTGACCGGGGATCAAACCCGAGATCACTATTACCACTAAGCCACAATGGTCATCAAAAGCCATATGAAATCAAATCAAAACCAAAGACAAACATCAATACTTACCATTCATTAATTCATTCATTTCTAGTAGGTGTCACGGTCAATTGAGATTGACCATGCACATCCTGGTGTCAGAACCTTCGGAACCGCCTCTCGGCCTCTGACGTGGTTCCTTTAACGACTGCCAGATGACAGCCGGGACCAACGGCTTAACGTGCCTTCCAAAGCACGGAAGCATCTTTATTATCAGGCAATCAGCTGATTCAAGCTTTCAATTTCCTAACCAAACTGGATACAACTAAACAAAGTATGCTTCCCTCGGGAATCGAACCCACAACCCCCGGGTCTACAGGCAGTTACCAACTTACCAACAGTATTTATTACTTACTTTACTTTTTATTCATTTATTCATCGCTAATTATACACACACAATAAAATATAATAATAATATCATACATGCACAAATATACCCAGTAAGGGTGTTGCGATCTAATTATACATTCTTCTTTCTTCGTGGTCCAGTGGTTAAGGCGTTTGTCTGTTGACCCGGGGGATGTGGGTTCGATTCCCACCGGAAGCATACTTTGTTTAGTAGTTTCCAGTTTGGTTAGGACATTGCAGGCTTGAATCACCTGAATGTCTGATAATTAAGATGATTCCGTAATTTGGAAGGTACGTTAAGCCGGTGGTCCCGGCTGCCATCTGGTAGTCGTTAAAGGAACCACGTCAGAGGCCGAGAGGCGGTTCCGAAGAACTCTGACACCAGGGTGTGCATGGTCGATTGATGATGATGACTAACGGTTTCATTTCCGTATAGTTAGTCTGTATCGCCGACAAGTTTTGGCCAGTTCCGATGGCCATCTTCAGGGCGAGTGCCAAAAAAGAAAAAAAAAAAGTGTATGTATAGAAATTAAAATAAACTTTTATTTATTCAGAACACAACGAGCGAAATGGCACCGCCGACGAACCAGGACGGCTTCTTGCAGTCCATCTTGAACGACGAGGATCTCCAGCTCATGGACATGGCCATGAACGAAGGTGAGTGCCTTTTTGTTGCCCGTTTTCACAAATAAAGAATTTAATTGACTAGCTCCGTGGCGCAGCGGTCAACACGCCAGCCAGCGACACGAGAGTGCCCGGGTTCGATCCCCGATTTGACCTGGCGGTCAAAGTGGAAAATAATCTTTTTCAGATTGGCCTGGGTCTTGGATGTTTATCTATATATGTATTTGTTATAAAATATAGTATCGTTGAGTTAGTATCCCATAACACAAGTCTCGAACTTACTTTGGGGCTAGCTCAATCTGTGTGATTTGTCCGTATATATTTATTTATTATTTATTATTAATTGATAGAAATACGTTCATCATGATAAACAGGAATGTGCCGTGTTAGGGTTGCGTACCCAACAGCGCTTCTCAATCTTCATCTCGGATGTGTGACTGTAAGGTACCAGCATTGAATTAGAAAAAAACCGGTCAAGTGCGAGTCGGACTCGCGCACGAAGGGTTCCGTACCGTTATCTATAAAAACGCCAAAAAATCATGTCTGTTGTATGGGAGCCCCCTTAAATATTTATTTTATTCTACTTTTTAGTATTTGTTGTTATAGCGGCAATAGAAATACATCATCTGTGAAAATTTCGAATGTCTAGCTATCACGGTTCATGAGATACAGCCTGGTGACAGACGGACCGACAGACAGACAGACAGACATACAAAAGGACAGCGGAGCGAAATTAATCCCGTCCCGTTTTTACCCTTTGGGTGCGGAACCCTAAAAACTATGGAAGCAGCATTGCGCTCAAAAACTGACACCACGCAAAGTAGATCAAAGCGGGCGGGGCTAAAAAAGTATATCTTTTCTGAAAAATATCGTTTTCCATCATGACCTGACCGGGGATTGAACCCGGGCACCCTCGTGTCGGCTGGCGTGTTAAGACGGTACTGCACGAAAATGTGAAAATTGACGTGTTTTTAAATCACTAGTACAATACGCTGAATTAATTAAATACATCAAAAGTATTTGTATAATTTAGATCAATCCTTGAACAAGATCCTCCCACATTGTTGGAATTTGAAACAGATACATATGAAATTTAAAAATGATATATATACGGTATGATATCCAAAAACATGTTTCTTCGAATACTTTGTAATTTTTACGACTAAAACAATAATTCTCACATGACAATATTTATATGTACGCCTCGGAGGTCGCCCCCTTTCTTATTTTTTTTATAAAGATATAAATATGAAAATATTAAGACTTTTCATCTTTTTGGCTTGTGCAGTAGCGACGTTTTTCGTTCGCGCGGCACCAGCTTGATCACTGCGCCACGGGACTCGCACGGAGATATTCAAATGATTTAATATCTAATACAAAAGATGAAAACACACGCCAGATATCAAATAAAAACGCATGTTTTCAGCGATAAGGGGCGCGAAATAGGGCTAATCATTTTGTAATAGTCATTATTATCATTTTTAACTGAGAAATGATACAAAACATTGTCACCGTAAACATTGTTATCATTTACGTTGTCATCGTCACGTACGGCCAGTCATATCAAAAATTAAAAAATATTGGTTAAGTGCGAGTTGCTTGAACACCAAGGGTTCCTTACTATTTAATGGACTATCGACAAAGTAAATAAATATATATATTTGTACAAGTCACACAGATTGAGCTGAGATTGGGGCTACCCAAAGTAAGTTTGAGACTTGTGATGGGATACTAACTCAACGATACTATATTTATAACAAATATTTACATAGATAAACATACAAGACCCAGGTCAATCTGAAAAAAGATCATTTTCCATCTTGACCTGACCGAGGATCGAACCCGGGACCTCCGGTATTGCAGCTGACATGATGACAACTAGGCTACAGAGCTCGTCAAATTATGTAAATCGAAGGCGTGTGTTGTATAATTATTTTGCCATTTTATACAAAATATATATTTTTATAATAAAATCGATAGGAACAATATAATTATACTAAAATAATACTAAGTAACTTATAATACTAATAATAAGTAAAACTACTTAAAAAACTGGCCAAGTGCGAGTCGGTCTCGCGCACGAAAGTTTCAGTACCGTTATTTAAAAAAACGGCAAGAAAATCATGTCTGTTGTATGGGACCCTTTAATATTAATTTTATTTATTTATTTTTAAAGGAAATATATAACTAAATATACTGTAAATATTTCAAGAGTCTTCCTGTTGCCGTTATATATCGTGAAAAAAAATCACGTTTTTATGCCTATTTTTCTTTCCTTTTTTTTTCTTTTCTATAGTAATGATTACAAATTTTATTATATACATGATTGTTTTTGGAAATTGTTGCTATCATGAGAGGCAGGCTGTTAAGCGATAGTTTAGTAACAGTGTTCCATTAGCAGACTTTGATTACGGGACCCTAAAAAAAATTATACTGACGAATTACTTGCAAGGCAAAGGTTACGTAAAGAATTCAACTCGCCCCATTTCAAGGTTACGGCGTGAGCATAATATTTAAATTTCGAATTTCATATGCTCGTTTTGTTTCTTTTTTTTTATGAAATTCTATGCATGGTGTCAACAAGTTATGTAACCATGAGGTTTAATGACAATTTAAACAGGAAGTAATGAAATGATATATATATATATGATATATATATATCATGATATATATATATATATATATATATATATATATATATATATATATATATATATATATATATATATATATAATGATATATATATAATGATATGACACTTCCGATTGCCGTATTTCACTTACATATACATAGCATAGTGATCGTAAATATGTTTTTCTTCACTCATTTTGGTTCAATTATTGTTGATATGAGATTCGATGCTCCTTGGCTCTCTTAGTCTATAGAAAATTTACATTATATTATTTTATATAGATTTAATTACCAGACGTGATTATTCAGCATGTATGTACAGCCTTTTTGTTTTTAACCTACTACGTCAAAATTCCGCCATTACTTTTTGAAAAAAAAAATTTTTTTTATTTGAAATGGTATGCTTTAAAGTTCGCCCATTTCATCTAAATCGGTTCAGTTGTTTGATTGAAGTCGAGTTTTTTATATGAAACATTATTATTTGTAGGAAAACTCGATTGCTGCTGACTAATATGGACACTTGAAAGTATTAATTCTAATCTGTTATCGTTTCCGTTGCGATCATGCTATTTTGATAAGTTTGTAACATGACATTATTTTAGAAGGCACTTCATATCATTGTCCTATCCAAGGGCGGCAGGCGGGGGGCAGCTATGCCAAAAGAGGCTCATCAACAAGTCTTTTTAGTCTCCACCGCAGGAGCATGACCCTCTCTGTACTACCGGAGCCATACTTAGCCAGAGCAGACAGAGGATTTGGCCTACACTCTCCTCGCTGGCCAGACGGGTTGGAGAGGTCTCATTGGTGTGTATGAGCTTTGTTTAGCTTGTATTTCCTAAGTCGGCTCTTACGACCTCCATGGGAAGACTTGGAGTGGTCCTATTCTACTCTGCTGGAAACCACACGGCTAAAGAGAGTGATATGGAGTTACAAAGACATACA
This sequence comes from Elegia similella, assembly GCA_947532085.1. NCBI lineage: Eukaryota > Metazoa > Arthropoda > Insecta > Lepidoptera > Pyralidae > Elegia > Elegia similella. The sequence goes on along the minus strand of OX383950.1, from coordinate 4,541,142 downwards.
TATATGTATAGCCATTGTACAGATTAGAAGGCGATTTAGGAAATACAAGCTAAACAAAGCTTATAAACATCTAAGAGACCTCTCCTACCCGTCTGGCCAGCGTGGAGAGTGTTGGCCAAGTCGTCTGGCTGCTCTGGCCAAGTATAGCTCTAGTAGTACAGAGAGGGTCGTGCTCCTGTAGTGGAGACTAAAAAGGACCTGATGACGATGATGATGATGATGATGATGATGGAAGAGAATAATATAATACTAGCTTTCGCCCGCGGCTCCGCCCGCGTCAATGTCGATCCCTCGGGAATAGTACTTTTTCCCGGGATAAAAGGTAGCTTATGTCCTTCTCCGCACTCCAGAGAACTTGTTTGCAAAATTTCATGATGATCGGTTCAGTAGTTACGGCGTGAAAGCGTAACAAACAAACAAACTCACTTTCGCATTTATTATATTAGTAAGGATAAGGATATGTAATATAATACTAATAATGTCGATCTCTCGGGAATAGCAGAGGAGAGAAAAGAGGCTTGGTATTTTTAATTTTCTTCTTTTGCGGCGTCGTGCACTTTTTAGGATGGGCAAAAATGTTAAACTCCCGTCAGGACAGGTGTCCTCATCGAAAATTTGTAAGACGGACACGTGACCTGAGACCGCCGGCGCGGCGTAGGAGAGGAATTAATACCCCCCTCTCTTTTTACCGGGCGGAGTTTTCACTTCTGCCGGCACTCCCGGGGTACAACCCGTAGTTTTTAGGGTTCCATACCCAAAGGGTAAAAACGGGATCCTATTAATATAGCTCCGGTGTCCGTCTGTCTGTCCGTCTGTCTGTCCGTCTGTCACCAGGCTGTATCTCATAAACCATGATAGTTAGACAGTTGAAATATTCACTTATTTAGCGCGTTCAAACAAACAAACTCTTCAGCGTTATAATATTAGTATAGATTAGTATATATTCGTTGGCAGGAACCATATTTTTTTCTGACTGATAGTAATAATACACGTCTGACCTTACATAGTTTCTATTAAAAAACTGATTAGTCATTTGGCGCCGTCGCGCCTGCGCAGACGCGCAATGGCTTGGCCGACCCGCGAAATTCAAATTCAGAACGATAAACTTTGAATTTGATATAAAATAAGTTTATAAGTTGCCAGTTCCTTATTCTAGTTTCAAAGTTGTACTTTTTTTTTTTATTTCAACAGTTCTTAGTACTTAAATATCTTGTGTCATATTTTTTAGGTTAACTAATGTTAGATTACATACTTTTATATATAATATTAGAGTATATTATTTAAAAATAATCTTGTGCTTAATGTAAATAAATTAAAAGGCTGTGATATTAAGGCGTGTGTGTTTCACGTACATGTGTGTGTTAACGAAATTGTTTTGAAAAAAAATTGAGATTTCACAGATGCATTATTATATTAGTAAGTATTGTTTTTTAGCCTATTGTTTCCCACTGCTGGGCAAAGGCCTCCCATCTTGTTGCCAATCGTTCCTATCTGTTTTCAATGATCGCCAATTTTAATCATGACTGTTGTATGGGAGCCCCCCTTTAATATTAATTTTATTTTTATTTTAATATTAATTTTTAAAGCGAATATATAACTAAATATTCTGAGAATATTTCAAGCGCCTACCTGTTGCCGTTATCAATATCAAGCAAAAACAAGCAAGAAAAACACGTTTGTTGTATGGGAGCCCCCTTAAATATTTATGTTATTCTTTTTTTTTGTATTTGTTGTTATAGCGGCAATAGAAATACATCATCTGTGAAAATTTTAACTGTCTAACTATCACGGTTCATGAGATACAGCCTGGTGACAGACGGACAGACAGAGAGACGGACAGCGGAGCGAAATTAATAGGGTCCCGTTTTTACCCTTTGCGTACGGAACCCTAAAAAGTGAGGCAGTCTCGCTCACTTCGATGACTGGCATTTCAATATTTATCAGAAAAGTCATTCAGTCAATGCGATAAGGTCTAAAATTGAATACTTATAATCCTCGTGACTATTCGCACACATCCATAGTGCAAATAATTCTAATAATAATTAGAGATACGCGATTTATTATCTCTGTTATATCACCTATGTACTTTGACATCATAATTAAAGATTGTCAAAGCAGTAGATATTCGTCTTTTTAGAGTTCCGTACCTTAAGAGCCCGCCATATGCCAGGCGGCGTGGCGGTACAAACGCGGATGGTTTAAACGCGTTGGCTACTTTGGATATTTTCGTTTTTTAGGAATATTCAAGGGTTATTCGGAAAAGAAAAACATATGATGGCTGCCTTATCTGTAATGCAATTATAATTAAAAGTTTCAAGGTTAATTTTAATGTATTTGGTGAATAATGCTATATACCGAGTTAATAAGACGTGATTTGGAGGCAACTTTGCAATTTTTTTCTATCGAGAAAATTTAACGCAATCGTGTTTTTGAGTCAGATAGTTACCAGAGTTAGTCCTGAACTTTGCTGCATTTTTATTTCAACTTGAGTATTTAATTATTATTGATATAACAGCCAATCATGCAAAGCAGTGTGAGGTAGTACGGGCCCTTAAAAAGGAAAAAACGGAACCCTTTTAGGATGACTTTGTTGTCTGTCTGTCAAGACCCTTTTTCTCAGGAACGCGTGGAGGTATCAAGCTGAAATTCATGTCAAATACTCACTGTCCCTTGGAACTGTGAGAAAATCAACTTCTAAGCCAACGCAATCAAAAGATACAGCCGTTTATGCGAATTCAGAATCTTGAAATTTGGTACGAAGCAACGTCTTATAGCACAGATAAAGGAAAAATTGCGAAAAGAGTAAATTTTTAGTTACATCATACATATAATAGTGTCATATAACAGTGTGTGTCGGTTCCAAAACGCTAGAGTTTGTAGCTTTTGAACAATAATTAATAATTTTAATATAATTTTAAAGGTAAAGTTAAAAATAAAAAAATAAAAAATTTAGCCTAAAATAGCCTATTTTCTGAATCAATCTTTGAATAAAAATATATTTTTAATAATAGATAATGGTACGGAACCCTACGTGCGCGAGTCCGACTCGCTCCCTTTCCCGGGTTTTTTCTATTTGCTTTATGGCATTTAGGTTTTTACCCGTTAGCCCTTTATATATTCCTAGCTTTCACTCGGTTTCGCTCGCGTCAATGTCGATCCCTCGGGAGCAGAACTTTTCCCCGGGATAAAATGTACACTATGTTCTTCTCCGTATGCAAAATTTCATGACGATCGGTTTAGTAGATAGGGCGTGAAGGCGTAACAAACTTACTCTTGCATTTAGTTTTCTTAGGATTTTTCAATGTGTGTTATAACAATGAAAATATGGTGTTCATATCGCCGATTCGTTGACCCCCTGACGAATCCACTGATGGTTTGATCACAGACGACGCAGCAAGGCGGACAACCACCAGCCCACTATGTAAATGGCAGTTTATTTTAGTTATTCCACAAATTGATAAACATGTGTACAAAGTCCATTACTCGTAAAAGCAATTTTCAAAACAATCCAAAACAAAAACTGTGCTGTCCGTCGAAATTCCCGCCATGTACTCCGATATTTTTTATGTAATTTTTTACAAGTTTTTGTAAAGTTTCACCTGCCCGGTGTCTGTCTGTATGTAATCAAATCTTGCAAGTAAAATTTTACTATCTTCTGTGCTGAAATTTTGGGTCCCGTTTTTACACTTTGGGTACGGAACCCTAAAAACTACAATGTTTCAGCTGCTTCTCTCCCCGCGCAGGCCGTAAAAGCCGGGCGAGGGAATGGGCGAAAATCTATGGAATAATGTCAATAGGCGCCGCGGCTAGCAAGCCATGGAAGGCAGGACGTTTAAATAGTTGACAACCATTGTCACTTACCATCAGGTGAGATGGGAGACAAATGCCTACATCAATGATTAATAAAAAAAAAAACCGCTTCCATCCGGTCCGGGTATCAATTGCGTACTTGTTTTCACCAAATAACATTTACTCCGTCAATAACAACTGTATTTAATTGTGGATTTGATCTATTTGCACAACACCGCTTTTATGGCACGTCGGTTGCGAAGCTGATCTCATTTTCGCGCGTTCAGTCCTCGAGATTCCTCGTTTGAATTGCTTATCGTCAAATATCCAGCCAGTGTTCTTCCAATATTGTGTTCCAATTTTAAATTATTGACTTAAAATTTATTGCTACGAAAAAGATATCGTTCAGCCAGTGTCTGCAATAGCATAGAGTTCCGTTATAAAATTTCTGACCACGCAATATATTATATAATTCCTTATTTACTTTTTAAATTGCTTTGTATTCACCATGGGAATTTTTTCATACGTCTATCGTCTGTTTGTAATGAATTACAAATCCAAGTGAATTCTGCTGTAGACGTTGATTTCCAAGTTAATTGCACAACCATCTGTTAAACTCTTAAATTCTGCTTTTGAAAACATTTTTTTAAAGACAATAGTATATAATCTTGAACTTTGGAGTTAAGTGAATAGTGAACTGTTTACAAGTGCCGTGTTTTATTTAAATAAAGACTTAGTTGTTTCCTGGACGGAAATTTAAAAGCCTACATATGCCATACTTTCTGCATAAACGTACTGAGAAGAGTAGAAGGGTGCACAATTCCGATAGTTGCGTATGTCTATGTAGATTCTGTTGCGCTTTACGCCGCACCAAAACGTCCTGCGAATCGCTGGTCAAAGTTTCCGTAACCGTATTAAAACGATACAATTATTGTCTATGGTCGTTTAAATATAAACTTTTCTACGTCCCCTGAAATAGGCAAAGACAATTGGGAGTGCAGGGCTTCTAGTGTTTACTCGATAAACAGTAATCTGACAATGGAAAGTCATGTGCTTGTTTGGAATGGAATTATATGGATTTGCCGAGAAGCGGCGACGTATTTGTCTACGAATTAATTCTGTTGACGAAACGTCATAGAATTTTCCCCGAAGACTTATCGGAGGCGATATCAAGACTTGAATGCGATTAAAATTTAAAAATAGAACCGGGGACTAACAATTTGATGATTCAAAATAAGAACCTGATAGATTGAAGAATTTAAACGAAAGAAAACAATTTTGAATGAATTGTAGATAAAAGGATTGTTTTTCGCGAGCGATAAGCGATAAAGATTAACAGGAAATTATCAGTTTAATATCTATCATACGTCAGTTTTCAATAGCGAATACGCGAAATATACGCGTCGTATGAGGCAGAGAACTTCGACGAATATATTTGAAAATAAAATTAGTGAAAAACTTATCGGATTGCGGTGATTTTTTAAGATTGCAAAATGGATATGTCAGTGGCGTCGTACCCTTACACACCGTTCTATCATGTGCCGCCATATCTGGCAACACATCTGATGTATCCAGATCCAGGAGATTATTTAGGATCTTACTACAAGATTTATGATGGTAAGTCCAAAAAAAAAATGGTGAATTTAAAAAAGGTTCTGCCGCTTTTTTAAGATTACTATATAGTGGTGGGCGTTTAAACGCAAAGTCTGCTTATAATATTAGGCATATAAGCACGCTTAATATTATAAGCTAACAACGTTGTTAGCTTATTTCAAATAACTAAGGCACCATCTTATTTTCCCGTTGAAATTATCGTTTCGGTAACTTTGCTAAATTGTATAGCGCGCATTTTGATAGTAAACAATTTACGTGTTATAACATTTTCATTCAATCGGAGTATACAACGATGTTAACCAGTCAACTACCGAACGCCCCAATCGGGAAACATAACAATAGATAATCAATTGTGTCTGCGTTTTTCGCGATTGATGAGTTAATATCCTGCCAAATTGCATAGTAATCAATTGTAAAAAAAAACTTCGAATATTTGTCTTTTTAATTTGGACTATTATTCGTTTAATGCTTATTTTCGATTTTTGTTATTTGCCGTTTATTTCGATACGCTTTCTCGTTGGCGCAAGTCATTGGCACATAGGCGTATATAAACAAAAAAATGTCCATAAGCTATTAAGAAAAGCTGCTTATTTAAATAAGCATAAAGTTATAAGTGTTGGCAATTTTAAGCCGTTATTCACATCAAACATTTACAATTACATGACAAGTGAAAGTACACATTATATTTATCTATAATGGGTATTTCCCGTATATTATACGCATTAGATTCTCTTGCGAACGAGCAAATAGGCTACGTAAATTGCCGTATCTTTTCATTGTACTTACTTAGTTTCTACTATTTGATATTTATTTGAACTTGAAACATACATACATACATACATACATATTATCACGTCTTTATCCCATACGGAGTAGACAGAGCCTAAAGTCATGAGACCGAAAGGCCACGTTTAGCGTGTCAGTGGGCGTAAAGTTGAAAAACGGAATCAAAATAGTGATGGGTTGCTAGCCGCATCGCCTATTGTCATGATTCTTTAGATTTTCGCCCATTCCCTTGACCGGCTTCTACGGTCTGCACGGGAAGAGAAGCAGCTGGCACATTCTACGTTTTTTCTTTTCTCCCAGACCAGCGTGGAAGAGAACTTGAAACGTTCCTGACAAATGTCTTAACTGACAAATAGATAACAAATTGATTGGATGTGTGGAGTGACGCGAAAGGATAAAATAAGGAATGAGTTTAGCTCCGATTACTGGTGACCGCCCGGCGGTCCCGGGTGACTTGCACCCAGGATAGGCCCTTCTGGCAACGTAGCTTTCGGCCCATAAGGCAAAAGATGAGAGTTGCTGCTCTCCAAAGGCTTTTGCCATTGAGTCTCAGATTGGCCCTTCAGGCTTGCATGCACGTATACGCGGCCCATCAGGCAATATGAGAGTTTGCTGTCTCTCCAAGCCTTGCGCACACAGGCAACGCCCAAAGCCGAGGTCCGTCCCTCCTGGGGGCCCTTTGGTGATGTTGTCTAATAGGTTGAGGGCACTCTGCCCTCGCCTCAAACGACCGGTGAAGTAGCGAAAGCTCACTTGGAGCTAGCTACATAGTCCTTGTATCCAATGTATATGAAAGTGGCACCTGTGACAGAAAAATTAAAGAGCAATAGGTTGAGCTGGTTTGGTTGGACATGTCATGGAGGGAAGAGAATCACGTGACTAAGAGGGTTTTAGGTATGCAAATTGAGGGACGTCGAAGTAGGGGAAGACCGAAGAAACGCTGGATGAGTGCGTCAAACAGGATATGGATAAGAAGGGCGTAACAGAGGGTTTGACGAGCGACAGAGCAAAATGGAAGAGGTTGACGTGCTGTGCCGACCCCACATAATAGTGGGAGAAGGATATAGAGGAAGAAGAAGAAATAACAAATTGATACTACAAGGATAACTTTTTAAAGTTTTGAGGCATAGAAACCTAAACTTTGAGTAGTAACTTTGGAACAAAGTTTGGATAGGCCCAGTGGTCGTGAACATTGAAATAGCATACGTTACGCAACCCTGGGCGCAGTCCCCACTGTAATTAGACCGCAAGTGACATAAAATATCTCGAGCTCCTTCGTAAAAGAAGGCACGTTAAGCCGTAGGTCCCGGCTGCGCTAAAAACAGCGGCATTCCAGGAGTGCTAACTGAAGTTAAAATATAAACATTCAGTTACTTATACTTATATCTGAACAACTATCATAATGGGACCAACTTCGAAATTGCAAAAAAAATCAGCTGTTCCATAGATTTTGACAAATAGATATTCCACTTTTGTATGAAAGATCAGATAATTTTTTCACGATGTCGAAGTTGGTCCCGAAATGAAAGTTGTTCAGAGTCGTGGTCTGAGTCTCTCCGTAAACGTTCGCTAATGAGTTCAATTTCACCTGTATACAGTACAGAGATGTCGGTTAGGACAAGGCGAGTTCAATGCTTTTCAATCTTAAAAAATACCCGTAGTATCACGTCCTTTTCCCTTGCGGGGTAGACAGAGCCTTGGTATATAAGGCCTTCTGGCCACATTTAGCATGTTGGAGGGCGTGTAGATGGAAAAAGGAATCAAAATAGTGATGGGTTGCTAGCCGCATCGCCTATTGACATGATTCCGCAGATTTTAGCCCAATCCCTCGATCGGTTTTTACGATCTGCGCGGGAAGAGAAGCAGCTGGCACATTCTACGTTATTTTTTTTTCTCCAATCGAAGAGCACATAAGAAATACCGAATGCGCCTAAAAAAATTTTTCACATCAAAGATGACATATTATTCACAAAACAATACTTATAGATACGTTCAGTCGGTGATATGACAACTTGCAATTTGTCCAATGGAAACCGGTTCGAACCAGTTCAGCTTATCAGTGACTTCTTTTGCAATCTTATCTTAAAAATATTCAAATACATATTTGAATATTTTTCAGAACTTTGTTCTTTATGTCCGGCCATGTAGAGTGACTGGCGAGGAAGCATCACGTATATCCTATGGCCTTCGATTAAACATAAAGGTAGATACACGATTCGCGCTCGAAAAGTGGCACCGGCAAAACAGCGCACTAATCGAGTTTCGGAGCTGTTTTGTCCACAGTCTCAATAAACCGCGCTAGCGTTCACACGTCTCGCGATGACGCAGGTACAGTGAAAAGATGCAAATACTACGCATCAAAAGTGAAAAAAAAAGATGGAGTTATACTTTCAGTATGTACCGTTTTTATCGTTGTTTGTAAGTATACATGTTTGTTAGTATCCCATAACACAAGTCTCGAACTTATGGCCCATAAGTTCGAGACTTGTGTTATGGGATACTAACTCAACGATACTATATTTTATAACAAATACATATATAGATACACATCCAAGGCCCAGGCCAATCTGAAAAATTTCATGTTCCATCTTGACCTGACCGGGGATCGAACCTGGGCACCCTCGTGTCGCAGGCTGGCGTGATAACCACTGCGCCACGCTCTCCGTGCTCGCTATTTATGAACGTATTTTAAACACAAAATTTATGTAATCTTTAGTATCAGGAATGTTCAGATTATTATTATTAAACACGTGGTAGAGCCTATTTACTCGTAGCTACAGCAACATCTTTAGCTCATAAATCGGGCTGGCTCGAACCGGCTAGCAACCACCCTCTCACAGAATACCGGCGTCAAATAGCAGCATGTAAATGCTACTGTGTTTCGCCTAGTGAGTGAGAGTTCCGGTAGCCCAATACCCCTACAGATCTTCTCCAATATGATAGCGGCAATTAAAGAGAAAACTACCCCAGGAGGGTACCTGCGTTCATGTGCAGGAGAATCCCTCCCTGGGCAACAATGCTCAGGCTGCCCTACGTATTCTGGGGAGGGCAAAATTCCGCTTTTGAAGGTAGAGAGTCCTAATTACAACCAAGATAGCAAGCGCTCACTGGCCGAGCCCCCTAAGCTTTTAGTCGATTTTTGTAACATTAGGGGGATACATTCCAATCTTGATGCAGTCCATTACCACCTCGAGACTGTCAAGCCGGCCTTGCTATTTCTGACCGAGACGCAGATCAGTAATCCATCAGACCTGTCATACCTGTATTACCCAGGCTATGTCCTGGAGGCCAAATTCCACCCCCACGCGGGCGTGTGCATGTATGTCAGGGATGAGATCTGTTGTCGGCGTCTCCATGACTTGGAAGTTCCGCATTTTTCTGTTTTGTGGGTGCATGTGGATACTGGCCTTGATCATATTGTTTACGCCAGTGTCTACCGTTCGCATAGCGGAGACTCTGAGACAACTCGGCTCATAGAATATCTCAGCGATGCTGCAGATAAGGTCCAGCAACGTTTTCCATCTGCGCAGTTGGTATTTCTGGGGGATTTTAACGCCCACCACGGAGAGTGGCTGTACCCGTACCAGGACACCGACCATGCTGGGAGAGAAACCTGTAAGTTTGCATTGACTTACGGTCTCACCCAACTTGTCAACGAGTCGACGCGCATTCCTGACGTTGCTGGCCACACTGCGTATTGCCTGGACCTTCTGCTGACAACCGATCCTGACAGGCATTCGGTGTCCGTATCACCACCACTCGGGACATCGGATCACTGTGTGGTGAAGTCTGTATCACACTACTCGCTTCCTGACACCAGCCCCAAAGGCACCAGGCGAGTATGGCGATACAAGTCGGCAGATTGGGATGAGATGCGACATTTTTTCGCATCTTATCCTTGGCGGCAGGTTTGCTTCTCTTCTAGGGATCCATCATGCTGCGCTGATGCTGTCTCGAGTGTGATATGTAAGGCAATGGAGTATTTTATTCCATTTGCTAACGTATCCCTTGAAACCAAAGCTCGCCCATGGTTCAATGCTCAGTGCCTCTTAGCTGAAAGGCGTAAGCGGGAAGCATACTTGTCCTGGGCTGATGCCCGCAGAATCAAAGCTGATGATCTTCAAGACAGGAAGAGAGTGTATAACGCTGCTGCCAAGTCCTGCAAAAAGGTGTTCAGAAGAGCTCGTTTCGACCACGTTGGCCGTATTGGAGACAAGATAGCTTCCTGTCCCTCAGGAAGTAAAGCCTTCTGGTCTCTAGCCAAGTCAGTGGAGATGAACTTCTGTCGCCCATCGCTGCCACCATTGCAGAAACCTGACGGTTCTCTGGCCCATGGTGCAAAAGAGAAAGCAGACTTGTTTGCCAATCTATTTGCAGATAATTCGCGTCTACATAGTAGCAATAAAAACCCACCCCAGTTACCTTCGTTCGGCCCCAAGATGCGGGCCGCTCAAATCCACCAAAAAGAGGTACTTAAATGCATGCTAAACCTAGACGTGAATAAGGCTAGTGGACCCGATGGTATTCCGGCAGTGGTTCTGAAGCGCTGCGCACCCGAGTTATCCCCTGTACTGACACGCCTCTATAGACTTTCTCTAGAGACTGGCAAGGTCCCAAGATCCTGGAAGCTTGCCAATGTACAGCCAGTACCTAAAAAGGGAAGTCGCTCCGACCCGGCCAATTATCGACCTGTTGCGATCACCTCCATATTGTGCAAGATTATGGAGCGTGTATTGAACAATCGTCTCCTGGCATACCTGGAAACCAACGAGCTCCTTAGTGACAACCAATATGGTTTTCGCAAGGGTCGCTCAACCGGTGACCTACTGGTATATGCCACTCACTTATGGAGCGAAGCCTTGGAGGGTCACGGTGAGGCAATTGCCGTTTCACTAGATATATCCAAGGCTTTTGACCGGGTCTGGCACGAAGCTATCCTCAGTAAGCTTCCAGCGTATGGTTTACCAGAGGACCTTTGCAACTGGATATCCGATTTCCTGAGGGAACGGTCGATTCGAGTGGTTATGGATGGCTGCTCTTCCGACCTAATGGCTATTAATGCCGGGGTACCTCAGGGATCTGTTCTCTCTGCAACCCTGTTCCTGCTGCACATTAATGACCTTCTTAAATCTGGCATTATTGGCTATGCTGATGACAGCACCGTTGTAGAGAGTTATACGTCCAGTGCCAGTGCAAGTCCACAAGAAGTCCAGTCTCTGAGAGAGTCTATGATTGAACGGGTTAACTCGAAATTACAGAGGGTGTCCGATTGGGGAGACGCCAATCTTGTTAAGTTTAACCCGTCCAAAACACAGGCGTGTCTCTTTTCTGCAAAAAAGAGTGCTTTCCCACTTGCACCTACTTTCCAGGGTGTTTCCTTGCCGTTGGTTGACCACCTTGGGCTTTTAGGCATGACAGTCACGTCCAAATTAAGCTTCGGCCAACAGATTGAGTCGATGGCACTAACTGCTTCCAAGAAGTTGGGCATCATCTCAAAGGTTCGGCGGTACTTCAGCTCTGAACGGCTGCTCAATCTCTATACAGCCCAGGTTCGCTCTTGCATGGAGTACTGCAGTCACCTTTGGGATGGCTCAGCTAAATACCAGCTTGAAGCATTGGACTCTGTTGACCGAAGAGCCCGCAGGCTCATAAACAACGACGTGGTCTCAAATAGGAAATTGCAATCCCTGGAGCATCGCCGTAAAGTCGCATGCCTATCGGTATTTTATAGGATCCATTTTGGAGAGTGTGCGAAAGCGCTCTTTGAGCTAGTTGAACCCTCACCATTCCTCCATCGGACTACGAGGCGCAGACAGAAATTTCACCCTTTTATCGTTGGAATACCAAAGAGTCGAACTAAACGCTTTGACAGTTCCTTTTTGGTTCGAGTAGCTAAGGTGTGGAATGAACTGCCTGCGTCTATATTCCCAAACAAGTACAGTCCCGGGACATTCAAAAGTAGAATAAATGGGTATCTCTTGGATAGGCATGTAACATCCTCGTCTTCATCGTCACTTACCATCAGGTGAGATGGGAGACAAATGCCTAATTCAATATTTAGTAAAAAAAAAAAAAAAAAAAAGGTTTCCAAGCCTCTTTCTATTCTCTGATACGTTATCTTGTAACTATGTACATACAGTGTTGTAATCATCCCTATATGCAATAAAAGCGTACAGTGACACAGCATGTAAGGTTATCGCCATCTTTTGACAGCTCCGTGGCGCAGTGGTTAACACGCCAGCCTGCGACACGGAGTACCCGGGTTCGATTCCCGACCAGGTCAAGATGGAAAATGATCTTTTTAGATTGGCTTGGGTCTTGGATGTGTATTTATTTATGTATTTGTTATAAAATATAGTATCGTTGAGTTAGTATCCCATAACAAAAGTCTCGAACTTACTTTGGGGCTAGCTCAAGTGAAATTCCCTACTTCACTAAGCGTTTGAGGCGAGGGCAGAGTGCCACCAAACAGGATAGGTAACATCACCAAAGTGCACCCAGGAGCTACAGACCTCGGCTTCGGGCATTGTCTGTGTGTGCAAGTTTTGGACAGACGGATCAGAGATGTCGAAGATAAACATCCAAGACCCAGGGTCTTGGATGTTTATCTATATATTTGTTTGTTATAAAATATAGTATCGTTGAGTTCTTCTTCTTCTTATCGTGTCGATGGACTTAATTTATGTCAAATTTTATTGGCCCAGTATTGGGCCACTCCTATACCTCTCTTGGAGGCGGAATACAAATCCTCCAAGGTACAGGTGGTTGGGCAGCTAGGACATGTCAAAAGATGCGCCATAGTCTGAGGAGAGAAGCCACACTTGCACTGGTTCTGCGAACTGTCGACTATTCCCCACCTGGACAGACTGTCTTTACAGCGACCTACTTGGGTTCGCAGTCTATTTAGCGATTTCCAAGTAGACCACGGCAAATCATGACCAGGGGGTAATTCTTCGCATGGTGGTAAAAAATTAGGCACATTGTGACTCGTTGAGTTAGTATCCCATAACACAAGTCTCGAACTTACCTTGGGGCTAGCTCAATCTGTGTGATTTGTCCGTATATAAAAAAATCTTTATAATCTGTTTCCTTATTGCTCACTAGATAGCGCCACTGGTGACTAAGGCACCAAAACACGAGCAGCAGTTTGCTGTCGACCAGTCAACTGCAAGCAGTCGACGGATTAACTGCAGCTGTCGTAAAAGCCAACGGCAGCTGTCGACAGCTTGCAGTTGACAGCAAAGTGTTGCTGTCGGCACTGTTCGGCGGCAGCATTTTTATTGGTGCGCTGCATCGGTCGACGTATCGAATTTTGCTGTCGGACAGTGTCGACAGCTGCAGCTTGCTGTCGCAGCTGCAGTTGGTTTTTACGACAGCTGCAGTTGCATCTGTCAATAGCGTGCAGTTGACTGGTCGACAGCAAAGTGCTGTTTGTCTGTTTGGCGCCTAAAATCTCGAAAAAGTTTTTTATTACACGACGCGTGAAACAAAGATTATGTATCAATCATATTAAATACCTTTGGCACCGGAGAATTCTTACTGGAATGCCGTCATTTCCAGCCTATGTTGTCCCTTTAGCCTTTCCAACTTCCAACCACATATATCTCCCAAAGAAGTCCCAAATTTTAAAACAGAGAAATGGAGATCCCTGTACCCGCCTACTCCTACTCTTCTTCCACCTGCAGAGAAAATACCACCGGCTGGTGAACTTTCCTGGCCAGTCTGGAAGTCGCTAAACAGACTTCGGGCTGGTGTTGGAAGATGCCGAGATAACCGGGTTAGGTGGGGTTTCTCTAGCAACAACCTGTGCTGCTGCGGCGCTGTTCAGACGATGACCCATCTAATAAACTGCCCCAGCTGTCCTACTTCCTGTACTGAAGAGGACTTAATTAAGGCAAATGATCGTGCCGTCCAAGTGGCCAAATTCTGGTGTAACTTTATATAACATTTATATATATATATAGCTATTTTGACTCTAAAAGAACAAGAAGAAGAAGCCTTTCCAACTCTTATAGTCAAGAGCGATAGATTCGGGAAGTAAAGACAAGAAAAAAAAATGTCCAAGTGCGTATAACACGCGTTGAGCCATTATTTTTCTACGTTTTTTTAGTTTTCTACTTTTTTGTACAAAATAAATAAATAAAATAAAATCTGTTTATTTCAGGCTACTTGGCCCATATTTTAAGTCACATTCATACAATGTAATACATAATAAAAAAATTAAATTACGATAAATATAAATTAAAAATTATATAATTAATTAAATTATTATCAAATAAAAATAGGAGGTTATCAATTCATTTTTTTTTATGTTTGTTACCGCATAACTCCGTCATTTAAGAGCCGATGTTAAAACTTCTTTTTTTTTTTGTGTTTGAAATGCTTTTAAATTTGTCCCATTTAAATTTCATCAAAATCGATTTAGTAATTTGATTGAAGTCGGTTCTTTTATTTAAAGGTTTTTGGTTGTTTCTAGTTTTATTTAACCGTTCTACTTGACCATTGTTCGCAGGCATGTACACGATGAGGATGCTAGATGGCGCGAGCGCGCATCATGCGCCGCACCCCAATCACACACACATGATGATGACTGGTATGTATCTACTTCTTTTGTGTAAGTGGCTAACACGGAAGTCAAATTTTCAAACCTGCCTGAACGCATATTAATTAATATTTTTTTTTAATATAATTTTTTGTAATTTTACTACTTGTGGTCGTTAGCCAAGTTTTTATGGACATGACATACCACTCTCACATATTTCTCAAATATAGTGAACTAGCTTTCGCCCGCGGCTCCGCCCGCGTCAAAATCGATCCCTCGGGAACAGTACTTTTTCCCGGGATAAAATGTACCCAATTTCCTTCTCTGTACCCCAGATAACGTGTATGCAAAATTTCATGATGGTCGGTTTAGTAGTTACAACATGAAAGCGTAACAAACAAACAATGTCACTTTCGCATTTATAATATTAGTTAGGATGAGGATTTCAGTACGTATTCATATTCATAAATTAATATGGACGAATCACACAGACTGATCAAGTTCGACACTTGTGTTATGGGATACGAACTCAACGATACTATATTTTATAACGAAAATAAATATAGATAAACATCCAAGACCGAAGCCTATCTGAAAAAGATCATTTTCCATCTTGACCTGACCGGGGATCAAACCTGGGACCCATGCAGCAGCCTGGCATGTTGAGGCCACATGTCTCGTCAAAGCCGTAGTATAATCAAGAATCCTAACTAATATTATAAATGCAACAGTGAGTTTGTTTGTTTATTTGTTACGTTTTCACGCCGTAACGACTGAACCGATTATCATGAAATTTTGCATACAAGTTCTCTGGAGTACGGAGAAGGACATAGGCTACCTTTTATCCCGGGAAAAAGTACTGTTCCCGAGGGATCGACATTGACGCGGGCGGAGCCGCGGGCGGAGCCGCGGGCGAAAGCTAGTGAAATTATAATTATTCACATACATATATCGCGTGATTTTGAACTTTAGAACTGAACTGAAATCCTGGAAACAGAGTCCCTAATGTAGTAAAGCAAGAAAAGTGGGTGAACAATAGATTATATATTTTTCACCCATTTTTTGGAATTTCTATGGAAACTCAATTTTTTTTTTAGTTTTTTACCTTTTTTTTATTGCAATTCTGTATTCCATTAGGGTGCGCCATGTGGTACCCGGCGAAGAGAATAGGACCACTCCAATTCTTCCCGTGGATGTCGTAGAAGGCGACTTAGGAAATACAAGCTAAACAAAGCTTATAAACATCTGTGAAACCTCTCCAACCCGTCTGGCCAGCGTGGAGAGTGTAGGCCCAGTCCTCTGGCGGCTCTGACCAAGGGCTCTAGTAGTACAGAAAGGGTCGTGCTCCTATAGTGGATACTAAAAAGACCTGATGATGATGATGATTCCATTAGGGATTCTGATACCAGGATTTCAATATAGTTCAGAGGTTCAAAATAACGCGGTATGTATAAGTCTCGGGTATAGCCCGAAACTGAAACCCGAACCGAAGGTTCCTTTTCGGCGGAATATCCTATTTCGGTCAGTCTCTAATCATGATTAAAAAACACGCATTTTTTTCCCTAGAGCGCGACTCGGCATCCGATAGCGCGGTGTCGTCGATGGGATCGGAACGCGTGCCGTCGCTCTCAGATGGCGAATGGTGCGAGGGCAGCGATTCTGCGCAGGAGTTCCACAGGTACTTCAAGAAATTTCTTAATAAATACAAAAAAAAACACACAAATGTGTATTTTGAAGTGAAAACTTGGTGCACTTTTCGGGATGGGTAAAAAATGTTAAACTCGCGTCGGGACACGTGACCTGATCGAAAATTCAGGGGGCAGGTCTGCTCGGCCTCTATGAGACTTCTATCTATCTTTGAGACTTTTATCATATCTGTTGTTGTTGCACGCTCGATCGCTAACATAACGTGTTCCAAAAAGTTATGTAAATTGAAATTGTATTATATTAACATAACATCATAAAAAAAAAGAAAAGATAAAAATATTAAATATCATACAAAGCCCTTCAGGCAAATAAGCAACCAATACTGTTATAAAGAGTTTCTTTCGGCGTCTTCTTCTCTGCAGTAGTCGGTTCCGAAACAGTAGTTTGTAGCTTTTGAACAATAATTAATAATTTGAATATAATTAAATAAGTATTAGTTAAAATGTGAATTGACGTGAAAAGGTGCCTGAGAAGGCCTATTTTCTGAATAATAATTTGAATCTTATTTTAATAACATTAATTCAACTTTCTTCTTTAGTTCGAAGTTCCGGCCATACGACGGCGCGTACGGCCGTGATCGCACTGCGCCGCACCAGCCGCAGAAGAAACACCACATGTTTGGCAAACGATGCTTCCAGGTCAGTCACATCATCATCATCATTCCGAGTAGGTGTCACGGTCAATCGACCATGCACACCCTGGTGTCAGAGTTCTTCGGAACCGCCTCTCGGCCTCTGACGTGGTTCCTTTAAGTATTACCAGATGGCAGCCGGGACCAACGGCTTAACTTGCCTTCCGAAGTACGGATACATCTTAATTATCAGATAATCAGGTGTGAATCACCTGCAATTTCCTGACCAAACAAAGTATGCTTCCCGTAGGAATTGAACCCACGAAACACGGGTCTACAGGCAAACACCTTAACCACTAGACCACGGAGGCAGTTTCACATGATTCAATGGCATCATTCATCATCATTAGAGCATTAGCCTATCATCAATAGAGCCTTACCAGCATCGTCGGAAACACAAGAAGCCAAGGAAGCTGCGCTCGTCAACCCGCCTGCCAAGCGTGGTGAATATGGCAATATTCCCCCATGGAACGAAAAATCCTTGGAAGAGGCCTTTGTCCAGCAGTGGACTTCTTACGGCTGCCATGATGATGATGATGACAGCCTTAGAACTCCTGGTCAAAAGCCTCTCTTAAGTATTCTCCGTGCCATGACACGGATATTGCCATATTCACCACGCTTGGTAGGCTGGTTGACCAGCGCAATTGTTTTAGCTTCTTGTGCTTCCGACGCTGCTGTCCATCGGAAGCATTTTTAAGCTGGAGAAGGATAGGAATTTGTTGTATTTGGGAAAGGAATGAAGGTATTGGGATACGGAAAGCAAGTAGCAGCTCGGAAACCGGCCATCGTTCATCGCGTTCCCGGGGCCATACCTGACACCACCGGACAGGCAGTTGAGGATAATAGATAGATAGATAGATAAATAATTTATTTTGTTCACTGTTACACACATCATACAAAAACAAAAATGGAATCAAAGTTAACGAAAAACTTAAGTCTATACATGCATTATGTGTGCCACAGTAGCACAAAATGGGTACAGCTCAGTGAAATGTTGCTCAAATTTAGCAACCACTGGTTTTCAGCTGTCACCAATTGAGAAGACACGACATTATAATTAAATAGTTCAAGTTGTCCGCATTTACGCAGTTTGAACAGAAGGTACAGTGTCATTTTAGTGCGTGAAGATAACCTCTTATAGTGAAGTACATTCGGTAGTAGCACTATTTAAAACCCAATATAAATATACATCTTAGTGACTATTCCAACAAGCCATACCATACACAAAGTCCATGACAAACCATTCCATGTCACTTTTACTCATGAAGTTCACTCTCAGCTATGCGGCAACGAATGTGCTCTGGAATTAATACCAGATTTCTGAATACCCTGACCGAACTGTTTATGTGTGTCATTTCACATCTTACACCTCCGGCTATCTCACTCACCGAACTAAGCAACGTCCTCTCAAATGTAAATTTTCTGTGAGAGTGTGGTACTTCCCCGGACGAGCCGGCCCATTCATACTACTAGAAAAAATTAATTTTGCCGGTAGCGTGGCTCTACCACAACAGGTTACGAAATCGCTTCCAGTAAAGGTTTGATTGGAACAGCGACTCTTTAGTAATGATTTGTTACCAGAAAAGTAGTTAAGGTTCGGTTAGAACTGCAACCCCACCAGAAATCCATATCAATTTTTGCATTTCTTGAACTCATTACTATATATTTTGTCCACAGCAGGAACAGCCAACCCCCAACATTGAACCCTTGTCGCGACCCAACCCCGGCGTAGTGAAGTACGAGTGTCCCGAACAGACCTACCATCATGATAACATGCACATGCACAATGGTAAGTCATCATCATCATCATCATCTTTACAGCCATTAGAGGTCCACTGCCTGGACAAAAGCCTCTCCCAAGGATTCTTCGTTCCATGGGAGGATATTGCCATACTCACCACGCTTGGCAGGTGGGTTGGTGAGAGCAGTTTCTTTGACTTTGGTTTCCGACGCTGCTGCCCATCGCAAGCATTTTGAAACTGGGGAAGGTATAGTCGAGCCGTTCCACGCGGTTCTAGTAGAGTACGCTAGTCGCAATATTATTATATGCCATGTGATTGCAGTGGAGTACGCCAACTGCAATGTTATTATGTGTCATGTGGTTGTAGTGGAGTACGCCAGCCGCAATATTATTATACGTCATGTGGTTGTAGTGGAGTACGCCAACCGCAATATTATTATATGCCATGTGGTTGTACTGGAGTACGCTAGCCGCAATAATATTATATGTCATGAAGTTACAGTAGAGTACGCCAACTGCAATGTTATTATATATCATGTGGTTGTAGTGGAGTACGCCAACCGCAATATTATTATATGTCATGTGGTTGCAGTGGAGTACGCCAACTGCAATATTATTATACGTCATGTGGTTGTAGTGGAGTACGCCAACCGCAATATTATTATATGCCATGTGGTTGTACTGGAGTACGCTAGCCGCAATAATATTATATGTCATGAAGTTACAGTAGAGTACGCCAACTGCAATGTTATTATATATCATGTGGTTGTAGTGGAGTACGCCAACCGCAATATTATTATATGCCATGTGGTTGTACTGGAGTACGCTAGCCGCAATAATATTATATGTCATGAAGTTACAGTAGAGTACGCCAACTGCAATGTTATTATATATCATGTGGTTGTAGTGGAGTACGCCAACCGCAATATTATTATATGTCATGTGGTTGCAGTGGAGTACGCCAACTGCAATATTATTATACGTCATGTGGTTGTAGTGGAGTACGCCAACCGCAATATTATTATATGCCATGTGGTTGTACTGGAGTACGCTAGCCGCAATAATATTATATGTCATGTGGTTACAGTGGAGTACGCCAACTGCAATGTTATTATATATCATGTGTTTGTAGTCGAGTACGCCAACTGCAATGTTATAATGTGTCATGTGGTTGTAGTGGAGTACGCCAACTGCAACGTTATTATATGTCATGTGGTTGCAGTGGAGTACGCAACCGCAATGTTATTATATGTCATGTAGTTGTAGTGGAGTACGCCAGCCGCAATATTATTATACGTCATGTGGTTGTAGTGGAGTACGCCAGCCGCAATATTATTATACGTCATATGCTTGAAGTGGAGTACGACAGCCGCAACATTATTATGTCATGTGGTTGCAGTGGAGTACGCGAGTCGCCATCAGCTGGGTCCTCACCCCGTCCTGCAACCAGCCTTGGATCTCAACACGGCACACTCCAGCTCACTCTTACAGGTAACACTAAATTACTATCAATCCATAATATTTATATCCATACTCAATACTTATATTATAAATGCGAAAGTAACTGTCTGTTTGTCACCTTTTCACACTTCAAACTTTAACTGCCTCCGTGGTCCAGTGATTGAGGCGTTTGCCTGTAGACCCGGGGTCGTGGGTTCGATTCCCACGGGAAGCATACTTTGTTTAGTTGTTTCCAGTTTGGTTTGGACATTGCAGGGTTTAATCACCTGATTGTCTGATAATAAAGATGACTCCGTGCTTCGGAAGGCACGTTAAGCAGTTGGTCCCGGCTGCCATCTGGTAGTCGTTAAAGGAACCACGTCAGAGGCCGAGAGGCGGTTCCAAAGGACTCTGACACCAGGGTGTGCATGGTCGATTGACCGTGTCACCTCGTCAGGTCATGATCGAAAACGATCTTTTTCAGATTGACCTGGGTCTTGGATGTTTTCTATATAAGTATCTATTATAAAATATAGTATCGTTGAGTTAGTACCCCATAACACAAGTCTCGAACTTACTTTGGGGCTAGCTCAATCTGTGTGATTTGTCCGTATATTATATTTACAGAAGTTTATTTTCTATAATAGACATCAACGATCCCACTCGAAGATGACGTCACATTAAAACTAAAAATTTACTTAGAACCTATATAGATAATATATTTTTCTCTAACATGCTCGGAAATGTAGGCATTATTGTAGTAAAAAGAAGACACGAAGTTTGTAATTCTTGGCTGGTGCAATACTTTACCGGCCTAGGCCAGGAAAGTAAGTATGAAAATTCATTCCTGGCCGCTGCTCAAAACTTTTTAATTAATCTATGTAACTTGTAATACAGCCAATGGCTACCACATTATAAAAAAAACACTCATCGAGCATATAAGTATCTGAATATAAAAATAATTTTAATAAAATGTTATGGTATAAAATCACATCAAAATATGCCAATAATGAAAAGAAAACACGCGGGATATCAGATTTTTACGATATTAATTTTTTTTGGGTAAAATATTACTTGGCTGTATGGGCTATGTTTCCTGAGCACTACGAGTAAATGACGATTGAAAATTAAAAAAGAAAATAACGCGGGACTGCAAGGTTGTTGTTTTGGATTGTTTTGCAGATTGCTTCTAGTTGACTTTATAATGTAAAATCGGTGTAATTTGGAGATATAAATGCCTATGTTTATGAACAATGTGTGGATTACTTAAATAAAGTGTCATGGTGCGGCTGTGATGCAGATTAAGAGATTTACATAGCGGGCTGGTGGTCGCTCGCGTTACTGCGTCGTCTATGATCAAACCAGAGGATTCGTGGGAATTGTCGCCTGGAGCTCCATCGAATCAATGAAATGAATTACACCATCATTTCTTTGATAAAACATTGAAAAATATGAAAGACTAAAAGGCGTAGAACGCCAAATGCTGTGAAACAAATATGAAAATAAAAATGTACATAAGTACTATTATCGTTTTTTATATTATACTAATTTATTCCCAGTAGTACGTCTTTCATTATTTCCTCGCATTTATTGAGAAAAGCACAATACATGCCTTTGCCGGGAATCGGCTTGCCGGACTCGTATTTATTGCCAAGGCCTCGCTAACGCTCGGCCTTGAAAACTCTACTCGTCCGGCAATCCCTTACTTCCCGGCCTCTGCAGTAATGTACTATTTTCCTTCCAGACGGGCATTCCCAGCCCGGCTTCGAACCCGGCGCGGTTCGCGTACGCGCCGCCGGAGCGCGTTCGTCACAACCACACCTACAGCGCACCATTGGCCACAGACCAGAGACCCGCCGCCGGAAGGGACAAGAGAGGTATAGAATTAAACTTTTCATCTCATGTACCCGGTGAAATTTTGATCGTTCTGAACCCTTAAGGCTGAACGAGTCGATACTTTTCCCATACAAATTACGGGGGGGGGGCTGTACTCCATTGTTTGACATTGTACATCCAAAGTTTTACATGATATCGTTTTGTCTCATTATTAATTTTGTCTGTACGGTAACAGATTAGTAAATTAAAAAGCCATTAAGAAGTTATGAGCCAACAAACTTTAGCTGTTCTTACTAATTTTAACACAACTTTGGGAGTAAATAAGTAATAAAAGAAGTATAATATATCGAAAACAAAGACCATACCGACAAAATTCAATTATCTAAGATTTCAATTAACTTTATTTATAATTGATTTATGCAGTAGTTTTTTCATAAAACCCCATTTTCCAAAGGACGTTTTGCAATTTTTCACGCGCTCGGTGGTGTTTGTGTGCGTGCGACTCGGCGTATGCGTGTAGATATAGCGTCTAACTGCTCATCCATATTTCTGTGTGCTCATCACTGATACTATCTCTGTCGGACACAATGCTAGGTGAAGCAACGTGCTTTTTGGCCGCGCCCGTCAGTGAGTTCGAACTCGCGACTTGTTCGTCCTTAAAAGTGTAACGTTACAGCATGCCACCTGCATGCTGTATCTCGTCCAACCTCTTTTCTTTCTCATCCTGTTAATTTTTCATTCCTCACTTTAATTCAAATTCCATTTTTTAATTCAAATTTCATTCCATTCAATTTTTAGATTACTTTCTCTCTCTCTCTCATCACTCATTCGTCAGTCTACTACCATCTCTTGGAGCATAACAGTCTCTGTTATTAATTATTGAAGTCAACATCTACATAGTTGAAATTGTAATAAAGTTATTCTCTGTGTGTTCTGTGTGTCGAGTCTTGTGTTCTCCCTAACTTCCTTATATGTGGGAACTCGGCTAGAGCGTCGGGATAGTCGAGCCCTCACAACCGTATATATTAGGGTCCGTTTTGACCCTTTGGATACGGAACCCTAAAAATGAAGTTTCTTACTGTATTTGTTGCAGTGCGGCGGCTTACAGATGGCAGCATCTCGGATGGAGGCTCATCAGCGACCAGTAGCGGTCAGCACATGTCCCGGGACGAGAAGAGGGCGAAGGCTTTGGGTATGTCACAGTTATAAAAAACCTGCCAAGGGCGAGTCGGACTCGCACACTAAACCATCATCATCATGTCTTTTTAGTCTCCACTGCAGGAGCATGACCCTCTCTGTACTACCGGAGCCATACATGGCCAGAGCAGACAGAGGATTTGGCCTACACTCTCCTCGCTGGCCAAACGATTTGGAGAGGTCTCATTGATGACACTAAACCATACCATCTTCTAAATATATATAACTCAAAGGTGACTGACTGACACGGACATTTGAATTTTGTATGCAGGTAGATGTTATGACGTAGGCAACCGCTAAGAAAGGATTTTGATCAATTCTACCTCCAAAAGATAAAATAGGGGATGAAACTTAGTCAATTTTAAACCGATTCTTAACGCGAGCGAAGCCTCGGGCATAAGCTAGTTATCTATCATAATAAATTTAATATTATTAAATATATATCTTCCATACTGATATTTTATGTCTTCATAAGAAAAAACGTAGAATGTGCCAGCTGCTTCTCTTCCCGGGCACATCGTAAAAGCCGATCGAGGGATTGGGCTAAAATCTGCAAAATCACGTCAATAGGCGATGCGACTAGCAACCTATCACTATTTAAATTCCATTTTCCATCTACACGCCCTCCAACATGCTAAATGTGGCAATAAGTTCTTATAGACCTAGGCTCTGGCTACCCGGCAAGGGAAAAAGACGTAATAACATATGTATATGTGTTATAAATATTTTTATTATATGATTTAACTAAAAATCTATAGCTTTCGCAATTTTTCCTTTATCTGTGCTGTAAGACGTTGCTTCGTACTAAATTTCAAGATTCTGAGTTCACGGGAAGTACCCTGTAGGTTTTGATTCCCTTGCGAGTATCGAAAATTTGCGGCATAAACGACTGTATCTTTTGATTGCGTTGGTTTAGAAGTTTGATTTTTTCACAGCTCCATAGGACAGTAGACCTGAGTATAAATCATTCATTCATTCATTCATATTTGATATGACTTTTATCTTGATACGCGTTCTTGACCAAGAAGAGATAAAGGAAAAGGCTGGAGTTGTGTCATATGGAGAGGTGAAGAGAATGGCTGAGAACCGAGAGACATGGAGAGTACTCCATCGACAAGAACACAGTTCCTAAATTATAGATAGAGGCGTTCCTGAGAGAAAGGCTCTTGACAGACAGACAGACGGACAACCAGTTAGTTGGTAGTACGAGCACCGCGTTTTTTTTATGAAATTAGATGAAGATAATATGTATACTCCTTCTTGTACAGGTATACCAATGGAGGTGCACGACATAATCAACCTGCCCATGGACGAATTCAACGAGCGGCTCTCCAAACACGATCTCAGCGAGGCGCAGCTCTCACTAATTCGGGATATCCGGAGACGAGGCAAGAATAAGGTCAGTTGACCCGTATCATGTGGACCAGGGGTTGGAATACCGGTAAAATCCATTACCGGTACCTCTAAGAAACTACAGTACCGGTAATTGGATTGGTACCGTTAATCACAGGGGTATCATTATGCGTGGTAACGATTATTAGATACAATTTTACCGGTATTTGGTACCGTTAATTCCGGTACCGATTCCTTTTACCGGTACATGGTAATTTCCGATTCTACCCATACTTGGTAGAATCGGAAATTACTGTTTTTATCACTTAATGATGTCATCTTTGATGGCAGTCGTTAAGTTATGTCAGATGCCTTTAGGCAGCTTAAAAAATCTGACACTAGTGTTACACATACGAAAAACAAACGAACAGTGATAGATAGCACATGCGGCGTTGCCGTTTTGTGTTGTGCAGAAGAGCGCCCAAAATGTTGTTTAAAAGTTGATTTTCGTACGGGACGGCAACAAGGCGTAGGTACCGGTAAAATTAACATTAATTTTTAACAATATTGTATCGTTATGTTACCGGATTACCGATACCCATAATTACCGTTAAAATTGTAACATAATGGAAATACCGGTACTTATAATTTGATTTTTTGTTACTAATTATTGAAGTAGGCATTTGGTACCGGTTACAAGGCCTGATGTTGTCTCAACGCGTATTGTGTACGATTTTTGTCAGGCTCGTCTAATAGATGGCGCCACAGGTTTATTCACAGCTATATATCTACCACATTATGATAAAATAAAATTATTCACGAGAAATATCTCATTTCAAATTAAAAATATCATCATCATCATCTTTTTAGTCTCCACTGCAGGAGCATAACCCTCTCTGTACTACCGGAGCCATACTTGGCCAGAGCAGACAGAGGATTTGGCCTACACTCTCCTCATTGGAAAGGTCTCATTGATGTTTATGAGCTTTGTTTAACTTGTATTTCCTGAGTCGCCTCTTACGACATCCATGGGAAGACTAGGAGTGTTCCTATTCTACTCTGCCGGAAACCACACGGCTAGGAAAAATATATTTCTGGCTTATATTAAAATTATTTTGCTTCTCTTCCCGCGCATATCGTAAAAGCCGATCGAGGGAATGCGTAAAATCTGAGGAATCGTGTTAATAGGCGATGCAGCTAGCAAGATTTCCTACGCCAGCTATGGCAGAATATGTGTACACTATAAACATGTAACATCGTGATTGTCATCATACCACCATGTTCTAAGGAATAAATGAATTTATTATTATTATTATGTTGTCTCTTAAGTAACCACGGGCCGAAGCCCGGTCTTTTGAGGCTTGCATGGGGACACATGTCCAACATGTAGAGGCCTTGTGAGACGTTTGCTATAAGATGGGGTGGGGCACTGTCCAGGTCATGACAGTAAACACACTATAGATATGTGCTCACAGACAATCCCCAGAAGGTGCAAACCTATTGATATAAAGGAACGCTACTCTTAGGGCTATTGGGATGAACGGCTAATGGTTAGTATCTGGGCTATGGGAATAACTATGGCACCTGCCTGACCAATGTTGATACACACGGAAAAATAGGCAGGTGGTGACTCGCCGACTCAGTCAATGGGCCCCAGAAACGGCTGCACGACGCAAAAATGTGCAGCAAAGGGGCAACATTAGTTGAGCGGCTAAAGGGTGGAGAGGTGTCACTGGACTTTAAACGTACGATCACTTGCATCCTTAGAGGGTCCCATCACGCACGCCCACTCGCCACTTATGTTTCACATCCACCCTTTGAGCATATAGCTCTCGCGACTCCACTCTGACCGGCCGATTAAGGCAAGTCAGAGGTAGGGGTTCCTGTTACCTCTTCGGTGTCCACTCCGATCGGCCATCTAAGGCAAGTCGGAGGCGAGGAACAGGGGCCTCCCCTGGGAGCACTCAGGTCCGTGGGGTCGCTACTCCCCAACAGCTCGCCACAAGCTGCCCTGCGGGCTCATTATTGTTATTATTATTATTATAACCCATCACCATTTTGATTCCGTTTTCCACCTAATGCCCACCAACATGCTAAACGTGGCCTTCACGTCTTATAGACCTAGGCTCTGTCTACCCCGCAAGGGAAAAAGACATGATACTATGTATGTATGATGTATGTATTAAAATAATATCTTTCAGTTTTACTTGGTTTTACACTGTCTCCGTGGTCCAGTGGTTAAGGCGTTTGCCTGTAGACCCGGGAGTCGTGGGTTCGATTCCCACGGGAAGCATTATTTGTTTAGTTGTTTCCAGTTTAGTTAGGACATTGCAGGCTTGAATCACTTGATTGTCTGAAAATGAAGATGATTCCGTGCTTCGGAAGGCACGTTAAGCTGTTGGTCCCGGCTGCCATCTGGCAGTCGTTAAAGGCCGAGAGGCGGTTCCGAAGAACTCTGACACCAGGGTGTGCATGGTCGATTGACCGTGACACCTACTTGATGACTTGGTTTTACCAAGATTAAGCTAACGCCATCTAGTGACAGACGGAACAGTCTAACGATTGCACTTCAGCGCCTTTACGTCTTACTTTAGTATTAAAAATTCCCATTTCCGTCACCAGGTGGCCGCGCAAAACTGCCGGAAACGGAAGCTGGATCAGATCACGTCCCTAGCTGATGAAGTCCGCAGCATGCGCGACCGGAAACAGAGGACACAGCGCGACCACCACGCCTTGTTGGCCGAGCGACAACGAGTCAAGGAGAGGTTCGCCAAGCTGTACCGGCATGTCTTCCAGGTGTGTATTGTGCTTTATTATACTAGCTTTCGCCCGCGCCTCCGCCCGCGTCAATGTCGATCCCTCGGGAATATCTTTTTCCCGGGATAAAAGGTAGCCTATGTCCTTCTCCGTACTCCAGAGAACTTGTATACAAAAATTCATGATGATCGGTTCAGTAGTTAAGTAATAAATAAATAAATATATACGGACAAATCACACAGATTGAGCTAGCCCCAAGGTAAGTTCGAGACTTGTGTTATGGGATACTAACTCAACGATACCTACTATATTTTATAACAAATACATATATAGATAAACATCCAAGACCCAGGCCAATCTGAAAAAGATCATTTTCCATCTTGACCTGACCGGGGATCGAACCCGGGCAACCTCGTGTCGCAGGCTGGCGTGTTAACCACTGCGCCACGGAGCTCGCCTTTTTTATTAATACCATGTGGACGTGATGGTCGACTGACTGATGGATGTGTGTTGTGGCAGAATCTCCGTGACCCCGAGGGCCGGCCGCTGTCATCTTCGCAGTACTCGCTGCAACAGGCTGCTGATGGCAACGTCGTGCTTGTGCCCAAGATGCAGCACGGTGAGTCACCATCATGATCATCATCATCACCATCATCATCATCATCATCCTAGACGCATTGCTGGATTGCCCACAAGGATTCTTTGTTCCATGGGAGGATATTGCCACTCACCACGCTTGGCAGGCGGTTTGGCGAGCGCAGTTTCTTTGGCTTCTTGTGCTTTTGACGCTGCTGCCCATCGGAAGCTGGGGAAGGATAGGAATTTGTTGAATCTAGGAAGAGAATGAAGGTATTGGGCTGGCCTGGCTCGGGAGGCCGCGCGCGCTAACCCGATGCCTGACTGGGGGCGTATCTGACGCCACCGGACAGCTTGGGGATGAGGTTGGGGACGAACGGCAGTTGGAGATGACTCCCCTGATATCCATATTCAGTACATGATATTAATCTTTTTCCAATTAATTATTTTTATTACTTACATATTATTAAGTTACAATATAATTATACTAACTAATAATAATTACAACTACTTAAAAAAAAAATATAAATGTTTACAAATTAAATAGTCCCTGCAAACCGTCATTCTGCGGCAACTTGCCCAAAAGGCTGGCAGCATTGCCACGTTGGATGGCAATGCTTATCCTTTGAGCCAGGTAATTGCCAGCCTTTTGGTCGCGGGATACTTCGATCAGTCTCTTTGACAGAAAGTCAAAGAGACGATGGGCTGATGGACCCCACGGACCCATTGTTTCTACCCCAAAAGGCTCAAATACGTAGCTGTCTCCGATACCTACATATCTTTTTCCAGAACACGTTATTTTTTTATTTATTTATTTAGTACGTAAAACAGGTTATAGTCGTTACAACATTAAAATTACAAGAAAAAAATATAATATAGTCACTAGACTGTACCCCAAAACATACGCACACAAATAGATTATATGTAATAGGTAACACAAACACATTAACAAACACGCAGCCAAAGAGAAAAAACTAACAAAAAACAAATGCTACTAATAATCAACACAAAATTGCATAAAAATTAATAATGATTACAACCAAACAGACACAGAAGAAGAAGAACATGTAATTCTGTCGTATAACGCTCCATAACCAATTTGCCGTATCTACACAAAAGTTATTTTCATGCAACACCTATCATATTTACCGCCAAAACAAAATAGCAGCAAAAATAAGTTGTATATAAATAATATAAATATAAATAAATATATACGGACAAATCACACAGATTGAGCTAGCCCCAAAGTAAGTTCGAGACTTGTGTTATGGGATAACTCAACGATACTATATTTTATAACAAATGCATAGATAAACATCCAAGACCCAGGCCAATCTGAAAAAGATTATTTTCCATCTTGACCTGGCCGGGGATCGAACCCGGTCACTCCGTGTCGCAGGCTGGCGTGTTGACCGCTGCGCCACGGAGCTAGTCATACCTCCAAGTTGGCCATCCTGTATATAGATAAACATCCAAGACCCAGTTCAATCTGAAAACGATTATTTCCCATCTTAACCTGTCCGGGGATCGAACCCGAGACTCCAGTGTGGCTGCCTGGCATGACAGAGTAAAAAGAAATTAACATTTTTTATTGTTTCCACAGATCACTCAATGAACCGCACTTCAGATGACGAGATGGACAGGAAGACGAAAAACTACGAGCAGTGACACCCGCCTTACTTCCCGAGGTGGTAGCAGACATACAGACAGACGCAATAATTTTAGATATCGGATAGGTAACGCGAGACAACACGAAACTATAGTCGGCGCCAATAGCACGAAGATTGTGTACAGTGACCTGTACAAAGAAAAGTATAGTTTGATTCAGTTGCAAGAAGATTTTTGGGCAATGACCTGTGTTGTTGCTTGCATGTGTTAATCGCCAGTGTAACTTTTATTGTGTATACATGACCTCAAATTGAAGATATTGATATTTTATGTCAAAATTTGACTATAATTATAAAGAAAAAGAATGAAATATGCTACTAGCCTCATATATGAAGTGCAAATTGGAAATATTTAATGTCTTTCGTTACCTATTCCTTCTTATTCCGGCATGGCATCTTGTTAAGGAAGATGACTGCAGTTCTACCACTTCTATAAGTTACACCGATGTACCTGCACAGAAATTGTTGCATGGCGCGAAATTATTTGGTCTGCTATTGGCTGACGCGTTCGCGCCATGTCTGGAGTTCACTGCAGTACAAGTATTATGAGCGAGACAGCACGAGTCCTGTTGTTTTTGCATTTCAAATCTTATGTAGTAGGAATAAGTTCGTTATTTCACTGATGTTTTCAGTCGGTTTAAAAGCCGACGCGACTTATAAAAGTGGTACATTGTAAGATATACAAGTCCATTTAAATTAAGCGCAAATATGTTAAGGGCTGGGTTCCATATGTCAGAGAAACGCTTTAGTAGTAAATTTAAAGAAATCGACACTAGATATTTTTTATTTTTTCATACAAAATAATTATTTTTTTAGTAAAATCGATAAATCAGCTGTTTTGATCGTCGAGGTCAGTGATCTAGTATCCATAATAAAAAAGTTGTTGCCCAAAGTGTTAATTTTTACACAAAAGGGTGTTTTTTTTTTTAATTTTTAATTTTCAATGTTCAGATCTCTAGATATTTCAAAAACTAGCGTGCTGATTTTTTTTTATTTTGCTTCTAAAGCATTTTTCTAGCTTATGGGAGTCAGCATTTAAATATTTGCGTTCAATTTAAATTGACCTTATACAGTCGCCATTGCGATGCGCCCGGCCAATAATCTTTTTAATATCGTCTAACTACCGCTAAACCCTCAAAACGAAAGATTCTGTGTGAGAATGGTCGTATGCAGTTTAATAAATTAACTAAGGCTGTTTTTAACCTCACGGTAACTAAAGATACAGAAGTTCAAGTATAAGTTGAGCAAACTCTGTAGCTCTAGTTGCTGTTCTAATTTTAAATGTTTTAGTCTATGGTGGGCTTTGCTTGTCACTTTGACAGATGCAGCTGTCACTCTGACATGTGTATTTCAAACTAGATTTTGGTTCGGATTTTGAAAATGGGTTTTCGTTGAGAAATGTGGAATTTCTTGCTTACTTCACAAGTTTATGAGATTTGGGTTTTTGGAACGTTAATGATAGCAAGACTGACACCTTAACCACTCAGGGACCGAAGGGGGTTTTACCCCTTTCCACGGCGCCTGGATCCACCCTCGATTGTATTTTTGTTGGCAGCTTATATGTCATTTAACAATAAAAAAAACATGTCTTGTCAATTCAAGAATAGATGCATTATATTTATGCAAATAAAAGAAATATATAATCGGGCCACCGTTCCTTGAGTGGTGTTGTCATTCTAAAATAAGATTTTTAATGTATATTTGCCGACAAACGAGCAGACGAGCCACCTGATGGAAAGTGGTCACCGTCGCCCATTTGCCATCCTTAATACTTAATTGACAATAAGGTTAAGTGTTGCAGCAACGTATGCCACAAAACCCAAATTTTATCGTTTGCAGTATCTCATTATTGGATCTTAGTTTCTCTTATTATATTTAAACTATTTAATGATATATCTTATATGTACTTATGAAATAAATGTTTATATTTAATAAATGGAACAACCTTATTCTTTAGATTAAGATTCCTATGGTGGGCTTTGCTTGTCACTTTGACAGATGCATCTGTCACACTGACATGTGAATAAGATTCCTATTTTTTCAGCGAAAACCCGTTGGGGCTATGATGTCAACCGCCTCTTTAAAAAATAAAATATTTTCACAAAATTATCTCGAAATTATTAAAAAATGTGATAGTAATATTCCATTTTTTGTTAGTGTTTTATAGATTTTTGTTTGGATGCGATTTCTGTGGAACGTTTTCAATAATCAATGATGATATGACAGCATCGATGTATAGTAATTTAGTAATAGTATTAATAAAAAAAATTTTTGCCTATCTATAATATGTAAAGAAAATCCTGTCTGAATATTGAGGGGTGATTGAGCCCGTCGATATGAACAACTTTTCCTATGGGGTCAAAGCTGGGAACTCAAAAAAAAAAAATTGTAATAGTATTGTAAAGAAAATATTTTTTCTTTTTTGCCTATCTACAATATGTAAAGAAAATCCTGTCTGGATCTTGAGGGGTGATTGAGCCCGTCGGTATGAACAACTTTTTCTATGGGGTCAAAACAAAGCTGGGAACTCAAAAAAAATATATATTTCCAAATAAAAATGTTCGACCGTTGTTCGTGTATGATATCGTCAAAAAAATTGAGTTCCCAGCATTGGTCCCATAGGAAAAGTTGTTCATATTGACGGGCTGAATCAGTTCAAGGATCGGGCAGAGTTTTCTTTACATATTGTATATAATTTAATAAGCCGAAGTCTTAATTATTCGACGCTTTATACAATAGACAATTTTTGCAAATCAATTGATGAATGGATTGCGTTCCAAATTTTATGAAATTAAATGTCTGTCTCATGCAAAAATAGTCTTTCTATTTGTATTGCACATATTTCTTTGTCAACTACATCTTGAGACCCAAATACTCAAAACAATCTATCTATAGTATCGTTGAGTTAGTATCCCATAACACAAGTCTCGAACTTACTTTGGGGCTAGCTCAATCTGTGTGATGTGTCCGTATATATTTATTTATTTATTTAAGAGCATCTCAACTAAAATCGTTCTCAAATGTCCTTCTGTCACTATCTAGACATTGCAAGACAAAGATAGCACGAAACTTCAAGATGTCATTTTATAAGTTTTTTTTTTGAGTATTCGGGAGTAAGAAACTTCTTATCATCATATCGACTTTGCTTTGCGAAGTATTCTCTTCGATTTATAAGTTTTCAATACATCGGTGCTTGAAAAATATATGAATGCCAGAAATGACTGATTTAAAATATAAAAAAAAATACCATAAATATAGAAATTGGTGTCCATGACACCACCTCGTTGCAATAAGTAATTATAGCCTATGTTTAACACTTTTGTAAAATATCTTTTTTATTTGTTTTTATTTATGTATGTATTAGATTAGGTTAATTTGTTATAGAATTTTGAATTCTGTTTTTTCAGCAGTTTAAAACGAAAAATAATGAATATTTTCGATTCAAGTACAAAACAGCTTCAGGTATTTAACCAACTGCACCCAAAAGTAGTGTTACTACTACGTTTTCTTAAGTCGATAGTTTTTTTATCGATAATCGATATTTATCTCAGCACTATCGACAACAAAACGCAGTGACAACACTATTTGTTACCATTATTCTGTTGTACTTATGTTTGTAGTTGGTATCCACTTGTAGTTTATATTTTAAAAGATCGCCATATTTTTTTTGTCAATCGATCTTTCTAAAATACTACCTATAAGTTTGTACGTAAGTTTTTAAAGGCAACAAAATTGAAATCTGTAAAATATATACTTGTCTTGGTCAGTTTTGTTTTCTTTTTTACACCCAGATGCTAAGTCATTTTTGTCTTTTGAAAAATCGCTTTTTTATAAAATGCGATCATACAACGTGATTTTGAACCCTCTAGCTATATTGGAATCTCGGATTTAGAATCCCCAATAGAATACAGAATTGCAAGAAAAAAGGTAAATGTCGAAAAAAAAATTAGGCATTCCTTACAAAGTCGTCGATCAGC
The DNA here is from genome assembly GCA_947532085.1 of Elegia similella. Taxonomy (NCBI): domain Eukaryota; kingdom Metazoa; phylum Arthropoda; class Insecta; order Lepidoptera; family Pyralidae; genus Elegia; species Elegia similella. The sequence continues at coordinate 4,507,550 of OX383950.1, read as the reverse complement.
TAGACGAATTTCTATGGAAAGTCAAATGTTTTTTTTTTCGTTTTTTACCTTTTTTTCTTACAATTCTGTATTCCATTAGGGATTCTGATTCCCAGATTTCAATATAGCTAGGGTTCAAAATCACGCTGTATAATGTGGTGCGTATTTCTTTTAACTTAGCGCGTAGTGGGCGGCTTTATACAGAAATGAAGAAAATAATAAAAAAATGTTTATATATTTATTAATTTAAGAGCTAGGCCACGGGTAGGTGAAGCATTTCTCTTGATGTTTTAATTTTACCGAAGAGTGGGTGATAAGGCTGTGGGAATTTCAGCTCAAGTAGATTTATATATTGAGTGGAAAGCATTGTATTTACTTAAGTAAACGCAAACTAGCAAGTAAATAGCACATAATAGGCTATATTGATATTTCTATCTCGCTCTAGTAAAGTTCAAAATACGTTTTTGACTATCAAACTGGCACCTGCTATATCTTAAAAGAGCGTTCAAAGTTATGGACAACGTAGTGAAATTAAAGTTTGTTGTTAAATTTCCAGTTAATTCTTTTTAAGTTTTATAAAATTAAGAAACCTAAAACTTCGGTAATTTAAGTGGAGAATTTTTTAGTATTACTTTTCATCATTTTGCATTTGATAAATTTAGAGAATTGTTGATTTCTCACAATTCTTTGTAATATGGCAATACCTACCAATAAAGAAGTATTAGAAATACTACAATTTACTAGCGAAGTAAAGTTTTAATTTTCTTTAACTTGATCTGATTTAGGAGTAAAAGTAATAAAATTATGGATGGGGCATTCTTGATGTCCTTATATTTGTAATACATAACTTACTCGATATTAATATCAAGTTTGATACAGCGAAAGGAATTTTAACGCCTTCATTGTTATCGTAAAATCGATTAAGAAATTATGGAACCTCAAATAAATTAGAAACTCGTTACATTATTTTAAAATGAAGTTACCACAAAACGTGTTCGATCGATTGACATCTCTCCAATTTCATATTTGACTTGCGAGTTGATTTTATATAATAAGTAAAGAAAACCCTGACCAATCCTTGAACAACTTCCTTGATCAACTGTTCCGATGGGATCAATTCCGGAATCTCAAAAAATTGACATTTTCAAACAAAACCATTTTATCACCCGGTCAATTTGTAGTTTAATAAAAATATTGGCTTCTCAGCATTTGTTCCATAGGAAAAGTTGTTCGACGGGCTGAATCACCCCTTCAACGATCGGACAGGGTATTCCTTACATATTGTACATCTTGAGGTGTTTTGTCATATCCATTGATCTTATCAATATGTGCTCAGTTACCCGTGTACTATCTACTTGCTGGAGAACTCAATATATAAATCTATGATTGTGTTGTCTGTGGCATAGTACCGTACGTTTCTGCACGGCTGTGTATACAAATTAGATATTAAATGATATATGTGATCTCTTAGCAGTGTAGAACTATGATTTTTGATGTAGGTACTTTTCGTTATCCACAACAACTCATTTTTAAGTTATGCTTATCTATTACATAAAAGTGCCCGTAGCTATGCTTTTTTTATTTCTACCAATTATTTATAGGTCAGGAATCGCCATACAAAATTTCAAGTCAATCAGACCAGTCGTTTTTGCGTGATACTCAGAGTCTATAAGACTGATAGACTAACAGAAACATTTTTCGAAATAGGTCTTTGTGATCTATATATCGATATAGATCACAAAGATATCACCTACTATTATGTCCATGCCAGTAAAAATTACCAAAAAATAATCAATGTACAAATTCGGTACCGCTACAGTTTTTCTATACAGGATGTTGGGTAAACACAGTTATCCATTCCTGTCGAAATGAACGCCTATGGACCCAATGTTGAAAAATCCACATTTTCATACTAATGGCAAAGTTCTTCGACGGCTTTGAAATGCTGCAATAAATTTTGATGGGCTGGTTTGAAGGAACCTAACATCCTGTATGTGTAGAAGATATAGATATTTAAGTTGATGATTGATATTTACTAAGAAATGGGAAGAAAGCATCAGAAAACATGGTAACGGCAAACGGTATGACGATTTGTTGCAGTCATCATCATCATCAGGTCCTTTTTAGTCTCCACTACAGGAGCACGACCCTCTCTGTACTACTAGGGCCATACTTGGCCAGAGCAGCCAGAGGACTTGGCCTACACTCTCCACGCTGGCCAGACGGGTTGGAGAGGTGTCTTAGAGCTTTGTTTAGCTTGTATTTCCTAAGTCGCCTTCTACGACATCCACGGAAAGACTTGGAGTGGTCCTATTCTACTCTACCGGATACCACACGGCTAAGGCTGTTGCAGTCATGTTGTTTCACATTTAATTGTCTGGGCTGGCGCTGTTTTTTGTAAATTTTTGTTTTTTGAAGAGAAATCTTTAGGCGCGTCGGGCATTTTTAAGATGGGGTTAAACCATTGAACAAGCGACTTTGTTACCCTTATCCGACACATCTGTATGTAAGATATAAGTAAACGAATGCAAGTTTTCACTTCTATCGGCACTCCTTGTGCCACTTTTTTTTTTTTACTGTACAATGCCACAGATAACACGTTAGTTTTAAATAGCAAAATTTGTGAACCGTATTGATTTTCTGCGAGTAACTGCTGTAATATATTATTACCTTATATAAGTTTTTTACTTATAACAAAAGTTATTTTTAATTAGGTACGATAACATAGAAATAAGTCTTAATATAAAAATGTGATTTAATATTTGTTTTATTTGACGAATATCCCTTTGTCCATACATCCAAGATCTAGGTCAATCGAAAAAGACCATTTTTCATCATGTCTTGGCCGGGGATCGAACCCGGGAACCCTCGTGTCGCAGGCTGGCGTGTTAACCACTGCGCCACGGAGCTCGCCAATAATATCATGGTGGTATCTTTGACGTTTCATATAAAGCAGGCTTGTCCCATTCGCCCGTGTCGATATCTTCGATCAAATATAATGGTAGATAACGGTCTCATATAAAATGAAGCCTGCCCCGAGTCAAAACATCATGCATACTTACAAACAACGACAAAAACGGTACATACTGAAAGTATAACTACATCTTTTTTTTCACTTTTGCTGCGTAGTTTTTGCGTCTTTTCACTGTACATTCGTCATCGCGAGACGTGTGAGTGCTAGCGCGGTTTATTGAAACTGTGGACAAAACAGCTCCGAAACTCGATTAGTACGCTGTTTTGCCGGTACCACTTTTCGAGCGCGAATCGTGGTATCAATCATTATATTTGATCGGAGGTCGATATCGATCGCATTTTGTTTGTTAGTTAATTCTAATTTTACGGTAATAACACTGGCATTTTTTATCGCTTCGGACAACTTTTAACTCAAGTAGTAATTAGAGTAATTGAACTACCGGTGTGTACTACCAGTAGATTGTTAACCGGGCAACAAAGGCGAAAACACCTACGCGCGCGGCGACCACGAACGACGCGCGTTAGGTCACGTGTTCACCGACTTTATCGAATTATGAATCGTTTGTTCAGAGCTATAAGAATGAAATTGGCTTGCAATGTATTCTGTAGGTATCTAAACGAAAGGTGCTGCGTTCTGACGCGAGCTAAATTACACCGTATCGCTAACTACATTGAGTTGATATTTTTTTTAATACCTTTGCAGAGTGCATCTTCTGTACGCTAGTACTTAATCTGTGATAAACAACTAGTTACTAGTTTTTTAAAAACTGAATTGTGGTCCCGCCATTTTGATATCTTTTTTTTAGTATATTTAGTTGAATATCTTGAAGTCATTTGAGTGTACAATTTAACTATGTAAGTATAAAATAGCACTAATATGGTACTATATCCTAGTCACGTCATATTCGCAAAACCGGGCGGGGCAATATCATAGCGTATGAACGTCAAGATGCCCGTCATCTTGAAGTTCATACGCTATGATACTGGTACCTTCAAAAAACGAGTCTTACTTCTTGAAAGGCCGGCAACGCTCTTGCCACACCACTGGTGTTGTAGTTTTCCACGGGCAACGAGGGATTTATTTTCTTGGGATTCTGTATTCATAAGGATTCTGATTCTGAGGTAATAAACTGCCAGAGGTTTAGAATAAGCCTCTGTTTTCCATATCGAATTTAATGTTTGCAAGTAGAAGCAATCTTTTTTATAGTAATTTTTAGTTTATTTTTCGTGTAAGTGGCCAACACTGGTGTCAGATTCAAGCTGCCTAAAGGCATCTGACGTAGCTTGACGACTGCCATCAATGATGACAGCCGGGACCAACGGCTTAACGTGCCTTCAGAAGCACGTAGGAGCTCGAGATATTTTTATGCCACTTGCGGTCACCCATCACAGTGACTGCACCCAGGATTGCTTTACATGCGTAAGCGTTATTAATGCTAAAAGCTATCGGGACAAGTAAAAGACATATTCAGCTATAATATACACTTTACTTACGGCATACAACCTTTAGCACATTATACTTGTATCATACAACGAGCCTTTTATATTAGATATATAGTTTCTATGATAATGGCGCTTATATCTTAAAAATCAGTTTCCTTGTGACGTCATCATTTATCTTTTACTACTCCGATCCGAGGTTTACTTTCCTGTTAGTGGCCAACACTGGCATCAATTTTACAATTTTAACGAGTCATCGAATGATGGCAGCCGGGACCAATAACCGACTGATAATCGTACTTATGGATCCGTTATCGAAGAGTGAACCATGCTATAGGTCGCTTAATATGAGTAAGCGTAATACGTACGCGCTGTGATAATAAAAACGCAGATCTGTCATTGTACAGTCAACAACAGAAATACCTTGCCAGGCCCTGTATCTATATCTTGAATATTCTCTTAAACTATAAAAAATATAAACGTGAAAATTTATATTAAGAAAGGCTTCATTAAAATCTTTGTGTATATATTTTTTTATGTTATTATTATTTATAGTTTAAGAGAAAATTCAAGATATAGATACAGGGCCTGGCAAGGTATTTCTGTTGCTGACTGTACGTGTATTTTACAAATGTATGAAATCATATGGAACCATTCACATACGACAGATGTGCGCGCATATTGTCTGATATAAATGTTGCAACAATATACTGATCTGACATAGTAATTGATATCAAACTCGAGTAAAAACTATTGTTTTATATTATATGTATGACAATATACTCGGATCGAAGTAGTGTACATCAAAATCGTTTATACATAGACAATACAGTAGTCAATCTTCAAAAACATTTGTAATTTTATAGAACCGTATCCCCCAAGAATAAGGTTCAAAATGCAGTTTGAAAGAACGTGATCTCTGTATTGTCCCATGTGTATGTCATTTCCGTGTAACTAGTCATAATCATTTAATAACTAAGGGCTGATCCAAACGAGCGCTTTCTTACGTAATATAAGTTCTATAAAACTCATTTTGGAGCTAAGGAGTTTATGAAACAATGCAGAGAACTTATTGTAAATGACGGAAAAGAGCCCTCGTTTAGGTCATCCCTTATATTTTACGTCATATCCTTAGTTAACTGACTGCAGTAAATATCAAATTAATTTACGCATATATATATAACTACCGCTCCGGATGTTACTTGTTTCAAAAATTATCCATAGCCATTCAAAGAAGATATGCTGCTAGCAAAATGCCAAGTACAATTTGGGGAAGCATTTTTGTTTGCTTTTTATACAGCGTGAACTATATTAAAATCGTGGAATCAGAATCCCTAATTGAAAACAGAATTGTAAGAAAAAAAAAGGCAAAAAAACGAACAAAAATTGGACTTCCCATACGAAATTGCCGATCAGCAGAAGTAATTTTTTTTCGTTTTTTATCTTATAATCTTACAATTCTGTAATTCAATTATGGATTCTGATTTCACCATTTTAATATATTTCATAGGTACAAAGTCACGCTGTTTAGAATGTAAAATATGTATTATTTTTTATATACGCATACATTATAAACTTTAGAAACAGAAAAACAGAAGATATAGCAATAACATTATGAAGGAACAAAACAAAATATTTAAAGTTTACAAATATAAATTACATACTTTTGTGATTTCGTTTATTATTATATACAGACGAACATCTTTATGTGAGCTGTATTATATATGTAGATTGTAGATACCACTATTACACTTAGCTCAGTGGACCAAATAGATCTAATAGAATATGTTAGAATGACTATTAACAAGTGCTATTTCTTAACGTGTGACTTCGCCAAAACGCACGTTTTTTTTACAAACGACTGCCCATAAAAGGTATGTAATGCTTTTGGTGGTGAGTTGTTTGGGGGTTTTAGGAAGGGTCCAGACGAATCTTGGACGTTCTCATGCTGGGGAGAGGGAGTTCTCGACAAAAACGTAATTTTTTTTTTCAGTTTTCAAACAGATTGTCTAATTGTCGTGGTCAAGTAAATTCCAGTAGCCACACACGAGTCTTTGTAGACTCTAATCATCTGAATTTTCATTTTTAATTATTATCCACTTACAAATGCATAAAAAAAGTGTTTGAGGGTTGGGGGTCGATCAAGACATTTCACCATTGGAGTCGAAAAATTGACAAAATCATTACGCGTAATTACTGAGCGACCTCTTAGTATGTATGTAGGTATGTCTTTATTCACCATAGCTCCTTAATGCTTCAACGGATTTGGACATATTAAATATTATAAGAATCCCCACTAGCAAATTTTTTTTAGCTAAAGTTTCATATAAACATCGCTCAAGTCACTTATTTAAAAATAGCACTCGTATATAACGCTGAGTTGTGTTACAATATTAATGGTGATCGCATTTGCAAAAAAACCCTTTAACATGTTAGATGAATCAATAGGCAGCGCAACAGAGCAAAAGTTACATCTACAAAGGAAATTGATATTTATATACAGAAGAATAAGTTTTATATTAGAATGAATTTAAAAAAAGGCTGACGACGGATGGTCTCCAGATGCCAGCACGCTATTCAAATATGAAACTTATCTCCTACACATAAAGTCCTATTTCCTTTACATGCATAACATGTTACAGACAATATTTAGTACTGGCGGCGCGACAGATCAAATGTTACATCTACAATAGAAATTGATATTTATATACAGAAGCTTAAGTATCATTTTAAAATGAAATAAAAAAAAACGGCTTGCGACGGATGGTCACCAGGTGCAACAACGCTATTCAAATATGAAACTTATCTTCTTTATATAAGGTTCTATTTCCATTGCCACATGTAAGTCTTCCACCGAACTGGCGGTACTAAAAATCGTTCTTCACAATAATACTGTCAACAAAGAAATTGCGTTACAAAAAATCTCTTTTATAAAAGTCAGTCAGTTCTTGCTCCAATCCGGTAGGGGTCGCCGCAGCGACGCAATTGTCAATTTGAGTTGTTCAGTAGCCGGCGTTCACTGTGAAGTAAATGGATTTATTACATACATATATTATCTTACAGGAAAAGATATGGCCAGGGGTGTCACCCTCTTACTTCATCATCATCAGGTCTTTTTAGTCTCCACTGCAGGATCATGACCCTCTCTGTACTACCGGAGCCATACTTAACCAGAGCAGACAGAGGATTTGGCTACACTCTCCTCGCTGGCCAGACGGGTTGGAGAGGTCTCATTGATGTTTATGAGCTTTGTTTAGCTTGTATTTCCTAAGTCGTTACGACCTCCATGGGAAGACTAGGAGTGGTCCTATTCTACTCTGCCGGAAACCACACGGCTAAGTCCCATTAAATAGCAGTAACAGAGGACCTACTGCCATCTAACGGTGACTTTAGAAACTAAGTTTGTCAGTGCTTTTGCCAGAGCGCGTATCATCATCATTACAGAAGCAAAAGTCCACTGCTGGACAAGGGCAACTTTTCCTATAGGATCAAAGCTGAAAACAGTACGAATCGCTCATAATAAAAGCTTAAAGAACTACACAGTTGTCTTTGGGCAGCGGTGATCACTTACCATCAGGTGACCCGCTTGCTCGTTTGCCGACATAGATAATAAAAAAAGATAAATAAAAAAAAAACTTATTTTTTAAATTGAGAACAGCAAATTTAAGTACAGTACTATCACTTTTATAAGTTACACCGATGTACCTGCGCAGAAATCAAATTTTCTAATGGCGCGAAAATACCCGTCCGCTATTGGCTGATGCGTTCGCGCCATGTCTGGAGTTCGTAGCGCCGCACCGTACGAGTATTATGAGCGAGACAGCACGAGTCCTATTGTTTTAGGATTTTAAATCTTATGTAGTAGGAATAAGTTCTTTTTTTTTTTAATTATTATTAGTTTTGAGTCGGCGGTAGGTTCGGCTGTAACAAAACCGGTGCGACTTATAATAGTGGTAGTACTGTAGTAAGTAATGGCGTGGGGGTGTTTTACCTTACATATAGTGTACGGAAGTGGTGGTGGTATAGTTACCGTGGTGTCGCGCGCCCGTGCCCACAGCGCCAAACCCGCCCTCGTCGTCCGTCACCACGCGGGGGGCTGCACGGAAAAATTACCCCAATTACAATATACACACGGGCTATACTCCTGCGGCAAGAACGGATACTTTATTATATTATTCTGAGATACAGGGTATATTAAACTTTGAAAATACGAGCCCCGAGGCAATAAATACTGAGCATTTATAGTTCCGCCAAGGGCTACGGGAAGGGGGGGTTCTGGGATCGCCAGCTGCTAGTTTAGGCTAACGCCATCTAGTGACGGCTGTCATTATTGCACTGCAGCGCCCTCTCCGCCGCCCATAGTGGCAGTTAATGGAACTAACTACCACAGCCTGTGAATATTCTCAAGGATGAGCTAGTTCGGAACTCGAACTCGTCGGCGCACGTGGATAATTTGCGTGCTATTTCGCTGAGAAAGGGATAGACTCGGTTATGAACAGTGCGGAACTATTTACACCGATTTATACGCACATCGGAACTACAGTCTAGTGTGTCGTATCCGACTTATCGCACACTTGCGCAAGCAATTGTTGAAACGGGCGTCTAAAAATTCACGAGTATGCGTTTGGAAGAAGTGTTCTTGTGATAAAACAGCTGAATGTTTTAATTAAAAGTAAAGTAATTAAAATTTTTTAATAACCAAACTATGCTTGTACGAATTTTGTCTTAGAGATTTTATACTCCTTCCGGTATTTAATTGTGCCCATAGTTGCGTTAAAATTACGTGTTGGAACGGAATGTTTTGAGACTCATAACTTTTAAAGTACTCATCATTTTACAATTATGATTCTACTAGCTTTCGCCCGCGGCCCCGCCCGCGTCAATGTCGATCCCTCGGGAATAGTACTTTTTCCCGGGATAAACGGTAGCCTATGTCCTTCTCCGTATTCCAGAGAACTTGTATGCAAAATTTCATGGTGATCGGTTTAGTAGTTACGGCGTTAAAGCGTAACAAACAAACAAACACACAAACAAATAAACAAACTCACTTTCGCATTTATAATATTAGTAAGGATACAAGCAAAGATAACGACAAGAGAAATCGATAGAATTAAAAACTTTAAATAGACGATACCGAACAACGGAGTCATCACCCTACAGAATTTGTATGGCGAAACACCTGACTAGCCTACCCTTAAGAAAGAACATAAACGAGCAATAACAATGTAGTGGTCACCTGTATCCAGTGGTCGTTGAGCGTAGAGCGCGTCCGGCCAGGCGCCGCCGTATGTCGGCTCGGAGTCCTGAAACGAATATTAACTAATTAACAATTATGTCCTGTTGTTCGCGACTTTGTCCGTGTATCCGTCTCGTAAGGACGTCTACTTACGATTCTAATTCAACTTAACATATCTACTTCTAGGTTTGCTTCGCATATATAAAAATACTGTTTTTATGTGACAACGTCTTATAAATCGATGAAACCCGGCTGCACGCATAAAAAATTGTCACAGTGGGGAAGGATAGGATTTTGTTGGAGCTGGGAAGGAAATGAAGGTATTGGGATACTACTCATTCGGATGATTTTTTTTTTCCTTAAATTATCGTATTTAAAGCATAAATACCTTAATAATATTGCGATCTAGCCTTAACTTAGACTAATGAGTAATTTTACATTGACCTAGTTTTATAATGTATTGTTTAAGAATGTGTCCATCGGCACTTTTCTTACTGTCTCTATTAAGGGGAAGGCACTCTGTTCATGTGTCTTTGTACGCACTATCACTGCACTATAGTTGTGTCATTATCACTTACACTACACTAATTCAAAGGGTTCAGTACTTTTGAGCCGCCTCACTATGTCCGTGTTGTCGAGGAGCTGGATCGCCTCGACATTCACATGATGAAGCAACCTAGCAATACCTAATGGGGGAAAGCAAGTAGAGGTCGGGAGGCCGGGCGTACCCGATGCCATATCTGACACCACCGGACAGCCAGTTAGGGATGACACACATGACCAGGCGTGACCTTAAGGCAGGCAACGCTCCTGTCTCACTCTGGTGTTGCAGTTGTCCATGGGCAGCGGTGATCACCTACAATCAGGTGACTAGCCGCCCTATGTCATTAAAAAAAAAAAAACAGACCAAGAAAAGTTCGAGTTCTTGGCGGGAATTTCGACGGACTGCACGGTTTTTGTTTTAGATTGTTTTGTAAATTGCTTCTAGTGGAGTTTATAATGTGATATCGGTGTAATTTGGTGTTATAAATGTCCATGTTTATGAACAATGTGTGGAATAACTGAAATGAAGTGTCATGGTGCGGCTGTAGTGAGATTTACATAGCGGGCTGGTGGTCGCTCGCCTTACTGCTACTGCGTCTATGATCAAACCAGTGGATTCGTGGGAATTGTCGCCAGGGGCTCCAGTGAATCACCGAAATGAATTACACCACCATTTCGTTGATAACACGTAGAAAATATGAAAGGCTAAAAGCACAGAAAGCCAAATGCCGTAAAACAAATATGAAAAAAAAAAAAGACCAGTTCCGAGTGGAACTTGACTGAAGATTAAAAATATCAAACTCACCTGTCCCTTATAAAACTTGGACTCCGTTACATGGTGTATAGTCACTTCGTTGTTCAACTTGGATCCCACCCTCAGCCGTTGGAAGTACGGTAAGGGATCCCCATTCACCATATGGTTGACCCCCATATCGTCCATCTTCCCCATATTGCTCCCCATATCATTTTTATCATTAAACAGTGCGTTTCTAAACACATTTCTGTTTTCTTGACCGAACGGTGTGTATAGGCCCCCGGAGAAGTCGTTATCATCCCGTTTGAGTGGAGTCCCTATAGGTTCCGGTCTTTGAATAGGATTTGCGAATAAGGACTCGTTGGATCTATCGTTGTTCGGTCTAGTTCCTATTGGATTTGGTGATACCACTGGCTTCGGACTCTGTCTGTCATAATATTCTGGGGTTAGGAAACTCCGCTGTTGATTGTCATCCGATGTCTTGAACAGGGAATAACCTTCATCGTTCTTCTGTGTGAACGATGCCAAGTTCATGATTCTGTTTTGGAAATCATCATTCTTCGGTGATGTTCGGGCTTCCATGTATGGGGTTTGTATGGGGTAGTTTGGATTGACGTAGTTGTATTGGGGTTGCGGGAACATGGGGTTAGATGGGTTTCTCATACCCATAACGGATTGTTGGTGCATTATAGACATCAACGGGTTCCTGATTGTGTACATTCCGTTGGATGTAGGGGTGATAGTCGCTTGGCAAGCGTTGGGTGGCATCGGTATGGGGTCTGGGATTCGAATCTCCGACTTCTTTTGCTGTGGGGCGTTTGATATCTGCACCGGTGGGAGGTTGGGGTGGAACATGGGGTTTCGTAGGGTGACCATCTTGGCGTCGGGTTTGGGTTCCGTGGTGTCTTGGGCGGCGGCTTTCTTGGCCTTCTTCTTGGCTTTCTTGGACTTGCCCGCGGTTTGCGCGGTCGGTTCTGGCACGATTATCTGTTTTGGCGGCTCTGGGACTACTGTAAGAAAATAATATGAGGTTCAAGGATATGGCGTGTATGGTATTTAAAAAAGCGGTCCTATTACTAAGCCTCCGATGTCCGTCCGTCCGTCTTTCACAGCTATTACACAAATAATAAAAAAATATATAATTTAAAAGTGTTAGGAGAGATTTTTTTTTGGTGGTTATCCTTCGTGGGCGATTCTGACTTGCATTTTATTAATTAGTGTGACTGAGAAATAATTATAGTACAGGCTATAAGTACCAAACAGGCCAACAAAGGTTAGCTTTTTTTTACCCTATAGGAGTGGTCCTATTCTACTCTACCGGAAACCACACGCCTAATTTGCCCACCTTTCCGGTACAAGATATAAGAAGTTCGAGAATCACCTGGCTGTGCAGTGCTGAACATCATCATGGAAGGATCAGCGTTGATGACGGGCGGAGGCCTCGCGACTGGCGTGGGCGTAGCCGGCAGCTGGTTGCACTTCCATAGCGGCTGTAACAACAAATTTATATACATAAGATAATATAAGATAAGATAAGATAAGATAAGATAAGATAAGATAAGATAAGAAATCTTCCATGCTGGTCTGGGAGAAAAAAAACTTAGAATGTAAAGCCGAACGAGGGAACGGGCAAAATTCCTTGGAATCATGTTAATAGGCGATGCGGCTAGCAACCCATCACTATTTTGATCCGTTTTTCTCCTTATGCCCACCAACATGCTAAACGTGGCCATCGGGTCTTATAGACCTAGGCTCCGTCTACCCCGCAAGGGAAAAAGACGTGATACTATGTATGTATGTAAGATAAGATAAGATAAGATAATTTTTATTTGCATAAATAGGTTACAAAAGTAGGTGTGACTATGTATTTATTAGAGTCAAAATTACTAGCTGATAAATACATAGTATCACGTATTTTGACCAGCTCCGTGGCGCAGCGGTCAACACGCCAGCCTGCGACACGAGAGTGACCGGGTTCGATCCCCGGCCAGGTCAAGATGGAAAATGATCTTTTTCAGTTTGGCCTGGGTCTTGGATGTGTATCTATATATGTATTTGTTATAAAATATAGTATCGTTGAGTTAGTATCCCATAACACAAGTCTCGAACTTACTTTGGGGCTAGCTGAATCTGTGTGATTTGTCCGTATATATTTATATTTATTTATTTTTCCCTTGCGGGGTAGACAGAGCCTAGGTCTATAAGAACTTATTGCCACATTTAGCATGTTGGAGGGCGTGTAGATGGAAAATGGAATCAAAATAGTGATTGCTAGCCGTATCGCCTGTTGACATGATTGCGCAGATTTCAGCCCAATCCCTCGATTGTCTTTTACGATCTACGCGGGTAGAGAAGCAGCTGGCACATTCTACGTTTTTTTCTTTTCTTCCAGACCAGGACCCCGCGAGAGGACAAATATGTAATTCCAAATGGCCTTGAAAAAGACACCCATTTCCAATTTTCATGATCGCGTCCACCGTCTTGAATTCCAAAATTGTAATACATCAATAATTCAGATATATATGGCATTACATATATATAATATACATAATACATTAATATGATCAGGGGTGTCATACTCAGCTACCTGTCCGGTGGTGTTAGGTATGGCATCGGGTACGCGTCCGGCCTTTTCCCCGTTGATCCGAGCGAGTAGTATCCCAATACCTTTCATTCCCTTCCCAATTACAACAAATCCTATCCATTTCCAGCATAAAATGTTTCCCATGGGCAGCACCATTGGAAGCACAAATCAAAGAAACTGCGCTCGCCAACCCGCCTGCCATGGAACCCCCCATGGAACGAAGAACAAGACATTTTTGTCAAGCAGTACAACAAACATGATCTTTTTGTTGTTTTTATAGATAACTAGATTTCGCCCGCGGCTCCGTCCGCGTCAATGTCGATCCCTCGGGAATAGTACTTTTCCCGGGATAACAGGTAGTCTATGTCCTCCGTATTTCGGAGAACTTGTATGCAAAATTTCATGATGATCGGTTCAGTAGTTACGGCGTGAAAGCGTAACAAACAAACTCACTTTCGCATTTATAATATTAGTAACGAAGTAAGTATAAGGATGGATTTCCTGCTGTATTTGTACAAACAAATAAACATATTAAATATATGTTTACACATTGTACAACAACTCTTAATAATAATAATAATAATAATAAGCCCGCAGGGCAGCTTGTGGCGAGCTGTTGGGGAGTAGCGACCCCACGGACCTGAGTGCTCCCAGGGGAGGCCCCTGTTCCTCGCCTCCGACTTGCCTTAGATGGCCGATCGGAGTGGACACCGAAGAGGTAACAGGAACCCCTACCTCTGACTTGCCTTAATCGGCCGGTCAGAGTGGAGTCGCGAGAGCTACATGCTCAAAGGGTGGATGTGAAACATAAGTGGCGAGTGGGCGTGCGTGATGGGACCCTCTAAGGATGCAAGTGATCGCACGTTTAAAGTCCAGTGACACCTCTCCACCCTTTAGCCGCTCAACTAATGTTGCCCCTTTGCTGCACATTTTTGCGTCGTGCAGCCGTTTCTGGGGCCCATTGACTGAGTCGGCGAGTCACCACCTGCCTATTTTTCCGTGTGTATCAACATTGGTCAGGCAGGTGCCATAGTTATTCCCATAGCCCAGATACTAACCATTAGCCATTCATCCCAATAGCCCAAGAGTAGTGTTCCTTTATATCAATAGGTTTGCACCTTCTGGGGATTGTCTGTGAGCACATTTCTATAGTGTGTTTACTGTCATGACCTGGATAGTGCCCCACCCCATTTTATAGCAAACGTCTCACAAGGCCTCTACATGTTGGACATGTGTCCCCATGCAAGCCTCAAAAGACCGGGCTTCGGCCCGTGGTTACTTAAGAGACAACATAATAATAATAATAATAATCGCGCTAAACTTAAATTTCTGCTTCGTAAAAGTGTATTTGGTATGGCCTCTGCTATTTATAATAATTTGCCTAAATGTTTACAATTGACATCAGATATAAATAGTTATAAAAAGAGCTTCCATGACTTGTTAAAAAAAAATGTTATTATAAATTGGACGACTTCCTTATGGATATATTAATATTTATGGTCAGAATTTGTTGCGATTCTAATATAATTGTAAATTTTAATAATTGTTACTAACATTACTAACAAAAAAATTGAACGCATATGGGCGGGAATCAGAGTGCCATTTATTTACTGTATATCTTATTTTAACCTGTTTTCACAAATTAAGAATTTGATTAATTGATTCCTTGAACACTAATTAATAGGCATAAAGCATACATTTTTCCGTGTTGCTATTGAGTTTTCCAAAAAAACACATAACAAATAGTCACATATTTTTAGACGTTTTAAAAAAGCTTTACCGACATAAATCGTGACGTCACAAGCAAGTACAGGAGGCATGAGTACGCGGGTCTATGTATGTTTATTATAACTTACCACAGACTTGATGGACACCGGTTCCTTCTTCTCCATCGGCTGTACTCGAGTCAGGGTGATGCCAGGAGGCAGCCTCAGATCAGCCACCTACAAATATATAATAACTGTGTGAATTGTTGCTTGACACTGGAACTGCCTCCATGGTCCAGATTTTTGCTAGTAGCATGAATGGGCGACTCGTCCGGGGAAGTATCGCACTCTCACAGAAAATCGACGTCTGAGTACAAGCTTTACCGCTTCTATGCTTCGTTCGGTGAGTGAGAGAGCCGTAGGCCCATCCTTTCCTCTCCCCTCCCCAACTCCTTGAAGGGCGGAAACGCTCCTGTCACACTCTGGTGTTGCAGTTGTTCATGGACAGAGGCGATCGCTTACCATCAGGTGACTCGCTTGCTCGTTTGCCGTCCTATATCATACAAAAAGAAAAAATAATCATACATAGCGGCCAAAGTCATAACCCCCTTTCTTGCTAAAGTCGGGTAAAGAGGGACGAAACGTTATTGTAATAATAAAAATACAAACCTGAACTCCACAGCTGAGCTGCTCCATAATACTGCAAGGCGACGGCTTGTCGTGCTCGTTATTGCACTGGTTCTGAAATTGCAAAATATTATTAAATAAATATATACGAACAAATCACACAGATTGAGCTAGCCCCAAAGGAAGTTCGAGACTTGTGTTATGGGATACTAACTCAACGATACTATATTTTATAACAAATACATATATAGATACACATCCAAGACCCAGGCCAATCTGAAAAAGATCGTTTTCTATCTTGACCTGACCGGGGATCGAACCCGGGCACTCCGTGTCGCAGGCTGGCGTGTTGACCGCTGCGCCACGGAGCTAGTCAAACCCTAATGATAGTGAAACACTTTTGTTAAAATGAGACACACTTTTTAATAAACTTTTAAAATGTTTGATTGTGCGAGCGAGACAACCAACCAAATGTTAAAAGGCCTTTCGAAACCACCAAGCGGCCAGATCGGGCCGCATAACAATAGAAAATCCATTCAGTCTTATTAAAAAACGAGGGCTAATTTTAATACCTGGCTTAAACCATTATCCGCCCAAAACAAATTAACAATGACAGTTTTTTTTTTTACATTAAAATAATTTATTTTTACTTGTGCCTAAACATATGTCTTACTAAATAAAACAAACATATAATTAAACCTAAATAAAAGCGAAAATAAAAATTGAAAATTAAAATAAAATAAATCTTAATTAAAGTAAATCAAAAATGCCACCCCGAATCGTTCCAGGCACAAAGGTACCCATTATGCTAGCTGCATTGCCTCTCTGAATGGCTATGGATAACCTGTAAACCAAGTACCATCCGGAGCGGCAGTCATAACCTCTTTCCCTCAAGCGACAATGACAGTTGACCAAACGACAAAGTGATATGTGTCAACTTATTTTGGTCGGATAATGGCTAAGATTAGTCGTCGTTTTATATTAAGACGGATTGTGTCTGCGTTTCTTGCGCTTGATGAGTTAACTGAAAATCATAGTCATTAGGAACCAAAGAGCAAGCTAAAATCTTCGATCAAATATAATGGCAGGTACACAGTATCATACAAAATAAAGCGTTCATAATGTCCCCGAGTCAAAACATCATGCATACTTACAAACAACGACAAAAACGGTACATACTGAAAGTATAACTCCATTTTTTTTTTTCACTTTTGACGCGTAGTTTTTGCATCTTTTCACTGTACCGTCATCGCGAGACGTGCGAGTGCTAGCGCGGTTTATTGAAACTGTGGACAAAACAGCTCCGAAACTCGATTAGTGCGCTGTTTTGCCGGTGCCACTTTTCGAGCGCGAATCGTGTATCTACCATATTTGAACGAAGTTAAAAACCCTTTCGTTATCATCATCAGGTCTTTTTAGTCTCCACTGCAGGAGCATGACCCTCTCTGTACTACCGGAGCCATACTTGGCCAGAGCAGACAGAGGACTCGGCCTACACCTAAAACTCATTACTACATACCTTCTTGTCAACAACTTCAATAGTTGTGTCCGGGGTAATGTTGATAACTTGAGCTTGTTGTTGAGCTTGCTTCTCTTTCTTCTTCTTCTCTTTCTTGCTCTGCTGCTGTTGTTGATTATCCTGTTTGGCGGGTTGTGCTGTTGCTGAAACGATAAAAGAATATAATAGATTTTTATTTGGACACACATATACCATAACAGCACAATATTTTTTTTTAAATTTAAATTGAACGCCCTAGCAATATTGAAATCTGGGAATCAGAAACCCTAATAGAATACAGAATTGTAAGAAACAAAGGCAAAAAACGAAAAAATAAATTTAACCTTTCATAGAAATTCGTCCAGCTGATCGGCGACTTTGTATGGGAAACCTAATTTTCTTTTTCGTATTTGCCTTTTTTTCTTGCAGTTTCTGTGTTCCATTAGGGAGATTCTGATTCCCAGATTTCAGTATAGCTAGGGGGTTCAAAATCACGGTGTATGTTGGATTAGGCATTTGTCTCCCATCTCACCTGATGGTAAGTGACGATGAAGACGAGGATGTTACATGCCTATCCAAGAGATACCCATTTATTCTACTTTTGAATGTCCCGGAACTGTACTTGTCTGGGAATATAGACGCAGGCAGTTCATTCCACACCTTAGCTACTTGAACCAGAAAGGAACTGTCAAAGCATTTCGTTCGACTCTTTGGTATTCCAATGAGAAAAGGGTGAAATTTCTGTCTGCGCCTGTCCGATGGAAGAATATACACTTAGTTAGGACATTGCTGGCTTGAATCACCTGATTGTCTGATATTTAGATGATTCCGTGCTTCGGAAGGCACGGTGTCCGTCTGGTAGATTATTTAATTATATTAGACACGTGTTTCTTTCTTTTGTCAATCAAACAAAAATTAATAAAGATAAGGCCCGTTAAAGTTCCGAGTGACGTCACTGGCCGGTACACTTTTTACCGGCCTGTTGCGTCATGAGCCCCCACTCCTGAACTTTGATGCGCTTTATCTTTATTATCTTTTGTTTGATTGAAAAACGAAATAATATGTGTCTAATATTTTTCGATAATCTATAAGACGCGAATCGTGTATCTACCATTATACTTATTATTTTAAATTGTATTGTTTAGGAAACAAGCCTATTACAACACATACCTGTCTTCTCTTTATTTTCCTTCCCTTTCTTCTTCTCTTCTTTCTGACTCTTCTCCTGTTTTTTCTCCTCTCGCTTCTCCTGTTTCTTGACTTCTTTCTTGTCCTGTTTCTTGTTCGGCTCCGGTTTTGGCTCCTGCTGCTGGCTCTGCTTCTTAGTCTCCTTTTTGCTCTTCGCTTCTTGTTCCTGTCTCTTTCTCTCTTCTTCTTCCGCCTGTTATTAAGATTTTTTTATTAATACAAGTAATTTAATTAAAAAATCTAAAAAACCGGCCAGTTACGAGTCGGACTCGCGCACGAAGGGTTCCGTTCCGTTATCTATAAAAACGCCAAAAAAATTCATGTCTTTTGTATGGGAGCCCCCTTAAATATTTACTTTAATCTATTTTTTTGTATTTGTTGTTATAGCGGCAACAATAATACATGATTTGTGAAAATTTAAAGTGTCTAGCTATCACGGTACATGAGATACAGCCTGGTGACAGATGGACAGACAGATAGACAGACAGACAGACGGACGGACAGCGGAGCGAAATTAATAGGGTCCCGTTTTTACCTTTTGGGTACAGAACCCTAGAAACCACTCTGGCCATTGACCCAGCGCCATCTATTTCGCGAATTAGAAATTAAGTTTGCTTTTATGAATCGTTGTATTTATGTCTGTAAAATAGATGTTTTAGCTGACGTCACATTGCTCATAAGACTCTTGCGAAGAATACAAATCAAATGAGGCTTCATTCTTCAAAATTAGTCAGGCCATTGGGGCTACAGGAAGTAACAACTCTGCAGGTTTTTGTCAGTTTACGTTCGCCATATTGATATTTTCCTTACCGCACATAGCCTATGACACTACATGGAAGAATACAAATAATATGATACCTACACTTCAAAATCAGTCAAGCCGTTTAGGCTACAGGAGTGGACAATGGAACAGATATACTTACATACATACGCGCGAAAAACATTACCCTCCTTCTGGGTGGGCGAGTCGGGTAAAAATCAAAATAAACTCAGGACCTCTTAGTTGGGTTCAGACATGTTCTTTTAGCCGTGTGGTTTCCGGCAGAGTAGAATAGGACCGCTCCAATCTTCCCATGGATGTCGTAACGACTTAGGAAAAACAAGCTAAACAAAGCTCATAAACATAAATGAGACCTCTACAACCCGTCTGGCCAGCGAGGAGAGTGTAAGCCACATCCTCTGTCTGCTCTGGCCAAGTATGGCTCCGGTAGTACAGAGAGGGCCATGCTCCTGCAGTGGAGACTACACAGACCTAATGATGATGATGTGCTTCGGAAGGCACGTTAAGCTGGTGTTGCCGGCTGCCATCTGGTAGTCGTTAAAGAAACCACGTCAGAGGCCGAGAGGCGGTTCCGAAGAACTCTAGACACCAGGGTGTGCATGGTCAATTGACCGTGACACCTACACGAATTTAGTTGTGGTAGAGCCACGTTACCGGCAAAATGAATTGCTAGTAACATGAATGGGCCGGCTCGTCCGGGGAAGTACCACACTCTCACAGAAAATCCACGTCTGAGTAGAAGCTTTACCGCTTCTGCTGCTTCGTTCGGTGAGTGAGAGAGCCGGAGGCCCATCCTTCCCCCTAACTTGAAAGGCCGACAACGCTCCTGTCACACCCTGGTGTTGCAGTTGTCCATGGGCAGCGGTGATCACTTACCATCAGGTGACTCGCTTGCTCGTTTGCCGTCCTATATCATAAAAAAAGTTACGAGTGGAATATATTTTTTTTTTTTACTAATTATTGACGTAGGCATTCGTCTCCCATCTCACCTGATGGTAAGTGACGATGAAGACGAGGATGTTACATGCCTATCCCAGAGATACCCATTTATTCTACTTTTGAATGGCAGTTCATTCCACATCTTAGCAACTCGAACCAAAAAGGAACTGTCAAAGCATTAAGGTCGACTCTTTGGTATTCCAACGATAAAAGGGTGAAATTTCTGTCTGCGCCTTGTAGTCCGATGGAGGAATGGTAAGGGTTGAACTAGCTCAATATTTACGGCTGTAATGATGATGATGATGATGATGATGTCTGATGATGATGAAGAATGAATATGTTACCTGTTGTTTGGCCAACAGCTTCCTCTGCTTCTTGGACAGCGGTTGAGGTTCAGGCACTGGTGCGGGCGCCGCCTTCTGCTCTTTTGGCTTCGGCTCCTTCTCTTTCTTCTTCTGAAATGCGGAAGAGAAACTGAGTAAATTAAATAATATATACATATTATTGTTGTTGTTAAATAATATATAAATATACATATATACATATGTCTTTATCCCTTACGGGGTAGACAGAGCCTTACGTCATAAGATCATAAAGCCACGTTAAGGGTGTTGGTGGGTGTAAAGGTGGAAAACCAATAGTGATGGGTTGCTAGCCGCATCGCGTATTGTCACGATTCTTTAGAAGATCGCCCATTCCCTTGATCGGCTTTTACGGTCTGCGCAGGAAGAGAAGCAGCTGGCATATTCTACGTTTTTAGGGTTCCGTACCCAAAGGGTAAAAACGGAACCCTATTAATTTCGCTCCGCTGTCCGTCTGTCACCAGGCTGTATCTCATGAACCGTAATACCGCGCTGCGATGGAATCAAGACGCGTGGTTCTATCGCTGTGGCGGGCAGTGATTGAATATCGAGCAGGCATTAATCCAGTGTCCCGTCTGTGACTGTGCTTGTTTTGTGAAAAAAATTAAATTAAATTAATAGTTAGACAGTTGAAATTTTTACAGATGATGTATTTCTATTGCCGCTATAACAACACATCTGAGTATATCAAAATAGCATTGTGAATGCAAAATAAAACACTTCTAAAAATATTGCATGGCTTCCTACATATTAGTTGATTTTCAAATTCATTGTAAAATGAGTTGAATCAAATACCTCACTTGTAAAAGTCGGGTAGTTGTGTAGGTGACGTAAGCCTTAATACGCATAAGGGGAGATGGGATATGGTGGAGAATTTCGGCGCCGAGATTGAATAGTGCGGTAGCTCAGATGGCAGAGCATAGGTCGTACATAGACCTAGGTCTCCGGTTCAAGTCCCGCCCGCTTGAAATTTTTTTCATCATATTTTATTTCTTAATTTATTAAGAGTATATCAAAATAAATAAATAAATATATACGTACAAATCACACAGATTGAGCTAGCCCCAAAGTGAGTTCGAGACTTGTGTTATGGGATACTAACTCAACGATACTATATTTTATAACAAATACATATATAGATACACATCCAAGACCCAGGCCAATCTAAAAAAAGGTCATTTTCCATCTTGACCTGGCCGGGGATCGAACCCGGTCACTCCGTGTCGCAGGCTGGCGTGTTGACCGCTGCGCGACGGAGCTAGTCTAAAATACCATTATGAAAATAAACCCCATACCATGTCTTGACTTAAATTTTTATGCCTATAGATAGGGTACCATCGAAAAGTATGTACCTTTTCTTTGTTTCCTTTCGCCAGTTGATTGATATGCGCTAGCGCTTGCTCCCAGGTTTGTTTGCGTCCTTCAGCCTGCTTCTGTGCTTGTTGTTGCGCCTGTTGTTGTGCTTGTTGTTGCTGTTGTTTCTCTTGTTGGAGCTCATCGTGAGTAACAACTGTAGACGAAAATGATTTTATGAACAACCGTTAACAATAGAACAACTTTTGTTTAGATACTTCGTACTTAGCTAAGCTAATTGAGCTAGCCCCAAAGTAAGTTCGAGACTTGTGCGAAGCGTAAAAAGTAGGGCAGCAAAGTGAGCCTCTTTTTGAACATTTTTCTATATGGCAATAAACGGGGCGTGATAACTGCCTCCGTGGTCGAGTGGGAAAGGCGTTTGCCTGTAGACCGGGGAGTCGTGGGTACGATTCCCACGGGAAGCATCCTTTGTTTAGTTGTTTCCAGTTTGGTTAGGACATTGTAGGCTTGAATCACCTGATTGTTTGATAATAAAGATTATTCCGTCTTTCGGAAGGCACGTTAAGCCGTTGGTCCCGGCTGCCATCTGGTAGTCGTTAAAGGAACCACGTCAGAGTCCGAGAGGCGGTTCCGAAGAACTCTGACACCAGGGTATGGGCATGGTCGATTGACCGTGTCACCTACTCGAAATGATGTGTAGTATGCTTGAAATGAGATTGTTTTTCTCTGGTGTTGCAGATGTCCATGGGCGACGGTGACCACCTTCCATCAGGTGGCTCGTCTGCTCGTTTGCCGTCAAATATATAAAAAACAATGAGGCGACGCTGGTCTTCATAGAAATCACACGTGATAACACTTTTTTGTTTTTCGTGTAAGTGGTGTCAGGTTTTTCAAACTGCCTAAAGGCATCTGACATAGCTTCAAAGATGACAGCCGGGACCAACGGCTTAACGTGCCTACCGAAGCACGGAGGAGCTCGAGATATTTTTATGCCACTTGCGGTCACCCATCGCTGTGGGGACTGCGTCCAGGGTTGCTTAACATGCTTAAACGCCGGAATGTGTTTGTTGTGGTCTCACCAGTGAAGTGTCGCCGGGAGCCGAGCCCGGGCGGCAGCGTGCCGGGCACGCTGAGCGTGACGCCCTGCGGCGCGCGACGCACGCACACCACTCCGCCCGCCTCCACGCCCACAGTGCCTGCACACGAACAAGCGTTCACTTAAAAAATTCACTGTAAAGTCTAGTGTTGCCGATCGATAGGCCACTATCGATAGACTATCGATGGTCTATCGATACTGCGGCAATAATGGAAATATCCATAGGACTATCGATAGTATCGATACTATCGATAGTATTTATTTATTTATTTATAAAATCACACACAGATTCACAGATATATATCCAAAACATCTGCATGGTAGTCAGTAACGAATACAGTTATGTCAAATATGGTTATTAATCATAATTAAATAACACGAATCTAAATGAGTTCAAACAAATAACGTATATATTTATATTTATTTATGTAAATGATAATGTCAATAATATAAATAAAAAACAAAGAAAAGAAGAAAACTGAAATGTCAAAAGTTATATAATAAAATTAAATGAATTCAAATAAGTCAACAGATTGTGAAGAAATACATCAAATGAGTCATTAAAAATGTCTGCTTCGATAGTAAAGTTGTTAGATGCGAAAATAGTATCGATACTATCGATTGTATCGATAACATCGCGACTATTAAGGATTGATACTATCGATACTATTGCAAATCATCAATAGTATTACTGTAGGTGACGGGTGTAGGTGCGTCCAGGATTTGAGAAATAAGAACGACAGACGAAAAATTTGAAGCGCTTTCGGGCTGTACGCATGCGTGTGGTTGCGTCCGTTTGTAGCGGTCAACTGCCTTTTTACATACAGATCTAAGTGATCTTAGTGTGACGCAAACACACACATGCGTACACCTTACGGCGTGCGTTTATTCAACACAAATATACAAATGGTAAGTACCTATCTTATTTATTTATTGATATTAACTAAACCTATACACTTTTATTTATTTAGTATGTTCACAGGTGCAGCCGGGGGATGCAGCGGTGCTTCGCGTCGTCTACACTCTCCGCCCCATTGTCCGTCAAGGACAATCATCACCAGCTGTGGGCAGTACGGCTAGGCGAGTAACGGGTCTGGTAAGTACACCGGTCTTGGTTTTTACATCGGCAACGCGCACTCGGCCGTCGGGACCTGGGTATATCTTTTCTATTAAACCTTTCAGCCATGTATTTCGAGGCAGGTTATGATCGACAATAATAACCACATCACCTGGTTCCAGGTTATGACCTTCTTGGTACCATTTCTGGCGAGGTAAGAGAGTAGGCAAGATTTCACGCATCCAGCGTTTCCAAAACATTTCTGTCAATCGCTGTGCAATTCTCCATTGCTTTCTACGGTACATGTCACAGTCGGTGAATACTCCAGGAACTGGTAATATCGATGAAGACCCAATAAGGAAATGGTTGGGCGTCAGAGCTTCTGGGTACTCATGTTCAGTAGAAACGTGACATAACGGGCGACTGTTCACCAGGTTTTCGATCTCTGCCAATAAAGTAATCAAAACTTCTTCTCTAGGGGCTCTTTCTTTCAGCACTATCTTGAGCGCTGTCTTTACGCTTCTTATCAAACGCTCCCATGCCCCCCCCATGTGAGGCGTTCCCGGGCATATGAATTGCCAATCTACGCCCTTATCAATAAGTTGCTCTTTGACATCTGACTGACTCAACTCTTGCATAGACTTTCTGATTTCGGTGGCGGCGCCTCTAAAATTTGTGCCGTTGTCAGAGTATATTTTGGATGGCCATCCACGGCGCGCGGCCATTCTTCGTAAGGCCATAATAAATGAATCGGTTGACAGGGATGGCACCAGCTCAATGTGTATTGCTCTCACGGTCAAACAAGTAAAAAGTACTCCGTATCTCTTCTCACGACGGCGGCCGATGACGACTTCCATAGCGCCGAACAGATCGACACCACAAAAGGTAAATGCTCGTTGGTGGTGTGCTAGTCTCGCTTCTGGGAGATCTCCTAGTCTTGGATTAGTAGGCTTGGCCTTTCTTATTCTGCAAGCCAAACAGCGGGTGGCTACAGAACGAACAGTAGGGCGTAAGTGCAGCAGCCAGTATCTTTGGCGGATCTCATTCACTACCATCTCGTTATTTCCATGTGCGGCTTGTTCGTGATAAAATTTCACTATCAATTGTGCAGTCGGATGACGACCGTCCAAAATTACAGGATTTTTCAGCTCAGGAGTGACTTCAGATACTGCTCCAATTCGTCCGCCGACCCTCAGCAGCCCAAATTCATCGATATATGGCGTCAAGGTACGTAGTCGGCTATTTGAGCACAAAGGTTTCTTGTTTTTCAGCAGATAAATGTCTTCAGCGAATGATTGCATCTGAGCATGACGTAATATCAAATTTTCAGCACGTTGTTTTATTTCTGTACTGTTTTCAGCTTTTCCAGCCAGTCTACATTTATCTATGAACAACAATACTTTCGCCGTACATCTCAGCAAGCGAAGCCACGAAGAAAACTTAGTGGGGTGCGGAACAGGTAAGTCTATGTCTTCTGTATTACATAATGTGTTTACTTGTAATAAATCTTCACTAATGATTACCTCTTTTTCAGGTTTATATTTCGGCCAGTCTTCAGGCGTCGAGTACAGGAACCGCGGCCCTTGAAACCATTCACAGCTGTTCGTCAACTCGTAAGTATTCACTTTTGTAGCTTTATCTGCTATATTCATGTCCGTAGGTACATAATTCCATTCACTGCACTGAGATAACTCGTCAATTTCGCCCAGTCTATTGGCGACGAATACTTTATAATTGCGCGTATCGTTTTTAATTTGATGCAACACGATTAATGAGTCCGTCCAGAAGTATCTTTTATCTATAACTAACCGGTTCTCACGCATTATTGTCTCAGCGAGCCGGCAAGCGATAACTGCGGCTTGTAATTCTAGCTTGGGTACTGTGGTATACTTATGTATAGGCGAGACTCGATACTTGCATGCGATGAATGAAACGCGCACTTCGTTTGATTTCGTTATCTCTCGGTAGTAGGCTACGGCGGCGTATCCGGAAGGCGATGCATCGCAGAAAACATGCAGTTCTATTGTTGTCTTTTTCTGGCTAGTTACATCGCTAGCGCACGGCAGGTTTGCGTTATCTCGCTCCTTCTTATGGACAATAGTGCGAAAATGGCATCTTGGTATACGTAAATGTTGTAATTTTTGTAACTCGGTCATCCAGCTTTGTATAATTTTGTTTTCCTTTTCAGGTATTTTCTCGTCCCATTTAATATCAGACCTCCAAGTATTTTGTAGTGCAATCTTTGCTTTAATGGTAAACGGCGCGAGAAAACCAAAGCAATCGAATATTGACATAACTATGCGTAGTAGTTCTCTCTTCGTAGGTATTCTTTGCGAGTTAAGTATCTCAGCTGGGATCCGTTTTAGTGTCAGGTCAAATCCGAAGGTATCACTCAGCGGGAACCATAACAAACCGAGAGTGCGTTCTGGTGAGTCATCGCACCCGGTTTTCATCCTTATCGCCTTGTCACTTAAGGTCTCTTTTGGCGTGCACTCTAAAACTTCTGGTTTATTGCTTGTCCAGTTTCTTATATGAAATCCACCCCTTCTGTGAATTTCGGACACTTCTCTTATTAATTTCGAAGCTGTCTGTTCGTCGTCCACTGACTCGATATAATCATCTGCGTAATGGGATTTCAGGATAGCTTGAGTGGCTTCAGGCATCTCGTCTTGGAATCTCATGGCATTCTTGTTTTTAATATGCTGCGCTATAAATGGTGAGCACTTAGCGCCGAATAATAATGAAGTCATGATATAAGTATCGATTTTACATTCTTTACTTTCTCGCCAAAGGAATCGTAAAGCATGCTGGTCTTCCTCTCTTATCTTCACTCGAAGAAACATGTCTCTTATATCTCCAACAAAGGCGACTGGCTTTTCTCGAAATCGCAGCATTATTCCCAGCAATGATTGTAATAAGTCAGGTCCTTGTAGTAGGTAGTCGTTTAGGCATCGACCTGCGGTGGAGGCAGCAGCGTCGAAGACCAATCTTAATTTGTTTTAATATAATCCGAACAGGATTATCTACACCGAAGTGTGGTAAGTACCATATATGTTGTCTAGGCATCGAAATTTCTTCCTCTGTTAACTTCCGAGCATAATCGTTTTCAAATAAATGATTCATTCTTTGTTTATATCTCGTAGCATAACTGGAATCTGATTGCATTTTTCTTTCAACTCCCATGTATCGTTTGTAAGCATTTTGATAGTTATTAGGCATATCATTAGAATCATTTTTCCATGGCAGACAAACTTCCCATTGGCCATTAATTAGCTTGGCAGATTTATCGATGCAGTCTATCGCGCGAAGTTCATCTTTATTTACTCGTGGCTTAGAGTTGATTCCGATTGCTTCAAATGCGAATGATCGTCGAACCAGTTCATGCAGACATTCATCGTTATCAGTTGTTTCTCTGTGTGCAGGGGTCTCCCATTGTTGCATCGTTGCAGACGTTGGTGCGCCGGCGCATGTGTGCGTCTCCCGCTGTGCGGTATGGATGGCCGCGGAGGCGGCGGAGAGCGGAGGGGCAGCGGCGCGAGTGGGGACTACGGCTTGCAGTCTATTCATTATCGTAGTGTGCGCATGCTCAGTAAACAATGATCCGTGAGTTCGGTGGCGACGAGGGCATGCTACAGCGGTCGCGGGTACGATCCCGTGTAAACACCATCCGAGCGGAGTAAGGGTAGCGCACGGTTCATTTTTGCCACGGTAGATAGTCTTAAGGGAAACGAGTAATTGATAATTGTCCTGCCCAATTAATAACTTAGGTTTTACGTCACTGTTACACAAATAGTCTTTTAAGTTCCGTAAATGTTCATACGCGTTGACATTAACTTTCGATAGGCACTGTACAGGTAAATCCAGTTCGTTTATCTTTCGTGCGCGCACCTCGAACACTTCGTTGTTTTTATTTGAGAGTTTAAAGTTCACTATCTCACTTTGACACACGATATCAGAGTTCCACGCGCCACGGATACGGATCGTCTCGGGCTGACCTTCTAAGTTAATACAGTTCGCGAGATCAGCTGACACCAGGGACACGGTCGCCCCGTCATCCAATAGGGCATACGTGTTCATAACACTTTTTGGTCCATGAATGTTCACAGGCACTATTTTTAACATTACACTTGCATTTGGGCACAAGACAGTAGTGTTTGTGACTGTAAGGTCTTTATTGTTCGCACTTTCACTCAACGACAAGCTTGAAGTAGGGGATGCGTCGTCGTTACTCGTGACGTCACAGGATGATGCTATTTTCTTTGCAGGCCAATGAAGCAGGCGGTGATGAGCCATTCCACATTCATCGACATCACACGGCGCGGCAGGGCAGGCGTCCTTGCTGTGACCGGGCAGCAGGCACTTGTGACAAAGTCTGTTTATTTTTACGATGCGCCACTTGTCCTTTCGCAAGGCTCGCTTGAACTTCGTACAAATTGAGAGCGGGTGGGTAGCATTATGGCAAACTTTGCACTTTGTACTTTGTTCACTGCTTTGCAATACAGAGTGAACTTGAGTCTTGCGTTCGTCGTTCTTTTTGGGCATTCTGTGATCTGCTTGGCTGTGTATGTAACTTATTCCTGCGGATGCTACTTTTGTCGCTTCTCTGTGCAAAAACTCTGCAAATATTTGTAGTTTAGCTTTACTGTCATCTTGGTGATCGTACAAATAATCCACCCATTTATTTATCAGCACGCTAGGGCACTTTGATACGACTGTGTTTAGTAACTCTGGACTTCTCAGGTAATCACTTTGCTTGATTGTTTCGGCGGCTGCGACGTAATTTTTTACTTTAATAGCAAATGGCACTAAGTCAGTGTGATAAGTCTGCGGCAAGGGTTGCAACTTTTTAAACTGAGTGGCGATTTTATATATGATAAGCTCGGGTCGTCCAAAACGTAGTTCAAGCGCTTCCATGATACAACTTGGTTTTGTATTGCAGATAAGTAGGGATGACACAGCTTCTTTCGCTTCACCACGGAGACTTTTACATAATCTTGTGACATTTTCACTATCGTTGTAGTTGCATAATTTACTGGACTCTTCGTAGCTATTTTTATACTGCAACCACTCCAACGGATCGCCGAAAAATAATGGTAAATCTTTAGGTGTTGATAGCCTGGACAGCAATTTTGAATGTGCACTGTGGGTAGCTGTGGCCATCTGTTCCATTGCTCGAGCTAGGTGCTGAAGATCCGATGTGCAGGGTACAGCGGGTGGCGCCGGCGGCGGAGTGGCCGCGCGCTGCTGCTGTGGCGCCTGCTGGCTTTTATTTAACCATTCTTCTACTCTATTAGAAGCTTCGGCAACGGAATCGATGCAGCTGGCCTCGGACTTCCGCGATGATTTATCTTCGAGTGCAGCGAGTTGGGCCGCCAACCGTTTTTCGATTAGGTTCTTTTCAATTTCAGCTTTAGCTTCAGCTGCTTCCAGCTCTAACTGCTTCCGTTGTGCTGATAAAGAAGATCTACTGGAACCTTTAGCCTTAGACACAATTGATGCGGGACCACCCAATTTAATATTGAGACTACCTTCATGTTTTGGTATCTGTTGGGCGATTTCTTTTAGCTCGTTCTTTGGAACCAAAATTTCCGATTGCACTTTACGTGAAAGCACTTCACTTTTATTGTCTTCTGCGGGATGCCCCAACTTTTCTCGCATGAGAGCTCCACGCGTTTTAATCATTGTGCGTGGCGGTGTTGAGAACATGCCTTGTTCGTCTGCTCCTCCGGTTCAAAATCCTTGATGATGCGGCTCGAGGACCAGATTGTAGGTGACGGGTGTAGGTGCGTCCAGGATTTGAGAAATAAGAACGACAGACGAAAAATTTGAAGCGCTTTCGGGCTGTACGCATGCGTGTGGTTGCGTCCGTTTGTAGCGGTCAACTGCCTTTTTACATACAGATCTAAGTGATCTTAGTGTGACGCAAACACACACATGCGTACACCTTACGGCGTGCGTTTATTCAACACAAATATACAAATGGTAAGTACCTATCTTATTTATTTATTGATATTAACTAAACCTATACACTTTTATTTATTTAGTATGTTCACAGGTGCAGCCGGGGGATGCAGCGGTGCTTCGCGTCGTCTACAATTACCACATTTTAACCTATCGATACTCTCGATACTGTCGATAGTATCGATACTATCGATATCCTAACTGATTTTCGAGGTCAACTATCGATAGAGGAAAAGTCGATAGTTCAGCAACACTAGTAAAGTCGGTTTACGGACTGAAATTCATCAAATATTGGTCAGATATATGTCAGCATTCAATAAAAAAAAACAACAGATGTAATATTGTAACATAGGCTGAGTCGCTTTAAAAGAATAGCGGCGGAAGCAGTATTCGATCGTAGTCACCGTAATAGTTAATTTTAATAATAATATTAATTTCCTTTTTCGATTATAAATGTTTTAATTTTCGATTTTAATATAAATGTTTTACCAAATTATTACACTATTTCTTTATACTTTTTCAAGCAGATACATCTGTTAATATTAGTTGAGTTTAGTTTTTAACATTATTATCCTTACTTAACATTATAAATGCGAAAGTGAGTTTGTTTGTTTGTTACTCTTTCACGCCGTAACTACAGAACCGATCGTCATGAAATTTTGCATACAAGTTCTCTGGAGTACGGAGAAGGACATAGGCTACCTTTTATCCCGGGAAAAAGTACTATTCCCGTGGGATCGACATTGACGCGGGCGGAACCGCGGGCGAAAGCTAGTATTTTTATAATTACAAACTTGTTGCTTACACATTATCACGCCGTACACGCATACTTAGGATACTGACAAGTACTTTCATTTGGAGTAATAATTATGTTTTTATATGTCATAATCTGTTTTGTGTGTCAATAAATAAATAAATATTTAATTCATTCAATTATTAACTGAGCAACCTTTCACGGCGACAGTCGAATAACGAATGGTGAGTCAGTCTCGAATGAATCATTATATGAACGAACGATTCTTATCCCCGCTGCCGGCTTTGACTGGCGATTATTCATAGTCAAATGAAATATGTTAAAACAAATTTAAATAAGAAAAGCCGTGTGGTATCCTGCAGAGTAGAATAGGACCACTCAAAGTCTTCCCATGGATGTCGTAGAAGGCGACTTAGGAAATACAAGCTAAACAAAGCTTATAAACATCTGTGAGACCTCTCCAACCCGTCTGGCCAGCGTGGAGAGTGTAGGCCAAGTTCTCTGACTGTTCTGGCCAAGTATGGCTCTAGTAGTACAGAGAGGGTCATGCTTCACTACAGGAGTCTAAAAAAGACCTGATTATGATGATGATGAAATTTAAATATTCTGTACGTAATAATAGTCGAAATATATCATGACTAACTTTCGCCCGCGGCTCCGCCCGCGTCAATGTCGATCCCTCGGGAATAGTACTTTTTCCCGGGATAAAAGGTAGCCTATGTCCTTCTCCATACTCCAGAGACCTTTATAATATTAGTTAGGATAAATATGTAAGCTAACAGCACGATCATTTTACGATGTAAAGGTTTTTTTTTATACCGACAAATAAAAAAAATAAAAATAAACAATTTATTGCCAAAACAAAAATTAACTTTTACAAAAACCGATCGTTTTTAATGTATGGCAAAGGAATGCCTCAGCTTTTGTTAGCCCGGAATAAGGTCCAAGCATAACATTGTTTTTCAGGCATCCCTCTCCCTGAGATCGAGTGCGGGAGTGCAAAAACACAAATCACACAGATTGAGCTAGCCCCAAAGTAAGTTCAAGACTTGTGTTATGGGATACTAACTCAACGACACTATATTTTATAACAAATACATATATAGATACACATCCAAGACCCAGGCCAATCTGAAAAAGATCGTTTTTCATCATGACCTGACCGGGGATCGGGCGTGTTAACCACTGCGCCACGGTGCTCGTCTTGAACGGTGGAAGAGAGATAGGTGCGTCACATGCCGAATGCTTAGGCCGATCGTGCCTCTCTATCGCTTCTTCCGCGCTCTTGCTTGCGCACTTTTTACAACGTGACACTTTTTAAGACGTTGTCACGCCAAAATGTCACGGTACCGGGCGATTAACTAAAATAAAATATGGTCAATCGCCAGGTACACAGTTTTAATTATAAACGGTCTACACTGTAAAGTGCTTTTCAAGATAAATCAAATGAGCCCAAACACAACTGGTGTACCTTGTTTAGTTCAAGAGTTCCTATGGCCACCTTCCGACTCCATCATCAAACCAGCGCAACGATTCCATAATATTGTATTGTCATCCCTGTTGTTGCCGCAACTACTGTTCTGCTAATGCCGCTTGTTGAAAGATATATAGAGCACTCACCAACGCAAGGGACGCCCTGTTTCTTCTCGCGTTGTTGCTCCAACAACTGCATCTGTCTGCGCTGTTGTTGCTGCAACTGCTGTTGTTGCAGCAACTGTTGTTGTTGATGCATCTGCTGTTGTTGCTGCAACTGCTGTTGTTGTTGTAGCTGCTGCTGTTGTAATTGTTGTTGCTGTTTGGCTGCCAACGCGGCTTGTTCTGCTTGCTGTAAAGTGATATTTAAGAAAAGGTGAATAGCTGCCCTGCAGATCTTTATACAGCCTCTTTTTTGGTCTGCTTGCTAAATTTCATCAAAATATGTCCAGCCGTTCTTGTGTTATAAATAACTAACCCGACTTTGTGTTTTCGCGAACTAGTCCGCCGCGCGCTCCGTGACGGAAGGACGCGTCGATAAAAGCATTTAACGACATATTTTTTGTGAACATCGGCGAAATCTTAAAGAATTAAGAAAAAAAATTCTTCTTGTGCAGGAAACACAAGGAAAGACGGAAAAGTGACACTGGAGTAACGCGAGTAGTAAGTAGTAAGGCAAGCTGCTAGCGTACCTACCTCCGCTATGTTGACACCATAGCGTTCATGGTGTTGTTTCCGGTTGAGCTCTTGTTGCATGGCCCTCGCTTCCACTACATGTCTTTCACATTGCTGCAACGCTTGCCTTCCTGTGTGCCAAATAACATGTCAGCCTTACCTGTTGTTGTTGTTTCCGGTTGAGCTCTTGTTGCATGGCCCTCGCTTCCACTACATGTCTTTCACATTGCTGCAACGCTTGCCTTCCTGTGTGCCAAATAACATGTCAGCCTTACCTGTTGTTGTTGTTGTTGTTGTTTCCGGTTGAGCTCTTGTTGCATGGCCCTCGCTTCCACTACATGTCTTTCACATTGCTGCAACGCTTGCCTTCCTGTGTGCCAAATAACATGTCAGCCTTACCTGTTGTTGTTGTTGTTGTTTCTGATTGGGCTCTTGTTGCATGGCCCTCGCTTCCGCTAGCTGTCTGTCACATTGCTGCAAGCGACGACTCCATTCTGCAACTTGTTGTTCGGCCGCTTGTGCTTCCTGTTGTCAATGTAAAAATTAATTATATTGTAAACAATAGCATTAGAAATGTAAGATTAAGTTCTTCTCTCTCTCTCTCGTTAACTTCTATTTTTTACTCTTTGTATCACGTATATGAATGAGTTATTTCGTCAAATACAATACGTAAAAAACCATAAAAGGGGTGATTCAGCCCGTTGATATGAACAATTTTTCCTACGGGCCCAATGCTGGGAACTCATTTTTTTTTGTTTGACTTTCCCTATAAATCCTTAACCTTGCGACTGAACATTTTTGTTTGGAATGTCGTTTTTTTTGAGTTCCCAGCTTTGATCCCACAGGAATAGTTGTTCATATCGACGGGCTGAATCACCCCTTTAAAGTTCGGACAGGGTTTTTTTACATGTATAATGTGTTATTTCGTCAAATATTTCATTCACCTGACTACATCGCCCCTTATAATATCATCGCTCGTACCGGTGTTAGGCTGATATCAGAGTAACACCGGCGAGCCGAGCCGTTCACCAGAGCGTTTCAACAACACGCCTATCGCGCATTTCGTTGCAATGTACAACTGTGTATAATCGTCATTATCAGGACAAATATAATGACAGAATTAGCTGTTTATTTTCTATGGAAGAGTGCAACAGCGACGTCGTAAAACATTCATCATCATCATCATCATCATCATCAGGTCTTTTTAGTCTCCACTGCAGGAGCATGACCCTCTCTGTGCTACCGGAGCCATACTTTGTCAGAGCAAACAGAGAATTTGGCCTACACTCTCCTCGCTGGCCAGACGGGTTGGAGAGGTCTCATTGATGTTTATGAGCTTTGTTTAGCTTGTTCCTAAGTCGCCTCTTACGACCTCCATGGGAAGACTAGGAGTGGTCCTATTCTACTGACTGCCGGAAACTACACGGCTACACGGCGTAAAACATTGCAAACACGGCGTTACTACACGGCGTAAAACATTGCAAATTGATTATTGAGCGCTGGCCGACGGCGCGTTTGAACTGCGTGACTATGAAACGCAACTACTATCTAGTGAAGCGCGCGCGTGTGACCGGCGCTGATCAAACGCGTGACTATAAAATCAGCCTTATATCGATCTAGTCTTCCTGAAAAGCATACAACCAAACCTTACAAAGGTGAGGTTGCTTTAACATGGGAGCGAGACACACTCACCTTAGCTGTCGTGTTCACGATTGTAGTCAATTCTCCCAGTTGCTCGGCGACTACTTGCATGATCGCCTGTTGGGATGGATTGGGCTTTTGTTTTTTGCCTGCAAATAATAAAATATGTTAGTTATTTTGATTATGGCAGGTGTACCAATGCTTTGCAATAACCCAGTATATAGTACACGCCACATTTTTATCCTATTATATGCGGTAGTTATACTTCCGGACAAGACCTGTTATTACATTGGTATGTCCCATGAGAGTGTGAGTTCAGCTAATGGTTTCTTGGTGGCTTAGCTAGCCCATACCCCTACGCTCTGCCAACTGAGCTACTGCATGTTCTAACCTCAGCGCCGAAATTCTCCACCATACCCTTGAACGTAAGCCTAAATACGTATAGCCTTATTTCGTAGTAAGCCACGCACCTTTCTTCTTCCTCAGGCCATGTTGCTGCAGCTGTTGCTGCCTCGCATCCTCGAGCCGGCGTCTCCACGACGCGGCCGCACTCTGCAGAGCAGCCGCAGACCGACGCGCGCGGGTCAACTCACACACTATCTTCTCTCTCTCTTCTAGCAGACGACTCTCCATCTACGGAAGACGACATCAGAATAAATACTACTTACGTAAGTCGCATTCTGCAAAGGTATTTAAAGAAATATCAACTCAATGAAGTTGGCGATACGGTGTAATTTAGCTCGCGACAGAACGCGTCACCTTTTCAATTAGATACCTACAGCCCTGACTCCCCTGGCTGCTCTGGCCAAGTATGACACTAGTAGTACAGAGAGGGTCATGCTCCTGTAGTGAATACTAAAAAGACCTGATGATGATGATGATGACCTACAACCAGTGATGTGCAGTCCATATAGACAGTTCTACCCTGATCTCACTAAATATATATTACTAGCGACCCGCCCCGGCTTCGCACGGGTGCAATGCTGATACTAAAATTAATAATATTAGTTACTAGATATTTTCATCTCCCCCCCCCCCCCCCCCCCTCTCCTTCTAGCAACAAAGGTAACTATACCCACTGTCCATTACAAGCTAAGTGGAAGAAAATGGAGACTTACCCGCTTAGCTCGCTGCCTCTGCTTCTTGGCGCGTTTCTTGCCGCGGTCCACATGTCTGGCGGGGCCCTCGATGTACTGCAGCAAGGCATCCAAGTCCCGAGGATCCGTTGGTCGACCTCCTCGCCAACACGACCCACTACAGGACAGATGCTTGAGGGTTATAAAATATAGTAAATAAAAACTAAAAAAAAACATGCTTTTATTGTATTGTCATCAATCCTTGATAAGTTTACAAAATATTAATTAATTGTCGTGGTAGAGCCACGCTACCGGCAAAATTCAGTAGCATGAATGGGCCGACTCGTCCGGGGAAGTACCACACTCTCACAGAAAATCAAGTCTGAGTAGAAGCTTGTATGCTTCGTTCGGTGAGTGAGAAAGCCGAAGGCCCGTCCTCCCCCTCCCCCCCATATCCTTCCTCCAACTACTTCTAAGGCCTCATTTCAATTCTATAGCAGGTTTCAAACGGTAAAATAACGCGGAACTCCTTGTATTCCATTCTTTAGCAGGTTTAACAGCGTAAAACCTGCTACGTTTAACTATATACTGCTATATTTAACTATATAGCAGGTTTCAAACGGTAAAAAAGCGCCGAACCTACACTCTCCACGCTGGCCAGACGGTTTTTTTGGCGATTTACACAGGGAATTTTATTGTAAAAGTATATAATTACGGGCGATCTGAAGTCGGGAAGTGGGAGGGGGTGAGCTTTTAAGACGAGGACTCAGATGTTTGGTACCTTCGCTCGGCAAAGGACTGATCAAGTGCGCGCAAGGGATAGCGCTTGGCGGTTTAGCCCGTGAATGATGAGATAAGAGATACTCTCGAGTCGCTCAAAGAAAAAAACGTAAGCGCCAAATACGTTATTTCTATTTTATATAAAATCAGACCGGTTAATTGTATTTTCATATTTACATTTTGATGAATTACTAATAACCTATCTTTTAGTCTAAAAATCATTATTTCATTCGTCGCATTTGAGCTACAA
Organism: Elegia similella; assembly: GCA_947532085.1. Classification (NCBI taxonomy): domain Eukaryota; kingdom Metazoa; phylum Arthropoda; class Insecta; order Lepidoptera; family Pyralidae; genus Elegia; species Elegia similella. The sequence goes on along the minus strand of OX383950.1, from coordinate 4,470,863 downwards.
TAACAAAAACTCTGCGAACGAAGACCATTTTTCAAAAAATATTTCTATCGAGAAAATTTTATCAAAACGTGTTTTCATCTTCAATTTTTGGAGATTTAAGTATTTTGCGAGATAAATAAGGTTCAGAACGACCTTATTTACAGTGGTATCCCCTTAAGGGTAAAAAACGGTTTATCTCGATTTCCGGCAAAACTACAAGTCCTGTGGAAAAACGATATATGTTTTGTTTTTAGACTAGCTCCGTGGCGCTGCGGTCAACACGCCAGCCTGCGACACGGAGTGACCGGGTTCGATCCCCGGCCAGGTCAAGATGGAAAATGATCTTTTTCAGATCGGCCTGGGTCTTGGATGTGTATCTATATATGTATTTGTGATAAGATATAGTATCGTTGAGTTAGTATCCCATAACACAAGTCTCGAACTTACTTTGGGGCTAGCTCAATTTGTGTGATTTGTCCGTATATATTTATTTATTTATTTAGAATATGACTCGCTTCATTCCAAGCGAGTCATATTCTTCAATATTCCATATGACCCTTGCATTTTAAAGTAAAACGACTCACCCTGAGCACCCAGAAGAAGTGGAATACACGCTGGATTCGCGACTAGACACCGATACAGCGACGTTCTGTTGCTGTTGCCGGCTCTGTCGCTGCTGCGCCTGCTGTTGTGCCTGTTGCTGAGCTTGTTGTTGCGCTTGTTGTTGTTGGAGTTGTTGTTGTTGCTGCTGTTGCTGTTGTTGCAGTAACTGTGGGTTCAGAACAAAAATAGTAGAATGTGACATAAAGTACAATAATACTTTGGTGAGGATATTATTCAGGGTTTCAGGGTATATTGCCCGAAGTAACACATTCTGCTTTTCATCTTCCTCTATGAGAAAAACAGTATTTTTGCTTTCATTCCCACGGGACTAAAAAAGAGTTTGAATTGTGAATAAAAACTTCGAGGACGAGGTCTTTCGACGAACTCGACTCGGCTGGGCAACGTTCGGGAAGCTCCGCCATGTCTTCTCGTCCAAAATACCTCAGTGCCTGAAGACGAAAGTCTATAATCAATGTGTGTTACCAGTGATGACTTACGGGTCCGAAACGTGGTCCCTTACTATGAGCCTCATAAGAAAGCTCAAGGTCGCTCAAAGAGCTATGGAGAGAGCTATGCTCGGTGTTTCTCTGCGAGATCGAATCAGAAACGAGGAGATTCGTAGAAGAACAGGTCGCCGACATAGCTAGCGGATTAGCTAGCAAATAGCGCTCAGAACTGATGGCCGATGGGGCGGAAAGGTTCTCGAATGGCAACCACGTACCGGCAAGCGTAGCGTCGGTCACCCACCGACCAGATGGTCGGATGATCTGACTACAGGTCGCAGGAAGACGCTGGATGCAGGCCGCTTCCAACAGGTCGTATTGGAAATCCTTGGAGGCCTATGTCCAGCAGTGGACTTCTTGCGGCTGATATGAAGATGTTGTGAATAAAAAAACTCTTGTTTTAAAAATGTATTTTATACCCTGTATACGGGACTTTTTTTTTTATAAATGTGATGATCAGTATTTTACCTGTTGTTGTCTAATTTGTTGTTGTTGCTGCGGCGTGAGCGTCGGTTTGTTGTGCACGGGCAGATCGTAGATGGGTTCTGGTTTTTTCTGTTGTTGAGCTGCTTGTTGTTGCTGCAGTTGTTGCTGTTGCTGCAGCTGTTGCGCTTTTTGTTGTTGTAACTGTGAACGTTATACGTATATTACGTATTAGGTAAACATTGGTGTCATTTATACAAAATATGTTAGTTTTTAGGGATCAAAAGGAAAAAAACGGAACCCTTAAAGGATCATTTTGTTGTCCGTCTGTCTGTCTGTGAAGACCCTTTTTCTCAAGAACGCGTGGAGGTATCAAGCTGAAATTTATATCAAATACTCAGTTCGACTGCCGGGACCAACAGCTTAACGTGCCTTCCGAAGCACGGAAACATCTTCATGATGATGTAGTAATACTGACCTGATGTAGCCTGACTTGTTCAGCGCTGTTGCTAGGTTTGATCTCCAGCTTGGCTGGTGGCACGCTCACTTGGATAGGCGCCGTGCTCTGCAACGTCTGAAAGAGGACATTTTATTCACATTCCCTTCAAGCACCCCTGGTGTTGCAGGCGTCCATAGGCTACGGTAACCGCTTTCCATCAGGTGGGCCGTATGCCTGTTTGCCTACTAAGTAGAATAAAAAAAATTGCGAGAAGCGCAGACACAATGGATTGTCTATTGTTATGCGTCCTCATTGGACCGCTTGGTGGTTGAAAGGTCATTCAAGAAAATGGAAAGGCTATCGCGGCGAACGCGATACAGAATATAGTTGGTAAGTATGCATTGAATGTACTGGCAATTCTGTCTTGTTTTTACTGGCATCATCATTTCTTGACACGGTCAATCGACCATGCACACCTTGGTGTCAGAGTTCTTCAGAACCGCCTCTCGGCCTCTGACGTAGTTCCTTTAACGACTACCAGATGGCAGCCGGGACCAACTGCTTAACGATTCCGAGCACGGAATCATCTTTATTATCAGACAATCAGGTGATTCAAGCCTGCAATGCCCTAACCAAACTGGAAACAACTAAACAAAGTATGCTTCCCGTGTGAATCGAACCCACGACCCCCGGGTCTACAGGCAAACGCCTTAACCAACGGAGGCAGTTATAATCTACCCTTCCCTCGCTTATAAAACCGTTTCAATTTGCAACAGCGTCCGAGTCCAGATAAGCCAAATAAGCTCACCAACTCGTCTGCCAAGCGTGGTGTCTATGGCAAAACTCTCCCATGAGAGAAATCATTGGGGCCTATGTCCAGCAGTGGACTTCTTGCGGCTGAGATGATGATTTTCTAATTAAATCGCTTTTATAAAGAACTAGCTTTCTTTCGCCCGCGGCTACGCCCGCGTCAATGTCGATCCCTCGGGAACAGTACTTTTCCCGGGATAAAATGTACCCTATGTCCTCCTCCGTACTCCAGAGAACTTGTATGGAAAATTTCATGATGATCGGTTTAGTAGTTACAACGTGAAAGCGTAACAAACAAGCTCACTTTCGCATTTTTTGGATTAGGATTAAAATGCTAGGTATATTATTAATATTGAAAATATGTGATGAAAAAGAACTCAACAAGGTGGTGTAGTTTGTAACACACTTAGGGTGCAAAACCTAAGGTTGTTTTTTAACTGTAGTTGGTTGTTTAACTCGGCTAATGTTAGGATTTGTACCCACGTGTACAATTCCTAACATTGATTTTCACATTTTTAATATTTTTAATTTTTAATGATGACATCCTCGTCTTCATCGTCACTTACCATCAGGTGAGATGGGAGACAAATGCCTAATTCAATACCTAGTAAAAAAAAATTACCTTAGCCTTGTCATTGACAGTCATCTTCGCCATCTTGTCGGCAAGCTGTGTCTGCTGGTTGTCTATGCTCTGTCGTTTCTGTTGCTGTGCGGGGGTTAAGTTCGGTGGCAAGGTTTTGGGCAGCGCCTGTGATAAAAATAATGCTCGGACTCAAAATACAGTTTGTTAAAAGTTGGCAGAGTAGAATAGGATCACTCCAAGTCTTTCCGTGGAAGTTGTAGAAGGCGACTTAGGAAATACTAGCTAAACAAAGCTTATAAACATCTATGAGACCTCTCCAACCCGTCTGGCCAGCGAGGAGAGTTTAGGCCAAGTCCTCTAGCTGCACTAGTAGTACAGAGAGGGTCGTGCTCCTGTAGTGGAGACTAAAAAGACCTGATGATGATGATGAAAAGTTTAAAAATTCCATGCTGGTTTGCCGCGCAGATCCTAAAATCTGGGCGAAAATTTGAGGTTTTGTATTAGTAGGCGATGCGGCTAGAAACTTATTACTATTTTGATTCCGTTTGCCACACAACTCTTATAACGCAATCCGGCTCGAAGGACCATGTCCCGAACATTGGTCCTTCAGCCCCCGAAACTAAGAAGTTACATTTTAGTCACTGATAATATAATTTATTTATACTTACAGGCGGCTTGGGTGATAACTGCGGCGGTTGCTGTTTCTGCTTCTGCGGCTCCGGCTGCGTTTGCACAGCCGCCTGCTTTCTCTCCTGTTCCTGTTCGCCCTGGAAAAGATGATATTGATAAATGAGATTGAAAAATCACGTTACAGTCCATAAATCACGTGATGTGTTTAGGGAGGAGGGGGTCGAGCCGAATTTTACCCGAGCTCTTGCTGAGGAGAGGGGGTTTTGGCAAATATCACGTATTTTCCTTATCGCTTTTCTACATAAAGCAGCTACACTTGAGTGCTTGTAGTATACTTTCATGTAAACAGTAGCACGCCCAACCGCGTCCTACCCTTAGGGCAGGGGCACCATTGAACAAGGGCAGATATAGCAGATTGTGTGAATGATGGATTTTCCCGCAAGGGAAACTCTAGCACTCACACGTCTCGCTATGACGAAAGTCAGTGAAAAGATGCAAAAACTACGCGTCAAAAGTGAAAAAGAAAGATGGAGTGTCATACTTTCAGTATGTACCTTTTTGCTGTTGTTTGCATGCATGATGTTTTGACTCGGGGACATTATTAAGGCTTTATTTTGTATGAGACTGTATCTACCATTATATTAAATCGAAGGATGTATGTATGTAAATAAGAATACTAACATTGGCAGTCTTGCATTGCTGTTTCTTCTTGTTGAGTATAGAGCGCAACCGCTCGCGCGTTTCGTTGAAGTTACGTGGCACTGGCGTCGTCAACGGCGGCTGTAACAAGTTAAGATAGATATACGGTGGAAGATGTCTGCTACATGCACACATATACATATGTGTGTATGTGGTAGATATCTTCCACCGAAGGCTTTTGTATATCCTGCAATGTATGTACATTAAAAAAATGTGATTATAATTTTTAATAGATATTCAGTCATAAAATACTTGCTTGATATAAGAACATTACTGTGCTTAATATTCAATTTACTAATTATGTTAATCTAAATTTTTCATGCTGTATTAATCACGATTCGAACTAAGCACTGTTGAGATATTACAACGCTTCATTATTTAGGTCCCCACGAGACAGGCCTGACCTAGTGTGGGGATCACGAGTAAACTAAGTACACGCTCATGTAATAACCACTTTATCTTTTATACCTAAGTTTAGATAACATCGTTTATTTTTTGTCACAAAGTTACATATCATGCAACTGTGTACTTGTTATTTTTCTTGGCAAATAAACATTTTTCTATTTCTATTTCTATACAATATGTTACGAAAACCCTGTTCGATCCTTGAAAGGATGATTCAGTCCGTCGATATCGAACTTTTCCTATGGGACTAATGCTCGCAGGACTAGAGAGCTAACATATGGCTAAATCTAAATATCTGTCTCAAAGGTGACTGACTGACATAGTGATCTATCAACGCACAGCCTAAACCACTGGACGGATCGGGATGAAATTTGGCATGCAGGTAGATGTTATGACGTAGGCATCCACTAAGAAAGGATTTTGATATATTCCACCCCTAAGGGGATAAAATAGGGGATGAAAAGTTTGTATGAAACTTTGTCAATTTTAAACCGACCGGGCTGAGACTTTGCATGCATAAAGCTACTATGACGTAGGCATCCCATAAGAAAGGATTTTGATAAATTCCACACCTAAGGGGATAAAATAGGTGAACGCGAGCGAAGCCGCGGGCAAAAGCTAGTAGTGTAATATTTTTTAACACAAGTTTTGCAAGTATCATCTACACAGTGATTCTCAAAGTACAGGTGGGCCCCCTGGGGTCCACAGGAGACTCGGCGGCTCTAGGCTGGCAGGAATTAAAATTGGGGGTTAATGGGATCCACAAAAAGTCCGAAAAGAATCGTTTTCTACGAAAAAAGAATACAATGTGTCATTTGTTATAAACATATTTTTGATATACTCTTATGAAATGCTGAAATAGAATATGGTGAAAAAATTTCAAGCGGGCGGGATTTGAACCTGCGACTTGAAATACACAGACTTAAGGTCGCAGGTTCAAATCCCGCCCGCTTGAAATTATTTCACCATTTTTTTTCTTAATTTAGTAAGAGTATGTTATATACCTTATAAAAAAAAGGTGCAAATTACAGTTGATGTTATTCCTTACTAGCTGTTTTCCCGCGACTTCGTCCACGTAAAACATAGCCTATGTTCAGCGCAGATAGTGTAGCTTCCCAACTGTGAAAGATTTTTAAATCCGTCTAGTAGTTTCGGAGCCTATTCGCGTCAAACAAACAAACAAATCTTTCGTCTATATAATATTATATTAGTTCCTTATAAAACGAAGTCAAATATTGATAATTTGTTGTCAATCCATCAAGTAAATCCTCCCATTGAAATTATACTTGCCCCCGTGCACATCCCCCCCCTCCCCCCATGATTTGAGTTAAGCGGTAGAAAGTAGCAAAGTAGTATACTCACGGCATGTCCGAATACTGTGCAGTAACAACAAGTGCAGGGTGAATCCGCCGCGCCCTCCGACGCGCATCCGCCGCCATTGGTGCCGTGACCCACTGCAGCATCAATAAATAAATATATATATAAGGTCAATTAAAATTAAGCGCAAATATTTTAAGTGCTATAAAAATGTTTTAGAAGCAATTTAAAAAAAAAATTACACACTAGTTTTCGAGAACTGAATCTGCACATTTAGAAAAACAGAACAAAAATCTGCACATTTAGAAAACACTTTCTTGTCTTGACGGACAACTTCTTACTATCTAAATATATATAACTGAAAGGTGACTGACTGACATAGTGATCTATCAACGCACAGCCCAAACTGGACGGATCGGGCTGAAATTTGGCATGCAGGTAGATGTTATGACGTAGGCATCCGCTAAGAAAGGATTTTGATCAATTCTACCCCCAAGGGGTAAAATAGGGGATGAAAGTTTGTATGAAACTTTATCAATTTTAAACCGACCGTGCTGAGACTTTGCATGCATAAAGCTACTATGACGTAGGCATCCCCTAAGAAAAGTTTTTAATAAATTCCACCCCTAACGGGATAATATAGGTGAACGAGAGCGAAGCCGTGGGCAAAAACTAGTTACCTTATATGGATACAAGGTCACTGACGTCGCCAATCAAAGCAGATGATCGATTTTCATGAAAAATCTTTTGTATGATGAAGCTAAAACTAGCGGGTCAATTTCTAAAAAATAGCTATCATCCTTTTATTTGATCTACGGGTGCTAGCCCTTAAAATCATTAAGCTATGTCATATGCCTTTAGGCAGCTTGAAAAATCTGACGCTTGTGTTGGCCACTCACACACACGAAAAATATAAATATGAATTGAACATACCTTTACACACATGTTGCTGATGCGTAGTGTTCTCACACGTCTTCGGCTGCGGCTTAGTAGGCTTCGGAGCAGGCTTCGCTCCTTTGATCTCTTTATCCTTCAAATATCCTTCCATATGCAAATAACCCTTCATGAAGTTCTTGCACGGCCCCTTACAAGACGAACACACACAATCGTTAGTCCATTTGCAGTCCGTTTTTGGAGTATCACATGCGTCACTTTCCGATTTCGACTGGCCATTTTTGGCCATGTTTTTGAAGGCTACTGCGTTCAATGTCTGTTTGGCGTTTCGTAACGCTTGAGCGGAGTATTTAGCTAGTAATTCTGGGTTTTGAGACCCGATCACTGATAGTTTCTCTTTGTTTTGTGTGTCTTCGTCCTTTTCGACTTTTAGTGTCTCTTCTATGTCTTCATCTAGCAATTTCGCATCGATACTTGAGCATATGGATATGACGTGTTTTTTGTAAGTTTCGGGGACGGGCAATCCCTGAGTGATGTACGATTTGATTGTATAAAAACTGTCTAGAAGTGACTTTTCGCCTTTCGAGGTTAGAATAGCTTCGCATTTAGCTAACAAGGCGTCGTTTTTGGACTTTTTGTCTTGCTCTTGCTCTTTTGTTTCTGGTTTTTCTTCCTTTTTCACTTTCGGCTCTGGTTTTTTGACGACGCGCACATTAGCTTTGCCTATGATTTTGCTTAGGCCTTTCGCGGCTAGGATCTCGCCTTCGCTTGCGTTTTGACTCTTCGCTGGCGGAGTGACTTTCGAGAAGGCATCTTTTAGTTTTTCCTCTAACTGTTCCAATCTATATAACATCACTAGCCACTCGTCGCCCGTTAGAGCCTTTTTAGGTAAAGTTTGCATGTATAACCTATTCATAAGTCTCAATTTATCTATGAAATAGTCTTTTTTCTTGTCGTTGGATAGAGTAGTGAAATCTGGCACTTGATACTGTTGATTTTCAGTCTTAGTCATAGGCAGTCCGGTCAACTCGGAGATAACATTAGCAGCTATCTCCGGATCGAGTAAAATCCAGCCAGCTAGTTGTTGGGACTCGGAACATCTTTTGATCACATCTATGTATTTGAATTTGAGATTTTTAACTGATGATTTTTTATCTTGTGACATTTTCGATAGTTTCATTATTAGTAAATCAAAAGTGTTGCCAGCCGATGAACTTAGTAATTTTGTAATTTGCTGTAAAGACTCCTTTGAAGCGCTATCGCTATCAGAATCTTTCAAATCTTTATTATTCCTTAGCTCGTCTATTTTCTCTATGATTTTATCACTTTCGTTGCTACACTGCTTCCCGGCTAAATCTTGTATGTAACTGTAAAACTTATCCAACATGGCTTCGATCTCACTTTCTAATAACTCAATCGGTATGCTCTTAAACTTAGTGGCTACGTAGTGCTTCCAGGAATCGAACCTAGACCTAACTAAGTCTCTCAGCTCGTCCATACTTAACGCATCTTTCACAGAATTGTCAAATAACGTCGAAGCCTTAGAATACATTTCGGAATTAATACTATTTTTGGGCAACGCGAATATGTCGCCGTCCTCTTGTAGGCATTTCGCCAAAACTGGACTTTTATTTTGTTTTAAATATTCAAAAACTTTGTTGATCACCACTTGAGCACTTATAGAGAAGAGTAAATCGTTAAAATCTTCCTTATTATTAGATTTCTTCATCATATTCTGTAATTCCTTTTCGTCTTTCAACAGTTCCGATATCTCTTGAGAATCGATTTCGAATGTACCTATGAAATCATCATTTTTAAACTTCCTAGTGCTTTTTCTCTTCGCTGTATTCTTAGTAACTTTAATACTGTCCCTATTCTTATGTAGTTTTAACTCTCTAATTTGTTTTAACGTTTCTGGTGTAAGTTGAGCTTCATTGTTGACATCTGGCAGAGAATTCATGATGGACGCAAATTCTGGCAGTTCGAACGACGCGTTGGCAAATTCCGTTAGCTTAGTGGCAATTTCTGGCATATTCGCTAGAATCTGTGGCATGTTTTCTACAAACTCCGCTAGTTTCGAGTTCGCCACGTTAATATCTATCGGTTCGTCAGAATCTATCTTTTCTAGGAATTCTGCAGAGTTCTTGTCTAGGCTCATCATGACTTCACATATCTGTTCTAGAGATAACGCTCCATCGTCTTTTTCTTTACTGTCTTTGCTGATATTGTTATACGAGTTAATTATATTCTGGCATTCCTCCATAGCTTTCTTGATTTCTAAACCAAACGTCACATATTTGTATATATTCGGATCTTTAGCTTCAACGTCCGGGTCTTCAATTTTAATCTCACTCTCTTCTTTGACTAAAACTGGAGTCCTTCTAGCGTCAATGGGGAAATGTATTTCAGGGGTCGCTTGAGACTGGAAGTCGATAACTTTGTCATTCCTATTCAAAAACTTATTCACCGTGAGCAATCTCTGACTCGGTTTGGGAGTATACACTGGCAGCGGTTCGGTGGTAGTCGGAGACATTTCTTGTAGGGGAGGGCTGACGGATTCGGGATACTTAGTTTCCTCTTGAGCGTCAGAATTTAGCGCGAAGTTAGCAAACTTCGCTAAGCACTCCTTCATATCCTTGCACAGATCTTGGTCCTTCTCGCCGACTATGGTTTCGGTGTCGCTGATGTTGTCTTCTCTTTCTAGCGGGAAGGCTTCCGGCGGGTCCACTTCCTTGTGTTCGTGTTTGAGTTCGAGCAGCTCTGGCTGCGCGGGCGCCTTCTGTTTGAGGAGCTGCAGTATCTTGTGAGGCTTGGAGAGGGGGGAGGCGGGCTTCAGCTTGCGCTTGGGCGCTGTGGGCAGTCGCGGCAGCTTGGGGCTGGCCGAGCGACGTTTGCGCCGCGGAACCTCCTCTATTAACGTCACGTTGCTATCCGGTAGGCTGGAAAGAATTTATTTGCGGTCATACTATATCATCATCAGTCCAGTGCTGTAGCAAGGCCTCTCCCAAAGATTCTTCTTTCCATGGAAGGATATTGCTATACTCACCACGCTTGGCGGGTGGTTTGACGAGCGCAGTTTCTTAGGCTTCTTGAACTTCCGACGCTATTGCCCATCGGATTCATTTTGAAGCTGGGGAAGGATAGGTATTCGTTGGATCTGGGAAGGGAATAAAGGTATCGGGATACTACTAACCCGGGTGAATGGGGGAAAGTAGCAGCTCGGAAGGCCGGGAGCGTACCCGATGCCATACCTGACACCACCGGACAGGCAGTTGGGGATGACATCCCAGACTCGTTGGCGGCCATTGAAATACGACAAATGCCTTAAAGCAGCTCGAAAAAGCTATCATTTAACACATTCAATAAGAATTAAAGAAATAATGTTTGTAATTAATCATCACATACAGTTAATACCAAAACATGTGCATGTTAGTCATTCAAGTGTTTGGTCGGTAAGCCGAGTTGGTCTGGAGACATATAAAAGTGATTTAGAATCACAGGTTGAGTTCCAAAAAATGTTATTTCTCCCATTTTATTAAATTAATTTATGTATATAATGCAGATTATTGTTGTACTTATTTAAGATATTTGTTATGATATAGGTCGACAAACGAACAAGCGGGTCACCTGATGTTAAGTGATCACCACTGAACATGAACAACTGCAACACCAGGGTGTAATAAGAGCGTTGCCGGCCATTCATGACATAAACAAGAATATTTTTTATTTTTATTTTCTGTATGAAATTCAAAATATGTTAAATACATATAATCACGCCTGTTTCCCGTGAGGGTACGCAGACACTATGGATCACCACTTGCTACGATCCTTACAAATCTCTCTTTAGCTTCCTTTACACTCATTACTCTCCATAGATGCTCTACGGTTTCGGGTACTTCTATACAATATTATATTTAATATTTTTAACACCAAAAAGTTTGTCTATGCCTAGCTTACCTTTCGCGCTCCTGTCGCAGCTGGTCCTCTAGCCACATCCGTAGTCTATGGTAGTAGAGCTGCTGATCTCGCATATGCATCACTTTACGACGAACCTGCGGTGAACCAAACACACATATTGAGCTTGATATTTAAGGCGCTGCGCATCAGAAGAATACCGTAAAACGTCTATTTTTTCGTCGCGCAGTTAGCTTTATTTTCCATGGAATACTAACATGAAAAAAATATGAAGTACAGTTCAAAGACCAAAAGAAATGATTACATCAAAATATTTTCAAAAAAATATTTAAAGCCTAGCAAAGAAAAGCTTTTTTGGTAATAAAATACCAAAAAGCTATATCCAGAAAAAGTTTCGTCACGAATTACTTGATATTTTCAGCGACAACTACCAACTTTTTTACGTCTATAAAAAGTATAACTAAGTGAGCAAGATGGATACCTAAAAAAACAATATTTGGTTATAATTATTGAATTATGAATTAATAGTGAAAATTAACACGGAAATGGCAGACACGGGTTTGAAATGAGACTGGTGACAGGCCAACCGGTATCGCCACTTTCTTTCAATGAATGAATGAATGAACCTTATTTCATTCAGAGTATATAATATATCGCATGTCGAAAAGCACACGAGAAACAAAGAAACAAAACAAATGATGATGATAAACCAACCTCATTGAACCTCTGCAGGTGATACTCGGGACATAGCGCGCGACAAGGCTGGTGATGATGCGCGGGGGGCGGCGAGCCCGGCGCGGGGGGAGGGGGGGCACGGCCTCCCACAAGCTGCATGCACACCTGAGTCACAACAAATGTCTGTTTACCACCTAAAGCTTACCACTGTGTCGTAGAATGCGATAAGCTGCTGTGCTTAAGGCGTTCGCCTGTAGACCCGGGGGTCGTGGGTTCGATTCTTACGGGAAGCATACTTCGTTTAGTTGCGTCCAGTTTGGTTAGGACATTGCAGGCTTGAATCACCTGATTGTCAGATAATAAAGATGATTCCGTGCTTCGGAAGGCACGTTAAGCCGGGGGTCCCGGCTGCCATCTGGTAGTCGTTAAAGGAACCACGTCAGAGGCCGAGAGGCGGTTCCGAAGAACTCTGACACCAGGGTGTGCATGGTCGATTGACCGTGACACCTACACGAAATGATGATCATGCCGAGGCGACTTATAAACATGGTACTACTGGATTCAAACCACCGAGAAATTCCCGGCGCCATAGCCACAACCCCCTAAAAGAAACTACGTCAAACAATACTTACAGTGGACAGTTTCTTCTGCTTCCGGTACACCTGTAGCTGTCGCCGATGCACTTCCGGTAAACGGCGGTACATCGCCATCAACTTCCGGTCCACCTCCGACAAGCCCATGTCCACGCGTTTCCTGTAACGAAGATATTACAAATGAATCTGCTCTCTAGTAAGCAGCAGCGAGGAAGAAGACCGAGCCATTGGGTCATAACCTCCACCAACCCAAGATGGCCGCTGCATCTTATCTGCTTGCGATATGGCAATTCCATTAGTCGATTATTTCGTTCGTAATAACACTAACGAATGTCTAAAAATGGAATATAACTCGGCACTGTCGGCCGAACCGGCACAGTTTGTATTCAACCAGTGATCAAGAAATAAAATCAAGAAATACTTTGGCTAGCTCCGTGGCGCAGCGGTCAACACGCCAGCCTGCGACACGAGAGTGCCCGGGTTCGATCCCCAGCCAGGTCAAGATGGAAAATGATCTTTTTCAGATTGGCCTGGGTCTTGGATGTGTATCTATATTTGTATTTGTTATAAAATATAGTATCGTTGAGTTAGTATCCCATAACACAAGTCTCGAACTTACTTTGGGCTAGCTCAATCTGTGTGATTTGTCCGTATATATTTATTTATTAATAAAAACCGTATAAATCTTTGCATATATGTTGTTGCATGCATATATCTTTAAAACTACGCAATATCCATTGCGTAGTTTGTAAAAAAAGTGATGTAAAAAAGATGAGTACTATCCTTTTTTTTATGATATAGGACGGCAAACGAGCAAGCGGGTCACCTGATGGTAAGCAATCATCGCTGCCCATGGACAACTGCAACACCAGGGTGTGACAGCAGCGTTGCCGGCCTTTCAAGGAGTTGGGGGAAGGAAATGGGGAGGGGAAGGATGGGCCACCGGCTCTCTCACTCACATAGAAGCGGTAAAGCTTCTACTCAGACATGGATTTTCTGTGAGAGTGTGGTACTTCCCCGGACGAGCCGGCCCATTCATGCTACTTGTAATTCATTTTGCCGGTAGCGTGGTTCTACCACGACTAAAACACGACTATACCTGGCTTCTTGGTCGCTCTTGTCGTTGGTCGCGGGCCAGTCGTCGCAGTGCTTCAGTACGCGGTCCATGAGTCTCTCGATCGACGCTATGGATCTGTAACGAAGCGGTTTTAAGTTCTAATAAAGAAAAATCAAGGTATACAGTTGAAGTTTAAGAATATAGTTATAATAACTTTCACTCGCGGTTCCTCGGGAACAGAACTTTTCCCCGGGATAAAATGTACACTATGTCCTTCTCCGTACCTCAGACAACGGGTACGCAAAATATCATCACGATCGGTTCAGTAGATAGGGCGTGAAGGCGTAACAAACAAACTCACTTTCGCATTTAAAATATTAGTTAGGATTATCGCGATGCTCCCAGAATGGAATAGTCTAGAACTTTCCCGAACACCGTCTGTCATGCTAATACATACATTTTCCGTCCCACTCACACATATGTATTCTATCCCGTTCACACACAGTCTCAAATATTCTACATCTTCACATGGTTTGACACGATCAATCGACCATGCACACCCTGGTGTCAGAGTTCTTCGGAACCGTCTCTCGGCCTCTCGTGGTCGACCCCCGGGTCAACAGGCAAACGCCTTAACCACTGGATCACGGAAGTAGGCAAGCAAAACAAAGCTCATAAACATCAAGGCCTCTCCAACCCGTCTGACCAGCGAGGAGAGTGTAGGCCAAATCCTCTGTCTGCTCTGGCCAAGTATGGCTCCGGTAGTACAGAGAGGATCATGCTTCTGCAGTGGAGACTAAAAAGACCTGATGATGACTAACCGGCACAGGTGTCTGACGGTGCGGCACAGTTCCTGTCCTCGGCCAGGCCCCGCCTCTCCGCCAGACTCCACCGCCGCGGCCGCAGCCAGAAGCAGTTCTGATGCAGAGTCCAGAGACGACGATGATAGGCCCAGCGACGCCGTGCCAGAGTTCGCATCAGACTCCGATACTGAAAACAATTATAATTCATGAATACAGTTATAAATCCATAATTCGGCCCACTACCAATGGTACCCATACCATTCGCGCAGGTACGCTAATGGATCAGTAACCGAGGTAAGGCCGAACATCAAAGAACCTGGTCAACCCTGGACACATGCCGACAAGCTAGGGAAACCTTGCCTGTCATAAACAGCAAGCTCTCAAAACGCATGCTGGCGTTACCAAGGGTAAAATTACGACTCCTTATAGGAGTAATTACCGGGCACTGCTCGTTAAACAAACACCTATTTGTTATAGGAATCACTAACAGTCCCCTTTGCAGAGGCTGCCTACAAGCTGAAGAAACTGCGAAGCATCTCCTACTGGAGATGCTTCGCAGTTATGCCCAAGCCCAAGCATAGCATCTACTAGAGAGGAGTTCCTGGGACATCCGGGGACCATGAGCGAGGCGTGCAGCACACCCTCTGCAGTCCTACGTTTCCTCGACGAGCTGGGATGGCTCGAGTAAAACAACAAGAACGAAAATGAGGGAGAGAGCAGTCTCTCCAAGGCTGAAGACCGGTAGAAAGAACGTCTTCAGCTCACACACAATGGGCCTAAACGAGAGGCCTAAGTGTGGAAAAATGCCCACGGAACCAGGTGAACCAGGTGAATCCATGAATAATAAATAAATATATACGGACAAATCACACAGATTGAGCTAGCCCCAAAGTAAGTTCGAGACTTGTGTTATGGGATACTAACTCAACGATACTATATTTTATAACAAATACATATATAGATACCCATCCAAAACCCAGGCCAATCTGAAAAAGATCATTTTCCATCTTGACCTGGCCGGGGATCGAACCCGGGCACTCTCGTGTCGCAGGCTGGCGTGTTGACCGCTGCGCCACGGAGCTAGTCTATTTTTAATTAATACGGACGATACTAACGTGAGAACGGTTAGAGATAGATGCGTAATAGATACTACTACTATTGGTGCTGCTCCGGAACGTGACATTTCCCGTACATGCAGTCAGTATTCATCGATTTATAAGCCCTTATCACGTCAAAGAAAAGTTTATAGTATAATGTCTGATGTTGTTTAGATAATGGTACGAAACCCTTTGTGCGCGAGTCCGACTCGCACTTAGCTGATTTTATGATAGCTTTTCAATAAAAAGGCCATTTGCCATTTTGATATAGGCACAAATATGTTAATTGCTGAGAATTGGTAAGATTGTTTCACCGTGTTTGTGATATATCAAATAAATATTTTTTTCTTTCTTTCTTTCAAAAAACTCACAGTCATCAAGGTCACCGGTGGCGTTAGAGTCGCTGGCGTCGAGATCTTCGTTCTGCTCCATCGGATCTGATGACGCCGGCTGCTCGCCGCTATCTGGTGGCCTGCAACATACATTGTCATAGTTTACAAAATGCTATTACAGAAAAATATTGTAGTTGAAATATAGCATCGTGGAAGGTCCAACACTACTCGGCAGGAATCGACACACGTGTCCCTGCTCTAAGATGTTTTGATTTTATTTCGACAGTCGGTCGCAAATGTATGTATGATCCATACGCCCTGTGAAATTATACCAATAATCATCATCATCATCAGGTCCTTTTTAGTCTCCACTGCAGGAGCACGTCTCCCTCTGTACTACTAGGGCCATACTTGGCCAGAGTAGCCAGAGGACTTGGCCTACACTCTCCACGCTGGCCAGACGGGTTGGAGAGGTCTCTTAGATGTTTATAAGCTTTGTTTTGCTTGTATTTCCCAAGTCGCCTTCTTCGACATCCACGGAAAGAATTGGAGTGGTCCTATTCTACTCTGCCGGAAACCACACGGCTAATACTTTTAATACAGGTTTTTAAATATTTATTGTAGAAACACACACTAAAAATACAATTACAATTAATAAAAGTGTACTACTGCAGTAGCCGTGTGGTTTCGTTCTGTCTCTGTCCTGACAATTACCTAGCAAGACAAAGACGGCACGAGAATTTGAGTCGTGATTAGTTACTTTCTTTTGAGAATTCGGGGGTAAGTTACGTACTTGGCGCCAGTCCCATCGCCTTGCTGCAACTCCCTGCCTTCCGCTTCGGGCTGAACGTCGTTCGGAGCCTGCAGAAGAGAACACTTTAAACTTAATCACAACAGCATGAGATTTCAATACTATCATATCTCAACCTCCAGTCCACTGCTGGACATAGGGCTCCCACGAGAGTTTTGTTTGTACATAATTCTGTGACTTCAAAAGGGTCCAATTGAAGACCAGCGCTGGCAGTTGTGTACGGCCAGCAAAAATCAAAACGTTTATTTAGAAAATAGGTCTTTGCAGGCACTTTTTCACGTCAAATCACATTAAAGGATCTAATTTAATCTATTAATTATTAACTAGCTTTCGCCCGCGGCTCCGCCCGCGTCAATGTCGATCCCTCGGGAATAGTACTTTTTCCCGGGACAAAAGATGTTCTTCTCCGTACTCCAGAGAACTTGTATGCAAAATTTCATGATGATCGGTTCAGTAGTTACGACGTGAAAACTTAACAAACAAACAAACAAACTCACTTTCGCATTTATAATATTATATAGTAAGGATAAGGATTAATGTGCAAAAGCTACAGACTACTAGCGTTTCGGAACCGACCACTGCAGAGAAGAAACGGTACTTACTTCCAGGTTGAAGACCTCGGTCGGTTTTTTACGTTCCCATGCCCCCCCCCCCCCCCCCCCCCCCTCATAATCGTCTCGCGCCTTATTAGATACGGGGCGCCACCGATTTCTTTGTACCCGGCCACAGTGGTACACTCCGTGTACGTGAGAGTTCGGGCACCGATGACCTTGAGCCGGGGCGTGTAAGCGAGAAGAGTATCAACCCTAGGTTGATACTCACTACGCACTTCGTGGCTGCGGTGTGAGCCGTGCGAGAGACGCATCATCATCATTTCGAGTAGGTGTCACAGTCAATCGACCATGCACACCCTGGTGTCAGAGTTCTTCGGGACCGCCTCTCGGCCTCTGACGTGGTTCCTTTAACGACTACCAGATGGCAGCCGGGACCACCGGCTTACCGTGCCTTCCGAAGCACGGAATCATCTTTATTATCAGACAATCAGGTGATTCAAGCCTGCAATGTCCTAACCAAACTGGAAACAACTAAACAAAGTATGCTTCCGGTGGGAATCGAACCCACGACCCCCGGGTCAACAGGCAAACGCATTAACCACTGGACCACGGAGGCTGTTAAAGAGACGCAAACACAACAGACACAGCCCTCGAGCAAGGCAGGCGGCGACGCCCGTCCCCCGCCCCGCGCGCCTCTCAATGCCCCGAACCCCCCGCGCAAATCCAGATACACACAGCCGCAAGCGATTTTCCGTGCACTTTTTGCGTTATCTATAAATTTCTTTGGTACCTGGTCGCCTAATATGGTCAAGCCAGTCCTGTTAGACCTTATACACCGTGTAAATAGACCCTCGACATTCCCTTAACGGGGTGACTCAGCCCACCAATATGAACAACTTTTCCTATGGGAACAATGCTGGGAACTCAAAAAAAAATTCGTCCTTCCCATACAAACTGGCCGGGCGGCGGAACTCTTTTGTATGGAAATGACGAAATTTTTTTTGAGTTCCCAGCATTGATCCCATAGGTTTGCGGTAATACTCGCCTTGCCGGGGTCGTCTTGCTTGCCGCCGTTGAACTCGTTCACCGCCTGCATGATGCCGAAGAACGATATCCGCGAGCAGAACAACCTGCAACACATTATATATCTTACTATAACATTAATACACAAAATAAAATTAATCAAAAATGCCACCCTGAATTGTGCCTGGCTCAAAGGTACCCATAATACTAGCTACGTTTCCCCTTTGGATAGCTATGGATATCCTTTGAACCAGGTACCACCCAGAGCGGTAGTCATACCCACGGTCCCTTAAGCGACGTCCGATCTCCCAAATAAAGTCCTTGCCTTCCGGGCACCACGGGCCGGCTGTCTCAACAGCAACCGGCACGAATTCATAGTTGGAGGACAGCACCGAATATTTTGTCATTTTTTGAGCCGCCGCTGCTTTAGCAGCAGCGCCCGGCAGCCGTGAAGTGTTTGCGAGATAAGTAGCCGCAAAGGTGCTTACACAAGTTGCGTCTCATAAAAGACATCGCCCCCTCTGCCACGGTTTTTACGTAATCCCATCTGGTCGTTTGCCATCCGTTCTAGAAAGACCCGGAGGTTCCAATTGGCACGGAATATTTGCCGAAACTAGCGCCCTACGTTTTACTATATTACGAACGGAAAGTACATAGACCTAGGTCGCACGTTCAATTTTGAAATTAAACCCGTATGAAATTTTTTTACGATATTTTATTTCTTAATTTATTAAGAGTATATCAAAATAGCATTGTGAATGCAAAATAAAACACTTATAAAAATATTGCATGGCTTCCTACATATTAGTTGATTGCAAATTCATTGTAAAATGAGTTGAATCAAATACCTCACTTGTAAAAGTCGGGTAATTGTGTTAGGTGACGTAAGCCTTAGCGTATTAGGGGAATGGGATATGGTGGAGAATTCTGGCGCCGAGATTGAATGGTGCGATAGCTCAGATGGCAGAGCGTAGCGTACATAGACCTAGGTCGCCGGTTCAAGTCCCGCCCGCATGAAATTTTTTCACCATATTTTATTTCTTAATTTATTAAGAGGCAAATTTTAGGACCAATACGCCAAGATACACATTCCGCATCGGGATGAACTTTGAACTCGAGGATCTGATTAACAAACCCATCCTCAGGTTCTGCAAGTCACAAAGGCAATGGGCAGGCCCTCTGGAAAGAATGGATGACACCAGAGCTCCCAAAAACAATTATATAAGGTTAATTTAACCTAGTTCAATTCTAAGACACAAGTCTGCGTGTTTTCCGCTAAGAAGACCCCATTCAACATAGCACCGAAGTTCCAAGACACCCCCCTTACCATTTCTAAGAGTATTGGGATCCTTGGATATATGGATACCTGTCATTAATATCATACCATACGAGTCGTTTTCAAGGTCAAAGCAGCTTGAAAAAATCTGACAGCAGTGTTGGCCACTTACAGCTACGAAAATCAAACAGAGTACTCACCTGAGCAGTTGTTTCCGTTGCTGAGCGCACAGCGTCCGCGGCGTGAGACAATCGCAGCGGTGCTGGTAGCCCGACCAAGCGGTTACTGCAACAAGTACACCCGGGTGTTACATATCTGCTGCTTACTGATCTGGTTTGGCGGGAACAAGCATGGCTTTTATTGGAAAATATTTAGCCGTGTGGTTTCCGGCCTATATTTTAATTATACTTTACTAGCTTTCGCCCGCGGCCCCGCCCGCGTTAATGTCGCTCCCTCGGGAATAGTACTTTTTCCCGGGATAAAAGGTAGCCTATGTCCTTCTCCGCACTTTAGAGAACTTGTATGCAAAATTTCATGGTGATCAGTTCAGTAGTTACGGCGTGAAAGCGTAACAAACAAACAAACAAACAAATAAACAAACAAACAAACTCACTTTCGCATTTATAATATTAGTAAGGATACTTGGACCATTGGCCGTGTGGTTTCCGGCAGAGTAGAATAGGACCACTCCTAGTCTTCCCATGGATGTTGTAAGAGGCAAGTTAAGAAATACAAGCTAAACAAAGCTCATAAACATCAATGAGACCTCTCCAAGGCTTAACGTGCCTTCCGAAGCACAGAATCATCTTTATTATCAGACAATCAGGTTATTCAAGCCTGCAATGTCCTAACCAAACTGGAAACAACTAAACAAAGTATGCTTCCGGTGGGAATCGAAACCACGACCCCCGGGTCAACAGGCAAAAGCCTCAACCACTGGACCACGGAAGTACTTAATGGAGGTCGTAAGAGGCGTCTAAGGAAATACAAGCTATATATAATACAAGGCATAGGTAGTACAGAGTCATGCTCCTGCAGTGGAGACTGGAAGGACCGGATGATGATGATGATTAATAGGCTAGTTTCCTGGGTCGTAATAATAACATAACGATTAGTCCGTCAGTTAGATAATCAAAAAATATAGGACACGTATTTTTTCTTTTATCAAATAAACAATAAATAATAAAGATAAAGCGCATCAAAGTTCAGGAGTGGGGGCTCGTGACGTCAAAGTTTGCTAAAAAGTGTAGCAAACTATGACGTCACGCGGAACTTCAAAGGGCTATATCTTTATTATTTTTTGTCTAATCGACAACAGAAAAAATACGTGTCCAATATTTTTTGAATATCTAACTGACGGACTAATTATATTTTTTTAGGAAACTAGCCTATTAGTCGGGCCGGTAAAAAAATATTTGCACAGCAAGATTTTACAATTGGGGCAGCAGAGAAAACATTCGGATAAGCTTTGGCTTTCCACCTGGACCGAATGAGGGCAGAAAAGAAGTTAGGTTCAGGTTATTTTTTTTATGAGCCCCCGGAACGACTGAGGGCAGAAAAGAAGTTAGGTTCAGGTTATTTTTTTTATGAGCCCCCGGAACGACTGAGGGCAGAAAAGAAGTTAGGTTCAGGTTATTTTTTTTATGAGCCCCCGGAACGACTGAGGGCAGAAAAGAAGTTAGGTTCAGGTTATTTTTTTTTATGAGCCCCCGGAACGACTGAGGGCAGAAAAGAAGTTAGGTTCAGGTTATTTTTTTTATGAGCCCCCGGAACGACTGAGGGCAGAAAAGAAGTTAGGTTCAGGTTATTTTTTTTATGAGCCCCCGGAACGACTGAGGGCAGAAAAGAAGTTAGGTGACCATAAGTTGCTGCCCAACTAGCTATTTTAGCTGACATAAAATTGTCGAGCTTCTCTGTTTTTTGGAAGGAAAGTTAAGCCGTTGTTCCCTGCTGTTATCATTAAAAGCATGTTGACCTCTCAACCACGAAGCGGCTCGATCGGGTCACGTAACAACCGAAAATCTATTGTGTCTGCGTTTCTCGCGCTTGGTGGGATGGGATGCCTTCAGGCAGCTTGAACAATGCTGCTGCTGCAGCTGCCAGCACGTGCTACAATACATACAGTCACGGTGCGGCAGCTGCCAGCACGTGCTACAAAAGGCTAGTTACTTGGGTCGTAATAATAACATAACAATTAGTCCGTCAGTTAGATAATCAAAAAATATTGGACACATTTTTTCTTTTGTCAAATAAACAATCCTTACTAATATTATAAATGCGAAAGTGAGTTTGTTTGTTTATTTGTTTGTTTGTTACGCTTTCACGCCGTAACTACTGAACCGATCATCATGAAATTTTGCATACAAGTTCTCTGGAGTACGGAGAAGGACATAGGCTACCTCTTATCCCGGGAAAAAGTACTATACCCGAGGGATCGACATTGACGCGGGCGGAGCTGCGGGCGAAAGCTAGTAAAGAATAAAGATAAAACGCGTCAAAGTTCAGGAGTGGGGGCTCGTGTCGTCAAAGTTTGCTAAAAATTGTAGCAAACTATGACGTCACACGGAACTTCAAAGGGCTATATCCTTATAATTTTTAGTTTGATCGACAAAAGAAAAAATACGTGTCCAATATTTTTTGAATTTCTAACTGACGGACTAATTATCTTTTTTTAGGAAACTAGCCTATACATACAGGCCAAGTCCTCTGGCTGCTCTGGCCAAGTATGGCACTAGTAGTAAGAGGGTCGTGCTCCTGTAGTGGAGACTAAAAAGGACCTGATGATGATGATGATGATAGGCTATACATACGGTCTCGGTGCGCGGCGTGCGGCGGGGTGCGGCGCGCCATGTGTCGCAGGCGCGCGGCGGCGCTGCAGCGCTGTTGCGGCGCCAGCTGTATCGCCACCAATCGGCGCGCGCGTTCAGCCCACGCCGCGCGGGCCGCGCTGTCTGCCCCACTGCCCACGGGCACCATGTCCACCTGGGTATACAACACAGGACATGTTCAAAACATGTTCAAGACCAAAAAAAAATAATAGGCTAGTTTCCTGGGTCAAAATAATAACATTGCAATTAGTCCGTAATTGAGGTAATCAAAAAATATTGGATACGTATTTTTTCTTTTGTCAATTAAACAAAAAATTATAAAGATATAGCGCTTCAAAGTTCATGAGTGGGGGCTCGTGACGTCAAAGTTTGCTAAAAAGAGTAGCAAACTATGACGTCACAAGGAATTTCAAAGAGCTCTAACTTTACGATTGTTTGTTAAATCGAAAAAAGAAAAAATACGTATCCAAAGTTTTTTAACTAATTAGTACTAGCCTATTTAAAAACGTTTATTTAATATAGGTCATTTGGACACTTATTAATTGTCATATATTTTCAACTGAGAATTGTTGACGTCAGTAATTTACTTATGGCTAAGTTTAATGCCGCTTCCAAAGCGGAGTGCACAAGAAGCGGCAACAAACTGCACAGCGCATTTTCTCCAATCGAACTAACCCCCCCCCCCCCCCCCCTTGTCAGCAAAAAGTAAGAAATGCTATTCCTCCCTCTTTTTGGTAATTTTTTACGTAAGCATCATCTTTCAATCTCTGCATTTGATACACAAACGTATTCATACATACTATCACGCCTGTTTCCCATGGGGGTAGGCAGAAACTAGGAACCTCCACTTGCTACGATTTTTACAAACCTCTCTCGCTTCGTCTACATCCATCACTCTCTTCATGCATGCTCGTCGGTTTCGGGTACTCCTAACTTGCCCTTCGGCAAGAACGTCCGTAATCTGGTCACGGTATGTGCGTCGAGGCCGGCCCTGACCAACTCTTACATTTGATTCATTTTCACAATAATATGTATGTACTTTTGTTAATTTCGCGAAATGTTGCTAACATCATTACTATGATGCAAACACTAGTCAAAACTAAGCCAAGAACCCAACCCCCTCACAGCAAACGTAATATTTCAATGACCCCAAGATACTCGAAAAATTCATTTTTGCTGGAAGCAATAGGGATTTAGTTGTGGAGAGCCAGGCTACAGGAAAAATACATTTTTGCTAGTAGTAATAGGCTGCTCTTCCAGGAAATTACCACACCAGAAAATCGGCGTTTGAGTGGAATCTTTCCCGCTTCTATGCTTCGTTCGATGAGTGAGAGAGCCGGAGGCCCATCATTCCCCCTAACTCCTTGAAAGGCCGGCAACGCTCCTGTCACACCCCAGTGTTGCAGTTGTCCATGGGCAGCGGTGATCGCTTACCATCAGGTGACTCGCTTGCTCGTATGCCGCTCCTATATTATAAAAAAAAACCCCAACTGTCCCCACCCCCTGCAAGTGAAATGGTCCACTCGTAATATGAGATTTGAACTCTTGGCATCTTGGATTGTCAATATACGTCTCCTAACTGAACAATCGAATCGTCATTAAAGATGGCCCTCTATATTGCTTATTCGAAGCTTTTTTTTTTGTTATGGATAAGCAAACAAGTATACAATACAGAATCTTGTAAAAATGTTTGTTTATGTGATTTTCTTTTGGTCTAGTTTACCGTTAATGTGTTGGGTCAGTGCATAGAGGGACTCCTCCGTGCTTTTTGTGGCATGAAGCCATACTGGCGAGTACTGAGTTTCGTTAGTAGATGATGTTTCAGTCGAACTACCTACATCTTTTCAAAGATTGCATTTTGTTATAAAATATTTAGGTCGCGCGCAGCACTGCGTATGTAAAAAATCAGTACCATGAAAACGTACGTACATTATCTGTTCGGTGTAAGAACACCTATGACGTCGGCTAGCTGGCGTGGCCACCCTTGCATTTAGATATCCTAACTAATATTATAAATGCGAAAGTAGTTTGTTTGTTACGCCCTCACGTTGTAACTACTGAACCGATCATCATGAAATTTTGCATAGACATTATCTGGGGTACGGAGAAGGACATAGGGTACATTTTATCCCTTTAAAAGTACTGTTCCCGAGGGATCGACAATGACGCGGGCGGAGCTGCGGGCGAAAGCTAGTCTTTAACATTTTTGTAACATTTACATATTTACATAATATTATAAATGCGAAAGTAGTTTGTTTGTTACGCCTTCACGTTGTAACTACTGAACCGATCATCATGAAATTTTGCATAGACATTATCTGGGGTACGGAGAAGGACATAGGGTACATTTTATCCCTTTAAAAGTACTGTTCCCGAGGGATCGACAATGACGCGGGCGGAGCCGCGGGCGAAAGCTAGTCTTTAACATTTTTGTAACATTTACATTTCAGGAATAAAGTGAAGTGAGTTTAAAACATACGCTTTTCTCAACATCTTAACAATATCTTGGACCCTGGACGGCACGCAGGACAAATATTTCCATCTTGAAGGA
The DNA here is from genome assembly GCA_947532085.1 of Elegia similella. Lineage (NCBI taxonomy): Eukaryota > Metazoa > Arthropoda > Insecta > Lepidoptera > Pyralidae > Elegia > Elegia similella. Next base: position 4,446,063 of record OX383950.1, on the reverse strand, counting down.
ACTTAAAATTGACCAGAGGCTCCTTAGTACTTGCCTCCAGAGAGTACTTCAATACTTTGGCCATATTGCCAGAAAACCCTCCGATAACCTGGAGAAACTTATGGTGACCGGTAGGATGGAAGGAAAAAGATCTAGGGGCCGTAGCCCGATACGATGGTCTGACCAGATAGAAGAACACCTGAACACGAAGATCTCCAAGGCACTGGACCAAGCAAAAGATCGCAAAAAATAGAGGGAGATCGTTGGAAAGTTAGGTCGGGCACATCACGACGCTCAGCAGTGAGCAGACGACTGAAGGAGGAGGAACAATATCTTAAAACAGTGTGTCACCCACCTTGAAGGTCATAGTGGAAGCCGCCTTGAAGTTCTCCAAGATGTTGCAGAATCTCTCGAACGCGTGCTCTTTGGTCAGCGGCAGCTCCAGCTTGCGACAGAGGCACGTGTCGTTGACGATCTGAGAGCTGATCTCGTTCTGCTGAGATAGGAGGGTGAGCTGCTCGTGGATTATCTCCAAGTCTGTGAAATTAAAAAATAATGTATTATCTTCAAACTCCTTAAATTTTATAAGATGTCGTAAGAGGCGACTGAGGAAATACAGGCTAAACGAAGCTCATAAACATCAGTGAGACCTCTCCAACCCGTCTGGCCAGCGAGGAGGGTGTAGGATAAATCCTCTATCTGCTCTGGCCAAGTATGGCTTCGGTAGTACAGAGAGGGTCATGCTCCTGCAGTGGAAACTAAAAAGACCTTATGATGATGACCCTAGTCAATCGTAATTCAGATTACCGCCATAAATCAAAGTAAATATATTTGATTGCAAGTCTCATTATCCTAGTCACCACAAGGCTAATGGTGACCAGGATTATTTGCTTTCAATCCCAACAAAAAAAACCGGCCAAGTGCTAGTCGGACTCACGCACGAATGGTTTCGTACCGTTATCTATAAACAGCAAAAAAATCATGTCTATTGTATGGGAGCACCATTATATATTTATTTTATTCATTTTTTTTTTGTTATAGCGGCAACATAAATACATCATATGTGAAAATTTCAACTGTCAAACTATCACGGTTCATGAGATACAGCCTGTAATTTTTTTGTGGGAGATCAGTGGTGTAGGAGTAAAAAGGCGTACCGTGGTCGGGCAGGGTCGCGCGGCGCAGTCGCGGCAGGTCCCAGCGCTGGGGCGCCGCGGGCGCCGCGGGGCGCAGCCTCAGCGCGCGGACGATGCTCACCGCGCTCGCCACTGACGCGCCGCCTGCGACACCACACTCAAACAATATACACGGGGAAATTTTGATCGTTCTGAACCCTTAGGTGATTCAGCCCATCGATGTGGACAACTCAATATCAAGTTGTATTCCTCTTGATCATTCAATCATGCTTACATTATTATAAACTAGCTTTCGCCCGCGGCAGGGTAGCCTATGTCCTTCTTCGCACTCCAGAGAACTTGTATGCAAAATTTCATGATGATCGGTTTGTTTGTTTGTTACACTTTCACGCCGTAACTACTGAACCGATCATCATGAAATTTTGCATACAAGTTCTCTGGAGTACGGAGCCTTTTATCCTGGGAAAAAGTACTATTCCCTAAGGAACGACATTGACGCGGGCGGAGCCGCGGGCATAAACTAGTCCCCAATAAACCTTTTATTATGGAAGCACTTCATTCACCACTACCCATAGTGCAATTTTAATATTAATGTATGTATGTACCTCTCCATAAGTCTATTTATTTTTACTATTTTATTTTTTAACTAGCTGCCCCGGCGAACTTCGTTTCGCTATAAGTTAAAAACTATCCTATCTCTCAAGTTGGATCGAACTGCACATGGTGTGCGAATTTTATTATAATCGGTTAAGTGGTTTAGGAGTCCATTGAGGACAAACATTGTGACACGAGATTTATATATATATTAAGATATTAAAACAGATTACCCTAAATTTCAGATAGTTTCTAGTTTGGGAAAACTAAATCGTAACGTAACGGCGCGCGTCTCTTTGCATCGCGCCGCATGATGGCGCCGGGCTCACTACAATAATCGACTTTATGCAACATACTATTAAGGTTGTTTTGACTCTGCGCCTCTTGTGGCGCGCCTCCGCCGCACTGCATCTGTTAGTTTCTTGCATAAGACTTTCACTCCCCGTGTCGGTATCGAAAACATACCTACGCGCGGCGACACCTTCGAAGCGGTAAAACCAGGCAATCCGGTAAGAATGACGCGCCTTTGGTCACATGTGTTCATCGAACCGACTTCAACGAATTAAGAATCGTTTATTCAGAGCTATAAGAATAAAATTGGCTTGCCATGGATTCAATAACTATCTAAAAAAGGTGCTGCGTTCTGACGCGAGCTAAATTACACCGTATCGCTAACTACATTGAGTTGATATTTCTTTGAATACCTTTGCAGCGTGCGACTTCTGTACGTGAATACTAGTACTTATTCTGTGGTTTGGATAGTGCCGTAGCCACACAAATTATTATAAGGGAAACTCGATTATACTGGCATCTTCCAACCCGAGCCCGATGTCTCTTCCAGATTACCCAGGGAAATTTATCTGCAGGTCATATTCATCCACTAATCCCGAACAGAGAGCCGGAAGCCAATCCTTTTCCTCCCCTTGAATCTTTCCTCAACTATTTAAAAGGCCGGGGAACGCTCGTGTCACGCCCTGGTGTTGCAGTTGTCCGTGGGCAGCGGTGATCACTTACCATCAGGTGACTCGCTTGCTTGCCGTTCTGTATCATAAAAATAACATGTTTAACCATCATTTTAATGATTGGAGGGTTTCACAAATGCTGTCAACAATACCTCTCGTCACAGTGCTGCCACCTAGGGGGAAAAATCGTTAACGAAAACTCTCATTATAATAATAAATATATAGAGGGACATATCACACAAATTTATCTAGCCCCATAGTAAGTTATGAACTTGTGTCATAGGATACTCAACGACACTATATTTTATAATAGATACTTATATAGATAAACATCCAAGACAACTCAATGTGAAAAATATCGTTGTCCATCTTGACTTGGCCGGGGATCGAACCCGGGCACTCTCGTGTCGCAGGCTGGCGTGTTGACCACTACGCCACGAAGCTAGCCTTTAGCGGAGCTAGCATTAGAACTTGTGTCGTAGGATACTAACTCAACGATACTATATTTTATAATAGATACTTATATATATAACATCCAAGACCCAGGTCAATCTGAAAAAGATCGTTTTACCCGGGTACCCTCGTGTCGCAGGCTAGCGTGTTGACCACTGCGCCACGGAGCTCGCCTCATTGAAGAGAAGGATTTGGTACTCACCGTGCTTGAGAGCCAGCGCCCAAACGACGTCACCGACGAGCATTGCAACTGCGTCCGCGTTATTGGCGAGGCACAAGCATACCCTGCAGTGGCAGCCGAACTGTACGCGGTACACCCAGTCGTCAGTCACTGGCTCCTCACTGCATCAGAAGAAAGATACAAATCAGATTATGTTTAGATTATAAATGGGTATCTCTTGGATAGGCATGTAACATCCTCGTCTTCATCGTCACTTACCATCAGGTGAGATGGGAGACAAATGCCTAATACAACATTCAGTAAAAAAAAAAAAAAGATTGTTTAAATTTAGATTGATTTGATTAGATTATGATTAGATTTCTTGTATATTGATCCTGCCCTAGGGTAAAGGTTGACTGAAAGAAATTGCATAGCGATAAGTCCGCCTTTGTACCTATTTTTTTTTTTTCTTTAACATATTTTTTTTTCTCTTATGATAATTTTGCAATAGAGTATTTTCTTTATTTCTTTCTAGATTATATGCACTATCTGCACGTTATGTGGTGTCATATCCAACTGCCTGTCAGCCGGCCTATTTGCTAACTCAGCGTACGTTTTGATAGTCATTTCAAAGTACATTACGTTTTATATATCCTTACTAATATTATAAATGCAAAAGTGAGTTTGTTTGTTACGCTTTCACGCCGTAACTACTGAACCGATCATCATGAAATTTTGCATACAAGTTCTCTGGAGTACGGAGATGGACATAGGCTACCTTTTATCCCGGGAAAAAGTACTTATCCCGAAGGATCGACATTGACGCGGGCGGAGCCGCGGGCGAAAGCTAGTTAATATTATAAATGCGAAAGTGTTTCTTTGTTTATTTGTTTGTTTGTTACGCTTTCACGCCTTAACTACTGAATCGATCATCATGAAATTTTGCATACAAGTTCTCTGGAGTACGGAGAAGGACATAGGCTACCTTTTATCCCGGGAAAAAGTACTATACCCGAGGGATCGACATTGACGCGGGCGGAGCCGCGGGCGAAAGCTAGTCTTAAATAAAAATTTCTTCCATGCTGGTCTGGGAGAAAAGAAAAAACGTAGAATGTGTCAGCTGCTTCTCTTCCCGCGCAGACCGTAGAAGCCGGTCGAGGGGATGGGCGACAATCTAAATAATCATGAGAATAGGCGATGCGGCTAGCAACCCATCACTATTTTGATTCCATTTTCCACCTTAAGGCACACCGACACGCTAAATGTCGCCTTTAGGGCTTATGACTTAGGCTCTGTCTACCCCGTAAGGGATAAAGACGTGATCATCATCATCATTTCGAGTAGGTGTCACGGTCAATCGACCATGCACACCCTGGTGTCAGAGTTCTTCGGAACCGCCTCTCGGCCTCTGACGTGGTTCCTTTAACGACGTGATGATATGTATGTTAATAAAAATAGTCAATTATATGAAACCCGCAATGTATTTTGAAGTGACTATCAAAATGTTGGTCACTGAGTTAGCAAATAGGCTGGTGGTGTCAGGTATGGCATCGGGTAAGCCCGGCCTCCCGAACTCCTACTTGCTTTCCCTCATTCATCTGAGTGACCCAATATCTTCATTCCCTTCCCAAGATCAACGAATTCATAGACTTTAGATTTGAATTTCGTAGTAGACGTAGTAGACTTTAAATTTTCACAAAAATGTGTATATCTATGGGCTGCTTAACCAAGAAATAAGAAAAAAATTAAAGGGCCTTTAATTTTAGTTTGTTTATTTTCTTCCATACTATCTCTGTAAAAATGTTAAAAATCTGAAAAAAAAAGTCAATATCCGTAATTTGACGTCTCAATAAAAAATTACATCTTATTTGACAAAATCGAGAAAACAGCTAAAAGAATTACGTTTCTTGTTTTTATTAATTGTTAATTGTAAGAAAAACATATGACTTCTTGTGTAGTAAAGTGGTGCAGGAGACACAAGGAAAGACGGAAAAGTGACACAGGAGTAACTTATCATAGCGAGCGAGGCGAGCTGCTAGCCTACCTACCACATAGCGGATGTGGACACCATAGCGTTCATTAGATATATTGACACCGCCCCGTGACCTTGACGCGGCCAATCGCAAACTATCTTCGTCTACGAGTGCGTAAGTTTTTCGTTGTGATTTGAGTTAAGTTTGTTTGCGTAAATGGGACTGATATTGAATCGTTGGTTGTATGAGAGTTACGCTTCCATAGTTTTTCTAATTCAATGGGTCAAAGATATACTTACACGTCACGTCGCACGCATACGAGTGTGTTGAGCAGCGCAGAGATTTCGCACCATGAGTGGTACACGCCTAGCAACCACTCGGCCACCGGGGTGAAGCGGGCAGTGGGTTCGGTGCCGGGCGGACACGAAGACCGCTCCACTTCTGAAACAATTGCGATAAAGTTGAAAAATAACTATGCAAATGATATCGCTAAAAAGAATGTCATAATATTTCTTACTAGCTATCGCCCACGGCTCCGCCCGTGTCAATGTCGATCTCTCAGGAATAGTACTTTTTCCCGGGATAAAAGGTAGCCTATGTCCTTCTCCGTACTCCAGAGAACTTGTATGCAAAGTTTCATGATGATCGGTTCAGTAGTTACGGTGTGAAAGCGGAACCAACAAACAAACTCACTTTCGCATTTATAATATTAGTAAGGATAAGGATAAAAAAAACGACCTCAATTAAACTACTGAACCAATTGTGATGAAATTTAAATAAGACCAACTTGAAAGCATACCCTTTCAAACAAAAGAATTCTAAAATCCTTACTAATATTATAAATGCGAAAGTGAGTTTGTTTGTTTATTTGTTTGTTTGTTACGCTTTCAAGCCGTAACTACTGAACCGATCATCATGAAGTTTTGCATACAAGTTCTCTGTAATACGGAGAAGGACATAGGCTACCTTTTATCCCGGGAAAAAGTACTATTCCCGAGGGATCGGCATTGACGCGGGCGGAGGCGCGGGCGAAGGCTAGTTTGTTCATAAATGACGGAGTTATGCGGTATCAAACATTTAAAAAATACATACAACCGTATGGATAACCTTGATTTTTTAAAGTCGGTTAAAAATAAATGTATATTCCTACTCACCGCAGACATAGTGCAGTAGAGCCGCTTCCTCCTCAGGGGTGACAGGGGCGTCCTCACACTCCGGGGCCTCGCTGTCCTCACAACTGCAACATAAATAAATATATAGGGACAAAAATAAAAGGCTAGCTCCGTGGCGCAGCGGTCAACACGCCAGCCTGCGACACGAGAGTGCCCGGGTTCGCCCCCAGCCAGGTCAAGATGGAAAATGATCTTTTTCAGATTGGCCTGGGTCTTGGATGTGTATCTATATTTGTATTTGTTATAAAATATAGTATCGTTGAGTTAGTATCCCATAACACAAGTCTCGAACTTACTTTGGGGCTTGCTCAATGTGTGTGATTTGTCCGTATATATTTATTTATTTATTTATTTAATCACACAGGTTGAGCTAGCTCCATAGTAAGTTGTGAACTTGTGTCGTGGGACACTAATTCAACGATATTTTATAATAGATACATACAGTGTATACATAGATACATATTACATAAATAACGACGTTCCCGTGAAGGGGTGTATCACCCCATCAAAGTGAACAACTTTTCCTATGGGACCAATGCTGGGAACTCAATTTTTATTTGACATTTTCATACTAATTGCCGGGCTCCAGACTTGGTCCTTACGTGCTTGAAGGGCTCTGAATAACAATGTATTCAGAGCCGTTCAGGCACGTAGGGACCAAGTCTGGATTGAGTTTCTTTCGGCGTATTCTTCTCACCAGTGGTCGTTCCGAAACGCTAGTAGTATTTCAATTTTGCATATATAAAAAAATATATAAGAAATAAAAATATGACGTTCAAAAAGAGATACATGTATCCAATTTTGAATAAAAATCTTTCGACTTTGGGCGGGCCGAAAAATTTCGTATGAAAATGTCAAGTTTTTTTTTAGATCCCAGCATTTGTCCCACTGGAAAAGTTGTTGATTTTGGAGGGCTCCTTCGCGAGAACATCGCTAGTTAATTTACACGCTGTTTACAGCGTGATTTTGAACGCTCTAGCTATATTGAAATCTGGGTATCAGAATCCCTAATGGAATACTGAAATGCAAGAAACAAATAGGTAACGACAAAAAAACTTTTGCCTTCCATTGATATTCGTCCAGCTAATCGGCGACTTGTATGGAAACCTAATTTTTTTGCAGTCATTTTTTTTCTTGCATTTCTGTATTCCATTAGGGATTCTAATTCCGAGATTCCAATATAGCTAGGAGGTTCAAAATCACGCTGTATAGACAAACATCCCTACCAACCAACTTAGCCGTGTGGTTTCCGGCAGAGTAGAATAGGACCACTCCTAGTCTTCCCATGGAGGTCGTAACGACTTAGGAAATACAAGCTAAACAAAGCTCATAAACATCAATGAGACCTCTTCAACCCGTCGGGCCAGCGAGGAGAGTGTAGGCCAAATCCTCTGTCTGCTCTGGCCAAGTATGGCTCCGGTAGTACAGAGATGGTCATGCTCCTGCAGTGGAGACTAAAAAGACCTGATGATGAAGATGATAACACTCACGCATCCTGCAGGTCTTCGCCAGCGCTGTCCAGGTCATCGTCGAGGGGCAACTCGTCACGGACGCTCTCCTCCGCCGATGCCAGCAGCTAAAACAAATATGACAATTACTCTTCCACGCTGGTCTGGGAGAAAAGAAACTTTTTTTTAAATTTATTTATCCGTAAATCACATACAGGTTTTTATAATATCATTATCGCCAAACTGTAAAACAGTTTGTTGGCGAAGACCAATGCACTCTCTTTTAACACTAACCTTAATTTAACTTATCTAATTTGATATCTAATTATATCAATAGAACAGTATTTAATATGCAGACATACAGATTGATTGCTGATTGAAAGTTTAAGTTCTAATCATAATATTTACTCAAATTTTCTAACAAGATGTCTATAAGTTTATTTTTAAATGTTTTAACATTATGATAGTCTTCTATTTTTAATAGGTTATTGTTATATATTTTACGCAATAAGTATTCAGTGGTTCTTTCTCCATAAAAATTATTTGCAATTAGGTCTACGTACTTTTTTTTAGAAGTCGCTCTTAAATTAGCTTTGTAGGTTTTAGTGTTCAAATACATAGACCGAGAAGAGAACTTAGAATGTACCAGCTTGTTCCGATCGAGGGATTGAGTAAAATCTGAGGAGTCATATTAATAGGAGATGCGGCTAGCGACCCATTTTCGTTTTCCACCTATTAGGTACTATCCAAGACCCAGGCCAATTTGAAAAAGATCATTTTCCACTCCGATACTGAAAACAATTATAATCCATGAATAATAAATAAATACATACGGACAAATCACACAGATTGAGCTAGCCCCAAAGTAAGTTCGAGACTTGTGTTATGGGATACTAACTCAACGATACTATATTTTATAACAAATACATATATAGATAAACATCCAAGACCCAGGCCAATCTGAAAAAGATCATTTTCCATCTTGACCTGGGGATCGAACCCGGGCACTCTCGTGTCGCAGGCTGGCGTGTTGACCGTTGCGCCACGGAGCTAGCCTAAAAACAAAACATATATCGTTTTTCCACAGGATTTGTAGTTTTGCCGGAAATCGAGATAAACCGTTTTTTACCCTTAAAAGCTCACCCCCTCCCACTTCCCGACTTCAGATCGCCCGTAATTATATACTTTTACAATAAAATTCCCTGTGTAAATCGCCAAAAAAACCATCTGGCCAGCGTGGAGAGTGTAGGCCAAAGCCTCTGACTGCTCTGGCCAAGTTTGGCTCTAGTAGTACAGAGAGGGTCATGCTCCTGCAGTGGAGACTAAAAAAAGACCTGATGATGATGATGATTTGATGTGTTAATCGCAAAATTTAATGGTGATAAATTACCTGCAAGATGTCCTCATGCCGAATAGGGGGATGATCAGCAGGATCCGCGCTCAGCAGCGGTAGCAGAAACTGGCCCATGGTCGGGGCCTCTGCGTCACCCTGACGGAACAGACACAAATTATTGCACACCACAGAACATCTAATACAGGTGAAATTTAAATCATTAGAAAACTTGTAAAGAGTGACTCAGACCACGAATCTGAACAACTTTGACTATGGGACCAACTCCGAAATTGCAAAAAAAACTGCTGTTCCATAGATTTTGTCCAAGTAGATATTCCACTTTTGTATGTAAAAGCAGATAATTTTTTCATGATGTCGAAGTTGGTCCTATAATGAAAGTTGTTCAGATTCGTGGTCAGAGTCACTCCTTAAACGTATGCTAATAAATTAAATTTCAAGTGCGAGTCAGCATTTTGTGAGTGAGTGTAGTTTACAACAGACGATTTTAAACTTTATCTCAATGTGGTAAAGATAATTATGGTGTTTAATTTGCTTGCATTGCAGCGAGTGCTTTAGGGTATATTGCTTGAATTAAAAGTATTATGTAAGTCCCAAGAAGACACATTCAGTTTTTCATCTCCCTCTATGAGAAAAACAATAGTGTTTTTCATTCACACGGGATTAAAAATTTATTTAGAACCTGTATACCACCGTCCTGTTTTTGAATAGATGAGATGAAAAAATTGTTTTCTTACCGGCTGGTAGCCATTGCAGTCAAGGTCGAGTCCAGTCGCTTCCTTCAGGGACGAACTGTCCGACGATCCGGCTAGACAAAGAAAAAGCAATATTAAGATAATGGAAACTTCGACACTGCAAGCTACTCTCTCTTTGCTCGATCATCAGCTACACTCATACAGTTCCTGCTCATCATCATTTCGAGTAGGTGTCACGATCAATCGACCATGCATACCCTGGTGTCAGAGTTCTTCGGAACCGCCTCTCGGCCTCTGACGTGGTTCCTTTAACGACCACCAGATGGCAGCCGGGACCACCGGCTTAACGTGCCCTCCGAAGCACGGAATCATCTTTATTATCAGACAATCAGGTGATTCAAGCCTGCAATGTCCTAACCAAACTGGAAACAACTAAACAAAGTATGCTTCCGGTGGGAATCGAACCCACGACCCTCGGGTCAACAGGCAAACGCCTTAACCACTGGACCACGGAGGCTGCCACCCTGCGCAGATCGTCGCTCCATATAGCCGAGGTGCATTCCACACTACGTTTATACTACGCGTATTACCACGATAAGCAGTCTCCACTACAGAACTCTCACTTAATTAATTTAAGACGATACTGCACGAAATTGTGAAAATTACGTGTTTTCAAATCACCAGTACTATGCGCTGAATTAATTAAATAGATCAAAAGTATTTGTATAATTTAGGTCAATTCTTAAGCAATATCTTTCCCTTGTTGGAATTTGAAACAGATACATATTAAATTTATAAATGATATATATATGTTATGATATCTAAACACATTTTTCTTCGGAAACTTTGTAATTTTTACGTCTAAAGCAATAATTGTCACATGACAATATTTATATCTTGGAGGTCGCCCCCTTTCCTACTTTTTTTAAGAAAAATATAAATATGAAAATATTAAGACTTTTCATCATTTTTCCTAATCGCCGAATGGTTTTGCGCAGCCTAATGGCTTGCGCAGTAGCGACGTTTTTCGTTCGCGCGGCACCCGCTTAAGTGTTATGGAGGATACATACAGGAAAAAATTCTAGAAATCATCAATTTAGTTTCAATATCATGTATAGAGCTTATAAACACGATATCTCTGAAAACAAAGTAACTTACTCCATGACCGACCCTTACAGATTTATTATTGATATTTATGTATGTAACTAGCTTTCGCCCGCGGCTCCGTCCGCGATCCCTCGGGAATAGTCCTTTTTCCCGGGATAAAAGGTAGCCTATGTCCTTCTCCGTACTCCAGAGAACGTGTATGCAAAATTTCATGATGATTGGGTCAACTCACTTTCGCATTTATAATATTAGTTAAGATTAAGATTGGGATGATAACACCTCTAGTAGTACAGAGAGGGTCGTGCTCCTGTAGTGGAGACTAAAAAAAGACCAGTGATGATGATGAATAATAACTCACAATCATCGAGCTCCGTCCACTGGTCGTCGGAATCCGAATCGGCGCCGACGTCAGACGCGTCCGATACGACCTCCACGCGGCGCATGCGCAGCGACGCCGCGCGACGCGCCGCGGCACTACGGCGGCGGCACATCTGCAACCAAACCTTTCTTATTACGTATTTAAATGTCTATTGTCACAACCATTTCTTCCATACTGGTTTGGGAGAAGAGAAAAACCTGCCAAGTGCGAGTCGGACTCGCGCACGAAGGGTTCCGTACCGTTATCTATAAAAACGGCAAAAAAATCATGTCTGTTGTTTGGGACCCCCCCTTTAATATTAATTTAATTATTTATTTTTAAAGTGAATATATAACTAAATATTCTGTGAATATTTCAAGCGTCTACCTGTCGCCTTTAGCAAAAACAAGCAAAAAAAATCACGTTTGTTGTATGGGAGCCCCCTTAAATATTTATTTTATTCTATATTTGAGTATTTTATGTTATAGAGGCAACACAAAACAATTTTTTATTCAATATGTATATTAGTTTTTATAAATAAATAAATAAATATAAATATATACGGACAAATCACACAGATTGAGCTAGCCCCAAAGTAAGTTAGAGACTTGTGTTATGGGATACTAACTCAACGATACTATATTTTATAACAAATACATACACATCCAAGACCCAGGCCAATCTGAAAAAGATAATTTTCCATCTTGACCTGGCCGGGGATCGAACCCGGTCACTCCGTGTCGCAGGCAGGCGTGTTGACCGCTGCGCTACGGAGTTGTCTTCCATGCTGGTCTGGGAGAAAAGAAAAAACTTAGAATGTACCAGCTGCTTCCGATCGTGGGATTGAGTAAAATCTGAGGAGTCATATTAAGGCGAGGCCTTAAATGTTTGGTACCTTCGCTCGGCAAAGGACTGATCAAGTGCGCGCAAGGGATAGCGCTTGGCGGTTTAGCCCGTGAATGATGAGATAGGAGATAGTCTCGAGTCGCTCAAAGAAAAAAACGTAAGCGCCAAATTCGTTATTTCTATTTTATATAAAATCAGACCGGTTAATTGTATTTTCATATTTACATTTTGATGAATTACTAATAACCTATCTTTTAGTCTAAAAATCATTATTTCATTCGTCGCATTTGAGCTACAATAACAAAAACTCTGCGAACGAAGACCATTTTTCAAAAAATATTTCTCTCGAGAAAATTTTATCAAAACGTTTTCATCTTCAATTTTTGGAGATGAAATAGTCAAAAATCATATTACTTAGATTTGAAACTCCTAATTTAAGTATTTTGCGAGATAAATAAGGTTCAGAACGACCTTATTTACAGTGGTATCACCTTAATAGGAGATGCGGCTAGCAACCCAGCTAGTCGATATGCCATTTTATACATGCATACTAGATCACTTTAGGATTGTTACGTGGTAATTCAGGATTTGGAGTGATACACCAAACTCTTTAAAGGGAATTTTACTACGATATCGCAACACATATATTTTGTATTGTATTTGTATTCTCTTTTTAGCTGTGATAACGACTTATGAATCGATGAACGCAGGCTGCACATAAAAATGTCATGTTCCGTGTGCAAGCGAGAGCGCAGAAGCGATAGAGGCACGAACGACCTAAGCGTTCGGCTTGTGACGCATCTATCTCTCTTCCACCGTTATCACGTTAAATTATCGTCAGTAAACTAAATTTACAGACAACTAATTTTCAGGGTTCCATACCCAAAGGGTAAAAACGGGACCCTATTAATGTCGCTTCACTGTCCGTCTGTCTGTCTGTCACCAGGCTGTATCTCATGAACTGTGATAGTGACATAGCTGAAATTTTCACAGATGATGTATTTCTGTTGCCGCTATAACAACAAATACAAAAAAATAGAAAAACTAAATATTTAACGGGGCTCCCATACAATAAACGTGATTTTTTTGCTTGTTTTTGCTCGATATTGATAACGGTAACAGATACCAGTGACGTGCACAGACATTTATCATAGCGTAGACATAATTATAAAATTTACTTACAAACATACCACCTATATACCTTACCTTACTATACGGCTAGTTATCTACAACTCGTTTAATATTATAATAGTCTTTCGATCTTCGACCGCAAAAGTATTCAAAACAAGCATAAGATAAGAGATATGATTACAACCTGTGAGCCACGTACACGTATCATACGGTTTAAGATTAAACTTTAGAATAACTAACCATAACTAACCGGTTACTTGATTTGTTCACAAAACACTTTATATTTCGGTTTTGGCATGCAAACACTAAGCGACACAATGTTCACATGAAAATATTTTTGTCACAAATGAAATTTAACTGATAAAGCAATTAATTATAAAATAAAACTTTCCTCTTGGATTGTTTGTAAACACGTAAATCAATGACATTGACATGACAAGTGACGATGACATTTACATTGCGCGCGGCAGCCAATAGAAATCTCGGAGACAGTGTCTTCAATTCACACACACAGCGCAAATTTGATTTGCATGTGTGAGTCGATGAAAGATGATTACTTGTACTACTACAAAAGTGATTTCCTATCGGTGTATAAAAATTTTCTGTGTGCGTGAAAAGTCAGACCTTTGAAATTTTGTCTTACGCGGCTTACGCGTATAGAAACTGCTTCGCGCGGGCAAGCGCGGGCCGCGGGCACAGCGCCGTACTTGAACAAAATCGACTATAAAGTATTTGCTAGCAGAATTTTGCAGGCGCACCTAATATAATTATTTTTTTGTAAGAAAAAAAAAATTGTATTTATTTAGCGACTGCAGGGTAGACAGTGTCTAACAGTCTATATGGACTGCACGTCACTGACAGATACTCATAGAATATTATTTAGTAATATTTATTTACATATTTACTTTAAAAATAAATAATTAAATAAAAATAAAATGAATATTGAAGAGGGGCTCATGGGGCCCATACAACAGACATGATTTTTTTGCCGTTTTTATAGATAACGGTACGAAACCCTTCGTGCGCGAGGCCGACTCGCACTTGGCCGGTTTTTGTTCAGTTTGGCAGTCATTTAAATATAGCTATTGTGTCACTTATGTGATGAGTGAGGCATGTAGACATAAGTTTTAATATATTCTGGACTACAAGTGACCTCTGGCATTTGTCCAGGTGCGCTGACTACGTCGTAATAATGTTGCGGGGTTGAGGTCTATTCAGAGATAGTTGTGGTGGAGCCACGCTACCGGCAAAATTCATTTTTGCTAGTAGCATGAATGGGCCAGCTCATCCGGGGAAATATCGCACTCTCACAGAAAATCGACGTTTGAGTAGAAGCTTTACCGCTTCTATGCTTCGTTCGGTGAGTGAGACAGACGGAGGCCCATCCTTCTCCCCCTTCTCCCATTTTTCCCTACTCCCAATGTCCTCCCCCAAACTCTTTGAAAGGCCGGCAATGCTCCTGTCACACTCTGGTGTTGCAGTTGTCCATGGGCAGCGGTGATCGCTTACCATCAGGTGACTCGCTTGCTCGTTTGCCGCCCTAAAACATAAAAAAGATCTTCCCGCCAAGCAAACCTTGTACCTGTGTTGTGCCGCGATCGAAATTATCGAGAACAGTGAGAACGGGTCGGAATTTTTTCGGGAATTTCTTTTTTTTTCTTTCAAGTGCGGGAATTATTGAGAAATTCTCGAGAATTGTTGGAAATTTCCCGCAAATTTCCGTGAGAAGGAATACATGAGAACAGAGGATTTCTCTCCGGCACATCACTACTTGTGCCTGGGCATAGACAATATAATATGGCAATAGGCTCAGCTTAAGCACAGGGCAAGCATGCCGACAGGCCGTGGTTGTTAGTTCCGCTAACAGCCACTATGGGCGGCGACGAGCGCTGCAGTGCATTAGTGTCTTTAGTCTTTAGACTTGTAGTCTTTTCCAACCCAAAAGAAGCCATAGAAACAATACCTTCACTCCCCTCCCCAAATCCAATAAACTCTTATCCTACCCAGCTTAAACATGCTTCCAATAGGCAGCAGCGTCGGAAGCACAAGAAGCCAAAGAAACTGCGCTCGTCAAAGCATGTTAGGCATGGCAATATCATGACTAGCTCCGAGGCGCAGCGGTCAACACGCCAGCCTGCGACACGAGAGTGACCGGGTTCGATCCCCGGCCAGGTCAAGATGGAAAATGATCTTTTCAGATTGACCTGGGTATTTGTTATAAAATATAGTATCGTTGAGTTAGTATCCCATATCACAAGTCTCGAACTTACTTTGGGGCTAGCTCAATCTGTGTGATTTGTCCGTATATATTATTTATAATATCATCCCATGAAACAAAGACAAGTACAGTCCCGGGACATTCAAAAGTAGAATTAATGGGTATCTCTTGGATAGGCATGTAACACTTACCATCGTCACTTACCATCAGGTGAGATGGGAGACAAATGCCGAATTCAACATTTAGTAAAAAAAAAAAGAGAGTATTTGAGAGAGGACTTTGTCTAGCAGTAGACTTCTTACGGCTGAAATGATGTGTGTGTGGACACTCTCATACAGATTAATATGATACATACCTCCTTCCTGGCGATTGGGCGGCGGCGGGGCGCACGCTGCGGTCGCTCGCGGCGTCTGGCTCGCCCTGACCACGACGAGGACGAGGAACCGCTGCCGGAGCCACGCTGACCCATCTGTGAACACAGACATACAATATCTTACATTGCTTATCAAACCACCTCAACTGGTGACAGTTTCTGGTCACCAAAAGCTATCTATGCTGGCTAAACTTTGCCGATACTGAGGGTATATCTGTTAGATTGATTGATGACTAATCTGTTAGATTGTGACAATGAGGAATTTATTTATTTATTATGGAATAACAAACAATTACATAATATATATTAAATATCTAACACCATATTATAACACTTCTTATTAATTATGCATCAACAACATTATTTACAGTTTAATTTGATACGTATTATGTGAAATTGTTGCCACTAGAGTACCTAAATATGTAGATAACAGAAGAAAAGTATGTGTTAGTATTATTAATTCTAGTTAATGAGGAATCCTTGGCAGGAATTTCACAGAATGCTGTTTATGTTTCGGATTGTTTTACAAATTGCTTCTAATGGACTTTATAATGTAATTTATCTGTGAAATTTGGTAGTAAATGCCCTTGTTTTTGAAAAATGTGTGGCATAACTAAAATAAAGGGTGTGTTATACCATCCTTAATATCAGATATTCACTATATTAATATGGATATGTCTTGTGATAATCAAATGTTTTTTTTCTGACAAAAATAAGTTTATAGATATTACAATAGGTAGCTAGCTTTATACTTTGTTATATACTAGCAGTATATTAAAGAAAATATATATATACAAGATGAAAATATTTTAAGGTAAATCCATACCAAGTGGGATTTCAAGGCATATCCATATCAAGGAAACATCAAGAAATCATACAAAATTGCACTGCCTATTATGATCACTGCTTATCAGCTCAATCTGTGATGTGTATGTATTTATTTATTATATTATGGTATATCCGGTAGTATAGGATGATGATGATGATTTATTATACTAGCTATCCTGGTGAACTTTGTGTCACTATAAGATAAAAACTATCCTATCATTTAAGTTAGACCAAATTACTGATAATTACGAATATTCAAATTTGGTTCAGTAGTTTCAGAATTTATCCCGAAACTTACATTGTGACATGAGATTTTCTATTAAACAGGTTGATTAAATAGAAGTCATAGTCATAGCTACTGTTTAACTGATGCTTGGTGTAGTTTAAATTAAAGAAATGCCATTTCTTTACATATACTTATATCAATATGATACCAGGAACCAAAGCCCTAACTCACAGGTAACCGAGGGACGGAAAAAGAAATAGGGGAAGACAATAAACAAGAAAGGAAGACGAACTAAAACTTACTACAGGCCCTAACTGGAGAAGTGTTGCCAGTGACAGAAAGCAGTGAAAGCGGTTGGAGGAGACCTTTGCCAAGAGGCACACTGAACTCAGAGACATTCTGTGAAAATAACCAATATAAACCAAGAGTTCAGGATGAAGGGCGTAATCATGGTTACGGAAAAGGGCATTCTAATTAGACTCTTTAATTTCCTCAACCTATTTTTTCCAATCTTTTTATTTTTTTGTTATGAATAATTTGAGTACGTTTGACCTCCATCTTGTCTAATGGGAAGCAACAATGAGATCTAGGGAGGTACATGCAAACTCAAATAATACCTATCACTCTTGCCTTGAAAATCCCTAAAGAGAATGAGTTGGGAAACAGAAACGCAGGGAGGGAATTCCATAAACACAGGTAATGTATTCAAGTGACAATGCATGTAGTGAAGTTATATGTTACAAACAAACAAATGTGATATGTTGAATGTTATGGTAGTATCACTTAATATAACATAATATTGTATAACTTCTTATAATCTACAAACTAAGCATTTTCACTGGTCTGTTACTGTCACTGATGTACCAGGAAATTGTAAGTAAAATAGGTTATAAAACTAAAAATAAGATTGTTGATTATATATGCATGGATTTCTAACCAATTAAAATGGCTGATTTGAAACCTTTGTCATCAAGTTAGTAATGATCTATGACTTCTACTACAAAAACTTGAAAAAAGTGCCTAAAAAATCACCAAGAACGAAAGTTCATTGACACCAGCACCATCGTAGGTAAGAAAAGTAAACAAGTACGGTGGGAATCTCGCGCGCGAAAGAGACGCAAGATATGCCATTATTGACTTACGTTCACTGCTATTTCAAACAGCGATGGGAAGTCCTGCTGCTGCTCCCCATCTGCAAGCCCTGCGAGGAGTCCCAACTCTGCACTCAAGTCCGCAAGCTCGGCACCGATGCGATCAACCTTATCCGCGTCTCCCAACTCATCCTTCAAGATATCCCCTATTTCATCCGACACGGCAGCCACAGCCGAAGCCACCTCGTCCGAAGGCACACCCTCCTTCCCCAATCCTTCGCCACCACCGGCGTACATCTCGGTTTCTTCCGAACTCTTTCTACCACTGCGACCCGTACATTTCTCCATCGAAAACATCATTTGAAAACCGAATAACACAACGGATTCGACAAACGAAACATCTAAAGTCAATATTAAACGTATCCGATCACTCGAACAGCTTAATCTCTGATGTTATTTCATTAAAAACCATTTTTTCATCGGCACCTGAATGTCCCGAACTTTTTGACAATACCAATATGGCGACGATATTTTTAGGCACTTTTCTGACCAGTCGCAGGAGGATAACGTAACAATATTAGTAATGGCAACATTGATATTACTATTCCAAATTAAATGGTTTCAATTTCGTATAATCGACTATAAATTCAAATAACATCACATTTAGCAGCATTTTTACATAGAGAATCAAAGAGTATTTCTATAATTTATGTTAAAGTAATCGATATACATTTTTTTATTCGATGCACAACATATTTCACATGATGATCTTGTAAATTTATCACATAGATATATGATAAGTAAGAAGATTGAATGCATAGAATATTATAAGTTAAAAATCAATTCATTTTAACATACTATTCAAGTATTTTTTTGTATATTGTCATAATGGTAGGTTGACAGCCTCCGTGGTCCAGTGATAAAGGCGTTTGCTTGTCGACTCGGGGGTTGTGGGTTTGATTCCCACCGGAAACATACTTTGTTTAGTTGTTCCCAGTTGTGTTCACCTGATTGTCTGATAATAAAGATGATTCCGTGCTTCGGAAGGCACGTTAAGCCGGTGGTCCCGGATGCCAGCTGGTAGTCGTTATAGGAACCACGTCAGAGGCCGAGAGGTGGTTCTTAAGAACTCTGACACCAGGGTGTGCATGGTCGATTGACTGTGTCACCTACACGAAATGATGATGATCAGTGGTACAAGTAAGTGATAGAAATACAATCCCCTTGATATTTTTTTTTAGATTGAATTTGATAATACCGAATCTATTCTATTTGCGGTTATTTTTCAATTCCACTATGTTACAAAATTGTAGATTCGCGTGGTACATGATATGAATCCACAAGTTTATGAGTTATTTTCACTTCTATTTCTTCTTCGGTAGTCTCTGCCTGACCTGCCTGTTTTTTTAACGAGATAACGTGTTGTAAATCGATGAACGCCTGCTGCACGCACGAAAAATTGTCATGTTCCGATTTCTGAAGGAATCAGAAATCTAAATGACAAATTCCCGTGTACCTACGTGTTGTTGAAGAGCAAAATGGGTCTGATGGTTGGTGCTATGTTACCGACAGCTAGAGAGGCAGGGTAAAACGAACTGCAATGGTGGTTGAGGCAACGATCCCATCTCACACTAGTAGCCAAAATCTCCATCCAGGAGCAGATCCAGCTCTCATTAAAGGTTGTGGGCTTGGTGTCCAATCAGTTCAAAGAAAGTTAGTCTTGGGTATAGGTAAATTTATTTGCCCCAGTTTTGCTTCAAGTTCATTAATTAATTAATTTATTAAAAAAGTAAACCATTCTTTCTTACTAAAATCCGGAGACATAACCAACCAGCCTCTAATGCCCACATCAAGGGCCCCACGTGGAATATAGAAGTACCACGATTCATGGCTAAACGAAACCTAGGTTTCACCCAGCAATGAAAGGGCTGGTAAATCTTTCACTTATATCTATGGAATTCCATTTATTGTAGGTGGTTCGATTCACCAGTGTGCACACGCATTATAGCTCCACACAGCTTTTTATCATTGAGATTGAGAGAGCTTGAGATCATCAAAAAGCTGAGTGGAGCTGTCATAGATTATATAAAGAACTAGCTTTCGCCCGCGGCTCCGCCCGCGTTAATGTCGATCCCTCGGGAATAGTACTTTTCCCGGGATAAAAGGTACCCTTTGTCCTTCTCCGTACTCCAGAGAACTTGTATGCATAATTTCATGATGATCGGTTCAGTAGTTACGGCGTGAAAGCGTAACAAACAAACAAACAAATAAACAAACAAACAAACTCACTTTCGCATTTATAATATTAGTAAGGAAGGATACTTATGTTAAGTTTTGACTGCTATTTTGATAATTTACCAAGCGATAAATAAATAATAATAACCTGCAGATTCTGAAATATGTAGAGCTCTAGTGTTATTTTGTAACTAATGTGGTTTCATTTTATGATTTTAAATACAAACGAAATAAACTTCAGATTGAATTCAGTAGAAAATTAGGAAGTATCAGGAAGATATTAAGCATCTATTAGAATACGCGTTATTCAGTACAGGACATTCAGACTGTCTTAGAGTCTAATTAGACCGCTCGCTATTACACCAGTCTAAAAAAACGCAGGACCGCTCATTCACACGTACGACGTTGACAGTTAGTCATACTCTGTTATTTTGAAGTCGGCTAAAACTTTAACTTTTACCTAATCGATAACAAACATGTATCAAAATGTAATCGATTACAGGCTTTTAATGGCAACACAATAGCAAGTTGACATTAACTTGATCGTGACAAGTGACAATGACGTTTAGCGATTCTGCGCGAATTAGGTTATGTTCCTATCCAATTATAATTTTTATTTAAAAAAAGCTATAATGCAGGTAAAATGCCGCAGTGCGTTGCCCTGTGAAACAAACTCGTTAGTTTAGTATTCTAAATCACGGCTGCTTAATCCAATCAGCTTTAATTAGACATCGCACTCTAGGAAAATATTTGTTGTTTAAAAAAGTATTTTAAGCGCTATATTTAGTACTATACCCGGGTCAGCGAAGCGTAATGAAGTGGTTACTAGGGTGTAAAGTATAATAAAGTATAATATATATACTATATGTAAATAATGGCTGTGCAAAACAAAGTTCTGTATGCTTTCCGAGGATGGATAGCGTTTGTGGCCTTTATGGATTTAGGGACGGCCGGCCGGTCCTACATCGAAAGGCGGTCATTCCTGAGTACTAATGTTGATAATGAACACTTTGAAGGTAAGCAAAATAAATATAATATGGACAAATCACACAAATTGAGATATAGATAAATATCCAAGACTCAGACCAGTCTGAAAAAGATCATTTACCATCTTGACTTGACTGGGGATTGAACCGTGCACCTCCGGTGTGGCAGCCTGGCTTGATGACTACTTAGCCTCAAAACTTGTCCGAGCAAAAGATTGGAAAATTAACTGTAACATTTGTTAAGACCTAGGTAGAACTACTGGAGATAGTTTGTTGACACACGTTTCATTTCACATTGTTGCTCTAATTGTTATGAACAAATTTCATGATATAGACGAAAAAAAATTGTATTAATAATAACCAACATTACATCAACTTCTCTAAAGGGCCTCTACGTGTAGGATGAAGCAAAGCCTCTCAAAAAACCGGGGTAGCACAGTAAAATAAGAGAGATACAAAAAAACAAAATAATTTATTTATTAACTTAAAACAATTTAAACCAGTTTGACATTAGCCGTGACTTCCACACTAGGCTGTGCCTGTGTCGTGGTAGTCTGGTTACTGTTGATACATTCATTAATAGCTGTTCCTGATGGAGTACACTAAGACACCATAGGCAGAGCAAATTTATATTCAGAATACAATTTCATTATAAGAATAAAAGGTATTTTTTTTTATTATATTAATAATAATTAAAAATGTAACAATAGCTTAAAAACTACATA
The DNA here is from genome assembly GCA_947532085.1 of Elegia similella. NCBI lineage: Eukaryota > Metazoa > Arthropoda > Insecta > Lepidoptera > Pyralidae > Elegia > Elegia similella. The sequence continues at coordinate 4,424,016 of OX383950.1, read as the reverse complement.
TAAATAGAAAACTAAATTACAAATAAAATAGCCCTGGCAGCTCAATACCCCGTGGTAGCGTGCCCAGAAGGCAGAATACAGGCCAGCCCTCTGGTCACGAGATACCTCAATATTTATTATTTAGTTGTAGTAATTAATATTAAGTGGTAATCAAAATAAAATATATTATTGTGTGCATGTGTGTGTGAGATATGTTCGTGTTCATGCGAATGAGAGTGAGAGATGAAGTGATTTGATGAAATTTGATTATTTATATTTATGAATACTGTTTTTTTATTGTTGATTTAAGTGCCTTTGACTGTGGTCTTATCTGATAGGAAGCAACAAACATAATTTACAAACACACCTCAGCCAATTAATCCCACACAGAACCGATGGCCGATAAGGCAAAAAGGATCTCAAATGGCGACCATGTACTGGCAAGCTCAGAGTCAGACACCCACCAACCAGGTGGACAGACGACTGGATTTAAGTCGCTTCCAATTGGTCATTTTGGAAATCTTTGGGAAAGGCCTATGTTCAACAGTGGACTTCTTAAAGCTGACATGATGATGATGAATTAACAAAAGGGTTTTTTCAGCTCCAAACCTCATGCCATGGTATAACAGGACTGAAAATGCAAGTCAGTCATATTCTATTCACCTTTTTATACTTTTTTTTTCCAATCAGATTCTAGTAGATTTTGACACCCTTTAATATTTTTTTCCAACTAGATTCTAGTAGATTATCCCCTTTATTCATAAAAAATAACAAACGCTTAAGGGGGTATTAAACCACCCAGAATTCAGTCACCAACGAGAGGGACAAGGGACGCCCTGCGTGCGATACGATTGCAGATATTTCCATTCTTGTCTAACGTACTGCGGCGTCCCTCTCCTTCTTTTAACCTATTTTAGTTAAAAAACCCCATGTGGTATCCGGCAGAAAACGCCGTGTGGTATCCAGCAGAGTAGAATAGGACTACTCCAAGACTTGGAGTAGTCCTATTTTAGAAGGCGACTTAGGAAATACAATCTAAACAAAGCTTATAAACATCAATGAGACTTCTCCAACCTCTCTGGCCAGCGTGGAGAGTGTAGGCCAAGTCCTCTGGCTGCTCTGGCCAAGTATAGCTCTAGTAGTACAGAGAGGGTCGTGCTCCTCTAATGGAGACTAAAAAGACCTGATGATTTGTTAAAATGTGTTTTGACTCCTTTCTATGTCAAACATAGGAGAGAGGAAAAAAAAGACAAAACTTATTTTAATGAAAGTAGGTTTAGGTACGTTTGTTATTTTTTATGAATCTGGAGGTATATGTCCACAAATTTCAAACATTTAGCCCATTTCCCCCGTCACCTCCTGTGGAATGTCCTACTACCCCTGCAAGTTTTCTGGAAACATTTTTACTTTGCATTTCACAAAATAAGCACATATATTGTCAACCAAAGCATACATAACAAATTAGACCTGAACTTAAAAAAAATTAGGGCAATATCCCATGGGGTTTTTGACGTGGTAATCCTTACTAATATTATAAATGCGAAAGTGAGTTTGTTTGTTTGTTACGCTTTCACGCCTAACTACTGAACCGATCACGCGATTGGGCTAAGCGTTTGGCTTGTGACTCATCTATCTCTCTTCATTATCGTTATCACTTTAAATTGTTGTCTGTGAACGACTTTACAGACAACCAATATTCACTTTGCTACCTTAGTTTTGTTAAATGAAGAAATAAGGTAATAAAACCAACACTGCCCATCCTTTCCTTAGCAATAAAGTGGTCCATAACTGGAATAGACTTCCTGATGATGTGGTCTCTGCAACCTCAATAAACTCCTTCAAAAATAAACTAGACAAGTGGTTGAGTACTAATAAGTGTCGGTATTGCAAATGTGAACATTGAAAGTGAAAATTCGTTATCAATGAATAAACTATATCCACAGACATTACACAAATTAAACACTGCCTGACAGACACATCAGCTGAAAAGCTGCTCGTCTATAATTAAATAAATAAAAATAAATAAATAAAAACCATGCCGATAGGGTTTCAACCAGCGAGATATCTGACTTTAGGTCTATGTACAGTCAGCCACCGAGATATCTGATCCCACCCTCTACCTACATTTTGAATGATATCTTTAAGTAATTAAAAATAATATTGATATGAAAACGTATTTCCTTTCTTTTTTAAAAAAAAAAAAAAAAAGAAATTATATAGATATATAGATATATTTAGAAAGACTTGAATACAGACCTGAATATACATTTTCATGTCAACATTATTTTAAGTTTAAGAGAAAATTCAAGATATAGGTAAAGGGCGGGGTCACGTACCTCGATGGCTGACTGTACGACCTACACTCTGCCAATTGAGCTACTGTGATTCAATCCTGTTTGTATAAAATCTCCACAATATCCCCTTTCACACGCTAAGGCTTGCTCCACCTACTAGGCACATAAAGACCAAGTCTGGATTGATTAAAATCAATTTTCGGCGTATTCTTCCACCAGTCGCTCCGAAACGCTAGTAGTATTTTGATTTTGTATACGTTACGGCTAAAAGGCGAAGTGCTACACCTAGTTCTAGCCGGCTACAACTAGGTGCAACCGGGCACATGCGGCTAGACTTAGGTGTATCCTACCTATCTTCGGTTAGAACTAGGTGTAGCCATCATCAGAGCGGCTAGAACTAGGTGCAGCCGCACATCAGTGGTTAAACTTAGGTGCAACCTATTTAACATCGGCTAGAACTAGTTTTTCAGTTCAGTTATGGATTTTGGTTTGTATATATTAAAAAATATATAAGACAGTAAAATATGACGCTCAAAAAGAGATACATGTATCCAAGTTTAAATAAAAATCTTTGACTTGATTTTATTTAAATTTATTCACCGTCTTATTTCTTAGTAAATAAAAATAAAATCCCACTGGTTTTTGACTGGTTCAAGCGCCTATTATACCATCCTGAATTCAGTGACTGACGAGAAGGACGCCGCTATACGTGAGATACGATTGGAGATATTTCCATTCGTGTCTAACGTACTGCGGCGTCTTTCATCAGTGTCTCTTTTATGTAGGTGATACGGTCAATCGACCATGACACCCTGGTGTCAGGGTTCTTCGGAACCGCCTCTCGGCCTCTGACGTGGTTTCTTTAACGACTACCAGATGACTACCTGAGTGATGATTGAATAACAATCAACTAGACTTGCACTAAAATCAATTTGTTCTCCTGTGACACTTGTTTTTATCCACACTAAAACCGCTCGTTTGAACCCATTGCGTGTGAGATGTCCATTTCTCTTGTCTTCTGTGTTGAAGATAATATAATTTTTAAATATGTAAAGAAAATCCTGCCTAAACCTAAAAGGGGTGATTCAGCCCAATATGAACAACTTTTCTTATGGGATCAAAACTGGGAACTCAAAAAATTTTTGATTTCCCGGCTTTGATCTAATAGGAAAAGTTGTTCATATTGGGCTGAATCACCTCTTCAATGATCAATGTTATGGGATCAAAGCTGGGAACTCAAAAAAAATGACGTTTTAAACAAAACTGTTCAAGCTGCCTGGTCAATTGGGAACATCAAAAAAATTTGAGTTCCCAACATTGGTCCCGATAGGAAAAGTTCATATCGTCGGGCTGAATCGCCTCTTCAAGGATTGGACGTTTTCTTTACATATTGTAGAAGTATCCTTTCTTTCAACTGAAATATCAATGTTTCTCTGTTTCAGGAGACTTCTCTACATCCCGCATGCTGGGCATGTACTCGGTGCTCAAAGCACTCGCTCTTATCCACTGTACGCTTTACATACACTACAGACCGTGAGTACTCATTTTATTTGCAATTTGCATTCCATTGACTTGTTGGCATAGACAAAGAAGACGTCGGGCTTCATAAATGGCGAATCTGACATCATCATCATCATCAGGTCTTTTTAGTCTCTACTGCAGGAGCATGATCCTCTCTGTACTACCGGAGCCATACTTGGCCAGAGCAGACAGTGGAATCTGATATACCCAAATTAAACAAAATATGGTGAAAAATCTCCACACGGGCGGGGTTTGAACCCGCGACTTTAGATACGATCTATGCATATGCCTCATGCCACTTGAGCGACCTCGGCTCAAAAATAAATGGATTACAATATAGCGAATCTGATATTAAAAACTAGTTTGCTGTTTGATAATAATATCTTTATTTTAATAATAATATTGGTCATGGGTCAGATACAGAAGGCAGTACTCCTAGACACGGCGCGCATCATCAGGAGGTTCCTCTCTCTGTAGCCTTAACTGTCGGTAGCTTGAGCCCCGCCCCGCTGCTGGCGGCGCTCTAGGATTAGGTTTTTATAAAAGTTGTATTTTTTGTATGATATTTTGTTATATTTTACTTTTTATATAAGTTTTATAAATACCTAATTCTATGATACCAAATAAATAAAGAGAATATAATAATATTAAAATAAAGATATTTTGTGATACAAAATGACGGATTTTGACAAGAATGATTGGTATAGACCAATTCACAATCATTAGTGTGTCGAATGAAATGTATGAATCCACTAGTTGCCAGGCTTCCTCGTAATGTTTTCCTTCACTAGAACCTAGGAAAAAACAAATTAGAACTGAATAGTGGTTGGTATAAATAACTGTACATGAGAATAACAAACCCAGGCTCAGGTGGGATTACAAACTCTAAGGCACAGGTTGGATTACAAAATCTGATACACAGTTTGAATTACAACTTAGAGGTACAGATTTAATAGATAGTCAATAGACAAATATTTTATTCATCGTAAGATATTTTAAATATCATTTGGTGAACGTTAACTTAAATTACACATTATTATTTACAACATAATTATTGTTGACGTCAATAACTTACTTAAATCTAAGTTTACGCCGCTTCCAAGGCGGAGTGCAGAAGAAGCGGCAACAAACTGCACAGAGCCTTTTCTCCAAATGACATCAACTTACAATCTACGACATACTTAAGAACTAAATGTGTGGACATGAGCTTACATTGTCATGTCTACGGCTGAAAACCAGTGCTGGATTAGGGTATCCCTAGTCCAGCGTAACGCTGAGCCGTCACCTTTTGTAACACTGATAGCACCGATCTTTAATTTTTTGTACTTTTTAATACTTTTATTTTAGGTATATTGTTTTGTGTGTGTATCTAAGTGTTACAATAAAGGTTATTCTATTCTATGTCATAAAATAAGATTCAATTTGTACTATGAAAGAATAGTAATAATTTTTTTTTTATTTTTATTAAATCCGGTAAGATGGGAGACAAATGCCTACTTCAATAATAAGTAAACAAAATGTCAAAACACAATACGTACAAATTGTACCAATTCATGTCATTTTTATATTATTATCATAACAAGGGCCCGGCACCGAGCCATCAGTCCTGTAATAAGCCATTTTACAAAGTACCTGTTTAACATACGCTTTGAATTACCTATCAAACATATCAATGACTGATTCTGGCAAATTATTATAATAGCGTGTACAAAGTACATGCATTTCAGTTAATGTCATCGATAATTATAAAATATATGTATGTGAGTGTTATGCATAGTTGCAATCTGCTTACCATGCAATATGTTCTTTGACCTAATTGATGCAATAAATTCAGTGTACAAACAGCACTCGTGGAGTTTGGTTATTTCGACGGTACCCAACTCTTCCCATTTTGTACTTGCACTAACGGTGCCATACATTTCTTTTTTGGTCCTTCGAGCCGGATTTATACAGTTACCTATAAACGAATCACTAATCCTGCTGAGCCTATACCGCGGGAGAAATATTTTTTCAAAGGCACAGACTGGATACAAACTTCTGAGTTTGTATCCAGTCTGCGCCTTTGAATTTGTAATTCAACCTGTGCCTCTGAGTTTCTATTAAATCTGTACCTCTAAGTTGTCAATCTCTACCTTAGCTAATCGTAGCCTCTGGGCTAAGGTTTTAATTACTAAATCAGAGGCACAGGTTGAATACAAACTCAGAGGCGCAATTTCGATTACAAACTTATAACAACAAAGATAACCCATGTTTACAAAATTGTAATATTTGTGACTTTAACTCTTCTCTATGGTGTAGTTAAGAAATTATTTCAATTGTTACAGCGTTGTATCAATGGGGTACTGGTCTCTCGCGCTCACAATCATCCTGTACTTCACTGAGGCCTTCTACTTCCACTCCACCGACTTGAACTTCTATATTGTTTTCCCGTGCATATTGAACAGTGAGTATTCCATATTTTAAATCAAATATGGCCAATAGAAATTGTCAATTTTGACTAGCATTTTGGAACATTGGATCACTTGCCATAATTTTTCTTGTTTGGCATCAATAGTCATGAAACCGCATCATTAAACCTCCGTGATCCAGTGGTTGAGGCGTTTGCCTGTTGACCCGGGGGTCGTGGGTTTGATTCCCGCCGGAAGCATACTTTGTTTAGTTGTTTCCAGTTTGGTTAGGACATTGCAGGCTTGAATCACCTGATTGTCTGATAATAAAGATGATTCCGTGCTTCGGCAGGCACGTTAAGCCGGTAGTCCCGGCTGCCATCTGGTAGTCGTTAAAGGAACGACGTCAGAGGCCGAGAGGCGGTTCCGAAGAACTCTGACACCAGGGTGTGCATGGTCGATTGACCGTGACACCTACACGAAATGATGATGATGATCATTAAACCTCTCTTGTGAGGTTAACCGAACTCTTTTATGCACTGACACAATTATTTAAGAGATAGTTTGGCAAACGAGCAAGCGAGTTACCTGATGGTAAGTGATCACTGCTGCCCATGGACACCTGCAACACCAGGGTGTACAAGAGCGTTGCCGGCCTTTAAAAAAACATAGACTAGTTTCTTGAAGGTTCCAATGTCGTACTCTCCTAGGGTACTCTATTTTATTAAATTATTTTCTTCATCATCTGTGGTTTGACGTTTTAGTAATTAACCTAAATCTTAGACAGAATCGAGAAAAAAAGACATGTTTCTTGTATGAGACTCTCATCTAATTGTTAATATATGTCGTTTTTATTATTTGTTGTTATAGCACCAAAAGATATACACACTCTATGAAAATTTCAAGTGTCTAGGTATTACAATTCAAGAGATATAGGCATGTGACAGACAGACATTGGAGGCCTAGTAATAGGGTCCCGTTGGCATTCTTCGGGTACGAAACCCTAAAAAGCACAAATATGTCGTTTTAAATTCAACAAAAGCCTAGTAAGTTTGTAATAATGAATGCTTCGTTTCTTTTTTATGAGCCCTGTGGCCTAGTGGTCACCACGCCAGGCTGCCACACCGGAATTTGTGTTCCCAGCATAGTCCCATGGGAAAAGTTGTTCATATCGACGGGCTGAATCACCCCTTCAGGGATCAGAGAGGGTTTTATTTACATATTGTATATTTATTTATTTTATTTTTTTCAGTAATAACCCTGATTGGTCTGATATACCTGCCCAGCAAGCTGAAACTGTTCGGCAGCATACCTGGCATGTCGGGTATGGAGAGAGAGCTGGAGGATGAGAACACGCAGGTAATGTTGCCTTTCAGTCGCAAAATGTCTCTTACGCAAAACGTACGTCCTAACTTTGTCAATAGGCCGTATAGGCAGCGGCCTAGGTTCGGCAGATTTCAGAGAATATGCTCTCGGTTTCAGAGGGTAAAAGTCAAACAAGTTCACGGGTTTTCTCATGGTTTATAAGTGAATGAATGAATGATTTATTGTGTAATTATAAACAGTACGTGATACAATTGACAAGTTTGATCCCACACTAGGCTGGGTCTGAATCGTGGGCATCAAGTGTAAATATAAATCCGGCACTGCCCCTAGTCGTAAAATGACTCTTTCTCATTATGTCTCTTTTGCAGAATACCTCTTTCGCAGAATGTCTCTGTCGCACGATGTCTCTTTCGCACAATGTCCCTTTGACAAAATGTCGCTACAAGGACTCATTTGATAATCATTTATTAAAGAGTAAACAAATTATGTCATAATTTTCAGAGTATAAATGTCAAACAAGTTCACTGCATTTCTCATGGTTTATAAGTATAAATATAAATCCGGCACTGCCCCTAGTCGTAAAACGTCTCTTTTTCATAATGTCTCTTTTGCAGAATACCTCTTTCGTAGAACACTGTCTCTGTCGGACGATGTCTCTTTCGCACAATGTCGCGACAATTTTCAAAGCAAAATCGTTTATTATATATATAGAGTAAACAAATTATGTCATAATTTTGGTACTTAAATAAATAGAAATATATAAGGACATATAGAAATTTTACCATATTTTACTGTGAATTTGTATGGGAGGTCAATTTCAAGGGTTTCAGCCTATTATTGCCCCCCCCTACATCGTCAAAAAGTTGAAGGGGAGGTGGCAATATTAATTAGCCTAGGGTTGGTTAATGTGTGAATCCGGCAATGCGCTGTTCATTCTCCTTTGCACCCAACTTACCCAAAATGTAATAAATTCAATTTAATCTATCTACGCAGATTCTCCGGCAGATGGGCAATTTCAGAAGGCGGAAGGCTCCTGCTAAGAACAAACACGTGTGATGACAGCGCTGGTCCGTGAGTTGGGAGAGTATAGCTGTAAGCGCGGCGATAACATCCTGTCACGCGCATGACCAAGGGGGGCAGGGGGGAGCTACTGCCCCTCCCTAAAAGCTCGGGATTTTACAAGCTTTTTATTTATCCTATATTTCCGAGCTGCAATTAATCATTGCTCAATGCATGTATCTTTCAAATCGTATTAATTAAGTGGTATTTACAACTACCGTTATAAACCAAACACCCTCTTCACTGGGCTTTTGAGCTTCCTGCTGAGTTTCTACCCCCCCCCCCCCCCCCCCTCCTCTTAAATTAAAGGCCCCTAGCTACATACACGTTGCGTCAGCTTACCTCGTGACGCTATAGGTTCAATGCACTATGATCACTGTTTCATAAGGTTTATAGAGGGTCCCTTATCTAGCAATGAACTTCCCACCTCTTATTATTATTTCTGTTTTCTACGTTAGCTTTTTGCTTCCGTGGTAATTATCCATACTTATCCGAGTCCATTGTGTGTGAACAGAAAGTGTCCGGTTCGGCATTCCGTTGTTCTTCTTGGCTTCTTATGTCCCCCCGTCGAGGCAAAGAGCAAAGTTGTCGCTATCTGGTTCTATCCGACGCAGCGTTCTTTGTTTCACTCCAGGAATCCCAACTTTTTTACTTCTGCTATGACAGTGCGGCGCCACATTTGTTTTGAGCGTCCACGCTTACGTTTTCTCTGCGGATTCCAGACTAAAGCTCTTTGGGGAATATGGTCGTGAGGGCGGCGTAACATGTGCCCGATCCACCGGCACTTTCGCTCTCGGATCTTCTGTTGTTAAGAGTTTCCATCTCCTTCTACGCAAATCCGTGGGCGTGACAAATAAACAAAAAATGATAAAGATATATATAGACTGCTAAAATTCCGTGTGGCGTCATAGTTTGTTACACTTAGCAAACTGTGACGTCACGAGCTTTGACGCGCTTTATCTTAATCATTGTATTGTTCAATTAACAAAAGAAACAACACGTGGCCAATATTTTTTGATTATCTAACTGACGGACTAATATTATTATTATTAATTTGACCTTGGAAACCAGCCTATTGTACGAGCTGACACTTTCGTGAACAAGTTTATTTTTTAAATGTATATTTGACGGCAACCGAGCCACCTGATATTGTTCAACATATCCAGTAATTTTGAAATTTGACAATTCTTTTTGAGAAACCAATAGATGAGATCAATTTTATGTTGTTTCTTTGTATAATCTACTTTATATATGAGTGATTGCATTGGAAAGTCGTTTTATAGTAGACCAGACAATCTTACCTCTAAAAAATTATATATAAGGTTTTCCTACCACACCGCCTGCGTTTAGAGCACCATAGATCATAGAAATAATTATTAACACTTACGTCAGATGACTTAATTAAGTATTAAAAGAAACGACTTATTCAAGTCATATATAAATATACATAGATGACGTAAATGCACCTACTTCACGGATCCGAACCCCGACCAGGCGTCAAGGTTGGCCGCGGCTACTGACAGTCCGCGCGCGTCTGTTGTTGCAGCCGGAAGGCTGCGGAATTTAAAAAATGCCTCGTTGCGTGATAATTAACTGCAATAGCCCTATAATTGCAAGCACTTAAAGGATATATATTTCTTATCAATAATATAAAGGCAGCGACATATTTCTTATCAGACTTTTTAACAGTAGGTGTTAAAAACACGGCATGATTGGTTTCCATACAAATGGTGATACTTGCGTCATCTATGTACATCTATATCTGAAGCCTGTACATCATAATTAGGGCTTACAATATGTTGTGATCATATGATAACAGGAACTTCCATTCAAGGCAAACCAGGGGGTGCAAGGGGTCATAGGCAAGGTCGATATCCCTGCCCTACCCTCTCCCCGCTGGAAGTACAGCATCCACGCCTAATATGGTTGAGTCAGTATATGGCTAAACAGCAATAAAAAGACTATTATAATAGGTAAGCTTACATTTTGTTTAAGTACACCACACCATAGGTGTTCCGTCGTTGAGCAGGTCGATGCGTTGTCCATAGACACAATGAAATATCATTAAGATTACGCTGAATATACTTGCATACGAGTCTACTCTTTTAAAGTTGGTTAAGAGTTTAATAATTATGTTAAATAATAAAATTTGTTACTAAATCTGTTATAGGTACGGTCGTGTGCAAAAGTCCATATAGAACTTGCGTAAAAAGTCGTGTGTATAGCGGATACTAATCAAAAATAACAGCAATTTCAACCTTAAACATGTGGCATAAGGTTCATGATATTGCTAAATGAATATGCCTTCCTAATCAATGCAATCGATTTTTAGCTTAAGGCTATGAATGAACTTTTGCAGGCGACCGACACAGTCCAACAATTTTGTGCCAACCAGTGGTAACAATGGACTGTCGGCTCCGAAGGACCATAGCTTACGATGCAACTGTGGTCCTTCGGAGCCGACGACCGTACAACAAAAAAGGAGACGACATATTTTAAGTGGTTACCGATAAAAGACGGGCTATACCACGGATTACTTAACAAGATAATTAGGGTTACTTGTAAAACAGTAATAACCTCGCAGGTCTAGATACTTATCATCTTCCGACACAACTCAATAAATTATTTAAAAAAAATATCCTGTCGTGGCATTTGTAAGTCTATGTTACATTCATCAACGTAAGGACAACGCGACGCTCCCGCCTAACCTTTCTTAGGGATGCGCGTAAAGTCGTTAACTTTCAACCGGAAAATTAAATTAACATTCATTTTTGTACTAGCTGTTGCCCGCGACTTCGTCCGCGGCAATTTCTGTTATTATGATTAATTAGTATAGATGAATATTTTTTCCCGTTTTCAAAACATTTTTTATTGATGCTTTGCTCCTGTTGGTCGCAGCATGATGTTTTATAGCCTAAAGCCTTCCTCAATAAATGGCCTATCCAACACAAAAAGAATTTTCCAATTTGAACCAGTCCTGAGATTAGCGCGGTCAAACAAACAAACAAATAAATTATTCAGCTTTATAATATTAGTATAGATGAAAGTAAAATCTAAGAGGTTATTGATGTTTTACCTGTATAATATAAAGTTCTTCCTGCTAAAGACACGATACGAATACCTTTAATATAATTAGTTCCACCATTTTGACTGTTCAGTTATCTACAGTCAATTAGATGCTACCATTGAATTATAAAAACTATGGAAGCGTAACTCTCATACAAGTAACGATTCAATATCAGTCCCATTAACGCAAACAAACTTAAATCACAACGAAAAACTTACGCACTCATAGACGAAGTTAGTTTGCGATTGGCCACGTCAAGGTCACGGGGCGGTGTCAACATATCTAATGAACGCTATGGTGTCAACATAGCGGAGGTAGGTTGGCTACAGACAGTTTGCCTCGCTCGCTATGATAAGTTACTCCAGTGTCGTTTCCATCTTTCCTTGCGTTTCCTGCACCACTTTACTACACAAGAAGTCATTTTTTCTTAGTTCGTTAAGATTTTGCGGATGTTCACAAAAAATATGTCGTTAAATGCTTTTATCGACGCGTCCTTCCGTCACGAAGCGCGTGGCAGACTAGTTCGCGAACAGATATACTTTTTAAGCCCCGCCCGCTTTTATATACTTTGCGTGGTGTCAGTTTTTGAGCGCAATGCTGTATCCATAGTTTTTCTTATTCAATGGATGATACCAATGTCACTGATTGTTATTTTACCTGTACTATACCTGAAGCTCAAGAAATAAGCTATGCCATATATAGGATGATTGAAATTATCTGGCAATATTATAATGTCGAAATCAGAATCCCTAATAAAATGTAGAGGTGCAAGAAAAAAGGTAAAATAAAATTGATTCTCCCATACAAATTTCTATGGAAGTCAATTTTTTTTAGTTTTTTTCTTGATGATGTATATTTTATTAGGAATTCTGTTTCAGTCATTAAAATATAGCGAGTGTTCAAATCGATTTGAGTGTATCTTTTTAACGTACGCATTTAAATAAATTAGGTTTCGTATATGTTGATTTGAATTGAATCTCTGGCAATTTTTATATACAATATATAAAGAAATCTGTGTCCGATCTTTGAAGGGTAGTCAGCCCTTCGATATGAACAACTTTTACTATGGGACCAAAGCTGAGAACTCAAAAAAAAATGACATTTACAAACAAAAATGTTCGGCCGCCCGGTCAATTTGTATGAGAACGTCAAAAAAATTGAGTTGTGCATTGGTCCCATAGGAAAAGTTGTTCATATCGACGGGCTGAATCACCCTATTTGTATATTGGAAACAGATTCACTCATACAATACAAAATCGGAAGAAAAGATATGAAAATTTAAAAGAAGTTTGTAAGCCTCTTCTTTTTTTTTCGCATTTTTTCTTTTGATTTTATTTTCAGCCAGATTCTAAAATTATTGCCACGGTGTTCAAAAAACCTTTGTTTACTTCGATCAAATATAATGGTAGATACACAGTCTCATACTCATTCCGGCAGCTTGTCAGAATGAGTACTCTGATCATTTTGACAGCTCCGTGGCGCAGTGGTTAACACGCCTGCGACACGAGGGTGCCCGGGTTCGATCCCCGGCCAGGTCAAAATGGAAAATGATCTTTTTCAGATTGGCCTGGGTCTTGGATGTTTATCTATATATGTATTTGTTATAAAATATAGTATCGTTGAGTTAGTATCCCATAACACAAGTCTCGAACTTACTTTGGGGCTAGCTCAATCTGTGTGATTTGTCCGTATATATAAAAAAAAAACAACGACATAAACGGTACATACTGAAAGTATAGCTTCATCTTTTTTTCACTGATGCGTAGTTTTGCATCTTTTCACTGTTCGGATCGTGTATCTACCATTATATTTGATCGAAGTTTGTATTATTACTACTGTATTTTTTGGAGTTATTCTTTCTCTTATAGCGTTTTGTATTTATAGAAATAACTTTAAACTTTAACCCATATTCTAGTCATTAAGTTATTGATTGAAATCTCATTTTATTGCTAATTTATATTAGATGCATTTCATTATTAATGATTTATATAATGTTTGAGTCGTGTAAATATGTTTTAAGATAAAACCACGAGTGAATACTAGTTTTTATATTATAATTACAACCTGTCCCATTTTAGTTTGCCGGCCCGTAATCATGGAACCCGTCCCAGAAAAGAGTCTTGATCTTGGAAAAACGTTATATCTGTAAAGTCCAACAGAATAGCCACAGTTTTGCGACTAAGCAATACATATAGTTAAATTACGTATTATTCAATCTCATTCAGACTCATTATACAACAAGGACTAAATTGAGTACCTACCTAGATTGGAGACAAATGCCTAATCCAACATTTAGTAAAAACCTACCTGGTTGAAACCCTTATCCCTCCAAAATAAATTGATAATGAAAGTGACCCAAACATCGAAAATGATGTGTCGATTTATTTTGGCCGTACGATGGTTTAAACCAAGTACTAAAATTATTCCTCGTTTTATAATAATTTGAATGAAAAATTATACCTAACAGTTTTTATGCCAAAGAAATCGTTATGCGTATCAATCTTTATGCATTTAGACACAAGTTGGGCCGTCTAACAGAATCGGGCCAGGTTGTATAGTTTAAGCTCCAACGACGTGCTTTCAGTAGTGACTTGCAATTTGAATAATTCTAGCGTAAGGCTCGCACTGGAGGAAACTAAAAAATGTTGCTTTAAATTTTAATCGAAACAAACAGATAAACAAACGATCAATTCAAACATATTTTCAGTTTCCTACAGTTTTTGTTACAATTGATTCGTACAAGTTATACAGCGTGAAGCGAAATGGCGGTAACAACGCCCACGGGGCATACTCAGCCCATGATATTGAACAACATTCCCCAGGAGACATATATCGAAAAAAAAACCGGCCAAATGCGTCGTCTGTCTGTCTGTCCGTCTGTCACCAGGCTGTATCTGATGAACCGTGATAGTTAGTTGAAATTTTCACAGATGATGTATCTCTGTTGCCGCTATAACAACAAATATTAAAATTAGAATACAATAAATATTTAAGGGGGCTCACATACAACAAACGTGATTTTTTTGCTCGATATTGATACCGGCAACAGGTGGACGCTTGAAATATTCACAGAATATTTAGTTAATATTCACTTTAAAAATAAATATATAAAAATAAATATTAAAGGGGGGCTCCCATACAATAGACATGATTTTTTTTGACGTTTTTATAGATAACGGTACGAACTTTTGTACGCGAGTCCGACTCGCACTTGGCCAGTTTTTTGCGTATTTCGTGGTTGGTCCCCTGATGAAAGTTGTTCAATATCATGGGCTAATCATGCCCCTTAAGTACTGTCACTCCATTTTGTTACACGTTGTTACAAGTTTTTGTACTTACAGACAAATTCAAAATGGCGTTGCTGTCTATAATTAAATGCGGGCCTTGTTACGAATCAATTGAAATATCAATTTATTAATAGAAAAAGGACCACTCTGACTAGTGCCATATCAATATAGGAATTGTTACATTTGAAATAAATGAAAAACCCGTTTAAAAATAACATTTGTTTTATTTATAAATATACCACACCATAAATATACCTTTAAGTAAAGCCCGACCAAAGATATAACAAACCTGCCCGCGGGCGCTAAAACAAGCTATAGTTACAGCAACACTGTATGATTGTACACGATAAAATCCGTGATGTTATTTAGAGGAATAGAGCCCAGTCCTTCAGACTTTAACTTCGTTATACATACATAGTATCACGTCTTTTTCCCTTGCGGGGTAGGCAGAGCGTATGTCTATAAGACCTTATGACATTTAGCATGTTGGAGGGCGTGTAGATGGAAAACGGAATCAAAATGGCGATGGGTTGCTTGTCGCATAACATTATTTCGCAAATTTTAGCGCAATCCCTCGATCGGCTCTTACGATCTGTGTAAGAAGAGAAGCAGCTGGCACATTCTACGTTTTTTCTTTTCTCCCAGACCAGCATGGAAGACTTCGTTATAATTTAAGTAACTTACAGTTTTCCGCATTTAACGTTAAAATCAAAATCGCACTTCGACAGCAATCAACAAATGACATAATACATATATCACTTATTTTTTACCCTTGCGGGATAGACAGAGCCTAAGTCTATTAGACCTTATGGCCACGTTAAGCAGGTTGGTAGCATGACACAAATGACGTCAGTTGCCAGATGAAGGAGTTAGTTCCAATAGTTTTCCGCAATATGGCGAGGTGTTTTATAATTTTGGTTGGACTTTAAGTTCATTGAATAAACAAATAAGGACGGAAACCGTTTACATTTGTTAATTGGAATGTTAATAATTAACAGTCTGTCTAATTTTATTTCAATATCAGCAGGTGAAATGTGTTTACCAAAATATTTCCTACCAAAATTCTTGAATTGCAGGCTTGAATCACCTGATTGTCTGATAATAAAGATGATTCCGTGCTACGGAAGGCACGTTAAGCCGGTGGTCCCGGCTGCCATCTGGTAGTCGTTAAAGGAACCACGTCAGAGGCCGAGCGCCGGTTCCGAAGAACTCTGACACCAGGGTATGCATGGTCGATTGACCGTGACACCTACACGAAGTGATGATACCAAAATTTTCGTTGACAACTGGCTTTCTCGCTTATAATATTCGTACGGCGCGGCGCTACGAACTCCAGACATGGCGCGAACGCGTCATCCAATAGCGGACGGGTATTTTCGCGCCATGCAACAATTTGATTTCAGGAACATCGGTGTAACTTATAAAAGTGAGTATAAATGCTACTGTATCCCGTTGTTATATATTTTAATAGTGTTATCCCTTAATGGGAGCTTAGCTCCCACATTAAATTGAACCTTCTATCCTTCACATAAGGTTCAAAACCAATGAAAAATATACCTACGAAGCTTGATTTAGGGTTAAGGCGCTGTATCCCTTAACCGTTTGTAGCGGACATCGCGCGATATATTATATACTCGGGTCATACCTGTCATCAGTCTCAGTTCAAACCCGTGTCTGCCATTTCCGTGTTAATCTTCACTTTTAATTAATTAATTCAATAATTATAACCAGATATTGTTTTTTTTTTAGGTATCCATCTTGCTCATTTAGTTATACTTTGCATAGACGTATAAAAGTTGGTAGTTGTCGCTGAAAATATCAAGTAATTCGCGACGAATTTTTTTCTGGATATAGCTTTTTGCTATTTTATGTAGCTAGGTATTAAATATTTTTTTGAAAATATTTTGATGTACCCATTTGTTTTGATCCTTGAACTGTACTTCATATTTTTTTCATGCTAGTATTCCATGAAAAATAAGGCTAACTGCGGGACGAAAAAATACATGTTTTACGGTATATGTCTGATGCACAGCGCCTTAAGAGAGGTTTAGTAGTAGTCAGGGACGGGCGCACAGGCGATCTTCACGAAGTCTTCATACCGTACGGTGCCGTTATTGGAGACGTTGGCCTCACGGAATATGTTGTCCACCTGAAAATATTTTTTTTTCTTAATTATTGACGTAGGCATTTGTCTCCCATCTCACCTGATGGTGACGATAGTGAGCTATACTGCCTAACACAGGCGACATATTGCTTAACATCTATAACACGACGCCTAAAACGATTGAAAAACAAATCGTAAATTACATACATTATTACATATACAGACTGACTGGTAAATCACGGGGCGAGCCCCGTGGCAGCCTGCGACACGAGGGTGCCCGGGTTCGATCCCAGGTCAGGTCAAGATGGAAAATGAACTTTTCCAGATTGGCCTGGGTCTTGGATGTTTATCTATATATGCATTTGTTATAAATATAGTATCGTTGAGTTAGTATCCCATAACACAAGTCTCGAACTTACTTTGGGGCTAGCTCAATCTGTGTGATTTGTCCGTATATATTTATTATTTTATTTTAAACAAAGTAACTTACTCCATGACCAACCCTTGCTGATTTATTTTTATTATGATATAGGACGCATGTGAGTCACCTGATGGTAAACGATCAGCACTGCCCATAGACAACTGGGTGTAACAGGAGAGTTGCCGGCCTTTCAAGGAGTTGGGGGAAGGAAATGGGAGAAGTTGAGATGGGAGACAAATGCCTTTTTTTTTCCAACATTTAACAACAGTAAAAAAATATGTTTGGGCCTCCAGCTCTTACTCACCGAACGAAGCATAGAAGCGGTAAAGCTTCTACTCAAACGTCGATTTTCTGTGAGAGTGTGGTACTTCCCCGGACGAGCCGGCCCATTCATGCTACTAGCAAAAATAAATAATGCCGGTAGCGTGGCTCTACCACCACTAAATTTTTTATTGTTTATTATGTTACTAGCTTTCGCCCGCGGCTCCGCCCGCGTCAATATCGATCCCTCGGAAATAGTACTTTTCCCGGGATAAAAGGTAGCCTATGTCCTTCTCCGTACTACAAAGAACTTGTATGCAAAATTTCGTGATGATCGGTTCAGTAGTTACGGCGTGAAAACGTAACAAACAAATAAACAAACAAACTCACTTTCGCATTTATAATATTAGTAAGATAAGGATATAAGGATAAGGATAAGGATTGTTTATGATGTAAGCTATCTAGGCCTACGAGGTTATTAGTGTTTTACAAATAATCCTGTATATACAGGCTGACTGGTAAATCACGTAACATATTGAAAGACACTCTTCAAAGTACTTGATTCGAGTTCTAAATATATGAAAAAATAGGGGGTTTAATTCCTATTAAACCCCCTATTTTTTCACGAGTAAACTGTAAAGCTCCTGCTTTACAGTTTACTCGTGAGTCATTTGCGAGATGACTCAAAATTTGTTTGTCTAGCTGCTCTCCAGCCGGCCTCTTCATCCATCTTGACCTGGCCGGGGATCGAACTCGGGCACTCTCGTGTCGCAGGCTGGCGTGTTGGAGCTAGCCAATGCCAATGTTTACAGAGATATCGTGTTTATAAGCTCTATACACGATACTGAAAGTAAACTGACGATTTTTAGATTTTTTTTTCTGTATGTCTGTATGTATGTTTCTCCATAACTCTTAAACGAATTAACTGAATTTTATGAAACATGGTAGATAAACATTTAGATGTACAGGTCACAGGATAGGCTACTTATTTTTTTCTTCAGTTATGATAAGACGTCAATGTCGATCCCTCGGGAACAGTTCTTTTTCCCGGGATAAAAGGTAGCCTATGTCCTTCTCCGTACTCCAGAAAACTTGTATGCAAAATTTCATGATGATCAGTTCAGTAGTTACGGCGTGAAAGCGTAACAAACAAACAAACAAACTCACTTTCGCATTTATAATATTAGTAAGGATGTGGCCCCCATATTAATACGCGAGCGGAGTCGTGGGCACACCTAGTTATAAACCTCACCTCCCTAGCAGACAGGCCCTCCCCCCAGTTCTGCAGAAGGTTGCGCAGCTGTCGCGCCGGTATCACGCCTATTTTCTCCACATCACCGGCTTTGAAGGCATTCACTACCTGAAAATATATTTTTGTTATACTTTCAGCCTTTTTTTAAAACTAAATGTTGGCTTAGGCATTTGTCTCCCATCTCACCTGATGGTAAGTGACGATGAAGACTAGGATTTTACATGCCTATCCAAGAGATACCCATTTATTCTACTTTTGTATGTTCCGGGATTAATTAGCCTTTGATCAAATATAATGGTAGATACACAGTCTCATACTAAATGAAGGCTAAATAATGTCCCCGAGCCAAAACATCTTGCATACTTACAAACAACAACAAAAACGGTACATACTGAAAGTATAACTCCATCTTTTTCACTTATGATGCGTAGTTTCTGCATCTCACTGACCTTCGTCATCGCGAGACGTGTGAGTGCTAGCGCGGTTTATTGAAACTGTGGACAAAACATTTCCGAAACTCGACTAGTGCTCTGTTTTGCCGGTGCCTCTTTTCGAACGCGAGTCGCGTATCTACTATATTATATTTGATCGAAACTTTCAGCGTTTGTTATGAAGAATCATACTGTAATATACTTATAGAGCTCGTAATTAGGATTACAGGAGAGTTGGAAAATACCGCGGGTTTGATATTTTCGCGCATCAAAATTATGGAAAAACAAAACGCTTGTGGCGCTATCCAGCGCTTAAAAATCATAGCCCGATGCGCCTACTCCTCCAAGCGCATTGCAAGTTCTCTTCGAGCGACGACGAATTGACAGGGCGTTGTACAAGTAGTTTTTCCAAAAATAGCAAGTTTTATCTGTTCGAAATCAAAACCCACGCTAAGCCACCCAGCTTAAGTTCGCAAGCAAATGTCGAAAGGAGTCATTAAAATATTACGTATGCAGCAAATGGGGGGTCGGGGCTAGGCTTATTTTTGCTGACATGGTCGGTGGGGGGATTTGCACAGTGATGGCGTCAGCAACATTTGTGAAAATGATGCCAATGTTTACGTAAGCTTGGGGGAGGGGGGAAGAGCTTTTTTTACTTTTGCTGACAAGGTGGAGGAGGGGGTTAAAATAGCTGATATATTGCTTACATAATACTTGAACGGTTCCAAAGTTTCAAAAGCTTACCTCACTGGGTAGGTTTTCGGCGCGCGAATGAATATGCATCACCTCCAAAAAGTCGGCGAAAGACATCTTGCCGCCCTTGCCTTTCAAATAACCTGAAAGGAACAGAATTTAATAAACCTACTCTTATTAAATTAAGAAATAAATATGGTGAAAAAATTTCAAGCGGGCGGGATTTGAACCTTCGACCTTAAGTCTACTTACGCTCTTCCAATAATTTAAATAAAACTAAATTATATTATGTAGTGAAAAATTCCTGCTAATAGTAATAGTTTTTCTCAATAAGATAATCATTTATGAAATGAAATGAAATGAAATAAAATTTTATTCAAATTTGGATATCATGTATCTCTTTCTATTATTTTTAATATTTGCAAAATCGATTTAGTTTCAAGAAAGTTCAGTTTTAAGAAAGTTTTCATATTCTCTTGCTTTTTTGAATACACGGTCATCATCATTTCGAGTAGGTGTCACGGTCAATCGACAATGCACACCCTGTGTCAGAGTTCTTCGGAACCGCCTCTCGGCCTCTGACGTGGTTCACGGTATCACATCTTTTTTCCTAAAGGGGTAGACAGAGCCTAGGTATAGGTCCATTTGAATTAAGCGCAAATATTTTAAGGGCTTGCACCCACAATTCGGAGAAATTATTTAAGGCGAGGCCTCAAATGTTTGGTACCTTCGCTCGGCAAAGTACTGATCAAGTGCGCGCAAGGGATAGCGCTTGGCGGTTTAGCCCGTGAATGATGAGATAGGAGATAGTCACGAGTCGCTCAAAGAAAAAAACGTAAGCGCCAAATTCGTTATTTCTATTTTATATAAAATCAGACCGGTTAATTGTATTTTCATATTTACATTTTGATGAATTACTAATGACCTATCTTTTAGTTAAAAATCATTATTTCATTCGTCGCATTTGAGCTGATATAACAAAAACTCTGCGAACAAAGACCATTTTTCAAAAAATATTTCTATCGAGAAAATTTTATCAAAACATGTTTTCATCTTCAATTTTTGGAGATGAAATAGTCAAAAATCATATTACTTAGATTTAAAACTCCTAATTTAAGTATTTTGCGAGATAAATAAGGTTCAGAACGCCCTTATTTACAGTGGTATCGCCTTAAAAACAATTTAAAAGAAATCGACACGCTAGTTTTTTTTTTCTCGCTCTCATACAAAAATATTTAATTGTTTATGACAACCCACTGTACATGATGTGATATAAACTCATTCAAGATAATAAGCACCGCCCATTGGGAATTCTGTTTACTATCTTTCTCTTTCATTAGATCATACAGTACGATAAAAAGAGACAACCATATTTTACAACTTTCTGTAGTCAATGTTGCAGTTGATGAATTTCCCACAATTCGGGGATAAATTATTTTTTATCACACATATTTATTTACGAAGTTTTAAGCTCAAACAAGTATTTTCATTTGTTGGGTTATGTAAGGCATACCAGAGAAACACAAGATTGTCCATATACTTATTTATTTTCCTTTTAATAGGAAGGTGTGTTTATGCAAAGAAAGCCGTACAACGAATAACCTACAATGGCTGTGGGAACATAGTCGGGATACTTTAAGTGGCTAGTGACGGTTCGAGTTGCAATCATTAAATACAATATTTATGACCAACTGATGACATAGAGAGAGAAAGATTATTGAGTTAGACAGGGATAGAAATTTGATTTATTTTTGCCACATTCCAACACGCCCCCTCAAAAATAAATCCATTATTACTCAACACGCCCCCTCAAAATAAATCCCTTTTACTACAATATACCTACGATAGTACATATCTAACAACTGTATACAATAATATAAAATCACACACCTTCCTTTCTGGGGTACAATTATCATGGCCCAACATTTGTTGCACAGGATTAGGGAAACCCAGAAAAACCTTATCAGGCCAATAAATAATATTATCTATCATTACTAGTGTTAATAACTAAGTCATAGATGGTTACTGAAATTTATTAGTTCAGTCCAAGTTTCAGTCTCATCTCATTAAACCGTGTTGCAGACACTGGTTTTGTTAGTATATCCGCCAGTTGATGATCTGTGGAAATATAAACCATTTTAATTACATTTTTCTCAACCTGTTCTCTAGAAAAATGATACTTTATATCAATGTGCTTCGACCTCTTGTGGCTAGTCGGGTTATTTGCAATACTTATACATCCATTGTTATCCTCATGAATAGAAATAGCATGTGGTATTTCTACCCCAATACTATTCATTAATGATTTTAACCATAACGTTTCTTTTACTGCTTCATAAAGAGCCATGTACTCAGCTTCAGTGGATGATGTTGCCACCGTTTGTTGTCTTTTTGTTTGCCAACAGATTGTACAATTGTTATACAATTTAAACAAATAACCCGAGGTACTTTTTCTGTCAATCTCATTACAAGCCCAGTCAGAATCCACAAAACCACTTAAAATGTCTTTATAATCACTTCGTGTAAAAGTTAACTTAAGATTTATGGTGCCTTTTAAATATCTTAGGACCCTTTTCAAGTGTAACCATAAAGAATGACTGTTTTTGTTTGCATATCGACTCAAGATGTTAACAGAAAAACTTAAGTCTGGTCTTGTGCAAAGCATGAGATACATTAAACACCCGATAAGATTTCGACAAGGGGCATTCGTAGTTTCACACGAATTTAATGCATTGTAATCAATTTTACTTTCAAGAGGGGTCTTGACAGAATTACAGTCAAACATATTAAATTTTTCTAAAATAGATTTTATGTAAACTTCTTGATCCAAAGTGAATTGGTTTTCTGACCGGGTAATTTTTATGCCTAGAAAACATTTAATTTCCTTTAAATCTACCATTTTAAAAGTATTCATTATATACATTTTAAAACTATTCATAGTATTTATATTTGCAGTACATATTACAAGATCATCAACATAAAGTAATACATAAATATTCTTTAAAATATGCCCTTCATTTAGAATGTACATGCATCGATCTGATGATGAAAATTGAAAACCTTTGTTGATTAAAGCTTGTTCAAATATTTTAAACCAACAACGTGCAGACTGTTTCAATCCATATAATGATTTTTGTAATTTACAGACCACATTATTTTCACATGGAATACCCTCTGGAATTTTCATATAAATTTCCTCATCCAGTTTTCCGTTCAAAAATGCTGTTTTTACATCCATATGATGTACATGTAAATTAAATTGATTAGCGAAAACTAAAATAATTCTAAAACTTGTGATTCTGGCTACAGGGGCAAACGTTTCATTATAGTCAATCATATATTTTTGACTAAAGCCACGAGCTACTAATCTTGCCTTATATTTCAAAGGTTTTCCAAACTCATTTGTTTTAATTGAAAATACCCATTTACAATCAATGATGTTTCTGTCCTCTGGTTTTGGTACTATTTTCCAGGTTTCATTTTCAAGTAATGAGTCAATTTCCTCTCTAATAGCATTTTCCCAATAGTGTTTATCACTTCTAGACTGAATTTCCTTATATGATTGAGGGACATGAAATATCAATGATTCAGCACATAGTAAATAATTGCATGAAATACTTTCATCATCGTTTTCATTATATGAAATAGAAGGCATATTGCGGATCCTATTACTTCGTCTTAAATCCTTATCAAAACATTTATTTTTATCTGATAAACTGATACTCTCATTTTGGCACGGAGTTTCTGGCATATATTTATTTGGTATCAAATCTAACGAGCCTGGCATTACAACTTGTTTGTGAGAAACATCTGGTGAACCAGATCCAACTTCAGGGAATTCAACAGATCCGTCAATCTGTTCTGACCGCGTTTTTATCGGTCTACAATCCATTAACACATCCCTGACATTTTCAACAGAGAATTCAACAGATCCATCAATCTGCTCAGACTGATCATTCATCGGTCTACTGTCAATGAAATTAATTTCATCGAATATCACATCTCTGACTCTCACAAACTTATCTTCTGCCACATGCCACACTTTATAGCCATTTGGTTCGTAACCAACCAAAATGCCCTTTAAAGATTTTTGATCAAATTTAGCTCTTTTACTCTTGTTAATAAAGTATACAGTCGAACCAAAAAACTTTTAAATACTTTTGGCCTTTTATTATGCCACAATTCAAAAGGTGTTACTTCAACAATCAGAGCTTTTATAGGGCTAACATTAATAAGTTGCTGTTAAGACAGCCTCACCTCAAAACGATTTATCTCATCTCATTAGATATAAATTCACCTCCGTTATCACAATATAAGTTATCAATCTTTAAGTCAAAATGAGCTTCACATTTGGCAACGTATTCTTTAAATACAACAAACACATCTGACTTCCAAGTCAGTAAGTATGTTACACAATAATGTTTGTATTTATCCACAAAATAACAAAATAGTTTTTGCCATCTAGCGACGAAGTAGTAATAGGACCGCAAACATCTGTGTGCACTTTAAATAGAGGCTAGTTTAAATATTTCATCTTTGTTTTATTGAATGGTAAACTCGCTTGTTTCCCATAAATACAAGCTTCACACAAAAAGTCACTTGATACGACATTCTGAATTTTGTCAATGTCTTCAAATAGTACTATACTTTTTATTTCCAAAAACTTAGACTTCCAATATGACTTAGTCTTTTATGCCATCATCATCAGGTCATTTTTAGTCTCCATTACAGAAGCACGACCCTCTCTGTACTACTAGGGCCATACTTGGCCAGAGCAGCCAGATAATTATGCCATAATTCATATTTATTATTTATACCTCTATTCAAAGTGCTTGTGGTGTTAAAAGCATGTTTAGAAAGTGAAGATAATGCCAGTTAGATTATTCAATGACTTACCCTTTATGACCAGCTTACCACTATTTTTGTGTACCTACTCCGACGCCACCCGCCGCTTTTGTCGAAAACAATAGTCATCACGGCATCTTGATTTTTTTATAGATAGTAAGTTGTACGGGATATTGGCGCAGAGTAGTACATCTTGCAGAGTGTCTTGTACGCCCATATTACTCGTGACAGAAGTATTTCCTTGCTTAGTCGCTTATATATGCACTGTTCCTTGCCACAGAAATATTTATTAGATTCTCTGTTTGAATTTTTTTTGTGCCAAATCTTTTCGGTTTATCAAGTGGTCAGAAGCTCCAGAATCCAAAATAAAAGCGATATAGTCTCCTTTATTTGTACAATTGTTAGTGTTACTGCCTGTCATAAAAGCAAATCCAGATGTTGTCGCCGGAGCCTCGAGTTTTGAAGTCGAATCCGAAGTTAACAAATTTATTGTTTCGGGCTCCCTTTTTAAGTCCATTGTTTTATGCACGGCAATGTAATTTTTATGTCCTATTTAGTTGCAATAATGATATGTTATCCTTTTAAAGTTGCTGCGTGGTCCGAAATTAGGTTTCTCGTGCGTCGCATAATTTCTACTTGGTCCATTGAATTATTTTTGTCTGAGGCTAGAAAAACCATCCAACTAGTCACGCTCTTCATTCTCAATTTAATTTTGTAATCTAGCAAACGTATTTTCACGAACACTAATGTTGTTAAACTTAGTAAGAAGTCTTAACTTCAGTATAGTAGTCCTAAAACTTCAGTATAGTATTTATTTTTGGCTATATATTTTTCTTCATCCATTCAGCGCTTTGTTCCGCAGGAGTTTCATCAATAATTTTCAAAACGACGAGTTCACTTAATAAATTGTAAATGTAGTACTTCCACACGCCGCATTTGTCACCATCAAATTGTTTAATGTTCCTTTTATATTTCGCACTGTCCATTTTTATTACTTTTTATTTCCTGTCACTAAAAGTTTTTACTTTCAAAGTGCAACTGATAGCCTTTATTAATAACACGCACTGAACTAGTGATCTGGGCCCATAACCTGTTGGGTTATGTAGGGCATACCAGAGAAACACAAGATTGTCCATATACTTATTTATTTTCCTTTTAATAGGAAGGTGTGTTTATGCAAAGAAAGCCGTACAACGAATAACCTACAATGGCTGTGGGAACATAGTCGGGATACTTTAAGTGGCTTGTGACGGTTCGAGTTGCAATCATTAAATACAATATTTATGACCAACTGATGACATAGAGAGAGAAAGATTATTGAGTTAGACAGGGATAGAAATTTGATTTATTTTTGCCACATTCCAACATCATTATGTCACAACTTTAAAACCTATCTTCATACTTACAATATTGCATGAAAAGAAATTACGGCGCTGGAGACGTTCTTTTTACGTGAAACCTGCATAGGTACCTACACAGTTATGTAACAACGACAAAGCATTGTTTACTTTTCGAGCTCTAATTGAAACTTATTTGAGTTTAAGAGACTGGGAAGCTCCAAATAATTGTTGGAAATACCAGCCCATAGAGTACTATAATACAACTGAAATAGAGAGCCCTCTCGCGTCATTTTCTTGCCAACACTTTTAGCTGCAAATATAGCGCCATCTATTAATCTTAATCCGAAACTTTTTACAGGATCACGCACACATCCATACTAATTCACACGCACACACAGTTTTTAATACTTATACAACATGTAACAAAATGGGGGTAACAATACTTAAGGGGCATGATCAGCCCATTATATTGAACAACTTTCGTCAGGGGATATAAGTCTATTATTTTTATTCGTATTTGCTGGTAGGTCTCCTGGTGAAAGTTGTTCAATATCTATCATGAACTGTTCATGCCCCTTAAGTATTTTTACACCCATTTTGTTACATGTTGTATGTTAAATATATCAAGTTCGAAGCGAATGTATTGAACATTGATAATTCAATTTAAAAGTTTAAATTAACAACTTCCCTGTCCCATAAGTCATACCTATGTAAAAATTTCGATTGTTTTACTAGGTATGGTGTCTTATATAAGGACATGGAAGCTGTTAAAGTACCAAAATATGAAATAAAACAGGTTTTTAAACTTCAATTTATTTTTTTATTTTATGTTTCTTATGTTTATTATGATATATTTGCGCATACAATTTAATTGTGTCATCCCCGTTATACGTTATTTTTCCAGTAAGAATTCGATTTACACATCGACACCAGCTGTAAATCAAAACATTTATTGTTTTATCAATAAACATTGATCTTAAACGGTCTTTATGCTTAATACAATTTAATTCTACACTGGCGAATTGTTGAAGCAAAGAGGTCTTGACACATTGTATAATCTCTATAGCATGTTGTCTTGGTGATTTGTCTTTGACAGTGAATAATAGAAAAATATGTTGAATTAAAATAAATTAAATATGCTTTCATTTCATCTATGTAAATTTTATATTTTATCTCCACCCTGCACTCTGTTATAAAGTGAGTACCACATCCACTGCTCACTAATAGGTAATGGGATGGCCTACGCAGGAGATGCGAACATTAATGAAACATATGAGAGATCTGTTGGAATAAATCCTGTAAGTCAAATAAATATGAGTTCGAGCTTACCCACAATAGATAAGCTTGATGGTAGTGCTGACTATTCCACTTGGAAGTTCATGATGGAACTTTATCTAATCCATGAGGACTTGTGGGAATATACCACTATGACTCCGGCTCCTACGGATACTTTAGGCTGCAAAAGGGACCAAAAGGCCAGAGTGAAGATATGTTTAATGATTCAAAAACATTGTTTGGCCCATGTACGCAACTCGAAGACAGCAAAGGAGGTTTGGGATGCCCTGAAGGCTGCTTATGAGGATAAGGGCCTTAATAACCGCTGTAAGTTGCTTTCAAGGTTAGTGAGCCTTAAGTTGGAGCAGTTTTCTACGGTAAGAGAATACCTGACGACATTGATGACAGTAGCACAACAACTGTGTGACATCGGGAAAGAAATAGACGATGAACTACTAGTAGCATTAATGCTCCAAGGACTAACGGAGACATTCCAACCAATGAGATTAGCAATTGAGAACAGCAACATAACATTAACCACCGATTATGTGAAATCCAAGTTATTTCAAATGGAAGATGCATACAATGCTGGCCCAAACAGAGAATCCAGTGCACTTGAGGCTAGAAATGAAGGATTGAAAGTAAAGAAAGTACAAAAAGGAAAGAACCAATCTCGTTCGATAAAGTGCTTTATTTGTGACGGTCCTCATAAAGCGAGAATTTGCCCGAAGAACCCGAAGCATAAGAAGGATGCTATGATGACGTCACTAGCAATGGCGACAGCTCAGGACAGTGGGCTAGGAGTGTGGATTCTGGATTCTGGCGCTTCAAACCATATGACCAATAGGCGCGATTGGTTGCATGACTACAAGACATTGGAGAGAAAGATAAGGATTTCTTGTGCGAATGGGGAAGCAGTATATGCAGAAGGAGTTGGTATGGTTGTCTGTGAGAGTGGGAATGTATCAATCAGCGATGTATTGTATGTTCCAAAGTTAGCGTCAAACTTACTTAGTGTTAGCAAAATAGTAAGTAGAAACCTGTCGATAATCTTTGAGAAGTCTGGTTTTAAAATTATGAAAGCTGATGCATGTAAGGTAACGGGTGTAGTTTCGCAAGCAGGCATTGCAGAGAATGGTGTTTATAAAATACAATATTCTTCGCAGAATGTGGCGTTAGCATCAACTGCTGACTCTGATGAGATGGTGCTGTGGCATAGGCGAATGGGACACCTTGGAGTGAGAAATCTTACATTACTTAAGGATAAGTTGGCGCAAGGGGTAAGTTTTTCTAATCCAACTTACAAATTAGAATGCGAAACGTGTGTAATGGGAAAGCAAACAAAGCTCCCGTTCAAGAAATCGGGTGCTAGTCGAGCAAGAGAAGTCCTTGAACTAGTTCATTCAGATGTATGTGGCCCCATGAGTGAGGACTCGTACAGTGGCTACAGATATTTTCTTACATTTATAGATGACTTCACAAGGAAGACGTTTGTTTATTTTTTAAAGTCAAAAGCGGAGGTCTTTGACAAATTTACACAGTTCGTGCACCTTGTAGAACGCCAAACAGGAAAATCAGTAAAGATTTTGCGATCCGACAATGGTACAGAATTTGTAAATAAGAGAATAAATGAATTTTGTACAGCAAAAGGCATTCGTCATCAGTTGACAGTAGAATACACCCCAGAACAAAATGGCGTCGCAGAGAGAGCCAACCGGACAATTACTGAAAAAGCGAGATCTATGATGATGGAAGCGGGTCTAGGAGTAAAATTGTGGGCAGAAGCAGTGAACACTGCTATTTACCTCAAGAACCGCTCACCTACAATAGCGTTGAAAAATAAAACACCGGAGGAAGCCTGGACGGGAAGAAAGATCAATCTTAGCTTTGTTAGAGTTTTTGGGTGCATGGCGTATCTTCACCAACCAGATCAAAAACGTAAACAGCTAAAATGACAATATTTCCCTTCTGGAAAACTCGATATAAGGCACGACTAGTGGCGAGGGGCTTCAGTCAACGTAATGGTATTGATTACTTCGATACATTTTCACCTGTGATAAGGCATAGCTCATTGAGAGCATTAATAGCTCTAGCAGCAGGAATGGGACTAAACATAGATCAGATGGATGTGAAAACGGCCTTCCTTAATGGAGATTTAAAGGAGACCGTCTATATGAAACAGCCAGAAGGGTTTGTTGTGAAGGGCAAAGAAAACTATGTTTGTCGTTTACAAAAGTCTTTGTATGGGCTTAAGCAATCACCAAGAGCATGGAACACAAAGCTTCACTCCGAACTAGTTAAGCTGAATTTCAAGAGGTCAGAGAATGAGCCGTGCGTATATACGAGGTCCCAGAAGGGAAATATTGTCATTTTAGCTGTTTACGTTGACGATATTCTCATATTTTGGAACAATAAAAAGGAGATGCTTAAAGTTAAGAGTGATCTTAGTGCAACGTTTGAGATGAAAGATTTGGGAAAAGCAGAGCTGATGCTGGGAATTCGCATAGAGCAAAATGACTTCGCCATAAAACTTGATCAGGAGAAGTACATAGAAAAGTTATTAAAGAACTTTTTTATGGAGAACTGTAAACCAGTAACTACGCCAGCAGTACCAGGTCAAAAGCTTGAAAAGTCTCTTCAGGCAAAAAAGGATACAATTCCGTATCGAGAGCTAATAGGCTCACTTATGTATTTGGCAGTTTGCACACGACCTGATATAGCTCATGTTGTAAACTACCTAAGCCAGTTTAATGAATGCTACGAGGAGCAACATTGGATTGCTGCTAAAAGAGTTTTGCGGTACCTCAAGGGAACCAAAAGTATGGCCTTGAAGTACACAAAAGACAGCAGTAAAATTATTTTGAAAGCTTATGCTGATGCTGATTTCGCTGGAGACAGTGATAGAAGATCCTATTCAGGATCAGTATTCCTTATTCAAGGAGGAGCTGTATCTTGGCAGAGTAATAAACAGCGCACAGTGGCACTAAGCACTGCAGAGGCAGAATATGTGTCCCTATCAGAGGCAACTAAGGAAGTTGTTTTTCTTAGAAGATTTGTGAGCGAGATGACAGGTGAAGAATTTGAGACGGCTACGACAGTGTTGTCCGATAGTCAGTCAGCTATTGCTATTGCTAACAACCCAGTACACCATCAACGTACAAAACATGTGGATGTACGATATCATTTTGTGCGTGATGCAGTTGAGGCAGATATTATTAATTTAAAATATTGCGAGACAGAGAAAATGGTTGCAGATGCCTTGACAAAACCTCTGCCTAGAGGAAAATTTGAATGGTGTGTGAGAGAAATGGGTTTGTGTTATAGAGACATGAGTGAATGAGTGCTATCCATAATGTATGATAGGTTTTGGTTGGATAGTGATGCTTATCCTATTTTTTGTGTGTTTGTTTGTCATGCTTACAAGATTAAGGAGGAGTGTTGAAGCAAAGAGGTCTTGACACATTGTATAATCTCTATAGCATGTTGTCTTGGTGATTTGTCTTTGACAGTGAATAATAGAAAAATATGTTGAATTAAAATAAATTAAATATGCTTTCATTTCATCTATGTAAAGTTTATATTTTATCTCCACCCTGCACTCTGTTATAAAGTGAGTACCACATCCACTGCTCACTAATACGAATACATCTACAAAAAAACGTATATTTTGTTTTATGTCTCGTTTAGGAACATCATTTTTCAAAACATTTTCAGTGATGCTTTGTATTTCAAAAAAGAAATTCATTATTTTAGAAGATGGATACACGAGCCATTTGGAATTTATTTTGAATTCTTTTGCCAATATAAAACTATGTTTCTCGTTTATATTTTGCTCTATTAAATCTTCTTTGCATGTTTTGCAGGATTTACAAACTTGTTGGAGGCATTTTTTTAGGACCCAACCGCAAACATAATTTCTTTGCCCTTCTCCATCGGTTTCATTCAGGGTGTCAGTAACGGAAAACATATTTTCATTTAATCTGATTTCTTGTAAGTCACAATCAGTTTTAGATTCCTGATTTTCATAAATATTTTCTTCAAGTAAAAAATCATACGATTGGAGAAAGGCGTCCATATCCTCTTCACAATTTGCTTTAATAGAATGAGCAGACGTGTAATTATTTAATAAAAGTGACTTATAAGCGCCCTCAAAACCTATACTATTTGGAGAAACATTTCGCGCTCCCGCGCTTCTAATTCCTCCAAAAAAATTTTCGATTGGGTCTTGATTAAAATTCCTGCAAAACATAGTATCTACATTGTAAGATTTTCTTAATAATTTCCAAATGGCTTGGAATCCTTCAATCGTTTTTATAAAATTTTTTACTGATGGTACAGTTTTCTCCAATATTTGTACTTTGGTGCCAATATGCTTAACTTCTACAAATTGTAATTTTTTTAAAAATAATTTTGCCTCTTGCCACAGCTCATGATGGGGAGAATTTGGCTTTACTCCGGCTCTGTAAATTTTCCCACTGTCAACATTAAAGCCAGAGCAGTTTAAAGAGTCAAATAATTTGTCGAACATCATAACAAACGGAATGATGTTTAAACACTCCTCCTCTAAATCTCCTTTTGCAACTAAATGCTTTGCAGCTACAGCTACACTGCGACTAAGCAACTGAGTTGCAATTTTCACTCGCATTTTATTAATTTTATCTCTGTTAATATGCTCTTCTGTTAGCTTTGGAGCCATGTTTAATTCTCCATAGGTTTTGTCTGCATTGTACAATTTTTCAAAAAATTCCCACTTCACAATTTTTTCTTTATTATTATCGGTTAAGTCGATAAATCTTGCATTTTTATTCATGAGGTTGTTTCTTATGCCTTTGATAAGATGAGGAACATCGTAAATTGGGATTATCGATTTGTTATTTACTAGAAACATATCGTGTCGCCAAACCTTTTTATCTTTTATATACTGTGTTCTTGTATCTTCAATAAGACTTTCAATAGCACCTACGTTTACCGTGCTCTGGTCACAAACCGTAGCTACAATTATTAAACCCGTCTCAATTACTTCAGATATTACTTTTTTAATAGTGCTCTTTAAATCCAATTTATTCAACCGTTGTGTAAAATAATAAGCTACGGGCTGTTTAAACTTTTTAATTATCCCCCTAATCATAAAAACTAACACGTGATCTCCTATGTCCATGTGTCCGAACGAGTCAAACCCTTTCAAAGAGTCCTCTTTTGCGGAATAATTGACTTGTGGGCTGACATACATTTCGTCAAACATTAAAACACATAATTTGTCAGCCACGCAGCTATCTTTTAGGTTAAATTGAATTTTTTTGAAAATTGTTTTATTTATGCCTTCTCGGACGACAATTTTACTTAATAATGTCTTCAAAGATTTAGCTGAAGGCAACACAAAGCATTTTGATAGGAGCCCGTAACTCTTTGGACTCTTTTTATATAAAGAAAGGGCCAAAATTTTTTCATTTGTGGAAAAACGGTGTCCTTTTGGTTTTTTCCCACTTTCTCTTACTTGGATTGTAGTAAAAGTCTTACTAGGGAGCGACATTTTTTGCGTTAATTTCTGTAACATATTTGTGTTGCTAATACGTCGGGCATTGAAAAGCCTTTCCTTGAATGTTTGTCCTCGTTTCCTTAATCGGCACACTTCACGCTTCAAACTTCTAATTTCACTGCGTGTTTGACGATAGTATGCCACGCCGGGTTGAGAAGACTGCCTCGAATCTGTAAGGTAATAAAAAATACCATTATAATAAAATAACATCTCTCTTTACATTCAACAATGATCTTGTAGATTAAATAGGTACAGACTTCAACCAAACTCCTGAACCAAATAAAGCAAAATTTAAATGGGACCAACTGGATAGTAGTTATATTCTTCCAAATAAAAAAAATATTTTCCAAATCAGTTCAATAATGACTGAGTTATGAATAACATATATGAAAAGGAGTGTCATTCTAAATTTCAACAGTTAACTTCTAAAAAAAACTACTTCGACAAGACACAGTTTCGAAGAACACTACTTCGGCAGAACCTTTTCGAAATACACTTGTTCGGCGGATCTCTATTTCGACAAAAGTATTTTGTCTGTCACTATGTCTATTTATGTTTTATTTTATACGTAAACCATAAAGCAAAACATAATTTTAATTGTCACATTTCAAGGCACTAATCTGCCGATGATATTTTTTGTCGAAAAAGAGATCTGCTGAACATGTGCATTTCGAAGAGGGGCTCTGGCAAAGTAGTGTTCTTCGAAGCTGTGTCTTGTGGAAGTAGGTACCGTCGGACTAATGCTAGTCGAATATATATTTTATCATAGCAATGAATGAAGAACTATTCGTTTTCGAAATGAAGACTGTGTCGAAATAACTAACTGTCGAAAGTTAGACGACTTTCCATAAAAAGATCACATACCAAATGCAAGAACAGCTTTTTTACATGTAGATGTAGATGGTTCAGGATCCCCGTGAATTTTCTTTGGTTTAGTCATGACTTGACTTTGCTCTGGTGGCAAAGTTGCAGTTTCTGAAAATTAACACAGATTTGATTATAATTACTTAAATATTACAAAATATAGAACATGTATTAGACATATCCTTATCCTTACTAATATTATAAATGCGAAAGTGAGTTTGTTACGCTTTCATGCCGTAACTACTGAACCAATCATCATGAAATTTTGCATACAAGTTCTCTGGAGTACGGAGAAGGACATAGGCTACCTTTTATCCCAGGAAAAAGTACTATTCCCGAGGGATCGACATTGACGCGGGCGGAGCCGCGGGCGAAAGCTAGTACGTAATAAATACATAATGTTACTATAATTTTACGAGTAAACTAGTGTATCCAAACTGAAGAATAAAAGATCTTTTCCACGGAATCTATCCGAAGGTAAGAGGTATAACAACGAAAAATGTATAACAATACTTTTATCGCAAAAATATAATGTTCCTGTAACTTAAGATTCATTGTAAGCTAGCTCACCCGGCGAACTATTGTACCGTCTCTTTTTTGGGTACTCGGGTATATAATAAGGTGTCAGCTAATTCTATATCAAATTTCATCAAAATCTGCTCAAATGGTTGCCGATGTAATCTAGTAGAAGATAAAATACATAAATATTACCTCGCAAAGATGTCAGTTGAGATTGAGGGGCAGCTGTTGTGGCAATTGTGTCTGATATTGCTGGTTCTAGAACAATAGAAATCATATTATTTTATATAAACATTTTATTATGAGAGATTGAGATTTATTGACATTACTTCAGAAAAGAATATCCATAAAATTAATGTGTGTATCTTTTGTTAATTTAATACATACTAGCTGTACCCGCGACTTCGTCCGCGTGGAATACTGAGTTTTATTTATTAATAAATTCAGCTTAAATAAGACAAAAAGAGCAAAGAGTCGCATATACATACTTTATATTTATATTTACTTATTCGTCTTATTTTAAATTATTTTTAAGATTAACTACCTAAGTATTATAAAAACACAGCCAAACAAATTACAAAATTAACGATATTTAACAATTTCACACTTAGTAATTTAACTTATGAACATACAAATTATGTAGGTAACTATTATAAACTTATATTTTTTTAAGTTTGAACTAAAATACGACTACGATTACAAAAATTTATATTTTACAAATATTTTACAAATACTTCAGACAAAGAAAAAACATGTCGGCCTGTAGCTGACTTCGTACGTGAGTAACCCGTAATTCACATATAAATAAAGAAAAAAGCTATTTACTTGAATGTTGCAATAGTACCAACAATATATTTACTTAATTGAAATTTACTTAATAGATATTCTATTGATATTGTTCTTTGACACACTACCGTTAAAAGTAACCGTTTTCAAAAACAACAAATAGTATTTAATGTAGGTACCAACCAACTTAATGATAAGATACAATACAATGCCCCAACCACGGTAATTCTAAATATTACCGTGCCTCAATTTACATCCTAATTAGAACCATGGTTAGAGTTGCTTAACCTACGTTATCGAAATCAAAAGTAGCTTATGTCCTTTCTCGGGCTATAGCCTATCTGTGTGCCAAATTTCGTTTTAATCTGTTCAGCCGTTTTAGTTTTGGCCACCCATCCTAATTTGAACCATGGTTAGAGTTGCTTAACCTACGTTATAGGAATCAAAAGTAGCCCACATCCTTTCTTAGGCTATAGCCTATCTGTGTGCCAAATTTCGTTTTAATCTGTTCAGCCGTTTTAGTTTTGGCCACCCATCCTAATTTGAACCATGGTTAGAGTTGCTTAACCTACGTTATAGGAATCAAAAGTAGCCCACATCCTTTCTTAGGCTATAGCCTATCTGTGTGCCAAATTTCGTTTTAATCTGTTCAGCCGTTTTAGTTTTGGCCACCCATCCTAATTTGAACCATGGTTAGAGTTGCTTAACCTACGTTATCGAAATCAAAAGTAGCTTATGTCCTTTCTCGGGCTATAGCCTATCTGTGTGCCAAATTTCGTTTTAATCGGTGCAGCCGTTTTAGCGTGAAAGCAAGACAGACAGACAGACAGACAGACAGAGTTACTTTCGCATTTATAATATTAGTATGGATTAACACTACTTGTAGGACCTTTTAAAGTGTAAGTTTGACTCGCAATTAGTAAATTCTATAATATGTAGTTATTTTGTTTTTACCTAAAAGAGAGTGTATATGTTGTTGAACTTGTTGATGCCCAAATTGTTCCCCAGCTGATGGATTTATAAAGTCTTCTAATCCTGAAATAAAAAATATATAATTTATTGATATTAAAAAATTATTTATTTATATATTGCTTTCACGTTGTCTGGGAGAAAATAAAAAAAAAAACAGAATGTGCCAGCTGCTTCTCTTCCCGCGCAGATCGTAAAAGCCGACCGAGCGAATGGGCGAAAATCTCCGCAATCTGTTTTGATTTCGTTTTCTACCTACACACCCACCAAAATGCTAAATGTGGCCATAAGGCCTTATAGATCTAGGCTCTGTCAACCCCACAAGTGAAAAAGACGTGAAACTATATATGTTTGAAATAAAAATATATTTACATGTATCAATATAAATAAATGAATAAATACATAGGTATAAGCCACAGATTTATGTCAACATACTATTTAAGCTTAAATTCTTTGTACTGACTGAATTCGAAAAAGCAAACTTGAAACTTTTAATTCACTTTTACCTCACAAGTGGCAATAATTGAATTAATGCACTTACAAAAAAAAAATAGATGTTTTACCTGGATGTGATGTAATATGAGCTTGAAGTGCAGGCAATGGCTCAGCAGTTGAATCACTTAAAGCGGATCCTGAAATTGTTATTAAAGTTAGATAACTATATGTATTATAACCAATAGAAAACTATATTATCATTAAGTAACATAGGCTGTAGGTAGTTTATTTACAAAACAATTAGGGATCCATATGAAAATTGCAATAATATATTATTAAACAAGGTATCACAAATTTGCCTAGAAATGTCATTATTGGGCGATGGCTGTGAAAACTAATGATAGTACTTAATAAGAGCATATTTCCGGTTGCATTTTCACCTGAGATGGTTCAGAACTCAGGGTCTGGGGGCTCGAGTCTACCCAGGGCCCCGGTAATTTGCATGATAAAAATCAACACACCGGACATAATTGTGGGAAATAGTAATTAATAGATAAAATAAATTGATTTCTTAAAAATATGGCTACCAATGCTAATGAATCAACCTGAGTTACCCATAGAGATACTTACTAATATTATAAATGCGAAAGTGAGTTTGTTTGTTACGCTTTCACGCCGTAACTACTGAACTGATCATCATGAAATTTTGTATACAAGTTCTCTGGAGTATGGAGAAGGACATAGGCTAACTTTTATCCTGGGAAAAAGTACTATTCCCGAGGGATCGACATTGACGCGGGCGGAGCCGCGGGCGAAAGCTAGTAGAATATATATCCTGATGGATCGCCTTACCTGAGGAAGTTGCTATTTGAGGTTGAATAGCTGCCAATATTTCTACTGTAGGGTTTGGCATAGGTGCATCTGGAAAACAAGTGATGTACATTAAGAGCAAATAATGATTATATGTTGTGAGTAATATATGTCAGAAAAGGTATTGTTCCTATGAAATGAATATTTACACAAGCCCCAAACGAAAGGAAGTAATCCTCATTTAAGGCCTTCAAATCTTAAATAGTCCTATAATGAACTGTCAAAATCTTTCTTAAAAGTTCAAAATATAGTCTTATGAAAATGACTCTGACCAAATCATATGTTATCAAATTATTCCATTTTCAACTTACTTGGTATATGCAATCTGGGTACTGCTAATGCATTAAGTCTGTTGTTTCTGTTGCGATCTGCTTCAGTAAAATGAATGTCACACACTTTCTTTCGCTTGTATATTACATCATCAGTAAGGCCATGTAGAGGTTCACCCACTAGGTCCACCCAAACCCTAAATCTTTCTGGGAACTTGGCAGGATTTGGAAAGTTGTGAATAGTGACACCTGTAACAAGTAATAAATTTATAATATTTTAAGAATAATATGCTAATATAATGAGTTAATTTAAATGTATTGTACAGTTTACTATTAGTAAATTAAGCATAGTGATAATTTTCTGATTTTGGAGGAGATATAATAGATATATATTATCCGGTCCTGGTATATAATAGATATATAATTCTCAATTTAAAATTAACACGTGATTACAGAGAGTCATTAGCCTGGAGAGAAAAATAACATGTGCATTTGGCGTCTTCATTAATATTACCACGTGGAGGGTACTCCTTATTAGTATCTTGTTTGAGTAGGTATCCATGTTAAAAATAAAATTTACGGTTAGATGGATAGCATTAAAATAATGAGACGATAACGAAATAAGTCTTACCGATGGTATCACATCCAAACACACATAATCTGGTAGAAGGCATAATTACACAAACACCACACAAAATTAAGTTTAAAAAGCGTCCAGCGTCCTTTTCGCAAAATAGTTTAAAACTGCAGTGAATATAAGCGGAGTATACACTCAACACCAAAAACACTGAAAAACCGTAGAAACTTAATGGATAGTAGCAAAGCCAATCGAAAAACACTTAAGTAACTTCGACGACCACTGATAACAACAGCAAAAGTTCTACAAGTTTTGAAAATGGAAAATCCAATCCGCCATTTTCATTTGACACAATAGTGATGTATGTCGACTAAGAGATAAATCGATTATCGACTGAAGCTACGTATGAAAACTGAGAAAATATAATCATATAAATTAATTGGATTTATGTAAATTTATTTTCTCTATCTTCTATCTTGATATAAACTTATCCAGAATATACCGGCTATCAATACGATACTTGTTTTGTTTTTGACGTAAGGTGTACTATTCATTTTTAATTATGTACTTCTTTGTTGTTTTATTTATGTATAACTAACTATTATTTTATTAAAACTGCGTTTGCTGATCTTAATAAAATAGACTATAATAGCATAGGTACATGAAGGAAGACGTATAAATAATCTTTATATTCTATTGTAAATTGCATAGGTACATACTTACCAATTAATTACACCGTCTTTATCATCCATTCATCATCATTATTTCGTGTAGGTGACACGCTCAACCTACCATGCACACTTTTATCCATTAAGAGGTAAGTAGAGCCAGTAAGGCCACAAGACCAAAAGGCCACGTGAAGTATGTGAGTATTCGAATAATAGGTAAAAACAGAATCATAATAGTAGTGGGTGTGTAGCCGCATTGCCTATTGACATGATTCCTAAGATTTTCGCCCCATATCCTCGGCCGGCTTCTACGGGAACAGAAGCTGCATGCAGCTGATACACTACCTACTTTTTCTTTTCTCTTCGATCAACTTGAAATGTTATATAGGTATAATATAAAAAAAGATATAACAAATTATTTAGCTTATGCTTTCAAAGAATAAGAGGTTTTTAATAATCTAAAAATCAGACGTCAGTACGTAAATTATTTGATTAACATAATTAATCTAAATTATTACGTTGTATATGTTTGTGTTATCATAATAACTAAAAATATATGCAACGTATTACTTAAATTACAAAATTTTAATAAATAGTCGATAGATGGATACCAAAGTCGATAGATTATATTTGAGAATCAATTATTGAGGTAATCTCTACTTTGAACGTGCAGTGAAATAGAGCGACATCTACCCAAAGTCCAACAAACTAAAATATCATTGTGTTTTTATATTTAATCTTAGAAGAAGATTAATAGATGGCGTAATTAATAATAAAAAAATCACGTTCTATGCGACTTTCACCCCCATGTACCAGCCCAGTCATGTCGGCAATCATTCATATTACGCACACATTATCTTTTTAATTAATCAATGAAAAAGTATGAATAAATAGGTACTTGCCTACTTCATAAAATCTAATCGGTTTTCCAGTTTTATTTAAAGAAAGAAGAAAAGAAAATATCTAAACTAATGAATTAAGTAACGGTAAACTTACAGCTGACTACTCAGATAGGGATGACCTCTCTTGACCTTAATTATTAGATGATTGAATGTACTAGGTACCTACATAACTGGACTTACTTTCCATCATACTTTTTTAACTTTGGGATCGGAGGAATTCGATGGCCTAATGAGCGTAGGCTTACGCATGTTCAGCAATTCTGCGCGAGGTTTCTAGTGAGATGGGCGACCACAAGCAGCGTCGATTTTCTTTGTGGCTCGGTAAACACGTGAAGCCGGTGGTTCCGGTTGTATCATTAGATGGCAGTCCTTAAATCATGTAAGATGCCTATAGGCAGTTTAAGAAATCTGATGCCAGTGTTGGTCAGCTACAACCCGAATAAGAAACAAACCTTTAATTAGTCAAACAAGGTCATAATTTCAAATTTGTAGCAGGTTATGCAGTACAAGGTATTGAGATTGAAATTAAAATTAAATTGGTTTAAATAGGACGTAGGCACCCGCTTAGGCAATAAGCAATAAGATTTAATTCAATTTAATTTATTCAATAAAATTCACAGTATTACAGTTATTCTTTTAGCGTTGGTCTACAAAAAAACATTACTCGAATGTACTTACAAAGACGGTTATGAGTGGACACTATGCTTAAAACTAGCTCCATCACATGTTCGTAACCACCATTCTCTTAATCACACAGACACATTGGCCCGGGCCACACACACTGCCTTCGTATTTTCACTTTACCACTTTCCTGCACGAAATTCTACAACGTCACATGAAAATCCAGCGGAGTCAGATCAGGCCAGCGTCCTAACAGCCCTGATACTCCCACGATAGCGCCCGCGCCGTCCTGTAGAAAATACATCCACCTCCTGAGTCGGACAATAATTTCGGAAAATGGATTCGGCAGCTTGGTTTGATGAAAATGTTGGTTCTACTGTTGCATTGCAACTAACTACTGCAGAAAATCCACATATTTTTCACAATCAGGAGGTAGGGTCTCGTCAACCCTCATGATATGATATCAGCATCTGAGGATTTTGCAACTGGTTTACGCCGGAAGAAATTCTGCACTTCCTCTTCAACACTCGGAACATAGGTAGCATGATCTCCGTGCCTCGACAGGTGGACCGGAGGATGGAAGCTCCCAGTTTCACGTTGGCGTTGTACTGCACCAAGCATAGTATGTAGTTTCAGCAAGGGTCCGTGTCGCTCGACGAAGAACTCCCGAGATCGTGACATTGTCTCATATGCGTCGTGGCATGGTAACAGATTACCATATTCCGTTAATCTTGATCTGAGTGGCGGTTCGGCATTTCACAAACAACTTGCCTCTTTGAACAATTAAAACCAACTAAAAAAATAGTTTGCACGTGCCGATACGTTCCTCAAAGAAAGCCGCTAGCGCAGAGACAAAATACTGAAATACAGAAGTGGACCTGCATTATCGAAAAACATTAGCCATTCAATTGTATCGTATTATTGAATACCTCCTTTTTCACATACGATTATTTAACCGATTGAGTTGGAATTTAAAAGGAGTGTTTTAATTTTTCTTATTTTAGTATGTTTGTTCAGTGGTCATAGTTAGTAACGTAACTTCTAGAATTTGTATTAATTTCTTTTCGTTTGTTTTTTTTTCGTGTGTGCACATACGTTAATATGGTAACACTCGTATCGCCAGAATCAACGTCTTTTCATGCCTACTAGTAGGACAACAGCTTCGGGAATTTTTCGTCACTTATGGTCACCAATCAAATGATCACCACGCTATGAGTTGCTTAACATGCTTAAACTCTTATGTAACTACATAAAGAGGGTACGCCTATGCGTTTACTAGGGAATTGGATATGTTTCATGGATTTTACACCAATGCGTGTTACCAGTGATGCCATAAGTGTCCATAACGTGGGTTCTTATTACAGGCCTCAGTAAATGCGGATGGGTTGCACCGTGTCTTGTAGGCAAATAAAATAATTATTTCTTACATTAAATACTGTCTTAATAAAAAAAAATAATTCAGGAAACAAGGTCTTCATATTATTAAAAAAAGTTTCTTACGAATAATACTTCAAGATTTTATTGTGAACGAAGATATGTAATTTTTTTTGCGTGCGATGGTTCCATATCATCATTTGAGCTCCATCTGATGTTTGATTCAGCTGAGATGTTGCATGCTTACGTAAATCGGATGAAAAAGATTTTTTATCCGATTTACGTAAGCATGCAACATCTCAGCTGAATCAAACATCAGCAATTGGTTCTAATTTAGTTTTATCCAATCAATACGTACAGTTAAAAAGAACTTATAAAAGAACTAAGGCGGTGAATTAAAACAATTCTCTAATTTGATCTAAGATAATCAAATTAAAGAATTGTTTTAATTCATTTAGAAGTTCCAATAATGAAAATATTCTTGAGCAAACTACCAATCACGCGCACCGCGCACGACATGAAGCTCCTTTTCTGTACATTATTTATTTTGTAGCCAAAGGCGGCGTCCTGTGACGGGCGACGGCTAGTTCGTTGGTGATTTCGGCACCTATCTTTGTCGCTCGGCGCCATATGAATGAAAAGAGTTGTAATTTAAGTTTACGTAGTAAAATAATAGTAGGCAAGGCAAAGACTAGTTAATTATTACATAACAGAGCGGCCGCATTATTTTAATTATTTAAACAGCTAACGTATTTTTTTTTAGATTAGTAGCTCAGAGCTCAGATAATAATTTGTCAAAATAGTAGCTGAGAATGCAACCGGGAACAGGCTCAAATGGGAGACATAGTTTGGTACTCATAATTTATATATAACACAAGTACGGAACACGTTCGAGTACCTACTGTTACTGAGATTAATGTGTTTTTTCTGTAGTAGATTCGATATAACACCCGATAAAACTGTCTTTTTTATGACATAGGACGGCAAACGAGCAAGCCTAAAGTAAATGATCACCGCTGCCCATAGACAACTGCAACACCTGGTGTGTGACAAGAGCGTTGCCGGCCGTTGTCTGCTAGCATACCTACTCCGCTTTGCTTTTATTACTGACGATGACAATGTCATAAGCACTTTGTCGGGCATTTAATAGTCTTTGTATTACTCATAAGTATTACTTAACGTACAGCGCTTAAAAGTAAAATGGACCTTCTGTATTTTATTAATCTCGAATATCATAAGAGGGGTCAGGGTACTCACGGTTGCTCACGGTGTATCAGCTGTTTGAAAGTCGGCGAGTTGGTCGTAGTAAAAATAGTACTCTAAGATATCGTATTTTTGTTAACAGGATGTCCTTTTATATCATTTTCCTAAATTGAAAAAGTGATAATATCTCGAAAACTAGCGTGTAAATTTTTGAAAAAACTTAAAAATCCTAGATAGTTTTTTTTTGTTGATCAGCCCTTACAATATTTGCGCTTAATTTAAATGGACCTTATACTTATATAAAAGACCTGAAGGCCATGTTTAGCGTGTTGGTGGGCGGTGAAAAACGGAATCAAAATGTTATGGGTTGCTAACCGCATCGCCTATTCGATTCCTCAGATTTTACCCGTTCGCTCTATCGACTTATACGATCTGCGCGGGAAGAGAAGCAGCTGGTACATTCTACGTTTTTTCGTTTCTCCCAGACCAGCATGGAAGAGTCCTCTTTTGAAGAACTCCTTTTTTGAAGTCGGATGAAAGATATGGAAGCCAACATAGGGCCTGGACTGACCAAGTAGACATCTTTCATATATAAAACTGACTTCCAACAAACTACTGAACCCATTTTGATAAAATCTTAGAACCAATTTGGATGCATACTTTTCTTTCAAATAAAAAAACAATAGGCTAGTTTCCTAAAAAAATATAATTAGTCCGTCAGTTAGATATTAAAAAA
Source organism: Elegia similella (assembly GCA_947532085.1). Classification (NCBI taxonomy): domain Eukaryota; kingdom Metazoa; phylum Arthropoda; class Insecta; order Lepidoptera; family Pyralidae; genus Elegia; species Elegia similella. Next base: position 4,380,145 of record OX383950.1, on the reverse strand, counting down.
ATATTGGACACGTATTTTTTCTTTTGTCGATTAATCAAAAAATTATAAAGATATAGCCCTTTAAAGTTCCGTGTGACGTAATAGTTTGCTACAATTTTTAGCAAACATTGACGTCACGAGCCCCCACTCCTGAACTTTGACGCGCTTTATTTTTATTATTTATTGTTTATTTGACAAAAGACAATATACATGTCCAATATTTTTTGATTATCTTACTGACGGACTAATTGTTATGTTATTATTACGACCCAGGAAACTAGACTATTATCAAATCGATCCTAATTGTTAACGAACATTAAAAAAATACAACCAAATTGATAAACTTATCCTTTTTAGAAGTCGGTTAAAAAGGTAGAGTTTAATTACATTGTGTAGCAAAATTACAATAAATTTATTTACCTGTGAGTTCTTGGATAGTGGGGCTCATTCCCAGAGACCTCATGACCACCGTCAGCTCATCCAGAGACGTGATCTGCCCCGAGCGAGCAAACAGATAGAAGCATTCACGAAATTCTGAAATATACAAACAATTCTTCTTGAATTTTCCTGTGCATGATGCCCATAATAAAGGAACAATACCTTAGTATTATTCCGAGGATCTTCATTCCATCAGTGTATTCAGTCAATGGATAAGTCCATTATGTTAGGTATTATTAAAATAAATAAATATATACAGACAAAGCACACAGACTGAGCTAGCCCCAAAGTAAGTTCGAGACTTGTGTTATGGGATACTAGCTCAACGATACTATATTTTATAACAAATACATATATACATACACATCCAAGGCCCAGGCCAATCTGAAAAAGATAATTTTCTATCTTGACCTAGCCGGGGATCGAACCCGGGCACTCTCGTGTCGCAGGCTGGCGTGTTGACAGCTGCGCTACGGAGATAGCCAAACAAATTTTACAAAGGAATGGAAATGACTTAAGCCTTCCCTGGGGCTTAAATTTAGCTTTATACTAATTTCATCAATATTTCATAATATAGGTTGTGCATGTTAAACAGGTTTATAAAATATAAATGACTAGCGACCAGGACCAGGAATATAAACCTTCCTCTTGAAGCCCTCTATCTAATAAAACAAACTGCATCAAAATCCATTGTGTAGTTTTAAAGATCTAAGCATACATAGGGACGGACGAAATACACTAAAAATCATATATAAGCAGCTTGTTAATAAAAGCATACCCAAGGACGGTTAGTGTCAGAAAGGTGTTTGGCTGTAATAATCTTGGTAAATCATTTAACACTTTGACAGGCACTGAGCGAGACACAATATAAGTTTTATTGGCTATAGCAGTGCAGTGTACAGTATAGAGTTAAAACACGGTTTCTGTATCCATGTGCCACTGCTTAGGGTGATGATTTGAGGAAATATCAAATAGAGATAGATACAGATATGTGTGATAGTGACCCTATTTTTATCTAAATAAGGTAAAAGATGAAATTCACTTGCAAATAAGTTTATTTTAAAAGAGTAATAGTTTAATCACAATTAATTTGTTCGCAATAAATAAGAAATGAGTAATTTATAAGTATTATTTTGATAAAATAGATAATCGAGATACGAACCGTCGATGTCTTGTTCTTTGAAGTACCGAGCCTGTGAAATATAAAAATATAGAATGAGGTTTTTATTTTAAGAACAGTAATAAATATCATGAACAGCAACATACCATTATTAATAAAATAATAAATATGTAAAAATAAAAATAGAAAGTTGCAGAAAACTTTGTTGACGAAGTTTAACCATAAACTAAAGAAATATGACAGTGACACTGACTTTTTCATGTTTTGGTTGGTAGTACTGTTATCTAGTAATGCCTCGTTTACACTTACAATGTGATTCGCGAGTTGGACATTTGGCCAAAGAAAGCTAGGGATGAACCTAAATATCGATAATCATTTGGTGCACTGGAAGTTAAAAATATTTCATGTTATACTTGTCATAAACGGCTCCATATTTATTGTAGTAATATAAATAATTATGATGAAACTTTATTAATTCAAGCCAAACATAACTATTCCATCTACTAAAATATCGACTAACAGTACTTGGATGATTCAAAATCGATTTGCTGAATTCTGTAATCGATTAACTTGCGTCATCCTTATCATTTTGACAGGAGCACCTCAATCAGCTGACAGCGTTAGAACTATGATTATTTTTCCAATGGTGTAATTAATCAAAATTGTGTAAATTATTACATAAAATCACTGCTTACTGTGTTTACCGTGTGTTAATCGTGTTACATTCTGTTTATTCCTTATATAATTGTGATGACAACCTTATTTATTTCATGGTAAGTAATTTTTAAATTCATTGTCAATGTTACCTAATTATAGCCAAAATCGACATGGAAATAGCCTAAAAATGTTCTATATTTCTTTAAACTTGTAGTAAAATCGTGTTTTAAGCGATAGAAGTATATTAATGTAGCATTTTATATGTTGCGAGATTATTATTGATCCAATCACAAAACGAATTTGCCTACAATGTCACATACAGAAATAACGTATATCTTTAAGGTTATTGCTTTCAAGGTCTTACATCAGATAGCTTCCTGTATTGTACAGTGACTGAAAACTGTAGACTTTTTTATTATTGATATCTTACTTTGATAACCTCAAAATCTAACATTTGTTTTACTTTTGTATGTTTGTTTATATGTAAGAAGTAAATAAATATGCATGAAAAAGTAGACACTATCCTGTTAGTTTTTGTTATAAGCCAGTTTAATTAATTATTATGGTAAAAATCATTTCGCACCAATTACAATTATTACTCATGTCATAATTTGATAATATTTAAATAGCTTGCTTGATTATTAGCTACCAAAACTTTACTTCATGGGTCACCAATTACTTACTTTTCAGGTCTGTTTCATTGAAATTTCTGACCATATAGGTCCATTCATGTTTTTTTACACATAAGGTTTTTACTACGAGATGACGACTACAACCCTAAACAAGATGAAAGTATGATTTAGCGAAATTCTTGCCGGAATGGCAAAAGCTAGCAATGAATAGATACAAGTTGAAAAGTAAGGGGCATGTCTTTGCCCTGCAGTGGGACACAAAATCCAGAGGCTATTAAACAAAAAAGGTTCTTACTACCTTCCCTCTTCCTTTCTTCACACAAAACGATCATATGCTATTCGTTATCAATAGTATCTTCTTGGAAATCAATAATTTAAATTTGAAGGCTAAATACAATTTCCACCAAAGTTTTTAGCATCTTTTCTACATTCATTCTGAGGATGCAGATAAAATTTATGTTGCTAAAAATTGTGACAACATTCTCATTGACTATAATAAGAATTTCAAGTATTGTTCTATAGTAATATTAAATCTCTAAATATGTCACCAAAATCATCAAACCAAAACCAATATGATTTCTTCTGCATAGTAAAGGGTTAAGATCCACATATAATAAGCTAGCAGAGCTGATCCAGACTATTTGGTGACCCCTGCCTTTGTTATAAAACAATGAAAAGACAAAAAATTTGAATACAGAATATAAAAAATATTGTTAATGCACACAAAATAAAATTTCTCATCAGTTGAATTCTCTCATCACATATTTTTAATTTTAATAATATACCGAGCATTGTAATACTATTTCAAAATCAATTTAAATAATCTTTTCTTATTCAGAAAATAGGGAGGAAGCCTTAAGGATAATATATACCATGCCATGCCAAGTTTTTTTACTGAATTTGATTATGTATATAACATGTTAATGAAAAAGCGCAAAACCTGAAATTAGATTGTTCAGAAAATGTATACTTTAATATTTATATACTTATACATTTCAGAGGTTGCCCCCTTACTTATTTTTTTTTATAAAAATATAAATATGAAAATATTAAGACTCTTTTGAAGATCATCTTTTTTTTATCCTAATCGCGCGACGTTTTTTATTCGCGCGACACCAGCTTATCACCTTGTATTTTGACTTGCCATTCAATGTTAAATAAATATATGACATATGTATGCATGACATTAAAAAGTATTACAATTCTAAAAAGTCATGTTACTTTGACCTTAAATATGTTTACTCACATTGAAAAATATTGTTGTTAATCCTCATTATGGAAACTTCTATAACATATACTTTTTATGTTAATATATTAGACAAATAGTATCGTTGAGTTACACATAGGTCGAAGAACCGATGGCCGATTGGGCAGAAAGGTGCTCGAATAACGACCACGTATCGGCAAGCGCACCCACCGACCAGGTGGTCGGACGACCTAACCAAGGTCGCAGGAAGACGCTGGATGCAGGCCGCTTCCAACCGGTCATATTGGAAATCCTTGGGGGAGGCCTATGTCCAGCAGTGGACTTCTTGCGGCTGAGATGATGATGATCGTTGAGTTAGTATCCTAAAGGCTCGGGACAAATGCATGATGCAGAAGAAGTGTGCAAACGATGTTGAAAGACGGACAGGCATTTTAGCATTTGATTTCGACACAACAACATGTCTTCCATCTTCTAACGAAGAAGATTTAGTACCTCGAAAACATTTAGCGAATTTGCATAAGAGAAGATATTCGGTACACCCTGTGTGGAAAGCGAGACAGAGGTCCTGAAGGTGTTTGCCAGTGGATTTGACTGAGTGTACATGAACCATGTAGATATACATACACATATCCATGTATAAAGAATGCAGTCTTATTTTTTAAATTAATTGGTTGTAATAATATTTTAATTGATTAATTTAATAATAATAATAATCAGCCCATAAATTGATCGAGGGGACCCGTGACCAGAAGGCTGGTCTATACCTTGGCCAAAAGATCAGCATTGCCATCCAACGTGGCAATGCTGCGAGCCTTCTGGGCACGCTACCGCGAGGCAACGATTTACCCGGCCTTTTTTATTTGTATATATTAATTTTTATTTATTTTTAGTTGTAGCATTAGTTTAAATATTTTAATTGTATATATATTGATAAAAAACAAATTAAATAAGTTTACAAATTAATTTAATTGTTATAATTTTTTATGTATTTTATGAGCTCCATGGTCGAAATAAATGATTTAATATTATTAAAAGTCCTTCAGAAGCTCTCTAATTCCGTTTTGCTTGAGGGTGTTACGCCGGAGCCGTGGAACAGGGGTGTGGTGGTTCTGTTAGCCCGAAGGAGTTCTAATATTTATGCCACTTGTGGCATGAAAATATCTACACACCAATCCCAGAGGCATAGGCTTGGGTTGCTTAACCTGCGCCATCGAACGGAATTTGTCCAGTTTTGTCATATATTTAAGTTACCACAAGGAAGTTTGAAATATTTAGAGACATTTTTATGATTCATGATATATTATCTCTAAGCTATTATCAAGTCATTCAACTTGTTTAAGGTCATTGTAATCAATTATTATGATAAGTACCTATGTAAAAAATATATGTACTTATTACATATTGTTTACATAATTGTCATATACAAACAAATACCAGGGTCTCGGCGGCAGTCTATGTAGTCCAGTTATCAACACGTCTGCACGAGGAGCACCGTCTTAGTTGGGGAGCCCAAAAGGGGATTTTTGGATTTACTCAAGCACGTCAGTCAGATTATAATATTAGGAATACCTCAGACACAGCACATATTTGACCTTAATATATGGCTATGATGTTCGTTTTTTTGCTTCAGCATATGACATGACGACTCTTAAGTATTCCGTTTCTTACCATTCAGTTACGAACCCTTAAAAATATTTTTATAAGTGTTTTATTTTGCATTTACAATGCTATTTCGATATACTTTTAATAAATTAACAAATAAAATAAGGTGAAAAAATTTCATGCGGGGACTTGAACCAGCGACCTAGGTCTTGCACGACCTACACTCTGCCACCTGAGCTACCGCATGATTCAATCTCGGCGCCAAAATTCTTTTTGACTAAAAAAAGAATCCCCGATTTCTTAGTTTATTAAAACACTTAAAAAGACATAATTATTTACTTACTGTGTAAGTATGTATATAGTAATAAGTTTTAAACTAGTGTTGTGAAATACACACTACAACACTAAATATTAAAATAGATTCTTATAGATAAACATTCAAGAACCAGGTCAATCTGAAAAATATCATTTTATATCTCGACCTGACCAGGGGTCGAACCCAGGACCGTATAAACCGCGTGATTTTCCTCCTTGAACCACAGAACTATACTGGAATCCTGGAATCAGAATCCCTAATTAAGTATAGAATTGCATGAAAAAAAATATCTGAAAATCAAAAAAAAGGGGTTCTGATTTCAGGATTTCAATATAGTTCAGAGGTTCAAATTCATGCTGTATATAAATATGTTGTGAGAGCTCGACTCTCGACTATCCCGGCGCTCTAGCCGAGTTCTCACATAAACAGGAAGTTAGGGAGAACACAAGACTCGACACACAGAACACACAAAGAATAACTTTATTGTTACAACTTCACTTTATAACTTCAACTATATAGATGTTGACTTTAATTAATAACAGAGACTGTTATGCTCCAAGAGATAGTAGAAGACTGAAAGATGGTAGCAGACTGAAAGATGATAACAGACTGAAAGGTGGTAGCAGACTGAAAGGTGGTAGCAGACCGAAAAATTTGTGATGAGAGAGAAAGAAAGTAATCTAAAAATGGAATGGAATGAAATTTGAATTAAAAATGAAACTTGGATTAAAATAAGGAATGAAAAATGGACAGGATGAGAGAAATGAGGTTGGATGAGATGCAGCATGCAGGTGGCATGCTGCAACGTTACAATGTGACATTCCACGGGTAAAGGGACCTTATGGACGCTGGCGCTTAAGGCTCCCCTGGAGGCGAATACCTCCATACAAACGGCGAAAGGGACTCGCAGCGATATTTGATAACATTGGTACAATTTTAAGCATTAAATCAATTTATCTCATCATAATCTATGTACGTTCCTATACAGCTTGATAAAAAAATCAATAGTTTAAAAAATACAAGGCTCTTAACATCGGTATTTTAGCACCATTTTTAACCCAAGTTTGGAGGTAAATAAATACCATTATTAACTTGAAGATTGCAATATTATGCACTTGAGTCCGTAGTTTGGTTACACATAAGTTCTAATAAAATATTTTTCCTGAACTGTAACTTTATGGAATAGTTTTCATTCCTTATATCCTAGGTAAAATCGTCGTATCATCTCGCTCGCTCGCGTAGGTCCCCTGTTTGATGCAGGTGAAACAGCAATAGGCTAGTTTCCTGGGTCGTAATAATAACATAACAATTAGTCCGTCAGTTAGATAATCAAAAAATATTGGACACGTATTTTTTCTTTTCTTTTTGTCAAATAAACAATAAATAATAAAGATAAAGCGCGTCAAAGTTCAGGAGTGGGGGCTCGTGACGTCAAAGTTTGCTAAAAATTGTAGCAAACTATGAACTTCTTAAGTCTTACTTACTTCAAAAGGCTATATCTTTATCATTTTTTGTTTAATAGAGAAAAAATACGTGTCCAATATTTTTTGAATATCTAACTGACGGACTAATTATATTTTTTTAGGAAACTAGCCTATTACCCGATAATATGTCCGTCGCCGAGATCGCGCAGCTATCCAGTCAACTCATAAGAAATAAAATTTGGTGATTTTTTTTGTATATGACGTGGAAAATTTCGGCGCCGAGATTGAATTGTGCGATAGCTCAGTTGGCAGAGTATATGTCATACATAAGACCTAGGTCGCCAGTTCAAGTCCCGCCCGCATGAAATTATTTCATTATATTTTATTTCTTAAATTATTATGTATATCAAAATAGTATTAATAAAATAAAGAATGTCGTAAGTGCCAGCGTCCAGAAGGTACCTTTACTCGTGGAATGGCAACGGCAATATAATATAATAAATAAATTTATTTATTGTTTTAGCTCGAGTGAAAACAACACGCAGCGTTCCTGAAAACAAGAAACATGGAAGAGCCAGCATTACAAACAAAAAAAATTAAAAAATACCCCGATACCAAGATATCCTAAACAAAAAATAAAAATAAATAAATAATTCCGAGATCCAACTAGTCTCAAAGTGATTATAAAATAAGAAAAACAATTAATTTATTTTGTTTCTGTTAATACTTTTAATTCCATTTAAATTTAATAGTTTTAAAAGCTATATTTTTTATTTAAAAATCATAGATTAATAGACAAAATACAGAGTAATTATAATTAAATTATTATATTAATAACCAAAGAGAAAAAAAATATTGTAAATAGATTTAAAAAAATAGTGGAGTACAAAAAAAAACGTAGATGCTATTAAGTACATGGCGTAGGACGGTAGAGAGAGATAGAAATACGGGGGACAGAAAAAAAGAGAGGGAGAGTATGGCCGCCACGATGGTGGAGACTCCTCCTCCGGAGCTGATCACCACGATCGAGTGGAGCATGATGGATAAGAAGAAGTTTTTTCCACTATACACGCTAAGCAGTTTCACAAGTAAGTACCAGTAAGAAATATGTGAATCGCCGACTCGTTTCGGCTTATAACAGTTTTACATATTATCACGATTATTGAATCAATCAATCATTTTATTTGTTATGTTTGACAAATAAAATGATTGATTGATTGATTGGTACACAAAAAATAGTTGACAATATTGTGGGATACGTAACACTATGTTTAGTCTGCACTTAGGCGTACAAATATAAGCGTCTATGAAATACTGATTACAATTGAGTTATTACTGAATCTTACAAAAAATTAAATGTATTATAAAGTTAGTCAAGAATCATGCAGAATGTCAAATATTAATTTTATCCATCAAAAAATCATTTATAAGTCATAATAGGCTTTATCAATTAAAATAGATTTTAAATAATTCTTAAAAAAAAAAACAGTTTTAAAAGTAAGTAACAAAAGTGTCGACTAGTTTCAGTCTTTAGCAGTTAAGTACTAAAGGCCGATACTCGAAGGACGCTTAAAGAAAAACAAAGAATGTGTCTCTGCCTCTCTCACTCACCCACCGAACGAAGCATAGACGGTAAAGCTTCTACTCAAACGTCGATTTTCTGTGGGAGTGTGGTACTTCCCCGGACGAGCCGGTCCGTTCATGCTACTAGCAAAAATGAATTTTGCCGGTAACGTGGCTCTACCACAACAGTAAGCGCGAGCCGACTAAATTCAATCTCAAAGGAAAAGCACTATTACATACATTTGACTGGCTCCGTGGCGCAGCGGTCAACACGCCAGCCTGCGATCCCCGGCCAGGTCAAGATGGAAAATGATCTTTTCCAGATTGGCCTCGGTCTTGGATGTTTATCTATATATGTATTTGTTATAAAATATAGTATCGTTGAGTTAGTATCCTATAACACAAGTCTCGAACTTACTTTGGGGCTAGCTCAATCTGTGTGATTTGTCCGTATATATTTATTTATTTATTTACTACTAGCTTTCGCCCGCGGCTCCGCCCGCGTCAATGTCGATCCCTTGGGATAAGTACTTTTTCCCGGGATAAAAGGTATGCAAAATTTCATGATGATCGGTTCAGTAGTTACGGCGTGAAAGCGTAACAAACAAACAAACAAACAAATAAACAAACAAACTCACTTTCGCATTTATAATATTAGTTAGGATTAGGATTAGGATTCGTGAGTCGAATAGCTTCGAGTAAATTTGTTTCCTTTTGTTTTGGATTCGGCCAACTGAATGTTCGGTTTCGATTTCATACATCAGTACAGCTTTCGAGACTCACATTTGTAACATTATGCTGTCCTTTGGACGTGATAACTTCTTATAAATTGATACGGCTGCACGCACGACAAAGTGTCGCGTTCCGTGTGCAAGAGAGCGCGAAACAAGCGATAGAGACGCAAGATCGGCCTAAACGTTCGGCTTGTGACGCATCTATCTCTCTTCTACCGTAAAATTATCAGTTTACGGACGATAATTTTACGGTAGAAGAGAGATAGATGCGTCACACTTTACAGACAACCATTCTTTTTCCAGTACGATGCGCCCTGTACCCACTGACGCTGGTGAAAACACAGATACAGGTGCAGAGGAAGAAAGAGGCGTACAGCGGGGTGATGGACGCGATATCCAAGATATACAAGAATGAAGGAGTCTCCGGGCTATATAGGGGGTTTTGGCTGTCTAGTGTGAGTAGTCTTCTCCTATGACTGATTAATTCCAGGTAAGAAGTCCACTGCTGGACAAAGATATCTCCCAAGGATTCTTCGTTCCATGGGAGGAAAGCTTACAGCATTCATCATCATCATCATCAGGTCTTTTTAGTCTCCACTGCAGGAGTATGACCCTCTCTGTACTACCGAGTATACCATACTTGGCCAGAGCAGACAGAGGATTTGGCGTACACTCTCCTCGCTGGCCAGACGGGTTGGAGAGGTCTTACAGCATTATGATGACGCAATATCCAAACAAGAATGAAGGGCAGCCTGGTCTAGGGGTTTATGATGTCTAGTGTAAGTAAAGTCTTCTCGACTGTTTCACCATTACAGCTGTTAGAAGCCAAAGAAACTGCGCTCGCCGACCCGCCTACCAAGCGTGGTGAGTATGGCAATATCCTCACATGGAACGAAGAATGGGAAAGGACTTTGTCCGCAGTGGACTTCTTAATGCTAAAGCGATGAAAAATGGGTTTGTATCTATACTATATTATTAATTATATTATATAGCTGAAGAGTTTGTTTGTTTGAACGCGTTAATCTCAGGAATTACTGGTTCAAATTGGAAAATTTCTTTTGTGTTGGATAGTCCATTTATTGAGGAAGGCTTAAGGCTAAAAAACATCACTCTGCGACCAATCGGAGCGAAGCACCAATAAAAAATGTTTTGAAAACGGGAAAATTATTCATCTATACTAATAAAAAATGAATTAATCATAACAACAGAAATTGCCGCGGACGAAGTCGCGGGCAACAGCTAGTAAGTGATACAGCGAATACCTTATCTACCTAATAAACTAACTATCACATACTAATTCTGTGTGTACGTCTGTGTCTCGACGACCGTCATACTCGCGACACGATAATTTCTTCTTATCACACGTGGTTAAGTGATAATGATAGTGATAAATAGAAATTGATGTTGAAAATATAGTTACTGAGGAAACAAATGCACATAATAATACATTGTTGTATCATTAATACATATTCAACAGCCTCCGTGGTCCAGTGGTTAAGGCGTTTGCCTGTTGACCCGGGGGGTCGTGGGTTTGATTCCCACCGGAAGCATACTTTGTTTAGTTGTTTCCAGTTTGGTTAGGACATTGCAGGCTTGAATCACCTGATTGTCTGATAATAAAGATGATTCCGTGCTTCGGAAGGCACGTTAAGCCGGTGGTCCCGGCCGCCATCTGGTAGTCGTTAAAGGAACCACGTCAGAGGCCGAGAGGCGGTTCCGAAGAACTCTGACACCAGGGTGTGCATGGTCGATTGACCGTGACACCTACTCGAAATGAATGAATGAATACATATATGGCGAGCTCCGTGGCGCAGTGGTCAACACGCCAGCCTGCGACACGAGGGTGCCCGGGTTCGATCCCCGGTCAGGTCATGATGGAAAACGATCTTTTTCAGATTGCCCTGGGTCTTGGATGTTTATCTATATAAGTATCTATCTATTATAAAATATACGCCGTATAGTACTTCTTCTTCTTCCTCACCTTATCCCACTTTAAGTGGGGTCGGGACAGCATGTGAGTATTTTCCATTTCGCTCTATCCTGAGCAATTTCTTTCGTTACCATCTTTTTACCCATATCCTCCTTCACACACTCAATCCATCTTTTCTTTGGCCTACCTCTACTCTGATTCCCAATTACTTTCATATCCAACACCTTCCTGGTTATATGGCTCTCTTCTCTTCGTAAAACATGTCCATACCATCCCAATCTTCAGCTTCTCAATTTTTCCGTTATGGGGGCTACTTTCGTACTTCCTCTTACATACTCATTCCTTATCCTATCTTTTCGAGTCACTCCACTCATCCATCTCAACATTCTCATCTCCGCTGCATGCAATCGTCTTTCATCCGTCACCTTGGTGGCCCAACACTCTGAACCATACAAAAGTACCGGTCTTATACGCCGTATAGTCCGCCGTGTGGTATCCGGCAGAGTAGAATAGAATCACTCCAAGTCTTCCCGTGGATGTCGTAGAAGGCGACTTAGGAAATACAAGCTAAACAAAGCTTATAAACCTCTCTGAGACCTCTCCAACCCGTTTGGCCAGCGTGGAGAGTGTAGGCCAGTGTAGGCCAAGTCCTCTGGCTGCTCTAGTAGTAAAAAGAGGGTCGTGCTCCTGTAGTGGAGACTAAAAAGACCTGATGATGATGATGATAAAATATAGTATCGTTGAGTTAGTGTCCTACGACTAGTTAATTTTAGTAGGTACTTAATTTGACATTTTTTTATTTCGGTGTTGTTCATTTCAATAATATGACATTATTTTTTAATTCAATTTGAACATGACATTTAAATAAACCAATGTATACTCAGCCCACATACCTAGGTTTTCTAAAATTCTGAGTTGACGTCCTTTGGTGAAAATGCGCTGTGCAGTTTGTTGCCGCTTCTTCTGCTACGCTTTGGAAGGCATTAAACTTAGCCATAAGTAAATTTTTGACGTCAACAATTGTTGAGAAGTGAAATATGACAATTAATAAGTGTTCAAAGAAACCTATATTGAATAAACGTTTTGAATTTCAATTTGACAGACACACATTCTTTACTCTTTTATTATATGTATTGTGTACGGAACCCTTCGTGCGCGATGTCGACTACTATTTTTTTTTTTAATAAATAAAAAAAATATAAATATACGGACAAATCACACAGATTGAGCTAGCCCCAAAGTAAGTTCGAGACTTGTGTTATGGAATACCAACTCAACGATACTATATTTTATAACAAATACATAGATACACATCCAAGACCCAGGTCAATCTGAAAAAGATCATTTTCCATCTTAACCTGGCCGGAGATCGAACCCGGTCACTCTCATGTCCCAGGCTGGCGTGTTGACCGCTGCGCCACGGAGCTAGTCTAATTATAGCAATATTTTTGTATGAAACTACGTTAGAATATTCAACATGATGTATATTTTAGTTCCAGATAATATCCGGAGTATTCTATATATCCACTTACGAGGGAGTCCGGCACGAACTAGGCAAATACGAAGTCAACCCCAAAATGAAGGTAAGTGCCTGATACTGCCTCATCATCATCATCAACTGCCTCCGTGGTCCAGAGGTTAAGGCGTTTGCCTTACCGGGGTCATGGGTTCGATTCCCACGGGAAGCATACTTTGTTGTTTCCAGCTTGGTTAGGACATTGCAGGCTTGCATCACCTGATTGTCTGATAATAAAGATGATTCCGTGCTTCGGAAGGCAGTTTAAGCTGTTGGTCCCGGCTGCCATCTGGTAGTCGTTAAAGGAACCACGTCAGAGGCCGAGAGGCGGTTCCGAAGAACTCTGACACCAGGGTGTCAGCACGCACGAAAAAGTGTCGCGTTCCGTGTGCAAGTGAGAGCACGGAACAAGCGATAGAGTCACGATCACGAGGCTTGTGACGCATCTATCTCTCTTAACCGTTATCACGTAAAATTATCGTTCATAAACCGACGTTACAGACAACCAATTTTTTAGGGTTCCGTACCCAAAGGGTATTAATTTCGCTCCGCTGTTTGTCTGTCACCAGGCTGTATCTCATGAACCATGATAGCTAGACAGTTGAAATTTTCACAGATGATGTATTTTTGCCGCTATAACAACAAATACTAAATAATAGAATAAAATAAATATTTAATGGGGCTCCCATACAACAAACGTGATTGTTTGCTTGTTTTTGCTCGATATTGATAACGGCAACAGTTAGAACCTTAAATATTCACAGAATATTTAGTTATGTATTCACTTTAAAAATAAATAATTCGTTAAAAATAAAAATAATGTTATAGGGGGGCTCCCATACAACAGCATGATTTTTTGCCGTTTTTATAGATAACGGTACGGAACCATTCGTGCGCGAGACCGACTCGCACTTGGCCGGTTTTTTAAATCTAGATTTAATTTCTTTTAGTCTTTCGTCGCTGGAGGCTGCGCGTCCATAGTGGGTCAAACCATAATAGTTCCATTCGACGTGTTGAGTCAGCATCTTATGGTGTTAGGACTGGTGAAGAGCCGCGCGGGAGGCAGCAGAAACGCTGTAAGTATGATTATTTTTTCTTTTCTTCTATTTGGCCCTAAAAACTTCGTTAAGAAGCTTGTTTTAGCCAGTGTCTAGTTATTTTTCGAGTTATTCTTGCTTGTATATCAACGAAATGATGGTGTAATTCATTTCGCTGATTTCGACGGAGCCCCTGGCGACAATTCCCACGAATCCACTGGCTTGATCATGTACGATGCAGCAAGGCGAGCAAACACCAGCCCGCTAAGTAAATCACACTACAGCCGCACCATGACACTTTATTTTAGTTATTCCACACATGTTCATAAACATGGGCATTTATAACACCAAATTACACCGACTTCACATTATAAACTCCACTAGAAACAATTTGCTAAATAATCTAAAACAAAAACCGTGCAGTCCGTAGAAATTCCCGCTTAGAACTCCAGTATGATCCTTGGAGCCCGGGCTCCTCTGTTTTTTTATAGTATAGGACGGCAAACGAGTCACCTGAAAGTGATCAGCGCTTGTGTAAATGCAACACCAGGGTGTGACAGGAGCGTTGCCGGCCTTTCAAGGAGTTGGTGGAGGAATGGGTCTCCGGCTCTCTCACTCACAGAACGAAGCGGTAAAGCTTCTACTCAGACGTCGATTGCCTGTAAGAGTGTGGTACTTCCCCGGACGAGCCGGCCCATACATGCTACTAGCAAAAATGATTTTTAACAGCAGTCTTAAACTTACCTAATGATTTTTAATACTAAAAAACTTACCTAATGAAATGATGTTTATATGCAGAAACTCAATTTTTCGGCCGAAGCCGAAACTTCAATAAAAAAGGTTAAGCAACTAACATTTTTCTCGACAAAGCCGCAGTTTTAAGCTAGTACAGTCACCCAACGAGATACCTGACCCCGCCATCTATTTATATCTTGATTTTTTTCTTAAACAAAGTAATAGCTGATGATGACTAGCTCTGTGGCGCAGCGGTCAACACGCCTGGCTGCGACACGGAGTGACCGGGTTCGATCCCCGGCCAGGTCAAGATGAAAAATTTTTCAGATTGACCTGGGTCTTGGATGTTTATCTATATATGTATTATCTATATTATATAAGTGACCAACACTGGTGTCAAAAATTTCAAGCTATTTTAAGGCATCTGCTTAACGTGCCTTCCGAAACACGGAGGAGCTCGAGGCGTTTTTATGCCACTTGCGGTCAACCATTCAAATGGCCGGGCTCCGGGTTGCTTAACTAGCGTAACTAGGCCATCATCATCATTTCGAGTAGGTGTCACGGTCAATCGACCATGCACACCCTGGTGTCAGAGTTCTTCGGAACCGCCTCTCGGCCTCTGACGTGGTTCGAACCCACGACCCCCGGGTCTACAGGCAAACGCCTTAACCACTGGACCGCGGAGGCTGTTAACTAGGCTATAAGACTGCCCAATAGTAGACAATTATTAAAACGTTGTATAATTGATACAAAAAATATTTATTTCAACAATAACATGCCGTTATCGATCACATAGTTAGATCCTGTTATACCTCTCGCCTTCTCACTGGCCAAGAAGACAATCAGGTCGGCGATCTCCTCAGGAGTCGATACTCTGTTACCCAAAGCCGTCACAGCTCCCAACTCTTCGAATGTCTTACCCATACCAGCATTTTCGAGTATATCAGTAAAGACTGGACCTGGACTGACAATATTGACTCTAACTCCATGGGTAGCGAGTTCCAAAGCTGTGGCTCGAGAGAATTGGTTCAGGGCCGCTTTGGACGTACAATACGCACCAGCTTCTGGGTGGACAGTTGATCCAGCGACGCTTGAGATGTTGATAATATTGCCTTTAGTTTGAACTAAAAACGGCGCCGCGACGGACGTCAAATAGACTACAGAACGGATATTGGTGTTCATAATTTCGTCATATATTTCTATCAATTTTGCGTCCAGTATAGATCTAAATCTAATTATACCAGCGTTGTTGACGAGAACATCAAGTTTTTTGAATTTTTCAATAGTATTTTGGATTATTCTCTGGACATCGTTGTCGTTGGACACATCGGCTTTGATGACTAACGGTCGGTTGCCAACTTTAGCGCAGTCCTGTTCGATCTTCTTCATCTTGGCCTCGTTTCTGGCCACAATGACCACATTCGCGCCTTCCTTAGCGAATAGGATAGCAGTAGCAGCGCCTATCCCAGAGCTGGCACCGGTGATTAATACAACTTTGTTTTTGAACATTTTTGATGATGATGATGATGCTGGTATAGGTAAAAACGTAATTGCTAAGACTTCTTTGTCTGTCTGTCTTACAAGGTCTCTATTTACAAGCTTTTATTTCGTTTCACCTGTCCTGAGGTTTGTCTGCAATCAATTTTTTTTATTTATTTTATTAACATATTTATTTTTTAATCAAATCTTACGATACTCTTAATGAATTAAGAAATAAAATATGGTGAAAAAATTTCATGCGGACGGGACTTGAACCAGCGACCTAGGTCTGTGTACGACCTACGCTCTGCCATCTGAGCTACCGCAGGATTCAACCTCGGCGCCGAAATTCTCCACCATATCCCATTCCCCTTATACGTATTAATGTTTACGTCACCTAACACATGATTGAATCATGCGGTAACTCAGAAGGCAGGTCGTACACAGAGTCGCTGGTTCCTGTACCTATATCAAAATAGCATTGTGAATGCAAAATAAAACACTTAGAAATACAAATGTTGCGTGTTAAATATGATCTACTTCCCGGTTACCGCTATTGAGCTGCAATTTTGCATGCATGTGTAAATCGGATGACAATACAATATAGGCTAGTTTCCTAAAAAAATATAATAAGTCCGTCAGTTAGATATTCAAAAAATATTGGACACGTATTTTTTCTTTTGTCGATTAAACAAAAAATGATAAAGATATAGCCCTTTGAAGTTCCGTGTGACGTCATAGTTTGCTACAATTTTTAGCAAACTTTGACGTCACGAGCTCCCACTCCTGAACTTTGACGCGCTTTATCTTTATTATTTATTGTTTATTTGACAAAAGAAAAAATACGTGTCCAATATTTTTTGATTATCTAACTGACGGACTAATTGTTATGTTATTATTACGACCCAGGAAACTAGCCTATTATGAAATCGTTGTGCTGGTCTGATGATGGAGTCGGAAGGTGGCCATAAGAACTCTTTGACTAAACAAGGTACACCAGTCGTGTTTGGACTCATTTGATTTGTCTTGGAAAACACTTTACAGAGTGGATTTGTTTATAATAAAAGCTTGTCACAAAAATATAATTTTTGCAAAAAAAACTTATTTGTCAGTTGAAACACACTTGAGTTTTTAAACTTGACACAAAAAATGTTTACAGATAGCATTCATGAGTGTTCGCGCTTTAAATATATAAAATATAATAATATAAATATAAATATATACGGACAAATGACACAGATCGAGCTAGCCCCAAAGTAAGTTCGAGACTTGTGTTATGGGATACTAACTCAACGATACTATATTTTATAACAAATACATATATAGATACACATGACCTGACCTGGCCAGGGATCGAACCCGGTCACTCCGTGTCGCAGGCTGGCGTGTTGACCCTGCGCCACGGAGCTAGCTATATAGTGATGTATATAAACGGGACTTAACACGAACCTTTTTATTATTTGTTTCCGTTCACGTTTCAATAGGGTTACATCCATCGGAGTGGTCTTGGTGCGACCACGATTGATGCCTTGTCAGGTACATGCACAAGTAGATGTTAGCGTATGTTTTAACTTCTATA
The DNA here is from genome assembly GCA_947532085.1 of Elegia similella. Lineage (NCBI taxonomy): Eukaryota > Metazoa > Arthropoda > Insecta > Lepidoptera > Pyralidae > Elegia > Elegia similella. The sequence goes on along the minus strand of OX383950.1, from coordinate 4,362,197 downwards.
TATAGGTTACGTTGTGTGATTGAACAGTTCATAGTACGTTGGTTTATTCCTCTTTGATCAAAAAAAAACTATTAAAAATGCCTACTATTGTATTAATGACTATCTAACAGATAAAACTCCAAGGAAATAATCTATACTAATATCATAAAGCCGAAGAGTTTGTTTGATTGTTTGTTTGAACGCGCTAATCTCAGGAACTACTGGTTCAAATTGGAAAATTATTTTTGTGTTGCATAGTCCATTTATTGAGGAAGGCTTTAGGCTATAAAACATCACGCTGCGACCAATAGGAGCGAAGCATCAATAAAAAATGTTTTGAAATCGGGGGAAAAATTATTCGTCTATACTAATAAATCATAATAACACAAATTGCCGCGGATGAAGTCGCGGGCAAAAGCTAGTATATTCAATAAATTGTTAATCGATATACATCAGTAATTCAGGCACGTAGGGACCAATACTGGACTGAGTTTCTTCTCAGCAGTGGTCGTTCCGAAACGCTAGTAGTTTATCGATTTTGCAAATATTATATATAATAATATGACGTTCAAAAAGAGATACATGATATCCAAATTTGAATAAAATTCTATTTCATTGATCACACAAGTAAATATAATAATAATAATAATAATAAATTTTTATTTCAGATAACTTGATCCATACTAAATGTTAGTAATAATTGGCCTTAAAACTAAAGTTAGTAACACAAGACATAGATAACATCACAGCAAACAACACATAAAAAATAAATAATAAAAAAAATAAATAAAAATAGCACCCACCGCTGCCAGCACGATGTCTACACAACTGCATGCAGCCGTATCCACCGAGCTAGCATCGGCGAGTCCCACCGATCTGCCAACGCGCGCAGGATAGTGTTGGGGCTGTCGCGCATGCGCCTGAGGTGTGAAGCACTTCGTTTGCGCATGATCGCGGCGAAGCCATCTATATGAGCCTCCGCAAACATGGCAGAGGCGCTGCAGAATCGCGGCAGCCCCATCAATACCCGGTACGCGTTATTGTATTGTACGCGGAGGTCGCTGTAATATAGTATAGTCACTTCATGGTAAGTGATCCCCGCTTCCCATGGACAACTGCAACACCAGGGTGTGACAGGACCCTTGCCAGCCTTTCAAGGAGTTGGAAGTTGAGAGGAAAATGGGAGGGCTTAGAAGGATGGGCTTCCGGCTCTCACTCACAGAACGAAGCATAGAAGCGGTAAAGCTTCTACTCAAACGTCTATTTCCTGTGTGAGTGTGGTACTTCTACTAGCAAAAAAATATTTTGCCGGTAGCGTGGCTCTACCACAACTAAATATTAATAGAGACAAATCAATCGGCCTCCGTAGTGCAGTGCTTAACACGTCAGTCTGTTACATATGGGGCACCGGGTTCGGTTCCCGAGGCTGGTAAATACTTGTCACTCATTATATCAGGTATTTGGCCGCGGTGCTAAAGTTACTCAGATAAGGTTGGTGTCAGGTAGGTAGCCGGCCGTAAATACAGCATGCACCCGGGAGAAACTCTTAGAAGAGAAGGGGGATAGGGGCGAATCATGCACTGCGATTGAGAGTACTTGTTAATCGACCACAACTTTCTTACCTTATTTCACATTTTTTTTATCTTCACCATGAAGTTTTTACAATTATTTCCTAAATGTTTGAATGATTTCGTAAAAATATAATTAATTTTTAAAAATGAGCACTCACTCCACACGCAAATCACAAAAACATTGTAGTGTACAAAGGCGGCCTGGCTACATGTTTGACTAGCTCCGTGGCGCAGCGGTCAACACGCCAGCCTGCGACACGAGAGTGACCGGGTTCGATCCCCGGCCAGGTCAAGATGGAAAATGATCTTTTTCAGATTGACCTGGGTCTTGGCTGTATATCTATATATGTATTTGTTATAAAATATAGTATCGTTGAGTTAGTATCCCATAACACAAGTCTCGAACTTACTTTGGGGCTAGCTCAATCTGTGTGATTTGTCCGTTTATATATTTTTTAAAAGTGTAGTGAATATTAAGAAGAAGAGATAAAAGAATAAGACAAACACAAATGATGATGTTTAAATAAAATTGTTTTAATCGTGTAAATAAAGCTTATGGAAATAACTGTTTGTGGAACATAGAGGAACAAAGCAATGATGAGATGTTTTGCAAGGTTATCAGAGATGTACAAATAATAATTATATGATCAACTAACCTTGCAAATCATGATAAATCACCATGACTGTTGAGAAATCTGACAGTTATAGATATAACTTTCCCATTGTTGTTATGTACAGTCGGCCAACGAGGATACCTCACCCTGCTATCTACCTATGGGTAGATAGCAGGGTGAGGTATCCTCGTATATCTTGATATTTCTCTTAAACTAAAAATAATATTAACATGTAAATAAATGTTCAGAAAGAAAAATTATAATTTTTCATGTTGATATTACTTTTAGTTTAAGAAAAAAATCAAGATATAAATAGATGGCGGGGTCAGGTATCTCGTTGGGTGACTGTACTAGCTTAAAACTGCGGCTTTGTCGAGAAAAATGTTGGTTGCTTAACCTTTTTTATTGAAGTTTCGGCTTCGACCGAAAAATTGAGTTTCTGCATATAAACATCATTTCATTAGGTAAGTTTTTTAGTATTAAAAATCATTAGGTAAGTTTAAGACTGCTGTTAATAATCATTTACTCAAAAATGCCTACTATTTTATTAAGACGAGGCCTCAAATGTTTGGTACCATCGCTCGGCAAAGGACTGATCAAGTGCGCGCAAGGGATAGCGCTTGGCGGTTTAGCCCGTGAATGATGAGATAGGAGATAGTCTCGAGTCGCTCAAAGAAAAAAACGTAAGCGCCAAATTCGTTATTTCTATTTTATATAAAATCAGACCGGTTCATTGTATTTTCATATTTACATTTTGATGAATTACTAATAACCTATCTTTTAGTCTAAAAATCATTATTTCATTCGTCGCATTTGAGCTACAATAACAAAAACTCTGCGAACGAAGACCATTTTTCAAAAAATATTTCTATCGAGAAAATTTTATCAAAACGTGTTTACATCTTCAATTTTTGGAGATGAAATAGTCAAAAATTATATTACTTAGATTTAAAACTCCTAATTTAAGTATTTTGCGAGATAAATAAGGTTCAGAACGACCTTATTTACAGTGGTATCGCCTTAATGACTATCTAACAGATACAACTCCATGGAAGTAATACATTTAATAAATTGTTAGTTAATATACATCAGTAATTGCCTAATGTAAAATAATTTGTTATAAATGTGAAAGCGTAGCCCTTCAGGCACGTAGGGACCAATACTGTACTGAGTTTCTTTCGGCGTATTCTTCTCAGCAGTGGTCGTTTCGAAACGCTAGTAGCTTATCGATTTTGCAAATATTAAAAATAATAATATGACGTTTTTTAGTTTAGAAAGAGATACATGATATCCAAATTTGAATAAAATTCTATTTCATTTCAAAACGGCCTCGCCGAAACTCACGTATTTGGGTGAATGAATATGTTTTCTAAAAATATATATTTTGAAGAAAAAATATGTATCTAATGTTTTTTATTTTAAATATAATTTTATTATTATTTTAAATATAATTTTTTAGATAACAAGCCCATTGATGTATATTAATTACTTTTTGAATTGCCAAATCGGACATACCATTCAAAAGTTATCATGAGTAATACTAATCAAAATTTAAATTTAAGAAACTGCGTCATAGCTCCCAAACAGATGATTTTGATTGTTCATTTTGTCAAAAGCAGTTTTGATCAAGATTTCTAAGCATGGAAAGTCTGACAAGGTGTGTCTTTAAAAACTTTCGAATTTTAAAGTTTTAGTTAAATACCTATATCTGCGTGCGAAGCCGGGGCGGGCCGCTAATTATTATATACATACATAGTATCACGTTCCCCTTCCTGGCGTGGTAGACAGAGCCTAGGTCTATTAGACCTTATGCTAAATGTGGCGACATTTAGCATGTTGGAGGTCGTGTAGATGGAAAACGGAATCAAAATAGTGATGGGTTGCTAGCCGCATCGCCTATCGACATGATTCTGCAGATTTCCGTCATCTTTCTACCTCCGCACCGCCCGCCACAGGAATAAAATCCATCCACATTCTTGACACTTGGGTCTCCAAAAATGTCAGAGCGTCACGTGGCTTTTTCCCTCGTACACTCGTACAGCAAGATTGTGGAATGGGCTCCCGTGGTTTTCCGTGTGTGCTATGACTTGGGGTCCTTCAAAAGGCGTGTTCACAGGTATCTTAAAAGCCGGCAACGCATCAGCACCTCCTCTGGTGTTGCAGTTGTCCATGGGCGACGGTGACCACTTTCCATCAGGTGGCTCGTTGGCCGTTAAATATACATAAAAATATATTTTAGTCCAATCCCTCGATCGGCTTTTACGATCTGCGCTCCATCCATGATGGTCTGGGAGAAAAGATAAAACGTAGAATGTGCCAGCTGCTTCTCTTTTTTTTCTTTTCTTGTATTTGGCCCTCAAACTTCATTCAGAAGCTTATTTTAGCCAGTGTCTAGGTAATCTTTGAGTTATTCTTGTGTATCAAAGAAATGATGGTGTAATTCATTTCGCTGATTCGATGGAGCCTCTTCCTGCGACCTTGGTTAGGTCGTCCGACCACCTGGTCGGTGGGTGTCCAACGCTGGATGCAGGCCGCTTCCAACCGGTCATATTGGAAATCCTTGGGGGAGGCCTATGTCCAGCAGTGGACTTTTTGCGGCTGAGATGATGATGATGGAGCCCCTGGCGACAATTCCCACGAATCCACTGGCTTGATCATATACGACGCAGCAAGGCGAGCAAACCCCAGCCCGCTAAGTAAATCTCACTACAGCCGCACCATGACACTTTATTTTAGTTATTCCACACATTGTTCATAAACATAGGCATCTATAACACCATACGTCACCGACTTTACATTATAAAGTCCACTAGAAACAATCCAAAACAAAAACCGTGCAGTCCGCCGAAATTCCCTCAAGAACTCCAAGCTGCTTCTCTTCCCGCGTAGATTAATATATTTTTTTTTTCGTAAACAGAATATCAATCCTCTGGGTTTGGATCTAAACAAGAACATGTCGAAAGCTGCGCTGGCGAAGGAGGTAGCGATACGAGTGTACCGCCATCACGGTCTGCTGGGCTATTACCGGGGGTACGCCGCGTCTCTGGCGGCGTATGTACCCAACTCGGCGCTCTGGTGGGCACTCTACACTACTTACCAAGGTAATTATAGGTACAAAGCGTTTTGTTCACAGATAATAAATAAATAAATAAATATATACGGACAAATCACACAGACTGAGCTAGCCCGAAAGTAAGTTCGAGACTTGTGTTATGGGATACTAACTCAACGATACTATATTTTATAACAAATACATATATAGATAAACATCCAAGACCCAGGCCAATCTGAAAAAGATCATTTTCCATCTTGACCTGACCGGGGATCGAACCCGGGCACCCTCGTGTCGCAGGCTGGCGTTAACCACTGCGCCACTGAGCTGTCAAATGTTGATTAATTAAAAATTTTCTACATATACAGTGTGTAACTTACCCAACGAAGTTCCCGTGAAGGGGTGACTCAGTCCGTCAAAATGAACAACTTTTTCTATGGGACCAATGCTGAAAATTGAGGATCATCATCATTTCGAGTAGGTGTCACGGTCAATCGACCATGCACACCCTGGTGTCAGAGTTCTTCGGAACCGCCTCTCGGCCTCGTGACGTGGTTCCTTTAATGACTACCAGATGGCAGCCGGGACCACCAGCTTAACGTGCCTTCCGAAGCACGGAATCATCTTTATTATCAGACAATCAGGTGAAGGTGATTCAAGCCTGCAATGTCCTAACCAAACTGGAAACAACTAAACAAAGTATGCTTCCGGTGGGAATCGAACCCACGACCCCCGGGTCAACAGGCAAACGCCTTAACCACTGGACCACGGAGGCTGTTAAAGTTACGACAGTTACATAGGCAAAGGTAAGGAATGATGGCTCGCAATGAACGACCAGAGGTGCGCTGCTGGCACGGGAGACGGCAGGGCCCCCGACCCAATGATCAGCCGCCGTGTTCCACTCCGGTCTCCCAGTCCGGCACGACGACCAATCACGAGCTTGCGTAAGTGTAAGCGCTAATAATGGTCACGACCACTGGGCCATCGGGCTCAAGGCTCGGGTTAGACAAAGTCCTTTCCTAAGGATTCTTCATTCCATAAGACTAAGATGGCGCAGGCGATGGGCGGGTGTGCCGAGTGTCCCCCTCCCCGTGTCTCAACTTATACTAACCCCGATAGCAATGTCGACCTGTCCCGTACAAAATATACATACATAGTAAGTGTCACATCTTTTTCCATTGCGGGGTAGACAGAGCCTAGGTCTATAAGACCTTATGGCCACATTTAGCATGTTGGAAGAAATGGCATGAAAAATAGTGATGGGTTGCTAGTTGCTTCGCCTATTGACATGATTTCGCAGATTTTAACCCAATCCCTCGATCGGATTATACGCTCTGCGCGGGAAGAGAAGCAGCTGGTACATTCTACGTTTTTTCTTTTCTCCCAGACCAGCATGGAAGAATTTTGATTTGCCATATATTGCAAATTAAAATTCTTTTCGATCGACATAGGGCCATCGGCACGTAGGGAACAAGTCTGGATTGAATTTCTTCCGGCGTATTCTTCTCATCAGTGGTCGTTCCGAAACGCTAGTAGTATTTAGATGTTGCATATTTAAAGAAATATTACGTTCAAAAAGAGATGCATGTTTCCGGTCAATATAAATACATATAATAAAAGAGTAAAAAAAATAGTCTGTACATTGAATATATTTACAAAAAAATTATATAGGGCGATGGAGACATACTAATAGAGTAAGAATTTTAAAAAAATCTGTGCGTTTGTCTGTTTATACACGCTAATCTCCGGAAATACTGGACGGATTCGAATGAAACTTTTTTCATTGTATAGCTATCAAGCCTGAGCAACATATAGAGTATAATTTATTTTGGAAAATGGAACACCTGATGCAGAACTATAACGGTCCAGCTAAACTATAAGAAATATAAAAATGACGCCTTAACAAAAGTGGTTTAGCCTGATGAGCATTTTCTGCGGAGTCATAATGTCCACGCGAACGAAGTCGCGGGCATCAGCTAGTTTTTAATAAAAAATCTTGACTTTGCCTTTTTTTTGACCACAGATGAACTTCTCAGAGTGAGTCCGTCGTATGTACCGACGTTAATGATCCAGTGCGTGGCGGGGATGCTGGGGGGCTTCACCACCACCTTCCTGACCAACCCACTAGACACCGTGAGAGCGAGGCTGCAGGTACTTGGACACTTTTTTATTTTTTACTAGCTGACCCGGCGAACTTCGTACATCCTAACAGTCAATGAATGTTTTCATTGTTTTTAAGATGTATTCTGCTATTCGGGACGGAAACAAATCCAACAAATCAAAAACCATGGCAATCGGTCCAGCCGTTCTCGAGTTATAAGTGTTGTAACAAACACGACTTTCTTATATATATAGATAGATGATATAGGATGGCAAACGAGCAAGCGAGTCACCTGATGGTAAGTGATCACCGCTGCCCATGGACAACTGCAACACCAGGGTGTGACAGGAGCGTTGCCAGCCTTAAAAAAACATACACGTTTTTTGAAGGTTTAATGTCGTTCAATTCGTAACACTTTCAGAGTTATTGAAAAAAATAAGTACCCTTTCACCGCGAGCCTCCGTTGTCCAGTGGTTAAGGCGTTTGCCTGTTGACCCGGGGGTCGTGAGTTCGATTCCCACCGGAAGCATACTTTGTTTAGTTGTTTCCAGTTTGGTTAGGACATTGCAGGCTTGAATCACCTGATTGTCTGATAATAAAAATGATTCCGTGCTTCGGAAGGCACGTTAAGCCGGTGGTCCCGGCTGCCATCTGGTAATCGTTAAAGAAACCACGTCAGAGACCGAGAGGCGGTTCCGAAGAACTCTGACACCAGTGTGTGCATGGTCGATTGACCGTGACACCTACTCGAAATGATGATGACCGCGAGACTTTATATCAGTTGTCATGCTTCCAGCGCAAAGCATAGTAAATTAAAAATGAATACCTACAACAAATACGGATTAAGTGTATGGCGTTGTAAATGATTACTAGACTACATATATAACTAATCCTTACTAATATTATAAATGCGAAAGTGAGTTTGTTTGTTTGTTTGTTACGCTTTCACGCCCTAACTACTGAACCGATCATCATGAAATTTTGCACACAAGTTCTCCGGAGTACGGAGAAGAACATAGGCTACTTTTTATCCGGGAAAAAGTACTGATCCCGAGGAATCGACATTGACGCGGGCGGAGCCGCGGGCGAAATCTAGTATGAACATATTTTTGTCCGAATACACAATAGTGAAATAAGATCCGAAATATACGAGGCTCGCGAATTAAGCACGAAAATGTTTGTTGAATTAATCCGACGTTCACGGTTAACCATTTCAACCTATGCTTGTATTTATTTATTACTAGCTTTCGCCCGCGGCTCCGCCCGCGTCAATGTCGATCCCTCGGGAACAGTACTTTTTCCCGGGATAAAAGGTAGCCTATGTCCTTCTCCGCAGTCCAGAGAACTTGTATGCAAAATTTTATGATGATCGGTTCAGTAGTTACGGCGTGAAATCGTAACAAACAAACAAACAAACAAATAAATAAACAAACAAACAAACTCACTTTCGCATTTATAATATTAGTAAGGATTATCATCGCTACAGAACCTATAACTTCCCCATCATGAGCTATTTTGTTATGGCGGGGCTTTTTCGCCCGCCATGGTGCGGCTTCGCTCCCGTACTCCCTTGTGAGATTCCGTCTCATAGCTTAGTATGGCTGTTTTTGTATAGCGGAGGTTTCGCCTCCCGTGCCCCCTGTTGTAAGGAGTCGCCCCCCGTTCTCCCTTGTAGGATTCCGTCTCATAGCTTACCGAGTATGGCTGTTTTTGTATAGCGGGGGGTTTCGCCCCCCCGTGCCCCTTGTTGTGGGGCGTCACCCCCCATACTATTTTAGGATTCCGTCTTATTGCTTACCAAATATGGCTGTTTTTGTATAGCGGGGGGTTACGCCTCCCGCGCCCCCTGGTGTGAGGTATCGCCCCCCCGTTCTCCCCTATGATTCCGTCTCATAGCACACCAAATATGACTGTTTTTTTAAACTGGGGGGTTACGCCCCCCCGGTCCCCCTTGTACAGAGGCTTCGTTCCCCGAGCTGTAAACAAGAATTAACTGACAAAATATCGTAACTTTTAGGTTGAAGGCGTGAGTTCGATGCGGCAAGTGTTCAAAGATCTGTGGCACGAAGAGGGGCTAAGCGGGCTGTACATGAAGGGGCTGTCGGCGCGGCTGGTGCAGTCTGCATGTTTCTCCTTCAGCGTGATGCTCGGCTACGAGAGCATCAAGCGGGTGGCGATAAGCGACGAGTTCAGGCCTAGAGTGCGCTGGTGACCGATATAAAAAAACAAGCAAAACGATGTGTTTTATTTACTGTTCAATCCCCCCCCCCCCCCCCCCTTTGTAGGGTTCCGTACCCGAAGGGTAAAACGGGACCCTATTAATATGGCTCTGCTGTCCGTCTGTTCGTTTGTCTGTCTGCCACCAGGCAGTATCTCATGAACGAATCATGGTTCATGAGATACGGCCTGGTGGCAGCTATCAAGCTAGACAGTTGAAATTTGCACAGATGATGCAGCTAAAACAACAAATAAATATTTATGGAAGCCACTACAACAAACTTTTTGCCTAATGTTAATTTAACTAAATTTTTGATAATGGTCCCGAACCCCTAGTGCGAGAGCCCGACTCGCACTAAGCCGGTTTTTTTTTCAATTTTGATGCATCAAGCTTTTCTGAAGACGACAACACTCCATTTTTGGTTTCGACAGATGGGGTTATTCAAAAATATTATTGCAGTATTCATCGAGTTGTCACGTCAAAATGTTATTCTCACATCTACAATAAATTCTTCTTGGTCGTTTTCCTCATGACTGAGGGTCGTGACCACCATAATTTTGCCCCAGCCACAAGATGTTTCCAGGCTGATCTGTTCTGGGCCAAGTGAATGGCAGCCTGTGTGTTGCACTTCAAGGAATTCAGAAGTGGATCCGTCCAGCGGGTTGGTGGCTTGCCTCTAGGTCTTACTCCTGCCACGCGACCGATTAGAATGCGCTTTTCTAGGTTATCTGGTTCGCGTCTTGCCACGTGACCGAAGAATGAAAGTGCTCTTTGAAGGCATACTACTGAAATACGGGTCCGGATCTTGAGCTGCTGTAGAATTGATACATAAGTGCGGCGTTCTGTCCACGCTATTCCTAACATTTTTCGCCAGCACCACATTTCAAATGCATCAATCCTGTCTCTTGTCTTGGCTGTTAGGGTCCATGTCTCTGACGCGTACAAGAAAATGGAGAAAATGAGGGTGCACATAAGTCTCATTTTGGTGTTGCGATATATACTACAATAAATACGTACAATATAAGATATTATATTGTTTTAAAAGAAACTTATTCCGTATTAACGATAGAGCATGTCACATTGCAAAAGAAAAACAGGAAGATATGTTTTATCACTCAAAACATTTGTATTCTATTGGAAGTACAATAAAACAATAAATAAGGAATAAATTGCACATATTTATTTATAAAAAATATAAACTTAGAACAGTTCGTCTTTGAAATAATAACAAAAAGTAACATTGACTTCACAACATAAACAAAATACAATTTATCAGTAATACGGTCAGGTCAACTTTGCCGTTAACAACTCCGCAAGCAGTGGTGACATCCCTGTACGTGAGAGTTTGGGCACCGGTGACCTTGAGTCGGGGCGTGTAAGCGCTAGGGTTGATACTCACTACTCACTCCGTGACTGCGGTGCGAGCCGTGCGAGAGACGCAAACACAACACACAGCCCTCGACCAAGGCAGTCGGTGACGGCCGTCCCCCGCCCCGCTCTCTCGCTGCCCCCGCGCACATCAAGACTACGTCACACGCACACATGCTTCTTCTTCTTCCTCACCTTATCCCACTTTAAGTGGGGTCGGGACAGCATGTGAGTATTTTCCATTTCGCTCTATCTTGAGCAATTTCTTTCGTTACCATCTTTTACCCATATCCTCCTTCACACACTCAATCCATCTTTTCTTTGGCCTACCTCTACTCTGATTCCCAATTACTTTCATATCCAACACCTTCCTAGTTACATGGCTCTCTTCTCTTCGCAAAACATGTCCATACCATCATAATCTACAGCTCGCACACATGCTTAAAGTGTCGTTTCTTTTCGCGTAGTGTATATATTCTTTTATTATTTTAGCCTGTTTCTCAGATTGGACTCGACAGACAGATAGACAGACAACAAGGTGATCCTATAAGGGGTCCGATTTTTCCTATTGCGGTACGGAACCCTAAAAAGGGTTAAAACTAGTTATCCTTAAGTTCACAAGCTTCCAGAAGGTCAGCGGGATTAAACTCCGAAGCAGAATCACTTGTAACCTCTCTTCGTTTCCTTTTCTTATCACCGCTATCTTTTTTATTTCTTTTGCTGTCTTCTTTCTTTCCGCTGCTTTCTTCTATTTCCTTTCGATCCTTCGATTTTCTTACTTTTTTCTTCTTGCCGTTACTTTGTTCCAACTTTTCTCTAGTATTTTTTTTGCCTTTTTTCTTAATTACTCTCTTTTCATCACTGTCTTCATCGTCCTGTTCATTCTTTCGAGCCTTCCGTTGTCTTTTGCGTGTATATGTCTTGACGGGCCCCATGTTTTGATGGACTTGTCGTATATGTACATAAAGGTTTCCTTTATGCGCAACCCGGTGGTCACAGATGTGGCATTTGAAAGGCTTTTCACCGGTGTGAGTCTGAAATATAAAGGATATTATATACCGACCGATCCTCTGTTTGCTCTGGCCAAGTATGGCTCTGGTAATACAGAGGGTCATGCTCCTGCAGTGGAGACTAAAAAGACCTGATGATTATGATGATACCGACCGGCGCGCGTTAGAGGGGCGCCCCGCCAACCAAAAAAACAACTTGATATAGTTGAATAGCATCCTTACGGACATATCACATAAATTGAGCTAGCCCCACAGTAAGTTGTGAACATGTGTCGTAGGATACTAACTAACTCAACGCTCATACTATATTTATAATTAGCTTTCGCCCGCGGCTCCGCCCGCGTCAATACTGATCCCTCGGGAATAGTACTTTTCCCCGGGATAAAAGGTAGCCTATGTCCTCCGTATTTCAGAGAACTTGTATGCAAAATTTTATGATGATCGGTTCAGTAGTTACGGCGTGAAAGCGTAACAAACAAACTCACTTTCGCATTTATAATATTAGTAAGGATATGGATAGATACTGTCGCGAAGCTCCCAGAATAGAATAGTCTAGAACTTTTCCGAACATCGTCTGTCGCACTCATACATCTACCATCCTGCTCACACACATACTCGATACACATGTATTCTATCCTGCTCATACACACATGTATTCTATCCTGCTCATACACATATGTATTCTATCCCGCTCACACACATACTCGAATATTCTGTAAATGTGGCTATCGGCTGTCGGGACCGGAAGTATATGGAACTTTCTAGAGACCCATAAGACCGTATATAAGGGAGCGGATGGAACGATTGTCAATAGGTTGAGGGCACTCTGCCCTCGCCTCAAACGCCCGGTGAAGTAGCGAAAGCTGACTTGGAGCTACATAGTCAGTTAAAAAAAAAAACGATTGTCAACTAGTTGACCGCGAGTGTTCTTAGTGAGCGATACTAATACGATTGATTTGTGTGCGATTGATAAGTGATAAGTTCTACGACCTCAGCAACGGACCAGGACTACGAGCTTTGCGTTTTGGATATTCGACGTGTTGGAAGACCAGTCAGGTGTCAGTGATGGGATTCCGTAGTGAATAAATTCCCTCTGAAGAGTTTGGTGTTTTACTCCAAATCCCGAACGCTAACCATGTAACACTACTAATGCATATAAACATCCAAAGCACACCCTTTTATATAAGAATTCTTCAAATCGGTGCATAAATTACGAAGTTAAATCTAATATATAAAATTCTCGTGTCACAGTTTTCGTTGCGCCGAAACGGCTTGACCGATTTTGATGAAATTTTTTGTGCTTATCCGGTATCTATGAGAATCGGCCAACATCTATTTTTCATCCCCCTAAATGTGAGGGGTAGTCCACCCCTAATAGTCCATCCCTAAATTTTTTTTTTTTTTTTTAGACATTATTTATATGGTAAAACAACGTTTGCCGGGTCAGCTAGTATATAAATAAATAAATATATACGGACAAATCACACAGATTGAGCTAGCCCCATAGTAAGTTCGAGACTTGTGTTATGGGATACTAACTCAACGATACTATATTTTTATAACAAATGCATATATAGATACACATCCAAGACCCAGGCCAATCTGAAAAAGATCATTTTCCATCTTGACCTGGCCGGGGATCGAACCCGGTCACTCCGTGTCTCAGGCTGGCGTGTTGACCGCTGCGCCACGGAGCTAGTCTAGTCTAGTTCTAAGGTAACAAACATAAAAAAAAACAACAGAATTGATAACTATATTAATAGCATTACAATGGTCGGTTTAATATTAAAATCGAAAATATGTGATGAAAAAATTTCGTCACAGGTAGGATTTAGGACCCCACAAACCTTCGACATCTAGCCCGTCGATGTTCTCAACCACTGAGCTGCCGTATTTTTTCATCATATATTTTCAATTTTAATATTAAACCGAGCATTGTAATGCTATTAATATAATTTATTGAGAAAAGCTTTCTCCACTTTAATCAACTTTCAATTAATCTGATATGAATTAAGTTGGATACCACACTTCTAAATAGTGGGTAGTAATGGAGATTACGCATGCTTCGAATGCGTGTATCTATAATATGTGATGAACAAATTCGCCGCGGTGATTTGAAGCTACGGCAGCTCAGTGGTTGAGAGCATCGACGGGCTAGATGTCGAAGGTTTGTGGGTTCAAATCCTACCTGTGACGAAATTTTTTCATTACATTTTTTCGATTTTAGAATTGATAACCTCCTTTTTTTAAGTCGGTTGAAAAAGCCCAGAACGTGGAAAGTCTCAAACTCACCCTTATATGTAGTTTCAACTCGCATTTGAGGAAAAACGACTTCTCACAATAATCGCACGCGTGTGGTCTGCCTACATCGTGCACCCTCCTCTTGTGTTCCAGCATCTTGTTCCGACAGCTGTATCCTTTGTGGCAGATATCGCACTCGATTTTCTTGCCTGCGTGCTTGTCTTCGTGTACTTTCCATTGTGTTTGCTGTGAACAATAACATACAACGTGGATAAGACATATGCGTTATAAATCCAAAAAAATGCAAAAATAACCGGCCGAGTGCGAGTCGAACTCGCGCAGCTAGCTCGAGCCGTCGCGTGTCACCTCATTCAGACTCAAGCTAGCTCGAGCCGTCGCCTGGCACCTCCTTCAGACTCAAGCTAGCTCGTGCCGTCGCTTGGCACCTCCTTCAGACTCGAGCTAGCTTGAGCCGTCGCGTGGCACCTCCTTCAGACTCGAGCTAGCTCAAGCCGTCGCGTGGCACCTCCTTCAGACTCGAGTTAGCTCGAGTCGTCGCGTGGCACCTCCTTCAGACTCGAGCTAGCTCAAGCCGTCGCGTGGCACCTCCTTCAGACTCGAGCTAGCTCAAGCCGTCGCGTGGCACCTCCTTCAGACTCGAGCTAGCTCGAGCCGTCGCGTGGCACCTCATTCAGACTCGAGCTAGCTCGAGTCGTCGCGTGGCACCTCATTCAGACTCGAGCTGGCTCGAGCTGTCGCGTGGCACCTCCTTCAGACTCGAGCTAGCTCAAGCCGTCGCGTGGCACCTCATTCAGACTCGAGCTAGCTCGAGCCGTCGTGTGGCACCTCCTTCAGACTCGAGCTAGCTCGAGCCGTCGCGTGGCAACTCATTCAGACTCGAGCTAGCTCGAGTCGTCGCGTGGCACCTCATTCAGACTCGAGCTGGCTCGAGCCGTCGCGTGGCACCTCATTCAGACTCGAGCTGGCTCGAGCTGTCGCGTGGCACCTCCTTCAGACTCGAGCTAGCTCAAGCCGTCGCGTGGCACCTCATTCAGACTCGAGCTAGCTCGAGCCGTCGTGTGGCACCTCCTTCAGACTCGAGCTAGCTCGAGCCGTCGCGTGGCACCTCATTCAGACTCGAGCTAGCTCGAGCCGTCGCGTGGCACCACCTTCAGACTCGAGCTAGCTCGAGTCGTCGCGTGGCACCTCATTCAGACTCGAGCTAGCTCGAGCCGTCGCGTGGCACCTTATTCAGACTCGAGCTAGCTCGAGCCGTCGCGTGGCACCTCCTTCAGACTCGAGCTAGCTCGAGCCGTCGCGTGGCACCTCATTCAGACTCGAGCTAGCTCGAGCCGTCGCGTGGCACCTCATTCAGACTCGAGCTAGCTCGAGCCGTCACGTGGCACCTCCTTCAGACTCGAGCTAGCTCGAGCCGTCGCGTGGCATAATAGCTTGTTTTGAAATAACGCGTCGCTTCCAATGTCATTATCCCGAGCTGCCGAACACTTGTTTGAAAATTTAAATATTTTTTTGAATTCCCAGCATTGATCCCATGGGAAAAGTTGTTCATTCGACGGGCTGAATCACCCCTTCAAGGATCGGACAGGGTTTTCTTTACATATTCTATATTATAGTTCTGTCCTGTTATAGGTATACTAGCTGTTGCCCGCGACTTCGTCCGCGGCAATTTCTGTTATTATGATTAATTAGTGTAGATGAATAAATTTTCCCCGATTTCAAAACATTTTTTATTGATGCTTCGCTCCTATTGGTCGCAGCGTGATGTTTTATAGCCAAAAGCCTTCCTCAATAAATGGACTATCCAACACAAAAAGAATTTTCCAATTTGAACCAGTAGTTTCTGAGATTAGCGCGCTTAGTACAAACAGACTCTTCAGCTTTATAATATTAGTATAGAATTATCTCTAACTCATACTGACAGAAACACTGTCTCCACATTCAGGGCACAGCAAGTATTCGCAGTTCCGCTTGTACGGGTAATCTTTATCCCTATGCGTCTCCATATAGTGACGACGGTGGTCGTGCTTGGATGTAACCACGCTCTCGCACTGAAAATGTAAAGATAAAAGACATTTTAAAACCATTTCTAATTAAAATATTTTGCTACAGGAATGATAATATTTTAATCCATCCATTTCGTGTAGGTGACACGGTCAATCGACCATGCACACCCTGGTGTCAGAGCTCTCCGGAACCGCCTCTCGGCCTCTAACGTGGTTCCTTTAACGACTACCAGATGGCAGCCGGGACCACCGGCTTTACGTGCCTTCCGAAGCACAGAATCAACTTTATTATCAGACAAACAGGTGATTTAAGCCTGCAATGTCCTAACCAAACTGGAAACAACTAAACAAAGTATGCTTCCGGTGGGAATCGAACTCACGACCCCCGGGTCAACAGGCAAACGCCTTAACCACTGGACCACGGAGGTTGTATATTTTAATGTTTTTTTTTAATCTAATTATTTTTTCGAGGCTTCAGTACACTTGGTGTGACTATGCCAGCCTCCTGGGGGACCTCTAATATAAAATTTATCTGAGATTCATTATAAACCTCCATAAAAGGTATACTGATTGTGCTAAATGTGACAATGGACTGCTCAACGCTATGTTCAACATTCCACTCTCCATAGGTACCCCAGCCAAGAATCTGTCCCGCAGGGCAGTGTACTGACCACATTCCAACAAGACGTGTAACAAGTCTTCCTCCTTATGACAAAAACTACAAAGGTCTGATTGGGTCACACGCATCAATAACAAAAATTTGTTAACTGGAACATGGCCAGACCATACCCTGAATGCAGAGACTAGAAGTTCTCTAGAGAGACTAGCACAGTCAAACCAAGGCACCAGACTAGATGAGTTTTGCATTTTCCTGTACCAAACACCTTTTGACTCCGAGCATTTGTCAAAATACTGTTTCCACTTCTCAATTACATATGATCTAACCATTCCATCCTGCTCACACATGTATTCTATCCCGCTCACACACAGTCTCAAATATTCTGGAACATTCTGGCTGTCGGGGCCAGATGTATATGGAACTTTCTAGAGACCCATAAGACTGTATATTAGGAAACGGACGGAGCGATCGTCAATCAGTTGACCGCGAGTGTTCTTAGTGAGCGATACTAATACTTAGTATTGCTTGTTGAGAACCAGAGGCACAACATTTCCCACATTTTTAAAACCGTTTCTCTTGTTGTAAGACAAAGCTTAAATAACACTATAATAAAATATTCATTTGTATGGAAGGGATTGCGTTATGCAACATAACAAAAACATATAATGACATTGTCGTTATAAAGGCTAAACTATTTTCAGTTTATATGAAAATAAATTTTATGTTAGGTCTGTTTAAAGTCCTTTTTTTTCATCCTTGCATTCTTTAGACTAGTGTGTTCATATGAATTTATTAGTTGTATAATTATGTGCCAAACATGGGCACTCACAAAAGTTCGAAACTCGAGACATGCCAGAATTCCATGGCAAGAAGTATGATAGGAAAAAGACTGTGGGATGATTAAAAATTGCAACCATCAAGAAGCACACTAGAATAAAAGATGTCATAATAACAATAAAGAAACTGAAGTGGAAATGGGCGGGCCACATAATAAGAGGAAATGAAAAATGGTCAAAACTAGTCATGAACTGGTATACAAGGGATAAGAAGAGAAAACGTGGTAGACCATTCAAACGATGGGCTGATAACATCAAAGCCACAGCAGGAGGCACATGGCAAAGAGTGGCTTATGATAGAGAGAAATGGCGAAAATTGGAGGAGGCCTTTGTCAAGTGGCATACAGACAGGAAGTGGATGCATAAACAGCATAAAAATTATTATGAATCATTGTAAAATTTGTCTGAATAAAGGCTATTATTATTATAATTATGTACTTACTTCTTCACATTGCATTGGAAACTCTCTCGTGTCTTTCTTCCTCTTGATCACCTTTCCTCCATCATCATAACTGTCACACGAATTGTCAGCAGACTCATCAGAGTCATCCTGACCAGAAGGTACAAAATCATCACAATTTCCTCTTTCGCCAACACCATCTAAACCACTATAGTTAACATTCTTCCGAGCCCTAAATCTTTCTTCCAAGATTGGCATAGCTGGCCATTCCAATTTCTTTCTAATTTTCTTTTTACAACTTTCATCATCTGACGAAAGCAAATTCAACGTGACTATCCTCTTTTGAACACGTTTTTTCGTAACTTTTTTTTTGTTTTTACGATAAACCTTTTTAAGTGTAAAACTATCATCAGAATTCTTTCTTTTCCTTTTATTTGTAACTGGTTTGTTGACTAGAGGATCTTGACATTCTACATAATTAAGTTCTTCAACATCAGCATTAATTTCATCAAAAACAATTTCTGGTTTAATTTTAATCATATCTTCATTATAAGGATCTACATAGGAGTCGGTTAGACAATTTTGGGTAAATTGTGGATCCATTATGGTAAATTTTTTTGGATCAATATAACTGTCACTTGTAGGGGACAAATTTAAATGATGAACATTTGTTTCATTTTTAACTACGCTTGAATCAATATTGTTTATTTCTTTTGTGCTTGGATCAACATTGTTGTTTATATTAACTTCAATGTT
Source organism: Elegia similella (assembly GCA_947532085.1). Taxonomy (NCBI): domain Eukaryota; kingdom Metazoa; phylum Arthropoda; class Insecta; order Lepidoptera; family Pyralidae; genus Elegia; species Elegia similella. Next base: position 4,343,408 of record OX383950.1, on the reverse strand, counting down.
GATCCTATCATCTTCTGATTCACTTGGTTCTGCTTTCACAGTAACTGTGTCTTCAAGTTTAATATCAAGGGATTGAAGGACATAGATGTTGGGAATACAGCAGATTAAGTTTGAATTAATTTTGTAATTATCTCGGTCCAAACTCTGGAGCAAAGAGTACGTCAACTGGAATTGATAAATAAAATAAATATATACAGACAAATCACACAGATTGAGCTAGCCCCAAAGTAAGTTCGAGACTTGTGTTATGGGATACTAACTCAACGATATTATATTTTATAACAAATACATATATAGATACACATCCAAGACCCAGGTCAATCTGAAAAAGATCATTTTCCATCTTGACCTGGCCGGGGATCGAACCCGAGCACTCTCGTGTCGCAGGCTGGCGTATTGACCGCTGCGCCACGGAGCTAGCTACTGCTAAATAGGGAAGGGGTCAAGTTAATTTCCTTTTGCAGAAAACTTTATATATATAGGTACATATAATACAAATCGAGCTAGCCCCACAGTAAGTTGTGAACTTGTGTCGTAGGACACAAATTCAAGTTTTTTTTTTAACCTGTTCTTTCCCACAGCTCATCATCATCATTTCGAGTAGGTGTCACGGTCAATCGACCATGCACACCCTGGTGTCAGAGTTGTTCGGAACCGCCTCTCGGCCTCTGACGTGGTTCCTTTAACGACTACCAGATGGCAGCCGGGACCACCGGCTTAACGTGCCTTCCGAAGCACGGAATCATCTTTATTATCAGACAATCAGGTGATTCAAGCCTGCAATGTCCTAACCAAACTGGAAACAACTAAACAAAGTATGCTTCCGGTGGGAATCGAACCCACGACCCCCGGGCCAACAGGCAAACGCCTTAACCACTGGACCACAGAGGCTGTTTCCCACAGCTGGGCAAAGGCCTCCCCTTACTGTTTCCACACTTCCCGATCCGGGGCTACTGGGGCGTAAGGGGATCCATATAAAATTTTTTGGAGCCCAAGTCATCCTCATCTGCCCGCGATGCCCCCTGCTTTTTACCAACGAGGTTCTGCTACCCACCAACACGCATTGTATCAACGGGGTGGGTAAAGATCCAACCCACCAATAATGATTTCGATACAGAATTCAAGATACTATTTTATATATGTTATCACATCGAAAACATGGCATACTGCCTACAATATTTTAATAAGCGGATATACTCTTATCAAATTAAATATGGTGAAAAATTTTCAAGACCTTAAGTTGTACATAAACTTAGGTCGCAGGTTCAAGTCGTACATAAGACTTAAGGTCCCTATATATTTATATATTTACCAGTTTATGCTTTTCTTGTAACTCATACAAGGCTTTCTGTGCACGCAGGGCTTTTTGTATGAAGTTGTATGATCGATGCAAGAGTGTTCTACACTCAAAACAAGCATAGCTGCGCTCTTCCAAGTCCTGTAAATGTAGTGTAAAAATATACACATAATCTTAGTGTTAATATTATTAAGTAGCATGCGCTTAGATAGATGGGCCCAAAAGGTCACCCTGTGGGTACCCGATGGACGAAGGCGCAGGGACAGACCACGAACAAGCCAGCCACTTCAAAACCGGTCTTAGTCATCCCGCCGATGACTAAGACCGGTTTTGAAGTGGCTGTCAGCAGGCTACACTCAATAGGGATGAATGGAAGAAGGGAGGGGAGGCCTTTGCCAGCAGTGGGACACAGATAAGGCTACAAAAAAAATCTTAGTGTAAAAAAATTTAAAAGATATGTCCAATAGCATTCAGTTTGTTGAACAAATTATAGACAAGTAATACTTTATACTAGTTGTCCAACAAACTTTGTTTTGCTATAAGATAAAATCTTTCCTATATTTTAAGTTGGACCAAATTACAGACAGTTACAAAGTTTGATCAAAATTGGTTCAGTAGTTTCAGAGTTTATCCTGAACATACTTTGTGACACAAGATTTTTATTGATGCGTGTGACCCAATTAGACCTATGTAGTTTTTGTCATAAGGAGGAAGACTTGTTACACGTCTTGTTGGAATGTGGTCAGTACACTGCCCTGCGGGACAGATTCTTGGCTGGGGTACCTATGGAGAATGGAATGCTGAACATAGCGTTGAGCAGTCCATTGTCACATTCAGCACAATCAGTATAATTATATATGGAGGTTTATAATGTATCTAAGATAAATTTTATATAACACCAAGGGTTTATATTATAACAAACGGTTTCACTCACGAATCGTTAGTCGGTATCGCCGACAAGTTTCAGCCAATTCAGATGGACATCTTCAGGACGAGTGTCAGGGACGTCGCGACACGGCAGGCCCTCGAGCACTGAGGTTCGCCGCCCGCGCCGCCCGTCTCTCCGCGCGAAGCGCTCGCGCCGATGCGTTGATTAGGGGGTCAGACGCCCCCGAAGATGTTGTGGCTGGTTCTACTCCGTCATCATCTACTTCTGGCGACTGTGGCACACTTGTATGCACAGAACTGACCGTGTCGACGTCTCGTAATGGGGTGTCATTGTTGTTTTGGCATGTTTGAAGAATCGGTTTCCAAGTTGTAGGCAAGGACCAACCTACATCACGGTTGAAATTCGGACGCCGACTTATCTCTATTGCTTCGCGTATTTTCCGCGGGACAAATGCCTTCTCCCGTGTCAACACTTTGGCCTTATCGAAGCGAATATAATGAGCCACGTCCGAATCCAAAGCATGCTCGGCGATCGCAGAACCATTCTTGTCCAATTTCTTCAAACTGCGTATGTGTTCTGTCAGTCTTGTAGCTACGTTGCGTCCTGTTTCACCGATGTAGCATTTGCCGCAATCGCATGGAACGATGTATACGCCTGAGAGTCAGCATAAACGCAGCAGACCGGCCTACTTCAGTGGATAGAGCGCTGGTATTTCTACCTTTTGTCAAGGGCATAACAGACAAAATTGGTCACCTATTACGTCGACGGTATTGCATTAAAACTATTTTCCGGCCCTTGACGAAACTAAGAAATTTAATGCGCTCTCCTAAGGACAGCGACCCATTGAGTGTGCCAGGCGTATACATCGTTCCATGCGATTGCGGCAAATGCTACATCGGTGAAACAGGACGCAACGTAGCTACAAGACTGACAGAACACATACGCAGTTTGAAGAAATTGGACAAGAATGGTTCTGCGATCGCCGAGCATGCTTTGGATTCGGACGTGGCTCATTATATTTGCTTCGATAAGGCCAAAGTGTTGACACGGGAGAAGGCATTTGTCCCGCGGAAAATACGCGAAGCAATAGAGATAAGTCGGCGTCCGAATTTCAACCGTGATGTAGGTTGGTCCTTGCCTACAACTTGGAAACCGATTCTTCAAACATGCCAAAACAACAATGACACCCCATTACGAGACGTCGACACGGTCAGTTCTGTGCATACAAGTGTGCCACAGTCGCCAGAAGTAGATGATGACGGAGTAGAACCAGCCACAACATCTTCGGGGGCGTCTGACCCCCTAATCAACGCATCGGCGCGAGCGCTTCGCGCGGAGAGACGGGCGGCGCGGGCGGCGAACCTCAGTGCTCGAGGGCCTGCCGTGTCGCGACGTCCCTGACACTCGTCCTGAAGATGGCCATCTGAATTGGCTGAAACTTGTCGGCGATACCGACTAACGATACGTGAGTGAAACCGTTTGTTATAATATAAATTATGTCTCACGTGACTTTTAATATTATTAACACCAAGGGTGCTAAAAAAAAAAAGAATTTTATGCAGCGAGTTAGGAGCTATGAAAATTGCTACTGCCTATTAAAAGAAAGGTCGCCCGGCACTAGGGCCACAAAAATAACTGCTGCTTATAAAAAAAAATTCATCTATCGAACAAAATCTTGCCAATGTGGGAGTGGGAGTGACAAGATGGGGGAAAAATTAAACTCAAACCTAACTTCTTTTCTGCCCTCTTTCTAACTTTTTTCTGCCCTTTCAGTCGTTCCAGGAGGTCATAAAAACAATAATGCAAACCTAACTTCTTTTCTGCCCTCGGCCGAAAACCAAACACAACCTATCATCATCATCATCAGGTCCTTTTTAGTCTCCACTACAGGAGCACGACCCTCTCACCTATAGCTGTCAAAAATGACTACATTATTGCTAATTTATAATTTTTTTATCCCGCAACTTGAAACTTCACCCAGTGACTCTTAATAGTGTTATCTAATTGCCAAAAACTCAGGGTCATCAAACTGGACTGTCCACAATCTATATTTTATCCAAGTTAATTAATTTATAATAAAGTTATGTCGTACTAGCTTTCACCGAAGTTTTATCCATATTTTCTGGATTAAAGAAATCCTGCCCTTTTCTACGATGATCGGTTATGTAGTTTATATATAAAAGCAAACATAATTATTAATAATAGTTCGGAATGTTTCCTCTTTCTCCAAATAAATATTGTCAGAATCTTTTTGGAAAGACTGTCGTGATATGCGTGTTATTACTTGTGATATATTATTACCTTAAAGTATCCATTTTCCTTGAAAATTGTCTCAATAAACTTTCTCTGTACAATATCTGTTAAAATATACTTCTGAGTTAAGTCTGTCCTAAGACAAATTCTGCAAAACATCACATCTTTTTCATCATCCATTTTCACAATCTTTATTTAAGCACAAGCGTCAAAAGAATCACAACTAGCAACATAAAATTAATTGATTCTATTTGAGGAATTTTATTATTATATTCAATATTTTATTTCGCAAAACCCAAGGAATATAATCACAGAAAAATATTACGCCTTGAGAGGCATTATCAGGCAAAAACAATGCCAAAATAAACAATTTTTTTGTTTTGGCAATTTGTATTCTTTGCTTTATTTTGGCACTGTGACAATGACAATAATTGTGACATTATCTGTCATTTAAACTTTTTTTTTACGGCTTAAGGCTTTGTATGCCTTTTAGTTTAGCCCTTTATATTTTTCTACGAGTTATCAATGAAATGGTCGGTAATTCATTTCGGTGATTCAATGGAGCCCCTGGCGACAATTCCCACGAATCCACTGGTTTGATCATAGACGCAGTAGCAGTAAGGCGAGCGACCACCAGCCCGTTATGTAAATCTCTAGCTACGCTATGTAAATCGCTAGCTACACCCCCACCATGACACTCTATTTTAGTTACTCTATTCACTCTATTTTTGAAATGATGCCGATCGTATATTTTTGAAATGATGCCGATCGTAAACGAGTGTCGAAGAGTTGCCAGGTTGGGAAAATTATTCCCCAACCTGGCAACTCATAAGACTTACGTAGTACCCCTGTCACCCCTGTACGTCTAAATGTTTATCTGCCAAGTTTCATAAAAATCAGTTAATTCGTTTAAGAGTTATGGACAACATACAGAAAAAAAATCTAAAAGTAGACTTCATCGATTTATGAAATCGTTTGTCCAGAGCATCAGAGCTATAAGAATGAAATTGGCTTGCAATGGATTCCGTAGGTATCAAAACAATATGGTGCTGCGTTCTGACGCGAGCCAAATTACACCGTATCGCTAACTACATTGAGTTGATATTTCTTTGAATACCTTTGCAGAGTAAGACATTGTACGTAAGTACTAGTACTTATTCTCTGGCTACACCTACAACAGCATGCTAGGGACTTTAGGAGGTATTAACCGGTTTGAATTTGCTACGGGAGGGTTGCTAGTTAAATAAATAAAGAATACGTTTCTTTTAAAATTACTTGTATTTCAATTATCTTGACGCTCATACTCAAGCTCGAATCACGCGTTGAAGCGTCGAGTTCGACGCTCTGAAGAGCTCAATTACTAAAACAGTCAAGCCACTGACTCGAATTACGACTCCAGTGTTTACAAACTGTTCGAGCGCCGTCTCGAACGTTTAAGCGCTGACTCGAGCATTTTTACAACACTAGGTGGGTAAGTGGAGAAATGTTCTCTCTAGAAAAAAAGAGAAAAATGGTCAAAAGAATAATGACACCCATTTTTGAGAATATAGAAAGTGCCTACCGCCGCACGCTCTACGCTAGTACAGCAAAACAAGGTCAGTGGTAGTGTAAGGAAATCACACTTTGGACAGTGAATGTAATTAAGGATCTCACCTCCTGCCTACAATTTGTACTTGTAACTGTGAATTTAATTTTAATATTTAGTTTTAATACTGTATAATTATAGTTTCATTTCTCTTCGCTAAGTCCAGCGTTTCACTGGCTTGCTTTTAACTAACTAAACTTTAACTTTCTAGAAAATAATAATTGCTGCATTTTTTATATTCTCAAAAATGGGCGTCATTATTCTTATGACCATTTCTCATTATTTTCCTGTATTAAAAATATTTCCCCACTGAGCCACCATAATGTAAAAGCAGTCTTTAGCTGGCTATTCCGTGTCAGAATCGGTGGTAACCTTTCTTCTACGTTTTCGTTTCTTTTTCTTCCTCCGCCATCTTTTATCTTCCTTTTACACCTATTATCATTTTCTTCATTTCCACTGTTATTTTCTTCCAAGTTCTTCTCATTTACTTTTTTGTCAGTATTTTTCTTCTTCCCTCTTTCATATATTATTTTCTAGAAAAATTTACAAAGTTTAAAAAGGCCCTCATTTTTGAGAAAATAAAAATTGCTGCATTTTGTATATTCTCAAAAATGGGTGTAATTTCTTTTGACCATTTTTCTTTCTTTTCCTGTAGTAAAAGACATTTCCCCACTGAGCCACCATAATGTAACAGCAGTCTTTGGCTGGCTATTCCGTGTCAGAATCGGTGGCAACTTTTCTTTGACGTTTTCGTTTCTTTTTCTTTCCTCCGCCATCTTTTATCTTCCTTTTACTTCTATTATCATCTTCCTTTCCACTGTTATTTTCGTCCAAGTTCTTTTTATTGACTTCTTCGTCAGTATTTTTCTTCTTGCTCTCTTTCGACATTCTTGCTGGCTTTTTGCTGGTAGTTCCCATATGTTGATGGAACTGCCTGACGTGGACGTAAAGGTTCCCTTTGTGCGCGACCCGGTAGTCACAGAGGTTACATTTGAACGGTTTTTCTCCGGTGTGAGTCTGTGAAAGAGGGAGACGTCAATAAGGATTATATTTTATTTCACACAAAAAATTATAATTATATTGTGTGAAATAAAAATAACAAATATAAAAAACCGGCCAAGTGCGAGTCGGACTCGCGCACGAAGGGTTCCGTACCATTATCTATAAAACGGGCTATTTCCTAAATTATATTTCCTAAACGGCTCCCATACAACAGACATGATTTTTTTGGCGTTTTTTTATGGATAACGGCAAATAAATCATATAAAAAGGTACGGAACTCTTAGTGCGCGAATCCTACTCGCACTTGGCCGGTTTTTTGTATGTCATTTGACTTTCTATGCCTATTAGCCCTTCATATTTTTCGACTAGCTCCGTGGCGCAGCGGTCAACACGCCAGCCTGCGACACGGAGTGACCGGGTTCGATCCCCGGCCAGGTCAAGATGGAAAATTATCTTTTTCAGATTGGCCTGGGTCTTGAATGTTTCTATATATGTATTTGTTATAAAATATAGTATCGTTGAGTTAGTATCCCATAACGCAAGTCTCGAACTTACATTGGGGCTAGCTCAATCTGTGTGATTTGTCCGTATATATTTATATTTTTCTGCGTGACGGCGACTACGAAATGATGGTGTTATTCATTTCGTTGATTTAACGGAGCCCCTAGCGACAATTCCCACGAATCCACTGGTTTGATCATAGACGACGCAGCAAGGCGAGCGACCACCAGCCCGCTAAGTAAATCTCACTACAGCCGCACCATGTCATTTTATTATAGTTATTCCATATTTGTTTATTTATTACACCAAATTACACCGATTTCACGTTATAAAGTCCACAAGAAGCAATTTGCAAAACAATCCAAAACAAAAACCGTGCAGTCCGCCGAAATTCCCGCCAAGAACTCTGGAAAAAACTGGCCTATTTCCCTTACTGCCCTAACTAGGTATCTTTATGGGACTGGGAAATAGACAGACTGTATTGCATAGGAAACTGGTGTAATGAAATACTTAAGCAAAGTAGGTACAATGTTGGCACAGGAGCCGTAAGAAAATGAGATATTATGTGTGAGATCTAGTAAAACGAAGTATATGACGTGAAGTGATTCGATACAATTAAAAATTTGTATATATATGTTGCGCCCACGCAGTGTTGCCAGGCGTTAGGTAAATATGCGTTTAGTTAACGCTGTGCGTGAACAAACTCCGAAATGTCCTTTTGTAACAGTCAAATATACTCCGTGGTCCAGTGGTTAAGGCGTTTGCCTGTTGACCCGGGGGTCGTGGGTTTGATTCCCACCGGAAGCATACTTTGTTTAGTTGTTTCTAGTTTGGTTAGGACATTGCAGGCTTGAATTACCTGATTGTCTGATAATAAAGATGATTCCGTGCTTCGGAAGGCACGATAAGCCGGTGGTCCCGGCTGCCATCTGGTAGTCGTTAAAGGATCCACGTCAGAGGCCGAGAGGCGGTTCCGAAGAACTCTGACACTAGGGTGTGCATGGTCGATTGACCGTGACACCTACTCGAAATGAATGATGAGTCAAATATACTCACCCTAATGTGACGTATTAAGTCGGCCTTCGTAAAAAATGACATCCTACAGTAATCGCACACATGGAGGGACAGGGTGCCAATCCGATGCACTCTCCTCTTGTGCTGCATCATGACTCTCTTGCTGCAGTATTCTTTGTGACAGATATCGCACTTAATTTTGATGCCTGCGTGCCTTGTTTCGTGTTCTCGCAACCGTAGTCTCTGTGGAGCATAATAAAAAAAAACAATATATTATTGTCGCGAAGCTCTCATAATGTTACGAGGGGTGATCCAAAAGTAATGATAATCGGTTATTTCTAGCCAGCATAAAAATCTGAAATATTTTTTCCTGGTTGCTTATGTAGTTACTAGTTGAGCATAAAAAAATCATATAAATAGGTTACGATTTCTGGGAGATACATTTATTTGAAAACCAACCGTCGCAGTGAACACATCAAAATGGAGAAAAATGAAATCAGGGCTGTCATCAAGTACCTCTGTCTGAAAAAAATGTCTACCAAAGACATACACAGCGACTTGGTGGAAACATTGGGGGAGTCTGCTCCTCCATATTCTACAGTTGCACGCTGGGCCAAGGAGTTTAAGCTGGGCAGAACATCGACTGAAGATGAACATCGAGAAGGACGGCCATCCACGTCCCTAACCGAAGATAACGTGAAAAAAGTATTGGCGGATAGAAGAGTGACCATCAGGCATGTAGCTGAGATCACAGGGATCTCATATGGCAGCATTCAAAGAATCTTTGCAAACGAATTGCATATGAAGAAGGTCTCTGCGCGTTGGGTACCAAGAATGTTAACCGACGAGCAAAAGAAAAAACGTGTTGACATTTCGAGGGCCAATCTCGAAAAGTTCCAAGCAGATCAAGAATGCTTTTTATCTCGTTTTGTGACTATGGACGAAACTTGGATCCATCATTTTGATCCTGAGACCAAACAACAGTCGAAGACTTGGAAGCGAGCCTCCTCTCCGACACCGAAGAAATTCAAAGTGTCAAGCTCTGCGGGCAAGGTTATGGCGTCGGTTTTCTGGGATGCCAAAGGAATCATTATGATTGAATACTTGGAGAAGGGAGCCACTATTACTGGGTCCTACTACGCTGACCAAATAAGAAGACTGCGGGAGGCGATTAAGGAAAAAAGACGCGGCAAACTGCGAGCTGGAGTGCTGTTTCACCAGGACAACGCGCCGGCTCACAAAGCCACAGTTGCGATGGCTGCCATTCAAGAAACGGGATTCGAACTGCTAGAACACCCACCCTATTCGCCAGATCTAGCTCCCAGTGACTTCTACCTCTTTCCTCGGCTCAAAGAACACCTCAGAGGCGAAAAATTTGAAGACGATAGCGCAGTGATGGCTGCTGTTGAGGCGTTTTTGGAAGGTCAAGACAAAGAATTTTTTTTAAAAGGAATCGTGGGTTTAGAAAAAAGATGGACTAAATGTATTAACTTATTAGGAGACTACATTGAAAAATAAAATGTTTTTTTCGCTTTCATCACCGTGTTTTATTTTTATTATCATTACTTTTGGATCACCCCTCGTATAATCTTTTACTAGCTCCGTGGCGCAGCTGTCAACACGCCAGCCTGCGACACGGAGTGACCGGGTTCAATCCCCGGCCAGGTCAAGATGGAAAATGATCCTTTTCTGATTGGCCTGGGTCTTGGATGTGTATCTATATATGTATTTTTTATAAAATATAGTATCGTTGAGTTAGTATCCCATAACACAAGTCTCGAACTTACTTTGGGGCTAGCTCGATCTGTGTGATTTGTCCGTATATATTTATATTTACTTATTTATATCTAGAAATGAACTGAGAACTTTTCCTAACATTGTCTGTCGCAATATGTATTATATTCCGCTTACACATATGTATTATATCCCTATTCTGGCTGTCGGGAACAATATGGAACTTTCTAGAGACCCATAAGATAAGACTGTATACAGCGTGATTTTGAACCTCCTAGCTATACTGAAATCCTGGAATCAGAATCCCTTATGGAATATAGAATTGCAAGAAAAAAGGTAAAAACCGAGAAAAAAAAAAAATAGCACCAATATAATTACGTAACTTGATCTGCTAAATTTATTATGTCAATTTAATCAAATACTGATAGGTAATTAAACCTCGCGACAAGCTTTTATGATCATATAAATTGTTGATAGTTAACATGTTTAATGAAAAAAATTTTTTCTATTTTTTAGAGCGTTTAAATAAAAACTTTTTTTTTATAATCAGTCTTACATAGTTTTAAAAGGTTCTTAAATCAAAGCAGTCCCTAAATTTCACAAAAAAACAACAATATATATTATTTTCTTCAATAAACTAAACGTTTGACGGAAATGCCTGACACCGTGGACCGTGATCGGCTCGGCCGAATAGTCGGCTTCTTCACAACCGATTAATCGGCCAATCGGCTAGTCGGCCTAAGTCATGATCGGCGCATCACTTGTAATAACCTATCTGTGCAAAATTTCGGCAAGAACCATTCAGCCTTTAGGCGTGAAAGAGAAACAAACATCCATACATCCGCACATCCATACATAGTCCCAAACTTTCGCATTTATAAAAATGATATCCTGATACTCACAGAAACTCTTTCACCGCAGTGAGGGCACAGCAGACACTTGGCATTCTTGTATGGATACTCTGCGTCTCTATGCATATGCAGATAGTGATATTGATGCTCCTTCCTGGATGTTATGATGCTCTCGCACTGGAAAATTACATCTGTGTTACCCCGGATCTAGAAATTTATGTACCCGGGGCAAGACTCTAAAATTGCGCCCCTAACGCTACCGTGACCCGACGGGGGGCAAATCGATTTTAGATAATTCACCGCCCCACCTGTAAAATAGGTGCCCAAACGAAAGAGAAAATTCCTTGACAATATATATTTCGAGTTGGCTGTTACAGCGAAACGCCCTGGTTAGCAGTGTTTCAAAGATGGCCTGTTTTAGTTTTATATAATGCAACAAAGTGGCGCCCTCTGTGTCATATCTTATGAACTAACACGATTAAAGGTACATACGGCCGCGCACACCAGCAGGCCTACTTATTTAGCAAGTTAATCTAGTTTCGCTAGATGGCGCTGTGTTTAACACCACCCTTGGATCTAGGAAATTTTGTATATTCGGCGCAAGACCGTGTAATGGCGCCCGTGACGCGACCCCCTCCCCTTCAATCCATTTACATACAGTTCCTACCACTTTTATAAGTAGCATCGGATTTATTCGGCGCAGTATAGCACGACCTACCGCCGAATCAAACCGAATGAAAATATCAGTGAAAAAACGAACTTATAGCTACTACATAAGATTCGAAATCCAAAAACAACAGGACTCGTGCTGTCTCGCTAATAATACTTGACGGCGCGGCGCTGAAGTGAACTCCAGAGGCGCGAACGCATCAGCCAATAGCAGACGGATATTTTTGCAAAATAAATGATTAGTATTGTATATCAAAACCATGCACCGTAATTGAAAAAAGCTAGCGAGTAGGCTTGCAGAGCGTAAGTGTATAAAACCTTTTTAAAACTATATCCAGAAGAATGAAACCATCAGATATGTCAGTTGTTGTCATAATAAGAAAATTGTAATAAAGCAATGGATTAAGTTGAAAATAAGTTTTATTTATATTAGGTATTGGAAATAAGAGAAAGATATAAAAATATAATTACAGTCCACGTTTTAACAATGGCTATACTCATTTGCACAACCTCCCACCCCCTTCCCCTTTACTTATAACTTTAGTGAAATACTTTAGCGAAATAACGTGTGATGAATTACATTACTAGACAGGGTAGGGCTTAAAGTACATAGGTACAGTAATCGGCACAGAAATAGACTGCGCAGAAACGAAAAATAGGTGTCGCTGTAGGTGCGGTTTGCGGGGGAGCGGGTTTTAATGAAAAGGATCGTAGTGTGCACGTGCATTTGACGCATGAAAATCAACATAAAAAGCCCAGGACATGAGAACCCAGGCATGTTTTAAATGTCATTAATATTTTTTATGCGACTCTGCCAGTGCCAGTATCGTACGTCGGTTGTCCACACAGAGTCGTGCGAGTCAAGCCGCCGTCGTTTGGGTCAGCACCGCGGCAGCCCAAGGCTTAAAATTTTTAAACCTGGTTTACAAATAAAACCCCGCCCCGACGCTCTCCGGACGGCCTCTAAACTAGGAGGAATCCGGGGAAACCCAGACTGATGGCAGCCCTAACTGCAGCCAGCCTGAACTGTATGAAGCCATTAATAGAAAAGAAAGTATTAACAAGTACCTCTTCACATTCCATAGGAAACTCTCTCGTGTCTTGCTTCCTCTTGATCACCTTACCATCATCATCATAACTGTCATACGAATTGTCAGCAGACTCATCAGAGCTATCCTGATCAGTAGGCACAAAGTCTTCATCAACCGGTTTTTTTTTCACTTTCTTTTCTTTTTTATTGTCCGCATTTCCTTCGTGTATATCATCTAAACCACTGTAATTCAAATTCTTTCGAGTTCTGAATCGTTCTTCAAATATTGGCATTTCTGGCCATTTTACTTTTTTACGTTTTCTCTTTACTTCATCGTCTGATAAAAATACTAAAGTAACTTTCCTCTTTGAAACAAGCTTTTTATTATCTTTTTTCTTCTTATTCTTTTTACCTTTGCATTTTTTTACTTTTTTAATTGTACAACTATTATCAGAACTTATAATTTCTATGACAGAACTGTTTCGTCTACTTTTATCTTCAGTAGGTTGTTTGTCAAGGGGATCAAAGTCATCTAAATATTTATATTCTTGAACATCAGCATCATCCAAAATATATATTTCTGGTTCAGTTTTGACATCTCCATTGCAATGAGGATCTATGTAACTGTTATGATTTGGAATCCATTCTGTATCAACTGTGGTCAATTCACTTTTATTTGGATCAATATGTATGTCATATTTTGAGTCCAGTTCACATGTAAAAGACGAATCTGGTTGATAATTATTGGGACTATTTTGATCAATAGTTTTAACAAGGCTGCTATTAATATCATCTTGTGATTCGCTTAATTCTGTTTTAACAAACACATTGCCTTTAAGTTTGCAAACAATATCAACAGGTTGAAGGACATAGGTTTTGGGCTCACAGCAAGCCAGGTTTGAATTAATATTGTATTTCTCTCGGTCTACACTTTGGAGTAAGGAATTAGTAAGCTGGAATGAAATATAGAATTGTTCAGTTGTTTATACAACATAAAAAAACAATTTCACTAGCACGGTTTAATTTTTATCATAAGATATAGGACGGAAAACATGTCACCTGATGGTAAGCTATTATCGCTGCCCATGGACATCTGAAACACCAGTGTGTATCAGGAGCGTTGCCGGCCTTGCAAGGAGTTGGAGGGGGAAGGGCATAGGGGAGAGGAAATGGGGGGAAGGCTAGGGCTCCGGCTCTCTCACTTACCCAACGAAGCATAGAAGCAGTAAAACTTCTATGTATGGTTCTTACCCGGACAAGCCGGCCCGTTCATCATACTGGCAAAAAAAATGGTCTCTACCACAACTTAGCTGATAAAGCCAACAGTTTATACAGCCTATTTCAACACCATCTTCACAGGGAATGTGTCATCATCATCATCCAGCCATAAGTAGTCCACTGCTGGACAAACGCCTCTCCCAAGCATTCTTCGTTCCATGGGAGGATATTGCCATACTCACCACACTTGGCAGGCGGGTTGGCAAGCGCAGTTACTTCAGCGTCTTGTGCTTCCCACGCTACTGCCCATTGCAAGCATTTGAAGTTGGGAAAGGATAGTAATTTGTTGGATTTGGGAACATAATGAAAGGTATTTGGATACTACTCACTCGGATGAATGGGGTAAAACCAAGTAGCAGTCCGGGAGGCCAGGTGCGTACCCGGTGCCATATGTGACACCACCTTTCTTATCCGAAACTGCCTGTCCAGTTTAGGATAACACTACTGACCATTCTATGTTGGTATCCTATTTATTTATTTAAATACAGATAGACCCTTACCGGTTCCTGCTTTTCTTGTAGCTCATACAAGGCTTTCTGTGCACGCAGGGCTTTTTGTATGAAGTTGTATGATCTATGCAAAAGTGTTCTACACTCAAAACAAGCATAGCTGCGTTCCTCCAAGTCCTGTAATAAAATTTGTAAAATCTTGTACAATCATGTTGATATCATCTTTGATGTATCTTTTACTGTGGCCCTGTCCATGTTCATTCAGTCCATAACTGTACTTCTAATACAAATGATTAGTTGAATGGTTCATGCACAAAAGCCAGACCAACTAACTCATTTTTGCATTTATATGCAACTAGCTTTCGCCCGCGGCTCCGCCCGCGTCAATGTCGATCCCTCGGGAATAGTACATTTTCCCGGGATAAAAGGTAGCCTATGTCCTTCTCCGTACTCCAGAGGACTTGTGTGCAAAATTTCATGATGATCGGTTCAGTAGCTACGGCGTGAAAGCGTAACAAACAAACAAACCCACTTTCGCTTTTATAATATTAGTTAGGATACCTAGATAGAATAGGGGATCAACAAGGTACGAAAAAAAGAGCAAATATTTAAATTTTTGTCAGATTTATGCAACATTCACGTCAAAGGGTTAAAAAAAACTAGTCGACCTGTATCTTTTGCGTCGTCGAAATAACATAACAATATTGAGATATAGCACAAAGTTCAGGAGTGGGGGCTAAATATGTCACATGTTAGTATAAAATGTACCCACATAGGATGTCATGCGATATTTTAAACCAGTGTATGTATGTTTTACGTTTTTAAATAAGAATAAAAAGAAACAATATGTATCAAATATTTTTGAATAATCTATAAGAAGGATATAATTTTTTTTAGTCTGATCCACTATTGCTTTAAATTTGGATTTGAAATCTTGATAGAGACTAAAGTTGGTTTTTGAAAGTGTATGTGACCTTAAATAATATTAGAATTTTAAACAGCTTCCTCAGGAAGTCTGAACATGCAGCCAAAGAAGCTCCAAAGGCCAGATTGAAGCAGTGGGACAGCTTGGATCCACAAGTGGGCAATTTTCCACACCTAGGCCTCGTTCCACCAGGAAGCAATCTTCCCTGGACAGTCTGGAAGTCGCTGAGCCGACTCCGGGCTAGTGTAGAGAACTGCTGAGAAAACCGGGTTTCCTGCAGAGTAGAATAGGACCACTCCTAGTCTTCCCATGGATGTCGTAAGAGTCGACTTAGGAAACACAAACTAAACAAAGCTGATAAACATCAATGAGACTTCTCCAACCCATCTGGCCAGCGAGGAGAGTGTGGGCCAAATCCTCTGTCTGCTCTGGCAAGTATGGCTCTAGTAGTACAGAGAGGGTCATGCTCCTGCAGTGGAGACTAAAAAGACCTGATGATGATGGGGTTTCTCTGGCAACAGCACATGCGATTGCGGCGATATTCAGTCAATGAGCGACATTTTGACGTACCCTAAATGCCCCATTCACTGCACACAAATGGATCTAGAGGAGGCAAATGACTCGGCAGTGTCCGTGGCTGCATACTGGGCAAGATTATTGTAGTAAAAGGCATTACGACTCAAAAAGAAGAATTTGAATTTTCATACTGCCTAAAGTAACATGTGAGCCACATCTTACCTTAAAGTATCCATTTTCCTTGAAGATCGTCTCAATGAAGTTCCTCTGTACAATATCTGATAAAATATACTTCTGAGTTAAGTCTATTCTAAGACAAATTCTGCAAAATATCGCCGCACTGTTGTCTTCCATTGTTACACTTGGTTTCATACATTCAAAAGTTTCATAACTTAATAATCAATTAATTAATGTAATAAATTAATTAATATCTCATCATCGATGAGTTAATTTTAACAACTAATCAAATAAATAATAATACGTTGTAGCCAAAACTTTGTTTTTTTGACATTGATGTTGTATTACGCATTGATATAACTGTCAATGTCAAAATATTTTTTTTTTCTTCCTTCCTATATTTTATGGCTTGTACACACGTGCGTGCGTGACGTATTTAGGCAGTATCAAGGATAACTCGTGCTTTTTCTTAGCTTCAATGATGTACCTAGTTCTTTTGCCTATTTCATTATTTGTTTCCGTTGACATTTCAATGGAGTTACACCCTATGGTTACACCCATAGAGATAATATAATCCTGAGCTACACCTCATCTCATAAGAATGTTATTCTTCTGAGATAGTTACACTGAGAGTTACATCCATCGTGGTCGCAACTGCGGAGTCATCTTGTGGTAGTTGTGGTGGTAGACGCAGTTTCACTGCAATGCACTTTTACAGTGTCAAGAGTTCGTGCTAAGTCCCGTTTTCATATACATATTATCTTCTATGCTGGCCAGGGAGAAAATAAAAAAACGAAGAATGTTCCAGCTGCTTCTCTTCCCGCGCAGATCGTAAAAGCCGATCGAGTGGGCGAAAATCAGGAATTATATTAGTAGCGATGCATCTAACAACAACGCATCACTATATTTTGGTTCTGTTTTCCGCCTAGGCACCCACCAACATGCTAAATGTGGCTTTTAGGTCTGAAAGTAGGTTACCAACTGTCACCGGCTTAGGTTTTTTATATATTAACTGCCTCCGTGGTCCAGTGGTTAAGGCGTTTGCCTGTTGACCCGGGGGTCGTGGGTTCGATTCCCACCGGAAGCATACTTTGTTTAGTTGTTTACAGTTTGGTTAGGGCATTGCAGGCTTGAATCACCTGATTGTCTGATAATAAAGATGATTCCGTGCTTCGGAAGGCACATAAAGCCGTTGGCCCCGGCTGCCATCTGGTAGTCGTTAAGGGAACCACGTCAGAGGCCGAGAGGCGGTTCCGAAAAACTCTGAGACCAGGGTGTGCATGGTCAATTGACCGTGTCACCTACTCGAAATGAATGATTTTGAATGACTTAGGTCCATCCCTTGGATAAAAAAGATTTAAGTCGGCGACATCTGACTGCATACATCATAGATTTAAAAAAAAATTGCGTCTCTCTGAAGCATACATAGACCGCTTGAAATTGAAACACTGCCCGCAGGAAATGTTGGTATAGAGCTGGAGGTGTAATTTATAATTGTGCAAGTGCCTCGGCTAGAGGGCTGCGAAGGTACTGGAAAATACCACCAACTTTGTCATGAGATAGCAAATAATCTTCGTAAAAAAACGGCCAAGCGCGAGTCGGGCTCGCGCACGAAGGGTTCCGTACCGTTATCTATAAAAACGGCAAAAAATCCATGTCTGTTGTATGGGAGCCCCCCTTTAATATTAATTGTATTTAATTATTTATTTTTAAAGTGAATATATAACTAAGTATTCTGTGAATATTTCAAGCGTCTACCTGTTGCCGTTATCAATATCGAGCAAAAAAAAGCAAAAAAATTCAGGTTTGTTGTATGGGACCTCCCTTAAATGTTTATTTAATTCTATTTTTTTGTATTTGTTGTTATAGTGGCAACAGAAATACATCATCGAAAAAAAAATTAACTGTCTATGTATCACGGTTCATGAGATACAGCCTGGTGAAAGACGGACAGACAGACGGACGGGCAGCGGAGCGAAATTAATAGGGTCCCGTTTTTAGGCATAATAGGGCATGGGACCCTAAAAATTAATGAGGTTTTTATATAAGACCTTTACCTCTCAATTGGCATATTGCCGTATTCTCCTCACTTGGCAGGCCGGTTGGCGAGCGCATTTTCTTTGGCTTCTTGTGCTTCCATCGCTGCAGCCCATCGGAAGTATTTTTAAGCTGGGGAATTGTGGGATTTGGGAAGGGAATGAAGGTATCACAAGTAATGCGCTGAACAAGAATTCGCACAGCGAGTACTCGTCCCAGAGTCCTACAACATAGATAAATACAAGAGTTGAGGGTTACGCCGGATCATAGTACTGAAGGTTCTCTGGCCAGCAACCTTCCAACTGGTTACTTGAGTATACACGGACCCCCTGAGATGAGTGAGCGGAAAGCAAGTGGCAGCTTGGGAACCGAGCGTGCGTACCCGATGCCATTAGCCGTGTGGTTTCCGGCAGAGTAGAATAGGACCACTCCTAGTTTTCCCATGGATGTCGTAAGAGGCGACTTAGATAAGCTAAACAAAGCTCATAAACATCAATGAGACCTCTCCAACCCGTCTGGCCAGCGAGGAGAGTGTAGGCCAAATGCTCTGTCTGCTCTGACCAAGTATGGCTCCGGTAGATGGAGACTAAAATGATCTGATGATGATGATGAAAGTCATATACATATATATACCGGGTGTTACAAAACTACGAAATAATATTTAAGGAGTATGATCAGTTCATAATATTAAACAACTTTTCCCGTGGGATAAACTTCGAAACATAAAAAGAAAAATTCGATCTCCGATACAAAATAACCAATCAGCTAATCAACTTTCTATGGACGGCCATTTTTTTTTGTCTTTCGATGATATTATTTCGTAGTTTTTTAACAACGGTATAATATGGTATTCGTATCATATAATTTGTAAGGGTTGGTCATGAAGTAAGTTACTTTGTTTTCAGAGATATCGTGTTTATAAGCTCTATACATGATACTGAAACTAAATTAAGGATTATTAGATTTTTTTTCTGTATGTATACATACTAGTGATGTAACGAATGTCATATTTTGGACATTCGCGAATGCGAATATTTGCTACCGACATTCGCGAATGCGAATGCGAATATTCAGATTTTGTTTAAATTTGGCGCCAATTTACGATCGCTTGGTGACCTTGATAGCAGTTCCGTTCGAACGAGGCGAAGCGCGTTCGATTTGATTTTTGTTTCGATTTTATATTATAATTTTAGATTTAAGGTTAATTTCTCAAAGTTAATAAATAAATGTTACCAACCAAATGATAAAAAGAAGACTGATTATGTGATGACGAGGTTAAATAATTTTCTTGAATTAAAACATAGTTAATGTATAGATTTTGTTTTATTATATCAACTAACAATAAAAAAAAATAAAAAAAAATATTTGAAAAAACATTCGCAGTAAATTCGCGAATGCGAATGCGAATATGCAAAAATATGCGAATATCCGCGAATGCGAATGCGAATGCGAATATTCGTTACATCACTAATACATACACGGTGAAATTTTGATCGTTCTGGACCCTTAAAGGGGTGATTCAGCACATCGATATGAACAACTTTTCCAAAACCAATGCTGAGAAACTTAAGAACAAAAATGGGCAGTTCCATACAAAAAAATTCAGCAGCCAGGTCATTTAGTATGGGAACGTCAAAATTTTTTTTGAGTTCCCAGCATTGGTCCCATAGGAAAAGTTGTTTATATCGGCTGAATAATCCCTTTAAGGATGTATGTTATGTAGTACAGAGAGGGTCGTGCTCCTGTAGTGGAGACTAAAAAGGACCTGATGATGATGATGATATGTATGTTCCATAACTCTTAAACGATTAATTCATATATGAGTTATGGAGGAACATACATAATGAACTTTATGAAACTTGGTACATACACCGTGTAAATAGACCCTCGACATTCCCTTAACGGGGTGACTCAGCCCACCAATATGAACAACTTTTCCTATGGGAACAATGCTGGGAACTCAAAAAAAAATTCGACCTTTTGTATGGAAATGACGAATTTTTTTTTGAGTTCCCCGCATTGGTCCCATAGGAAAAGTTGTTCATATTGATGGGCTGAGTCACCCCTTTAAGTAAATGTCGAAGGTACATTTACACGCTGTATACATTTAGGCGTACAGGACGCAGGATAGGCTACTTATTTTTTTTCTCCTGTCATGATAAGACGTGGCCCACATACAAACATAACATTAAATGTACGCGAACGAAGTCGCGGGCACTGCTAGTATACCTCTCAATTAATGCGATACCTAATATAACATAAACAAAGGAATTTTGCGTGAATCAGCGCTGATTCAACTGTATTATCGCGTAGCGGAAACTGAATATCTAAAATAGAGAGCTAAAGGTTAGGTAGATATTATCACGTTCTAATCCGTTACGGGGTAGACATAGCCTAAGCCCACTAAAGGGAGAAAATAAATCATGTAGAATATACCACCCGCTTTTCTTCCGCAGATCGTTTCCGCTTTTCGACCGGAATCACGTAAAAAATGATCGAGGGAATGGGCAAAACCTGAGATGTCATGTAAATAGGCGATGCGGCTGCCCATTACCATTTCGATTTCGCTTTCTACATAATGCCCCCTTTCTACTAAACGCTTGGCAGTTCCTTTTTGGTTAGAGTAGCAATAACAATAGTAAGGTGTGGAATGAACTGCCTGCGTCTATATTCCCAGACAAGTACAGTCCCGGGACATTCAAAAGTAGAATAAATGGGTATCTCCTGGATAGGAATGTAACATCCTCATCTTCATCGTCATTTACCATCAGGTGAGATGGGAGACAAATTAATAAAAAATCCAACATTTAGTAAAAGAAAAAAATACGTGATAATAATATATGAGCAGACATACGAGTTATATTGCGTAGTGACAGTAGAACAAGTTATCTAAATACGAATAATGCCTACATATTTCTTTTTATCGCAACATGCGTTGACCGATAACCACACAAATTAATCAAAAGTGGGTCAACTTTGAGATTAGGCAGTAGCGAAAATAAGTCTGAAATCGAGTAAACAAAATTCTTATTACCAAATTGTCTGTGCCATTTTCTGGAGCAATCCATACTTACTAAGAACGAACAAAAAAATTCACGTTTGTTGTATGGGAGCCCCCTTATATAATTATTTTATTCTATTTTTTTGTATTCGTTGTTATAGCAGCAACAGAAATACATCATCTGTGAAAACAACTGCCTAACTGTCACGGTTTATGAGATACAGCCTGGTGACAGACGGACAGCGGAGCGATATTAATAGGGTCCCGGTTTTTACCCTTTGGGTATGGAACCCTAAAAATGTGAGCATGCACTTTGTTGAGGTATTATATAGATGCTAACTTTCGCCCGCGGCTCCGTTTGCGTTGGAGATCCGTCGGGAACAATACCTTTTCTGGGATGAAACGTACCCTAACTCTGGGCTTATAACGGTACGGAACCCTTCGTGCGCGAGTCCGACTCGCACTTGGCAGGTTTTTTAATTAATGAAGTAAGTAATAAATTCCTAAATCAGGTTTTTACAACTAAATCTAGACGTCGCGAACAACGAGGCATGGCCACAGATTACTAAATAGTTACTGCATGTATCTCTTGAACAGGCATGTAACATCCTCGTCTTCATCGTCACTTACCATCAGAGGAGAAAAAAAAAGAGCGAAAAACCTCCTGATTATGTATAAGCGTCCTCCACTGTGAGAAAGAGAGCGTCCAAAGAGAGTTATACTGTGAGAGCCCTTTTGGTGTTGGTCGAGACTCTATATATTATATACTAGCTTTCGCCCGCGGCTCCGCCCTCGTCAATGTCGATCCCTCGGGAATAGTACTTTTTCCCGGGATAAAAGGTAGCCTATGTCCTTCTCCGAACTCTAGAGAACTTGTATGCAAAATTTCATGATGATCGGTTCAGTGGTTACGGCGTGAAAGCGTAACAAACAAACAAACTCACTTTCGCATTTATAATATTAGTAAGGATATAAACTAGTTAACTAGTATCATATAGTCGTTAAATTCAAAGTATAGATATATTATATAAATATATAGGGACATATCACACAAATTGAGTTAGCCCTACAGTGAGTTGTGAACTTATGTCGTGGGATACTAACTCAACGATACTATATTTTTTAATCTATATCTATACATATAATAAAACAGTAAAATTATTTTGTCTGTACATTTCAAATTTTTGACTGAAATGGATAGAGGGACACTTAAAAACAATAATAGACAGCAAAAAATTTTTTTTGGAATTTCTTGTCTGTCTGTCTGTCTGTATGTCTGTCTGTCTGTCTGTCTGTATGTATGATCACGATTATCTCCGAAAATACTGAACCGATTTACTTCAAACTTTCACCAATTGCTTTGTTTTAACTCAGCAAAACATTTAAAGTTTGTTTCATCAAAATCGGTTTATTAAAAAAAAAGTTATCGTCATTTGAATGAACTCAAGGCATGAGTTTGCCTGCAAACATATAGCAAAAATAAAATAAAATAATATGTGAAATAAGAAAATTAAAATCCAAAGTCAATTCATCATCATTATACGACAGCATTATACCTATCCATACTATACATAGTAATCCATACTAAAAAAAAGGAGAAGCTGACTGACTGACTGACATATCAACGCAGGGCCTAAACTATAAGGGTTAGGAACTTGAAACTTTGCACAGGGGTTCCTTTTATAACGTAGGGGAGCACTAAGAAAGGATTTTTGAAAATTCATCTTCTTAGGGGGAAAAACGGGTTGCAAAGTTAGTATGAAACTTTGTTGTTTTTGAAGTTATTCGAATGAAATTCAGCATGAAGGTTCTTTACTGAAAGGTACGAAACACGAGTAAAATCATCCCTTAAGGGGGTAAAATAGGGGTGCAAAGTAAGCATGAAACTTTGCCATTTTTGAAGTTAGTCGAATGAAATTCAGCATGAAGGTTCTTTACTAAAAGGCATGAAACACGAGTAAAATATTTTTCTTAAAAATCATCCCTTAAGGGGATATAACGGGGATGCAAAGTTAGTATGAAATTTTCCGTTTTTGAAGTTATTCAATTGAAATTCAATATTAAGGTGTTTCATTAAAAGTCATAAACTAATGTATTCCGGGTAATTCTACAGTTCCTGAGAAATCGACACTTACGCGGGCGGAGCCGCGGGCCAAAGGCAAACCTGACTTATATATCAACGCACAGCCGACACTACTGTGCGCAGAAACTTGAAATTTGGCACAGGGATTCTTTTTATGGTGTAAATGAGCACTAAGAAAGGATTTTTAGAAAATCAAAGGGGTTGAAGTTTTATGGAATTTTCTCATTTCTGGACTTAGAAGTTTGAAAGTAGGTACGCAAGTTCTCAATTAAAATTAAAAAAGATCTGTTTAGGTGAACCAGACAACATTCTCCCTTGAAGGGGTAAATAGGGGGTAAAGTTTGTATGGAATTTTTCCATTTCTAGACTTAGAGGTATGAAAATAAGTATATACGTTCTAGGTTACAATTAAAAAAGATCTGTGTAGGTGAAATGTACAAAATTTCCCCCTTAAGGGATAAAGAGGGGGGGGGGAATGTATGGAAATTTTCTCCTTTCTGGACATAGAAGTATAAAAATAAGTATATATGTTTACATTACAATTAAAAAAATCTGCGTAGTTAAAATGGTCGAAATTTCCCCTTGAAGGGGTAGAATAGGTGGGGTAAAGTTTGTATGGATTTTTTTTATTTACTTAGTAATATGACAATAAGAAGTTCTCCATTACAATAAAAAAATATCTGTGTAGGTGAAATGGGCAAAATCCCCTCCTTAAGGGCTAAAGATCTATGCAGGTGAAATGTATTAAATTCCCCCTTAAGGGGAAAAAGCAAAGGGGCAGGGGTTTCTATGGAATTTTTATCATTTCTACTGTTCCCAAGGGAACGACATTAACGCGGGCGGAGCCGCGGGCAACAGCTAGTTAATACATACTTTTATAAATAAACATCCAAGATCCAGCTTAATCTGAAAAATATGTTTTTCATCATGACATTCATGACCTGACCGGGGATCAAACCCGGGCACCCTCGTGACGCAGGCTGGCGTGTTAACCACTGCGCAACGGAGCTCGCCAAATAATATAATACCTAGTCTCCCTATACAACGTGATTTTGAACCCCCTAGCTTTATTGAAATCTGGGAATCAGAATCCCTAATGGAACACAGAAATGCAAGAAAAAAAGGTGAAAAACGAAAAAGAAAATTAGGTTTCCCATACAAAGTCGCCGATCAGCTGGCCGAATTTCTATGAAAGGTTTAATTTAATTTTTCGTTTTTTACCTTTTTTTCTTACAATTCTGTATTCCTTAATGGATTCTGATTCCCAGATTTCAATATAGCTAGGGAGTTCAAAATCACGCTGTATGTCGGACAGCATGCTTGAGACTAGAGATGAAACGAATAGAGGTTTGGCTGGATACCGGATAATCGGCAAGCTACGAGGCTGCCGGCCGGAGCGCCAGATATCCGGCTACCGGATATTCGGTTCTTTTATTTCCTAAGCTGGTGTGATAGGTATACAAAGCCAAGCTAAGTCGCCTCTTACCAACAAATTCGGAAAAAAATATTTACTACAATTTCCTTTTGTTAATTTTGAGTACTAAACTAATTGTGGGTGCGATTATAAAAATAAACGGTGTCCATAAAAAAAACTTATTACTTAATATCCGAATACATGAGTAATTCAGTATCCGGCCGGATTTGGTATAGTAAATTTCATAAATATCTTATTATTTTACACAAGGCAAATCATACCACAGTAGTATGATTTGCCTTGTGTAAAATAATACGATTTTTTGAAATCTACTATTCAGAATCCGGTCGGATGCTGAATTACTATCCGGTATCAGGCCGGACAGTGAACAAAATGCCGGATACCGGATAGTTACCGGATTATGTTTCATCTCTACTTGAGACCCATCTGTTGAAGTGTTGACATTGAACATGAATGAAAAGTAGATAGCTACTAATCGAATTATTCATTAACTGAGGAGATATTGATGAAACTATTACAAAACCATTTCGTATTGATCGTCACAAAAACAAATCGATTTTCAGATTATATTGAGAGCTCTAGTTTACAAAAGATGTTCGTTCAAAATTAACATTTAGTCTTCTTTCTTTTTTAGGGTTCCGTACCCAAAGGGTAAAAACGGGACCCTATTAATATGGCTCCGCAGCCCGTCCGTCACCAAGCTGTATCTCATGAACCGTCATAGTTAGACAGTTAAAAATAAATAGTTAAATTAAAATATAACTAATATTTATGACTCCCATTCAACTGACTTGATTTTTTTGCCACTTTAATAGATAATGGTACGGAACTTGAACTAGCTCCATAGTTAGAGTAGCTTTACCCCATTTACCCCTTTAGCTGGTTGGTTAGTTGCAGACAAATACCCGTACACATTCTCTCTTTTTTTTTATGTATATCCGACGGCAGACGAGCAGACGAGCCACATGATGGAAAGTGGTCACCGTCGCCCATGGACATCTGCAACACCAGAGGAGCTGCTGATGCGTTGCCGACTCTTAAGATACCTGTGAAGGAGTAAGCATTTAAAATACCTCTGAAGGGCGAAAAATTCGGCTTGTAATGTACGAAAGGGTGTTTGAAATAAAAAATCAGTTCTATCGATCAAATGTTTGCATTATAAAATTCTACGGGCACATAAAATATACTTTAAATATTAAACACTTCAAATAACACACATAGGCTGTCATATTAATGGAAGTAAAATAAATAATCTTTGTACATCATTTCAAAAACTTTTTACATAATGCGACACACTATTTTCTTTGTAAAAAAAGTTGTTCTTGCGAGGCAAAAATAGCATTAATTATGTGGAACTTAATTAAATGCTAAAACAACAGTTTCACTCACGTATTATAGTCGGTATCGCCGACGAGATAGTATTATAATGTTCTATAAATTAATATAATTCTTATTTAGCTTATAAAAGATTGATAATGTTTAGAACATTTGGTAGCACACTGCGATAGATATAATCGCCAGGGTTTGAACTATGCACCTTCGTTTCGCGGACTGTAGTTTGAACCCAAGAGTTTTTATTAGTTAGACGAATAAATCCCCTATAGCTTCTTATGACGGTACTGCACGAAATTGTGAAAATTTACGTGTTTCCAAATCACTAGTACTATGCGCTGAATTAATTAAATACATCAAAAGTATTTGTATAATTTAGGTCAATCTTTGAACAATATCGCGCAAATTCCAACATGGGGAATTTGCAATAGAGAAAATGATATTTATACGTTATGATATCTAAAGACATTTTTCTTCGATATCTTTGTAATTTTTACGTCTAAAACAATAATTATCACATGACTATAATTATATATATATAATTATATTTATACTATAATTATATTATACGTTCGCGCGGCACCCGCTTAACATTATATAATATTAATGTATAAACTTTGTCGTTAACTCAATAATAAGACTCCGCAACGCCCTGCCGCCTAGGTCCACGTACTTAATAACACAATATTTACCACAGAACAACATAGACATTAGAAATGGCATGTAGGCGTGGCGCGCGCCGACAATGCGCTGATCAGCTCACCTGAATCACCTAAGTAGTTTGTCCCGCGATCGTCAAAGAAACTAAAGTGAGATTTACGTGAAGAAGAAATCGAAAATTGCCGACGTGTGCTATTCTAACGTGAAAAGTGAGAAACCCTTGTGAAACTTTGACCAAAGGAGTTTTTATTCAATTGTGTTGCGTTAGTAGTATGTGTGAAATGAGGCGACGCTGTTATTCATAGAAATCACGCGTGATAACACTTCTAATGTGTTTCTTGTTCTGTGATATTTACCACCACCAATTGTTATTATCTTCGATCAAATACAATGGTAAAACAGTGCACTTTCGGAGCTGTTTTATCCACAGTTTCAATAAACCGCGCTAACACTCTCACGTCTCGCGATGACGAAGGTACTGTAAAAATATGCTAAATCTACGCATTGTGAAAAAAAAAAGATGGAGTTATACTTTCTGTATGTACCGTTTTTGTCGTTGTTTGCATGATGTTTTGACTGGAGGACATTATTAAGGCTTCATTTTTTATGAGACTGTGTATCTACCATTATATTTGATTGAAGGTTATTAAGTACATGTAAGCGAGAATAAAGCTTAAAGAACAAGTTTCTCAGCCTATAAAGAATACCTTCATGAAGGTCGTAACGGCACGGCCAACCTTTGATCACTAGTCGGCAAAACCGACTAAAATAACGTGAATGAAACCGTTGTTTTAACATTTGACTATGTCATCTCGCGTAAGTATTAATAATATGTGGAAGTTATTTCAAAATGTGAACATTTGGTGCTCTAAATAGGGTAAGGTACTACTTAGTCAATTATACAATAAACGTATAACCCTTAATCAAAATACGGGAGAATACTCCCACAACCTTCTGTCCTTTACATAAGGTTCAAAACCAATGAATAATTTCTACCTACGATGCCCGATTGAGCGATAATAAAATAATCTAGTATCGTCAAATATCGACTAAGTTGTACCTTTACAAAGCTACAAATTTAGAACGTTGTTAAAAATAATTGTAATATTCACAGATAGACATAAACTGAGGGCGAAAGTGTGACAAACACTTGGTTTTTTAATGCCCCATTCCGAAAAACTGGCCTAGATACGCCTATAAAAAGAGCCATCTATTGTCGCCCCTAAATAACCTGTCATTTGGATTTGGAACACAGAAAAAATGAAATGTATTTTTAAATCTTAGTCTATAACATAGACATTTTAGGTCTATAATCAATCATCATCATCATCATCATCATCATCAGGTCCTTTTTAGTCTCCACTACAGGAGCACGACCCAAAATAATAATACATGTATAATCAATACATGTATCTATTTTTGAACATCGTATTATTCAAAGATATACTGATTTATTCTTTATTTTTTTTAAATAGAAAAGCTACTAGCTTTTCGGAACGACCACTGGTACGCCGAAAGATCTTTAATCTTAAAGTCGATCAGCTGATGGATAAACTTTTTCCCTGTTTTCATAGATACATCTCCCTCTGTGAATATTACAACTACTAAAACAATTGTATATTGATGAGGGCTACCGTGTTTCGCTCACTAGTTGACGCCACTGTTGAGTAAGGTCCCAAAAAGCAGTTTATTTCACGCGTAGAAATAAAGTTTACATTTCAATATTTAATGCCTTTAATGAAACAAACCATTCTTAAACCAGTGTAAAAAAAATAATCTTAGAAATGGCTCCTACGATTTAGATGACATTTATTAGGGAGTTTTTGGGGCAAAAATCGATGTAGCTATGTCTCATTTGAATCTCGGTTTCCTAGGTATTAGTCCTGTTTGTTTTTCGAGAAAATCCAACAGTGGTGTCAGATTTTTCGAGCTGCCTAAAGGCATACGATATAACTTTACGACTGTCATCAATGATGAAAGCCGGAGGCAACGGCTTAGCGTGGCTTCTCAAGCACGGAGGACCTCCAAATATTTCTATGCCACTTGCGGTCACCCATTCCAGTGGCGACCGCACTGAGGGGGTGCTTAACATGCGTAAGCGATAAATGCTCGCACCCACTGAACCATCACTCATTACACAACCAGAACTCCCTATTTTGATTTTACTGCCTCCGTGGTCCAGTGGTTAAGGCGTTTGCCTGTAGACCAGGGGTCGTGATTCGATTCTCACGGGAAGCATACTTTGTTTAGTTGTTTCCAGTTTGGTAAGGACATTGCAGGCTTGAATCACCTGATTGTCTGATAATAATTATGATTCCTTAAGCCGTTGGTCCCGGCTGCCATCTGGTAGTCGTTAAAGGAACCACGTCAGAGGCCGAAAGACGGTTCCGAAGAACTCTGACACCAGGGTGTGCATAGTCAATTAACCGTGACACTTACACGAAAATGAATGATTTTGATTAATATCATTCCGGAGACCTTAATCTACACTAGCGGAAGATTCACGGGATAGCCCTCATGTTGAGGTAGAAAAGGTATAATTTCTGACATAAATTGTCCAATTCCATGATACAACAGCCTAGCAATCTCTTACAGCTACGCCATTGGTCATAAATAATATACATCTATATAGGTACATTGTAATACTAAAGTACTGAGATGGCCGCCGTTTCACTTTTTAAACGAAGCTTGTGAAACTGCAAGTTATAATGAGGACTTTTTAAAAGAGCAAAAAAAAAATAAAAAAAATTAAGTTAGATAGATGGCGTTGATAAAAAGGCAAGTGTCAATGTCAAGGATGAAAATTTTATCCTGACTATTAACTCTATTATTTTCAGTAGGGCTTTATTTGACACTTGACTTCATCAACGCCATCTAGTCTGAAAAATAGTCATTATCTTTTTGTCTTAAATGTCACTTTGAAAACTCCTCATTGCAAGTTCTTTGGCCAAGACAGGCCCGATTTAGTGGTAATATGAAAAATAATTGTTTGTCTGTAAAGGTTGAGGACAATAATTCTACGTGTTAACGGTGGACGAGAGATAGATGCGTCACAAGCCGAACGTTTAGGCCGAATGTGCCTCTCTATCGCTTGTATCGCGCTCTCGCTTGCACGTAGCCCACTTCACCTACGCCTAGCTACGCCACTGTCCGTATTCGTAGATTCGCAGGTCCCGGTGTGTCGGGTGATACGCGTGTACACGCCCATCGCCACGCGTGTCTACGATTACGGCACACGTATCCAGTGTCGCTCGGCTTTGAAATGCGCAGTCAGCACACATTTATAATGCAACAAAAGAAATTTGTGTTTCTGTGCTGTAGTTAAGATTCATATTCGAATGGAATAACGAAAACAGGACACCCACTGACCAGATGGTCGGATGACCTGACTAAGGTCGCAGGAAGACGTTGGAAGCAGGCCGCTTCCAACCGGTCGTATTGGAAACACTTAGGGAAGGCCTATGTCCAGCAGTGGACTTCTTGCGGCTGATATGATGATGAACCAAAACAGAGTCGGCGTCATCGATCATTGGTGGCTGCCGTTATAAACACAGCATAACCTTGTTATAACGAACATGAAGACTTGTTATGAGTCAAATCCTGCCTATCAGTGGGGAAATTTTATCACAATATTATCCATTTAAATTCTGGTAAATGTATGACTATGCCACTTATAATTAATATAGTGGAAAATGGCATGTTATACAATTTCCTGAAAGACAACAGGGAAGGAAGTTCTGAGTACTTCTGAGGTGCTGTACTTTTTTTTTTATAATTAAGTGCCTTTGACATATACCTTGCATGATGGGAAACAACAATGAGGTCTAGGGTGGTACACACAAACTCAAATAATGCCTATTCACTCTTGCATTGAAAATCCCAAAATTGAATGTGTCAGAAAACAGAAACAGCGGGGAGGGAATTCCATTCCTTCACAGTTCGCATAATGAAGGAGGATGCGAATTTAGAGGTGCAGTGAGCTGGAATATTGATCTACTTGCTAACTCTAACAACACCCTATGCTAACTTAAGTGAGCCCATAAGCAATGAGGGTCTTCCTTCCATCAGGTCGGCACTATGATGATAGGGATAGGTATTTTTCGACCTCTTGTCACTATCATCTATCAAAAATGTAGTGGAAGGAGGTTTAAATCTCATAAATAAAGAGAGAATCAGTACTAACTCGGCTACAGTGAATTAGAATTAATTCTAGTGATTGGGAACCAAATTGATAACCTCCTCCTTTTTTTGGAAGTCAGTTAAAAATATCTGTTAATGAGAGAAACTAAAAACTCCACTGGGGCCAAAATTCCATTTGACACAAGCATTACAACTGGACTTGTGAGTCAAAATAAGGGTAAGGAATACCATACCTGAAAAGGTGTATGCAGCTTGCGTATCATTTGTTAACTTAACTCAATGATCAATCAATTCCTTTATGTTTTCATAATCATAAACTCTTCATTAGAAAACGATATTAGAGTCTTACTCTACCAGTTTACGACCGCCATCTCAGCACATAACTAAAGGGAAGCCTCCTAGCTCACAGCAACACTGAGACCATGTACACAATAAGGACAAACTGCGTGATCTGAACCAAATCCTCGTAATCAGGTCATCTTGCTTGTTCTTTGGATGCTACAGTAAGCGCCTGTCCGACCAGCACGCGGTCTCCAGCAGCAAACTCAAACTTGAAGTCTTTCGGAGCTTCAAATAGCAAAATGATTGTACTACCCATATTAAACTGGCCAAAAAGCTCTCCTTTCTTCAAATTCACCTCTCCTAATTCTCGTTCGTCAACTCTGTTTCGTTTTCCCTTCGTATTCGTTTGTAACTCTGGATCACTGTAAATCTCAATTGATCCTACGTTCGTAGCACCAACAGCCGTCATGCTGAAGAAGCCATGTTTCCATTTACCAATGTAAACGGCTCGTTCGTTCATCGTAAACAAACCTGGGATAAGTTTCGCCATCCACGGATTCACCGATAATAGTTTCCCTGCAAAGTGTCTCCGGAACGTCGAAGTCCAGTCGCACGGTGAGTGGAACCGGTGATAATCTCCTGGTGCTAAGTATATGATGCACTGGTGCAATATATTCTTTTTATTAGTTAGTAACGAGTCATAATAATTATCACCTTTCTTTTGTGACCATTTGTTATCTCCTAGGAATTCTTCCAGGCTGTAAGTGACTCCTTTGACTTGTTCTATTTTATCTGTGTCTGCTGGCCCGCAGTTAAGGACTACACCATCGCAAGGAGACACACACGGAGCCGGAGCTATGTACCTCGCTCCGTCACGCAAAGGACGTGTGAAGAATGCAGACAAACTTTTATAGTATTTTAGATCACTCACTGCAGCATCGTTCAAGTTAACATTAAACATTCTCACATACGTCCCGTATATGAAACCGCGCAGCGAGGGCGGCAGTTCGCATGCAGCTAGATGCCCCCACAACCGACTTGTAATTCTAAAAGGAAACATTTCGTAGAACCGTATTTCGACCTTCGATATCTCATAGTTAATACTTGCTCGAATGTAACACCATCCCACGTACATAACACTCCCGAGAGGCACCCAGCGCGTTATTATGGTCCTCAGATTCATCCATTTCGTCTTCTGCAAATTACTCGAAGTCTTTGTTTGTTGATGGCTGATCGTGGATGTTTGTCGAAACGGGCAATGCGGCCGCCGTTTCAACATGGGATTTATGACTGGAAGGCAGCTCCGAATCAACGTCGGCGGGAACATATTTCATCCGACCACCTTCGGCTATCGTTAAAAATAAATTGTTTATTTTTCTTTGTGTTTCCGTAAATTGATTCGCACAACGTCCAACCGATTCAATAGCAAACCACAGGCAAATAATTTTGTGACATTGACATTTAGTTTTTTATTATTATTGTGACCGCAACAATAGTGTTGGCTACAACTACAGTAATGGGTAGCTCAGCTACTGATTCATTTATTTATAAGTAATGGAGTTTGTGGCCAACAAGGATAGTCTGATAGTCTTCACAGAGGAATACCCACTTTGAAGGTTTTGGTTATTTCTTTTGATTAGTTCTAACCTATTAGAAAATGGCGCTATACATGTGACATTAAGCACTATCATCTCTATTTTTTATCGATTAATTACCGATTTTTTTTATTGGAAATTGACAGTTGCGTGATTGACAGCACCAACTATGGCGGCTCGCGCTCCTAAATTTTGGTAGTATGACACATAGCGTTGTTGACGTTGTTGCATTGAAATTTAGTTATACCCTTTCGTTTTATTGTTTTCCCATTTTTATTTTGCACCCACATGTCCTTCTGCAATGGAGTTAACACTAAAACCGACTCACCGAATATCGCTGTGGAAACAGTGGATATACAAGAATGCGATACGAGTTTTCATGACGAAGATATCACGTTTAAAGAGTTTCGAGGCTTCCGAAAGAAGCCGGTGGTCATTGTGCCGCGTTACGACATATCCCCGTATCTAAATAAGCCTTACTTTTCTCTCAGTGACACTAAGTCTAAGGATCCCGCCGTTCTTATGAGATTCGTACGTGAGTGTTCTGTCCGAGTGACAAACGACGACTTGGATAAGTTGAAAACCTCGTTGTTGATACGTTCTCCACGGTCTGACATCTCTGAGTCCAAAGCTGACGAAGCAATGGGTCATTTGAGGTGCAAAATATGTGAGAAAATATATTCAAGCGAGAAGAAGTTGCTCAACCATCAAAAGAATAAACATATGATTGTGTACCAGCAGGAGAGCAAGCCGCAGAAGAAGGTGTCCTTCTCAGACCACGTCATAGTTCACGAGGTAAAGGAATATCACAAGTGCCGGAAGTGTCCCAGAATTTTCGAAGACTACAAGTCCCTGAAAAGCCACATGAAAGAAAGACATAAGAAACGTAAATGCTATATTTGTAATTATTGTAATAAAAACTTTGTTGATAGGATGTTCTTTAAAGTCCATATAAAGTTGCATTGCGATGTGTGTGGTCTGCTTTTACCGAATAAGGCAAGGTTGATGGAGCATCGACGAATAGTCTGTGGGGTACTAAAACTCCACACTTGCAAAACGTGTAATAATAACTTCTTTAGTTTCATGGATTTAAAAGACCACAGTTACGATCACTTGAGTACACTTTTTATTTGCGATGTATGCAAAGATCAGTTTGCAACAAAATGTGCAGTCTCGCATCATATTAGATACTTGCATTCTAAACATAGGCCAGATTCGCTGTATGACATGCGGAATTTGGGATCAGAAAGGTTGTATCTTTGCAAATTCTGCGATGAGAGCTCTGTTGATCGTGATTTGATAGAGGCTCACGTACAATCATTGCCGGACTTATCCAACCGTGTCATAACGGGCTATAAAGATTATTATTTCTGTGACCAATGCTTGAAGAAGTTTGACACAGAGAAAGACATGTTACAACACAAATGGACACATTTTCTAAAGACCAGTGACAATTCACAGATACGGGAAAACGTAAACACAACTTCGACTCCGAAAATAAAGACTACATTCAAAATTGGTGAAAAGATCCCTGACAACATGCTGCCGAATATTATACTGGAGAGGATAAGCGTAGGAGGCAGAGTAGTGGAGGACTCCATAGATTTTGTTGACATAAACAACTTTGATGTAGTTCACGGAGTGATCAAGAAGCCCATAGTGGACCCGAAGAGTAAAAAGACTATTATTTCTAAGCACCAGTGCCAGGTGAGTGATTAAATATATTTTACAGTCAGAATTTTCATGATAGAAGTATATGAAAAAGTTTAACAACACCAAATTAAAGAAAATTTATATTAAATCAATTAACTAAATATATAATATAAAAGTGTAGTAAACCAATCAGTGACATAAAATTAATTTCAAAAAGATAATTAAATAGCTTCTAGGACAGTTTATTTGCACGCCAATATTGGCTAAATGTATGAGATACCATTTTCTTGACTACATTTACCGCAAATAAAATATCATTTCATTTCATTTTCATTAACACTAAACAATAAATACATAGTCATACAACACATTCATTGTCAAATTAATTACAAAGACACTATACATACATAAGATAATTAACACTAATAAAAACTTTTAAAAAGTCATAAGTTTAGAGAACAGACAATTAGCGTCCAGTATTTAAATTAAATTATTTAACAAGGATTTATCGCCTTTATTACATTAGTTTGACACCTAACGTTTCGAAAACTTTAAGAGTTTTCATGGTCGCAGGTAGACAAAGTTGACATTTGTCTTTGTGTTATAAGAACTATGTAAAACTACCGCCTGCAATACTTATTGTTAATTTTCCTGATGTAGCAGTATTGCGGTAAGGTAGTTTTGCATAGTTCTTATAACATAAAATTATTTTCTCTATTATTAGTCTTTGAAAACCTCTGTGGTTTAGTGGTCATTATGCTATACACCCGGGTTCGATCGCCAGTCAAGTTTAAATTAAAAATTATCTTTTCACATTAACCTGGGTCTTGTATTACAACTTACTTTGGGCTAGCCCAATCTCTCATCCATATGTATCTATTTATTTATGTATAAAAACATATATATATATATATAGAATAAGAATCTCATGTCACAATGTATGTTTGGGATAAACTCTGAAACAACTGAACTGAGTTTGATCAGACTTCGTAACTATCAGTAATTTGGTCCAACTAAATAGATAGAATAGTTTTTATCTTACATAGCGAAGTGTATGGCAAATACGAGTATGTTCTCTGTTTACTCTGTTAAGCAAGAAACTAACAACAGAATATTAACCTTAATAGTATGTAGTAGTGCGCCCGGCGCCATCATGCGGCGCGCGCGACGCAAAGAGACGCGCGTCGCATGATGGCGCTGGGCGCGCTACAAAAATCGATTTTATGCCACATACTATTAAGGTTAATATTCTGTTGTTTAGACTCTGCGCCTCTTGTGGCGCGCCTCTGCCGCACTGCATCTGTTAGTTTCTTGCTTTAGAGATAAAAAATCTGTATCATCTTATATGTATGTAGAATATAATGTACTTATCAACTTTTCAGATCTGTCAGAAATACTACTCATCAAGATACTGCCTAAATCGTCACATCGAGACCCAACACTGTGACTATGAGAACCTGAGATGTAATGTATGTGAAGAAATCTTTGTCTGGCCATCGTTACTCCAATCACACCGTTGCATTCGTTCCTACATCCCGGACGAAATGCCGTTCGATGATGCCCGACCGGAGATACACTTTGACAACCTGCACGAACTCAATCAAAACGGTATAGACAATTTTAATATAATTGACAATGATGATTATATGAACTCCGTGGACTTTGAGATTCCTGCTCCGATTGTGACATTGAATGAGTGCGAGGAGCAGTACGTCCCTAATGATGCATTCAACCCCTTGCAGAATTTAGGTTACAAAGTTGTTATGCAAGAAGTGCCAATAGAATTCTAAGTATAAGGGGATTGGTGCTGTGTACCACTTCATCATCATCAGGTCTATTTAGACTCACCGCAGGACATTGACCCTCTCTGTACCACTTAACTACCCTAATTAGGGACATTTCATACCAGTGTAGTTTTAGAGTCACCATACTGGAGACTTTCTATCAACCGATAGGTTATTCTGGCTCTTAATCAGAATGAAGATGCAACCAATGATGAATCGGAGTAATGTGCCTTGCTTACATCTTCATACGGATTCAAGGCACAACTAAAATATCGATCGATAAAAAGTCTGTAGCGTACCCCGCATTCTTATAATTATTTGGTCTATAGTTCATCTGTAAAAAAATTACATTTTAATTTCAATCTTAGTAGCGAAATTATGACATATTTTTCTAAATAAAAATATATAAAAACGGGACTGCTCGAGAATCTAAATAAAATAAATTACTGTTAAAATTGAATCCAATTAACAGTGAGATGCTTATAATAAAACAAACATGTGAATTGTAACCACTATTACTGTAAATAAATCATTTGAATAAAAAGTAATGTTTGACGAAAAAATCTGTAAGGGTGCATTCAAATAACGTTCTATTCAATGTGTTGTTTTGTAAAGTTATCAAATACGCGTATATAGTAGGTATATGATATAATATAAACGTCAAACGAAAATCGACATGCAAATAGCTTTTACTGCATGATTCTACTAAATTACCAGGAAATATATCTTTTCAATTGAAAAAATAAAGATCTGCAACAAAACAGGTAAAAAATTAAAAAAAAAAATAGTTTCTATACTAATTTACCGATCAGCTGGTCTTTCTATATATTTTTTCGTCGTTTACTTTTTTCTTGCAGATGTATATGAGGCCCTATATGGGACGTTAAAATGAGGGAGTGGACTGTGAATCGAAACTGGTTAATTTTATACTAATTTGACCTTAATTAGGGGACCTAGTTCTTTGGTAGAGACCTAATGAGTGGCTAGTGGGGGCACCGCCAGACTGCCCGCCGTCATCCGTGATGACGTCTGGGTACCCTCCTCCCGCGCGTAGATGGCTCCACGACAGTATATTTTATGAGGTATTCTAAACCCGTCATTGAAATATTACCACGGAGTTCAATATCAGAATCACCTGCATCTAATCCAATTTGTGTTAAATATAACATATTCCACAGAGAATATCCACCGAAGTGTGTGAAAACTCATTGATTTACTGTTGGTACAAACTCAAATATATTCCGCCCACCAAAAAATCTCAATGCAAATAAAAATAATATAATCCCAAATTTATTATATTATGTACCTAGCATTACAATGGTCGGTTTAATATTAAAATCGAAAATATGTGATTTAAAAATTAGCTACACGTAGGATTCGAACCAACAACCTTCGATATTTGGCCCGTCGACGCTCTCGACCACTTTATTTACCATATATTTTCGCTTTTAATAATTCCAAATTGTTTTTCATACACACTGAAAGCCTTTACAAAACAACACATTGTAAAATCCTTGAACGTTATGTTCAAATAATTACTTTTTACTTCATCAGGGTTCTATGTCTGGTACACTATTGCCTCCCAGTGTCAATATTAAGGGCAGTTTATATAATAGTATTATCATCATCACCTCAGCTGCAAAAAGTACATAACAGGGAGACCTACGGCAATGTATAATCTTTCAACTCATAAATCCATTAAAAAAGTGTATTTTTGAACTGTGTAGTGTAAAAGTGGACACAATATTCTGTGCAGTGATATTCCTATGTAATATATCATTAAGATATGTGAGATGTACATAAACTATACTAGAGTACATAAATAAGATAAGTGCTATAATATTAATTGAAAAAGTTCAGTTAAAGTAAGGATTAGTGTGTAAAATTATGGTTCTGGTAAGGATTATTCAATTTTGTTCACCTAAACGGCCGTTGTCAGACGTTTATGACGTTGGTCGATAAGTCTAGTAAACGTTATTTTTTTTTAAATCTTTGACGTAAAATTCATTTTACTAACAATTTCGCGTCAATAAATATTTGAAGAGGTATGTAATAAAGAAATTTATCATATATACACAGGCTGACGGGTAAATCACGTTACATATTGAAAGAGCACTCAGTACTCGATTCTCGTTCCAAAAGATATAAAAAAATAGGGAAAGTAATTAGTTGGACCGCTAAATAATTATTTGGGCAGCAATATTTTACAATTGGGGCAGCAGAGAAAACATTTGGATAAGCTTTGTATTACCACCTGGGACGAGGGCAGAAAAGAAGTTTTGCTGACCATAAGTTGTTGCCCAACTAGCTATTTTATCTGACTGTGTGGATACTCGTAATCAAAGCGCGCTTACCTGTTGACGTGTCGGCCGCGGGTCGTGTAGCTGGAAGTGCGTAGCGAGCGCACGGTTTCCAAACATTTCGAGACTTAGCGGACTAATTTGACTAATTTTTTCTTTGTAATTAATAAGTATTTTGTTGGTTTTATATTTTTTGACGTTACGTGTGAGTATTATTTATTATATACTAAATATAACACGTGAATTACCAGTCAGCCGTTATTTGAAACAACTGTCACGTGATTTCTTAGCGCAACTGTTCTTTAGGTGAATAAAATTGAATAAACATGTTATGTATGATTGGTATTATCTTCATTTTATACCCATACAACCAGGATTAGACATGTGCGTAATAAATCGGTTCAAATACTCATTAGTATGCAAAAAAATAATTTAAATCCATTCAGCGGTTTTCAAAATTAAGTTATATCAGCTTTTTTGAACACCCTGTAGAAAATATAGTGTCACATCAAGATTCAGTGCCTCATACGCAGCGGTAGTATATACAGGTTGTTGTTGTTACACATTTATATATATACAGAATTTTTTTTTTTTTTTTTTATGAAAACTAAACTGTTAAATTTGGTTTTGAATTATTATAATTAAGTATCGTATAGTGATTTAGTATAGCCCGTGATTTATTACGCAAATGTCGTTTGCACCATGTACATTATTAAATAAAAGAAAAAGAAATAAAGTAATGGGGACTTGAGTTGAAAATTTATTTTATACACTTTGAGTAGGTATACCAGTAAACGTCTCTATTGATTTTTGTAATTTTGTTGCATTCTGTGCAAAAAGCGAACGTTAACGAAAGAGAACTAACACTATCACCATAGATATAATAATTCTTTATTTCCAACTAGCTGTTGCCCGCGGCTCCGCCCGTTTTAGTGTCGATCCCTCGGGAACAGTAGAATTTCCCGGAATCAAACATACACTATGTCCTTCCCTGGGCCTCACACCTCCATACGAAATTTCATCCAAATCAGTTCAATGGTTATTTTTAATTAATTAATTAATAGTATAATATTAGTATTAGTATGGAAGTATAGATATTATTTATACTTCTAAGTCTTTACCCTCCCATTTTACCCCTTTAGGAGTGAATTTTGTCCATTTCACCCACATATATTCTTTTTTAATTGTAATCGAGAACTTACATACCTATTTATTTTCATACTTCATAGTCCAGAAATGAGAAAATTTCCAATTTCCAAACATACTTTACCTTTTACATCTTTTTTTATGGGACCAATGCTGGGAACTCATGGGAAATGGAAAGAACAAGAAAAATATGGGAAAAATTCGTCACTTCCATACAAAAGAGTCCCACCGCCCGGCCAGTTTGTATGGGAATGTCGAATTTTTATTTGAGTTCCCAGCATTGTTCCCATAGGAAAAGTTGTTCATTTTGATGGTCTGAGTCACCCCTTTAAGGGTCCAAAACGATAAAAAATTCACCGTGTATATTTGCAGGCAAACGAATGCCTTGAGTTAATTCAAATGACGATAACTTTTTTTTAATGAACCGATTTTGATGAAACAAACTTTAGATGTTTTGCTGAGTTAAAACAAAGCAAATGGTGAAAGTTTGAAGTAAATCGGTTCAGTATTTTCGGAGATAATCGTGATCATACAGACAGAGAGACAAAAAATTCTAAAAAAAAATTTTTTCTTTCTATTATTCTTTTTAAGTGTCCCTCAATCCATTTCAGTCAAAAATTCTAAATGTACAGACAAAATATTTTTACTGTTTTATTATATGTATAGATTATTATATGTATAGATAAATCTTCCATAAATATTCCATGCTGGTCTGGGAGAAAAGAAAAAAAAACGTAGAATGTGCCAGCTACTTCTCTTCGAGGGATTGGGCTAAAATCAAACCCACCACTATTTTGATTCCGTTTTCCATCTACACGCCCTCCAACATACTAAATGTGGCCATAAGGTCTTATATACCTAGGCTCTGTCTACTCCGCAAAGGAAAAAGTTATGCTATGTTCCAATAAATCAATTACAACATCAATCATAACTGTAACTTCCACAATAGGCGTTGCCTGATAGATATCTCATCCGGATACACGCGCTCACACAAGCTTAGTTCCAAAAATCACCGTTAGATGGCAGAATGTCCACTGCTAGCTATTTAGAATGTGTTAAAGCGTAAAAATAGTCATTCCGCATTTAAGTTATTAAAATATGCAATTTGAATAAATGTAATAATTGCTTTTTATTGTTGGTTGTAGTATGAATATTTGTTGAATAGCAAGTGACGCCCTCTGTGTAGTTTGTATGAGACGTCGTGGACACATCTAAGATACCACCATGCTATGACGTTTACATGGGAATCGGGCAAGGACAGAATATATTTTCATGTCAAATCTTTTAAAGTGTCGTCTTGTTTTTTTTCTATCTTTTGTTTAAAATGATGTCAAAAAGGTGTATAAATATTCAGTTCTATGATAAAAACCGTGGCGCCCTCAAATCCTATGACCGTTCTCTTTTCGCACATACGTGGATTCATTATATACGTGTAAGGCAAAGTCATATATTTTTCGCTCTAAAAACGGCGTTTAAAACGCGTGCCGTGGGCCATTATGACATTTTATGTAATGCCATTTGGTTCACGCTGATTAAATTAAGTTTGATTTGTCACCACTTATTTGTTATATTAATTAACCTATTATTAAGTTTCGCCATATTATATTCAGTACATACTAGAATGTTGAATATGGAATTAGCTTGGGCATGCTTACTTTTATATGAAGGTTATGATTTTATATTTTTTAACCCGACGTAAAAAGAGGGTTGAATTATACGTTTGACCGCTGTTTGTGTGTCTGTCTGTCCATTTGTACCACCATAGCTGGTTAACGGGTAAATCGATAAGGATGCGATTTGTTTTTATTTAAAAGCAGGTTTTCTAAATTTTTTTGAAACTTCTTTATTTTTGCGATTCATCATAGTTCTCATTTATAAAATTGAATTGTAAATTTTCTGAACTGAATTTTCTTAATTGATTGAAACGTATGATGTCTTTAATTAAGAAACGAATTATTTTTCTAGAGAAAAATCTATATAAATAGGGGTTAGCAAAAAGCGTCCACGAATGACGTCACAAAACGCTAAATTTATTTTATCGAGTATTTCGGTAATCCTTCGTTTGCAAAGTCTGTGATATTGAAAATATTGTTACTTGAGCGTATGTCTCGAATAGTATTTGAATTTAGCCAGTCAAAAGGAAAGGAAATTTAGCTTAGCCCTCAAACTAATTCTAAAAGATATGAAAACGCACTTATCAAAATAAGTCAATTTTGGTAATTGCATTTATAACCGACTTCAAAAAAGGAGGAGGTTCTATTCGGTAGTATTTTTTTTGTTTGATACCTCAGAACTACTTCATTTACGAACCGATTAGATTTTCTTTTTATTTGAAATGGTATGTCTGAATGTAGATCCTATTTAAATTTCATCAACACCGGTTCAGTGTTTTATTGAAGTCGGTTTTTATATGAAAGATTATCATATATTTAATTCAATTTCACATATCTAATTCCATATTCGATATCGATACGTTTTGTTGTAAAATACATCGGTTTATTTTATTATTTTTAGCCGATATAAGACAGATTTAATTTAGTAATAGTTCTAACACCATGGTTTTTATTTAAGACAAAAGATATGTATATAAGTATATATATATTCTGTAAGCAAAATGTCATACTAAATGTAATAGTATAGTGTTGAGAAGTACCACATATATATACATTTTCACAATTTTGCCAAAAACCCTATCTTGTTTGCCTAAAACTTGTCTTATAATTTATGCATAAAAATAACATTACAAGAGATGTCATGAGAAATAAGGTTTTTAAGCAAGCATATTTTATGTCCGCTTATATTTAAAAAACTGACAAATAAAGTTACTTATATCGTTATGCGTTGTATACCTTGAGCCTTAAATATTTTTTCTTAAATTTTGTCTTAAATACCTCGTGTCATCTGTAGTTTATTAGATATAGCTTATTTCTGACCGGTTGGTGTTCCCCACTAGTCTACATTCCAGTCTAACCAAAACTCTTCAGGGCCTGACCAACTTCCTTTGCCTACGTACCAGTTCTTCTAAATGTCCGTTCTTGTGTGACTTACCATCAGGTGACTCGCAATGGTCAGGATCGCCTTGCGTTCCTGACTTGACACTTGGGTATCCAAACATGTCTTCTCACATCACATCTCCGGATTGTGGAATGGGCTTTCTCTCGAGGTTTTCCCTGTGTGCTATGACTTGGGGTCATTTACAAGGCGTGTTTACAGGTGTCATAAGAGTAGGCAACGCATCAGCACCTCTAGTGTTGCAGATGTCTATGGGCGACGGTGACGACTTTTCATCAGGGGGCCCGTCGGCTCGTTTGTCGTCGAATATACATAAAAAATCAAATA
Source organism: Elegia similella (assembly GCA_947532085.1). Lineage (NCBI taxonomy): Eukaryota > Metazoa > Arthropoda > Insecta > Lepidoptera > Pyralidae > Elegia > Elegia similella. Next base: position 4,300,451 of record OX383950.1, on the reverse strand, counting down.
ACTGAAAACTTGCCCAGTAATTACATTTAAAGTCAATCCTAATCCTGACACTGTGTCCAAAAACGAATATTCTATGAGAACACAAAACACACTTCGCCTACAACTCGTTTGAAATATCTACAAACCTGACGCATTGAGGCAATTGAGCTGTGAGGTGCATAGAAATGTCTGGTGGCTTTTTAGAGTTCAAAAAACCAGAAAAACGAATCCTAATCGTACTTTAAACGTATAGCATCATTATATCATTGAAACTAACGTGAGATACAGACATTATGTACTAAAAACGACTCGTTAGGAGCCCATTTTCAAGGCGAGTGCGAGACGCGCGGCGGAGGACGACTCCGAACGACGAAATAGCACGTGAGTGACCCGTTTTTAGTACATAAAGTATAGCATCATGGTTCAGGCTTCGATTAAATATAATGGTAGATACACGATTCGCGCGCTCGAAAAGTGGCATCGGCAAAACAGCGCACTAATCGAGTTTCGGAGCTGTTTTGTCCACAGTTTCAATTAACCGCGCTGGCACTCAAACGTCTCGTCTCGATGACGAAGGTACAGTGAAAAGATGCAAAAACTACGCATCAGAAGTGAAAATAAAAAGATACTCTCAGTATATACCGATAATGTAGTTTTTTGTAGGTATGCATGATATTTGGCTCGGGGACATTATTAAGGCTTCATTTTTGATGAGACTGTGTATCTACCGTTATATTTGATCGAAGGGTTCAGGTTATAGACTTCGGTGGAACTTCCTCGTTGTGCCTTTGTTAATATGTTGCTCATTTAAGTAGATATATAGGTATTGATTATAACGGTCCTATAAATATAGTATATTTTGTTATTCGTTATTTGAGTATTTTAACTTTTATGTGTTCCCAAATACCTGTGTATACATGTTCGCTCTACACATCTATGAAGGGGTGATTCAACCCGGCGTAATGAACAACAACTTTTGCTCTGGGACCAACTGAAGAGTTTTTTTCGGTCAGGGGTGTCATCCTCGACTACATGTCCGGTGGTGTCAGATAAGGCATCGGGGACGCGCGCCCGGCCTCCCGAGCTTACTTGCTTTTCCCCCCATTTATCCGAGTGAGTAGTATCCCAATACCTTTATTCCCTTTCCAAATACAACATTTCCTATTCTTCTCTAGCTTTAAAATGCTTTTGATGGGCAGCAGCGTTGGAAGCACAAGAAGCCAAAAAAACTGCGCTCGCTAACCCGCATGCTAAGCGTGGTGAGTATGGCAATATCCTCCCATGGAACGAAGAATTCTTGGGTGAGGCTTTTGTCTAGTAGTGAACTTTGTACGGTTGTATTGAAGCCGATTTTTTTTATAGATCTAGACATTGGTTCCATATGAAAAGTTGTTCATATTGAAGAGTTGAGTAAGTCATGTGTCGAGCGTACACTGCGTATTATAGTACACCCTTTCTTAGGTTGGTTAGTGTAAGTAAACCAAGGGCGGATCATGCATGACCCCCCTGGGCTTCGTCCAGGACCTAGGTGGACCACAAATTAAAATTGTAAATTCATAATAACGTACCCATTGATATAGATGAAGTGGTAACGCGTTTCGGAAGAAGATGTACCTACAAGAAAAATTTATCATTTAAATACATAAACTTCGCTTCTTGTGACTTGATCACGACTCTGTGACCCCCCCCCCCCCCTGGCACCAAAGCTGGATCCGCTCTTGAAGTAAACTGAGGTATTGAGGTACTGGTTTCTTCGACAACGTATCTATCAAAACTTTTCCAATAGAACGAAATAACAAATGAAAATCGTTATTTTTTAATACCAAAATATGATAATTTTCATATGCGCCTTTTTCTTTCGAGCTTATATAGTTATTTCGCCAGCGGAAATAAATAAGGTTCGTGCTAAGTCCCGTTATTTTTCAGACACCATTTATCTCAATTACACAGCATCTTTAGGCATTAACCCGAAGACTCCATCAATTCAAATTAATTAATTTTAATTTAACATAAAACCCGTATGCAATATTACTGCCGTTTTGATTATGAATTTTATGTACCTAGTAACTATGTAGATGATTTTTATTTAGTTTATCAAAATTGGTTTAGACTTAACTACTTGCAAGCGGGACATAAGAATGTACACGTATAACAGGTCAAACATATAACCCGCCTTTTCGGCTTCGTCGGGTAAATTAGTCCCTATAATGTAATGCAACGATGTGGTCTCTTCGGCATCATGATCTGGTTATGCGCCCAAATAAATTTATTGTAATGATCATTCGCTTAGAAAGTTCAGGGTAACTACATCCCGCTTATGTGTAGCTACCCTTAGCTATTTGCAATGCTTTGCCTAAAATTATATTATTTTGATAAACCTGTATTCTTCCATTCTGAATCGAACTAAATTTATGTATTCACAGACAAACAAAAGAAGAATTTTTGTCAAAACCATGTTATAAATTATAATTATTTAGACTTTTATTGATATATAATTATTTAGATTTCATGATCACTTGAACGATTTTATTTTTTCAAAACTATTCTTTGTGTCATAAAAAATATGTTTTTGAAATATTTTTTGTTGCAATTAGGTATTACCATAAGCACATTTTTATCTTAGTTATGAAGGATGTTATGTCACTGAGCGTATGTTATAAACAATTGTGAGTAAGTACACAATAAACTGTACATACATACAAAATTGTATTTTTTTTAATAGCTTTGAAGCTCCCTTATTTTTTTACTTTGATATTTTACCTACAAATTGTATCTTGTATATATTACCTAATAATTACATGCCTAATTGTTTGTCGGACAATACAAAATTGTAAAGTTGAGCCTCTGATGATGGATACCACAGAAATATAGTGACGTCTTGATTTATTTCTGTGATGGAGACGTTCTAACCGCCGAAAAGCGTAGTCTCCCTTAGCTAAATAGTGCTGAACCGATTTTTTTTTATTACTTCGAATAACATTGCCCATGTTTTTCGAAGAGTGCGAGTCGGACTCGTGCACGGAGGGCTTCCTAACATTATGTTTAAAAACGGCAACAAAACATGTCTGTGGTATGGGAGCCCCCTTAAATATTAGTTTTATTTTAATTATTTCATTTGAAAGTGAATAATATAACTCAATATTTTGTGAATATTTCAAGCGTCTACCTGCGGCCGTTATTAATATCGAGCAAAAACGAGCAATAAAATCACGTTTGTTGTATGGGAGGCTATTAAATATTTTTTTTTCTGTTTTTTAGTATTTGTTGTTATAGCGGCAACAAATATACATTATCTGTGAAAATTTCAACTGTCTAACTATCACGCTCCATGAGATATAGCCGGACAAACAGACGGACAGCAGAGCCATATTAATATGCCCTCGTTTTTACTCTTTGGGTACGGAACCCTAAAACCCTATACATGGTGAAATTTTGATCGTTTTGGACCCTTAAAGGGGTGACTCAGACCATCAAAATGAACAACTTTTCCTATGAGAACAATGGTGGGAACTCAAAAAAAATCGACATTCCCATACAAACTGGCCGGGCGGCGGATTTTTTTTGTATGGAAATGACGAATTTCTTTTTGAGTTCCCATGCACCTAAATATCTAGTCAACCGTAGTGGGTGCTTATTTGGTTAGGAACAGCGTAATACTTGATTCTTTCTATTCATACTCTTAAAAAGAGAGTATACTTTACCCACGGCTTAACGCCCCGACCCCTCTTCGGCTACGAATAGCCAGAGGAATCCCACTATCCGACCCTTTCGCACTGGTCACCGGAACAGAGTGCGTAGAGTAGGATTAGCTCCGATGACTGGTGGATAGGCAATAACGTAGCTTTCGGCCCATAAGGCAAAAGATGAGAGTTGCTGGTCTCCAAAGGCTTTTGCCATAGATTCTCAGATTGGTTCTTCAGGCTATGCATCCACGGAACCCGCGGCCCATCAGGAGTTTGCTGTATCTCCAAGCTTTGCGCACACCAGTAACGTCCAAAGCTGAGATCTGTCTCTCCTGGGGGCCTTTTGGTGATGTTGTCTATAAAGGTTGAGGGTTACCCTCGCCTCAAACGCCCGTTTAAGTAGTAAAAGCTCACTCTGAGCTAGCTACATAGTCAATTTCAAAAAACAAAACGCCCGCGGCCTCCCTCAATCTTTTGACGTCTGTCAAAGTGTATTTAGCGGAACGAACATTTATTTTTATTATAATTTGTATAATTATAAACATGCCTAGTTGCGCAGTGAAATCCTGCAAGAATACTTTAAAAAATGCTAAATTGAAACGCCGCCCTGTTACATTTCACATGTAAGTAACGCAAAGGACATTTCATTACAATAACATACTAGCGAGTGCCAAAGCCTTTGAAAATGATAAAAAGTAAAATTAAATTATATACCGTCTTTTTAAACATTTTTATTTATTTAAAAACTTTATTGAGCCAAAAAAAACTACAGTAGGTAGACTTAATGCTAAAAGCATTCTCTCCCAATCAACCAGTCAGGTTATTTTTAATAAACATAAAAATAAAAATGTTTTCGAGAGTTCTCTCGAATCGTCTTGCCGCAAGATTTGACGCCTTCCAGCCACCGGAACAGGCTGGGTTTCGAAAAGGCTTTAGCACCGTGGACCACATTCACACAGTAAGGCAGATTATACAGAAGTCGCAGGAGTATAATCAGCCGCTGTGCCTAGCATTTGTGGACTACGAAAAAGCCTTCGACTCCGTAGAAACCTGGGCTCTTCTGGAATCCTTGCAGCGATGCCAAGTCGATTGGAGATATGTGGAGGTACTGAGACGTTTATACAGATCAGCGTCGATGTCTGTCCAAGTACAGAACCACCAGACGAAACCCATCCAGTTGCTCAGAGGGGTGAGACAGGGAGATGTCATCTCTCCGAAACTGTTCTCCAACGCACTGGAAGATGTCTTCAAAGCTCTGGATTGGAACGGGCTGGGCATCAACATCAATGGCGTATATCTCAGTCACCTTCGCTTTGCCGACGACATAGTATTGATGGCACAATCGTTGCAGGATTTGCAGAAGTTTTAATTATAAACATGCCTAGTTGCGCAGTGAAATCCTGCAAGAATACTTTAAAAAATGCTAAATTGAAACGCCGCCCTGTTACATTTCACATGTAAGTAACGCAAAGGACATTTCATTACAATAACATACTAGCGAGTGCCAAAGCCTTTGAAAATGATAAAAAGTAAAATTAAATTATATACCGTCTTTTTAAACATTTTTATTTATTTAAAAACTTTATTGAGCCAAAAAAAACTACAGTAGGTAGACTTAATGCTAAAAGCATTCTCTCCCAATCAACCAGTCAGGTTATTTTTAATAAACATAAAAATAAAAATCCAAAGTCATGGTTAAGTCATGGCCCTAGTAGTACAGAGAGGGTCGTGCTCCTGTAGTGGAGACTAAAAAGGACCTGATGATGATGATGATGATGGTTAATTGAATTTTTTACATACATTTTCAGGTTAGGTGAAAAAAGTATAAATATAAAAAGAGCTGTATAACCAACATAACTGCCATATATCGTTTTTTCCATAGAGATAATATAACCTGGTTTTTTCACAGAACTTGTAGTTTTGCCGGAAATCGAGATAAACCGTTTTTTAGCCTTAAAAGCTCACGCCCTCCCACTTCCGGGCCCCAGATTGCCCGTAATTGACAACATACTACAGACCGGAAGTGATGGTTTTTTATTTACGCAATCGGAAGTACCTTAAATGTCAATTAACTTACATCCAGAATTTTCCAATTTTTTTTATCCAAAATTCTTTTTTTTATGAATTTTTGAAAAAATCTCAAATGTAGGATTTATAAAGCAATATTCCCATGCTTAACCACATGACCATTTCAGTGTCATTGTCAATCTGTCAAATTATGATGACGTTGAAAGCCAAGCCAAGGGGTGTAAGGGGACAGCCTGCCACCTTCATGTCCCAAGTCAACCTCACCTGCACGCGGTGCACCCTGCTAAGCAACAGACGAGGTACTGGCCACCGAACTGATGGCGGTATAACCATCCTACAGGTCGAGTCTAAATACCCAGACCGGCGGCGGGCAGCAGCGCCGTCGGTGCGAGACTCGGCTCTGCGCTCACCAACCCGCCTGCCCAGCGTGGTGAGTATGGGCATAAACCCCCAAGATAAGTACGACGCAGATACGGCCCCCAGTTCCCGGTAGCTCCACGGTTCCAAGCCACGGCAGCGGCCTTGATCTCGATGGGGCGGGGGGTGCGAAGAATCCCCGGGAGTCGAAAGATGGCTACCACAACCTGACCTTGGCTACGTATAATGGACGCAGTCTACGGTTTGACGAAAGCCTACAACAACTGGAAGTAGAACTGGAAAATATCAGGTGGCACGTTTTGGGGTTGTCTGAAGTCCGAAGACAGGGGGAGGACACGGCAACCCTAGAATCCGGCCACCTGTTCTACTTCCGAGAGGGTGACCAGCAGTCGCAAGGTGGCGTGGGCTTCCTTGTCAACAAAGTTCTCCGTGACAACGTGTTGGAGGTATCAAGTGTGTCGACCCGGGTAGCGTACCTTGTACTGAAACTGACCGAGAGGTATTCCCTCAAAGTTATACAGGTATATGCGCCGACATCGACACACGTGGATACAGAGGTCGAAGCTATGTATGAAGATGTCGCAATAGCCATAAATAACACCACCAAGACCTACTTCACCGTTGTCATGGGAGACTTCAACGCCAAAGTGGGAGTGCGCGAATGCAACGAATTACGTATCGGGCCACACGGAATTGGATCAAGGAACCAGAGGGGGCAAATGCTGGTCAACTTCCTGGCTATGCAGGGGCTGTTCTGTATGAACACATTCTTTAAGAAGAAGCCCCATAGGAAGTGGACCTGGCAAAGCCCTGATGGTAAGACGAAGAATGAGATCGACTTCATCTTGACAGACAAAAAGTACATATTTAGGGATGTCTCTGTGGTCAATAGGTTTCATACCGGCAGTGACCACCGACTGGTAAGAGGCACCCTAAGTATTGACTTTAAAGTTGAGAGGAGTCGTATGGTGAGATCCGTTCTTCGTCCAACACTGATCCAGACCGTAAATGGTTCTGAAGCGTTCCAGCTGGAACTACGCAATTGATTCGCTGCGCTGGAAACCACTGAAGATGTTGACAAGGACCTCGAAAGTGTGACCAAGGTACTTCGCGAAGTAGGAGTCAGGCACTTCAGGAGCAAGCGAGGTAGCCGAAAGCCTAAACTTTCGGCGGAGACTCTTGAACTGATGAAGATTCGACGTGAGATGCCAGAGGGAGCTTCGTCGGATACCTGCAAGTCGGTGAGACGTGACCTCCGAAGCTACAATACGAATCTCATAAGAGAGGCGGATGAGCAAAATCGGGGATCAAAAGTCTTTGCCAAAAGACTGGGTAGGAGCCACCTGACAAAGCTCAAAACCTCGGAAGGCAAAACCATCACGTCAGTTCCGGAGATCCTCGCCGAAGTTGAAGACTTCTATCAGAAGCTGTACTCCTCGCATGCTCCAAAGCCTCCACCTGACGCGAACGACCCACGAGCCACACTGACGCGCCACTTTACCGACGATCTCCCAGAAGTGGATGAAGACGAAATCGGGAGGGCTCTCAAACAGCTTCAAAATGGGAAGGCTCCCGGCAAAGACGGAATTACCTCAGAGCTTCTCAAAGCAGGAGGAACTCCAGTGCTGAAAAAGCTAAAGGAGCTATTTAATTCCGTCATAGCCAATGGGACTACCCCAAGGGCGTGGAGTGAGAGCGTGGTGGCATTGTTTTTCAAGAAAGGATACAAAACCCTCCTTAAAAACTATAGACCAATCGCGCTCTTAAGCCACATCTATAAGCTGTTTTCGAGAGTTCTCTCGAATCGTCTTGCCGCAAGATTTGACGCCTTCCAGCCACCGGAACAGGCTGGGTTTCGAAAAGGCTTTAGCACCGTGGACCACATTCACACAGTAAGGCAGATTATACAGAAGTCGCAGGAGTATAATCAGCCGCTGTGCCTAGCATTTGTGGACTACGAAAAAGCCTTCGACTCCGTAGAAACCTGGGCTCTTCTGGAATCCTTGCAGCGATGCCAAGTCGATTGGAGATATGTGGAGGTACTGAGAAGTTTATACAGATCAGCGTCGATGTCTGTCCAAGTACAGAACCACCAGACGAAACCCATCCAGTTGCTCAGAGGGGTGAGACAGGGAGATGTCATCTCTCCGAAACTGTTCTCCAACGCACTGGAAGATGTCTTCAAAACTCTGGATTGGAACGGGCTGGGCATCAACATCAATGGCGTATATCTCAGTCACCTTCGCTTTGCCGACGACATAGTATTGATGGCACAATCGTTGCAGGATTTGCAGAAGATGCTGCACAGCCTTGAAGCTGCTTCAATGTCGGTCGGTCTCCGGATGAACTTGGACAAGACCAAGGTCATGTTCAACGACTTTATCACGCCGGAGCCGATCTTGATCAATGATAATGCGCTTGAAGTTGTCCAAGAATATGTCTACCTCGGGCAGACATTGCAGCTAGGTAGAGACAACTTCGAGCGCGAAATCACAAGAAGAGTGCAGCTGGGCTGGGCAGCATTTGGGAAGCTACGTCATATCTTCTCGTCAACACTACCGCAGTGCCTAAAGAGCAGGGTGTTCAATATGTGCGTCCTACCCGTCATGACATATGGCGCCGAGACGTGGAACATGACAGTCAGGCTGGCCTACCGACTACATGTCGCTCAGCGAGCTATGGAAAGATCAATGCTCGGTATTTCGTTGCGGGATAAAATCCGTAACGAAATCATCCGGCAGAGGACCAAAGTTTTAGACATTGTCCAAAAGTGTAGCAAGCTGAAGTAGCAGTGGGCTGGCCACATTTGTCGCAGAACCAACGAGCGTTGGAGTAAACGGGTTCTCGAATGGAGACCACGTCTCGGCAAACGTAGTGTTGGACGCCCCCCTGCCAGATGGACCGATGACCTGAGGAAGGTCGCTGGTAGTGGCTGGATGAGGAAAGCGGGAGATCGTGCACTGTGGCGTGCCCATGGGGAGGCCTACGTCCAGCAGTGGACTGCAATAGGCTGATTGATGACAGCCAAGTCTTGTGAGTTGCCAGGTTGGGGAATATATTTCTCGTAATTCGTACAGCGTACAAGGACCGTCTTTTTTGATACTGCACTATAATAAATTCACTTGATGTGTTTGTTGAAGTGAGATTTACTTAGCGGGCTGGTGGTTGCCCGCCGAATGAATAAATTAAGTCAATTGCTTCTGAATAAAGTTTGAGTTTTTTTTTGATACTACACTATGGTATAGTGTAGTATAAAAAAAAACTGTCCTAGTACGCTATACCAATTTCGGGAAAAATATTCCCCAACCTGGCAACTCTTAAGACTTGGCTGTCAACGTCATCATTATTTGATAGATTGACAATGACATTGACATTGTCATGTGGTTAGCCATGGGAATATTGCATTAAAAATCCTACATTTGGGATTTTTTTTAAATAAATAAAAAAAAATCTGGGAGTATTTACATTTAAGGTACTTTCGATTGCATAAATAAAAACCATCACTTCCGGTTTGTAGTAAGTTGTCAATTGTCAGTGAAAGACGGCGGTATGCCTAGTACTGCGCTTACTTGATTTTTTGCAAAATATCGATGGAAAGCATGAATACTGGGGTAGTATTTTTGAAAGTGTGACACTCGTCTTCGAGCGATTTTTGTATGGAAATATCGCTCGCGTACGATTGGCTGCATTTCAAAAATAGCACTCCTAATGAGTGTACAATGTACAAGAAACAAAGTTTTAGGGATTTTTAGAAGTGCTACTCTCAGAACAATAACTAGGTGCTACTTCTTGTCATCTAACCATAGAGATAAGAGAATCCTGAGGGACATCTAACACACTTACCGTTATATCCCGTTAATCCCATTTTTCCTTGGTCTTATTATTATAATAGGCTTGTTTCCTAAAAAAATATCGTTTAAAATAATTAGTCTGTCTTATAGATTATCGAAAAATATTAGATAAGTTTTTTTTTTTCAATTAAACAAAATATGATAAAACGCATCAAATTTTAGGAGTGGGGGCTCATGACGCAACAGGCCGGTTAAAGGTGTACCGGACAGTGACGCCACGCGGAACTAACGGGATATATCTTTATAAATTTTTGTTTGATTGGCAAAAGAAAAAATACGTGTCCAATATTTTTCAGCAATTTACCAGACAGACTAATTATTTTGAAATGTATTTTATTAGAAAACATGCCCATTTATTTTTCGTATATTTCCCTTTAGCTAAGATTTCCCACCCCTTTAGCTAAGATTCCCGGTTCCTTAAAAGTACATTCCATCAATTCCCCTGATTTGGATCCTGTTTTTTTTAAATGGCAGTTATTGAAATGTTACAGTTTTCCCAAAGATAAACAAATTAAAGAGCAGTGGATAGACGCAGTAAATAGAGAGAACTGGTTTCCTGGTCCTCGAACTACAATTTGTTCAGAACATTTTGAGGAGCAGTGCTTTGATTTGGGCAAAAAAAGGAAATATTTAATGCCAGATGCAATACCGACTTTAAAACTGGATGTAAGTATTATTGCGGTGCAACCGTGCGGCACGTTCAATCTATTACAGTTGTCTTTTATGGTTTTTAACATTGTTAACAACTTATAACTGAAAACAATTAACTTATTTCAAGAATTTGGAAGACAATACAAGTTCTTGCAACTCACTACATCTAGCTAGATTTACTAATTATCATGTCACTCGCCGTTAAAGCTTTGCCAAATCATATTGCTGCCACACGGTGGACCCAGACACATCACAGAATATTCATCTACTAGCTTTCGCCCGCGGCTTCGCCCGCGTCAATGTCGATCCCTCCGGAATAGTACTTTTTCCCGGGATAAAAGATAGCCTATGTCCTTCTCCGTACTCCAGAGAACTTATATGCAAAATTTCATGATGATCGGTTCAGTAGTAACGGCGTGCAAGCGTAACAAACAAACAAACTCACTTTCTCATTTATAATATTAGTAAGGATGATCACAGCCGAGGATGCAACCGGATATGCTCAGATAGAGAGAGAAACTGAGCACAAATATAAAATGCTGGTATGATTTGATTTTAGAAGCATTTATTTAATTTCCTGCCCGGTAGTCTGTAATGATACTCGATATTTACTTTTTTTGGTACTTGCGTGCACCTTTGGTGTTCAAAGATGAATGAAGGACTTTTGATTAATTTAGCATAAGGGTAGGTACAAAGAACTATATGATTTACAAGATCCTCATAACGACGATCGTCAGAGTTATCCATAACGTACGCACGCAACGTCTAGCTGTACACTGTTCTCAGAATTCGTGAAAGCGCTGCGGCCCGCCCTGTCACTAATGTGCTAAGTACGCATTTTGCGCTTTGATGCGGCCCGTTCCGCCCCGCTGCGGCCTGTATATTTCAATTTGAACCAGTAGTTCCTGAGATTAGCGCGTTCAAACAAACAAACAAACACTTCAGCTTTATAATAATAGTATAGATTACTTATTAGCTAAATTAGATTTGTTTATTTCAGTTAAATGAAGAAGAAGTCAAAATAGAACAACCGACGCACGATCCTCTATCTAATGATCCTCCTCATGAAGATACGCCTCATGAAAAAGTGCTAAAAACACGTATACGTTGCCTGGAGTATAAATTACATCAGCGTTTGTTAAAAATAAAACGTCTACAGGGCACTCAAAGACGATTGAAGAAAAAAGTTCATAGCATGAAAGTTGCATTTCGGGAGTTACGGATTAAGAAACAATGGTGTAGCAACGACATCAAGACTTTGGATAAGATGTTGGCAGTAGAATAATAGTCCAGTCAAATAAGACTTTGAAGGTTACAATAATTCCCATAGAGCTAAAAATTGGTATGAATGTTCAGAATACCATTATAAATGAATTGTGAAAAGTCCCCATCAATCCCCCTTGTGCAAAAAATTTTATTGATGGTGAAAGTTTGCAAAAATAGGTTTTTCGCGTTTTTCAGCTAAACGGTGAGTTTTACAGCAAAAATAGTTCAGACAAAAATTGTAGATCATCCGATTCTCTACAAAAAATGGATCTACACTTTTTTTCATAAGTATTGCCATTTCCGTGATATAGCGGTTGAAAGAATTGAAAAAAATATTTTATTCGTAATATGCACACGTTTCCACACCACCTATGAGGTAGTGTGCTTGGCGCTTTTTTTTTAACGTGGTTTCCCCGGTAGGCCTATTCCACGATCTATTATGATCCTATTGAATGCAAATGGAGTATTGAAAATGATGAAAGCTGCGTAAATTATGTAATATATAAATGAAAAAATAATTTGGAAAAATTATTCATCGGATTCATAATAATCCAATGGAACTTCTAGTATATTGTCTTCGTTTTCTTCTTCATCTTCTTTTTCCTCATCTTCCTGCTGGATACAAATATGTTCTAAAAGTGATGCATCATATGTCTCATCACTGATATCGTAATTATCCTCATCTAGTATCGATTCAACATTGGAGCACGACTGTCCTTGACAATTGGAGCATGCTAAAGAACAAAACAGTCCAACCTTTTTACAGCCGCATTTAGCATTGCAACCTTTTTTGCAATTGCAAAAGATGGTGTTAAGGAGTTTTTCTGGTGCAGGTGGGAGTAACGTATGAATTGGTTCCAATGCATTGTCAACTAACTTCCAACCCCAGTCTTCTGGATCCATTTTATTACCAAGCCACACTTGAACTTGATAATATACCCGGAATAGATGTTGTTGAGCAGCAGCAGAGGTTGGGGGAAGACAAGCTAATTGCACTTGTTTTTTATTATAAGTTTTTTTTGCAAAAGATAAGTATCGGAGCTTATCCAAGCAGGTAATTTTTTTTGGAACTCCGTACATAGAAAGAAGAAAGCGAATTCCATTAGTGATTATAACTTCTGGAGTAGAGTTACTATCTTTAAAAACTTCAGCACAATTAATTAAATTTTGTTTCTCGAACAATTTCAAAACCGTTGTTTTGCCCCTCTTGAAAAATGCTGATGTTGTATCGCAGCCAGTTATTGCGTGTAGAAAAAGTATATGATTTTGGCATTTTGAAAAAGCACAGAGACTTTTTGATGAATATATTTCCGATTGCTGCTGAGTCTTTCCCGGTTTAAAAAAATAAATATTTTTTTCTGTTGGAGTTCGAGCAGTAAGTAATACTAATAAATCGACATCTTCACCAACAACAATAGTTGTATTTGTTGAGTTGAATTGTTCTATTGCTGTTTCAATGATCAGAACATCAGCATCATTTTCAGCTTGTTTTACAAGAATATTTTCAGTAGTAAATTTTTCTTTTAACATTAAAATAAACCGAGACTTGTTGTGGGTATTTGCAAGAAATTTTTGTTTGCTTGTGGGAACTGTCATAAATTCATCAAAAATAACATCAGAAGATGAAGATGTTGTTGTAGCTCGACGTCGTTGTTCTGCGGCTTTGATATTTTTTTTACAATCGGTGTAACCATCAAATACTACAGTCACTCTATGGCCAAAATGTCTACGTACATACTGAACATATTTGTCTAAAATATTATGAAATGTTTCTTCATGGTCCCAGACAACTCGGTGTAACAGAAATCCCCCGTCGATGATGAACGTAGAATTTATATTGTCAATATCTAATATTACTGTTTGAAAACAATCGTAAATGGCTGACTTTTGTGTTTTACGCATTCCAATTTCATCAAACATTGACAACGGGTAGGGAGCCAATTCATATTTGAAATATTTTTCAATTTCATCTTCCAAAGCAGTCGTAATACTCATACGTTGAAATAATAATACAGGGTCAACAGGAATCTTCTTATCGTGAACTTTGACAGTGCTACTCATAGCTAAAAGAGGGACTACTTTATCAGCACGTTTCAATTTAATGTTATCAAACGTCAATCCTGTTATTTTTGACATGCAAGCAATCCCAACTTCACGAGCTTTATGACAATTAATTTTGTCATCACCAACAATTCCACTGGCAATAGATACAATTCTGTTGACTTCTGGAAAAGGATCATGTAAAGAAAACCACTCTAGGAGGCTTTGTATGTCTTGAGAATCTTTCTTCATTCAAGAATCACTTGCATCAACATGCTGATCTGTTGTGTCCATTTTAACATTAGCGAAATCTTCCAATCCTTCACAAATAGCATTCATTGCATGCATACCATATACCCATTTACTTATGACACTCTCTTTCGTACTTCTCCCTCGAGAAAGACCTCCATCTGTCTTCATTACTTTCATCATTGACTGCTCGATCACCATGTCTGTTGAAGTTCCACAACTCAATTTATCTGAACGTCTAATCGTAAAATATCCTCCTGTAAAACGTTGGTAAACATCAGGATCCATGCAGTTTTTTAATTGTAGCATATCTTGTAGATATAAGTGTGATGATTTAGCATAAGAGAAATGTCCCGACGCGTGAAAGTAAGGAAGCATTTCTTTAACGCTGTCCAAGTGAGCTTGCCAATCTCCCATACGTTCAGCTCTTATAAACTCCTTTGCAATCGACACCATATCAAAATATTGAATCCATAATTTTGCGGTGGGTCCTCGTTTTTCATATTCTTTTAGTTTTTCATTAAACTTATTCAGTAATGCTCCAGATGTTTCATTATCATGTTCAACATCATTATATGAAATAGTATTATCAATTACATTTTTCACAGTTATCGTCAGATTTTCATCAATGGCGTCATCAATATCAAGTTCTTTAAATATTATTATTGTTAAAGCTAACTGAAGTAATGTATGAGCTCGAATAGCTCTCGCGTATGCATGACCGTTGAGCATTTTATCTAATGACCCAGGTGCATAAATCAAAGAAAGTATTTCTTTTATACCGCTTCCTTGCATGATGTAACCAATTGCTCCAAGAAATGACATAAGTAAATGAAATCCTCCGAGCCTGATTATGATTTTCGATAATTCAGATCCTTCAGGTGCAGCTAAGACGATTTCTCGAGCTTTTGCATACAGAGGCTGATCAAAAGTAACAACGCATACATTATGACCATAACGTTTTGCATTTTCTGAAGCACAAAGTAAAGTGGTGTATATGGTGTTGTAATTACTAGCTGGTTGATGAATAAACGGTAAAAATAAAATTTTCGATGTTGAAAAATTTATAATATTACTTGTTAAATGTTCAATGAAACCATTCCAACCGGGAATTGATAAATTTCTCCATTTGCCATAGAACCATATCACGTCGACTTTTTTGAGTAAAGATACTCTTACTCCACTTCCATAGTCAAAATCTCGGACATTTATTTTACTGTAACCTACTACACCATTATTTTCATACACCTGTATTGGCACATGAGCTATTGCCGCAAAATCTTTTGCTGATGGGACTACTTTTATTCGTTGTATAGGCTCTTCTAATACAACTGAAGTTTTTGGAGTAACAATTTGAATAATACCCATAATGTGAAGCGTGTTATGACCGTCTAGCGTATTTACATTTATATCAGCATTATCTGCTACATATTGAATAAATGTGCCAGTTTCAGGTGATAAGATATGAGGTGGACGATGAAAAACTGCTGCTGCCTCGTACATCATCGTATCATTATAAGATGCGCACAAACCAAAAGATGAAAAAATTTGTATAAGCCTTTTCGATCCAAATCGCCGATGAAAAAAAACGGAGAGACCCAATTGTAATTTGGACTTGAAAGACCTAGGCCGAACAGCACTCATAATACTATGGCTAATATTCGTGCATACTAATTGTAAATGTTCTAAATTGGAGCGTTTATTTTTTAAAATGACCTTCTCTAAGAAATAAGTCAGTGACTTTGGAATGTCTGTATCAATATCTTCAAACATACGACCTGGTGGAGGATAATTAGAATTATCTAACACTGCACATTGGATATCCTCTCGAATAATTGCTGCTGCAGCTTCTAAGATGCGAAATCGCTCTTCTTTTTTATCGGTTTTTTTTTTTCGTACCAAGCTTGATTTAAAATATCATGGTGACTATCAATAAAACATACGAATGTTGATGATCCTGATTTTTCTGTAATAATAATTCTATCACCATACTCCAACTTCAATCGCATTTTAATGGTTCTGTTATCTATTGTTGATTTTTTACAAATACTTTTCAATTCGTCTAATGTGAATTGACAATCATCGCTATTTTCAATATACTTAAATATTTCTCTCATCGCAATATTTGTAGCTTCATCTTTAGGACGACCGACTTTACCCCCAGTGGTCGGTTTCAGAAAAGAATTGTAGCAATCGTTATGATACTTAGCCTCGGCAGCGACTAAATCATATTCAAATTCAATTCGAGCAGCAACAGCTTTGGCTACATCATCACAACGAGTTTTAGCTATAGTTAGAATACTGTCTTTGAACGAAAGTGTAGTCACTTTAAAAATCTTACGTCGGTACTGCAGTGCTTTTTTCTTCTCCAACTCTTCATTTAATTCATTGCCGCAAAATAAACAACACTGGTTGAAGCAAAATGTAGTTTCACTTACTCGTGCTCTAGTACGAGGAGGACTTATTTTTGATGAACCAGCTTCTTCTTCTTGGCGCCGTCTTTTCACGGCATCAATGCTACTTTTTCGAGTATAATTTTTTCGACACTGCACATGAATTTTTACAGATGTCTGGTCTTTCAGGTACTCCGAAAACTCATCACCTCTTTCAATACTTGCATCAATTAATGCTTTCATGCCGCGATCAACAGTAACAACTCCACTTTCAGTCAAAGGTTGACTACAAATAAAGCAGAATTGCAACATTTTTTTTTAAAAACAGTAAAATGCACAAACTTTGTTACAAAATATAAGCGATAGCCACGAGTTGTCACTACGAAGGAATGCTTACGACTAACAGTATTTTGTTGAGTATGAGACCTTCGAAACGGAGCAGGTATACGAGCATCGCCACGCTGACAATTGAATGGAAGACAGATGTTACTCAAGGCCATGCGACTAAATGAAAATAGGGGAGGAGTTTTTGACGTTCATTTATATTCTAAGAATTTTATAATTTGTATGTATAAGACATAGGGACTCATGTATTTACTCATATAACGGTTCAAAAATGTATATAAAAGTACATTAACGTGCATATTACGAATAAAATATTTTTTTCAATTCTTTCAACCGCTATATCACGGAAATGGCAATACTTATGAAAAAAAGTGTGGATACATTTTTTGTAGAGAATCGGATGATCTACAATTTTTGTCTGAACTATTTTTGCTGTAAAACTCACCGTTTAGCTGGAAATCTTTCAACCGCTATATCACGGAAATGGCAATACTTATGAAAAAAAGTGTGGATACATTTTTTGTAGAGAATCGGATGATCTACAATTTTTGTCTGAACTATTTTTGCTGTAAAACTCACCGTTTAGCTGGAAAACGCGAAAAACCTATTTTTGCAAACTTTCACCATCAATAAAATTTTTTGCACAAGGGGGATTGATGGGGACTTTTCACAATTCATTTATAATGGTATTCTGAACATTCATACCAATTTTTAGCTCTATGGGAATTATTGTAACCTTACCTCTATTTTAAGGACTAATTTGACTGGACTATAAACAACAAATTTGATTTATTTTTTATATCGTTACGTACAAACAGGTGGTTTAGATAGTTTGTTTCCAACATCGATGTGATATATATCAATATCATCATATCATTACTAATAATAAATCTGTAAAGGTTGGTCTTGGAGTAAGTTACTTTGTTTTAAGAGATATCGTGTTTATAAGCTTTATACACGATACTGAAACTAAATTAAGATTTGAGATTATTTTTAGATTTTTTTTCTGTATGTATGTTCTTCATAACTCTTAAACGAATTAACTGAATTTTCTGAAACTAGATATACATACACTTAGGCGTACAGGCAGGACACAGGATAGGCTACTTATTTTTTTTATCCTGTCGTGATAAGACGTGGCCCCTATACAAACATAACATAAAAGTACGACCGTGAACGAAGTCGCGGGCACTGCTAGTATAATATATATTAAACTATTGAACCGATTTTGATCATTGGTCCAACTTAAAAGATAGGATAGTTTTTATCTTATAGCAAAACGAAGTTTGCCGGGACAGCTAGTACACAATATGTAAAGAAAACCCTGTCAGATCCTTGAAGGAGAGATTAAAAGTATGATCACTCGAGGACCACTCTTCTTCGAACGTTTTTTGTATGGAAAAATCGCTCGTTTACGAACGGCGAAATATAAAAAAATGCACTAGTTCTCGATTTTACGTCTCTACACTTCATAGACATTTAAAAATAGCCCTTCAGGGGTACTATTTTTGAAAGTGTGACACTCGTCTTCGAACGATTTTTATATGGAAAAATCGCTAGCCATAATTTTAAAAATAGCACGCCTGCTCCTTTTAGGGGATAATCTCTCTAAGTTGATGGCAAGTGGCAACTGAATCAGATGGGGGCTCAGATATTATCTACGAGCGTAGATGAGCGCAGGTACAGGCGTGTGCACTTCACAAACGTAACTCACACACCACAACCTAAATAGGGATCCAAGGATCTCACACACTTACGCTATGATGAAGTCGGGGAGATAAAAAAGCGCGCGT
The DNA here is from genome assembly GCA_947532085.1 of Elegia similella. Taxonomy (NCBI): domain Eukaryota; kingdom Metazoa; phylum Arthropoda; class Insecta; order Lepidoptera; family Pyralidae; genus Elegia; species Elegia similella. Next base: position 4,281,795 of record OX383950.1, on the reverse strand, counting down.
GGGTGTGCGCCGCTCAGCCCACTCTCGCTTTACACCGCTGATGCATCGACTTGCGCTAAGTTCCGAGCCGCCAAAAACTTTGCATCGGAGTGAACATACATAAATTACGGCTTGTGTCAACTAACAATGAAACCAATGGATGAATGTTTCTAGGCGTAAATTGTAATATTTAAACAAGGAAAACCGAAATAATTCCTCATAAAAAAATAAGATTATTGTTATTTTTGCAAATTAAAATAAAAAAAATACCACCCTGACCTCAGAACAATAACTTCTTCTGAGATGTATATTATTCTTCTGAGACCCTGACCGCCTCCGCCGTGAACGCCAATCAGAACGTATTACGTCACATGGTGCTATGCGCCATTGTTGTTGTTGACGTTTGGTTATGATTTTCATACAACAGCACAAGTCACTTCGTTTTTTTTCTATTATTGTCATTTTTCGACAAGTTGAGAGTGTTATTTCCACCCATATCGGATAATACTAGCATAAACTGCCATGGAACCTGCATTTATCAAAGCGAACAGCAATAATTTACCGAAAATTGACGCTGTTATGATAGGGCGATTTTTCGCGTCGAACACTGACTTTTGTTCATCGGAATATCGTAATAAATGTACAATCTAATCTTATTTTATTTAAACATAACAAAATATGATGTTTGGGAATGTCTAATTTGTCTTTAATTATATCAATTAGGAAATAACAATTTTTTGGCACACCAATATATGAACGGGGCTGTTTTTCAATCTTACTTATTGCTCTCAATAAGGTCTCGGCTGCTTCTATTTTTCTGTCTTCTGCAAGAAAATCACTACAGTCTGAAGATGATTTCACTTGTAATGCATGCACTGATGGTGAGCTTGTGTTAGTAGATAGAGATGGCACAAGAGAAATATCACTGTCAGACTGTTCTTCTGGAATCAGTATATTTCTAGTTATCTTCTTTAGGGTAGATGAAGAAGGTCTTGATTTTTTACAGGTTGTTACTTTAAACGGGGATGTAGACCTAGATGTTACTGATGGCTTCAAAGGTGATATTGCTTGATCTATTGTTTTCACATGGGTTTGGATCGCTTTACTTCTATATTTATGTGTAATGTTTACTTGAATGCATTTATCTGCTGTCGGCTTATAAATCACTTTTGGAGTATTTTCTTCAATGGTTTGAAAACCTGCAAAAAATATAAGATAAGAATCAAAAGAAGCTGTGCATGATATTAAACATCTATTTAGAATTTCAGTATGAATCTGAGTTTGAAGAATATTTATATTTTTTGGTTTTCGGTTTAGGCACCAGAGTTCCGTCTCGGAGGCCCGGGTTCGATCCTCGCCGGCCTAGTATGTGTTATATGATATAATATTTTTAGTTTATTAAATACCTGCTGGACTTGTTTGAGGTTGTTGTTCTAGGGAAGTACTTGGTGTAAAACTTTCTTGTAGTTCAATGGAAGTACTAGGTGTACAACTTTCTTGAAGACACTCTGCTATTGTAGACATTCTCTGTTTTTTTATCATGTATGGCCGCCCTGCACTGGTACAGGTTCGTTTTCAGCTGTCTTCTTGACATCCAAATTTACTTGGTAAACAACCCGGTTTCATTCGCACATAAGATACGTTTCCCATTATATGGTACTCGGTATAATTCAGCATATCGTTTGGCAACTGGAAAAATATAAAGACTGTTTTAACACAATACAAAATATGAGACATTCTAACCTCAAAACAAATGTTGCATTGTTATTTTAAAACAAAAAAACTTTGGTTTTTCTTAAGAGTCACGAGTTGAATATGTAGTCACTTCTTTTTTCAATAATACTTACATCGAAATGATCTTCACAAAAATACATTCTCGATGTTGTTGATAAACAAAGAGCATCATTCCTCCTTGCCAGTTTTAACCACTTTCTTCGCATTTTTTTCTTGACCGGAACACGTATGAATAATTTAGTCGGAGTTTTTAGACTTGTATTTATACACTGGGGCACTATACAGTTTTTAAAATAAGAAGTTTCCATTTTTATTTAAACACAACAAACTTTCGCCGTAAGTGAACACGATTGTTTGCAACTATGTGACGTCATTCACGACGCCATGACACTTTGTTGTGTTTATACGTCAGATTTAAAATATTTTTTTCTAACTTAAAATATGTGTTTTAAATATAATTTTTATCATGAAATATTATATTTTTGGGGTAATACAGGTACTAAACTAACGAAATAAGCCATTTTTGAAATTTACGACACAGGCCTAGTACGCCTAGATTAATGGTTATTAATTAAGAAGTACTAGCAGCAGCTCCGCTTTTGATCCTCGAAATGCTTTACCGATACAACAAAAAAATTACGATTGAATCGCTAATGTGTTCATCACTACCATAGTTGTTTTGCTTGCTGTCAAAGGTTGACAGCTTTATTTATGTCAAAGCGTAGTGGGGATGCAGTAAATTCCGTGAGATTTTTTGTATTTATTTACACAAAAGTTGCATTTATCTTATTAAATTGTTTACAGTTCATTAGAATTTTGTCTAATAACTTATTATCTTACATTCGTAATGACTACCCTTTAGCCGTTTCGTGTAGTTGGTAATACTTTTGTACATATACATTCCGAGGCAATTTTTGGGTTAATTCCGTGTATTTATTGAAATAAATCATGTCAGTTAGTGAAAAAGTGTCCCTTTCTGATGCCCTGACTAACGTGGATGTACTGGACGAGCTGACTTTACCCGGTAAGTCATGTTTTTCTTCATTTGTTGACAAACTTCGTAATGGGCGAGGCGTTTCCTTCCTTTGCTTCCTCTAGATATTGCTTACTGTTAGACTTGTGTTAGAACATGTAGCTACTTTTATTTCATTCTAGATCTCTTAGATGTCTGGTCATGATGAACCATATTTTAGGGTAAAATATATGAATCTATAAACCGAAAATAAAAAATAATACACAATTTTAGTGAGAAATTAATAAAATAAATGTAGGACGAATTACACAGATTGAGCTAGCCCCAAAGTAAGTTCAAGACTTGTGTTATGGGATACTAACTCAACGATACTGTATTTTATAACAAATACATATATTGATACACATTCAAGATCCAGGCCAATCTGAATAAGATCATTTTCCATCTTGACCAGGCCGGGGATCGAATCCAGGCACTCTTGTGTCACAGGCTGGTGTATGAAGAGAAGGACAAACTCACCCTGTACATACTTTCAAATCTCTCGCTGCTTCTTGTAGACTGTCATCATCATTACAGCCACGAAAAGTCCACTGCTGGACAAGGGCCTCTCCCAAAGATTCCTCTTTCCATGGGAGGATATTATCATACTTACCACACTTGGGTTGGCGAGCGCAGCCTTTTATTGGATTTGGGAAGAGTAGGAATTTGTTGGATTTAGGAAGGGAATGAAAGATATTGGGATAATAATCACTCTGATGAATGGGGGAAAAGCAAGTAGCAGCTCGGGAGGCTGGACGTGCTACCTGATCAAAATAGAAAAAAATCATTAACATAGTTACCTAGTCTTTTAAATAATTATTTGTATGTCTTTGCCAAGTCCTCTGGCTGCTCTGGCAAAGTATGGCCCTAGTAGTACAGAGAGGGTCGTGCTCCTGCAGTGGAGATTAAAAAGGACCTGATGATGATGATGATGTCTTTGGCACTATAGTCTAGAATTTTTCAATTTGAAAAGGGGGATAAACACTGATTTATGTTTTTTCATTTAGTTTTCATAAAAAAATCTTTTTGCAGATGAGCAACCATGCATTGAAGCAGCTCCCTGCTCCATCCTCTACCAGACCAACTTCGACACCAACTTTGAAGACCGTAATGGCTTCGTCACCGGCATCGCCAAGTATATTGAGGAGGCTACTGTTCATGCCAACCTGGTAAGCTCATTTTGTGTGTGTGTGTGTAAGTGTGTAAGTGGACAACACTCATCATGAGCATGACCCTCTCTGAACTACTGGAGCCATACTTGGCCAGAACAGACAGAGGATTTGGCTACACTCTCCTTGCTGGCCAGACGGGTTGGACAGGTCTCATTGATGTTTATGAGCTTTGTTTAGCTTGTATTTCCTAAGTCGCCTCTTACGACCTCCATGGGAAGACTAAGAGTGGTCCTATCTATTCTGCCGGAAACCACATGACTACACTAGTATCAGATTTTTTAAGCAAGGTATCTGACATAGCTTAACGACCGCCATCAAGTAATGACAGTTGAGACCAATAGCTGGCATGTTATGCCTTCCGAAGCACTAAAAGCTAGCTCCGTGGCGCAGCGGTCACGACGCCAGCCTGCGACACTAGAGTGCCCGGGTTCGATCCCCGGCCAGGTCAAGATGGAAAATGAGATGATCTTTTTCAGATTGGCCTGGGTCTTGGATGTGTATCTATAATGTATTTGTTATAATATATAGTATCGTTGAGTTAGCATCCCATAATACAAGTCTTGAACTTACTTTGGGGCTAGCTCAATCTTTGTGATTTGTCCATATATATTTATTTCATTTTATTTAAAAAAAAGGATTATTAGAATTATTTGTGTTCACCCATGTCAGTGGGGACCACGCCCGTGGTTGCTTTACATTATTATTAAGCTTTTATTTGCCAACAGTTACAGTTATTACATGTAATAGTGTTCACTTCATTATTAGTCTTTTGCAGTTGTTGGCGTGTCTTGTGACACAAAAGCCTCCTCCAGCGCTTTCCTTCGTTGCTTTACATGCGTAAGCGCTAATAATGCGCACGCTTACCAGCCATCGAGGCAGCGAACCTAATCAGAGCACTAATCTTTTTCAAACCAAAGGGCCAAAGGACCTTATTACAAAACTGTCTGAGAGAAAAGAAAAATAGAAAGTGCTAGCTGCTTCTCTTCCCGCGTAGATCGTGAAGGCCGATCGAGGGGTTGGGCTTAAATTTGCGCAAACATTTCAATAGGCGATGCCGCTAGCAAACTTCTATTTTGATTCCGTTTTCCATCTACACGACCTCCAACATGCTAAGCGTGGCCATAAGGTCTTATAGACCTAGGCTCTGTCTGAAAATGGCGTGATACTATGTAAGGAAACAAATCAATTCAATTCATTTATTGCATTCCATATTGCACATTAAATAAATATAAATAAATATATACGGACAAATCACACAGATTGAGCTAGCCCCAAAGTAAGTTCGAGACTTGTGTTATGGGATACTAACTCAACGATACTATATTTTATAACAAATACATATATAGATACACATCCAAGACCCAGGTCAATCTGACAAAGATCATTTTCCATCTTAACCTGGCTAGGGATTGAACCCAGGCACTCTCGTGTCGCAGGCGTGTTGACCGCTGCGCCACGGAGCTAGCCAACATTACACCAGCTTTTATAATAATACACTGCACTGTAGTTATATTAGGTACAATATGAACCCATCGCAAACTTAAAAATGTTAATCTCATTCTTCTAGAACGAACTCCTCGAAGAAGGCAATGCCCATGCCGTGATGCTGTATACTTGGCGTTGCTGCAGCCGTGCCATCCCGCAGCCACGCTCCAACGAGCAGCCCGACAGAGTCCATATTTATGAGAGAACTGTGCAAGTCCTGGCTCCGGAGGTGGACAAGCTTCTGCAGTTCATGTACTTCCAGGTGAGGCAAACTGAAAACAAATATTTTTATAGGGACTTTTTTTATGAAATAGGACGGCAAACAAGTAAGCGAATCACCGGATGGTAAGCAGTCACCGTTGCCCATGGACAATGGCAACACCAGGGTGTGACAGGAGCATTGCCTAGGAGGAATGTTGGTGAGTCAAAGACCTGTTCCCTTTGCGCCTCTGGCTTTCTCACTCATCAAACGAAGCATACAGGTAAAGCTTCTACTCAGACGACCATTTTCTGTGAGAGTGGGGTACTTCCCCGGACGAGCCGGCCCATGCTACTAGCAAAAACGAATTTTGCCGGTAGCATGGCTCTACCACAACTAAACCATTTACAATGTTATTCTGACATACTTTCCTTTTTATATAAACTTTTTGAATAAAGAAATAAGATGTGAAATAAGTTATGACATGCAGCGCCCTCATTTTGATAATTTTGATTTAGATTTTTTTTTCTATTGTATAATTTATTTAATTTTTAATCTTTTGACTTCCATTATATTTCGTATTGTGTAATTTTAAACATTTTGACATTAGAATATTTGGATTGATTTTATATATAGTAACATAAAAAAATAAAAGAAAATGTATGATTATTAAAATTTGCATGCCAATCGTTGGCGCGACACGCGTGTGCTGTTTTTATGACACTATGTTTGTCCTATATATGTATTTGTACCGTGTTTGCCTGCAAATAAATTGAATTGAATTGACAGACAGATAGACAGAAAAATTCCATGCGGGCAGTATTCGAACCGGTGACTTGGTCTTTGTATTACTAATGATTTACCAATTAAACAACCGCTCTTTGATCCTACATATTGTATGGCTTCACCTAAATATCCCTATTGTATAAATAAAATAAATAAATAAATATATACGGACAAATCACACAGATTGAGCTAGCCCCAAGGTAAGTTCGAGACTTGTGTTATGGGATACTAACTCAACGATACTATATTTTATAACAACTACATATATAGATAAACATCCAAGACCCAGGCCAATCTGAAAAAGATCATTTTCCATCTTGACCTGGCCGGGGATCGAACCCGATCACACCGTGTCGCAGGCTGGCGTGTTGACCGCTGCGCCACGGAGCTAGTCAAAATTATTGTATGTCTAATCACATTAAAATTGATTGATACCTGATTATTTTCCCGTTTAAGCCGAGTGGTTTCTGGCAGAGTAGAACCACTACCGAAGCCATACTTGGCCAGAGCAGACAGAGGATTTGGCCTACACTCTTCTCGCTGGCCAGACGGGTTGGAGAGGTCTCATTGATATTTATGAGCTTTGTTTAGCTTGTATTTCCTAAGTCGCCTCTTACGATATCCATGGGAAGGTTTACACATAATATAATCTTTTAAAAAAATTACTTCAAATTACAAAAAAATACAAAAATGTCTTCTCTTTCAGCGTAAAGCGATCGAGCGTTTCTGTGGCGAGGTGCGTCGTCTCTGCCACGCGGAGAAACGCCGCGACTTCGTGTCCGAAGCGTACCTGCTCACGCTCGGCAAGTTCGTCAACATGTTCGCTGTGCTCGACGAGCTTAAGAACATGAAGAGCTCCGTGAAGAACGACTACTCCACTTACAGAAGGTAATGAGATGTCTAGCTGCCCACGCTCGGCAAGTTTGCCAACATGTTCGACGTGCTCAACGAGCTCACACACATGAAGAGCTCTATAATAAGTTTAAAATATAGATATTTTAAACTTAAGTCAAACTCTTCAGCTTTATAATATTAGTATAGATTTAAAGCTGAAGAGTTTGTTTGTTTGGATGTGCTAATGTCAGAAACTACTGGTTCAAATTGGGAAATAATTTTTGTGTTGGATAGTCCATTTATTGAGGAAAGCTTTAGGCGATAAAACATCACGCTGCGACCAATTCCTATTGGTCGAAGCATCAATAAAAAATGTTTTGAAAACGGGGAAAATTATTCATCTATACTAATTAATCTCTCTCCACTTGTCTCGATCGGATGTTAACCTCGACCAGTCTTTTTGAAAAGTATCTAAATCAGATCTCCAGCGTTTTCTCGGCCTACCTCGGTGACGGCAACCATCTTCAGGTAACCATTCTCGGGATGCATTCTACCGACATGCCCCGCCCAATCCCATTTTAGCACAGCAGAGAGAGAGAGACCTTAGCCCAGCAGTGGGACAATACAGGATAAAAAAAAAAAACGAATTAATCATAATAACAGAAATTGCCGCGGACGAAGTCGCGGGCAACAGTTAGTTTTTATTATATGACGTAACTAAAAAATTATACTATTCGCAATTTTTTCTTTATCTGTGCTTTAAGACGTTGCTTCGTGCCAAATTTCAAGATTCTGAGTTCACGGGAAGTTCCCTGTAGGTTTTGATTCCCTTGTGAATGTCGAAAATGTTCGGCATAAACGACTGCATCTTTTGATTATGTTGGCTTAGAAGTTTGATTTTTTACAGCTTCAAGGGACAGCAGACCTGAGTATTTGATATGAATTTCAGCTTGATACCTCCACGCGTTCTTGAGAAAAAGTCTTGACAGACGGACAGATGGACAACAAAATAATCCTATAAGGGTCGCGTTCTTTTGTATAAACAAAAAATTATGAGGAAATTAATAGGGAAACGAAGTCAGTATAGATTATTTATTGTTGTTAACTGCCTCCGTGGTCCAGTGGTTAAGGCGTTTGCCTGTAGACCTGGGGTTCGTGGGTTCGATTCCCACGGGAAGCCAGTTTGGTTAGCACATTGCATGTTTGAATCACCTGATGTCTGATAATTAAGATGATTCTATGCTTCGGAAGGCAGGTTAAGCCGTTGGTCCCGGCTGCCATCTGGTAGTCGTTAAGGAACCTCGTCAGAGGCCGAGAGGTGGTTTCGAAGAACTGACACCAGGGTGTGCATGGTCGATTGACCGTGACACCTACACGAAATGATGATGATGATATTGTTTTTTATTTACAGGGCCGCTCAGTTCCTCAAGGTGATGTCGGATAGCCAGAGCCTGCAAGAATCTCAGAACCTGTCCATGTTTCTGGCAACTCAGAACAAAATCAGAGACACCGTCAAAGATGCCCTTGAGAAAATCAATGGTATGTAATGTACACATTTATATAATATTATTATTAATAAATAAATATATACGGACAAATCACACAGATTGAGCTAGCCCCAAGGTAAGTTCGAGACTTGTGTTTTGGGATACTAACTCAACGATACTATATTTTGTAACAAATACATATATAGATAAACATCCAAGACCCAGGCCAATCTGAAAAAGATCATTTTCCATCTTGACCTGGCCGGGGATCGAACCCGGTCACTCCGTGTCGCAGGCTGGCGTGTTGACCGCTGCGCCACGGAGCTAGTCAAAAATATTTATAAAAATGGGACTCACTGGATCTCCTGTTTCCATAGGCAACTTTCCACACCTAGGCCTTTAGATTTGGCCCATTGTGTGTGAGCAGAAGACATTATGTCTTCCGGTCTTCTGCTTTGGAGAGACTGCGCTCTCCCTCATTTAATGTTGCAAAATTGGCGAGTTTTCCAAAAAAATACTTTTCAAAAAAATTAGTCCGTCTGGTAGATTTCTGAAAAATATTAAACACGTATTTTTTTACCGGCCTGTTGCGTCATGAGCGCTAATTCCTGAACATTGATGCATACATACATATTATCACCTCTATCCTTTATGGGGTAGACAGAGCCTTTCGGTCTTATGACTTTAGAGTCATAAGACCGAAAGGCCACGTTTAGCGTGCGGAATCAAAAAAGTGATGGGTTGCTAGCCGCATCACCTATTATTATGATTCTTTAGATTTTCGCCCATTCCCTTGACCGGCTTCTACAGTCAGCGCGGGAGAAGCAGCTGGCACATACTAAGTTTTTTATTTTCTCCCAGACCAGCCACACCAATATTATTCTGTTCCCAGATCCAATAAATTCCTATCCTTTCCCACCTTAAACATGCATCCGATGGGCAGTAGCATCGGAAGCACAAGAAGCCAAAGAAACTGCGCTCGCCAACCCGCCTGCCAAGCGTGGTGAGTATGGCAATATCCTGCCATGAATCGAAGAATCCTTGGGCCCTTGTCCAGCAGTGGACTTTCTGCAGCTGTAATGATGATGATGATAAGTACTACATCAATATATTTTTCATCACACAGGATACGAGGAGCTGTTAGCTGACGTAGTGAATATATGCGTGCATATGTACGAGACCAAGATGTACCTCACTCCGTCCGAGAAACATATGCTTGTCAAGGTAAACAATTTATTACTGATACCGCCTGTTAACGGCTTAACGTGCGAACTTGGCACGTTAAGCCGTTGGTCCCGGCTGCCATCTGGTAGTCGTTAAAGGAACCACGTCAGAAAGAACTCTGACTGGTGTCAGAGTCGACCATGCACACCCTGGTGTCAGAGTTCTTCGGAACCGCCTCTGGGCCTCTGACGTGGTTCCTTTAACGACTACCACTACCAGGTGGCAGCCGGGACCAACGGCTTAACGTGCCTTCCGAAGCACGGAATCATCTTTATTATCAGACAATCAGGTGATTCAAGCCTGCAATGTCCGCTGCACGCTTCTAAGCGTGCGGTTCGCAAATTATTACTACAGGAAGTCTCCTTTTCTCAAGGAATCTCTAATTAAAATAAAAGTCATCCCTATTTATATTTATATGTATATATATATTTATTATTATTATGAGTTTATATTCGCATAAGTATTTACACTTATTTTATATGATATTAAATTTTTATAATATATAATTTTAAGCTTTTTTGTTAACGTTTATATATCATACGCACTATATCGCACCACCCAAACTCAATTTCTCTGTTTGGTCCTATAGTCGACTGGCAGAGAATGCCATATGGCATTAAGTCCACCATTTATACACTTTTGTAAATTTGTGCAATAAAGTTTAAATAAATAAATGTCCTAACCAAACTGGAAACAACTAAACAAAGTATGCTTCTGGTTGGAATCGAACTCACGACCTCCAGTTCAACAGGCAAACGCCTTAACCACTGGACCACGGAGGCTGTTGATGATTTGAAAGCTGACCGTCGTTATAGTCCGAGAGCTGGCACCAATTTTTGGGTAGGTATTTAAGAGGATATCGTAGGGCCGTATTTTCATACAAGCGTAGTCCTCTGATTCCTCGCCGGATAGTACCAGATATAGCAGCATGTCCCTGTTTTATTTTTTTTCATAATTTAATTATTTATAGAGATATGAACCTTTGAAAAATCTGAAAAATTGGTAAGAATTTCCGTTGTGTTCAAACATCAAGAAAACAAATTCGATGCGATTATATTAGAAAAAGAAAACATAGAAACACAGCCATAGCTTATCTTCAATTTTTAATGCAATAATAAATTAAATCTGTTATTTTTGGAGTAAAAGTCAGGGGGTAATTTTCATACGTATTTTCGGTCCGTGTTGCAGTTGTCTCTATCGCACTCTGCGGGTTTGTTTGGGCACACAGCGCGACAGCAATAGATTTTACAAATACCTATTTTTCAATTTTCTCGAGCGCAGTGTTTCCGCTTAAGGCAAGCTGAAAATTCGTATATTATTTACTAGCTGCCCCGGCGAACTTCGTTTCGCCATAAGTTAAAAACTATCCTATCTCTCAAGTTGGATCGAACTGCACATGGTGTGCGAATTTTATTATAATCGGTTTAGGAGTCCATTGAGGACAAACATTGTGACACGAGATTTATATATATTAAGATAAGAAGATAACTAATAATATGAAACTAAAAAAATCTCAAAAAGACTTTGGTGGGACTTTCTACCTGGTCTGGTCAGACCGCCAAAAATTTAGGGGTTGATTTAGCCCCGCTACTCACCAGCCAGGTCTGCAGTTCCGTGTTGTGGGTATAATAGGAGAGTTATGCGACAATTTGCCTTAAATACCTACCCAAAAATTGGTACCAGCTCTCCTACTATTAGCTTTCGAATTTTGAAAAGCTGGTTTGAATTTCCTTCGAATATTCTTTCTTTCTTGTATATTGAAATGCAGTAACAAAACTAATATTTGTGTTTTTATTTTTATTATAGGTGATGGGTTTCGGCCTGTTTCTTATGGACTCTGATGCATGCAACATCAACCGCTTGGATCAGAAGAAAAAAATTCGACTCGACCGCATTGACAGGATTTTTAAGGTACTGTGTGGTTTCCTATAGCCGTGTGGTTTCCGGCAGAGTAGAATAAGACCACTCTTAGTCATCCCATGGAGGTCGTAAGAGGCGACTTAGGAAATACAAGTTAAACAAAGCTTATAAACATCAATGAGACCTCTCCAACCCGTCTGGCCAGCGAGGAGAGTGTAGGCAAATCCTCTGTCTGCTCTGGCCAAGTATGGCTCCGGTAGTACAGAGAAGGTCATGCTCCTGCAGTGGAGATTAAAAAGACCTGGTGATGATGATGACATTGGCGAGCTCCGTGGCGCAGTGGTTAACACGCCAGCCTGCGACACGAGGGTGCACGGGTTCGATCCCCGGTCAAGTCAAGATGGAAAACGATCTTTTTCAGATTGACCTGAGTCTTGGAGGTTTATCTATATAAATCTTAATATATATAAATCTCGTGTCACAATGTTTGTCCTCAATGGACTCCTAAACCACTTAACCGATTATAATAAAATTCGCACACCATGTGCAGTTCGATCCAACTTGAGAGATAGGATAGTTTTTAACTTATGGCGAAACGAAGTTCGCCGGGGCAGCTAGTATCTATTATAAAATATAGTATCGTTGAGTTAGTATCCTACGACACAAGTTCACAACTTACTGTGAGGCTAGCTCAATTTGTGTGATATGTCCCTATATATTATTTATTATTAGTCTTCTTACATACTATTACGTCGTTTTCCCTTGTGAGGTAGACAGAGCCCAGGTCTTTGACCTTAAAGCTACGTTTAGCATGTTGGGTTTAAGGTGGAAAACGGAATCAAATAAGTGATGAATTGCTAGCCGCATCGCCCATTCCCTCGATCGGCTTTAACTAACGAACTGCGCGGGAAGAGAAGCAGCTGGTACATTCTTTCAGACCAGCATAGAAGACTTAGGTAGTACTTGAAATAATAAATTTAGTCTTGGTAGAGCCACGCTTCCAGTATAATTAATTTTTGCTAGTAGCATGAATGGGCCGGCTCGTCCGGGGAAATACCACACTCTCACAGAAAATCGACGTCTGAGTAGAAGCTTTACCGCTTCTATGCTTCGTTCGGTGAGTGAGAGAGCCGGGGGCCTGTCCTTCCCCCCATTTCCTTGAAAGGACGGCAACGCTCCTGTCACACCCTGGTGTTGCAGTTGTCCATGGTCAGCGGTGATCACTTACCATCAGGTGACTCGCTTGCTCGTTTGCCGTTCTATATCATAAAAAAACTTGGAATATTTTTTTTTTCATTACAGAATCTAGAGGTGGTACCGCTGTTTGGTGATATGCAGATTGCACCTTTCAACTACATCAAGAGGTCCAAGCACTACGACCCCAGCAAGTGAGTGATTTTTGTTGTGCCCAGCTGTGGGATGGTCAGTCAGACCATCCCACAGCTTCCTCCCCGCAGTGGCGCGTCCGAGAAAAGTAAACTATGTCCGGCCAAATGGTTTGCGCGCTTTGACAAGGCGACGCCGGCAGCCGACATAAGAAATGTCGGCGTTCGTCAAAGGCGCTATCGGCAGCTTCAAACACTCAGCACGCGCGTGACGCGCTGTACAGACGCAGGACACATTGATGCATCGCGGATACAGTAATTAAAAACGTTTTTCGTCCTTGGAAAAATAAAGGCGGTTCTTAGCAATTTGTTTAATTTTTCATGTTTTGTACTAATAAAAAATATTTTTAAATTATTAAGTCTTAATGATTCTTTAAATAACCGTGTGGTTTCGGCAGAGTAGAATAGGACCACTCCAAGTCTTCCCATGGATGTCATAGAAGGCGACTTAGGAAATACAAGCTAAACAAAGCTCATAAACATCAATGAGACCTCTCCAACCCGTCTGGCCAGCGAGGAGAGTGTAGGCCAAATCCTCTGCCTGCTCTAGCAAAGTATGGCTCCGGTAGTACAGAGAGGGTCATGCTCCTGCAGTGGAGACTAAAAAGACCTGATGATGATTAATGTTTCTTTACTCCCAGGTGGCCCATGTCTTCAAGCCCCAATCCACCCTCGCCGCAAGCTGACCTGATGGTCCACCTTCCTCAGATCAGGGAGGAACATCAGAACTATATCTCGGAGTTGGCGAGATATAGCAATGAGGTAAGCTAATTTTACAAATCATTGTATTGAACGTTTTTAGTAATAAATTATGTCATATCCTCTATCCTATCCTATAGAAGGCGAACTCCATGGCACAGTGGATAACACACCAGTCTGCAACACAACGGTGCCCGGGTTCGAGTCCCGGTCAGGTTATGATGGAAAATGATCTTTTTCAGATTGACCTGGGTCTTGGATGTTTATCTATCTATGTATTTGTTATAAAATATAGTATATTTTACGTGCCTTCCGAAGCACGGAGGAGCTCAAGATATTTTTATGCCACTTGCGAAAAATGGGCCTCCGGCTCTCTCTCCGAACGAAGCATAGAAGCGGTGAAGCTTCTACTCAAACGTCGATTTTCTGTGAGAGTGTGGTACTTCCCCGGACGAGCCGGCCCTCTCATGCTACTAGCAAACATGAATTTTGCCGGTAGCGTGGCTCTACTACAACTAAAGCAGGTTCGCTAGGCTATCGAGCTTTACTCTTAACCCTTTGACCGGAAACGTCGGATAAATCCGACAAACATTTTCATAAAAAACAACTTGCTATTTTGTCGGGATTGCCGACTATAGTTTCGGACGTACGAAGAACGTACAGTACGGGCCCTTCGGCGTCTTCGGCGTCGCGCATCTCGAACTCGCCTTGAAAATGGACTCCTGACGAGTCCGAAACTATAGTCGGCAATCCCGACAAAATAGCACGGTGAGTGACCCGTTTTTAAAATACACGGTGAAATTTTGACCGTTCCGGACTTATAAAGGGATGATTCAACCCGTTGATATAAACAACTTTTCCTATGGGACCAATGCTGGAAACTCCAAAAATAATGGGCAATTCCATACAAAAAATTTGTCGTTCCGAAACGCTAGTAGTATTTCAATTTTGCATATATTAAAAAATATATAAGAAATAAAAATATGACGTTCAAAAAGAGATACATTTATCTAATTTTGAATAAAAATCTTTGACTTTTGACTTTTTGACTTGACTTTTGACTTTTTTACGGCCGCCCCGTCAATTTGTACGTGAAAGTCAAAAAAAATTTAAGTTCCCAGTATTGGTCCCATAGGAAAAGTTGTTTATATCAACGGGCTGAATCATCCCTTTAAGGGTCCAGAACGGTCAAAATGTCACCGTATATAATGTAAATTATATTTTTCCTAGGTGACGACAACCTTTAAAGAAGCCGGATCCGACGCCGAAAATAAAGCTGTCACTGAACTGTGTCTTCGAGGTCTCCAACTGCTGTCCTCCTGGTGTTCAGTGCTGACTGAGCTGTGCTCGTGGAAGCTCTTGCACCCCACTGACCACGCTAGCAACACTAGGTGTCCACCAGACGCCGAAGAGTACGAGAGGGTGAGTCAAATAATAATGATAAATCATAATGACCACGATCTCTCTCTCAAAGTTGTTATCCAATGGCTAGACGTATCCTTACTTCCTTACTAATATTATAAATGCGAAAATGAGTTTGTTTGTTACGCTTTCACGCCATAATTACTGAACCGATCATCATGAAATTTTGCATACAAGTTCTCTGGAGTGCGAAGAAGGACATAGACTACCTTTTGTCCCGGGAAAAAGTACTATTCCCGAGGGATCGACATTGATGCGGGCGGAGCCGCGGGCGAAAGCTAGTTAAAATATATTTTAAAAATTAGTTTTTACGTTGGACGAGAAAGCGGACTGTTAACGGTAAATTTGAACTTTACATGTGAAGGTGGTTTTGCAAAATTTTAAAAGAAAAAGAAATATACTTGATACAGGTTAAGATGGATTGCGAAATTAACTCACCTGGGATTCTTCTTAGGCGCACTGTTCCTTCTTCAAGCAGGTCGATTAGCGCGGTGAAGAAACGCTGGGCCCAGAGTAAACCTTACCAATTTCACCGCCGTTACTTAGGAATACACACAGATAAGCGGATCACTACGCAATCTCGTTGGAAATAATAGTTCTTAATAATTGATGGTTCCTTGATTTACTGCCTTGTGCGCGAAAGGTATCTATCACGAAAAAGGAGAGATTTAGCGACTATTTCATCTCAAATAAGATAGCCCCGTGGCGCAGCGGTCAACACGCCAGCCTGCGACACGAGAGTTCCGGGTTCGATCCCCGGCCAGGTCAAGATGGAAAATGATCTTTTTCAGATTGGCATGGGTCTTGGATGTGTATCTATATATGTACTTGTTATAAAATATAGTATCGTTGAGTTAGTATCCCATAACACAAGTCTCGAACTTACTTTGGGGCTAGCTCAATCTGTGTGATTTGTCCGTATATATTTATTTATTATTTATTAAAAGAATGGTGCTTCAACCCCGCCGCCAACACGACTTTTCAACTGGAAACGGAAGGAGGAACAAAACACTGAGTTGCCATACGACAAAAATGACAATCAGTGTTGTATATAAATAAACTAAGCTGCTAATGCCAATATCCAATACACGTATTGACGGCGACGTGAGGCTCAGGGTATCAGTAGGCAGCCGTCCTGGGAACTTCCGATACACGACTCCCTGCGGCCAGAAGTCCTCCTTCATGAAGGTCTCTAGATGGTGGGGCGGCACTTTCACCACAAATGAATTAAAGCTCACTTTATGGCGAGATGCCAACCGTTCGACCCTCAATGTGAATTAGGACTTGTTCAGCACGTAGTCTACGATAGCTACAGCTCCTTTAAGTAGAGAAACTGACTAATTACGTCCTAATCTGACAACGTCTATCAACTGACCACGCCCACATTGGTAGGTTCCCGCCCAATGCTGAGGAAATTCAGGGTGAGTGACTGAAATTACGCCAAAGTTCACATATTGGAACAACCAGACTAAGCACGTCGTACCGCGATGACGTTTAACTTTTAACTGACCACTCCTGCCATGCTAGGCGCCTGGCCGACGCGGCGGCGAGGAATACGAGAGGGTAAGTGAAATTTTGATTGTGGTAGAGCCGCGCTACCGGTAAAATTCATTTTTGCTAGTAGCATGAATGGACCGGCTCGTCCGGGGAGTACCACGCTCTCACAGACACATTGGTACAACTAGACTAATCACGTCCTACCGCGATGACGTTTAACTATCAACTGACCACTCCAGGAATGCTAGGTGCCCACCAGATGCCGAACAGTACGAGAGGGTGAGTGAATTGACAGCTACAGTCTCCTCAAGTAGAGAAACCGACTAATCACGTCCTAATCCGGCAACGTCTATCAACTGACCACGCCAACATTGGTAGAACCCGACGCCGAGGAGGTTCAGTGTGAGTTAAATAACCGCCGAAGTTTACACATTGGAACAACCAGAATAATCAAGTCCTACCGCGACGTCTCACTATCAACCGACCACTCCAGCAATGCTAGGCGCTTGCTCGACGGCAAGGAGAACGAGGGGGGGGGGAGTGATTGACAGCTACAGTCTCCTTAAGTAGAGATACCGTCTAATCACGTCCTAATCCGACAACGTCTATCAACTGACCACGCCAACAA
This sequence comes from Elegia similella, assembly GCA_947532085.1. Classification (NCBI taxonomy): domain Eukaryota; kingdom Metazoa; phylum Arthropoda; class Insecta; order Lepidoptera; family Pyralidae; genus Elegia; species Elegia similella. Next base: position 4,264,392 of record OX383950.1, on the reverse strand, counting down.
CGCTTGGTGATTGCCCGACGCTTATTTTTTCCCCGCGGTAATATTAGTAGGTCTATCGGACTACCAATAGACCTAACCACAGACAACAAACGATAAAATACACAGAGCGCAGGGAGTTGGTGCGCAGTCATATGCAATAAAGAAAATTGGTCTTTCTACACATCCTTCACATTCTATATTTCGAATAAACAATGAAGAGTCAGCGACCGGTGGCGGCTCCGCCACGCTATTAAAAAATCAAATGTATCTACTATACATAAGGTTCAATCTCCTTTGTTTCCTCAATCATGCGCTTCGCCGCGTCGTTGTCCGTGGAAATTTTCCTTATAACTATTCTTGTTTCAGGCAACCCGCTACAACTACACTTCGGAGGAGAAATTCGCCATGATCGAGGTGATCGCCATGATCAAAGGTCTTCAGGTGCTCATGGCGAGGATGGAGACTGTCTTCGCTGATGCTGCAAGAAGATCTATATATGCTGAGTTGCAGGATTTTGTTCAGTTGGTGCTGAGGGAACCATTGAGGAAGGCTATCAAGAATAAGAAGGACTTGATTAGAAGGTAAGAGATATAGGTAGAGATAGGAAGAAATATTGCTCTTCAATTTTGCCTACTGCGGTATAAGCTAAGCAGATTTATATGCAGAGATGGGACACAAATGCCTACTTCAATAATAGTAAAAATCATCATCATCAGGTCTTTTTAGTCTACACTGCAGGAGCATGACCCTCTCTGTACTACTTGGCCAGAGCAGACAGAGGACTTGGCCTACACTCACCTCGCTGGCCAGACGGGTTGGAGAGGTCTCATTGATGTTTATGAGCTTTGTTTAGCTTGTATTTCCTAAGTCGCCTCTTACGACCTCCATGGGAAGCGTTATATATTTATTATCTTGGCCGCGTAGTTTCCGGCAGAGTAAAATAGGACCACTCCTAGTCTTCCCATGGAGGTCGTAAGAGGCGACTCAGGAAATACAAGCTAAACAAAGCTCATAAACATCAATGAGACCTCTCCAACCCGTCTGGCCAGCATGGAGAGTGTAGGCCAAGTCCTCTGTCTGCTCTGGCCAAGTATGGCCCTAGTAGTACAGAGAGGGTCGTGCTCCTGTAGTGGAGACTAAACTGATGATGAAGAGATAGTTAATGATAACGTTGTTTCTTTCGCAGTATCATTGTGTCTGTCCGGGAAACCTGTGGCGACTGGGCGCGTGGCTGCGAGCCCCAACAAGACCCGGCCTTGCGAGGAAAGAAGGACGCTGAAGCTAGTTTCACCATCAAAGTGCCGAGGAGGAATGTTGGTGAGTCAAACCTCTTAATGAATTAAGAAATAAAATATGGTGACACGGGGTAATATGTGATGAGAGAATTCGACGCGGTGATTCGAAGTCACGGTGGTGTAATGGTATCACACTTAGGGCGTAAACCTAAGGGACGAGGGTTCGAATTCTACCTGTGGCCGACTTCTTTTTCATCACATATTTTCAATTTTGATATGGTGAAAAAAATTATATTAATATATATTAAGATTATATCAAAATAGCAGTGTGAATGCAAAATAAAACACATAAAAATATTGCATAGCTTCCTACATATTAGTTGATTTTCAGATTCATTGTAAAATGAGTTGAATCAAATACCTCATTGTAAAAGTCGGGTAGTTGTGTAGGTGACGTAAGCCTTAATACGTATAAGGGGAATGGGATATGGTGGAGAATTTCGGCGCCGAGATTGAATAGGTCGCTGGTTCAAGTCCTACTCGCATGAAATTTTTTCACCATATTCTTTTTCTTAATTTATTAGGAGTATATCAAAATAACATTGTGAAATATAAATAAACAATATAAATTAATCCGGTACCCTTTTGTACGCAAGCGTCTGGACGGCGCTAGTCAAACGCTCACTCTAAAATCAGTCTGATTCCCACCCTCATTCCAGGTCCATCATCAACCCAGCTGTACATGGTACGCACACAACTCGAAGCTCTCATCTCCGACAAGTCCGGTGGACGACGCACGCTCCGTAAAGACCTGGATGCTGGGACTCTGACCCAGATTGAAGCGTTCCATAGACTGAGCTTCTACTGGCCGTACCTCCTTAACCTGTCAGGTAAATCCGAGTGTATTTTTACTACTTAACTAATAATAATTAGGGTATTAGTACTAACACTTTCGCGAGATAAATCACTACATAATATAAAACAAAGTCGCTGTCGCTGTCTGTCCGTCCCTATGTATGCTTGTGAGGGCTCGACCGTCCCGACGCTCTAGCCGAGTTCCCACATATAAGGATGTTAGGGAGAGCACAAGACTCGACACACAGAACACAGAGAATAACTTTATTATAACTTTGCTTTACAACTTGAATAAATTAATAACAGAGACTTATGCTCCAAGATATGGTAGTAGACTCAAAGATGTTAGTAGACTGAAAGATGGTAACAGACTGAAAGGTGGTAGCAGACTGAAGAATGAGTGATGAGAGAGAGAAAGTTATCTAAAAATGGAATGGAATGAAATTTGAATTAAAAATGAAATTTGAATTAAAATAAGGAATGAAAAATGGACAGGATGAGAGAAATGAGGTTGGATGAGATGCAGCATGCAGGTGGCATGCTGCAACGTTACATGCTTAAATCTTTAAAACTACGCAACGGATTTTGAAGCGGTTTTTTTAATAGATAGAGTGATTCAAGAGGAAGGTTTATATGTATAATACATGCGTAATCATCATAATCATCATCAGGTCCTTTGTACGAGCTTACCTCGCACAAATCAGCGGCACCCGGCTACATACAAGTGGGTCGCGTGTCAGCTGTTTTAACACTATAATTAGCATCAAAATATTATCATTTTCGAGATACTATCGGCCAGCCAACGAGAAAGGACCCGTCACGCCCAACCAGTAAGATGTAACATATCAAGACAACATAATAAAGCAGTTTACTATGTGACGTGGTCTTGTATCTCCACAACATCATCATCATCATCTGCAACCCAACAGCACATCACTTTCTTGTACGGTGTATTGGCTAACACCATTGCCTGCACCGTACATATTGGTCCTTCGAGCCGAATTAGTGCTGCTTGCATATCCTTTGCGACAGCGAATCGGTTCACTGGCCTCCCACAAGCGGGTCTCACCAGTGAATTGAGAAGGTGCATTTATCGTAAGGGTGCGAGCACACTGAGTACATAATCAGCGGCCACTGGAAATGTGGTAAACCGCTCTCAACAACAATATCAACATCATTGAATAACCATCAAGAGTCCACCTAGTCATCGCAACAAGATCTTTACTCATTATTGAACACTGCTTTAGGAAGTGGTGTTTTCACCGTCCAGCTAGACATCATCATCATTTCAATCACTAAGACTTTGCTGCATCAAGGCGGTTAAGTCTTGTATCCAGATGGACCCTATCAAGCATTCATGAAGCTTCGCTGCCAGACAAACGGAGGAGTAGCTGCATCATGTACCTACTTCTCATCTCGACATTTTTTCTACTTTGCGTGCCTTGCATTCGCTCGTGGATTGAGTGGCAAACGCACCCGGAGAGAATCGACATTAACTTCAAGGGCCACATCACGTCGCCTTTGAAAAATTGACATTTTATTATAAAATTGGTGGAGTCTTTGCTTCCAGCTGGATACAATCATATCATAAATCATTGAAGCTTCCCTACTATCAAGTCGGTGAAGTCTTCGCGTCTAGCTCGATGACAATATCGCTATCATATCAAGAATCAATAGGCACTGTTTCTCTGCAATTAGTACCAGAGTTTTCGCATCCACTGGACATCTACAACACTACATCAAGATTACAGAACAATTATACATGACTAGGAAGGACATTCGATCGTCATACTATTCATCAAGGATACTGGAATACTCAGAAAGGGTACTAAGATCATGCATCAAGCAAGACGCTATTAAAAACATTTAAAAAAAACGTATCCTAACATATTTCATGATTTAATCATTATGAATTGATAAATTTGCAGAATACATATTACGAAAATATAATACGACATGAAAGAAGTGTAAATTCTGCAAGAAATGGATCACATGTTTTGACGCACATCGGCAGGTCAGCGACATGGACATTGACAACAAGGCCGTGCGAAACAAATGCAAGCTTGCAAAAACCACCCGGTTACGTGATAAATGCTTGCCTACTTTACTGTAGGTCAACTAAAATTATAAAAAAATATCTTCTTTGCATCACGATCAATATCATGTAATGATACAGCGAGATACAAACTGAAGAGATTTGAGTATCAACATCAACAAATCACATCCTTCAATCTCTGGTTCAATCATAATTCAGAGCCGAATATCACTAAGGATGCGCATCGAGCAGCCACGACTTCATTTTAAACATATTATGACATAGTCGTGTTCGAGTGGATTGTTCCTGCGGATCGGGTTATTGGTAAGCAGCGCCGCTGCAGCAGACACGGATCACGCCTTGATGACGCCATGGAGCAACCCCGAGAAAACGAAAAATTACCAATCAAAAAAGAGACATTGAATTTCCTACTTGTTTTTATATTTTTATTTACATTTTTGTACCTTTTTACACTTTACACTTTATTTAATTTTGTTTGAACTTGTACATTCGTGGCGTTTCCCTTCTCGTCTTCATCTTTGGCGTTGGGAGGTGTATTGGCTAACACCATTGCCTGCACCGTACATCCTTTTTAGTCTCCACTGCAGGAGCATGGCCCTCTCTGTACTACCGGAGCCATACTTGGCCAGAGCAGCCAGAGGAATTGGCCTACACTCTCCTCGCTGGCCAGACGGGTTGGAGAGGTCTCATTGATGTTTATGAGCTTTGTTTAGCATGTATTTCCTAAATCTCCTCTTACGACATCAATGGGAAGACTAGGAGTGGTCCTATTCTACTCTGCCGGAAACCACACGGTTAATAATATCCGTACTAATATTATATCCATACTTCCATACTAATATTTATAAATGCGAAAGTAACTCTACTTGTTCGACTAGCTCCGTGGCGCAGCGGTCAACACGCCTGCCTGCGACAGGAGAGTGACCGGGTTCGTTCCCCGGCCAGGTCAAGATGGAAAATGATCTTTTTCAGATTGACATGGGTCTTGGATGTATATCTATATACTCGTATGTATCTGTTATAAAATATAGTACCGTTGAGATAGTATCCCATAACACAAGTCTCGAACTTACTTTGGGGCTAGCTCAATCTGTGTGATTTGTCCGTATATATTTATATTTATTTATTTACTTGTCTGTTACATTTTCATGCTTCAAGTATTGAACCAATTTGGATGAAATTTTGTATGGGGGTAGTTTGAAGCCCGGGGAAGGACATAGGGTACCTTTCATTGGATCGGCATTAACGCGAGCGGAGCCAAAAAAAAATATGTATGGATAACGTTGCTTTATTTTTAGATTCCCTGGGTAAATGCTGCGACCTGTCCCAGCTGTGGTACCGTGAGTTCTACCTCGAGATGACCATGGGCAGGAAAGTTAACGTAAGTATATCCTATTTATTTATTTTTAATGATATAGGGCGGCAAACGAGCAAGCGAGTTGATAGAAAGTGCCCTATTTGTTTTTTAAAACGGTATACGACAATATAACGTATTCTTCCATGCTGGTCTAGGAGAAAAGGAAAAATGTAGAATGTGCCAGCCGCTTCTTTTCTCGCGCAGACCGTAAAAACCGGTCAATGGGCGATGCGGCTAGCAACTCATCACTCTTTTGATTCCGTTTTCCACCTTTATCCAACATGCTAAACGTGGCCTTTCGGTCTTATGACCTTAGGCTCTGTCTACCCCTTAAGGGATAAAGACGTTATAATATGTATGTATGTAAGGTACTTATATAGACTGACACCAAAAATATTGGCAACAATCTAAGGCCTGTTAAAAGCTACGAAGTACCTGGCAAGCATGCCGGCAGGCCGTGGTAGTTAGTTCCACTAACTGCCACTATGGGCGGCGGAGAGGGCGCTGCAGTGCAATAGTTACAGACTTATCCACCCGTCACTAGATGGCGTTAGCCTAAACTTAGTAAAACCAAATAACACTGAAAAATATTGTTATTAAAAAAGTCGATAATATTTGTTTAATCTATTTTTCGTGAATACTGATTTTATTATCTCATAATATGGTGGATATATAGTTGTGAATAAGCCTGTGGCGCCATCTATGTGATGAGTCTGAAACAAATCGTATGCAATAGGCGTTGGGACCTAATTGGGACCACATGGTATCGTTGAGTTAGTATCCCACGACACAAGTCGCGAATTTACTTTGGGGCTAGCTCAATCTGTGTGATTAGTCCATATACATCTTCGATCAAATATAATGTTACAGAATCTCATACAAAATGAAGCCTTAATAATGTCCCCGAGTCAAAACATCATGCATACTTACTAACAACGACAAAAACGGTACTTACTGAAAATATAACTCCATCTTTTTTTTCACTTTTGATGCGTAGATTTTGCATCTTTTCACTGTACGTCATCGCGAGACGTGTGAGTGCTAGCGCGGTTTATTGAAACTGTGGACAAAACAGCTCCGAAACTCGATTAGTGCGCTGTTTTTCCGGTGCCACTTTTCGAGCGCAAACCGTGTATCTACCATTATATTTGATACATACATATTATCACGCCTGTTTCCCATGGGGGTAGGCAGAGACTAGGGACCTCCACTTGCTACGATCTTCACAAACCTCTCTCGCTTCGTCTGCATCCATCAATCTCTTCATGCATGCTCGTCGGTTTCGGGTACTCCTATCTTGCCCTTTGGCAAGAACGTCCGTAATCTGGTCACGGTATATGCGTCGAGGTCGCCCCTGATTTATTTATTTTTTATATTTGATCGAAGATATATATTAATTTATTCATTAATTTGTAGAAATGCATGGTCCGGCACCAGCACAATGAAGAGTGCAATGACCTCATCACGATGGAGAAACGCATCCAGTTCCCCATCGAGATGTCCATGCCCTGGATCCTCACAGACCACATCCTGCGCAGCAAGGAGCCCGCTATGATGGAGTGAGCCTCTTACAAAATTAAAAAAAATGTTTATTATAATGTAGGTCATTTAAACGCTTATTAAGACGAGGACTCAAATGTTTGGTACCTTCGCTCGGCAAAGGACTGATCAAGTGCGCGCAAGGGATAGCGCTTGGCGGTTTAGCCCGTGAATGATGAGATAGGAGATAGTCTCGAGTCGCTCAAAGAAAAAAACGTAAGCGCCAAATTCGTTATTTCTATTTTATATAAAATCAGACCGGTTAATTGTATTTTCATATTTACATTTTGATGAATTACTAATAACCTATCTTTTAGTCTAAAAATCATTATTTCATTCGTCGCATTTGAGCTATAATAACAAAAACTCTGCGAACGAAGACCATTTTTCAAAAAATATTTCTATCGAGAAAATTTTATCAAAACGTGTTTTCATCTTCAATTTTTGGAGATGAAATAGTCAAAAATCATATTACTTAGATTTGAAACTCCTAACTGAAGTATTTTGCGAGATAAATAAGGTTCAGAACGACCTTATTTACAGTGGTATCGTCTTAAGAGATCATATAATGAGATCAATTTAATTCAATTTAATTCAACTTTCCACCTAATGCCCACCAACATGCTAAACGTGGCTTTCAGGTCTTAAAGGCATGGGCTCTGTCTACCCCGCAAGGGAAAAAGACGTGATAGTATGTAATGTAATGTTTAATGAGATGATTTTATAAGAGACTAGCTGCCCCGGCGAACTTAGTTTCGCCATAAGTTAAAAACTATCCTATCTCTCAAGTTGGATCGAACTGCACATGGTGTGCGAATTTTATTATAATCGGTTAAGTGGTTTAGGAGTCTATTGAGGACAAACATTGTGACACGAGATTTATATATATTAAGATTAAGATAAGATAAGAAACCATTATATGGTTCCTGATGTTTTCGCCATTGTTACACATGTAATACACTTTAATACGGTGCGATAACACCGTATTAAAGTGATTTTATTTAAATTTGTAGTTCTTTTAAAAAAAAAATACTATTCATCATCATCATCATCATCATCGGGTCTTTTTAGTCTCCACTGCAGGAGCATGACCCTCTCTGTACTACCGGAGCCATACTTGGCCAGAGCAGACAGAGGATATGGCCTACACTCTCCTCGCTGGCCAGACGGGTTGGAGAGGTCTCATTGAAAACTGTTACGAGTGTATTACAGGACGCACACACAAATATATTCACAAAATGTTACTTTTCGTATTTTTGCATTGTACAAGCTTCGAACCTATTAACTGGCGGCCGGCGGACCCCACCACGCAACTACCACATCACGGAGCCGAACATTGCCGAAGGCTGCCGAATGCAACCGAAGCCGGGCCGGACCTCACTTGTGTTCTCTCCTCTGATCTCTTTGTTTCATTAAGAATTTGTATTTTTCTAAATAGTCTTTTTATTTGGGATATACAAGAAACCAGCCAGACACATATATATATACAGTCCTCTTACAGCATTAGCGAAATCTTTGGAGGTGTCGCATTAGAGGGCGCTCGGCGCCCCCTGAAACCCGGCGCCCGTATGCGCCGCACACCCTGTACTGTAGCTAAATCTGTAAAAAATACTGTTAAAACGCGCTAGTCAACAGCTCCATGGCGCAGCGGTCAACACGCCAGCCTGCGACACGAGAATGCCCGGGTTCGATCCCTTGCCAGGTCAAGATGGAAAATGATCTTTTTCAGATTGGCCTGGGTCTTGGATATGTATCTATATATGTATTTGTTATAAAATATAGTATCGTTGAGTTAGTATCCCATAACACAAGTCTTTAACTTACTTTGGGGCTAGCTCAATCTGTGTGATTTGTCCGTATATATTTATATTTATAAATCAAATCATATTTTCAAACATATTTATTTGCTGTAAAAGTGGTTACATAAGGTGTTTGTTACAATTTAAGATCACACTTCCTCGCCTCGAAAGCCGCCTCTGAAGACACCCCTAACCATAGACGTAACTTTTAACAGATATGTCCTGTACCCTCTGGATCTCTACAACGACAGCGCCCAGTACGCGCTCACGGTGTTCCGCAAGCAGTTCTTATACGACGAAGTCGAGGCCGAGGTCAACTTGTGTTTCGACCAGTTTGTCTACAAGTTGTCGGAGCAAGTCTACGCACATTATAAGCAGCTGGCTTCCAGGTAATTTAAGTTATAAACTCTTTCTCTTTCTGCTCTCTCTGTCATTCGCTTACTGGAGAAATAGTGCGTTTGTTTGTAGTAAATTAACTCAAAAACTACTTGAATAGCTGCTAGATAGTAAAATAAATTTGGAGATATATTTTTTCTTTTATCATTTTAGCAAAAAATTAGCTTTTGCCCGCGGCTTCGCTCGCGTTAAGAAGTATAGTTTCGTTCAAACTTTCATCCCCTATTTTATCCCCTTGGTGGTAGAATTGATCAAAATCCTTTCTTAGCGGATGCCTACGTCATTACAACTACCTGCATGCCAAGTTTCAGCCCGATCCGTCCAGTGGTTTGGGCTGTGCGTTGATAGATCACTATGTCAGTCAGTCAGTCAGTAAGTCACCTCTGAGTTATATATTTTTAGAAGATAGCCGTCAGAGTTTATTACATTCTTTGTGATTCTATTTTATATTTAGTGCGTTTTTAATTCTTATGTAGTTTAATATATGTATTTTTATTTCTATACGTGAAAACTTGTAATGACTTAAATACATATAAAACTTAGTGTTCATATAGATAAGAAAAAAGCTTTTTTCCAAATAAAATAAATAAAATAATATATAAAATAGGGTTGCCAAATGCTAACATTTTAAATGGGCCACCCGTTGTATGTTTGTTTGTTTCAGCATGTTACTGGACAAACGGTACCGCGCGGAGTGCAGTGCGCGGGGGGCGGGGGTGGTAATCGCGGCGGGGCGGTACGCCTCTCTGCTGAGACAGCGACACGTGGCTCTGCTGGGGAGACATGTCGACCTGTGTGCTTTGGTAATACCATTTGGAACTTAATGTAGCCGGGTGGTATCCGGCAGAGTAGAATAGGACCACTCCAAGTCTTCCCGTGGATGTCGTAGAAGGCGACTTAGGAAATACAAGCTAAACAAAGCTTATAAACATCTAAGAGACCTCTCCAACCCGTCTGGCCAGCGTGGAGTGTAGGCCAAGTCCTCTGGCTGCTCTGGCCAAGTATGGCCCTAGTAGTACAGAGAGGGTCGTGCTCCTGTAGTGGAGACTAAAAAGGACCTGATGATGATGATTTAATGTAGGGTGAAAGCACCACTAGTTGACCAGTTAGGGCCAGTAGTGAACCATATTGGTATGACACACCCTGTTGTCAGAGCTCTTCGGAACCGCCACTCGGCCTCTGACGTGGTTCCTTTAACGACCACCAGATGGCAGCCGGGACCAACGGCTTAACGTGCCTTCCGAAACACGGAATCATCTTTATTATCAGACAATCAGGTGATTCAAGCCTGCAATATCCTAACCAAACTGGAAGCAACTAAACAAAGTATGCTTCCCGTGGGAATCGAACCCACGACCCCCAGGTCTACAGGCAAACGCCTTAACCACTGGACCACGGAGGCAGTTACGGAGCAAACTCAGTAGTAAAAATAATAGTGTAATATAAATTTCCTTCCATGCTGGGAGAAAAGAAAAAAACGTAGAATGTACCTGCTGCTTCTCTTCCCGCGCAGATCGTAAAAACCGATCGAGGGAGTGTGTAAAATCTTAGGAATCATGTTAAAAGGCGATGCGGCTACCAACCCCTCACTATTTTGATTCCGTTTTCAACCTGCTAACATTGCCAACCAACATGCTAAACGTGGGCTTCAGGTCTTATAGACCTAGGCTCTGTCTACCCCGTAAAGGAAAGAGACTATACTATGTATGTAATTGTTTTGACACAGGTGGCACAACGCATCAATGCGGACATGCATCGCGCCCTGGACGCAGCCGTGGCTAAGTTCGAGGCGGGGGATATCACCGGTGTGGTGGTAAGTCCATTTGACCAGGGATCTCTCTTTCTCAGCCCGTGTTCACCCATTTGACCAGGGAAAGTAACAGTCAAAAGACAATAAAACACTAACTTTATAGACTTGCTTGCTTTTCGTGTAAGTGACCAGCACAGGGTCAGATTTTACAAGCTGCCTAAAGGCATCTAACAGAGTTTAACGACCGCTATCTAGTGATGATAGCCGGGACCAACGGCTTAACTTGCCTTCCGAAACACAGAGCAGATCGAGAAATTTAGTACCACTTTTTTTTTTTACTAAATATTGGATTAGGCATTTGTCTCCCATCTCACCTGATGGTAAGTGACTTGTGATCACCCATCCCAGTGGGGACCACGCCCGGGGTTGCTTTACATACGTAAGCTTATAATGCGTACTTTAACTGGGCCATCGAGCTCTACGTACCTCTATAGACTGCCAACCTCATACAAAAATAAAAATAACTATTCCGCCATCTTGGATGGTCCGTCATATTGAATTTAGAATGACGTCACACACCATATCGTGCATTGTCATCTAAACTAAACGTGTATACACAATTCAGCTCAATCGGTTGAAGATATCTACTTAAAAATTGAGTTCAAAGAGTCCACCCGAACAAACATACATACAAACATTGCTTTTAATATTGCATTTAATATTGGCCCTGCTTAAGGCCTGGCCAGCAGGCCGGTTGCCGGCAGGCTGTGGTAGTTAGTTCCACTAACTGCCACTATGGGCGGCGGAGAGGGCGCTGCAGTGCAATACTTACAGACTTTTCCAACCGACACTAGATGGCGTTAGCCTAAACTTGGCAAAATAAATATATTTTTCATCTGAAATAAGATATTTCTCGTGAATGCTGATTTTATCTTCTCATAATTTGGTGGATACATTGTTGTGAATAAACGAATAAACCTGTGGCGCCATCTATGTGATGAGCCTGACAACAATCGTACGCAATACGCATTGGGACAACATGCCACAGTGTACAAGATGTGGGGGGGGGGGGGGATGTATAAAAGTGTGTAGTATTGAACAAGTACGCATGCTTGATATGCGCATGCAATGTGATGAGAAAATTCGACGCGGTGATTCGAAGTCACGGCGGTGGCAACACACTTAGGGCGAAAACCTTCAAATTCTACCTGTGGCGTGTTCTTTTTAGGGTTCCCTACCCAAAGGGTAAAAACGGTACCCTATTCGTCTGTCTGTCTGTCCGTCTGTCACCAGGCTGTATCTCATGAACCGTGATAGTCAGACAGTTGAAATTTTCACAGATTATGTCTTTATGTTGCCGTTATAACAAAAAATACTAAAAAATTGAATAAAATAAATATATAAGGGGGCTTCCATACAACTAATCGATCGCGAGTCCGACTCGCACTTGGCAGATTTTTTTTATTACATACTATACGCTGACCTCGCGAATAACGTACCGCGTCTATTTTCGATAGTCAGGTAAAAAGTACCATATATAGTAATCAAGGGTATCAGCTACCTCCATACCTAATTTCATCAAAATCTGTCCAGCCGTTCTCGAGTTAATAGTGTAACTAATCCGACTTAGTTTTTTTATGTACTAGCTGTTCTTGTGATAATATATAAGTATTTGCGTTAACATGTCATCTTTTCACAGGAACTGGAAGGGCTCTTGGCCGTGAACCGCCTGTGCCACAAGCTGCTTAGCCGCTACCTGACTCTGGATGAATTCGACGCGATCCTGCGGGAATCCGACCATGGGGTGCTCGCCCCGTATGGCAGGATCGCTCTCCATGTGTTCTGGGAGCTGAACTATGACTTCTTGCCGAATTACTGTTATAATGCGGCTACTGACAGGTATTTTATACTTTTCCTCCTATTTTTAACCGACTTAAAAAAAGGGGAGGTTTGGGGTGGTCGCCCCGTATGGCAGGATAGCTCTCCATGTGTTCTGGGAGCTGAACTATGACTTCTTGCCGAATTATTGTTATAATGCGGCCACTGACAGGTATTTTATACTATTCCTCCTATTTTTAACCGACTTCAAAAAAAGGGGAGGTTTGGGGTACTCGCCCCGTATGGCAGGATCGCTCTGCATGTGTTCTGGGAGCTGAACTATGCCTTCTTGCCGAATTACTGTTACAATGCGGCTACTGACAGGTATTTTATACTATTCCTCCTATTTTTAACCGACTTCAAAAAAAGGGGAGGTTTGGGGTGCTCGCTCCGTATGGCAGGATCGCTCTCCACGTATTCTGGGAGCTGAACTTTGACTTCTTGCCGAATTACTGTTACAATGCGGCTACTGACAGGTATTTTATACTATTCCTCCTATTTTTAACCGACTTCAAAAAAAGGGGAGGTTTGGGGTGCTCGCTCCGTATGGCAGGATCGCTCTCCACGTATTCTGGGAGCTGAACTTTGACTTCTTGCCGAATTACTGTTACAATGCGGCTACTGACAGGTATTTTATACTATTCCTCCTATTTTTAACCGACTTCAAAAAAAGGGGTGGTTTGGGGTGCTCGCCCTGTATGGCAGGATCGCTCTCCATTTGCTCTGAGAGCTGAACTATGACTTCTTACCGAATTACTGTTATAATGCGGCTACTGACAGGTATTTTATACTATTCCTCCTATTTTTAACCGACTTCAAAAAAAGGGTGGCAGTGGGCAGGGCAAATACCGCGCAGAGCCGATGACCGATGGGGTAGAAATGTTTTCGAATGGCGACCACGTACCGGCAAGCGCAGCGTCGGTCACCCACCGACCAGGGTTGCAGGGAAAGGCTGGAGGAGACCAATTGAAGGCGCATTGAAATAAAAGAGGCCTATTTTAGCCTAGGACTTCGCTAGCAGAGCAGTAGTTGTTATGTCATGGACCCCGCAGTCCGCGCATGCTATATAACCGTGGTAGAGCCACGCTACCGGCAAGATTTATTTTTGCTAGTAGCATCTGTGAAAATTTTAACTGCCTATCACGGTTCATGAGATACAACCTGGTGACAGACGGACAGACAGACGGTCAGCGGAGCGATGTTAATAGGGTCCCGTTTTTGCCCTTTGGGTATGGAACTCTGAAAATCTAATTTTCCACGCAAACAGAAAATTAGGTATAGGGCCTTTTGTAGTAGTGTCAGTGTACTTAAAGATAAATAAGACTGAACTCAATTATTTTACAGATTCGTGAAATGCCGCGGCATACAGTTTGCTGCCGGGGTACAGCGTGAACGGCCTCAGCAACCCGGCCACGCTTTGCTATGGGGCTCCAAGCAGTTGACGCTCGCATACTCTACACAATACGCCCAGTATGCTGGTGAGTTTGTATACATTGACAATGCCACGGCATACAGTTTACCGCCGGGGTGCAGCGCGAGAGCTCTTTGAAGTTCGAACACGCTTTGCTATGGGGCTCCAAACATTTGACGTTTTAGTAGGTGGCTCAGTCGCCTAAGGGCGGTCCCCATAAGCGAAAAGTCTGGGGTTCGAATTTCGTCAAGCCCGACTTATACGTGTACCTCTGAGTTTGTAATCTACATTAGTAATTTTCATTAAACACCTGCTTCTGGTGAAGGAATATATAATGGTGAGGCACACCATATTTGGCGAGCTCCGTGGCGCAGTGGTTAACACGCCAGTCTGCGACACGCGGGTGCCCGGGTTTGATCCCCGGTCAGGTCAAAATGGAAAATGATCTTTTCCAGATTGGCCTGGGTCTTGAATGTCGTTTAGCATGTTAGTGGGCATTAGGTGGAAACAGAATCAAAATAGCGATGGGTTCCTAGCCGCATCGCCTAATAACATGTCTACGCGTCAAGAGAAGCAGCTGGCATATTCTACGTTTTTTCTTTTCTCCCAGACCAGCATGGAAGATTGCAAAACACATACAAACAATTCCTGACAAATATAGTCATGCTATAATCCTAACTAATATTATAAATGCGAAAGTGAGTTTGTTTGTTTGTTACGCTTTCACGCCGTAACTACTGAACCGATCATCATGAAATTTTGCATACAAATTCTCTGGAGTACGGAGAAGGACATAGGCTACCTTTTATCCCGGGAAAAAGTAATAATCCCGAGGGATCAATATTGACGCGGGCGGAGCCGCAGGCGAAAGCTAGTTAAATTAATAAATAAAATATGGTCAAAAAATTCCACGCGGGCAGAATTTGAACCGGCGACCTTAGGCCTATGTACGACCTACGCTCTGCCAGTTGAACTACCGCGCTTCAAACCGCGTCGAAAATCTTCACTATCCGTTTCATTACATTCATTTTCGCAAAACATTTACGAAAATCTTCACTATTCGTTTTATTACATTCATTTTTGCAAAACACTTACGAAAATCTTCACTATCCGTTTCATTACATTCATTTTCGCAAAACACTTACGAAAATCTTCACTATTCGTTTTATTACATTCATTTTTGCAAAACACTTACGAAAATCTTCACTATCCGTTTCATTACATTCATTTTCGCAAAACATTTACGAAAATCTTCACTATTCGTTTTATTACATTCATTTTTGCAAAACACTTACGAAAATCTTCACTATCCGTTTCATTACATTCATTTTCGCAAAACACTTATAATAAATAAGAATAAATGTGGTTGGTGACCAGCTAAAACCTCTTTTGTTTTTAACATATATTTGTTTTTAGGATTCGTGGGACCGCAACACCTCCACGCGCTCGTCCGTCTCCTCGGCTACCAGGGAGTGGCAGTGGTCGTGGCTGAACTATTGGGCGTGGCTCGCGGGTTGTTGCACGGCACACTGGCTCAATTCACGCGGGCCCTACAAGCCGCTATGCCTCGACACTGCAAACTACCCAGATACGACTACGGCTCACCGGGTAAGCTAGTTCAAATCCCACGAAGCCAAATTGCCTGCTGTCTGCCATTAAGAAGTGGCAGTGGTCGTGGCTCGTGAGTTACTACATGGCAAACTAGCTCAGTTCACGCGGGCCCTACAAGCCGCTATGCCTCGACACTGCAAACTACCCAGAAACGACTACGGCTCACCGGGTAAGTTGGTTCAAATCCCACAAAGCCAAATTGCCTGCTGATAAAGAAGTGGCAGTGGTCGTGGCTCGCGGGTTGCTACTTGGCAAGCTGGCTCAGTTCACGCGGGCCCTACAAGCCGCCATGCTTCGACACTGCAAACTACCCAGATACGACTACGGGTCACCGGGTAAGCGTCTTGTTAACCAACTTCAAAAAAGGAGGAGGAAATTAATTCGGTTGAATTGTTGACGTTTATTCTGGTGTTGCAGATGTCCATGGGCGACGGTGACCACTTTCCATCAGGTGGCAGGCGTTTACCGTCCAATATACATAAAAAACAGCGTAACTCGTGATAAAGGAAACTAACTCAACGATACTATATTTTATAACAAATACATATATAGATAAACTTCCAAGATCATTTTCCATCTTGACCTGACCGGGGATCGAACCCGGGCACCCTCGTGTCGCGTGTTAACCACTTTTTCAATACAATTTAATTTTATTTATTTGCGGTAAAAGTGGTACAAAACATTAGCTGTTAGAAAAAATACAAAGTATCTCACCTTTAACCTATCTAGGCATGCAAATATTAAAGACAGTTAAAAATAATTATCAATAACAACCAATTATAAATTATTAATTTTACAATTTGTCCGTAAGGTATTCTTCTACTGTGTACATTTCTCAGTCAGTATATTTCGTAGTCTAATCCTAAATGTCTGCAATGGTAGATCCTTTATGTCATTCGGTAACTCATTGTAGATACGAATAGCCATCGGATAACTGTTTTGGTTATAAAGAGTGCGCCACGGAGCTCGCCATACCAACTTCCTTTGGTAATTTCAATTCCAATATCAGTTTCAGTTTGTTTGTTTTCCGTGTGTAAGTGACCAACACTGGTGTCAGAATTTAATCAAGCTGCTTAAAGGCATCTGACATAGCTTAACGACCACTCCTAGTCTTCCTATGGACGTCGTAAGAGGCGACTTAGGAAATACAAGCTTAACAAAGCTAATAAACATCAATGAGACCTCTCCAAACCGTCTGGCCAGCGAGAGTATAGGCCAAATCCTCTGTCTGCTCTGGCCAAGCATGGCTTCGGTACTACAAAGAGGGTCATGCTCCTGCAGTGTAGACTAAAAAGACCTGATGATGATAGCTTAACAACTGACATCAAAGATGACAACAGCCGGGACCTACGGCTTGTGCTTTCGAAGCACGGAGGAGGTATTTTTATGCCACTTCCTCCCACCCATCCCAATGGGGACCGTGCGCGGAGTTGCTTTACCGAAACATACATACATAGTATCACGTCTTTTTCCCTTGCGGGGTAGACAGAGCCACGGTCTATTACACCTTATGGCTACATTTAGCATGTTGGAGGGCGTGTAGATGGAAAACGGAATCAAAGTAGTGATGGGTTGCTAGCCGCATCGCCTCTGAAAAAACTGTTGGGCTAATTATTACAAAAAATTATGCTACTGGTTACCTAAAAATAGTGACAGCATAACTATTGCCACCAGTAACAAAACCCAATTATGTAATTTTCTAACATAACTTCTTTATTTAATACTAACCAACTGTATTTGTAGCATATTACAAAACTATTTTGTATTATTCAAGTCTATTGAAAGTTGTTAGCAGCAAAATAATTTTATTCGGAATAAACAACATCGTTTGTTATTCACTGTCAAATAATTTGGTTAAATACAGCTAGACTTTTTGTAGGTTTAAGCTAAGCATTATGATTAATTTTAATAAAAAGTTTTGTTCCTATTAAAGGCTGTTCCTTTACTGGTAACCAATCTTTTGTGTAAGCAAAACCTTTCGGAGGTGTTATATATTACCTAATTCTTTTGTTATTTTTAACCACACTGTTACGTTACTATAGGGGTATTAAGGGTTCCAATTTTAAGCAAAATTATTTTAAACCGCGACTCGGTAGCCATTAAAATCCCAGAAACCCTAACTCCAGCCAGCCGTTGATATTGAACAACTATCACCCAGAAATAAAGATTGAAATCGCAACAAAATAAACAATATCTGAGCATCATATATTTCTTGCAGAATATCTACATCAGAAGGAAACAAGATTTTAAGGACTACTTTGACTAAAGGACTGGCTTTTACAATAATTTCGGTTAAAAGAAATTATAATTAAAACAATAAGATATAATTAATATAGTTACTTATTATTAAAACAACTAAAATTACTTAAATTAAAAATATTTTTGGTAGGTTATAAACTGCACTCGTAATCGCAACATAAAAAAAATCCTCTCTGAATAAATTGCCACACATGGCAAGACTTTTAGGGTACTCAGCATTGAGGACAAATATCACCTTTAAACAAGCCTCCACAGCTTTGATAATGTATATTATTGATAATAACACCTCGCCGTGACGGATGATGTTTTTTATGTTCCAACAAACAGTCGTTTCAGCTCTCATACTCATTAGCTTATCACGTCTTCTAGTGATTGTTTCTGCTATTTCGGCTGCACTTTTACCAAATAAACCTATCTAACACTTCTTGTTTTAAAGATCACCATTGCTTTTTCGTTGTTTTTTTGTTGACGTCACAATTAGGCAGACTGGTCAAAGCAAACATAACTAGAGCTTCTTCATTATATTCTGCAAAATAAAATGTAAATTAAATAGTTGTAATAATCTCATTTGTAAAAGTACAGTTTTATATTCATTCAACGAAAAAAAAATAGATTTACTTAAAACCAATTATTACTCGATTGTAAAATAGTAAAAAACTATACTAGTCAGCATACTCAAATTAAATAACTATAGGTAATATTAAATTACTTAAATAAAATATGAGCATAACATTATAAAGTTAAATACTGGAGATGACTTGATCCATAATAACCAAACTCAGCTAAGAAGAATCCTTGAAAGTTAGGAGGAACTCTTAGCTTTCGATAAAAAAAGAAACTGCATCCAAAGTAGTCTATTAGATTTAGAGACTATTATCACATAGACAGACACACAGATAGATACACAAATCCATAAATGACACATGACACCTCAAACTAATAACATCACATTTTCAACCCCTGAAAATAAAAATAAATATGCTTACCATCAGTGTCACTTAGCAACCGTTTTATCTTTACCATTTTAATGAGTTTGGGCCTTATTAATAATAACCCGTCTGCGTCAAATTTCCCAGACTTCGGATACATTTTGTTGAAATCTTTTAATATCTGTAAAATAAAACAAAGTATGATTATGTTCACATAATTGTGTACAGGTAATGCTTTACAATTACAAGACAACAAACAATTGAGGAAAGTAGTATAAAATCTTTATAACCTACCAAATATATTCCGCCTGATTTAACTTATCAATGTATATTTCAAGGCCCCAACATCTAAGATAGTCCGCGGTGGTGGATTTTTTGGGTGCCTCCTCTGATGGTTCCATGTCCGTGCGTTTTAATTTCGCAACTCTCACTTAACAAAAACATAAAATGGTATCTTGATGACACACTAGAGCAATCTTTAATGAGTAGGTAATTCTTTGGTCTTGATGAACAACAACACCTCACGGTGTCTTCACGAATAAAATGGTGGGTGACATATGGCGCGGAAAACGAATGCACAAAACATGAATGAACATAAATTCTGGAGTGGGCGGGGCACGCGGTAGCAGTTTTGTCATATGCATCATTTGTTTATGTAAATATTAACTTCTAAATTGCTGTTTAATAACAAATGCTGTATACTGCAAATAACATAAAATATAGTAAAACAATTACGTTGCTGGCGCCAAAACGGTCATGTAAATAATCAAGAACAGTTTGTTTACTTATAATCTATATAGTTGTGTTGAGAACTACCTGATCAGTAATTAGTAACCAATAACTTAACAGTTTTGAAAAGGATAGCCTAACTAAAATAGCATTACCCGTTTTATTCGATGTAACTCAAGCGTATTGCTTGCATTTAAACTGACTTTGTTTACGAGTAAACTCAGTTATGCTATATTCACAATAGCTAAACAGTTTTTGTTAATTAGTTTTTTCAGTATTGACATGATTCCGCAGATTTTCGCCCATTCCCTCGATCGGCTTTTACGATCTGCGCAGGAAGAGAAGCGGCTGGCACATTCTACGTTTTTTCTTTTCTCCCAGACCAGCATGGAAGAATTTACCGAAACAGTATTATTTTTTGTACAGGTGTCCTAGGGTACTATCACGCGCAACTGACTGACATCGTGCAGTACCCCGACGCCAGGACGGAGCTGTTCCATTCCTTCAGAGAGCTGGGGAACATCATCCTCTTCTGCATGCTCATTGAGCAGGTGAGTTATTACGACAGGATATTTCTTCACACATAGCCAAAGATTGGAACGAGTGCAGCTGATTTACTTTAGTGATGACTAGCTTCGTGGCGCAGCGGTCAACACGCCAGCCTGCGACACGGAGTGACCGGGTTCGATCCCCGGCCAAGTCCAGATGGAAAATGATCTTTTTCAGATTGGCCTGGGTCTTGGATGTGTATCTATATATGTATTTGTTATAAAATATAGTATCGTTGAGTTAGTATCCCATAACACAAGTATCGAACTTACTTTGCTCAATCTGTGTGATTTGTCCGTATATATTTATACTAGCTTTCGCCCGCGGCTCCGCCCGCGTCAATGTCGATCCCCCGGTAATAGTACTTTTTTGATGATGAGTGATTATGGACAAAGTGGTCCTTGGGTGCCATGGATAACTGACTGACATTAGGACGGAGCTGTTCCATTCCTTCAGAGAGCTGCACATTATCCTCTTCTGCATGCTCATTGAGCAGGTGAGTTATTACGACTGGACATTTCTTTACACTTAGCCAATGATCGGAATGAGTGCAGCTTATTTACTTAAACTTCAGTGTATTATACATGCTATCACGTCTTTTTCCCTTTGCGGAGTAGACAGAGCCCAGGTCTTTTTTTTTTTTTTTTTATGTATATCCGACGGCAAACGAGCAGACGAGCCACCTGATGGAAAGTGGTCACCGTCGCCCATGGACATCTGCAACACCAGAGGAGCTGCTGATGCGTTGCCGACTCTTAAGATACCTGTAAACACGCCTTTTGAAGGACCTCAAGTCATAGCACACAGGGAAAACCTCGGGAGGGAGTCCATTCCACAATCTTGCTGTACGAGGAAAAAAACCACGTGACGCTCTGACATTTTTGGAGACCCAAGTGTCAAGGATGTGGGGATGGACTTTACTCCTGTGGCGAGCGGTGCGGTGGTAGAAAGGTGACGGTGGCACCAATTCAAAAAGTTCTTCAGAACACTCCCCATAGTATAGACGATAAAATACACACAGAGAGCCAACGTCTCTCCGTAGACCGATGGTGTCTAAATCGTCTGTGAGTGTGGGATCGTCGATAATACGAATTGCCCGGCGTTGGATGGAATCAAGAGGAAGGAGTTGGTATTGAGGGTCACCAGACCAGATATGAGAGCAGTACTCCATGTGGGGCCGGACTTGAGCTTTATATAATAAAAGTCTATGACCCGGAGTGAAGTACTGCCTCGCTCTATTGAGCACCCCAAGTTTTTTAGAAGCCATTTTGGCTTTACCTTCCAGATGACTCCGGAATTGGACCTCCTTCGTAATATCGACGCCAAGGATCCCAATACTCTTAGAAATGGTAAGAGAGGTGTCCCGAAACTTCGGTGCTATGTTAAATGGGGTCTTCTTAGCGGAAAACACGCAGACTTGTGTCTTAGTAGGGTTGAATTGAACTAGGTTTAGTTTACCCCATTCAGAGACCTGCTCCAGAGAGGTCTCAATGTCAGACACAAGTCTCTTTCTGTTCTCCTCCACCTGTGTTTGAGGGATATTTGCACGACCTGCATAATATGCATCACCCGTACTGTCTGCATAGCAATGGATGCTACTAGTGTTAAGCATGTCATTGATGTGCAGAAGAAACAGCGTAGGTGATAAAACAGATCCTTCGGGGACGCCAGCATTGATGGGCATGATATCGGAGCATAATCCGTCTACAACGACCTGAATGCTTCGCCCAGATAAGAAACTAGCGACCCACAAGCATAGTCCCTCAGGAAGCCAGAAAGATGGTAACTTCGCGAGAAGAGCCTTATGCCAGACCCGGTCAAAAGCCTTTGTGACATCTAGACTAAATGCCAGTGCTTCTCCCTTGCTCTCGATGGCGGCTGCCCATCGGTGCGTTAAGTACACAAGAAGATCACCAGCACTACGCCCGTGGCGGAACCCGTATTGACGGTCACTAATTAGCTGATGATCTTCAAGGTAACCAAGGAGCTGGATGTTTATCACACGCTCCATCACCTTAGAGAGCAGGGAGGTTATCGCAATAGGCCGATAGTTAGACGGGTCTGTGCGGTCACCCTTTTTAGGAATAGGGTGAACGTAGGCTACTTTCCACGAAGACGGGACTTTTCTTGAGGTGTAAGACAGCGAGAATAGGCGTGCTAACACCGGAGCCAACTCAGGGGCGCATGTTTTAAGGTCAAAAACTGTACTGCGTATTCGTAGATTTGGAAAAAACCTATGAAAGAATTGTGGTCGATGCTGTCTGCATATGGGGTGAGCACTCACTGAAAGTAGGTTTCTTTGATGAAAAATGCTCTCGGGGTGCTCAGAAACATCATTATTCCCTCATCTTCCATGTAACTTTTTATAAAATTTCAAAATCCAATCGTAGTTTTATCAGCGTTTGAGAAAACAGTATTTTGTATACTGTCTTTTAATAAAACAGTAAAAAGTAATAACTAGCGAAAACTAGGTGGTTGGCAACCCTAGACATTTTGCCATGTATGGCTATTATTCGTGAACGTCAAGATGACGGGACCCCGCCCGGTTTTGTGAATATGATGTAACTATGATGTAGTACCATTACGTACGTAGTAATATTAGTGCTATTTTATACTTACATACGTGCTATAATAAAATTGTACACTCAAATGATTTCAAGATATTCAACAAAGAAAGTGGTCCCGCTATTATAATATCAAAATGGCGGGACCACAATTCAGTTCTTAAAAAACACTTCAATTGTAAAAATAAAAAATATTTTCAACGATTTTTCTGAGGAAATTCTACAGATAAAAAATTGGTTTTTAAAATGCAAAAACGGTGTATCCGCTCTATGTTTGGTCTACAAAGCACTGATAGCTGTCAATCTTATTTTAAACAATATAAAATACTAACACTGCCATCACTGTATATATTTGAGATAGCTGTATTTGTTCAAAATAATCCCCATTTATTCAAACGTATATCGGATGTGTGTGCAAGAAACAGAAGAAATGGCGATAGACTTTGTCTACATCAATCAAAAACAGCTCTGTTCCGAAAATTTATAATAAAATCCCTAAGGAATATAAAACATTAAATATAAATTTATTTAAGAAAAAACTGAAATCATTCCTAAACCAGAAGTGTTACTATGATATTAGTGCGTTTTTTAATGATTAAATTTAGTGTTTTTTTTTTTATCTCTCTATTTATATATTTTTTGTGCTTATTGTACATATATTGACTTATTTTGTAATTTTAATATTATTTATTGTTTATTTTATGTGGTACTAACAAGAGCTCATCTGATTCAATATTTGTACACCCTAACGGTAAGCATGTTGATTCCTACTTTTATATTATTTAACACATTGTAACACATGTTTGACAAATAAATAAATAAACGAATAAGCTCCTGAGGAAAAAGTGAATTTCAAAGCCAAGTAGCATTATACTGCTCTTACAATTTGCTTAGGCGTCTGTTTGACAGTTTTATTATGGAGGTTATTCTACACTGAATTTGTTTTAATTTACCTTTGCCTAAAAATGAAGTGCAAAACCAAAATGTTAAAACATACATACATATTATCACGTCTATTTCCCTTACGGGGTAGAGAGAGCCTAACCTCCATAATAAAACTGTCTCCATAATAAAATTTTATTATGTAAGTATAAAATAACACTAATATGGTACTACATCCTAATCACATCATATTCGCAAAACCGGGCGGAGTCCCGTCATCTTGACGTTCACTATTATTCAACGTTGACGACAGGTGGCGCATTGCTGAAAAGAGAATTATGAAACAACATAAACATAATCTTTTTGTCAAGGTAAAAGTCTTTAGGTATAAATTTAGAACAAATTTCAGTACTTATGGTTATTATTTATTACGATAATTAGCTTTAATATATTTTTATAGTTCATACGTCCCATTACGCAAAGTGGTGCCATCTAACGATGAGTAGCACGGAACGTCGCCAAAAGATTTTTCTAGAATATATTAAGTAAATTACGAATAAATATACTTACAAATGAAATGTGATTCCTTCCATAGCATCTGAACGTTTATCTGAGTAGTTTTTACATGATATATTGCAACACTTCATGATTTTCTTCGTAAAAAACAAGATAAGTCCGAAAATCTCACTGTGTGCACAGAACTAACCACGTACGAACATTGACAGCTAAAACAGCAGACTAATAGGCCACGCCTACTCTCGATGTTAACGTGATGACGTCAGGACCTAGTTGGAATCACAGTGCACAGTAGCTAACGCCGTCTCCACTCTGTATGTACTCCGTGGTCCTACAATATCAGGTATTCTGGTAGGACCATCAACTAACTGGTTGAGGTCATTTGTTACAGCAAAGTTGTATGCAGCCTTCCCAGCGTAGTCGGTCTTCAGTGATCCTAGCCACTCAAAGTGGTGAGCGTTGAAGTCCCCTAGGATCACTACCTCCGCCGATGGGTGCTGCTGGAGAATTTCGTCTATGCCCTTCTGTACATGCCCGAGAAGTCGGTCTGTTTCGGCATCACCGCTATGGGACCTGTAAAGGCACGCATAGAACCGGATGCGGTCACCGTGATCTACGCGCGCCCATAACAATGACAGGTTTCTGTCTTCAAGGCTGCTGAGACGTCGACAACATACATCCTCCCGTACGTACATACACACCCCAGCATTGGGCATAAACTTGTGCTCCAAGCTGAAACCGGGATACAAGAGATATGTGACGTCGGTAGGAGAGGATATTTGTGTCTCAGTCAGGAAAAATAGAGCCGGCTTAGTCGTCTCCAAGTGATGATGGACGACATTGAGGTTGGAATGCATTCCTCTGACGTTGAAGAAGTCCACATTGAATGTGGAAGGGGGTGCCGCTGTAGAAACATGTTTTCTTTTTTTCGATCTTGCCATAAAAAAGGTGGTTAACAGGGAAAAAATTGAGGATTGCCGTAGTTACGACAGTTACATAGGCAAAGTTAAGGAATGATGGCCCGCAATGAATGACCAGTGAGGTGCGCTGCTGGCACGGGGGACGGAAGGGCCCCCGATCCAACACAATGATCAGCCGCCGTGTTCCACTCCGGTCTCCCAGGCCGGCACGACGACCAATCACGAGCTTTTGACACTGGCGGCAGGACAGCCTCCCTAGCCGGGACAGCCAGGGTTCGGGTCCTCTACGTACCAGCGGGCGGCCAGCGGACAACCGTTTCATCGGGTCTCCCTGGCCCCCGCGCCAACGTCGCACCCCCAATCAGACAGTGCAAGACTCCAGCCCCTAAGGGACCATAAACTGTCGAAACTACGGGAATCGGGAATGGGGATTGGCTCTCACGCGGAACACACCCAACGGTGCTTTACGATAGATTTCGGCATGAGGGTGGTCGCCAGCCAGTCGGACCCCACGAGGTCCTACCACCGACTATGTCGGGTGTTTTACTCGCCTCTTACGAAATGCCAACCTGACGGGCAGTGGGGAATTGTATTCTACTCCGTCCCCACACAGAGAAAACAGGGTAGACAGAGCCCAGCGTCGTGCGTATATACTTAATTATGTATATAATTATGTATATAAACGGGACTTAGCACGAACCTTTTTATTATTTGTTCTATACTGTATATGTCGTATATACTGTTACGTGGTTAGGGTTCGGGATTTGGAGTAAAACACCAAACTCTTCAGAGGGAATTTATTCACTACGAAATTCCAACACTGACACCTGACTGGTCTTCCAACACGTCGAATATCCAAAAGGCAAAGCACTCGTAGTCCTGGTCCGTTGCTGTAGTCGTAGAAATTATCACTTATCAGTCGCACACAAATCACTCGTATTAGTATCGCTCACCAAGAACACTCGCGGTCAAATGATTCACGATCGTTTTTTTTTTTAAAGGACTGTAGCTAGCTCCAAGTGAGCTTTCGCTACTTCACCGGGCGTTTGAGGCGAGGGCAGAATGCCCTCAACCTTTATAGACAACATCACCAAAGGGCCCCCAGGAGGGACGGACCTCGGCTTTGGGCGTTGCCTGTGTGCGCAAGGCTTGGAGAGACAGCAAACTCTCATATTGCCTGATTGGCCGCGTATACGTGCATGCAAGCTTGAAGGGCCAATCTGAGAAACAATGGCAAAAGCCTTTGGAGAGCAGCAACTCTCATCTTTTGCCTTATGGGCCGAAGGCTACGTTGCCAGAAGGGCCTATCCTGGGTGCAAGTCACCCGGGACCGCTGGGCGGTCACCAGTAATCGGAGCTAATCCTACTCTACGCACTCTATTCCGGTGGCGAGTGCGACGGGGTCGGATAGTGGGATTCCTCTGGCTATTCGAGGCCGGGGTGGGATTCACGATCGCCACGTCCGCTCCCTTATATACTGACTTATGGGTCTCTAGAAAGTTCCATACTCTTCTGGTCCCGACGGCCGACAGCTAAAACATTCCAGAATATTCGAGTATGTGTGTGAGCGGGATAAAATACATATGTGTGAGCAGGATGGAAGATGCATGAGCGCGACAGACGATGTTCGGAAAAGTTCTAGACTATTCTGTTCTGGGAGCTTCGCGACAGTATCAATATTTGGTACCATCATCATCATCATCAGGTTTTTTAGTCTCCACTGCAGAAGCATGACCCTCTCTGTACTACCGGTGCCATACTTGGCCAGAGCAGACAGAGGGTTTGGCCTACACTCTCCTCGCTGGCCAGACGGGTTGGAGAGGTCTCATTGATGTTTATGAGCTTTGTCTAGCTTGTATTTCCTAAGTCGCCTCTTACGACCTCCATGGGAAGACTAGAAGTGGTCCTATTCTACTCTGCCGGAAACCACACGGCTAATTATATTTGGTATAGATATATGTATATTATGCCTCCCAGGCGCTGAGCCAGGAGGAGGTGACGGATCTGCTGCATGCCGCGCCCTTCCAGAACATACTGCCGCGACCCTTCGCTGCCGGTGAGTGCAGATATTTACAAAAATGAATAAGAAATCGTAAACGAAATAAAACTTTTTTTTATGTTATAGGTCGGCAAACGAGCAAGCGAGTCACCTGATGGCAAACGATCAACGTTGCCCATGGACAACTGCAACACCAGGGTGTGACAGGTGCGTTGCCGGCCTTTGAAGGAGTTGGGGGAGGACATTGGGAGTAGGGGAAAATGGGGGACATGGAGGAAGGGGGAGAAGGATGGACCTCCGACTCTCTCACTCATCGAACGAAGCATAGAAGCGGTAAAGTAGCGTGGCTCTACCAGAACAGAATTCTCTTAAAAGTCAAGTCAATAGTCAACGATTTTGATTCAATCCCTACGTGCCTGAAGGGCTCTAATTATATTGGTTATATTAGACGCAATTTTTCATAATAGTATGAAAAATTGCGTCTAATGTTAACTCTCTTCGTTTTGCGGGGTAGACAGAGCCTAGGTCAATAAGACCTTATGGCCACATTTAGCATGTTGGAGGGCGTGTAGATGGATAAAGGAATCAAAATAGTGATAGGTTGCTAGCGGCATCGCCTATTGACATGATTATACAGATTATAGCCCAATCCCTCGATCGGTTTTTACGGTCTGCGCGGGAAGAGAAGCAGCTGGCGCATTCTAAGTTTTTCTTTTATCCCAGACCCGCATGGAAGAGATTCAGTTGTATATATTTATTTGATAGGTGATAGGACACTTGTTGCGACACGATCATTTTATGAAAACTATTATTGAAGGCAAAATAGAGGGAAGGAGAGGGAGAGGAAAGCCCAGGCACAGCTTTATTAAACAGATAAAGGAAAAAGTGGAAAGGGTTTCGTACCAGGATGTGAAAAGACTGGCAGAGAATAGACCAAGATGGCGGGAGCTCCACCGACAAGAGCGTTGCTCTTAAATTTTGATGATGATATTTATTTGGTAAGTAAGAGTAGGCGTAAATACAGTGGCTACCTTGTTACTGTTAAACAGCGCCATCTGACAGGCTTACTGTAAACTAAGGTTGAGCGCCACCTAGCGGAAGGATTTCGAATTATCTAATTTAAAGAATTCAATCTTTGGCAACATACGTAATAGTTCTCGGGATTTCCGTGGGGGCGCTTAACCGGACTATATAAAATGAGCGACGCGTAGTTCACAGTCTCTCTGAAGACATTTAGCGAATTAACCCAAATAAACAGTTTTGTATTGCAATCCTCTCTCTTATTGGGCACCCCATTTTACAGTTACCCTCACAAGGTAGCCACGGTCTTTACGCCTCTATGGAATACACGTCACTGTTCATATGTTTTCAGAGGGCGAGAAACCAGAAACGAAGCAGAAGCGTCTGGAGGCTAAATACGCGGCGCTGCAGATCGTTCAGAACGTCGATAAGTACGGAACGGCTAAGGTAAGAATTCCACTGTCTTTTTTCCTAGTCTATAAAAATGAAAAGAAAAAGACGTGTGGCAATTGGGGACTGCCGCGGTAAAGCTATTGCATAGCATTTTTTATCAACTAATGCAATTATATTTATTTATTTATTTTATTTATGCAGTAACTCCGTTACTGTAACTCACTGTAACAGTAACTTACTGTCAACTTAACTTAAGTTAACATAAGTTAACTCAACTTAACTTACTGTTACTAAGTTAACTCACTGTAACAGTAACTCCGTTACTGTAACACTCTAACAGTAACTCCGTCGAGCCTGTCACGACACCCAAGTCAAAGTATCACCGCTGTGCCGATCGGAGTAGGGGTGTTAGGTTTTTTCGTTGCGGAATTTCTGGATTCGGTGTCCACGCTCATGACCCGCGATAGACCCTGTTCTTAATATACATTAACGACCTATGTAACATGAACATCGTAGGGGGAAAAATTATTTCTTATGCTGACAACACAGCAATCTTGTTCTCTGCTAAGTCAGTGGATGAAGTTTTTAAAAACGCACAACAAGGTTTTAATGTTGTAAATAACTGGCTTCAACAACACCTGCTAACTTTAAACACCGATAAAACTAGCTTCATTAAATTTTCCATTCCACATCACTGCAGAAACCCTGTAACTAACTCTTGCGAGTGCCCAAACATTACCAAAACCGAGAAAATAAAATACCTTGGTATTGTTATTGACAACACTCTTTGTTTCAAGCAATATACAGAGATTTTAAATGGCAGAATACGTAAGTTAATATTTGTATTCAAAAAACTGCGATCCATCGCGGTCTCAAAAACAATCAGACAAGTTTACTTTGCCTTTTGCCTTATGCCAATCATTACTAACTTACTGTATTACGTCATAGGGAGGCATGGCCAAAACATCACTGCTTACCATTGAGAGGGCACAGCGAGCCGTCCTTAAAGTCTCAACTTTCCGCCCTTTCCTTTTTCCCACTGACCTTCTCTATAAATCCTGTAGGGTACTAACAGTTAGGCAATTATTTATATTAAACACAGTACTAAAACAACACGCCGCACTGCCATACCGCACCGAAATTACTTATAAAAGACGGAAAGATATTGTTTGCATTAATAGTATAATACATACTTTCCCTTCTAGATTTTTCTTATTCCTTGGTCACCTTCTTTACAAAAGGCTTAATAAAAAACTTAGTTTTTATCCTTGTTCTTTCGGTATGACGAAAAGAATACTGCAAGAAGCCCTCCTAAATATGTCGTATGAAGAAACAGAGGATTTATTAACAGTTTTATCATAAATATTATGAACATTTATCCTTTATTATTTTTAAAATTTATTTTTTAACTTTGTATTCAACGTTATTTGTCTTTTGTAATTGTTTATTTTGTTAGTTTATGTCTAGCAATTAAAGCCTGAAACACAGGGTGTTTTTCACCTTAGCTCAGGCAAAACTTTGTTTGTACCTATTAATATATGTTTATATTGTGATATGTTACCACCTAAGAAATTTAATAAAGATTTTATTATTTTTATTATTATTATAGAAGCTATGCAATAGCTTAAAAAAAATTTCATCAAAAAGTTTTTATTTAGCATAACACGCAGCAAAGGATTACCAATTAAGTTTAAAGAAAGCTGTATCTGGCGAATCTTTCACAAAATTTCATTTCGTTAATACACAAGAATAATTCGAAGATAATAAAGACACTGGCTAAAATAAACTTCTGAATGAAGTTTGGGGGCCAAATAGAAGAAAAAAAACATTATTTCCATGTAATTGATATTTTGTGACATTTATTCTATCATCATCATCAGGTCTTTTTAGTCTCCACTGCAGGAACATGACCCTCTCTGTACTGCCGAAGCCATACTTGGCCAGAGCAGGCAGAGGATTTGGCCTACACTCTCCTCGCTGGCCAGACGGGTTGGAGAGGTCTCATTGATGTTTATGAGCTTTGCTTAGCTTGTATTTCCTAAGTCGCCTCTTACTACCTCCATAGGAAGACTAGGAGTGGTCCTATTCTACTCTGCCGGAAACCACACGGCTAATTTGTTCTATAATGCATGTATTGTAGAATAAATGTCACAGAGACAGCACACACATGAATAGTGCTGTCTCGCTCATAATACTCGTACGGCGTGACTCCAGACATGGCGCGAACGCATCAGCCAATAGCGGACGGTTATTTTCGCGACATGCAACAATTTGATTTCTGCGCAGGTACATCGGTGTAACTTATAAAAGTGATAGTACTGTACTAGTACTTATTCTCATCATCATCATTTCGTGTAGGCGACACGGTCAATCGACCATGCACACCCTGGTGTCAGAGTTCTTCGGAACCACCTCTCGGCCTCTGACGTGGTTCCTTTATCTTTATATATTTAATATTAACGTGCCTTCCGAAACACGGAATCATCTTTATTATCAGACAATCAGGCGATTCAAGCCTGCATTGTCCTAACCAAACTGGAAGCAACTAAACAAAGTATGCTTTCCGTGGAAATCGGACCCACAATCCCTGGGTCTACCGGCAAACGCCTTAACCACTAGACCACGGAGGCAATACTTATTCTGTGCTATAACTATAGCCTGTACTACTTTTTATTGCGACAGCAAAGCCAGCTGTCCCGTGAAGGCGACCTGCTGACTCGCGAACGCCTCTGCTGCGGGCTGTCGCTGTTCTCGGTGGTGCTGCGGCGCCTACGCGGCTGTCTCGCGGCGCCGCAGTGGCCCTCACCACCAGCTCAGCACCACGCGCCACACTCTGACGACACGGGCGAGTTCCACAGGTATGAAGCTGTGCAGCTTAGAATCTCGAATCTCCCGTGTGTCGCCGCTGTTGGGTGCAGAACGAGGGATGAATATCTATACTAATCATTACGTAGTATAAAACAAAGTCGCTTCCCGTTGTCTGTCCGTCCCTATGTATGCTTAAATCTTTAAAACTACGCTACGGATTTTGATGCGGTTTTTTTTTAATAGAGTGATTCAAGAGGAAGGTTTATATGTACGGTCGCCTGCAAAAGTCCATATAGAAGTTGCGTACAAAGTCGAGTGTAGCTAACGGATACTATTTAAAAATAACAGCAATTTCAACCTTATATATGTGGCATAAGGTTAGCGATATTGTTAAATATATATGCCTTCCTAAACAGTGCAATCGATTTTCACCTTAAGACTATGTATGGACTTTTGCAGGTGACGCCTACTATACTTGTCAAATTGGAAAATTCTTTTTGTGTTGGACAGTCTATTTATTGAGGAAGGCTATAAAATATCACGCTGCGGCCAATAAGAGTGAAGCATCAATAAAAAATGTTTTGAAAACGGGGGAAAATTATTCATCTATTGCTACTACATTCTATACTAATAAAAAACGAATTAATCATAATAACAGAAATTGCCGCGGACGAAGTCGCGGGCAACAGCTAGTCAGAGATAAAGAAGCGTCCATTGAGAACGTGTTTTAGTCGTGTTGGAGCCACGCTACTGGTAAAATTCAGTTTTGCTAGTAGCATGTATGGGTCGGCTCGTCCGGGGAAGTACCACACTCTCACGGAAAATCGACGTTTGAGTAGAAGCTTTACCGCTTCTATGCTTCGTGTAGTGAGTGAGGAGCCGGAGGTCCATCCAAGAATGGAGGAAAAGGGGGTAGGTGGAACCTACCCCTATTTCCTCCCCCCACTCCTTGAAAGGCCGGTAACGCTCCTGTCACAACCGTCGCCCGTCACCTGGTGTTGCAGTTGTCCATGGACAGCTTTGATCACTTACCATCAGGTGACTTGCTCGCTCTGTTGCCGTGCATCGCTGGGAAGGATTGGAATTTGTTGAATTTGGGAAGGGAATGAAGGTATTGGGATACTACACACTCGGATTGATGATGAAAGCAAGTAGCAGCTCGGAAGGCCGACCCGATACCCGATGCCATACCTGCTACCACCAGGTAGTTGAAGATGACGCCACCGATCTTGCGCCTGCTCGATTAGCAGTTATTTCTTTTCTAATAGTGACTAATTTCGTTGTTTATTTTTACTACTCTTTACGTTGACTAGCTCCGTGGCGCAGCGGTCAACACGCCAGCCTGCGACACGGAGTGACCGGGTTCGATCCCCGGCCTGGATTGGCCTGGGTCTTGGATGTGTATCTATATATGTATTTGTTATAAAATATAGTATCGTTGAGTTAGTATCCCATAACACAAGTCTCGAACTTACTTTGGGGCTAGCTCAATCTGTGTGATTTGTCCGTATATATTTATTATTTATTTATTTTCAGGCTGTGGTCGGCTCTGCAGTTCCTTTACTGTATACCAGTTGGCGACACGCAGTTTACTGTCGAGTAAGTCAATTCTCTTGCAGCAGTTTCAATAATCAAAACCATAATGATGTCCGAGTGCTGGACAGGAGTCGAGTTTAAGTTCTAATTTAGGGATTGGGCTCCAACTCCTAAAACGTTGGAGACTGGTCTCGTAAATTATATAATTGGACGTTCTTTGACCTAAAGTCTTTGCGATTCAACGCCTGCTTTGATATACTTTGCGTGGTGTCAGTTTTTGAGCGCAATGCTGCTTCCATAGTTTTCTAATTCAATGGCACACATTGACACATTCTACTTATTGTAAATCGAAGTCGATAGTAATAGAACGGATCTAATCTGTTATGTTCTTTTTTTTTATGTTTACCCTCTTTTTTGTTCGCACTCACAACGTAATTGTATTTACCCTATCCACTTGTATTAAACCTTGTGAACTTAATATTTACATTAGACTATTTTATTGGGGTGGAGGGTTGATAACCTGAGATACAGGACTAGTCCTAGTTCGGGTATAATCCACCATAATTTTGCAGAAAGAACAGATTTATTAGCCTAACACCTAAATATGAATAAAAATTGTTATTGTACCTTCGAATTAAGGTTTTATATTGTTCATATTAACTAATCTGTAATTAATTATGGTGAGCAATAAATGGTTATTATTCTGTTGTCTCTTACTTACGTAACCACGGGCCGAAGCCCGGTCTTTTGAGGCTTGCATGGGGACACATGTCCAACATGTAGAGGCCTTGTGAGACGTTTGCTATAAGATGGGGTGGGGCACTATCCAGGTCATGACAGTAAACACACTATAGATATGTGCTCACAGACAATCCCCAAAAGGTGCAAACCTATTGATATAAAGGAACACTACTCTTAGGGCTATTGGAATGAATGGTTAATGGTTAGTATCTGGGCTATGGGAATAACTATGGCACCTGCCTGACCAATGTTGATACACACGGAAAAATAGGCAGGTGGTGACTCGCCGACTCAGTCAATGGGCCCCAGAAACGGCTGCACGACGCAAAAATGTGCAGCAAAGGGGCAACATTAGTTGAGCGGCTAAAGGGTGGAGAGGTGTCACTGGACTTTAAACGTACGATCATTTGCATCATTTATTATTATTGTCATACCAGCAACCACCAGACAGGCTTTAGAGGCTGACACCTCTGACCATGTCTCATTTGATGTATATTTCAGAGAGCTATTCGGCGAAGGTCTTCACTGGGCCGGCTGCACTATAATCGCGCTGCTCGGACAACAGCGACGCTTCGAAGCCTTGGATTACTGCTACCACATCCTCAGGGTCCAACGAGTTGACGGGAAGGACGAGAACGTTAAAGGGATTGTGAGTTACATACATACAAATATATATCACAGTCTTACCATGGAGGTCGTAAGAGGCGACTTAGGAAATACAAGCTAAACAAAGCTCATAAACGTCAATGAGACCTCTCCAACCCGTCTGGCAAGCGTGGAGAGTGTAGGCCAAAACCTCTGTCTGCTCTGGCCAAGTATGGCTCCGGTAGTACAGAGAGGGTCATGCTGAAACTAAAAAGACCTGATGATGATGATGAAACATACATCATGATTCCAGCTGTTAGAAGTCCACTGCTGGACAAAAAACCTCTCCCAAGGATTCTTCGTTTCATGAGAGGATATTGCCATACTCACTACGCTTGGCAGGCGGGTTGGCGAGCGCAGTTTTTTTTGGCTTTTTGTGCTTCGGACCCTGCTGCACATCGGAAGCATTTTTAAGCTGGAGAAGGATAGGAATTTGCTGGATGTGGGAAGGGAATGAAGGTATTGGGATAGTACTCACTCGGGTGAATGGGGGAAAGCAAGTAGCAGCTCGGGACGACGCGTACCCGATGCCTTACCTGACACCACCAGACAGGAAGTTGGAGATGAAACCCCTGACCATGATGTGACTTAATCACATACATACTACACGTCTTTTTTCCTTGCGGGGTAGACAGAGCCTAGTTCTTTAACACCTAAAAGCCATGCATTTAGCATGATGGTGGGACGAGCCTTCATCGCTTGGTCATCATGCCAAGCCACTTCATCAGAGTTCCCGGGTTAATGGATTTTTTTCAGATTGACCTGGGTCTTGGTTGTTTATCTATATATGTATTTGTTCTAAAATATAGTATCGTTGTTAGTATCCCATAACACAAGTCTCGAACTTACTTTGGGGCTAGCTCAATCTGTGTGGTTAAATAAATAAATATATAGGGACATATATATTGTCTCATCCAAAATAAATTTACCAGATACCTATACATGAATCTATATGGTGTCTATCCGTACTATCCTTTAGTGTATCCTTCCTTATTTGTATTGGGTATGGTGGGATACACTGAACTACGTGTTCGGAGAGATCTATCCCTAGCGTTGTACTTTTATAAGCTAATTCTTGGAAAAGTTCACAACCCCGTATTACTAAGTTCGTTAAAGCTATGTGTTCCCGACGGGTACGTGGGGCGCCGCCGTCAGCCACAGTTGTTGTCTGTGCCCAGCGCTCGCACCGAGCTTCTTAGCAACGCCCCGACGACGCGATTCAACCAGATTGCCCAAAAAATAGACCTGTTTGCCTGTTCGCTGAGCGAATTCATAAGAACAGCATTGTATGTAATGTGTTACAAAAATTAACTGCTTGTCTATCGTATTGGTGTACACTGTAATGTTAGATTTAAGCTTTGCTGAAATAAATAAAAAAAAAAAAATTGTAGGCAACGGAATCAAAATAGTGATGGCTTGCTAGCCGCATCGCCTATTAGTAGGCGATGCGGCTAGCAAGTTCCTCAGTTTACCCATTCCCTCGATCTGCGCGGGGAGAGGAGCAGCTGGCACATTCTACGTTTTTTCTTTTCTCCCAGACCAGCATGGAAGACATATAATTAAATTTATTTTTATTCCTCCCAGCCTCTCAAGCGCATGGTGGACCGCATCCGTCGCTTCCAAGTCTTGAACTCGCAGATCTTCGGCATCCTCGCGCGCCACCTGGCGGCTGACGATGAACGAGCAGGCGTAGAACATGTACGCTGTTTCCCGCCACCCTGCGCTTCGCAACACTAAGCCGTAGGACTATTCGCATACGGTTTAGATTTGTTTGCTTCCCACCAACCGAGACTAAGCCACAAAAAAATTATATACCATGTGTCCATGTAATAAGGTCTGAACTCGTAAATCTTCGGCATCCTCGCTCGACATCTAGTGGCTGACGATGAACGAGCAGGCGTAGAACATGTACGCTGCTTCCCGCCGCCCTGCGCCTCGCAACACTAAGCCGTAGGGCAATAAGCATACGGTTTAGATTTGCTTGCTTCCCACCACAATAGCTACAAAGGATAACATACCATGTGTCCATGCAATAAGGTGTAAAATCGTCAATTTTCGGCATCCTCGCGCGACATCTAGCGGCTGATGATGAACGCGCAGGCGTAGAACACGTGCGCTGCTTCCCGCCGCCCTGCGCCTCGCAACACTAAGCCGTAGGACTAGCATACGGTTTAGAATTGCTTGCTCTCCACCAATTGACACTAAGCCCCAAAGGATAATAGACCGTATATCTAGACGATAAAGTGCCAACTCGCAGATCTTCAGAATCATCGTATGCTGTTTTCCGCCTCCCTACGTCCTGCAAAGCTAGCCAGTAAGACTATGATCGCATAAGGTGTAGGTTTGCTTGCTTCCCTCCAATCGACACTAAGCCACAAAGAATACTAGACCGTATACCTACGCGCTAAGGTTCAAACTCGCAAATCTTAAGCATTCTGCAGCGACACTTTAAAAGCTTTGGTTTCCGCTCCCTTTTGCCTTACTATCTTAGTGGATTATCTAGCCACAAAGAACTACAGTCCTTATGACTACATTCATATGGTTCAAATTACATTCCACCTTAAAAGCAGCTAAGCTTCCCACGCAGGGCCAAAACACGTTCAACAAAATAAAGTTCTAGGGGTTATGAGCCGTATTTCTACGCCCATATGACATAATTTTGCTTCACACCTCGAGGCTAGTAAACATTGTGTTAAAATATAACGCTAAGCTTACGACATTTTTTGTTAGCTGTATTACAACTAAGAAAAGTTTATACTCAATATAGCTACAACGTTTAACTCGAACGCTGCCTATGGAAATAAGTCAAAATGAGACCTTGGGGCACAAATTGTATACAGATACATATATCTAAACATTATACACGAAATTTTGTGAATTCTACGCTCCGCTATAGGCGTGTACACACAGAAAAGTAATGTGTATTGTTAGGGGTTAGAATGCGTATTTTGTTCCCACTGGGATAGGAGACTGCAAGTGGCTTAAAAATATCTCGAGCTTCTCCGTGCTTCGGATGGCACGGTAAGCAGTTAGTTCCGGCTGTCATCATTGATGGCCGTCTTGTAGCTTTGTCAGATGTTTTAGGCAGCTTGGAAAAAGTGACAAGTGTTGGCAACTTACACACACGAAATTCAAAATTGGCACACAAATATTTCGCATAAATATTGACACGCATATTAATAAGTATGGAAAATTATGTCTAACAATCTTTTGCGATTTTTTATGCCAAATGAACTGTTATGCGTATCTATCTCTATGTATTTAGACCTCAGATGTCTATTATGAAAAAGTAACTTTTGTAGGTGTATATTTTGTGCTAATAGTCTCTCTCTCTCTCTCTCTCGTAGCCCTTACGCAGGAGCAAAGTTAAACGCACTAGCTATAATAGGTATCCTTATTTATAACTATTAGGCGGATCGTTGTTAACGGAGAGGCGGCGCGTTGCGCGGTGCGTCTAGCGGCGCCTGTGATCTCAAACATATTGCGAATGGGGCCGAATGCGACGAGGCGTTCTTTCAAGCGTTTATTATGACGTTTGAGTGTCATACGCCGTGTAATATTCCCCGTGGGGGGGGAGATACTAAGTCAAATTTGCCCAATCAATCTAAAACCGACCTTAAATTGATAATGATAGTATTGCTTTTACTTTACACTGCGAAACATATGAGCGGAATTTTAGACATGCTCTGTAGTGCAAAACGCCACGCGACGACTCTTTAAACGAAAAAAAGCTTCCGCGCCGCCGTGGACGTGCCCGCCTCTCGTAAACCGAAAACGCTCCACGCGCCGCCAAACGCCACGCCTCCGTAGACGAGTCCTTAGTTATCTGTATTTAGAAAAAATAACTATAAACATACTAAAACAAGTCGGTGATTTAATAGAAATTGCAAATTTTCTTATAAACTTCCATTCCTATGAAACATAATTTTAAAAATATTTACTACGATTATTGTTTAGATCAACGTATTATTTATTTTAGTAAAGTATATTATTGAAAGATATTGCTAATAAGAATAGATGTTTTATAACGAATATTTTGCTTATATATACAGGTTACATAAAGGGTAAACACCGTTGTTTTTCAAACCATTAAATCAGCCTATCAAAATGAACAACTTTTCCTACATGACCAATGCTGGAAACTAAAATTTTTTTGTTTCCATATTTTCATACAAAAGCTTTCTACCGGTTCGGCGCAATTTGTATGGAATGTCGGTTTATTTTATAGTTTCCAGCATTGTTCCTATAGGAAAAGTTGTTCATTTTGATGGGTGATTTGACGGGTTGAGTGACAACGGTGATTTCTCTAACACCTGTATATTTGTTTAGATAAGTTTTTGTTTCTTAGTTACATTTAAACTATTTGAAATGTATTCCCGTAATATGCATTTAGATTTAAGTTAAATATTGTATTTTAGCAAATAAGTACGTAATCGTATGTTAAAGATTTTTTATTCAATAAATTTATTGTATAATCTTTAAGATGATTTTATTTATAGCCTTGGCTCGTAAAAATAAATCCCACAGAGCCACACAATAAGTACTAGTTCCTGTACTAAGTACAGTCGGGGAAAGAATTATCACTTAAACTATAAATAATAATAACATGAAAACTAACATTAAGAAAGACTTAATTAAAAGTTTAGGTACTTTATTAATGATTTAGTCAAATTACAATTAAAATTAAAATAAACAATTTCGACGTCGAGGACGTCAGTCAAACAGTATGCCGCGAATCGTACCTGACGCAAATGTGCCCATGACGCTGGCAGCATTTCTCCGCTGTATTGCCAGCGATATGCGTTGCATCAGGTACGATTCTGCGCGGAGATCGGTGTCGTTGTTCCTCAACCGCCTTCCAAGCTCCCGCACAAACCCCTTGGCCTCCGCACACCATACTCCACTCACTTCAACCGCGAAGGGAATAAAAACACATAGGATGTCTTTACCCTTAAATGCGTGATGTTGCTTATAAACAACATACCGAAATTTGTCTAAATAAAAATGAATTATTTGCCTTATACTATTCTATTTATATTAAAATAAATGTTTGTAATATATAATGTAAATATAATATGAGTTGTGCTCAAAATGTATGATGTTAGTATTTTTTTTTATCATTTCATTCTCATACAAAGGGACATTTCGACGGAACCTCTCTAGATTTGGGAATGCAAAGTTTAAAAAAAAAAAAGTTTATTTGTAATATTGAAATTATAAAAATGGAAATGAATTTGTAATTATATAATAATTCATAATTTGAAAAAATATAATAAAAAAAATTAAAATGAAATAAAATTATGGGAGGGGGCAATTTTTATAAATTATTTGTTTTCTTGACATTTTTGGGCATAAACTCTAGAAAAATTTATTTTTTTATTTTTCTCGTAGTGTTAGGGTCATATAGTATGTATTATATAAACTTTTATTGAAAACCAAAAAATCATGCATTTAAGGGTTAAGTGGTGGGTAAGTCCATCTTTCTGTTTCATCATCTTCTAATTCAAGATATAGGTAGAGTGCGGTCAGGTATCTCTGTCCCTGACTGTACTAGTACTTACGTACAGAACACGCTCTCCGCGAAGGTATTCAAAGAAATATCAACTCAATGTTGTTAGCCATACGGTGTTATTTAGCTCGCATTAACGTAGCATGGCAGCACCTTTTCGGTTGGATAACTACAGCACTTATTACAAGCCAATTTCACTCTTATAGCTCTGAATAACTTACTTACTTACTTACTATCCTGGCTCAGCGACCCAAAGTGAGTCTTGGCCTCTAGCACAAGAGAACGCCAGCGCTTTCGGTCTTTTGCTAGCTCTTGCCAGTTGTCGCCAACTTGCAGCTTGCGCAGGTCCGCCGTCACCACGTCACTCCAGCGATATCTGGGACGGCCCACCGGCCTGCGACCGATCGGCCGGCCCAGGTATGCTCTCTTCACCCCTCGATCCTCCTCCATTCTTTCGACGTGGCCAAGCCAGCGAAGACGATGTGCTTTAACTTCGCCCATAATGTTAGGCTCGCCTACTAGGTCTTGTACTTCGCCGTTGCTTCTCCTTCTCCAAATACCATCCTCTCCTTTCACTGGTCCCAGGATCTTACGAAGTACCTTTCTTTCCGCTACGAGCAGCCTTCTTTCCTCTTTTAAAGTTAGCGTCCACGCCTCACAACCATACATTAGTATAGGACGGATGATCGTCTTATAGATCCGTATTTTAGTCCTTCTGCTAAGAAGTTTGGACGTCAGCACCTTATGTAAGGCTGCACTACATCGTAGGGCATTTTGAATGCGGATGTTAATTTCGTCTTCTCTCGTGTTTGTGTCTGTAACCGTGCATCCTAGGTACTTAAACTTCGCCACTCCCTTAAAAACAGTACCATCCACATGGAGATCCTCTCGCTTGACTCGCGTGTTCTTATACCGCTTCATGTGAAGATATTCCGTTTTTTCCTTATTGATCCTGAGGCCAACCTTTGCAGCTTCTATTTCCAGGACCTTTACGGACTTTTGAACGTCTTCGCGGTTTTCCCCTAACAGAGCAAGGTCGTCTGCATAACCTATCACCTTATGACTCCCATTCAGTTCCACCCCAGAACTTAGTACTAGAACCTTTCTGATGACATATTCCAAGACCAAATTAAAGAGCATCGGTGACAGGGCATCGCCTTGTTTGAGACCGGTAATCACCGTGAATTCATCCGTCAACTCATTACCAACTCTGACTCGCATTCGACTTGTACTAGTAGCGACTTGAATCATAGTGACGAGTTTTTCAGGAATATTAAAGCTCCTCAAGATGTTATAAAGCGCATGCCGGTCTATGCTGTCATAGGCTTTGGTGTAATCCACAAATAATGTGTGAATGCTTTGCGCGTACTCCCACTTCTTCTCCATGAGTTGTTTTAGGAGAAAGATTTGGTCTACTGTGCTGCGATTAGGGCGGAATCCACACTGATAGTCACTGAGATTTTTTTCCGCGTGAGATTCTAATCTCCTTAGCAATACATATGAAAGAATTTTGTATGCTGTGGGTAGCAACGCAATTCCCCGATAGTTAGCGCACCTCTTCTTGCATCCTTTTTTGTGAATAGGACAAATGACTCCAATATTCCATTCCTGGGGTTGCTGTTCTGTTTCCCATATCTGCTGAATTAGTTCGTAGAACTTGGAATGAAGAGCTTTTCCGCCTTGTTTCCACAACTCTGAAGGTAAACCGTCTATTCCCGGGGCTTTGTTGTTTTTGAGGGTGTTGATAGCTTTATGAACCTCCTCAAATGTAGGCAGTTCTACATCCTGGTTGCTGTCATTTATCTCTGTGAGTATACCAGTCTGGATGGGTTCACAATTTAGTAGCTCCTCAAAATAATTGCGCCACATACCCTTTTTTTCCTCGTCCGAAGTCACTAAATAGCCATTTTCTTTCTGCAAGATTTGTGTGTGGGGTTGATAGCCTTTCCTACATGACTTTATCTTTGACCGTATCAGTGTTTCCATATTCATCACTATGCCATCCAGGTGCTGTCTCTTCGCTCTCTTGATGGTTTTTCTAGCATCTGCCTGTCTTTGCATATAACAGCCCTTCCACATAATGTCCTGTTCTGCACGGATCTTAAGCTCTCTTCTTTCTTCTACCACCTTCTCACATTCATCATTCCACCATTTCTGTTTTTTATGTCTGACTTTGGGTCCCAATATTTGGAAAGCTACATCTTTAATTGTATTTTTCATACTCTCCCAGGTTTCGTTTACATTTTCATCTACAACTAAATCTTTGAATCTGTTACTAATTTCTATTTGGAACTTTTCTTTAAGCTGGACATTTTTTAGGTTATCTATATTTATTTTACTATATTTATTACTAAATTTACATATTTTATTAACTTTAATTCTCAATTTTAACTTTATGCCTACCATATAGTGGTCGCTGTCGCAGTCTGCACCTCTAAAAGTTCTTATATCTTGGATGGAGTTTTTATGTCTTTCGTCTATTATAACATGATCAATCTGATTCACCGTATGACCATCGGGAGATTTCCACGTACCCTTGTATAT
The DNA here is from genome assembly GCA_947532085.1 of Elegia similella. Lineage (NCBI taxonomy): Eukaryota > Metazoa > Arthropoda > Insecta > Lepidoptera > Pyralidae > Elegia > Elegia similella. Next base: position 4,221,983 of record OX383950.1, on the reverse strand, counting down.
ATCTTTATGTGGGAACATTGTGCTTTTTATTACCATAGATTTAGACGATGCAAAACTTATCAATCTTAGTCCATTGTCGTTTGATTCAGCATGTTTGCTGTGTCTTCCTATTGTTGGCACAAATATTTCCTCTCGTCCCACTTGGGCGTTAAGGTCGCCTAGTAATATTTTAACGTCGAAACTAGGAAGTTGGTCATATACAGTTTCTAGATATTCATAGAAGTCATCCTTTACATCATCTTCAGCCACATTCGTTGGGGCATAAGCATTGACTAAGGATATGTTGTAGAATCTACCCCTTATGCGGAGCACGCTTATTCTGTCAGAAACGGCATCAAAACGGATCACGCTACTTAGTATATCTTTTTTCACGAAAAAGCCAGTTCCATACATGTGTTGGTCAGAGTCGCTTCCACTATAAAATAGTATAGAGTCCCTATCAACATCGCACTCTCCTCTACCCGGCCACCGTACTTCTTGGAGTGCCGCTATATCTATCGCATATCTTTTCAACTCTTTATTAACTTGGTAGAGGGCGCCGGGCCTGAATAAACGATTCATAATTGGGTGAAGTCGGTGAACACGTGGCCAAACGCGCGGCATTCCTACCGGATTTGCCCGGTTTTGCCGCTTCGAAGTGGTCGCCGCGCGTAAATATGTTTTCGATACTGACACAGAGTAAGACAGGCCTGACAGGGTACAGAAAGGTGAAATAGTTCCCCAAAGCATACCAAAACAAGTCATTAGGTCCTTTTTAGTCTCCACTACAGGAGCACGACCCTCTCTGTACTACTAGAGCCATACTTGGCCAAAGCAGCCAGAGGACTTGGCCTACAATCTCCACGCCGGCCAGACGGGTTGGAGAGGTCTCACAGATGTTTAAAAGCTTTGTTTAGCTTGTATTTCCTAAGTCGCCTTCTACGACATCCACGGGAAGACTTGGAGTGGTCCTATTCTACTCTGCCGGATACCACACGGCCTAAGTAGGTACAAAAAAGCCCGTTGTAATTCAAAGCATCTCATCATATCAGCCGCATGAAGTCCACTGCTGGACAATAAGTCAGGGGCTGTCATTCTCAATTGCCTGTCCGGTGGTAGAAGATATGAGTTCGGTCTATCCCAATAAAATCCTACCCTTCCCACGCTTAAAAGTGGTTTCGATGGGCAGCAGCATCGGAACCTAGATTAGCCAAATAACTGCGCTCACCAACCCGTTTGCCAAGCGTGGTGAGTATGGCAAAACCCCCCATGAAGATAGATCAAAGCATCTGATCATTTTTATATTTATTTTGAAATTGGTCGCCCGCAGCTCCGCTCACGTTAATGGCGGCGCTGCGGAAACAGTATACTTTCTCCGCGATGTGTCGTATCAGGTAATAAACTGTGTACAAAATTTCGTCGAAATCCTCTCAGCCGTTTTGGAGCGATTGAATAACAAAGATTCATACATAACTTTCTCGTTTGTAAGATTAGTAAGACTAGCTAAGAACAGCGCAGCTGGTCCAGAACTTGCATCCAGAATTTACGTGGCAAAATGTTGCGCCTTAAGAGAATTAAGTTTACTTAGTTCATATTTTTGTATCACCAGCACAAATATGTCTATACTAATAATAAATTTGTAAGGGTTGGTCATGGAGTAAGTTCTGTTTTCAGAGATATCCTGTTTATAAGCTCTATACATGATACTGAAACTAAATTGACGACTTTTAGATATTTTTTCTGTATGTCCAAAGTTCAAATTAGAGTGGACGGGCAGGAGATACACTATGTCGACGAATACCTGTACCTGGGCCAGATGGCTTCCTTCAATAACAGACAAGACCAAGAGATCAATCGACGAGTTCCAAATGCGTGGAAAAGCTTCTGGTCCATGGGCGATGTTATGAAGGGAGACCTTCCACTAACTCACAAGCGAAAATTAATCGACATGTGTATCCTGCCCGTTCTAACTTATGGAGCGCAGACCTGGTCTTTGACCTTATCGCAAAAGTCCAAACTCGGGGTTTGCCAACGGTCTATGTAAATTGTAAATTGCAATCTATGGAGCGAAGTATACTGGGCATTAAATTGTCGGATCGTATACGGAATAGCACCATTCGCTCCAAGACCAGAATAATAGATGTGGAAAGGAAAGCAGCCAAACTGAAGTGGGATTGGGCGGGTCATGTTTGCAGAATGCACCCAGACAGGTGGGCAAAGTTAACCACGGAATGGGCCCCTGTAGGATGGCAACCTGTAGGATAACTTTGTTGACTAGCTCCGTGGCGCAGCGGTCAACACGCCTGCCTGCGACACGTAGTGACCGGGTTCGATCCCCGGCCAGGTCAAGATGGAAAATGATCTTTTTCAGATTGGCCTGGGTCTTGGATTATGTATTTGTTATAAAATATAGTATCGTTGAGTTAGTATCCCATAACACAAGTCTCGAACTTACTTTGGGGCTAGCTCAATCTGTGTGATTTGTCCGTATATATTTATATTTATTTATAACATAAAATGTACGCGACCGGAGTCGCGAGCACTGCTAAAGGCTTATATAAATCTTCTGAGCCTCGAAGTGCGGGCGTTAAGGATAACTCGTGGATTACTGCCAATAGTTTTATTATTTTACAACGACTTGTGTATTCTCGCCTAAAATTACCGTTATACCGTTCTTTTTAGATTTGATATTTGTTGATGAATCGAAATCCATAAGTTCTGAAACTGAAATCGTCGCCAAAGGCCTATCTGCTGAAACTTGCCGAAACCGACCTCAAAGTTCATGAACATCAAGATGATGGGACCCCGCCCGGTTTTGCGAATATGATGTGACTAGGATGTAGTACCATCGGTCGCTAATAATGGGTAAAAATAAAGCCCAATGGGTGTCAATAATAAAAACATGATTCATTAAAGCGTGATTCTTTATTACAAAACACAGCTGTTGTAAATGCATAACAAAACTTAACAAATAGGTTTTACCTATTACAAAAACACATTTCAAAACATAAGTATAAAAGATATAAACTAGTAAAGAATACACATAATACTGAGGCATGCGCAGATGCCTTTAGGCAACTTCAAAAATCTGACGCCAGTGTTGGCCACTTACACATACGAAAAACAAATAAAAAACAATGGCATTTTTAAAATAACCTGTGCTGTGTACTGTTGTAAGATGCTTTTAGGCAGCTTGACAAATCTCAGGACAGGTAACAACATTTTTAGCAATAAAAAAAAAATTAATAAAACCTCATATAAGTTCGAAATTTTTTCTTTATCTTTTTCAATTCATGGTGTTTCTGATTCTGAGATATAAATATTGCCAGACGTTCAAAACGACCTGCATATGGTCTAAGCTACCCATAGCACCCCTACTAGTTACCAGGTAAGGGCAAGAGCGATCGTTCGCGCCAAGTTGAAGTTCTTCCAAACATTGAATTGCCAACTCTTAGTGATAAAATCGGCGAATGCAACAACAATATCAAGAATTTTTAACAAATACGTACTAATCTAAACATAATTAAAATCGAAAATTTCGCCACATGTAGGACAAATCCTACCTGTGGCGTAGTAAGTAGAAGTAAGTAGGTTGTGGGTTCAAAAACCCACAACCTTCGACATCTAGCCCGTCGATGCTCTCAACCACTGAGCTGCCGTAGCTTCAAATCACCGCGGCGAATTTATTCATCACATATTATAGGTACACGCATTTGAAGCATGCGTAATCTCCATTACTACCCACTATTTAGAAGTGTGGTATCCAACTTAATTCATATCAGATAAATTGAAAGTTGATTAAAGTGGGGAAAGCTTTCTCAATTAATTATATTAATAGCATTACTTGTCGGTTGCTCGGTTTAATATTATTATCGAAAATATGTGATGAAAAAATTTCGCCACAGACAGGATTTGAATTTTTTTCATCACATATTTTGATTTTAATATTAAACCGAGTATTGTAATGCTATTAATATAATAAATAATTAAAAATTCAAATAATACTTATGTTATAATTATTTATAAAACCACGACTTAAATCAAACCGATTGTGATGCAAAGAGACTAACTTGAAAGCATAGGTACCCTTTTAAACAAAAATAAATTTATACTTTTCATGATGGAGTTTTTGAGGTAACAAAAATACAAACGAATTGATATCCTCCTTTTTAAGTCGGTTAAAAATACTAATACCTATAGCTTAATAATACTTAGTAACACAGATCTGTATATTTAGGCTTAACCTCCAATCAAGTAAAAGTAGAATAAGTGGGTATCTCTTGGATAAGGATGTAACATCATCGTCTTGTGTGCGTAACCCCAGCAGGAAAGTACCTCGTAGAGTAATATGAGTAGAGCGAATTTAGTTCCCAATATGCTGAAAATGTGCCATGAATAAAAAAATTGTGCCTTTTGTAATTTTGAAAAAAAAAAACATTCCTGCTGGGGTAACGTTACTCCAGCAGGAAGATTCGATACGAATATACTGAGCAAGAAAAAGTATGCATGAGCAGATAGCTTATATTTGTGCTGGAATAAGGGCCTAAAATATATTGTGACTATTCAGGTTTTCAAGATATTGAGTTTATTGGAGTAACGTTTTGCAAAATCGTGGATCTCTAAAACTATAACATGTGCGCTTGTGAAAAAATATACACGTAAAGCTCTTGATTTGTGACCTAATAAGATTTAAGAAAATATTTATAAATAACAAGTAATCGCGCCTTTAAAAATGCGAAAAAAAAATCCTGCGCTTAAACGAAAAAACCTATCGCTTTACTGAAACCTCTATTGGATGCTTCTCGACATTCATAATAAATATAAAAATATTCAAAAGGGTACTTACATGTGTTATTGAGTATTGTAACTGAAAGTCAACATAACGGTATCACAACTTTGCGTCAAAATACGAAAAAAGGGCTCATCCCATGCATGATGTAGATAAAATCAGTTCCTTTTTAATCAACTATCATACTGCAGAGACATAAAAAGATATAATCAAAAAACCAGAAAATGATAATAACGCTGGTTATCCGACCAAATTCGATAACTACAAAAAAGCGGCGGATACATACATGTCGATGACCATTTTAATTTGTTTGATTCATTTGTTGAAATAAGTACAGTTATGTAAAAAACAACAAGCAAAAATATAACTTATTATTAAATTATATTCTACTAGGTGTTTCCGTGACTTTGAATAAAGTCTAAGTGCTCTGTCAAAGCCTTAATTCTAAATGTAATTAATAATACTTAGTAACACAGATCTGTATATTTAGGCTTTACCTTCGATCAAGTGAAAAAACTAGATAAAATCAGCAATAACAAAGCGTCCTCAGTCCTCAAATAAGCGCCCCCTAGACATTTGGGTGCATATTTTAAATCAAATAGCTTGGATTATAGAGTACCAAAGAAGATGCAAAAATTAAAAACACAACGCTCTTTTTGACGCAGGTAAATAAAAAGTATGGCCAATAATGTGTGTACTTTGGGACCGTTCAAGTATTACGTAAGCACTATATCAGTTATTTTCAACCCCCTCCTCCCCCTTGTCAGCGAAAGTAAGCAGTAAAAGCTCTTCCCCCTCCTTCCAAGCTTACGTAAACATTGCTATATTTTTTACAAAATATGTTTCTTTATTTTGCAAAATGTTGCTGACGTCATCACCGTGCAGACTCTTCCACCCTCTTTGTCAGCAAAAATAAGCCTAGCCCAGACCCCCCACTAATATTTGAATGACCCCTTTAAAGAAATACATATTAGAAATATCCTCCTTATTCCTATATCTTCGGCCCTGTTGGTAAGCTAGCCTGCTTCTCAGCGCGCTGGATTCTTGCAATTTCTGCATCTTCTTCATCATTGCTGTAGTATCTATCAATTCGTTCATAAAATTCTCCAGACTGTTTAAATGTCCCTCCCATGTAATATGAAGCACTATTTTTATTACTTTCTCAAGAACTATTAACACAATCACCATCTTTTGGAAGTCTAAACTTGTGTCTAAAACCCATAATATGCTCCAACTCATTTTTGTTAGAAACAAATACGTTACATATCTCACAAAAATATCTATTGTTCTCTTTCTTAAGGCCATTTGAATCAATTAGAATTTTATATTTATTCCTATGATTAAAACCTATGACATGAGTCTCTATATTGACTGTAGAATTTGATAAAAGAACGTTACAGACTTTGCATCGTACTTCCGCTGGATTAGCAGTATTAGAAACGTGGTAATATGGTTTTGAAAAAGCCGTTTGGATATTTATAATTTCTGTGGATGGTTCACTGTCGGATTCATCCAAATTTTCGACCGTTTCAATTTCACTTTCTGCAAAAGATGGCTCATTTTCTTCATCTTCAGCTGAGGCTTCGAAATCATCAGAAGTCTCAGCATCTATCTCATCTATTTGATCAATGTCTTCTTCTTCTTCTGTTGTCTCGTTTTCAGATTCTTCAATAGCTGGCTGAACTTCTGAAGATTCAGTTTGCGTGTCAGTAGTCTGATCAACAGTTTCTCCCGAATAAGGTTGGTTGTTACTTCTACACATAGCTTGTAGACAAGATATGGCGTAACTTAGAGCTTTACTTCGATGTTTGAATCCATTTATGTGTATAATTTCATTTTTATTTGTCAGATTCACCTTACATGATTCGCAGTAAAATCCGTTATCCTGTTGTTTAATTCCATTTACCTTCAATAATCTTTCATACTTACTTTTATGCTCTGAGCCTGTCATGTGAGATTCGATATTGATCATGGAATTTGTTAAAATTGTATAACAAACTTTGCATATAACTTCAGATGGATTTTTCGTTTTAGTAACTAGATAATACTCTTTGATAAAAACCGCTTGAGCATTTTCGATTTTAGTAATATGCTCGTCGTTTTTAGTTTCTGAAACCGGCAGTTGAGCTTCGTTTTGAACATTTGAAGATGTTACATCTTTTGTTTGAGCAATAGCTTTTTCTGGCATGTCAGTACTTTGAACAGTAACAGATATTTGCCCTTCATTAATTTGACAGGAAATTTTACAGGCAGCGTCAATATCATGGTTGGGAAACTTACTTTTGTGCTTATTACCAAAAATATGATCCAGCTCATTTCTGCTTGTAATAGAAGCTTTGCACGCATAGCAAAAGAATTTATTTTGTGCTTTTGTTAACCTATTTATCTTTAACAATTCGCTATATTTTAGAGTGTGATCTTCACTATCGAAATGTTTGAAAATGTTTAATTCTGTATTTAATATCTTTATATCACAAACTTTGCAAACAATTTCTTCTTCATTGGTCGTATCAATAATTTGGTAGTTGATCTTTTCTATAAAATCAGCAGGAATTTCCATATCTTCGTTAATTTGACTCTGACTTTCATCTTGTTGAATGTCTTCTATAATTGACTGCGTAGTATCATCTATTTGATAATTAGTATCATTATCTGAATCAATGTTAGCGTTTTCTTCCTCTGTTTCGCAACCACTTTTATTTGCATCTTGATCTAGATTAATATTTGTTTCAAGATCATTCTCATCTTCATTATTAATATTATTTCTATGTTTTTCACTATAGATATGATCCAATTCACGTTTAAAAACTACATGGTCATCGCAGATTTGACAAAACCAGAAATAGTCATTCTTTTTAGTGATTTTGTTGATTTTTAACAGGTTTTCATACTTAGTGACATGACTATCTTGATTTATATGATCATTCATATCTTCGATATACATTTTTAAGTTACATACGCGACAACTGACTATATTATAAGACGATTCTTCCATATGATAGTGCATATTTAATGGTGTTACATTATTTGTGGCTGCTGGAGGATGTATTTTAACTTCTGCTTCATTTTTTATTGCATACTCGGCCAATGGAGCCAATTTCTCAGAGATATCTCCAAGTTGCGACTTTATTTCTTTATAAATATATTCATTTATCTTCTGCTGCGTTTTCTGATCCACCTTAATTTTACTAGCTTCTAACTGTTTATGAGTACTACCCATTTTGTGATTTTTAAAATTATGTGAATCTATTGAGATGGAACAAACATTGCAATAAGTTTGATCTGTTGCTTGTGTATTTTCATTTTGGATTATTGCGTCTGAAGGAAGTTCTACATTACAGCCATCACTAGTTTCTCCATCATTAGACTGCAATTCATCATTCGAAATGTTTCTATCACCACTTTCTTCATCATCAGATTGTAATTCATCACTCAAATTACCAAATACAGAATTGCCAGTTTCTTTAGACATAATATAGTTTTTGTACAAGTCTCTGCTGCTTTTCCTACCTAGTGCCTGATTGAGATTGAAAATGTGGTAAGAAAGAAGCTTGTGGCCGGCGACTCTTGTTAAGAGGACTAACTCGTTACACAGCAAACAGTGAACGAAGCTTTCACTAACCTGAAATAAATAAATAATAATCTTTTTACCACGTCTTTTTTGAAAATGTTTTCCATGCTAGCTCCGTGGCGCAGCGGTCAACACGCCATCCTGCGACACGAGAGTGCCCGGGTTCGATCCCCGGCCAGGGCAAGATGGAAAATGATCTATGTATTTGTTATAAAATAAAGTATCGTTGAGTTAGTATCCCATAACACAAGTCTCGAACTTAACTTTGGGGCTAGCTCAATCTGTGTGATTTGTCCGTATACATTTATTTATATACTGGTCTGAGAGAAAAAAAAACCGTACCAGCTTATCTTTCCGTGCAGATAGTTAAAGGTCGAGGGAATGTGCAAAAATCTTATTAGTAGCGGCTAACAATCCATCACAATTTTGATTCCGTCTGCCACCTAACATGCCTATCGCGGCTATTATTAGGTTTTAAAGACTTGGCTTCTGACTAGCCGTCAAGGGAAAAAGACGTAATAATGTTTTTTTATGAATAATTTTTATTCGTTTGACCTCTATCTTGCCTGATGGGAAGCAACAATGAGGTCTAGACACTAGACACGCAAACTCAAATAATGCCTATTCACTGTTGCCTTGAATCCCTAAATTGTATGTATGTATCTATCATCATCATCATATCAGCCGCAAGAAGTCCACTGCTGGACATAGGCCTCCCCCAAGGATTTCCAATACGACCGGTTGGAAGCGGCCTGCATCCAGCGTCTTCCTGCTACATATCTATGTATGTTATGAAAATAGTAAAGAGAGCCAGGTCACCTGATGGTCAGTGATCACCACTGCCTATGGATGGACAACTGCAAAACCCAGGGTGTTGTCCCGATTGAAATTCCGAAATAAAACCGCCACGCCCTGATCACGGACTGTTACTGGTGTTTTTGTAAGCTAAAACCTTACCTCTCTGATGCAATGTTGGTCATCAATATGGCGTGTGATCTTTTTCCGATGCTTCTTACTTTCAATGTGTGATTCTACATTAACTTGTAGTTGTACTTCACACAAAATACAAATTAATTCTTCATCCATTGTCACGAAACCATGAAAATTGTTATTGTGTAGTTCAACCTTATACTCTTTGATGACGATTACTATATTATCATCATCAACAACATCAACTTTGAATGTTAAGTTTTTTCTATTCAAAAACTTATTGTAGTAGTTTCTCATTGGTGTTATGATTTTATTAACATTCAAGTCTTGTGAGTAGAATTTTAGAAATTGTTCAATCAAATCTTTGTTTCTTAAGGATTTTTTATGAGTATATGATTCTTTATGACTTTGTCTTTTGCTTTTAAGAACCACCATAGAGCAATCTTCACAGTAGTAATTTATATTTGATAGTGTATGTTCTCCAGAAGAACTTAAATCAGGATTCTGGCCTCTAATAATGATTAAATCATATATTTTCTTCATATTGATGTGTTTTATACTGTTATTGTGTTCTTTGATATACATTATAGGAACGTGTGTGTTGCAGATATGGCATACTTGAGATTCTGATTCAAGTCCTGAAAAAGAGATTTTTTTTCATTTTTATTTTACGACATTTGGCTTTCTATGCCTTTTAGAGCCCTTCATATTTTTTTCACATGTTATCGACGAAATGGTGGTGTAATTCATTTCGTTGATTCAATGGAGCCCCTGGCGACAATTCCCTCGAATCCACTGGTTTGATCATAGACGCAGTAGCAGTAAGGCGAGCGACCACCAGCCCGCTATGTAAATCTCACTACAGCCGTACCATGACACTTTATTTTAGTTATTCCACACATTGTTCATAAACATGGGCATTTATAACACCAAATTACACCAATTTTACATTATAAAGTCCACTAGAAGCAATTTGCGAAACAATCCAAAACAAAAACCGTGCAGTCCGCCAAAATTCCCGCCAAGGACTCCCAGAAATAAAAATAGAATTATTTTTTTTAATTTGTGGTCTCATCAATTTTGTCCCACTGGACTGATGGTCACAGTACTAAGTCTAATACTAATATCAACCAATATATTATTGACTCCTGCTCCAATATGCTAACTCAGTGTACGTTTTGATAGTCACTTCAAAATACATTACGTTTAAATCCTTACTAATATTATAAATGCGAAAGTGAGTTTTTTTGTAACGCTTTCACGCCGTAACTAATGATCCGATTATCATGAAATTTTGCATACAAGTTCTGGAGTACGGAGAAGGACATAGGCTACCTTTTATCCCGGGAAAAAGTATTATTTCCGAGGGATCGACATTAACGCGGGCGGAGCCGCGGGCGAAAGCTATGTATTAACATGAAAATGTATATTCAGAAAGTCATAATAAACTCTTTCTGAATATACATTTTCATGTTAATATTATTTTTAGTTAAGAGAAAATTAATAGATATTGTAAAAGACAATTAAATAAATGGCTCCTGGACAAATGTTTTTACTCAATAAAAGATTTTTTTAAATGACAGACAATTACTAATGATATGACATTGAAACAAATAATTGTAAATTTAATAGAGTTAGCAATTCTAATTTGACAATGTTAATTTAATTAACTTTTCGACTATGTATTTCTATGTACTTAAATTTGCATGCTATTACAAGATAGCAAAATAGGCTGTTCTCTTCTTCTTTTTTTAAAGAACATCTCATATACCCTATGTTGTGTAAATAATTTTGAATTTACAATTTTTTTGATGCAGTTAGATGGCGGGGTCAGGTATCTCGTTGGCTGACTGTACATAGGTGAATAAAATTTAGTGTAATATTTTAATTTAAAAGTTGGATGGTGTTTATTTATTTGTATAATTTTTTTTTTTTTTGTTTTGAAATTACTGAACTATTTGATGAAGCGAGAGAGGTTTGTAAGGATCTAGCAAGTGGAGGTCCTTGGTCTCGGCCTAAACCCAAGGGAAAGTGGCGTAATAATATGTACGCGGAGGGGGGGCAGTTGACCATCTTGTGGCTTAGCGTCGCCATACGTGAGATGAGACACAAATGGAAACATCTGCTAACAACGTGTAGGAGGAAAATATGAGCAAATTTTATGCTGGGTCCCTTCTTCCTCTATCGAGTCATAAAATGGTACATACATTTTAAATAAGTATTGACCAGTGTTTTGCTACCATGATTGCCCATTCATTTGCCTCATTCAGATCCCGCTGGGAGCAAGAAGCTGGACGTTCTGGGCAAATCAAGGTGATCCATAGATTGGTCGCTAAAAAAAATTAGAAAAAAGATTACCTGCAATTTCCTCATCATCACTCTCTTCTGATATTCTCCACGCATTCAACTTAAATTCGTAATAGTCTTCTCGACTCGGCACCTTCCACAAAGGCCTGATTCCTCCATTTTCATAGCTCCGACTCAAACTGTTTAGGTCTAGTCCGTCCAATGGAACGATGTATGTAGTGTTGTTTGCGTTAAATTTATACATGACTGTGGTTCTGTACGCGATAAGATATCAACATTATCGAGCTTACTGGGTAGATAGTCTGTACCCAGAATAGTTTATATGTTGTTCTTTATTTCTTGGAATGAACCTGAAAAGTGTTTTTAGATTTAACAGTAAATACCAGGGTTCAAGGATATATATCAATGGATATATATCATAACATAATCTGATATATGTATATCAAATGATTTTTTATTATATATATCAATACAAAAACCGGCCAAGTGTGAGTCGGACTCGCGCATGTAGGGTTCCCTATCATTATCTATAAAAATGATGAAAAAAATTATGTATGTTGTATGGAAGCCCTCTATATTAATTTTTTTTTAATATACTTACCTAATTATTTATTTTTATAGTAAATAATTTAACTCACTCTGTGAATATTTAAAGCGTCTACCTGTTGCCATTATCAATAACGAGAAATCAAAGTGATCCTATAAGGTTTCTGTTTTTTTGTTCTGAGGTATGGAACCCTAAAAATCACATTTGTTGTATGGGAGCCCCCGTAAACATTTACTTTATAGTTTTTTATTGATTGTTAAACAATTTTTATTTTAATTCATTGTTTTATTATACATAAATAATACAATAAAATAATAATATGGCTTTCATGCAAAATTGATATAATCAAACTTAACTTTTGATATAATATAGGTATATCATAAATGATAAGTATCTGATATTTTGATATCCTTACTAATATTATAAATGCGAAAGTGAGTTTGTTTGTTTGTTACGCTTTCACGCCGTAACTACTGAACCGATCATCATGAAATTTTGCATACAAGTTCTCTGTAGTACGGAGAAGGACATAGGCTACCTTTTATCCCGGGAAAAAGTACTATTCCCGAGGGATCGACATTAACGCGGGCGGAGCCGCGGGCGAAAGCTAGTTTAAAATAAATATCGGATATTTTCGAACTCTGGTAAACACACATATTTGGTAAAAATAAAAAAATAATTTTTAGTTTTTTGTCTGTTGTCTACCTCCAAAAGAGGGATGGCAACTGACAGGCAGCCTTCAAAAAAGAGGAGATTTAATCCGACAAATTTTTTTTGGTATGTTTGTTACGCCTAAATCACATTAAAAAAACTTTTTTATTTTGAAAGTATAACAAATCATTGGTCCCTTTTTCAATTTCATCAAAATCGGTTCAGTAGATGCAGTTTTACGAATTATTTCGTAACAAAAATAAAATGGTGCCTGGCAAGTTGTCTGAAGAATTCTGCCTGAAGCATCTTGGTCCCAAACATTTCCCAATATATTATTTTACTTTTTGCATTATAGTGACTTTTTCTAGTACTCTTTAAATTACATTACGCTGGACATAAGTACTTCTCCCCTTACATCGTCTTGTAAAAGAGAAATTACATAGTACACAAACAAAAGGATAAACTTTTTCTAAACTTACCTCCACATAAAATACGAGAATAAGTATTACTTGTATCTCTTACTTCCTATCTAAATTTACTATTTATCGTAATAAACAAAGCCTTATTAAAAATAAACAGTTTAGTTATGTTCAAAAAGTATTTTAAAATAAAAAAAATATCGGAATCACAACCGCATCAGCATTTTGAATATTGTATTGACGTTTGTTTGACAGTAGAGTTGACAATTGACATCTAAATAATTGGCCGGAAGTCAATCTCATTTCTAACTAGATGGCCGGAAAAGGATATGCGCATAGCCAACTATAAAAACACATTTAGAGAGTTTTTGGTGGGAATTTCGGCGGACTGCACTGCTTTTGTTTTGGATTCTTTTGCAAATTGTTTCTAGTGGACTTTATAAGGTGAAATTGGTGTAATTTGTTGTTATAAATGCCCATGTTTACGTGGGTAAATCGATAAGTTTTGAGATAAGAAAAAAATATACAAGATATTCACAATATTTATTTTACATCTTTTCGAAATACTCTCCTTCATTATCTATGCAAAGTTCCATTCGCCTAAACCAACTATTAAAACACTTTTGCCAGTCTTGATCCGATAGGTCTGAAATTGCGACTTCGTAGGCGGCCACAGCCGCTTCGGCGCACGAAAAAAATTTCCCTTTTATTTTTTCTTTGATTATGGGGAACAAAAAGAAATCGCAGGGAGCCAAATCAGGACTGTACGGTGGATGGGGCAAGGTTTCAACACTGGGTTCTGCAAGAAACGCCTTTGTTCTGAGGGACGTATGAGACGAAGCGTTGTCGTGATGCAGCATGATTCCCCAAAGCCAGGTCCTTGGTCTCCTCTCTCGCAGAGCTTGGAAAACTTTTGGCAATGCCTACTGTTGTATACCATTCCGGGTTAACAGATCTATGATTTTCCAACATTATTGTCGACACATGCCCGCTGCGAGAAAAAAAACTGGCTCCATTTTTTTACCAACGTTACGAGGTCTTTGCAGTTTTGTCGGCAACATTCCTTCTGAAAAGACCCATACTGACGACTGTCTCTTATTTTCTGGATCATATTGGTAAATCCACGTTTCGTCGCCTGTGACGATTTCCGAAACACGTCTTGATGATTCATTTTCAAAACGTAGACGCATTTCGAGGCACCAATCCACACGGGCATGTTTTTCAGTGTCTGAGAGCAAACGCGGAATCCAACGACAGCAAAGCTTCCCCACTCCTAGATGCTGATGTAAAATAAAACTAACAGTCCCCGAACTAACGCCAAGAATCTTCTCGATGTCCAAGTATGTAATTCGTGGGTCTTCTCGCACCATCATTTCGGTGGTCCACCCACTTTCTGCAGTTACTGCCGTTTGTGGGCGACCACTTCTAGGGTCATCTTCGAGGTTTGTTTTACCCCTTTTAAATTCACTGAATCATCTAAAAACTGTTGCTCGAGATGGAGCAGACTCCCCTAACGCTGCTTGTAATCGTTAGAGGCTAAGTTGTTTAGTTAAACTAAATTTATAATCATAAAAGATCATAGCGCGCAGATGATCGTGGTAAAGCTCCATCGTTGCAAAGAAAAACGCGGGAAGCGTCGTAGTAAAATGACTGGCACATCTTTCTTTTTTTTTAACAGCCATCTGACTACATGCATTCTATTTCTAAATAAATTCGCTTTTTAATAATATATAATGCAGATGCGTTCCATTTTTAAATTACGAGCATCTCAAAACTTATCGAGTGACCTACGTATAAAAAATGTGTAGAATAAGTTCACTAAAATAAAGTGTCATGGTGTGGCTGTAGTGATATTTACTTAACGGGCTGATGTTTGCTCGCCTCATTGCATCGTTTATGATCCAGCCAGTGGATTCGTAGGAATTGTCGCCAGGGGCTCCGTCGAAATCATTCATCATTTCGTTGATAGACAAGCAAGAATAACTCGAAAAATAAACTATTGTAGAGACTAGCTATAACAAGCTTCGGAATGAATTTTGGTGGCCAAATAGAATAAAAGAAAAAAAATACATCTAAAATTATATTATATGCCATTTATCGCCATACTTTAGGTACACATCGGTCAGGACTTACAAACTTAGAAAAAGATTTCAAATTGTTCTCTCTCGCTCCACCTAGCCGGGGTAGCCCATAACAGGTGTCTTCACTTACCTATACGCGGTCTGCACTCTCCAGAACTCTCTTGCTTCAGCGATTGTCATTTCCACGACGTAGAGCGGCTGGCAGCAATTGGATAACTATATCTTCTTCTTCTAGATCTAGACTAGCTCCGTGGCGCAGCGATCAACACGCCAGCCTGCGACACGGAGTGACCGGGTTCGATCCCCGGCCAGGTCAAGATGGAAAATGATCTTTTTCAGATTGTCTTGGGTCTTGGGTGTGTATCTATGTTTGTATTTGTTATAAAATATAGTATCGTTGAGTTAGTATCCCATAACACAAGTCTCGAACTTACTTTGGGGCTAGCTCAATCTGTGTGATTTGTCCGTATATATTTATATTCCTAAAATGGCTTTCCGTTTAATTAAATATGTTTCGATCAGTGCATTGCTACCGTAATTGCCCGTTCGTTTGCCTCATTCAGATCTTGTTGAGAGCAAGAAGTTGGGCTTTCTGGGCACACCAAGAGGTGACCCATAGCTTGGATAGCGCCACAGTCGCACTCACTATTGTTGGAGAAACCCCACCTGATCACCATAGCTGGTGATCAGAGAGACGCCATTTTTTTTACACCTGTGCTGGTGATAGCAAAGTGGCGCGTCTTGGGAGAGGCCCACGTCCAGTAGTGGACTGCCACAGGCTGCTGATGAAGAAATTTCATTAAAATCGATTCGGTAGCTTGATTAAATAGGTTTTCATCTATACTAATATTATAAAGCTGAAGAGTTTGTTTGTTTGTTTGAACGCGCTAATCTCAGGAACTACTGGTTCAAATTGGAAAATTATTTTTGTGTTGGATAGTCCACTTATTAAGGAAGGCTAATAACACATCACGCTGCGACCAATAAGAGCGAAGCATCAATAAAAAATGTTTTGATAACGGGTAACTAATAAGAAAACTAATCAATCATAACGATAGAAATTGCCGCGGACGAAGACTCGGGCAACAAATACATCGAAAAATAAAAATTATAACAATTTGTGATACAAAATTATGATAACAACGTCTCAATCAAGGTTATTTTGGACATGAAACTGCCGCTTCCATACTAAAAGCACCAAAGATCTACCTATAATAGATCTTTGAAAAGCACTATATCTACATACTTAGCCGTGCGTCGGGATACTATGAAATAAACCAAATTTAAAAATTAAATGATCATTTATAAAACATATTAAACAAATATGTACAGTACATTACATAACTACAAAATCGAATTGAGTTAATAATATTAAAAGTTACGCGAGACAGCTATGTTAACGCATCAGCAGCTCCTCTGGTGTTGCAGATGTCCATGGGCGACGGTGACCACTTTCCATCAGGTGGCTCGTCTGCTCGTTTGCCGTCGGATAAACATAAAAAAAAAAAAAAAAAAAAGTATTTTTGGTATGGCTCCAAAAGTTTTTAATAAGATCCCAAAAGAAATAAGAAACGTAAGCTTAAATACATTTAAAAAACAGCTAATGGAATTATTAATTGACAAATGTTATTATACAATAAACGAATACTTGAATGATCGAATATAATTTTGAAAATCTAATTTTTGACATATATTGTAATTATTTTGACTAACCTGAATTAATAATAATAAATACATTTTATTTATTATTTAATTTAATATTATATGACATGTGTATTTTAAGTTGTAATCTGTATTTTTGCATACCTATTAAAAAGGTACAATGTATAAGGGACATGTTTCATATGTTTGATCATTTTGTATACCTACATTTTGCAAATAAAGAATTTGATTGATTGATTGATTGATTGACATAATTTATATTATAACAAACGGTTTTACTCACGTATCGTTAGTCGGTATCGCCGACAAGTTTCAGCCAATTCAGATAGCCATCTTCAGGACGAGTGTGGCAGATGTCGCGACACGGCAGTTCCTCGAGCACGCTCGAGAGTGCTCGAGGGACTGCCGTGTCGCGACGTCGTACGTGAGTGAAACCGTTTGTTATAATATAAATCAATTGAGTTAACTAGAGTACACTGCAGACATACATATAATTGGATCACATAACCAGGGATAAGTTTAATCTAAACAACTTATTAAATACAAGCTTTTATATACATCACTTTATATTTCGAGTTATTTTCAGCGAGCCCTTTGATATCCATATTGTCGAAGTACATCAAAAATAGCTAGTCCGCCATCTTGGGTGTTCCGCCATGTTTGATTTAGATTGACGTCATACAGCTTACCATGCATTGTCATCCAAACTAAACTAGTATACAAAATTCAGGTCAATCGGTGGTAGATATCTTCTACAAAAGTGAGTTTCCACCCGAACAAACATAGTAAGATCTTTAGTAGTCTAGCTAATATTTATCATCTCACACGAAATAAAGAGGGTTTGGGGTTCATACAACAAACATGTTGTATGTACGGAACCATTCGTGTACCAATCCAACTTGCACTTGACCTTATTTTTTTTCAAATCAGCATAAAGCCATACTAAATGTTAATCCGTGTGGTATCCGGCAGAGTCGAATAGGACCACTCCAAGTCTTCCCGTGGATGTCGTAGAAGGCGACTTAGGAAATACAAGCTAAACAAAGCTTATAAACATCTAAGACACCTCTCCAACCCGTCTGGCCAGCGTGGAGAGTGTAGGCCAAGTCCTCTGGCTGCTCTGGCCAAGTATGGCCCTAGTAGTACAGAGAGGGTCGTGCTCCTGTAGTGGAAACTAAAAAGGACCTGATGATGATGATGATGATGTTGATGAAATGTTAATCCTTCAATATAATTTCATACAACTGACGCGAACGTTTTAGTGTAACGAGTAATCCGAAATTACAATAAAATCGCCTCACGCCTTCAAGCAAGCAAGAAAGATGGTCTTCATTACTGACCAAAACTAGTCGGAGATCATCATTTCGAGTAGGTGTCACGGTCAATCGACCATGCACACCCTGGTATCAGAGTTCTTCGGAACCACCTCTAGGCCTCTGACATGGTCTCTCTTTAACGATTACCAGATGGCAGCCGGGACCAACGGCTTAACGTGCCTTCCAAAGCACGGAATCATCTTAATTATCAGACAGTCAGGGGATTCAAGCCTGCAATGTCCTAAGCAAACTGGAAACAACTAAACAAAGTATGCTTTATGGGAATCGAACCCACGACCCCCGGTCGTGGGTTCGATTCCCACGGGAACAGTCTACAGGCACAGGTCTACAGGCAAACGCCTTAACCACTGGACCACAGAGGCAGTTAGTCGGAGATATGGAGACTAGATAAACGAGAGAGTTGCGCTGCGACTCTCATTCTCTATATAGAGAATGAGAGTCGCAGCGCAACTCTCAACTCTATATAGAGAATGAGAGTGTTAAATATTTAACAGATATTCATACTACGCATTCCGCAGATTTTCGCCCACTCCCTCGATCGGCTTTTACGATCTGCGCGGGAAAACAAGCAGCAGAAGAAAAAGATAACATCACATTACTAAAATTCCTGTTCAAAATTATCATATTTAAATTTTTTACGAGGAGCTCCACCAGTTTGTTCCTGTCGCCTCACATTGGCACTCCTAATAATAAAATTCCTGTAGTCTTGTTTAGGCTTAGGTGCGCTGTGTTCACCCAATTTGGTGACGACACCCTCATTCGTCATGTACAGATTGAACTTTTGACTAGTCTGAATTTCCCGGCCCTGTATTTTACCCTCATCAGTGACAACAAACTCCTTGAACGGTTGGTGAGTCCTAGCGCTCTCTTGGTCCTGTATATCATTTTCGATCCCGAATACGAAGTCTCTGTACGCTTGTTTTTTCGTCTTTTTTGGTGCTGAAGTCTTTTTTGCTGCGGATGAAGTCTTTTTCGGTGCTGATGTAGTCTTTTTTGGACCTGATGAAGTCTTTTTTGCTGCTGAGCTTTCTGGCTCCCGTTTCAGGTCTTCCTTTTTGATAAGGAATTCCTTGAAGTCCTGTCCTTCTTCTTCGACCTTCTGCCGGATGTCCTCGCTCGTGATGACGTAATCCTTGTAGTCGTGGATCAGTTCGAAGATCTGGTCGGTGTAGTCGGCTACTTTGATTTTCACTTCGTCTACGATGTTCTTGTCTATGAGACTCAGATCCACCTTGAAAAAAACTCGTTGATTTAATACACACAAAAGAAAGATCTAGGAGAGGCAAGGCAATGGCCGTGGTCACTATATTGGTCAAAATTAACTAGTTAAAAGTTATAACGACTCGAAAGAATAACAAGAGTTAAGTAACCCCCGACGCGAATATACTTCTATCTTGTAAAAGACTGGACCGATTTCGATGAAACATTTAAAAGAAACATGGCTAGAAAACCTGCTTTCAAATATTTACAAAAAAACATCCAACCAGTTTAAGAGCTATGGTGCCACAGACACAAACAAAACGGTCAAATTTTACCTCTCTCTTTCGGCGTCGGCGATGTATTTGTATTTAATTATTTTATCGAAAAAAAAAGACAAGATTTCTCTTTCTCTTCTTTATCGATAATAAAGTTAATAAAATATCACACAAGACGGGCCCATGGATGAGTTTCACATCATAAAAAAAATGACAACTCCCCCTCCGTTGTCACACGCCGTTACACTTTATAGACTCCCTTCCCTTAATGTGTGACGTTTATTATGATGGTTCCTGATTGGTGGATTATGACAGCTGCTGTCAAGAATTACCTCTCGTCACAGTGCCTGGGGAAAATATCGATTCATTCTTAAGGCGATTTCTACCTACATTCATGCTGGGGCTTGGGGTAGAGATAGAATAGGTAGTTCTTCTGGGCAACTTGATGTCTAACACCACCTGAACATCGTGTAGATCTTTGGCGAGAGAGAGAGAGAGAGAAGAGAAAGATCGAGAGAGAAGAGGGAGATCGAGAGGAGATAAGATAGATAGAGAAGAGAGAGATAGAGGGATAAGAGAAAGAGAATAAATAATATAGATAGAGAAGAGGGAGTTAGGGAGAGAAGCGAGAGGGATAGAGAGACAGATACCTTCATGTTAGGGTAGAGGTAGAACAAATTCTTCTTCTTGGGTAACTTGATGTCTAACTCCACCTGGACATCATGCATGTCTTTCGCGTGCTTCTTGAGGAAGTCTATGTGGGAGAACTCCCTGTTGCAGATCGGACAGAGGTACGGCCTTACTGGAGCGTGGACCTGCAATAAATCGTTTTATGTATTTACAACAGTAGTATAGGATCACTCCAAGTCTTCCCATGGATGTCGTAGAAGGCGACTTAGGAAATACAAGCTAAACAAAGCTCATAAACATCAATGAGACCTCTCCAACCGTCTGGCCAGCGAGGAGAGTGTAGGCCAAATCCTCTGTCTGCTCTGGCCAAGAATGGCTCTGGTAATAGAGAGGTGGAAGAGAGATAGATGCATTACAAGCCGTAAGCGTTTAGGCTTGTAATGTATCTATCTTTCTTCCACCATTGTCACGTAAAATTATCGTCCGTAAACCGACTTTATAGACATTTTTTTTTACTTCGATCGTGTTATCGTTTGTACCGCGCTCTCGCTTGGACACCGAACGTGACACGTTTTCGTGCGTGCAGCCGGCGTTCACTAATTCATAAGAAGTTATCATGTCAAAAACCAATACGAGTTTTGGCCACTGACACGACAACATAAGCAACCCGTTGACTCCTATCCTATCGTCCTATCTTCCAACACCATTCAAGGATTTCATTATTTTTTTTATTTAGTCGTGGTAGAGCCACGCTACCGGCAAAATGAATTGCTCGGCTCGTCCGCGGAAGTACCACACTCTCACAGAAAATCGACGTCTGAGTAGAAGCTTTACCGCTTCTATGTGAGTGAGAGAGCCGGCGGCCCATCCTTCCCCCAACTCTTTGAAAGGCCGACAACGCTCCTGTCACACCAGGTGTTGTCCATGGGCAGAGGTGATCACTTACCATCAGGTGACCCGGTTGCTCGTATGCCATCCTACATCATAAAAAAAAAACAATATATTTAAAATCACGCGGTATAAAAAATACTAGCTTTCGCCCGCGGCTCCGCCCGCGTTAATGTCGATCCCTCGGGAATAGTACTTTTTTCCGGGAAAAAAGGTAGCCTATGTCCTTCTCCGCACTCCAGAGAACTTGTATGCAAAATTTCATGATGATCGGTTCAGTAGTTACGGCGTGAAAGCGTGACAAACAAACAAACTCACTTTCGCATTTATAATATAAATAAATAAATATATACGGACAAATCACACAGATTGAGCTAGCCCCAAAGTAAGTTCGAGACTTGTGTTATGGGATACTAACTCAACGATACTATATTTTATAACAAATACATATATAGATACACATCTAAGACCCAGGCCAATCTGAAAAAGATCATTTTTCATCTTGACCTGGCCGGGGATCGAACCCGGTCACTCCGTGTCGCTGGCGTGTTGACCGCTGCGCCACGGAGCTAGTCAATATAATATTAGTAAGGATTATTAAAAAAAACCGCTCACCTTCAATATATGGTCCTTGCAGTCGTATCGTCGTCTGAACGTCTTATTGCATATAGAACAAGAGAAAGGCTTCTTCATATGTTTCTTGAGAACATGGAACAACACGCTGTTGGCACGGTGAAACATTATATCGCAAATAGAACACTTGTACTTCGCAGTGCCTCGACTGAAGCACTCGTGGGGGGGAAACTTGTTCGTTTGGTACTGAAACAACATATTTATTTAGTTTTTAAGTAAGATTAGGCTTGTTTCCTTAAAAAAATACCATTTAAAACAATAGGCTAGTTTCCTAAAAAAATATAATTAGTCCGTCAGTTAGTAATTCAAAAAATATTGGAAACGTATTTTTTCTTTTGTCGATTAAACAAAAAATGATAAAGATAGTTTGAAGTTCCGTGTGACGTCATAGTTCGCTACAATTTTTAGCAAACTTTGACGTCACGAGCCCCCACTCCTGAACTTTGACGCGCTTTATCTTTATTATTTATTTGACAAAAGAAAAAATACGTGTCCAATATATTTTGATTATCTAACTGACGGACTAATTGTCATGTTATTATTACGACCCAGGAAACTAGCCTATTAGCCCGTCTTATAGATTATCGAAAAATATCATCATCATCAGGTCTTAGTCTCCACTGCAGGAGCATGACCCTCTCTGTACTACCGGAGCCATACTTGGACAGAGCAGACAGAGGATTTGGCCTACACTCTCCTCGCTGGCCAGACGGGTTGAAAAGGTTTTTCAATCAAACAAAAGATGATAAAGATAAAGCGCATCAAAGTTCAGGAGTGGGGTAAAAAGTGTACCGGTTAGTGACGTCACGCGGAACTTTAACGGGCTATATCTTTATCAATTTTTGATTCATTGACGAAAAAAAATACGTGTCCAATATTTTTCAATAAGATTATTGAAAAATATTGGACACGTATTTTTTTTCGTAAAAAAAAAAATACTTGTCGAAATAATTAGTCCGTCTGGTAGATACCAGACGGACTAATTATTTTGACAAGTATTTTTTTTTATAAATACAAATATGAAAAGTTATGACTACCAATATGTCATCAATCAATTAATAAATTTTAACAAAACAAATTAAAATTCTGTTTGATTTTTTCAATAATAAAATTATTGAAAAAATATATTCGATAAAAATATATAATAAATATATTTGTCTCGCGAGGTTATAATCTCTAACTCACCGTATTATGAGAAAATAACTTCAGAATAATTTCCTAAATAAGACATTTTTTTTACTTAAGTTAAAAAAGTATTTAGTTTTACCAAGTTTAGGCTAACGCCATCTAGTGACCGGTGTAAAAGACTGTCACTACTGCACTGCAGCGCCCTCGCCACTGTCCATAGTGGCAGATAGTGGAACTAACTACCATGGCCTGCCAGCATGGCACGCTGCCGCACCTTGTACTTGCTTATAGCAGGCCTTCATTTGGACCAATATATTTGTAACGCTGGGTGAGAGAGAGGGTGTTCGGTGTTATACTACACCTAACAATGACGTCAAGCGCACCACGTATTGAGGCGCTTGACCCAAATGCCTTTAGTGCACAATTCGACGTCGTGCGATGCGCTCATTAACATTTTCATTGCCATTTAAGGGCCCGTACTACCTCACACTGCTTTGCATGATTGACTGTTATATCAATAATAATTAAATACTCAAGTTGAAATAAAAATGCAGCAAAGTTCAGGACTAACTCTGGTAACTATATGACTCAAAAACACGATTGCGTTAAATTTTCTCGATAGAAAAAAATTGTAAAGTTGCTTCCAAATCACGTCTAATTTACTCGGTATATAGCATTATTCACCAAATACATTAAAATTAACCTTGAAACTTTTGATTATTATTGCATTACAGATAAGGCAGCCATCATATGTTTTTCTTTTTCGAATAACCCTTGAATATTCCTAAAAAACGAAAATATCCAAAGTAGCCAACGCGTTTAGACCAACCGCGTTTGTATCGCCACGCCGCCTGGCATATCGCGGGCTCTTAACATTTTTCAACATTTTATATTTTAACATTTTTGCGTAACTTTGAAATATAGTGACTTTTTCTTCTCACTGTAGTTCAGGCTCCATCAAAGGGAGAGAGGTGTTCTTACCGTTTTGCCGCATATGTCGCACAGTTTTTTCACTTTGTTGAACAGGTACAAACCGGGGTGTTTCTTCATGCTGTGGTAGTAATACTGGCGGTAGGTCGGCATCATCTCGCCACACTGCAAAAATGGTCATGGCGATCAATTATTTTTTTTTGTTTATCGCTTTCACGCCTGACAAACAACGTGATTCCCCTGAACTATATTGACATCCTGGAATGAGAATCCCTAATGGAATACAGAGATGCAAGAAAAAAGGTAAAAAAAAAGAAACATTGACCTTTCATAGAAATTTGTCCAGCTGATCGGCGACTTTGTATGGTAAGCGCCTTTTTTTTCGAATTTCAGCTTTTTTTCTTGCTATTCTATACTATATGATAGCCCGAAGATTTGCACGGTGCTCGAAGGACGTGAAAACATCACTTTTTAGGGCATATTGCACGTCTTTTTACACATGCTGTCTGTGGGCTACTTACTCCAAACAATCGTACAGCGCCCTACGAGTCCAGTACAACAATGCATTTAGGGTGCTGATGGGGTTGCCTAGGTATTGAAGTGCATCGGGGATGTTCGCAGAGGCCCGCGTGGCGCAACGGTCAACACGCCAGCCTGCGACACGAGAGTGCCCGGGTTCGATCCCCGGCCAGGTCAAGATGGAAAATGATCTTTTTCAGATTGGCCTGGGTCTTGGATATTTATCTATATGTATTTGTTATAAAATATAGTATCGTTGAGTTAGTATCCCATAACACAAGTCTCGAACTTACTTTGGGTCTAGCTCAATCTGTGTGATTTGTCCGTATATATTTATATATTACTAGCTTTCGCCCGCGGCTCCGCCCGCGTCAATGTCGATCCCTCGGGAATAGTACTTTTTCCCGGGATAAAAGGTAGCCTATGTCCTTCTCCGTACTTCAGAGAACTTGTATGCAAAATTTCATGATGATCGGTTCAGTAGGTACGGCGTGAAAGCGTAACAAACAAACAAATAAACAAACAAAGTCACTTTCGCATTTATAATATTAGTAAAGATAAGGATAAGGATTAGTAAGGATAAGGATTTATATCTATGGCTATACTTACAACTTCGCACGGCGCTGGGAACCTGGTGGCGGGGTTTTTGTTGTGTTTGCAGCTCTCGGCAGCATGAGTCCTGAGATCTGCCTCCGAATCGAACAGCTTTTTGCACGGGAGACACGTCCATCTGTCACAAGTTGAACATATAGGTTGATTTTGGATTACCTGACAACATGTCAATGTTGGAATCATCATCAGGTCTTCTTAGTCTCTACTGCAGGAGCATGACCCTCCCTGTACTACCGGAGCCATACTTGGCCAGAGCAGACAGAGGATTTGACCTACACTCTCCTCGCTGGCCAGACGGGTTGGAGAGGTCTCATTGATGTTTATGAGCTTTGTTGAGCTTGTATTTCCTAAGTCTCCTCTTACGACCACCATGGGAAGACTACCAGGTCCTATTCTACTCTGCCGGAAACCACACGCAATGTTGGAATCAGAATTCCTAATAGAATAAACATTCGCAGGTATAAGAAGGTACTTTATGGAAAAAAACTTCGACTTTCCATAGAAATCTTATCAGCTGATCGGTGAATATGTATGGGAGGTTCCATTTTTTTTCATCAGTTATACCTTGTCCTGCAAGTCTGTATTCTATCATCATCAGATTTTTAGGAAATACAAGCTAAACAAAGCTCATAAACATCGATGAGACCTCTCCAACCCGTCTGGCCAGCGAGGAGAGTGTAAGCCAAATCCTCTGCCTGCTCTGGCCAAGTATGGCTCCGGTAGTACAGAGAGGGTTACCGGAGATACCTTCATGCTCCTGCAGTGGAGACTATATTCTGTACGATTCGAAAAAAATATCTACATGCCACTCTGAATCGAATGACAGCTCAATCATAATTTTTGGAGAATACGAAAAAGTTTTAACCCAAAAAGCACTCGTTAGACTAAAAAATAAGTTATCACTTCAAAAACTGCCTCCGTGGTCCAGTGGTTAAGGCGTTTGCCTGTAGACCCGGGGGTCGTGAAGCATACTTTGTTTAGTAGTTTCCAGTTTGGTTAGGACATTGCAGACTTGAATCACCTGATTGTCTGATAATAAAGATGATTCCTTCGGAAGGCACGTTAAACCGTTGGTCCCGGCTGCCATCTGGTAGTCGTTAAAGGAACCACGTCAGAGGCCGAGAGGCGGTTCCGAAGAACTCTGACACCAGGGTGTGCATGGTCGATTGACCGTGACACCTACTCGAAATGATGATGATGAACTCACGGCAATTCCTTAGCTTCTTCGTGCTCCGCTTTGACGAGGTGGTTGTGATACGCCCTTGTTGACAGGAACTGTATGTTGCAGTGCGTACATAAGTTGTCGGCGCCCTCTGTTGGAGGCTCGGCGAGTATCTGGGAGACGATTTCAAATATTGCATTTATAGGTTACTTTTTTGATAGAGAGAGTAGATAAAAAAATATAAATATATATATATACGGGCAAATCATACAGATTGAGCTAGCCCCAAAGTAAGTTCGAGACTTGTGTTATGGGATACTAACTCAACGATACTATATTTTATAACAAATACATATATAGAGAAACATCCAAGACCCAGGCCAATCTGGAAAAGATCATTTTCCATCTTGACCTGGCCGGGGATCGAACCCGAGCGCTCTCGTGTCGCAGGCTGGCGTGTTGGCCGCTGCGCCACGGAGCTAGCCAAAGTCAGTGCGTAGTCAGGGCGTAGTCTCCGGCGTAGGCTTCAGGCTCTGCCCTCTGTGCGCAGAGCCTATGCAGTGATGCGGCACAGAATCAAAATCATGCGGTTCATCTTGTAACGTTGCAGCATGCCACCTGCATGCTGCATCTCATCCAACCTCATTTCTCTCATCCTGTCCATTTTTCATTTCTTATTTAAAATTTCATTTTTAATTTAAATTTCATTCCATTCCATTTTTAGATTACTTTCTCTCTCTCATCACTCATTCTTCAGTCTGCTACCACCTTTCAGTCTGTTACCATCTTTCAGTCTACTAACACCTTTGAGTCTACTACCATATCTTGGAGCATAAGTCTCTGATAATAATTTATTGAAGTTGTAAAACAAAGATTATAATAAAGTTATTAGCTCTGTTCTGTGTGTCGTCTTGTGCTCTCCCTAACATCTTTATATGTGGAACTCGGCTAGAGCGTCGGGACGGTCGAGCCTTCACAGTCTGATATCATTCGAAGGAAAAGGATATACTCACGAAAAACCCGTGCTCCTTGAACTGGTGCTTGTAGAGAGAGAACTGCATCCGGAAGTTGACGCCGCATACCACGCAGTGGTGGCGATACAAGATCGGCTCGTGACGTGATCGTATGTGAGCGTCCAGTCCCACTGGGGTACTGGAATATTTATTATTATTTTTTTATTTATTTATCATCACAAAATCCACAGCTCTTATGAATATTACAATAAAACCTTATAATTACACTTACAGCCAATAACGGATTCACATTTTTTAGTTTAAGGGCCCGTACTACCTCACACTTGCTTTGCATGATTGACTGTTATATCAATAATAATTAAATAATCAAGTTGAAATAAAAATGCAGCAAAGTTCAGGACTAACTCTGGTAACTATATGACTCAAAAACACGATTGCGTTAAATTTTCTCGATAGAAAAATATTGGAAAGTTGCCTCCAAATCACGTCTAATTTACTCGGTATATAGCATTATTCACCAAATACATTAAAATTAACCTTAAAACTTTTGATTATTATTGCATTACAGATAAGGCAGCCATCATATGTTTTTCTTTTTCGAATAACCCTTGAATATTCCTAAAAAACGAAAATAACCAAAGTAGCCAACGTGTTTAGACCATCCGAGTTTGTATCGCCACGCCGCCTGGCATATGGCGGGCTCTTAATACACATAACACGAAAAAGTACATTCTTAGTATATTTTATCACATTATTAATCCTTTACAAGAGCAAAGACTGCCTCGTGTGAAAATAATGCTGTGAGCCGGCAGTTAGTCTAATTTACAAAAGCAAATCAAGACAAATCAGGGAGGTACTATTTAACCCACTACTTACATCACATTTTCAATAAGGTCTGTTAATTTAAATTTAATTGAATATTTTTTTTGTATGAATGAGATCGATAAGCCAACCAACCACGTTATGGTAGAGCCACGCTACCAGCATTTCATTTTTGCTAGTATTTAAATATGAAATTGCTATCCCTGGGGCATCGCCTTATAGTCGCTTGCCTATCGGTTTTTTATAGGATCCATTTTGGAGTGTGCGAAAGCGCTCTTTGATCTAGTTGAACCCTCACCATTCCTCCATCGGACTACGAGGCGCAGACAGAAATTTCACCCTTTTATTGTTGGAATACCAAAGAGTCGAACTAAACGCTTTGACAGTTCCTTTTTGGTTCTAGTAGCTAAGGTGTGGAATGAACTGCCTGCGTCTAAATTCCCAGACAAGTCCAGTCCCGGGACATTCAAAAGTAGAATAAATGGGTATCTCTTGGATAGGCATGTAACATCCTCGTCTTCATCATCACTAACCATCAGGTAAGATGGTAGACAATAGCCTACTTCAAAAAAAAAAAATTGTAGCATAAATGGGCCGGCTTGTCCGGGGAAGTACCACACTCTCACAGAAAATGTCGTTTGAGTAGAAGCTTTACCGCTTCGTTCGGTGAGTGAGAGAACCGGAGGGCCATCCTCCCCTACCCCTCTTCCCCCTTTCTCCGCCCAACCCCTTGAAAGGCTCCTGTCACACTGGTGTTGCAGTTGTCTCCATGGGCAGCTTGATCACGCTTGCAGTGCTCTTTCCATCTCCCCGGAGTTCTTAGCGGAAATTTCGGCGGACTGCACAGATTTTGTTTTGGATTGTTTTGCAAATTGTTTCTAGTGGACTTTATAATGTCAAATCAGTGTAATTTGGTGTTATAAATGCCCATGTTTATAAACAATGTGTGGAATAACTAAAATAAAGTGACATGGTGCGGCTGTAGTGAGATTTACTTAGGGGGCTGGTGTTTGATCGCCTTGCTACGTCGTATATGATCAAATCAGTGGATTCGTAGGAAATGTCGCCAGGAGCTCCGTCGAAATCAGCGAAATGAATTACACCATCATTTCGTTGATACACAAGCAATAACTAGACACTGGCTAAAATAAGCTTCTGAATAAAGTTTGAGGGCCAAATGGAAGAAAAGAAAAAAAAAGTTGAGGCTAACGCCATCTAGTGACGGGTGGAACAGTCTGTAACTATTGCACTGTAGCGCCCTCTCCGCCGCCCATAGTGGCGGTTAGTGGAACTAACTACCACAGCCTGCCGGCAACTGGCCTGCTTTTAACAGGCCTTAAGTTGGACCAATATTTTTGTATGAGGTTGTCAGTCTATATCTTCTTCTTCCTCGCTTTTCCCTATTTGGGGCCGGCTCTGTATGTCGACTCTCTCCATAATTTTCTATCCTTAACCATATCAATATTTACCCCCATTCCCTCATATCCCCTCTGACACATTCAATCCACGTCTTTCTTGGCTTCCCTCGTCCCCTACGTCCGTCTAATTCTAAATGGGACATTCTTTTTGCCAGATGTTCGGCATCTCTCCTTTCTACATGCCCATAGTCTATATATAAGTATTATATTTTCTTTGACACCCTACTCTTTACCTGGAGGTTGCTCCACATATGTGACACGCATTCACCTCGCTATGAGTACGCGTAAGGTGATCCACAGCCAGAAACCTGAAACAAAAGGTTATATTTTAAAACACGTTAGACACGGAGCGGTCACTGACGATCAGCCGGCCTATTTGCTAACTCAGTGACCAACGTTTTAATAGTCACTTCAAAATACATTGCGGGTTTCCGTTGATTGACTATTTTTATTAAAGATATACAAAACGTAATGTACCTTGAAATGACTATCAAAACGTTGTACACTGAGTTAGCAAATAGGCCGGCTGGATTTTATAATGAAACAAAGCAGCTGGCGCATAACAATGCGCATTTTAATCCACTAGGGACAATATCAACACAATGCATCACAATATGAAGCTACGCTTATGTTGGTCGGTCGGCTGCTTAGTTTTTTTTTTTTTAAATGACTATGTAGCTAGCTCCAAGTGAGCTTTCGCTACTTCACCGGGCATTTGAGGCGAGGGCAGAGTGCCCTCAACCTTTATAGACAACATCACCAAAGGGCCCCCAGGAGGGACGGACCTCGGCTTTGGGCGTTGCCTGTGTGCGCAAGGCTTGGAGAGACAGCAAACTCTCATATTGCCTGATGGGCCGCGCGGCTGCTCAGCAAGGAGTGTGGCTTTCTGTAGGCGGTGAACGTAACGACGGTATGGCGGGCAGGGTGGGGCGAGCTGTGACGTCACGCCAGCATTGCAATTTTGCGTTGGTTGCGTTACAATTTAGTAAACTAGCCGTTGCCTCAAATTTAGCTTTAGCTTTACCTTTAGCTTCAAATTATTTAATTTATATCTGCATGCCAATTATGGTAAAATATGTGGATCTATTCTATGTATATGAAAAATCTTAATGTACCATATTTTAAGCAAATAAATATATTATTATTATTATTATTATTATTGCCCGCGACTTCGTCCGCGGCAATTTCTGTTATTATAGACATATACTGACGCGGACATTTTTTTATTTCGTTCAAAGAATTCGTTATTTCGTTTGACTAGCTCCGTGGCGCAGCGGTCAACACGCCAGCCTGTGACCGGGTTCGATCCCCGGCCAGGTCAAGATGGAAAATGATCCTTTTCAGATTGGCCTGGGTCTTCGATGTTTATCTATATATGTATTTGTTATAAAATATACTATCGTTGAGTTAGTATCCCATAACACAAGTCTCGAACTTACTTTGGGGCTAGCTCAATCTGTGTGATTTGTCCGTATATATTTATTTAAAGAGGAATAATTCTTTAATACACATTATTTGGGTAAATTGAACCGTATACATATCGCACGCGTCGAAAGTCCTCAACTATGAATAATTTTTCCCCGTTTTCAAAACATTTTTTATTGATGCTTAGCTTCTATTGGTCGCAGCGTGATGTTTTATAGCCTAAAGCCTTCCTCAGTAAATGGAATATCCAACACAAAAAGAATTTTTCGATTACAAGTATAGATTTGGAAACTCGCACACATTTTTTGCAATGAATCGGCCTCTCAAAAACTAGCTAATAGATTCAGGTGTTACTTTGTTGCGTGCTTCCGCCACCAGTTAGTTTATGCAAACTATTGCTGGCCAGCGAGAACAGAAAGAAACACATTCACACAATTAACAAACAAAACAACAATCCTTATCCTTACTATAATATTATAAATGCGAAAGTGAGTTTGTTTGCTTGTTTGTTACGCTTTCACACGTAACTACCGAACCGATCATCATGAAATTTTGCATACAAGTTCTCTGGAGTGCAGAGAAGGACATAGGCTACCTTTTATCCCGGGAAGAATTACTATTCCCGAGGGATCGACATTGACGCGGGCGAAAGCTAGTATTAAATAAATACAATTATAACGTAAATAAATTAAATAGAAGATTAAGACTAGATTTAAGACTAGCTCCGTGGCGCAGCGGTCAACACGCCAGCCTGCGACATGGAGTAACCGGGTTCGATCCCCGGCCAGGTCAAGATGGAAAATGATCTTTTTCAGATTGGCCTGGGTCTTGGATGTGTATTTATATATGTATTTGTTATAAAATATAGTATCGTTGAGTTAGTATCCCATAACACAAGTCTCGAACTTACTTTGGGGCTAGCTCAATCTGTGTGATTTGTCCGTATATATTTATTTATATATAAATCCTTCCCCCTCATGTCCTCCCCCGACACCATGAAAGGCCGACAACGCTCCTGTCACACCCTGGTGTTGCACTTGTCCATGGGCAGCGGTGATCGCTTACTATCAGGTGACCTGCTTGCTCGTATGCCGTCCTATCATCATCAAATTTAAGAGCTATGCTCTTGTCGGTGGAGCTTTTTCCATTCCTCTCTTTCTTCCGCCAGTTCCTTTACTTCTCTATAAGAAGTAACCTTTATTTTTTCTTCTATTTGCTTTATAAAGGCGTGTCTCGGCCTTCCCGGTCCCCTTTTTCCTTCTATTTTTCCTTCTATGATGTTCTTGATC
Organism: Elegia similella; assembly: GCA_947532085.1. Lineage (NCBI taxonomy): Eukaryota > Metazoa > Arthropoda > Insecta > Lepidoptera > Pyralidae > Elegia > Elegia similella. Next base: position 4,189,805 of record OX383950.1, on the reverse strand, counting down.
AAATTGTCATGTCTTATTAGGTGACCCACCATCTTCCCTCTTCTATGAAATGAAATTATTTATTTCAGACTGTACATCTATGACAATACAAGTCCATAGTGGGTTAGTAAGACACTTATCCTATGTTAGTAAAACTTAAAGTGAGGGTTACTTTTTTGGACATGTGTGGATGACCAATACTTGATAATTGGACTATCCACTCTGTCTGACACCATGCACCTTCTTATTCTCAATGATTTTCAATATGTGCCTCTCTTCTCCTACCCTTTTCAAGACCTTCTCATTAGTCACTCTTTCTACCCAGCTTATTCTTTCCATTCTACGCCAACACCACATCTCGAACGCTTCAAGTCGTACTATAACATAAAAAAAGCACTCTATGTCAATGGTCACAATGGTCACCTGTTGCTGGCTTCGTAGGAGCACAGCTTGCAGTGGTACTTGTAGTCGTGGAACGCTTCCATATGCTTCTCGAGTCCTTCTTTTCTCGAGCACCATACGCCGCAGATGGTACACTGCACCCGACATGTCAGATTTGGGGATTTCGGCTAAAAATAATAAGTTATCATCATCATCATCATCATCAATAAATCAATACTAATAATAAATCTGTCATCATCATCATTTCGAGTAGGTGTCACGGTCAATCGACCATACACACCCTGGTGTCAGAATTCTTTGGAACCGCCTCTCGGCCTCTGACGTGGTTCCTTTAACGACTACCAGATGGAAGCCGGGACCAACGGCTTAGTGCCTTCCGAAGCACGGGATCATCTTTATTATCAGACAATCAGGTGATTCAAGCTTGCAATGTCCTAACCAAACTGGAAGCAACTAAACAAAGTATGCTTCCCGTGGGAATCGAACCCACGAACGCCGGGTTTACAGGCAAACGCCTTAACCACTGGACCACGGAGGCAGTTAGGAGGAAACTTCCACCGGGTAGCAATCTTCCCTGAGCAGTGTGGAACTAGTTGAACCGACTCCGGGCTGGTGTAGGGTATTGCCGAGACAACCGGGTTAGGTGGGGATTCTCCGGCAATAGTACAAGCGATTGCGGCGATGTTCAGTCAATGAGCCACCTTTTGACGTACCCTAAATGCCCCATTCACTGCACACAAAACGATCTAGAGGAGGCAAACCACAGGGCAGTGGCCGTGGCCACATACTGGACAAAATTGTTGTAGTTAAAAGACATTACGACTCGAAAAGAAAAAGAGGATGTGATTTGGTCACTCACCTTCTTCACATGCATCTCCCAATGGCATTGCCTCTGCTTCGGCGTGGGCAGCCCCAAGCCGCATATATCGCATACAAATTTGCCAACACCGGCGGCCATCTTGAAATTCAACAACTTATCATCCTCAGACAAAGGGATTAGTAGAAACTTGTCATATAACTCAGCTTCGTAGTCGATGACTTTGTATAGTGATATCGCATCGGGTACGGGCTCTTTCGGTACGAATTTTATGATGTGTTTCTCTTTCTTATGCTTGACCATCTCACGGCTAAAAAAAGTAAAAAAAAAAGGGCATTTATATATACGAGTCATGTATTTTTGTAAAAAATAATTTGATTTATATAAAAGGCAGGGAGATTATACAAACTACAGCTCTAGACGACGGAGGAAGGAATTTTAGGTTTTATGATTTAGGACGTGCAAGCGAGCATAGGATCACTTGGTTGTCTGTCTGTCAAGATCCCTTTTCTCAGGAACGCGTAGAGGTATCAAACTGAAATTCATATCAAATACTCACTGACCCTTTGAGCTGTGAAAAAATCAAACTTCTAAGCCAACGGAATCAAAAGCTACAGAATTTTCAAAAGCTAAAAATAATAACAAGTTATCATCATCATCATCGTCAATAAATCAATACTAATAATAAATCTGTCATCATCATCATCATTTCGAGTAGGTCAATCGACCATACACACCCTGATGTCAGAGTTCTTTGGAACCGCCTCTCGGCCTCTGACGTGGTTCCTTTAACGACTACCAGATGGAAGCCGGGACCACCGGCTTAACGTACCTTCCGAAGCACGGAATCATCTTCATTATCAGACAATCAGGTGATTCAAGCCTGCAATGTCATAACCAAACTGGAAACAACCAAACAAAGTATGCTTCCGGTGGGAATCGAACCCACGACCCCCGGGTCAACAGGCAAACGCCTTAACCACTGGACCACGGATGCAGGTATGATATGATGATGATGATGATGATGATGTGGATGATGATGATACTTACATACTGTAAACAACTTCTTCGCATATCTTGCAGGTGTACTGATACATATGATGCTCCTTAGTATGCAGCTCGTAGTCCTCAGCCGTCATGAATTTGTCTTTGCATATCTGGCAGAGATGCTGGCCTTTGGTCTAAAAGTCAAAATTCAAAAAAATTTAAAATTCAAAATAATTTACTTGCACAAAACAGGGTATATGAGATGTTCTTAACAAAAGGAAGAAGAGAACAGCCTATTTTGCTATCTTGTAATATCATGCAAATTTAAGTACATAGAAATACATAGTCAAAAATAGTTAATTAAATTAAAATTGTCAAATTTGAATTGTTAACTCAATTAAATTTACAATTATTTGTTCCAATGTCATATTGTTAGTAATTGTCTGTCATTTTAAAAATTCTTTTATTGAGTAAAAACATTTGCCCAGGAGCCAATTATTTAATTGTCTTTTAAAATTGTTATATGTCAAACAAATTTAACACAATCATTACTTGTAGGTGTCACGGTCAATCGACCATGCACACCCTGGTGTCATGGACATTTTATTATCAGGTCCTTTTTAGTCTCCACCACAGGAGCACGACCCTCTCTGTACTACTAGGGCCATACTTGGCCAGAGCAGCCAGAGGACATTTGACAAGACCTTATTTTGTCCATATTCAATTTAATGCGCTTTATCTTTATCATCTTTATTTTTGACTAGCTGTTACCCGCGACTTCGTCCGCGGTAATTTCTGTCATTATGATGAATTCGTTTTTTATCTGTATAGATGATGTAAAACATTTTTTATTGATGCTTCGCTCCTATTGGTCGCAGCGTGATGTTTTATAGCCTTAAGCCTTCCTCAATAAATGGACTAACCAACACAAAAGGAATTTTTCAATTTGAACCAGTAGTTCCTGAGATTAGCGCGTTCAAACAAACAAACAAACTCTTCAGCTTTATAATATTAAGTATAGATTGAAAAAAGAAAAATATACGTATCTAATATTTTTCGATAATCTATAAGAAGGACTTATTATTTTAAATGGTATTATTTTAGGAAACAGCTTGTTTCCTATTGCGTCCAGTCTCGGAAATCCTTCTAAAGTACTGTCGCGAAGCTCCCAGAACAGAATAGTCTAGAACTTTTCCGAACATTGTCTGTCGCGCTCATACATCTTCCATCCTGCTCGCACATATGTGTTCTATCCCGCTCACACACATACTCGAATATTCTGGAATGTTTTGGTTGTCGGGACCGGAAGTATATGGAACTTTCTAGAGACCCATAAGTCAGTATATAAGGGAGCGGACGTGGCGATCGTCAATCAGTTGACCGCGAGTGTTCTTAGTGAGCGATACTAATACGAGTGATTTGTGTGCGACTGATAAGTGATAATTTCTACGACCACAGCAACGGACCAGGACTACGAGTGCTTTGCGTTTTGGATATTCCACGTGTTGGAAGACCAGTCAGTGTTGGGATTCCGTAGTGAATAAATTCCCTCTGAAGAGTTTGGTGTTTTACTCCAAATCCTGAACCCTAAACACGTAACTTTAAGAAAAAAAAAGTCTCCAGACTGCCTTCCGAAGCACGGAATCATCTTATCAGACAATCAGGTGATTCAAGCCTGCAATGTCCTAACCAAACTGGAAACAACTAAACAACGTATGCTTCCGGTGGGAATCGAACCCCCGATCCCGGGTCAACAGGCAAACGCCTTGACCATTGGACCACGGAGGCAATTAATAAATTAGATTGACGAGTCCCCTAGATCTCACACTATAACAATTCTTTTTATAAGGTCGAAGCTAGGCTCCCTCACCTTTTTCATGTGAATATCAAAGTGCGCCATCAGCGCGGTTACGCTCGGCATGACTTTTACACATATACCACAAGTGTACAATGCCTTCGTGAAGATTGGATGACTGATCTTCTTCTTGAACACCTCTTTTTGTTCGTCTTCGGTTAACTCTTTCACGTCGTAGTTTAGTAACGCTCGGGCTTTGCTGTAGAATAAATAGTTAATAGATTCAGGTGTTACTTTGCGGAAGTCAAAGCTACATTTACTTTGAGATAATTTACTTTGCGTGCTTCCGCCACCAGTTAGTTCATGCAAACTATTGCTGGCCAACTCCCACCCACTACTGTTAGTCCCTTCATGCCCGCCACCAATAGTTGATGCATGCAACCCTGGTCGATACTGCTGCATCCGTTGAGGCTGCAGCAGGAGGGTGGGCTTGGCCAGCAATAGTTTGCATGAACTATCTGGTGGCGGAAGCACGCAAACTAAATTGTCTCAAAGTAAATGTAGAATAAATAATAAGATTTAGGGCCTGGTAAGGTCAACTTAGCCGTGTGGTTTCCGGCAGAGTAGTAGGACCACTCCCAGTCTTCCCATGGAGGTCTTAGGAAGCGACTTAGGAAATACAAGCTAAACAAAGCTCATAAACATCAATAAGACCTCTCCAACCCGTCTGACCAGCGAGGAGAGTGTAGGCAAAATCCTCTGTCTGCTCTGGCCAAGTAGTATACAAGGATGGGTCTCCGGCTCTCTCACTCACCGAATGAAGCATAGGGTTCTATGGATCTTAGTTATCTGAATAAAATTATTTTATTTTTATAGAAGCGATAAAGGTTCTACTCAAACGTCGATTTTCTGTGAGATCGTGGTCCTTTCCCGGACGAGCCGGCCCATTCATGCTACTAGCAAAAATGAGGCTGGTTTTATAGTGACGTGTTCGCCAGCGCGGTTGATTAGCGTCTCGGGCCACGAGCTATGAGTGTCAACGGATCGTTACATAGTAAAATAAACCGCGCGGATGGCCCGCGCTGACGACATTTCGGCCGCGCTTATCAACCGCGCGCGGGCGAGGAGTCACAACGTCCAGTGTGCGTTACACAGTCACGCCTATCGGACGAGCGTATGCACACTGCCATCACGGCTGTACGACGCGGCAAACCGCATGGCACTAAACTCGTTTTATAGTTTCGATCGGGTTATACGCGTTTATGGGCCGCGCTTGCCATCCGCGCGGGCTGTAAGCGCGTATGTAAAACCAGCCTGAATTTTGCCGGTAGGGTGGCTCTACCACGACTATTCTCCTCTCCATTTTATAATATGAGTCTCTCCTCTTTATAATAACTCATCATCATCATTTCGAGTAGGTGTCACGGTCAATCGACCATTCACACCCTGGTGTCAGTCTTCGGAACCGCCTCTCGGCCTCTAAAGTGGTTTTAAAGTGGCCTTTAACGACTACCAGATGGCAGCCGGGACCACCAGCTTAACGTGCCTTCCGAAGCACGGAATCATCTTTTCTATCAGACTATCAGGTGATTCAAGCCTGCAATGTCCTAAACAAACTAGAAACAACTAAACAAAGTATGCTTCCCGTGGGAATCGAACCCACGACCCCCGGGTCAACAGGCAAACGCCTTAACCACTGGACCACGGAGGCTGTTATAATAACTGGAGATATCAAATAATGTTAAAAAATTACTCACGTATGCCAAGAGTAGTCGCAAACTTCCTTCTTTACTTTCACCACTTTAGGTTCCCCCTTCTTTTTCTTCTTCTTCTTCGGCTTCACCACAGGTTTGACTTCTTCATCTGAATTCTCAGATTCTGGCTCTTTCAGCCCTTTGAATATATCGTTCATATCGATTTCCGGTTCAGGTTCCTGCTGTTCAGTATCTGCGTAGGGGAATAAAATATTTGAGAGTTGCCTGTTCAGGCGTATGACCTTGGTGCCATCACCAAGGTCATACGCCTGAACAGGCAACTCTCAAATATTTTATTTTATAACAGCAATAACCCAAAAATGTATCCATACACATTTTTGGGTTATTGCTGTTTCACCTGCATTAAACGGGGCGCTACGCGAGCGAGCAAGACGACGAACATCCTTATCCTTATCCTTTCCTTATCCTTACTAATATTATAAATGCGAAAGTGAGTTTGTTTGTTTATTTGTTTGTTTGTTACGCTTTCACGCCGTAACTACTGAACCAATCATCATGAAATTTTGCATACAAGTTCTCTGGAGTACGGAGAAGGACATAGGCTACCTTTTATCCCGGGAAAAAGTACTATTCCCGAGGGATCGACATTGACGCGTGCGGAGCCGCGGGCGAAAGCTAGTACCTAAATATTTTCCTAAAGCGTTATTCATACCTCGTTCTGGGTTTTTGAAAAAAGTTTTCTACCGCGCGATTGAACCTCTAAACTATATTGATATCCTGGAATCAGAATCCCTAATCTATACTAATATTATAAAGCTGAAGAGTTTGTTTGTTTGAACGCGCTAATCTCAGGAGCTACTGGTTCAAATTGGAATTTTTTTGTGTTGGAGAGTCCATTTATTGAGGAAGGCTTTAGGCTATAGATAAATCTCTCCATTGACATACAAACATGACTTAGACTAAGGATAAATAAATAATAAAAGCAGAAAAAAAATATATGTATATTTAAAAATGACATAAATCAAATGTCACCCTAAAATATTAATAATAAAAAAGAAAAGGACTAGTGTAATACTTGCGCAATACTATAGGATCACAAACTATTCCTCAAATGGACAAATATTACTACTAATAATTATTTTTTAAAACTCCCTTGCCGTTCCAACTTTATTCCTGCGACACCCGACAGGGTTCATATTGTACCTATTTAAATTACAGTGCAGTGGCTATATTGTAAAAGCTGATGTATTGTACAATATAAAATGCATATAAATAAATTGAAATATAATACATCACGCTGCGACTAATAGGAGCGAAGCATCAATAAAAAATGATTTAAAAAGGGGGGAAATTATTCATCTATACTAATAAAAAAACGAATTAATCATAATAACAGAAATTGCCGCGGACAAAGTCGACAGCTAGTGAAATATAGAATTGCAAGATCAGTTGAAAATCGAAAATAAAATTAGGCTTCCCATACAAAGTCGCCGATCAGCTGGACGAATTTCTATGGAAGGTCAAATTTTTTTTTCGTTTTTTACATTTTTTTCTTGCAATTTTGTGTTTTACGAAAAACAATTTAATCATAATCACGTAAAAATAAATAGACCTCTCCAACCCGTCTGGCCAGCGAAGAGAGTGTAGGCCAAATCCTCTGTCTGCTCTGGCCAAGTATGGCTCCGGTAGTACAGAGAGGGTCATGCTCCTGCAGTGGAGACTGAAAAGACCTGATGATGATGATGATGACGTAAATATACTTACGTAAATCTCCAATATTATCATCTGGGATGTCGGCTCCCAAATCAGCATTATAGTCGTCATCTAACGGTGGTGCGGCCTCCGGGAGCTCTTCCGGGAACTCCCCCATCTCTCCCTTGATATCGATTACAGCGCTAGCATTTACCATGTTCAATTCTTCCTTCATGAGATCTGAATTATCTGAAAGAGGGTAAGGTAACACAATTTTATTTTATAAGATTGTTAATTTTATTGTTTTTTCTAGTGCAAGCAAATTTAGCAATATATTTTTTTTTTTTACGTAAAATTATCCTTGTTAATATTATAAATGCGAAAGTGAGTTTGTTTGTTTGTTTGTTACGCTTTCACGCCGTAAACTAAACCGATCATCATCAATTTTGCATACAAGTTCTCTGGAGTACGGAGAAGGACATAGGCTACCTTTTATCCCGGAAAAAAGTACTATTCCCGAGGGATCGACATTGACGCGGGCGGAGCCGCGGGCGAAAGCTAGTGGAAATATAAACGATTGAGTATTGCTAAACTCTTTGAGTGTCATTCCGATTCGCACTTGGCTACTTTTATTTTTTAGCCGTGTGGTTTCCGGCAGAATAAAATAGGACCTCTCCAAGTCTTCCCGTGGATGTCATAAGAGGCGACTTAGGAAACACAAGCTAAACAAAGCTCATAAACATCAATGAGACCTCTCCAACCCGTCTGGCCAGCGAGGATAGTGTAGGCCAAATCCTCTGTCTGCTCTGGCCAAGTATGGCTCGGGTAGTACAGAGAGGGTCATGCTCTTGCAGTGGAGACTAAAAAGACCTGATGATGATGATAGTTTATTTTTACAAGCTTTTATTTACTTTCACCTGTCCCGACATTTGTAGTAATGAAATCTTGCAAGTTAAATTTGATCTACTTCCCGGTTACTGATTGAGCAAAAATTTTGTGTATATCAGATGACAATACAATAATCGTTGTGCTGGTCTGATGATGAAGTTGGAAGGTAGCCATAGGAACTCTTAAACTAAACAAGGTACACCAATCGTGTTTGGGCTCATTTGATTTGTCTTGGCAAGCACTTTACAGTGTGGATTTATTTATAATAAAAGCTTTTCACAAGAATACAATTTTTGAAAATGTATTAATATTCAGTCAGTTCAAAAAAAATAATTTAATATTTAATTTATTCAGTGCCCATTCTCCCCTCCCCCCTCCTCTCACTTAACAAACTTAGCTACGCTTTTGCAAGGTTACTAGGATAATGTCGAAATGTAACAGATATAATGGTGAGCTTCATGGCGCAGTGGTTAATACGCCAGCCTGCGGCACGAGGATGCCCGGGTTCGATCCCCGGTCAGGTCAAGATGGAAAACAATATTTTTTCAGATTGGCCTTGGTCTTGGATGTTTATCTATATATGTATATGTTATAAAATATCGTTAAGGTAGTATCCCATTACACAAGTCTCGAACTGACTTTGGGGCTAGCTCAATCTGTGCGATTTGTCCTATATATTCATTTATTTATAATGTCTATTTAAATATATAGGGACATATCACACAAATTGAGCTAGCCCCACAGTAAGTTGTGGACTTGTGCTGTAGGATACTAAGTCAACGATACTATATTTTATAATAGATACTTATTAGATAAACATCCAAGACCCAGGTCAATCTGAAAAATATCGTTTTCCATCATGACCTGACCGGAGATCGAACCCAGGCACCCTCATATCGCAGGCTGGCGTGTTGACCACTGCGCCACGGAGCTCGCCAATTTATAACTAACCTTCCTCAGAAATACACAAATTGTAGATTGCTGATCTCTTTGGTCTAAAAATGCCCAGAGAAGACTCCAGGCTCACCCTACTCCTATCGACCGTGAGGATATCTGGTAGATTTACCTGGAATAGAATTTAATTACTTCATCAACACAATCGGCATTGTCAGTTCCCAACTGCCTGTCTGGTGGTGAAATTTATTATTTATTTATTTTATTTATTTATTTATTCATCAAACAAACACATAATCTTACATTATATAAAAATGAAATGAAATAGAATTTTATTCAAATTTGGATATCATGTATCTCTTTCTGAACGTCATATTATTATTTTTAATATTTGCAAAATCGATAATCTACTAGCGTTTCGAAACGACCACTGCTGAGAAGAATACGCCGAAAGAAACTCAGTCCAGTATTGGTCCCTACGTGCCTGAAGGGCTACACTTTAGGGCAGGTATAGCATCCCTATACCTTCATTCTCTTCCTATCCTTCCGACTTAAAACTGCTTCCCATGTGCAACAGCATCGGCAGCACAAGAAACTAAAGAAACTGCATTTGTCAACCCGCCTGTGTGGTGAGCATGGCAATATCCTCTTATTGAACGAAATCCTTGGGACATACATCATAAGCTTTTTCTTTTCTGACAGACCATCATCGGAGCCATTCTCAAAGTGTGCTCCAGGGTTCCAAGGAGGTCGGTCCCAATTTTGAGGCAATTTGCATATGGGTATTGATTATTTTGATTTTCACTTTCACTCCCCCCCCCTCCACGTCGTCACACAACAGACACTGTACGACATATAGTTTAGGGCTATAGCGCCTACTATAAATAACAATAAAAAAAAAAAAAAATTTTTATTCAGACAAAAACGTCAATTTTGTTAGTAGCACAGAAACTTACAATCTATGTTAGTATATCCTTTAATTTAAATATTTTCTCGACCCACTGGGCGACCCTGAGACAACCGCGTAAGCATGTATCCAGTGCCGCACAATGGGACAATCAAATTTAGTACTTATTACCTTCAGAATAGTGTTGGCACTTCCGCGTACTCTATATATACCATCCTGAATATCGAATCCGTTGATAGGAACGCCGCAATACGGGCGATACGATTGGAGATATCTCTATCTCATATCTTGTCTAAGTATAACGACATCGCTGTCATCGGATCCGATATTCAGGATGGTATAATACCCCCTCTAGTTTCATCTTTATTTTGCAACACCAGACAGTGGCGAAAATTTTTTGAGAACCACTAGGTATAACCTTATCCTTACTTACTAATTTTCTTTGTTTGTTACGCTTTCACGCCGTAACTACTGAACCGATCATCATGAAATTTTGCATACAAGTTCTCTGGAGTACAGAGAAGGGCATAGGCTACCTTTTGTCCCGGGAAAAAGTACTATTCCCGAGGGATCTACATTGACGCGGGCGGAGCCGCGGGCGAAAACTAGTATGTTAATAATACTACAGGTTACATTACTAACTTCCTTCCTGACCATCATTATTTCTTTTAAAACATAGAAGGCCCGTCTCGACTTCTTCCTAAATGTTATAGCCTTATGGATGTGACTCTTGCATTCAACACAGAAGTAGTTCGGGTAACCATCATTTTTGGTGGCCTGGAACAAGAAAAACACATTTGCTTTTGGATGTGATAATGTCTTATAATATTTTTTTTTTTGTTTTATTCTGCAATCAGCGATGCTGCACTTTAAGCAGGTTTGTTGAGGGCCGTGTTTCGTTTGGAGTAAGTCCTCCAGCGAGTGACTCTACTCATCATTTATACATGGCAGAATGTCTTTCCTTTTTAGCCTTTTTTGATATGATCGTGTTGTCAGGCCAGCTGCCAGCTCATTCAGGTGGACCTCCAATTTCCCCTTGTATTTTATTATAAATTAACGGTCACCAGCTGCACACACGAAAAAGTATCAAGTTCTGCGTGCAAGCGATTGCACAGAACAAGCAAAAGAGAGGCATGATCGGCCTAAGAGCTGGGCTCGTATGCAACACTTAATTTATTTCTTTTTTACTTGATTTGCCAATTTTTTGGCATACGCTTATTAAAATAATAAAAATAAATAATATATATAGGGACAAATCACACAGATTGAGCTAGCCCCAAAGTAAGTTCGAGACTTGTGTTATGATACTAACTCAACGATACTATATTTTATAACAAATACATATATAGATAAACATCCAAGACCCAGGCCAATCTGAAAAAGATCATGTTATGTATTGATAAGTACATTATCAATGTGATAGTTGGATATTGTAAGTGTGGGTACTTTGTTAATAAATTAGTTATGTTTCGACCTACAACTTGGTGGTATCATTTAATGGCGACGTGGTAAAATTAATGTAATTTGCGTGCATAATGGCGTCTAATATTGTTAATATTGTGTTTCCTGGACAGTTTAATCCAAAGACTGATAAGTGGTGTGAATATAAGGAACAACTGCTGTGTGCGCTCACGGCGTCGGGCGTCGGTAACGATGCCGACACAGCGCGTGCCATTTTCCTGTCACAATGTGGAAAAGACACTTATTCGCTAATTGCGTCATTGTTAGTGCCTAACAGACCTACTTGTGTTAGTTTTCAGGACATTTTAACAGTGTTAGATACTTTTTATGAACCTGAAGTGAATGAGATTCTACAGGCGGGAAAATTTCACAATCGAAAACAGTTGTCGAATGAAAGCATTCAGGATTACGTTGGAGCGATAAGTTTGTTAGCCGCCAAGTGCAATTTCACTGATTTAAAGCGCCAGTTGCGAGACAGACTAGTGTTAGGTGTGCGTGATGATCGTCTGCGCCGTGATATGTTGAAGACAAAGGATCTCAGTTATGAGAAGGCCTTTCAGATGTGCCTCAACTACCAGACGACGTTCAGGGATTTTTATCCAAATGAGAATACTAGTACTGATGGTTCGAAACTAACTCCGTCCAGTGTCACGGAATCGATGGACATTGACAAAATTCTGTTGTCAAAATCAGGATGTCGGCACTGTACAGGCCAACATAAACCTGGGGAGCGTTGCACATTTATGAAAGCAAGATGCTATCGCTGCAGGAAGTATGGACATATTGCGCCTGCGTGTACCAAGAAGTCTGGACAAGTGCATCAGTTGGAAAGTGGTGATTCAAATGCTGCTAGTAGCTCAAACTTGATTGACAATTTGCCACAAGCTGGTTCAAACACAGGATATATGACAGGCATTCACAGCTGCTCTGATCATCATCTACAACCAATTAAGGTGAAAGTAGTCATCAATGGAGCCCAGCTTATCATGGAAGTCGATTCCGGGGCTTCTAGGTCTATTATCTCTGAGGCAACTTACCAAACTCTATGGAAAGCACCACCACCACTGAAGACAACAAACTTAAGATTAGTGACATGGACCAGTGACCCGTTGAGGGTGTCGGGCATCATCCAAGTTCGTGTGGAGCTCGGCAATAAGGAAGCTCAGTGCTCATTAGTGGTTGTGTCAGGCAAGGGACCAAGCCTGTTAGGTAGGGACTGGTTCCAGCCTCTAGGACTAGAAGTGGCAGGGTTATGTTGGACTGAGAATGAAACTAAAAACTTTGTGAGTGATTTTCCTGACTTATTCAAGGAGACATTGGGTGAATATAATGGTCCGGAGGTGTCCTTAACTCTTCGCAAGGATGCTTCGCCTCGATTCCTTAAGGCTCGACCGGTGCCATTTCCTTTGAAGAAGCAGGTAGAAGATGAGCTCAGACATATGGTGGATGCTGGTATTCTAACGCCCGTGACCTACTCTAAGTGGGCAACACCACTACGCATTGTTAAAAAGGATGATGGCTCACTCCGTATATGTGGGGATTATCGGACAACAGTTAATATGGCTATTGATCCTGACACATACCCTCTGCCAGCTGCTGTAGAAGCCTTTGTTAAGTTAAGTGGAGGGAAAGTGTTTAGCAAACTAGATTTGAAGCTGGCGTATATGCAGATGAAGGTTGATAAAGACACTTCGTTGCTGCTAACCCTCAATACACCGCTAGGGCTGATGAAAGTTAACCGTCTGGCCTTTGGTATCAATGCTGCACCAGGTATATTTCAGCGAGTGATGTCAACAGCTCTTGCTGGCATGGAGGGAGTGGCATGTCTGTTAGATGATATAGCCATCTCTGGGAAGAATAGAAAAGAACATCACCTACGACTGCATATGGTACTTCATAAATTCAATTAAATGGGTTTAAGGTTGAATCTGAAGAAGTGTGTGTTTGCTTCTAACAGTATTCAGTTTCTAGGCCATTTGATTGATGCAGAGGGGTTACATCCATCACCAGCTAAGGTCAAAGAAATCAAGGAGAAGCCGGCACCAACTGATAGAGAATCCCTTCGTGCCTTTTTAGGATTATATAATTTTTATGAGAAGTTTTTAGTGAATAAGGCCCATTTATTGGAACCACTGTACCGCCTCCTTGAGAGAGAGAGTAAAAGACCGTGGGTTTGGGGTGACCATGAGCAGAGAGCATTTGACATAGCTAAGGATCTGTTGTCATCAGACTTAACCTTAGTGGGCTATGATCTAAATAAGGAGCTTATATTAATAACAGATTCATCCAGTTATGGTCTGGGCGCAGTTTTGGCCCATATTATGGAAGATGGATCGGAGAGGCCGGTGATGATGGCTTCAAGAACTTTACAGCCTCATGTGTGAAGATACGGTCAAATTGATAAAGAGGCTTTGGCTATTATGTTTGGATTAACAAAATTTCATGAATTTTTGTCTGGTCGTAAATTTTGTATAATAACTGACCATAAGCCTTTGATTGGTCTTTTTAATCCTCATAAACCGATCCCTGATCAGATTTCTCCTAGAATGTTGCGCTGGTCTCTCAAACTGGGATGTTATGAATATGAAATCAAATACCGCATGCATGGAGCAACAGAGTTATTATCCCTACATCGCTACAGTCGAGGGTATTGGGACTATTACAAGCCCCACATGCAGGCATAGTCCAAACAAAAGCATATGCCCGAGGTTATGTGTGGTGGGTTGGTATTGATCAGCAGATAGAGAGCACAGTGGCCGCATGTGAAAGGTGTCAGGCTGTTAGGAATAATCCTCCAAGAGAACCACAGGAATGGGTGGTTCCAGAGAAAGCTTGGAGCCGTTTACATATTGATTTTGCAGGCCCCTTCTAAGGCAAAACATTTTTCGTTATTATTGATAGTTACAGCCGGTGGTTTGATGCGGAGATTGTACACTCAATGGCTACAAGTAACGTTATTGACGTACTGCGGAGAATTTTCGCTTCGCAAGGCTTGCCTGACATCATAGTCTCAGATAATGGCAGAACTTTTACCTCAAGTGAGTTTAATAACTTTTTAAATGTGAATGGTATCAAGCACCTCTACTCGCCGCCATTCCATCCGGCTACTAATGGACAAATTGAGCGAGCGATACAATCTTTTAAAAACAAACTCAAGAAAGTTTCTGCCGATAACAGACCTTGGAATGTCAAACTACCAAAAGTCCTATATGAGCTTCGCACAGTTCCTAACAGTAGTACTGGAAAAACTCCAGCAGAGTTATTGAATGGCCATAGATTTAGAACGGCTGTGTCAGTTTTGCATCCGGACTGCACACCAGCACACATGCATGAACAGCAAGAAGCAGCTGCACAGAAATCACCAGTACGCTCATTTGTGGTAGATCAGTTGGTGCTAATATGGATGTATGGTCCGGGAGAGAAATGGCAGAGAGCTATTGTTGAGCATGTGGAGGGTCCAAGCTCTTATATGGTGAGAACGGAGGATGGTGAGCTGCACCGCCGCCACGCAGATCAGATATTAGCACGAGGAACAGCACAAAGTGCACCGGCAGTAGCATCGCGGCCGGCAGTTGCGTCACCGACGTGCTCTCAGTCTAGTGGCTCGGATGATTCCATCGTACTGCCACCGCCAGAATCATTGGAATACCAAATGACTTTTGATCAGTGAATTGTGCGATTGTAGTTATAATGTTAAAGTGATTTGTCAGTTTTGATTAATTAGTCAAATGTTTCATGTGTCATTTACCGATTTGAATGTATGTAATTAATTTATTAACCTAAAGATTTTGATGGTAAGGTATGTTATGTATTGATTAGTACATTATCAATGTGATAGTTGGATATTGTAAGTGTGGGTACTTTGTTAATAAATTAGTTATGTTTTGACCTACAACTTGGTGGTATCTTTTAGATCATTTTCCATCTTGACCTGGCCGGGGATCGAACCCGGGCACTCTCGTGTCGCAGGCTGGCGTGTTGACCGCTGCGCCACGGAGCTAGCCAAATTATATATTGCAGGCCTTCTTAGGCTACAGTAACTGCTTTCTGTCGGTGGCCCATATGACTGTTTGCCTAGTTAGTGGTCTATGCTTTGGAAGGCAAGTTAAGCTTCTGGTCCTAGCTATCATCATCAGTGGCAGTTAATAAGCTATGACAAATGCCTTTAGGCAGCTTGAAATATCTTCCATCAGCGGTGGCCAATTACACACTCGAAAACCAAAATAATCTTAGTGGCATGTGCCAATCAGTCCATGTCTCACCTTCTGTCGTGCCCTAACTGCCCCACTACTTGTATGGTACAGGATCTCAATGAGGCTACTTAAAAGGCGATCACCGTAGCCAAGTAATAGTCAAAAGAAATGTAATCAATTGAAACCATTTCAACTTAAAAAATGGTATATAAATAAAACAAAATCTTTTATGTCATCTTCTAAAATTGGTGTTATGAGGAAATAGGAGGGCTGTACTTCCATACAACCATAGTCCCCTGATTTCTTGCTGGATAGTACCAGTAGAGCAATGATTTTTTACCAAAAACATCTATGGATATATTAGCATATCCCTATGTTTAACCGGTCAACTACCAAGCGTCCCAATAGGGAAACATAACAATAGATAATCAATTGTATCTGCATTTCTCACGATTGATGAGTTAAATTTCTTACATAATTGAATTTTATTTAAGGAGATAATAATAATAATAATAATAATAGCCTTTTATTCAGATATAAATATACTTAAATTTTTATACAGTTTTGATTTTTATGTTATTATCTGTTTGCCTTATGGCAAAGGCCTCTCCAAGCTCTCTCCATGTCTCTCTTTTTTGAGGAGATATGAACTTTCAAAAGCCTGAAAAATTGGTAAGAATTTCCGTTCTGTTCAATCATCAACAAAACTAATTTGACACATTTATATTAGAAAAAGAAAATATAGAAACACAGCCACAGCTTATTTTAATTTTTTTATGAAATAATAAATTAAATCTGTTAAGTTTTAGAAATCAGGGGACTACAAAGCGTTAATTTTGTGTACTTTTCATAGGTATTTTTGGTCAGAGCTGCAGTCTCTATCGCACTCTGGGTTGTTTGGCACGGCGCGACAGCAATAGATTTTACAAATACCTATATTTCAATTCTCTTGAGCTTAGTGTTTCCTCTTAAGGTGCAATTGAAAAACTGAAAAACGTCATGCCCTTTACGGTATGTGTACCAATGTGTTAAACCGCCCTTATTTTATAACAGTACTACATACCTGAAGTCCGGTAAGTGTCTCAAACATCCTGTACCAGTTGTCTGGTATCTTCACCAACCTATTCTCAGTATTTAAACACGCCCGACAAGCCTTAGTGTCCCGCATTTTTGTGGCTTTATTTCACTTCACTTTAAACACTTCTAAATTAGGCCAAATTTATAATACATGTTCTACATGACGAAACATTGATTATGCGTGGAAATTACTTGAGACAAAACAAGTAAAATTGTAAAAAATAGCACTATTGTGTTTTTATTTTCACAACACGTATTTTGGTTTATTTTCAATGTGTGACTTTGACATTTCATCGCATCATATTTTCATCGCATTATTATTATTTTTATTTATGGCTTTCACGCGTTACGTATTTAGCCAGTATCAAGTATAAATGAGTTTTCCCGCGCTTTTTTCTAAGTCTTGTTATCAATGAAACGATGGTGTAGTTCATTTCATTGACTCTACGGAGCCCCTGGCGACAATTCCCACGAATCCACTGGCTTGATCACAGACGCAACGAGGCGAGGCGGTCCACCAGCCCGCTAAGTAAAAGCTCACTACAGCCGCACTGTGACAGTTTATTTCGGTTATTCCACACATTGTTCATTTATAACACCAAATTACACCGATTTCACATTATAAAGTCCACTAGAAACAATTTACAAAACAATCCAAAACACAAGCCGTGCTCTCCGTCTAAATTCCCGCCAAGAACTCCTCTCATCGCATTATATTTGACGTTTTTGACCTAAAGCGCCTATTACACTATCCAATTTTTAGGAAACCTAATAAGGAAATTGGAATATGTAATCGCTGTTAGAATAGATTGGATCCGATTTAGTCGAGATCGGAGGTCCCGACCGCTCTGTTTCCTAAATTGTCTCCGATTTAGGACAGTGTAATCGCAACGCTACGATTTAGGACGACTATTTGCCGGCCCGCGCTTGGTCGAAGTGGACGTATCGGCAATGCAATGGCGACTGTTTCGGAAGCGGCAGCATTGGCCACCGAAAAAGAAGTGTTATTACAGATAATCGAAATGTATAGCGAAATGCCCTATCTTTATAATAAAAAACCGGCCAAGTGCGAGTCGGACTCGCGCGCGAAGGGTTCCGTACCGTTATCTATAAAAAAATCATGTCTGTTGCATGGGAGCCCCCCTTTAATATTTGTTTTATTTTTATTTAATTATTTAACTAAATATCCTGTGAATATTTCAAGCGTCTACCTGTTGCCGTTATCAATATCGAGCAAAAACAAGCAAAAAAAAGCATGTTTGTTGTATAGGAGCCCCCTTCAATATTTATTTTATTCTATTTTTTAGTATTTGTTGTTATAGCGGCAACAGAAATACATCAGCTGTGAAATTTCAGCTTTCTAACTATTACGGTTCATGAGATACAGCCTGGTGACAGACGGACAGACAGACAGATAGACAGACGGACAGCAGACCGATATTAATAGGGTCCCGTTTTAACCCTTTGGGTACGGAACCCTAAAAATGACAAAACCTTTTTTAATAAGCCATTGAATACCAGACATAACAAATCGTCAGGCTCAATTTTTTTCTTAACCTTTAGCTACTGACGTGGTTGGTATAGAACGTAAGTACTGACGTGGGGTCTGAGAGGCCCGCAACTTTCAGCATATTAAAAAAAATATGTATGGGTGCTATTAACATGTTACGTTTATGTTTACATCAAATATGCTTAATTGAATAAAATTAATCAAGTTTTCTAAATTTTTATTATTTAAATGATGCTTATACATATCAATTAAATCAAGGCGAACATTTTTTGGCAGAAATTACTTGAAATCACAATTTGCATTATAAGTTTTTAATTTTTGATCAAACTAACATAATCAAAGTTTATTATACAATTTTAATAACTTCTCTAAGCAACTAAATACCAATTTAACTTATTACTAAAGGCGGAATAAAAAACTGCAAGGCACCAAATATGACAATTTACGCACAATCAGGGTAAATTTCCTTAGCGCATTGAACAGTGACACATTTTTTTACATACATAACATGTATGTGTTGACTGTCTCCAGAGTTTTTGTCGGCATGTGTGGCACATATTCCTTTATTTCTAGACATCTTCTGAAATTTTTGGATGGTTAGGCATATTTAAATCCAGTACTCTCGTCAAACTTACACGTGGCAGTTTTTCTTTCAATTCTCTTCTTTTCATATGTTGTAAATGTTTTTCCAAGTCTGAGGCAGAAAGTGATTTATTGTCATATCTATGTTGCTTTGAAACCAATACTTTGTCCATATTTTCTGCTTTTGAACCCCTAAAATCCTCACAATTTATCCATAAAGACACGTTGACTCAAAATAACAATCATCAAGTGCAACAACTCTTCCGGTTTTAGAAAATTGGAGACTACCTCCGGTATCGCTAGCACGTTTCCTTCCGTAAGAAGTACTGGACTCTATTTTAGACTACCTTATCATATTCTGCAAATAAAATTACAAAATGTGAACCTCAACAACGTTTCAAAAAGTTACGTAAGTACTGAGGTTGGGTCTGTGAGGCCCACGAAAAAGTTTGAAACAAATTTACTCACCGATATTGCGCGCGCCGACATGTATACCGACTTTGGTGGCCTCCGAGCGACAAAACTCGAAATTACAAGAGGCAGCGTATGCGTCGCATGCGGGCAAAGGAAATGACAGGATATTATTGCTTTCGCTGGGCCTGAGAGGCCCCCACGTCAGCAGTTAAAGGTTAATGATAAATTTTCTTTAACCCAGCATTTTCTCTTTTTCCTTTTTCTTATATCTATAATAGATATAAATATAATAAAAATATATACGGACAAATAATATACGGCGCCCGCCATAAATACTCTTTCAAATTAGTGATTGATAGGGACGTGCAACCCCAGCGCAATCGGTCGATGGACTGTGCGTTGTCCCGATTTAGGAAACAATTTAGTGTAGTGTGATCACTAGCTTCCGATTTAGGTTCCTAACCGTTCCTAATTAGAGTTTCTAAAAATTGGATAGTGTAATAGGCGCTTAAGAGTAAGAGTTTTTGACTGATAGTGAAGGCATATTTACACAGTGTCAGTGCACAAGCATAGAGATAATATAATCCTAGTCAGTATCGGCTTCAGTGCGACTGACTTCAAAATTTCGTATGCGAATTTACAAGTCAGCGCTGACTTCATAACGTTGTACTGACTGTAAATTAATTTACATAGGGTTATTTTCGGGTCAGCGCTGACTTATATCGAATTCGGAGTCAGTCACTGACCCTGTGTAAATCAGCCTTGATGTGTAAAGATCATCTATAGTAAGTGTTGTAAAGATTGGCCATTTATGCCTTGGTTTTTACAACGCGCTGCCTCCGACCTATATTCGTAAAAAAGGGAAGTAGGGATATATTGAGATTTTCAAAACAGAGGGCTGCACACCCCTCTGTTTTGAAAAATCTCAATATATGTTTAATAACAATTAAGGAATTATGGTTGTGTGTCATGCAAAACTCACCAGTATTTTTCACTAACACCACTATATTCACTATCAACTTACTTAAAATTATTGTAATTTAATATTCTGACTGGATCGTAGTGAATGATGGGAAATGAAATGATGGGAAGGTAAATCTCTCTGTGTCGGTCGGATGATCAAATTAGTTTGCACGATATTTCTACGCATGGTTGACAGGACGCCCTGACTTAGACACTCGGATATCCCATCACTGGATCAGATTGACTCGTACCTTTCATCCGTAGATTGTAGGCACCCAGTAAGTTCAAATCCTTCATGTCGAAGTCAAAAAGGACATTGGTATTTTAATACCCACTGTAAACTATGCGAAAGATCTATCGCTTTGACGATAATTCTACCTCATGACCCACGACACGTGTTCGAGTACTGAGATATCGCAAACTGGTCCAGATTAGGCTCGTACTGATGACCCGTAGGTTGTTAGCACCCAGTAAATACGATTCCTCTATATCGAAAACCATCGTAACCGTTGAGAAAGAACATTCGTTTAGTGAATATTTTATAGCAAAGTCCACGGGACGCCAGCTTTGAACGAATTGTCTCGATACTGGTCCAGATTAGGCTCGTCCCGATCACCCGTAGGTTGGTGGGTACCCAGTAAATGAGACTCTTCGCCGACATTGATATAACATATGATATCCTCCGGGATTAATGCTATAGAACATCGCTTTATACCAAACTAATTTAATGTTCCAAACCTTTTTAGAATGTTATTTCCCACCAAAAACCATATCACTTTGCAAAATAAATTTAAAATATCACTTTATCCACTCCGCACATAATCACGATCCTTGTACAAATGCGATTATGTGAAGTGAATAAAGCCACGATGAGTTAGTGATGTAACATTACATGGTAGTAATAAACAATCGTTCATTTAATAATCGATTATCGAATATCAAATAATATTCATGTTTTTAGTATTTTGAGTGATGAATTGGTAAACCGTATACTACTTCACATCTAGTTTTAATTATGACATTTACGATTTTCAAAGAACATACATACATATTATCACGTCTTTAGACAGAACTTACCTAGGTTTATGAGTCCTAAAAGCTACGTTTAACATGTTTGCGGGTATGAAGACGGAAAAACGGAATCAAAATAGTGACGGGTTGCTAGCCGCATCGCCTACTAACATGATTCGCCAATGACTTCCATTGGCTTTAACGATTTAAGCGGGAAGATAAGCAGCTGGTACGTTCTAAATGTTTTACTATGGAAGAGTTTCAAAGAAGTTTACTCGTAAATTGTTTTGCGAATATTATTGTATCGATTCCCTGATTTGTACAGTTATCGAATTTAAATCGAATAAAACTATCACTATTCAAGCACTATGATACATTTTGCTAAGTCTGCAGCGTTCCCACGCCATGAACGTAACATGATAATCAATCGTCATAGCGCTTTATGCTACTTTACAAAGAGAGGTTCTCAAACCTATACAGTTGTTAAGGATGGTAGTTTCTTAGTGCAAATATCTATAGTAAAATACGAAATATTATTTTTAATTACTATCCATTCCGATTGCAAAATCGCTTAACCTATTTATAATCATTTCGTGTAGGTAACACGGTCAATCAAACATGCACACCCTGGTGTCAGAGTTCTTCAGAACCGCCTCTCGGTCTCTGACGTGGTTCCTTTTACGACTACCAGATGACAGCCGGGATCAACGGCTTAACGTGCCCGCCGAAGCACGGAATCATCTTTATTTTCAGACAATGAGGTGATTCAAGCCTGCAATGTCCTAACCAAACTGGAAACAACTTAACAAAGTATCCTTCCCGTGGTAATCGAACCCACGACCCCGGGTCTACAGGCAAACGCCTTAACTACTGGACTACGGGGGGCAGTTAACCTGTTAATAATTGTGGTCATTACTAAACGAATACTACATGTTTAGATTGGAGGTAGAAATATAACTTAGTAATGAATGTCTAAAAGTTATTGCTATCGTTAATTTGCGATATTGTACTCTCACAGAGTTGTATTTTTGTAAATTAATACAAGACGTGATTTTAGTCTTACCTATTACCTATACACTACATGATAATTGGACAAGAATCATGTTAAAATTATTGCACTTAATGTGAACTCACCTTTATTACGTTTTTTGTGTATTTGAGTGACTGGAGAACAACTTAAAAAAACTGACTTTAAAAAACTTCGTATATTGTAGCAATATAACAAATTTTGACTAAACTACATACCCTTCTTTCAGCAGTAGGGTAATAAATTGAAAAACATTGCGGTGCTTTGTCGGTGCCTATTGATAAAGGCGGCTAGTTTTGATGATCGTATTTCATAGGAAGTATGCAACATTAAACTTTTGTTTACGAGTTATACTTCCATTAAGTCAGCGTTTTGGATATTTTAATATAGTTACAATAAAATAAAGTGCTTATACTTTCAAAAATACAGAGTTTGTACACCATTTAGCCTCATTCATGTAACAGAATTGCTAACTGTTATACGTAAATCGCGAGTTTCTTTGGAAAACCTAAAGGTTTACAATGCCTGTAAAATTATTGACGACTAAGCTAGAACGCATTATTTAATTCGTTTATTGGTATTCTGCACCCCAAATCAGTCTTACGCCTAGGCTAACCAACCGGGTTAAGCTCTGCCAGCACTGTGTGTCGTTTATCTTCCTACGAGACCTCTCTGCTCGTCGATCAACTTTATCGTCAATCAGCTGTAACCACCACGAGGATCTTCGCACGTACAATCATGTTCGTAAGTTTGTTACTAAAGTAATATTATGTCTTTTAATTATTGTGTTTAAGTCATTGTATAATACTTGTGTTATAACTAATAACTTACTTGCAGGTCGGACACGGAGTACTATGCCACTAAACGCTATGCTAAGGGGGTAAAAAAACTAAATAGAGACGAACTTTTCGAGACGGATGAAGATGCTGCAACTACTTCTGGAATAAGGTATGTATCTCTTCCTAATCTTATCTAACCTTAATTAAACTATGATTTTGTAGCGATGTAACAATAATGGATGTATGGATTCTAACCAACAATCCTATAAACACAGTTATATGGTAATGTAGTATTTATCTAAAGTAAAAGCTTTACAATTGTTGTTGATTTTCGTGTGCGATTTTCAAGCTGCCTAAAGGCATCTGAAATATATTAACGATTGCCATCAATGATGACAGCTAGGACCAACGGCATGACATGTCTTCCGAAGCACAAAGCTTTGCAACTGTACAAGATTACATAATTTACGTAATTAACTATTAAAAATATGTACTAATTTCAGATCGAAACAAGTGACTTCAAACCTCGTGAATACGCGCGGAAAAGCAAGCGAGAAAGTCCAGCCTGCAAACAACTACGAATCAGACGAGGATATTACACATAAAAAGTAAGTACCTATGTACTTAACGTTAAAGTAATTACGGTAATCATATTCTCGTACGAACTTGTTATCTAATTTTTAACCTATCTACTAATCATACTTTCCTTTCCTAATAATAAATGCGAAAGCTTGTATGTTTAGATGTTTGTTACTCAATCGCGTCAAAACAGCTTAACGGATTTGACTAGGATTTTTACATAGACTTACTTTCATCCAGGATTAAGTACAGCTCCCACAGTATTGATATTAACGCGTGCATAGCTGTGGGCGACTGCTGTCAGATTTTTCAAGCTGCTTAAAGGCATCTGACGTAGGTTAAGCATGGTACATGATGGTAGATCAATGATGGTAGCCTGGACCAACTGTTTAGCATGTCTTCCAAAGCACAAAGCTTCACAACTGCACATAGATTACCAAATTTACGTAATTTAAATATATATATATATACTCATTACAGATCAAAACCGGCGCCTTCAAACCACGTGAATAAGCGTGCTAAAGCAGACGAGAAGGTCCAGCCTGCAGGATACTACGAATCAGCCGAAGATATTACACCTAAAAAGTATGTACTTAAATTTTCCTAATATTCCTTCAAGCCAGGAAACGCAATTCTGAAGACACAATTGTTATATGGCCCCATGGGGCAAGTTCGGACTTGAGTGAATATTTTACCTATCTACTAATCGTACTCTCAGTTCCTATTAATACTATAAATGCGAAAGTTTGTATGTTTAGATTGTTACTCATTCACGTCATATAGCTAAACGGATTTGATCTGGATTTTCACATAAGCCTACTTTTATTCAGGAAAAATAGTACTGTTCCCGCGAGATCGTCATTACCGCGTGCATAGCCGTCGTTGACAGCTATTATTTCAATATAGTACTTACTTATAATAATTACATTCTAGTTTAACCTAAACGAACTACAGATAAAAACTACTTTTAAATAAACATTAATAGGCGAGTAATTAGTTCTAATTTTACTTATCTCGTTTTCAGATCAAAACACATCTCGAAGTCTACGTTAAAACGGAAGACAGCAAGTAAGAAATCGGCGACGGCAAGGTTTTCCGGTCTGTTCGACTCTGACTCTGAAGAAGAAGCTGTGATCCAGCGTAAGGCATCTAAAAAAGAGGTTTTGCAGTCGGCGCTAACGCGAAGAGTTGCAGACGGTGTCTTGCGTCGCACCGCAAGTCTTGATGGTGACGTGTTTATCGATTTAAAGGTGTATAATACAGCCGATATCGTCTCTGTAGACCCAAAAGATCGCTGGCAATACGCGGTTTTATCTCTCAAATATCTATCTGATTCTGACGCCACAGAATTGGGTCAATTAAAAGACTTTATTAAAATATGTAAATGCCGCTTTACAGAAGAGGGTAAATTTTTTGCTACTAAGAAGTTTTAGTTATAATTTCTTGTTTTATATTTTGTTTCATGTTTTGAATAATATATGATAATATTACTTATACCTATTTTTTTCAACCAGTCTAATTGAAAAGTTTAACAAGTACATACAAAGCCATTTAGATAATACTTGAAAATCACTACAGATATGGCAAATAGAACAGTATACTGCACAGTTTGTGATATATCAGTGAAAAGTAATGCATTCTCAGGTCATCTGAGAAGTAAAATACATAAAAATAATACTTCCATCGAAGTCTGTAATGGTATTCAAAAGATAGGCACTGCGTTCAGAAATAGGATTGCTTCTTATAGAGTGCAACCGATATCCACCAACGCAGGTGTAAACGGTGGCGAAAGCAGTACTAGTGGTACACTGCCAGCCAGATTTTTACGCGATTTAATACCTCGTGTGGAAAAGCTATTAGCTGCTAGGCAATCCACCTATAATTCTATAAAAGTTAACTTTGAATTGTTTGCAGAATTCAATTTGCCTTCAAAATTAACTAGCGAAGTAAAATCATTTGCTACAGAAAACGTCATATTACATAACAATTATAATTTTCATGATATTTTTTCTAAAGCAATTTATACCATTGTTACAAAGATAGACGAGTTTCAAGAAAAAGATAATGGTTGGGCTTTTGTACGTAATTTGTACTTAGAAATAAATATAAACAAATACAATCCCTTGAGAGCTGCACGGTTTATTGACTTGCCAAATTGTATAAAGCTAAAACGTGCATGTATAAACATACAGAATAATGATGCGTTTTGTTTCTTATGGTCTGTAATGGCAGCGTTATTTCCCGCTAAGAATAATCATCATCGAACATCATCATACCCCCGTTATGATAATTTTCTGAATACTAAGAATATGACGTTTCCTGTAGGCTTCTCAGACATTAAAATCTTTGAGAAAAACAATCACCAAGTTAGCATTAACGTATATGGTATTGGAGCCAAGTCAAATATTGTTGGGCCCCTTTACAAGACAGAGCATAAAAGGAAACATCATGTCAATCTATTATTATTAGAAAGAGGTAAATTTAATCATTATTGCTTGATAAAAAATTTGAGTAAATTACTTAGACCTCAGTTAACAAAACATCATGGTAAAATATATTTTTGTGACGAGTGCATGATTTTTTTTAACACCCAAGAGAATTTAAATGTTCACATTTGTAGTGGTGTTCGAACATTATTACCTGAACAAGGGTGTGTAATTCAATTTAAACATTTCGAAAGGATGCAAGATATGCCATTTGTCATATACGCTGATTTTGAATCTTTATTAGTACCCCATTCGAAAAATAATATCGAGTCCGATGACAAATGTACTACAACTTTACAAAACCATGTACCAGCTGCATTTGCCTATTACATTGTTTGTTCATTTGACAGCTCACGAAATAAATACGTAACTTATAGAGGGAAAGATTGCGTTGCAAAATTCCTTGAACTTCTCGGTAAAGATATTAAGCAAATACATAAGGTATTAAAATATCCCATTTCTATGACCTTATTGACGTCACAGGAACAGGAAAGCTTTGAAAAATCTAAATATTGCTATCTCTGTGATCAGTTGTTACTTGACGACAGAGTCAAAGATCACTGTCATCTAACTGGAAAATATCGTGGTGCAGCTCATTCTTACTGTAACTTGCAATATCGCTTACCAAAATTTATTCCAGTATTTTTTCACAATCTATCCGGATACGATAGTCATTTGTTTATTCGACAGTTAGGAGATATGCCAGGCAAAATAAAAGTAATTGCAAAAACTAAGGAAAACTACATTTCATTTACCAAATTTTTTAATACCGGTCGTCAAGAATATTTACCAGTACGGTTTGTAGACTCATTTAAGTTTTTAGGTACAAGCTTGGAAAAACTCGCAGCCAACTTAAATGAAAACGATTTTAAACACTTATCATTATTTTTTCCGAATAAAAAGCATTTTGATCTATTAAGACGAAAAGGGGTATATCCGTACGAATACATGACGAGTTGGGATTCCTTTGAAGAAAATAGTCTACCACCTCGAAGCTGCTTTTACAGCCATTTAACCAGTAGCATTATTAGTGAATCTGATTATCGTCATGCTCAGCATGTTTGGAAAACATTTAGTGTAAAAAATCTTGGTGAATACACAGATTTATACCTTAAATCAGACGTTATATTACTGGCGGATATATTTGAACATTTTCGACTAACTTGTAAAATTAATTACAGATTAGACCCCGCATTTTATATGACGGCTCCTGGACTAAGTTTTGATGCAATGTTACTCATAACGAAAGTAAAACTTCAACTTATAGACGACTTGGAAATTATACGCATGATTCAAAAGGGTATTCGCGGAGGAGTGTGTTTATGTTCAACTAGATATGCTAAGGCGAATAACAAATATTTGGCTAACTATAATTCAAGTGTGCCTGACAACTACTTATTGTACATTGATTGCAATAATTTGTACGGTTACGCTATGTGCTCTTATTTACCATATTCAAATTTTCAGTTAATGAACAAAAAAGCTATCGATGAACTAAATATTCTCGACGTACCAGACAATGCGGACTACGGCTACATTTTGGAAGTGGATTTAGAATATCCAGATCATTTACACGACGTTCATAATGATTTCCCATTTTGCCCTCAAAAATTTACTCCTCCAGGTTCTAAAAATCCGAAGTTAATACCTAATTTATATGACAAATTTTATTACGTAATCCATTATGTGCATTTGAAAACATGCATACGACACGGATTGCTCTTAAAAAAAGTTCACCGAGTAATAAAATTTAAACAACATCCCTTTTTGAAACAGTACATTGATTTAAATACCAAATTACGACAACAAGCCAAGTCTGCGTTTGAACAGGATTTTTTTAAATTATTAAATAATAGCGTTTTCGGAAAAACATTAGAAAATTCTGAAAATAGAGTAAATGTTCACTTAGTTAATCAATGGACTGACACTAGAAATATTACTAAAAAAATATTTACAGCAGAGCATCTTATTTCACGACCTAATTTCCATAGCTGTACAATTTTCGCAGAAAATTTTGTGGCCGTACAAATGAAGACAGAGTCGGTTATGTTGGATAAGCCTATATACATAGGATTTTCAGTTTTGGAGATATCTAAACACCATATGTATGACTTTCACTATTCTGTCATGAAACCATTTTACGACAAAAAAATTAAAGCTTTGTTATACAGATACTGACAGCTTGTTATATTGTATAGAGACAAAAGACGTATATAAAGATATAAAAGTATATTTTCAATCATACTTTGACACAAGTAATTATGAGAAAAACAATCCGTATAATATTGTTTGTCAGAACAAAAAAGTTCCTGGTTTGTTTAAGGATGAGTTTGGAGGACAACTAATTATTGAATTTGTGGGTTTGAGATCAAAGCTTTATTGTATTAAAACCCAAGATAGCGAAATAAAAAAAGCTAAAGGTGTAAAAAAATCCGAAATAAAAACTCTAAACTTTAAAGATTATAATAATGTGTTATTGTCTAATATTTTTTTAAGAAAAAGAAATATAGTGTTTAAATCTCTAAAACATGAACTATTCACACAAGCTATCGACAAAGTAGCTTTATCTTCAAATGATGACAAACGTATAATATTAAAAGATAAAATAAGCACCATATCCTGGGGTCATAAATCTAGTTGGTTTTGAAGTAGACTGGTTGAAAAAATATATAATTACCTACGTGAGTATGTAATTTAGGAATATGTTAGATATTTTTTATATAATTATACCTATACATATCTAACTATGTTCTAATCAATGTAGTTTTATTTATGCTATCTTCCCTGTCTTCAATTATTTACTTAATTAATTAATATTATGCTTAGTAATAAATATAAGTCTTAGAGTTCGATTATTCATTGAATTATCTACCTATGTAAATTAGCATGTTCTTTTTATATTTGAATAAAAAATGTAATAAAAAAAAAACGTTGTTTAACTTTTAAATTCGTCCCGAATTTTAATAAACCCGATAGATATATATTCTTATTCTATTGTCTTCATTTAAAGCTTAGTTTTGCCATGCTTATCAATGTAAAAATAAATAATTTGTTTCTACGTATGATGGTACTTGGTACACTAACAACTCATAGTTGATTTTTGTGATGAAAACTTTGTGATGTATATGAAATACTTAAATCTAGATAACATCCAAGACCCCAGGTAATTTGAAAATACTATTTTACATCTTGCCTAGGCTGGGAATCGAACCCAGAACCTTCTGAGCGGCGAGCGAGCATGGTAACCGTAACGCCACAGAGGTTGTCTAACGAGACATATAAAATTGGAATATTATTCAGCCGCATATGAAATGTGATATCTACCTAAGTACCTAGTTAATAAGTAAAGGCGATGTGCAGCTTGAACATGTCTATTCCTGTTTATTTAGGTTGCGAGGAACAGCATGTTTTGCAATATAATCATATTTTATTTATAAAAGACTCGTGCTGTATAAAATGGATTTTCAGTTGTACATTGGACAGCCAAACTGCGACACATCATTGCCCACTGCATCGATTCACTACCACGACTTCAAGTTTAAAACTGAATGTAAGTAGACATAAGTTTATAAATAATGCTTAACTGATAATGTATTTTCAAAATATTATTTGATTCCTGTTATTTAATTTATATTTTGTTCTTTACAGATCATGTCGGACTCGCAAGAAACTTGCAGATTATGCTCACAATACGGTGAAGATCTCAACGACGGTGTTACAAATTACTCGTACCTTCAAGAATTAAGAAATCGCGTTGCAGAGCTAAGTAAAATAGAAGAAAAGAAAGAAGCTGCAAAAAAGAGAAGTGGAATATCATCCTCCTCTTTTGTTATCAGCAAAGCGAGAAAAGGCATAAGGATGATAAAAATTCAGGTTTTGGACTTGGAAAACGTTGGTGGTACTTATTCTTCATCGCAGTGCAGTGATAGTAGTGAAAACGTTATGCTTAGTGCGCAATATGTGTTGACTGATACTTTTGATGAAATTATGGACCTTACGGAAAACGTTATTAGTAAAATTAGTAAAAAGATTTCTAGTGATAACTTTTAACTATAGTATATTTTATTATGTATAGTAGAGACAGTTTTACAAGTAATTTAAATATTAATAATTATGAGTGTTAACTTGCGTTTCCTAGAGCTTAAGTACTTAAATAATTTATAATGATACTTGTGTTCTCTAATTTGTCAAATATTTTTATTTAATTTTTATTGAGAAATAAATATTAATTTAATATTGTTGGAAGTATACTTATGTTTTGATATGTTTTAAAATTTGAAAATTATATTTAGAAATAGTTTATAAATATTGTGAGTACGTCTTTTTTCTGTGGAAACAAAATAAAAAAAGGTATTATTATAAAGTTATTTTATTTTCTAACAACCATTTCTTAATACATAATACATTTTTCAATGCACATTGTTGTGGGTGAACAAAACAATTTAATGATAATAATTCTTTACAATATTTAGCTTGAAGCTCTTTAAAATTAGGAATATTTTTATCTGTTATATCTAGAACATTTTTGTGATTGCATAACTCCCGCACCCACGTGATCTTTTCTTCGCCTTTCACTATAATTTTTCGATCATTTAAATAAGACTTTATAATCCTACGAAATTCCTTATAATCGATATATCCTTCGCTCCACCGATATCCCAAATGTTTTTCTATCCACCAAACACGCTTCCTTTCTTCAGGGGTAAGTTGGGAGAAAGCATACGGTGGCTTTATTAGGAATATGTGAGTATGTTCTTCAGTAGCTATTGCGAATTCCTTTACTATGAATTCATTACAAGGATTTTTAAAACCTTGTAAATCTACGATAATTGTCTTATTATTCATGATATCTTTTTAACAATGCTGCTCAGAGGTTTGTATTCGAATATACAATCGTTTAATATCAAGCAATACGCTGCCGTCTGATCTGGTATTTCTTGGTCAGTTTCAATTTCAACTCTCACGTCTATAGAGCCTTTTATAGTCTCCTGCTGCCGGGAACAGTTAATTACAAATAATGGAGCAATATCTCTGAATTCTTTCAAGCTCAACAACGGTTCCGCTCGACGTCCATAATAAGACTGTTGAAATCTTGCATATTCTTCGTATAATAAAGAAAACTTATTTTCTGAGAAACTTATGTTCAATCCTTCATAAGGGTAGTACGAAGAATTTAAAAATACTCTTATGTCACGAACATTGCAGTGATCGAATTCTGCCATAGACATTTGTGTTTGATGTTTACGATTCGTTTGTAACGCAATAATTACAAACCGAGGTTTTTCCATCTGGGATGTAGTTTTAATTGCCCAAGTATGTTTACGAGTTCTGGGGAGTAGTGGATATTCATATAAATCCCAGTTCCGAAAAGCTAATGTTATAGCACGATCTTTTTCTAAATGTTTTAATAAGGCAATCCTTTCACGGTCCGATACTTTGACGTGTGGAACTCGCCAAACTATTTTATTAATAACTATATCGTCTACAATTTCTTCATTATCCAATTTTAATGCATTGAGGTTACTATTGCTTCTTAATAACACTAACTCATGTTTTGAATTTATTATGATTTTCTCATAATCTTCTGCGAAACCTAATATTTTGTTAAGTGGTATTGAAGCAGAAAATAAGCCGTTATCAACATTAGTTGTGCCAGTAGGAGACCACCCCCACACTTTTGCAGGTTTAGATTCATTTTCATTTAACGATAGATATGATTTCATGGTGGTGGTAATACCAGCATTTTTTATTCTATCAATTTCAACTCCATTTAATTCATACCGAATCTCTTGGAATATAAACAGAGCAGGATTATTCACAAAATTTACTCTCGATAGTTTTTCTTTAGTTTCACCATTGTATAATTCTACTTTGCCTTCAATATACAAAGTGCTGAGAGCGGGTAACACATACAAGTCTTGCTGGTTAATAGGTATTCGAATCTCATCATTCTTGTTAAAACTTGTCACGTACGGTCTGTACGAATGAAATTCGAAACTCTCGACGCTGTTGTCGTAGACCGTAGGCTGAGATATATTTAAAATATTCATTTTAATAAACCTACTAATTTTAAAAACTTTTGATTATTTTTAGTAAGCTTCTTTACTGATTGGAGAGGTGTTCTTTTCCGGGGTGTTTTCTTGTAACTAACTTGATAACAAGGTGTAATGCGGTTTTTATCAAATTTTATAATTTTTTTCTAAAATGCAAATAAAGTTGAACCTCCTCACCGCGTAAATTGATTTGATTGTTTTCAGCGTCCAACAATCTTATATTTAGAGCAGTAATTGAATTTTGGTTCACTGGGAAATAGATTATATTCTTAGGTATTTCGATTATGCGATAACCAGGTGGCACGTTAGGGACAAATTCGTGAATTATATGACTAGCTTTTCCGTTCACGAAAGATCCGCTCACTACATCACATTCGATGCGCACGAGGGTAGTTGATAAAATGCTGACAGGATAACGAGACACGGTACTTTTATTGGCTTTTACAGTCTCCCTTCCAAAACCCAAAATCCTACCAATTGAATTACTTTTCTCGAAATGAACATCTTCAGAACAGAAAATATTAGTTTTCAGTGTATTATTATTACAATTTAATTTGAAAAATGCGTTTTTAATATTACTCCTTAAGAAATCATGAATATCTTGAAGTTCATAAGATCCTTCTGGGATCTCGATAACTTCATTTCCATAATAGAATTTATTATTTCTCTCGTCTATATTAGGAATCGAATTGAATGTAGAAAAGTATAAAAGCCCACATTCGTAGTCTCCACATAATTCTAAAGTTGGTGAATAGTTTGTAGTCAATGAGCCTCCTACACCAGTTATTGACACAGTGAAAGACATATTTGTACTAATATTTTTTTATTTTAGATTTTACTTAAATACATTTTTCCAGAAGTCAATTAAAAAATTCAAACAATGATGTCCACAATTTGTGGAACTGAAGTCCTGATATTGGATGTAGTTATAGTTAATAGTTGTATTTTTCAAATATTTTAGTAACTCTAATGGTGGTTTTAAGTTCCCAAAACTATCAAAATATTCAGAATAATTATTAAACTTCACGTAGGCTACCCAGTGAGTTCCAGGATTTTTACAACTATCTAGGTTGAGTATTGCACACTCTATTTTTCTTGGTTTTGTTGGTAAGGTATCTCTCATAAACACACCGCGAAAATAGGGTATATCGTAGGCATACTCTATTAAATCTAAATTAGTCAGTGCCCGCTTAGGTAGCCTTTTCATTAGTTTTTTGGACTTTTAAGATATAACCCCGCTCCTTTTTTATTCTGCTTGATGTACAATCCTTTTCCAAGAGCAACCGCTTCCATTATTTTATTGTGTCGTTCAGACTCTTGAAGATTCTGTTTTGCCACTTTGTAATCATTCACAGCTTTTGCTATACCTGCAGCCCCGCCTGCTAGTGAACCGAGAGCCGATAGTCCAGCGAAGATTGGAATCAAAGGCAAAATTCCACCACACTTAGGGATGGGAATATAGCGTGGCAAGCGCATGCCACTTTTGTTCGTAAATATTTTCTTTGCAGCTGCATAAGCATATTTAATAGCAGTGTTTTTGTCTTGACATTTTAATTTTTTTAAACGTGATTGTATATTTTTAACAATTTTCATAAATGATCGCGCTCCTGCGCCTGTTTTTAATTTCGCTTTCATTGCATTTTTTACAATCCAAGAAGCAACTTTTTCTCTTTTTCCAGCGTTTTTCGATTTCAATCTTTGCTTAGCCATGTTTAAAAGTTCTAAATCAGCTTTATGTCTAACGTTTATATCACTGTTATTATAAGCGATATCGTGATGCATACAAGCTTCGTCTAACTGATTAATACCTCGATCACCTCTTAATAACCGTTTTTGTAATTTTGTTCCTGGACCGCAGAACTGGTATCCAGGTAGATGGAGCTCAAACGGTAACCTATCAATTAAATTGTTAATAATACCACCTCCTTTCTTCATTGATGAGAACCAACTGATACCAAACACTCTAATACTTGGCTTATATTACTGCAAAAGTGCACTTTTGTCAACCCAACTGTTTTCAGCATCACTTAACCCTAACCATTTTACAAACAATTTTGTTCCTTTTCTTTTTATAACTTTTTCAATGAGATAAAGATCTGGGAATTTAGTCTTCTGTAACTCATATCCGTAAAATGTTCCTAAAATTAGTTGCTTGTCTGTCCTCTATTTGATAAGTAGGTGGTTTCGTACAGTTAACTTTTTTAACAGTAAATATTTCCGTTGACCAGTTAGGAGTGTAACCTTTACTGAAATCTCCTTTATATTTACTAATTCGAACATGATCACCAATATGAAACAGGGGTTTTGTAAGAAGTTGTTTTTGCGTTTTATTTATATTCGCTTTAACCAAAGTCTGATTAAATTGGTTAACATCTATTGGTTTAAACTTTGTTATTCTATGAGTAGTGTTGTTATAACGTTGAACAACGGACTTCAAATTATTCCCTAACCATTGGTACCGCCCGTAAAGACTAAATAATTTGTAAAGGTGACATTTTAATGTTTTGATTACTCGTTCAACCATTGATGCTTTTTTTTACAGAATAAGTAGAGTAATGGTTTATTTTATATTTGTTCATTAATCTTCGAAATGCTTCATTGTAAAACTCTTTCCCTAAATCTGTTTGCAAATTGCTGGGTTTTCGGGATGACTCAGTCAATATACGTTGCATAGCATTCGTAACAAAGTCTTTTGTTTTTGCTTTTATGGGATTAACCCAGACGTATTTCGATAAAGCATCAATAATAACCAATATATATTTGTATCCTTTATTAAACTGTGCATATTTTTGCAAATCTATAAGATCAGCTTGCCATAAATCATCTATCCCTTTTATAATCGTACAACGACGCGGGAAATTCCTTCTCGCTGGCTTATGGAGCTCGTCAACTATGTTTTGTTTACTCATTTTTTATTTAACTTTGCTAGTATTGAATCTATATCAGCTTTTGTATAATAACCGATACTTATTTTAGACATAACAGCTTTTTCCAAACTACTGAGGTAATTTTTTACATTAGTGTTGATTTGTTTTAATTCAGCTCTTAAATCTTGAATTTCTTTATCCAAGTAAGCTTTGTTGATAGCGTCGTTGTCTTCCTCTGGATGCAACAATCCCTTTAACCTTGAAAGTTTTAAATTGAAATCTCCTGTTTCCGACTTGGTTAATGTATCGCTTACGGCGTCAATATAATCAGAAAATCTTAAACGTTTATGAACGTGATGACCAAATTTGTCTATATTCATTACAGTACAGTATATAGATCGGATATTGTAAATAGACTGATTAAATTTCTTAATGCATGCTCTTTATATTTCTATCAATAATGCCTGCTTCTTGTAGTTCCTCGATGATTGAAATAATCTCATTATCTAATCCAGTGTTGCCTGCATCTCTTGATGCAAATAGTAACTGTAATCTTTCTACTAACTCATTGGGATCATTCCAATAAATCAAATCAGTATTTTTATTAAAGCTTTTCAAAAGTTTCATTCCTGTCCCCTTTGAAAGACTCTCGGTACTAGTGGTTACACTTCTTGCAAATTTGAATAAAGGTTTAATGATATTCATGTATTTGAAACCTTTGTTGCTATTAATAGGCTTCTTTGGATCAAAATTACGTCTATGAGCATTTGTTTCGATAAGCAGCAATTTATAGTGCTGTAAATCTTCCTCTGTTATCGTCTCCATGTTTGGTACCTTCTTAAATAGTAACTCTTTTAAACCAGGCGACTTTTTAATAATACGTGTTCCTATTTTCCATGTTTGGTCTCGGTCAAAGATACGTGTGTTGCCTAGCATGATTTTTCCACGATCATGTCTAATCCCAAATGGAATATCGGTGATTGCGTCGGATGTCCATGATAAAGTATGTTCATTAGAGTTTGGTGATGAGCAAAGAGATTTGAAGGACTCATCACTCATGTTATGTTCAGTGGGTGATACAGTAAGGGTTTTGTTAGGATTATGTTCTAGAGAATCAAAGTTTTCTTCATCGTGCTCTAGGTCGTCAAATGGTTGTTCTAAATCTTCTTTA
Source organism: Elegia similella (assembly GCA_947532085.1). Lineage (NCBI taxonomy): Eukaryota > Metazoa > Arthropoda > Insecta > Lepidoptera > Pyralidae > Elegia > Elegia similella. The sequence continues at coordinate 4,153,556 of OX383950.1, read as the reverse complement.
GTAATGTATGATTCCTCACTTTCACTAAACTTATTTCTTTTCATTGGGGATATATATTTATCCTCTTTTTCTTCATTTTTTCTATAATTTTTACTAGACAGTTGATTAAGCGGATCAACTATAGGTTTAAAAATAGTTTCTAAAGTCATATTATTCGTATTTTTCGTATCTCGTATCAAATCAACCTTTCTTTTTACAGCAGCTACCGATTTCACAATTTGTTTTTTTAGACTTTTCTCCTCCATTTTTTATGATACTTTCTTGTTCGGAACCTCAAATAAAATGACTTAACATAATCATGACAGCTTCTTATGTATGCTATTCTATAGCAATGAATGTATCAAATTTCATTCTATAACATCCTTTATTTCGTTCACAGTCTTTATTAATTACAACATACCCGTACGGTTCGTTCCAAACAGTAGAACACATTTTACGAAATTGAAGCCATGACATATCAGAACCCACGTGTTCATCATAAACATGTTTTAAATTAACATCATCCTGTTTGAATAATACAATGAGGTTCGAATTGTCTCTCACAAGCTGTTTTGGTATTTTGGTATAAGTTTGATTGAGATAAAAAGAATCAATATTTTTATGACGTCCCATAGCGAAATAGTCTCGAATATTATTTTGATTTTCGCAGGCAACATCATCAAATATTATAATGGAGTCTGGAGCGGCTTCATGTGGACTTAACACTTCGGTATTATGACTGTATTTGTAAAACGATACACCTGGTACCATAGTTAATACTTTCTCTAGAAATAAGTATTTCGGTTGGTATAAGGATTTTGAATACACGTACAGATTACGAAAGCGTAGTCCATTTTCATGCAACAATAAGCTTATTACTAAATTGGTCTTTCCACAATTTGATGGTCCGCATATGATGCAACGAATTGTATTTGGTAATAAGTTGCCGTGTCGTTTAACCTTACTCGTTAGCGTTGTAGGACAAATACATTGTAATTTTAAAGATTCCTTTTGTTTTATAAATTTCATTATTATGCTGTTTACGTGGCTTGACTGACGCCTGTGGTGTGTTTTGGCAAAATGAACAATTACCGTATTGCTTTTGTATTTATTATACTGTTAGGTTATTTTGTGTTAATACTTAGTAGTAGTAGTAGGCCTTAAGTAAATGATTTTAATCATGTGGAGTTTGAAACAGCGGGTGTGAACTGTAATTCCCGGACATCATTAATACTTCTAAAACGGAGAGGTGAGCTATTCTGTTTTGAAAGTATGACAGACAACCATAATTTCATTCCCTTTATTGAGACTTTCAAAACCAGGGGTCGACGGAGGCCCCCTGTAAAACAGGGGGTCGACTGAGGCCCCTTGTTTTGAAAGTCTCAATAAATACCTACTAAGGGAAAGTTAAGTGTTTCGCTTTTACAAATATTGGTCCTGCTAGGACGGAGGTGGATGGCGCCGTCATTCACCACAGTAAGAACCAGAAGTGATAAGTTTGAAATTTCGACGTTTGTAAACTATGCAGGTTAAGCGGTATATGGTGTGACTTCAGTTCCTTTTTCGGTCGTATTATAAATTTAAAACAATCAAAGTCAAAATTGTTTGGCTTTTGACAGTGACGGACCATAATTTTATAATTTGTGTCATTTTAAATAATATTTTATCGCCATTCCAATAAAAACAAAGTGTATAATGTATTATTAACAATTGAATTTGACAATTTTATTATGTGAATTAACATATTTATACCTTCAACCACGTCGTTTGTTGTCTAAATATAACCTCAAAATGAGTTCAATACAAGAGCGTCTGCAGCTAAAGCGGGTGCCTTTAGACACTTGGAATATACGGGAGCAGCTATGCTTAGCCTCCGCAGTGGTCAGAAGCGGAGACCAGAACTGGATGTCAGTTTCGAGGTCCCTAAAGACCATAGGAGAGGCAAATAGACCTGCTGATTGGTACTCGCAGAAAAGGTTTGTTTTGTTTATGTTATTAACTTCTGACACAAAAAAAGAGGTGTTCTTTTCATGCATTTGTCTGTCTTTATATTCAAATTAGTTTTATGGGTTAGGAACTTTCTAAATAAATAAGTAATTAATTTATTTAGAAAATTCCTAAGTGCAGTGGCTAGTAATTAATTTATAAATATTATGGCCATATAATTGCAGTAGTTTATATAGTGAACAACAACAAAATGAGTTGAGTCTGTATCTTATAATATGTTGTATGAGCTGAAGCTTTGATATGATATTTATTACATACATAGTATCACATCCTTATCCATTGTGAGGTAACCAGAGCCTAGGTCTATAAGGCCTGAAGGCCACATTCAGCATGTTGGTGGGCATTTTGTGGGAAACGGAATCAAAATAGTGATGAATTGTTGGCTGCATCGCCTATTAACATGAATCCTCAGATTTTACCCATTCCTTCGATCAGATTTTACGATCTGCGGGGAAAGAGGAGCTCTTCTAGGTTTATTCTTTTCTCCCAGACCAGCATGAAAGATCTTATTTTTATTAACATCGAAAAAATATTTGTTGTGGCTTTAATCACCTGATTGGCTGATAATAAAGATGATTCCGTGCTTCGGAAGGCACGTTAAGCCGTTGGACCCGGCTGCCATCTGGTAGTCGTTAAAGGAACCACATCAGTGGCCGGGAGGCGGGTCCAGGAATGATTGTCCGTGACATCTACTCAAAAAAAAAAATGTATTTTATTATATCATCCAGCTGTGCGGCCCAATATGGCGCCCTACTGGAACACGTCGAGACTCCGAAGCGTAAGAAGCGCAGCTCCGAGGGTGCAGTCGAGACACCACAAGAGAGCATTCTGAAGAGACTAACGCAGGAGCGGATAGTCGAGATACAGAAGAACCTGGCAGAGATGAACCAGCAGTATGACCAGCTAACGGTACATAAATACCAAATTAGTAATGCACAAGACTCGAATCCTCAAGTTCTAAGAGACAAGTAAAAATTGTACCTCTCCAACTCGTCTGGCCAGCGAGGAGAGTGTAGGCCAAATCCTCTGTCTGCTTTGGCCAAGTATGGCTCAGGTAGTACAGAGAGGGTCATGTTCCTGCAGTGGAGACTAAAAAGACATGATGATAATGATGAGTCAAAATTGTAGGGCTCTATTAGCTCAATTTGCTTGCAAATTTGCATGCTGTACAGAATGGCTAAGTAGGCTAAGCTACACTTATATGTATCATCTTTCTGTACCCTATTAAATGCAAATAAATCTTATCAATAAGTTCGGAGTCCCGAGTCTAGTTGAGCGCGAGGTCGTTCGACGACTCAGGCCTTTAAAACAGCTCGTCTTATAATGAATGTGAGCCTAAATTACGAATGAGTAAGGTTACCAAGAAGGAGCAGTCGCTGCGTAAAAGTTACGAGACTCTCATAAGCTATTTATAATAATTATATAACTAGCTTTCGCCCGCGGCTCCGCCCGCGTCAATGTCGATCCCTCGGGAATAGTACTTTTTCCCGGGATAAAAGATAGCATATGTTCTTCTCCATACTCCAGAGAACTTATATGCAAAATTTCATGATGATCGGTTCAGTAGTTACGGCGTGAAAGCGTAACAAACAAAGAAATAAACAAACAAACAAACTCGCTTTCGCATTTATAATATTAGTAAGGATAAGGATAAGGATTCACCCAGGTGTTGCAGTTGTCCATGGGCAGCGGTGATCACTTACCATCAGGTGACCCGCTTGCTCGTTTGCCGTCCTATAACATAAAAAAAATTATTTTAATAATGCATTTTATTAAATGCTTGTTATAGTTCCTGAAGCCACTTGGTAGTTCTTAAATATTATACCTACTAGTAGATATGGGGTATTTGTTTGTTGAATAAAGATAACCAGTTTTGCAAGGGTTTATTAGGGATGTCCTTGGGACATACTAAGGGGTGAAGGGTGAAACCACATTTACAAGACGAACACAGTCACAGATTGTGTGTGGTGACCATTACATAACTTACATATTTCTCAAGATAGAATCAGAATATTTATTTGCTTAAAATATGGTTCATAATATGGTGTAGAAATAAATAAATACAGTTCTGCATATTTTACCAATAGTGGCATGCAAATATACCACAGGTTTCAGTTTTAAATTAAAATCTGAGAATTGAATTGTCATAATACAAATCAAGATTGAATTGAACAGAAATTCAATACCGAAAAAATAAATGATATAAGAACAAACAAGAAATTAAATGTCACATTCGATTCAATGTCATGTTAATATACTGTTGTAATATTAAAAAGTAAGTGTCTCTGAGTCCCTTCTCATAAATTCAGGTAATAAACTCTGTGCATAATTTCCGCTTTTCGGGCAAGAGCTTGGCTCTTACTGTATCTGAGACGGATAGAATGGAGAGCCTGCATTATGTGTAGATTTTTAATAATATTTCTGATTACGTAAGTGTCTTGTTTACTTATAAAGACTGTCTAGCACAGTTCTAATTTGATATTATGTTATGTTTCGTGTAAGTTGGTTGGGAAAGTACATTTTAAAAGTATTTTGACGAAGCATGTCCCTGATTAATTTCTGTAAACTTTGGCCGATGCATTTATTTATTTATTAAACTTTATTGTTCCAACTTAAAATTGTAATAAATGCATGTTGCTGATAAATCTTTGATGATTTTTGACGAAGCTTGTGGCGGATGACCTGCACGCAGGGCTTGTTACCGGTACCAAATTCACATTATAAGTACCGGTAAGTACCGGTATTTCTATTATGTTATAATGTTAAAGGTAATTATGGGTATCGGTAATCTGGTAATTTAACAATATAATATTATTAAAAATTAAAGTTAATTTTACCGGTACTTACGCGTTGTTGCCGTCCCGCACGAAAATCGACTTCGAAACAACATTTTCGGTCCTCACTTAGCGCTGCACAACACAAAACATGTGCTTCACTGTTCGTTTGTTTTTCGTGTGTGTAACACTGGTGTTAGATTTTCATGCTGCATAAAGGCATCTGACATAGCTTAACGACTGCCATCAATAAATGATGAAAACAATAAGTCCCGATTCTACCAAGTACCGGTAAAATTGTATAATACCGGCAGTACCGGTACCAAATACCGGTAAAATAGTGTCAAATATTAGTTACCACACAAAACGATACCTCTGTTATTAACGTTACCAAATACATGGTGGAATTTTTATTGTTTTGGACCCTTAAAGGGGTGACTCAGACCATCAAAATTAACAATTTTTCCTATGGGAACAATGATGGGAACTTAAAAAAAAATCGACATTCCCACACAAACTGGCCGGGCGGCGGAACTCTTTTGTATGGAAATGACGAATTTTTTTTTGAGTTCCCATAAAAATTTCACCATGTATATCGGTACCAATCCATTTACCGGTACTGTAGTTTCCTAGAGATACCGGTCCTGGATTTTACCGGTATTCCAACCCCTGCCTGCACGTACTCCTTAAATGTAATGAAGTTTTAAAATAAAAATATGTATAAATTATGTGTATAAATACATTAAATTTAATATCATTTTTTTATGTGGCCATTCCCATAAACCCAATACTCAATATTAAACATACTAACAAACTTCTCTTATATATTTCGTTCCATGGGAGGATATTGCCATAATAAAAATGCGCTTGAAGTTTTTTAGGCTTCTTGTGCCCTATTGTGCCGGAAGCATTAAGCTGGAGAAGGATAGGAATTTATTGGAGCTGAGAAGGGAATGAAGGCATAGAGATACTACTCACACGGATGAATAGGAAAGCAGCTGCAACTACCAAACAGACAGTTAAGCATGACAACACTGATCATATGAATTCGTATCCTAACTAATATTATAAATGCGAAAGTGAGTTTGTTTGTTTGTTTGTTTGTTACGCTTTCACGCCGTAACTACTGAACCAATCATCATGAAATTTTGCATACAAGTTCTCTGGCGTACGGAGAAGGACATAGGCTATCTTTTATCCCGGGAAAAAGTACTATTCCCGAGGGATCGACATTGACGCGGGCGGAGCCGCGGGCGAAAGCTAGTCATAAATAAATACGGACAAATCACACAGATTGAGCTAGCCCCAAAGTAAGTTCGAGACTTGTGTTATGGGATACTACCTCAACTATACTATATTTTATAACAAATACATATATAGATAAACATCCAAGACCCAGGCCAATCTGAAAAAGATCATTTTCCATCTTGACCTGGCCGGGGATCGAACCCAGTCACTCCGTATCGCAGGCTGGCGTGTTGACCGCTGCGCCACGGAGCTAGTCTTATCAGTAACCTCTGTTTTCGTGTTAAAAAAATATTTTACTATTCCCAACAGAACGTCATAACGGAAGCCCAAAACCCTCTGACTAGTGAAGAGCGACTGCAAGAAATATGGTCGTCGATAGAGGCGGCCAAGCGCGCGAGAGAGCGCGAGGTGGCTAGACGCGCCGCCTGGCTGAAAGAGAGAGAGGAGCGCCGCGCGCGAGCAGACCGCACATGGCGCCCGCCACAAACCAGCGCATCTCCAAGTAATCATCATCATCATCATCATCAACCTATACTAGTCCACTGCTGGACATAGGTCTCTCCCATGGCACGCCACTGAGCTCGGTCTTGAGCTTTTCTTTTCCAATCACTGCCAGCAACCTTTCGTATATCGTCGCTACATCTAGCCCACGGGCGTCCTCCAAGTAATAACTTTAATATTTTTACTCAATCATGTTTTGAAATTCGAACATTATCTTCTTTGATATAAATCAACATTGCTGGCCAAATATCTCAAACACGCAAATACACGCCATCAAACAAACAAAAAATACAACATTTTATCCGAGAAATACAAGAAATGGCCACAGACTAGTCCACCATACTGTACCTAGAAGCAAAAAAAATAAGGATAATCTAAATATATATAACTCAAAGGTGACTGACTGACATAGTGATCTATCAACGCACAGCCCAAACCACTGGACGGATCGGGCTGAAATTTGGCATGCAGGTAGATGTTATGACGTAGGCATCCGCTAAGACAGGATTTTGATCAATTCTACCCCCCAAGGGGATAAAATAGGGGATGAAAGTTTGTATGAAACTATACTTCTTAACGCGAGCGAAGCCGCAGGCAAAAGCAAGCGATCTAATCCCGCCCGCTTGAAATTTTTTCACCTTATTTTATTTCTTAATTTAATAAGAGTTTAATATTTTTTTCTTAATCCTGCTTCGTATTTTGAACATTATCTTGACAACCTTATTTAATATAAATAGACATTTAAAAAAAAAAAAACTTTTATGGCGTTTGGATGACTAAATACACTCCATCAAAGTTCTTTTTATGATATAAGACTTCAAACGAGCAAAGAGTCACCTGATGGTAAGCGATCGCCGATGCCCATGGACAACTGCAACACCAGGGTGTGACAGGAGCATTGCCGGCCTTTCAAGGAGTTAGGGGAAGGATGGGCCTCCGGCTCTCTCACTCACCAAACGAAGCGTAGAAGCGGTAAAGCTTCTACTCAGACGTGGATTTTCTGTGAGAGTGTGGTACTTCCCCGGACAAGCCGGCCCATTAGTGCTACTAGTAAGAATTAATTTTGCTGCGCTTCCTAGAACAGTGTCAGAAATCGACTTAAACTCTCTTTATAAGTACGTAAATTTCTTTATAAGCACGATGTAAAGAAATAACATAATCACACCTAAAATTTTTTTTATTTACAATTTTTTTACATTTCTTTAACTCTATAACTTCTTAATTGATTTTATAACACTATTCTATAACATTCTATTCTATAACAAAATATTCTATTCTATAACAAAAGATTTAAAAAGCCCGATGATGGAGTATTGGACGAAAGCACATCGGGAACGTAATAAAAAGTAATGGCTCTATAGTTACACGGAAGATTCATCTCGTAAGTTGTACTAAAGTGTTTTATAAAATAAAACACTTTAGTACAACTTACGAGAATTCCAAATTCCAAATTCATTTATTTTGTGAACATAGGTAGTACAGTACAGATAGATATTATAAAAGAGCGGGTTTCTCTATGTTCCGCCATAAGGCATACAAAATTTATTAAATACTTAGATGTTAGACTTTACATTTAAAATAATGTAATTGCAGTTTAATTTTATATCTATAGGCACTATTGTACATCTATCATTTTGTAATGGGTTTTTACCTTGATAGATAAAGAAATTTATTATTATTGTTATAACTCCTATCTTCTCTTTCATGCTAGTCTGGGGAAAAAAAAGTAGAATGTACCAGCTGCATTTCTTCATGCGCAGATCGTAAACGCCGAACGAGGGAACATGCAAAATTCCGTTCCACAGAACTCTGGCACTAGGGTGTGCATGGTCGCTTGACCGTGTCACCTACACGAACTGATGATGATGAAGTAATTTTGAATATAATTTAGTTGCAGTGACTCCTGCGCCGCCTGCCTCGCCACTGCTCACATCGCTGCTGAAATCTTCGCCAGTGGTGACAACACCACAGCATATCTCGCACCCCGCCAATGTAGTTGGTAAGGAAAACTATTGCCTAAGTATTTTTAGGGGCTCCGTGGTCCTCCGTGGTCCAGTGGTTAAGGCGTTTGCCTGTTGACCCGGGGCTCGTGGGTTCGATTCCCACCGGAAGCATACTTTGTTTAGTTGTTTCCAGTTTGGTTAGGACATTGCTGGCTTGAATCACCTGATTGTCTGATAATAAAGATGATTCCGTGCTTCGGAAGGCACGTTAAGCCGGTGGTCCCGGCTGCCATCGGGTAGTCGTTGAAGGAACCACGTCAGAGGCCGAGAGGCGGTTCCGAAGAACTCTGACACCAGGGTGTGCATAGTCGATTGATCGTGACACCTACTCGAAATGATGATGATCCATACAAGCGTAGTCCCCTGGTTCTTCGCCGGATAGTACCAGTAGAGCAATGATTTTTACCAAAAAATTTCTATGTAAATATTAGTATGTCATCATCATCATCATCATCAGGTCCTTTTTAGTCTCCACTACAGGAGCACGACCCTCTCTGTACTAGTAGGGCCATACTTGGCCAGAGCAGCCAGAGGACTTGGCCTACACTCTCCTCGCTGGCCAGACAGGTTGGAGAGGTCTCTTAGATGTTTATACGCTTTGTTTAGCTTGTATTTTCTAAGTCGCCTTCTACGACATCCACGGAAAGACTTGGAGTGGTCCTATTCTACTCTGCCGGATACCACACGGCAACTCTACTACGGCCACCCGGCTAATTACACGGCTAATTTAATTAGCATTATTATAATTAGCATGAGCCTGTGTTTTGTTTTTCATAATTGAATTATATTATGAGATATGAACCTTCAAAAACATGAAAAATTGGTAATCTCATTGATGGTGTGTTCAAACATCAAGAAAACAAATTCGACGCGATTATATTAGAGAAAGAAAACATAGAAACACAACCATAGCTTATTTAAAATCCTTACTAATGTTATAAATGCGAAAGTGAGTTTGTTTGTTTGTTACGCTTTCACGCCGTAACTACTGACCCGATCATCATGAAATTTTGCATACAAGTTCTTTGGAGTACGGTGAAGGATATAGGCTACCTTTTGTCCCGGGAAAAAGGACTATTCCCGAGGGATCGACATTGACGCGGGCGGAGCCGCGGGCGAAAGCTAGTTTCTAATAAAAAAATAATTAAATCGTTTTTATTGTTGTTGGGATGGGATAGTACTCACTCAGATGGGGGAAAGCGAGTAGCAGCTCGGGAGGTCGGACGCGTACCCGATGCCGTACCTAACACCACTAGTTGGTCAACAAATCTCATCCTAATTGGTTTAACGATTGTGGCGTGTAGGGATGACAGACAGATAGAGTTATTTTCGCATTATTAGTATTAAATACATTTTATAACTTTTAAGTATATCTCATTCTTTGTATATGTAAGTGCTAAGATATTAAATCTAATATATAAAATTCTCGTGTCACAGTTTTCGTTGCCATACTCCTCCGAAACGGCTTGAACGATTTTGATGAAATTTTTTGTGCTTATCCGGTATCTATGAGAATCTGCCAACATCTAATTATTTATATGGCAAAACAACGTTTGCCGGGTCAGCTAGTGGGTATAAATACCCTATTATACATATATCATCCAGCTGAGAGAGCACTGGTGCACTGTGACACAGGCATTGCCTTATACAGGCACCAGTCTCCAACATAACTATATAAATATATGTACTTTACTTTTATGTTATGTAGTATAGATGTTTTTTGTGTATGTTGGAGAAAATAAACAAATTTTTACTTTTACTTTTACTAGTTGGGAATGACACCCCTGACCATCACTATGTATTCGATTGCACAGGAATTCATTCGGCTAGCTCCGTGGCGCAGCGGTCAACACGCCAGCCTGCGACACGAGAGTGCCCGGGTTCGATCCCCGGCCAGGTCAAGATGGAAAAATGATCTTTTTCAGATTGGCCTGGGTCTTGGATGTTTATCTATATATGTATTCGTTATAAAGTATAGTATCGTTGAGTTAGTATCCCATAACACAAGTCTCGGGCTTACTTTGGGGCTAGCTCAATCTGTGTGATTTGTCCGTATATATTTATTCATACCCCCCCCCCCCCCCCTTCCATATTCGTTCAATAACCCCCGTCACCCTAACATCATAAAGACCATAGACAACATTCACAGAAACGATATCGCCTTCAGCCACGGCGCCGACGCTGTCTATGCTTCTGGAGAAGAACGCTCCATCCGGGGCCACGCAGCATGAGAGCAAGCATGCGGCCATAGAGCATATCAAGAGTCAGTTGGTACAGATAGAGCAGCAATTTAAAGGTAAGAGCGAGCTAGATACTAAAATTTAAAGTTAAAATTTTAAAATTATTGTCAATGACAATATAATCCTAACTAATATTATAAATGCGAGAGTGAGTTTGTTTGTTTGTTTGTTACGCTTTCACGTTGTAACTACTGAACCGATCATCATGAAATTTCGCATACACGATGTCTGGTACGAAGAAGGACATAGGGTACATTTTATCCCGGGAAGAAGTACTGTTCCCGAGGGATCGACATTGACGCGGGCGGAGCCGCGGGCGAAAGCTAGTACTAACATACATGGTGTAATTTTGATCGTTCTGGACCCTTAAAGGGGTGACTCAGACCATCAGTATTAACAACTTTTTCTATGGGACCAATGCTGGGAACTCCAAAAATTCGTCATTTCTACTCTGCCGGAAACGACACGGCAAACTTTTTATATCATCATCATCATCATCATCAGGTCTTTTTAGTCTCCACTACAGGAGCACGACCCTCTCTGTACTATCAGAGCCAGAGGACTTGGCCTACACTCTCCACGCTGGCCAGACAGGTTGGAGAGGTCTCACAGATGTTTATAAGCTTTGTTTAGCTTGTATTTCCTAAGTCGCCTTTTACGACATCCACGGGAAGACTTGGAGTGATCCTATTCTACTCTGCCGGATACCACACGGCGATCTTTTTTATAAACTTTTTATATAATTATATTCTTTAGCGAGTACAAGCGCGTCCCCCGTCCCGCTGGGCGCGCCCCCCGCCCCCGCGCCCGCTGTAGACATCGACGACATAGAGATCAAGGCTGAGGACGTATACGCGTTCAGAGACATAGACATACACATACCGCCCGTCACCACCATGCACAAGGGGCCCGTCAGGTACGTATTTCGCTGTTTATTCTGTGATAACGTCTTATATCTTTGATTTAATCGATTTAATCATAGATTTAATCGATTTAATCATTGATTTAATAGATTTAATCATTGATTTAATCGATTTAATCATTGATTTAATAGATTTAATCATTGATTTAACCGATTTAATCATTGATTTAATCGATTTAATCATTGATTTAATCGATTTAATCATTGATTTAATAGATTTAATCATTGATTTAATCGATGAACGCCGGCTGCATGCATGAAAAATGTCACGTTCCGGTCTCCGACCCCGGCGTACTAGTTTTGATGGTATGACCACTCGTCTTCGAGCGATTTTTAAATGGAAAAGTCGCTCATTTACGAATTTTAAAAATAGCACTGCCGGTTCTTTGAGAGGTTCACGGAGGAATATATTGAAATGAAATGATATTTTATTTGTGGTAAATGTAGTCAAGAAGATGGTATTATTATGAGTGTCTCATACATTTAGCCAATATTGGCGTGCAAATTAAGTGTCCTAGAAGCCATTTAATTATGTTTATGAAGTTAATTGTAAGTCACTGATTGGTTTACTACACTTTTATATTATATTTCGTCCATTTTACATTCCAAGAATTCTTTGACTGAATAAAAACACTACTACTGTATTATTATTGATATTGTTATCTATTTTTCTCAAGTCTTCTAAGAAGACTTAGCAGTTGAGTTTTTGTGGGGTCAGAGTAAACACAAAGAGGCTTTCGGCAAAATATAGACGGTTGATAAATAATAAATAAATAAATAAATATATACGGACAAATCACATAGATTTTGCTAGCCCCAAAGTAAGTTCGAGACTTGTGTTATGGGATACTAACTCAACGATACTATATTTTATAACAAATACATATATAGATACACATCCAAGACCCAGGCCAATCTGAAAAAGATCATTTTCCATCTTGACCTGGCCGGGGATCGAACCCGGTCACTCCGTGTCGCAGGCAGGCGTGTTGACCGCTGCGCCACGGAGCTAGTCGAGTAGCTAGTCGGTTGATAAGAATTTACGGACTATTCTGCATGTGTTAAGTACTACTACATAAGTAGATGGGTGCAGGTCTAGTGTATGTAGATTTGTGTGGAGTATGTGAGGTACAACGCCAGTTGGGTATTGTTTTGACTGTATTTACTCGCCATTGACTTTTAATTTCTATTGAGAGGTCTGTGTATTTTGCAATTTTTTCTGAGTTTGTGTTTTCTAGGTTATGTGTGTTGGGAACGGCAATGTCTATTAGGTATACAGATTTTGTGCTTTTATGTAATACATTTATATCCGGTCTATTGAAATGTACGGTTTTATCAATCAGTATAGTCCTGTCCCTATAATTGTCGTTTTCAAGCGATGAGACGCCTCTTGTGCTTACTTTATGTACACTCACGCAGATAAATAGGACCCTACAATTAAAAAAAATCAGAGGGGTCAATTTTATCTGCACCCAACTGTACAAACGTTTTAAATAATGTTATATCATAATTTTACTCCCACTCTCTCACTCAACTCCCTCCGTGGTCCAGTGGTTAAGGCGTTTGCCTGTAGACCCGGGGGTCGTGGGTTCGATTCCCACGGGAAGCATACTTTGTTTAGTTGTTTCCAGTTTGGTTAGGACATTGAAGGCGTTTGAATTACCTGATTGTCTGATAATAAAGATGATTCCGTGCTCCGGCTGCCATCTGGCAGTCGTTAAAGGAACGTCAGAGGCCCAAGAGGCGGTTCCGAAGAACTCTGACACCAGAGTGTGCATGGTCGATTGACCGTGACACCTATAAGAAATGATGATCATAATTTTAATGTAATAAAACATATTTCATTCATTTTTTTGTAGGGCGCCGGAAAAACCGATTTTCAAGAAAGAGGACGAAGAGGGTAATGTCACCACGCCGGCTCCCAGCGAAGAGGTCGTCCATGTAGTCAAGGTAAGACTCGAACTGGGTTTCCCAAACTTTTTCGTCAACTTTCTCCGCTGGCTCAGCGACCCGAAGTGGATCTTGGCCTCCGATACGAAGGAGCGCCACAATTTTCTATTCTGAGCGATATTTTGCCAGCTGACTGCTACCATCTCCCGCAGATTCAATTCGATGTATTTATTGCATTTCGGGGCCCATTTAATATTCATTCGCGACCCACCAGTGGGCCGCGACTAATACTTTGGGAAACGCTGGCTTATGTATTTTTTGCAAATTTTTGTCAGGAGGAACCGATGGCTGTGGAGCCTGAGTCGGAAGAAGTCCAGATAGTAGAAGTAGAAACGGTGAGTAGTAGATGATAGTTTGTTTTACACGGTAGTGGCTTCAAGGCTTCGTAAAAACGGGACCCTATTAATATCGCTCCGCTGTCCGTCTTTCTATTTGTCTGTCTATTTGAAACAGATACATATGAAATTTAAAAGTGATATATATATATGCAACTAGCTTTCGCCCGCGGCTCCGCCCGCGTCAAAGTCGATCCCTCGGGAACAGTACTTTTTCCCGGGATAAAAATTGCCTATGTCCTTGTCGGTACTCCAGAGAACTTGTATGCAAAATTTCATGATCATCGGTTCAGTAGTTAGGGCGTGAAAGCGTAACAAACAAACTCACTTTCGCATTTATAAATTAGTAAGGATAAGGATAAGGATGATATCTCAAAACATTTTTCGAAAACTTTGTAATTTTTTCAATATTTATTTTTTCATCTCGGGGGTCGCCCCCTTACTTATTTTTTTTTTATAAAATCTCTTATTCTTAATATTTTCATATCAATATGATATGAAAATATTAAGAAATTTCATTTTTTTTCCTAATTGCCTAATGGTTCTGCGCAGCCTAATGGCTTATGTTTTTCGTTCGTGCGGCAATCTCTTAAATTATTTGAGCCAATCGACACGAAAAGAAGAAGACGTAAGAATAAGGATGTTTTTTCTTCAGCATCCACCAGAAGAGCCCGTACAAGAATGCCCCCCGGAACCTCAGGAAGAAGTAAGAATATCATTCCCGGAAGTGAAGTTCCCTACACCGGAAATCAAAGTGATACAGCCGGACGAACAGAAGGTAATTGAAAAACTGTTGCCAAGTCCAAATGAATGAATATTAAAATCGAAAATATGTGATAAAAAAATTTCGCCACTGGTAGGATTTGAACCTTCGACATCTAGCCCGTCGATGCTCTCAACCACTGAGCTGTCGTAGCTTCAAATCACCGCGGCGAATTTGTTCATCACATATTATAGGTACACGCATTCGAAGCATGCGTAATCTCCATTACTACCCACTATTTAGAAGTGTGGTATCCAACTTAATTCATATCAGATGAATTGAAAGTTGATTAAAGTGGAGAAAGCTTTCTCAATTAATTATATTAATAGCATTACAATGCTCGGTTTAATATTAAAATCGAAAATATGTGATGAAAAAATTTCGCCACAGGTAGGATTTGAACCCACAAACCTTCGACATCTGGCCCGTCGATGCTCTCAACCACTGAGCTGCCGTAGCTTCAAATCACCGCGGCGAATTTGTTCATCACCTATTATAGGTACACGTATTCGAAGCATGCGTAATCTCCATTATGCTCACTATTTAGAAGTGTGGTATCCAACTTAATTCATATCAGATGAATTGAAAGTTGATTAAAGTGGAGAAAGCTTTTTTCATCACATATTTTCGATTTTAATATTAAACCGAGCATTGTAATGCTATTAATATAATTAAAAGAATGAATATTATTTTATTTATTTATTTATTTAACACTTTATTACACCAATAAACGCCTGTCTGTCTCTAATATTTATTTATTAAACATTTTAGTTGTACAACATTGCAGTTTACTCTAATGCGCTACACAACTTAAAATATAGACAACAGATTCATCCTTTCTCTTCACAAAACCACAGATATTCATTCTTCAATCGCGTAAACCTATCAGCAAACAAATCGCATTTGTTGTAGTCATCATTGACAGCTCCGTGGCGCAGTGCTTAACACGCCAGCCTGCGACACGGAGTGCCCGGGTTCGATCCCCGGCCAGGTCAAGATGGAAAATGATCTTTTTCAGATTGGCCTGGGTCTTGGATGTTTATCTATATATGTATTTGTTATAAAATATAGTATCGTAGAGTTAGTATCCCATAACACAAGTGTCGAACTTACTTTGGGGCTAGCTCAATCTGTGTGATTTATCCGTATATATTTATTTATCAAATTGTGGTAGAGCCACGCTACTGGTAAGGTTCATTTTTGCTAATAGCAGGAATGGGCCGGCTCGTCCGGGGAAGTACCACACTCACAGGAAATCGACGTTTGAGTAGGAGCTTTACCGCTTCTATGCTTCGTTCGGTGATTGAGAGAGCCGGTGGCCCATCCTTCCCCCATTTCCTCCCCCCATGTCGTTTCCCCAACTCCTTGAAAGGCCGGCAACGCTCCTGTTACACTTTGGTGTGGCAGTGGTCCATGGGCAGCGCTGGTTGCTTACCATCAGGTGACTCGCTTGCCCGTTAGCCGCCCTATAACATAAAAAAAAATTACAGCCATGCTCTGATGCCAGGAACGCGTTGAGCTCTGCCAGGCCGGGCAAAAGAGGCGACTGTTTGTGAGATTCGGTTCGTGCATTGGGAACCACAAGCAACTTATGTCGCCGACTGCGTAAATAGTTGTTTGGTACAAAAAGCTTACACAGGCAGTACACTAACTCCATACAGTCAGAGTCTCCGCGAAGGCAACGACTGACTGACTCTTACGGGTCTGCTGGAAGAGATTTCGTATGAAATAAGCAGTACCTTTGTACTTGTTATCTCTAGTTTAAGATTTTCCTGTATACTTTTCCGTTTACACTCGGGGGCAGATAAAACTGACCCCTCTAACAACAGATTTTAAATTGTAGGGGGGTCCCATTTATTTTCCCCCGACTGTACTTATGTACTGTTGAATAAAAAAATAAAAAAAAATAAAAACAAAGACAAAAAAATTGGTTTAGTATGTCGATGTTGGTTTTTCATGTGAAAGCTAAGCAATTATTTGATTTTCAATTGATCTTGTAATTAATTTTTAGAACGCGGAGCCATAATTTTGCGTTTTACTCGTTTTCCTACCGACCCCTTATCGGGTCCCGCGCAGATCGTAAAAACCGATCGAGGGATTGGGCTAAAATCTGCCGACCTATGTTTGTATCATATTTGGCAAATTAGAAATTTTATTAATTCGGTTTTTGTTTAAAAGCTTCATTATCTTTCATATAAAAAACCGACTCAAATCAAACTACTGAACCGAATTTGATGAAATTTACATGGGGCTAATATCAAACAAAAGAAAATTAAAATTAAACATAACAAACACAAAATAATTTAACTAAATTAACAAACTCCATTTTTTCGAAGTCGGTTAAAAACAGAACTGCTTCTTGTAATTTTAACATATATTCCTGACTTTTAAGATAAAAGAAGAGGTGAAAGAAGAGGAAGTGCCTCCCCCCGCGCCGGAAACGACGGAAGAGCAAGTCGTGGAAGAGGAGATTACTGTCACCGTGGATGACGAGCCCAGGTATGGATTTGACCGTTTCTTTCTTTTATCCCTCCTCCATACAGCTTATACCCGGCATTTTTTTTTATGTTACAGGACGACAAACGAACAAGCGGGTCACCTGATGGTAAGTGTTCACCGCTGCCCATGGACAACTGCAACACCAGGGTGTGACAGGATCATTGCCGGCCTTTCAAGGAGTTAGGGGGAAGGATGGGCCTCCGGCTCTCTCAGTCACCGAACGAAGCATAGAAGCGGTAAAGCTTCTACTCAGACGTCGATTTTCTGTGAGAGTGTGGTACTTCCCCGGACGAGTCGGCCCATTCATGCTACTTGCAATTCATTTTGCCGGTAGCGTAGCTCTACCACGACTAAAACAGACGGCATCTTGTCTGATATTTTTATGCTACTTGCGGTCACCCATCCAAGTGGGGACCGCGCCCAGGGTTGCTTAACATATTCTTGACGACCCCTGTCTTGATGATAAGGTGATAATGTGACGATTTTACCAGTGTTTATGAAAGAATTGGGGGAGGAGGGTAGAACTTTTCTTACTTTTTCTGACAAGAGGGGGAGGGAAGGGGGTTAAACAGCTGATATTCACATCAATTATGTATTTCCTAATCCAGCACGGAAGAGCCAGCGGTAGTGGAACAACCGACAGAAGAGGAAGAACAACCGCAGCCTGAACAACCACCAGAGGTTGTTGAACCGCCAGCGCAGCCGGAACCGGAAGAGATCAAGCCGGAAGCGATCCCGCTGCCCGAAACACCTGCGCCGCCCGCACAAGAGGACTTAAGCGAAGGTGGGGATGGTCATCATCATCGTGTAGGTGTCACGGTCAATCGACCATGCACACCCTGATGTCAGAGTTCTTCGGAACCGCCTCTCGGCCTCTGACGTGGTTCCTTTAACGACTACCAGATGGCAGCCGGGACCACCGGCTTAACGTGCCTTCCGAAGCAAGAAATCATCTTTATTATCAGATAATCAGGTGACTCAAGCCTGCAATGTCCTAACCAAACTGGAAACAACTAAACAAAGTATGCTTCCGGTGGGAATCGAACCCACGACCCCCGGGTCAACAGGCAAACGCCTTAACCACTGGACCACGGAGGCTGTTCGTGACGATCATCATGAACACCAATGTGGCCATTAGGTCTTTTAAACCTAGGCTCTGTCTAGCCCGCAAGGGAAAAAGATGTGATACTATAAATGTATGTATGCAATATTAGTATGGATTATACATAAAATACTTTTGCTTCACAGTGCCTCTCCCAGAAGAACCCCCTACGCTGGTAGAACCGAAACAGGAGTTGGAGCCGGAGATAGAGGAACCGGAAGTCGCGGCCACAGACGAACCGACGGTGGAGGACATCAAAAAGGAGGATGATGACGTGAGTACAACCATAGACAATAAGATCCATCCTGTCTTCTATGCTTCCATGTTTAAAAACATGCAGATAACAGTTAGCAACCTAGTGAATAAAGTGGGCTCGCTGGAGGATAAAGTAAACGAGCAAAATGTGATAATAATGAAGTTGTCTCCGAACATCGGTGAAAATCAACAAGAGGCTAAGAAGACGGTAGTTATGCCGAGAACTTCGGATCCGTCTGAAGCCCCTAAAGCGCTGCAGCGTCCAATTCGGCAGGCGCGCCTCAATGCGACTACAAAGGCTGTGAGTACAGTGAAAAAGTCAAGCGCTATCGCCGCTGCATCGGTCAGCACTAATGCAAAGCCGATCACAGACGACATCAGCCGAGAACAAACTGCGGGTGTGGCCACAAAACCAGCGAAAGCAAAAGCGGTGAGTGAATCAACTTTGGAAAATACAATTGATATAGAAGATCCATGTATGATAGACCCCGTTGGAATAGAAAAAGATAACGAATGGCAACAAGTTCGACGTAGGCGAAAACGGCCAGTTATTGTAGGAACTGGCAACAATGAAGGTCATCTTAGGACCATTGAAATAACTAAATATATACAAGCATGGTCATTTGTACCGGAAACGACAACCGACCAAGTATTGCAATTCTTAAATACAATTGAAAAATCTGAGGAGTACTATGTGGAAAAACGAAATATTCAAACGACGAGACATGCGGCGTTTGTCATTGGTGTGCCTGAACGGTTGGCTAGTAAGATTTTGACGCCAACAGTGTGGCCACAACGTGTCAGATTCACCGAGTGGTTTCAAGCGGCCCCCCGCCCGCAGCGGGGGATGCGCAAACGCAACTCGCCGGCTCAACCCGGCTCCAGTGATAACTGAGACTTCGAAGCGAACGTGCAGTGCTTTTGAGATAGGAATGACCAGTGCGAATGACCCGATTATTATCTGTCACCAAAATACTCAATCACTAAATAATAAAGTGAATAGATTAGAGGTGCTACTACAAAGTGAACTAAAATGTCATGTGTTAGGTATCACGGAACACTGGCTTACGACAGATGAGCTAAGTTGTGTGGCAATTGAAGGGTTCACTCTAATTTCGAGTTATTGTAGATTAAAGAGTGGGACTCATGGCGGATCGTGCATATTTGTGAAAAATAATGTCAAATCAATAGAATGCCCATTAATTAGAAATGCTGCTGTCGGGCCTTTCTGTGAAGCCTCAGCCGTAGAATTGCTTGACTATAATTTGATAATTGTATGTGTGTATCGAACAAACTTAGTCACATCGACAGAATTCCTTCGTCATTTTGAGTACCTACTCGAGAAAGCCAGTGAGGTCACCAAAACAGTGTTTTTTGTAGGTGACTATAATATAGATGTATTAGGAAATAAAACAGATGTTAAGCTCCTTGATGATACACTGTCGTCTCATGGTTTGCGGAATCTTGTAGACTTTCCAACACGAATAACGTCGGAGTCATCAACATGCTTGGACCATGTCTATATTGACAATGACAACTTGACAAGTGTTACAGTCTCGCCGGTGGTAACAAATATAGGTGATCACTTAGGCATTAGAGCTAGTGTTTTCTTAAATAAAGACCTCTCACGTAGTGCTTCAGAGCCATACTACCACAGGAAGAAAACGAGGAATAACTGTATGAATTTCATAGCTGCAATTAAAAGTATAGACTGGGGTGAGATATATAAACGACAAATTAAAAACGTAGATGACTTAGCAATGTCTGTGATAAATATTATTAGGAATAAGTATAACATTTGTTTTCCGATGACTAGGCTTATACGCCGTAAAAACTCGTGGGTAGATGTTGACATAAAATTAATAAAATGCATTATATTCGACTTAGTTGAGTATCAGCATAAAATTAATGACAATGGACATATATGTAAATTAATTGACCAATTACATGACAAATATAAACAGTTGACGAATGAAACTAAGATGACACATTATATGAATATGATTGATAAATCTGTAAACACAAGCAAAATGATGTGGCATCTAATTAATACTGAGACAGGCAAAGTGACAAATTCCCAAGCCAAGTTAACGGATATGGTGAGGGTTCACACAAAAAAGAAGGTTGCATCGAGTAAAGAAGTAGTTGACTTGATGAACAACAGATTTGCAGGTGCATCTGCTGCTTGCGGAGCGCCTGTAGCTGACGTGAAAATGGCTCTTGCCTTGTTAGTCTCTGCCCAGCCCCAGCCAGATTGTTGCATTAGACTAGTACCATTTGACCCTGCGGAAATCTTTCGTATAATAAAACTCAGCATACCACCCAAGCCGTCGAAAGATATATATGATATATCCATGGATCTTATTCATTTAGCTGCTGGCCCTCTATGTCATATACTTACGGTCTTGTTCAATTGTTGCATAAGAGAAGGAAGGTACCCAAATCCCTTTAAAACTGTCAAAATATGCCCTGTGTATAAAGGGAAAGGAAACAAGCAAGATATAGACATTTTTCGACCGCTATCAATTATCGCAGCAATTGCAAAAATATTTGAGTATGGGATTAGCTCACGCATCAACACTTTTTTATCCGAATTAAATATATTGTCTGATCGTCAGTACGCATACCGCAAAGGCCGATCAACGACTCAGGCTGTACGAGGTGTTGTCCAAGGTATATTAGACGCCCGTGAACGCAAACAACAGGTTGCAGTTTTCAGCTGTGACCTGTCAAAGGCGTTTGATGTGGCCAGGGGGATGTGGGGGATGGTCTGCTCGCCCTCTTTGACACTTCTATCTATCTTTGAGACTTTTATCATATCTGTTGTTGCACGCTTGATCGCTAACATAGCGTGTTCCACAAAAATATCTAAATTGAAATTGTATATAACGTGACATCAGACAAAAAAGATAAAAATATAAAATATCATACAAAGCCTAGGCATTCGTTGATGCGAGGCCCTTGCAAGCGTGAGGCCCCGAACGAGTGCCCAGTTGGTCAACCTCTAAGGCCGCCCCTGCATGCTGGTCTGGGAAAAAAGAAAAAACGTAGAATGTACCAGCTGCTTCTCTTCCCGTTCGTAAAAGCCGATCGAGGGAATGGGTAAATCCTGAAGAATCATGTTAATAGGCGATGCGGCTAGCAACCCATCACTATTTTGATTCCGTTTTCCACCTAATGCCCACCAACATGCTAAACGTGGCCTTCGGGTCTTAAAGACCTCTGCCTACCCCGCAAGGGAAAAAGACGTGATACTATGTATGTATGTGCTCGAGCTTCCGAGCACCCACGGAGTCGGCGCCCCTGTATATGACGGCAAACGAGCAAGCGAGTCACCTGATGGTAAGTGATCACCGCTGCCCATAGACAACTGTAACACCAGGGTGTGACAGAGCTGGATTCCAAGGAGTTGGGGGAGGAAATGGTAGAGGGGTCGGGGGGAAAGATGAGTCTCCGGCTCTCACTCACCGAACGAAGCATAGAAGCGGTAAAACTTCTCAATTCGATTTGTATGAGAATTTCGGGTTTTTGTACCAGGACTGCATCCCGCTGAAGGAGATGTTGAGAGAGTGCGGACCCGGCGAGACTGCGGGCGATCACACCGAGACTGACGACGACACGCCTATGGAGGTACACCACTCTCTGCGCGGAGGCATAGACAATACTAATAAGTATAATATTGTCTATGGCTCAGCGAGAACGCCTGTTCTTGGCGGAAATTTTGAATCTTCAATTTTACTTGATACTGGTACTAAATATGTCACGCAAACCATAATATATCCTTACTAATATTATAAATGCGAAAGTGAGTTTGTTTGTTACGCTTTCACGCCGTAACTACTGAACCAATCATAATGAAATTTTGGATACAAATTCTTTGGAGTACGGAGAAGGACTTAGGCTACCTTTTATCTCGGAAAAAAGTACTATTCCCGAGGGATCCACATTGACGCGGGCGGAGCCGCGGGCGAAAGCTAGTTAAAATATAATACTAACGTATAGATTGTCAAGCTCATACCAAAATAATAGTAATATTTTTAGATGCTTCCAGTTTGGTTAGGACATTGCAGGCTTGAATCACCTGATTGTCTGATAATAAAGATGATTCCGTGCTTCGGAAGGTACGTTAAGCCGTTGGTCCCGGCTGCCATCTGGTAGTCCTTAAAGGAACGTCAGAGGCCGAGAAGCGTTTCCGAAGAACTCTGACACCAGGTTGTGCATGGTCGATTGACCGTGACACCTACTCAAAATAATGATGATACAAAAATATGTTATAAGCATGGACAAGGTGCCTGGCAAGCATGCTGGCAGGCTGTGGTAGTTAGTTCCACTAACTGCCACTATGGGCGGCGGAGAGGGCGCTGCAGTGCAGTTAAATAGTTCTTCTTCACCCGCCACTAGATGGCGTTAGTATGAGACGCTAATCGTGGCCTTTGGATCTTATACCCTTAGGCTCATTATAAGCCATTTCTTTAGATTTTTCAAGCTGCCTAAAGGCATCTACAATAACGTCTGCCATCAATGGGCAGCCGGGACCAACGGCTTAACGTGCCGTCCGAAGCACGGAGGAGCCCTAGATATTTTTAAGCCACTTACGGTCACCCATCCCAATGGGGACCGCGCCCGGGGTTGCTGAACATAAGTAAGCGCTAATGAATGCTCAGACCAACTGGACTATCAGGCACTTCATCTGTACCCCTTAAAAGATAAATGAGAAATAATATGTATGTTAATACATTTCCACGCTGCTCTGGGAGAAAAGAAAAGACGAAGAAATGTACCCGCTTCTTTTCCCGTGCAGATCGTAAAAGTCGATCGAGGAAATGGGCAAATCTGACGAATCGTAATAACAGGCGATGCGGCTAGCAACCCATCACTATTTTGATTCCATTTTCCGCCTAACTTCTTAAAGACTTCGGTCTTAAAGACCTGGGCTCTGTCTACCCCGCAAGGGAAAAAGATGTGATACTAAGGTGTGGAATGAACTGCCTGCGTCTATATTCCCAGACAAGTACAGTCCCGGGACATTCAAAAGTAGAATAAATGGGTATCTCTTGGATAGGCATGTAACATCCTCGTCTTCATCGTCACTTACCATCAGGTGAGATGGGAGACAAATGCCTAATCCAACATATATATGTATATAGTATGTAAATGTTGGTTTTTTTTTTCACAGTTGAGTCGCGAAGAAGAGAAAGACGGCAAAAAGAAGAGAGACTATTCTCGGAAGAAGAAATCAGATTCCAGAAGTAAGCGTCTTCCATTTTTTCCATCATCATCATCATTTCAGTCCACAGCTGGACAAAGGCCTACTCCCACGGATACTTCGTTCCGTGGGAGAATATTGCCATACATATGACAGCTCCGTGGCGCAGTGGTTAACACGCCAGTCTGCGACACGGAGTGCCCGGGTTCGATCCCCGGCCAGCCGGCCTATTTGCTAACTCAGTGACCAACGTTTTGATAGTCACTTCAAAATACATTGCGGGTTTTCCATGATTGACTATTTTTATAGAAGATATACAGCGTGTAAATGTACCCTCGACATTTACTTAAAGGGGTGACTCAGCCCAATGGGAAGGTCGATTTTTTTTTGAGTTCCCAGCATTGTTCCAATAGGAAAAGTTGTTCATATTTGTGGGCTGAGTCACCCCTTTAAGGGAATGTCGAGGGTCTATTTACACGGTGTATAAAACGTAATGTACTTTGAAATGACTATCAAAACGTTATACACTGAGTTAGCAAATAAGCCGGCAGGTCATGATGGAAAATGATCTTTTTCAGATTGGCCTGGGTCTTGGATGTTTATCTATATATGTATTTGTTATAAAATATAGTATCGTTGAGTTAGTATCCCATAACACAAGTTTCGAACTATCTTTGGGGCTAGCTCAATCTGTGTGATTTGTTCATATGTATTTAACTATATATAATGGTAGATATACATAGTGAAATTTTTATCGTTTTAGACCCTCACAAGGGTGACTCAGACCATCAAAATGAAACAACTTTTCCTATGTGAACAATTATGGGAACTCAAAAAAAATTCGACATTCCCATACAAATTGGCCGGGCGGCGGAACTCTTGTATGGAAAAGATAAAATTTTTTTTGAGCATTGGTCTCATAGAAAAAGTTGTTCATATTGATGATAAAAATGAAATGAAAAATATATTTATTTTCAAAACATTACATAATAACAGCTGTTTAAAACTATGTTAAAAGTATTCATAATGTCTTAATACACTTTCTGGTGTACCCATACTAGGCAGAGCCTGTGTTATGGTTACAAAAAATTCAAATTACAATAATAGAGTTTGCACCGCTAGGTTAACAACAACAGCTTAACTTAACAACCACTAGGTAGGTTTTATCTATTTAATAAATAATCTTATTAAGTATTATTTTCTTTATAGAAAAGACAAAGAACTGACAGAATTTATATAAATAAATACTTATATGTATACATATATTAATATATATACCTATATAATACATATAATTCAAAATATTATCACTTAGGAACTATGAGAAGGTCTTCAGTCTCATCATATGAGAGGGAACTCAACCACTTAGATATCTTTAACTTAGCTTCACTTATTTTATTATTTTTAATCTGATATGCTTTGGCAACTTTATTATAAATATAATATTTAAGAAATGGACAAAAACGTTGTGCAAAAGATGTATTTACCACAGGAAAATTTACCTTAAAAAGCCTCCGTTTTAACAAATTAACATAATTACTTGAGTTTAAGACTTCTCTATGGATAGAGATTGTGATATTCAATATAAAAACTTTCCGAACGCTGAGAAAACCACTTTCCTTATATACATCTACTGTCCTATATCTACGAGGTCTATTTAGCATTGTTTTGATGACAGCTCTCTGGGCTCTTGCAACGCTGAGCATAGTTGTTTTTAAAATCCCTCCCCAGCAACCTAAACAGTAAGTGAAGAGTGATTGGCATAAAGCAAAATACACCTGTCTCAGGACAGTAGGATAGGCAACATCACGAAGCTGTCTCATAATACATGTAATTTTTCTAATTCTTCCGGACAGATGTTCAATATATGCCTTAAAGTTAAGATTTTCATCTACAAGTAAACCAAGATATTTTATAACGTTGCTTCTAGTTATTTCATTACAATTACAAACTGTTTGATTCAGGTTACAAGTATGTATTTTGAACGGAGTGAAAGATTCAGGTGCCGATGCTGATGTTTTATAAAAACATAGCATTTTAGTTTTCTGTGTGTTTAATGTTAGAAGATTTTGCTGTAACCATACAGACACCTGTTTCAAACCATTTTCAGCATAATGCATAGCCTCATGCCAATTCTTTCCATGAAACAGAATAGCCGTATCATCTGCATAGCATATTATATCTGCATTTTTAATGGGGAGGCTATGTATATCATTCATATATATAATGAAAAGAGTAGGGCCAAGTATGCTGCCCTGCGGGACCCCAAAACTTATACTGCTTGGAGAACTCACACTATCACCAATCCTCAGACACTGTTTCCGCTCTGTAAGATAACTTTGGAACCATTCAAGGGCAATACCTCTAATTCCACAGTTTTCAAGTTTTTGTAAAAGAATAGGAATGGAAACAGTGTCAAAGGCTTTGGCTAGATCGAGAAATACCCCAGTACAGGCTTTGCCTTGGTCCAACTGTGCAACAATTGTGGAAATGAAGTGTTATGGCCCCTTCAGTAGAATGGTTTTGCCTAAATCCAAACTGTCTTTGTGACAACAAATGACATGATTCTAAATATTGTATGAGACGTTTATTAACAATTTTTTCAAGTATTTTTGAAAATACTCGTAATAATGATATAGGTCTGTAATTATCAGGTGTATCACAAGAGCCTGCTTTATGAATAAGGCTGATAGATGCCAATTTCCATTTATCAGGGAATGTCCCACTTTGTAAGCTCAAGTTAAATATATCAGTCAATGGCTCAAGTATTTCATTTTTAATTTGTTTTATTAGGAGATTATTCAAACCATCAAATCCTGGGGCTTTATCATTATGAAGCTTGAGAATTAGACTCTCTACTTCATATTTATCAGTAGGTTGCATGAAGAATGATAACAAAGCTGGGTTTTTGGATTTTGTGTTACATGCAAGTGTTTCTTGTGAAACTTTAAGATCAGTGAGAATTTTATTTGCAAGAGTTTGACCTATGGTAGAAAAGTGTTTATTACATATGTCTAGGGAATGTTTAATATTATTTGAACCTTGGACAGAGAGAAGCTCAGATGGAGTTTTCTTTTTAAGTGACATGTGACAGATGTTTTTTACTGTTTTCCACAACTTTTTGGGGTTATCTTTATTTTTATTTAGTTCACTATTTTCAAACTGAAGCTTAAGAGTACGTAGTAAATTATTACAAAAATTACGGTAGCGCTTATAGATAATGAGTTTAGTTTCATCATTGGGATTACGTTTTGCATTCAGGTGTAGTCTGTCACGATGTCTCATACAGCGAATAAGACCAGGTGTGATCCAAGGCTTTAGATTTAAACGTGAACTAGATATATTTATCTTATGAGTATAGTTATTAATTATATTTAAAAGAACATTTGTGAAGGTTTCAACACATTTTTTTACATCTTGTTTATTTAAAATTTCACTCCAATTTAACTTTGCCAGAGCTGATTGGATAGCATCTATGTCTCGTTTAATTATTGTTCTGTTCGGCCTAGGTGGTTTGTGGGTCCCTAGTCTTATACCAACCATTGCTAAACTATGGTCTGTGATGTCGGAGTGACAAACAATTCCAACTGCGGTATCCGAATACTTTACAAATATGTGATCTATACAAGAAACTTCTCTAGTCGGCTTTGTTATAGCTGGAGTTAGGCCAAGTTCAGATGTTAGACTTAAGTATTCTGAGCGCTCATTATTATTTTTATTATTATAGTGCTCATTATTACATTATTAGCAGGCAAGATGTTAATGTTAATATCTCCTACTATCATAAGACCAGAGTTATTAAGACCTATAAGGTGAGACCTCAATGTATTCAAAAAATTATCATGATTTAAAAATGAAGGTGATCGGTAGATTCCAAGTATAGTAGCTATGTTTGGAATATTAATTTGAAGACAGCTGGCTTCTTCAATGTTTGGTTCTATGGATGTTGCATTCCAAGTATTATTAACATAAATGACTACTCCGCTATTTTGATTAATTGCGATATGGTTTGAGTCATCCCTATAAAGGTCCAAAACGATCAAAATTTCACCATGTTTATACATATTTTATATATATATATATATATATATATATATATATATCTACCATTATATTTGATCGAAGACTCCGCCATTTTATGTTCTCATATAAAATTTTGCTGTAGCCTGCTCCGGTTCCGAAAGCGCGGCCGAAGCGAGCGCTCCGGAATCACCGAGCGCCAGCGACGCCGAGAGGCAACACAGGCTATGGAAGAAATCTGTTATGCTGGTCTACAGCAGGTATGTCACAACGTAGAGTAGTTAATACCATCATCATCATCATCATCATCAGGTCCTTTTTTAGTCTCCACTGCAGGAGCACGACCCTCTCTGTACTACCAGAGCAGACAGAGGATTTGGCCTACACTCTCCTCGCTGGCCAGACGGGTTGGAGAGGTCTCATTGATGTTTAAGAGCTTTGTTTAGCTTGTAACAGTTGGGATACATTGAGCAATTGTCACTTTTCGAGCCCCTACAAACTTTATCTTGTTTGTTACAGATTATGCGCCCACAAGTACGCTTCGCTCTTCCTCCGGCCAATCAGTGACGAGGAGGCGCCTGGCTACAGCATCGTGGTGAAACGCCCCATGGACCTCACCACCATCAGGAAGCACATAGACTCCGGCATCATCAGGTAAGACTAGACAAGGAGTTGGGGAATGACCTAAGGGGAGGAAATGGGGGAAAGGATGGGCCTCCGGCTCTCTCACTCACCGAACGAAGCGTAGAAACGGTAAAGCTTCTACTCTAACGTTGATTTTCTGTGAGAGTGTGGTACTTCCCCGGACGAGCCGGCCCATTCATGCTATTAGCAAAAATGAATTTCTAGCCCTTGCAAGCGTGAGGCCTGGTTGGAATTAAAGGGGGCAAATCTTCCATCGTCCTGGGAGGGGGGGGGGGAGGATCAAAATTTAGACGATTGGTCTGATCATTACTAATATTATAAACGCGAATGTTTGTGAGTATATAAGGATGTTTGTTACTCTTTGACGCCAAAACGGCTGAACCAGGATAAAAGGTAGCCTATGTCCTTCTTCGTACTCCAGAGAACTTATATGCAAAATTTCGTGATGATCGGTTCAGTAGTTACGGCGTGAAAGCGTAACAAACAAACAAACTCGCTTTCGCATTTATAATATTACTAGATTACGCCCGCGGCTCCGCCCGCGTTAATGTCGATCCCTCGGGAATAGTACTTTTCCCGGGATAAAAGCCTATGTCCTTCTCCGTACTCCAGAGAACTTGTATGCAAAATTTCATGATGATCGGTTCAGTAGTTACGGCGTGAAAGCGTAACAAACAAACAAACAAACTCACTTTCGCATTTATAATATTAGTAAGGATTATAGTAAGGATAGAACGGGGATGCCAGGATTTTGCCAAGGAAACGCGCGTCAGTTTTTGCATAAGCCACGCCCCCAATTTGACGTCATTACTAGCGAAATAGTATTGCGACATGCACAGAAATATATCGCGTCATATCGATAAACAGTTTTTACAGTTAAAACAGCAGAATAAAGCATGTGTTCATGTCGGGACGTGCGCGCTGACTGAAGAACGTTTAACGAATCCACGCGTGTACCGTACTTAGCCGTTCTATCTTGATATTCTATAGAATAGAATAGAATAATTTATTACGAATATGTGTGTACATTCAGGATGATAAAAGGTATTTTTTCATCAACATATTCTACCGAGTTTAATCTCAGCGTGTAAATATTTATAAACAAAGTAATATTCTGAAACCTGCCTACCAAATTAATTATTCATAAATACATAATAATTATTACATTCATTGATTAAATATTTTGATATATTTCTGTGGTACTTCCTTACGTTTCAGAACAACGGCGCAGTTCCAGCGAGACGTCCTTCTGATGCTGTCCAACGCTCTCATGTATAACAGCAGCGAGCATAGCGTGTACACCATGGCTAAGGAGATGCATGAAGAGGTACGTGTTTTTTTTTATTTATTAAAAAAAACACTTCCATGCTGGTCTGGGAGAAAAAAAAAAACGTAGAATGTACCAGCTGCTTCTCTTCCCGCGCAGATCGTAAAAGCCGATCAAGGGAATGGGTAAAATCTAAGGAATCAAGTTAATAGGCTAGCAACCCATCACTATTTTGGTTCCGATTTCCACCTAATGCCCACTAACATGCTAAACGTGGCCTTCGGGTCTTATAGACCTAGACTCTGTCCACCCCGCAAGGGGAAAATACGTGATACTATGTATGTATGGATGTTATTTAAAAACTTAATTACACGAGTAATGAGGACTTTTCAAAAGAGTAATAAAATAAATAAGTTTACGTTAGATAGATGGCGTTGGAGTTCTTGGCGGGAATTTCGGCGGACTGCACGGTTTTTGTTTTGGATTGTTTCGCAAATTGCTACTAGTGGACTTTATAATATGAAATCGGTGTAATTTGGTGTTTTAAATGCCCATGTTTATGAACAATGTGTGGAATAACTAAAATAAAGTGTCATGGTGCGGCTGTAGTAAGATTTACATAACGGGCTGGTGTTCGGTCTCCATACTGCTACTGCGTCTATGATGAAACCACTGTCTTCGTGGGAATTGTCGCCAGGGGCTCCATTGTCAATCAACGAAATGAATTACACCACCATTTCGTTGATAACACGTAGAAAAATATGATTAAAAGGGCTAAAAGCCCATCATATTTTTCTACGTCATACGTGTTAGGCATAGAAAGCCAAATAAAAAGGTAAAACAAATAAAAAAAAAAGGATGGCGTTGATATAAAGGCAAATGTCAGTGTCATGGATGATATCTGACTTTATTTTTTTTCACTAGCGCTTTATTTATATAAATAATATATATACGGACAAATCACACAGATTGAGCTAGCCCCAAAGTAACTCAACGATACTATATTATTTAACAAATACATATATAGATAAACATCCAAGACCCAGGTCAATCTCGTAGTAGTAGTTGAAAGAAAAGCAGATTATGCACCTTACATTAAGTAATTAATATTACACTGAGTGCCTATTTGGAGGCGGAGCGCCAGCGAGGGCTCGAAAAAGCACGAGTGATGTAATAAATTACTTTAATAATGTATTTTATTTATTTAATACTTTGTTGCACACATAAAGAACATTAATAAAAACAAGAAGCATATAAAGATATACAAAAGGCGGCCTTATCGCAATAGCAATCTCTTCCAGGCAACCTTAGGGTAGTTGGAAAAAAGACATCAACAAACAGGCAAGGTGCAAAGAGGTGGAGGAGAAATTTTATGAGAAACAGAAATAAATACATACATACACACATATAATATAACTGTACACAAAATGTGCGTAAACGAGACCTGAACGTTAAAGAAAGGAGAAAAATTACAAAGAAGAAAGGAAACGTGATTTAGCCTGTTTTAACCGTTCTTTGTTTTTTGAATACATAAGATTGACTAGCCCCATGGCGCAGCGGTCAAAACGCCAGCCTGCGATCTTTTTCAGATCTTGGATGTGTATCTATATATGTATTTGTTATAAAATATAGTATCGTTGAGTTAGTATCCCATAACACAAGTCTCGAACTTACTTTGGGGCTAGCTCAATCTGTGTGATTTGTCAGTATATATTTATTATTATTTATTATAAGATGAAATGATGTTTATTGCAGGCGCAGTGCCAACTAGGCATGTTATTGGCAGCACAGGCTCATGCGGGGCTGAGTGCTACGCCGCTGGCGCGACGCAAGAGACGGCGCGCCGAATCCCCGCCCACACACAGCAAGAGGCTGCATGCCGCGTGATCTCAACCGGGGGGAGGGGGTGATCATCAATCATGAGTGATGAATAAAATATGATTAAGAATCCTCTATATGTCGTTTCATTTATTTGGGGAGAAAAGGGGGGGGGGGGGGGGGGTCTGCATCCCACTCGTTCCCTTCATTAAAACAAAATGTTTCAAAAATATAAAAGATTTATTTCCATAATAATTATACTTTGTCTTTTTAATTGTAATTTTATATCTAATCTGCATTTTTAGGGTTCCGCACCCAAAGGGTAAAAGCGGGACACTATTAATTTCGCTCCGCTGTCCGTCTGTTTGTCTGTTTGTCTATCACCAGGCTGTATCTCATGAACCGTGATAGTTAGACAGTTGCAATTTTCACAGATGATGTAATTCTGTTGCCGCTATAACAACAAATACTAAAAAATAAAATAAATATTTAAGAGGGCTCCCATACAACAAACATTATTTTTTTTGCTTGTTTTTGCTGGATATTGATAACGGCAACAGACGCTTGAAATATTCACAGAATATTTAGTTATATATTCACTTTAAAAATAAATAATTAAATAAAAATTAAAGGGGGGCTCCCATACAACAGACATGATTTTTTTGCCGTTTTTATAGATAACGGTACGGAACCCTTTGTGCGCGAGTCCGACTCGCACTTGGCCGGTTTTTTATAGATACCGGTACGGAACAAAATTCACAATATATTTCATGCGATGAAGATGATGATGACTATGGTGATGATGAATAATCGTCTCCCGGTATACCGAGTAGTTTTAATAGATGTGTGGTACTGCATATATGATCTAACTCACTTTGCCTCGCAATCGACTCATCACAAACATTGCAAAGGAAACTATTCTTCGATTTGACAACTCGATGCAGTTTTAGCAAT
Organism: Elegia similella; assembly: GCA_947532085.1. Taxonomy (NCBI): domain Eukaryota; kingdom Metazoa; phylum Arthropoda; class Insecta; order Lepidoptera; family Pyralidae; genus Elegia; species Elegia similella. Next base: position 4,121,068 of record OX383950.1, on the reverse strand, counting down.
GCATTGTATTTAGTTAAATGACTAGTCTCTTTAGCATGAATGTTTACATTATCTACGGATTTCTGCAATTCTGTACGACAGACTCTACAAATAACTTCTCGTGAATTAATGTTCTCGTCAAAAAGATATAGTTTAGACTTGTATTCTTGAAATTTCTTTGTTCTAGACGGCTTTTCGTTCGCATTCGATACTGAATCATCACTATTAGTACTAGTATCACTAGATATAGAGCTTTTATCATCACTAAATGTATGTTTATGTTTATTTCCAAGTATATGATTTATTTCATTCTTCTTTGAAATATGCACGTTACATTTATTACAATGAAAATTTGATTCCACTTGTATTACTTCGTTTAACTCTAACAGATCTTTATATTTTGTATTATGGATTTTCCCGTTTATATGTAAGGCGATGCTGTCTGTTGTATTTGGAACTCGCTTGTTGCAAACTTTGCAAAGCAGTTGCATGGGATCCGAAGTTTCTTTCATATGGTAATGGAGCTTTATTTTTATAACTTCTACACTTTGCGTTTGCGATGATCGTTGAATACTTTTAAGAGCAGATATTTTGTTTAGAAGTGAAGAAGATTTTATATCTAGTGAAGACATTTGCTTTAGTATATTTTTCAGTTCGGAAACTTCATATTTTATTATTCCCGAAGTTGAGGGTTGATTAATTTTTTCGTCTGATTGAATAATATCCACCTTGGGTTGAATATCTTTCGCTTCAGATGGTGCTTCCGTGTTCAATGATTGCATTTCTGGGATTTCTGATTTTATATTTGTAAAGGTTGATAGTTGAATTGCTGTATCTGTATTAAGACCTTGTTGTGACCTTTCTGAGACTGAATATTGTATATTAATAGCGGACGATGATATATTTACAACTTCCATATTTTGAGCTGTAGTTATTGGAATAGCTTCTGGTGCATGGTGAGCTACTATCGCTACTAGAGCAGTTTCACTTAGGCTTGTGTCCTGTGCTGAATTTGTAGCCATTGCGTAAGTTTTACAAATGTCTATTAAATTACTTTTAGCGATGTCATTGGCTGATGATTGTAAAGCTTTTTGTTTATGCTTCCGGCCATTGCGATGGTGCTCCAAATTATTTGAGTCTATATAAACCATACACAGTTCGCAATAAGCCTGATTAGGTGTAACACCAGCGTTCATTCTTCTCATATGGTTATCACGTGAAACATGTTCTAATTCAGTCATATATGGCACGTGAACACGACAGAATTCGCAAGCAAACCCATTTGGGACTTTACTCATATGATTTTTTGTTAGTAAATCATTGTATATTTTTTTATGACTCCTGCCATTCATATGACCTTCGATATTTATCTTGAAGTCTGGAATAACGCGGTCGCAAATTCTACATATGGCGCCCTTACGACTTGAATCATTCCGGTTTATTAAGTAGTGAACATATTTCGTTTCTGTATTTTCTGTTTCCGTTTCTATGGTTTCTCCATTTGGTTTCAAGTCATTTTCTTTAATTATTTCACTGTCTAGCTGTATAGCAGCTGCTTCTTCAGCGTTTCTCATTAATCTTTGCGTTTGGTGACACGTGGTATTTGAAATCACTTTTAGAGAATTTGAATAATCACTTCTAGCGTCACTTATAATAGAGCTTTTATCATCATCACTAAATGTATGTTTATGTTTATTTCCAAGTATATGATATATTTCATTCTTCTTTGTAATATGCACGTTACATTTATTACAATGAAAATTTGATTCCACTTGTATTACTTCGTTTAACTCTAACAGATCTTTATATTTTGTATTATGGATTTTCCCGTTTATATGTAAGACGATGTTGTCTGTTGTATTTGGAACTCGCTTGTTGCAAACTTTGCAAAGCAGTTGCATGGGATCCGAAGTTTCTTTCATATGGTAATGGAGCTTTATTTTTACAACTTCTACACTTTGCGTTTGCGATGATCGTTGAATACTTTCAAGAGCAGATATTTTGTTTAGAAGTGAAGAAGATTTTATATCTAATGAAGACATTTGGTTTAGTATATTTTTCAGTTCGGTAACTTCATATTTTATTATTCCTGAAGTTGAGGGTTGATTAATTTTTTCGTCTGGTTGAATAGTATCCACCTTGGGTTGAATATCTTTCGCTTCAGATGGTGCTTCCGTGTTCAATGATTGCATTTCTGGGATTTCTGATTTTATATTTGTAAAGGTTGATAGTTGAATTGCTGTATCTGTATTAAGACCTTGTTGTGACCTTTCTGAGACTGAATATTGTATATTAATAGCGGACGATGATATATTTACAACTTCCATATTTTGAGCTGTAGTTATTGGAATAGCTTCTGGTGCATGGTGAGCTACTATCGCTACTAGAGCAGTTTCACTTAGGCTTGTGTCCTGTGCTGAATTTGTAGCCATTGCGTAAGTTTTACAAATGTCTATTAAATTACTTTTAGCGATGTCATTGGCTGATGATTGTAAAGCTTTTTGTTTATGCTTCCGGCCATTGCGATGGTGCTCCAAATTATTTGAGTCTATATAAACCATACACAGTTCGCAATAAGCCTGATTAGGTGTAACACCAGCGTTCATTCTTCTCATATGGTTATCACTTGAAACATGTTCTAATTCAGTCATATATGGCACGTGAACACGACAGAATTCGCAAGCAAACCCATTTGGGACTTTACTCATATGATTTTTTGTTAGTAAATCATTGTATATTTTTTTATGACTCCTGCCATTCATATGACCTTCGATATTTATCTTGAAGTCTGGAATAACGCGGTCGCAAATTCTACATATGGCGCCCTTACGACTTGAATCATTCCGGTTTATTAAGTAGTGAACATATTTCGTTTCTGTATTTTCTGTTTCCGTTTCTATGGTTTCTCCATTTGGTTTCAAGTCATTTTCTTTAATTATTTCACTGTCTAGCTGTATAGCAGCTGCTTCTTCAGCGTTTCTCATTAATCTTTCCGTTTGGTGACACGTGGTATTTGAAATCACTTTTAGAGAATTTGAATAATCACTTCTAGCGTCACTTATAATAGAGCTTTTATCATCATCACTAAATGTATGTTTATGTTTATTTCCAAGTATATGATATATTTCATTCTTCTTTGTAATATGCACGTTACATTTATTACAATGAAAATTTGATTCCACTTGTATTACTTCGTTTAACTCTAACAGATCTTTATATTTTGTATTATGGATTTTCCCGTTTATATGTAAGACGATGTTGTCTGTTGTATTTGGAACTCGCTTGTTGCAAACTTTGCAAAGCAGTTGCATGGGATCCGAAGTTTCTTTCATATGGTAATGGAGCTTTATTTTTACAACTTCTACACTTTGCGTTTGCGATGATCGTTGAATACTTTCAAGAGCAGATATTTTGTTTAGAAGTGAAGAAGATTTTATATCTAATGAAGACATTTGGTTTAGTATATTTTTCAGTTCGGTAACTTCATATTTTATTATTCCTGAAGTTGAGGGTTGATTAATTTTTTCGTCTGGTTGAATAGTATCCACCTTGGGTTGAATATCTTTCGCTTCAGATGGTGCTTCCGTGTTCAATGATTGCATTTCTGGGATTTCTGATTTTATATTTGTAAAGGTTGATAGTTGAATAGCTGAATCTGTAGAACCTTGTTGTGACTTTTCTGAGACTGAAGATTGTATATAAATAACAGAAGGTATTTTTCCTACTTCCATATTTTGAGCTGAAGTTAGTTGAATAGCTTCTGGTGCATGTTGCGCTACAATATAGTGAACATATTTCGTTTCTGTATCTTCTGTTGACATTTCTATGTTATTTCCAAGTTTCAAGTCTTGTTCTACGATTTCGTCATTGTCTAGCCGTGTAGCAGTTGCTTCTTCAGCGTTTTTCATTGATCGTTGCGTTTGGAGACACGTGGAACTGTTCATCGTGTTGCACAGTGCGATTTTCAGTCTGTGTGCGTGATTCGAATCCAATACTCTATGTCCCCCAACACTTCGTATTAATTCGTTGCAGATTATACAGTGGGAATAGTCCTGGTTAACCTGAAAAAAAAATACTTAAAGGAGATTTATATGCGTGGATGAGACATGCGTAATTGCATAGAAGTGACGAAAATTTTTTTTTCAAATCTATGCGTAATTTTATGCGTATTTGTAGGACCCGAACCCTTCTTAGGCCTGTCTTATAGCGTGGTAATTACTGCAACCAATGCGTATGTTGACAGTAGACACCAAGAGAATGGAGAAATATGAGTGGACATATACACTCTAAGGAAACACTTGGCTTAAACAGCGCCAGGTGGCACAAAATGATTTGTAAATACAGCAGAAAACAGACAAGAATTCTAGTTGGAGCCCTGACTGGACATTTTGAAAATAACAGTCACCTCTTCAAACTGAAGATTGTCGAAAGCCCACTACTATGTAGGGCATGTGAGGAATCGGAGGAGACAATGAGACACATCCTGTGTCTTTGTGACTCGTTGGCTGGTAAGCGTTTGGACCTCTTAGGATCAGCTTATCCTGAGCTAGAGGACTACAGGCACTACGCACTGGGCGATGTTCTGAAGCTCATGCAGTCCTTCGGAATACACCGTGTGGGTGAGTAAGGCATGGGGTAAGTAGAAAATAACCCAAAGGTTAGACGTGCTTCCGATTCTGAATCGGCCCCATCGAAGATAAGATAAGACATGCGTAATACACCAAAATAGAACTAGTGACACTGGCGGTGATTCTCACAAATCAGTTGAGGCATTTAGAAGTTATCTATAGTTACTAATCCTTACTTCCTTACTAACCTTACTAATATTATAAATACGAAAGTGAGTTTGTTTGTTTCGCTTTCACGCCGTAACTACTGAACCGATCATCATGAAAATGCATACAAGTTCTCTGGAGTACGGAGAAGGACATAGGCTACCTTTTATCCCGGGAAAAAGTACTATTCCTGAGGGATCGACATTGACGCGGGCGGAGCCGCGGGCGAAAGCTAGTAATATTATAAATGCCAAAGTGAGTTTGTTTGTTACGCTACGTTGATGCTGCTAGCAACCCATCACTATGTTGATTCTTTTTGCCGCCTACACGGGCGTGTTGGTGGGCACCAACAAGCTAAATTTGGCTTTTAGGTCTTATAGACCTAGGATCTGTCAACTCAACAATGGAAAAAGACATGATTATATGTATGTAAGTATTCTTTATGTATGTATAATTTTATATGTATGTATGCATTATCATCAGGTCTTTTTAGTCTCCTCTGTAGGAGCATGACCCTCTCTGTACTACCAGAGCCATACTTGGCCAGAGCAGACAGGATTTGGCCTACACTCCTCGCTGGCCAGACTGGTTGGAGAGGTCTCATTGATGTTTATGAGCTTTGTTTAGCTTGTATTTCTTAAGTCGCCTCTTACGACATCCATGGGAAGACTTGGAGTGGTTCTATTCTACTCTGGCGGAAACCACACGGCTATGTATACTTATAATAAGTCCCAAAATCCCCTTTTAGGCCACAGAGGCCAAAGTTTCACTTACCCGTCTGATGCAGTGCTCGTCAGCTAAATGCCACATAATCCATCTCATGTGTTGGCCCGTCCATATATGATCGCTCTTAGATTTAACAACAACTTGACATAACAAACATTGGACATCCTTATCGACTTCCACGAAACCATTGAAGTTATCTATGTGAATTTTATAACAGCTTTTCACATTCATAACAATATAATTTTCATCAAGAACAGTTATATCCACAGGGTCCGGAGTCACTTTGTTTGTTATTGCATTTATATACTTCTTTAACTGCTCTAGGGGCGTTGTCACTTTTGAATCTTGTTTTTTAGGGTTCTGTACCTCAACAGGGGAAAACGGAACCCTTATATGATCATTTGATAGATATCCACTGTTCCCATCCATATTAGTACAATTTTTTTTTAATGCCTTCAATAATTTTTCTATCTTTTTATCATGATTTTGAGATCTTTTATGATTTTTGGATCTGTCATGAATCTCTTTGTTATTAGTTAGTACTGATTTACAACATGCTTCACAAAAATAGGTGGATTTTGATGGTTCCCTAGTTGAAACTGTAGGGGAATCCATGTTTACGCTACATCTTAATCTTGATAAGGCTTCGTCAATTATGTTCAGGAAATTTTTGTGTTTTTTACTATTGTTGTGTTTCTTGATATAAACAACGGGTACTTGCGTATCGCAGATGTGACACATGGTAGTCATTTTTTCATCTAGAAAAAATAACAAACATTGATATTTTTTTTTATATATATATAAAATACCGATTTTGCTGGAATTGAAATGGGGCGAATTTGAAAACATACTCTTTCAAACAAACATAGAATTTTTAAAATCGGTTCATGTAGGACGGTGTAATACGGTAACGAACAAACAATCGAATTGATGACCTCCTCCCGTGTTATATGGCCGACGCGGTTAGCAACCTATCACTATTTTGATTCCACTTTCCACCTATACGCCCATTAACACGCGAATTGTGGCCTTTTGGTCTTATGACCTTAGGCTATTCTACCCCGTAAGGGATAAAGACGTGATAATATGTATCTTTTGTATGTATGTATAAATATGTAGTATCATTTGTTACATGTACCTACCGTGCACTTACGTAGACGACTATCTGGTACAGAAAAAAAATCTATTTTAATATGTATATAGATAGATATAGACCTTCTGTTATGTAATTCCGTAGGCACAGTTTAGGCACATTTTACTGATAAAGTAAACAATATCATATTATTGGCCGTTTTCTTGATTGATGTGGTCGGGCCAGGAAAAATTCCACCCAGCCGGACCACGATAAAATATAAAATTACTCAAAAAAAATTAAGGCACACTTTTCGGGATTTGTGGCACTGAAAGGCACATATAAAACTGCATATTTGTGCAACATTCGCATTTTCATTTTCCGCCATGGTCGGGCCAGGAATAATGACGCGTTGTCGGATGGTAAATAAACAATACTTTATTATAGGCGAACTTCGTGGCGCTGTGGTCAACACGCCTCCCTGCGACAGGAGGGATGCAAGACCTGCGTAGGATACTAACTCAATGATGCTATATTTTATAATAGATACTTATATAGATTAGCCGTGTGGTATCCGGCAGAGGAGAATAGGACCACTCCAGTCTTCCCGTGGATGTCGTAGAAGGCGACTTAGGAAATACAAGCTAAACAAAGCTTATAAACATCTAAGAGACCTCTCCAACCCGTTTGGCCAGCGTGGAGAGTGTAGGCCATGTCCTCTGGCTGCTCTAGCCAAGTATGGTCCTAGTAGTACAGAGAGGGTCGTGCTCCTGTAATGGAGACTAAAGGGGACCTGATGATGATGATGATGATGACTTATATAGATAAACATCCTAGACCCCGGTCAATCGGAAAAAAATGTTTTCCATCTTGACCTGGCCAGGGATCGAGCCCGGGAACCCTCGTGTCGCAGGCTGGCGAGTTAACCATTGAACTACGGAGCTCGCCAATCTCACTAGAGACCCAGAGAGCGTTTTAAGATGAAATCAGGTTCTGAGGGGAAAGGGGTATTGAACTCACCTTCACTCTGTTCCTCATCCTCCTCCTCATTAGTAGTTCTCCTCCAAGCTTTCAGCTGAAACTCCGTGTACTCCTCCTGCCGAGGGCTCCAGAGCGGTTTCACGCTATCTCCAATTTGCTCATGTCTCCTCAGAAACGTCAAGTCTATATGGTCCATAGGCAAAATGTAAGCAATATCTCCAGAACTTAAGCTGTACATATTGCTCTCACTTTTATCTCATTACAAAATTCTGAAAACAAACAATTTTTTTTCTCTATTAGTACCCTTTTCGACTTCTATATGGACGAATTCGCATGCAAAAGCTAGTCACAATGATATACTAATATCTAATATCAATTAAATACTATATTTCATCATCATCAGTTCTTTTTAGTCTCCACTGCAGGAGCATGACCCTCTCTATACTACCAGAGCCATACTTGGCCAGAGCATACAGAGGATTTGGCCTACACTCTCCTTGCTGGCCAGACGGGTTGCAGAGGTCTCATTGATGTTTATGAGTTTTTGTTTAGCTTGTATTTCCTAAGTCTCCTCTTATGACCTCAATGGGAAGACTAGGAGTGGTCCTATTCTACTCTGCCGGAAACCACATGGCTATATTAACTTTGAGACAATTTACTTTGCGTGCTTCCGCCACCAGTTAGTTCATGCAAACTATTGCTGGCCAGCGCCCACCCACTACTGTTAGTCCCTTCATGCCCGCCACCAATAGTTGATGCATGCAACCCTGGTCGATACTGCTGCATCCGTTAAGGCTGCAGCAATATCGGCCGTCATGCTCGCGACATGTTTTTCGCCTCGTGACTCTATACACGAGGCATCTTCAGGCAGTGAAACCTAGATGTTGGTTGTTCCACGGACAAGAAAAGTAACACCTGAATCTATTAACTAAATTAAATACTAGTTCAAGAATAGTTATTTGGCTCAAGAAGATTCAAAGAATTTAAACCCGTTGTTACAATATTAAAATATGTAACAACGGGTTACTCACATACGAAGTCAGCTACTGGCCGACATGTTTCGACCTTATCCGGAGGTCTTCCTCAGGGCGAATGTGGATAGAGTTGCTTATTTTCAGCTTGAAAGTTTCCCGTGGATGTACTAAGATAGGAACCATTGTATCCTGAACATCGTCTACAGTTACTGGTGATGATGCCCGTATGTGAAAAGAGCGAGACATCGGACGCGCGTCTAGATCCACATTCGCGCTAAGGAAGACCTCCGGATGAGGTCGAAACATGTCGGCCAGGAGCTGACTTTGTACATGAGTAACCCGTTGTAATATGTAAATATTTTAATAAGATTCAAAGATTTATTCAAAAAACAAGCCCATGCACTTTTTTTACATCAATTTGCCTGCCAAGCGTGGTGAGTATGGCATTATTCTCGCATGGAACGAAGAGTCCTTGGGAGAGGCTCTTGTCCAGCAGTGCACTTCTTAACTGCCTGTAGAGTGGCTGTGGGTTTGATTCCCACAGGAAGCATACTTTCCGAGCTCCAGAATGCATGTTAAGCCATTGGTCCCGGCTGCCATCTGGTGGTTGTTAAAGGAACCACATCAGCGATAGGTGGTTGACACCAGGGTGTGCATGGACTATTGACTTAGACACCTAGATGAAATGATGATGATGACCTTGTCATGCTTCAACCATTGAACCATTTGGTATAGAGGTAGTTTGTGAACCGGGGAAGAACAGGGTACCTCTAATTCTGGGAAATTCTACTGTTCCAAAGGGATATTTACGCGGGCGGAGCTGCTGGCAAAAGCTAGTGATATTATATATTTGGGAGTAATGGGCATGTACACTATATACACACTTAAACAAAATCATTTGAGGAGCCCAATGGCCTAGTGGTTGTGAGCATTGAAATCGTTGATAAAACATGTTAAGCAACCCTGGCCATAGTCCCTATTGTAATGGTAGACCGCAAGTGGCATAAAAATATCTCGAGCCCCTCCGTGCTTCGGAGGGCACATTAAGCCATTAGTCCCGGCTGTTGTCAAATTTGATGGCAGTTTTTAAGCTATGTCAGTTGCGTTTAAGCAGCTTGAAAAATCTGACACCAGTGTTGGCCACTTACACCCACAAAAAACAAACAAAATCATTGGTAACACATCCAAGTCATATCAAATCAGCTTTCAGCGACCCCAGATTTTGTACATACAGCAGGTAATAATTTGCACCTACATTAATACAAAAAACAGGTCCATGTTAACAAAATTAAAGATCAGTAAGTCATCATCATCATTTCGTGTAGGTGTCACGGTCAATCGACCATGCACACCCTGGTGTCAGAGTTCTTAGGAACTGCCTCTCGGCCTCTGACGTGGTTCCTTTAACGACTATCAGATGGCAGCCGAGACCACCGGCTTAACGTGCCTTCCGAAGCACGGAATCATCTTTATTATCAGACAATCAGGTGATTCAAGCCTGCAATGTCCTAACCAAACTGGAAACAACTAAACAAAGTATGCTTCCGGTGGAAATCGAACCTACGACCGGGGGTCGTCAACAGGCAAACGCCTTAACCACTGGACCACGGAGGCTGTTATCATTAAGTAAAACTAAGAAATTATAATACTTACAAATACCTACAGTTTATTTCAATATCACAATATATTGAGCAATGATACAAATCTCTTCTTGCACTAGTCATTCCCAAATAATAATGGAAATTAATTCTATATTCAAGAACAAGAACAAGAACACTGGACAGTACTTTGTGTTACAAAAAATAATTATCATGCATGGATACGTTTATGTTATCATGTAAAAACTTCCTTTTGTCTTTGGAGGAAACTTTTTGACATTCGATTGGAAATGTTGCCATGTTCATGAATGGAAAGTTACAAGACTGGAAGAAAACAAGAGACTAGCAAGCGGCTCAGCCCGACGAACGGTCACGTCAAAACGTTTCTTACATAAAAATGTATTTAAATAAATAAGTATTACAAGATCACGCTGTTTGCTGGAATCCTTTGCGGCAGCCTCAACATTTTAAGCACATATAAATATATTTTTTTTAAATTATCTTTTATTAAAATCAATTATTAAAGACATTTTTTTTTTTAATTTTGGATGATCCAGCGATTGATCACGATCTCACCTGATGTTAAGTGAAGATGTGACCTATGGTGGAACTCGCTGGCTCAGATATAAGGACATAATCTTATACAAATTATTCACATATTATAAAATATTTTTATTTGTTGACATATGTATTTATACATTTTAGTTTTTGACTTTTTACCGATAACATACCAATAATAGTATTTAATGAATGAATGTGCTCTGTCTAACATTGCACACTTAGTTATATTCATTTATATCCTTTTATTACTATTTTAACATTTTCTAATGAACAATTCCGAGGTATAAGGGGTGTGTGCCAAACTAATCTTTTCCACAGCCAAATATCTTTAGGACCGACGAGTCAAATTTTATCTTATTTACCTACTTGCGATGACATACTAATACTAGTTACTTACACTACACTCCACACACACACACACACAGTATAAGGAACAGAGGAGTTCCATTATCCAGTAGGTCTGAGCATTATTAGCGCTTTGGTATACAACGGGCTCCTCCGTGCTTCGGAAGACATGTTAAAACATTGGTCCTGGGTGTCATCATCGATGGCAGTTGTTAAGCTATGTCAGATGCCTTTCGGCAGCTAGAAAATTCTTGTTGGCCTCTTCTCTCACACACAAAAATCCAACAAACATTAGGAACCTGTTGGTCTTGACTTTGCCATAAAATGTGCAAGTTTATGTACTGGCAACATTTAGTGCCTCGCACAAAAAAATATTATAACATGACTGCGTCAAGTGCGTCACTTGACAGTTGTATATTCTTTCCTCTATGGTAGGGCAATCCCCGTTCGAGTAAGATTATGGTTTTCGGTGGCTAGGCTACAAAAATCGACATCATCGAAGATAAAATGGCATAGGTAAATCCCTCAGTTAATCTCGTGCCTAAATATACTCTAATTTATCTGGTGGAGTTTTTTGGTTTAAATAAAACAACATTTACAAATAGTAACAATTTGGTATTTATTTGAGTATCAATTAATACACTATCAGACTTTCAAAACAGACTTTGGTATTTATAATCATTTGTTTTTAACAACAGAAACAAAATTATCTTCTAAATTTGACTAACAAAAAGTAGTGCCAACTTCTGTCTGGCTACCATAAAAAATATTAACTAAAGTATATTTTAACTTTTTACCTATGAATAATAATAACAATATAGTGAAAATACTTTGGAGAAACCGAAGGTTTTGTTTGTGCAATTGCAGACGAGGTCATGGTGATGAACAACTATCCTGAAGGACGGTACGGTCGACATCTGTCGGGCATGCCGCCGTCCTGGCGAGTCACTCCGGCATATTATTTCCGGTTGTTCTCATCTGGCTAAAGGAGAGTATTTGCACAGGCATAACCTTGTAGCCAGAATTATCCACCAGCAACTTGCTCATTGATATGAGCTTGTGGAATCCGAGGTGCCGTACTATAAGTACACACCAGAAATTCGTCCGCGACTTTGTATGGGAAACCGTATATTCTTTTTCGTTTTTTACCTTTTTTTCTTACAATTCTGTATTCCATTAGGGATTCTGATTCCCAGATTTCAATATAGCTGGGGGGTTCAAAATCACGCTGTATATAGTTTCGTCATTTTAGAAGTATTTATAGATAAGCAGTTTTCTAAAGTATTGTCCTAGTAATTATATTATGTTATACTAGAGAATAAACAATATTGAATATTTATTGCCAGAAGAAAAATCCATGCGTATTTAAAATAATAATAATAAATAAATATAAGGACAAATTATAGGTTGAGCTAGCCCCATTGTGAACTTATATCGTTGAATACCAACTCGACGATACTATATACAGACATATACAGACAGCTCCGTGGCGCAGTGGTTAACACGCCAGCCTGCGACACGGAGTGCCCGGGTTCGATCCCCGGCCAGGTCAAGATGGAAAATGATCTTTTTCAGATTGGCCTGGGTCTTGGATGTTTATCTATATATGTATTTGTTACAAAATATAGTATCGTTGAGTTAGTATCCCATAACACAAGTCTCGAACTTACCTTGGGGCTAGCTCAATCTGTGTGATTCGTCCTATATTTATTTATTTATTATATTTTATAATAAATACATATATAGATAAACATCTAAGACCTAAGCCAATTTCAAACAGGTATACTATTTTTGGAAAGTAGATTTTTCCAAGCAAAAATCGCTCGAAGACAAGTGTCACATTTTCAAAAATAGTACCTCAGATCTTTTTTCATCTCGAGCTGACCAGGGATCGAACCTTGCGATTCACAGGGACAAATCATATATTAATTCTGCGGTGTTACGTAAGTAGCTCATCAGCTATGTCTAACCCTCTCCCCCCTTTTATCAGCCAATGTGAGAACAGCTCTTCCCCAAGAGGGATAGGTAGAGCATTCTCACAGACATAATTGTTTATTTTGCCAAATGTAGCTGACGTCATCGCCGTGCAATCCCGTTCCCTATATCATCAAAAGTAAGCCTAGCCCAGACTTCCACCCTCCATAATCATCATCATTGCAGCCGTAAGATGTCCACGGCTGGAGGTCTAAAGGATTTTTCGTTCCATGGGAGGATATTGCCATACTCACCAAGCTTCGCTGGCGAGTTGGCGAGCGCAATTTCTCTAGCTTTTTGTGCTTCAAACACTGCTGCTGCTGCCCATCGGAAGTTTTTTAATTTTTTTTTTAGAATTTATTGGACTTGGGAAGGCAATGAAGGTATACCGCTGACTCGGATGAATGGGGGAAAAGCAAGTAGCAGCGGGAGGCCGGGCGCGCGTACCTGACTCCCATACCTGACACCACCGGACAGGCAGTTGAGGATGAGACCCTGACCTACACCCCTACCCCCCGCTGCTTACGTTATACCCTAGAATAGGCCGCAGAGCGCGTGCCCATTGAGCCCAGTTGAAGTGATGTTCTTTAAACTTTATACGGCGCAAGTCCGGTCATGCATGGAGTATTGCAGCCACCTTTGGGATGGCTCAGCCAAATATCAACTTGCCGCATTGGATTCGGTGGACCGCAGGGCCAGGAAATTAATAGGTGACCAAAGACTCATAAAAAATAAACTGCAAAGTCTTAGCCATAGACGCAAAGTCGCCAGCCTATGTGTCTTTTACAGAATATTCTTCGGAGAGTGTGCTGAAGAACTGCACGAACTCATACCACCTTCTCCTTTGTTCTATCGGACGTTCAGGCGCACCGCTGGGTATCATCCTTACCTGGTTAAAATTCCTAAAATTCGTACCAAGCACTTTTCCTCTTCTTTTATTATGCGCACAGCTAAGGATTGGAATTCATTGCCTGCGTCTGTATTTCCGAGCGCTTATAACCTGAATCTTTTTAAAGTAAGAGTGCAAACTTCGTTTTGTGGTTGACTCCATACATTTTGTTCGTCCGACTGTAACTACATAAGTTGGTCGAGTTGTATAAAAATAACTATCTATGATACCGAGACCGCTATAGTTTAAATTAAACATACCACATATTTTTCAATATTATTTTAGTAATATTTCAAATGTTACGGTTACACACTCAAATTTTAACTTGTATTAGATTATCTCAAGACTGGGGGTTTCATCTGCACAGTTTCAAAGCCGTTTTTGTTGCATTTTAAAATACCTTTTCAACGATACACCACACGTTGTGGTTAGTCCAATTTAATTTTTTAAATTCACTTTTCGTTGTATGGGAGGGAGCTGAAAAAAAAAAACTTTTTTTCATAATTTTAAAAACCAACTTTTGGAACTTCAAATATCTTACTCCACCAATTTTTGTGACAATCGGTGCAGTAGCGGCGGAGTACGAGCCGGGACGGACAACCGGACATGACGAAATTATAAGGGTTCCTTGTGGACTACGGAAACCTAAAAAAACAAGGGGTTGCACTTCGGGATTGCCCGCAAAAGTGAAAACTTAAACATTACCGTTGTGCATTTGTGAATATTTTGGAATGTCACGTGTCCGTCTTACGAATTTTCGATCAGGCCACGTGTCCTGGCGCGAGTTTAACATTGTTTTACCCATCCCAAAAAGTTCACAACGCTGCTAAAGAAGTTTTCACTTCAAAAATAAATAAGAACGAGAGAATAAAAATACTTGTCTAATAAAAACAAATCGTAAAAATATTTCAATTTCCATAAAACACTCTTCTATGAATATAAAAAGCGTAATATTGGACTTTATTACTTTGTATTAGTTATGATATTTGAACATCAGTGTTGCATTCGGTGTATGTACGACTGTACAAGGTTGGCTGCAGTGACTGGTACTTTTATAAACAACATAATGTACACACTAATATTTGGATTTGCTATTTTAAAATAATGTAATGTCGTTTTTAATTTAGTAATAATTACCAAAATATGAAAATTATCTGTCTATATATATTATTATATGTTATGTGTAAGTAATCCATTAGTTTTTGGGTCCATCATGCAATGCGAGTGTGTCAAATGTCAATAAAATAACCGGTCAAGACAGAGTCCAACTCAGTTGATCAGAAATTAGAGAGGTAAAAAAAAAGTAAATCAAAAATCTTTATAAAGTTGTATTTTTTATACTGCGAGCAGCTTGTATTGTACCTTTTGATTCATCATTAGGTCTTTTTAGTCTCCACTGCAGGAGCATGACCCTCTCTGTACTACCGGAGCCATACTTGGCCAGAGCAGACAGAGGATTTGGTACACTCTCCTCGCTGGCCAGACGGGTTGGAGAGGTCTCATTGATGTTTATGAGCTTTGTTTAGCTTGTATTTCCTAAGTCACCTCTTACGACGTCCATGGGAAGACTTGGAGTGGTCCTATTCCACTCTGCCGGAAACCACACGGACAATAAATTCACAAAATTCTTCACTTGTCCGTCCGGTCGGCCGTGCCTTCGTGACTGACAGTGACAGACAAGGAAGGTGTGGACACTGCCCGTAGGCCGCCAGTCGCCAGTCCGGAAGATTTTAGCTGCGTTCCGGGGAGCCGGGAGAATTAAAATCTACTGCCTTTTTTCCGGGAGAATTCTGGAAGAGTTGGCAAGTCTAGAGATGTTGGGCTAGCTCAATTTATGTGACATGTCCCTACACTATATATTTATTTATTTTATAGTTCTTGAAAGGCCGGCAACGCTCCTGTCACACCCTGGTCACAGAATTAATATAAGTACTAACGCCCAGGTGTTGCAGTTGTCCATGTGCGGCGGTGATCACTTACCATCAGGTGACCCGCTTGCTCGTACCGTTCTATATCATAAAAAGTTGGTTGTCTGTAAGGTCGGTTTATGGACGACAATTTTACGTGATAATGGTGGAAGTGAGATAGATGCGTCACAAGCCAAAGCTTAGGCCGATCGTGCCTCTCTATTGCTTATTCCGCGCTTTCACTTGCACACGGAATATTACATTTTTTCGTGCGTGCAGCCGGCGTTCATCGATTTATTAGACAAAATTAATAATTTAGGATAAAATAATTTAGGATAAAATAATCTATACTAACATTATAAAGCTGGAGAGTTTGTTTGTTTGTTTGTTTGAACGCGCTAATCTCAGGAACTACTGGTTCAAATTGAAAAATTATTTTTGTGTTGGATAGTCCATTTATTGAGGAAGCTTTAGGCTATAAAATATCATGCTGCGACCAATAGGAGCGAAGCATCAATAAAACATGTTTTGAAAACGGGGAAAAAATATTCATCTATACTAATTAATCATAATAACAGAAATTGCCGCGGACGAAGTCGCGGGCAACAGCTAGTTTAGGATAAAATTTAGCAACAAGAAGACTTTATAACAAAAAGTGAAGGAAGAATCCTAAAACCCAACATTCCAAAAGAAAGGCTTACTCGTACCATACGCCCCGGTTTAACCGGGATCTTCCCTGTCCCGGCCGGTGCACTCTAGTTAAAAATAAAACCGGCCAAGTGCGAGGCGGACTCGCGCACCAAGGGTTCCGTACCGTTATCTATAAAAACGGCAAACAAATCATGTCTGTTGTTTGGGAGCCCCCCTTCAATATTAATTTTATTCTTATTTAATTATTTTATTTTTTAAAGTGAATAAATAAATAAATATTCTGTGAATATTTCAAGCGTCTACCTGTTGCCGTTATCAATATCGAGCAAAAACAAACTAAAAATACACGTTTGTTGTATGGGAGCCCCCTTAAATATTTATTTTATTCTATTTTTTTGTATTTGTTGTTATAGCGGCAACAGAAATATATCATCTCTGAAAATTTCAATTGTCTAGCTACCACGGTTAATGAGATACAGCCTGGTGACAGACGGACAGCGGAGCGAAATTAATAGGGTCCCGTTTTTACACTTTGGGTACTGAACCCTAATAAAACAAGCGAGGGCGAATAACAAAACAGGGCAAATGTTTGGTGTTAGACATACATACATACCTACTATCACGTCTTTTTCCCCTGCGGGGTAGACAGAGCCTAGGTCTATGAGACCTGAAGGCCACGTTTAGCATATTGGTGGGCATTAGGTTCTAATTAAGTTAGGAAGTGTTACTTCCCTTGCGAAGTTCTCTCCCAATTAAGTAGGTATATGTATTGTCTTTCTCTCTTATCCGAGCGTATTCCCAGTTGAACCAACAACCACGAATCCACGATGCTTTGGAGCCAGAGAACCACTGTGCCATGTGATACCACAGAACAACAAACACATTAGAAGTGTTATCACGCGTGATTTCTATAAAAACCAGCGTCGCCTCATTTCAAGCATTCTACTAACGCAAAACTCCTCCTTTGGTCAAAGTTTCACTAGGACTCTCACTTTACACGTTACACTACAAGACGGCATTTTTAGATTTTTTTTCACTTAAATCCCACTTTTTAAAGTTAAAGCGGCAACAAACTGTACAGCGCATTTTACGCGCATAAAAACCATCACTTCCGGTTTGTAGTAAGTTGTCAATAGAGTAGAAACTTCTCCTTCGGTCAAAGTTTCACTAGGACTTCTAGCATACGTCGGCATTTTTCAATTTCTTTTTCACATAAATCCTTGTTCCTTTGACGATCGCGGGACAACTTAGGTGATTCAAGTGAGCTGATCGAGCGCATTGTCGGCGCACGTGCCACGCCCCCTTACCATATCTAATGTCTTTGATGTTCTGTGTGTGTCGAATTGACCTCATAGTTTTCACTTTAAAATTAAAAGTTTCAGATTTCACTACCGCCGATGAGTCACTAGAGCCAGAAAACATAAAAACTGTACAAGAAGTCATGACATCAGAACCAGGAACCGTGAACACAGAACCAGAAGCCGTGAACACAGAACCAGAAGCCGTGAAAACTGAATCAGAAGCCGTGAACACGAATACAACTGACAAAATATATCCGAATGCGTACAACAATCCCTATCATCCTGAAGATGACGAGATCAAGAATTTTGAGGACACGAGTGAAGAAATGGGAAGCGATGGCGAACTCTCGCCCGAGATACCTGAAGAGAGTCAGGTTAATAAGGTTAAAATCAATGGAATCTGGTATAAACGTTACGACATAACTGAACGCACGGACATGTGGTCCTTATACCAAAAGGCAAAGCTAAAAGACCAAACTGACGAACGCACAAGCGCTGACGATACGGATGTAATTTCGGCGACACCGAGTGATTTCTTTTAAATTAAATTATTTTGTTTAAATTAACCGGATATTTTGTTCATCATAATATCAGCCGCAAGAAGTCCACTGGGCATAGGCCTCCCCCAAGGATTTCCAATACGACCGGTTGGAAGCAGCCTGCATCCGGCGTCTTCCTGTGACCTTAGTCAGGTCATCTGACCATCGGGCCGGTGGATGTCCGACGCTGCGCTTGTGGTACGTGGTCGCCATTCGAGAACGCTTCTGCCCTATCGGCCATCGGTTCTACGTGCTATGTGCCCCGCCCACTGCCACTTCAAAGAGCTAATCTGCTGAGCTATGTCCGTGACCTTTGTTCTTCTACGAATATCCTCGTTTCTGATTCGATCTCGCTGAGATAATTTTGTTTTAATTAACCAGATATTTTGTTAATACATTTCAAGTAAATTAAGAGTAAATTTATTTTTTATACATATAAATGCTTATATACAAATTTAAAGTTGAAGTTGAACCTTAATTAATTAATTCTACAATTAAAAATTAACATAGGTATATTTACAGATGAAAAAGGCCGGGTAGAGCGCTGCCCCGCGGTAGCGTGCCCAGAAGGCTTGTTGCGACATCCTGAAAGAGTCACTGCATTCTCCGATCAACCCCAGAATCACAGCAAGGGAAAATTTAGTAAACACTCACCTGGATTCGTTTGTGAACAGGATTCGAAAGGATTCGCCTTCCACGGGACTTGGTCGACCGGCCGACGACCCTTGTGCTTGAACTTTATTATTTTCTTGCTGTCTACACTTGTGGTACACCATCACACACTCGCGGATGAGATTTAAGGTTGTTTTCGGCCAGCGAAGCTCTTAGGAGTCGTTATTTTTGGAAATTATATCAGCGCAAGCGACGCGCTCCACAAGACTCGATCGCCATATTTTTACGACTGTTCGGGCGACCAATCACAGGCCGCCGACGGCAAAAAAGGAAATATGTAGGGGGGAACGGAAGCAAGATAGATAGGTAATTTTATAAGGGTTTTAAAGTTAATGCTTACACATTTTCCCCCACCTGAAATCCACAAGGGTTTCACAGAGAATGCAAATTGAAAGATAAAAAACAAAAGCAATAGCTACGCACCATTGCAAGGATATCTAGAAATATTATTTTCGAAAGATAAAGTAATAAATAAGTTTTAACTAGCCTAAGGATAGTGTGTATTTATGTTTTAGTAATTTATGAAAAAATATCTTAATTAATTGGTAAGGGACAAACCTTTACTACCGGCCTACGAAAGGTCTTTCCGTTAGCAGTTCGGAGAGTAACTACTCTGACTACTTGATCCGAACCAGCATGCACTTGCACAATACGTGCCAACTTCCAGAACATCGGCGGAAGATTAGGTTCGTTAACTATGACTAAGTTATCTATTTTAATATTTGGTTCATGTACGAACCTTTTGTTCTTTCGTTGTAATGTATGAAGATAATCACGCTGCCATACGCGCCAAAATCTCTGGGTAATTTTCTTAAGCATGACCCAACGAGAGCGCGGACACGAAATAAAACATCTAACACACTTCGACAGCACGGTACGTATCAGAAGTCTCAATCCAATTATCCAAAACTGGCGTTGAATAAGAGATTGTAAGATTCGAGGTCCACAATGCAAATATTTTTTATGAAAATGTTTTATTATAATTTTAAATATTGGACATTGTTTAGGTAACAAAAAAGGGTGCAACGCAGATGGTGACAGATTAGCCTCATCGATGCGTTCCCCCACCCGCACGATCCCATCATCGTCCAGGAAAGGTGAAAGTCTTTGAATGGATTTTACACATGGTTCATTATCTCGCACTCGACTGACTTCGGAAGACATATAATGATCCTGACTCAATTTAAATAATACTTTGGTTAACTTCTCGAGTTCAGGACTACTGAGAAATGAAAGAATTCGATTTTGCCTTGCAACCCTCGAATTTGAAATAAATCTAATACACCATGCTACAAGTCTTAGAATTTTTGTAAAAGAGGAATGTCTGGCAATTAAGTCCAGAAGTGGGTTTCTCACATTAATCACGTGAAGACCTTTAGTTTCTAGTGATTTAAACTCGGGTAAGTATTCTTTTGGAAGTAGAACCCGTTTGTTAGGCCATTGACTAGGCAAATCCTGTAGCCAAGAAGGACCTTTCCACCACAGAGGATGGTCTATAAGCTCTGGACAGGACACTCCGCGACTACAACAGTCGGCCGGGTTATCCTTAGACGAAACATAAGACCAGTGATCGGTACTAATCAAGTCAGTTGCTTGAATGACACGATTGGCTACATACATTTTTAACAAATGAGGGGCTGTATTAAGCCATGACAAGGTAGTGCTGCTGTCTGAATAAGCTCGAATAGAATTAATAGTTATATAGTCTTTAAGCAAATTATACATGTGCGATAGAACTTTTGCTAGAAGCACCGCTGCGCTTAGCTCGAGTCTATTTACCGTGGTGGGTTTTAAAGGAGCTACTCTAGATTTTCCAATCAGTAAACTAGTCGCAGTAGAAATTCTGGGCTCATTAGTAACCACACAAATATACACACAACAACCATAGCCTTTCAGAGAACCATCGCAGAAACCTACCAAGTGTACTTCCATCGGATTGGAAGGTATAACTAACCGCGGAAGAGATTTTTTTTGTAAATCAGACAAATTGGCCGCTATTAAATGCCATTGTTTGGTTAAATGTTTTAGAATAGTCTCATCCCACGATAAATTTAACCGCCATATTTCTTGCAACAGCGATTTTGCTGCAAAGACTACTGGGCATATCCAACCGAGTGGATCGAAAATGCGGGCTACTAAAGAGAGTATGGATCTTTTAGTAAATTTGACTTCGAACGAGTCTGAAAAGGCATATGAAAAAAAATCATTAATGGGATTCCATCGTATCCCTAATATTTTGACAAACTCATTTCCCGATTCATCGAAGGATTTGGAACTTTGACAAAATTCAGGAGGAACATCCTTAAGAAGACGAGGAGCGTTAGTAGTCCATTTCTCGGGTCTTATCAATATTTGCCGATACATACGACGGATGTCGGCAGTAAAAACTATTTTGTGAAGTCTAAATTTTGTCACTAAATCGACAATATCCACTTGCAGCTTAGGACCCACATGAACAATATTCTTGAGTGACAGATTATTCGAGGTCCGACTACTGGCATCGAAGACTACTCGTAAACGTGTCGTTGTACTATCGGGTCTTATTACACAATGGTGAGGAATAATATAACGGTCAGTAGACAAAGATTCAGCAGGCTGCATATGTCCCAGCTCTTCGTACTGCTGCATAAATTCCTTATACTCCGTTTTCAACTCAGTCTGGCTGGCAAGACGCTTTTCCAAGTTGAGAAAACGGTTAAGAGCCTGATGATATGATTTTCCTAAGGCTGGAGTATCATCTTTAAGCATAATTGGTACAACATAACGACCTTCGGAGGTACGATATGTGCCATTTTTATATTTTTGTTTACATATTTCATCCTTAGGACCGGAAATTTTACATTTCGGCGGTTCTTCGGATTCCCAAAACCGTTGAACGATCTCATCGAGCGCACAAGAAGACGCGATGAGTGACGTAACGGGTGTGGCTGGAGTTTGAGCCACTTTACATATTTCATCCTTAGGACCGGAAATTTTACATTTCGACGGTTCTTCGGATTCCCAAAACCGTTGAACGCTCTCATCGAGCGCACTAGAAGACGCAATGAGTGACGTAACGGGTGTGGCTGGAGTTTGAGCCACCACGTTTTGAAGAAACTGACCACTTATATAATATAATATATAATAATAACTCATTTATTTCAGGCAATAGTATTGTACTTACAATTATGTACAATACCAGAGGCCCATATTATAAATACCTTACAGACTAACATACATAAAGTTCATAAAATAAATACCTTATAACTAAAATAAATATTATATATCCTATCCTATATCACACGTAGTGCCGGTGACGTGTGAAGCGCGGTGACGTCAGGCAGCCGACCTCGGAACCTCCGAAACACGACTCCCTGCGGCCAAAAGTCCTCCTTCATGAAGGTTGGCAGATGATGCGTCGGCACTCTCACCACATAAGAATTGAAGTTCGCTTTGTGGCGAGACTGCAGACGTTCAACCCTCAAGGTGAAGGTGGACTTCTTTCGGACGTAGTCCACGACCTCCTCTACCCTCGTGGACCAGTGCAGGCGGGACACGTACAGCTGCGTCGATGGTACGGCAGGACGCAGCGGAGAATCCGGTCCGGTCGGCGCGGTTCCGCAGTGGTTGCGGCTCGCGGGCTTCCTCTTCTTCCTTTCCACCTTAATGAAGCCCTCTTCGTCGCGCTGGTTCCTCTCGGGACCCGGTGGTGGCAACGACTTGGTGGGAGCTGGCTTACGCCGTGTCCCTGTTTTCCCCTGTGCCGAGGGCCGCTTCGTGGTCTCGGCGGGGGTGGCGGCGGGCGCGGGCGCAGCGGCTGCCGCGGCATAGGCACGTGGCGGCGGCGCACTCGGGCTCGACGTCACCGGGGCGGGTGCGGGGGAGCGGGCGGCGGGCTGTGTAGCGCGCACAACAACAGGCGGCGACGGCAAACTGCTGATGGAGACATTTTGCGCGCCACCTCGTCGCGTGTTTACGTTAGCGGTCTCAGGCGACCTACTTACCGAATCACCACTTATCACCCAGCCGAATACACTAGACAGTGCACATGGAAAACCAGGATCTGGGCAATAACGTGAACCAGTATATATCTGGTCAAAACAGTCTACTCCTAACAACAGATCGATCGGACCCGATTTATCAAAATCTTGGTCGGCGAGATCCAGATGTTTAAACTTTTCCTTGACAACCGATGGTAATGAGGTTGAAGGAACCATTGAAGTGATTTTAGGCAAAACCACTAATGGTATATCGAATTGGGGCGAGTCATTTGACCTAGGTACAATAGAGCCAAACGTATAACCTTTAATATTACAAACATAATTTTGCCCGAGACCGGTTACATTTAAATTACACTTTTTTATATGTAAACCTAACTGTCGCGCACAGCTACTTGTAATGAAAGAGTCCATCGAACCACTATCTATGATTATACGAGCATGCTGCAATGAACCATCCACTCTTCTCAACCGAACCACTGCTGAACCAATAATTTTGGTACTCATAGGTGACTTTGACATGTTTGGCTGAGTTGTACAAGTTAGGGAAGTGCTCATATTGGAATTCTCAGAAGCCTTTAGGTCAATGGTATTAGATAATAAACTTTTATGTTCTTCATGTAATAATGTGTTATGTTTTGAGTTACAAATGAAACACATGGACTTAGACTTGCAGTCTGCACTAGTGTGACCGGGCCTTAAGCAGTTTTGACATAATTGTAACTCTTTAACTAATTGTTGTCGCTGTCCTATATTCATAGAATGTACTTTACCACAGCGATATATTGAATGATTTTCATGACAGTACGCACAGACAGCCTGATTAGGTTTATTATTATTTGAGTTCGAAGAAGTAATTAAGGAAGAATTTGATTGCCGAGAAAAATTATCTTTCTTTGTATTATTGTGGTTTTGTTTATTTGTAGAATTGAATGACTGTAAATTACTAGGTTGACAAACCTCTAATACCTTTATATAATTCTGTAAATAAACAATCAAATTATTAAATTTAGGAATTTCTTCGGTATTTTGTAATTCAAACCTTTTCCTAGTTTCTGTATCATGCGGCCGAGATGCTATGTAAAATAAAAGAAATTCACTTAAATCATCAATATTTAACCCGCGCAAGGCACTAACACATTCATAAAGTGTGTTGGTTAATTGTGATAAGTTTGATAATGATGGCCGTTGGATCGGATTTAATTTTATTATTTTTTCTAAATAAGCGGTAGCTAAAATACGTTTATTATCATATCTGTCTAGCAACGCTGCATAAACAACAGAATAATTAGCTGATGTTATAGGAACACCCTTAGCTAGTGTCAGGGCATACCCGGACAGACATGACAACAAATAGTAAAATTTCTCTGTGTCCGACAACGAAACATTATTATGCACAAGCGACGTATAATGTCTTTAAACATCTGCCAGTTCTCTATATTACCATCAAACTTAGCTATTTGCAATTTAGGTAATTTCACTTGAGAGTTGGAATGCGCATGACCTTGACACAGTTCCGAGCGCGAACTGACGTCGAGAGAGTCAGCAAACTCAATGACAAAATAGTATAACTCGTCAAATGACAACAAAGCATTATTATCGATAACAAATTGAGGATTTAGTTTAAGTTGCAACTGGTTTACACGATCGTTGCATTCCAAGAAATTATCACGAATTTTATTCTTCTAGTAATTTTTGCTAAGTCATAAAGTATTTGCATATTTTTAAACTCATATTCACGTTTTTTAATGGTTGACATTAATTCTCCTTCTGCCATGTTTTCGCTAAGCACTAATTGTGAAAGTACGAGTAAGGTAGGTAGGTAGCAAAAGTTTAAATGGAAACTGAGTAATGGAACAGATATTCACAAAACACGTAGGTTTTAAAACTACGGACTATTACTTATAATCATAAATACACACCTCGCTGCTATTAATTAACCTTAGGTAGGTATCTAGGCTATCCAAAATAGTTCGAAAGCCTGAGTAACAAGATAGTACCTTATGGCATACAAATCGAACGATTAAGGGATTATTACAAGGGAATTAACGAGATAAGAAGTATGTACTCGTAAGCAATAGGTATTTACTATGGTATGGCACAGGTATGGAATTTCCTGTTTGATCCGAGATTGTTAGACAAATAGACAAATGCTAGGTGGGTAAGTACCTAGTTAATTTGAATCTATAATAAGTCTATTTATGAATAAATTAGTTATCCATATTTGGAAATAACTTTAATTGAAAATATTGAAATTAAGTGGGTAAATTTGAAATAAGTACGTGAGGAATGTCCTCACAGGAGGCACCATAAATTAATGTTGCGACATCTTGAAAGAGTCACTGCATTCTCCGATCAACCCCAGAATCACAGCAAGGGAAAATTTAGTAAACACTCACCTATATTCGTTTGTGAACAGGATTCGAAAGGATTCGCCTTCCACGGGACTTGGTCGACCGGCCGACGACCCTTGTGCTTGAACTTTATTATTTTCTTGCTGTCTACACTTGTGGTACACCATCACACACTCGCGGATGAGATTTAAGGTTGTTTTCGGCCAGCGAAGCTCTTAGGAGTCGTTATTTTTGGAAATTATATCAGCGCAAGCGACACGCTTCACAAGACTCGATCGCCATATTTTTACGACTGTTAGGGCATATCACAGGCCGCCGACGGCAAAAAAGGAAATATGTAGGGGGGAACGGAAGCAAGATAGATAGGTAATTTTATAAGGGTTTTAAAGTTAATGCTTACACAAGGCTAGTCTGGCAGCATTGCCACGTTGGATGGCAATGCTGATCTTTTGGCCAAGGTCTATACCTTATTTTTTTAGATTTTATTAGACCTGTGACCAGCCTTCTGGTCACGGGTCGCCTCGGGCAATGGTGCCCAACAGCTTATGGGCTGCCCCCACAGTCCTAACCTAAAGTTTCGACCCCAAACGGTTTAAATATATAGTTGTTTCCACAAAACAACAAACACATTAGAAGTGTTATGACGCGTGATTTCTATGAAAAGTAGCGTCGCCTCATTTCAAGCATACTTACTACCAACGCACGCAACTGATAGAAACTCCTCCTTTGGTCAAAGTTTCACTAGGACTTCTCACTTTACACGTTACAAAAGCAACGTCGGCATTATTCGACTTTTTTTTCACGTAAATCTCTCTTTTGTTTCCTTGACGATCGCGGGACAAACTACTTAGGTGATTAAAGTGAGCTGATCGAGCGTATTGTCGGCGCGCGTGCCACGCCCATTGCCATTTCTAATGTCTTTTTTGTTCTGCGGTTTTCACTTGTGGGGTTCATATTGTGGTAGTGCATTAAAATAGCTAGTCCGCCATCTTGGACATTCCACCATGTTAGATTTATAATGACGTCATATATCTTACCATGCAATGTCATCCAAATATTGTTAACTACATACATACATTGCAAGTTAAATAAAAGATTGTATAAGTAAAAATTAAAAAAAAAGTAAAGTTTCCAGGTTTGGTCCCATGGGAAAAGTTGTTCATTTTGACGAGCTCAGTCATTCCTTCACAGGAAGTCGTTGGTTTGTTATTTGTTACACGCTGTGCAGATAAACATCCAAGACCCAGGCCAATCTGAAAAATATCATTTTCCTTCTTGACCGGACCGGGGATCGAATCCGGGAACTTCCGGCGGTCTGACATGATGACTCTAGGCCACAGAGCTCGTAAAAAATCAACAATAATAATAGATGATTTATATATGACGTATTTTTATTTAATTATATTACAATAGCATTACAATGGTGACGGATGAAAGACGATTGCATGCAGCGGAGATGAGAATGTTGAGATGGATGAGTGGAGTGACTCGAAAAGATAGGATAAGGAATGAGTATGTAAGAGGAAGTACGAAAGTAGCCCCCATAACGGAAAAATTGAGAAGCTGTAGATTAGGATGGTATGGACATGTTTTGCGAAGAGAAGAGAGCCATATAACCAGGAAGGTGTTGGATATGAAAGTAATTGGGAATCAGAGTAGAGGTAGGCCAAAGAAAAGATGGATTGAGTGTGTGAAGGAGGATATGGGTAAAAAGATGGTAACGAAAGAAATTGCTCAGGATAGAGCGAAATGGAAAATACTCACATGCTGTCCCGACCCCACTTAAAGTGGGATAAGGTGAGGAAGAAGAAGACAATAGCATTACAATGCTCGGTTTAATATTAAAATTGAAAATATGTGATGAAAACATTTCGCCACTGGCAGGATTTGAACCCACAACCCTTCGAATTGTTAAAGCTTTCTCCACTTTGATTAATTTTCAATTTATCTGATACTAGCTTTCGCCCGCTGCTCCGCCCGCGTTAATGTCGATCCCTCGGGAATAGTACTTTTTCCCGGGATAAAACGTAGCCTATGTCCTTCTCCGTACTCCAGAGAACTTGTATGCAAAATTTCATGATGATCGGTTCAGTAGTTACGGCGTAAAAGCGTAACAAACAAACAAACAAACAAACTCACTTTCGCATTTATAATATTAGTTAGGATTACGATGAATCAAGTTGGATACCACACTTCTAAATAGTGGGTAGTAATGGAGATTACGCATGCTTCGAATGCGTGTACCTATAATATGTAATGAACAAATTCGCCGCGGTGATTTGAAGCTACGGCAGCTTAGTGGTTGAGAGCATCGACGGGCCAAACGTCGTTTGTGGGTTCAAATCCTACCTGTGGCGAAATGTTTTCATCACATATTTTCGATTTTATTAATTTCATTTGTCATAATCTTTGTCCTTTCTCATTTCCTGAGCGATGTTCTTGCAGGCATCAGCATCTGAAGATAGACAAGTTATTTCAGGTTAGTCTTTTTTTTTTTTACATTCAAACTATATTTATTATCACCAAACAAATAATCTTAAATTAAACTATTAATCAATAAAGCTAACTATATTAAAACTAAAAACTAAAATTAAAAAAAGCTTAAATAAAAAAGAATTTAAATCTAAAAATCCAAACTAAGGTGTTGCCCGTGTGGCATAGTGCCAAGAACACTAGCTGCATTCCCCCGCTGAATAGCAATTGCAATTCTTTGCGCGAGGAAAGAGCCAGCCCTCTTGTCACCAGCGGCGTCGACAAGCCTGGGCTCTAACCCCTTAAAGAATTTCTAGCATATTTGCGCCGCTTGGCGTCCTCTGCAGCCTCCGCCGCGGCTCCAGCCCTGAGGACGGTTCCCCCGAGGCGAGAAGGGGCCACCGTGTCGACGCATGTTGCGTCCCACTCGAGAGCCCTTGCCCGCTTCCAGGGGACCAAGGCTTTATATTTGATCTAAAGTTTAGCTACCTTATTCCTTACGGTTACCCTGGATACCACAGACCATAAAAGACATCAGAAATGGCAAGGGGGCGTGACACGCGCGCCCCCTTGCCATTACAATACGCTCGATCAGCTCACTTGAATCACCTAAGTAGTTTGTCCCGCGAAAAAGAAATCGAAAAATGCCGACGTTGCTATTCTAACGTGAAAAGTGAGAAGTCCTAGTGAAACTTTGACCAAAGGAGGAGTTTCTACTCAATTGTGTTGCGTTAGTAGTATGCTTGAAATGAGGCGACGCTGGTTTTTAGGGTTCCGTACCCAAAGGGTAAAAACGGGACCCTATTAATTTCGCTCCGCTGTCCGTTTGTCTGTCTGTCACCAGGCTATATCTCATGAACCGTGATAGACAGTTGAAATTTTCACAGATTGTGTATTTCTGTTGCCGCTATAACAACAAATACAAAAACATGGAATAAAATAAATATTTAAGGGGGCTCCCATAAAACAAATGACAGCAACAGGTAGACGCTTGAAATATTCACAGAATATTTAATTATACATATAATTACTTTAAAAATATACAATTAATTAAAAATAAAATTAATATTAAAGAGGGCTTCCATACAAAAGAGATGTTTTTTTTGCCGTTTTTATAGATAACGGTACGGAACCCGTCGTGCGCGAGTCCGACTCGCACTTGGCCGGTAAATTTCATATGTATCTGTTTCAAATTCCAACAAGGGGGCGATCTTGTTCAAGGATTGATCTAAATTATAAAAATACTTTTGATGTATTTAACTAATTCAGTACTTACAAGTGATTTAAAAACACGTCAATTTTCACAATTTCTTGCAGTACCGTCTTAATTAACAAAAGAAAAAATACGTGTCCAATATTTTTGATTTTTTAACTGATGGACTATTTTTTTATAAAATTACCTTATTACACACAATAAAATCAAACAAACAGTAAACTTAACCAATAATCCTAATCCTAACTAATATTATTATGAATGCGAAAGTGACTTTGTTTGTTTGTTTATTTTTTGTGTGTTTGTTTGTTTGTTACGCTTTCACGCCGTAACTACTGAACCGATCATCATGAAATTTTGCATACAAGTTCTCTGGAGTACCGAGAAGGACATAGGCTACTTTTTATCCCGGGAAAAATTACTATTCCCGAGGGATCGAGATTGACGCGGGCGGAGCCGCGGGCAAAAGCTAGTTTCGTATATTTCTGAAGAAGAAGTCTCACCTATGACCTCGAGCCCCTGCTCATCCACCAGCATGGAGTTCCTGTTGCGACATCGGATGAACGCTAGCACTGGGTCCCCATCGTCCCTGTCATACACCTGAAAATGAATACTTATTAAATTTTGTTTTTTTTCAAATTTGTTTTACGGCCTTTGGCTTTCTATGCGTTTTAGCCCTTCATATTTTTCAACGTGTTATCAACGAAATGGTGGTGTAATTTAAATTTAATGGAGGGGCTCCATTGAATCAACGAAATGAATGGCGACAATTCCCACGAATCCACTCTGGTTTGATCTTAGATGTAGTAGCAGTAAGGCGAGCGACCACCAGCTCGCTAAGTAAATCTCACTACAACCGCACCATGACACTTTATTTTAGTTATTCTACACATTGTTCATAAACATGAGCATTTATAACACCAAATTACACCGATTTCATATTA
Organism: Elegia similella; assembly: GCA_947532085.1. Classification (NCBI taxonomy): domain Eukaryota; kingdom Metazoa; phylum Arthropoda; class Insecta; order Lepidoptera; family Pyralidae; genus Elegia; species Elegia similella. The sequence continues at coordinate 4,091,164 of OX383950.1, read as the reverse complement.
TAAAGTCCACTAGAAGCAATTTGCAAAACAATCCAAAACAAAAACCGAGCAGTCTGCTGAAATTTCCGCCAAGAACTCTATAACATGATTACGTCTTAATTTTATGTTATAAGGCGGCAAACGAGCAAGCGGGTCACCTGATGGTAAGCGATCAACTCTGCCCATGGACAACTGCAACACCAGAGTGTGACTGGAGCATTGCCGGCCTTTCAAGGAGTTGGGGGAGGACATTGGGAGTAGGGAAAAATGGGGACATGGGGGAATGGGGAGAAGGATAGGCCTCCGGCTCTTTCACTCACCGAACGAAGCATAGAAGCGGTAAAGCGAAAAAAACGACTCAAACGTCGATTTTCTGTGTGAGTGTGGCACTTCCTACTACTAGCAAAAATGAATATTGCCGGTAGCGTGGCTCTACCACAACAAGAAATTTATTTATTTAAATCGCTGAACGCCGGCTGAACGCAAAAAGTGTCACGTTCCATGTGCAAGTGAGAGCGATGAATAAGGGATAGAGAGGCACGATCGGCGTAAGCGTTCGCCTTATGATATGACGCATTTATCACTTCCACCGTTACCACGTAAAAATATCGTCCGTAAACTGACTTAATTTCAGCTTGATACCTCCACGTGTTCCTGTGAAAAAGGATCTTGACAGACAGACAACAAAGGAAAAAACGTAACCAAAACAACGGAAAAAAGGAAGACAAATTGACATAAATTAATTGACATTGATTTCTAGAAATTATTTTTATCCATTTTTGATTATATTATTTTGGACTAAGTATTTTTAAATTTTATTTTATACATAATTTTGAATTAATCAAAGCAGTTAGCTCTAAATAATAATTTAAATTCAATTTATTATAATCCGAACAGCACCATCTCGTCTGCGTTAGCTCAACTGCGCCGTTCTTTTCTCTTTGTGGTGTTGGAGAGCAGTGGTGGACTGTAATTTGAATACTTTTTGCTTGTGGGCTTGTGACTAAGGTACATCAAGATTAACTACATTTGTTCTATGACTTTCTGTTACTTGATTTTCATACAAAAAAAGTAAAATGCAATTTCGCAATTCTACTCATATTAACTCTATGGCACTCAGCGCTACTAGGTAATAATAGTAGGTACCTACGCTTAGGTGACACGCGGCCGGCAGCATAGAAACGTTTGATAGAAATCCTCATAGAAGCTCATATATGTAACATCTTACTATGTATTACGTTTAGGGAAAAATCATAGAACTAACGTTGTTAGTCATGATGTACCTAAGTCGTCTTTAGCAGGTTTTGCGTTAGTTAACTATAACCCTGTAGATCTTTTACAACGTCGCTGTTGCACTACTTTCCATGAATATATATAGCTCATCCTGTTAATACTGTTTGTCACCATGATGACAACTAACACAATTTAACATTGCATCGAAACGCGAAATGAAATGAAATGAAATACATTTATTTGCGCGATACTAAAGCGACTATTATACCATCCTGAATCTAGGATCCGAAATTTAGCATCCGATAAGGACAAGAAATTCAGTCGTCAGAGCTCCTGATTACACCGTCCAGAACGTGTCCTGAACGGAGACTGCGCGTCCTGACAGAGCCATCCGTTGGCCATCCTGAATGCGTGACAGGGACGCCGCTATACGTGCGACGCGATTGGAGATATTATCGTTTCGTTTCTAACGTATAGCGGCGTCCCTCTCATGCGGCGATCCTAAATTCCGGATGGTTTCACTTTACGCTTCCGTTATGCTTCCGATAAGGACGTCGGAAGCCATTCTGTCCTGACAACGGATCGGCGATTAAACTGTCCGTTGACTATCCGTTGACTGAATTCCGGATCCTGAATTCTGGATGGTCTAATTGGCGCTTAAAACTCGTTTCACAGCGGACCACCGTTCAAGCGCGCGCTGTGGGTAACGGCGCTTCTCGCTGGTGTCATTCTGAAATTGGACGTACCTTGCCTTCCGGCTCCAAGTTGACATTATTGGGTACATCGTCAGCCTTCAGCAATGGTGATGAGTAGACACAGGAGCTCCTCGATACAAGCTCCATTTCTGTAAACAAAACAGGATTACATAAAGGAGAAGGCAGGCCAGGAAATAACGAACCCTGGAAACACCGATAATTCCCTATTATTATATATCCCTATATATTTATATAGGGATGGACATATCACACAAATAGAGCTAAGCGACTATTATACCATCCTGAATCTAGGATCCGGAATTTAGCATCCGATAAGGACAAGAAATTCAGTCGTCAGAGCTCCTGATTACACCGTCCAGAACGTGTCCTGAACGGAGACTGCGCGTCCTGACAGAGCCATCCGTTGGCCATCCTGAATGCGTGACAGGGACGCCGCTATACGTGCGACGCGATTGGAGATATTATCGTTTCGTTTCTAACGTATAGCGGCGTCCCTCTCATGCGGCGATCCTAAATTCCGGATGGTTTCACTTTACGCTTCCGTTATGCTTCCGATAAGGACGTCGGAAGCCATTCTGTCCTGACAACGGATCGGCGATTAAACTGTCCGTTGACTATCCGTTGACTGAATTCCGGATCCTGAATTCTGGATGGTCTAATTGGCGCTCTAGCCCCACAGCTGAGCCCCACAGTAAGTTGGGACCTTGTGTCGTAGGATACTAGCTTAACGATACTATATTTTATAAAAGATAGTATCGTTGAGCTAGTAACGATCCTATATAGATAAACATCCAAGACCCAGGTCAATCTTAAAATTATCTTTTTCCATCATGACCTGACCGGGGATCAAACCCGGGCACCCTCATGTTGCAGGCTGGCATGTAAATCAATGCTCCGAAAACGGAGACCTAGAAGCGATGGGAAGATTGTTTGGAGGAGACTAGAAAAGATAGGGAAGATAACATCTTGGCAAATGTTTTCTTGCCTATCTCTTCCAGTACTGTCAAGTTCTCTTGTCTCTCTCTTCAAGTCTCCTTCAAATAATCTTTCCACCGCTTAGTGGGAAGATAGCCTCTAGAAGCTTCTAGATTGGACACTGGGCAGTTGTGTGGACCGCTTTGGTCAGTAAACTTACTCTATCTCTTTATTATCTCTTCCTATCATCTTCCAAGATGTTTCCTCTCTCAAGCCTTCTCCAACCAACCTTACCGCCATTTCTTCTTCTTATCGTGACTACTCGGGCGAATTATATTTGTGTTGACCAGAACTCTGCCACTGACACAGCATTATCAGTGGCATTGTATAGGTCCTCACGTGTGCAGGTGGTAAAACACGCAGGGCAAGACAACAGGTGTGCAATGGTCTGAGGAGCACCACAGAGACAAGAAGTTTTAGAACTGTAACCCACCTATTCATGCTGCTTCTAGGTGGGAAGATTAGCTTCTGGAAGGGTTTGGACACAGGGCAGTTGTATGGCTTTGGGCAGTAAACTTACTCTCATTTTTTTGCTCGCAGTTGAACATCCGAACATGACAGGCACTGAGGAAGGTCTTGTAGACGCCGTGGTCGCATTTAGCGCAGACCAACTTGACACGACTGGGGCAGGCGGTCGGACAGTCGGCCCTGAACTTGTCGTCGTAATCTGTGGACATATTGAATATACCCGATTGGGTTAGAAGGAAGGTATTGTTGTTCAAGTGTAGATAGATACATAAGTCTATATAACAAAACGAATGCATGGTCAAATCTATTTAATGACGTCACAGAATGAATATAAGTACTAACGTACAGAACGGACACTGGCAGCGTCCTCCGCAATACAGCAGCCCCGCACCTCTCCCCCGTTCTCAGGTGTGTTTGATAGCTTTGAAAAACACGGTTACCTGCTACTGTTGCTAGTCGCACGTTCCGCCAGGTCTCTTATACGTACGTTGGTACTTATATTCATTCTGCGGTGCTGACCCTGATTGTAAACTCTCACACTGACGTCTGCACGGATGTATAGTTTCGATTGCAATAGAATTAGGCAAAAATATTACTCCGCTTGTAAAAATAACATATGTTTTTTAGAAATCGGTTTCCCGAAAAATATTCGCGTTAAAAAGGGTAAAAAGTCCTACCCACATTTTAACTAAGAGGCCAATTCGGTATTCCACTTCACCATAGTGGTGACACCACCTTAAGTGAGAGTTCAGGCACCAATGATCTTGAGTCGGGGCATGTAAGCGCTAGGGTAACAGCCTCCGTGGTCCAGTGGTTAAGGCGTTTGCTGTTGACCCGGGGGTCGTGGGTTCGATTCCCACCGGAAGCATACTTTGTTTAGTTGTTTCCAGTTTGGTTAGGACATTGCAGGCTTGAATCATGATTGTCTGATAATAAAGATGATTCCGTGCTTCGGAAGGCACGTTAAGCCGGTGGTCCCGGCTGCCATCTGGTAGTCGTTAAAGGAACCACGTCAGAGGCCGAGAGGTGGTTCCGAAGAACTCTGACACCAGGGTGTGCATGGTCGATTGACCGTGACACCTACTCGAAATGATGATGAGCGCTAGGGTTGATACCATTCACTACTCACTTCGTATCGTGCCTGTGGTGCGAGCCGTGCGAGAGACGCAAACACAACATAACCCTCGACCAAGGCAGTCACCGACGGCGACGGCCCGTCCCCCGCCCCGCGCGCCTCTCGATGCCCCTGCCCACATCCAGATTCCCACACATAGCCGTAAGCGACTTTACGTGCACACATGCTCAAGTTCAGTAGAGTATAAAAATATATATATAGTGTATATATATATATATATATATTTTGACTCTACTGAATTCAGAATGACGAGAGAAACGCCGCAATACACTAATATCAATTCTGTGGCAATACGTGAGGCACGATCGGATATAATATCTCTTTACGTATCTAACGTATTCCAACATCTCTCTTAAACTTCAGAAGTGTTAAGTTAATACCAAGAACGTACCATTTTCACCGAGAAAATCTTCATTTTCACTGTCTGCCTCGTCGGTGCCTTGTGTAGAGATTAAGAAAATATTAGTCAGTTAACTAACCTATTGATTCAATAGTACTTATTTTAATCAAGTTTTAAATTATTTACAAAGAAGTTTCCGCTTGCGCTTTTCTCTCTATCCAAAATTAAATATGTCGCCTTTGTTGCTTAAGATGTGTGTATGTAATTATATGTATGTATGTATTTTTGTATATTTTATTTATTGTATGTATATATTTTTTTGTTCATAGTTATTTTTCTCAAACTAGTCGCATCATCCATTAATTTCGTCAATTTATTCCTTTCACCCAAAGGTAGCCTGGAAGAGATTGCCTTGGCGATAAGGCCGCCTATTGTGCTATTTTATTTATGTTTTTTTCTTTAAATTGTAATGTATCTCTGTGGTGCAATAAAGTATTTTTACTTACTTACTTGCGCCTCCTTTTGCTCTAAAACCCTAATATAATTAACTTTTTCTAACAAAAGTTTATAGGTAAAATCTACGGTAAAATTAATTTCTGTGCCGACATAGAGAGGGACACAGTGTTGTTGCAATTTGCAATAGTCTATCGATAGTATCTATAGTTTTGCCCTATCGTAGTTTAAAATTTTACGATACCATAGGGGTCGCAACGCAAAGCTAAATTGTAGATGCCTCTGCACACGCTAGTCCCTAACAAAAGTATGAATATATTTATTTTAGCCTTTTTTGCAAGCAGGTAATGATGTTCTTATCAAACTAAGAAATAAAAAATTAAAAAGTAGATAATTATGGCATAAGAATACCGATAACCTTTTGATTTTCATTATAATATAGAATAAATAATAAAACTCAGAAGTGTTTGTGTTAAAGTATTTTGCTAACATAACATATAAAAATATTTTTCTATGTGATAAAATTATTTAAAATATCGAAAGTAAAACGAACTTTCTGCAGTAGGTACTTTTCGTTTATTCTATCATATATTGTTAATATATTTGTATATTTTTGATACGCCGATACTCACTAAAACAAGGCCATCGACATTACCGAAACGCATCGATAAAGTTCAATAGTATCGACTAATTATCAATATCACTATCGATATTTTTATTTCTAGGACTTCTTGCATTCCCTGTTTTTCAAAGTCATTATCGATAGCGAGGCTATCACTACTGAAAAAACACCAAAGGGACGCCGTAAAAGTTAAAACCATAGGGTCTACTCACTGTCGTCTTTACCAACTGCCGTGCCACAGTTGAAGGTATCTAAAATAGAAATACACAGTGGGTGTTAGGTTGTATGAGATGCTGAAGATGTGTAGTTTAGGAGAGTTTTTAGATCCATGTTTGGAGAAGATCTTGAAGTTTCAGATCCATGTGTAAAAGCCTTACAACTTCTGTCTTTCGTTCGGTTAGTGAGCGAGTCGGAGGCACATTTTTCGCCCCCCAATGTCCTCCTCCCAACTTCTTGAAAGACTGGCAACGCTCCTGTTACACCCTGGTGTTGCATTTGTCCATAGGCAGCGGACATCACTTACCATCAGGTGATTCGCTTGCTCTTTTGACGTCCTATATCATAAAAGAGTTATGTAGGTGATAAAAGTTGAAGTTTGTTAGATAAGTTTGTGAGGGCTCGACCGTCCCGACGCTCTAGCCGAGTTCCCACATATAAGGGAGTAAGGGAGAACACAAGACTCGACACACAGAACACACAGAGAATAACTTTATTGTTACAACTTCACTTTACATCAATAACAGCCTGGAAGAGATTGCCTTGCTTGGCGATAAGGTCGTCTATTGTGCTATTTTATTTATGTCTTTTTCTTTAAATTGTAATGTATCTCTGTGGTGCAATTAAGTATTTTTACTTACTTACTTGCGCCTCCTTTTGCTCTAAAACCCTAATATAATTCACTTTTTCTAACAAAAGTTTATAGGTAAAATCTACGGTAAAATTAATTTCTGTGCCGACATAGAGAGGGACACAGTGTTGTTGCAATTTGCAATAGTCTATCGATAGTATCTATAGTTTTGCCCTATCGTAGTTTAAAATTTTACGATACCATAGGGGTCGCAACGCAAAGCTAAATTGTAGATGCCTCTGCACACGCTAGTCCCTAACAAAAGTATGAATATATTTATGTTAGCCTTTTTTGCAAGCAGGTAATTATGTTCTTTTCAAACTAAGAAATAAAAAATTAAAAAGTAGATAATTATGGCATAAGAATACCGATAACTTTTTGATTTACATTATAATATAGAATAAATAATAAAACTCAAAAGTGTTTGTGTTAAAGTATTTTGCTAACATAACATATAAAAATATTTTTCTATGTGATAAAATTATTTAAAATATCGAAAGTAAAACGAACTTTCTGCAGTAGGTACTTTTCGTTTATTCTATCATATATTGTTAATATATTTGTATATTTTTGATACGCCGATACTCACTAAAACAAGGCCATCGACATTACCGAAACGCATCGATAAAGTTCAATAGTATCGACTAATTATCAATATCACTATCGATATTTTTATTTCTAGGACTTCTTGCATTCCCTGTTTTTCAAAGTCATTATCGATAGCGAGGCTATCACTACTGAAAAAACACCAAAGGGACGCCGTAATAGTTAAAACCATAGGGTCTACTCACTGTCGCCTTTAGCAACTGCCCCGCCACATTTGAAGGTATCTAAAATAGAAATACACTGTGGGTGTTAGGTTGTATGAGATGCTGAAGATGTGTAGTTTAGGAGAGTTTTTAGATCCATGTTTGGAGAAGATCTTGAAGTTTCAGATCCATGTGTAAAAGCCTTACAACTTCTGTCTTTGGTTCGGTTAGTGAGCGAGTCGGAGGCACATTTTTCGCCCCCCAATGTCCTCCTCCCAACTTCTTGAAAGACTGGCAACGCTCCTGTTATACCCTGGTGTTGCATTTGTCCATACGCAGCGGACATCACTTACCATCAGGTGATTCGCTTGCTCTTTTGACGTCCTATATCATAAAAGAGTTATGTAGGTGATAAAAGTTGAAGTTTGTTAGATAAGTTTGTGAGGGCTCGACCGTCTCGACGCTCTAGCCGAGTTCCCACATATAAGGAAGTTAGGGAGAACACAAGACAACACGACACTTAGAACACACAGAGAATAACTTTATTGTTAAAACTTCACTTTACAATAATAACAGAGACTGTTATGCTCCGAGAGATGGTAGTAGACTGAAAGATGGTAGTAGACTGAGGAATGGGTGATGAGAGAGAGAGAAAGTAATCTAAAAATGGAATGGAATATAATGAAATTTGAATTAAAATGAGGAATGAAAAATGGACAGGATGAGAGAAATGAGGTTGGACGAGATGCAGCATGCAGGTGCTGCAACGTTACAAGTTCATATAAAAATACAAGTTAAATGTTTACCTAATTACATAGTTCAAAATCACGTGGTATAGATTAACACACCCAAGACCCAGGTCAATCTGAAAAAGATCTTTTTCCATGTTGACCTGACCGAGGATTGAACCCATGACCTCCAGTGTGTCAGCCTGGCCACATTCAAAGTGAGAATTAGGTACCTTTGAAGCGAAGAGCGAAACATGTTTTTTATTTTTAATGGTTATTTTTAGTTCAGTAGGTTAGGTTATTTTAGTTAGTTTTATTTATAAATAGTATCCTTACTAATATTATAAATGCGAAAGTGAGTTTGTTTGTTACGCTTTCACGCCGTAACTACTGAACCGATCATCATGAAATTTTGCATTCAAGTTCTCTGGAGTACGGAGAAGAACATAGGCTACCTTTTATCCCGGGAAAAAGTACTATTCCCGAAGGATCGACATTAATGCGAGGGCGAAAACTAGTTATTTATATAGATTACAATCTGAGATTACAATATATATAATAGTCAACAATCAAAGAGCGAAGTCAATATGAACAAATAATTGAATGGGTTTGTTTTCTATGGATTCGCCACATTAAAAAAGTTATTAAAGGGGGCGACCACTAACTACGTGAGGCGATTATGGCAATTTTGTGCGATAATCATAGTTCATAAAATTTACGCTCACCAACACGCTAAACGTGGCCTTTCGGTCTTATAACTTTAGGCTCTGTCTACCCCGTAATGGATAAAGACGTGAAAATATGTATGTATGAATGTACTGAATTATGACATTTATAATAAATATTTTGAAGTATATAACATTGAAAATTTAGACTATTGTATGGACCGTTATTTTTTTAATTTTCAGATTTTTTCAATTTATTTAATGTTTATAAATGCAATGCTTTTTTAAAGGATACTATAATATGCCCTTTTTAGAGAATACTAGAGGTAACCACTGCAGGTACCTGCTTACCTGTTTCTAAAGACGAAACAACGAAAACGGGGTCTGGAATATGAAAAAGAAACTCATTTATGATTAATTTAATAATATCATTTAATAATTCTTCGTAAAAAAAAACTTCAAATAAATTTCTGAACCGATTTTGTTGGAATTTAAACAAGACCAACCTGAAAAAAAGGATTTCTCAATACTTTTGTGTTTATATGTTCGTTCCCCATAACTCCGTTATTTAGGAATAGTTTTAAAAAGAAACATTTTGTTAATAGAAAGGGTAAGCTTTCCGTTTGGTTTTGGTCCCGTTAAAATTTCATCAAAATCAGTTCAGCAGATTGATTGAAGTCGGTTTTTTTTGTTTGAAAGATTATGTTTTTAGGGTTCCGTACCCAAAGGGTTAAAACGGGACCCTTTAATATCGCTCCGCTGTCCGTCTGTCACCGGGCTGTATCTCATGAACAGTGATAATTAGACAGTTGAAATTTTCACAGATGATGTATTTCTGTTGCCGCTATAACAACAAATACTAAAAAATATTTAGGGGGGCTCTCATACAACAAACGTGATTTTTATTGCTTGTTTTTGATCGATATTGATAACGGCAACAGTTAGAGGCCTGAAAAATTTACGGAATATTAAGTTATATATTCACTATAAAATTAATTAAAAATAATATTAAAGGGGGGCCATCCCATATAACAGACATGATTTTTTTGCCGTTTTCATAGATAACGGTACAGAACCCTTCGTGCGCGAGTCCGACTCGCACTTGGCCGGTTTTTTTTCATAACATGGTCGAATTTTGTTGGTTGTGGTTGTGATAAAACCTGAAGCGCCATTTATGTAGGTACCATTGTAAAACGAATCGTACGTCATTAGAGTTAAGATCGCAGGTTACACGCGGTAATGTTTTTATATCTTTGTCGATCATAGTGTTAACTCTCTCCGTGGTTCAGTGGTTTGCATGACACGGGGGTCGTGGGTTCGATTTTAGAAACATATTTTGTTTAGTTGTTTCCAGTTTGGTTAGGACATTGCAGGCTTTTATATCATCTGATTGTCCGATAATAAAGATGATTCCGTGTTTCGGAAGGCACGTTAAGCTGTTGGTCCAGGCTGCCATCTGGTAGTCGTTAAAGGAACCAGTCAGAGGCCGAGAGGCGGTTCCGAAGAACTCTGACACCAGGATGTGCATGGTCGATTGACCGTGACACCTACACGAAATGATGATGATAGTTGTTGTGCCAGTTGCCCGGAATACTTAATAATGTTCCAATCGCACTTACCTTTTTCATCTGAGGGATTCTCCTCGTCCCCTTCGTCAGTCTTGGGCTCTGTAACAATGTTACTTATAACTCATACACTCGACTAGCTCCGTGGCGCAGCGGTCAACACTCCAGCCTGCGACACGGAGTGACCGGGTTCGATCCCCGGCCAGCTCAAGATGGAAAATGATCTTTTTCAGATTGGCCTGGGTCTTAGATGTGTATCTATATATGTATTTGTTATAAAATATTGTATCGTTGAGTTAGTATCCCATAACACAAGTCTCGAACTTACTTTGGGGCTAGCTCAATCTGTGTGATTTGTCCGTATATATTTATTTATTTATACAAGATCATCATCATCATCATCATATCAGCCGCAAGAAGTCCACTGCTAGACATAGGCCTCCCCCAAGGATTTCCAATACGACCGGTTCGAAGCGGCCTGCATCCAGCGTCTTCCTGCGACTTTAGTCAGGTCATCCGACCATCTGGTCGGTGGATGGCCGACGCGACGCTGCGCTTGCCGGTACGTGGTCGCCATTCGAGAACCCTTCTTTCGGACCCGTAAGTCATCACACAAGATATAACGTCTCAAAAACTCAAGTGTTCTTAGATGTACACTCGTACATGTATGTATGTCATAAAACGAATATAAATAATAAATAACTAAATAAATATATACGGACAAATCACAGAAATTGAGCTAGCCCCTAAGTAAGTTCGAGACTTGTGTTAAGGGATACTAGCTCAACGATACTATATTTTATAACAAATACATCCAAGACCCAGGCCAATCTGGAAAAGATCATTTTCCATCTTAACCTGGCCGGGGATCGAACCCGGGCACTCTCGTGTCGCAGGCTGGCGTGTTGACCGCTGCGCCACGGAGTTAGCCTTTAATATTAAAGCTTGAAATAGTTACCACGCAGAGCTTTTTTCTTTAACTGGAATCTTGCACTCTTTTTGAACACTTTAAACTCGGCCTCACCGTCTGAAATAATTAAACATTACCATGCAAATGTAAATATAATTTTATTAAACCTTAAAAACGATATACAAAAGTTCTTGGTGAACTGGCAGCAGGGTGCGTTAGATGGAGATCAGTGGACAAAAGAAGGGGAGGCCTTTGCCCAGCAGTGAGACACTTAACAGGGTAAAAAAAAATCCTAAATGCATACGTTTTTGGATTTCAAAAAAGTTTATATATTAGTTGCTATATAATTCCAAACCTTCGAAAAAAATAAAAAATAAAAATTTTGGTACTCTTTCTTCCTAAAAATGGCAAAATAAAAAATATTGATAAAAAAATTAATAATTTTATTTCATTCGCATTATTTGATGTTATTTTTCGATTATGAAAATTTATTTAATTACGGATCAATTTCAGTTTTCACGATTGCAATAGCATGAATATAAGCATTTTTTTTCCAAAAAAGGTTGCGTTCCTGAATTTAGAGAGGTTTACGCCGAAAAGTCCCTATATATGTTGTAAATTAATAAAAAAAATCTTACATATTTTTAAGATAAATCATGCTTGGCGGGAATTTCGGCGGACTGCACTTTTGTTTTGGATTGTTTTGCAAATTGTTTTGTAGTGGACTTTATAATGTGAAATCGGTGTAATTTTGTATTACCCATGTTTATGAACAAAGTGTGGAATAACTAAAATAAAGTGTCATGGCATGGACTATGGTGCGGCTATAGTGAGATTTACTTAGCGGACTGGTGTTTGCGCGCCTTGCGCCGTGGGATTGTCGCCAGGGGGCTCCGTCGAAATCAGCGCAATGAATTACACCATCATTTCGTTGATACACAAGCAAGAATAACTAGACGCTGGCTAAAATAAGCTTCTGAAAGAAGTTTGGTGGCCAAATAGAACAAAAGAAAAAAAAGATAAATCATATTATATTTACACGATATATTCCATATATTATTATTACAAAATAGTATGTGTAGTATCCATACAACACTTTGCATTTAAGGGTTAAAAGAATAAGAGATAAAGTACAATTAGTACGAATAACACAAAAAAAAAAACAGTTTTATTATTCGCCCACGCTTGCTTTAGGTATGGCGAGCTCCGTGGCGCAGTGGTCAACACGCCAGCCTGTGACACGAGGGTGCCCGGGTTCGATCCCCGGTCAGGTCATGATGGAAAACGATCTTTTTCAGATTGACCTAGGTCTTGGATGTTTATCTATTTAAGTATCACGAACATTCGTGTATAAGTGTATGTATGTAATTGTATGTGTATGTATATATGTGTGTGTATGTATGTGTATGTATGTATGTATGAATGAAAGATTAAATTGACTTACCATTAGTCAAACTTCTCTTGCGTCTGGTGTGAGACATTTTTTTCGTTGCTGTAATGAAACGCAAGCTTTGCTTAATAAGTTTACAAGTAGCTTTCAGTCTCCGTAGCATGATACCTCGCCATTTTGTTTTCCGTAATATTAAATAGGAGGGCCATACAAACTTAGTCCCCAGATTCCTCGCCGGATAGTACCAGTAGAGCAATGATTTTTGACCAAAAAATCTATGGATTTATTAGCATGCCCCTATGTTTCAATTTTTTTCATAATTGAATCTTTTAAAGAGATATGAACCTTCATAACCTGAAAAATTGGTAAGAGTTTCCGTCGTGTTCAAACATCAAGAAAAGAAATTTGACGCGATTATCTGAAAAAGAAAACACAGAAACACAGCCACAGCTTATTTGAAACTTTAGTGAAAAAATAAATTACCTAAATCGATTTAGTTTTGGAGTTAATAAATCAGGGGACTACGAAGCGTTAATTTTGTGTATTTTTCATATGTATTTTCTATTTATTTATTATAATAATTTAGTTTATAGAATGCTATATTGAAAAGAAAAAAAATTAAAATGCATGTAGATTTTTTAGTAGAATAAAGGCTATTTTTATATTATTTTATTATTATTGATATTACAGACAATCATGCAAAGCAGTGTGAGGTAGTAGCCCTTAATATGAGCAGAGCCGCTAATAAAACCTCTCAGTAGTTCTCAGATCGGCTATTCAGGCTATTATGCATGCACGTAATCGCGGCCCATTAGGCAATATGAGAGTTACTGTCTCTCCAAGCCTTGCGCACACGGGAACGCTCAAAGCCGAGGTCCGTCCTTCCTGGGCGCCCTTTGGTGATGTTGTCTATAAAAGCTAAAGGGCACTCTGCCCTCGCCTCAAACGCCCGATGAAGTAGCAGCTCACTAGAAGCTAGCTACGTAGTCATTTAAAACCTCCACACCTGACAGCCTCCGTGGTCCAGTGGTTAAGGCGTTTGCCTGTTGACCCGGGGGTCGTGGGTTCGATTCCCACCGGAAGCATTCTTTGTTTAGTTGTTTCCAGTTTGTTTAGGACATTGCAGGCTTGAATCACCTGATTGTCTGATAATAAAGATGATTCCGTGCTTCAGAAGGCACGTTAAGCCGGTGGTCCCGGCTGCCATCTGGTAGTCGTTAAAGGAACCACGTTAGAGGCCGAGAGGCGGTTCCGAAGAACTCTGACACCAGGGTGTGCATGGTCGATTGACCGTGACACCTACTCAAAATGATGATGAGTCATTTAAAAAAGAAATGGCAGTTTTACATACCCGTAATAAGATGAATGTGGTCACAGTATTTCATGGGAACTACAGAACCTTCCGTATCTGTAAATAAGATGGGAATTAATTGGATTCCCTACTTATACATACTTATACTACTTATACATACTATATATACTTAAAGTGAGTATATAAAATTAAAAAAAAAGAATTATTCTTTTTTCACTTTTGGATTTGTACACAGTTTTTTAGAAGTAGCACAAATTGAGACCCTGATTTTGGGATCAGTGTTTGACTGTATTATGAGGTTTGTGGTTTGTGGAATACAACTGGTCTATTGACCGTGTCACTTTCATGATATTTTTATGAGTAAAATTGGCCAAGCGCGAGTATTACTCGCGACTGAGTGTTCTATATAAAAAAATATTATTAAAAAAATATTATTGAAATAATAACACGAGCCCGGGTTTCATCCCCGGTCAGGTCATGATGGAAAACTATATTTTTCAGATTGACCTGTGTCTTGGATGTTTATATATATAAATATCTAATAAAAAATACAGTATCGTTGAGTTAGTATCCTACGTCACAAGTACACAACTTACTGTGGGGCTAGCTCAATTTGTGTGATATGTCCCTATATATTTATTTATTTAATCCCCAAATACTCAAGAGACTTCACTAACACCAATATTGAGTCTCGTGCTCTTTTTGTCTCACTAGGTGATTGTCTAGACGGGGTTAAAACTAGAGAAAAACTGCACTTTATTTTTAAACAACCTTTATCCCTATATCTATATTTAATTTATTCGTATAATAAATTTATTCGCCCTATAATTAATTTATTCGTATTCGGCGATTAGGTATATTAGAAAAAGAAAAACATAGAAACACAGCCATAGCTTATTTTAAGTTTTAATGAAAAAAAAATTAAAGCGTTAATTTTGTGTACTTTTCATAGGTATTTTTGTTCCAATCTGCAGTTATCTCTATCGCATTCTGCGGAGTTGTTTAGACCCGGCACGACAGCAATAGATTTTACAAATACTTACCTATTTTTGAATTCTCTCGAGCGTAGTAGGTAGTTCCTCTTAAGTTGGGCCAAATTTTTGTATGAGGTTGTCGGTCTGTAACGTTGCAGCATGCCACCTGCATGCTGCATCTCGTCCAACCTCATTTCTCTCATCCTGTGCATTTTTCATTCCTTATTTTAATTCAAATTTCATTTTTAATTCAAATTTCATTCCATTCCATTCCATTTTGAGATTAAGTACTTTCTTTCTCTCTCATCAGTTTTCTTTTTTTGTTTTTCAGTCTGCTACCATCTTTCAGTCGACTATCATCTCTTGGAGCATAACAGTCTCTGTTATTAATTATTGAAGTCAACATCTACATAGTTGAAGTTGTAAAGTGAAGTTGTAATAAAGTTGTTCTCTGTGTGTTCTGTGTGTCGAGTCTTGTGTTCTCCTTAACTTCCTTATATGTGGGAACTCGGCTAGAGCGCCGGGATAGTCGAGCCCTCACAGGTCTATACTTTTATATGGTTACAACGGCGATCTCTTATCATCAGGTGACCCTACATATTCTGATATCTATGGGTGACCCGCTTGCCGTAATATATAATAAAAAAAACGGGTCGCACTCCGGTAATGGCAGCAGAAGTGAAAACTCCGCGTAGTAGAAAGAGAGGGGGATATTACTTCCTCTCCTACGCCGACGGTCTCAGGTCACGTGTCCGTCTTACGAACGCGAGTTTAACATTTCTTACCCATCCCAAAAAGTGCACAACGACGATAAAAAAACCGGCCAAGTGCGAGTCGGACTCGCGCACGAAGGGTTCCGTACCGTTATCCATGGCTGTTGTATGGGTGCCCCCCTCTAATATTTTTTTTTTTATGTGAACATGTAATTAAATATTCTGTGAATATTTAAAGCGTTATCAATATCGAGCAAAAACAAGCAAAAAAATCACGTTTGTTGTATGGGAGCCCCCCTAAATAATTATTTTATTCTATTTTTTTGTATTTGTTGTTATAGCGGCAATAAAAATATATCATCTGTGAAAATTTCAGCTGTTTTACTATCACGGTTCATTAGATACAGCCTGGTGACAGACGGACAGACAGCCAGACAGACAGACAGCGGAGCGATATTAATAGGGTCCCGTTTTTACCCCTTGGGTACGGAACCCTAAAAAAAACCTTCAAAAATAAGTACCTTTATGGCACTTCATGTATCCCATCTCGCACTTGTTAAGCAACCTAACGAACACCGTGGCGTTGGAGTTTCTGTTCTTGAGTTTCATGCAGACTGGGTCCTCTGTAGGGGGACAGGATATCTCCTGGCATTCTGAGGCGGTCGCCTTCTTGCTGTGCTTGAGTTCTTCTGGTAGCTTTTTGAGGCAGTACGATGTGTGGATAACTAAAAAGGTTAGTTAATAGATTCAGGTGTTACTTTGCGGAAGTCAAAGTTACATTTACTTTGAGACAATTTACTTTGCGTGCTTCCGCCACCAGTTAGTTCATGCAAACTATTGCTGGCCAGCGCCCACCCACTACTGTTAGTCCCTTCATACCTGCCACCAATAGTTGATGCATGCAACCCTGGTCGATACTGCTGCATCCGTTGAGGCTGCAGCAATGTCGACCGTCGTGCTCGCGACACGTGTTTCGCGACACGTGTTTTTTTTTTTGTAATGACTATATAGCTAGCTCCAAGTGAGCTTTCGCTACTTCACCGGGCGTTTGAGGTGAGGGCAGAGTGCCCTCAACCTTTATAGGCAACATCACCAAAGGGCCCCCAGGAGGGACGGACCTCGGCTTTGGGCGTTGCCTGTGTGCGCAAGGCTTGGAGAGACAGCAAACTCTCATAGTGCCTGATGGGCCGCGTATGCGTGCATGCAAGCCTGAAGGGCCAATCTGAGAATCAATGGCAAAAGCCTTTGGAGAGCAGCAACTCTCATCTTTTGCCTTATGGGCCGAAAGCTACGTTGCCAGAAGGGCCTATCCTGGGTGCAAGTCACCCGGGACCGCCGGGCGGTCACCAGTAATCGGAGCTAATCCTACTCTACGCACTCTGTTCCGGTGTCGAGTGCGACGGGGTCGGATGGTGGGATTCCTCCGGCTATTCGGAGCCGGAGAGGGGTCGGGGCGGGCTTGTGCGATGTCAATAGGATCATCGGGATCGTCAAGTACGTTCCTAGGACGTCTACGACGTAAGGTCGTATCGTGTAGGTTGGGGGAGTAGTTAGCGGCTTGCACCACTAACGGATTGGGATGGCGTGCAGCATTCTCAAAGAAACGCTTGGAGGCGTTTTTGAGAAAGCCGCGGATGGACGGGGACAAAAATTACGCCGTATTGCCGCCTTTTATACTATCTGGAAGGGGGGGAGGGGATTGATCGTTATTTTGGTTTTGTATTGAAAATATATTTAATAATGGGGAATTATTCAAATCTATTTGTTTATTTATCAAAGTAATATTTGATCTTTTATGTTTATTTATTTCTAATTGCTCCCATATACTCATTTTTATTCCCTTTTCCGCTGCATGTAATATTTTGTATGTGTGATTATTTAATAATGTGTGATTATTTTCCAATAGATGTTCTGCAAAATGTGATCGATCGGGGTGATTCTTTTTAAACGCGTTGATATGTTCGTTATAACGAATTTTAAAATTACGTCCTGTTTGTCCAATATAAACTTGTTGACAATCATCGCAAGTTAATTTATATATACCGGATTTTTTATCTGATTGAATTTTGTCTTTAGTATTACAAAGTGATTTTAATGTTTTGTTTGTTTTGAGAGCGATATGAATATTGTTTTTTCTAAATGTCTTAGCTATTTTATCTGTAATTTTACCGTAATAACTTGCGATGATTGTCAACAAGTTTATATTGGACAAACAGGACGTAATTTTAAAATTCGTTATAACGAACATATCAACGCGTTTAAAAAGAATCACCCCGATCGATCACATTTTGCAGAACATCTATTGGAAAATAATCACACATTATTAAATAATCACACATACAAAATATTACATGCAGCGGAAAAGGGAATAAAAATGAGTATATGGGAGCAATTAGAAATAAATAAACATAAAAGATCAAATATTACTTTGATAAATAAACAAATAGATTTGAATAATTCCCCATTATTAAATATATTTTCAATACAAAACCAAAATAACGATTAATCCCCTCCCCCCCTTCCAGATAGTATAAAAGGCGGCAATACGGCGTAATTTTTGCAAGACCGACACGGTTGCGGCCACTCCCCCCCTCACACGTCCAGACGGCTCCATCGCCTTCGATGATGATGAAAAAGCTGAATGCCTAGCAGACAGCCTGGAGAGCCAATGCTCCCCTAGTCGTGAGCCAGTAGACCCCGATCACCTTCGCGAGGTGGAATCGCACGTAGAACGCTTCGTGGCTTCTAAGACGATCCCACCGAATACCCCCCTTGCCCCGACGACACTTGACGAAGTGAAGTCAATCATCCGCGATCTCAAACCCCGGAAAGCGCCCGGCGCTGACGGACTCTCGAACGGAGTGCTCAAATGCCTCCCACAGACCCTCCTCCTCCTGCTCGTAAGCATCTTCAATGCTTGTCTTGCAAATTGCACTTTTCCAGCCGCCTGGAAAGAAGCAATCGTGATCGGGATCCCTAAACCAGGCAAAGACCTGAAGAACCCCTCCTCCTACCGGCCTATCAGTCTTTTGAACTGTATAGGCAAGATCTACGAACGGATCATCCTCAAAAGACTCAAGGACTACGTAGAGTCCAAAAGTCTCATCCCCGACGAACAGTTTGGATTCCGGGCCAAACACGCGTGTCACCACCAACTGCACCGCCTCACGGAGCATATTCTCAAGTTGAGAAATTGGGGACGTCCTACGGGAGCACTCTTCTTCGATGTAGCGAAAGCCTTCGACAAAGTCTGGCATTCGGGCTTGATATCCAAGTTGACCAACTTGGGCCTGCCGGATAGTCTCGTGCACATCATACGAGACTTTTTGTCGAATCGGTCTTTTCGGTACAGAGTAGAGGGATGCCTCTCGAGGCCCCGTCCCATTAGAGCCGGCGTCCCGCAAGGCGCTGTTCTCTCGCCCCTCCTTTATTCGCTGTACACAAGCGATATCCCAAAGACCCCAGATGTAGAAGTGGCACTATTCGCCGACGATACGGCCCTCTACACGTCCCATCACCTTAAAACGGTCATCGTGAATCGTCTTCAGTCCGCCGTGGACGCTCTCGGCGGGTGGTTCAAGAGGTGGCGCATCGAAGTTAATCCGGAGAAAAGCACAGCTGTGTTTTTCTCAAAGGATAACCAAGCTGTGACACGTCGAAAAATCACCATGTCCGGAGCAGAACTCCCCTCGTTAGGATCAGTATCGTTGTACGGAAAGCCCATTCAGTGGGCAGGCAAGGCTAAATACCTTGGAGTCGTACTCGATAGCGCGATGACCTTCGGCCCCCACATCACCAAAGTCCGCAACCATGCCGCCTTCGTATTAGGCCGTCTCCACCCCATGATAGGCAATGCTAAGATGTCACTTAGAAATAAGTTGACACTCTATAAGCTTTGCGTCCGCCCTATCATGACCTACGCCGGCGTAGTCTTCTCCCATATCGCGCCCTCCCACATCGATCGGCTGCAACGATTGCAGAACCGTTTCGTCACCCGTGCCACGAATACGAGTCACCACCGGTACTTGCGCATGACAGACTTACACCGTGACCTAGATCTCCCATCCATTCGCGGCTATCTCAAAAACGCCTCCAAGCGTTACTTTGAGAAAGCCGCACGCCACCCCAACCCGTTAGTAGTGCAAGCTGCTAACTACTCCCCCAACTTACACGATACGACCTTACGTCGTAGACGTCCTAGGAACGTACTAGACGATCCCGATGATCCTATTGACATCGCACAAGCCCGCCCCGACCCCTCTTCGGCTCCGAACAGCCAGAGGAATCCCACTATCCGACCCCGTCGCACTCGCCACCGGAATAGAGTGCGTAGAGTAGGATTAGCTCCGATTACTGGTGACCGCCCGGCGGTCCCGGGTGACTTGCACCCAGGATAGGCCCTTCTGGCAACGTAGCTTTCGGCCCATAAGGCAAAAGATGAGAGTTGCTGCTCTCTAAAGGCTTTTGCCATTGTTTCTCAGATTGGCCCTTCAGGCTTGCATGCACGCATACGCGGCCCATCAGGCAATACGAGAGTTTGCTGTCTCTCCAAGCCTTGCGCACACAGGCAACGCCCAAAGCCGAGGTCCGTCCCTCCTGGGGGCCCTTTGGTGATGTTGTCTATAAAGGTTGAGGGCACTCTGCCCTCACCTCAAACGCCCGGTGAAGTAGCGAAAGCTCACTTGGAGCTAGCTACATAGTCCTTTCAAAAAAAAAAAAAAAAAAAAAAAAAAAAAAAAAAAAAAAAAAAAAAAGTAATTTTTGTCATTCGTTGCTTGTCATTCGAACGATCAACATTTAGGTTTCACTGCCTGAAGATGCCTCGTGTAGAGGCGAAACACGTGTCGCGAGCACGACGGCCGACATTGCTGCAGCCTCAACGGATGCAGCAGTATCGACCAGGGTTGCATGCATCAACTATTGGTGGCAGGTATGAAGGGACTAACAGTAGTGGGTGGGCGCTGGCCAGCAATAGTTTGCATGAACTAACTGGTGGCGGAAGCACGCAAAGTAAATTGTCTCAAAGTAAATGTAAAAAGGTTAATTTGTTTTTGTTAAAGAAATGCTAGTTTAATTAATACTATTTACTTTAAGATATAAGGGCCATTTAAATTAAGCGCATATTTTTTAAGGGTTGATGCTAATAATAAATCTGTAACGATTGATATTGGAGTAAATGGCTTTTTTTTCAGAGATATCGTGTTTATAAGCTCTATACATAAAACTGAAACTAAATTAAGGATTTTTAGTCTTTTTTAGGATTCTGTACCTCAAAAGGAAAAAAACGGAACCCTTATAGATTCACACGGTTGTCCGTCTGTGTGGCTGTCAAGACCATTTTTCTCAGAAACGCGTAAAGGTATCAAGCTGAAATTCATACCAAATACTCAAATCTGCAGTCCCTTGCAGTTAGTTGTAAAAAAATCAAGCTTCTGAGCCAACGCAATCAAAAGATACAGCTGGTTATGTCGCAATTTTTCTTGTTTTTTCGACATCCGCAAGGGAATTAAAACCTACAAGGTACTTCCCGTGAACTCAGAATCTTGAAATTTGATACGAAGCAACATCTTATAGCACAGATATAGAAAAAATTGCAAAAAGTATAAATTTTTAATAACATCATATAATAAAAATATTTTCAATAATTTTACGACACTTGTAAGGGAATCAAAACCTACAGGGTACTTCCCTTGAACTTAGAATCTTGAAATTTAGTACGAAGCAACGTCTTGTAGCACAGATAAAGGAAAAATTGCGGAAAGCATAAATTTTGATTTACATCATATATAAAAAATATTTTTTATAATTTCAAACTTATTATAATATATAATGTACGAAACCCTTAGTGCGCGAGTCCGGCACGCACTTGGCCGGTGTTTTCTGTATGTATTAACTTCATAACTCTTAAACGTATTTTATGAAACTTGGTAGAGTAACATTTGAGGTACAGGACACAGGATAGGCTACTTAATTTTTTCTCCAGTTATGATAAGACGTGGCCCCATACAAATGTACGCGGACGGAGTCGCGGCCACAGTTAGTATTATTCACATATTTGAGAGCGGACACAAATTTCATTAAAATTGGTTTAGTAAGTATATTGTTTGTACTTTGTTTTTATCTGAAAAATTAAGTTACATACCAAGCAATAATGTTAATATTATAAATTTCATTGTTCTTAAATAAATATCAAGTCACACAGTAAAGTTTCATTTTGATAGAACGATAAATTTTCTAGCAATAACATAAGTGTCAAAATTGATTGAAAATTTAATTAAGCCTGAAATTTTAATTAAGCCTGATACTTTTTCATCCGAGCGTTTTTTTCTCAGTTGCTTTCCTTGATATCCTTTTCTTTTAATTAATAATATCATTACAAAGCCCTACAAGCAAGTAGGCGACCAATACTATTGAAAAGAGTTTATTTCAGCTTCTTCTTCTCTGCAGTGGTCGGTTCCGAAACGCTAGTAGTTTGTAGCTTTTGAACAATCCTTATCCTTATCTTTACTAATATTATAAATGCGAAAGTGAGTTTGTTTGTTTGTTTATTTGTTTGTTTGTTACGCTTTCACGCCGTAACTACTGAACCGATCATCATGAAATTTTGTAAACAAGTTCTCTGGAGTACAGAGAAGGACATAGGCTACATTTTATCCCGGGAAAAAGAATTACTACCGAGGGATCGACATTGACGCGGGCGGAGCCGCGGGCGAAAGCTAGTAATTAATAATTTGAATATAATATAATAAGTATTAAGTATTTAAAATGTGAATTGACGTGAAAAAGTGCCTGGGATGGCCTATTTTCTAAATAAATCTTTTCAATCAATCAATAAAATTCTTTATTTGCAAAATTTTAGGTATACAAAGGTACAGAATACAATTTAAAATACACATGTTATATAATACTAGCTTTCGCCCGCGGCTCCGCCCGCGTCAATGTCGATTCCTCGGGAATAGTAGTTTTCCCCGGGATAAAAGGTAGCCTATGTCCTTCTCCGTTCTCCAGAGAACTTGTATGCAAAATTTCATGATAATCGGTTCAGTAGTTACGGCGTGAAAGTGTAACAAACAAACAAACTCACTTTCGCATTTATAATATTAGTTACGATTATTCAGGTTAGCATTTCGTCATCATCATCATTAGGTCTTTTTAGTCTCCACTGAGTCAATTAATAATTCCATTCGCTGTTTTTCTTTAATGTATTTAAGCTTAAGTTTCTTATTTCTTTTCGGATATTATTTAAAACTTTTTGAGCCATACCGGAAATATTTACTTAGAATTTAATTTTTTTTAGCAAGCTTGCAGCCCTGCCGCGGTTCTCTTCGGTCTCGGTACAGTACGCACTCGTTATCTATTGACAGATACGGTGTAGATACGTGTTGATGGTCACTTCAGCATACATTACGGTTTATACAGGGTTATTTGTAAAAAAATAATAACCTGGCAGGACTAGATAGCTCATCATAAACAACGTTTGTTTTACGGGTTCTGATATACATAACTTAATATAATAATTAAATAGATTTTTCAAGTTTTTAATGTCCTTTCGTGACATTTGTAAATCTATGTACATAAACGAAATTACGACGCGACGCTCGCGCTTCTTTCTTTGCTATGAGTGTCGAGTTGTCATTCAACCGGAAAATTAAATGAATAATATTTCTCTCATTACATTACTGGACAGTAAACTGCTATAGGATACATAACAAGAAAACGTGTATTGTGTCTCGTTCAGTGTCCGTCAAAGTGTTAACATTCAACTGGAAAATTAAATTATTATTTATTTTTGTAAGAAAGGAAAACTAACAAATTACCAGAACTCTTAGATTAGAATCAACGTTTTTGTTTATGATAAATATAAATAATAATAATAAATATATACGGACAAATCACACAGATTGAGCTAGCCCCAAAGTAAGTTCGAGACTTGTGTTATGGGATACTAACTGAACGATACTATATATTATAACAAATACATATATAGATAAACATCCAAAACCCAGGCCAATCTGAAAAATATTATTTTACATCTTGACCTGGCCGGGGATCGAATCCGGTCACTCCGTGGCGTGTTGACCGCTGCGCCACGGAGCTAGTCAATGATGTTAGCTATCTAGTCCAGCGAGGTTATTAGTGTTTTACAAATAACCCTGTATTTAATTATGTATATAAAAGGGACTTAGCACGAACCCTTTTATTATTTAAAGCACAAAAGTTAAAAAAAAAGGAATATCCCTGTATATCTTGAATCAAAAAGTGAGTCATACGAAAGCCGCAATGTATTTTGAAGTTGGATCAAAACGTACCCCGAAGCTGTCAAGAGTTAAGGGTCTATCAATCTACTACAAATGTATATATAGAATACTAGCTTTCGCCCGCGGCTTCACCCGCGTCAATGTCGATCCCTCGGGAATAGTAGTTTTTCGCGGGATAAAAGGTAGCCTATGTCCTTCTCCACTCCAGAGCACTTGTATGCAAAATTTCATGATGATCGGTTCAGTAGTTACGGCGTGAAAGCGTAACAAACAAACAAATAAACAAACAAACAAACTCACTTTCGCATTTATAATATTAGTAAGGACTATCCTGAATCGCATTCTAAATCGGATCCGATGAGGGGGACGCCGCTTAGGAAATATCTCGTATCGTGTTCATGTCTAACGTGTAGCGGCGTCCCTCCCATGGGATCCTAAATTCTGTTCAGGTTCGCGTAGTATATATATTCTTTGGTTCAAAAAATCAAAATCAAATCAAAAATCAAAATATATTTATTTAAACAAGGAAAAGGAAAACTATGCTACAATACATATTTAACATTTTGTTGGTTCTTATATATAGGTATGTAGGTACATAGGTAGCTTTTGATATGTCAGTGGCCCCACACTAGGCAGCATGCCTGTCCTGTGGTAGCCATTGTCGTTTAACAGAAAGAAAATAATTAAGAACCGGCTATAAAAATGTTAAACAGTAAAAACTTGTTGATTAAGTACGAGCGTTTACAAAAGAATACAAAATTAAAAAGGATTAAGACAAAAAAAAAAAAGGCAATACGGATTGCTTTAAGCCAAGCGGAGTTCAGTCATCTAGTTTCTGTTACCTTATAATGTGTAGGAACTCCTCCGTATAATCGTACGTCCATGGTAAAATCATAGAGCGAATGCATGATTTAGCTGATGCAGAGTACATTTCTTTGATGTTACACATTTTGCAGATTTTGTTATAAATAAACGGGGATGCAAACCGAGTGAAGCGATGTGCGAAAGCCGTGTTTACAAGGGGAGCATATATCCTGAAAACTCGTCTTTGAAGTAGTTTGGGATAATCAGGGGATTTCCTAACCTGGCTATGTGTGTCCGAGGCTATCTTTAAAATTTAAAGCTTTCGCACACTTAAAACATTAGCCTCTTGATATAGGGATACAGTAGAGTACAAGGTTGGTTTGCGATACATCGCCTTTAGTATAGCTCTTTGTGTCCTTTCAAGATTAATCATGTAGCAGGAGGAAGCACCACCCCAAATGGAGATACAATATGTAAGGATGGACTCACACAGCGCCTGGTACACAGTCATTAACAATTGTCTATTGGCGCATTCTCGAAGATATTTCATGACGTGAACTATTTTTCGTAATCTCTTACATGTGGTGTTAATATGAGCAGCAAAGGACAGTCTTTCATCGAGAATTACGCCCAGATATCGCACAGAAGAAGATCTATCAATAGACTCACATGTGCAGTTATAATTAATATTTCTGGATGAACTCTTACAACTATGAATTATGACCTGAGGTGTTTCTGCAGGCATTGATGCAGCTGTTTTGTAAAAGCAAAGCATCTTGGACTTTTGGGTGTTAAGAGTTAAGATATTGCTTTTTAGCCAGTTTGAAATGGTCGCCATGCCGCGATTAACATTTTGGAAGCAGTTTTTCCAATTAGATCCAGTAAAGAGAATTGCCGTATCGTCTGCATAGCATATAACTGAAGCTTGGGGAAGATCAAGCGAAGCCAAACTATTTATATAAGCTAAAAACAGGGTGGGCCCCAAGATACTGCCCTGGGGTACGCCGAAAGATATAGGTTTTAAGCCGCTTACCTCCGAGTTGACCTTTACACATTGTTGTCTATTATTTAAGTAACTAGCAAACCAACTCAGTGCCGTACCTCTCACTCCCATTTGTTCCAGCCTACATAGCAATATTGGAATGGACACGGTGTCGAAGGCCCGTGAAAAATCGAGGAAGACCCCAGTACAAGGTTGTCCGTTGTCTAAGTGAGATACAATAGTACTTGTAAGTAAGGAGACTGCTTGCTCAGTGGATCTATTCTTTCTAAAACCGAATTGTTGATTAGATAATAAATTGTGTGATTCAAAAAATTTCACCAGTCTATCATTGACTAGACGTCCTTCTAGTAATTTTGAGAGTGTCGCCAATAGTGATATTGGTCTATAATTTTTAGGATCATTCTTCAGGCCACTTTTGTGTATCGGTAACACCGCCGCTGTTTTCTAATTTTCTGGAAATACGCCTGTTTGGAAACTTAGATTATATACGTGGGCTAAAGGCACCGAAATGTTTTTACCAATTATTTTTAAAATTCTATTTGTAATGCCATCAATACCCGGAGAACTGTCATTCTTCAGAAGTTTGATTCTTGATTCTACTTCATAGGGATCAGTCGGTGTTAGAAACAAGGAACCCACAGGCCCATTGTTCAAATTAATTTTAGACGCTAAAGATTCCTCCGTGGAATTAATATCATTAAGAATTTTGTTTGCCAAAGTTTTGCCAATTGATGAAAAGTATTCATTGCAGTGATCAAGAGAGTAGGTTGGTGAATCTTTTATTCTAGTAAGTTCATTTCTGCTCATCTTTGGACATTGCGTATGCGTTACCTGGCGAATACCTTCCCAGAGCTTCTTAGGATTATTCTGATTTTCGGTGAGGATTTTTGTATCATGCTGGTTTTTGAGTTCTCTGATCAAATTGTAATAAAAGTTACGGTATCTCAAATATATTTGTTTCTTTAAAGCATCATTAGGGAATTTACGTACTTCAGCATGAAGTTTGTCCTTATGTTTGGCACATCTTATTAAGCCGGGTGACATCCATGGTTGTATTGTAAATTGTGAGTGACTAACTCTGATAGTTTTCGAATTGTTGTCGATTGACTGCCGAATTTTAGATTCAAGCAAATTTGCTGCTTTTGTGGGACAGGTACACTGTAAAGTATCAGTCCAGTCAATTTCTTTTATATCAGATAACAACCCCTCTAAATTCATTTTGATACGATAGCGATTGTGAGTTTTTAATTGTTTTGAGAAATTGAGTGAAAGACCTACCATATTAGGGTGGTGATCAGTCAGAGCTGCATGACAAACTACGGAGGTGGCTGTAGCTTTGTTAGGTATATATATGTGGTCTAGACATGCATTATTTCTTGTGCACTTGGTGATTGCCGGAATGTAGCCGAGCTGCGACATGAGGCACAGGTAGTCGTGATTTGCATCCTCCGAAATAATTTCAATATTAATGTCACCAGCTATAAGAAGACGATCACTTTGAGCTATTTTGGAAATTTCTGATTCAAGAGATGCCATAAAAGGTGACTTATTGAGAAAGGATGGGGATCTATAGATGCCTAGAATAGAAAATACACCAGAAATCTCAGCTAGCACACAGTTTGCATCCACAAGAGGAGGTTCTGAAAAACGAGGGGACCAATTACTTCTAATATAAATCACAACTCCTCCTGCCTTATTAATAAATTTGTTTGAATTTGAAGAAACGTAGCCAGGTATATATGGAATCACGGATGCTTCAGATATCCAGCACTCAGTTAAAACAATAGCATCAAATTTTATATCAAGTCTAGCTAAGAAGATCATAAAAGCGTTAAAATTGTGATTCACACTTCTTATATTCATATTTAAGACTTTGAATTTGTGATTACTGATAAGCTTATTACAATTTTCAGCTATATCTACAGCATGGCATGGTATATCAAATGAATTATCGATGTTATGTAATAGGTCTAAGGAGGCCATAACTTTATGCAAAAAAAAAATATTTAATTTGAGGAATAATCAATTTAACCATGCTGTGCAAGAGATATATATTAAGTAAGCTAGTTAAAGTGTACAAAGATGCTGGTAATACAAAGAGCCGGGAAGACTTAAAAGCGTCCGAACTGATCAAGAAACCTACATGCAATAAAAAACATATGGAAAAAAAGAGCACTTCAAGAGGAGGGTCCAGGTGCAGGCCCGGCCAAGCCGAGTAAATCATTCTGCGACGTAATGCGCAATGCTGGACTGCCTTCTCTTTTACGCACATAAATACACTTCCATTTTTGACCCAGCAAAACTTGAAGTCGCAAGCATTGGCCCTTTCTCTCGCCGCACGAAATAAATGCCGATTTTCCGTAGTCAGCCGCTCGTTGACGTACACCTTCTGTTCTGGGCAGCCTTCGACAATATCATTGCTATTTAGGGAACGTCTTACCCTAGCCTCCTTAAGGAAATTATCCCGAATGGATTTCTTAGCAAACCGCACAACAAGCGGGCGTGAGATATTTTTGTTCTTTTGGTCGGTAGTGCCTCGGCGAGGTCCGGCCCTGGAGGCTTCCTCAATATCACTAGGGTCTAAATCAGCCCTATTTTTGCGGCAATAACTAAGGCTATATGTGCAGGTTGCTCAGCTTTGTTTTCTTGTATGCCTAAAATCTCCACTTCATTTCTAAGGCTTTGCTGATTTAACGAAGACAAACGACTATCCAGCAATCTAACCGTCATTTCCAGTTCCTGATTTCGTTGTTCTAGGATTTCCTGTTTGGATTCTAGCTCTATTTGCTTGCGCTCTAGAAATTCTTGTTTAGTCTCTATTGCCTCCATTCTTTTTCCATTCTCCTGAAGAGCTAAGTTTATCGAGTCCAAACTCCTGAAGAGCTAAGTTTATCGAGTTCAGGATGGTTTAAGGGCACCTTAGGGAGTAGGTCTGCGGTCGCTCTGATCTCTGTACAACGGCATCGAGTAGTATCTACGCTGTAGACGGTGCCATAAAAATCTTCGGCTAAACCCGCGACTTTAAAACATTAAATTACAATTTGTTTAAGAAAAATCTATTTGAAATATTAATATCTAAATGTTATTATAGTATTAATGACTTTCTGAAAGGAACCACGTTAGAAGCCAAGAGGCGGTTCCGAAGAACTCTGACACCAGGGTGCGCATGGTCGATTGACCGTGACACCTACTCGAAATGATGATGATGATGAATATCCTTTGACAAACAAGTATTGTGCTATGGTTTTAGTGATATATTATAACATTAACTAGAAAAGTGGTAGATAATTGATTATTTATTGATAAGTATTGATTATTTAGATTAATTATCTTTGTTTACTTTATTTTAATTTTGACTCCATAGTCAAAATTAAATTGGTCCCATGATCAAATTTTTTTTTTATTTGATGAAATATTTATTATTAATTAATAGATTCATATCACCTATTTAAATATTTGCATGCCTATCTAAAGGTGGAATACAAGCGCTTGGAATAGTTTAAGAACTCTGTACTGTATTCTAGCAAACTATTATCTTATCTTATCTTTTACGATCTTTCAACGAAGCATCTTTACAAAACCTATTTTTAGAGTGAAAAATTATTGAGACTAATTGGGATGGATAAAACATGTTAAACTCGCGTCAGATCACGTGACCTCGATCGAAAATTCGTAAGACGGACATGTGACCTGATACCGGCGCAAAGGCGAGTTTTCACCTGCGGGCCTGCGGGCAGTCCCGGAGTGCAACCCGATTTTTTCCCAGATTAGCTTCGTACTACTTATGAGTATGTAAAGTAAGTATTGTTTACGAAATTAAACGATTTTATTTTTAAAACTTTTTATTATGTAAATAATTCAAGAAGAGTATGTAACGGAACACTTATGTTCTCGTTCATGATTCTCAAATATTAACTGGAAAACTGAAATTCAATCATAAATACAGTCCTTTGTAAATTGTTCCACAATAATTCATTATATCCATCTTATTTTGTTTGTTGTGAAGCAGAATGACATTGACAGTTTGTCTTATCTATAATTGACGCGAGGAAGAAAATTGATCTATGATCTATGAAAAGTAGAACTTAAATTAAAAATATGAAATTAAAAGTATAGTTTGACTGACTTTATATCTTTAAGTAAGAACAAGGAAATAAATAATCATGATGATAACAAAAATTTGATCAAATAATTGATAATTAGTTTATTCTTTTGTCTAGTTGAAAAAAAAGTAAGCATTTTACGGATAATCGAGAGAATCGATTCAATCAAAATTAAATAAATATTAAAATAAATTAATACTCAGCGTAAAAGAAATTTAAATGGTAAAATTTATTATAATATCTCGTGATACCAGATTATGCTAATAGGTCGATTCAAGGGATTCTATAGATAGCACAGGGAACACTAATAATTAAAAGAAAGCTATGAGATTGTCTATGGAATTAAATTTGTTACAAGGCACGCTGACCTTTATTTCGTTACTATTAGGGGTGAAGAAAGAGACAGGTAGTCTTGGAATGTTTTAGAAAGTTTTGGAACTAACCAATGGAAAAACTTTATTCAATTGAGAATTTAATGAAAAAGGTCTTATCGACAGGAATGAGCAAGGCAGATTAGTTATTAAATGTAGAGATATTAGTTAGATATTTGCATGAGGTTTTTAAAAAAAATATTGGCCAACGGTTTTTCAGTCGAAGTGGTGTGATTTCTGAGAACCGCACGGTAGCGAGTATAAAAGGCTACGGCGCCATTAGTCTGGGTGATTACGCATCGGGGAATTTGAAGAGTCAAGAGGAATTGCTGCCAGAACGCCACTGCAAGTTTTATTTTAAATCAAGAAAGAAGTAGTTTAAAGTGTGGGTTATCGCGTTATCTTGGCAAATTAGGATCGAAAAGTCCCGCGAAGTCCCTTGCAAAAATATTTTAGCTAAGAAGCACATTGGTATCGTGTTCTGAAGTTAAAATATTGTAGATTCTTTTGAAATATATGAATATTAGCTTGTCCAGAGTAAATTCACCATAATAGTTTCATATACTGTAAAGTTTTGAATGATATTGAGGAAATGATGTTGGGGAGATCTTTGATTCTTCGAAATCTTCTCCGTGTCAAATCTGAGATATCTAGTTTCTATTTGTTTGATTTTAATGTAAGTTTAATAGAGTTTTGTGTCGAATTGGGGAATACATGGCCAAGATCAACGCTGGACCTCTATTCCTTATGAGAGCGATTGTTCTTTATGAGGGTAGCGGCCAAGTAGGAGTAAAAATAATTCGACATTGTAGCTGGTCGAATGGGCTGAAATTCCCAGCCTAGCTATGCTACTTGGGGCGTCCAGACGGCCTCTGTGCCTACGGAAACCTACGGTCCGAACGGTGCGCTAGTTTTCAGCTCCCTAGCCACTTGGGGACACGTCTGGGACCTCAAACCTTTGTTAGGGCGTGGAAGTCTCGATCCTGACCACAAGAGATGACCACAACCCAAGAGTGATAGGAATAATAGGTTCGTGGGCCCAAACTCTGGCTCCCTTTTACAGCTTAGAGATGACGGATCCTTGCTAGGAACCTAATCTATTTACCAGAGTAGGAAATCTGATTTTAGGAGCAGTCAGGCAGGTAGAATCATTAAAATAGGGCGAGGGAAGCTTCCTCAAATCTTTTTAGCTAGATTAGGGAGCGATCTCTTACACCGGAGTTCGTTCTACACACACACACACTTTGGGGATGGGGGGACAGTAACTTAACACCTTTAGACTAGAAATTAGGGACTGATAGGGACTAGATTAGGCCCATTAACGGTTGCGTCAGGATAAGGAAAAGAGGGGTATAGGAGATAAAATTCCATTCGTTTTCACGGTAAATCCGGTGGTAGCAATATAACCATCCAAGCTGCTGGTGGGTAGGACGTTAATAATTCAAACAATTAATCTTCGACAGTAATTTTAAGTTAGATAGTCGTATCTAATATGAAAGTGAAGTTGAATGTGAAAATTTGATAACAAAATGGCATAAGTTGGTTCTGTGATAGTGACAAGTGATAATGCTGACGAAATGTGCGTATTCTGATTGTGAAAGATTCAGAGAATCTGTTTCTAACAAAGGTATGAAATTCCTAACCTTAATTTTTATGTACAAGGCCCTGATATATAATAGTGTATAGAGTATCCACCTGAATGATTTGGGGATTTTCATATTGTAAAATCACATAGATTGGCCATGAACAACTAATATCATAACTTGTGACATAATCTCATAGCTACTTGACAATGGATTGAGTCGGAGTTGTCTATTTAATTACTAAATAAATACCTTCTTGATCTACCTATTTTGTTGAAAAATTCAGATTTGTTTAGTCCAGTGAGATCTCATAACTCTCTGACAATATATTATCATGATAATCATTCTCTGAAGGGGATGGTCTGTTGGTTCCATGGAAGTCATGTAAATTCTGTAAGGTTGAGATATTGACAATCCACATATATACCATATGATTCATCTAATTCTGGAATGAATAAAGAATTCTGGGAGAGTAATGTTCCTTATATACTACCAAGGGCGAGTGTAAGGTTGACTCAAACCCCTATATATTGAAATCTAGGAATATTACAATCCTCACACTTAAATTTGGTTGAATCACTGAGACAAATAAGTCTGATGTAAATGTGCTTAAATACTAATAGACATTTCATCTCAATCTATCTCTAAGATCTAGAGTTAGTGCATAATAGTGCTTATACATAACAGCATGGCATAACATTTACATGCTTACATACATAGCTACATAATTCCTGAAAATAATAGGATAATGAGTAACAATTGATACAGGAGGTATTATCATGTAAGGATGCCTTTTCTACAGTGAAGGTTGAGGTATAGTTTGACTGACAAACAAACCCTTGCTATAAAACTCCATCTGAGTACATAATACTACCTGCTTGTTGTAAATTCATAATTTGAGTTCTTTGCTTTTACACCTCCGTGGTGTTATTTCAAAGTAAATAAGTCTGAACTCATCCCAGCGAACACAATGAGAGCATAATGCTTGTGTAGCAGGTAATACGCTTGAAGACATTTAGTCTACCCTCTTGTCTCTGAATTAATAGTCAGACATAATTTTACTGACAAATTGCCTATCCTACTATTAGGTGGGAACAGGTACTATTTACTCTTTAATGGGTATCCCTATTGCTTTCCAAAAGAAATTAGCATACGGAGGAATCACGTCCAAGTCTGGATGACGAGTGGTACTCTGGCGGGCGGAAGGCGGGGCTCGACAGTAAACCGTAACACCAAAATGCTGGGTACATTCACTATAATGTATATCTACCACCACTGACTAATACATACAATGACAATATTAAACTATTACCTTAGACTTCTATCCAATATCTACAGTTGTGGACATCTATAACTCATTATAGATCAATATGGATACTTACATTCTAATACTTACTATACATATCCGAAATTCAATACTATATCTATAAGCCGCTGGTAGAGGAACAATTTCTGTAGAATGAACCATGCTAGATAAGCAATATGCTCCTTAATGAAAATAATTAACCAACTCTTCATAAAATAAGGCAATTATATTAATGTGAAATAGCAGGCAACAGAAAATAACACAAAGTGCAATTTGAACAATATTTATTAGGAAAAACATAAGCGTACCTTACGATAAGGTTATTCTTATTTATAAGTAAAAATTAGTCATACACAAGGCCGATAGCTACCTTAGGCATAGCATAAGATAGGACTAGGCTTCCTCACCATAGGTTAAGGTCAAAATCACTTCATTTAAGAAGGTCCAGGGGTTACTATGATAAAACAAGGGTTACTTCCGCTAGATATGATCATGCCATATAGATTTGAACAAAGAAACAAAACATTAATAGGGTATGTATGTTGATAAAGTAGATTAAGAGTAATACAGCTAGTATTTGGTGCAGTTAGGAATTCATAGTAAGGGTAGGCTAGAGAAAAAAAAATATACACATAGGTAGGGTACAATTTTAGTGTCCCGTGACCAGGATATCTGGTGTGATAGCTGTATTACTAGTAATAGTATTTTGATTGATTACGGCCCCAATAATCCAAAGTGTTAGCATAGCAGTGTATACATACATAGGTTAATTTGATAGTAGAAATGTTCGATTTATTGTTTTGTTTCACTGTTCAAACCCGCTTAGTGACTGGACAGGCGATTCTCCATAAGGATGGCTTCGTTTGGTCACATTTTGATGCCGAGACATGGAAAAGATGTTGTGATTTTGTTGAAATGGTTTCATGTTTTTCAATCGTGTTGGATTAAGCCACATTTCACATCACTCGAAACCGTAAGCAAAGTAGTAGGGTCGTATTTTCTGTGAGTTGTATTATATGTCAATTTAGATACCTGAAACAAATAAAATAGCTTAATAAAAAGGAAATAAATGCTTAATTTTGCTACTACGCATTTTGATATTGTGAATCTGTCATTATCTTCACGTTTGACAGTTGTCGTTGTCGTTGGTATATTAAGCAAAGATAAGTAGTGTTATGCAGCCATACGAGTGAGGCTCTACACTATGCGAGAATATTTTAAGCAGATTCTTATCTCTATAGAATTAATGTTGATTTGTTTTCTGTTTGCTGGATTATGTTAACATAATTTAACAATAACAATTAGAATTTACTTAGAAATAAAAACGATTTCGTAATTATGGTAACTTTGCATAGCTACTAAACAAAATAATAGTATGAAATTATTAAGACATTATCTACGGCTATGAAAATGTTTTATATCACCGGCGTCATCTAGTGATCACTAGTTGAACTATTGATAGTACGGTTTGATATTAGTTCTAAGCATCGCGTTATTTAAATTACCTTAATATTTAATTAGATATTCCTAAATATTTATTTTTCAAAAAAAAATTTTGCATATTGAGCTAGGTAGAAAACTACATAAAACTAAAGAAAAAATATCTACATACTAAAACATTTTATTACAAAATAATTATACCTTTTATCGTTTTAATATATTACTACGGATTTAATGCGTATATATTCGGACACTGGGATTTATTATTGAAGGAAGGGATATTGATATGTGGTTTGTTTTGGTTGTCAGATCTGACCTTACGATACGGGTAACAATTATCTGATCCTAAATCGTGCTGAAAACCTATAAGATGGTTAGACCTCAGCGTAAACGTAAAATCCCGAGAAGGTATGGACCTCAGGATTCTAATAGGGAAAATGAAGAAGAACCAGTGATAGAACAAATACCACTTGAGGGTGAAGCTAATTTAGCTCAATCTCTAGAAGAACCAGTGATAGAACAAATACCACTTGAGGGTGAAACTAATTTATCCCAACCTCTAGAAGAACCAGTGATAGAACAAATACCACTTGTGGATGAAACTAATTTAGATCAACCTCTAACGAAAAGAAGATGTCGGCGTATAGTAAAACCCATGCGTAGAGAACAAGGTTCAAAAGAAATAGCTATAATGCAATCTATGTTAAGGAGAACCGTAGGGTTATTGACAAGAAAGATAAACGAATTAGGAGAAGATGTGAAACGTACACGAGCAGCCTTACCGGATAATACAGAAACTAACACGAGTAAAAATATAGTGACTAATGATAATCCGGAATTAACGGAAATAAACGAGGATATGGAATCTTTACAAAAGGAAGAACAAATGCCCTCAAGTGAGAAAAAATACGTAATATGTAATGTTAAAAACATTAACTTAGAAAAACCTAAATTCGGAGAGGTGGCAACCCATCCAGTTACTTTTATAGAAGACTTGGAAACTTATTTAAAAAAGGCAGGGAAATCTGAGAATCAGTTAGATTTAATCCAAGAGTGTCTTGTAGGTCATGCCAGAGACTGGGCAAGAATCTATAAGGGACGATGGAATACATTAGAAGATTTTAAGAGGGATTTCCTCAAGGCTTATTGGGGGGAAAACGAGCAAAATGAGTTGCGTAGAAAGATTGTCCAGGGAACGTGGGATAGGACTAGTACTCCTAGCATGACTCAACACTTCCTTCATCTAACCGGTAGAGCGCGGATGCTTAGTTTCAATATGCCTGAAAAACAATTAGTTGGGGATATAATGCGGCATTATCCTAGATATGTACAGCAAGGTTGGATTACGTCCAATATTGAAACCATTATAGGAACTGCAGAATTTTTGAGGAAGATGGATGATGTACAGAAACAGGAGTTTCAGGGAAATAATGCAGTACCTAAACACACTAAAACTTGGGAATCTAAGAGAAAAACGCAACAACAAGCATATCGTCATTGGCAGAAACCTCAACAGGAGTCGCAGTCGAAACAAAATCAAACTGTAAATTCAGTCGAAAATGTAAACAGTGCGGATGCTGTAGTGTTAAACTAGAGAGGGTTGATAAAGTGTCCGGATCAACTCCGACATCAGGGGACAGGGGATATCATATGATGGTTCGAATGAATTGGAGGCCGGGTCAAGCGTTAGGGAAATTTAGTACTGGGTCAAAATATCCCATATGTCTTAAATTAAGAGCTAACTATGACGGACAAGGATTAGGATATGGGAAATTAGACTTTGAAACGCAAGATATAGCTGGTCAAATAGTAGAGGTTTTAAAATTAAATAGTCAACACTCATTATTTGATATACCGGGTGGCGCAAAAGTACTGGCACTAAAGAAAATACTTTTATTTTTTTTATATGACATTTTCTGTCATTCTGTTTTTGAAAATTGTGTAGTGAACAAATGTAAAATACACTGAAAATAAACATGGACCGTTTTACTCCCCAAGAACGTGGAATAATTGTGTGAGGGACGCTTTTCCAGGCCGAGTTATCTCTCGTTTTGGCGATTTGCCTTGGCCTGCAAGATCACCCGATCTGACCAGTCCAGACTTCTTTCTTTGGGGTTTTTTGAAATCTCGGGTGTATGTGAACAAGCCACAGACTCTCGCAGCTCTAAAAGAAAACATTCGTCAAGAAATAACGAACATATCGCAGGAAGTGTTACGGCAAGTTATGCAAAATGTCATAAATAGGGCTCAAATGTGTATCAACTCTGGAGGTCACCATTTAAAAGACATCATCTTTAAATCCTAATGGTACGAAATTTAATGGCACAAATATACATTTAAAAAAACCTAAATCTAGTTTTCTAATTTAGAAAAAATGTTATAGCTGAACCAAATAGGGTCTTTACTTTTGCGCCACCCAGTACATGAGGGCAGTTTAGTGTCAGCGGTTTTCGATGAAAGGGTCGAAAAATCACAGGGCAGTCGTAATTTTAAATCTGAGTTACTAGTGAACATCTTTGACGAAAAGATAGTTGCTCTCTTAGATACAGGTAGCGATATAACGTGTGTGTCAGAAGAATTTTGGAATCTTTTACTTTCTAAAAATCCTAATATACCTTCCTTACCTATTAAACCTTTCTTTATTAAAATAGCAGTAGGACAAAAAAATATAGAAATTCGTAAAATAGCTTTAGTTAAATTAGGGATAGGCCCATTTGAAAGTGACCTTTCTGTATTAATAATTCCAGGGCTTACCTCCAGCCTTATTCTTGGTTTCGACTGGATGAAGGAAAATAAAGTTTCTATTAAGTTAGACGAACATGAAAAAGGGATCGAAATATTAATAGGTCAGGAAAAGCGTCTGTTTAAGTTCCATGAGAGTCGGCAAATTAACAGTGTGGTATGTCCGGAACAGGCGTTGGAAGTGAACGAAGTAGTCGAGAGTTCGTATAAGAACATACAAAATTTAATAACTCAGTTAAAATTAAGTAATTATCAGAAAGTAGAGCTTAAAAGGGTATTATTAAAACATGCCAAGTTATTTTCATCAAAATTGGGACGTAGTAATTGTTATGAACATGTTATAACCATGGAACCTCATGCACCAATAGTGAGGAAAACTTATCCAATCCCATATGCTTATAGGGAAAAGATAGAAAATAAATTAAAAGAAATGCTAGAGCAGGGAATTATTAGTCGTGAATCCACTCCTTATTGTAGCCCATTAACATTTACTTTGAAAAAGGATGGTACAATTCGTGTTCTATTAGACGCTCGAGAAATAAATAAACATATGGTACCGGAAACCGAGAAACCTCCTTTACAGTTAGATGTAATAAATTCATTTCAGGGAGCCAGATTTATTAGTATTTTAGATTTAAATAACGCATATTTTCAGATCCCTATTTCGAGAGATAGTAAGAAGTACACAGGGTTTTCATTTAACGGAAAGTCATATGTATACAATGTTCTACCTCAAGGATTAAAAACGTCAGTCGGAAGTTTTAGTAGGGCTATGGATTTTATATTGGGACACGAAGTTAGTGATTTTTGTGTTAATTATTTAGATGACTTAGCTATAATAACTACTGGAAGTTTAGAAGACCATCTAGAGCATTTAGATATAGTATTGGGAAAGTTAGCAAAAGCTGGGCTAACTTGTAACCTAGAAAAGTGTAAGTTTTTGTGTAGTGAAGTGAAAATGTTAGGATACATAATTTCCACTTCTGGACTTAAAACAGATCCAGACAAAATAGAATCAATTCAAAAATTCCCAGTTCCAAAAAAGTTAAAACAAGTTAGAGCCTTTTTAGGCTTGTGTAATTTCTATCGAAGGTTTATACCAAATTATAGTTTCCATATTCAACCATTGTGTGATTTACTGAAGAAAGCGAGCGCCTGGAAGTGGGGAGAAAACCAACAGGCTGCATTTGAAAAGGTAAAATCATTATTTATTAAAACTGTAGAACTAAACCACCCAGACTTCAGTAAACCATATTATTTGCAAACAGATAGCTCAGGAATAGGCTTAGCTGGGTTTTTGTATCAATTAGATAACTTAGGGCAAATAAAGATATTAGGATTTCATAGTAAACTTTTGAAAGGAGCGCAGTTAAATTGGACTGTTACAGAACAGGAATTCTATTCAATTATTTGTTGCTTAGAAAAATTTGAAACTTACCTAAGAGGATCTAAAGTAATAATTAAAACTGATCATAAAGCCTTAACCTTCGTAAAAAACTGTAAATTATATAATGCAAGGTTAGCTAGATGGATTAACTATTTGGAACAGTTTCAGTATGAGGTACAGCATGTTAAGGGGAGAGATAATATAGTAGCGGATATTTTATCCAGGTATCCACCTGTAAATGATATTTTGCAGGAAGATAAACATGATTTGCCCAAAATATCTTATACTGAGGTTAGGCCAAATAGGGAATTACTAAGTAAATTGAAAGAAATGTCTAAATTGCAACAGGATGACTTAGAGATCAGTAAAATAATTTCAGAATTAAGAAAACAGGGGGTAAATAGTCAGTCTAATTCAACGCTTAAAAGATATATGTTGAAAGATGGGTTGTTATATTTTTTACCAGATGGAATAGTAAATCAAGTCCTTTATTTACCTCAAATGCTAAGGGAGGAGATTATCTGGCAAGTTCATATAGAAATGGGACATCAAGGGGCATATAAAATTATTAAATATATTAGAGATAGATTTTATTGGAGGGGACTTACTAGGCAGGTCAAAAGTGTGTTGAAGGGTTGTCATGATTGTCAGATTTCAAAGAGCGATACGGTTAAGCTTGTAGGGCCCTGTCAATCAATAATATCTAAAAATATAGGAGATTTAGTGATGATAGATTTATATGGCCCTTTACCCAGTGGGAAATTTGGAATGAACTATATCTTAGTGATTCAGGATTCATTTAGTAAATTTGTAAAATTATTTGACCTTAAGAAAGCAACAGCGGTTTCAGTTATTAATAAGACTAAACAATTCTTTAAAATAATTAAGCCTAAGGCTATTATGTCAGACAATGGGTCTCAGTTTGCTAGCAGGTTGTGGAAGGAAACTATGAGTCAGTATGGTGTTAGGGTTATTTATACAACAGTTAGAAACCCACGTCCAAACACAACGGAGCGAGTGAATAAGGAGTTAGGCAGACTGTTCAGAACCTATTGTAGTGCAAGACATCAAAGTTGGGTGACTGTGTTGCCAAAAATAGAAATATTGTATAATAACACACTTCATGAGAGTACTGGGTTTACACCTTGTGAGATTTTGTATGGTGAATCTACAAAACTAACTTTTGATGAGGAAATTGGTGTTGACTTAAGAACTCAGACTGTGGATTCTATTAGGGAAAAGGTTAGAGAGAACTTGCAGAAGGCAAGTCGGGTACGGATTGACAAGTTTAATAGAAGATACAGAATTATACAATACCAGATAGGAGATTTAGTTAAATTAAGAAGGTTAAATAGATCAGATGCTAAGATGAAAATAACAAAGAAGTTTGAGCCGTTATATGAAGGACCATATGTGATTGCAGCCAACCCTTATAAAAATGTCTATCTGTTGGTTGATCCGGTGACAAATAAAGAAAGAGGAAAGTTTAACACTATACATCTGTCGAGGTATTATAAGTGATCATAGATGAAAATTAAAATTGTAGACAAAAGTTTAGGAGAATGTGAGGAACATACAGTTATAATTTAATTAGTTGAAATGTCTAAAAGTTATCAAATATAAGTTTTCCCTCACATTAGTATACATGTACATGAGAAATTTATTATAAAAAAGTTATGTTTTGGTTTAATTTTGATCTTTATATTTTTGTATTAGCTAATTAAGGTTGAATATTGTAATTTGAATAAGAATCATTTAATAAGAATTAATAAATAAAGTTCAGGGGTAGATTTGTGTAGAATCTGGTGGACTTAGGGAAAAGCCTATCTGACATTATGGGAATTAGCTCGCTTGAGTAAAAAGAAAAATTGCCATGCGCAAGAGGAAATTCAAAACGCTCTTGGCTAGCTGAAAAGATACTCTCATACATGCATATTTTCTATAGGAAAACCTGGAATATACTATTGTTTAAATTAAATTTAAATTAACGAACATAACATAAAGTAAATAAACTCTGTTAAGTTGAATTTTTAAGGTCAGGGTAAAGTAAAAATACTCAGAGTTAATCGTAAGGTCAGATAGAGGGGAGTTGTGGCGGCTTTTCTGGGGGGGAATTTTAATATAAAATAGTTATATACATAAAATAATTAGATTGAATAAGGAATATGTAGTGAAAGTGTGAAAGTTAAAGTGATAGTGTTCAAAGTAAAGTGATAGTGTTCAAATTAAAGTGAAGTGTTCGGTTTAGGTGCTGTACACTGACGGTTATGTAATAGTACCACTCATTACAAGAAGGGTTAGGATGTGATAACTAAAGCGAACCATTTACTTGTATCATGTGCTGATGTTTGTTTTCTTTAATATAAATTTAGTATTATGAGTCCAACTACAGTAATTTAATCCAAGTATTCGAATTTGTCTCAAAACAACTAAGATATCTTTAGGCAATACATTATGTAGTAAAAGGTCATACATAATGGTCCTCATACTTACATGATAGGTACCTTAAATGTTTACAAGGTATGGCATAGTAAATCTTTTAGACAGAGTAAAACATATTTTTATTCAAATAGATTCACTAATTATAAATAAGGCTATAACATTTATGTCACAGTTCACACTTAGGTCACATTCCGACAATGACTTCTTATAGGCTCTTCAGATTTTTCAATATATGTAGGACTTGATTAGATTTCTCGTAGCATTACATAGATCTGCACAGATAGATGCTTATTCAGGTTATCTGAAACAATAGAAGTAGGGTTATGTTTATATATTTTTACAACAATTTGATCAAGAAGTTAATGTAAATCATTAAAGGAGTCGCATTATTGAAGGATGTATCTTTATGACGAGTCATTGGGTAGTTTTATGTACTTTTATATAGAGGTTAGGTTGAATAGATA
This sequence comes from Elegia similella, assembly GCA_947532085.1. Classification (NCBI taxonomy): domain Eukaryota; kingdom Metazoa; phylum Arthropoda; class Insecta; order Lepidoptera; family Pyralidae; genus Elegia; species Elegia similella. The sequence continues at coordinate 4,049,487 of OX383950.1, read as the reverse complement.
GTATGAATAAGTTATTTCTAGGTTAGTATCACAATAGTATTGTAAACTGTTACTTTCATGAGTTTATAGATAGGAAGGCATTTATATGCTCAACATAGCTCTCTTACTACTATTCCTACTGTGTTATTGAAAAGATTTAACGATAAAAGGGTCCATAAATACTTACGATTGTTAAAGCGTATTGTCCTGAATACATTGATATTGGTTATCCATTTGTACCGTTTGATGCGGCGAGGTATATTATACTAACACATTATAGGTTGGTTAGAGATCGTACATGCGTTAATTCCTTGAATAATCTGGTATTTACTATGATTTGTTAATTAGTTTCATTTGACCACAAGCTAAATAGGGATCCAAGTTTCATTTGACGACGGCCATGTTGAAAATGACATAGGATGTTTAGATAGTCTGTTCAGAAATCAGAAATCAATCGATGCGATGCTTTTTGTCTTCGGGTACATTTGATATAGATGAATCGCTCGTTTGCGGACAGCATCATTTCGAGAATAGCACTTCTGTATACTTCGCGAGCATAACTATTCTAAAAGGCGGGATATTTAAATTTTCGGAAACACGGTAATAGACGTAGGTACTCTGTAGTAATATTATAGCAGATAGTAGGTAGTCCAGCGTATATGAATTAGAGGTATCCAACCACAGAGATAATTTTCAATCGACTTTAAAGAAAAAAAAGGAGGAGGTTCTATGTTTGACTGAATGTTTTATTATAAATGATAGCTCGAAACGGCTGTACAAATTTTGATGGAATTTGGTGTAATGGTGGTTGGCGCTCTAAAATTGGCCTAATATTTTACCCGGCTACTTAAGGGGGCGGTGGTATGAGATTCGCCAGGTTTATTATTAGTTATAAAAAAAAATCAAATAAATTAAAATAAATTAAAATAATTTAAAATTAATTCAAATAAATTCTAATAAATTCAAATAAATTCAAAAAAAAATTAAAATGAATTCAAATAAATTAAAATAAATTCAAATTAATTCAAATTAATTCAAATTAATTCAAATAAATTCAAATAAATTCTAATAAATTCAAATAAATTCAAAAAAATTAAAATCAATTCAAATAAATTAAAATAAATTCAAATTAATTCAAATAAATTCTAATAAATTAAAATAAATTCAAATAAATTTAAAATAAATTAAAATAAATTCAAAAAAAAAAATTCAAATAAATTCAAATAAATTAAAATAAATTAAAATTAATTCAAATAAATTTGAATAAAAAAAAAAAAATATATATACAGATTAGTCCAAAAATATTTAGTTAAAATGTTATAAATTCAAATAATTATTTTTTCATTTAAGTAGATTTGATTTAAATTCATTCAATTCATGTCTAGTCACGTAGATCTTGCAGTCTACGCGGCTCACGCAGTTCCTAAGGTTTACGCGCTCATGCAGTTCGTGCGGATTATGCGGGTCATGCAAATTATGCGGATTACGCGGATCACGCGGTTCATGCGGATGACGAGGAACTTGTGGTTCATGCGGAGCATGCGGGTCATGCGGGTCAACATGAGTGAAATGATATACTTATTTATTGATTATTTTACATATTTAATGGAAATATATTATATTGTTGCAAGTGATCTGGTGAAGCGCTGATGTATTCTTGGCAAGAATGATTGAGTATGAAGGAATGAACTTGGTGGTTAGAACAGGGATGGGGAAAAGGGAAGGGGGAATAACGTCTAGGAAGGGCCTTGGTATACCAGATGTGAAGCCAGATTACCAATGTTATTTGCCCAAGACCTTGAATATACACATCACAAACGAGTTTTATACGGGGGGAATATTGGTGTTAGGGTAAATTTTAAATTTTCAGAGACATTTCTCTTGGAAATAATCCCAAGTGTTATAACACCCGTATGAAACTCCACACTCTACAAGAAGCTGAGAGCTACTACAAATTCACACTACACACTCTCCAAGGCGATGTTAAGATTTGCTTGAGCGAAAGTTTTGAATATGACTTTTAGGTATGGCTTACAAAGGTCATTCTCCTTAAAGGCAGATCAGATTCTTGGAAGGATACTTATGGCGGATATAGTTTTGATTGTAAGGTAGAATCAATTCATATGCCCATAATAGGACCACTAGGGTCAGTAGCCTCACAACCTACTCCATCCTGGACGTTGATCTATAACTTGAGAAGGGTAATTGTCGGTTATAAATAAAGGTATTAGTTCAAATCCGTAGCTTTGGTGATGAAAAACATGTCCTTGGTTTAAATACACTATACACTAGCTTAAGGACACACATACACAGATGAGGGCTACACCATTTGGAGGTTTTGGGAGAATAATATTTTGGAAAAGGGGGGGAATTGAAAAAAAAGGGGTTGTTTTGCTTATATTTAAATAATTAACATATATAGTAATATTTGAGAATTTAATTTAAAATTTAAATTTGGTAAAATTTAAACTCCAGGTCCTTTGAGAAAGTCGCTTTCGTCTAAATTTGAAGGGTCGGCTGTAACGGAACACTTATGTTCTCGTTCATGATTCTCAAATATTAACTGGAAAACTGAAATTCAATCATAAATACAGTCCTTTGTAAATTGTTCCACAATAATTCATTATATCCATCTTATTTTGTTTGTTGTGAAGCAGAATGACATTGACAGTTTGTCTTATCTATAATTGACGCGAGGAAGAAAATTGATCTATGATCTATGAAAAGTAGAACTTAAATTAAAAATATGAAATTAAAAGTATAGTTTGACTGACTTTATATCTTTAAGTAAGAACAAGGAAATAAATAATCATGATGATAACAAAAATTTGATCAAATAATTGATAATTAGTTTATTCTTTTGTCTAGTTGAAAAAAAAGTAAGCATTTTACGGATAATCGAGAGAATCGATTCAATCAAAATTAAATAAATATTAAAATAAATTAATACTCAGCGTAAAAGAAATTTAAATGGTAAAATTTATTATAATATCTCGTGATACCAGATTATGCTAATAGGTCGATTCAAGGGATTCTATAGATAGCACAGGGAACACTAATAATTAAAAGAAAGCTATGAGATTGTCTATGGAATTAAATTTGTTACAAGGCACGCTGACCTTTATTTCGTTACTATTAGGGGTGAAGAAAGAGACAGGTAGTCTTGGAATGTTTTAGAAAGTTTTGGAACTAACCAATGGAAAAACTTTATTCAATTGAGAATTTAATGAAAAAGGTCTTATCGACAGGAATGAGCAAGGCAGATTAGTTATTAAATGTAGAGATATTAGTTAGATATTTGCATGAGGTTTTTAAAAAAAATATTGGCCAACGGTTTTTCAGTCGAAGTGGTGTGATTTCTGAGAACCGCACGGTAGCGAGTATAAAAGGCTACGGCGCCATTAGTCTGGGTGATTACGCATCGGGGAATTTGAAGAGTCAAGAGGAATTGCTGCCAGAACGCCACTGCAAGTTTTATTTTAAATCAAGAAAGAAGTAGTTTAAAGTGTGGGTTATCGCGTTATCTTGGCAAATTAGGATCGAAAAGTCCCGCGAAGTCCCTTGCAAAAATATTTTAGCTAAGAAGCACATTGGTATCGTGTTCTGAAGTTAAAATATTGTAGATTCTTTTGAAATATATGAATATTAGCTTGTCCAGAGTAAATTCACCATAATAGTTTCATATACTGTAAAGTTTTGAATGATATTGAGGAAATGATGTTGGGGAGATCTTTGATTCTTCGAAATCTTCTCCGTGTCAAATCTGAGATATCTAGTTTCTATTTGTTTGATTTTAATGTAAGTTTAATAGAGTTTTGTGTCGAATTGGGGAATACATGGCCAAGATCAACGCTGGACCTCTATTCCTTATGAGAGCGATTGTTCTTTATGAGGGTAGCGGCCAAGTAGGAGTAAAAATAATTCGACATTGTAGCTGGTCGAATGGGCTGAAATTCCCAGCCTAGCTATGCTACTTGGGGCGTCCAGACGGCCTCTGTGCCTACGGAAACCTACGGTCCGAACGGTGCGCTAGTTTTCAGCTCCCTAGCCACTTGGGGACACGTCTGGGACCTCAAACCTTTGTTAGGGCGTGGAAGTCTCGATCCTGACCACAAGAGATGACCACAACCCAAGAGTGATAGGAATAATAGGTTCGTGGGCCCAAACTCTGGCTCCCTTTTACAGCTTAGAGATGACGGATCCTTGCTAGGAACCTAATCTATTTACCAGAGTAGGAAATCTGATTTTAGGAGCAGTCAGGCAGGTAGAATCATTAAAATAGGGCGAGGGAAGCTTCCTCAAATCTTTTTAGCTAGATTAGGGAGCGATCTCTTACACCGGAGTTCGTTCTACACACACACACACTTTGGGGATGGGGGGACAGTAACTTAACACCTTTAGACTAGAAATTAGGGACTGATAGGGACTAGATTAGGCCCATTAACGGTTGCGTCAGGATAAGGAAAAGAGGGGTATAGGAGATAAAATTCCATTCGTTTTCACGGTAAATCCGGTGGTAGCAATATAACCATCCAAGCTGCTGGTGGGTAGGACGTTAATAATTCAAACAATTAATCTTCGACAGTAATTTTAAGTTAGATAGTCGTATCTAATATGAAAGTGAAGTTGAATGTGAAAATTTGATAACAAAATGGCATAAGTTGGTTCTGTGATAGTGACAAGTGATAATGCTGACGAAATGTGCGTATTCTGATTGTGAAAGATTCAGAGAATCTGTTTCTAACAAAGGTATGAAATTCCTAACCTTAATTTTTATGTACAAGGCCCTGATATATAATAGTGTATAGAGTATCCACCTGAATGATTTGGGGATTTTCATATTGTAAAATCACATAGATTGGCCATGAACAACTAATATCATAACTTGTGACATAATCTCATAGCTACTTGACAATGGATTGAGTCGGAGTTGTCTATTTAATTACTAAATAAATACCTTCTTGATCTACCTATTTTGTTGAAAAATTCAGATTTGTTTAGTCCAGTGAGATCTCATAACTCTCTGACAATATATTATCATGATAATCATTCTCTGAAGGGGATGGTCTGTTGGTTCCATGGAAGTCATGTAAATTCTGTAAGGTTGAGATATTGACAATCCACATATATACCATATGATTCATCTAATTCTGGAATGAATAAAGAATTCTGGGAGAGTAATGTTCCTTATATACTACCAAGGGCGAGTGTAAGGTTGACTCAAACCCCTATATATTGAAATCTAGGAATATTACAATCCTCACACTTAAATTTGGTTGAATCACTGAGACAAATAAGTCTGATGTAAATGTGCTTAAATACTAATAGACATTTCATCTCAATCTATCTCTAAGATCTAGAGTTAGTGCATAATAGTGCTTATACATAACAGCATGGCATAACATTTACATGCTTACATACATAGCTACATAATTCCTGAAAATAATAGGATAATGAGTAACAATTGATACAGGAGGTATTATCATGTAAGGATGCCTTTTCTACAGTGAAGGTTGAGGTATAGTTTGACTGACAAACAAACCCTTGCTATAAAACTCCATCTGAGTACATAATACTACCTGCTTGTTGTAAATTCATAATTTGAGTTCTTTGCTTTTACACCTCCGTGGTGTTATTTCAAAGTAAATAAGTCTGAACTCATCCCAGCGAACACAATGAGAGCATAATGCTTGTGTAGCAGGTAATACGCTTGAAGACATTTAGTCTACCCTCTTGTCTCTGAATTAATAGTCAGACATAATTTTACTGACAAATTGCCTATCCTACTATTAGGTGGGAACAGGTACTATTTACTCTTTAATGGGTATCCCTATTGCTTTCCAAAAGAAATTAGCATACGGAGGAATCACGTCCAAGTCTGGATGACGAGTGGTACTCTGGCGGGCGGAAGGCGGGGCTCGACAGTAAACCGTAACACCAAAATGCTGGGTACATTCACTATAATGTATATCTACCACCACTGACTAATACATACAATGACAATATTAAACTATTACCTTAGACTTCTATCCAATATCTACAGTTGTGGACATCTATAACTCATTATAGATCAATATGGATACTTACATTCTAATACTTACTATACATATCCGAAATTCAATACTATATCTATAAGCCGCTGGTAGAGGAACAATTTCTGTAGAATGAACCATGCTAGATAAGCAATATGCTCCTTAATGAAAATAATTAACCAACTCTTCATAAAATAAGGCAATTATATTAATGTGAAATAGCAGGCAACAGAAAATAACACAAAGTGCAATTTGAACAATATTTATTAGGAAAAACATAAGCGTACCTTACGATAAGGTTATTCTTATTTATAAGTAAAAATTAGTCATACACAAGGCCGATAGCTACCTTAGGCATAGCATAAGATAGGACTAGGCTTCCTCACCATAGGTTAAGGTCAAAATCACTTCATTTAAGAAGGTCCAGGGGTTACTATGATAAAACAAGGGTTACTTCCGCTAGATATGATCATGCCATATAGATTTGAACAAAGAAACAAAACATTAATAGGGTATGTATGTTGATAAAGTAGATTAAGAGTAATACAGCTAGTATTTGGTGCAGTTAGGAATTCATAATAAGGGTAGGCTAGAGAAAAAAAAATATACACATAGGTAGGGTACAAGTACAATTCAGATAATAAAAATAATAGTGACTAAAATCATAACAAAATTAAAAGTAGCACAAACAGGTAGTTAATCACATTTTCACAATAAATATTTAAAAGAAAGCAATTGTTCAGTTAAAAATTGAATATATTTTTTATATGCTCCATAGATAAAAAATATTTATAGGAATAAGAAAACATATAGACACTTATCATTTATATCAATTAAACCAAAATAAAAATTTATGTTTTAATATAAAATAAATGGCCATATGAATAATAATGTTAAATCGCTAGAAAATTACACTTCCACAATAAATTCTTATCTAAATCTCTCTCATAGAGGCAACAGGAGATCCTTTTGCTGGCAGCTATCGTATAAATATTACTATTCAGCGGGGAAATGCTGACAGTACTATTGGAGTGTTGCCTCGATGTGATAGTAAAAATATCTCCGAGTAATCATGGTATACATTTCTCACACTAAATCTAAAACTTGGAACAAAACATAAACATAAAAATAAACATTTAATTTAAATGTTAATCATTAAGTAACAATTATAAAGTAAATAGACAAGAAAAATGTTTTTATAAACTATCTAAGAATCGCATTTTTCCTATGAATATAAAGTTTCTTGAATAAAAGTTAAGCAGCTGGCAGCTACCATATCAAAATATGAAAGTAGGTATTAATAAAACAGCACTTGGCCAAATTGATTTATACACTAGGACACTTTGTTCTGCCTAGTGATTATATCCCTATTGCGATCCCGGTTAGGTCAAGGTAGAAAATAATCTTTTTCAAATTGCTCAAGTTCTTGGATGTTTATATATGTTTTTGTTATAAAATATAGTATCGTTGAGTTAGTATCCCATAACACAAGTCTCGAACTTACTTTGGGGCTAGCTCAATCTGTGTGATTTGTCCAGTATTATTAGAAATCCAAAACTTCTAGCTCTATCATCAGATAAGGTCTTTCGTGACGTCAGAGTTAGCTAACTGAGACGTCACACGGAATTTTACCAGGCTGTCTTTAACATTTTTTGTTTCATTGACAAAAGAAAATTTACGTTTCCAATATTTTTTGATTATCTAACTGATGGATTAATTAAATTTTAAAACTAGCCTTTTCGATATTCGTGTAGTACGTTACCGGGTAACGTTCAGATAACGTCGAACTCGGGCCGTTCCTCATTCCATCGGTAACTTTAGTGGCTATATGCGAGTAATTTTATCTAAAATAGCATGTAGTGGTACAGTCAGCCAAGGAGTTCTGACCCTACCATCTGCCTATATCTTGAATTTTCTCCATAACTAAAAATAATATTAACATGAAAATATATATTTAGAAAGATTTTAATTTTTCATGTTAATATTACTTTTAGTTTAAGAGAAAATTCAAGATATAGGTAGATGGCGGGGTCAGGTATCTCCTTGGCTGACTGTACAAATATCAGTATTGAGAGGTTTTAGCAGTGCCGGGTTGCTTGCTATATAGCAGGAGTAGCAAATGCTACGGGCCCGCGCTTCCAACAACAAGTTTTCATATGGAACCAATGGTGGGAACTCCATTTTTTTTGAGGTTCCCATACATATTGACCACGCGGACACTTGTATGGAAATGTCGTAAATTTTTAGAGCTACCTGCAATCAAACAAGACCAAAATGTAAAAACTTTGATTCCTCTCCTGCCTGACGTAGTCTTCTACCTTACTCCATAGTGAATATGGAGTTTTCTCGACTATGCCATTTTGGTCGGACAAACACTTGTACGGAAATATAGAATTTTTTTTAGTTCTCAGCATTGGTACCATAGGGAAAGTTGATCATATCGACGGGCTGAATCAGCCCTGCAAGGGTCGGACAGGGTTTCGTAACAGATATAGATGTATATGAATAAAAAAAAATCTGTATTCAGGTGACCATAGGACCCGTAATGTTAGTATACTTATAATTATATATAGGTAAACATTTTATCGTATCTCTGCTGAGTATCTCAAAAATATAATATCTACTAAATTTAAAGTAAATTGTGTATAAATATAGTGCCAATAATTTTATATATACGGACACGCGTTATCTACAATTTTTGACTGATGTGAACACAAATATTTCCTTTAGTGATATTGTACAATTGAAGTGCCATTCCTGCCAATACCATCGACTATTCCTAGGATAAATACTAATATCATTGAGGATTAAGATTTGTTTAATTGAAGTGAAGTGATTTTGCTGAGAACAATCCTATATTTAAGTGACATTGTCCAAAAATCACTTAAACGAAACCGTTACTAAGCAAAAATCATAAACTGGACTTTGGACCCTGCTCGTCACTGACACTGGCAACCAACTGATTGGTCGTGATACCACTCCCAAGTATTCTTAAAGGAACTCAAATTAGCATATGATTGCTTTCGCAACTGACGACATGAGCTATACGGACTAGAGGTTAACGCCGTAGACTACTTACTTCGCACGTCGCCGGAATCAAAAGCGCCCCAGGTTCAAATCCCGCTTAAACCAAGATTTTTTTTTTTTTTTTTTTTTTTTCTCCTTTTTTTTGGAGTCGTTTGAAAATAAGAGAATTACATTAAAAAAAAAAAAAATGGAAAACATTACGATAAGGAGAAAATTGAATAAATCGACATCCGAAACAAATCTGTCTTTTTATAATTCGGTGGACACATCTGATGGGGACTTTTCGTCAACAAGCTTACCTATTGTCAATAATTTGGAACTCCAAGAACTAAAACAACAACTGACCGACAAAGAATTGCAATTAACCATTGCAAACAAAGAAATTGACAATCTAAATATAGAAAATAAACGACTGACAGCAAAATTGGATGAACAAAAAAAACAAATAGAATTTCTTAAAAGAATAACAAGTAACACATCGACAACCACATATAACACCCCTAAATGTAGAAGGTTATCTACACCCATTCAATCCAGGATTATGAATATTTCATTAAGAACCCCTAAAGTATCCCCATTACACAGTGGCATGATACTTTGTAGAAATTTAAATAAAACCATGGTAGACCACTTGGAATTGGACAAAACATGTAACACATATGATTTAAAGCCATTAGAATTGGGAAACCAGCATCAACAAGCATCACGTCATACTTCATGCACTATAGACTCAAGAGATGGCGCCACCAGTAACAAACCAAATATAATCTTGCTTGGAGATGAACAACTACATGGAATGGCAGCTAAAATAATACATCACAGAAAAAATAAATGGAACGATATTTATAAGGTAACCTCTTTAATTAAGCCTTATGCCAAAAGTGCATACATTCTTAATAGTTGTGATAACATATTGTCATCTATAAGCAACAATGACATTGTAATTATTGGTTTAGGCGCTAATGACAAGAACCCCCATGCTTTGTTTTCTGAATTATACAAATGTTTAAATAAATTTCAAAATCATAAAGTCATACTTACAAATGTTATATCTAGCAGATATCTTAATGAAAAGTTATTAAACTACAATTTAAAATTGATAACTTTAAATTATCCGAACTGTATATTTGTTGAGACACCAGATGTTAACTACAGAGGTTATAACTTTTCTAGATATATCGACATGCGTAGTGACCAACTCTGCAATAAATTAAACATTGAAATTGATTTTATGACATATAAAAAGGAATTTTTGGACCGTAAAATAAGTTACATTCTTAAACAATACAGCATTAACTATGAAGAAAAAAGCAAAGCCGCTGTAAAAGAAAATAAAAATTACTATAAAAAAGGGACCATTCCATATATGTTTGCGAAAATACATGAAAGAAAAATACAAAATACAACACAAATAACACAGACTCAGTCAAATATAATTTTAAATAACAAGGAAGAGGAATATAAAAAAGGCACTATACCTTATCTATTTACGCAAATTTCTAATAAAAATAAATCGACAAATAAGCTTTTTCGTAAACAAACAAGATAAATCTAACACATTTACTATTCTTCATCAGAATATTGCGGGTGCTATAAATAAACAAGATAACCTACAAATAGCACTTGAAGATGTTTTAAAGGATATAGGTGATGTGGACGTGGTCTGTCTGACAGAAACTTTTATAAAAAAGGGTAATGAATGTAACCTTAAACTTTCAGGTTATAAATTGGCTTCATCTTTTTCACGTAAACAAATTTCCCGGGGAGGCAGCTGTATCCTTATAAAAAATCACCTACAATATAAACCCATCGATGATATGCTAAAGCCAAAACCTAATGTTTTTGAATGCTGTGGGCTGGAAATTTTAGAACTTAACATTATATTGGTTTGTATTTATCGGAGCCCACTTACAAATCCGGAAATATTTTTGGCTGAATTTCAAAGTATGGTAGATACGTTATCCAAAAAGAAATCTAAGAAAATTGTCTTATGTGGCGATTGGAACGTTAACATGCTGGCTAAAAGTAAAGAGTCTGATTCCCTCCGTTCGATATTGGCTAATTACAGCCTAAAAAACCACATTACTGCAGCAACGCGGAAAAAATCATGTCTTGATCTTTTTGTTAGCAACTTCGAAAATGCCTTGGGAAGACTTCACTGCCTTGCACTGTCGGACCATGAAACAGCACAAAGTCTTTCAATAAAACTCAAATCATATTCAAGACCTAAGTCAAGTTTCTGGTACGAAACTAGAAGAGACTATTTATTTATTTATTTATTTAATACTTTATTGCACACATAAAGAACATTCATAAAAAAAAAAAAAAGCATAAAAAGATATACAAAAGGCGGCCTTATCGCAATAGCAATCTCTTCCAGGCAACCTTAGGGTAGTTGGAAAAAAGAAATCAGCAAACAGGCAAGGTGCAAAGATGTGGAGGAGCAATTTTATGAAAAACAGAAATATATAAATAAAATATATACATAAATACATACATACACACATATAATATAACTGTACACGAAATGTGCGAAACCGAGACCTGAACGTTATATGAAAGGAGAAAAATTACAAAGAAGAAAGGAAATGTGATTTTACTTGAGACTTAAAGCTGGCTAGCGTTTGAGCGCGCCGGATAGATAGTGGTAGTGAATTCCAAAGTTGAACGGCCTTGACAGTAAACGACTGAGCATAAAATTCTGTGGAGTGTGACGGGATCCTCAATCGCAAATTTTCAGCACTACGTAAACCACTACTTTGGGGCATGTCGCTATAAAATACAAACCGTTCTCTTAGATACCTCGGGGAAGTAGGATTAAATAGAATTGTGAATAGAAGTGAGAGGATATGCCAATCTCTGCGAAGTCGGATAGGCAGCCACTTGAGTTCAGAGCGAAACTGGGAGACATGATCATACTTGCGGAGACCATATATGAACCTGATGGAAAGATTTTGAAGACGCTCAAGTTTATTAAGCTGCTGCTGCGTGAGATTAAGGTAACATGTATCAGCGTAGTCAAGGATAGGGAGAAGAAGGGAATTTGCAAGCATAATTTTGGTGTCTATTGGCAGGAATTTACTAAGCCTTTTAAATGAGCTAAAAACACCAAATAACTTTCTACTGACCTCTGCAATTTGTGGTATCCAAGACAGCTTACTATCCATCCAAACCCCTAGATTTTTAACCTTGCCGCTGTAATTTATAACAACCCTATTGAACACGATTGGTGGTAATAGCGCCATGTCAATTTTACAGGTAAACCTGGGGTTACCAATAATTATTGCCTTGGATTTGGCCGGATTTACAAGAAGGCCATGTGACTTGCTCCAGACAGATATGCATTCCAGATCCTGATTAGTTTGAGCAATTGCAGCTGGTAAATCATCCAAACTGGCTTGTGAATATATTTGCAAGTCGTCTGCAAACAGATGGTAGGAAGACTGAAGTTGTAATGTGATGGCATTTATAAATAGTGAAAACAAAAGAGGAGATAATACGCCACCCTGCGGTACGCCGGCAGTGGTATCACACCAGGAAGAAAATTTTTCCTCAATACGCACACGCTGTCGGCGCCCATACAGGTAAGAACGAAACCAATCAATTGCCGTTGGAGATATGTTAAGAGAACGTAAGACACCTAACAGTATGTCGTAATCCACCGTATTAAATGCGTTGCTGAAGTCAAGGAGGGTCAACACCGTTAATTTTTTGCTGTCCATACCTTGGCGAATGTCATCCGTGACTTTAATTAAAGCAGTAGTCGTACTATGACCAGGACGGAATCCGGATTGGAGAGGATTGAGCAGATTATTGACATTAAGGAAATGATTTAGTTGTTCTTGTACTACTCGCTCAAGGACTTTGGATAGAAAAGGAAGTATGGAAATAGGGCGAAAATCAGAAAAAGCACTAGGATTATTCTTTTTAGGAAGAGGGGTGAGGTGTGCGTTTTTCCACGCTTCAGGAAAAGTGCAGGATAATAAGGAATTATTTAGTATGAGAGTCAGGATTGGAAGAAGAATATCGAGGATAGGAATGATCATATTACGACTAACGCTATCACTACCAACAGCACTCGAAGTTATGGAGCGTACTATTCTTTCAACATCACAATCGGCAATTGGAGAAAAAACAAAAGAAGGCGTAACTGGAGTCGGATGTGAATGAAGCGATTTAAGGGTGTTTTGTTTAATATTAGCATCAAGGGAGATAGATGAAGAAAAGTGTTTATTGAGACCATCTATGTCAACATCAGTATGATTATTGTCAGTAGACTTTCCAACTCCAAGTGATCTAAGAAATTTCCAGATCTTTGCAGGATCTCCGTTTTGAACTGATTTAAAAATGTGGCGACGCTGAGCCTCCCTACACACCTTATTGCAGTAGTTGCGAGCCTTTACATAATGGTCGCGATATCTGTCTGGATCGGAATTGTACTTCACTTTAGCCCTATTCTTTTTCCCCTGAATTAGCTTAATTTCATCAGTCAGCCACGGTGCTGGAAAATGCTTTAGCCGCACAGGTCGCAAGGGAGCGTGACGATCATATAAATTCAAAAGGATGTTATTAAAATTTTCGACCTGTGAATCAACTGTGGTGGCATTAATAACGGATTCCCAGTCACAGCCACTTGCATCATTGCGCAAACTTTCAATACTAATAGCACCAAAATTACGCTGCATTAGGATCTTGGATTTAAACTTAGGAGGGCGGATTTTGTACGAAAGGAAGATGAGGTGATGATGCGAAAACGCCTCCGCGGGATGTTGACCAAATTTGGCAACTTGTTCAAGTGATGAAACAAATATTAAATCTAAGAGAGATGGTCTACATTTAGGTACAAAATGTGTTTCTTGCAATGGTAGGATATTTAAATTACAACTGTCTGCCAATGATCTTAGATTATGAGCTCGACTGTCATTTTTTACGAGGCATGTATTGAAATCGCCTAAAATAATTGTCTGACTATACGTCGGCATTATTTCCTCTAGGATGGTTTCCAAGGTTACAAAGTAATTAATGGACGAACAGCGACTATAAAAAACACCCAAAAGTACTTTTGTATGAGCCAAGACAACTTCCAGGAACATATATTCAGGTTCATTTAATGGGTCAGAGTTTTTGGAACAACAAATAGTTCTGTAGGCGATGTGGGATCTTAAGTATATGGCAACACCACCACCACCCATGCCGGTTCGATCGTGACGTATTAACTGAAAGCCCGGTAAGGAGTATGAAGTAGAGGGAAGACAAGGCTTAAGCCAAGTTTCAGATACTAAAATAGCATGAATATTTTTATCGGAAAATGTCGCTAGCATGTCAGCAAAATGAGCAGGAATACTTTGAGCATTTATGTGAAGAACATTGAAATTTTTAGAAACATTCAAAAATTCGGAAGTAAGGATTTCATCCAAAGCCAATATACTTTGATAGCTAGAATTAGAAGAAGTAATTGAGTGAAAAGTATCGTCAAGTCCGTCAGACATAACGTGCACGCAACAAAAAAAATAAAAATATAATATAAATAAATATTTAAAATTAGTTACTTAATAATAGTCTACCCGCCAGTAGCCTGTGAGAGAGAAACATTTTTCTTTGTAACAGGTATAGAAACAAACAGTGCTGTGATATTAACAAAATATAGTAGATGTAAACAGTTCAGCAAAAGAAAAAACTTAACGGAAATGTAATGCGGCCATAAAGCATCATCATTGTGAATGCATAAGAAAAAAAAAAAAGCAAATTAAAAAGTTAATCTAATGTCAGGAAGATTTGGTTGACATTTGTCTTGTCAACAAAACTATTTTTTAGATGCCGGTGGAAGTGAAACAATATAATACATTATTAAGTAGACTACCTATCTTAACTATAAATATAGACAAATTACAAAGATAAGTAAGCTAAATAGCAATCGTAAATCAATGCGTCTGCAAATTGAACCAATAACTAAAAGACTACATTATCCTCACCTCAGCGGGTGCATTTTGCAATTACTTCTTCGAAGCAGCACGTTTGGGGCGTGCGCCCGCTGCCTGACCCACCGCTGAGGATGTCGACACCGCTTTTGAGAGGCCAGTCACAGCATTAGGCGACTTCGGTGCCGGAGCTGCAGCGTTAGACGGTGACTTCGGTTCTGTCGCAGCCTCGGGCGGTTTAATTAAAGCTTTTACCTCTGCCAAAGTGGATATCCGGTGTTTAGATCCATCTGGTGAAATAATGTGGATGAAACCATCTCGTGTCCAGCACTTTGTAACACCGAAATGCTCCCGTGCAGCCAAAAACGCGTCGTGCCGGCCCTTCGTTAAAAACTCTGAGATTGTCAGTCCACTGCCCTTCAGTTCTGTCTTGCTGAACCAGACTTTATCTCTAAGAGATTGTGTGCTAAGCTTCACAAGAATGGGTCTAGCTTTACCTGAAGAAGATTTACCAAGACGATGACTGCGAGTGATGTCCTTTTGAGTGAAGTCGGACACTTGTAAGCTTTCCACAATGAGTTTGGTGACTACAGCAGCAACATCCTCCTTCTTAGTCTCTGTAACCCCATGGAACAACAACATTTTGCGCCGGCTCCGCATCTCCTGAATGTCCTGCTGCTGCCCAAGCAATAGTACTTGCTCTTGGAGAGCACCGAGCGAAGCCATAACAAACTTTTTGAAGCCGTTGAACTCCACACATAATGCACCAACATTTTCTGGGTTGCTAGCCTTGCTTAAGTCTTCCTGGAACTCCTGCATCTGGCCTTTGAAGGTTTTTGCCAACTCATCTAGTGACTGTTGTAGTTTCTCCATGTTGAAAGTGAGTGTATGAAAGGATATGATACTAAGGCAGGTACTTGACTTATAAACTACTAGTATTGCATGAAATATGTACTTTTAATAATTAAAATATATATTAAAAACGGAGCAGTGTATTTTTAGGTGTTGCCAGATTCACACCTACCCGCCAAAAAAAAACTACTATCATGAAGACAATGTAAGAAAATTCATTGAATGCATGTCAAAGCTTTCATTTCATGAACTTTACAATGAAAAATCAACTAATAAGGCTTTTGATACATTTCATGATATGTTATTGCTTATGTATAATTTGTGCTTCCCAAAAATTGAAATTAGAGTCGACAATAATTTCTTTAAATCAAACTACCTTACTAAAAGTTTGAAGAGATGTTGTATAAATAAAAGACGTCTATTTTTGAAATATCATTTATCATCGGCAAACAAACACGCAAATAAAAATAAATATTATGCATACGCTAAAATATTAAAGAGATGCTTACATACAGCACAACAACAATCACACACTCGTTACATAACTCGATCGAAAAATACATGCAAAGCAACTTGGCAAGTTATAAAAAGAAAGACTGAAAACACTAGTAACGAAAATGAAATAAAATGTATAAAAAATAATAATTTGACCTACTCAGATCCCAAATCTATATGCGAAATTTTTAATAAATATTTTATTCACCTGACAAAAAATTCAAAGAAATCAAATAATACTTCTAATTCTCAATTTAATCAATCTAAATCAAATTTTAATCAAATTCCTTATAATTCTAATACTATTTTTCTTACACCAGTTGATGAATATGACATTTACAAAATAATTATGTCTCTTAAAAATACTAACGCGACTGGATATGATGAGATAAATGTTAAAATGCTGAAAGAATGTGCCTCCTGTATTACAAAACCCTTAGCATACATAATTAATTTGTCATTTGCTGAAGGTGTATATCCTAACAGGTTAAAATACTCTATAATTAAACCATTATTTAAGAAAGGAGAAAAATCCAATATGGATAACTATAGACCTATCACTCTTGTACCGGTTATCTCGAAAATTTTCGAAAAAGTCATGCTCGAAAAGCTGCTTAGCTTTATAAGTAAATCTAAAATACTCACTGAAGAACAGTATGGTTTCATTAAGCAAAGCTCTACAGCATTAGCATGTTTTAATTTTATTAAATACGTATCGGAAAGCCTTAATGACGGTATTCCAATTGCTGCTATTCAGCTTGATCTAAGTAAAGCTTTTGATTTCGTCTGCCACAAAAAGCTCTTAGATAAACTCTCCTGCTATGGAATCAGAGGAGTAGTGTTGAATTGGATATCTAGTTTTTTAAAAAATCGTAGTCAAAGTGTTCAAAAAGATACGATTCGCAACAAACGCAAAGAATGCACTCGATCTGAATTCAAGACACAAAACGACTATTCTGTACCTCAAGGAAGCATTTTGGCACCTTTCTTATTTTTATTATATGTAAACGATTTGCCAAAGGTCACAGATCAGAAATGTATCCTGTTTGCTGACGATACATCAATTCTATGTAGGGGATCAAAGGATGAAATAAGTTTTAATAAAACAATCCAAACTACTTTAAACCACGTCACGCAGTGGCTGGACCAAAATAATTTAAAAATAAATATCAATAAAACTATATTAATTCAATTTCATACATTTCAAAGAAAACCAATTAATTTAAACATAGCACATAATAATAACCCGATACAACAAGTAGATAACTCAAAATTTTTAGGCTTATGTATTGATAAACATTTAAAATGGGACATACATATCAACAACACAATCGCAAAACTAGATCGATTTGTTTTTGCTTTGAGAAGAATTAGAGGTACTGTTGGAGAGAAGGCCGCGCTGACTGCCTACCATGGTTACGTCTCCTCCGTCTTGCGATACTGCATAACAATGTGGGGCAGCTCTGTAGATTTCGACAAAGCTTTTAAACTACAAAAACGATGTGTAAGAGCTGCTTCAGGGGCGCATTACCGCGACACTTGCAGGCCTTTATTTAAAAATCTAAATATTTTGCCACTTCCATGTCTATATATCTACGAGACTTGTTTATTTGTAGTTAAATACCCTCACTTATTTACAAAAAAGAGCGATATGCCGAGCAGTAGAACTAGACATGGCCATAAACTGCAGGCACCAACACAAAACCTTTCCATTTTTCAAAAAAATGCTTATGTCATGGCCATTCGGATTTATAATAAATTGCCCCGCAGATTTTCGGAATATAATCTACGGCACTTTAAAAAAGAACTATTTGACTTGTTGTCTGCGAAGGGATATTATACAGTTGACGAATTTTTAAATGATAAAACTGTGACATGAGATTTTATTTTTTATTTTGTTACGAATCATAATTATTTTAATCATATTTTTTCGCTTGACATGATTTTAATTTTTAGAATATTGACTTAATTTTATTGTATCATTTTATTTAATTGCCAACATTATATAATTTAACATTGCATTGTAAAACTTAATATTTACACGCCTACTAGGCAAAATATGTATGGTCATTTATGGATATTTGTCACCTATTTTGTACCCATATTTCGTAAATAAAGATTCTATTCTATTCTATTCTATTCTACGTTAGTAGGTAGGTAGATTTTTCCTATGAATAAACACTACATTGTGCACACCATTCTTGCACAGACAATCTTCCATACTGGTCTGGGAGAAAAGAAAAAACGTAGAATGAACCTGCTGCTTCTCTTCCCGCGTAGATCGTAAAAACCGATCGAGGGAACGGGCGACAATCTGAGTAATCATGTTAGTAGGCGATGCGGCTAGCAACCCATCACTATTTTGATTCCGTTTTCCACCTTAACGCCTACCAACACGCTAAACGTGGCTTTCAAGTCTACACAACGTGTAAATTGGCCCTCGACGTACCCTTAATGGGGTGACTCAGCCTATCAATATAAACAACTTTTCTTTACGAACAATGCTGGGAAGTAAAAAAAAGACAACATTCCCATACAAAATGGCCGTTCGGCAGAACTCTTATAAGGAAATGCTGATTTTTTTGCGAGTTCCCAGTATTAGTCTCATATGAAAAGTTGTTCAGATTGATGGGCTGAGTCACCCCTTTTAGGGAACGTCGAAGGTACATTTACACACTGTATATACCTGGGCTCTGTCTGACTACTCCGCAAGCAAAAAAGACGTGACAGTATGTATGATCTCTTACTCCTTTCCCCGGCTATAGTGCAGCAATGGTTTACATAAACGCAATCCAGACTTTCCAGACTGCCTGCGATCATACGCAGGATGCTGTTGTTGCTCTCTCTCACTCTGTGCGTATATCAATACTAATAATAATTTTATAAGGGTTGGTCATGGAATGGAGTAAGTTACTTTGTTTTCAGATATATCGTGTTTATAAGCTCTTATATGATATCTACTGAAACTAAATTATCGATTTTTAGATCTTTTATGTATGTTGTATGTTCCTTCATAACTCTTAACCGTATAAATTGATTTAATGAAACTTGGTAGATAAAATCGTTTAGACGTACAGGACACAAAATAGGCTTTACTTAACGGAGTAGCGGGTCACAGTCACAGCTAGTGTTAAATAGTTAATCATACAAAAGCCGAAGTGTATGCCGCAATGAATGCAAGTAGACCGCTGGTGTAAAATAAATAAATCAATATATAAATCACACAGATTGAGCTAGCTCCAAAGTAAGTTCGAGACTTGTGTTAAGGGATACTAACTCAACAATACTATATTTTATAACAAATACATATATAGATACACATCCAAGACCCAGGCCAATCAGAAAAAGATCATTTTCCATCTTGACCTGGCCGGGGATCGAACCCGGGGCCCTCGTGTCGCAGGCTGGCGTGTTAACCACTGCGCCACGGAGCTCGCCATTGTGCACAACAGAAGTCGCGTTGTCGCCGCGTCCTCGTTGGCTTGTGCCTTAGCGACTGTGTATTCTTAAATGAGTCACCAAAGTACTACTTTGAGTGAATCTTTTCTCACAAATATTACAATTATATGGTCTCTAACCAGTATGTATTCGTAAATGTTTTTTTAAATTGCTCTTTAGAGTAAATCTTTTCTGACAAATATTACATTTATATGGTTTCTCACCAGTATGAGTTAGTAAATGTATTTGTAAACTAACCTTATGATTAAATCTTTTCTCACAAATATTACAATTATATGGTTTCTCACCAGTATGTATTCGTAAATGTTTTTTTAAATCACTATTTTGAGTGAATTTTTTATCACAAATATTACAATTATATGGTTTCTCACCAGTATGTATTCGTAAATGATTCTTTAAATTACCCTTTTCAGTAAATCTTTTCTCACAAATATTACAATTATATGGTTTCTCACCAGTATGTATTCGTAAATGTTTTTTTAAATCACTATTTTGAGTGAATCTTTTCTCACAAATATTACAATTATATGGTTTCTCACCAGTATGTATTCGTAAATGTTTTTTTAAATTATCCTTTACAGTAAATCTTTTCTCACAAATATTACAATTATATGGTTTCTCACCAGTATGTATTCGTAAATGTTTTTTTAAATTATCCTTTAGAGTAAATCTTTTCTCACAAATATTACAATTATATGGTTTCTCACCAGTATGTTTCTTTAAATGGAATTTTAAGTTATTTTTTGTAAGAAATCTACGTTTACATGCATTACATTCAAACTGTCTTTGGGTATCGTGCATTCGCATATGCTTCTGCAAAGAATCTTCAGTAACACTTCGATAATCGCATACCTTACAATCAAAGTAAATGTTAACATTCAAATTATGATTTTTTATATGAACATTCAACAGCGATTTCTCTTGAAATTTTTTACCGCAATCATCACAAGTATATTTTTCACCAACTATTGTAGAATTATGGACATTATTAGTATTTAAAGCTATATTATGTTCGTTTTCAACTACTGTGCTAATTTTGCTTTGTGTTTCAATGGGGGCTGGTGCAGTATGAGGTTTATCTTGTCGTTTCTGTTTTGATGCTCTACGTTTCTTGGCGGGAGGCGCAATGATACCTGTAATAATAACAGATTGTTAAGTACTTCTATTAAGTAGTATATCTTACTAGCTGTTGCCCGCGACTTCGTCCGCGGCAATTTCTGTTATTATGATTAATTAGTTTTTTTTTATTAGTATAGATGAATAATTTTCTCCCGTTTTTAAAACATTTTTTATTGATGCTTCGCTCTTTTTTGGTCGCAGCGTGATGTTATAAAGTCTAAAGCCTTCCTCAATGAATGGACTATCCAACACAAAAAGAATTTTCCAATTTGAACCAGTATGTCCTGAGATTAGCGCGTTCAAACCAACAAACAAACAAACTCTTCAGCTTTATAATATTAGTATAGTTAAGTAGATAACAGCAAGGCACAATTAAATATCGTAGTTGGATCATTGATTTTAGGTACAAATGTTTTTTTTTTTTATTTCGCTCTTAAAACACCTATTTATTTATATAAACGGGACTTAGCATGTACCTTTTATTTATTTATTTTTGTTGATGTTACAATAGATAGTTACATCCATCGTGATCGCAACGAGACAGCAAACATATATAAAATGTTCGCGCTAAGTCTCCTTTATACACATCATTTCGGGTTCAAATGGTTGGCGGAAACATGGAAATTTCTACAGGGTCAAGTGGAAAAAACCAGGTCAGGTCGGGGATAGAATGAAAATAATATTTCATGTATTACTAGCTTTCGCCCGCGGTTCTGCTCGCTTCAATGTCGATACCTCGGGAACAGTACTTTATTCCGGGATGAAAGGGACAAGGAACAAGTCCTTCTCCGTACTCCAGGGATCGTGTATGCAAAATGTCATGATGATCGATTCAGTAATTACGGCGTGAAAGCGTAACAACCAAACTCACTTTCGCATTTATAATATTAAGTATGGTTATTATGGATTATAGAAGGATATATTTGTACTAAAGTATATACTAAAATAAGAATGTACAGTTCAAAATGCGCAGATGCGGACGACATGAATTTATTAAATAATGTCGTGACTACTCCTTTTTGTTGTGTTACTGTGGCACACGTAAGGCATGCATAGATAAAAATAAAATGCGTTTGTTTCAGACTTATTTGCCCATATTTTTTTTTGTAAATACAAAGCTTATATCCTATGTTAGTATTATTATTTTAGATATTTTCCTGGCCGATTGTTTGACCCGGGACAACCGCGTGCCGGTTTATCGCTTTACACCTTCAGTATGGTGTTGGTGCTCCCGCGCACTCGACGCATAAGTGACGCAATTCGCTATAAGTTTTTCTTTATATTTGACTAGCTTTCGCCCGCGGCTCCGCCCGCGTCAATGTCGATCTCTCGGGAATAGTACTTTTTTCCGGGATAAAAGGTAGCCTATGTCCTTCTCCGTACTCCAGAGAACTTGTATGCAAAATTTCATGATGATCGGTTCAGTAGTTACGGCGTGAAA
This sequence comes from Elegia similella, assembly GCA_947532085.1. NCBI lineage: Eukaryota > Metazoa > Arthropoda > Insecta > Lepidoptera > Pyralidae > Elegia > Elegia similella. The sequence goes on along the minus strand of OX383950.1, from coordinate 4,027,165 downwards.
GCGTAACAAACAAACAAACAAACTCACTTTCGCATTTATAATATTAAGTAAGGATTCCATTGTTGTTGAAGTGAAAACTTCTTTTGCGCCGTTGCGCACTTTTTGGAATGGGTAAAAAATGATTAACTCGCGTCAGGACACGTGTCCTGATGGAAAATTCGTAAGTCGTAAGACCGCCGGCGCAGGCGCAGCGTAGGAGAGGAATATCCCCTCTCTTTCTATCGCGTGAAGTTTTCACTTCTGCCGGCACTCCCGGAGTGCACTTTTTTTTTCGTATGGTGTGTGTAACAGGGTCTATGTATCTGTCAAAAGAAAGCCGCTTAGCTATATCTCTCACCTTTGTCGTCTGTTGTATTATCTTTTTCTTTTTTGCCGCTTCTGACAAGTCCGGGATAAAAGGTAGCCTATGTCCTTCTCCGTACTCCAGAGAACTTGTATGCAAAATTTCATGATGATCGGTTCAGTAGTTACGGCGTGAAAGCGTAACAAACAAACAAACAAACTCACTTTCGCATTTATAATATTAAGTAAGGATTCCATTGTTGTTGAAGTGAAAACTTCTTTTGCGCCGTTGCGCACTTTTTGGAATGGGTAAAAAATGATTAACTCGCGTCAGGACACGTGTCCTGATGGAAAATTCGTAAGTCGTAAGACCGCCGGCGCAGGCGCAGCGTAGGAGAGGAATATCCCCCCTCTTTCTATCGCGTGAAGTTTTCACTTCTGCCGGCACTCCCGGAGTGCACTTTTTTTTTCGTATGGTGTGTGTAACAGGGTCTATGTATCTGTCAAAAGAAAGCCGCTTAGCTATATCTCTCACCTTTGTCGTCTGTTGTATTATCTTTTTCTTTTTTGCCGCTTCTGACAAGTTTCCTCTGGTTTAGTTTTGTAACTGGTGCCTTGTCCGGTGGAGACGATTTCTCATCCCCTTTCTGAATCTTCTTCCCTTTAGGTTTATTAGTGGCAGCACCTGCATTAGTTACAATACAAAAAAATAAGATAAGCCATTTAAAAAACAAATAAAAACACGACTATTTTGCAAAAATATGGCCTTTGTCACTCAGGAGGGTTGTAAGGATTCACCCCATATGTTTGAAATCCGTTGAGGCATTTAGAAGAGTCTTTAGCCTATTTGGGTGTCACATTGCTGAGTAAAGGCCCGCCCTTTTTGTCTCAAGTCATCCCTATCGCGGGCAATAGTTTGTCAGCTACTATTATACTTATGTGTGTTTGTTAATAATATTCTGCGCAAAATTTTTTTAGGCCACCCACTTGCTATGTATTTATTGACATATTTAGGTGATTGGATATAAAATACTTTTCATCCAATAACCAACTCGGTAAAGGTCGTTGTATAGTGGGATTTTAGACTATACCTTTAATATCTAAAATGGAAACATTCTTCTTTTCAACATCTTCCTTTAGTTTATTTTGGTTTTTGCCTGTAGTTGGTGTCGGTTCCACCCGCTTTTTGTCTTGTTTGTGGGTTGCTGGTTTCTTTGCAGGGAGACCTCCTGAAAAGGTTGTTAACGAGTACGTACTTCAGTATGAAAAAGCTCGTGTAAAAATCACCAAAATATTCAAATTGAGTAACTTTCGAAATACACTGGTTTGAACCGGATTATAGAAAAAGCTTGATATTGTTAGATAGCTGTGGTAAAATATTATTTATGTAATTCATGCTGAAGTTATTTTATCAGGCTTATTGCATAAATTAAAGAATAAAAGAACTCATCATCATCATTTCGTGTAGGTGTCACGGTCAATCGACGACGCACACCTTGGTGTCAGAGTTCAGGCAGCCAGGGCCAACGGTTTAACGTGCCTTCCGAAGCACGGAATCATCAGGTAATTCAAGCCTGCGCTGTCCTAACCAAACTGGAAACAACTAAACAAAGTACGTTTCTCGTGGAATTCGAACCCACGACCGGGTCTACAGGCAACGCCTTAACGACTGGACCACGGAGGGAGTTGGCTGTAATCATTGAATTAGAAAAGCTATGGAAGCAGCAGCATTGCGCTCAAAAACCGATACCACGCAATGGTATCTGTTTTTGAGCGCAATGCTGCTTCCATAGATCAAAGCACCGCTTGCTTTGATCTACTTTGCGTAAAGTATAATATATTTTCGCAAACAAGTCTGCCGAACGCTTCGTGACGGAAGCTCGCGTCAATAAAAACATTTAACGACATATTATTTGTGAACATCGGCGAAATCTTAACGAATCTAAATTCACATAAATCTTAATTTCCCATAGAACTGACCTGACTTTTTGTCATTTATTGATAACGGTACGGAACCCTTCGTGCGCGAGTCCGACTCGCACTTGGCCGGTTTTTCTAATTCATCATCATCAGGTCCTTTTTAGTCTCCACTACAGGAGCACGACCCTCTCTGTACTACTAGGGCCTTACTTGGCCAGAGCAGCCAGAGGACTTGGCCTACACTCTCCACGCTGGCCAGACGGGTTGGAGAGGTCTCTTAGATGTTTATAAGCTTTGTTTAGCTTGTATTTCCTAAGTCGCCTTCTACGACATCCACGGGAAGACTTGGAGTGGTCCTATTCTACTCTGCCAGATACCACACGGCTAATTGAATATCTGTAATGTAATGTGGTAAGTGGTACCGTAGCGAGCGAGCGGCGGCGCGTTGTACCGGCGCAGGTCGACGCCCAGTGCGCTGGCGAACTCGCTGCCGTAGAACACCAGCAGCTCCGTGAACCGCGGGATAATCTTTATGGTCCTGCGAACCCCAGTCTTTCATTCAATAATAATAATATAGCCATACCTAACACACATAACATCCAACCAATTTGATGACAAATTTTCCCCTTTTGACGAATGTGAATAACTAACTGATCATGAATTTAATTATTAATAAATTGTTTTAGTAACTTTTTAGATTTAAATAAATTATAATGATGATTGTAACTTAATACCTTTAGCCACAGAATTAATATAAGCTTTAGCTTCAAATTATTTAATTTATATTTGCATGCCAATTATGGTAAAATATGTGGATCTATTTTATGTGTATGAAAAATCTTAATGTACCATATTTTAAGCAAATAAATATATTATTATTATAACCCACATTATCTCAAAAACTGGCCAAGTATCAAGAATTAGCAATAGAACTAAAACGTCAATGGCGAGTGGAAATAGTACAAATCATACCAATAGTTATCTCATCTACAGGTGTCATACCTAAATGCCTGCAAAGATGTCTAGATATATTAGATATAAATAAAAATACTCTTAACACACTACAAAAGGCTGTAATCCTAAATACATGTCGACTCACCCGAAAATTCCTCTCAACTTCATCTTACTATTACCTGATTTCCTTCTATTCACGCTTGGCTATGGCCCGTGTGTCTAGATATACCCCTCTTTAAAAAGGGAGAAAAAATAATCCTCATATATAATATTAATATGCATTTAATCAGATTTCAAAGATCCATAATATGTTAGTAATATAAAAGACTTATGCAACTATGTTAGTATGTTTTTAAATGAATGAAATTAAGAGCCCGCCATATGCCAGGCGGCGTGGCGATACAAACGCGGATGATCTAAACGCGTTAGCTACTTTGGATATTTTCGTTTTTTAGGAATATTCAAGGGTTATTCGAAAAAGAAAAACATATGATGGCTGCCTTATCTGTAATGCAATAATAATCAAAAGTTTCAAGGTTAATTTTAATGTATTTGGTGAATAATGCTATATACCGAGTAAATTAGACATGATTTGGAGGCAACTTTGCAATTGTTTTCTATCGAGAAAATTTAACGCAATCGTGTTTTTGAGTCAGATAGTTACCAGAGTTAGTCCTGAATTTTGCTGCATTTTTATTTCAACTTGATTATTTAATTATTATTGATATAACAGTCAATCATGCAAAGCAGTGTGAGGAAGCACGGGGCCTTAAATGAATAAAATTAATAATTCATGTACCTGCCAGAGATGTCAGGCGGCCGACCAAACATTGGACGACTATGATCTTTCGTCATGTTCATCATCCGCCCGAGACCTCTAAGCAAAGGCGCATGCGGATCATCTGCTACTACTTTCAGAATGCTGTTGTCACTGTCCCGCACCCTACTCACTATTGATGCAATTTTTTTGCGTATGATAGTGTAGAAGCCATCTGTTCGGTTTTCCGCGAACATACCGGACGCGCTACAGTAGCGAGGAAGATTCAACAGCACTCTGAAAATATTATTATACTAGCTAGTTTTGCCGTTTAAACAGCGTTTTAGATAACGGTACGGACGGAACCCTTCGGCGCGAGTCCGACTGGCACTTGGCCGTTTTTTTTTAGTTCGTTTACATAGAATTAATTCTTTAATACACATTTTTTGATTAACTTGAACCGTTTACGCATTGCACGCGTCGGATGTCCTAAACGATGAATAATTTTTTCCCGATTTCAAAACATTTTATATTGATGCTTCGCTCCTATTGGTCGCAGCGTGATGTCTTATAGCCTAAAGCCTTCCTCGATAAATGGACAATCCAACACAAAAAGTATTTTCCAATTTGAACCAGTAGTTCCTGAGATTAGCGCGTTCAAACAAACAAACAAACAAACTCTTCAGCTTTATAATATTAGTATAGATTGTATGCGCAGGGCGCATTCAATTTCAATGTATTCAATGAACCAGCCAAGCCTGTGCTCCATTAGGAGGAATACTTCACTCATCATCATCATGTCGTGTAGGTGTCACGGTCAATGGACCATGCACACCCTGGTATCAGAGTTCGGAACCGCCTCTCGGCCTCTCACGTGGTTCCTTTAACGACTAACAGGTGGCAGCCGGGACCACCGGCTTAACGTGCCTTCCGAAGCACGGAATCATCTTTATTATCAGACAATCAGTTGATTCAAGCCTGCAATGTCCTAACCAAATTGGAAACAACTAAACAAGGTATGCTTCCGGTGGGAATGGAACCCACGACCCCCGGGTCAACAGGCAAACGCCTAAACCACTGGACCACGCAGGCTGTCCAGTACTTCACTAGCTAGAGGATAGTAAGTAGGGACTTACTACCCTCTAGCTAGTAAGAGCCCTGACTTGACATTTGCAAATAACAGTCATCTCTTCAAACTGAAAATTGTCGAAAGCCCACTATGTAGGGCATTAGAGGAATCGGTGGAGACAATGAGATACATTTTGGGTCTTTGTGACTTGTTGGCTGGTAGGCGTTTGGACCTATTAGGATCGGCTTATCCTGAGCTAGAGGACTACACGCACTGGGCGATATACGGAAGCTCATGCAGTCATGCATGCAATGCCGGAGTTAGAGGTATAAATAAATAAATATATATATACGGACAAACCACTCAGATTGAGCTAGCCCCAAAGTAAGTTCGAGACTTGTGTTATGGGATACTAACTCAACGATACTATATTTTATAACAAATACATAAATAGATAAACATCCAAGGCCAATCTGAAAAAGATCATTTTCCATCTTGACCCTGGCCGGGGATCGAACCCGGTCACTCCGTGTCGCAGGCTGGCGTGTTGACCGCTGCGCCACGGAGCTAGATGATTGAAGACTTGTGTAAGCCCTCTTTTCTGGAGGCCCCAGGGCTGTAGCCCCCGTTGCCCTCCCCTAAATCCGGCCCTGCACTCATGGGGCAGTACAAAACAACCCGAAGATTAGACATGTTGTTGTCATCAGGTTGTGAGGTTATCAAGGCACGTTGGTATATTTTGTACTGTTAGAGATATATAGAGGGCACTTCTATTCTACACAAACATTATTAAAAAGGAAAGATTTTATTGTCTATTTGTTTGAATTGAATAGGCTCCGAGACTACTGGACCATTTTGAAAAATCTTATACCATTAGATTCCTACATTATTCCTGATGAACATAGGCTATATATAGATTATACCTATGAACTGCTAGTATATTATAATCATAGTATCACATAGTATCACGTCTTTTTCCCTTGCGGGGTAGACAGAACCTAGGTCTAAAGACCTTATGGTCACATTTATCATGTTGGAGGGCGTGTAGATGGAAAACGGAATCAAATAGTGTTGGGTTGCTAGCCGCATCGCCTATTAATATGATTCCGCAGATTTTAGCCCAATACCTCGACCGGCTTCTACGGTCTGCGCGGGAAGAGAAGCAGCTGGCACATTCCACGTTTTTTCTTTCCTCCCAGACCAGCATGGAAGATTCCATGGTATATAATAATTCCTGTATTTTTTTTAAACTTTCACGCTTTAACCACATAATTAAGTATATAAACGGGACTCAGCACGAACCTTTTTATTATTTGTTTCCGTTGACTTTTCCATGGAGTTACATCCATCGTGGTCGCAACGAGTCGTCGCGACCAGGGTTCGTGCTAAGTCCCGTTTATATACTTAATTCCTGTATTTGCGAAAATCTGACCTGTAGTATATCTGGCCGCGGTACTGGAAGGCCACCAAGTTCTGCTCGCGCCAGGTCCGCGAGCAATTGACGTAGCGCAGCCAGTTGGACGTCTCGCCATCGCCCGCATCCACCACTATGTTGTTCTTCAGATCAGGAGATTTTATCTTTAAAATAAAAAAAAAAAAAGCTTCAAACTTTTTTTTTCTATTCTTCTATTTGGCCCTCAAGCTTCATTCAGAAGCCATTTTATTTATTCATTATTTTAGCCAGTGTCGACTTTATAATCAAAAAATATTAAACACATAATTTTTCTTTTGTTATTTGAACAAAAAATAATAAAGATATAGCGCCTCAAAGTTCAATAGTGGGGCTAGTGACGTCATCACAGTTTGCGAAAAAGTGTAGCAAATTATGACGTCACACTGAATTTTAACGGGCTATATCTTTCTTTCAATGCAGATCAGTTCATCATTGTCCATGACGACTTTTCATACGTAACACTGCCTACTAGTCTCTCAGCGAGCGATCTTTAGATTACGACTGAGCGCCAATCAAGAAAGCCCTGTGGCCGGTATGTGTGTGACGATGATCCCGGTTTCAATTCTGTTCTGATATTTTCTAGGCAGAAAAGAATACAACCGGCAGGTCTGTGGCCGCGCTAATTCATTTCGCTGATTTCGATGGAGACCCCTGGCGACAATTCTCACGAATCCACTAGCTTGATCATAAACGACGCAACGAGGCGAACAAACACCAGCCCGCTAAGTAAATCTCACTACAGCCACACCATGACACTTTATTTTAGTTATTCCACAATTAACCTTGTTGTTTTTAATAACTTAGTGTGTAACTGACTGTTGATCCAAATAAATGAAAAAAAGAAAAACTAGCAATGTATTTATGTAACTATATTTGTTTGGGTGGAATCAGCTCAATCGGTGGAAAAATCCATCGATTGAACTGAAATGTTGTATACTCGTTTAGTTTAGATGACAATGCATGGTAAGCTGGGTGACGTCAATCTAAATCTAATATGGCGAAACACCCAAGAAGGCGGACTAGCTATTTTCGATGCCCTTCGACAATATGAGTGAAGTTAAAGGGCTCGCTGAAAATAACTCGAAATAAAAAGGTGTACATAAAAGCTTTTCTCAAAAATAACGTTAGTTGGATTGGGATTTGGATTCCACCCTGATGGCGGTTACAACTTTTCATGAAAAATTGACATGGATGTAGTTTATCCTAACACGCTTAGCAGTATCGGCGTTAGGGTAAGACGCGCTTGGGCGACCGCCCAGGGCGCTGCATACGGAAGGGGCGCCCCCACCAAACAAGGAAGGCACGTTAAGCCGTTAGACCGATGCGGCAAAAAGGTCCCGGATGTCATCATTGATGGCAGTCGATAAGCTATGTCAGATGACTAGCAGATTGAAAAATCTGACACCAGTGTTGGCCACTTACACACACGAAAAACAAACAACCAAGCAAGGGCAGAGGACGCAGGGCAGTGTGATTCAATCGCATTGTATCGCTCTCTCCCCAATAAGAGGGGGCGCTCGTAGAAATCTCGCCCAGGGCGCCAGTAATGCTGACGCCGACACTGACGCTTAGGAATCTTAAGTTTGCCCTGAAATCTGCAGTTTAGTCGAAAACATGTACGTACATACATCATAGTTCATAATACGTCTTATCACTTACTAGCTTTTGCCCGCAGCTCCGCCCGCATTAATGTCGATTAATGTCCCTCGGGAACAGTAGAATTCCCCAGAATGAAAGGTACCGATTTGTCCTTCCCCAGGCCTCAAACTACCTCCATACCAAATTCATCAAAATTGGTTCAATGGTTACTGTCGCATTGATAATATAATAAAATATACATAATATAATGTAGTCATACAACGGATACTGAAAACAAATATAAAAAAAACGATTCTTAGCCCGCATCTCCATAACATGATTCTTAACATTTTCACCCATTCCCACGTCCGGTCCGGATGAAGCACCTGGAAAATACTGCGTTTTCCTTTTCGCAGACCAGCTCGATATACTTAAACTTGTCTATAAAATATACTAGTCATGCTACCGGCAAACTTCATTTATGCTAGTATCATGAATGGGCCAGCTCGTCCGGGGAAGGAACACACTCTCACAGAAAATCGACGTTTGTGTAGAAGCTTTACCGCTTCTATGCTTCGTTTGGTGATTGAGAGAGCCGGAGGCCCAACTGGGAGAGGGGAAAGGGGATACTCTCCTATTCCCCTCTGCCATGCACTCCCCCAACTCCTTGAAAGGCAGGCAGCGCTCCTGTCACACTCTGCCGGCCTATTTGCTAACTCAGTGTACAACGTTTTGATAGTCATTTCAAAATACATTACGTTTTATATATCTTAAATGAAAATAGTCAATCATACGAAACCCGCAATGTATTTTAAAGTGACCATCAAAACGTTGGACACTGATTTAGCAAAAAGCACAGAATTAATATGAGTACAAATAGGCCGGCTGGTCTTTGCAGTTGTCCATGGGCAGCGGTGACCGCTTACCATCAGATGACCCGCTTGCTCGTTCTATCATATAGTATATCATTAAAAAAATACATTTAATAATTAGTTACCTGCCAGCAGTACGTGGACTTGACTTCGCTCGTGTGTATTCCCTGATAGGGCCCGAAGCGAACGCCGCGAGGGAGCGTCAGAGTGCTGAACACACCCAAACCAGCGCCTACGCACAGATCATATTGTTTAACTAGCTTTTGCCCGCGGCTCCGCCCGTGCCGATATTCGGGAACAGTAGAATTTCCCGGAATTAAAGAAATATATACGACAAAAGATAATACCCTAAAACAAAAAAGCCTAGATTAGAAGTTCACCGGAACAGTTTAGCTATTCTCTGAGATACACTTTGACAGCTCCGTGGCGCAGTGGTTAACACGCCAGCCTGCGACACGGAGTGCCCGGGTTCAATCCCCGGCCAGGTCAAGATGGAAAATGATCTTTTTCAGATTGGCCTGGGTCTTGGATGCTTATCTATAGTATTTGTTATATAATATAGTATCGTTAGTATCCCATAACACAAGTCTCGAACTTACTTTGGGGCTAGCTCAATTTGTGTGATTTGTCTCTATATATTTATTTACAGATCCATACCGTCTAGTTCAGGGATGGTCTCCCAGGTGGGATGGCTCCGATGAACCTAAGATCTGTATTTACTGCACTACCTACAAGTATATTGGCAAATAAAGTATATAAAGTTATTTACCTGGTATGTAGGAGGGCGCGATGTGCACGAATTCCTTGGGCGTGGTGAGTGCGGCACGCGGCACCCACGGCGGGATGCCGGTTCGACACACCTACAGGGAACGGAACCGAGGAATGGGTCAGGAAGCGGGACTTTCGGGATAAAGGGGTTTAAAAATATTGCCAGTAATTGAGAGAGGGTTAAGAATAGAATAGGTCATGTAAGATGTACGGTACGCTGGATTCTCAGGACATTGTGCTGAGATATTATTGACCCCAAAAATGAAATACAGATTTATCTAGGTATGTATGATTAAGCCATTAAAATTAAGCATTGTTCATCATCATCAGGTCCTTTTTAGTCTCCAGTACAGGAGCACGACCCTCTCTGTACTACTAGGGCCATACTTGGCCAGAGCAGCCAGAGGACTTGGCCTCTCTTGGTGACTCTCCACGCTGGCCAGACGGGTTGGAGAGGTCTCTTAGATATTGATTATAGTAAGCTAGCTTTCGCCCGCTGCTCCGCCCGCGTCAATGTCGATCCCTCGGGAATAGTACTTTTTCCCGGGATAAAAAGTAACCTATGTCCTTCTCCGCACTCCAGAGAACTTGTATGCAACATTTTATGATGATCGGTTCAGTAGTTACGGCGTGAAAGCGTAACAAACAAACAAATAAACAAACTCACTTTCGCATTTATAATATTAGTCAGGATAAGGATATTACTAAATTGGGTGAAAAGGGCCTATTTTCTGAATAAACGTGATTTAATTTTGATTTGCTGCTAAGAACTGGAAAGGGAAGGCTAGGAATAGAGAAGGATCGCGCAGACAGTGATGATGATGATAGTGAATATCTCAGCAAAACTTTACCTTTTTGTCAGGAACCACCAGCAAAGGACCATGTATGGCGCAATATTCGTAAACGAAGTCCGTACACTCGTCGCAGTCTGAAACATAAGTACCTAGATAAATACCAAATTCGTCGCAAATTATTAAAAGCTAATTTAATGTAGCAGTGTCTTAATTGGTATATATCGGTTACTTAGGGCGCATACCTATGTTGCAGCAAAGAGTACCTACGATACATTTGTACGAATAAAGGAATACAGTATACAGCGTGTAACTGTACCCTCGACATTTACTTAAAGGGGTGACTCAGCCCACCAATATGAACAACTTTTCCTATGGGAACAATACAGGGAACTCAAAAAAAAATCGACCTTCCCATACAAACTGGCCGGGCGTCGGAACTCTTTTGTATGGAAATGACGAAATTTTTTTTGAGTTCCCAGCATAAGTCCCATAGGAAAAGTTGCTCATATTGATGGGCTGAGTCACCCCTTTAAGTAAATGTCGAGGTTACTGTTACGCTGTATAAGGTCATATCATCCCCAACTGCCTGTCCGGTGGTGGCAGGTATGGCATCGGATGCGCGCGCCTGGCCTTCTGAGCTACTTTCTGATTCCCTATCGTACCGAGCAAATAGCATCCCAGATACCTTTTCCCGGTACCTTAGTCCAAAAAACTCATACTGATCCCACGCTTAAAAACGGTTTCGATGAGCAGCAGCGTCGGGGTGAGTACGGCAACCCTCCCCTTTGGCTTCTTCCGGCTGAGATGAAACTCGGATTAAGGGTACTACCCATCTTAACGCCGCTCTCTTCCTGGCTCAATTATGCCTATAGGTACCAAAAGCAGCCATTGTAATTTGCGCGCAATAAGAGAGGTGGTAGGTAGGTACCTAAAAAAATGTTAATGTTTTTGGGCCTGATGGTTTAATGAAATCATTGGGTGTTTACAGAATTAGAAAAATTTTAGTTACTTACAGATGTATTCGTCCAAATTCGGCTCTTCAACCTCATAGTAACTGATGCGCGGCTTGCGCCGTAAATTGAATCGACTCATTTTAACGTATTAACCAAGTATTAGTTACAAATAAAACAAACATTAAGTAAAAGCTATGTAAAAACAGCTTAAATCAACCCCAAAATTATTATTATCACTAAATTATCAGTAGAACTGAAAAATCGAAATGAAATAAACTAACAGACCGCCATCAATATTTTTGAATACCCGCTGATTTTGTGCGCGCGCATAGACTTTTGGCGGGAAAAGTTAGTTTTTGAAACAAATTTTCCCGCCGAAACTCTATGGCTCTTTTATAATATAAACAGGCTTACCAACTTTTAAAATATCGATGACATAAAACTGACTCACACTGACGTTGACACATTAATTTTGTATTGGAAATATATTTCGGAAAAATTCAAAAAATAATATTCCTAATTTCTAACGTTAGATCAGGTGCAATGGTTTAAAATACTAATTAATTCAAATTTACACCTATTTAGACATTCAAAAAAAAATTAAGCATGGATGAATATTTATCTACAGCCCACAATAAATTGGTAAGATTTACACAATTTTTACGAAGTAAGATATCACATATTTCACGCTACAGGATTAATATTGTTATAGGTACATTAGTTCCGCCATACATTGTATAAGGTTAACCTTTTCTTTGTATTGAAATTATCTCATTGGCCCAATCAGACCTATGTAGTTTTTGTCATTAGGAGGAAGACTTGATACACATCTTGTTGGAATGTGGTCAGTACACTGCCCTGTGGGACAGATTCTTGGCTGGGGTACCTATGGAGAATGGATTGCTGAACGTAGCATTAAGCAGTCTATTGTCCCATTCAGCACAATCAGTATAGGTCTTATGGAGGTTTATAATGAAGCTTAGATAAATTTTATATTAGAGGTCCCCCATGAGGCTGGCATTGTCACACCAAGTGTACTGAAGCTTCGAAAAACTAATAGGATTTAAAAAAAAACACTGGAACTAGAGAATGAGACATTCCATAAATGCCGGAAGGGATCAAGCCAAAATCGTATCAATCAGGTCAATAGGTCTAGTCATCTATCACAATTTTGATTCCGTATACCACTAAAACCCTAAACATCCTCTCTAGCTTTAGTTTGTATCTACCTCGTAAGGGATACAGACATGAGATTAGTTTGTATGAAGTGTTGTGGGCACATCAAAGTTATGCCACCATACATTATGTGTGTTAAGTGGCACTCATTGAATAAGAAAAACTATGGAAGCAGCATTGTGCTAAAAAACTGACACCTCGCAAAGTAGTTCAAAGCAGGCTGGGCTTAAAAACTAGATTTTTTCGCAAACTAGTCTGCCGCGCTCCGTGATGGAAGGATTGATAAAAGCATTTAACGACATATTTTTTGTGAACATAGGCGAAATCCTAAGAATTCATTAAAAATATGACTTTTGGCTAGTAAAGTGGTGCAGGAAATGCAAGGAAAGACGGAAAAATGACACTGAAGTAACTATCTACCTATGCTAGCCTACCTATGCTCTGCTATGTTGGCACAATAGCGTTCATTAGATATGTTGACACCACCCCATGTCCTTGACACGGCCAATCGCAAACTAGCTTTGTCTATGACTGCATTTGTTTTCCGTTGTGATTTAAGTTTGTTTGCGTAAATGGGACTGATATTGAATCTTAGTTTTATGAGATTTACGCTTCCCTAATTTTTTCTAATTCAATGGTGGCACTGCTTATTCCAAAAATACTGAAATGTGTCTATTACTTGTGTCTATTGTTTTTCAGGAAGCGAATGACTATGCCGATCTGCATATAGTCCTAGGCAACGAAAGCTGTGACTTAGACTCCGCTATAAGTTCAATAGTGTATGCGGTATTTCTAAACTGGCAATACCAACAAATCAAATGCAAGACATGTACGAGGTATGCTCGCCGGGAGGATATCAAGGAAAGCATATTCGTGCCAATGTTAAACGTGGACAGAGCTAACTTTGCCTTGAAGACTGAGGTTGTATATTTTTTGAATGAACATGGCATTAATGAAGCTAATTTGGTGTTTCGGTAATTTTTTGTTATTTTTTTCCAATTTTTTAAACAACAGTGTTTTGGTACAGTCAGCCAAGGAGATACCTAACCCCGCTATCCACCTATATCTTGTATTTTCTCTAAAACTAAAAGTAATATTAACATGAAAATGCATATTTAGGAAGTCTAAATTAAAATCTTTCTAAATATATATTTTCATATTAATATTATTTTTAATTAAGGATAAAATTCAAGATATAGGTAGATGGCAGGGTCAGGTATCTCCTTGGCTGACTGTACTATTTCGCGTGTGTCTGTCACTAATAAGGTTATTTTATTCCAAAAGAATTTGAGCAAGGTCAAAGGCAATATCATCATCATATCAGCTGCAAAAAGTCTATTGCTTGACATAGGCCAAGGATGTCCAATACGACCGGTTAGAACTGGCCTGCATCCAGCGTCTTTCTGCGACCTTAGGTCATTCTACCATCTGGTCGGTGGGTGTCCAACGCTGCGCTTGCCGGTACGTGGTCGCCATTCGAGAACCCTTCTGCCCCATCGGCCATCGGTTCTGCGCGCTATGTGCCCCGCGCACGGCCACGCTCCTTGAGCTTTCTATTAATAATGTATTTTGAAGTGACTATCAAAAGGTACTTAGCAAAGAGGCCGGCAGGTCTGGAAGAAAAGAAAAAATGTAGAATGTACCAGTTGCATCTCTCCCCGTGCAGATAGTAAAAGCCGATTAAGGGATTGGGCGGAAACTGAGGAATCGTGTTAGTAGTATCATGTGAGCGGCTAGCAACCCGTCACTATTTTGATTCTTTTTGCCACCTACACGCCCACCAACATGGTAAACGTGTCTTTAGTATGCAGACAGAGCACTGTCTACCCCACAAGGGTAAAAGACGTGATAGTATGGTATCCCACTCTATGACACAGTGCTGCCATCTGATGGATGGAACACATCATTAATTGATAAAATTAATCCATACTAATATTATAAATGCGAAAGTTACTCTGTCTGTCTGTCTTCTTTTCACGCTTCAACCATTGAACCAACTGGATGAAATTTGGTATGGAGGTAGTTTGAGGCCTGGGGAAGGACAGAGGGTATCCTTAATTCCGGGAAATTCTACTGTTCCCAAGGGATCGACACTAACGCGGAGGAGCCGCAGGCAAAAGCTAGTTCCATATCATCATCATCAGGTCTTTGTTAGTCTCCACTGCAGAAGCATGACCCTCTCTGTACTACCGGATATACCATATTACTTGGCCAGAGCAGACGAGAATTTGGCCTACACTCTCCTCGCTGGCCAGACAGGTTGGAGAGGTCTCATTGATGTTTATGAGCTTCGTTTAGCTTGTATTTCCTAAGTCGCCTCTTACGACCTCCATGGGAAGACTAGGAGTGGTCCTATTCTACTCCGCCGGAAACCACACAGCTAATTCCATGTATTAATAATGAAAATGATTTCCAGCAATGACTATGACCTGAAGCAACTAGTCACTAAAACCAAAACCAACGTGGTTCTAGTAGACCATCATGTGTTGAGTGCCCAAGACCAGTTCCTAGCGCCGTATGTCACGGAAATCATAGACCATAGACCAATGGATAAGACTGGTTGGAATTATAAGGTAATATTTCAAAGATGTTGGTATTTTAATGGTTTCTGATGTTTTCGTTGTTTCACATTTCAATAAAATCACATAGGTACGTCAATTAAAGAACATATTGCTGATATGAAGAATAGACGCTCAGCCAAGTCTGCAGTCTGTGAACATGCCTTAGACAAACCCAACCACTACATGCGTTTTGATAATCCTCAAGTCCTTTTAATAGAAAACAGATACATTCCAAGAATGCTTCGTGAGGCTATTAAAATTTAAAAAACATCCTAATTTTAATATATAGGATGGTTGGCAGTTACCACCAGCTTGGGATCCTGTCATCAATTTATCAATTTTTAAAAATCTCTAGCTCATCACAAGACTGCAAGACCTTCAGACACCGTGAGCCAATACTGCGTACATCCGGAACGTTATCAATAAATATTGTAGGCGGTAGTTTTGTATAGTTCTTATAACACAAAGACAAAAAACTGTAAAGTTTTCGAAACGTTAGGTGTAAAAATAATGTAATATACGCGATAATACCGTATTAAAGTGATTTTATTTAAATACTGAACCGATCATCATGAAATTTTGCATACAACTTCTCTGGAGTACAGAGAAGGCTATTTATCCAGGGAAAAACTTACTTTTTCCGAGGAATCGACATTGACGCGGGCGGAGCCGCGGGCGAAAGCCAGTCCGAGATATTTTTAACCACTTGCGGGCACCCATCCCAATGGGGACCGCGCCTAGTGTTGCTTAACATACATAGAGCTAATTTCATTGTAATAACTTGTTTCAGGAAGACACTAGAGCGACCATAGAAGTAGTTGGTTCTTGCTGCACTCTAGTGGCGCAGAGAATACGTGATCTGTCAGCGCTGGTGGCGAAAGATCTAGATTTCTATAATGCGTATCCTGCTGCCAGTGTTATGTTGCACAGTAAGTAGAGATAGCCTTTTTAGGATTCCATACCATAAAAGGAAAGAACGAAACCCTTATAGAATCACTTTGTTGTCTGTCTGTCAAGAGCTTTTTCTCAGGAATGCGTGGAGGTAGCAAGATGAAATTCATATCAAATACTCAGGTCTACTGTCCCTTGGAGCTGTGAAAAAATCAAACTTCTAAGCCAACGCAATCAAAAGATACAGCCGTTTATGCCGCAAATTTTCGACATTCGCAAGGGAGTCAAAACCTACAGGGTACTTCCCAGGGAAGCAACGTCTTATAGCACAGATAAAGGAAAAATTGCGAAAAGCATAATTTTTTTGTTACATCATATATAAAAAAATAATTTTAAACTTATTTTAGATAATGGATTCCGTATCCTTCTTCCGCGCGTCCAACCCACGTTTGGCCGATTTGTTTAATGATATAGGACGGTAAATGAGCAAGCGAGTCACCTGATGGTAAGCGATCACCGCTGCCCATGGACAACTGCAACACCAGGGTGTGACAGGATCATTGCCGGCCTTTCAAGGAGTTGGGGGAAGACATTTTTTATATATACGGACAAATCACAGATTGAGCTAGCCCAAAGTAAGTCCGAGACTTGTGTTATGGGATACTAACTCAACGATACTATATTCTATAACAAATACATATATAGATACACATCGAAGACCCATGCTAATCCGAAAAATATCGTTTTCCATCTTGACCTGGCCGGGGATCGAACCCGGGCACCCTCGTGTCGCAGGCTGGCGTGTTAACCACTGCGCCACGGAGCTAGCCAAACGACAATCGGAAAAAGACATGAGGGGAGGAAATGATCGACCTGGGGCTTGGATTTATTTATATAAGTATCTATTATAAAATATAGTATCTTTGAGTATCCTACGACACAAGTTCACAACTTACTGTGGGGCTAGCTCAATTTGTCTGATTTTGTCCTATGTATTTATTTATCAACTAGGTTTTCCCGCGGCTTCGCTCGCGTTAAGAAGAATAGAAGTTTCATACAAACTGTCATCCGCTATTTTATCCCCTTGGGGGTAGAATTGATCAAAATCCTTTCTTAGCGGATGCCTACGTCATAACATCTACCTGCATGCCAAATTTCAGCCCGATCCGTCTAGTGGTTTGGGCTGTGCGTTGATAGATCACTATGTCAGTCAGTCAGTCAGTCACCTTTGAGATATATATATTTAGATGTATTTTTCTTTCAGGCACAATAATAGTGGACACGGTGAATTTCTCTAAGGAATTCAATAAGGCAACTCCTCACGACGAAGAGATGGTGCAGTTCTTAGAAAGCCTCATCAAGCCGAACGACTACGATGCGGCCAGGTCAGTTCATACTTACAATACTCTTTATTAAATAAATAAATAAATAAATATATACGGACGAATCACACAGATTGAGCTAGCCCCAAAGTAAGTTCGAGACTTGTGTTATGGGATAATAACTCAACGATACTATATTTTATAACAAATACATATATAGATACACATCCAAGACCCAGACCAATCTGAAAAATATCATTTTCCATCTTGACCTGGCCGGGGATCGAACCCGGTCACTCCGTGTCGCAGGCTGGCGTGTTGACCGCTGCGCCACGGAGCTAGTCAAAATTTTTTTTTTGCACAAATACAACATAGTGAAATTTTGGTCGTTCTGAATCCTTATAGGGGTGATTTAGCCTTTCGATATGAACAAATTTTCCTATAGGACCAATGGTGGAAACTCAAAAAAAAACGGACTGTTCCATACGAAAATGTTCGACCGCCCGGTCAAAAGGGGTGATTTAGCCTTTCGATATGAACAAATTTTCCTATAGGACCAATGCTGGAAACTCAAAAAAAAAACGGACAGTTCCATACAAAAATGTTCGTTCGGTCAATTTGTATGGGAACGTCAAAAAAAATTTTGAGTTACCAGCATTGGTACCATAGGAAAATTTGTTCATATCGACGGGCTGAATCAGCCCTTTAAGGGTTCAGAACGATCAAAATTTCACCGTGTTTGCATAGACTTACTTGACATATTATAATAGAGCAAGAGATAAAGAGCCTATATCTATAAGACCTTATATGGCAACATTTAGCATGTTGGAGGGCGTGTAAATGGAAAACGGAATCAAATAGTGATTATAATGATTCCGCAGATTTTAGCCTAATCCCTCGATTGGCTTTTACGGTCTGCGCGGTAAGAGAAGCAACTGTAATATTCATAAAACATTGTACGTTTTTTCATTTCTCCCAGATCAGCGTGGAAGAGAGAGAGATGCTCAAAAATAAATAGTTTTCAAAGCAATAAAAAAATAACAAATAGGCTAGTTTCCTAAAAAAATATAATTAGTCCGTCCGTTAGTAATTCAAAAAACCTGCGCAACTGTTTGTCCACTATAATATATTCACGCGCAGTTGACTCCTGCATGTTTCCTGGTCTTTGAGCACAAGTCCTGCGGCGATAGAGAGCCGATGGTGAGGGGAGAATTGGTGAGTCCGAACCTTAGTTGGCATCTACACGTGGGCGGTATTCTGGTGATGGTCGTTCCCGGTTCTGATTGAGGCAGGGGATCGGTTCGGCAGCTCAGATTACGACAAAGCAGCCCTATTTAGGGAGCACTCTGCTTTCCCCAATCCGGGGAGGGGCCTAGAAAAGGTGGCCTAAAAATAGTCTGTCTCTTTACACTAGCAGGTGGCTAACCGCGGTCATTTGTTCACCATCATAATGCGGTCGAAAAATTAAACAAAAATCTATAATAAAAGACCTAATAATAGGAACATGGAATGTTCGTACACTTTTGGATAAAGATACGAATTCGTGTCCTGAGAGAAAGACGGCTCTGATCGCGAGAGAATTAGCCCGTTATAATATAGACTTTGCCGCAATAAGCGAGACTCATCTGTGTGACTCAGGAGAACTGTGCGAACAGCTGGGAGGTTACACCTACTACTGGAGCGGGAAACCAAATACCGAGAGAGCAGCAAGTGGAGTAGGTTTTGCTGTGCGCAACGAGCTCGCAAAATCTCTTCAAGAACTTCCAAAAGGGATATATGACAGAATAATTACACTAAGACTTCAAATCTCATCAATGAAGTACCTTCATCTCATTAGTGTATACGCTCCCACTCTGCCATCTCCGGACGAAGAAAAGGTAAAGTTCTACAACGAGTTGAATCAGGTTCTAACCAAAATTCCACCCACAGATAAGATAATTTTGATTGGTGATTTCAATGCACGAGTCGGTAATGATCACGGTGCTTGGAATGGCGTTCTGGGACGTCACGGAGTTGGTAAATGCAACGATAATGGCATTGACCTTCTCACTCTCTGCGCTGATTACGATCTTGCCATCACAAATACCTACTTTCGATTACCGGAAAAGTTCAAGACCACGTGGATGCATCCGAGATCTAAGCACTGGCACCTTTTAGATTATGTGATAGTACGCAAGAGGGACCTCGGTGAGGTAATGATCACACGTGCAATGAGGGGTGCCCAGGGTTGGACAGACCATCGACTTGTTCGATCAAAATTACGGGTCCAAGTAAAAGCACCACGTCGATCATCTCGCAAGATACCATCAAAAATAAACTGTGCAAAGTTAATTCGCAACCCTCATCTGGCAGAAAAGCTAGATGATGCTTTCATCGCGAATATGCCAGAGATAGAAGATGATTTGTCTATCGACGAGAGGTGGCGTCTGTACGCTGAAAAACTCTACAGCTGCTCCTCACGAATTATTGGGAAACCAGAACGGCAAAACCAAGACTGGTTTGATGACTCCGATATGGAAATCAAAAAACTCGTTGAGGAGCACAGACGTGCCCTTAATTCTTTAGACATCTCTGAGCGGAGAAATGCACATCATAGCCTGAAAGCAAAAGTGCGCGACCTCAAAAACAAATGGTGGGTGGAGAAAGCCAAAGAAATACAGCTATATGCTGATACCAACCAATCTGGTAAAATTTTTGAGTGCCTGCAGTCTGTCTTTGGCCCAAGAACTAAGAAGACAGCTCCAATATACAACAAGGATAAGACCCAACGGCTTACTGATAAAAAGGATGTACTAGCCCGATGGACTGAACATTTTAATGATGTTCTGAATCCCAGTACTCAAACCTCTGACTTATTGTATATAGAGTCATTTGAAAGTTTACCGACCATTGAAGATCTGGCAGAACCCCCATTGTTTGATGAATTTATTGCTGCGCTACGGAGAATGAAAAATCACAAGGCACCTGGGGTAGACGGTCTACCATCCGAAATATATAAATATAGCGGACCACACATTCAAAACAGGCTGTTTGAGCTTATATTGAAAATATGGGAGTGCGAAGTTGTCCCGCAGGATTGGAGAGATGCCTCCATCTGTAAATTGTATAAAGGCAAAGGTGAAATAGCGGATTGCAGTTCGTACAGAGGCATCTCTCTTCTCTGCACAGCTGGCAAAATTTTAGCACATATAATTAATACACGTCTATCCCAGCACGCGGAAACGATATTACCTGAGTCCCAGTGCGGTTTCCGCCCAGGCAGAGGTACAGTAGATGCCATCTTTGTCGTAAGACAAATCCAAGAGAAGAGTCTAGAACAGCACCGACCTCTGCATATGTGTTTTGTTGATTTAGAAAAGGCCTTCGACAGAGTACCGCGAGCAGCCCTGTGGATTGTGCTAAAGAAAGCTGGCTGTCCTGAAAAGTTAATAAACTTAATACGCCAGTTTCATGAAAACATGATGGTGAAAGTTCGGCATGAAAATGACTTTTCAGACCCAATCCCTGTAACCAGTGGCGTGAAGCAGGGCTGTGTCTTAGCTCCTACTTTGTTCTCCTTATATTTTGCTTCTGTTATGCGAGATGCGGTTAATATTTGTAATAATGCAATTGAAATCAACTCGAGGACAGACAAAAGTATTTTCGATATTTCCCGTCTTAGAGTTAAGCGACTAGTCACCAGGATCCCTATTCAAGACATTCTATACGCAGATGATGTTTGCCTTATGGCCGATTTAATGGAATGTCTTCAAGCTTATGTGAACTCTCTACACACGTCATGCCGCAAGTTTGGCCTTGTTATAAGCACTAGCACAACGCAGATTTTAAAACAACCTACACGAGGGGGTCGCGGTGACCAATCTTCTGTTACCTTGGATGGCTGTGTGTTGGAAGAAGTTCCAAACTTCAAATACTTAGGCAGCAGATTAAGATGCGATAATACATTAGCATCGGAGATACCAGCTCGAATAGCAGGTGCTGCAGCTGCCTTTGGCAAGCTTAGAGCCCGTGTTTGGAATTCTCACGACCTCAATTTGCAAACAAAACTGTTAGTTTACAAAGCAATTGTACTGCCTACTTTGTTGTATGCCGCGGAGACTTGGTGCTGTTACAAAACAGATATTAAGAAATTAGACACCTTTCATCTCAAATGTCTAAGGTCCATTCTGCGGATCAAGTGGCAGGACCGAATACCAAACACTGTAGTTTTACGTCGTGCTGGTATGTCTGGTATAGAAGCGCTTATTATAAAGCACCAACTAAGATGGAGCGGTCACGTATTACGTATGAATAATAACAGACTTCCAAAGGCAGTCTTTTATTCGGAACTGTCAAACGGAAAGCGCAAGCAAGGCGGCCAATACTTACGGTATAAAGACGTGCTTAAACGTAATCTCGTGGCTTGTAACATACCAACTGAAAGCTGGGAGGTTCGCGCTCGTTTCAGATCGGAATGGCGACAAACTATTCATAAGAACGTTGAAAGTTTTGAAACTAAGCGTCTAAAAGACCTTGACCTAAAGCGCCAAATACGGAAGACCAAGCCAAAAATCTCCTACACTTACACTACCAACTCAACAGGACAGTTATACTGTGCGTCTTGTGAACGAATTTTTAAGACTAGGTTCGGTTTTGCTTGTCACATCAGAGCTCACCGGAACAAAGACCAAAATTAATTAAATTAATTAATAATTAGAAGAAGCGAATAGGAGTCGCCGTCGCCGGATACGGTGTGGACATAATGATCAATTCAAAAAATATTGGACACGTATTTTTTCTTTTGTCGATTGAATAAAAAATGATAAAGATATAGCCCTTTGAAATTCCGTGTGACGTCATAGTTTGCTACAATTTTTAGCAACGTCATGAGCCCCCACTCATGAACTTTGACGCGCTTTATCTTTTCTATTTATTGTTTAACTAGCTTTCGCCCGCGGCTCCGCCCGCGTCAATGTCGATCCCTGGGGAATAGTACTTTTTCCCGGGATAAAAGGTAGCCTATGTCCTTCTCTGTCCACTCCAGAGAACTTGTATGCAAAATTTCATGATGATCGGTTCAGTATTTAAAGCGTGAAAGCGTAACAAACAAACAAACAAACTCGCTTTCGCATTTATAATATTAGTAAGGATAAGGATTGGCAAAAGATTATCTAGCTGACGGACTAATTGTAATGTTATTATTTTGACCCAGGAAACTAGCCTATTTGTACAAAAGGCGATCTTATCGCGATGCAACTACTTACTTTTTGTGTGTGCTAGTCTTAACTTCCATGCTGTTCTGGGAGAGAAGAAAAAACGTAGAATGTACCAGCTGCTTCTCTCCGATCGAGGAAATGGGCAAAATCTGAGGAATCATGTAAATAGGCGATGCGGCTAGCAACCCATCACTATTTTGATTCCGTTTTCCATCTAATGCCCACCAACATGCTAAACGTAGCCTTTAGGTGTTATAGACCTCGACCCTGTCTACCCCGCAAGGGAAAAAGATGAGATATAAAAAAAAGAATCTCGCTATGTATGTATGAGTGTTAGTGGCCAACACTGCCACACAGCAATTTTAATTTTTCAAACTGCCTTTTAAGACCGTTAATATCTTGATACATAACCAGATTAGTCTATTATATATTCTTCGGTCTACCCGCAAATCGTATTTTCAACTTATAATGTCTTATGAAATACACGATACATTGCAATTAAAATATATAGTCTGATAACTTATTTCCTAAGGATTTCAATGATATAACTTTTTCACTATTGTTTATACAAAAGTTTTGAGATATCCTATGTTTTCTGACGCGCGGAAAATCGGAAAAAAATCGGTAACTTATAAGTATTACAAGTAATTTATTAATGCATCCATACTATACTAATATTATAAATGCAAAAGTTACTTTACTTGTCTGTTACTTCTTTACGCATCAACCACTGAACCGATTAAAATGAAATTTGGTATGGAGAGATGTTTTTAGCCCCGGAAAAAGGTTACTGTTCCTGACATTCACGGGAACAGAGCCGTAGGTACATTACTGCAGAGGCCGGGAAGTAGAAATTTCAAGGCCAAGCGAGGCCTTGATAATAACTACGAGTCCGGCCAGGTGATTCCCGCCGAGACATGTCTAGTGCTTTTCTCAATAAATGTGAGGAAATAATGAAAGACGTAATACTGGAAACATGAGTGTTGCAGTTGTCCATGGGCAGCGGTGATCACTTACCATCAGGTGACTCTCTTGCTCGTTTGCCGTCCTATATCATAAAAAAACTTGTGTGTCCATAAACTGTGCCATGATCATCACCAGGTCTTTTTAGTCTCCACTGCAGGAGCATGACCCTCTCTGTACTACCGGAGCCAAACTTGGCCAGAGCAGACAGAGGATTTGGCCTACACTTCTCGCTGGCCAGACGGTTTGGAGAGGTCTCATCGATGTTTATGAGCTTTGTATAGCTTATATTTCCCAAGTCGCCTCTTACGATCTCCATGGGTAGGATAGGAGTGGTCCTACTACTCTGCCGGAAAGCACACGGCTAAATATTAAATGTGTATTTTGTAGAAAACAAATATTGGATCGTCTGACTGGAGCCAAAAGCAATGTAGCCCTGTTGACGGCCGCTCAGCTGCTTCAGAAAGACCTCAAGGTCGTCGGAGAGTTCCTGATACCCAGCTTCCCGATACTGGTGCAGGTATATTGATATAAAGTAGGTAAAACTGACCCCTCTCAATAACACTATCTTCTTCTTTTCGAGTCGTAATGTCTTAATTAAAGTAATTTTTCCCAATATGTGGCCACGGCCACTGCCCTGTCATTTGCCTCCTCTAGATCCTTTTGTGTGCATTGGGTGGGGCATTTAGGGCACGTCAAAAGGTGGCACAATAACACCATACCACAGAATAAACTTAGCCATAAATTAGCATTAAACTTGGCCATAAGTAATTTACTGACGTCAACAATTCACAGTTGAAAATGTATGACAATTAATAAGTGTCTATATGACCTATGTTAAATAATCGTATTGAATTTGAATTGAATTTAAGTAGAATGTAAGTAACATACAGAAGTCGCACTCTGCAAAGATATTCAAAGAAATATCAACTCAATGTTGAAAAAAGTTGATATTTCTTTGAATACCTTTGCATAGTGCGACGTCTGTACTTAGGTGCTAGTATTTATCCTGTGGTATAGTGTCACTATTGAGATGGGGTTAGATTTCTCTGCAGCCGTCTGTTTCCAACTTAAATTTCAACAGTTTTAAAATCTTTAAAAAATATTAAGTACTTAGCTGACCCGGCGAACTTCGCACCGTCTCTTTTTTGGGTAGTCGGGTAAAGCCTATATGTTAATCCAGGGTGTGAACTACCTCCATATCAAATTTCATCCAAATCTGGCCAGCCGTTCTTGAGTAATAAATGGTATAACCACGGTAAAGATATCTAACAGTATTGTAAGTCGGGCCTGTCCTTGAATTAATTGCCTACCGCTGCGTGGTACATGAACACGCGCCAGGGCTGCCCACGTCTACAGCGTTTAACACTAACGTTATGAAAAAGAAAATATAAGAGATATTCATTTAATTTTTTAACATTGTGTAATATACTAATAAATTTCTGTTTGTGAAATAAAATACTTAAATAATGAAATAATTCGTTGTATTATTTATAAGAAAAAAATCTCTAACCACGTTGCTGTCATTGTAAAGTATCTATTTTATAGAGTAGCTTTCGCCCGCGTTAATGTCGATCACTCGGAAACAGTACTTTTTCCCGGGATAAAAGGTAGCCTATGTCCTTCTCCGTACTCCAGAGAACTTGTATGCAAAATTTCATGATGATCGGTTTAGTAGTTAGAGCGTGAAAGCATAACAAACAAACTCACTTTCGCATTTATAATATTAGTAAGGAAAGGATTAGATTTTGCCCGCGACTTCGTCTGCGTGTAATTCCATATAAACTTCACCCCCTATTTCGCCCCCTCAGGGGTTGAATTTCTAAAAATCCTCTCTTAGCGGATGTCTACGTCATAATATCTATCTACTTGCATGCCAAATTTCAGCCCGATCTGTCCAGTGGTTTGGGTTATGCGTTGATAGATCACTATGTCAGTCAGTCTCCTTTGAGTTATATATTGATATATTTTGAATCATGGAATAGTATAAAGCGGTAAATTGTAGTCGGGACAATAGTACACTGTCTTTTTACGTCCTTTTTTGTCGGTTTGATTTTTGCCGACATTACGACGCGCTAATCTTAGAAACTACTGGTTCAAATTGAAATTTTTTTTTGTGTTGGATAGTCCATTTATTGAGGAAGGCTTTAGGCTATAAAACATCATGCTGCGAATAGGAGCGAAGCATCAATAAAAAATGTTTAGAAAACGGGGGAAAATTATTCATCTATACTAATAAAAAAATGAATTAATCAAAATAACAGAAATTGCTGCGGAGGAAGTCGCGGGCAACAGCAAGTATACATATAAATAAATAAATATATAAGAATTGCTCGTTTAAAGGTATAAGATTATAACTATTTCACAATGATATTTCACCTTTTTCAATATTATATGTAAGTAGCATACATACACATACATACATATTATCACGTCTTTATCCCTTACGGGGTAGACAAAGCCTAGTCATAAGACCAAAAGGCCACGTTCAGCGCATTGGTGGGCATAAAGGTACAAACCGGAATCAATATAGTGATGGGTTGCTAGCCGCAACGCCTATTGTCCTGATTCTTTAGGATTTCGCCCATTCCCTTGACCGGCTTCTATCTACGGCCAAGCCGTTCCCGAGTTTTAGTTGGACACACGAATATCAATTGATTATTTTGTTGATACAAGGAGAAGATTATAGGTACCTACTTAACTGTGTATGTGGAATCCGTGAAATACTTACCTACTAAAAAGAAATAAATTGATACTAAGTAGCTAATAAAAAAACAATTTTATAATCTTACCTTTCGGTGATTGCGGGTAATTTAAAGAATGATAAATCTGGTGGCTTAATGATGAGTTTAAGCAACCAAAAACAGCACAATATAATCTATATTTCACCATTTTATTCTTACACCAAAATGGATGTGCTTATATATAACAATATCCACAATTAAACTTTAAAACAATCACATACTCATTCGTCCGTCACCGACTACAGCGCATCCTTGACTGCGAATCGCTGGTTGCGTACCAAAAATGTACTTGAGTGTGTAATGTAATGACCTCGAAGTGCGAGTTTCGAGCGTTTGTATGAAGACGGAATACTGTTAGATATCTTTACCGTGGTATAACTAACCCAAGTTTGTTTCATTAATAAAAATAATTAAATCATCGTCGAAATTACAAAAGCCTAATAAACTGCGCTCGCCCACCCGCTTGCCAAGCGTGGTGGCCAACGAAGGGTCCTTTGCCCAGCAGTGGACTTCGTATGGTTGAAATGACAAATTAAATCACTTATCCGGTATATCGCGTTTATTACTACACCTAAAGTCTCGAAAACTACGATTTTCACGTTCGCAGGTAGGGGACCGTTCAAGTATTACGTAAGCCCTATATCAGTTATTTTAACCCCCTCCTCCCCCTTGTCAGCAAAAGTAAGAAAAGCTCTTCCCCCTCCCCCCCCAAGCTTACGTAAACATGGCTATAATTTTTGCAAAATATGTTTGTTTATTTTGCAAAATGTTGCTGACGTCATCACTGTGCAGACCCTTCCACCCCCTTTGTCAGCAAAAATAAGCCTAGCCCAGACCCCCCCCCCCACCCCCCATTCGTTGCTTACGTAATATTTGAATGACCCCTGGACTAAGTAAATATTTTACTTACAATATTTTAAATTATCTCATTTCGTAGGAATTCCTCCAAAAGCCAGACGCGGTAGATGCTATGTCGTCAGCGCTGACCCAGAAACAATGTCACGCTGTGCTGCTCCTGGGCATGACACTAGGCGGCGGACTCAACAGGGACGTCGCTATATACTCGGACAACGCGGACATGACTTCTAAAGTGAGTAAAGTGGACTAAGAAAACCCGAATAAGTAAATCAAATGTTGCTCTGTGCTGGGCATGAAACTAGACGGCTCAACAGGGACGTCGCTATATACTCCGACAACGTCGACATGACTTCTAAAGTGAGTAAACTAAGATAAACACGAATGAGTTGAATCAAATGTCACGCCGTGCTAAGCACGACACTAGGCGGTACAACAGGGACGTCGCTATATACTCGGACAACGCTGACATGTCTTCTATAGTGAGTAAACTAAGATAAAGCCATGACTAGGTAAGCATGACACTAGGCGGCTTAACAAGTACGTAACAACCTCCGTGGTCCAGTGGTTAAGGCGTTTGCCTGTAGACCCGGCGGTCGTGAGTTCGATTACCACGGGAAGCATACTTTGTTTAGTTGTTTCCAGTTTGGTTAGGACATTGCAGGCTTGAAACACCTGATTGTCTGATAATGAAGATGTTTCCGTGCTTCGGAAGGCACGTTAAGCCCAACGGCTTTAAGCAACGATCACCAGATGGCAGCCGGGACCAACGTCCCGGCTGCCATCTGGTGATCGTTAAAGGAACCACGTCAGAGGCCGAGAGGCGGTTCCGAAGAACTCTGACACCAGGGTGTGAATGGTCGATTGACCGTGACACCTACTCGAAATGATGATGATGAATAAGTACGTCGCTATATAATCGGACAACCCCCCCTTAAAGCCAACCCACCTCCCCCCAGTGTAGTACTATTATTATTTTTTTCTATAATTATATTGGTCTGTATCGCCCGCGGCTTCCGACCCCGTCGCACTCGCCTCGCATAGAGTGCGTAGAATATTAGGATTAGCTCCGATTACTGGTGACCGCCCGGCGGTCCCGGGTGACTTGCACCCAGGATAGGCCCTTCTGGTAACGTAGCCTTCGGCCCATAAGGCAAAAGATGAGAGTTGCTGCTCTCCAAAGGCTTTGCCATATTTCTCAGTTTAGCCCTTCAGGCTAAGCAAGCACGTATACACGGCCCATCAGGTAATATGAGAGTTTGCTCTCCAAGCGTTGCGCAATGCGCACACAGGCAACGCCCAAAGCCGAGGTCCGTCCCTCCTGGGGGCCCTTTGGTGATGTTGTCTATAAAGGTTGAGGGCATTCTGCCTTCGCCTCAAACGCCCGGTGAATTAGCGAAAGCTCACTTAAAGCTAGCTACATAGTCATTTCAAAAAAAGAAAGCGCCCGCTACCGTAGGGCGTAGCTGACAGCTTTTTTATTTTATTATTTATTTTTAAAGTGAGTATACATATATAGCTTAGTATAGCTAAATATTCAGTGAATATTTCAAGCGTCTGCCTGTTGCCGTTATCAATATCGAGCAGAAACGAGCAAAAAAATCATGTTTGTTGTATTAAATAAATAAATATTTAATTTATTCTATTTTGTATTATTTGTTGTTATAGCGGCAACAGAAATACATCATCTGTGAAAATTTCAACTGTCTAACTATCACGGTTCATGAGATACAGCCTGGTGATAGACGGACAGATAGACAGCGATATTAATAGGGACCCGTTTTTACCCTTTCTAGCCGTGTGGTTTCCGGCAGAGTAGAATTCCTATTCTATTCTCCACTACAAGTCTTCCCGTGGATGTCGTAAGAGGCGAAAACAAAGCTCATAAACATCAATGAGACCTCTCCAACCCGTCTGGCCAGCGAGGAGAGTGTAGGCCAAATCCTCTGTCTGCTTTGGCCAAGTATGGCTACAGTGCAGAGAGGGTCATGCTCCTGCGGTGGAGACTAAAAAGAAAGATCCGATGATGATGATGATGATTTGGGTAGGGAACCCTAAAAACAATTTTAATAAGGATTTTTATATTTTCAGATCTCGAAATTCCTAGAAGAATGGACCAATCCCCCGTTGAATTTGGTCCCCACAGAAGCGCCGACCCAGTCCTGTGTTTATTACAAACAGAACAACCTGTCCGCTACGAGGAAGCAGTACATACCTGCCATCAACGAGTACATCGTCGCCAACTCTTCAACGTCTAGTGTTATGAACACTTAGATTTCCAGAACCTAACTCCAGAGTACTCAATATAAAATACAGTATACATGTGAAATTTGATCGTTTTGGACCCTTAAAGGGGTGACTCAGACCATCAATATGAACAACTTTTTCTATGGAACCAATGTTGGGAACTCAAAAAAAATTCGTCATTTTCATACAAACGAGTTCCGCCGCCCGGCCAGTTTGTATGGGAATGTCGATTTTTTTTTGAGTTCCCAGCTTTGTTCCCATATGAAAAGTTGTTCATTTTGATGGTCTGAGTCACCCCTTTAAGGGTCCAAAACGATCAAAATTTCACCATGTATACCGGGTGTTACAAAACTACGAAATAATATTTATGGGGCATGTTCAGTCCGAAACAAACTACGAAACATGAAGAGAAAAATTCGATATCCGATACAAAATAACCAATCAGCTAATCGACTTTCTATGGCAGGTCAAAACTTTATTTTTGACTTTCGATGTATGTTCCCTGGGGATAGTTGTTTAATATCATGGACTGATCATGCCTTGAAATATTATTTCGTAGTTTTGTAACACGCGGTATATCAATAAGTGAAAACTTGAACATTATGCAACATTTTTTATTGTATGGACGGCAAACGAGACGAGTCATCATGGTGGTAAGTGATCACCGCTGCCCATGGACAACTGCAACACCAGGGTGTGACATGAGCGTTGTCGGCCTTCCAAGGAATTGGGGGAGAAAATGGGGGAAGGACGGGCTTCCGGCTCTATCATCAAACGGAGCATTAGAATCGGTAAAGCGTCTACTCAAACGTCGATTTTCTGTGAGTGGTATTTCCCGGACGGGCCGGCCTATTCATGCTACTAGCAAGAAATAATATTACCGGTAGCGTGGCTCTACCACAACAAAAACAAAACAGAGGTTACGGAAAAGGTAACAGTGCCGCAAGTTTAATAGTTAATTCTTCATTTAAAAAAATGCCCAACGCGCCATTACATGTTTTCTTGGAACCCTGTATTCCAATAGGGATTCTGATTCCAGGATTTATATATATGTGTAATATATATAGCTCAGAGTTTCAAAATCATACAGTATTTCACGCTGTATAAAAATAAACAGAAAAATGTATATAAAAATAGAATAAATGAATTAAAAAACCCAATTTGTTTTATTATTTTATTACAAAAAGTAGTAATAAAGACTTGACTCTTACTACTACTAAAACAATACAAGGAAATAAAATTTACACCAATTTTTTATAAATATTTACATTGAATCTTACATGTATCAAAATTATTATTCTGAGCAAAATAAGTTACTAGCTTCAGCCCGTCGATTTGCTGGAAACTCAAAATTCTTTTTGAAATTACAAACATTTTTGTTTGGAAATGTCTATTTGATCCCATAGGAAAAGTTGTTCATATTGACGGACTGAATCACCCTTTCAAAGATCGGACAGGATTTTCTTTATACAACGTGATTTTGAACCCCCTAGCTTTATTGAAATCTGGGAATTAGAATCCCTAATGGAAAACAGAATTGCAAGAAAAAAGGTGAAAAACGAAAAAGAAATTTTTTTCCCATACAAAGTCGCCGCTCTGCTGGACGAATTTCTATGAAAGGTTTAATTATTTTTTTTTGCTTTTTATTTTCTTACAATTCTGTATTCCATTAGGGATTCTGATTCCCAGATTTCAATATAGCTAGGGGGTTCAAAATCACGTTGTATATTGTAAAATTTTGTTTGTCAAAAACTTTGTTCTTAGTATTCTGTAAAAAATTCACTCATATATTTTTGTAACTACAGAAAGTTAGTGTTACAAAATAAGCACCTTATAAATCAATTATTGTCCAATTGTATGTGCCCATATTACCACCGGAGTCTCCGGTGCTACCCTTTAAAATTTAAAATACGGACCACCAGGGTTACGATGAGCCAACAGCCTCCGTTTAAGGCGTTTGCCTGTTGACCCGGGTGTCGTGGCTTCGATTCCCACCGGAAGCATACTTTGTTTAGTTGTTTCCAGTTTGGTTAGGACATTGCAGGCTTGAATCACCTGATTGTCTGATAATAAAGATGATTCCGTGCTTCGGAAGGCACGTTAAGCCGGTGGTCCCGGTTGCCGTCTGGTAGTCGTTAAAGGAACCACGTCATAGGCCGAGAGGCGGTTCCGAAGAACTGACACCAGGGTGTGCATGGTCGATTGACCGTGACACCTACTCGAAATGATGATGAGCCAGAATGGGGTTTAAGCCCAAACAACAAAGAAGTATTTTAACACTTTATACATTAAGTACCTATGCATGCACTGGCTACATTTAAAATAGAAAAGCAGTTTAATTACAATTACATCACTTGTTTTCTCAAATTTATTGCTTATTCTCTAAGAATAAGTACTTCTTAGCTTATTCTGTAAATGCTGTATTGCTGACGTCATTTTATTAATTTATATAATGAAACAACTAAAAGAAGGTACAATGGGGGCACCAAAGGGGGGTGCGGCTAGCAACCCATCACTAATTTGATTCCATTTTCACCTACACGCCACCCACCAATATGATAAACGCAGGTTTTAAGTATAGACCTAGGCTCTGTCTACCACGCATGGTAAAAAGTGATAATATGTTTTGCCCAGTTAAACACAAACTTAGTAAAACTACATTGAGATTACTACATCTAGACTATTGGCAATAAATACTTAAGTACTTAAAGGCCTAAACTACATGTCATAGGAATCAAATACTTATTCAATAATAAACACAGATCTAAGTTAAATTATTAAATATAAGATCTGACAATAATAACAAACTGTATTGATATTGAACAACTTATGATAAAGGATAGTGAACCGTAAAGCTATTGACCATAAGCCCCTAAATTCTTTTTCATACTAAAAATTGCCTGTCATGTGATCCCAACACCTATTGCGTAGTATTTGTTTCAGACTCATCGCATAGAATGCCGCAATCGGTATATTCAAAACTATGTATCCTCTATCTTATGAGAAAAAAAATAAGTATTTACAAAAAAGTCCTAATTTAGATTTAAAAAAATATTTTCAGCGTATATTAAAACAATATTTTTCAGTTTTCCTTGGTTTTACCAAGTTTAGGCTAACGCCATCTAGTGGCGGTTGGGAAAGCCTATAGTGGCGGTAAGTTCCACCTATCTGCCACATACATATTTTGTGAGTTAGTTCCACCAAACTGCCACTATGGGCGGCGGTGAGGGCGCTGCAGTGCAATAGTCAACCCGTCACTAGATGGCGTTAGCCTCAACTTGCTAAAACCAAGTTAAAACTGAAAAATATTGTTTTAATATATGCCGAAAATATTTTTCAATCTTAAATAAGATATCTTTCGTGAATACTGATTTTATTTTTGTCATGATATGGTGGGTAATACTTGTGAATAAACCTACGGCGCCATGTATGTGATGACTTTGGAACAAATCGCATACAATTATCGTTGGGACCGCATGTCTATTCGTTTGTTTATACTGTCTTCTATCAATTGTGCTACATAGCTTGTTATTTTTGTTAGTACTTATTTACTACAAGGAGTATTAAGTACCTATGCGTCATTATAACGCCACAACCAATTATGAAGGGAGATTATTTCCCCAAGAGATGGTTCTAGGGAGTAAAATGAAAAATCTGAAAAATCTAAGTGACTTTACAATGTCTTAATTCCTGCAGTTAAAGGATACATGTGTATATACTTTATTATATATTTTTTACCGTGTACGTAGTTGATAATTTTATCAACTACGTATACGGTACAATATCCTTTGTTCCATTGTATACCTGATCTAGCCCGACTTTCCGACAGTAGGCATAAATCATAATTAATGGTAAAAAGAATGCCTGGATTTTCGAAATATAAACTTGGTCGATTAACTTTCTACCGTTCATAAAACTATTTCATTCCTTTTTTTTAAATAGTCTTTCTCTTGACCTTAGACTAACCCAGACGGTAAAGACAAGATATACAATGGAGCGAGCTTGCCTAGAATATGCCTGTTCTTCCTTTCTTGTCGTCATTTACTTGTCACACTAAAGCGTCTATTACACCTCACGGTATTCAGTCAGACTAAGTCTTACTAGCGTAGTGTAATAAGAGTTAGACCGTCTTAAACTGTGACACAGCTGTTACCACAGCGATTTAATATACAAGCACCTACTCAGAATAGAGAGGAAATTATAGAAACCAACATTTTGAGCCAAAAGTTCGACACGAAAGCGTACTAACTTTGTACAATTCAGTGACAGATGCGGACCTAACATTGTGACAGGTTTTAAAGAAAAAAATATAAGATTTTCTAAGAAATATGCTGACTTGTGCTCTTAAATGCAGAAAATAATATCATAGAAATAAATCCATAAAGGATTTTAGCTTATTTGCGTATGTTTTTCCATTGATTCATAATTTACAATTTAATTATAATAACCGCCATCTTGGCTTAAGTTCGTCCATTCAAATATATATCGCTTTAGTTTAAGGGCTGGGCCTCTTAGCTTAAAGAAATACTTTAGTAGCAAATTTAAAGAAATCGACACGCAAGTTTTTGTTTTTGTGTTTTCATACAAAATAATAATTATTATCAAAATCGATAAATCAGCTATTTTAATTATAAACTTAGTATCCATAGTGAAAAGTTTTTTTTTTTTGGCGATCACACTTCATTCTGAAGCTTATTTGAGCCAGTGTCCAGATAGAGAAAAGTTGTTATTCAAAAAAGTTTTTTTTTAACACAGGTGTTTTTTTCGTGTGGTTTTTCTTAATGTTCAGGCACAGATATCTCGAAAACTAGCGTGTCATTCTTTTTCTTTGCTTTAAAAAAATCTGGCTTATCAAGCCAGCCCTTAAAATATTTTCGTTTAATTTAAATTGACCTTAGTGAAATGACCTCTACTACACAAAACAATTACAACTGTTGCCTAAACATAGCCGAAATCTCTTCAACAGTCTTGTTTTTGGTCTCCGGCACCTTGAAGAAGATGAAGATGATAAACAGCGCTTGAAGCGCCGCGAAGATCAGGTAGGTGTAGTGATCGAGCGCCAGCTGCAAAAAATACAATTTCATGGTGTGTAGACTAAAAGTCACTTACTGTTACCGATACATGAATCTCGTGTTAGTCTATTGTATTTACTGTCTGCGTCAGTCGAATGCGCATCTATGATGTTATCGCTCTGTGGTCCCAGCCGCGCTGTTCGCTACCATAAAAGGCAATATTTGGCTCACCCCTCGATCGCCTTACGAACTTACATCGCCCTAAAGTAATACGACTGCTCGCGGTCCACGCACCGACAGCTATCAGACGCCCAGCGGTCCACAATAAGTAAATATGTAGGAATCAAATTACACAGATTGAGCTAGCCCCACTGTAACTAAACGTAAACTGTTGTAAACTTGTGTCACGTGTGAATACTAAATCAATGTTACTATATATTATAATAGATAAACATCCAACCCAGGTCAATCAGAAAAATATCGTTTTCCATCTTAACTTGTATCGTAAAAAAAAAAAAAAGTGCCTTTCGATGCCCCGACCCCCCCGCTCACATCAGATACTCACACATAGCCGCAAGCATTTTACGTGCACACATGCTTAAGTGACGTTTCTTTTCGCGTAGTGTATATTCTTGGGGTACCACTGATGTCGTCAATATAACAGTATTCGTGTCATAACACTCACCGTCAGCGGTAAGAAACTGAGTCCAACAATGAAATTGGCGGTCCAGTTGATAGTCACGGCCACAGACGCGGCAGCCGGCCGCGCAGACTGGTTGAAAAGCTCTGAAAAGGAAAGAAAACGTTTGTACATTGATAACTTTTTATTTTGGAGATTTCCAAGCTTGAAGCGAGGTAGCTGAATTGGCAGTATAGGTCGTACATGGACCTAAGATCGCTGATTCAAACCCTGCCCGCGTGGATTTATTAATTTAATAAGAGTGAAAAAAACTCGCAGTATGCCGCTTTAGGTGAGACTTACTCCCCGCAACCCGCAAGCCTCAATTTAGGTAACCGTTGAAGACATGAATTTTATCAACCATTTCATGCTCTTGTGTAGTTGACATCTGTGACTCCTCTTATTCTCAGTGAAAATCTTTATTACTAAGCACGCATTAGTTAGTTTAACTCGCAGTATATAACTTAAACTTACTCCTCCGTAAAGCCCTAATTTTGGCAACTTTTGGGAAGTATGCAGTATTGAAACTAACGGATATAAATATAATCAACTATGCGATAAAGTTCATGTGTTCTTGGGTTAACTCTTAAGCCGAATAGTTTAATTATAAATTAAAATAA
The DNA here is from genome assembly GCA_947532085.1 of Elegia similella. NCBI lineage: Eukaryota > Metazoa > Arthropoda > Insecta > Lepidoptera > Pyralidae > Elegia > Elegia similella. Next base: position 3,991,500 of record OX383950.1, on the reverse strand, counting down.
ACTATTTGGCTTAAGAGTTAATTATAAATTAAACTATTTGGCTTAAGAGTTTATTATAAATTAAACTATTTGCTACTGCAACAAATAACTAAACTAGTGACCCGCCCCGGCTTCGCACGGGTGCAATAAATTATACATATAAACCCGTATTTTCAAAGATTTAAGCATACATAGCGACAGACAGACAGCGGGAAGCGACTTTGTTTTATACTATGTAGTGATAAACATACCAGTGACAAGGAACCAGGGAATGGAGCCGGGCCCGATGGCGAAGGACATCACGAACAGGATCACGACGGCGATACACAGATACGGCACCCACGACACCTCAGTCTGGGGGCAAAATGGAAATCAATAAGACATTTATAAGTCAATTTGGTGCTGGTAACACTCGCATCATCGTCATCGACGCGTGGATGAAGTTAGCGCAGGCGCCGCTAATTTCATGACATATCATGCGTGTCAGTAACTTCACTTCTATTGCGCTCCGACCGAATACGCGTCGAAGATTTTGTCCGGCGTCCGGGCCATTTATGTGTTTCATTTACACACATTATATACAGTTCATTCATACTTATTATTAACAATATAGTAGGGATTCTTTGTACCTATCTCCAGTAATACGGATACCTGCTCCACCACAAGTAGATTAATATCTACTAATTTAATATTAATTTACAAACATCATCCGTGACGCGGTCATCATCATCATCATCAGGTCCTTTTTAGTCTCCACTACAGGAGCACGACCCTCTCTGTACTACTAGGGCCATACTTGGCCAGAGCAGCCAGAGGACTTGGCCTACACTCTCCACGCTGGCCAGACGGGTTGGAGAGGTGTCTTAGATGTTTATAAGCTTTGTTTAGCTTGTATTTCCTAAGTCGCCTTCTACGACATCCACGGGAAGACTTGGAGTGGTCCTATTCTACTCTGCCGGATACCACACGGCTATGACGCGGTCAATACGCTGCTTTTCTAAGCGACTTTGAATACAGTTACCAGCGCAACACTTGTTTTTTAATTTTCACAGGTTTCTGCGGTACTGTACCCAAAAAGGTTGGAGGTAGACAGGCGTTAAAACTTCACCAAATCATATTGCAGTAGAAAAAGATCACCCTACCATGTTGTCATAAAAGCGGACGGCTACGGCAATAGGTCTTTGTATATAATAGTCTTGCCTACGGTCACCTGCAACAGTCTATACATAGCCTTAAGGTAAAAATCGATTGCACTGGTTAGGGAGGCATATACATAGAAATATGATGAACCTTATGCCACAAATATAAGGTTCAAATTGCTGTGATTTTTACATATAGTATCCATACCTACACACGCAACTTCTATAAGGACTTTTGCAGGCGACCCTACATTCTCCGTGGCGCGGTCAATACACCGCTTCTCTGATCAGCCGGCCTACTCACTAACATTGACAACTACGGTATCGAATTTCATCCATTCCCTAAATCAGCTGTTACGATTTGCGTGGAAAGAACGACAGCTGGTACATTCTACATTTTTTCTTTTCTCCCAGAGAATGGAAGAAATACCTACTCTTACCAGGAAAGCTTATATTGATGTCTTCTACCTATAGAAATAATAAAAAGTACATTTTATAATATAAGATCTAAACTGCCTCCGTGGCCCAGTGGTTAAGGCGTTTGCGGACTGGCGCCTGTAGACCAGGAGGTCGTGGGTTCGATTCCACCGGAAGCATACTATGTTTAGTTGTTTCCAGTTTGGTTAGGACATTGCAGCCTTGAATCACCTGATTGTCTGATAAAAAAAGATGATTCCGTGCTTCGGAAGGCTTGTAAAGCCGTTGGTCCCGACTGGCATCTGGTAGTTGTTAAAGGAACCACGTCAGAGGCCGAGAGGCGGTTCCGAAGAGCTCTGACACCAGGGTGTGCATGTGCATGGTGGATTGACCGTGTCACCTACACGAAATGATGATGATATAAGATCTAAAAATGTCGCCTGGAAATTTTCTATCCGAGCCGCTTTGCTACACTCCAACCGGAAATGCACTGCAGTATACTCACGTAAATATTAGCGATGAACAACGCAATGGTACTGAAGAACATGCCCACGAAGCCTGTGAGGAGCAAAGTTTTCCTGCCAGCGCATTCGACCAGCATGAGACTCACGATCGTCATCACCACGTTCATAGCACCCATACCTGGAAAAAGTAAACATTTTATATAATAACCAATAATAAATTATCATGAATAAGCAACTATTAAATTGTCTAATCTAGAACACAGAACAAAAAACACATTAGAAGTGTTATCTCACGTGATTTCTATGAAAACCAACGTCACCTCATTTCAATTGCGCGCGGGCCATTTCTAATGTCTTTGTTGTTCTGTGTCTATAACTGAACTTCAACTCCTGAGAGTTAACCCAAGAACATACGAAGGTTACCGCAAAGCGCTATAGCATTTATAGCATTTAATTTCAAACTTCCCAAAAGTTGCTAAAATTAGGGCTTTACGGAGGAGTAAGTTTAAATTATATACTGCGAGTTTAACTTGCTGATGCGTGCTTTAATAAACATTCTCACAGGAATAAGATGAATCACAGATGCAAACTATACAAAACCACAAAATGTATACTTCTCAAAGGTTACAGGTAGCGTAACCATACCATCTAGGGCCCGTGGTAAACTCATACATGACAGTTTAAGTTCAGCAAACGGCTTTGACCCCGCTCTCGTACTTCTGGCCGGGCTTCATGATCAGGGGCCCATGGCATCGAGGGTTACCAAAAATTAGCCTTGTGAATTGCGGGGGAGTAAATAACTTACCTAAAGTGGCATACTGCGAGTTTGTTTCACTGATGCCGGCTTTGATGAAGATTTTCGTGGAGAAGAAGATGACCACGTTGATACCAGACAGCTGCTGCGCGACCATTACCATCATCGCTATGAGGAGAGGCTGGCGCAAGGCACGGTTGCTGAACAGCTCGCGGAGAGTCACCTTCTTCGACACTTTGTTCTTCTCTGCCTCCTGCAAGAAAATATTGATAGGGTAAGAATCTGCTAGCTCTTACAATGCTACTTACCTACCAGGTCATCATCATCATTTCGACGTCGACTTGACTGCTGAACATAGGTCTCTCCTAATATCCTCCTATGGAAAGAAGAATTTATTTCCATAGGAGGATATTACCATACTCACTATGCTTGGCAGGCGGGTTGGCGAGAGCAGTTTCTTTGGCTTCTTGTGCTAGCAAAGCTGTTTCCCATCAGAAGCATTTTTTAGCTGTTTCAATTTGTTGGATTTGGGAAGAGAAAGAAGGTATTGGGATACTACTCACTCGGATGAGTCATAAAAGCGAATAAAATGTACGTCAAGTTTTACCTGATGCATTTCTTCCATTTCGCCATGCACAGCTACGGCACCACGGAGCCAGTTCAGCGCTGGAATAGGCATAGGTTGTTGTGAGTATGTGTGTAACTTTTTTTGTATATATTTGTGTATCTTGAAAAGACAAAAACGAATATCTCGTCATTTTTAAAATCCATGGTTTACCTATGTCTTGTGTTATCTGAGCTTCTATCAAGTACCACATTACACCAATCACCACTACCCATTGCAAGGTGTCCTGTATAAACCCACTGTAAATAGGAGAAGTAATTTTAATAACAATCCAAATATGTGACTGATAATCGTATTATTTTAGCAGTCTTTATTTTATTTTTTTGGCTTCTTATTTAGGGTTATTTTTTTTTTGCTTCTTATTTAGGTTTAATTTAGGTTGCTTCTTATTTAGGTTTAATTCTACGGGTTTAAAAAGAAGAAATTCATGCTTGATATAATGGCATCTAAGACCTGCCATTTCCTTTAATTTTTTTAATTACACTAGTTGCCTGCCAAGACTAATCTAATGAAACTTAGATTACAAGAATCCATATTCCGATGATACAAGGTTAATAAGCCCAAAAACATGACCTTCCTGCAGTTAGATAAAAATTGTGTTATTTACCTCTTTGAGCATGCAACTCTTTCCCCCTGTTGAGCAGCAGGTATTTAGGTGACTCAGGACAGAGCGGCAGCATGGCATACTGGATGGCCGCCGGTATAGCCACCAGGCCCAGTAGGTAAGGCCAGCCGGTGGCCGTGCCGAGTATGGACGATAGTCCCAGCACTTGTGACAGGAGAATGGTACTGGTAATCACAAGCTGGTAAACTGTGCCGATCTGAAAGATATGGGATACTGATAAACCCAACCACTTTTTCAATAAATAACATATGGCCAAAAAAATAAATTAACTCCCTCCGTGGTCCAGTGGTTAAGGCGTTTGCCTGTAGACCCGGATGTCGAGGGTTCGATTACCACGGGAGCATAAGCATAAGCATACTTTGTTTAGTTGCTTCCAGTTTGTTTAGGACATTGCAAGCTTGGATCACCTATAATAAAGATGATTCCGTGCTTCGGAAGGCACATTAAGCTGTTGATCCCGGCTGCCATCTGGTAGTCGTTAAAGGAACCAAGTCAGAGGCCGAGAGGCGCTTCCGAAGAACCCTGACATGGTCTGTGCATGATCGAAGGACCGTGTCACCCACACGAAATGATGACGAATAAAATAATCGTAGCCAATATCTCGGGTGAATGATATCGAATTTTTAAGTTAAGAAATATATTCAAATTCAATATTTTTAGCGCCAAGAAGATCGAGAAATTTTATTACCACACACGCATTCCTGTGACCAGGCCCGGGCTTGCTTTCATGCGTAAGCGGTATAATACGCTCGCCAACTGAGCCATCAAGCTCCTTTAAGCTCGGATGAGAGACAGATATAAAAAGATGAACTCTTACCGATCCTCGCAATGAAACTGGGGATATTTCCGCCAAATACATCGGAGCGATGCCGGCAGCCAACCCGCTGTTTATGCCGATAATCAGTCTGAAAAAAATTTTGTCTATAAAGTCGGTTTATGGACGATAATTCTACATGATAATGGTGGAAGAGAGATAGATGCGTCACAAGCCGAACGCTTAGGCCGATCGTGCCTTTCTATCGCTTGGTCCGCGCTCTCGCTTGCACACGGAACGTGACATTTAAGTGCGTGCAGCCGGCCTTCATCGAATTATAAAACGTTATCTCGTTATCATCATCAGGTCTTTTAGTCTCCCATACAGGAGCACGACCCTCTCTGTACTACTAGGGCCATACTTGGCCAGAGCAGGCAGAAAACTTGACCTACACTCTCCACGCTGGCCAGACGGGTTGGCTAGGTCTCACAGATGTTTATAAGCTTTGTTTAGCTTGTATTTCCTAAGTCGCCTCTTACGACATCCACGGGAAGACTTGGAGTGGTCCTATTCTACTCTGCCGGATACCACACAGTTATCGCGTTTATAAAACATAAATAAATCCCTCATTTCTCGCGACTACGGGAAACACTATATAAAATAATCTCATAATAAAGATGATTCCGTGCTTCGGAAACACACTTTAAGCCGGTGGTCCCGGCTGCCATCTGGTAGTCGTTAAAGGAACCACGTCAGAGGCAGAGAGGCGGTTCCGAAGAACTCTGACCCCAGGGTGTGCAACTGTGCATGGTTTATTGACCGTGACACCTACACCAAATGATGATGAATCTTCATCATCATCATATCAGCCGCAAGAAGTCCACTGCTGGACATAGGCCTCCCCCAAGGATTTCCAATACGACCGGTTGGAAGCGCCCTGCATCCAGCATCTTCCTGCGACCTTAGTCTTAATCTTGATGAATCTTAATAGTGTTGAATTAGGTACCTGCCAATGATGAGCATCGTAGACGAGTTGGCAGCCTTGGAGAACCCTTGTAGCGCTGCAGAAATGAACACCAACCCATTGTTGATCAGAAGTCCACCTTTTCTGCCGAACCTGAAAATTAAACAAATATCTTGAACCAAAGTACAGGATAAAGATAAATAGATAGAAAGAAACCCTTTATTGCACATCAAGGAGAAACAAAATGGATACATGTCTCATCTTATAATCTAGAAAATGCGCAAAAGTCGGCCTTATCGCAGAGCAATTTCTTACAGGCAACCTTTTATGAAAAATCACTCTAGAATGCAGTGGGTGCGGGGTAGTTAATCATTACTAGAATTATTTATATAATATCAAAAAATACTGAATAAACATAAATAAATAAACTTAGTAATATACTATTTACTTATATTATATATACACATATATATAATAACTTACACGTTTGGGCGAGATAAAAGATAGCGGTGTGAAAGGATAGTATCATAGAGATAAGAAATGTGTTTTCACTTGAGACTTAAAGCTGGCTAGCGTTTGAGCACACCGGATAGAGAGTGGTAGTGAGTTCCAAAGACGAACGGCTCGAACAGTGAAAGAACGGGCGTAGAATTTAGTGGAGTGTTGTGGAACTTTCAAGCGCAGGTTCTCAGCACAGCGGAGATTATTTAAATAAATATTTTTTTGCATTTACAATGCTATTCTGATATAAAATAGCCATTTATTCAACCCCAAAAATACATCATACTAATAAAAAAGAAAGCCTTGTAGTGAATAGGTCAATATCAACAGTTTAGCGTCCTCGAGAAATTATATACCTATTTACATACTTCAGAGTCCAGAAATGTGAATTTTTTTCATACAAGAACTTATATTAGTCCCGGCTCCGATCACTAGATGGCGATCTTCAAACTATATCAGGTTCTGAGATATCAGGTGCCTTAAAATCTGACACTAGTCTGGGCCACGTACAATACGAAAACTCAAGCAAGCAACAGTTTAGAAATATTATTAAAATGCCCGCACGCATTATAAATGAGTTCTGGCGTGGTTCTGAAGGTAGTACGTAGATACAACTGGAATGTAAAGAGGGGGCATTTCCCGTAAGTTATTCACTAACCTGTCAGCCATATATCCAGTGAGGATGCCCCCAATCATGCCGCCTACACAGTAGATGGACACGGCGACCGCCCAAACTGACGTCACTTTAGGGTCGTCTGTGGACTTCTTTGACAGGTCTGTGCCGTTGAGAACATCAGTCTGGAGCCAGTCGGACATAATCTGCAAATAAACAATATTTTACATATATATTATCACGCCTGTTTCCCATGGGGGTAGGCGGATACTATGGATCTCCACATGCTACGATCCTGACAATATCTCTAGCTTCGTCTACACTCATTACTATCCTCATACATGCTCTACGGTTTCGGATACTTCTAACATATACTTTATTAAGAACGTCTGCAATACTAAAATACCCTGGCCAACAAACCCATGCACACACATTTTAATAAGTAGATATTTATTATTCCAAAAAAAGTTGTGTTAGTTGATGTTGTGGGGTTGTTCAGCTTTATAGCTCCATAATATTGTATTATCTTCCGAATTATCGTCATCATGCATCAATTCAGCCGTTAGTAGTGCACTGCTTGTCAAATGCATCTCCCGAGGATTCTTCGTTCCATGGGAGGCTAAAGCCAGCGATCGCAGTTTCTTTGGCTTCTTGTGCTTCAAATGCTGCTGCCCATCGGAAGCATTTTTGAGCTGAAGAAAGATAGTAATTTGTTTTTTGGAAAGGGAATGAAAAGGGAAGGTATTGGGATACTTCTCACTCCGATAGCTGCCTCCGTGGTTCAGTGGCTAAGGCATTTGCCTGTAGACCCGATGGTCGTGGGTTCGATTCCCATGGGAAGCATACTTTGTTCAGTTGTGTACAGTTTGGCTACGACATTGCAGGCTTGAATCGCCTGATTGTCTGATAATAAAGATGATTTCGTGCTTCAGAAGGCACGTTAAACCGTTGGTCCCGGCTGCCATCTGGTAGTCGTTAAAGGAACCACGTCAGAGGCCGAGAGGTGTGGTCGGCATGGTCGATTGATCGTGTCACCTACTCGAAATGATGATGATGACTCACTCCAATGAATGGGGGAAAATTGTACGGGAATAATGATCGGTTATCGTTAGTATATCACATTGGCAGCAACTTATGGGCTCTTTTCGATCGCGGGGCCCTGGGCACGTGTATTGAGTGCCCAGTTGGGAAAGAGGACTGCCTTTAGGTACTTAGCTAATTGTGGCACTACCGGCAAAATTCACTCACACACCCACAGAATTTCGTCATGCGTGTAGAAGCTTTACAACTTCTATGCTTCGATCGGTGAGTAAGAGAGCCTCAAGCCCACCTTTCCACACCCTCATTTCCTGCCACCAGATCCTTCCCCCAACTCCTTGAAATCCGGCAACGCTCCTGTCACACCCTGGTGTTGCAGTGGTTCGTGGGCAACGGTAACGGAGATTAGCTTGCTCGTTGTATGTAAAGTCAGATAAGGAACGATAATTTTACGTGATAACAATGGAAGAGAGATAGATACGTCACAAGCTAAACGCTTAGGCCGATCGTGCCTCTCTATCGCTTGTTCCGCGCTCTCGCTTGAACACGGAACGAGACACTTTATCGTTCGAGCAGCCGCCGTTCATCGATTTATTAGTAGTTCTAACGTAAAAAACCGGTCAAGTGAGAGTCGAACTCGCGCACTAAGGGTTCCGTACCGTTATCTATGATAAGTTAAAAATTATCAAAAATATTTTTATTATATGATGTAATAAAAAGTTTATACTTTTCGCAATTTTTCCTTTATCTGTGCTATACGAAGTTACTTCGCACCGAATTTCAAGATTCTGAGTTCACGGGAAGTACCCTGTAGGTTTTGATTCCCGAATGTCGAAAAAACACCAAAAATTGCGGAATAAACGGCTGTATCTTTAGATTGCGTTGGATTAGAAGTTTGAATTTTTTACAGCTCCAAGGGACAATAGACCTGAGTATTTCATATAGATTTTAGCTTGATTCCTCAAGGCGTTCCTGAGAAAAGGAGCTTGACAGACCGACAGACAGATAGACCACCGAGTGATCCTATAAGAGGTATGGAACCCTAAAAACTGCCTCAGCTTACCTCTTGTGGTGCATTCAACACGCCAGTGCTGTACCCATGCTGGAACGAAGACCAGCAAGCCGAGGAGATCACGGCGAACACCAGTCGCAGGTTCACACCCTGGAACAAAACAAGGCATTTTATTCATCATCATTCCATTCGTTAGTAGTCCACTGCTGGACAAAGGCCTTTTCGTTCTATGGGAGGATATTTCCATGCTGCACCACGCTTGGCGGGTAGGCATGCGCAGTTTCTTTGCCTCCTTGTGCTTCCGACGCTGCTGCCCAACGGAAGTATTTTTAAGCTGGGGAAGGATAGGAATTTGTTAGATTTGGGACATGAATGAAGATATTAGGATACTATTCACTCGGATGAATGGAGGAAAAGCAAGTAGCAGCTCGATATGCCGGTACCCGACGCAACTAGGGATACCATTTGACAGGTGTTCCCGTCATTTGACAGGCATTTGATGGTTTAGACAGGCGTGCGGCCGGCGTTAAGCTGATACAGGTATTTCCGCAGGTCTCATTAGCTCTTACTACCCCTATATACCATATCCTTTCCATCACTTGGTGACTGGAAGAGATCCCTTCGAGGGATAAGTCCGCCGTTGTGCAAATTATCTTTTTTTACATATAACTGTTTTATTTAGTGTAAAGGTTTTTGTACAATAAAGAAATTACAAACAAACTCCAATCATGCAAGCGGCCCGCCCGCTTCTGCGTATTCTTTAAAACATAGATCATCATATCAGCCGCAAGAAGTGCACTGCTGGACATAGGCCTCCCCCAAGGATTTCCAATACGACCGGTTGGAAGCGGCCTGCATCCAGCGTCTCTTGCGACCTTGGTTAGGTCGTCTGACCACCTGGTCGGTGGGTGGTCTATTCGAGCACCTTCCTGCCCCATCGGCTATCGGTTCTTCGCGCTATGTGCCCCGCCCACTGCCTTTTCAAAGAAAGAGAATTTTTGTTATGATAGACAGGCATTGTTCTGAAAAATCAGGCGTTTTGTGCATCCTCAACAGGCAATCCTCGCTCATCATCATCATTCTGTAGGTGACACGGTCCATCGACCATGCACACCCTGCTGTCAGAGTTCTTCGGAACCGCCCCTCGGCCTCTCACGTGGTTCCGGACTACCAGTTGGCAGCCGAGACCAACGGCTTGACGAGCCTACCACGGAATCATTTTTATTATCAGACAATCAGGTGATTCAAGCCTGCAATGTCCTAACCAAACTAGAAACAACTAAATAGAGTATGCTTCCCGTGGGAATCGAACTTACGACCCGGTCTACAGGCAAACGCCTTAACCACTGGACCACGAAGGCAGTCTCCCTGATATTGATTGGCAACCCTAGACACGACGCAATACCTGTAACTACTGGACCTAAGTATAAAAAGTGAATTAGGCTTCTACGCTAAAATTGCATCGTCTATCAGGAATTTTTATAAGTACCTAGTATAAGTAGTATAAAAATTCCTGATAGACGATGCAATTTTTATTATTAGATTGATTCAATCAGCTCACATACCTGCCTATTCAGTTTACTATACAATGTAAAAGGGTACATTGTTTCCTATATATGTGCAAATCAACAAGCCATATATGTAACTATGCGACCTACGTTGTTATTGACATTTGATCCGTCTATTTGATGAGTCCAGACTAGTGTTGTCGAACAATCGATTAAGTTTTTCCATCTGAAAAAGCTAAACAATCAATTTACCTATCGATATAGTATCAATAGTATTGATAGGTAAAGCTCAGCACGAGGCAATAGTATTGCATGAACCTCATGAACGCGGTAATGTTGCTTGCGAAACATAAACTATCGATAGTATTTTTGTTCGTAAATAAAGAACTATCGATAGTCTAGCAACTGATCCCCTGACATAGGAAGATGCCTAGATAATCGATAGTCTATCGAAACGCTATCAATAGTGGACTATCGCCCGGCAACGCTCTCTCAGACTTAAATCTCTAAATCTACAATAAAAGGCAGACAGTTTTATTGCGAGCAAATGCGACCGAGGATACGTCAAATCTATATATACCTACATATAATAAAACAGTAAAAATATTTTGTCTGTACATTTAGAATTTTTGACTGAAATGGATAGAGGGACACTTAAAAAGAATAATAGAAAGCAAAAAAATTTTTTTTTAATTTCTTGTCTGTCTGTCAGTCTGTCTGTCGGTCTGTCTGTATGTATGATCACGATTATCTCCGAAAATACTGAACCGATTTACTTCAAACTTTCACCAATTGCTTTGTTTTAACTCAGCAAAACATTTAAAGTTTGTTTCATCAAAATCGGTTCATTAAAAAAAAAGTTATCGTCAATTAAATGAACTCAAGGCATGAGTTTATATCAACGCAACCGAAACTGCTGCGCCTAGAAACTTGAAATTTGGTACAGGAGGTCTTTTAATGACGTGAGTAAGCGCTAAGAAAGGATTTTTAGAAATTTAACTTCTACAGGGGTAAAATTTATATGGAATTTTCTCAAAGTATGAAAGTAGGTATATAAGTTCTCGATTAAAATTAAAATAAGATGTGTGGATAAAATTTGCAAAATTCTCTCCTTAAGGGGTAAAATGGGGGTGGGTGGGTGGTATATACTTTGTACGGAAATTTTCTCATCTCTGAACTATGAAGTATGAAAATAAATAGGGATGTAAGTTCTCGATTAGAATTAAAAAAGATGTTTGTCTCAAATGAACAAAATCCACCCCTAAAGGGGTAAAATGGGAGGGTAAAGTTTTTATGGAAATTTTTTCATTTCTGGACTTAGAATCAATTCTTGGGAGAGGCCTTCGTCCAGCAGTGGACTTTTTGCGGCTGTTATGATAATATGAGTTTCATGTTAGTAATGGCCTTTAGGTCTATGGCCTTAGCCTCTGTCTACTCCGTAAGAGATAAAGACGTGATTAGTATGTTTCTTACAAGGCTTTGTAAATTCCTGCGAAGTATCAATTCGCGTCATTAGCTCAGCGGTTCTCAAACTTTTTGGCCGGGAAACCCTCTTGGAAATCTTTTTCCAAGAGGGTTTTGAGGAGCGTGTCACCTACACGAAATACACGTAGGTGACACGATCAATCGACCATGCACACCCTGATGTCAAAGTTCTTCGGAACCGCCTCTCGGCCTCTGACGTGGTTCCTTTAACGACTTCTATGAACATAGATGACGCAACACGATTTATATGGAAAACAAGTGTGCTGACTTATTAACACCTACTGTTAAAAGTCTGTTAAGGAAATATGCCCTTGCCTTTGTGTGTGTGCTTGTAATTTTTGGGCAATTGCAGTTAATATTATGCAACGAGGCATTTTTAGGGTTCCGTATCTCAAAAGGAAAAAACGGAACCCTTATAGGATCACTCAGTTGTCCGTCTGTCTGTTTGTCAAGACCCTTTTCCTCAAGAACGCGTAAAGGTATCAAGCTGAAATTCATATCAGATAATCAAGTCTGCTGTCCCTTGAAGTTGCGAAAAAAATCAAACTTCTAAGCCAACGCGATCGAAAGATACAGCTGGTTATACCTTGAATTTTCGATTCTTAAAATTTGGTACGAGGCAACGTCTTATAGCACAGATAAAGGACAAATTGCGAAAAGCATTAATTTTGAGTTACATCATTTAATACAAATATTTTTAATAATTTTTAAATTATTATAGATAACGGTACGGAACCCAACGTGCGCGAGTCCGACTCCCACTTGACCGGTTTTTTTTTTCATTATTCAAGTATTTACATAATCAATATATCAGCTATTTTAAACCCCTTCTCCCTTTGTCAGCAAAAGTAAGAAAGCTCTTCCCCCTGCCCCAAGCATACGTAAACATTGGTATCATTTTCACAAAATATGTATGTTTATTTTGCTAAATGTTACTGACGTATCACCAATTCACCATGCAAATCCACCTGCCCCTATGTCAGCAAAAATAAACGAAGCCCATCCAGACCCCACGCCCTTTTTTTTTCATGTGGAATATGCGTTATGCATACTGATCTGTTACGGGGGTACAGAACAGTTATCCGGGACTCGCACCCGCTAAAAACCACATGATTGCTCCCTGCACGCCATATTACCGGAATGGTGGGCACGGTGGAGATACCACCACTCTTCGGTCTAGTATTTTCGCAGAGCCATGTAGCACTGCGGATTACCCTTTGAGAATCTAGCCCATCAATTACCGTGTCAGTTTTTGTCGTTAGAGCTAGCTAACCGACAAAACTGTTTGTATAACATCGGTGGCCAGTAGGGTTGCCAACCGTCTCCTATTTAACGGGACGTTCGAAAGCCCTTTTTTTCAAAATCTACCTTAAAATATCAGATTTACGTAACAGTCAAAATAAATGAATGATTGCTTTGAATTTTATCCAATAACTAGCTGTTGCCCGCGACTTTGTCCGCGGCAATTTCTGTTATTATGATACTAAGTATAGATGAATAGCTTTTCCCTGTTTTCAAAACATTTTTAATTGATGCTTCGCTCCTATTGGTCGCAGCGTGATGTTTTATAGCCTTTCTCAATGAATGGACTATCCAACACAAAAATATTTTTCAATTTGAACCATTAGTTCCTGAGATTAGCGCTTTCAAACAAACAATCTCTTCAGCTTTATAATAAGTATATAGATTTCTCATATGTTCGTTTACGCATGTAGGGATTTGAGAGCACCAAGCACCAAATTAGATACCTAGGGTTTTTATCAGTAACTAGCTGACCTGACAGAAAAGTCTATCAAACAATGGTTTTGTCTTAAACTTCGATCAAATAAAATAGTACAAACACAGTCTCATACAAAATTAAGCCTTAATAACGTCCCTGAGTCAAAACATCAGGCATACTCGCAAACAACGACAAAAACGGTACATACTGAAAGTATAACTCCATCTTTCTATTTCACTTTTGATACATAGTTTTTGCATCTTTTCATAGTACTTTCATCATCGTCATCGGTCAGGTCAAGATGGAAAATGATCTTTTTGAGATTGGCCTGGGTCTTGGATGTGTATCTATCTATGTATTTGTTATAAAATATAGTATTGTTGAGTTAGTATCCCATAAAACAAGTCTCGAACTTCTCGAAGTTCGAGACCTTGAGCTAGCTCAATCTGTGTGATTTGTCCTTAAACATCCAAGAACCAGGCCAATCTGACAAAGATACATTTTCCATCTTAACCTGACCGGGTATCGAACCCGGGGCCCTCGTTTCGCAGGCTGGCGGCGTGTTAACCACTGCGCCACGGGGCTAGCCGTACATGTATGTGTGTTCTGAAATAAAATAGTTATTTACCTACTTACTTTTACTTTCTAGTTCTTTTAGTCAAATTAAAAAAAGTATATCATTAAAACTAACGCAAGATAAATACATTATATTTTGAAAACGGGTCACTCTCGTGCTATTTTGTAGAAAAAGTACTTAGGTAATAAGTACTTTTTCTAATTTGACTAAAAATGTAAGAAATTTTATTTGTCCCGGGTGAAAAGAAGAAATCCCCGTATTTTTTGAAGTTCATGATCGTCTGTCCCTTGAATGCAAAAAGAAAGTTGCCAGCCCTATCGGCCGGCCTTGGCTTGCCGTGAACGAAGTGGTATTGCTAAAATGAGTGATCTTATCTAATAATCCTTACTAATGTTATAAATGCGAAAGTGAGTTTGTTTGTTACGCTTTCACGCCGTAACTATTGAACCGATCATCATGAAATTTTGCATACAAGTTCTCTGGAGTATGGAGAAGGACATAGATCTTTATCCCGGGAAAAAGTACTGTTCCCGAGCGATCAACATTGACGCGGGCGGAGCCGCGGGCAAAAGCTCTTTATAAACGTAGTACGTAGGCCGGTCGAAAGAAAACCTTGTGAAGTGGGGCTTTTCGGTCGATATTGATGATGGTCAGTTACTGACTCCGACCACTGAAACTAAATTCAAGCTTTTTAGATTTTTTTCTGTATGTATGTAGGTATATTCCTACACTAGCTGATGCCCGCGACTTCGTCCGCTGCAATTTCTGTTGTTATGATTATTTTAGTATAGACGAATAGTTTTTCCCCAATTTCAAAACAGTTTTTATTAATGCTTCGCTCCTATTGGTCGCAACGTGATGTTATATAGCCTAAAGCCTTCCTCAATAAATGGACTATCCAACTCAAAAATAATTTTCCAATTTGAACCGGTAGTTCCTGAGATTAGCGCGTTCAAACAAACAAACTCTTCAGCTTTATAATATTAGTATAGATAACTCTTAAACGAATTAACTGAATTTTATGTAACTTGGTGGATAAACATTAGACGTAGGTACAGGGCACAGAATAAGCTACTTAATTTTTTTTTCTCAGTTTTGATAAGACGTGGCCTCCATAACATAATTACGTACGCGAACGGAGTCGCTGGCACTGCTAGTATCTTATAGAAGCCAACGTGTATGTAGTCTTCATTCAAAAATAAAAGAAAAAAGAAAACAGTTCTTTAACACCATAGATTAAAAAAAAATTGCGTCTCTTAACCCTCATTGTGAGTCACAAGATTCACTTTGGCGCCAACAATATTGTTTTTCCATAGGTATTTCGGACGAGAGCCGGTTCGAAACAATGTGCTGCTGAATGAAACTTGGCGGCTTGCCTAAATACCTACTACGAAAATATTTAACGTTTAAAATTTGTCCTTCCATAGAAATTTGCCCAGGTAATCGGCGATTTTCTATGAGAAGCCGTTTTTTTTTCAATTTTTACCTATTTTTCTTGCAATTCTATACTTCATTAGGGATTCCGATTGCAGGATTTCAGTATAAGTCAGATTCTAGCCTTCAGACTACATCAGAGGTTCAAAATCACTCGGTATACAGGCTGGCCCCTGGCATTATTTTAAACTCGAGATCAGCATTCCCCAAAAAACTAGGGATCAGTAATTAAAATACGAAAAAATAACTAATTTCGAAATGCGACCAATGCTGATCGGTGAAATTGTATGAAGACTTCAAAAGTCAAAGATTTTTATTTAAAATTGGATACATTTGTCCGTAATTATTCTGAGATGTATCCTCAGAAGAATAACAATATTCTTCTGAGCATGTATCTCTTTTTGCACGTCATATTTATATTTCTCATATTTTTTTAATATATGCAAAATCTAAATACTACTAGCGTTTCGGAACGACCACTGGTGAGAAGAATACGCCGAAAGAAACTCAATCCAAACTTCGATCAAATAAGTATGAAGCCAAATTTTATTTCGTCATGGACGTATTTTTATACGTCCATGTTCTAAGTATTTTGCGTTCTGTTAGCGGCGATTTTGACATTAAAATATTGCTTAACATATTATACCGGCTGATCTCGAACCTTCGAAAGATATGAACCGGTAAAAATCTAGACTATCTAGACCAGCGGTTCTCAAACGCGGTGCGTCCCTTTTGGAAAGTAAAATATTTCGTCCTCCGCCACCCGTCCGGACAATCAAGCAACAAAGTCTAAGTTTTTTATTCAAAATTGGATACATGTATCTCTTTTTGAACGTCATATTTTTATTTCTTATATATTTTTTAATATATGCAATATCGAAATACTACTAGCGTTTCGGAACGACCACTGGTGAGAAGAATACGCCGAAAGAAACCCAATCCAGGCGATCTCTGTCTTGCAACAAACATTATCATACCACTACGAATAGAAAGCTACTAAGCAAGTAATATACAATATTTTTTTTAATAACTTAGGGATTCGTACGAAAATTTCATTAATGTTACTAAGTTAAGGTATTAAAAGTTTGACCACTGCGAAAACACTCGGCCAAGTGCGACAGTGTCGGACACGCGCACGAAGGGTTTCGTACTATTATCTATAAAAACGGCAAATTTATAGATAATGGTACGAAACCTATTATTTTAATTAAATTATTTATTTTCTGTTAAATTAAATAATTAATTAAATCCTCTGTCTGCTCTGGCCAAGTATGGCTCCGGTAGTACAGAGAGGGTCATGCTCCTGCAGTGGAGACTAAAAAGACCTGATGATGATGATGATGATGATTTATGGGAACCCCCGGGTGAAATTTAATTCATTAGCAAACGTTTAAGGAGTGACTCAGACGACGTATCTGAACAACTTTCATTATGGGACCAACTCCGAAATTTCAAAAATAAAAACAGCTGTTCCATAGATTTTGACCAAGTAGATATTCCACTTTTGTATGAAAGAGCAGATAATTTTTTCACGATGTCGAAGTTGGTCCCATAACGAAAGTTGTTCAGATTCGTGGTCTGGCTAACTCCTTAAACGTTTGCTAATGAATTCAATTTCACCCTGTATTTACTTTATTCTGTTTTTAGTTTATGTTGTTATAGCAGCAACAGGAATATATCATCTGTGATTGACATCAAATTTCACGTACTATCACGGTTCATGAGATACAGTCTGGTGACAGAGAGACGGACAGCGGAGCCATATTAATAGGGTCCCGTTTTTACCCTTTGGGTACGGAACCCTAAAAAGGATGTATCCAGTTAGGTACATCCTCAGTCCTCACCCGATAAAAAAGTCACGAGAAGCAACTAGTAAAGTACTTATGTAATACATTCGTGTTTTTATTCTTTCTTTATTTTTCGATCAACAATCGACGGATTGTTGATGACTTTCGATAGTTGAAAGTTGCTCGAAAGCGACAGTCAGTCGGATCATATCGCCCCAACCGGATTTGTTTAATTTATTAACGGAAACTGACTAATCCCATAACAGATACAGATGTAACAACATCTGGATATTGTTGCGCTTGCGGTTTTAAAAAAAGCGGCCGACCCGCCGCCGACTTTTTGAAGGTGGCTTCACTCAATACAATTCGGAAAACTTGTATCGAGCGCGTCACTCACGGCTTGAGTGTCGCGGAAGCGTAGCGATTATATACTCTTTGTGTCGCGGGGCGGCAACTGAGGCGTACGCAACACAACGCATGTCGGCGGGCAGCACGCATGGCCGCAAGTCGTCGACATGATTCTTTTGTCGTACTCCGACTTCTTTTACTCCGACGTCCGCCCGCTCACGCCGCGCTACTCGACACCGTCCGCGCGGTCGCAAAAAGAATGCAAATGGATGGAATGGACCATGCGTCACACTCAGTCGCAGCGCAGATGTCACCTCATACCATATATTTTTAAAAATTGGTTACGGGCCATGACAATCAAATCTCTTCCTTATGGAAGCCCCATGGCGTTATCTGAATGTCTATGGTTGCGTCTGACGGTCGTATTTTTTCCGCGGCGTTTAAATCAGGCGCAAAAAATGCGATCCAAAAGACGCGGCTTTTAGTGAAGCCGCAGACGTTAGACCGGAAAAAATGACGTTCTTACGCATGGGATAAGTGGCCGCCGAGTGCGTGATGTCACTCTAAAGCGCAATACACACCAACCGCCGTCATAGCCCTGTGATGTGAGACGCACATCACAGGGCTATGACGGCGGTTGGTGTGTATTGCGCTTTAGAGTGACATCACGCATCTGGCGGCCTTGGGTCACATGAGATTACCAGAAATAGAGTCTGTCAACAATGGAATGAAAAGTTTGTGTAGCGTGATCCGGGTGTCCGGTGTCGTCTCTTTGCGAAACAACAAGGTTTAGATCACTTCTTTATCTATTACGGGGAAGACTGTGCTTACAGTTGATAAACCAAAGCACATATTCAGAAAAATCATGAAGGTAAACACGCTAAAAAGGATAAAAACCGACCGAGTGAGACTCGAACTCGCGCACGAAGGGTTCCGTACCATTATCTGTAATAAGTTTAAAATTATTAAAAATATTTTTATTATATGATGTAACAAAAAAATTATGCTTTTCGCAATTTTTCCTTTATCTGTGTATAAGACGTAGCTTCGTACCAAATTTCAAAATTCTGAATTTACGGGAAGTACCTTGTAGGTTTTATTCCCTTGCGAGTGTCGCTTTGCGGCATAAACGGCTGTATCTTTTGTTTGCGTTGGCTTAGAATACATTTTTTATTACATCATTAATAATTTTAAACTTATTATAGATAACTAGCTTTCGCCCGCGGCTCCGCCCGCGTTAATGTCGATCCCTCGGGAATAGTACTTTTTCCCGGGATAAAAGGTATGTCCTTCTCCGTACTCCAGAGAACTTGTATGCAAAATTTCATGATGATCGGTTCAGTAGTTACAGTGTGAAAGCGTAACAAACAAACTCACTTTCGCATTTATAATATTAGTAAGGATAAGGATGGTACGGAACCCTTCGTCCGCGAGTCCGACTCTCACATGTCCAGTATATTGTAATTACGCTTAGGCCAACGTGGAATTCACCTCGGCTAATAATCCAATCAATGTCGTTCATCTCATTCAACAGCTGACCGCTGCAATTGTTATTATTCAATGTTCTCCGTAAGTAACGCGATCTGACATACAATGGCGCAACACAAACAACACAACGGGATTGAATACGATACCTCATTCATTACACTACTTGGCCACATAACTCAAGTCGAGAATGAAATTAAAATTACAGATCTATCGGGATATTTACCGTGCATTTACCGTGATTACTGTAGTTTGCGAGTTATCGATATTTCGGTATAGATGTATGGACCATGATCACGAAGGAAATACACGGTTAGTCGTATATCGAAAACTAGCAATATAAATATAAAACAGAGAAGGATCTCCGTACTCCAGAGAATTTGTATGTATTTCACACTTTCATGATGATCGGTTCAGTAGTTACGGCGTAAAATATTGGTTTATAGATGTTTATAGTATTTGTAAAATAACTCTACAATCATAGACGATTTTTTTTTAAAATCTATGTCTACAATAAACGGCTTATTAAATGTCAATTAGTTATTAATATAACCCAAGTTCGCACTATCGCTGTCCGCCGGATGCGCCGATTATGGAACTGTTTTAAGTCAACAAAACATAACACCAAGAGAGGAAATCCGCCGGACAGCGCTATATCAGCTGTGAATGCGACCGTCGCGAGCCAGGCGGGAGTAGGGTTACCAGATGAAAAGGAGAAGAAGCCCGATGGTTCAGCGGTCCCTATTGGGATGGGTGACCGAAACTGGCAATAAAATACGAGCTCCTCCGTGCTTCGCAAGGCACGTTAAGCCGTTGGCCCCGGCTGTCATCATTGATGACAGTCATTTAGCTATGTCAGATGCTTTTAGGCAGCTTGAAAAATCTGACACCAGTGTTGGCCACTTACACACACGAAAAAACAAAACCAGGTGAGAAAATGAACAGAACGCCTGATTTACATTGAAAAATCCTGAGATTTTATTGCAGTTTGAGAATTTTTGTTTAAACGTATGTACTTGAATTTAAAAAAGTACTTAATTCGATAAATTAGTGCTGATTTTAACTTGTCTGCAATTATTAACAAGGTTGATTACCAAAAGTTTCGTTCAATGATTTTCTCTAGGTATTCGTAAGATTAATTTGCTTCTCTTGTTTTTAAAATGTACTGTATTTTATTGAAAATTCTAAAAATCTTGAGATTTCCTAAGATTTGAAAAACCGGCCGCAATCCTGAGAAGAGTCCAAAACTCCAGAAAACTCAGGACAAATCCTAAGATATGGTAACCCTAGGCGGGAGTGACATTAAATAAATAAATATTAAATATATACGGACAACTTACACAGATTGAGTTAGCGTCAAAGTAAGTTCGAGACGATACTAACTCAACGATACCATATTTTATAACAAATACATAATATATAGATAAACATAAGACCCAGGCCAATCTGAAAAAGATCATTTTCCATCTTGACCTGACCGGGGATCGAATCTCGTGTCGCATATAAGAGGGCCGTATTTCCATACAAGCGTAGTCCCCTGCTTCCTCGCCGGATAGTACAATTAGAACAATGATTTTTTACAAAAAATGTCACTATATTTAAATTGTTTTCATAATGAATTATTTAATTAAAGAGATGAACCTTCAAAAACATGAAAAGTTAGTAAGAATTTCTGTTGTGTTCAAACATTTTTTTCATTTTACGTTTTTTTCTCATATATCAGCATGGAAGAGCCATTTGGGTACGGAACCCTAAACAGACTATGAAACAAACTTTTTATTAACTGATTTAACAAGGGAGGACAAACACAAAGGAGTTTATCAATTCGACTCACAATAGGCTAGTTTCCTAAAAATATATAATTAGCCCGCCAATTAGTAATTCAAAAAAGATTGGAAACGTATTTTTTCTTTTGTCGATTGAATAAAAAATGATAAAGATATAGCCCTTTGAAATTCCGTGTGACGTCATAGTTTGCTACACTTTTTAGCAAACTTTGACGTCACAAGCCCCCATTCATAAACTTTGACGCGCTTTATCTTTTCCATTTATTGTTTAATTGACAAAAGAAAAAATACGTGTGTAATATTTTATGATTATCTAACTGACGGACTAATTGTAATGTTATTATTTTGACTAGCCTATTATGTATTACAAAGTTCAAGCTGTCTTGTGGCCTAAACGTGGATAAGACTGATAACCTCGGTTGAACGTCAATTTCACAGGAATTTAGTGTTGACTGGGTTCTCCCCATTTACTAGGCACTACTACAAGTTATCCTCATCTGTTTTGCCAATAACACAGTAAGTGCACAACTGCCAAAAAAGGAGTGTTATATTTCGCAAGAAGTCGTAGATGGACATAGGCCACCGTCAAGGATTGTCAATATGACCGGCTGGAAGCCGCCTGCAACCAGCGTCTTCCTGGTAGGTCCACATATCTCGAAAACTAGCATGTCGATTTTTTTACTTTGCTTCTAAAGCATTCTTCAATCAAATATAACCATTATATTTGATCTAAGGTACCAGTCCTTTATATCAAGGTCCTTTTTAGTCTCCACTACAGGAGCACGACCCTCTCTGTACTACTAGGGCCATACTTGGCCAGAGCAGCCAGAGGACTTGGCCTACACTGTCCACGCTGGCCAGACGGGTCGGAGAGGTCTCTTAGATGTTTATAAGCTTTGTTTAGCTTGTATTTCCTAAGTCGCCTTCTACGACATCCACGGGAAGACTTGGAGTGGTCCTATTCTACTCTGCCGGATACCACACGGCTACTTTAAAACAGCAATAAAAAACACTGCGAAAGCCCTTTATATATTTGCGCTTAATTTATTATTCTAACCATATACTCATATTTATACTTATTTATTTATTATTATGACAGAGCAACTCCGTACAATTATTTCCTTTATATGTAAGTTCGATTTCTTAACCCAGAATTTCAAAAACTGGACCCTATTAATGTCGCTCCGCTGTCCGTCTTTCTGTCTGTCACCAGGCCGTATCTCATGAGCCGTGATAGGACAGTTGAAATTTTCACAGATGATGTATTTCTGATGCCGCTAAAAAACATAATAACACTAAAAAACAGAATAAAATAAATATTTAAGCGGGCTCCCATTTATTTGCTTATTTTTGCTCGATATTAATAACGGCAACAGGTAGACGCTTGAAATATTCACAGAATATTTAATTATATATTTTCATTAAAAATAAATAATTAAATAAAAATAAAATTAATATCAACGGGGCCTGCCATGCAACAGACATGATTTTTCGCCGTTTTTATAGATAACGGTACGGAACCCTACGTGCGCGAGTCCGACTCTTTTGTATTTGTTGTAATAGCGGCAACAGAAATACATAATCAGTGAAAATTTAACTGTCTTACTATCACGGTTCATGAGATACAGCCTGGAGACAGACAGACCGACAGACAGAGGGACAGCGGAGCGATATTAATAGTGTCCCGTTTTCACCCTGTAGGTACGGAACCCTGAAAACTACAATTATTCTGTATAAGTTTGATTTCCCGTGACAGTTTCAGATTTTGCCTGTGATCACGACGAATGCAACACCGTCATCATCAAAATTTAAGAGCAACGCTCTTGTCGGTGGAGCTCCCTCCATCTTAGCCTATTCTCTGCCAGTCTTTCCACATCCTGGCACGAAACCCTTTCCACTTTTTTAAGTGTAAAATACTGTTGAGTCTCTTACGGCGTTTCGAAACGCTGGTAGTTTGTAGCTTTTGAATAATAATCCTTATCCTTACTAATATTATAAATGCGAAAGTGAGTTTGTTTGTTTATTTGTTTGTTTGTTTGTTTGTTACGCTTTCACGCCGTAACTACTGACGCGACCGGAGCCGCGGGCGAAAACTAGTTTGAATATAATTTAATAAGTATTATTTTAAATGTGAAAGAGTGCCTGAAAAGGGCTTATTTTCTGAATAAATATTTGAATCTTGAATCTGTGCCTGGGCTTTCCTCTCCCTCTCCTCCCCTCTATTTTGCCTTCTGGATGCAACACCATCCTTACTAATATTATAAATGCGAAAGTGAGTTTGTTTGTTTTTTACGCTTTCACGCCGTAACTACTGAACCGATCATCATGAAATTTTGCATAAGTTCTCTAGAGTGCGGAGAAGGACATAGGCTACCCGGGAAAAAGTACTGTTCCCGAGGGATCGACATTGACGCAGGCAGAGCCGCGGGTGAAAGCTAGTTAAAACATAAAGCCGGACAGTGTTCAATTACCTGGTAATCAAACGGAAAGCCTCTCAAAGGGGTCAACGTTTCCCACGGGGGCAATGGTTCCCGACAACCGGGACGCCTATAGGTCAGTTCATTATCATACAATGAAAACACCGGTTCTATTTTATTCATTACTGTGCATTGTATCAACTTATGCACATTACAAGTAGCTATGACGTTATTTAACATATAATTTTGATATATATAATAACAATTAACATACAGAAATAAAAGCCTAAAGCCTTCCTCAAAAAATGGACTATCGAACACAATAAGAATTTTTCAATTTGAACCAGTAGTTCCTGAGATTAGCGCGTCTAAACAAACAAACTCTTTAGCTTTATAATATTTTTATAGATGAAAAAAAACAGTTACACACACGTATACTCGTAGCAGTAATAATGACAACAGGTACGAAGCGAGAGACACACATTTAAATTAGATACGATAACAACCTCCGTGGTCCAGTGGTTAAGGCGTTTACCTGTTGACCCGGGGGTCGTGGGTTCGATTCCCACCAGAAGCATACTTTGTTTAGTTGTTTCCAGTCTGGTTAGGACATTGCAGGCTTGAATCACATGATTGTCTAATAATAAAGATGATTCCGTGCTTCGGAAGGCACGTTAAGCCGGTGGTCCCGGCTGCCATCTGGTAGTCGTTAAAGGAACCACGTCAGAGGCCGAGAGGCAGTTCCGAAGAACTCTGACACCAGGGTGTGCATGGTCGATTGACCGTGACACCTACACGAAATGATGATGATGAATTAGATACGACCTGGATAGGAGTGTATGATACATTTCGTAAGCCGTTGTATGAGTGTGCGGTAACAAAGCGGAAAGAATTCGTTCTATTGTATCGATTCTAAGAAAACGATCCGGCGCGAATTGCAGCCCATATTAATCAGTCTTTCTGCTCATATAACAAGCTATTTAGAGGCACTAATAACAGAAATCATGTCAATAGGTGATGGGGCTAGCAACCCATTACTATTTTTCAGCTACACGCCCCACTAACACTAACCGAACCGAAAAAATAATTTTGTTTCTTTCGTAATTTTCAACGCTAGCAAAAAATATATACACTACGCTAGGCTAATCCTGTCCACATGCTACATTTTAATATTTATTACTAGAATCTATACTAATATTATAAAGCTGAAGAGTTTGTTTGTTTGTTTGTTTGTTTGAACGCGCTAATATCAGGAACTACTGGTTCAAATTGGAAAATTATTTTTGTGTCGGGTAGTCCATTTATTGAGGAAGGCTTTAGGCTATAAAACATCACGCTGCGACCAATAGGAGCGAAGCATCAATAAAAAATGTTTTGAAAACGGGGGAAAATTATTCATCTATACTAATTAATTATAACAAGAGAAATTGCCGCGGACGAAGTCGCGGGCAACAGCTAGTCCTATATAAACTTGTTTCACCTAACTCTTCAAGTTGTCCCAAAATGCAGTTTATTTTTAAATATTGTTATTCTTTTTTGTCGAAAGAAAACTCCTTGGAGCGCATAAAGGACTTTATACACTAAGCCATCCAGTTGCTTTGAAATAGTTCCTTTACTATCGTTGAAGTTGGAAGTTGGATAGGTTTGAATTTTTGTTTTTCGCGTGTGTGTAAGTGGACAACACTGGTGCCAGCTTTTTCCAGTTGCCTAAAGGCATCTGACATAAATCATAATCTGTGTGATTTGTCCGTATATATTTATTTATTTATTATTATTAAAATATGAAACAGGGGGGAGGGGACAGTCTGTTCTTATTTTTTCTTACATAAGGTTAAAAATACGTGGATGTCCCCTTGTCGTTATGTATTTAACATATTTTATAACGTATTTTAACATTATGGAAGTGCTCGTACGCTTATATACTTAGTGAGAGTACACCCACTAAGCATGCGCGTACTACGTGTATGCTTAATAATTATTTCGGCCTAGTGTAAAAGCCTCCTAACCAAGCCCCGTTAATGTGGCCCGCTTGCATAATATTTCACGCCCTGATTGTATGTTACGGTTCTCGACGTACCTATTTGCAAATAAATACACTACTGGCCATTTGTAATCTTTTTATTGCATTCTCGAAATTTTCAACCAACCTAAAAAAAAGTTACTCTTCCATGCTGGTCTGGGAGAGGGAGTTCTTGGCGGGAATTCGTCATTTGATCTCTATGGGCTCCACTGAGGGCTCCACGAGGTCTCCACCTTGTCCACTGGGACCTCAGAACAACTATTCTTCTGAGACTGGGACACAGCTTTACGCTCAGGAGTGCTTTTTTTGAAATGACGACGTAAACGAGCGAAGACGAGTGTCACACTTTCAAAAATAGTAACCCAGGCAACTATTTAGTAATCTGTGCCCACGCTTTTCGGCTGCCAGGGCTGCCATCAATGACGACATCCGGGATCGATGGCAAATTCTACGCCACTTGTGATCACCCACCCCAGTGGGGACCACGCCCGGGTTGCTTTACATGCGTAAGCGCTTATAATGCGTACGCCAACTGGGACATCGAGCTCCTCAATCTATTCACCCCCGCTCAGATTCATAAAGTTAAATACATCCTCATTATAACTGTCTTCAAGGCCTGTAGACTTTTGGCATCGCGATTCATTTCCCACGGGAAGCATACTTTGTTTACTTGTTTCCAGTTTGGTTAGGACATTGCAGGCTTGAATCACCTGATTATGCACGTTCAGCTATTGGTCGCAGCTGCCATCCGGTAGTCGATAAAGGAACCACGTCAGAGGCCCAGAGGCGGTCCCGTAGAACTCTGACACCAGCCCCCGTAGCATGGCACGCGCGACAACGTTTATCGACTATCGCCATCTTGTTTTCCGTAATATCAAAGAACGAGATGTGGATAGTTTATCGCGCGATAAAAACGGCGTCGCGGGTGCCCGTATATGGCACCCGCGACGCCGTTTTTATCAGGGTGTGCAATTATGCATAGTCGACAGACCGTGTCTCCTCGAAATGATGATGATCCTTATTATAGAACTGGAGTTTGCAAACGTCAAAGACACTTACAAAAGTCTCAAAGTCAAAATGTTAAAGATGGCGGAGACAGTTGGACTATTGTATAGCCTGACGTGAATAAGTGAATATATTAGTATGAACATCACGGGTTGAATGTCAAGGACAGCATAATCGTTCACACTGAGACATCTTTGAAAGCAAGAGTTGGCGTCACTGAATAAATATAGGTACTTCATTTACATACCGCCTGCACAATAACTATAAATATACATTGTATATGGACGAATCGAATGGTGTGATTTGTTTGCGTGATTTTGAACCTCTGAATTATATTGCAATCCTGGAATCAAAATTCCTGATGAAATATAGAATTCGAAGAAAAAATCGGCCAAGTGCGAGTCGGACTCGCTCATGAAGAGTTCCGTAGCATGTAACATAATATGAAAGTTCTTGTTATATTTAAATTGATTGAATGAAAGGTAAATTGTGGTTTACGATTTATGACGTATTTAAAATCTACATAATACATAGATTTTTAAAAAATTGCGTCTCTCACATAATAGATCGTTCAAACCAATTTTCGGTGGAAGTTTGCATGGAAATGTAATAACATCATATATTTCTTTAGTTTTATCATTCTCATATTTTAGAATTTTAGGACATTTTACCACTTTGGAAGTGTCTATCGCGCAAAATATTCAGTTTGGAAAATCATTAGAAACCTCAATATCATCTTTGAAGACCTATCCATAGATATCCCACATAAAAAAATTGAGTTTCACATCCAAGTATGTACCCCCAAAATTTATTGTTTTTTCTGTTTTTGTGTGAAAATCTTGATGCGTTTCACTTACCAAGTTTCAACAGTACATAGTTTTCCGAAGAAACTATAAGTAGTTTCAGCAAAAGGGGGTGTGACATACGGACGGACAGACAGACATTCATGACGAATCCATAAGGGTTCCGTTTTTTGCCATTTGGCTACAGAACACTTAAAAGCAGCAAATCGAATAAAAAATTAGACTTCTCATACGAAGTCGCCGATCAGCTGGACGAATTTTTATGGAAGTATAATATTTTTTTGTAATTTACCTTGTTTTCATGCAATTCTGTATTCCATTAAGGATTCAGATTGCATTTCAGTGTTCAGATGTTCAAATTCACGCTGTATAATGAATCTCTTTTGCCATTGTGCAGGAATCTTTACAAATACTACAGACGCATTTTTTTTTAAATCTATAATAGAAGCATAGAAGCTCAGAATAATAACATAGAAGTATGAAGCGCAATTTTTTTTAAATCTATGACAGTAAGCATGCAAACTTCACCGTGGGCACCGTGGGTACGTTAGTACTTATATTAATTCTGTGCCATGGGCACGGTAAAGATATCTTTACCGTGCCGTGGGCGGCTGTTATCTTATCTCAACTAGATCCCATACCAAGCTGTCGTTTACACACCATCGTCATGGCATGATGTTCAGTTGGCGTGGCATTAGATCCGACGTGAGTTGGGATCGGGAGTAGTAGTATAAGAGGAATACATTTTGACTGCCTCCGTGGTCCAGTAGTTAAGGCAAACGTTTGCCTTGAGACCCGGGGATCTAAAGGCAAACGTTTGATTCCCACGGGAAACATTCTTTCATTATCATCATCATCTGGTCCTTTTAGTCTCCACTGCAGGAGCATTTTCTCTAAATCCCTCTCTGTACTACCGGAGCCATAATTGGCCGGAGCAGACAGAGGATTTGGCCTACACTCTCCTCGCTGGCCAGACGGGTTGGAGAGGTCTCATTGATGTGTATGAGCTTTGTTTAGGTTGTATTTCCTAAGTCGCCTCTTACAACCTCCACGGGAAGACTAGGAGTGGTCCTATTCTACTCTGCCGGAAACCAAACGGCTAAGCAGTTTGGTTAGGACATTGCATGCTTGAATCACCTGATTGTCTGATAATAAAGATAATTCCGTGCTTCGAAAGGCGCGTTAAGCCGTTGGTCCCGGCTGCCACCTGGTAGTCGTTAAAGGAACCACGTCAGAGGCCGAGAGGCGGTTCCGAAGAACTCTGATACCAGGGTGTGCATGGTCGATTGACCGTGACACCTACCTGATGATTTTAACTTATGTTTTGTTTTTGTTTTTCGTGTGTGTAATACTAAAATAAAATACTGCGCTCCAAAACTCAGATCATAGACGCTGGACGAAAGGCCACGGGCACGGCATATCTACTGCATGCCTGACGAGTTGTGGGCCAAACCGACCACAATATGGATCCCACAAAATCGTAAACGAAAGCGTGGAAGGCCCAGTAAAAGCCTGGTGACAGACGAACAGACAGACAGTCAGACAGACAGACAGTCAGACAGACAGACGGACAGTGGAGCGAAATTAATAGGGTCCCGTTTTTTCCCTTTGGGTACGGAACCCTAAAAACTACAAGTTACTTATGAACGGTACGGAAGTACGGAACCCTTCGTGCGCGAGTCCGACTTACACTTGGCCGGCTTTTTTTAATATTTACATCTTTAACGTAAATGACGAGTAGCAGTCACCTGTCGTGGATATATCCTTATCCTTACGGTACCTTATCCCGGTCAGGTCAAGATGGAAAATGTTCCTTGATTGGTCTGAGTCTTGGATGTTTATCCATATCGCTATTTGTCATAAAATATGGTATCGTTAAGTTAGTTTCTCATAACACAAGTCTCGAACTTAGATACATTGGAGCTAGCTCAATCTGTGTGATTTGTCCGTATATATTTATATTTTTACAAAAAGACCGTGAGGTAAATGCTTGGAGGTAAATGAAATTACTAACCCAATAGTAGAGCCCATGCTACTAAATGTGGATTTACTCGAGCGTCGTGAGGACCCATTAGACTTTAAAGATTAGGTGGTAGAAAGGAACAAAAGGTTATATGATATTTTTCATTTCACCGGTGGGGAGAGCAGCTAGGGGGTTTCAAAAATTCAAAACAAAAATAAGTCACATGAAAATACTCGAGCGCGTCTAATTAATACAAGCTGGCTTATCACATGCCAAAAATTGTGCATTAGCAATAATCTGATGATTTAACCATGACGTGTACTCCCACACGTCATGGTCATGGTCATGGGAGGGTAACAAAAGTGCAGAGAAAAAAGTCTAAAAGAATCATATATGTATCTTCGGGCGTGATCGGCTGTTTTTTTTATTATTAACGAAATAATTCAAGAATTAGGAACATATAATCTGCCGATATGCATATGTTGTAGCAAAAAAAAGCAAATAACATAACCTCATTATTAAAGTCGGATATGTGGTGGAGGCAGTTATACTGTGTCCGAGGTATCCCTCATATCTTAATCTGACGGGCTCGAGTAAATCCCAAAATCCCCTCTTGGGCTCCCCAAAAACGACGAAATCAATACTAAAGTATTGTAGGTAGTAACCCTTTTTTATACGTCCATGGTAGTAACCTACAATACTTTAGTATTGATTTCGTTCTGGGCTGATTGATTTCGTTTGACCCGCGTTATTCGAGACTCGAGCATTAGTACTTATATTAATTCTGTGACTCGAGACCAATTTACCCAAACATGTTAGGCAGGCCAAAGTGTTTCGGCCGATTTTATGCCGCAGCCGAAATTATATTTTAGCGAAACCGAAACTTCAGTCTGTCTCTAGTTACACAGGAAGTGCCAACAGTAACCCCACATGGCGAGCTCAGTTCACGTATCAATGGGCTTTATTATCGTATTACGTCAATGAGATAAAATAACACCCACTCTGTGATTTCATACTAATCGACTTCAAAAGAGGACGTTCTAGAAGACTGTGTTTTCCCTTTGGGTACGGAACCCTAAAAATGAATCCCTTTTTAATATTAGGTCACGGTATTACGTGTGAACGGCTGGACCGAACCTTCTCAGGAGAAGGTTCTTATGAAAGACAATGGGTTATTAAATTAAAAGGGTTGCACACCGAGGGTGCCAGCAGAAGTGAAAACTCATCGCGGTAGAAAGAGATTGACTAGCTCCGTGGCGCAGCGGTCAACACGCCTGCCTGCGTGCGACACGGAGTGACCGGGTTCGATCCCCGGCCAGGTCAAAATGGAAAATGATCTTTTTCAGATTGGCCTGGGTCTTGGATGTGTATCTATATATGTATTTGTTACAAAATATAGTATCGTAGTTATCTTGG
Source organism: Elegia similella (assembly GCA_947532085.1). Lineage (NCBI taxonomy): Eukaryota > Metazoa > Arthropoda > Insecta > Lepidoptera > Pyralidae > Elegia > Elegia similella. Next base: position 3,960,860 of record OX383950.1, on the reverse strand, counting down.
GGCTACCTCAATCTGTGTGATTTGTCCGTATATATTTATTTATTATTTATTACTTTGGGGCTAGCTCAATCTGTGTGATTTGTCCGTATATATTTATTTATTTATTATTTAGATATTACTTCCTCCCCTACGCCGCGCCGGCGGTCTCAGGTCACGTGTCCTGGCGCAAGTTTATTTAATACTAGCTGTTGCCCGCGGCTCCGCCCGCGTTAGTGTCGATCCCTCGGGAACAGTAGAATTTCCCGGAATCAAACATACCCTATGTCCTTCCTCGGGCCTCACACCTCCATACCAAATTTCTTTCAAATCAGTTCAATGGTTGAAGCGTAAAAAAACGACAGACAGAGTTACTTACGCATTTATAATATTAGTATTAGTATGGAAGTATGGATATTATTTATACTTCTAAGTCCAGAAATGAGAAAATTTCCATAAAACCTTTACCGTCCCATTTTACCACTTTAGGAGTGAATTTTGTCCATTTGACCCACATATATGTTTTTTAATTGTAATCGAGAACTTACATACCTATTTATTTTCATACTTCATAGTCCAGAAATGAGAAAATTTCCAAACAAACTCCCTTCTGGGGGATTTTTTTCCAGTTGACCTACACAGATCTTTTTCAATTGTAATCGTGAATTTATTTACCTATTTTCATACTTCTAAGTCTAGAAATAAGTAAATTACTATGCAATCTTTACCCCGCTATTTTACGCCTTCAGGGGAAAATATCGTCCATTTTACCTACACAGATATTTTTAATTGTAACCTAGAACTTATATACTTATTTTCATACGTCTAAGTCCAAAAATGAGAAAATTTCCATACAAAGTTTATACCGCCCACCCACCCCCATTTTACGCCTTAAGGGGGGAATTTTGCAAATTTCGTCTACCTACACACATCTTTTTTAATTTTAATCGAGAACTTATATACTCTCTTTCATACTTCTAAGTCCAGAAATGAGAAAATTCCATATAAATTTTACCCCTTTAGAAGTTAATTTCTTAATATCCTTTCTTAGCGCTCACTCACATCATTAAAAGAACCTCTGTACCAAATTTCAAGTTTCTAGGCGCAGCAGTTTCGGTTGGTTTGCGGTTTGCCCGCGCCTACGCCGCCGCCATTAGTGTCCATCCCTCAGGAACAGTTTGGACCCTTGAAGGGATGACTCAGGTCATCAATACGAACAACTTTTTCTATGGGACCAATGCTGGAAACTAAAAAAAAATTCGTCATTTCCATAAAAAAGAGTCCCACCGCCGCGCCGGGCCAGTTTGTATGGGAATGTCGAATTTTTTTTTGAGTTCCCAGCATTGTTCCCATAGGAAAAGTTGTTCATTTTGATGGTCTGAGTCACCCCTTTAAGGGTCCAAAACGATAAAAAATTCAACGTGTATATTTGCAGGCAAACTAATGCCTTGAGTTCATTCAAATGACGATAACTTTTTTTTTAATGAACCGATTTTGATGAAACAAACTTTAGATGTTTTGCTGAGTTAAGACAAAGCAATTGGTGAAAGTTTGAAGTAAATCGGTTCAGTATTTTCGGAGATAATCGTGATCATACATACAGACAGACAGACAGACAGACAGACAGACAGACAGACAGACAGACAGACAGACAGACAAGAAATTCGAAAAAATTTTTTTTGCTTTCTATTATAATTTTTAAGTGTCCCTCTATCCATTTCAGTCAAAAATTCTAAATGTACAGACAAAATATTTTTACTGTTTTATTATATGTATAGATATAGATTTACCCATCACAAAAACTGCACAATGCTGCTAAAGAAGTTTTCACATAAAAATATTAAGAAAACTTAATGATCTCATTAACCTTTAAACGTAACCGTAGCATCCAGCCGTTTGAGACAGTTGCCGTCTATAGTTAAGGGCCCATACTACCTCACACTGCTTTGCAAGATTGACTGTTATATCAGTAATAATTAAATACTCAAATTGAAATAAAAATGCAGCAAAGTTCAGGACTAACTCTGGTAACTATATGACTCAAAAACACGATTGCGTTAAATTTTCTCGATAGAAAAAAATTGCAAAGTTGCCTCCAAATCACGTCTAATTTACTCGGTATATAGCATTATTCATCAAATACATTGAAATTAACCTTGAAACTTTTGATTATTATTGCATTACAGATAAGGCAGCCATCATATGTTTTGCTTTTTCGAATAACCCTTGAATATTCCTAAAAAACGAAAATATCCAAAGTAGCCAACGCGTTTAGACCATCCGCATTTGTATGGCCACGCCGCCTGGCATATGTCGGGCTCTTAAGACATCTATATAATAAGTGTTTTTTTCCTTAGTTAAGACAAAGCAACGTCTGTCAGGATCTCGAGAGAATTAAAAAATAGGTATTCGTAAAATCTATTGCTGTCGCGCTGTGTGCCCAAACAAACCCCGCAGAGTGCGATAGAGACAACTGCAGCTCGGACCGAAAATACCTATGAAAATTACACAAAATTAACGCTTCGTAGTCTCCCGATTTCTTCTCCAAAACTTAACCGATTTAATTTCTTTTTCAATAAAAAAAAAAATATAAGCTTGTGTTACTATGTTTTCTATTTCTAATATAATCGCGTCAAATTTGTTTTCTTGATATTTGAACACAACGGAAATTCTTACTAATTTTTCAGGTTTTTGTCACAATCGATCTTCATCTTTAAAGGAAGAGTTAAGAAACACTTACGCGAGATGTAGGTAAATAATTTACAGTATTATTTTTTTTCTTTTCTTCTATTTGGCCCTTAAACTAGATTCCGAAGCTTATTATAGCCAGTATCGAGTTATTTTTCGAGTTATTCTTGCTTGTATATCAACGAAATCATGGTGTAATTCATTTTGCTCATCATCATTTCGTGTAGGTGTCACGGTCAATCGACCATGCACACCCTGGTGTCAGAGTTCTTCGGAACCGCCTCTCGGCCTCTGACGTGGTTCCTTTAACGACTACCAGATGGCAGCCGGAACCACCGGCTTAACGTGCCTTCCGAAGCACGGAATCATCTTTATTATCAGACAATCAGGTGATTCAAGCCTGCAGTGTCCTAACCAAACTGGAAACAACTAAACAAAGTATGCTTCCGGTGGGAATCGAACCCACGACCCCCGGGTCAACAGGCAAACGCCTTAACCACTGGACCACGGAGGTTGTTGTTGTTGTTAGGTTGTTGATTCATTTCCACGGAATAATAAACCTCATGGAAGGGACGTGTAGGCGTGGCCCGCGTGCCGCAGTTAAGCACAGCGAGTCTTAACCAGGCTCAATTGCTCTGTTGTTGCTGGTGTGGCGCGACGTGTGGCTGCCGGTGTGTTACTTTGCATGTTTCTTAAAAAACTCTTATAAAATACTCGATGCTCTATCCTTGAGTGCAAAAACAATAGTAGTACTAAGAACTTACTACGATCAGGTGTTTCTTATCATCAATAAGTCGCTATTTACTCTGTATTTCATAAATTTGTTTTAGTATTAACCTCTGTCTATTTAATTGAAAATAAATATTAGAGTAAATAAAAAATTACACGTATGCCTATTGAGATAAAGTCTAAAATTGTATGATGCCTCGACCATGTACGCCATCTAGTGGCGAGTGGTAGAATCAGAAATTACGACACAAGGCGAAGTAAGCCATTCTATTTAATAGGGTTGTGATATCATCGAATATCGATTTGTAAAAGTATTAATTTTTGAATTATATATGCACACGCTTTTTATTGTCACTGTGTACTGGATAATTTAACTTCAATATAGTTGACGTTATTAACGTACCAGCTTTCGCCCGCGGCTCCACCTGCGTCAATGTCGATCCCTCGGGAATAGTACGTTTTTCCCGGGATAAAAGGTAGCCTATGTCCTTCTCCGCACTCCAGAGAACTTGTATGCAAAGTTTCATGATGAATGGTTCAGTAGTTACGGCGTTAAAGCGTAACTAACAAACAAATAAGCAAACAAACAAACTCACTTTCGCATTTATAATATTAGTAAGGATAATACTTAAAATTTAAGACTAAACCTACAAAACATTTACAAGCAAAAAGGCCCGGCAGTTCGTTGCCCTACAATGCTCAGAAGGCTGGCAGCATTGCCACGATAGATGGTAATGCTGATTTTTGTGCAAGGCCAGTCCTGGTCAAAGAAAACATCTACTGACTTCCAGGCGAAAGTCAGTTGATGTTTCCTGTTATATATTATTTTAATAAATAAAACTAAAAATTGATTAAATCTTAAATAAAAACCTACCTATAAATATAATCATATTCGTTCATTTATAATATAAAATACAGATAAAAAATGTATAATATAATAATGTTTCCGAGAAACCGCTATTGAAACTAGTTTGTCTTGAATTCTATAGAATAAACTAATTTGGCCTAGGATGAACAGATTTTAAATATTCATCATCATTTCGAGTAGGTGTCACGGTCAATCGACCATGCACACCCTAGTGTCAGAGTTCTTCGGAACCGCCTCTCGGCCTCTGACGTGGTTCCTTTAACGACTACCAGATGGCAGCCGGGACCACCGGCTTAACGTGCCTTCCGAAGCACGGAATCATCTTTATTATCAGACAATCAGGTGATTCAAGCCTGCAATGTCATAACCAAACTGGAAACAACTAAACAAAGTATGCTTCCGGTGGGAATTGAACCCACGACCCCCGGGTCAACAGGCAAAGCCTTAACCACTAGACCACGGAGGCTGTTAATTATTTTTATATATTATTTTAAATATTGTTTAATTATTTATGGTTTAAGGGGTAAGGGGTTTAAGGGGTAAAATAATAAAATATAAGAAATAATGAACAAATCAAACAGATTGAGCCAAAGTAAGTTCAAGACTTGTGTAATGGGATACTAACTCAACGATCCTATATTTTATAATCAACTAGCTTTAGCCCGCGTCTTCGCCCGCGTCAATATCTGGGATAGTACTTTTTACGTAACAAATAAACTCACTTTCGCATTTATAATATCAGTTTATAATATTAGTAAGGATAGATAATATAGATAAACATCCAAGTCCCACGTCAAATTTGAAAAATATCATTTTCCATCTTGACCTGACCGGGTTTCGAACCCGGGACCACTCGTGTCGCAGGCTGGCATGTTAACTACTGCCCCACAGAGTTCGACTGAAGTCGGTCAGTATAGATCACAACAGTGAGGTCATTTTTAGAAACCAAGATGGCGAATGCTACTTTTCAACAATAATTATTGAATTACAATGAATTAACACCAATTTTAGAATCGATCGATTTCCTAGCGTCATTAGCAAAAAGATATGAACCCAATCCCTATTTGAGTAGCAATGACATTATTGATAAAACATTCTAGAAGAATAAATAATGGAGTTCAAATTGAAACCTTAAATCTTAGTGAATAGGGTGTAAAATTGTGTACAACTTTTAAGTACGACATCTTTTGGCGAATAGCTGAACTAAGTAGTCTGAGATCGTTAAAAGCACATTGAAAGAAGCCGACGTAGCATATGCACGCTGTCATAAAAACCACAAAGTGTTATTGCTTAATTCTACTTTATGGCGCAAGAAATAAGGTTTTTCTTTTTGTAATGCAAACTGATTGTTATTTCTTTGTGATTCCAAGAAATTATAAGCTTTCTTATTCGTTAAATTTCAGTGTGCGTAAAATGTTATTGTGTGAGTTTGGCGACAGTGGTTTTCAAGAAAAATATATGCTATGTCCCTTCCTCTTGTTTTTTAAATTCCGTGTTCATTTCGCTGATTTTGACGGAGCTCTGGCGACAATTCCCACGGATCCAGCTACGCCTGCGAAGCTTCGCGCAGGTTTCGTCCCTGAGCGTTGCTCCTCTTAAGAGTACGGACGTCGAGCCGGCGTGAGGTTATCCTCCGCCATGCGCTTGGAAGCTGCGGGGGCCCTCCAAAACTCGGTGGGCCAGAGCTGCTGCTGCAGACGTGAAAGCCTCCTGGATGTGCGTGGCTGTAGCCTGCAAGAGCCGGCTCACTCCTCGGATGCCGGATCGTGTCGCGACCAACAGTCCGTTCCTACAGTCTTTTGTATGGGTGTTTATAATTATACGTTCAGGTCACAATCCACTGGCTTGATCATAAACGACGCAACGAGGCGAGCAAACACCAGCCCGCTAAGTAAATCTCACTACAGCCGCATCATGACACTCTATTTTAGTTATTCCACACTTTGTTCATAAACATGGGCATTTATAACACCAAATTACACCGATTTCACATTATAAAGTCTACTAGAAGCAATTTGCAAAACAAATCTAAAACAAAACAAAAGCCGTGCAGTTCGCCGAAATTCCCGCCAGGAACTCCATCGTATTTCTTTTCTACTTTAATATAAGTTTTTTTTTTTTTCATTTATGAACACGCCAGTCTGCCTTTTGTAATAAATTCTCCTCCCACAGGCCTACTGAAAGAGATTTCGTAAGAAATAACTAATGCCTTTGTACTCATTTCTATTATGTTTTCTCTTGTGACCTTGTTTGTGTACATAATTAAAAAAATATGTACCAACGTTTTGATAGTGGTCACTTCAAAGAAGGAACCGCTTACTAAATAGATGCTTCAAAGTAATGCATTTTGAAGTAACTTCAAAAAATAGGTAGGTACGAAATGTATTTTGAAGCGACTATCAAAACTAGGGTTGCCAACTATAATATACCGTTAAATATATTATATATAATAAAAATATATAACACCGTTTTTCACTGCATTATACTTTTTACTGTTGAAAAAAATAAAGTATACAAAATACTGTTTTCAACATCAAAATGCTTAACACTTTTTTTATTTAGTCAGATGCCAGAGGGCGCTCAGTGCAGCGCAGCCACAAACAAATCACAACAATGAAGTTTCTGTATTTACAACATTAAACAAAATAATGCTCATTTCTTATAAAAAAAAATGGCAACCCTAATCAAAACGTTGTTCACAAAGTTAGAGACGCAATTTTTTTTTAAATCTGTGAAGTTAGCAAATAGGCCGGCAGAGCCACGCGGAGCAGAGGCCTGACTGAGTCACACACAAACATCTAACTCTTTGATAACGTCTCTATTAAAATGTAATTACTTAGCGTTTTTCGGAAATGTTTACTTATGAAAATGTGAATATAGGATCTTCCATGCTGGTCTGGGATAAAAGAAAACACGTAGAATGTGCCAGGTCAAGGGAATGGGTGAATGGGGATGCGGCTAACAAGCTATCACTATTTTGATTCCGTTTTCCACCTTTACGCCCATACGCTAAACATGGCCTTTCGGTCTTATGACTTTAGGCCCTGTCTACCCCGTAAGGGATAAAGACGTGATAATATGTATGGTAACATAAGGCGATAGGTATCTACGTAGATAAAAGCAAAACGCTAGTTTCGAATGTACGTCAAAAGGCACGTTAAGCCGTTAATCCACAGTGCCATTATTAGGTAGCGGTTGTTAACAACAATACTTGATAAGTCTGCAGCAATGGCCACTAACACAGAAAAAGTAAATAAACATAATTCGATGATTACGTCTTTAACGGTGAGGTCAAGGTCAGGGATGTCATCCTGAACTTGGCCGGTAGTTAATGGTATGACATCGGACACGCGCGTCCGGCCTTCCGAGCTGCTACTTGCTTTCCCCCATTCATCCGAGTAAGTACTATCCCTATACCTTCATTTCCTTCCCAGATTTATCAAATTACTATCCTTCCTCAGCTTAAAAATACCGGTAGGACATTATTGGTACCACGGGTCAAAAATCTGTTTTTGATGGCCAGCAGTGTCGCCATCTTAAGAAGCCAATAAAACCGCACTCGCTAACCCGTCTGCCAAGCGTGTCCTCGAAATCCCATAACTGTCTCCGTGGTCCAGTAGTTAAGGCGTTTACGTGTAGACCCGGGGGCTGTGGGTTTGATTCCCACGGGAAGCATACTTCGTTTAGTTGTTTCCAGTTTGGTTAGGACATTGCAGGCTTGAATCACCTGATTGTCTGATAATTAAAATTCCGTGCTTCAGAAGGCATGTTATTCCGAACAAATCTGACACCAGGGTGTGCACGAAATGATGATGATGGAACGGAAAATCCTTGGGAGAGGCTTCTGTCCGGCAGTGGACTTCTTGTGGCTAAAGAATGACGTCTAACTAAAACTAGAGACACAATGTTGGTAAAAGATCTTATAATGGCGTAGTGAGTTGCAAAATTAGATATTCACGAATATTTATAAATATCGTGTGTATACTAACTATTGTAGAAAGCATTGGAGTAAAATTAGAAATGGTTTCATTCAACCCGACGTACACAATCGCTTGTTGTCGATGATTGTACGTGTAACTACTTACTACATAATAATGTAAAATGAAACAATCAAGGACGAAGTTAATTAAAAAGTAATACTGCATCAATGGAGCAATATTCTCATGCAAACGAGCATAAAGAATTTTTAATCACCAATACAATACTTTACGATTTTGTAAATACATAATAAAGTCATCACCCCAAAATAACGGTATGCACTTGTCCATGAAATTAAAAAATAACTTACCGCCATTATGTCGTTTCCTTCAAAAATCCACAAAAGCCTCAGACAAAAGCTTTCCAATGAAAAAGTCACTTGCGTAACCACTAAACTTAAAAATAAACTTCGCACTCACGTAAATACACTGAATATTTTTTATTTATTATTAAAATGTATTTAAAATAATAACACGACAATATTTTCGCATGTGAACAATTAATAGTGTTTCATTTTATTAAAGCACTTTCATTTTTATTCTTATAATTCCAGCCAGTGCGTGCGTAGCGCGCGTTCGGAACAATTCGAAATTATTTTGGAATGAGGTGACGCGAAGCGGGCGCGAGCGCTGTTGGTTTAGTGACGTCACTGAACCGGTTAATTTTTTGCGTCTCGTTTGTCTGACGGTCAACCCCGGTCAGCGCTTCAAGCGGCTTGAAAATACTAGAAACTTCGGTAATAGCATTATTTTATTTTCGAAAATTATATCATCTAAATGAAGCGAGGGATTTATTACTAGTATACGTCACACACATGTCACTCTAAGTAAAAAATATTTTGTTTTATATGTACACAATAACCACGTTTCTATTCCTTACGGAGTAAACAAACACTAGTGCCTACCAAAGACTGCTAGGCTCGTCACGTATTGAAATTCATAATCCCTCAGCTAATTGCTCATTTCCTGGATCGCTCTAAATCTGTGCGATATCATAGGGTACATTATTATGTATGATTAGCTGATGCCCGCGACTTCGTCCGCGGCAATTTCTGTTAATTATTTATTAATTCGTTTTTTTATTAGTATATAGTATAGATGTATTATATAGTAAGTATAGATGAATAATTTTCCCCCGTTTTCGAAACAGTTTTTATTGATGCTTCACTCTTATTGGTCGCAGCGTGATGTTTTATAGCCTAAATCCTTCCTCAATAAATGGACTATCCAACACAAACAGAATTTTCTAATTTGGACCAGTAGTTCCTGAGATTAGCACGTTCAAATAAACAAACTCTTCAGCTTTATAATATTAGTATACATACATACGTCTTTTTCCCTTGCGGGGTAGACAGCGCCCCGGTCTTTAAGACCTAAAAGCGACGTTTAGCCTACTTATATGATTCGTCAGATTTGCCCATTCCCTCGATCGGCTTTTACGGTCTACGCGGGAAGAGAAGCAGCTGGTACATTCTACGTATTTTTTCTTTTCTCCCAGACCAGCATGGAAGATATGAATGATGTATGCTACAAATAACGAAATATGAGGTATCCTGAAGACGAACTAGGAAAATTAACATAAATGTCGGCGCTTCTACACATTATGATTTACTTGTTATTATCAAGCCCGTATTGAGGAAGGGCTATATGTCCAAGGCTATATGTAATTAGGGTAACCATATAGGAATTTGAAAAAAACCTGGCAAAAAGCCGGACATTTCGATAATAGTCCGGACTTTTTTGGAAACATTAACCACCTAGATTAGTTCAGTGCTATGGTTAGCATGGTAGGCAGGCAGACGCTCGCATTGCGAGGGGGGTATGATGCGGCCGGGGATTGTTCGCCTTAAAAAAATATAAAAAAAAGTTTTATTAGTCATATTCCATAAATCCGGACAAATTAAAGAACCGGACAAAGTCCGGACAAGAGTCTAAAAGTCCGGACATGTCCGGACTAATCCGGACGGATGGTAACCCTATATGTAATACAACTCTGTATTTATCACGTACGAAATAGGGTTTTCATACTCAACATTTCCGTGAATTAATAATCTTCTTATAAGTATTCTAACTAGCTGTTGCCCGCGACTTCGTCCGTGGCAATTTCTGTTATTATGATTAATTAGTAGGTACCAAAGAACTCTGACACCAGGGTGTGCATGGTCGATTGACCGTGACACCTACTCGAAATGATGATGATGAGTAGGTACCTATAGATGTATAATTTTCCCCCGTTTTCAAAACATTTTTTATTGATGCTTCGCTCTTGTTGCTCGCAGCGTGATGTTTTATAGCCTAAAGCCTTCCTCAATAAATGGACTATCCATCACAAAAAGAATTTTCCAATTTGAACCAGTAGTTCCAGAGATTAGCGCGTTCAAACAAACAAACTCTCCAGCATTATAATATTAGTATAGATTGTAATTAATAACACCTTTAGGTACGTTAGACACGATGGAGATATGTTCAACCATGTCTAACTTTTTGCTCCGTGGCGCAGCGGTCAACACGCCAGCCTGCGACACGGAGTGACCGGGTTCCATCCCCGGCCAGGTCAAGATGGAAAATGATCTTTTTCAGATTGGCCTGGGTCTTGGATGTTTATCTATATATGTATTTGTTATAAAATATAGTATCGTTGAGTTAGTGTCCCTACCAAAGACTGCTAGGCTCGTCACGTATTGAAATTCATAATCCCTCAGCTTATAACACAAGTCTCGAACTTACTTTGGGGCTAGCTCAATCTGTGTGATTTGTCCGTATATATTTATATAATACTAGCTGTTGCCCGCGGCTCCGCCCGCGTTAGTGTCGATCCCACGGGAACAGTAGAATTTCCCGGAATCAAACATACCCTATGTCCTTCCTCGGGCCTCACATCTTCATACCAAATTTCATCCAAATCAGTTCAATGGTTGAAGCGTAAAAAAACGACAGACAGAGTTACTTTCGCATTTATAATATTAGTATTAGTATGGAAGTACGGATATTATTTATACTTCTAAGTCCAGAAATGAGAAAATTTCCAAAAAATCTTTACCCTCCCACTTTACCCCTTTAGGAGTGAATTTTGTCCATTTCACCCACATACCTATATGTTTTTTAATTGTAATCGAGAACTTACATACCTATTTATTTTCATACTTCATAGTCCAGAAATGAGAAAATTTCCAAACAAACTTTACCTTTCTGGGGGATTTTTTTCCAGTTGACCTACACAGATCTTTTTCAATTGTAATCGTGAATTTATTTATCTATTTTCATACTTCTAAGTCTAGAAATAAGTAAATTCCTATACAATCTTGACCACGCTATTTTACCCCTTCAGGGGAAAATATCGTCTATTTTACCTACACAGATATTTTTAATTGTAACCTAGAACTTATATACTTAGTTTCATAGGTCTAAGTCCAGAAATGAGAAAATTTCCATACAAAGTTTATACCACCCACCCAACCCCATCTTACCCCTTAAGGGGGGAATTTTGCAAATTTCATCTGCCTACACACATCTTTTTTAATTTTAATCGAGAACTTATATACCTACTTTCATACTTCTAAGTCCAGAAATGAGAAAATTCCATATAAATTTTACCCCTTTAGAAGTTAAATTTCTTAAAAATCCTTTCTTAGCGCTCACTCACATCATTAAAAGAACCCCTGTACCAAATTTCAAGTTTCTATGCGCTGTAGTTTCGGTTGGTTTGCCGTTTGCCCGCGGCTACGCCGCCGCCGTTAGTGTCCATCCCTCAGGAACAGTTTGGACCCTTAAAGGGGTGACTCAGGTCATCAATATGAACAACTTTTTCAACGGGGCCAATGCTGGGATCTCAAAAAAAAAATATCGTCATTTCCATAAAAAAAAGAGTCCCGCCGCTCGGCCAGTTTTTTATGGGAATGTCGAATTTTATTTTGAGTTCCCAGCATTGTTCCCATAGGAAAAGTTGTTCATTTTGATGGTCTGAGTCACCCCTTTAAGGGTCCAAAACGATAAAAAATTCACCGTGTATATTTGCAGGCAAACTAATGCCTTAAGTTCATTCAAATGACGATAACTTTTTTTTAATGAACCGATTTTGATAAAACAAACTTTAGATGTTTTGCTGAGTTAAAACAAAGCAATTGGTGAAAGTTTGAAGTAAATCGGTTCAGTATTTTCGGAGATAATCGTGATCATACATACAGACAGACAGACAGACAGACAAAAAATTCGAAAAAAAATTTTTGGCTTTCTATTATTCTTTTTAAGTGTCCCTCTATCCATTTCAGTCAAAAATTCTAAATGTACAGACAAAATATTTTTACTGTTTTATTATATGTATTATTATATGTATATATGTATAGATTTATAAACTTACTGCGGCGTCCCATCTCGTCAGAGACTGAATTCATTAAAGTGTAATAAGTAGGCTTTTTAACTCCAAAAACCGGCCAAGTGCGAGTCGGACTCCCACACGAATGGTTCCTTACCGTTACCTATCTGTAAAACCGGCCAAGTGCGAGTCGGACTCCCACACGAATGGTTCCTTACCGTTACCTATCTGTAAAACCGGCCAAGTGCGAGTCGGACTCCCACACGAATGGTTCCTTACCGTTACCTATCTGTAAAACCGGCCAAGTGCGAGTCGGACTCCCACACGAATGGTTCCTTACCGTTACCTATCTGTAAAACCGGCCAAGTGCGAGTCGGACTCCCACACGAATGGTTCCTTACCGTTACCTATCTGTAAAACCGGCCAAGTGCGAGTCGGACTCCCACACGAATGGTTCCTTACCGTTACCTATCTGTAAAACCGGCCAAGTGCGAGTCGGACTCCCACACGAATGGTTCCTTACCGTTACCTATCTGTAAAACCGGCCAAGTGCGAGTCGGACTCCCACACGAATGGTTCCTTACCGTTACCTATCTGTAAAACCGGCCAAGTGCGAGTCGGACTCCCACACGAATGGTTCCTTACCGTTACCTATCTGTGAAATCGGCCAAGTGCGAGTCGGACTCCCACACGAATGGTTCCTTACCGTTACCTATCTGTAAAACCGGCCAAGTGCGAGTCGGACTCCCACACGAATGGTTCCTTACCGTTACCTATCTGTGAAATCGGCCAAGTGCGAGTCGGACTCGCACGAAGGGTTCCATACTGTTATCTATAAAAACGGCAAAATAGTCATGTCTGTTGCATGGCCCTCCTTTAATATTAATTTTATAGAATTAACTATTTTTAAAGTGAATATATAACTAAATATTCTGTAAATATTTCACGCGTCTACCTGTTGCCGTTATCAATATCGAGCAGAAACAAGCAAAAAAATCACGTTTCTTGTATAGGAGCCCCCTTAAATATTTATTTCATTCTATTTTTTAGTATTTGATGTTATAGCGGCAACAGAAATACATTATATGTGAAAATTTCAACCTTTTATCACGGTTCATGAGATACAGCCTGGTGACAGACGGACGGAAAGCGGAGTGACATTAATAGGGTCCCGTTTTTACCCTTCGGGTACGGGACCCTAAAAACTGGACCGAATTTGTAAATTCTTTAACCAGTAGAAAGCTACTTTATCAGCGAGTAGGTAACATTATTTACAGTGCTCTATGACTTACATTATCAGTCATGAACTCATGACCACTGACTTTGAACTTTATAATCATTTGTATCAACAATACTTAATCAATGAGTCACCCTCACCCGATAAGTACAGTTACACTTACACTACAATATAATTGTTTCTAGAAATTAACAAACAGTAATTTACTAATGATATTATTAATGATACCTACTTAATTTTATCATCATCATCATTACTAGCTAGCATAGGCTAGCTCCGTGGCGCAGCGGTCAACAGTCAACACGCCAGCCTGCGATACGAGAGTGCCCGGTTTCGATCCCTGGCCAGAAAATGATCTTTTTTTAGATTGGCCTGGGTCTTGGATGTTTATCTATATATGTATTTGTTAATAAATACTATATTTTATAACAAATACATATATAGATAAATATTTTGAGAAAAACGTTGAGTTAGTATCCCATAACACAAGTCTCGATCTTACTTTGGGGCTAGCTCAATCTGTGTGATTTGTCCGTATATATTTATTTATTTCTAAATTTATTACTGCTGGACAAGGGCCTGTCTCAACGATTCCTCGTTCCATGGGAGGATATTACTATTTTCAATCTAATAGCTGAGAGAGTTAGGTCCACTCACGGGGTCCACTACACTGTAAAAAACAATATTAAGCTGTTTTTCACTACATTATACTTTTTACTGTTGAACAAAAATAAACTAGGTATACAAAATACTGTTTTCAGCATTAAACTGCTTAACACTTTTTTTTTTTTAGTCAGAGGCCATAGAAGCTCTAAAAATATGTATTCAAAACATTAAATAAATAAAAAACTGTAGGTACATTTTTCTAAAATACTGTTTAATATTCTTCTCAGAGTTAAATATACTTATTTTTCGTAAAAAAAAAAAGTTGGCAACCCTAGAGAGAGTAGACCTCTTTTCTTGTTTTCTGAAGGAATTTACAATTATACTCGTAGCATTATTTATTTTATGTTACTCGTAATAAGGTTTGATATAATTGCTTGTCTATCGTATTGATAAGAAACTGTAAAGATAGAATTAAGCTGTGATAAATAAATATTAGACGCACACATGAACGATTGGCAGACTGTGGCCCTTGACAGGGACACTTGGAAACAGAAAGGGGAGGCCTTTGCCCAGTAGTGGGACAAAAAAGCAGGCTAAAAAAAAATATATATATACTCACCACGCTTGGCAGGCGAGTTGGCTAGTGCAGTTTTTTGGCTTCTTGTTCTTCCAACGCTGCTGCCCCTCGTAAGCATTTTTTGGCTGGGGAACGATAAGAATTTGTTGTTTTTGCGAAGAGAATGAAAGGTATTGGGATACCGCTCACTCTGATGAATGGGGGAAAAGCAAGTAGCAGGCCAGGCAGCTCGGGAGGCCGGGCGCGCGTTCCTGCAACCACCGGATAGGCAGTTGAGGATCTTAATTAATTGTTTGTTTTTCCTACAGGAAACCTACAGGTTTCCACTTTCCGTCCGTTTCTGCGAGAAGGAAATGGAAATACCATGATATATCTATTTTACGACATAAAAGTGCTCTACACTGAGTTTTTCAGGATACGACATAAAAGTGGGCTGTGTTCTCAGGCGCGGTTTTTCGAGTTCATATTTAGTATGTATGGATATACTATGTATGTATACCTAAAGGCCAGGGAGTGCCATTCTCAACTAACTGTCCGGTGGTTGCAGATATGGCCACGAGTACACGCACCCGGCTCCCCGAGTTGCTGCTTCATCATCATCAGGTCTTTTTAGTCTCCACTGCAGGAGCATGACCCTCTCTGTACTACCGGAGCCATACTTGGTCATAGCAGACAGAGGATTCTTTTTCGGGACTTTTGTGGCTGAAATGAACTGCTTCTTACTCATCCCTAATTCATCCGAGTCAGTATTATTCTTAATACCCTTATCCCGTTCCCCAAACCCAATAAACTTCTACCCTTCCTTCACTTTAAAACGGTTTCGATGGGCTGCAGCGTCGGAACCGGTATTTATAAGTTACATAAACTGCGCTCATCAACTCGTTTGCCAGTGTGGTGAGTACGGCAATATCCGCCCATGGAATGAAGAATCCTTTGGAGGGGCATTGGTCCAGCAGTGGACATTTACGGCTGTATATGTATACCAGGATTATCTTATCTCTATGATATATATATCTATGCGTTTCTTTATTCCACTGCCAATTTCTAACTGCCTTAGCGGATTTGGACGTATGGGGCATCGTTTGAGTCCTTACCTTACCTTGGCCGTCGTTTTCTTGACGTCTTATAAATCGATAAACGCCAGCTGCACGCACGAAAATGTGTCACGTTACATGTGAAAGCGAGAGCAGGGAACACACGATAGAGAGGCACGACCACAACCGACCTTTACCTTAGCGTTCGGCTTGTGACGTATCTATTTCTCTTCTACCCTTATCATGTAAAATTATTGGCAAATTAATATGATAACGTGCTTCGGAAGGCACGTTAAGCCGTTGGTCCCGACTACCAGAGAGGCCGAGAGGCGGTTCCGAAGATCTCTGACACCAGTGTGCATGGTTGATTGACCGTGTCACCTACACGAAGTGATGATGATTTTCAAATTATTTACAGACAGCCAATTTTTTATATTTTTGCACAGAAAAGGCTTGTCAGAAGTGAAGTCTTTTGGTTTTCCAAGATGGCTGCTCAAGGTTGTCGAATTTACCTCAGAACGATAACTAAAGCATTTTACACTGAATACAGCCTTACACGAAAACCACGTTAGTACCTCCTATTACCTACTTATTCAGTGGTAAAACGACTTTCAATTTTAAAAAATCGTATTCAATTCCATCCGCCCGTTTTTTGCCTAAGATACCACAGACACACCCACAGACAGACAAAGGCTTGAAACTTATAATAAATTTATTACTTCTCTTTTGGCGGAGGTCTACATCGCTGCAAGCGCTTGATTGCCACAATACGGAGGTGTGTGCGGAGGCTTGTCATGACGTCACACGTCGGTGTGCGTAACCTGACTAAAATAAACCATTCTCTACTCAGCGAACTTCATTTTACATTCAACCTATTATGACTCTTCGTCCATGGGCAATAGAGGATATTTTCAAGTGTATAATAGATATGGTAGTAGTGTTTTATTCGTTTTTTAATTTTCAAGGGATTATGCACTATAATACAAGGAGATAAAGCTTATTTGGTGTTGTAGGGTTAATGTTGTTTATTTTTTAAATTCTTTCGGTTTTTATAAGACGAATCCCGATGACCACACGGGGTGCGGGAAGGGTCAGGTGACTATAAGTATACATATATCGAACGTACTTCTAGAAAAACATGTAAAAAATGTTATACATACATAGTATCACGTTTACGTACGTTTTTAGGGTTCCGTACCCAAAGGGTAAAAATGGGACCCTATTCATATCGCTCCGTTGTCCGTCTGTCACCAGTCTGTATCACAAGACCGGTGATAGTTAGACAGGTGAAAGTTTCACAGATGATAGATAGATAGAAACCCTTTTTTGCACATAGAAAAAAATAAACAAAAAATTACAAACTTAACTTAGTGATAGGAAAATGCGCAAAAGGCATGATGTATTTCTGTTGCCGCTGTAACAACAATACTAAAAAATAGAAAAATAAATATTTAAGGGGGCTCCCATACAACAAACGTGATTGTTTTATAATTAAATTATTTATTTTTAAAGAAAATATATAACTTAATATGCTGTCTGTTTCAAGCGTCTACCTGTTGCCGTTTTACGTAAATATCGAGCAAAAATAAGCATAAAACCGTTTCACGCCCAATCAGTCTGGCGACAGAGGGACAGACAGACGGACAGACAGGCAGACAGACATACAGATGGACAGCGGAGCGATATTAACGGGTACGGAACCCTAAATATCCTCATCCGAGAGATGTCCATTTTTTACGGACATCTTAAAAGAAGAAGTGAACACCATGTTGTACAGATCGCACTAGATCTACCTGAACTGAAGAAAGGTAGAGGCCGCCCGCCATTAAGAGGAAACACTGCGCTCGAGAGAATTGAAAATAGGAGTTTATAAAATATATTGCCGTCGCGCCGTGCCCAAATAACCCCCGCAGAGTGCGATAGAGACAACTGCAGCTTGGACCGAAAATACCTATGAAAATTATCGTAGTCCCCTGATTTCGTCTTTTAAACTTAACCGATTTAATTTTTAATTACAAATTTAAAATAAGATATGGCTATGTTTCTATGTTTTCTTTTTCCAATATAAGTAGGTATAATTGCGTCAAATTTGTTTTCTTGATGTTTGAACACAACGGAAATTCTTACCAATTTTACAAATTTTTGAAGGTTCATATCCCTTTTAATAATGCAATTTAGAAAAAAAAATTAAACATAGTGACATGCTAATATATCGATAAATATTTTTGGTAATAAATCATTGCTCTACTGGTACTATCTGGCGAGGAATCCGGGGACTACGCTTGCATGGAAATACGGCTCTACGATTTCCTCATACAAAGAGACCTCAAGGAAGCCTGTAAAAATTTCAACAGTCTATCACGGTTCATGAGATACAGCCTTGTGACAGACGGACAGCGGAGCGATATTTATAGGGTCCCGTTTTTACCCTTTGGGTACGGAACCCTAAAAACGTAGAATTTGCCAGCTGCTTCTCTTCCCGCGCAGATCGTAAAATCCGATTGAGGGAACTGGTAAAATCTGAGGAATCATGTTAATATGCGATGTGGCTAGCGACCTCTTACTATTTTGATTCCGTTTTTACCCTTTGAGAACCCTAAAAAGTAAAAGTTACAATAGGTACCTTAATCTTACAGCATCCACTCGAGCGAAGTCGCGGAGACAAAATTTTTACCTATGTAATCTTATCTCTCCTTAGACAAAGAACATTATTGTTTTGTACCTTCATGGGCCCACTCATCATCATCATCAGGTCTTTTTAGTCTCCACTGCAGGAGCATGACCCTCTGTACTACCGGAGCCATACTCGGCCAGAGCAGACAGAGGATTTGGCCTACACTCGCTGGCCACACGGGTTGGAGAGGTACGAGTATGTATGTATCTGGGTCTACTCAAGGATATATTATCCTTGGGATAATTATAGGTAACTAGCTGTTGCCCGCGGCTGTGTCAATCCCTCGGGAAACAATAAAATTTTCTGAAATTAAATCTGAAATTGTCCTTCCCCGGGCCTCAAACTACCTCCATACCAAAAATCCAAATTGGTTAAATGTTTGAAGCGTGAAAAGAAGACAGACAGAGTTACTTTCGCATTTATAATATTAGTACGGATAAATAATACAAACCAACTTTACTTGACATAATTTAATAAATAAATACATTCGGTAAATAATTTCAATCGACATGATTCAACGAAAAATAAGCGTATAATAAGAGTCATTGTATATACAATCTTATTCTATTTCTTAAAGTTATATTATACCTATATGATTATTTGTAAAAAAAACACTATACCAGTAGTAGTTTTATTTCTAAACGAGTGATTGTTCGAAAACGATCGTTTTTTTCCGTAGAAATCGCGCATTAATGAGGTCAAAAATAGTACCCCACACAAAGAGTAATATTCTACTATTTTTTGCATACCTAGTTATTTTGTACTTTCTGTATGTGTATGTGTACTTTGAAAGGGCGTGAAAAGATTTATTCAGGGTCGGCAACGCGCAAGTGGCGCCCCTGGCGTTGCAGGCGTCCATAGGCTACGGTAACTGCTTTCCATCAGGTGGGCCGTATGCCTGTTTGCCTACTAAGTGGTATAAAAAAATGTGTAAATTATAATAAAAATTATCTAAGGTTTTTTGTTATGTAGCCTACAGTCGTCCATCAATATTCTGAGATCAATAGACACGCGTGACAAGCATGTCATTGTAGCTTTTTGAATGAAGCGTTTTTGTAAAGTCCAAAAATTTGTGATATTTATTTTGATAAAAAAAAGGTTTTGTGCATCTTCAATTTGCAGATGTAACTAAATGTCTCGGTGTAATAGTCTTGCGTGGTGTACAAAGATGGCCGCTCCCGCTAGTATCTACTGCTTGGTTGGTAAGCCAAACTTATAGCGACGAATTATCAAATAATGATTGCTGTGATTTCTCGGGCAGCATCTTTACTTTGTAGTCCAACGACTCGGTGTAATCTGACGTGGAGTACAAAGCTAGCCGCTCCCGCTAGTATCAACTGTTTGGTGGTAAGCCAATTTGGTAGCGAGGAATTATCAAAGAATGGTTGATGTGAATTCTCAGGCAGCATCTTTACTTTGTACATGTAGCGTAAAGATTACGTTTTCTTCGCTCGGTGTACCAGTCTCGCGTGGGTGTACAAAGCTGGGCGCTGTTTGAAAGTGTCTCCGCAGTCTTCGCACATGTACGAGCGCTGCTCTGAGTGCGTCAACTCGTGACCGCGCAGAGTTGACAGTGTCTGAAATATACATTTTATGTTAAATATACAAACAAGTGGTTGAGTGAGCTGTATACCTCGCGAGTTATATCACTATCCGCCATTTTGACTTTCAAAAACAATTATCAAACCTAATCACTTTTCCGAAGAATCGGTGGAGAAATGCAACTTGTAGAGAAAAGCCCGACAGGTGGTCTTCAACAAAATATACATTGCTAGTAAATTAAATATGTTCGCGCCCTCCAGTCTACGCTCGTCAAGGAGTAGCCCCCACTTGCGTTTGCCCCCCGCGACGACCATATATACACGTCCGCGCACATGTCCTCTCCCCACTTATTTTCACTTCTTGTACATACAAGCCGGCTCAAGTGTTACTATTTTACAAAAAATACAAGCAAGTTTCAAGACATCCTAGTTTTTATTGATACTCCGATGTTAGGACACTTAGGCTCCAACAAAGTACATAATACTATTATTATTGCGTCGTTTTAAGCACGCAATATAAAAATGATATTGCTGGATCAACTGTTTTAGCACAAACTTTAAATACGTAGTCAAAGACGATATAATTTGGCGAGCACCGTGGCGCAGTTCAACACGCCAGCCTGCGACACGAGGATGCCCGGGTTCGATCCCCGGCCAGATCAAGGTGGAAAGTGATCTTTTTCAGATTGACCTGGGTCTTGGATGTTTATCTATATAAGTATCTATTATACAATATAGTGACGTTGAATTAGTATCCTACGACACAAGTTCACAACTTACTGTAGGGCTAGCTTCAGTTCCTCCCCCCAACTCCTTGAAAGGCCGGCAACGCTCCTGTCACAACCTGGTGTTGCAGTTGTCCATGGGCAGCGGTGATCGCTTACCATCAGATGAGAAGCTTGCTCATTTGCCGTCCTATATCATTAAAAATCCCTTCTAATGTATTTCTGTGTTCTGTACTGCTTGCTAGCATCTCCTACGTGGTACTTACATAGAATTTCTTTCCGCACACGTTACACGCGTGGTCTCTAGATCGAGACAGGCCGTGGTGTTTTTGCTTGTGGTTCTTCAGCCGCCAGTCTGATATGAACAGCTGGGAAAATATATAAGTTTTTAGTGCATGGAAGTGGTGGTTGAATTAAATTTTTGTTAAATACCTATATCTACCCGTGAAAAGCTGGGGCGAGCCGCTGTTTTCCATTTAAATTCGACTTTATGGCGTGCAAATAAGGTTGGTTTTGTATTGATGTATGTTTATGACATAACAACATCTACTTATAAATGAATAATTGTGGCCAGCGTAAAGTGTATTTTTTTTTGTGTAACTGTGTATCTAGTTTTTTATACTTGATCCATTGAATTAGAAAAACTATGGAAGCGTAACTCTCATACAACTAACGATTCAATATCAGTCCCATTTACGCAAACAAACTTAACTCAACAACGAAAAACTTACGCACTCATAGACGAAGCTAGTTTGCGATTGGCCGCGTCAAGGTTACGGGGCAGTGTCAACATATCTAATGAACGCTATGGTGGTATCAACATAGCGGAGGTAGGTAGGCTAGCAGCTCGTCTCGCTGGCTATGATAAATTACTCTAGTGTCACTTTTCCGTCTTTCCTTGCGTTTCCTGCACCATTTTACTACACAAGAAGCCATTTTTTCTTAATTCGTTAAGATTTCGCCAATGTTCACAAAAAATATGTCGTTAAATGCTTTTATCGACGCGTCCTTCCGTCACGGAGCGCGTGGCAGACTTGTTCGCGAAAAGATATACTTTTTAAGCCCCGCCCGCTTTGATCTACTTAGCGTGGTGTCAGTTTTTGAATGCAATGTTGCTTCCATAATTTTTCTAATTCAATGACTTGATCGAAGATTCTTGATCGAACTCTGAAAATTATTACTTAAATTTAAATAACCCGAACTCCAGAGAACGTGTATGCAAAATTTCATGATGATCGGTTACTGAACCGTAACTACTGAGTTACGGCGTGAAAGCGTAACAAACAAACTCACTTTCGCATTTATAATATTAGCTAGGATAGTGCGTACCTTGTTACAAATTTCACAGCTGTATTGGGACTTCTGCAGATGATAGAAATTGTAGTGCTTCGTCCAGTACACTTTGGACGCAAATTTCTTGTGGCATTCTGGGCAGGGATATCTGTGAGAATAAGGACAAAACTAAAAATGTTTTCCAAACGAAACAAAAATCATCGGGCTGGGATAATACATAAATACATACGGACAAATCACACAGATTGAGCTAGCCCCAAAGTAAGTTCGAGACTTGTGTTATGGGATACTAAATCAACGATACTATATTTTATAACAAATACATATATAGATAAACATCTTTAGCTATGTAGGTGTATATGTACTCACGGGTGCAGCAAGCGGTGTGAAATGAAAGCATCCAAGGTATAGCAACACCGATAGTTTATTGGTCACTATAACACATACGTTAGCGAAAGTCTATAGAAGGGCACAAGAGTAAAGTATGGAAGAAAGAAGAATGAAAGGAAATAACATGAATGATTTGCGTAAGCGCAGCGCGACTTAATAGCGAGCGAGTGCGGAAGCGGCGGACATGCGATCAATGCAAAGTCGATATACAGACTGGCTGTGAGTGCGCCACGCCACACATCCAAGACCCAGGCCAATCTGAAAAAGATCACTTTCCATCTTGACCTAGCCGGGAATCGAACCCGGGCACTCTCATGTCGCAGGCTGGCGTGTTGACCGCTGCGCCACGGAGCTAGCCAATGCTGAATGAAAAGCTGGGATGATAATGAACTAGCCTATAGGCTCGCTACATACTTACTGTGTTTCCGCATGGTTGGCACTGTTCCTTAAATGGTTCCTATACACATATATGTTCTTATACTGCACTCTGCAACTGGCACAATATGCCAGGCGATTAGCCAGCGCAGTGCTGTGTCTGGACATGTGGGACTCGAGACGTGAGCGAGACTTGAACGATTTGGAGCAGATGTCGCAGATGAACTGTCTCTTTACGCCGTGTATGCGGCTGAAATTAAGTAATAACTATTCAATTTTATCTTTATTATATAAGTATAGGCTAGTTCCCTGGGTCGTAATAATAACATAACAATTAGTCCGTCAGTTAGATAATCAAAAAATATTGGACACGTATCTTTTCTTTTGTCAAATAAACAATAAATAATAAAGTTATAGCGCCTCAAAGTTCAGGAGTGGGGGCTCGTGACGTCAAAGTTTGCTAAAAATTGTAGCAAACTATGACGTCATACGGAACTTCAAAGGGCTATATCTTTATCATTTTTTGTTTAATCGACAAAAGAAAAAATACGTGCCCAATATTTTTTGAATATCTAACTGACGGACTAATTATATTTTTTTAGGAAACTAGCCTATTATTGGTGTTTTACCCATTTATATAAAAGTTTAATGGGCACTATCTGAAAGTATCCTTATCCTTACTAATATTATAAATGCAAAAGTGAGATTGTTTGTTTGTTTGTTACGCTTTCACGCCGTAACTACTGAACCGATCATAAGGCTACCCTTTATCCCGGGAAAAAGTACTATTCCCGAGTGATCGACATTGATGCGGGCGGAGCCGCGGGCGAAAGCTAGTATCCTATACGACTACCAGATGGCAGCCGGGACCACCGGCTTAACGTGCCTTCCCAAGCCCGGAATCATCTTTATTATCAGACAATCAGGTGATTCAAGCCTGCAATGACCTAACCAAACTGGAAACAACTACACAAAGTATGCTTCCGGTGGGAATCGAACCCACGACCCCGGGTCAACAGGCAAACGCCTTAACCACTTGACCACGGAGGCTGCCGGCTTTCATAAGACGTTAGCAGGTAACAAAAATTAAAAAATAATTTTGCTATCATAACAAAATGGTCAAGGGTGTCATCCCCATCTGCCTTTTCGGTGGCTGCAGCTATGACTTCGAATATGTGCGCTCGGCCTCCAGAACTGCTACTTTCTTATCCCCAATCCTTCTGAGCATGAAGCATCTTTTGAGATGGTACAGGTAGTTGTACCTTGTCCTGTTCCCCAAACCCAATAAACAGCTAAGAAGGGCACGCTCAAAATGCGATTGCGGTGCGCAGCACCGTTGGTACCGAAATAGTTAAGAGGGCCCGTACTACCTCACACTGCTTTGCATGATTGACTGTTATATCAATAATAATTAAATACTCAAGTTGAAATAAAAATGCAGCAAAGTTCAGGACTAACTCTGGTAACTATATGACTTAAAAACACGATTGCGTAAAATTTTCTCGATAGAAAAAAATTGCAAAGTTGCCTCCAAATGACGTCTAATTTACTCGTTATATAGCATTATTCACCAAATACATTAAAATTAACCTTGAAACTTTTGATTATTATTGCATTACAGATAAGGCAGCCATCATTTGTTTTTCTTTTTCGAATAGCCCTTGAATATTCCTAAAAAACGAAAATATCCAAAGTAGCCAACGCGTTTAGACCATCCGCGTTTGTATCGCCACACCGCCTGGCATAGGGCGGGCTCTTAAGAGGGCCCTTCCCGGCCCGTTGAAAAACATGTTGTTTCATCCATCTGACTAACAAGCAAGTGAGAACGCGATAACATTGAACGAAAAACTTGTTCCAGGTAATACGAGTTTTTCAGTAAGCCTTACAAGATAGTGAAATAATTGTTTTTCATTTAGAATCTTTATTACATTTGCGAGGTTTACATGCGACAAAACATCCTTATTCAATGGACGAGGATTAAATAGTAGATTGTGACAAAAATAAATAAATATATACGGACAAATCACACAGATTGAGCTAGCCCCAAAGTAAGTTCGAGACTTGTGTTATGGGATACTAACTCAACGATACTATATTTTATAACAAATACATATATAGATAAACATCCAAGACCCAGGCCAATCTGAAAAAGATCATTTTTTATCTTGGCCTGAGCGGGGATTGTCCCGGGGCCCTCGTTTCACAGGCTGGCGTGTTAACGACTGCACCACGGTGATCGCCTATAGATTATGAAGATTATGATAAAGGCCTAACATACTTTTTGGTGAGGGCAATATTTTGAATCCAGAGCGGAATGGAGGAATCTAACATAGAATCCCGAGCGTAGCAACGAATTATAGACTCCTGAGTGAAGCGAAGGATTCAGAGTATGTCGCCCGAAGTATAAGTATTATATTAGTACCGAGATGACACATTCGGCTTTTCATCTCCCTCTACGAGAAAAATAATATTAGTGTTTTAATTCCCACGGGACTAAATGTTGAATTGTGAAATAGATGAGATGAAAAATAACTTACATCTTGTGAGTCCTTAGAGTATTCTTCCCTTTAAATTTTTCCCCACACTCGTTGCAGAATAACGAGTGTTTTGTTTTTATGTGTTCTGCTAATTCTTCAGGCGTCCTGAAATAACATATAAACAGATATTATACACGCTGGCTGGTAAATAACGTTACATATTGAAAGGGAGCACTCTGTACTTGATTCTCGTTCCAAATCTAAATACACGGTGAAATTTTGATCGTTATGGACCCTTAAAGGGGTGATTCAGCCCGTCAATATGAACAACTTTTTCTATGGGAACAATGCTGGGAACTCAAAAAAAAATTCGACCTTCCCATACAAACTGGCCGGGCGGCGAAACTCTTTTGCGAATTTTTTTTTTTAGATCCCTGCGTAT
Source organism: Elegia similella (assembly GCA_947532085.1). Taxonomy (NCBI): domain Eukaryota; kingdom Metazoa; phylum Arthropoda; class Insecta; order Lepidoptera; family Pyralidae; genus Elegia; species Elegia similella. Next base: position 3,934,939 of record OX383950.1, on the reverse strand, counting down.
GTCCCATAGAAAAAGTTGTTCATATTGATGGTCTGAGTCAACCCTTTAAGGGTCCAGAACGATCAAAATTTCATCATGTATATATAAATCAAAGGTGACTGACTGACAAAATGATCTATCAACGCACAGCCCAAACCACTAGACAGATAGGGCTGAAATTTGGCATGCATGTAGATGTTATGACGTAGGCATCCGCTAAGAAAGGATTTTGATCAATTTTACCCCCTAGGGGATAAAATGGGGGATGAAAGTATATACACTAAATGTTGGATTAGGCATTTGTCTCATCTCACCTGATGGTAAGTGACGATGAAGACGAGGATGTACCCATTTATTCTACTTTTGAATGTCCCGGGACTGTACTTGTCTGGGAATATAGACGCAGGCAGTTCATTCCACACCTTAGCCACTTGAACCAAAAAGGAACTGTCAAAGCGTTTAGTTCGAGTTGGTATTCCAACGATAAAAAGGTGAAATTTCTGTCTGCGCCTCGTAGTCCGATGGAGAAATGGTGAGGGTTCAACTAGCTCAAAGAGCGCTTACACACACCAAAAACAAACAATATTACCTGGCAACCATATCGCACTGCGTGCAATGCACACTATCACTAGAGTCTGCCTCGTGCTTTGTTCGACAATGGTTCAATGCCGACCATAATTGGGAAGTATTGTAATTGCAGAATTTGCATCTATATGATATGTAGTGCTGCCGACGGTGGCGGGACACTGACTTCTCCGTCGCGAAGCGGACGTGGCACACGTCGCATTTTAGTCGGCCTATGCTCTGAAATAAATGGGTACCTACTTAATACGAGGTAGGTACAGTGCTACCACTTTTGTAATTCGCATCGGCTTTATTCGGCGCAGAATAGCAACCTACCGCCGAAACAATCCAAATGAAAATATCATTGAAATAACGAACTTATAGCTACTATATAAGATTTGAAATCCAAAAACAACAGGAGTCGTGCTGTCTCGCTCATAATACTTGTACTGCAGCGTACTCCAGACATGGCGCGAACGCATCAGCCAATAGCGGACGGATATTTTCGCGCCATGCAACAATTTGTTTTCTGCATAGGTACATCGGTGTAACTTATAAAAATGGTAGACTTGAACTTGAAATAGTCAACCATCAAGTCGTCTGACAGACATAGGTAAAGAATGTTTAGTTGTATAGGCATATAATAAATGAAAAAGAAGTGTTTATTATGACCTATGCGGCAATCGAAATCGAACTCCCGGGACTGAGTCACAGAGGTCGTTAAGTTAAGATTGACGACTGAAAAATCGGTTAGCATACACAAAAATACCGGCCAAGTGCGAGTCGGATTCGCGCACGAAGGGTTCCGTACCATATATAAAAATGGCAAAAAAATCATGTCTGTTGTATAGGAGTGGGAGCCCCCTTAAATATTTATTTTATTCTGTTTTTTGTATTTGTTGTTATAGCGCAACATAAATGTATAATCTGTGAAAATTTCAGGTCAACTCTCTAGCTAGCGCGGTTCATGAGATACAGCCTGGTGACAGACGGACAGACAGACAGACAGACGGACCGCGGAGCGATATTAATAGGGTCCCGTTTTTATCCTTTGCACACGTGGCATCGGACATAAGCCGAGGTGCTGGGCGAGATCGAGAGGTTTTATGGACAGCTGTTTACCTCAGTAGCCAAACTCTATATAAGTTTGGCCAAAGATCCTAAAGCCAAGCTTACCCGACACTATACCGAAGATATCCCGGACATCAGTCTGTACGAGATTAGGATTGCCCTCAAACAGCTCAAGAATAACAAGGCGCCGGGCGAAGACGGAATCACAGCAGAGCTTCTGAAAGCGGGCGAAAGTCCTTCAGAGGCTCTTCAAACCCGTTCTGCTCGAGGGCGTGAGGCCAGAGACATGGAACAGGGGCGTGGTGGCGCTGTTCTTCAAGAAGGGCGACAATACCCTACTGAAGAACTATAGACCCATCACGCTCCTGTCTATAAGATGTTTTCGAGGGTAATCACAAGTCGTCTCACGAACAGGCTAAATTTCTTCCAGCCTCTCAAACAAGCCGGTTATCGAAAAGGCTATAGTACCATAGACCACATCCTTCCCCAGTTTAAAAATCATTCCAATGGGCAGCAGAATCGGAAGCACAAGAAGCCAAAAAAACAGCACTCGCCAACCGAACTAAACATGGTGTTGTCCTCCCGTGGAATCATCATTTCGTGTAGGTGACACTGTCAATCGACCATGCACACCCTAGTGTCAGAGTTCTTCGGAACCGCCTCTCGGCCTCTGACGTGGTTCCTTTAACGACTACCAGATGCAGCCGGGACCAACGGCTTAACGTGCCTTCCGAAGCACGAATCTTTATTATCAGACAATCAGGTGATTTAAGCCTGCAATATCCTAACCAAACTGGAAGCTTCTTAACAATATATGCTTCCCGTGGGAATCGAACCCGTGGAATGAAGAATCCTTGGAAGAGACTTTTGTCCAACAGTGAACTTATGACGGCTGAAACGATGATGAATGATAAAAAGTTACCTCATCATGTTTCTTCTCCAAATGTTCCTCATAAGTTTCCTTCCTCGTAAAGCCAAGTACACACAAATCACATTTATATGGTATCTTCTTAAAATTAGGCTGATTCCTCTTTTCCTCCCTCTTCTTAACCATATCTTCTTCACTGTACACGACTGTGGTGAACTTCTTCATCACCTCTTCCTCATCAGAATTCTTTTTACTTGTAACCTTTTTTTTCTTTACTTTTTTTGGCGACTTCTCTAAGGGTTCAACATATATGTGTTCATGGGAGTCCCTTGGAGCAAGCTGGGGGATTCTGGTTGAAGAAGCCACGTCTTCAGCCAATTCTGGTTTTTCATCTTCATAATCTGCTTCACTTTTATCGTCTACAATAAATAAATAAATATATATGGACAAATCACACAGATTGAGCTAGCCTAGGCACAAAGTAAGTTTTATGTAAGAAATTGTGCGCAGAAACACATAAAGTGCACATTTATACAAACCTCAGTGGCTTTTGGAATGTTATTGCCATTGAATTAGAAAAAAATATGGAAGCGTAACTCTCATACAACTAATGATTCAATATCAGTCCCATTTACGCAAACAAACTTAACACTTTGACGGACACTTAACTAGACACAATAGAAGTTTTATTGTTATAACGGCTATAGCAGTGCCGTGTCCGGTAAAGAGTTAACTCGAATCATAACGAAAAACTTAGGCACAATAGACGAAGATAGTTTGCGATTGGCCGCGCCAAGGTCACGGAGCGGTGTCAACATGTCTAATGCCTATGGTGTCAACATAGCGGAGGAGGTAGGTAGGTAGGCTAGCAGCTCGCTCAAGCTACCCTACCTACCGTCAAGTGTTATGATAAGTTCCAGTGTCTCTTTTCCGTGTTTCCTTGTATTTCCTGTAACACTTTACTACACAAAAAGTCATTCTTTTTCTTTCGCCGATGTTCGCAAAAAAATTGTCGTTACGTGCTTTTATCGACGCGTCCTTCCGTCACGGAGAGCGCGGCAGACTAGTTCGCGAAAAAATCTACTGGTGGATGCTGGAATAATGAAGAATAAAAATATTTGGAAAGAAAAGACTAATTGCGCCGACCCCAGTTAATGGATAAAGTGAGGCAGATGATGATGATGTTATTGCATTTAAATAAAAATAAAATAAAGAAAAATTGGTCTTCCGGCAGTTAGATCCTGGATTCTGAAGCATCTCAGGAGAGGATAACCAAGAACAAGCTGAGTTGACAGAGATATTAATTTATCAAATCGGGAATACTCTCACATGACCATTCCTCCTGCAAGATGCTGCCTACAGTAACGCGGTTTGTTGCTATTGCTGTAGAAATTATCACGACCACGAGTGCCTATGGCCATTTAGGTGCAAGTGTTAGTATTCCATAGTTAAATAATTCCCTCTGGAGAGTTTGGTGTTTTACTCCAAATCCTGAACCCTATCAATGTAACAATATTACGAAAAAAATTACAAAATGTCAAACCTTGCTCATTCATGATATCAGGTATATCCTCTTGTTTTATCACTTCAATTTCTGTTTTTGTGTCTACCTCTGAGTTTGTGAGAGGATCGAGAGTGTAGTAATATTCTGCGTCATAATAATACTTTGATTCATAGTATAAGGGGCTTAGACTAGTGAGGTCTTCAATCTGAAACGATAAATGAATGTAAGAAACATTTAATCCTTATTTCTTATTTATTCATCAGTCTAAGTCGTGTTTGTATGTCAATGGAGAAGATTAAAGTGCCTATTAAACCATCCTGCAGGCCTATTTGCTAACTCAGTGTACAACGTTTTGATAGTCATTTCAAAGTTCATTACGTTTTGTATATCTTTAGTAAAAATAGTCAATCATAGGAAACCCACAATGTATTTTGAAGTTACTATCAAAACGTTGGTCACTGAGTTAGCAAATAGGCCACTGAATGTCGGATCCGATGGGAGGGACGCCGCAATACGTGCGATCTCTCTCTCTCTCTCTCTCCTTCTTTGCCTTATCCCTTTATTTGGGGTCAGCTCTCCTCGTCCTTAGGTGCCAGGATAATCTATCCTGGGTTGTCTGTGTATTCAGCTGAGCCCGTTCCATGTCTTCGGATATGGTTGCAATGCGTGCGATAAGATTGGAGATATCTCGTATTGTGTGTAACATATAGCGGCATCCCTCCCATCGTATCCGATATTCAGGATAAATAAATATATACGGACAAATCACACAGATTGCAGCAGAGGCAAGCAATAGGAAAAAATATGAAGTTTTGGTAAATAATCACTGCTTTTTACCATTCGCAGTAGAAACGGGTCCCTGGGGCCCGGATGCAAAATTATTTTTAAGGGACGTAACGACGCGCCTCGTGGAGGCAACGGGAGACTAGGGCTGGCAGCTTATTGCTCAACGTATAAGTCTCGCGATACAGCGAGGAAACGCTGCCAGTGTTTTGGGCACGTTGCCTCCCTGTGGCGCGTTGGAAGATTATTTTTATTTGTAATTTACTTGTTTTTAGAAGAATAAATTAAATGATAAAATTAATACATATGTTTTATATTTAAAAAAATATATATATACTAGAGGTCCCCCATGACGCTGACATAGTCACACTAAGTTTTTTTATGTATTTTTTAAAGCAAACAAGCAGACGAGCTACCTGATGGAAAGTGGAGGTGCTGATGCATTGCCAACTCTTAAGATACCTACAAACACGCCTTTTAAAGGACCCCAAGTCATACACGGGAAAACCTCACGAGGAAGCCCATTCGTCAATCCTGCTGTACAAGGGAAAAAACATGTGACACTTACATTGACACAAGTATACCTATTAAGCCCCCATAAAAATTTATTGCAAATAAAAGGCCAGTAGAGGGGTAGACACTTACATTTACACAAGTATATTGCAGCCCCCAAAAAAATGATTGCAAAAAGAGGTCAGTAGAGGGGTAGACCAGCTTCAATCTGGAGCCTTATCCAGGCTGTGAAGTAATTAGTTATTAATTAAAGGCCAGCGTAACTTAACAAAACTTACCTTTTGTGTTGTTTTTAGCTGTTGCTGAGCTTTAAGGGCCCGCCTTTTAAATTTAGAGATTTTTTCCATCATACGTTGACATTCCCAACACACATATCCCGTCATGCGGTCCATCTACAAGTTAAATGTTCTAATATTAAATTGAGTACTAAAAACGGTTCACTCACGTGCACGGGCCCCGAACAGTTCAGGACCATCCGCCGCGCGTCCCGCACTCGCCTTGAAAATGGGCTCCTGACGAGTCCGAAACTATAGTCGGCAATCCCGACCAAATAGCACGTGAGTGACCCGTTTTTAGTACATAATGTCTGTATCTCATGTTAGCTTCAATGATATAATATTAAATTGCATGATTTTTAAAAATGTTTCTGCATTTGAAATCTACATATAATAACTCAAAGGTGACTGACTGACATAGTGATCTATCAACGCACAGTCCAAACCACAGGACAGATCGGGCTGAAATTTGGCAGGCAGGTAGATGTTATGACGTAGCCATCTGCTAAGAAAGGATTTTGATCAATTCTACCCCCAAGGGGATAAAATAGGGGATGAAAGTTTGTATGAAACTATACTTCATAACGCGAGCAAAGCCGCAGGCAAAAGCTAGTTAGTTTATAAAATTATCAAGGTCAGTGGGGCTAGCTCAATCTGTGATTCGTCTCTGCAGATATTTTTTTTTTTGATTTCATTTAATCACTATAAATTAGTAATTTATTTGCTAATTTTTAGATAAGTATTATTATTTATACAACAATAGCTTTCGCCCGCGGCTCCGCCCGCGTCATTGTCGATCCCTCGGGAACAGTACTTTTTCCCGGGATAAAAGGTAGCCTATGTCCTTCTCCGTACTCCAGAGAACTTGTATGCAAAATTTCATGATGATCGGTTCAGTAGTTACGGCGTGAAAGCGTAACAAACAAACAAACAAACTCACTTTCGCATTTATAATATTAGTAAGGAGTAAGGATAAGGATTAAATCGAAAACGTTCCAGCAACATGGCCCCTGAACGCAGGGGCTATTTTTTTGTATTTAATTTGAAAAATTAAATAAATATCCCAAATAAATATTTTGATAGTGTTCGTTTCATAGATCTGTTTGTTTACTATTCGACTAACCTCCAACATTTTTGTTTCTTTAATTAATTCTTCGAATTTACATAATGGCGAAAGTGTGCGGTCTGTACTAAGACATGTATTACAAATCAACATGATTTATATTTTAAATTTAAGAATAATTCGATAATGTACAAATGCAAAGAATAGATGTAATCACGGGATGTGTAACACAAGACAACACAACAAACAATGACATTTGTATGTATTCTCTTTGACAATTTTTTTTTTTTTTTTCATATTTGTTTTACGGCATTTGGCTTTCTGTGCCTTTTAGCCCTTCATATTTTCTATGTGATATCAACGAAATGGTGGTGTAATTCATTTCGGTGATTCAATGGAGCCCCTGGCGACAATTCCCACGAATCCACTGGTTTGATCATAGACGCAGTAGCAGTAAGGCGAGCGACCACCAGCCCGCTATGTAAATCTCACTACAGCCGCACCATGACACTTCATTTTAGTTATTCCACACATTGTTCATAAACATGGACATTTATAACACCAAATTACACCGATTTCACATTATAAAGTCCACTAGAAGCAATTTGCAAAACAATCCAAAACAAAAACCGTGCAGTCCGTCGAAATTCCCGCCAAGAACTCTCCTCTTTGACAATGACAGAACAGATTTTTTTTTTCATATTTGGATTTCTATGCCTTTTAGCCCATCATATTTTTCTACATGTTATGTTATGTGTGATGTATATTTTAGTTATTCCACACTTGGTTCATAAACATGGGCATTTATAACACCAAAGTACACCGATTTCACCTTATTAGGATTTCACATTATAAAGTCCACTAGAAACAATTTGCAAAACAATCCAAAACACAAACCGTGCAGTCCGCCGAAATTCCCGCCAAGAACTCCAATCCTTATATTTTTTTTATGGCTTTTATGATCGACGTACGTGTTTAGCCAGTAGCAAGTAAAGCTGGGGAAACAGTGCAAACAATTAAATAAAAATGAGCTAGAGCAAAAACAGGAGTGTTTGAAAATAATAAATATAATAAAATATACAATCATACGGAAATATTATTAAATTATAAAAGTCAGTTATTATCTTATTTATATTACTATTATTAATACAAAGCAAATTCAACATAGATGTAGGGAAAGGAATATTTTCGTATGACAGTCCACTAATAAATGAGGTCCGGTCGTAAAGCGGGCAGGAAAAGAAGATATGCCTATTTATTAACTCAGTGTACAACGTTTTGATAGTAATATCAAAGTTTATTGCGTTTTATATATCTTTAATAAAAATAGTCAATCATAAGAAACCCGCAATGTATTTCGAAGTGAGTAAAAAAACGTTGGTCACTGAGTTAGCAAATAGGCCGGATGGTTAGCATTACCACTGGAATAAGTATCCTCACTGAGAAAATTCTTCTGAGGAAAAATCCTGTTAATTATGTTTCTCTTTGTGAAACCATAGATCATCAAGACGTTTGTTTTTCGTGTGTGTAAGTGGCCATCACTGGTGTCAGATTTTTCAAGCTGCCTAAAGGCATAATGTACTAAAAACGGGTCACTCACTTGTAATTTCTTGCCGACTATAGTTTCGGACTTGAGACAGGAGCCCATTTTCAAGGCTAGTGCGGGACGCGCGGCGGAGGGGCCCGAACTTAGCCTAAAGGCATCTGTCATAGCCATCTATATAGTAAGTGTTTTCCTTAGAAGTCATAGCTAGCTTTATCATCAAGGTGGCAATAGACGTCCTCCGATTTGCTTCCGACTTATCGGACTGGTAATCAAAAAAATGTCGGAAACAAAATCTGACGTCTATGGCCACCTTAGATCATCCGATTTGAATACGTTAGGCAGTGCTATTTTTGAAATGATGCCGATCCTTAACGATTGATTTTTCCATACAAATATCGTAAGAAAACGAGTGTCACACTTTCAAAAGTACCCTGATCGTCTCCGATCCGATAATCGGACGGAAGCAAAGTTTTCATTTTTATTTTTTATTTAAACAAATAGGTCCGAAATCTTTAATTACATAATAAAGCTCAAATATAGCTAAAGGTACTTACCGAATTTGCATCGATTTGTGAAAAAAGTATGTTTTATATTTAGAAATCTATTATTAAAAATCAGTCAAAGAGTCAGTCAGAATTTGTTGTTCTGAGGTCAGAATCAGTCAAAATCTCAGTTATTCTGTGGTCAAAATATTAATTTCGTAATATTGTAACCTTAAATATATACACCCCAATCATAGACTTCAAGAGTATCTTATCTCTATGACCCCAATGAAATCCTCAGAACAATAACTAATGAAATCAAATAAAAACCTTTTTTTTTTTTTCACATCCGGATCCGAAAAAAACTTTTTTCATTTCATGTCAATAAAAATGGCGTCGCCGTGCTTGTTTGTGAGTTAGATTTTGAATCGCATTATTTCGTGGTATAACAGTGAATTTAACAGTAATATTGATTTTAAAATGGAGGAATTAAAATTATACCTCAATGGTATAGTATGTGTGACTTGTTTGAGCAGCGACCGCGATTTAGGCGTTATCGAAGACCTAACCCAAATACAAGAATTATTGCCTAACATTCGCGTAAGTTTTGGTGTTTCGTTTCGTAATTATCATAATAATATATCCAGTTAACTATTATAGCCTTTACTGGCATAAATATCCCTTAAATTGCACGGCGTACCGGTTCATACCGGACAGATATCATGGATTTTGATGTAGCGGGAAAATTTGAATACCTAGGTACTTCAGTATTATGCATGCATGCACCCAAAGTAAAATGCAAAAAAAAGCGAGTAATCAGAGACACGGACACACATCCTTTACAGTCCCATGAAAGTGATTCCATCTTGAACGAAATAGTCTTTTAATGGTTATAGCTGGTGTCCGGGATAGTATAAACGTGAGTTTCGGTGAGGCCGAAGGATCGGCCGATTCTATGCCGAAACTTATTTTTCGAATGAAGGCCTTCAAGTTCTATAAGGGCAACCTGGTCTTCTCTTGCCCTTAGCATTCCATAGGAGACCTTGTTTGGACAGGTGGTTATCAGGTCTTCACAGCACATGTCCTATCCATCGCCATTTCCTTAGCAGGATTTTTTACATCCAAGACTCATACATCATCATCATCCTTATTTTGAGTAGGTGACACAGTCTATTGACCATGCACACCCTGATCTCAGAGTTCTTTGAAACCGCCTCTCGGCCTCTGATGTAGTTCCTTAAACGACTACCAGATGGCAGCTGGGACCAACGGTTTAAAGAGCCTTCTGAAGCACGGAATCATATTAATTAACAGACTATCTGGTGATTCAAGCCAGCAATGTAATAACCAAATTGGAAACAACTAAACAAAGTGTGCTTTCCGTGGTGACCGAACCACAACCCCCAGGTCTACAGGCAAACGCCTTAACCACTGGACCACGGAGACTCATACTTTAAAGAGAAAGATACAATAAAGACTCCTGTTTTTGGGTAGTTGTGTAATAATCATGTTCTTTTACAGTTAAACAAGAGTGAAGTCAAAATGTGTTGGGAGTGTCGTTCCATTCTGACCAAGTTCATCAGTTTCCGTCAGAAGGCATTGGAGGCTCAGAAAGTATTCGACAGCTTCGTGGAAGGCAACTTGGTGAGTAATATTTACTCAATGAACAAACTCAGCCTGACATAATTATGCCCAACAATGTTGTTTTTTATGTTATAGGACGGCAAACGAGTCAGTGGGTCACCTGATGGTAAGTGATCACCGCTGCCCATGGACAACTATAACACCAGTGTGAGGTTGCATTGTCGGCCTTTCAAGGAGTTGGGGGAAGGAAATGGGGAGGGGGAGGGGGATGGACGGGCCTCCGGCTCTCCGGCAGAGGGGGAAGCATAGAAGCAGTAAAGCTTGTACTCAGACGTCTTTTTTCTATGATAGTGTGGTACTTCCCTGGACGAGCGGGCCTATTCATGCTACTAGCAATACATTTAGCCGGTAGTGTGGCTCTACCATTATTTATTAAAGTAATTAATTGCATCTAAAGAACACAATCCTTATCCTTACTTCCTTACTATAATTATAAATGCGAAAGTGAGTTTGTTTGTTTGTTTGTTTGTTACGCTTTCACGCCGTAACTAATACTAAGGAGCGAGATGTGGATAGCGATATAAATGGCGTCGCGGGCGCCGTGTTACGGGTGTAGCTACCTATTAGCTTTTTATTGTATACAAATGCAATGAAAGAGGCTGCTTACACGTCCACCTAGTAAAAACTGATTCAACACAACAGGTAAAATAGAACACACATATATGTCGTATACATATATGTCGGGCGTTTGTGGTAAGTGGTACCACAAGTGGTTCAGTAGTTACGGCGTGTCATAACTACTGAACCGATCATCATGAAATTTTGCATACAAGTTCTCTGGAGAACGGAGAAGGACATAGGCTACCTTTTATCCTGGGAAAAAGTACTATTCCCGAGGGATCAACATTGACGCGGGCGGAGCCGCGGGCGAAAGTTAGTAGTTTTATAAAGCAGCCCAGAATGAGGATCAGTAAAGTTGTTGCAAATTCAATAGGACTAATATCCACATTATTCTTCATGACATTACAATGGTATATCTTTTTGAATTATCCAAATCGGACCATTACTTACGAAGATATTAATAATAAACATTATGCCGTTCCTGCCGCGAAAAGGCATTGCACGCCGGTGCGTGTGACGTCACTGTGACGATCCGAGCGCGGTCGGCAGTCGGCACTTATAGAGCGATCATTCGACTGAGAGACGGCGACGCGGTTCGTCGCTATATTTAACAACTTATTGAAATAAAGTGTTGTTAGAGTGTAATTTTTGTAATATTTACGTATAAAACGTACTTATTATGGGAATTTATAAAGAAAAGCAAAGCAAAGAAAGAATTTTTATTTTTACTCTTGATTGCTATATAGACAATCTTGTAAATTAACTAAATCACATGCTATTGTTACAATATTATCAAAAAAAAGTATGAAATATGGATATATGCGTGAGGTCCGATCATTTTATAGTCTTTCAACTTCCATATGCTTCTTTCAACGAGAACTTATCGCTTATTATATCAGCGATCGTTTTTGTTTGCGTCTGCTGTAGGTTTTGGGTTGGAACTGTCCGTACTTAAAACTCTTTAAAACTGTTCTATTTCTTATCTTTTCTTAAAAGCAGGTCTATTATTATTTAGGGTTCCGTACCTCAAAAGGAAAAAACGGAACTCTATAAGGGTTCCGTTTCATCACTTGGTTATCCGTCTGTCTGTCCGTCAAGACCCTTTTTCTCAGGAACTTAGGAGCGTAGAGGTATCAAGCTGAAATTCATATCAAATATTCAGATCTACTGTCCCTTGGAGCTATGAAAATAATCAAACCGTTTATGCCGCAAATTTTCGAAGCCAACGCAATTTAAAGATACAGCTGGTTGTGCCGCAAATTTTCTTGTTTTTTCGATATTCGCAGGAAATCAATACCTACCAGGGAACTTCCCATGAACTCAGAATCTTAAAATTTGGTAACGAAGCAACGTCTTTTAGCACAGATAATGGAAAAATTGCGAAAAACATACATTTTAAGCTACATCATATAAGAAAGATATTTATAATAACTTCAAACTTATACGTGCGCAAGGCCAACTTGCACTTCACCTGTTTTTTTGAAAGCTTTTGACATTCAAACTAAAACAAACAAAACTCCCTTCTTCAGTTAAACTTAACGTAATTTTCCATGTCTTTTTCCACCTGAAATATATAAATATAAAATAATACCATATTTTAATCGGCCTCACATTTTTGTACGAAAATGTCGATATTGTTTTCTAGCCCAATCGTGGGTCCCATACGTTGTTCATTTAGACGGGCTGATTTAATGGTTTTAGGTACAACGGTGTTCACCCTTACATCCTGTATTAACTTATTTGCTTACAACAATCAGGTATAGCTGGGGCAGATACATATTATATCATTCACTATTTGCTTTTTACTCCAGTACGTCCCTGTGTCATTGTGTTGACCTTGGAATATTACATAGAAATGGAAACGGAAGTATTGGAAGGTAAGTAGGTTTGTCCACCAAACTAGAAAGAAATAAGTAGATATGGTTTTATTAATACATCCGGCTTATAAAAAGAGAATACATAGGTACTAACTTATTTCCATATCAACTTTATAAAAGGTAAGAATAGTTATGTAGGTACTGACTTCGAAATGATATTCACAACAATGTCTACTAGCCTGGGTAGAGGGTGGAGTCTTAACATCATCCCTTTTTACAACGGAATATAATTTTAAATTGTATTCCGTTGTAAAAATAACAAGTTGCAAAACTTCGTAAAAATTATCAATTTTTCCAGAAGTTTTGTGTCTTTCAGCACGTTAAAATATAGTTTTTCGGGCGTTTTAAAAGAAGTATTTGTATAGTTCGGCACTATACAATATTTGTACATAGTTAAAAAGATAAATTAGACATAAATAATTTGTTTTAAAGTCGCAGTTACCACACAAAACTCTGCGCGCCTTGTCACTGCCAACGGGCGACTAGCGGTGTCCGTCACAGTGACGTCACAGCCACCGCGCCGGCCGGCCAGTGAATTTTGCTAGTAATTTGGTCATAACTTCGTCAATTTTTATCGTAGAACAATAATTTTTGCACTGTATGTTATGGATTTCTTAGCTCTATAATCCTGCATTCTCAACTAAAAACTTTACGGATCCTCATTGATCCCAAAGAATCCCTCAAACCAAGCTCCAACTTTGAAAGAGAAAACAGCCACCCCAACCATCCTATATTCCACCTGCTGAGAATTCCACACGCAATAGATCTTCCCTGGGCAGTCTGGAAGTCCCTTACCTGTCTCTGGGCTGGTGTTGGGTGATGTTGAGATAACAGTTTGGTAAGGTTTATCTGGTTCCGTGGGCAATTTTCCACACCTAGGCCTCTTGTTGAGCCCATTGTTAGGTGGGGTTTGTTTACCAACAATCTATGTGACTGCGGTGTTAATCAGTCCATGTCCAACCTTATCATTATCATTTCATCCTCAGTACAGCCGCAAAAAGTCTGCTGCTGGACAGGGCTTCTCCCAAGGATTCTTTGTTCCATGGGAGGATATTGCCATACTCACCACTCTTGGCAGGCGGGTTGGCGTCTTGTGCTTCCGATGTTGCTGACAGCATTTTAAGCTAGAGAAGGATAGGAATTTGTTGGAAAACAAGAAACAGCTCGGGGGGCCGGGCGCTCGTACCCGATGCCATACTTGAAACCACCGGTCAGCTGAGGATGACACCCCTGACCTTATGTCGCCCCTGCTGACCTTCTGTCATGCCCTAACTGCCCCACTACAGTTACAAGACCTCGATGAGGCTAATGATAAGGCGATCAACATAGCCAAATACTGGTCAAAATAAATTTGATAAAATTGAACCATCTCGACTCGAAAGGAAGAAGACATATCTAACATTTGTTCTACAACATTTGATAATTTGTTAGATTTTACTTTCATACAAAAATAAATATTAATTCAATTTTCCCGTTGTATGTTAACAACTCTACGCGCATCGCTAAGAAAGATTACGCGCGAGCGTCGCGTCATTCATTCGTTTACATAGACTTACAAATGTCCAGACAAGACATGAAAAATTAAAAAAATATTTTGTTAGACATTAAGAATTTGAAGAAATATATTTTATACATTAAAAATGCTATACTAGATAGCATCATAACAACATTTTTAATGTATAAGGGAGGTAATACATATCAGGCCCTGGGGTACTATTTTTGAAAGTGTGACACTCGTCTTCGAGCGATTTTTGTATGGAAAAAATAGAGGAGTGCTATTTTTTTCCATACAAAAATCGCTCGAAGACGAGTGTCACACTTTGTCTGAGGCCCAGTTCGCATTGCGAATTTTCACTGCGCTTCTTTGACCGCGCGGTCTTTTTTTTCGCAATTCTGTAAAGCGCCAATAAGACCATCCAGAATCTAGGATCCGGAATTCAGTCAACGGTTAGTCAACGGACAGTTTAATCGCATTCAGGACGGTCTATCCGTTTTCAGGACAGAATGGCTTCCGACGTCCTTATCGGAAGCATAGGTGAAACCATCCGGAATTCAGGATCGCCGCATGAGAGGGACTCCGCTATACGTTAGAAACGATACGAGAATATCTCCAATCGCATCGCACGTATAGCGGCGTCCCTCTCATGCATTCAGGATGCCCAACGGATGGCTCTCTCAGGACGCGCAGTCTCCGTTCAGGACACGTTTCGGACGGTGTAATCAGGAGCTCCGACGACTGAATTTCTTGTCCTTATCGGATGCTGAATTCCGGATCCTAAATTCAGGATGGTATAATAGGCGCTTAACACATTGCATCTTAGGCCCTGTCCGCACTGCGAATTTTCACCGCGCGATATTTATTCTGGCGTATTATATTCTATCCTCGAAATTACGCCTATAACGTACCACGAGTAAAATTTCGCGCTATTTTTGCCAGTTGTTGCAGTTCCCGGCTGAGCCGTACGTGTAAAATTGACGTCATATTTTTTTGGATTTACCTGATATAACCGTGGTGACGTCTGTTAAGACGTATAAAAAGATGAATGAATACTAGATTCACCCATTGTGTTACAGAATAGCGAGAAAAAAACCGCGCGGTGAAATTTCGCAGTGCGGACAGGGCCTTAGACAAATAATAGGCTAGTTTGCTGGGTCGTAATAATAACATAACAATTAGTCCGTCAGTTAGATAATAAAAAAATAATAGACACGTATTTTTTCTTTTGTCAAATAAACAATAAATATTAAAGACAAAGCGCGTCAAAGTTCAGGAGTGGGGGTTCTGACGTCAAAGTTTGCTAAAAATTGTAGCAAACTATGACGTCACACGGAACTTCAAAGGGCGCAAAGGCAAATCTTTATAATTTTATGTTTAATCGACAAAAGAAAAAATACGTGTCCAATATTTTATTAATATCTAACTGACGGACTAATTATATTTTTTTAGGAAACTAGACTTTGAACACAGATTTTTATTTCAGACATCAATCAAGTCATTCTCGAACTTGAAATGGGAAGTAATGGTCAACGGCATCAAGATAACGATGAAGGACCAGTCCAGTAGAGTCGAGATCCAAAGTGAAGAAGCTGAACAAACAGTGAATGAGGAAGAATTGGAAGAATTTGTCAATAACAGCCTTTATGAGGAATTGAAGTATGAAGGTGATGAAGATGATGACAGGAATGCGAAGGAGTTTGATGGGAGACAGGAAAATAGTCAAGGTACATTCACACAATGCATGCTCTTCCATACATATCTTATAGGCATATTGCATATCGCAAATAGAATACCTGATGCCTTATTAAAAAAGTTATTCCCAGGATTTGAATTATTATTAGCTAGTAGATGCGGGATGAGGAATTTTTCTATTGGTGATTTGAGTGCCTTTGATCCATATGTTATGCGATGGGAAACAATAATGAGGTCTAAGGTGGGTTTTTCATTCAAAATATTTTTAATTTCTCCTAATTTACATTTACGAGATAATTTACTTTGCTGTCCAGCGCCCACCCACTATAGTTGGTCCCTTTATTGGTGGCGGACCAAACGTTGATGCATGCAACATTGGCCAATACTGCTGTATCCATTGAGGCTGCAGCAATATCAGAGGAGCTCCACATATTTTTATGCCACTTGCGGTTATCCATCAGAGTGGGGACTGCGCCCAGGGTTGCTTAACATGTGTAAGCTCTTTTAATGCTCACGACTACTGGGTCATTGGGCTCCTCGTCAGGCGCGTTAACCACTGAACCATTATGACTACCATCAAACTAAACAAAGAATTGAAATAAAATATGGTGAAAAAAAATTAAGCAGGCGGGATTTGAACCTGCAACCTTAAGTCGTACATAGACTTAAGGTCGCAGGTTCAAATCCCTTATTTTTTACACTTATTTTTCAGTAGACATCGGAGTTTATTATAACTTGCTACCCTACTACCTAATAAAAAAAAATTCACCATATTTTATTTCCAAATTTATTATGAGTATATTAAAAATAGCATTGTGAATGCGAAATATAAACATTTGAAAATAAAGAATTGAAATTTTCAGCAAAAGAAGCAGACGAATCTATGGAGTCTATGGATATTTCGGAAGATGTGTTTGCTGATGACGATATCTTGTTGCAAAACTTACCAAACAATTTTAATATAGATGACGATGATACTAATAAGATTATTGAAATGACTCTAGAAGCATTTTTACAGGTAATAAACAAATTTCTATTGGTACAGTTTAAGTTTTAACTGCCTCCATGGTCCAGTGGTTAAGGCGTTTGCCTGTAGACCCCGGGGTCGTGGGTTCGATTCCCACGGGAAGCATACTTTGTTTAGTTGTTTCCAGTTTGGTTAGGACATTGCAGGCTTGAATCACCTGATTGTCTGATAATAAAGATGATTCCGTGCTTCGGAAGGCACGTTAAGCCGTTGGTCCCGGCTGCCATCTGGTAGTCGTTAAAGGAACCACGTCAGAGGCCGAGAGGCGGTTCCGAAGAACTTTGACACCAGGGTGTGCATGGTCGAATGATCAGAATCATCCGTGTGTCACCTTCTCGAAATGATGAGTTAGTTAAAAGAATTAGAATTTTTCTTTCCAAAAATTTCACTTTTTGGAAACTTCTTATGGGTGATTCAAGCTGTAAAGTATTAGTAAAGAACTTTTTTTAAAATTAACTTATATTGTCTCACTGCTGGGCAAATGTCTACCCCATTTCCTTCCAGGAATTCCTATCCTGAGCCATTTCTAACAATTTATTTATTTATTTATTTATTGGTGCACACAACAGTATTACAACTTAACATTCTTAAAATTCCGCATAAAAAGATAAAATGGCTGGTTGTAAGACCAAAAGTGGGTACACACAGCATGCTTAACATATGAATACAATAAAATTTAAAAGCCATGATTTTGTTTGGTTTGACAGGTTAGATACGTACAATATTATGATACAACAACATTAATACAAAGTATAATTCTTTATTAAGTTTGCACATATCATCACGCGTTCGCGGTCCAGCTCTATTCCGTCTCCCTGTTTCTTTCTTCTAGCCAAGAACCTTAATGTAATTACACAAACATTAAACGGGTGCCGCGCAAACGAAAAACGTCGCTACTGCGCAAGCCATTAGACTGCGCAGAACCATTAGGCGATGAGGAAAAAAGACGAAAAGTCTTAATATTTTCATATTTATATTTTTATAAGAAAATAAGAAAGGGGGCGACCTCCGAGATGTAAATATAAATATTGTTATGTGAGAATTATTGTTTGAGACGTAAAAATAACAAAGTTTTTGAAGAAAAATGTATTTAGATATCATAACATAAATAAATCATTTTTAAATTTCATATATATCTATTTCACATTCCAACAAGGGGCGATCTTGTTTAAGATCGACCTAAATTATACGAATACTTTTTAAGTATTTAATTAATTCTACGCATAGTACTAGTAATTTAAAAACACGTAAATTTTCACAATTTCGTGCGTGAAGATTGTAAATATATACGGACAAATCACCTAGCCCCAAAGTAAGTTTGAGACTTGTGTTATGGGATACTAACTCAACGATACTATATTTTATAACAAATACATATATAGATACACATCCAAGACCCAGGCCAATCTGAAAAAGATCATTTTCCATCTTGACCTGGCCGGGGATCGAACCCGGTCACTCCGTGTCGCAGGGTGGCGTGTTGACCGCTGCGCCACGGAGCTAGTCAAAGTAGTTAGTGTAGTGTTCGAAAATACACTTCAAGCGCGAGAAATGCAGACAATGGATTTTGTTATTGTTATGTGGCCTCATTGGACCGCTTGGTGGTTGAGAGGTCAAGATAAATAAATAAATATATACGGACAAATCACACAGATTGAGCTAGCCCCAAAGTAAGTTCGAGACTTGTGTTATGGGATACTAACTCAACGATACTATATTTTATAACAAATACATGTATAGATAAACATCCAAGACCCAGGCCAATCTGAAAAAGATCATTTTTCATCTTGACCTGGCCGGGGATCGAACCCGGTCACTCCGTGTCGCAGGCTGGCGTGTTGACCGCTGCGCCACGGAGCTAGTCAAAGATATTTACAAACAGATTTAATCTCATTGAAAGTTGTTTTCAGGAACTTACCAAACAAAAGAAAACAGAAGAACTTAACAAACAAAAGAAAATTACACAATCACTAAGTGAAAGCAACGAAGTCTTGGAATCTGATCACGGAGTCAATGAAAATGAGGATTCATACATTGAATTGCAGAATTACAAGAAGTTTGAGATCCCAAAGAGTCGGGCGTTGAAACGATACAAAACTATATCCAGGTAAACATTGGCTTTGAATTCCAGTGATAGCTGTAGCCGTAGCCTGTGTCACTTGATTGGCTAGAAATAAACGAATATACAGGCTGGCTGGTAAATCACGTGTCATTCTTAACCCAGATGTCACTGAAACTATTTTTTGTTTCATATCACAATGAATTTTTGATATTACGATATCTTTTGATATCTGAGTTTTCTGGAAATCCCGTCTTTTTCCCTTGCGGGGTAGTCAGCCTAGGTCTATAAGACCTAAAGGCCACATTTAGCGTGTTGGTGGGCATTAGGTGGAAAACGGAATCAAAATAGTTTTGGGTTGCTAGCCGCAGCGCCTATTAACATGATTCCTCAGATTTTACCCATTCCCTCGATCGGCTTTAACGATCTGCGCGGGAAGAGAAGCAGCTGGTACATTCTACGTTTTTTTCTTTCCTCCCAGACCAGCATGACAGATTAGGGCACGTCAAAAGGTGGTTAGCCGTGTGGTTTCCGGCAGAGTAGAATAGGACCACTCGTAGTCTTCCCATGGATGACGTAAGAGGAGACTAGAAATACAAGCTAAACCAAGCTAATAAACATTAATGAGACCCATCCAACTCGTCTGGCAGAGGAGAGTAGGCCAAATCCTCCGTCTGCTCTAGCCAAGTATGGCTCCGGTAGTAGAGAGGGTCATGCTCCTGCAGTGGAGACTAAAAAGACCTGATGATGATGATGATGAAAAGGTGACTCATTGATTGAACATCGCCGCAATCGCATGTGTTCTTGCCGAAGAAACCTCACTACTACCAATACTATTATCAACCTGTGTAATTTAACTATTTAATTTATTTAGTGATGAAATACTTATGTAAGTTTGGCTAGCTCCGTGGCCCAGCGGTCCACACGCCAGCCTGCGACACGGGGTGCCCGGGTTCGATCCCCGGCCAGGTCAAGACGGAATATGACCTTTTTCAGATTGGCCTGGGTCTTGGATGTGTATCTATATATGTATTTGTTATAAAAAATAGTATCCTTGAGCTAGTATCCCATAACACAAGTCTCGAACTTACTTTGGGGCTAGCTCAATCTGTGTGATTGGTCGGTAAAAAAAATAGCATTTTCATCAAATTATTTTATTTAATTGCTTTATGCGACTCAATGTTAAAGTGATTCATGATGAATTCAATATTGCTTGTTCATGATGAAGCTTCAAAATGCATGGCTAGTTTGCCATTGTCATCGAAGTCTACAACATTTGTACCTCAGTTTTATTCATATTAATATTTTTTCTTATCAGAAAGAAAATCAACAAAGAGGAAATGGATGAGATGTTAGAGAGGGAAAGAGAGAACACGTGCTACAAGAATGCCTACTTCAAGTGTGAGAAATGTGTATATGGATATGACAATGTGAACCAGTATACCGAGCATTTAGTCAAACATGACGAGGTAAATATATTTTTACACATAGAAGAGATTGAATAATCTAATAAAAATATAATCTGCTGGATTAAGTGTAAAACACTAATAATCTCGCAGAACTAGAAAGCTAACATCATAACAATGATTGTTCAACTACTTTTGATAATTTGTTAGATATAATTTGTTAGATTTTACTTTCATATAAAAATACATATTAATTTAATTTTGTGGTTATATGTTGATAACTCAACAACAATGTTTGTTCAACGACTTTTGATAATTTGTTAGATTTTACTTTCATATAAAAATAAACATTAATTTAATTTTGTGGTTGAATGTTGACAACTCGACAACAATGTTTGTTCAACGACTTTTGATAGTTCGTTAGATTATATTTTACGTAATTTTTAAGTAAACGGGTCCCTAATAACTAACAGCTAGCGGCCTGCCCGGCTTCGCACGGGTAGATATGGATATGTATGGATCTATGGCCCATGTTCATCAGGGATTATGTAGGATTCTAATGTGTATAGTTTCGAAACATAATGCAAACAAACAATCAAGTCTTTCTCTTTATAATATTAGTGAGACTAGATTATATAATAATATAATATATAATATAATATAATATATACGGACAAATCACACAGATTGAGCTAGCCCCAAAGTAAGTTCGAGACTTGTGTTATGGGATACTAACTCAACGATACTATATTTTATAACAAATACATATATAGATACACATCCAAGACCCAGGCCAATCTGAAAAAGATAATTTTCCATCTTGACCTGGCCGGGGATCGAACCCGGTCACTCCGTGTCGCAGGCTGGCGTGTTGACCGCTGCGCCACGGAGCTAGTCAAAATTTTTATTTGATTAATTAAATTAAAGATTAGATTTGGTAATTGAATATGTTTCTGTGATTCCATATGAAACTACAATAGGCTAGTTTTCTAAAAAACTATAATTAGTCCGTCAGTTAGTAATTAAAAAAATGTTGGATACGTCTTTTTTCTTTTGTCGATTGAATAAAAAATTATAAAGATATAGCTCTTTGAAATTCCGTGTAGCGTCATAGTTTGCTACACTTTTTAGCAAACTGACGTCACAAGCCCCCACTCGTAAACTTTGACACGCTTTATCTTTTCCATTTATTGTTTAATTGACAAAAGAAAATATACGTGTCCAATATTTTTTGATTATCTAACTGACGGACTAATTGTAATGTTATTATTTTGACACAGGAAACTAGCCTATTAGAGGTGGAAAGAAATGTTTGATGATTATTGAAAACGCGACATGAAACTTTTTTTTTCAGAATCAAGGATCAGAAATTTGCGGTATTTGTGAACAGAGGTTCACCAATAGAAAATCAGTGATAGATCACTACATGCATCATTTTATGTAAGTACAACAGTTATATCGTAGCTTTTATAATTGCATCATCAGCTGAGATGATTACGAGCCTAATTACCCTGCCAACAGTGGATGAGACTAGCACAGGACCATAGAGAATGACTTAAATAAAGGGAGGCCCAGCAGTGGGCTGATGTGGGCTGAAAATGATGATGACCCTACTCAAGGGTTGCGGAGTTTGCCGCCCCCTGGGGTCTCCAATCCAAACTCTTCCTCTTCTTATCGTGTCGACTCGGGCGAATTAAATTTATTGTTGACCAGAACCCTGTCACTGACACAGCGTTATCAGTGGCATTGTATAGGTCCTCGCGTGTGCATGTGGTAGGACACGCAGGGCAAGACAACAGGTGTGCCATAGTCTGAGGAGTAGCACCAAATAGACAGGAAATATCAGAGCTGTAACCCCACTTATTCAAGTTCTCCCTGCTTCGGTCGACTTGAGTCCGGGTCTGTTTAAGGACTTCCATGACGCCCTAGATAGATCATGACCAGGGGGGAGATGCTCTGACAGCGGGATGATAGACGCTGTTGGATGTCTCTCCTTCCAGATATTAGGCCTTGATTTGATTACTCTTCCCCTTTTTGATTTTGTCTACCCTGTCACCTAGAGCTTGGGAGTTGTTTGAGTTCGACCTCATCAGGAGGTCTTCCTCAGGGCAAATATTAATTATTTTTCACGGGTGCAATAAATTATACATAAAAACCATCCACTTAAATCACTCTATTTAAAAAAATAGCATTAGAATCCGTTGCGTAGTTTTAAAGATCTAAGCACAGAGGGACATACAGACGGCGGGAAGCGACTTTGTTTTATACTATGTAGTGATATCAACACAGACTCTTCTTCAATACTAAAATATTTAAATAAAATCACTTTAATACGGTTTTATCGCGTATATTACATTATTTTTACACCTAACGTTTCGATAACTTTACAGTTTTCATGGTCGCAGGTACACTAAGTTGACATTTGTCTTTGTGTTATAAGAACTATACAAAACTACCGCCTACAAAATTTATTGATAACGTTCCGGATGTACGCAGTATTGGCTCACGGTGTCCGAAGGTCAAGAGTGCAAGTCTTGTGATGAGCTTGAGATTTAATTAAATTGATGACAGGATCCCAAGCCGATGGTAACTGCCAACTATCCTCTCTATTGAAATTAGGATGTTTTTTAATTTCGATAGCCTCACGAAGCATTCTTGGAATGTATCTGTTGTCTTTTGCAAGGACTTGAGGATTATCAAAACGCATATAATGGTTGGGTTTTTCTAAGGCATAAGTCTATACTATGGGGAGTGTTCTGAAGAACTTTTTGAATTAGTGCCACCGTCACTTTTCTACCACCGCACTGCTCGCCACAGGAGTACAGTCCATTCCCACATCTTGACTTGGGTCTCCAAAAATGTCAGAGCTTCACATAGTTTTTTCCTCGTACAGCAAGATTGTGGAATGGACTCCCTCCCGAGGTTCTCCCTGTGTGCTATGACTTGTCAAAAGGTGTGTTTACAGGTATCTTAAGAGTCTGCAACACATCAGCACCTCCTCTGGTGTTGCAGATGTCCATGGCGACGGTGACCACTTCCCATCAGGTGGCTCGTTTGCCGTCAAATACACATAAAAAAAGGCATTTAAATGTGTAACAATCGCGAAAACATCAGAAACTGTGGAATGAACTGCCTGCATCTACAACGTGATTTTGAACCTCCTAGCTATATTGGAATCTCAGAATCAGAAGCCCTAATGAATTATAGAATTGAAAGAAAAAAAGCTGAAAATCGAAAAAAAAAATAGGGTTTTCCATACAAAGTCGCTGTTCAGCTGGACGAGTTTTCTATGGAAGGTCCAATTTTTTTTTCGCTTTTACCTTTTTTTCTTGCAATTCTATGTTCCATTAGGGATTCTGATTCCCAGATTTCAATATAGCTAGGGGGTTCAAAATCACGTTGTATATTCCCAGACAAGTACAGTCCCGGGACATTCAAAAGTAGAATAAATGGGTATCTCTTGGATAGGCATGTAACATCCTTGTCTTCATCGTCAGTTACCATCAGGTGAGATGGGAGACAAATGCCTAATCCAATTTTTATAAAAAAATAAAAGAAACCAGTAAAATGTTTATTTTCGCAGGGCGTTCTACTGCACTGTATGTGGGTACACCAGTCGGTTCCTCCGCTTCCTCACGGCCCATCAGCAGAAGAATGAGTGCCGGTTGAAGAAGTATCCCATTTGGTTCTACTGTGATCAGTGCGACGAGAAGTTTGCGTGAGTTTCTATTGTTTATAGGCTTAATTTACTTTGAGACAATTTACTTTGCGTGCTTCCGTCAGCAGTTAGTTCATGCAAACTGTTGCTGGCCAGCGCCCACCCACTACTGTTAGTCCTTTCATGCCCGCCACCCATAGTTGATGCATGCAACCCTGGTCGATACTGCTGCATCCATTGAGGCTGCAGCATTGTCGGCCGACATTACTGCTGAATAGTTTGCATGAACTAACTGGCGGCGGAAGCACGCAAAGTAAATTGTCTCAAAGTAAATGTAGCTTTGACTTCCGCAAAGTGACACCTGAATCTATTAACTAGTTTATAGGCTTATCGCTAATCTGTGTCTGTTCCTGAGGTAGGGCAGCGGGTTTTTTTTTAAATGACTGTAGCTAGCTATGTGATGAGTCTGAAAATAAAGTTATACGCAACAGGCGGGATCACATCGCCTTCACTTCAATATATACAAGTCTAATGACCCCATTCTCTAGATCTAAACGCAAGAAGCAGCTGGCACATTCTAATGTGCCAGCTGCTTCTCTTCCCGCGCATACCGCAGATGCCGGTCAATGTAAAATGAAAATGAATAATTTTTATTCAAAGTAGGATACATGTATCGCCTTTTGAACGTCATATGTTTCTGTTGTTTATTTTTCTTTCTTTTATGTTTGTAAAATCGAAAAACTAGCGTTTCGGAATGACCACTGCTGAGAAGAATACGCTGAAAGAAACTCAGTCCAGTCTTGGTCTCTATGTGCCTGAATGTCTGTAATGGGCGAACACTTACGGAATCGTGACAATAGGCAATGCGGCTAGCAACCCATCACTATTTTGATTCCGTTTTCCACCTTTACGCCCACCAGCACGCTATACGTAGCGTAAAGGATAAAGACATGATAATATTTATGTATATGTGCTAATGACCCCGCAAAGTCAGCTGTGTGACGCTAAAGATTATATGTACAATAAAAACACTTTATTTTCAGATTGGAAAGCCTTCTCACACACCACAAGAAGACAATACACAAGTTAGAACATATTTGTAAATATTGCAACAAATCCTTTGCGAAGGACTACAACAGAAGACTTCATGAACAGTAAGTTGTATTAGACCCCTTATTCTCCCCTCAGTCTTGAGCGTTGAATTCAAAAACTGATACCACGCAAGTAAATCAAAGCGGGCGGGGCTTAAAAAGTATATCTTTTCGTGAACTAGTCTGCCAGTGGTGCAGGAAACGCAAGGAAAGACGGAATGTGACACTGGAGTAACTTATCATAGCGAGCGAGGCAAACTGTAGCCAACCTACCTCCGCTATGTTGACACCACAGCGTTCATTAGATATGTTAACACCGCCCCGTGACCTTGACACAGCCAATCGCAAACTTGCTTCGTCTATTGTAAGTTTGTTTGCGTTAATGGGACTGATATTGAATCGATAGTTGTATGAGAGTTACGCTTCCATAGTTTTGGTAATTCAATGGTCTTTAGCTTTCAAGTTGCCAGCGCGTACGGATAACGTTAAGTAAGGAGTATGCTTCTATAATAAAAATTCCTGATTGACTTTTAAGTTTTCTGAAACTGGGAACACAAAATTGCTGGCTGGCCGAATACTTAAGGGGTTACAAAGGGTAAAAACGTCGCCTTATTAATATCGCTCCGCTGTCCGTCTGTCACCAGGCTGTATCTCGTGAACCGTTATAGTTAGTTGAAATTTAAATACAAAAAATAGAATAAAATTAAACATTTAAGGGGGGCTCTCATACCACAAACGTGATTTTTGCTTGATTTTGCTCGATTCGATATTGATAACGGAACAGGTAGACGCTTGAAATATTCACAGAATATTTAAAACTAGCTGTTGCCCGCGACTTCGTCCGCGGCAATTTCTGTTATTATGAAAATCTGTTATTGGTCGCAGCGTTATGTTTTATAGCCTAAAGCCTTCCTCAATAAATGGACTATCTAACACAAAAATAATTTTTCAATTTGAGCCAGTAGTTCTTGAGATTAGCGCGTTAAAACAAACAAACAAACTCTTCAGCTTTATAATATTAGTATAGATAAAGAATTAAATATTCTTTAATGTTTAAGGAGGGCTCCCATACAACAGTCTTGATTTTTTTGCCGTTTTTATAAATAACGATACATACGACTTTGATAAAGTAAAATGTGACAAATTATCAAAAGTCGTATGTTAGCAATCTAATCCTGAGGTGTTTATTAGTGTTTGTCTACGCCAAATAATAATTTTTTATATATATATTGTAATTTCCCGCTTAAATCACGCAAACTCTCCCTCACACACTCATTACCTCTCTTTCTCACCTACCTACTCACCCCACCTTACCTCAAGATTTCGGTCTGTTCGTCTAACGAAAAAACACCGCGCACGCGCTCGCGAATAAAAAATTCCTAAACATAGGGAAAACGATAACTAATAGTGGAGAATCTCCCGGTGGTGAAAGTGTTAGTGCTTCAACCCCAAAAATCCAGTGATTGAGCGTGGAGAAGACCAGCGCGCAAGGTTCCTGGATAACGCCTGTGGCCCGAGGTAATCCTTTCGATCTCCCGCCCCATCAGTGTCAAAATCAAAATCAAAACGTTTATTCAGAAAATAGGCCTTTGCAGGCAAATGGCAGGCTTTTTCACGTCAAATCACATTTTAAAGGATCTAATTTAGTCATATTTATATTATTACTTAATGTAAAAAGACTACTAGCGTTTCGGAACCGACCACTGCGGAGAAGAAACGCCAAAAGAAACTCTTTTCAACAGTATTGGTCGCCTCCTTGCCTGAAGGGCTTTTTTATTTTATCATTTATCATCTAATTTTTTCATATATCATTTTTTTTTCATTTTATGATTACAATTTTTATTATATATAGGTACATTATTTTTCGGAACATTTTTATTATACAACAATTTTTATTATATAGGTACATTATTGTTTTTCAAGTAACCCTGAATCGTAGAAAATATGAAGATCTACTCGAAAATTATATCTTTGTGCCCTTCGCCGTAGAGACCATTCCATGGGGCCCTGAAGCAAAATCTTTAGTGACTGAGATCTCTTTTTTATTTGTAATTTTTATTGTTAAATTTATAATTATGTTAAAATTTTAAGATGACTTAATAAAAAATAAAGTAACTTAGTAAATAAATAAAAAAAGTTGTAAATTTTTTTTTCTAGGATACACACCGGCCGGAATAGCGTGCAGTGTGATATTTGCCACAAATTCTTTGTCAACAAGAGCAGTTTCCAGTTTCATCTGAAATCAGTACACGACTTTTCGGTAAGTTACACTTTTAGGGTTCCATAACTGCCTTCGTGGTCCAGTGGTTAAGGCATTTGCCTGTAGACCCGGCCTGTAGACGGGAAGCATAATTTATTTAGTTGTTTTCAGTTTGGTTAGGGCTTTTATAAGTTACACCGATGTAACTGCACAGAAATCAAATTGTTGCATGGCGCGGAAATATCCATCTGCTATTGGCTGATATAGCCGTGTGGTATCCGGCAAAGTAGAATAGGACCACTCATAGTCTTCCCGTGGATGTCGTAGAAGGCGACTTAGGAAATACAAGCTAAACAAAGCTATAAACATCTATGAGACCTCTCCAACCCGTCTGGCCAGCGTGGAGAGTGTAGGCCAAGTCCTCTGGCTGCTCTGGCCAAGTATGGCCTTAGTAGTACAGAGAGGGTCGGGCTCCTGTAGTAGAGGCTAAAAAGGACCTGATGATGATGATGATTGGCTGATGCGTTCGCGCCATGTCTGGAGTTCGCTGTAGTGCCGCGCCGAACATGTATGAGCGAGACAGCACGAGTCCTGTTGCTTTCAAATCTTATGTAGTAGCTATGAGTTCGTTATTTTAATGATGATTTCATTCGTACCGATACGTATGTACCACAAGTTAGTCCCGCTACTTATGAGTTGCTTAAGGGCCCATACTACCTCACACTGCTTTGCATGATTGACTGTTATATCAATAATAATTAAATACTCAAGTTGAAATAAAAATGCAGCAAAGTTCAGGACTAACTCTGGTGGTCTGGGACAAAACTATATGACTCAAAAACACGATTGCGTTAAATTTTCTCGATAGAAAAAAATTGCAAAGTTGCCTCCAAATCACGTCTAATTTACTCGGTATATAGCATTATTCACCAAATACATTAAAATTAACCTTGAAACTTTTGATTATTATTGCATTACAGATAAGGCAGCCATCATATGTTTTTCTTTTTCGAATAACCCTTGAATATTCCTAAAAAATGAAAATATCCAAAGTAGCCAACGGGTTGAGACCATCCGCGTTTGTATCGCCACGCCGCCTGGCATATGGCGGGCTCTTAAACATCAAATATTTTGTTTCAGGCTAAAAAGTCGGTATACTGCAAGATTTGCAACAAATACTACAAAAATAAAAACGCATACAATGTTCACGAACGAAGCCACGCTGCTGCAGAGAGCTAGGCTTTACTTCTATCCCAGTGGATCTTGGATGTCGACCCCAGATGACAAATTGGATCTGCATCCGGTCTTGCATCATGGCCCGAATGAACGGATTGATAAGACCGACAAAATGGATTCAAAAGATGGACAGTCTTCATCCAGTCTGGATTGATATCCAGTTCGCTATATGTTTGAAGAGTGAGCATTGAGGAGGTTGTAGCCGGTAACGGTCAATTTAGAGGAAAACTGCTCGAGCATGTTTAAAGTGGTAATTAAATATCAACCTTATTCCATTCAAACTAAACTGAAAATAGTATGCAATATTAAAGTAAATAAGATTTAATTTGATTGCGTGGAATAAGGTCCGCCGAGTCTGAATCTGATTGGTTGATCTGATGGTGAAGTTCGCAGGAGACGTTGCATGCAGGCCGCTTCCAATTGGTCGTATTGGGAGTATTTGGGGGGAGGGGGGGGGGGGGGGGGGCCTCCAGCAATACTTCTTGTGGCTGATATCATTTGTCAAATATTGTTCAATGTCAGTGTCTTATAATATCCTATGTTGCAGTGCAATCTGGTGGTAAGAATAGGAAACTCTCGTTAGAAAAGTATAAATTTTATTTATCTGTAGGCATTTATTGGCTAGCTACTACGAATAAGTTTCGTAGGCTATCTACTACGAATAAGTTTCGTAGGCTAGCTACTACGAATAAGTTTCGTAGGCTAGCTACTACGAATAAGTTTCGTAGGCTAGCTACTACAGTTCTATAAGGATCTTTATGAATGTAGGTTTTTTTCTTCCAAAAAAATCCTTCACAGGCACTATCCCACACAAGTACTTACAACTTACGGCTTATTTTTCATGCATTGACAAAATAAAACCTGCAAATGGACAGATAAAACTCAGTAATGGCTAATTAAACATTTAACAAAATGACCAATATGCTATACTCGGCTTTCAGTTCTTAAGGACCTGGGCTCTGTCTACCCCGTAAGGGAAAATACGTGATACTATGTATGTATGTCTGTACAAGATGGCTGTCGTTCATGTAGATCCCTGTAGCACTGTAAATATGTATATTAAACCTAAAGTACAATATATTGGTGATGTGTCATAAATAATATTATTTTTAATTAAATGCGTTTTTCTTGGGTTTTACGCAAAATGTGGACTTCAAATGCAAAATGAGCATTTCGGGAGATGTCACATTTTGCAGAATGCAAGCTGGGCGTTAGGGCGGTCAGGGGGGGGGGGTCATCTTCAACTGTTTGTCTGGTGGTTGTAGACATGGCATCGCCTCCGACCTTCTCAGCTGCTACTTGCTTTTCCCCCATTCATCCGAGTAAGTAGTATATACCTTCATTCTCCTCCCAGATCCAACAAAATCTTATCCTTTCCCAGCTTCAAAATACTCCTGATGGGCAGCAGCGTCGGAAACACAAGAAGCCAAAGAAACTGCGCTCGCCAACCGCCAAGGATCCTGGAGAGAGGCCTTCGTCCAGCAGTGGACTTCTTACGGCTGCGATGATGATGGAGCTGAGCCGAGCGTCAAATTCTTTCTATGTTTATGTAATGTTGTTTTGTTACAGCTACTTTAACAATTACTCTAGTGTCTCGGATTGAGAGGAATCTGGCCAGCCGGCCTATTTGCTAGCCTAGTGTACAACGTTTTGATAGTCACTTTAAAATTCATTACGTTTTATACATCACTAGCTTGCGACCGCGGCTCCGCCCGCGTCTACGTCGATCCCTCGGGAATAGTACTTTTTCCCGGGATAAAAGGTAGCCTATGTCCTTCTCCGCACTTTAGAGAACTTGTATTCAAAATTTCATGATGATTGGTTCAGTAGTTATGACACGCCGTAACTACTGAACCACTTGTGGTACCACTTACCACAAACGCCCGACATATATGTATACGACATATATGTGTGTTCTATTTTACCTGTTGTGTTGAATCAGTTTTTACTAGGTGGACGTGTAAGCAGCCTCTTTCATTGCATTTGTATACAATAAAAAGCTAATAGGTAGCTACACCCGTAACATGGCGCCCGCGACGCCATTTATATCGCTATCCACATCTCGCTCCTTAGTATTACGAAAAACCAGATGGCGATAGTCGATAAACGTCGCGCGTGCCATGTTACGGAGGCAGTTGTAGCTTTATATTACGATTGTTACTGCCTCCGTGGTCCAATGGTTAAAGCGTTTGCCTTTAGACCGCTTAGCTTAGCTTAGCGTTAAGCTGTTGGTCCCGGCTGCCAACTGGTAGTCGTTAAAGGATAAAGGAACTACGTCAGAGGCCGAGAGGCGGTTCCGAAGAACTCTGACACCAGGGTGTGCATAGTCGATAGACCGTGTCACCTACACGAAATAATGATTAGGGCTGTAAAGTCTATGGGTTTCAATATACGGCAAGCTATAGTTTGATATCCCAGCTTTGGAATATTGTAGTGATGATAAAATAAAGCTACAATATTTTATTCGTGTGAATGGATTATAAGCTATAGTTTGATATCCCAGCTTTGGAATACTGTAGTGGATAATAGAGTTGCAATAGCTCATTGTTTGGAATGGATAATGAGCTAGAGTTTGATATCCCAGCTTTTGGACTATTGCAGTAAATGATAAAATATAGCTACAATCATATAATTATACTTAAATAATACTAATTAACTTATAATACTAATAATAATTAAAACTACTAAAAAAATATAAATATTTACAAATAATATAGTCCCTGCAAACCGTTATTCTATAGTTTGATACCTCAGCCTTGGATTATTGTAGTGATAAAAAAATAAAACTAAATTAGCTCATAGGATGGAATGGTAAACAAAGCTACAATATTTTATTCGTTTGAATGGATTATAAGCTATAGTTTGATATCCCAGCTTTTGGACTATTGCAGTGAATGATACAAATAACGCTACAATAGCTCATAAGTTTGAATGGATGACAAGCTATAGTTAAATACGCTACATTTGAATGCAAAAATAAAACTACAATAAATAGCTCATATGTTTAAATTAATTTATTTATTCAAACAAATGAGCTATTGTAGCTTTATTTTTATCATTATTTTTTTTTTATATTGAATGGATGATAATCTAAAGTTTGATATCCCAGCTTTTGGACTATTGCAGTGAATGATAATTAACGCTACAATAGCTCATAAGTTTGAATGGATGACAAGTTATAGTTCAATACGCTACATTTTGGACTGCAGTGAATGAAAAAATAAAGCTACAATAAATAGCTCATATGTTTAAATTTATTTATTTATTCAAACAAATGAGCTATTGTAGCTTTATTTTTATCATTATTTTTTTAAATATTTAATGGATGATAATCTATAGTTTGATATCCCAGCTTTTGGACTATTGCAGTGAATGATAATTAACGCTACAATAGCTCATAAGTTTGAATGGATGACAAGTTATAGTTCAATACGCTACATTTTGGACTGCAGTGAATGAAAAAATAAAGCTACAATAAATAGCTCATATGTTTAAATTTATTTATTTATTCAAACAAATGAGCTATTGTAGCTTTATTTTTATCATTATTTTTTTAAATATTGAATGGATGATAATCTATAGTTTGATATCCCAGCTTTTGGACTATTGCAGTGAATGATAATTAACGCTACAATAGCTCATAAGTTTGAATGGATGACAAGTTATAGTTCAATACGCTACATTTTGGACTGCAGTGAATGAAAAAATAAAGCTACAATAAATAGCTCATATGTTTAAATTTATTTATTTATTCAAACAAATGAGCTATTGTCGCTTTATTTTTATCATTCTTTTTTTTTAATATTGAATGGATGATAATCTATAGTTTGATATCCCAGCTTTTGGACTATTGCAGTTAATGACAAATGAAGCTACAATAGCTCATTGGTTTGAATGGATGTCAAGCTATAGTTCGATATCCCAGTTTTTGGACTATTGCAGTGAATGATACAAATAACGCTACAATAGCTCATAAGTTTGAATGGATGACAAGCTATAGTTAAATACGCTACATTTGAATGCAAAAATAAAACTACAATAAATAGCTCATATGTTTAAATTAATTTATTTATTCAAACAAATGAGCTATTGTAGCTTTATTTTTATCATTATTTTTTTTTTATATTGAATGGATGATAATCTATAGTTTGATATCCCAGCTTTTGGACTATTGCAGTGAATGATAATTAACGCTACAATAGCTCATAAGTTTGAATGGATGACAAGTTATAGTTCAATACGCTACATTTTGGACTGCAGTGAATGAAAAAATAAAGCTACAATAAATAGCTCATATGTTTAAATTTATTTATTTATTCAAACAAATGAGCTATTGTAGCTTTATTTTTATCATTATTTTTTTAAATATTGAATGTATGATAATCTATAGTTTGATATCCCAGCTTTTGGACTATTGCAGTGAATGATAATTAACGCTACAATAGCTCATAAGTTTGAATGGATGACAAGTTATAGTTCAATACGCTACATTTTGGACTGCAGTGAATGAAAAAATAAAGCTACAATAAATAGCTCATATGTTTAAATTTATTTATTTATTCAAACAAATGAGCTATTGTAGCTTTATTTTTATCATTATTTTTTTAAATATTGAATGGATGATAATCTATAGTTTGATATCCCAGCTTTTGGACTATTGCAGTGAATGATAATTAACGCTACAATAGCTCATAAGTTTGAATGGATGACAAGTTATAGTTCAATACGCTACATTTTGGACTGCAGTGAATGAAAAAATAAAGCTGCAATAAATAGCTCATATGTTTAAATTTATTTATTTATTCAAACAAATGAGCTATTGTCGCTTTATTTTTATCATTCTTTTTTTTTAATATTGAATGGATGATAATCTATAGTTTGATATCCCAGCTTTTGGACTATTGCAGTTAATGACAAATGAAGCTACAATAGCTCATTGGTTTGAATGGATGTCAAGCTATAGTTCGATATCCCAGTTTTTGGACTATGGTAAAAATTTCCAGTAAGGACGGTTAAATAAATTAACCTTTCGGTTGCGAGAGCGCTGCCAACTTTTATGCACGCCGTCTGCGGGAGTATTTTGCGCGAAAATGAGCGCTCTGCGCGTTTCGCAATAAATATGAATAATATGCTTATCTATAATAATTTATATAAAAAAACGAGTGATTTCATTACTCAGATAGTTAATTTATATTCTGAGACCCTTTTTCAAGGATAATTTTATATTATTTTTGTATACACATCCAGTAAAGTCGTAACTGTAGCCAAAATTTACACCATTTGAGAATTGTGTTGTTAATAAATATTATTTCTGCATAATTTCTTATTTTTATTTATTTACCGTGTATATGGATAACTAAGCTATTTAATTTCAAAGTATTTCTTATAGTTTTATAAAAGATCACATAAATAATTTGACCTTCATGAAACAATCCGACAGTCACCATTATCACAACTTTCGTAGCCTAACTTCCAGTCATGAATAACATATATAAGACGTCATTCTAGTCACTGTAAACCGTTTGTTTATGCATATAGTGTATTCAATTATATGACAAATGTAAAATTTAAGTATTTTTTACAGTGATAATAGTTAAAACATGAAAAACTTGACAACAGTTACTAGAGACGCTCAGCTGATAGACATATTTTTGGTACCGTTTTGTTGCCAGTTCCAACACGAAATGGTTACTACAAATATATGTGCGATGAGGCAAAAGAAATTCTCTTTTGTTTTGTCTTTAGTCTATTTAGGGTTACTGTATAAAAAAATATGAAAATAAGACACTGAAGTTGCGGAAAAAATCTGTCGTGAACCGTTGTTGTATGCATGTGTGCGTGTGTAACATCATACGTTCGCCTGCGGGAACGCAAATCTGTGCTATACTAAATTCACTCTATTTGCTTGAACGCAGATCTGTGGTATACTAAATTCTCCCCATCTGCTTCAACACAGATCTGCGGATGTATACAGGTTGTTATTTTTTGGTTATCTGCAACACCGCTTTTTTAGTATTGCAATCAATGATTGCAATATAAATAAATGACCAACCAATACGAACAATTTTCGAATAAAATATGATCTGCAACATTGGTCAATATTTTAGAACGAGCGAGCGAAGCGAGCAAAGTCTGCAAATTAAGTTGGTCAGACTTTGATGAAACTTAGAATATACAGAGATATAGTTAATAGAATTTTCGAATTCGTTGGGCATCAAAATCGGTCCAGCCGTTTTAGAGATATTCGATTTTTTGAGAAAATAAAATTTATATTGATCGGCTTTTAATGAAACTTGGAATATACATAGATATGGTAAATATAACTTTTCAGTTAATTGAACATCAAAGTCGGTTCAGCCGTTTTTGAGATATTTAGATTTTATTAAAAACAG
This sequence comes from Elegia similella, assembly GCA_947532085.1. Classification (NCBI taxonomy): domain Eukaryota; kingdom Metazoa; phylum Arthropoda; class Insecta; order Lepidoptera; family Pyralidae; genus Elegia; species Elegia similella. Next base: position 3,899,950 of record OX383950.1, on the reverse strand, counting down.
TCTAAGCGAGGTCTAGGTTCGCCGCGCAAACGACTAGTATAAATAAATGAAACTAAACACTATATTTTACAAATTATTTATTCAACAAAAACATGGTAATAGTATTTATAAAGTATGAATTTAGTATATAAAATACAAATTACAATTTTTAACCAGACGTTTCATTCGGGCGATTTAAATGAAAGGCACACAGAGAACAGTCTGAGAAAGGACATAAGCTAATTTTGATGCGAAAAATGTTTATAAGAATTTGAATTTCACACACTAGAAAACTTTTAGCTATTATATTAATAGCTAAAAGTTTTCTAGTGTGTGAAAATCAGACCAGCAATCAACGCAGAGATACATTTTGCATGGGCGGCATCGCAGGTTCGTCATTTTCCGGACCTTCCGTTTTGTGCATAGCACACATGCTCCTCTTTGATAGCGTTGGCATTTCGATGATGCCCTTTCCTGTACGTGGACTTGCTCCGGAAAATGACCAAGTGCCATGTCTAGCCTCGCACAAGATATATTATTGCGCTGAGCAATTCTTTTACCCATTGTTCCAAATCGTTCAAAGATTTCTGTAGCAAGTTGGTAACGAAATTGCCTGTGGGTCAGCTTTTTCAGTGGAGTCTGGGTGTAGATAATATAGGAATTCAGCACAGTTATATTTAGCAGTCGTCTAAATACTTTGATATACCATTTCAGCCCTCTTTTTCGTTCTAACAAATACATGCTAAGTTTTTGGTCTTTTAAATCGACCCCGCCCATAAATTTATTATAATCTGCAATTAACTGAGGTTTGTTTACGTGCTGTCCTGCTCGTTGACCCTCAACCATGTTATCCTTATGATAAGTTGACACCGTGGTGACCAACTTCGTATCTTTCCAAGCAATTACAGAAACATCACCACAATGGCGACTTACCATATCTCCTCTTGCCATCCTCTTTTCATTTAACGATTTTATGTCTGCTGGCGTATCTACTCTACGTCTGTTAAGAGTACCTACAACATCGGTTAATTTTGACTTTAAAAATCTACACAATGGTATCGAATTATAAAAATTATCCATAAATAAGATAAAATTTTTCCCAAGATAGTCATTTATTAATGTTAGGACTATCTTGGCGGTAGAAGAAGTAAATCCATGAACGGACTGCGCTAATGTAGTGCCCTTGCCGGCATATATAATAATATCCAATACGTAGCCGCTTACTGCCTCGCAAAGCTCATAACTTTTAATTCCGAATCGTGCTGCCTTGGAACGGATGCATTGGACCCAACTCAATCGTCCCTTCCAAAGCAGCAACGATTCGTCTATTGACAGTTCTCTGCGAGGCGTGTAAGCGGCTTTAAACTTATTAATCAAATAATCTAAAACGGGTTTTATTTTGGATATTTTTTTTTCGGCTCCACTGCCACCCGTATACTGAGAATTATCAGTAAAGTGTAGGAACCTCATTAAAAGTAAGAAACGGTCCTTCGTCATTAGGCGCCGGAATCCAGGCATTCCCATAACGTCGGTCCGCCAGTACTCGTCAATGCGGCCCCTAACACACAGTCCCATCAACATCATGACTCCTAGAAGTACATAAATTTCCGATACAGTCGTCTCCGTCCATGAGTTTAACCTGGAATTATCCGAAATGCCTTGTTCGGCAGCAGCAGCAATTGTTTCCCACGCATAATTATTTGTTTCAATAACAATATTATTAATTAAATTTTCATCAAAAACATACGAAAAAAAATCAATAGGTCTCGTCCCGGTGACTTTAGGGCCAGGTACTTCCCTAAAATCACCGAGAGAGCCGTTAAAATTAGCAAAATCTGATGACCAGTTAAACTCCTCGAATCGCAAATCTTCATCATGATCATCATTTTCATCCTCCTCGAGGAGTTGTTGCAACTCCTCGAGGGTCATTTCTTCATCTTCATCGGCCTCGCTACCAGAATCCACAGCTAATGCCTCAGCAAGTGGTCGACTTAAAATTTCTTCCTCTTCCTATTAAAAGCAAAGACAAAAACCCTCAACCAATCATGCGAAGCCAAACCTTACTTATTAGTGCAGTAAGTGAGCATAATTAAAAAGAGCATAACCAAAATGTTAAATTTATTAGTGTCTTAGTTTAACCGAACTCTATCCAAAACTATTCCATTTTCATGCAGTTTATTTTATCGTGCCAATTTTCACGCTGGTCTGGAAGAAAAGAAACTTAGAATATACCAGCTACTTCACTTCTCGCGCAGGCTGTAAAAGCCAGTCAAGGGAATTCGTAAAAATACAAGGAATCGTATCAATAGGCAGTGCGGCTAGCGAAGTAGCGACCCATCACTATTTTGTCTCCGCTCACCAACATGCTCACCAACCGCTCACCAACATGCTAATATGCGGCGTCTTATGACCCTAGGCTCTATCAACCTCGTATGGGATAAGACGTGATAATATGTATGCATCAATAACTGTATGTATTATATATCATTTTACAGCAGTAATACACAGTAGTACCGTATAAAAAATTCAAAAGCATTAATTCCCGAAAAAAGAAAAAAGACCATGTCATAAAAATATATACTTACGACCGCCTCGCTTTCTGGAAAAATCCCGCCAGATTCCGGGAGCGAGGTTGATTCCATCTCCTCTGGAACATTGGGACCCCCTTGAGAGATATCCATCCGTAATCCCTGCAAGAAAAATATTTTTTAAGTATGAAGATAAATGAAAATAATAATACAAATTACATATTTAATTAAAAATAAATTTACATTATCTGCTTCGTCCGGGAATATCAGCCTGCGAGGTTCAAGCTGATGATCACTGGATGGTATTGGTATATTTATCACCTCGATCTCATCCCCCACATTCAAGTTATCAGGACGCCACCGCTAAAAATGAAATATATTGTGTTATTACTAAAATAAAATAATTAATGTATATAATCATAGATAATGCAATCTAATACAAATAAATGCAAGGTACCCGAAGTCTTCCTGACTCGCTTCTCTCGAGAACGGCGCCTGCATCCTTGACTCGAATACTGCCTTGGGGCGTCCTTTCGACCTCCATAGCCACAATATACTTATTTGCGTCCATTCTATATATAATAACAAAAATCACGTTTAAATATCTATGACCCGACTACATAAAACTGTAAGACTGCATTTTGAACATGTTTGTCGACTATATATGATATTTATATATATTGTAAACCAAAGAAGTGATTATTATCACATTTTAATTTATTTTGAATTTTGACGAAATTTATATAGCATATGTCACCCGCGGAATTGACACCTCATTCAATAAAATCAATTCATTAGTTTAGGAGCTACGGTAGAACAAATAAACAAACATACATACATAGACTGCCAAAATTATTACCCTTCATTTTGGCTTCGCCGTAATAGGGTAATAGATAATAATTCCAAGTTACCAGCTACAACATGAAAAAAGTCTTATGATTAAAGTGTATTTTTTTTAATGAACCTTCAAAAAAGATTTTAAAAGACTATTTTTAACAAATAATCTTCTGAAAACCGCATCAAAATCGGTTCAGCCGATTCCGAGATAATAGCGGGCAAACATACATACAAACATGCATACGAGTCAAACTGAGAACCTCCTTTTTTGAAGTCGGTTAAAAACTCTTATTTTCTAAATATGCTGTACACTGATTATTGTAAACGTTTCATACTATGTATTTGCAAAGACGATTGAAAATTGAATTTAACAGAAGAATTATTCAATAAATGTATGCATAAAAAATGAACATCCTGTAAGGCAGGCCGGGAACGTTGTGTACCTACATGTTACGTAAGCCATTGCTTTATGTCTATGTGTGCGTGCTAATGGAGCGCGGCATAATATATCTTGAATTTCTTGTAAATCTCCTATTTATATCAAATAACACTTTGAAATTCATATTTACAATAAAATTTTCTACAAATTGATATAAATCAATCAAGGATTATGATAAGGGAATGTACAAAAAACACTGAATGAAGTTTGTTTTTCTGATTTTCTTCAATATTTTTATAGAGCTAGATAATATTTTACAAAATATAGGTAGCCTAATAAGTTTCCTGTAAGAATTAATATAAAATAACTTACCTTTCAAGGAATATATTATTTATTTTCAACTTTTTCTCACAGCCGTAAACACTCAGCGCGCGGTTGACGAGATCAAATTTGAATGACGCGTAACGGAAAATTTTGACACAAGAGTAAATGAATGAGCTTTGTCTATGGGTAGAACATTTATTCAAAAATGCAATAATAACTAATTTGAACATTAAAAACATTGCTTTAACACTTAAAATCGAGTAAAACTGAAATTTTTCGGAACAACACAGAACTGCGTTCAAGCACTGAATAAGGACACGAAATGTAACACAGATCTGCGTTTAAGCATTCCAAAGGTTAAGGGATGGAAGGGGAGGAGGGGAGCAACCCCCTACACAACCCCACCCTGCAAAAAAAAGAAGTCCCTGCGAAAGTCGCTACCGTTAAAAAAAGCTCGTCAACCAAAAAATTTGGCACCTTCGGGGATGTGGGGGAAAAACCGCGCCACCTCGTACGAAATGGGCGAAGGTCAAATGTCCTAAACTGTTATAAACAAGTCATTATAATGTCATAAAATTACAAACTGTCATAAGCAAGTTATAAAATGTCAAACAAGTCACAAATGTCATACACAAGTCATAAATGTCATCATTAAATGTCATAAACAAGTCATAAAATCTCTTCAAGTAGACAATATATGAGGAGTCTACTTTCAAAACCCGCTAAAGCACTTTTAGCTAAATGACGGTAAAGTAAAAAAAATACTGCTACTTATTTTGTACTAGTTAAAATACAAAACATTCTATGTAGCATCCATTTTTTGAGTATAGCAATACTAAAAAACTGGTCTTTATTGACAAAATTGCAAATATAACGGAAGTATTCGCAAGAATATTTTTATTTTAGCGGTTTTTGAAGTAAATTGATTATAGCGGGATTTGCAAAATAAATCACTTGTTTTAGTGGGATTTGCAACAGTCGGTTTTTTGTAAGTGGATGGTTTTATTCAATCACCATTATACCATTATAAAAATGCATCTTAAAGCTATTTATAATGTTTATTTATTTAAAATAAAATGCAATGACATTTTTTAACAGTAAGTTTATACGTGGGAGTTAACATCCTCAAAACCAGGTTCACAAACATGTTCTTCAGTCTCAGAGTTGACATTGTCCAATCCTTGAAAATCCTCAAAATGTTGTCTTTCTTCAATACTTTTGTAGTAAACCAAAGCAGGCAAATTTCGAAACTCAGCCCCAAAATGCTTTACGAGAAGTCTGGTGACATCGTCAAGCTTGGCTTTCTTTGGTAAAATGATATTTGGGGGTATTATTTCGGGGCATATCATTGTAATTTTTTTATTCTTTTTTGTGATTACTTTTTGTCATTAAGTTCACTTTTGTAGTTTATCTCACCTTGAACCAATATATTGTCTGTTTTGGATCTGGTCAAAAAAAACCGCTTTGATTTCATGAATGGAAAGTGCCAGGAAGTAGTAGGCTTTATGATAGCTTCGTAGCTATTCTTCCAGTTGTAGACTGGAATTGTTGAAAGATCTGTGACTGTTCCGTTGTCTTCAAGCATAGACACATATTCTGCTGGCGAAACTACAACCTCTTTAGTTCTTAATGCTTTTTCGATTTTCGCGAAAACGCGATCCGGAGGAATGAAAGAATGCCCCACTACTGGATAGATTATTTCAACTTTTTTTAAATGTCTGGGTGCTTCCATATACAGCCATCTACCCAACATAACAACCATTCCAGTATTTTTATTTTGTCCCGAGCAGCCATCGCAAATCACACGCAGAGCTTTGATTTGCTCATTGAATGTCGCCTGTTGTAGGTAATGATATACTGCACTTACAATTTCATTGCCTCCTTTATTATGTGTCGTTTCTGTCCAGTAGTAGGAATTCACATTTTCTTTGGTCAATTCAGCCTTAGAATTCCCATCCACTATTGCAAAATGGTAAAAATTAAACTGACGACTAAAGTATGCCGACTGGTCAGGTAGCTTTGGTAGCGGCTGGTTCTTTTGACAATCAAATTAAATTGTTTTGATGGTCTCCGTTTCTTCCTGGAGTATTTGGTAGAATGCTTTATATTTTAGTCTGTGAATGCGTTTTGACATGAAAACGCATTCATAGACTAAAATATAATCTTGTTTTTTCATGGGGTCAGTCTCAGCTTTAATTTGTTCTTGAAAAGAAGTACATGTAGAACAGACGTCTGTTCTGGGGGTACCGAAACCAACATTGTAACATGTGTTGAATATATGGCGAAAAAATCCTTGTTTCACCTTAAGATCATTGTCACGTTCTGCGTTATACATCCGACATAATTTTCGGATATTTAGCTCGGCTGGGAGGTACAATCTTTTCGTTTTAGAGCGACAATAATGACTTTCTTGACATTTGAATTTTTCTATGAACCATTGCACAGACAGTCTTTGTGCCTCATATATTTCTGTTTTACGATCACCACCTCTATTTTCTTCTGGATGACTCCCTTCGCTCTGATAAAATCTGTTAACTATACCTTTTACTCTGTCTTTCTTGACCAAAAGTGCATCCAAAAACGTTTTTTGGCAAACCGGAATCATTTGCCCGTGGTTACTAATAATATGATATTTCGTCGCAACCTTCCTTTTTCTGGAATCGTCTGTTTTTACAGTGCAATATTTCAATATAAAATTGTCTTAAGCAATTTTAGTCGTGCATTTGTAAAAAATTCTATGGAATCTCCGAATGTGCTGACATGTTAATTTGGCGCACTTAAATGCCTTTTGATTATGACTGCATTTAGGAAATCTTTGCTTTCATATCTAAAACAATTTGTGTAAAGTCACACATCAAACATAAGTTATTATTTTTTTATTTTTAAATCTTTAATAAGATTAGCAGTCCGCCCCGCCTTCGCCCGTGGTACCAAATTCCAGATCTTCCCTTGGTCTTTTTCTTGGAGGGCCATTCAGAAGGTGGTCACTAATAGACAATCGGAACTCCAGCAAATCCATGATGTCTTTAGATTTGCGCTTATTGGCTTTGCAGTCAGCCCGATACTCAAACCAAGAATTTACTATAGCCAGGTCAAACATGTGGATGATCACCTTCACAGGCCACTTTCTGGTTTTACGCCATGTTCGATAAGCCTATAATTTTTAACTACGGCTGGACATGAGACTTCAATGTATTGTTTCCTCTTTTTATCCCATCTTGATACCTGAGTTCGCGGCTCTGCTCCAAAAGCAGTCGAGACCATGAGTACTCCTTTGTTGTCCTTCCATTTCAAGACGCTCAAGGTGTTTTCCCTGTTGACAACCTCCTCATCTTCTCCTGTAGTCATCCTATGATCTTTCTTGAATTCATACAGCGTTTTTTTCTTGGTATTAAATCTATTTGTCATCAAAGTTCCTGTTCCTTCTATGTTTCGACGAACTAACTCTTTCATCAACGGCAGTGAAGAAAAATACCAATCGAAATATAAAAAACTGCCTTTTGGGAGTGTATTGACCAAGCGTAATACCACAGCAGCACCAACGCCAAAATTCTCCGAATCAGGTAAGTAGGTAGTAGAGCCTTGATAAATTTCGAAGTCTAGAACTTGTCCCTTGTAGGTAGTTAGCACGAAATTCTTCAATCCTGCTGGACGAGGTTTGTTTTTCACAACTACCTTTAAATCACACCGACCTCCAAAAGGTATCATCTGTTCATCAACTGAATAATTACCAGCATCTCTTGGCAACTGCAGGCATCTATTTCTGACGGCATCGATAACAGGCTGCACCCTCCATAATCTATTTTTGGCATGTTCTTCAGTCGGATTCACTCCTGTTACATCTACACAATGCAAGTTTGTTCTGAGAAGGAAAAACCGTTCTCTAGACATTGCATTTGCAATCGGGTCATACCTGTATTTTTCGCTCCAAATCATCTTCAGTCTTGGAAATTTTATACACCCAACCATGGCATTTATTCCGAAAAACTTCTTTATATCCAGTAAGGTACAAACAGGTTTCATTTGTATGCCTGTATTGGCCATATAATATTGATTTGTGGTCAAAGCCTGTTGTTCCATAAGCTCGATAGTAAAATAGCGCTCGAAATATTCGTATGGAGTTTGAATATCCACTGGATCACGAACAGCGTCTTCTGGAACAGGTTTGCTTCTGAAACGCTTTTTCTCCCATGCTGCTATCATACTCAGAGGTATGTTATCATCATCACTTTCTTCTCCTTGGTCAGAAGAAGAGGAACTTGAATATTCGGCGTTCTCTTGAATAAAGTAATCGAAATCTAATTCATCGTTGTCATCGCCCTCGTCCCCAGAGTCATTGAGTATCTCTGCGATAGCAGCGTCGTCTAAAACCGGAAACATGGTGTGGAATCTGTTAAAAGTGAATAATCATTAGAAGCGAAAAATACGCCTGAGGTAATGAGGGCCCACGTCGATACAATTGTGTCAATAAAGTTCGTTAAGCAGTAACGCCAAAGCGGTTGCTTTCCAAAAGTCGCTTTTATCACAAAATCATCCAATGTTTATCTATTTTTATAATCAATAACATATATATGAGATTGCTTACAAAATAAAACAACAGTAGGTACTTACTTTCACCAAGCCGGGGAGCGCAATCTGACACGAACTGCTCAGGTTGTAACTTGCTCGCCGACTGCGGGTCGGACAAAATTTGCGCGGGAGGGTAAAGTTCGCTTCCCGTACAATCGTACGATACTGGGCCCGTCTTCTTCTAACGTAAAACTAATTAGCTATTCTCGACTTTGTGACCCGCACAATTGTATTGGAGCGGTCCGAAAGGGGTAGGAAAAGATAGAAAGGATGCCGCAAAAAAAATATAACCTGTCAAGTCTGGTAATAAGCTGGCGTATGATAAAGTTTTGCATACTACCATCCCGCTCATTATGCAAAGTAAAAACATGTACCTTTTTACATACCGTTTTCTTTGTTCCGTCGCACGTTTCCACTTTGATTTATCACATAATTTCTTCCAGGCATGTTTTGGATCACATTTTGTGATAAATTGCCTCAAATCATCCCTTTTTTTTTCTAATTAAAAACCTTAGAAAACCGAGACACTCTTTTCACTTTGTAAACAGAATCGCCATACTGTTTTTAGTGTCACGTGATAGGAACGCCGCGTTGTGATTGGTCGATTTCGTTTTAGCGGAATTTGAAAAGAACTGGGAAGGTTTAGGCGGTGTTTGCAACAAACTAGCATTTTTGTCAGCTTATTTGAAGGGGTTTTAAGGGAATTTGATGGGAACTGACAAAGGCCACCTAAAGTAGCATCAAAGAAATTTCATATTCAAAAGAAACATTGTTTTTGTTTGAATAACGTTTTAGCGGGTTTTGAAACTAGACGACTCATATATAATAGTCGTTCGGGTGGCCATAAAAAAAACTAACTAGAACCTAAATTCTTTTCTGCCCTCAGTCAGCTTTAAATTTAGTTTCAAAATCTAAACTTTCATCCAGGGTTAACTGACTGGGTTTTGTGTCGTCTCACTTACATTTTTCCAACTATCTTATTTGAAATTTGACTGTTTCTTACGCTATTCTACCCATTTGGGGTTGACTTCATCACATGAGGTTACTAATGTAGGAAATTACTTAAATAAAATAATATTTTTTAATGAAAACTAGATTTATTCAGGTAATTTTTTTACGTATGACAGACTGCTTTTAATAATTCATCGAAAGGTACCAAGTGGTGCATCCTTATTCTTCGTCGCCATGTGTACTCACAGAGCCTGTCCATGAAGTTTTGTTTATTTTGCTGCTGACCAAATGCTTTATTTTAGTCCACGCCACTGGCTTTCAAACCTTTGAGTGTGTGCCTAGTCAGACAAATTTATTATGAGGGTCACTATAATTGGCGGTTTTATGAATATATCCTTATTCAGGAAGACTCATATATGCTCTCCAATAATCTGTGTAGTTAATGGAGCCTTCCCAAACATGCTTTTTTTATTAGTAACACTAAAATTTCTGAAGCTCTCTCATTATCGGCACACACTTCTAACCTTAAATCGTCACTCCCATCTTCAATCATTCCGATGACCCAGTGTCCTATGTGTCTTCCTCTATTATATTTCCTTTTTCCACACTTTGATTCAATATATGGCCAGCTATAGTTTGATGTCCCAGCTTTGAAATACTCAAGTGGATAATAAAGTTGCAATAGCTCATTGTTGATATCAAACATTAAATATAGCTACAATCTAAAGTTTGATATCTCAGCTTTGGAATATTGTATTGATGATAAAATAAAGCTAAATTAGCTCATAGGTTAGAGGATGGAATGGTAAACAAAGCTACAATATTTTATTCGTTTGAATTAATTATAAGCTATAGTTTGATATCCCAGCTTCAGGACTATTGCAGTGAATGATAAAAATAAAGCTACAATAGCTCATAAGTTTGAATGGATGACAAGCTATATCTTTATATTGTTACGTGGTTAGGGTTCAGGATTTGGAGTAAAACACCAAACTCTTCAGAGGGAATTTATTCACTACGGAATCCCAACACTGACTGGTCTTCCAACACGTCGAATATCCAAAACGCAAAGCACTCGTAGTCCTGGTCCGTTGCTGTGGTCGTATAAATTATCACTTATCAGTCGCACACAAATCACTCGTATTAGTATAGCTCACTAAGAACACTCGCGGTAAACTGATTAACGATCGCCACGTCCGCTCCCTTATATACTGACTTATGGGTATCTAGAAAGTTCCATATACTTCCGGTCCCGACGGCCGATAACTAAAACATTCCAGAATATTCGAGTATGTGTATGAGCGGGATAGAATACATATGTGTGAGCAGGATGGAAGATGTATGAGCGCGACAGACGATGTTCGGAAAAGTTCTAGACTATTCTGTTCTGGGAGCTTCGCGACACTGCCCCCTTCTTAGAGACGCTCGTCCCGAGCGTCACTGTTGCTGCCATGATAACGTGCTAAGCGGTCTACATGCACCACTTTGAATGCTCCTCTTGGTTGTCGTTGAATGCGATATGTCACATCGTTCATGCGGGTGATCACCTTATATGGCCCTTCCCATCTCGTCTGCAGCTTTGGAGATTTTCCTTTGCGGCGTATTGGGTTGTGAAGCCACACTAAAGCTCCTTCTTCATAGCCACTCGTATTTGCTCTTCGGTCGTATCTAGTTTTCATGTTCTCGCTTGCTTGCAGCCCGTTTTCCCGAACTAGGTCATATACATCTCGCATTCTTTCCCGAAGATCCGAGACATAATCTGTCACAGTGTGAGAAACTTCTGGTGGTCTTCCCGTTAGCAAATCTACCGGTAACCGAAGTTCTCTGCCAAAATTTATAAAAGCTGGGGTCACTCTTGTGCTTTCGTGTTCTGAAGTCCGGTAAGCGAGGAGAAATAGCGGTATGTACTTGTCCCAGTCTCTTTGATGGTTATCAACCAATTTCGCCAAATGCCTCTCCAGCGTCTGGTTAAAGCGTTCCACCATGCCATCTGACTGAGGATGATATGGCGTGGTCCTTGTTTTGTGCATTCCTAAAATCTTACAGATTTCTTGAAATAGTTGTGATTCGAAGTTCCGTCCTTGATCGGAGTGGATTTCCAAGGGCACACCGAACCGGCATATCACTTCCTCAACTAATTTGGAGGCTACTGTTGCAGCTTCCTGGTTAGGTATGGCAAATACTTCAGGCCACTTGGTGAAGTAATCCATTACCACCATGAAGTATTTATTTCCCGACTCAGTTATAGGAAATGGTCCTGCCACATCAACTGCAATGCGTTCCCAGGGTGCACCAACGTTGTAGAGCTTGAGGTTACCGCGATTTCTTGTCGATGGCCCTTTCACAGCAGCGCATATGGTACATTTGCGACACCAATCCTCCACGTCTTCTCGACAGTTGAGCCAGTAGAACCTTTCTCGTATCTTTGTTAATGTTCTCTTGACGCCAAGATGTCCGCCGGACACCCCATCGTGGACTTCAGGAAGAACGTCTTTTACTTTAGCTCTTGGAACAACTACTTGTAGGTGAAACTCTTTGCCATTTGGTTTTTCCCATTTACGGTAAAGTATTCCGTCCTCCAAGACAAAACTGTCCCATTGAGCCCAGTAAGCTTTGGTGATTGGGCTTGTAGGTGCAACTTCTACCCATTTAGGTTTTTCTGCTCCGCGTTCCTTCCATGCAATAATAAGCCTTATGTCTTCATCATCCTCCTGAGCTTCTCTGAAGATCGCGTCATCCCATGGTCCCGGCGGACTCGCCCTTGTTAATTTCACAGCGATTTCTTTAGACTCCTGTTTGACACAGTGTTTACAATCTTCTGAGCAAGGCCTTCTTGAAAGCGCGTCAGCATTTCCATGTGACTTTCCACTGCGATGTTCAGTAACAAAGTCGAACTCTTGGAGTTGTTCAATCCAACGAGCAACTTGACCTTCCGGGTTTTTAAACTGAAGCAACCACTTCAAAGCAGCATGATCAGTTCTCAGTTTAAACTTTCTGCCGATGAGATACTTGTTGAAATGTTGCAGCGTTTTTACCACAGCTAAGAGTTCTTTCCGTGTAACGCAGTAGTTCCTCTCAGGCCTTGACAAAGATTTACTGAAGTAAGCTATTACAACTTCTGCGTCACCTTGTTTCTGAGATAACACTCCACCAATAGCCGTGTTACTTGCATCTGTGTCAACGATGAATTGACCATCAGTCTGTGGATATCCCAAAATTGGAGTTTTACATAAACTTTCCTTCAATTTTTGGAAGGAATTCTCGCAAGTCTCGTCCCAGAAGAAAGGTCGTTTGTCTTCTGTCAAACGGTGTAAAGGTTTAGCAACCTCTGAGAATCCTTTGACAAATCTCCTGTAGTATGAGCACAGTCCCATGAAGGCTCGCACCTCTGTCTTGTCCTTCGGTGTAGGCCACTTTTGCACTGCTTCAACTTTATCAGGATCGGTTTGTACACCCTCACTGCTAATTACGTGACCGAGGTAGTTTACTTTGTTCCTGAATAGATGACATTTCTTTGAGTTCAGTTTTAAGTTTGCTCCCCGTATCTTCCTTAGGACTTTCTCTAGATTCCGCAAATGATCATCAAAGTCTCTGCCCATGATGATGACATCATCCAAATATACTAAGCAGGCATCTCCTACTAATCCAGCTAGTACACACTCCATAAGTCGCTCAAAAGTAGCCGGCGCGTTGCATAATCCGAAGGGCATAACATTGAACTGCCATAAACCTTTGCCAGTTGAGAATGCGGTCTTTTCTTTATCCTCTGGGTGTATTTCTACCTGCCAGTAGCCAGATTTTAGGTCCAAAGTAGAGAACCATCGCATTCCACTTAGAGTATCCAAGGTGTCATCAATTCGGGGCAACGGATAACTGTCCTTCTTAGTGATCTCGTTTAGTCGTCGATAATCTACACAAAACCGTGTACTGCCATCTTTCTTCTTAACTAGGACCACAGGAGAACACCAAGGACTTGCAGATGGTTCTATAACTTTATTTCTCTTCATGCCCTCCAACATTTCTTCAACTTCTTTCTCCTTGGCAATCGGTATTCGTCTTGCTCGCTGACGAATAGGTCTTTCGCTTCCAGTGTCAATCCTGTGCTGAACTAATGAAGTTCTTCCAAGATCTTCTTTCGAAGAGAAGATATCAGCAAAACGCAACAGTGACTTCTTTGCGTCCGAGTATTGCTTAAAAGTCAGATTATCTTTGCTGTCTTTCAGAAGATCAATAATTGTAGAGTTATTCGCGATGTTAGGTGACACTGAGCTCAGCTTTGATTGACACTTTCTCATCCACACAACTTCTTCGCATTTTCCCACAGTATCTCCTTCATTGAGGCTGACCTCATGGAAGTCTAGGTTAACCACTCTTACCACTGCAGTATCGCTTCCACGCACTAAGGTTCTTGCTGTTAGGAGTCCTCTCGCAGTTGGTTTGTGTAATGTGTCCTCAATCAAAACACATCTCTTTGCCTCTGTTTTCTTAGCCGTCGTGGGCAGTCTCACCATTATTTGAGCCTGTGTTCGTCCAGGAATAACAATTTTGTTAAGGCAGGTTACTTTTCCAGTGGAAGCTCCAAGAATGAAGATTTCTTCATTACCACACTTGAAAACACCATTCGTGATATCAATTCCACAATTATATTTCTTCATAAAATCTAAGCCCAGTATGCAGTCATCAATGATTTCAGCTACGATGACATTGTGAGTATAGGGTGTCTCTCCCACGTACATCGTAACTGCCATTTCTCCTAGGACAGGTATTGGCTGGCCAGAAGCAGAACAGTTGATGTTCTTGCGTCCCCTTGCCGCTTTCACTAGATGTGGCTTAACTATAGTCCTAGATGCACCTGTGTCTACTGTTATCCTGCAGTTTTTCCCATCCACTGAACCACATATTGCCAGACAATTTTCATTGCTTGCCTGTGAGATGATTATTGCTGGGGCTTCTTCTGAGCCAGCCAGTACCCGCCCCTTAGTCCTGGCTGTTACTCGTTTCCCTGCTTCTTTAAAGGAGAGATCATAAACTGATTGCTTAGGTCTTCCTTAATCTCTTTCTTGATCTCTTCTTTAAGCTGTTCCCTGAGCTCTTCCTTTAACTGTTTCTTTTTGCGGCAATTGAGTTGTAAATGGCCTCTTTCACCACAATTCCAGCACATAGGCCCAGTTCCATTATCCTTCTTTGAAGGGGCCTTAACCGCCTTGACTACCTCGCTTATCTCGTTAATTTCTCTCAATTTATGAACTTGCACATCTTGTCTTACCGCTTCCACTTCAAGGGCGTGTGCAAGGGCATCTTTAAGCGAGGTGTGATGTTGGAGCTTTACTGTAGCCCTTACCTCTGAATTCTTAATTCCATCCACGAAGGCTTGCAGTAGATTTTTCTCCACCATCCGGGGGTCTTCTGAGGGAAACGCTTTCCTTACGAGCCTCTCGATCTCTAATGCCCACTGTTGTAACCCCTCGCCTGATCGCTGGACTCGGTCGCGAAGCTGGGCTCGGAATACGTGCTCTAAGTGGCGTTCTCCGTACCTTGCTTCAAGAGCCTCCAACAAGTCCTTGAAGTCACTACCTGAGTTAGGTAGTGCTTCTAATACTGTCAAAGCGGAGCCCTTCAGTGCAACGGTGAGGGCTGTCAGGCTCTGTTCATTAGTCCATCCATTTGCTGCGGCAACAGTTTGAAACTGCTGTTTATACGCGGCCCAGGAAGTAGTTCCGTCGTAAGATGGCACTTTCACGTTGGGTCCAGGTGCATAAGCAACAGCGTTGCTCGACGTCACTTTCACGCCTACTGTCTCCAGTCGCAGCACTTTCTTCTCTAGTCCGGAGAAGTTTGTTTCCAGACCTGTCACGCGATTATCCACCAAATCCACATACTTACGGATCTGGTCCACCACGTTGCTGACTTTGCTGACAGCTGCTAATACCATTCGTTGGTCCTCACTCATATGATGCAGCTTTTCCTGCATACGCTTTTGTTCATCCCTCGAGCACTTTTGTTCATCCCGCATATTTTGTATTTCTCCATTAAGTTCCACATTGATGCGTTGCAGTTTACTCTGGTTCTCATTTATGCACTGCAACATTTGCATCAAGCTACCAAAATCAAAAGATGCTTGAGTGGGAACCTGGAAAGAGGGGCTAGGAAACGTGGCTTGATGATGGGCGGCTGGCATCTGTTGGGCGGCGGCAATCACTTGGGAGGCCGTTACTTCCTGGGTGGCTGTGACGGCTTCGGTGGTTGCGACATTTTGGGCGGCTGCCCTGTCTTGGGCGGCTGCCATGTCTTGGGCGGCTGCCATGTCTTGGGCGGCTGCCATGTCCTGGGCGGCTGCCATGTCTTGGGCGGCTGCGACCTCTGGGGCTACGGGCGGCAGTTGCTCGGCTGCGATGTTTTGGGCGGCTGGCGCATGTCGAGCGGATGCAACTTGGGCGGCGGCTGCGGTAGCCTCCATTGCACGTTGAGCCCGGGTCCGGACGCCTTCCTTATCTTCTTCGTCCCTCGGCAACACTGGCATTTCCAAATCCCACACTTCTGACACCAAATGTTACGTGGTTAGGGTTCAGGATTTGGAGTAAAACACCAAACTCTTCAGAGGGAATTTATTCACTACGGAATCCCAACACTGACTGGTCTTCCAACACGTCGAATATCCAAAACGCAAAGCACTCGTAGTCCTGGTCCGTTGCTGTGGTCGTATAAATTATCACTTATCAGTCGCACACAAATCACTCGTATTAGTATAGCTCACTAAGAACACTCGCGGTAAACTGATTAACGATCGCCACGTCCGCTCCCTTATATACTGACTTATGGGTATCTAGAAAGTTCCATATACTTCCGGTCCCGACGGCCGATAACTAAAACATTCCAGAATATTCGAGTATGTGTATGAGCGGGATAGAATACATATGTGTGAGCAGGATGGAAGATGTATGAGCGCGACAGACGATGTTCGGAAAAGTTCTAGACTATTCTGTTCTGGGAGCTTCGCGACAATATTCTACTTATTTATTCTGTAATATATCATTTATTCTGTGTCTCATGCCAAATCAAAATAAGGTGGGTGGACCATAGATAGACACCGTAACGAATAAACCGTTTTTATGGATTAATGAACTGGATAAATTATAAAATTATATAATTATTAATACATTGTTTTATTGTGTAACATATAAATTACTTTGTTTTACTCCAAATGTTATCACTATTTATTAAACTAACTTTTTATTAACACGTTGAACGCCGATCAAAATTCAGCGACTTTCCGTTTGGGCCACGGGGGACACCATGTGAGCGACAACAGAATTCTCCGTTCAGGCCATGGGGGACACCATGTGACCGCGCACTAGTGTTCATTTCAAACGCTTCTCACAGGCCGACGGTTATTTTTACTTACCGTTTTTCAATACAAGGGGACCCGCACGGCCCTGTACAGTAATGTGTTCAGCTTGGTTTTCGATTAACGGCAATACTTAGAATTTTATATGGCAGAACTTCTATCCTACTAATATTATAAGTTTGTGAGGATGTATGTAATGTTAATAAGTAAGTTTACATGTTTATTGCTCTTTCACGCTAAAACTAAAGAATGGATTTTAATGAAACTTTACAATAATAGAGCTTATATATCAAAATAACACCTAGGTTATGTATGTACCACGGGCAAACTGCTAGTATTGCCATATGATAGACCAACTTTAATCAGGAGTGAAACAAGGGTAAGGTGCAAGTGTCAAATAAAAAAATAAAAGTTTCATGAATGTTTCTATTCAATTAGACAAACTGTTGTGGTCGCAGCCACAGGACAATCGTTACTAAAGTGGCAGTAAATAAAAAAATAAAAGGGAAAAAATGTACTTATGTTTTTTACGACGCTTACTTCTTAAATCGTAAATTAACAAGATCGCAATAATTAAAAATTAAGAAAGAAAAGACTTAAAGTATTAACAACGCTTAAAAATGACGTCATACAATTAACGAGATCGCAGTATTTTAGAAACTGAAAATATTTAGTTACAAACGAAATCACTAATTTCTTAGTATAAAAACAATAATCGCAGTATTTAGAAACTGAAAATATTTAGTTACAAACGAAATCACTAATTTCTTAGTTTAAAAACAATAAAAAAAAAACCAAAAAAAGTTTATATTTTGTGAATATTATTAAAACAGTCGAAACAAAGAAATGGTTTCCCAGGACACGTTGCACAAAACGTAACCACTTTTCTTGTTTTATTTTTGGCCTGAATTCGACCCATGTTTTTAACATTTAGCTTATAACAATTAGCACACGATCGACGGCACTTTTTTGAAGATCCTTCTTTTTTATCCAATCTATGTTTTACTCTTTTTGGCTTCAAGTTATTTTCAATATCACTTCGTTTCTCTTCTATTAGGCCAAGTAGTATTTCCTTTCTGAAGTCCGGTATTTGCTTTCGTCTTCCCGTCATTTGGTACAAAATTAAAGAATTAACCACTGCTGTGTTCAGTAGTAAGTTTATGGCAAGTTTCTTGTACCACTTGACACTTTTTCGTAATGGTGTGCAGTACGCTGCCATTTGATCGGACAAATCAACAGCTCCTTTTGCCTTATTGTAATCCAGGACTATTTCTGGCTTGAAAGACACTTTCCGACCCTTTGTTGATAATACCCTTCTAAATTTGTCAGTGTGCTTAGTTGAAAGAACGTAGACATCCCTCTTATCTTTCCATTTCAGAAAAGTTATCCCGTCCACACTTTCCATTGCAATATGTTCTCCACGTTTCAATTTCTTATTTATAACATTTTTAGGTAGATATTTCCGATTCTTACGTATAGTACCAACTAGATGTGTTTCTTTTTCCAAAAGCTGTCGCGCTAAATCGATATTTGTGTACCAGTTATCGGTATACATAGTGTGGCCTTTGTTGAGCAGATCACTGCACAAAGACATAACAACGTTTGATGGTGTAGTGTTAGTTTTGTCGTGCTCTTTTCCTCCATAAATGCTAAGTTTGTACGTGTATCCCGGTAATGTGCAAAGTTTAAATTTTTTTATTCCATATTTATGACGTTTTTGCTTGTTGTACTGACGAAAGATAATTCTGCCACGGAATGGTACAACACTTTCGTCAATGCATAGATCTTCACCAGGTACGTAGTACTTTTTGAAATTTTCATTCAATTTATCTGTCAACTTTGAAATTCGGTGCAGGCGATCAGACTTATTCATTTCATCTTGTTGTGAAAAATGAAGCATTTGCAGCAGAAGCTCAAAACGATTTCTTGACATTACAGTTCGAGGAAATGGATGACCAATTACTTTATCATGTGACCAATAGTCAGAGATCTTAGGCAGCTTAACTAAGCCCATAAATAAAATCAATCCGAAAAAGGACTTCATCTCAACTATGTTAGTTGGAGACCAATCACGAATTCGTGCTTGCTTCGAAGCTTCTTTGCTGGCAATTTTATCGATAGCAAACTGGTTAGTATCATCCACAATCAGCTGAAAAATTGCGTCATCCACCATAAGCGAAAAAAAATCATGCGGAGAATAATGTTTAGCAGCACCGCGAAGATGAATGGGTAGACCAGGATTTTCGGTAAAAGCGATAACACGGCGCTGGTTACCTTTTGGCTCCGTCCATGTATTACGTTGGGCATCATCTGTAATGTCGAGTAAACCTTCCAGTCCCAGATCTTCCGGCTCACTTTCTTCACTGTCGATCACCATCACACGCCGACGACGCTTACATAGAACGGGTTCATTATCACCTGAATGGATTTGAAAACTGTCGTTTAACAAATTCACTTCGATGTTATCAATCTCTTCCAAGTCTTGCTGAGTTATCTCAAAGTCCGGAAAGTCGTCCATTATGTAGATAATACCGCAACTTAACGCATTATTTTAAACTACACGTCGCGGCGTGGGCGCACAGCAAACTGACGACGCGCGCAGAGATCGTGGTGCGGTAGCGGCCCGGGGGCGTGGCCGACACGGCGACCCCCGCGGCCCCCTGTAACGGAAAACTGAATTTCTGTTCCCGGAGGCCGTGGGGGACACGGGGTGAGTGACAGTGGTTTTCAGGCACCGAAAAGCAATAAATTGTTGTTTTTTCTATTGGAGAATAGGTTTTAACACATTTCCTACAAAATGAAACAAAAATACCGCCTGTGTAATTTTAATAAAAATCGTGTTCTACCGTTCGGCCCATAAGACTAGTGTACTGCCGGACAAATGGTGACCCCCATGGCGTTCAACGTGTTAAACTCTTCCAAAGGGCCTTGCATGGAACAGGGTCCCATACAAGGCCAATATTAAACACGATTCGTTCAATTTAAAACTAGAGCTTTCATAATCAAAATATCCACTTTTAAAAAGCTCTTTCATTTAAACATGTTATTATATGCTTAGCATACATAATATTCTAAAAAACACTAAATAAACGTTCCTTAAACACTATCAGCAAAACTAAGAAATTATTTAAAACATATAGCAATGAGTATTATATCGATAACAAATAAGTTACCAATGCGTTTTATACTGTAATTATAAAAAAAAACAAAAATTACCTTTAATGGCCTTCTTATGGGTAGGTTCTTTATAAGGTCAAAATGTTTCTAGTAAGGCCAAACTAAAAATTATGATCAATGACAAGCATTTTTATATTCATTAAAATAATAGACACTACTGACTAAGTGAATATCACATATTATTACGAACTTATAATGGCACATAATCAGTCTTGTAATAAGTATTTAAAAGAAATTTAAGTTTTTAAAATAAATCAACAATTCGTAAAACTAAAAAATAAATGCAGGAAAATATTAAAATATATTCGAAAACAATCATCATCATCATCAGGTCCTTTTTAGTCTCCACTACAGGAGCACGACCCTCTCTGTACTACTAGGGCCATACTTGGCCAGAGCAGCCAGAGGACTTGGCCTACACTCTCCACGCTGGCCAGACGGGTTGGAGAGGTGTCTTAGATGTTTATAAGCTTTGTTTAGCTTGTATTTCCTAAGTCGCCTTCTACGACATCCACGGGAAGACTTTGAGTGGTCCTATTCTACTCTGCCGGATACCACACGGCTCGAAAACAATAATAAACCATATTTTAATCACAATCTGGGCATGAAAATATGAGACCTTTTTCAGTGAGACCAATACATTCCTCGTGATACCATTTTTGACATTCGCAACATTGCCTCATATCTTCGATTCTACATTCACCACATGCATGACAATACCATTTCTTCTCTTCACTTTCTACGTTTTTCTTCCTTTTCTTCGTCTTAATTTTCAATATTTTGGTGTTTTGTTGTCGTGTTTCTTTTTTCAGGAGTTGTATGGAATCATTTTTATTGGTGTTTTTCATTTTTAGTTCTTGCTTACTTGTAGATTTCCCTTTTTTTTAATCTTCTTCTGCTTCACGTCAGCCTTTTTTCTTCAGTTTTCCTTTATAATAAATAGCTTTTTGCCGAGGACGTGTGGACTTTATCGTGGCGTAGTTTGTCGGCAAAAAATTATGAAAAGATTTTCCTTTATCTTGTTTTAGGTTACTTAACGGTTCGTCATCATCGTGAAGATTCAGTGGCACTTATCTCGTGACTCTTTGGTTGAGCTTTGGGTCTGTTTAACTGTTTTTGGGCGTGATTTCTTCTTTCTAATCGGAATCTTCATTAAATGACAAAGACGAAGTGTATAAATCGGAGACTTGGAGTTTAATTATGTGGTTATTTTTGATAAATGATTCATTAAGATTTAGATCAAGATCAGATTCAGGGCTTGAATAAACAATATTTTGTTGAATCCCGGACGTACTCGGAACAGGATCATCGTAAAGAGATGGGATAGGGTCATGTTTAGTATCTGCGTCGCTGAACCGTTGTAATGAAGTTATCAGCATATTGTCGCAATTATCATTAATCGTATTATCTAATTCCATGTCTGAAGCATCAGTTGGTTTCTGTTTTCAACAGGTTTTCTATTTTCTATGGCAGCTAAAAGTTTTGGCGATGTTGATACCGTATTTACTTCGGAAGTTGCTACATTAATATAAGAGACGTGTGAATCATAAGTTGATCTGCTTTCATTTATTAGAGACGGAGATGACAATTCTGACACTTTGTTGTAATCAGACTCAGGAGGAGAGACTTGGACAGATATAAGTGGTTGATCAATCTGGTCTTGTAACATTTCTGGTAAAATTATTTCAGTTAATACTGAAGGAGCATAAGCATCTTCGGGTATTACATCAGGATCAAAAGGATATAATCCAGAGGCTTTGAATCCATTTGTTATATTGGTTTGAGTTATATACTTCGGCAATACCTAACTTTTTTTTTTTTTTTTTTTTGTATATCCGACGGCAAACGAGCAGACGAGCCACCTGATGGAAAGTGGTCACCGTCGCCCATGGACATCTGCAACACCAGAGGAGCTGCTGATGCGTTGCCGACTCTTAAGATATCTGTAAACACGCCTTTTGAAGGACCTCAAGTCATAGCACACAGGGAAAACCTCGGGAGGGAGTCCATTCCACAATCCTGCTGTACGAGGAAAAAAACCACGTGACGCTCTGACATTTTTGGAGACCCAAGTGTCAAGGATGTGGGGATGGACTTTACTCCTGTGGCGAGCGGTGCGGTGGTAGAAAGGTGACGGTGGCACCAATTCAAAAAGTTCTTCAGAACACTCCCCATAGTACAGACGGTAAAATACACACAGAGAGCCAACGTCTCTCCGTAGACCGAGGGTGTCTAAATCGTCTGTGAGTGTGGGATCGTCGATAATACGAATTGCCCGGCGTTGGATGGAATCAAGAGGAAGGAGTTGGTATTGAGGTGCACCAGACCAGATATGAGAGCAGTACTCCATGTGGGGCCGGACTTGAGTTTTATATAATAAAAGTCTATGACCCGAAGTGAAGTACTGCCTCGCTCTATTAAGCACCCCAAGTTTTTTGGAAGCCATTTTGGCTTTACCTTCCAGATGACTCCGGAATTGGACCTCCTTCGTAATATCGACGCCAAGGATACCAATACTCTTAGAAATGGTAAGAGAGGTGTCCCGAAACTTCGGTGCCATGTTAAATGGGGTCTTCTTAGCGGAAAACACGCAGACAGAAAAAACTATATTAAAAAAGCAAATGCTTTTCCCCGGCCACGGTCTTCTCCTCCCACTTCACAAACCAAAAAAGGCCACTTGGCGAGCGCTCCACATTCACACAGAGATTCAGCTCGGTGGGTAAACTAAGTTGTAGCTCCCAAATCAGCTGCACATACGTATCCACGGTGATGCCACGTGCTGGACACAGCAGAGGGTGTCCGGGTGGCGCGTAAACGCAGGCTTTGTAAATTATCCTAGGTTCATCGGGTCTATCTTCGTATACGATCGTCAGGTAATAAAAGAGGACACCGTGACGCGCACAAAAGTTCAAAATTAAGTTCCGCAATATTGGGGACACTATCAGCGGATTCATTATAAAAGAATTGATTTTTATAATAATAATAATCGTTTATTTCAGATTTGCTTACAAAATATTTATAAAGAAAAATGAAATATGAAATTAAATCAAATTAAAATTTATTTATTAGTGCCAAGATGGATTCTCATCCAGTGTTTATATATGGGATTGTCCATCTTAGCACTCAAAGTCTTTAGGATGCCGCTGCCACTGTCCCGACAGCGACGCATCAGGGAGGCCGTTCGTTTGCGTATAATGGCGTAAAAGTCGTCCGTACGCGCTTCGGCAAACATTCCTGACGCACTACAGTATCGGGCAAGTCTCAGCAGCATCCTAAAACTATTATATATATATATATTTTAAAACCACAGGTATTGTCTCTGCCGAAGCTTAAGATTTAATGCATAGGACAAATAAAATCAATTAAAAAATCAAATATTTTAGAGCGATATCCGAGAGAACCGGCGTGAAATGTTGACAATTTACCCAGAACTTTATTGGATCAGATTTTCTTTCTAAAAGTGGTTGGTCCAAATACTGCTTCAGTTCATTGGGGACAACGCTTCTGCTTGGAACCTCTGACGAAGCTATGCTCAGATTTAATAATTTCTCATGTCTGGACCAGATAGAGGACCCATTAGCTTGTTCTGATGCTGCTTGATTATGACTTTTATCCGGAGAACGTTGTCCTCTGCGCCGATGCTCAGCACTAATTTTGGATATAGCATTTGACACGACAATTGGCGAGGTAAAGTGGATACGCTTGAACCGAGGGTCCAAAACAGTAGCTACTGAGAGAAAAGGATTTCTTTCTAAAGGAGCCAGTTTGTCTTCAACTTTTTTGAGTAAAGCCTCTTTTACAATCAACCCTAAAGAGGTTGATGGAGTTGCTTGATCTGTAACTTGAGTAACTAAATTTGTAAGAGGAATGGCTAAGCTTGACGTTACATAATTCGCACCACTTATTTCCTCAGTAGCTTCTTTGAAAGGGCCAAGAAGAGCAATAAAATCTCGTATTACATTAGGTTGCGACGATGGAACCATATCTGGTGTATTTTTGTTAGTTTGGCTTTTTGTGGCTAAAATTTTAGCTACTAGTGCAGACAGTTTAATGAATCTCTCTAGCATGTCAAAGCTAGAATTTCATCTAGTGCTGACAGCTTGTATCAATGTCAACACCTCACCTTCTTTGTTTCCACGTGATTCTTGTTCGGCTCGTAATTGGTCCATAGCATTGACTGACTGCTTAAAGAACGTTACAATGGTTTTGACGTGATCGGTAAGTGCTGAAAATTCTTTAATTTCTTTCAGTACTCCGTCAACTACAAGGTTTAAGACATGAGCCATACAGGGAATCCGATGATCATCACCTAAAAACAATCGTACCGCTGATACTATATTTGCGCCGCCATCAGTCGTAATTGATACAATTTTAGTTTTGTCAATTTCAAACTCTTCACATATTTCTTTCCAACATTCTTGAATGTACTGTCCGGTATGACCCTAAAAGTATATTTGTACACTATGAAATGTAATAATTGCAAATCAAAATAATTTAGAGGTGGGGTTAAAATTATAAATTACATCAAATATACCTGAGAAAGTGTCTGGGCGCTTAAGTTCAGGCTCTGAATGACAGGCGATCCGTCTACGATGTCAATAAAGTGAGCCGTCAATACTAAGACACTTCTTGTAGAATTAGTAATTGTAAGTATGTCACTTGTGAAACATAAAAAAGTTATCTCTTTCAATCTTTTTATTATGACCTCCTTTGTAGTATTGTATCTGTTTTCTATTGAGTTACTGAATGTAAAAAGTATAAATTATTTGACTGCAATTAAATATTAAAAATATAAATAAGAACAAAAGTTATTTAAAGACAACCTTTTTTCTTGAAGGCAGTTTATATAGAGGGCAAACTGTGCGAATAAATTTTTGTAGTCCCTTTTTTTCTACGCATGACAGTGGTAAATTGTCCTTGCATATCATATAAGTTAATGCTTGTGTAATTTCACAATGTTTTTGTCCACCTTCTGAAATATAAAATTTGTCTTAAGTAATATCATTTAATATAATTGACATTTACTTAGAAAAAAAATAGTTTGTAAACACACATAAAAAAAGGTCACATTCACATCTAAACTATCGATATATTTACAAATTGATTGAGGAACATCACTAAAATTTGTTGTGAATCACTCTGTTTATCGGAATATTTTATCAAAACTAAGATAAAAATAGTGACACTAAGATACTACCTTCAAAGCTTGAACTTCTCTCATAACAGCTTAGTAATGTAGGTTGTATTTCTTTCGTTGGCTTTCTTTTTTTCGTGGCTTGGGATTTTGAAGAATGTGCAGAATTTTCGCTTATCTCTTGTAGTTGGGAATGGGAATCGTCATTAGATGTACTCGTGCTTGGTATTGATAAAGTAACCTGACAATTAGTCAACAGAACAAAAATAATTACAAATCATAACCTATTTACAAAGTTGTCTAACTATTGCAATTTTAGTTCGGATATTGAAACTTACATCAACACTGGTGTCATCGAAGTTTGCCGACGCAACATCTTTGTCGCATTGCTAGACTTTTCGGTTTCTTTCGATGAATTTTGTATGTCTTTCATCTATATCTATACATATAATAAAACAGTAAAAATATTTTGTCTGTACATTTAGAATTTTTGACTGAAATGGATAGAGGGACACTTAAAAAGAATAATAGAAAGCAAAAAATTTTTTTTTCGAATTTCTTGTCTGTCTGTCTGTCTGTCTGTCTGTCTGTATGTATGATCACGATTATCTCCGAAAATACTGAACCGATTTACTTCAAACTTTCACCAATTGCTTTGTTTTAACCCAGCAAAACATTTAAAGTTTGTTTCATCAAAATCGGTTCATTAAAAAAAAAGTTATCATCATTTGAATGAACTCAAGGCATTAGTTTGCCTGCAAATATACACGGTGAATTTTTTATCGTTTTGGACCCTTATAGGACTCAGACCATCAAAATGAACAACTTTTCCTATGAGAACAATGGTGGGAAGTCAAAATAAAATTCGACATTCCCATACAAACTGGCCGGGCGGCGGGACTCTTTTGTATGGAAATGACGAAATTTTTTTTGAGTTCCCGGCATTGGTCCCATAGAAAAAGTTGTTCATATTGATGACCTGAGTCACCCCTTTAAGGGTCCAAACTGTTCCTGAGGGATGGACACTAACGGCGGCGGCGTAGCCGCGGGCAAACGGCAAACCTGACTTATCAACGCAACCAAAACTGCTGCGCCTAGAAACTTGAAATTTGGTACAGGGGTTCTTTTAATGATGTGAGTGAGCGCTAAAAAAGTATTTTTAAGAAATTTAACTATAAAGGAGTAAAATTTATATGGAATTTTCTCATTTTTAGACTTAGAAGTATTAAAGTAGGTATATAAGTTCTAGATTAAAATTTAAAAAAATGTGTGTAGGTAGATGAAATTTGCTAAATTCCCCCTTAAGGGGTAAAATGGGGGTGGATGGGTGGTATAAACTTTGTATGGAAATTTTCTCATTTCTGGACTTAGACGTATGAAAATAAGTATATAAGTTCTAGGTTACAATTAAAAATATCTGTGTAGGTAAAATGGACGATATTTTCCCCTGTACCCTACAGGGGAAAATATCGTCCATTCTACCGGAATATTTTTTAAAATAGCGGGGTCAAGATTGTATAGGAATTTACTCATTTCTAGACTTAGAAGTATGAAAATATGTAAATAAATTCACGATTACAATTGAAAAAGATCTGTGTAGGTTAACTGGAAAAAATCCCCCAGAAGGGGGGTAAAGTTTGTTTGGAAATTTTCTAATTTCTGGACTATGAAGTATGAAAATAAATAGGTATGTAAGTTCTCGATTACAATTAAAAAAGATATATGTGGGGGAAATGGACTGAATTCACTCCTAAAGGGGTAAAATGGGAGGGTAAAGGTTTTATGGAAATTTTCTAATTTCTGGACTTTGAAGTATAAATAATATCCATACTTCCATACTAATACTAATATTATAAATGCTAAAGTAATTCTATCTGTCGTTTTTTTACGCTAAATTTGGTATGGAGGTGTGAGGCCCGGGGAAGGACATAGAGTATGTTTGATTCCGGGAAATTCTACTGTTCCCGAGGGATCGACACTAACGCGGGCGGAGCCGCGGGCAACAGCTAGTTTGTAAATAAGCAAAATGGTGCTTCGTTTTTAAATGTGTTGCCAATTTGTAGTGTTTCCACAAGTTTTATACGTTTTTCCGCACAAGTTGCAAGAAACAGGTTCCTTGTTCCCACTTTTTTAAAGAACTTCCATACAGCAGACATGACGTTTCACATAAATACAATTCACACAAAAAAATAACAATGAGCCACGCCACGCTTAGTTTACTCGTGACAACACAACAAAACAAAACAACGTTCGTCGTACCAACACTCTAAAATACAATACAGTCAGTCCAGTGCAGTGATACTAACCAAACCAACAAGCAATGTCATTGTCATAGACAAGCATAGAGAGTAATTTTTGTTTGTGTTTGAAGCAAAGAAACTAAACTCATACAGCCTACTGCATATTTTCTAAATTTAAGAAATCGGATTGGTCAAAATCATGATGTGTGTGACGCAGAGCTTTAAAAATATATCGATTTTGATATCTAAAAATAAATATCGAAAATTGATATATCGCGGGAAAAAATATTGCTAATTAATATCGATATTTTGATATATCGATATTTTTTACCCAATCCTAGAAAATAGGTATAGAGTTCGAACAGTTGGTGGTAAGATATTATGAATGTAATGATGTAAGAATGATACAACTTCGTTTGGGGATTTGCGGGCCGTTGTTTCGTCATATAAATAAAAATGAGGGTCGCCAGTTTTGGCCGAATGAATACAAAAGTTATATGTCCAAAGTTGACGCTTATAAAAGGCTTCACCTACAGGAATCTTCGGCAAAGGCAAGTTCTGTTGGAAATCAAATGTCAACACCTCACAATCGTCATTCGAAGTGGCAAGTTTACTTTTCTCTTTAAGATCAACGAAAAACGTATCAGCTTTAGATTAGTGGATACTTTTCTCTGTCTCTATTTCTCTAATTTCATCACTATCTAATGTCTTATCCTTTAACTTGTTATCCAGCATATCACACTTCTTGCATTTATTTGAACGAGGTGAACCAAAACTGTATTTAAAGTTTTGTTTAAAATATATACTGGGTGGCGCAAAAGTAAAGACCCTATTTGGTTCAGCTATAACATTTTTTCTAAATTAGAAAACTAGATTTAGGTTTTTTTAAATGTATATTTGTGCCATTAAATTTCGTACCATTAGGATTTAAAGATGATGTCTTTTAAATGGTGACCTCCAGAGTTGATACACATTTGAGCCCTATTTATGACATTTTGCATAACTTGCCGTAACACTTCCTGCGATATGTTCGTTATTTCTTGACGAATGTTTTCTTTTAGAGCTGCGAGAGTCTGTGGCTTGTTCACATACACCCGAGATTTCAAAAAACCCCAAAGAAAGAAGTCTGGACTGGTCAGATCGGGTGATCTTGCAGGCCAAGGCAAATCGCCAAAACGAGAGATAACTCGGCCTGGAAAAGCGTCCCTCACTAAGTCCATAGTGTCGCGCGCTGTGTGTGCCGTAGCGCCGTCTTGTTGAAACCAGATGTGCTCCAGCCCCAATTCGTCCAAACTGGGTATCAAAAACTCTCGTAACATGGTTCTGTAGCGTTCTCCAGTGACAGTTATCGCATTGCCTCCAGCGTCTTCGAAAAAATAGGGTCCGATCACTCTGTCAACACAGATGCCACACCATACAGTAACTTTTAGTGGGTGTAGAGGTGTTTCTTGAATAATGCGCGGATTATCAGTGCCCCAGAACCGAGTATTCTGC
This sequence comes from Elegia similella, assembly GCA_947532085.1. NCBI lineage: Eukaryota > Metazoa > Arthropoda > Insecta > Lepidoptera > Pyralidae > Elegia > Elegia similella. Next base: position 3,870,993 of record OX383950.1, on the reverse strand, counting down.
TTATTGACATGCCCTGAGAGATGGAAATGCGCTTCGTCACTCATAACCAATTTTGAAGGAAAATCATCCTCTTCAAGGTTGAGGTTTATGACGCGCTGGCAGTAATCTAGACGAGCTCGGTGGTCAGCAGGCAGCAGCTGATGAGTCATTTGAGTTTTATACGGGAACATCTTTAAGTCTTTCACCAAAATACGCTGCAGGGTCCGTCTGGAAATGCCCAATTGCGTGGCACGTCGCCTCGTTGATGTTTCTGGACACTCTTCCACATCTTCGCGCACAGCATCGATATTTTCAGCTGAACGGCCTGTTCTTGGTCTCCCAGACTTAGGTCTATCCAATGTTGAGCCAGTTGCTTCAAGGCGTGTGGCAAAGCGTCGAATTGTGCGACCAATCGGTGCCGGACGGTGGTGAAATCGTCGACGAAATTCACGTTGTGTTCTTATCACTGATGAATTATTCCGTAAGAACATTGACACAATTATTCCACGTTCTTGGGGAGTAAAACGGTCCATGTTTATTTTCAGTGTATTTTACATTTGTTCACTACACAATTTTCAAAAACAGAATGACAGAAAATGTCATATAAAAAAAATAAAAGTATTTTCTTTAGTGCCAGTACTTTTGCGCCACCCAGTATAATAAAAATCAAATGAAACTATTGGCTTAGCATCCTGCTCAAGATTAGGTTCATACATTTGTAAGAATAAATCGTACATCTTTTTGATGTTTAGCTCAGGAGATAGATAATAGCGAGAGCTTTTCTTTCTGCCATAGTGCGATTCGCGTCGAGGAAAACTTCTTATATGGGAATGGACTTTTGTAACCCACTCATTTGATATACGGTTCGGTCTACTTTGATGCTTACCACGTTTGGACTCAGCTGGTGCAGTAACTGTAGGGTCACGATAGGCTTTAGCAACGTTATCCACACTTTTTTTTTGATATCCCATGAATAGATGCAAATCCGTTTCTGCAAACTTGGATATTTCTGTTCCCTAATTTAATGAAGTACTTGTGGGAACAATTTCGTTTCATCCCTGTATTAGTTTTTGGTCGTTCTCGTGCTACATTTTCTGTTTTGATTAAACCATCTAAATATAGGTTTTGCACATAAGCTTCACCCAGTTTGTTGAAATTTTCTAGTACTAATTTCCTCTCCTTTTCATTGATATTGATAAAACACTTATATATTTTACAAAAACAGTCTGGTCTGGTTCTTTCGGCTATCTTGCGTCCTTTATAATCTATATAACTCTTTCCAGTTGCAACGGATTTTTTAATCACATTCCTCTTCCATTCTGAAGAATTTTGTGATTTTCTTTTTTTTTGAGGTTATACCACTTGTTGACGGTCCAGGATCACAAACATTAGATTCACCCAACACACTCGTAGCTACAGTTTCATCTTCATAAGTTTGCGTTCGATATGATGACAAAACAAGATCACTGTCGTCACTACTTGAACATGATCGGTTTTGACAGTGATCAGCTGGAGGCTGGTAAAGATCGGACGATCCAGTACTAAATGGTTCAGAGTCACTCATTTTACTCACTCTGTAAGTCTTACACAATAAAATAGAACTTGAAATATGAGGTTATTAATTATGTAGTTTCTTTCGGATCAAACTCTAAACGTGTACTGACGTGTATTGTTGCAAATTATCCAATACTTTCTTTCGGTGCAAAATAGGGGCAAGTCCGGACCTGCCTCCTTCTTGCACCAAACAATCATAGGTGGCAGGTCCATTTTTCCTTATAACTCGCTTGTTTTTCATTGGATCTGCTTCTTTTTTGCATCAATCGATAGAATATTTTTTTTGTCAAAATTACTAGCAAAGAAGGCGGAAATTTCAAAAAATTGGATTTGCCTCCCTTTTGCTACAAGGTCCTCAATTATATTCGTGTAAGAAGCTTCACTTCTTATTAAGAAGTGAAGCTTCTTACACGAATATAATTGAGGACCTTGTTGACGGATTGATTGGAAGGGGCAATATTTAAAGAAATTTTATGATTTTTCAAAGAAAAGCATTCACACACTTGATCTTCCGTCTTGTCTACAGAAGCAACTCAAAACTCGATGTTGTAATTGAGATGAATGAGCATGATTTATTATATAGATAAATCATGCTCATTCATCTCAAGATCGACCAGCTTAGGGTCCAAGACGTTATATGTCAAACTCCTCTTGGACCCTGGATTGACTCTGGAACTAAAAAAAATGGAATGTTACTGAATAGTTAAAACGAAAGCAATATAAAACATGTCTCTGGGCATTAAACTTACGTAGAAGACGTGGATGCCACGTTTGCCCCCCCCGCGCATGCTGGATGATGGGGTGGAGAATTCCACTCGTAGGAACCTGCAACAAAATTTGATACGTTGTAAACCTTAGTAAATGCTACAGGTAGACTAATTACTACTAAACTATATTACTTACTGCGAGGGCGACGGCGTTGGCACCGGAGAACCGGAAACCGGAACGGAAAATCTAAAATAAATTTGACACATTATCAAAAAGTTTATTACTGACAAGTGAATAAAAATGCGACTGTTTTTAACGAACCTCGATGGGGTAGATGCTCTCTCCTCCGTTAGTCGGTGTTCGCCTTCGACAAAGCTGAAACAAATTTGACATATTAAATGCTTTGATGAAACTGGTGTAAGCAACAAATAAATTTTATATATCTATATTATTTACCCTGCAGGTGAAGGCGCCGCGGCAGGCGGCGATGGTGAGTTTCGTAAAACCCCTCTTTTTCGTCGGGGGTTAAAAAATATCACACACATTCGATTTACCTAACAAACAAAAAAAATTGCATCAAAATCGGTACATCCGTTTCGGCCCTACAGATACGTCATACGATTTACCTAACAAACAAAAAAATTGCATCAAAATCGGTTCATCCGTTTCGGCCCTACAGATACGTCATACGATTTACCAAACAAACAAAAAAAATTGCATCAAAATCGGTGCATCCGTTTCGGACCTACAGGTACGTGAAACTTGTAAAACCTCGTTCTTCATCGAGTGTTAAAAAAAATCTTAAAAATATTGATTCAAAAATGACCTAATGCCCAGATAGGGCATTAGTTCATTTTTGAATCAATATCATTGTAACATCATAGTAATAACCTTAACATTAGACGCCATATTGTTTTCTTTGCCGGAATTTTTTTTCTTTTGATGTTATTTTTATGAAATAATACAAAATTATTTAGATACTGCGGCTACTTGTTATTGTATATTGTAAAACATTAAATTAGTCACGTAAATAAACAAAAATATCACAGAAAATGATGAATTACGCAATATAATTTTAGTACTTTCGATCACATTGCCCGCCATTTGGTAACAAATATTTTAATAAAAATGGACCTAATCGAAACTAACACGTAAAAATTAAATAAATTATAGTTGCAAATCAAAGCTGATAAATTTTTATTAAATTAAGGCACTTACGAGGGGTGATCCAAAAGTAATGATAATGAAAATAAAACACGGTGATGAAAGCGAAAAAAACATTTTATTTTTCAATGTAGTCTCCTAATAAGTTAATACATTTAGTCCATCTTTTTTCTAAACCCACGATTCCTTTTAAAAAAAATTCTTTGTCTTGACCTTCCAAAAACGCCTCAACAGCAGCCATCACTGCGCTATCGTCTTCAAATTTTTCGCCTCTGAGGTGTTCTTTGAGCCGAGGAAAGAGGTAGAAGTCACTGGGAGCTAGATCTGGCGAATAGGGTGGGTGTTCTAGCAGTTCGAATCCCGTTTCTTGAATGGCAGCCATCGCAACTGTGGCTTTGTGAGCCGGCGCGTTGTCCTGGTGAAACAGCACTCCAGCTCGCAGTTTGCCGCGTCTTTTTTCCTTAATCGCCTCCCGCAGTCTTCTTATTTGGTCAGCGTAGTAGGACCCAGTAATAGTGGCTCCCTTCTCCAAGTATTCAATCATAATGATTCCTTTGGCATCCCAGAAAACCGACGCCATAACCTTGCCCGCAGAGCTTGACACTTTGAATTTCTTCGGTGTCGGAGAGGAGGCTCGCTTCCAAGTCTTCGACTGTTGTTTGGTCTCAGGATCAAAATGATGGATCCAAGTTTCGTCCATAGTCACAAAACGAGATAAAAAGCATTCTTGATCTGCTTGGAACTTTTCGAGATTGGCCCTCGAAATGTCAACACGTTTTTTCTTTTGCTCGTCGGTTAACATTCTTGGTACCCAACGCGCAGAGACCTTCTTCATATGCAATTCGTTTGCAAAGATTCTTTGAATGCTGCCATATGAGATCCCTGTGATCTCAGCTACATGCCTGATGGTCACTCTTCTATCCGCCAATACAATATTTTCGACTTTTTTCACGTTATCTTCGGTTAGGGACGTGGATGGCCGTCCTTCTCGATGTTCATCTTCAGTCGATGTTCTGCCCAGCTTAAACTCCTTGGCCCAGCGTGCAACTGTAGAATATGGAGGAGCAGACTCCCCCAATGTTTCCACCAAGTCGCTGTGTATGTCTTTGGTAGACATTTTTTTCAGACAGAGGTACTTGATGACAGCCCTGATTTCATTTTTCTCCATTTTGATGTGTTCACTGCGACGGTTGGTTTTCAAATAAATGTATCTCCCAGAAATCGTAACCTATTTATATGATTTTTTTATGCTCAACTAGTAACTACATAAGCAACCAGGAAAAAATATTTCAGATTTTTATGCTGGCTAGAAATAACCGATTATCATTACTTTTGGATCACCCCTCGTATTGTCGCACACACCGCACTTCAACGACAGCACTCCGTACTGAATTATACTTCCGGCCGTAAGGCGACTTTGACGTTTGATATTTTTTAATTTTTCTACGGCGCAGGCACAGGAATCACTTTTAAACCATAGACAAACTAACTGGCCACCTTGCAACGCAAGTTTCATACCGAAAAACGGCGCCGTCGCTGCACAATGTGGATTTTAAAAAACGCGGGAAACCGGGTTGAAAACGTCCAGTTGACAGGTGAGGGGTTATTTGATGGATTTGTAATGTTCCAGGTACGGCTTTTAAATTATTGGGCACTAATGTTTGAGTTATATAATTAATATCTTTATCCGATATATAAAAATATTTTATCGATTTTGAAACTGACTTCAATATTTCAAAGGCCTCCATGCCATTTGTTACGTCTCGTCCGTAAGCAACTTGCTTGTCCAAAGTTCTTTTTACAGATCCACCGATGCCATCTGCCACGCCCTTGCCATGACCGCTTTCAGGAAAATTCCACGTGCAAAAATCAAAATCCAATTCCGTTGTGAAATGGTTTAGTAGCAAAAAGGTTTTTTTTTGGCGGTATTGGGAACTAGGACCATCTGACTGAAAATGAATCGTTTTTATTTGAGTAGTTGTAGTTTTTATTAACTAAATCAAAGGCAATAAATGAGCCCAAATAGCTGGTAGCTGATGGCATTTTTTATCTGATATGGAGCTAAAAGGCTGACATTTATTTGCCCAGTATATCATACCACAATGTAATTTAATTTGGCTTTTTATAAAATGGCTTGTACCTCTTCATAGGATTTACATTCGTAATTTTTGCTAAAATCACATAATATCACTGCTTCTGTAGGTCCTAAGTTAGTATCTTTTGTCTATGCGTTGTTGATGCTTCCAATTAAAATAATGTAATTTAAATGCAGACATTTTTTTCTGAAAAGTATTGATTAAATCTGTAAGTGTTCCTTTTTTCGTTACTTTATGTAGTTTTTTTGTATAACCTTTTTTCCTTCCATAATGTTCATACGAATATTTTTTTCTTTCCCATTGCTCCCATTGTACTGTTTTATTTAATATATCTTCTTCTAGTTCAAAACACGTAGTAAATTGTTTGCATGATTCACAGTGACCGTACAATTGTATGATTTTATGTCACAAGACAAAACACTAAGGACGTCATTTAACGATTTAATATTATTTGTGAAAGCTCTATTTTTAAGTAATGCCCAAAATAGCATTTCTAGGTTGTTGCACTTTATACACAGGCAAGACGATTTTTAATGTGCGGTGATAGTACGAAAAATGGCTTGTATCTATAAAATGTCACAAAGCTATATTTACCTCCCTCTTCTATAATAACTTCTGGTGAGTTCAGTTTTTTGGGTTTTTAAGAGCCGCATATTCATTGAAGTATTGAGCTATAGATAACTCTTTTGAAGCAATTAGTCTTGTCTGTGGTATTTTCCCACTCTTGTTCTGCAGCTGTCCAAGGCTCAGAAGAATTTTTAAGCCATAAAAGTTTGTCTTGTGCATCTTTCTCATCAGTAAGTCCGTCTGGTAAACGTAAGCTTGGAGATTGAGGGACCCTGATCTTGAAATTCGCCGGCTACTCCACTACACCGGTTTCTCTGTATTATCGTTTTAGGTTATGAATTTGGTCTGGTTATTTACCACCCAATCCTGTTAATATGCCACGCGTAGATTCAATCACGTTGGTGTGAAAATATACAGAAGATTTTTCTTAGGGAATAAACTAGTCCACCACACGCCCCATTCGCATAAACAGAAGAACTAACAATTTCTTCAGTGGTTTATCGTAACATACAGGTTCCGATAAATATTATGCTGCGTTTGAGTCAGCTTCCATATATACTTGGCTAAAGGGAGGGCTATATATTTGTATTTTTTTAAATTTCTTTATGTTCTCCGCAGAGTAACACTTAAAATTTGCGAGACGGAAAACGGGACGCCTTTGCCTATGAATGGGAAATGAGTCTAATATATATATATATATATATATATATATAACGGCGCGAGATTAAATAACTCACAAAATCATAATATTTTTAGAAGTTTGTTTATGTTAAATTAATTTTGAGAGCGGGTAACACCGAATGGAGTTGTACATGTCATTGCGAGTAGACGTCAACGTCATTCTTGGCTGGACGTTCATGGCGGTTACACGACATTACATGTGCAAACCCATTGGCTCTCTAATCGCAGTTTATTTTTGTAATCCGTTATTATTAATTTAGTTCAAGTCGTGTGTTAATTAAAACAGTGATTAGACTAAGTGTCCGTGTACTTATTTTTGTGTTTTCCTGGGATATAACGCCCATGATGGACTCCGGTGTTGGCAAGAGTTTAGACGAGCAACCCGAGATGAACTCCCGGCTTCCCGACGTCCCGTTATCAGAAGTGGGATTACCAGGAAATTCCCAGGATAATCAGACAGGTCAGAGTATTGTTGTTAACCTAAGCAGTGAAAATGAACGTTGGAAAACGTTGTTTGAAATGCAACAACGTAGCATGATGGAATTGATTCGTGCCATGAAGGAACCAAATGCAGTTGGCTATTAACTGTACAATGAGCCGCACAACCAAAGCTAGTCCTCTCGAGCTATTAATAGGTAAAGTTGCTAGACCCTTACAACTTATGACGCTAGAAAGTGATGAAACAAATGTAGACTTAGATTTGATTAGAGAGTACGCGGCGCAGGAAATTAAGAAGAATGCCGCTATAGAGAAAGCTAGATTTGACAGTAATAAAGCAATTATTAGGAACTTTAAAGTAGGTGACTATGTTTTGTTAGAAAACCATGAACGCAATAAAACAAAGCTAGAACCAAAATTCAAGGGACCATATCTGGTGGCTGAGGTACTTGATGGAGACAGGTATTTACTTAACCCGGGAGAACACGCGCCCTTGGAAGTTACACGAGTACTCGCGCATAGAGTATTTCGCTCACGTTTTGTAAACAGATTATTTGTATATAGGACATAAGTTATGTATTATTAAATGACTATATTATAATAAAACAATCATATATAATCAAATAAAATGTTTATTTAAAGTTTCTAACATATCTTAAACTTTAAATTTTTAATATCAAATATAGGAACTAAATTTCTAATAGTTGAACAAACTTATGGAAATAAAAGCAAAAAATAAAAAACTTCTTAAAAAAAAACTTAGAAGATAGCTTGGCATTAATCTTCATCATATGCACTAGCTTTGCATATACTGCACAAAGTAATAGAATGTTCTGTACATAAAAATTTTTTGCAGTTAAAACATGTCTTTTTTGTTTTGCGATTTTTTCGCCTCGGACAAATCGCGCATATTCCATCAGGTTTCTGTAACCCTGAAACCCCAGGTTCGTTTGTAAATCGGTTTATGATTTGCTGAAGAGGATGTGAGAGGTTCTGCATGGTGGACCTCCGCTGTATTTGGGGTTGAGTAAGCTCAAGAGCTAGCTTTTTTAGATATTGTCTCCGGGTGATCAAAATATTTGTATTTCCTTTATATATAATTTGGCTATTAATGCCAGCAATATTTAATATAGAAAAAAATAACCTCAGCGGCCATCTGCAAGACACCCGAGCCACGGAATACTCTTCTTTTAATCTGTCAACCACATCCACCCCTCCTTTAGTTTTGTTATAAAATGTGTTTATTTCTGGTTTTGCGCTATCTCCACTATCTGGATCAATTCGGTCATCATTATGTAATGTACTTATCATCAGGACATTTTTTGTTTTTTTCTTGTTTGGTACATAAGACACTAAAACCTTATTTTTGTTGAAACAGAACATACTGCTAGGTTTAGGTCTAATTTTAGTATCTAAAAATAACGGCGGGATCTCTCTTTTATTCTGTCGCAGCGTTCCAACTAGGGTCGTTTTATTGATCAGTAAATCGTCTGCCAATGGAATCGAAGTGAAATAATTATCAGTGGTTATATTTCTACCAGTATTTAGAATATCACATGAGAGCCGTTTTACGACACTAAATGCAGTATTATCATATTTATATGGGCCGGCTGGTTGCTTCCCAGGGTAAATTTCCAAATTGCTAGTATAAAAAGATTCTGAATCACATAATGCATATACCTTGATTCCGTATTTTGCTGGCTTATTCGCGATATACATGCGAAATTTGCATCGACCTCTAAAAGATTCCAACATTTCATCAACAGTCACATTCTCACCAACCTGATAATTTGACCGACACTTTTGAACGAAAGATTCGAATAATTCACGAATAGGCGCCAAATTATCAACTTGAGACCTTTCCAAGCGAGAGTTTATGTCATCAAATCTTAGAGTTCTCATCAAAAACATAAATCTTGTAATATTCATTGTAGCTCGAAAAATATCAGGAGCAGTGCCATCTTTGTCCCACATTTCTTTTAAATTCAAATGTTTCATTTTTTTTTCACCAGCCATATATAAAATACCTATAAATGCCTTTATTTCTATAATATCAGTCTCTTTGCAGTCTCTGTCTCTTGAAAATCGATTTTGAATCATTTTTATGTGAATATTTGTATATCTAACTATTGAATTCAACATTTCTTCAGTCACGAAAAGAAGAAAGCAGTCTATAATCTCTTTGGCATCTTTAGCAACAGGTTTTACCCCTGCTCTTCCAATTAAAATATTATGAGATCTGGTCCGCACATTAGTACGATATGGGTGGTAGTACCACTTAGTTTGTTGGTCTTTGCCTAAGTAAAAAAGTCCATTTTCAGTTTGTAAAGGAGAAATCTCACCTTCATCTTCTATTGATGACTGTTCCGTATCAGTATTATGATCGCTATGCTCATTTTCGTGGTCGCTTTCTATTGCGTCGGCTCTAAAAGAAGGATCTTCTATGTCGTCGGAATAGTCTTCCTGAAGCCACGAAATAATTTGTTGGTCTTGCTTATCCATCTGGAAAAATGTGTAATTTTATAAATAAACGGCTAACATCAGTAATTACTTTCGATTATTTAACAAAATAATAACAGAAAAACTATTATATTATTTAATTTAAAACATTTAAGTGAAAAAATAATAAATAAACATGTACTTACGTCGATAATCGCGCGATGAGCAAAATGCCGCGTTCCGCGACCCGGCCAGACAAACCACCTCCCTCGATGGACTGGGACGCACTGCGCGGGTGTAACTGTTACGAGGAGGACGGGGGACAAACAAAACTCAGCTATAGCGCGAACGAGGCGCGTTCGCACAATTTTGACGAAATACCGCGAATTTTAAAATCAGCGTGAGGGAAATGCTCATAGCGCGAGTGCTCGCGGGTTAAAGCATTGGACTCTAATCGGACATACAAGTATGCACATAATCGCATACGACCTATGTCTGAGTGTTGTCCCATTAGAATTGAATGTAGGCTTAGAAGCTCCCACAAACGTAGTAGAGTCAGAATGTGCCGCTAACGGCGCAGGTGAGTAAACAAATAACTCGTTTGGTAATGTCAATCTACCTGTTAGAATTAAGAGTGTGTGGCATCCAGCCTGTGTGGCAACCAGCCTGTGTGGCAACCAGCCTGTGTGGCAACCAGCCTGTGTGGCAACCAGCCTGTGTGGCAACCAGCCTGTGTGGCAACCAGCCTGTGTGGCAACCAGCCTGTGTGGCAACCAGCCTGTGTGGCAACCAGCCTGTGTGGCAACCAGCCTGTGTGGCAACCAGCCTGTGTGGCAACCAGCCTGTGTGGCAACCAGCCTGTGTGGCAACCAGCCTGTGTGGCAACTAGCCTGTGTGGCAACCGGCTTGGATGGCACTGGCCTGTGTGGCTACGGGCCTGTGTGGCTACGGGCCTGTATGGCACTAGCCTGTGTGGCACTAGCCTGTGTAGCATTACTCTGTGTGGTAGTGGAACTGTGTGGGACGAAGCAGTATGTGTAATACCAGTATGTAGTAAGTGGAAACTTAACCTATTCGTTTAGTCTGTGTGTTCTTAATATAGTATCGTTGAGTTAGTATCCCATAACACAAGTCTCGAACTTACTTTGGGGCTAGCTCAATCTGTGTGATTTGTCCGTATATATTTATATTTATTTATTTTATTTATTTATTTATTCTATAAACGGTCAGAATGACCGAGCGTTACGAAGCATACTTGAGATATTGTGTGTGGTTGTTTATAGATGATGAGGTTGCCGATTCACCCGAGGACGTGTGAAAAGGCAGGACGGCCGTAACGGCGCGAGATTAAATAACTCACAAAATCATAATATTTTTAGAAGTTTGTTTATGTTAAATTAATTTTGAGAGCGGGTAACACCGAATGGAGTTGTACATGTCATTGCGAGTAGACGTCAACGTCATTCTTGGCTGGACGTTCATGGCGGTTACACGACATTACATGTGCAAACCCATTGGCTCTCTAATCGCAGTTTATTTTTGTAATCCGTTATTATTAATTTAGTTCAAGTCGTGTGTTAATTAAAACAGTGATTAGACTAAGTGTCCGTGTACTTATTTTTCTGTTTTCCTGGGATATAACGCCCATGATGGACTCCGGTGTTGGCAAGAGTTTAGACGAGCAACCCGAGATGAACTCCCGGCTTCCCGACGTCCCGTTATATATATATATATATATATATATATATATATATATATATATATATATATATATATATATATATATATATATATATATATATATATATATATATACAATATTGGTATGATTGGCTTTCACAATAAGTTGCGTCTATTGTTTCTCATCTATTGATTATCCATACCACTTAGTGGTCACTGTCACCATCTTTAAGTATCTCGGTCTCTTATCTTACAATTCGCCTAAAACATTTCATCACCTACTTAAAACTCCACCCACTTGAGCCCCGATTTGTATCTCCCGTGTGTCTTTTCAGAAATTCCGATATTTCATTGCCTACCCGAACCATTGCGTTGCCCCATTTTCAGATACCATTCAGTTGCTAACCTAAATATTTTGGAAACACAATCTACTGATTTTAAATGAATTGGTTCGGCAGGAATTTTTGCCAAGACCACGGAATTTATTTCTCTAACGCTAGCGTTGTGAGTAGTTAAAATAGCTCTATGAGCTCACACGTCTGGTTCATCTTAAACGACTACAGGAAATACGAAATCAATGAGATCGTCTAATACTGTGACAAATGTTATTTCCGATAAATCAACTAAATTTTGTTTTGAACGGCCTACTTGAATTTGTTGAAATTTTATTAGTACCTAATTTTAAAAGAAATTCTGAAAAATCTACATCATCGTTACAGCGTTGAGATTTAGTTAATTTGATGTTTTTAGTTGTTGCCAAAGAGGTGACGATTATACCGAGCAACTTACGACATCACTGCCGGTGTTTTTTTTGTATTTGTTCGTTATTATACCTTCATTTTTGCTAACACGAAACAAAAACACATCAAAACCGCTATCATTGTTATATTTTACTGATGTTTAATTTTTAGGGAAAAATTTAGAACATTTTTGTTTTTACTATTCCAGCAGAGAAGATCCGTTCTATGTGGTGGGCCACATGGCCCGTGGATCATATGATCAAGAACTAATTTACGGAGTCTTCCTTCGGCTTCGCTTGAACTCGGGATGTCCGCTCGCACAAATTTATCTATGTCTGTATTAGTGTGAAGTTCGTTCTCTACTTTAGGGTAATGTGAGCATGAGGAAGGCCACGGTTTTAGATTCTATGACGTGTATTATATACATACATTTCCCGAACCAAGCGCCAGAGCGGAGATCCCTTAAGAGTTCAGCCAATTTTAATTGAAAAACTAGCACAAATTTGTAGACTCGTGCAATTTTGGATTGCACATTATAAAAAATGACGGAGGTCCTAATCTATTCACTAAGGTTATTGAGTCCATGTATTTAACTTTCATATAACGTGGACTTCCGGTTAACGAAATGGGTAAATAAATGCGTCCCGGTACAATTTCACCTTCTCCTTGTATCGTTTCATCTTGTAATTCTTCGAGGAGGGCACTTCTCAGAGAGTGGTCTGCGTTTTTATTTTGCATGTTTTCAATAACGCTTAGCAGGTCCTCTACCATTCTACTAAAAACGCGGCTCTGAAAGCAAAAGGCAACGGTAATATTTACATTGAGTAAGGTTTCCCCCTTTTATGTCTTGTTTGTTTTTTGTTTTTTTTTTTGGTACCAACCTGGATTTCCATGAGGATATAACAAAGGATATTGGAAACATTCATACAGATATTGATAAATACTCACAGTATGAGGTTTCTATTGTCTAATTTTCGATAAAGCTATAGTACGAGTAACATACGTCTCTCGTTCTGTGTTAATAATAGCAGCCACTTGTCGCCCTACGGGTGAGTCTCCTAAAATATTACCGAGCGTCAGACATGATGTTGGTTCAAAAACGAGATGAGCGTCATCCGATGTTTCACGGCCTGATCGTTTAAAACATTCGACGTACGGATTAACATTGTGTAGAAAATTAAATTTTTATCAAGGCTTAATCCTTGCGCTATTATTTCGCGTTCATCGCTATCAACCAATATATAAGCCAATATTATTATTGATTTTGAATACGCTAAATAGAATACGCGATGGATAGTAAATTTATAGTCATCGGTTGTGCCTGATGCACTAAAGCTGAATAAATTATTATATGCGCGCGGTCTGTTTATAAAGGATTCGGTTATCTAAAGTCTTCGTTTAAAGGTTCAAAGTTTTGGACGTTGTATCGATTTTGACCGCAGCACCATTGCTAGCTATCTTTTTCTTCGTCAAAAAGAGGGGCGTGGCAATATTCGCAAACGTGTATACTCGGTTCAGTTATATCGTTTTTTTTTTATGTATACAATTTAACGGCATTGAGTTGGTTCATAAAATTTTTCGTCAGTTACCATTTAAGATCTTAGTTGTTTATCTACATTGTGATTTGTAGTATTTTATTTTTTGCCCGATTAATGCTTTACGTCAGGATTTTTTTCCGAATATTTTTTGACACTTTCGCGATTTACTTCCGGATTATATTGTGCATATTGTTTAGCGCTTTCGCGATGAGTTGGTGTTTTTGCGTTATATTTTTTACAGCGTTTAAGTGTGCGTTTTCAGCTGTCTGTCTTTTTCTTGGTCGTTCTTTTTTAGGTTTTGTTAAATTTTGTGTATTGTTCTCGGAATTTGAATTTAAATCTTCTTCAATTTCGAATATTCAGACAGCTGATGTTGATATTTTATGATTTAATACATTTTTATTTGATGCCCTTGAGCGATGATGCACATGACGTTTGAGTAATTATCACTTGACAGGCTTATATTTAATGATTCCATTTGTTCATTTAGAGTATTTGTATTTATGTTTAATGATATTAAAATTACTAGAATATTGTTCATTGTTATGTGCATGGCCCGCGAAAATCAATTTACATAAGTTTTCTATAGTTTCACAAGTAAATAAATGTGCGAGGTTTTCGGTTTCATTAAAGTTACGTGTGTTGGTGTCATCAACAGCATGACTATTAAATAAATAATAAGCATTGCTTGTTTTCCAGAAAGAAATAGTTTGCCTATTCCCTGTAAAAAGGTAACTATCCATATTGGTGTAGTTTGAACTAAACACGTCCGTGATTAAAATGTTACTCACAATATTACTCACAAAACATAATCACAAAGGCTTAGACAAAACGAGGGCTTTCATACTCTCTAACCTCAGGAAACAATTTTTTCAAATAAACAATACACTTAGGGCAGTCACACCATAATCCTGACTTTATATAACTTACTAAAGTATTTATAGAACCATTTACGGAAGGCTCTTGATCGATCCAAGAGACTATCATTAGAACCTTCCACAGTGTGGATTTTCTTTCCTTTTGGTTGCTAAATTTCCTTATCAATGACTTGAAATCCAGAGATGACAGGAATTTCCTTACACCAAAACCTAGCGCACAGAATTCGTGACTCTTCTTCATTTCTTTTTTTACTATGTCAAGCAATGTTAAAATGTCATCAGACATACTCTCTGCTTTAGAAGCAACATGACAATTGTATAGAGTGGACATCAGATCATCACTTGACAAGGACAATTTCTGTAAACCCTCATTAACACTTTCATATACGTTGTCAGGCCGAAAATCTTTTGTCCTGATGTATGAACAAAATGATGCTCTCTCCGACTTATTAACATGTTTCCCGTATTCTACGATTACAATAGATAGGCATCTCCACTCAAATATGCTTTTGGGGGACATTTCTCTTCGGTTTAGCCTCTCAATTAAATCCGTCTTTTTGTAAAACTTGTATGTAGTTTTCCTACAGGAATTTAACATCACAGGTACTCCAGAATAAAACATTACTCCTCCACCAACAAATGGGTTTATCTCTTTTAGTACACAATAACGTAGTATCTCATTTAATGCAACTTCTTCATCATCACACAAGTTTAGTAATTTAGTCCATACCTTGTCTATTTGGCCCATCTCGGTATAACTCAGTGATTGAATAAGGTTATCAACTTCAAAAGGGTCACCCATTTTATTAATTTTTCTTGCAAGGCTTGATTTTCAAATAAAAGAATCTGTTTTTAAGAATTTGTTATTAAGGTCTCTTAATTTACGATCTACATCGCGTGTTGAATTTGGAAAAAGTCCACTGGTAACAAAGCTGGCACTCATTTGATTAATTTTGGCCAAATAGGTCCCTAATTGAAATTCAGTCTGCAATCCCACTGGTGCCAGATGGTTTTCTGCGTGAATTTGGTTAAGGGGTCTGAGCCGTAAATGAAGTCGCCACTGTAGAGGACAGTGTCAATGTCAAGGGTACTTAATTCATTCTAAGTATTACTAACTATTTATAAAAGCGGAATAAACTTTGGATTTGTAAACACCAAAAAAGTGTCAATTTTATTTCCTAAATAAGTTTAGTCGGCAAATTATGAATCATTTATCTGATAATTAATATTCTAGTTTAAAAGGTGCATTTACCTTTACTTTAATTTTTATTTAAAGCATAGTTTGTTTCCTTTAACTCTTATAGACTTTCATTGTTTTTAATCTTTTTAGGCGTACATACTGTAGGATTGCAGTTTAGATCAGTGCTATTAATAATAAATAAAATAAAAATAAACAAAATACGCTGGATAACATATGTTCAGAATTACCGGGTTTTCTCACAGTTATTAGTCCTGGCGATATATTTGTTACGATAATTTTAGTTCCGTTAACTAAACCTTCGGCAAAACTAAGATTACGCATTATCATACAAAAGCAATCGATTTTTAAGACTAAATAGTGCTCTGGTATTCGTTTTGGTTGTAATTTATTTTATGTATCAGCACTAAAAAATATTTTGTCAACATCATCTTTGACAACACAATCTACTGATTTTAAATGAATTGGTTCGGCACGAATTTTTGCCAAGACCACGGAATTTATTTCTCTAACGCTAGCGTTGTGAGTAGTTAAAATAGCTCTATGAGCTCACACGTCTGGTTCATCTTAAACGACTACAGGAAATACGAAATCAATGAGATCGTCTAATACTGTGACAAATATTATTTCCGATAAATCAACAAAATTTTTTTTGGTCGGCCTACTTGAATTTGTTGAAATTTTATTAGTACCTAATTTTGAAAGAAATTCTGAAATATCTACATCATCGTCGCAGCGTTGAGAGGTAGTTAATTTAAATGTTTTTAGTTGTTGCCAATGAGGTGACGATTTTACCTAACAACTTACGACATCACTGTCATGCATTCACTCCGGTGTTATTTGACGAAAGTCACGTTAGTTTTGCATTAAATCGCGAAGCTATCTGTCGAGTAAATGTATTAGGTATTTATGGGCCATAGGTGCTTCGTCGTATATTATTATATCGGCATGGTATACGTTGGGCGCACTATAAGTTTCCGGAATGAATATGAAAAAATACTATTAAAGGTACAAAATTAATTAATTGTTTTTCCAAATAATCTCCCTTGGCGTCTATGCACTTTTTCATTCGATGAAACCAGTTTTGAAAACTTTTGTGCCACTCCTCTGTGGTGACCTCTGAAACGTGTTTTTCATACTCCTCGACAGCCCCTTCTGGTGATGAAAATCGTTGACCGCGTAATTGGTTCTTTAATTTTTGGGAACAGAAAAAGTCACTAGGTGCCAAGTCGGGACTGTATGCAGGATGACTCATGAGTTCTACATTTTTCGCCTTCAAAAAGTCGTTTGTCTGTCTGGCCGTGTGAGAACTAGCATTGTCGTGGTGCAGGATGATACGGCGTTTACGGTTATTTTTACGGAGTTCGTCAATAACTTCCGGCAAACAAATGGTCGTGTACCAGTCACTATTCGCTGTACGACGATTCTCTAAAGCAACAGTAGCCACGTGTCCAGTTTTATTAAAAAAAGAAGCAATCATCCGCTTAGATGCACTTTTCACGCGCGCCACTTTGGTTGGTTTCGGCTCATCTTGAAAGACCCATACGCTCGATTGCTGCTTTGTTTTGGGATCGTAGCAATTAATCCATGTTTCGTCACCTGTTACTATTTCCAACACCAAATTTGACGCACCTTCGTTGAATATGGTAAGCATGGCACTGCACCAAGTGACGCGGTCCGTTTTTTGAGCCTCGGTCAAGTTGTGTGGGATCCACCGCGAGCACAGCTTTCTCACATCCAAATGTTTGTGTAGGATTAAATGTATTTGACTCATGCCTATTTCTAAGGATGTGCGAATTTCATGGTAGGTCACATGCCTGTCTGTTTCAATCATACGGCGCACAGCATCGATGTTTTTGTTGGTCACAGCGGTGGACGGCCGACCATCGCGAGATTCGTCACTAAGATTGATACGACCACGCTTGAATTCCGCAAACCAGCTATAAACAGTTGTCTTGCATGGTGCTTCATTGCCAAAAGCTGTTTCAAGCCGAGCGATGCTCTGTTGAGCTGTCAAATTACACTTAAAATCGTAGAAAATCATACTACAAAATTTTTCCCGAGTTAAATCCATGTTGATGCAGACACACAATTTTTTAAATGGCGCCACAAGGTAAAAACAAAAGACAGTCAAATGAAACAAACTGCATTCTACAGCCAAAGAGTTCTATTTTCAAATGTTGCAATAAATTTTTAAATATTGTTTATGTAAGTGGCCAGTTCCGGAAACTTACAGTGCGCCCTATGTATTTATTCTGCGTTGTGATTTATTGGTGATGTTCCAAAATCCCATATTATCGACAAGAACTAATCGGAACCAGAACATGCTATGGGCAGTAATGCGACCTTCGTAATTTTGTGCCGCAATACCTGAGCTTGCTATACATAACACGATACCGCGTTTACTGCGAATGTGAGCTGCAATGCCTTTTAATAATAATGTTTTACCTGTACCAGCGGGACCATCAATGAAAAGATCAGTATTATTTTCGCGAAAGTTTAAGTTTGTTAACAATTGATCAATGTAGTTAAATATTATACGTTGGTCCGGTGTCAGTTGCGGTAGCCTTTCATCGGTGAAATAATGTAATAGGTCCACGCTGTATTCGATACGTTCACGCCATAATTCTGTTGTATTATGAGGCACATCCGGCAAACCTTGTTCCACGAGGCAAGTTCCGTGTTTGCGTAGAAGACTATTAAAAGAAGGCATATTGAATGCGCTTTATCGGTGTCATTATTATATCTATGAATTAAATATTCACTTAATTGATTTTTAAATTTATCTCCCAACTGACCGGAAAGCCGTTTACAGCTAATAAAACAAAGAAACAACGCAAACGTGGTCCGATATAGAATGAAGAAGCTTCCTTCATAGTCAATTTACCAGCTTCTTGGAAAGTTTTACAATCGGGGTCACCGAGATTGAGGTCTTCGAAACTTCGTCACGAAATGAATTTAATAATAGTCGTAGATAAAATTGTTCACCTCTGTTTGGCCCTACCCAAAACAAACGCGTGACTATTTTCCCCTTTTGTCTTTTGGTAATATATTTATTATTACTTAATTTTATTGATGGGACGTTTTGTCTATCCGAGCATTTAATATGAGTAATACATATATTTTTCATTAAAGTCTTAATATGTTAACTTATCGAATTCTTAAATTTCAGGTAATTTTGGATTGCACGTCATAGTTTTAAAAAATTACGGCGGTCCTTATCTATTCGCTAAGGTTATTGAGTCCATGTATTTAACTTTCAAACAACGTGGACCTCCGGTAAACGAATTGGGTAAATAAATGCGTCCCAGTACAATGTAACCTTCTCCTTGTGTCGTTTTATCTTGTAATTCTTCGAGGGGGGCACTTCTCAGAGAGTGGTCTGCGTTTTTATTTTGCATATTTTCAATAACGCTTAGCAGCTCCTCTACCATTCTACTATACATATCTACTAACCACTCTTCTGATGAATTATCATAATGAGAAAAACGCGGCTCTGAAAGCAAAAGGCAACGGTAATATTTACATTGAGTAAGGTTTCCCCCTTTTATCTCTTGTTTTTTTGTTTTTTTTTTTTGTACCAACCTGGATTTCCATGAGGATATAACAAAGGATATTGGAAACATTCATACAGATATTGATAAATACTCACAGTATGAGGTTTCTATTGTCCAATTTTCGATAAAGCTAGTACGAGGAACATACTTCTCTCGTTCTGTGTTAATAATAGCAGCCACTTCTCGTCCTACGGGTGAGTTCTAAAATATTACCGTGGGTCAGACATGATGTTGGTTCAAATACCAGATGAGTGTCATCCGATGTTTCGCGGCTTAATAGTTTAAAACATTCGATGTAGGGATTAACAATGTGTAAAAAAATATTGATTGATGTTATAATTGTTTTATCTAGGCTTTATCCTTGCGCTATTTTTTCGCGTTCATCGCTATCATCAATTTATAAACCAATATTCTTTGTTGGTTTTGAATATGCTGAATCGAATACACGAAGATAAGTGCGACCTTGAATTTTATAAAACGACAATGGCTCGTTAGTAAATTTATAGTCACCGGTTGTGCCTGATGCACTAAACCTAATAATGCGCGCGGTCTGTTTATAAAGGATTCGGTTAATAAAAGTCTTTGTTTAAAGTTTTGGACGTTGTATCGATTTTGACCGCAGCACCATTGCTAGCTATCTTTTTCTTCATCAAAAAGAGGGGCGTGGCAATATTCACAAACGTGTATACTCGGTTCAGTGAAATCGTGTTTTCTTTTTAAAGTATACAATTTAACGGCATTGAGTTTGTCATAAAATTTTGCGTCAATAATTTTTTTAAGATCCTAGTTGTTTATCTACATTGTGATTTGTAGTACGTGGGGCGCACTATAAGTTTCCGGAATGAATATGAAAAAATACTATTAAAGGTACAAAATCAATTTATTGTTTTTCAAAATAATCTCCCTTGGCGTCTATGCACTTTTTCATTCGATGAAACCAGTTTTGAAAACTTTTGTGCCACTCCTCTGTGGTGACCTCTGAAACGTGTTTTTCATACTCCTCGACAACCTCTTCTGGTGATGAAAATCGTTGACCGCGTAATTGGTTCTTAATTTTTGGGAACAGAAAAAAGTCACACTGTGCCAGGTCGGGACTGTATGCAGGATGACTCATGAGTTCTACATTTTTCGCCTTCAAAAAGTCGTTTGTCTGTATGGCCGTGTGAGAACTAGCATTGTCGTGGTGCAGGATGATACGGCGTTTACGGAGTTCGTCAATAACTTCTGGCAAACAAATGGTTGTGTACCAGTCACTATTCACTGTACGACGATTCTCTAAAGCAACAGTAGCCACGTGTCCAGTTTTATTAAAAAAAAGAAGCAATCATCCGCTTAGATGCACTTTTCACGCGCGCCACTTTGGTTGGTTTCGGCTCATCCTGAAAGACCCATACGCTCGATTGCTGCTTTGTTTTGGGATCGTAGCAATAAATCCATGTTTTATTTATTTATTTATTTATTTAAACTTTATTGCACAAATTGACAAAAGTGTACAAATGGTGGACTTAACCCTTTGACGTAAATGGGACACCGGTGTCCCCTAAATAAAATTTGTAATTATGCCGATACAGATAATATTATTTAATCACTGGCCACATTAAAGTATTATTTCTGAACGAATCTTTATTTTTGCATTCGGTTGGTAGCATTGCGCGCGAAAAAAATAAGAAAAAGTCTACATTCTTTCTGGTCGTTTTGGCGCGCTCCTGTAAACAATTTTCCCAAGTGAATTTGAAATATATTTATTAACTTGTTGGGATTATTTGTGTGAAACTAAGTAAGAATGGTAAGTAATATTAGTGATTTTATAATTATTTATTATGAATATTATTATTTATATAACTAAAATATAAAAAATTATTGCATGGGACATCGGCGTCCCAATATGCATGAAAGGTCGGAAACTACGTACATACATATTATTAGGTTTGTCGTGTGTTTATCATTATTTTTCAATATTTATGTATGTTTTTTTCTGTTTTAGGCACGTAGAGGTACACGGCTGTTTCGTTTGACCGACGCAGATGTCGAGGAGTACCTAATGGCGGACAATAGTGACGATGAAGATGCGCTAATTTTGGATGAAGAAGACCAGTCTTTTTTACTACAAGATATGCAAGCCGGGGTGCAGGAGGTGATTATTGAGCCTGCTGATTT
This sequence comes from Elegia similella, assembly GCA_947532085.1. Taxonomy (NCBI): domain Eukaryota; kingdom Metazoa; phylum Arthropoda; class Insecta; order Lepidoptera; family Pyralidae; genus Elegia; species Elegia similella. The sequence goes on along the minus strand of OX383950.1, from coordinate 3,849,619 downwards.
ATCAAAATCTTCATCTGCGCCAGGAACAGACGCTGGCCGCACCGCAAGCCCTTCTTCATCGTCCCATGATCCACCACTACTTGACAATGCACTATCAGTTCAATTTGGCTCAGTTCCAGAGTTCAAGTGGAGAAGGAATACATATCGGCCCTATAATTTTTCCGATAGTGATTATGAATTTGGCAAGATTAATATCTGTCAGCAATCAAGCTCTCTTACACCTTTAGATATATTTGAGTCTGTTACGAAAATAAATACTTTGATTGAAGACATAATAATTCCAGAATCTATACGCTATGCTAATCAAAATGGTTTTGTTTTCACAACAGACCTCCAAGAAATTACAGCATTTATTGGTATGAATTTTGTCATGGGCTATCATGTATTGCCCGCACTGAGAAATTATTGGTCTACTGAACCCGACATGGGCGTCCCTTATATAGCTAAAGTTATGCCTCTATCAAGATTTGAAGAACTTCGACGAAATTTGCACTTTTGCAATAACGAAATACAACCACCAACGTCGTCGCCAGATTTTGATAGAGCATATAAAATTCGTTTAGTGATGGATCACTTCAATACAAGTTTCCAATCAGCTCTGAATAATACGACAACTCAATCAGTGGACGAACATATGGTGAAGTTCTAAGGTCATAACATTATGAAACAGTACATGCAAAATAAACCCGTAAAAAGAGGATTCAAAATGTGGTGCCGCGCTGATTCAAAAACTGGCTATTTATTCCAATTCGACTTATATACTGGGAAAAAGAAATCAGGACCTGAGATAGGGTTGGGCGAGTCTGTTGTCCTTGATTTGACAAAACCTTTAGTTGGGCTTGGATGTGAAGTTTACTTTGACAACTTCTTCAATTCGCCTATGCTTCAATATAATCTAGCAAAGCAGAATTTGAAGTCTTGTGGTACAGTTCGTACACAAAGAAAAAATATTCCGAAAAATTTACCACTAGACAAAGATATGAAAAGAGGTGACATCTATGCAACTAGTTTCGAAGGTATCTCCTTTATAAAATGAATGGACAATAGAGCAGTGCACCTTCTCACCAATTTTTTGTCACCGATACCAATCCAAAAAGTAAAACGCAAACAAGCTGGTTCATCGCAAAGTCTAGAAATCACATGTCCGAATATTGTTTGTCAATATAATAAGAATATGGGCGGGGTAGATCTGATGGATCAAAAGAAAGTCACCTACGAAGTTGACAGGAAATCTAAAATAAAATATTACCTTCGCCTCTTTTTTGATCTATTAGATATCGCAATGAATAATGCGCACATCGTTTATGAAAAACTGCATGCCGATCATCGAATTGAGGGTCCTTTACTTACATCACTCGAATTTCGCCAAGTTGTAGCTCGAGCTATGATTGGTAGTTTTTCTATTAGGAAACATGCCCTTCCCTCGACCTCTATGACAAAAAAACGTATTCAAAATATGTGTCATAAGCATTCTTTACCATCACATGTGATGAGAAAAGGTTTACGTAAAAGATGTGTACAGTGTGCAAAAAATGGTATAGAAAACCGTACACACAATGTATGCTCTTTTTGTAATGTCAATTTGTGCTTTACAACTAACAGAAATTGCTTTGCTGACTACCATATTTGAATATTATGTTAAATAAATGTTATTTTTAATAATTGTTGTTTTTTTTTTTGGATAACACGTGAGAAAAACCAAGATATTATATACCACTGAAACCAGTGATTGCCGACCCTTGACGCATATTGGGACAGCGGTGTCCCATGCTGTTTCTAAAAACACACTGGTATATTTTTATTTTTTATGGTATATAAACTTAGAGTACCCTATAATAAATAACTCGAAGCACTCATATCCACAAAATTATTTGCGTTCTAGTTTTGTGCGTGAAAGGGTTAATGCCATATGGCATTCTCTGCCAGTCGACCATAGGACCAAACAGAGAAATTGAATTTGGGTGGTGCGATATAGTGCGTATGATATATAAACATTAACCAAAAAAACCTATAATTACATATTATAATAATTAAATATCATATAAAATAAGTGTAAATACTTATGCTAATACATATAATAATAATAAATATATATATTTATATATATATACATATAAATATAGATAGGGATGACTATTATTTTAATTAGAGATTCCTTGAGAAAAGGAGACTTCCTGTAGTAATAATTTGCGAACCGCACGCTTAAAAGCGTCTCGACTTGGTGCTTTTCTTACTGAGTCAGGGAGAGAATTCCACAGCTGAATGGCTTGGACTTGAAAGGATTTGGCCATGAAGTCAGTACGGTGATGAGGAGTAGCTAAAACTAAACTATTTGAAGAACGAAGAGAGCGGGAATGAGTGGAACAAAGGAGTTGGAATTTAGATTTTAAATAACAAGGAGAATTGGGATCATTAAGGATAGTATACAGCATACAAAGGATTCTGGCGTTACGACGCAAAGGGATAGGGAGCCAAGATAATCGAGATCGAAAAAAGGAGATATGGTCGTATTTTCGAAGTCCAAAAATAAATCTAATACAGTTATTTGCTAATTTATCTAATTTGTGGAGAAAAACTTTATTTAAATTAGTGCAAGCAACGTCAGCATAATCTATTATAGGAATAATTAAGGATTGAGACAAGGATATTTTAGTTTTTAGGGGGAGAAAGTTTTTATAATAATAATAATAATAAGTCGCACGCCCTCCACCTCCACCCGCGTCGTCGTCCAGCTCCTCGCCAACATCGTCGGGTGACGAGTTCGCCACGGCGCCCGGCACCAGCGAGTCGAGCGACGACGAGCGCAGGCCGTCGGCCGCGCCGCCGCCACCACCTACGCGACGTGGACGACCCCCGCTGCCGGCATGCTTGGGGCCTGCGAGGCAACCTGCCCCGCGCCCGGCTCCCGCTACCGGTGGTGTAGTGCGTCGCATGCGATGGACTCAACAAAATAATGAGAACTGCATGCGCGCCTATTATGAGGCTACAGAGGGGGAAACCAACATGACGGCGTATCGTGACCGGATGCTGACTTTGTTTCAGGTCCTTGAACCGGCCATCACCGTTTCTGCACAGCGACTGTCGGATCAAGTGCGGGTCATTCAACGTTGCAAACGTTTGGATGATTCCGTACTTGATCGGCTACGATTGGAGGCGCTACCTGCTCGCACGGCTGCCACCATGACACGAGACCCGCCGACGACATTGGTGGGTCCAGCTATTCGGACACCAGAGGCTTATGTCCATAGTGTTGATGATGGGAGCGGTGTGACCATAGACGTAAGTACCCAGGCTCATGAGCAATTGAGGAGGGCTTTGGAGGAAGCGATTGGACAGTATAGATCCACACCCGAGTCTAGGCCGCGATTACCTCGTCTGCCTACGAATAGACGTAATTTAGCATTAATGGGAGCCCTAAATGATTTGCTAGCCCCGTACTTTGAGGCTAGCGAAGGTCTGGTCGATACGCATTCAATCATGTACTGTGGGGCCATAGCGGCGTGTCGTGTTGCTCGTGTCAAGTTTCAGGACTCTGATCGTGCACCACGACCCGCTGGTGATGCCCCCGCGTGGCAAGTACGGATTGAACGGCGTATTGACACGTTTAGGACTCTCATTGCAAAGCTCATCTGCTTCAGAGGGGGCAACAATCGTCCCCGAGTCATGCGTTTTGTGAATCAGGCCTTCGCGGGTACTGGTATAAGGCCCCGCGATTACATGGCCTCAGTCACTGAACGTATTGACTTCCTGAAGCAGAAAGTCTATGCGTGGGCAGGGCGTATTCGTCGCTACAGAGTGCGTGTGGATCGATTCCGGCAAAATCGTCTCTTTCAAAACGACCAAAGGAAGGTGTATAGAAAGTGGGAGGGAGCTGACCAGCGTGTGATCGACGGGCAACTACCAGATTCTACTGCTATGATCAATTTCTGGCGTAGTATTTGGTCAGTGCCAGTCGTGCACACCGAGGGTGGTTGGATGAGTGTAATTGAGCGCGAGTGTGTGGCTATCGAATCCATGGGGGCTGTAACTATCAGCCCCGATGACATAAGCTGTGCGATCCGTACGGCACAGAACTGGAAAAGTCCTGGGCCGGATGGATTGCACAACTTTTGGATAAAGTGGATTCGAAGCTCACACGAGCGCTTAGCGACACAATTTCAACAGGCCCTCGATCTTGGTTCCCTTCCAGCTTTCCTAACTACAGGACACACCTTCCTGCTCTACAAGTCCGGTAGTACCACGGATCCTAAAAACTTCAGACCCATAACATGCTTACCAACATTGTACAAGCTACTTACATCCATTTTGAGAGCGAAGATCAATACGCACATCGATGCGAACAAGATCATGGCTCCCTCTCAAAATGGATGTAGGATTGGGTCCCGTGGTACTAAAGAGCTTCTCCTCATGGACATGACCATTTGCAAGCAAGTCCAACGGAACAAGGCAGCTCTCTCTACTGCATGGATTGATTATAAAAAGGCCTATGATTCGGTGCCTCATTCATGGTTGGAGAGGATCTTAGAGTTGTACAAAGTTAATACAACTTTAAGATCTTTTCTCGGCATGTGTATGAGACAGTGGACCACAGTCCTTCGTCAACCAGGTGGTGGAGATGGTCCCTTGGATCCGATGGACTTTATAAGGATAGAGCGAGGCATTTTCCAGGGTGACAGTTTGAGTCCCTTGTGGTTTTGCCTAGCTTTGAATCCTCTCAGCACCCTGCTGAGCGATTCGGGGCTGGGCTGCCGCCTTCAAAGAGACGGGGAGATAATTTCCCATCTGTTATACATGGATGACTTGAAATTGTTTGCACCGGAACGCCCTGACCTGGTGAAGTTACTAAAAATCACACAAGATTTCAGTAATTCCATCAGGATGGAGTTCGGTGTAGATAAGTGTGCGGTTATGCATGTTCAACGGGGGAAAGTTGTAAATTCAACAAATTTGCAACTTTCTGAGATAATGTCTCTCAGGTCTCTTTCGGAGTCAGAAACTTACAAGTATCTTGGTATGTCACAGTCTCTGAGTATTGAGAATAAGGACATCAAACAGGCGGTAAAGGAGCGTTTTTTTTGGCGTCTGACAAAAGTGCTTAAAAGCCTTTTGTCAGGGGGCAATAAGGTGCGCGCATTCAACGCTTGGGTGATGCCCCTCCTCACATACTCCTTTGGCATACTAAGATGGACACAAACTGAGTTAGACGCTCTGGATAGGAGAGTCCGTCAACAGCTCACAATGCATCGCATGCTTCACCCACGCTCATCCGTTATGAGACTGTACATTCCACGTAAGTGTGGAGGTCGTGGCTTTTTAAACGCCAAGACTCTTCATAACCGTGAGGTGTGCAGTCTTAGGGATTACTTCCTTAACAATGAGTGTGGGTTGCACCGCGACATTGTAGTTGTAGATAGGAGTCTCACGCCGCTCTCCTTGGCAAACGAGAACTGGCGTAGACCATCCGTGCTGAGCACCGAAGACCGCAAGAACATATGGAAGAGTAAGGAGCTCCACGGGCGGTTCTACCGGGCCTTAACAGGGCCTGATGTAGATCTGCTCGCGTCGGTAAACTGGCTACGGTTCGGCGACCTCTTCGGGGAAACCGAGGGTTTTGTTTGTGCAATTGCAGACGAAGTCATGATGACGAACAATTATAGGAGATATATCCTGAAGGACGGTACGGTCGACATATGTCGGGCATGCCGCCGTCCCGGTGAGTCACTCAGGCATATTATTTCCGGTTGTTCTCATCTGGCCAACGGTGAGTACTTGCACAGACATAACCTTGTAGCCAGAATTATCCATCAGCAACTCGCTCTTCGATATGGTCTTGTGGAATCCGAGGTACCGTACTATAAGTACACGCCGGCGCCAGTTCTCGAAAATGGTCATGCCACGCTCTACTGGGATCGATCTGTTATCACGGACAGGACTATTGTTGCCAATAAGCCTGATATCGTGTTGACAGATCGATCGACGCGCCAGGCAATGCTCATCGATATCACCATCCCGCATGACGAGAACCTCGTGAAAGCCGAGAAGGACAAGCTCAGCAAGTACCTTGACTTGGCCCACGAGGTGACTGCTATGTGGGATGTGGATTCGACGATCATTGTCCCGATAGTTGTATCTGCAAACGGCCTTATAGCGAAGAGTCTCGACCAACACCTTAGGAGACTCTCGCTGGATGGCTGGATCAAGGGCCAGATACAGAAGGCAGCACTCCTGGACACGTCACGCATAGTCAGGAGGTTTCTTTCTCTGCAGCCTTAACCGCCGGTAGCTTGAGCCCTGCCCCGCTGCTGACGGCACTCTAGGTTTAGGTTTTTATAATGTTTTTATGTTTTGTAATTTATTTTTATATTTTACTTTTATATAAATATTGTAAAAGCCTAAATCTAAGAAAGAAATTAAATAAAGAGATAATAATAATAATAAATTCTTTATTCAAATAATAGGAACACATTTTACAATACATTATAAATACATTAAGGGACATATGAACTAAGGGTGCCTGAGCTAGGATGAAAATCATCCTGTATTTCAGGCGTTATAAGACTAATTAGTACTAGAAACTCCATAAACAATTACACTTAGAATTAAATTATACATAATGAGATAATACAATATTGAGATAATATATTATAACTATAATACTATTTTAAAACTATTAGCAAATCCTCTGTTTCTTCATAGGACATATTTAATAGGGCTTGTTGTAGTAATTTTTTAGTTGCGGTATAAGTAAACGTATAAAAGCCTAGTTTTTTATTAAGTCTTTTGTAGAGGAGTGGACCAAGGAACAGAAAAAATCGTGAGGAGAAGGCGTGTTTTGTCTGACATAATTCATTTGAGCAAACGATATCTTTCCGTCTTTTGTTAGTAAATTGAGTGCTGAATGGCAGTGCGGCGTGCTGTTTAAGGATTGTGCTTACTACAAACAGTTGCCTAACTGTTAGTACCTTACAGGATTTATATAAAAGGTCTGTGGGGAAAAGGAAAGGGCGATGTGTAGAAACCTTAAGAATGGCTCGCTGTGCTCTTTCAATAGTTAGTAGTGAAGTTTTAGCAATGCCACCCCATGATGTAATACAGTAAGTTAATAGTGACTGACATAAAGCAAAATAAACTTGCTTGATTATTTTTGAGTCCGCGATAGAGCGTAATTTTTTGAAAACAAATATTAACTTACGAATTCTGCCATTTAAGATTTGAATATGATGCTTGAAAGAAAGAGTATTGTCTATAACAATACCCAAATATTTTGTTTTGTCCGTGATAGAAATGTCAGGGCAATGACACGTGTTAGTTGTAGGGTTTGTACAGTGATGTGCATATATTTTTATATGAGAATGCGATGAGTGCAAATGACGCATGGAAAACTGAATGAAATTAGTCTTGGCTGTGTTTAAAGTAAGGAGATGTTGCTGAAGCCAATAGTTTACGGCATTAAAACCCTGTTGCGCATATTTAAAAACTTCTTCAACCGAGTTAGCGGAGAACAGAAGAGCTGTGTCGTCGGCGTACGAAATTATTTTCGCTCCTTCTATATTTAAATTACACAGGTCATTGATGTAAATTAAAAACAAGGTCGGGCCTAAGATACTTCCCTGGGGAAGTCCAAAACAACTATTTTTTAGGTCAGAACTATAAATATTGCCTATTTTAACGCATTGGGTGCGTTCATGTAAGTAGTTTGCGAAGAGTTTAAGCTCATTTCCTCTTATGCCAATGTTTTCAAGCTTGTGCAATAGAATGGGAATGGAAATAGTGTCGAAGGCTTTTGCAAGGTCAAGGAATATTCCTATTGTTTGTCTGCCACTATCGAGTTCCTTTACTAAATAGTCGGTTAGACTGTGAACGGCATCCGCTGTTGATAACTTAGACCTAAAACCGAACTGCCTTTCCGATAATAAATTGTACTTTTCCAAATAAGTAACAAGCCTGTCGTTTATAATTTTCTCTAAAATCTTTGATATCGAGGGCAATAATGAAATAGGTCTGTAGTTTGAAACCTGCTCTTTGTCACCAGATTTATAAATAGGAACTACGACGGCTTTTTTTAAACAGTTAGGAAAAATTCCCTCCGATAGGCATTTCTTAAAAATATGTGTTAATGGGCGGACTAGGATGTGTTTTAAATGTTTAAGAATATGATTAGATATGTCATCCCATCCAGCGGCACAGCTATCCCTCAAGTTTGAAATTATCGCTTCCACCTCGGCTTCATCCGTGTCTAGCAACACAAATGAATTGAGAGAGTAGCAGGGTGTTGGGCTTGAAGGCAATGTAGGTGACTGTCTTTTTACTTTTTCTGCTAATTTTTTACCTATACTTACAAAGTAAGAATTTGCAATGTTTGCAGAGGTCAGCTGTGACGCGTGCACGTGTAACAAACTCGAAGATGACTCATGCTTTTTTGTAGTAAATGTGACTTGTTTTATAGTCTGCCATATTTGCCTATTGTTGCCACCGGCTTTTAATAGTTCGTTTTTTTCGTAAATACACTTAACTTTCCTAAGAAGTTTATTGCAAAAATTACGATATCGTTTATAGGATAACTGTAATACAAGATCTTCCGGATTATTGTTTGCTAGTTTGTGTAATTTATCCCTATGTCTCATACAACGAATGAGCCCTGGTGTTATCCATGGCTTTATGTTTCGATATTTATTATTTAAATATGTTTTTGTTGTGCTACTTATTATAGCTTGTTGAACAGTTTGTATTAAGTACGACAAACAAGTATTCACATCAGCGGTATTATAAACTAGGTCAAAATTTATGTTGCATAAGTAATCTTCGAGTCTTTTGTAATCTAATTTTGTCTTAATTTGCGTTTGACAAATGTTCGGCAATTTACGATTTAATGTTAGTAGGGCAGCTCTATGATCGGTTATGCTTGAGTTAGGTACTAATGTTAGTGAATTAAAGTTAGTTTTGACCATGATATGGTCTAAACAAGTACCGCTTTTAGGTCGCGTGATAAACGTATGTGCAGGGAGTAAGCCGTGGAAAGCACATATGTTTAGGTACTCCAAAGCATCTGAATCGTTATTCTCCGGACGAATATTAATGTTAATGTCTCCTATAATTACTATATGTTTAAAGGAGGATAACTTTTGCAGTGTTTCATTTAATGACATGGAAAATATATTGGTGTTTGTATGAGACGGAGAACGGTAAATGGCTAAAATTGCAATATCTGTACCGATTTTTATGAGTAGTCGATTACAATCCAATATAATTGGTTCTTCTACCATGACATTCAATGAATTTTTAGTATAAACTACTATCCCGCCGTTTTTATTTAAATTATCTGAAGTTTTAAAAATATTGAAACCTTGCATGAGGGGTAGATTACTACGATTTTGTAAAAAACATTCAGTTAACACGATAGGCTCGACTTTGACTGCGATATATCGCAGTCAAAGTCGAGCCTATGTAAAAGAACGTTGAAATTGTCAAAGTTCTTATAAATACTTTGAGTATTTTGCGTTATAAAGGTCAATGGGTTAGTAAATGAGGAAAGATATTGTTTGCAACATTCTACATCACAAGTTTTCGATTCTAAAACAGAGAAATTGTCTAAATCAGAAATTACCTTATCAATACTTAAAATAAACAAAAACTAAAAGAGTTCTAAAATAATCTAATAAGTGGCGCTCTTAGGCGCCGTCATAATCAATAGAATTCATGTACCTTTTCTCGGCCATCAATTTAGCAGGACAAGTATGGTCACCTGTTTTGTGGTCGCTTGGTTTCTTATAGTGAAGGCACGTCGCGCATTTTGGGGGATCTCCTTTCTTCGTGCATTCCTCCATGGCATGACCTACCACACCGCAGTGTCCGCAGGTGTTGCCCGTCTCCCGGCATGTTCTAGCCGCATGACCATATTGCTGGCACTTGAAGCACCTGGTCACCAGAGTGAAGTCTCTCACTGGACAAGAAGACCAGTTCACAAACACCCTTTCATTAGTGATAAGAGCCCTTCGTATGTGCGCAGGAACTTCGATCACGAAATTACAGGACTCGGTATTCTTTTTCCCAGATTTATGGCTTAACTTGATCGATGCCAAGAAACTTTCCAAAGTTGAGCCGGGTAACTTGTCGGCTAAATTCTGTTTATAAATGCAGGAAAATACTTCCGTTTCCGGCATTGCCGATGGAACTCCAATTATCACAATTCTGGGCTTATGTTTATGCGGCTCATCCACAGTGAGCCCAGAGGTCTTAAGTTGCGCCGATTGCTTCAGTTTTTCAACGTCGGCCTTGTTCTCGGTGCTGATGATAACTCCTCCATTTTTGGTTTTTCTCAATCCTCGTACATGCAGTTGCATCTGGACAGGGCTTATAATTTTTTGTACTAAATTCTTAGTCTCCTCACTACTTTTCTGCTTGTCCGTTGGGTAGATCGCTACGGCACTCACTTTAGGGGGCTGAATGTAATTGTTGGCTCCCTTTTTTACCATATCACTAAAAGAGGACACTCCTGAAGCGGGTTTTGTTTCAATGCTCGTTTTCAGGTCTTGAAGGCGCTGCGACAGATCGTGTTTTTCTCTTAAGGGCTTGAATAGTAGTTTATACCTGTAAAGAGAGCGCAGGGTAGCAGTGACTTTACGACTGACTTCAGTGATATGGTTGGACCAACTGAGAGTAGAATCTATATACAAACCAAGATTTTTGACACTAGAACAAAATGGTATAGTGACATTGTTAAAGGTTACGGAGGATAACGTTTTAGTGTCAATTTTGCCAAGCTGTCGGGAGCTGCCAATGATAATAGCCTGACATTTGTAGGGATTCACTGCAATGCCGAATTGTTCGGACCACTCAGCAATTTGACGAAGGTCGTTATTAACTAGAGCAATCGATGACTCGATATCGCGGTAATTGCATGAATGATACAGTTGCAGGTCATCAGCATATAGGTGGTGAGAGGTAGAGAGACGATGAGTGATGGAGTCAATAAAAACAGAGAATAAAAGAGGTGATAAAATTCCACCTTGTGGAACTCCAGTGTGGAGAATACACCAGGTTGAAAACGACTGTTCATTGCGAACGGCTTGATGCCGGTCACGAAGGTAAGAAGAAAACCAATTCTGGACTGTTGACGAGATGTTTAAACGAGACAATAGAGCAAGTAGGACACCATGGTCGACAGTGTTAAAGGCGTTGGAAAAATCAATGAGGACAATTACAGTTATCTTGCCGACCTCCATACCATTCCTAATGTCTTCAGTGACCTTCAGTAGTGCAGAGCTAGTGCTGTGTCCTGGACGGAAGCCTGATTGAAAATCACTAATAAGTTTGTTAGAGATAATGAGAGAGGACAGTTGAGCATTAACAACAGCCTCAAGAATTTTTGAAAAAAAGGTAAGAATGGAGATTGGTCGAAAGTTGTTTAAGCTACTGGGATTATTAATTTTAGGTAGTGGAATAACGAAGGCTTTACGCCATAAGGAGGGATATTCCCCAGTGCTTAGTGAAAAGTTGATAATATGGGTAAAGACAGGGAGAATGTAGTCAAAGAGAAGAGAAACCATCCGTTGACCAATCTCATCAACTCCAACAGCCTTAGATTTAATGGAAAGAAAAAATTTTCTAACATCGTCAACAGTCACAGAAGAAAATGAAAAGGTATTAGGAAGAGCGAGAGGCAGGGAGGTTATTAAAGAAATAGTTTTTTGTCTAGTAGAGGGGTTGAGACAAGAAGCACATGAAAAATGACTATTTAGATCATCCAAGGAGAAAGGTGAGGAAAGGGAGTTGGTATGTCCTTTGCCAAAACCCAGACTTCTTAGAAACTTCCAAACATCCGCCGGGGCGGAGTTAGTAATATTAGCGTGAAAATAGTTCCGTTTGGCAGCTCTCACTAACTGATTACAGCGGTTTCTAGCTACTTTATAAAGATTCCAGTTGGCTTCTATACGATCGCGCTTGAATTTATTGAAAGCCCTGTTGCGTCTTGTCATAGCCATGCGCACCGCTTTAGTAATCCACGGGCATGGAGGACGTTTCAGCTTGACAGAGCGGACGGGAGCATGACGGTCAAAGAGAGAAATGATGGTGTTATTGAGCTGTGATACCTTGGCATCTATTGAGTCAGCAGTAAGTACAGCATGCCAGTCGGCGTTAGCCGCGTCCTTGTGTAAAGCTTCTACGTCCAGCCGTGCAAAGTTGCGCATCAAGACAGTTACAGGTTTCTGCTTTGACGTATGGATATTATAAGATGCATATATGAGATCATGGCGTGAGAAAGCAGGAGCTGGATGTTGACCGTGCAATAGAATATCACTGAGCGAAGAGGTAATTATGTGATCTATCCAGGTGTCTGGAGAATCTTTATTAGTGTGAGTGGCGTCGAGAGTAAGAAAGGAAAAGTCAAAGGAAGTAACAAGGTCTAACAGCTTGGAAGAAGAAGATGAGTCTAATAAGAGATTAGTGTTAATATCACCGAAAATAAGGAAATGACTATATATAGGGGCAAGTGGGTCAAGAGCAGATTCCAGATCAGATAGGTAATTAATACCGGGTGGCGAGTAAACTACTCCTAGCACAATTTTAACCCGTTTCACCTCAGCCTCAATGAACAAGTACTCGGCAGAAGCAGAATAATCTGGAGATGACTTGCAGAGTATTTTGAATTGAATATTGCTACGGAGATAAATGCCTACACCACCAGCTCCCTTTCCTATACGGTCATTCCGGATTAGTATAAATCCAGGAAGAGAAACAACGGAAGAGTCCAGGCAAGGCTTGAGCCATGTTTCTGAAACAAGTATAGCTTGCAGGTGTTCGACAGATCCAAGATCAAGCAGATCAGTATAATGGGCGGCAAGGCTTTGAGCATTAATATGACATGCGTTAAAAAACTTTTTCACTGGATTAAGGTCTTTACGCAATGCGTCACCCAACGAAGCGGCGTCATGAAAGGACACATCATCATTACTCAGGCAATCACTATCTGCAGAAAAAAAGGAGTCATCCATAATAAAAATAATAAATACAAATACAAATACCTATAAAATAATTAAGGTAATAAATACTTATAAAAAATAAATAATTAAATGCACTACAATCAATATCTATTTTGGTCTGCCGGCTTACAAACAACTGTATTTAAAAAAATAATAAATCTTGCAAATAATAAAAGAGTAAAAATTAAAAGAAGAAATCAAAAAACACTTTTAGAAAAACAAAAAAAAAATTTGTTGAACAAAACGCATCTGGTAGACTACATTCCCGAACGTACATATACGGGTAAACGAAACCTTAAGAAAAAAAAAGAATGACAGTAGCTGTCTGTCAGTGTCATGTGGTTGACATTGTGAAAAACAAAAACAAAATTGTGAGAGAATTTAACAACTATAACCACAACATAATTTAATATTAAAAATAAAAATCTCAGAGTAACAAGAGGGTGGCTAACAAAAAATTATTTAACTTTCGCCCCACGTTTTGGTCGCTGCTGCCTATCACCCAGAGGCGCGCCAAGCGCCTTATCACTCGCCGAAGATAATATTTTAGGAGCCTTATCACCAGGCTCCGGAACAGTAGTCGCTGATGTCGTGGCCTCGACACTTTGGTGGCCTGCGACAAGTCCTCTTCACTATTTAAAATAATTGGCTTACCACTTGGGGGTTTAACAAAAATATTGCCTTCATGTGACCAGCACTTGGTGATGCCGAATTGTCTCCGCGCTTCGATGAAAAGGTCCTGGCGACGACGAGTCAGAAACTCAGACACTACGTATGAGGTCCCCTTCAATGCAGTCTTCTTGCGCCAAATAGAAGATTTAAGAGCCTGATCAGTAAAACGTACTAATACAGGTCGGGGGCGGCCTTGCTTTGATGGACCCATTCTATGACACGCTTTAAATGATACAGCAGAAACACTATCAATTTTCATTGTGTTTACAATGACAGAGGTCACCACTGCAACAACATCCTCCGTACTCTTGTCTTCAGGCTCGGGGATTCCACCAAATAGAAGGAATTTGCGACGGTGCCTCATCTCAATGTTATCCGTACTCCTGATGAGTTCCGCGATCTGCTGCTGTAATAACTGCAATAATTCATGCACCTCAGACTTAAATGCAGTGAAGTCCTCTGACAGCTTGACAATTGATGCGGGCTCGTTGGAGGCAGATGCTGCTTTCAGGTGGTTCTCGAATGCTGCCATCCGTTGCATCAGGGAAGATTCCAGAGACCTCTGCAGCTGGTGTACAGATGAAATTGAAGACATATTGAATCCAGACGTGTACAAAATTAGTGAGTGTAGTGAAAGTGTGTTGTAGCCGGCAGTAGGTATTCAGAACTCAGATGTTACTGCATGTGAGTTGTTGCTAACACTACCACGTAAGTAAGACTCCTAATAGAGTTAATTGATGATGCAATTAAATGTATATTTGAATTAATTATATTTTAATTAAAATTTAGTGCAAGAGCAAGCTGTTATACTTTTATTCACCTACCGCCGAAAAAAAGTCGTCACCTGTTACTATGTCCCACACCAAATTTGACGCACCTTCGTTGAATCTGATAAGCATGGCACTGCACCAAGTGACGCGGTTCGTTTTTTGAGCCTCGGTCAAGTTGTGTGGGATCCACCGCGAGCACAGCTTTCTCACACCCAAATGTTTGTGTAGGATTAATTGTATTTGACTCATGCCTATTTCTAAGGATGCGCGAATTTCATGGTAGGTCACATGCCTGTCTGTTTCAATCATACGGCGCACAGCATCGATGTTTTTGTTGGTCACAGCGGTGGACGGCCGACCATCGTGAGATTCGTCACTGAGATTGATACGAACACGCTTGAATTCTGCAAACCAGATATAAACAGTTGTCTTGCAGGGTGCTTCATTGCCAAAAGCTGTTTCAAGCCGAGCGATGCTCTGTTGAGCTGTCAAATTACACTTAAAATCGTAGAAAATCATACTACGAAAATTTTCCCTAGTTAAATCCATGTTGATGCAGACACACAATTTTTTAAATGGCGCCACAAAGTAAAAACAAAAGACAGTCAAATGAAACAAACTGCATTCTACAGCCAAAGAGTTCTGTTTTCAAATGTTGCAATAAATTTTTAAATATTGTTTATGTAAGTGGCCAGTTCCGGAAACTTACAAGTGTGCCCTATGTATTATATTTTTTGGCCGACTCATTCTTTACGTCAGGATTTTTTTCCGAATATTTTTTGACACTTTCTACTTCCGGATTATATTGTGCATATTGTTTAGCGCTTTCGCGATGAGTTGGTGTTTTTGCGTTATATTTTTTACAGCGCTTAAGTGTGCGTTTTCAGCTGTCTTATTGGGCCCCTTTTTCTTTTTCTTGGTCGTCCTTTTTTAGGTTTTGTTAAATTTTGTGTATTGTTCTCGGAATTTGAATTTAAATCTTCTTCAATTTCGAATTTTCAGACAGCTGATATTGATATTTTATGATTTAATGAATTTATATTTGATGCCCTTGAGCGTTGATGCACAAGATGTTTGAGTAATTATCAGTTGATATTTAATTTCCAGGCTTATATTTAATGATTCCATTTGTTCATTTAGAGTATTTGTATTTGTATTTATGTTTACAAATGTTATTAAACTAACTTAATGAATACTGTATTGTTCATTGTTATGTGCATGGCCCGCGAATATCAATTTACATAAGTTTTCTATAGTTTCACAAGTAAATAAATGTACGAGGTTTTCGGTTTCATCAAAGTTACGTGTATTGGTGTCATTAACAGCATGACTATTAAATAAATAATAAGCATTGCTTGTTTTCCAGAAAGAAATAGTATGCCTTTTCCCTGTAAAAAGGTAACTATTCATATTTGTGTAGTTTGAATTGAACAAGTCCCTGATTAAAATGTTATTAAGGACTCTTAATTTACGATTTACATCGCGTGTTGAATTTGGTAAAAGTCCACTGGTAACATAGCTGTCACTCATTTGATTAATTTTGGCCATATAGGTCCCTAATTGAAATTTAGTCGGCAATTCCACTGGTGCCAAATGATTTCTGTGTGAATTTGGTTAAGGGGTCTGAGCCGTAAATGAAGTCGCCACTGTAGAGGACAGTGTCTATGTCAAGGGTACTTAATTCATTCCTATTTACCTATAATAGCGGAATAATTTTTGGATTTGTAAACACCAAAAAAAGTGATAATTCTATTTCCTAAATAAGTTTAGGCGACAAATTATGAATAATTTATCTGATGATTAATATTCTAGTTTAAAAGGTACATTTACTTTTACTTTATTGTTTATTTTAAGTATATTTTGTTTCCATCAAAATCTCTAGCGAAATTCCTTTAACTCTTATAGACTTTCATTGTTTTTAATCTTTTTAGGCGTACATACTGTAGGATTGCAGTTTAGATCAGCGCTATGTATTGAAATATTTCCTGTTGTTCTCAAGATTGCAATCGGTGTTGTGTGCTATTAATAATAAATAAAATAAAAATCAAAATACGCGGGATAACATTATGAGTCAGAATTACCGCGTTTTCTCTCAGTTATTAACCCTGGCGATATATTTGTTACGATAATTTTAGTTTCGTTAACTAAACCGTCGGCAAAACTAAGATTTCGCATTATGATAAAAACGTAATCGATTTTTAAGATTAAATTGTGCTCTAGTATTTCTTTTGGTTGTAATTTATTTAATGTATCTAAAAATAATTTGTCGTCATCATCTTTGACAACACAATCTACTGATTTTAAATGAATAGGTTCGCCAGGAATTTTTTTCGCTAGCGTTGTGAGTAGTTAAAATAGCTCTATGAGCAGACACGTCTAGTTCATCTAAAACGACTACGGGGAATACGAAATCAATGAGATGAAGAGTCTTAATTCTGACAAATGTTATTTCCGCAAAATCAACCAAAATTTGTTTTGAACGGCCTATTCTACTTGAATTTGTTGAGTTGGAATATTATTAGTACTTAATTTTAAAAGGAATTCTGAAAAATCTACTTCATCGTTGCAGCGTTGAGAGGTAGTTAATTTAAATGTTTTTAGTTGTTGCCAAAGAGGTGACTATTTTACCGAGCAACTTACGACATCACTGCCGGTTTTTGCATTCACTCCGGAGGTATTTGACGAAAGTCACCTGAAAATATTATTATTTTACCCCTACAGTCACGTTTGTTTTGCATTAAATCACGAAGCGATCTGTCGAGTAAATGTATTAGATATTTATTGGCCATAGGTGCTTCGTCGTAAATTATTATATCGGCGTGGATCTTTCAAAAACCCATATCATCGACAAGAACTAATAGGAACCAGAACATGCTATGGGCAGTAATGCGACCTTCGTAATTTTGTGCCGCAATACCTGAGCTTGCTATACATAACACGATACCGCGTTTACTGCGAATGTGAGCTGCAATGCCTTTTAATAATAATGTTTTACCTACACCAGCGGTACCATCATTGAAAAGAGCAGTATTATTTTCGCGAAAGTTTAAGTCTGTTAACAATTGATCAATGTAGTTAAATATTATACGTTGGCCCGGTGTCAGTTGCGGTAGCCTTTCATCGGTGACATAATGTAATAGGTCCACGCTGTATTCGATACGTTCACGACCTAATTCTGTTGTATTATCAGGCACATCCAGTAAACATTGTTCCACGAGGCAAGTTCTGTGTTTGCGTAAAAGACGATCTATTAAAAGAAGGCACATTGAATGCGCTATATCGGTTTCATTATTATATCTATGAATTAAATCTTCACTTAATTGATTTTTACATTTATCTCACAACTGTCTAACTGGAAAGCCGTTTACAGCCAATTTAGCAGCTTCTTGGAAAGTTTTACAATCGGGGCCACCGAGATTAATAAGGTCTTCGAAACTTCGTCAGGAAATGAATCTAATAATAGCCGTAGATAAAATTGCTTACGTCTGTTCGACCCTACCCAAAAAAAAAGCGTGACAAGTTCCCCCCTTTGTCTTTTGGTAATATATTTATTATTACTTAACCTCTCGATAGCGGAAATGAAATGTCGAATATCACTGACAGCACATGATTTATGGCCAAAATGGCGTCAGTGATAACGTCCTTCACAAAAAAAATATTACTCTGCAATGAAACCTTATTTTATCAGTCTGTAAACGAGAAATTACTTATTGATAAATTTCCTTAGTACAAGATATCAAAATTAATGCTAGTTACCAATAAAGTATGGCTTTTATACTTGACCAAAGTTTGAAAACTGTGTTATTGACTGAATCGCGAGAAATAAATGCAATGTATATAATATAAATAACAAGGACCTACTTTAGCCACTTATGTAAACAATTTAGCGATTAGCCATAGGATGTTTATAAAAACACCTCTTGAAACTCGACCCGACCAAGCGACCATAACAACTAGGGATGTTCCGTTCTCATTTCGTAGTTTATCGATAAATGTTCTTTTTGTAAGGTATTGAAGTATAAGAAAATAAAAACAAAAGATCAGATATAATCGTTTTATTTACACAAAATGTAAATAGCGATGACAAAATTCATCATCATCAAAAACAAATAATACGAATTGACAGATAAAATGAAGTGTGTATCACTGACCTCTATATCGCTGAGCTCCGAATCAGTCAGAAGCTCGTCGTCGTCCGCATATATTATTTCCAAAAAAATTTTTGGCGGCTCCTCATTTAATCGCCAGGATGACATTCTACAAAATATATAAAAAAAATAATACGTGCAAAACTGTAATTAATTTTACAAACACTTAGCCTATTCCATCTAGACATTTTTTAAAGATACGCAACAAACATAAAGATTTGCGATACGTGTTTAGAAGTTGGTATAGACTTACATATATTATATACAATTATACATACAAGTCGAATTAATAACCTCCATTTTTTGAAGTTGGTTATATACGTGGTATAAACAAATATTTTTAATTCTACTATTATTGTGAATGTGAACGAATCAGTACATAAAATATTTATGAAAGTAAATACTAGATACGTACAGATAAACAAACAGATAAATAAACACACTAAATTTTATACATACTTACATTCATAAATATTACCTCATAATAAAAATACTTTCATCATCTATAGAACTATCGATGAAATTATCGACACATTCCGTAACTATACAACAATACGCTATTACATTCTCAAAAAAAGTTTCACATTGGCAATTGCCAAGCTACAACCTTAACTCTATACAATTGACTAGCTCTGTGGCGCAGCGGTCAACACGCCAGCCTGCGACACGGAGTGACCGGGTTCGATCGCCGGCCAGGTCAAGATGGAAAATGATCTTTTTCAGATTGGCGTGGGTCTTGGATGTGTATCTATATATGTATTTGTTATAAAATATAGTATCGTTGAGTTCGTATCCCATAACACAAGTCTCGAACTTACTTTGGGGCTAGCTGAATCTGTGTGATTTGTCCGTTTATATTTATTTATTTATTATACAAATAAGGATCAAAATGGTTGGTAGGTTAGCGTGTAAATAGCTACCACCTGGTGGGATATGCTCCCAAAGAATGAAGATGCCTAAGGTATCGTCACTGCGTGTAAAAAAAAGGATATGAGAAGAACCGCTATCAATGTTAATATGAGGACTGACCTGAATGTCGTTTCCACGTCCGATGCACGTCCACGTAGCTGCTATCCACCGTCAGGACTTCTTCAGGGGGGTGTTGGTGAACAGTACACGTGTCAGTCTTTACACAAAGGATTACGAGTCCTTATCCCTTTTTCACAAATAAAATGGATTCACAAAGCTCCAGCGTCAATGGGCGGCGTGTAATTCCCAAATTAGAATCACAATGAATAATGCACATTTACATATATGCAGGTGCGCGCGACTGGTTAAAAAACAACCTTATCGGTCAAGGTTCATAGACAGCAGTGTCAGGGCGAGGTGGCTCCGCGCCATCGTTCCTCCCCCCACGCTTCCACATCAGACAGGACAACCAACATAAAAACATTGATAAAGCGGCGTAGGAAACATGTACATAAGAATATTAAGTTTTTTATTGCGTTGCTCGCGTTACCATGCACCCCGCCTTGAAACGTCGCAAGATGTTTCAAAACAAAAATAAATTTAAACATGGTAAATCAGGAGATATATAGCGAATAATTTCAAATTATAGCTACCTTAAATAAAATTTATACTAAATGCGTAATGAGTTAAATTAATTTATTGTGTTGGAATAGGATATAATTTGGTAACAGCGCAACGGTCGCTACTCGAACGACGTTATCTGTACCCTTGTAGACATGAGTAATTATTCCTAATGGCAAAGTCAATGGAGCTGAGTTTTCCGTTCTAATAGAACCACTGTTCCTATCTCTACAGGCTTGTCTGGTGTAGCCCATTTTTGTCTGACTTGTAACGTATGCAGATATTCAAGGTGCCACTTTTTCCAAAAGGATTGAACCATATTGTCGAGCAATTTTTTGCGTTCCAATAAACTATAGCGCTGACTCGCATGGGTTAATAGCACCAGTTTTTTTTTTTTTTTCTAAAAAATATAAATCAGTAACCAAAATAAAAGATAAAAGACATAGATGTAATCGTTGGAGTTCAGACTTGTTATAGAAATAAAAAGAGCATGCAGATTACAAGGAAATATGTTATGGTCTCCCCAAAAACGTGATAGATTTGCCAACAAGGACCTCGTCAACCATATCACTCGGCTTGTCAAGGTCTAGTGATTCCATATCTCTCCATTTGGTAGTACCCATAGTTAATTTCCCATGTCCTGTGGTCAAAGTCTTGTGCAATTCCTCAAGTGTTGTAGTTAGTATATTCACAATTTGGGGAATAGTTTGGAGATTACCTTTCTCTTCTCAATGTGGTCGAAGAAGTTCGTATCAAACAGATGGATCCGGGACCCGCTGAAGCATGGAACTGTAACCACTTGATTATATACCCCTGTCAAGAGACCCGTTTGATTTGCGCATGACATTTTGGAGTAAAGTCTCACCTTGGGGAGCTAGATTCTGGTGACTCTTGAAGTTGTGCCTTGGTTGCGAAAGCAAGATCCCATCTCTTCCCTAGTGTACCATCTGGTCACATCTGTGATTTGCCCTAGTATGGATAGATCTTCTTTAAAAGTTCCAAACATGCCATGGAATACAATTTGTGAGGCCATTTCTGATTCTATGTCACCGCATATAGTAAATGCAATTTTGCTTTCACATGCCTTCTTATAGACGTACCACCCCCCTGAGCGAGTGGAAGAAGTTGCAAAGTTTCTTTTGATCAGACGACAATGCCCATACTTTCTCAAAGATGGTTATAGGGAAGTAAATCCGAGTGGCTTGACGTGAAGATGTTACCAGGAGAATCTCTGCAACAAGGGTAGTAAGCATGGAAATTTCCGAAGCCTGTTTAGTGGTTTTTGTCAGTTCTATAATATCATCTATACAGGGAACATGTGCTAACGCTCTCTTGACGGCGGCTGCATACTTTCTCCTATACACGCCATCACTTCGGATCATGCACAACCATGCAGTCATAGGTCCGAGGCTCTGCACTATTGATGATCTGCGTTCCGGTGGAAAAGAAGTTCCTTCTTTTATTAGAATAGCACCAGCTATGTGGTAAAAATGTTTAGCGTCTAAATTTTCTTGGCACTGGGCTACTCTGTTACTAACAAAGATTGACCATCTATGCGTGGAAGAATGAACCCACGATAAAGCTATCGTGGAATCCGAAAATGCGTATATGTCTACTATGGTCATACGTTCAACGAATGTATCTCGTACAATTTTTATCAACTTTGACATGAGTAAAATAGCACAAAGTTCAAGGCGAGCGAGAGTTGAAATTTTCGTGGGGCTAATTTTCGATTTTGCGCAAAGCGTTTCAATAATACCAGAAGGGTAAGTGCAATGAGCATAAATAACTGCTCCTAGCCCATCCATACTGGCGTCGAAAATCACTGATACCACGATATATTTATTAGTACTTATTATTTACAGATATTCAACATAAGCTCTTTAAAACAAATTATAACAGTTTTCTAATAAAACATAGCACTTACCATGCGACTTTGTATGTCGTTGGCTTTAAGCGACGATGGTAGTGCCTGCTTCAATTTCTCCAAATCAGCTTTTGTGCGAGTCTGTACTAGCACCCCGGCATTGCCCACTCTGCGCACTTTGTCCACCTGAATGTTTAAGCTGGCGGGGGTGACGGAGCTCTTCAGCACCTTTTTTGTCTCCTCGGCCGATTTGATGGAGTCCGTTGTAGGCTAGACCGCAACTAGGTGACTCGTCTGCTTCTTGGCCTTGTCCGCGTATGTTGTTGTCGCCTGTTTGGCGGCAGCAGCCACCGCCGCAGCGACGGCGGCCTCAGCCGCAGCAGCTTGAGCGGCAGCAACAGCCGCGGAGTCCACCTTGGCTCGCTCCGCCTCTGCTTCGGCCCTCGCAGCTCTCTGCCTCTGTTCTTCGGCGGCCGAATCGCTTGCTGTCTTCTCTGACCTACTAATCTTAATTGTTGAGCGGCTTTCCTCGGCGATGAGAGCTAAGTGTCCGACAATCTCCAAAATCACC
The DNA here is from genome assembly GCA_947532085.1 of Elegia similella. NCBI lineage: Eukaryota > Metazoa > Arthropoda > Insecta > Lepidoptera > Pyralidae > Elegia > Elegia similella. Next base: position 3,827,081 of record OX383950.1, on the reverse strand, counting down.
GCAATATGGCTAATAATAGACTGGTCCGCCTTATTCAGTTTGCTGACGGGTCCGCCCGTCACCGCGGCCACACCCCGGGCCTCCTTATTGGCCCTGGCGATCAGTTGCCTCATGGAGGCATTAGATATGCCCTCTCGGCCCATCCAGTATTTGAGTATCCCCTTCCGATCGCTCATCCTCTGAGAATTCCTCTTCCGTCGACAGAGGCGTTCCGAAGTCTGACGCTTGTGGGGTATGGGGCAGCTGTAGAGATGCAGCGGCCGCGCCGACTGTAGATGCACCGACTGCTTGTGCCCGTGCCTGTCGCCTCTTCGCCTTCGTTGTCGCCGTGGCCTCGTCCGGCGACAGTACCCTCTTCGAGGCGGTGCCGATCGAGCCGGTAGCCTGATAGGCGGCAGCAGTTGCAACCGCTGCTGGGTCGAATTCGCCTTCACTGCTCGGTCCCGGCGGTGGGGTCCTCGCCAGACAGTCACGCGGCCGAAAGGGGTCGCGCGGTGGAGACGGGATTGGAGGCGGTGTCGGTGAAGTGTCAATTAAATTCTTATATACTTTGATAATTGGGCTGTTCGTGTAACTAGATTGAAAACGAAACACTTGTGGCGACTAAGCGCCAATCAGTTGCAGCGACTAAGCCCCAAGGCACTAGTTGTATAAGTAGTAAAAACCAATATTAATAATTTTAAAGTCATAATAAAGTACTAATTTAGTACGATCTATTTCTTAGTTTACGTTGGCAACACAATCAATAAAAGAAAAATTAAAGTCACTTGTCACTGACACTGACGGATGTCAACTGACATCTCGTAATGTCTGACAGTGACAGCTGCTATCACTGTCACCGTTGCCCGTAGTGTCACTGTCACTTAATCTCGTGGGCACCACGCGGTATTCTACCACATCCTTAGAGGTTATCACCTTACTAGCTAAAACACTACCAACTATTAATTAATCTAGGAAACCTGTCTCTATCTGTTGTTATAGTCAAAAAAAGAAAGCACTCACCGAGGTAGCGTGTACTTACGCTACCTAAGGGGCTTGTAATGTCCTGAAGAAGTCCCGGGCACGTGTTCCCACACCACGCGCTCTGCAACTCCACACTAAAACTGCACAAATTCAGCGTCTTGTAATAATCACAATCACAGTATATAAGTCCACAATATATAGCACCACGCGGCACAAGGAAAAACACGTGAAAACCGGGAAAACTCCAGCAATTAAATTAAATAAATACAAGTTGCGGAGAGCGCTCGCGGACACGTCTACTCGCTATGACGGCGAACAGTAAATAGAAAAAAATGGCACTTGCACTGAGATCGCACAACAACGAAATATGGCCGATTTTCAAACTGAGTAAAAAAAGGCGCGTTCTTAGTTTAATTTTATTTTATTGTTATTTTTCATAAAAGTCTAAATATGTTAAATTATCGAATTTTTCACGTGACGGACGTTTAAAGTATGTAATTAAATCCGAATCGTACCGTTGCGCGGCTTCGCTTTCATGTCCATTTGCCACTTTTCTTAAATGTACCTACAGCAAGCTGCTTAACATGTGGTTCGCGTTATATTAAATTACTAGCTGTTGCCCGCGGCTCCGCTCGCGTTAATGTCGTTCCCTTGGGAACAGTAGAAATGATAAAAATTCCATAAAAACCCCTGCTCCTTTGCTTTTTTCCCCTTAAGTGGGAATTTAATACATTTCACCTGCATAGATCTTTAGCCCTTAAGAAGGGGATTTTGCCCATTTCACCTACACAGATTTTTTTTTATTGTAATGGAGAACTTCTTATTGTCATACTTCTAAGTAAATAAAAAAATCCATATAAACTTTACCCCACCTATTCTACCCCTTCAAGGGGAAATTTCGACTATTTTAACTACCCAGATCTTTTTAATTGTAATGTGAACATATATACTTATTTTTATACTTCTATGTCCAGAAATGAGAAAATTTCCATACAATCCCTCCCCCCCTTTATCCCTAAGGGGGAAATTTTGTACATTTCACCTACACAGATCTTTTTTAATTGTAACCTAGAACGTATATACTTATTTTCATACCTCTAAGTTCTAGAAATGGAAATTTTCCATACAAACTTTACCCCCTATTTACCCCTTCAAGGGAGAATGTTGTCTGGTTCACCTAAACAGATCTTTTTTAATTTTAATTGAGAACTTGCGTACCTACTTTCAAACTTCTTAGTCCAGAAATGAGAAAACTCCATAAAACTTCACCCCCTTTGATTTTCTAAAAATCCTTTCTTAGTGCTCATTTACATCATAAAAAGAATCCCTGTGCCAAATTTCAAGTTTCTGCGCACAGTAGTTTCGGCTGTGCGTTGATATATAAGTCAGGTTTGCCTTTGGCCCGCGGCTCCGCCCGCGTAAGTGTCGATTTCTCAGGCACAGTAGAATTACCCGGAATACATTAGTTAATGACTTTCAATGAAACACCTTAATATTGAATTTCAATTGAATAACTTTAAAAACGGAAAGTTTCATACTAACTTTGCATCCCCGTTATATCCCCTTAAGGGATGATTTTTGAGAAAAATATTTTCCTCGTGTTTCATGCCTTTTAGTAAAGAACCTTCATGCTGAATTTCATTCGACTAACTTCAAAAATGGCAAAGTTTCATGCTTACTTTGCACCCCTATTTTACCCCCTTAAGGGATCATTTTTTAGTAAAATATTTTACTCGTGTTTCATACCTTTCAGTAAAGAACCTTCATGCTGAATTTCATTCAAATAACTTCAAAAACAACAAAGTTTCATACTAACTTTGCAACCCATTTTTCCCCCTAATGAGATAAATTTCCAAAAATCCTTTCTTATTGCTCCCCTACCTTATAAAAGGAACCCCTGTGCAAAATTTCAAGTTCCTAACCCTTATAGTTTAGGCCCTGCGTTGATATGTCAGTCAGTCAGCTTCTCCTTTTTTTTAAGTATGGATTAATATGGATAGGTATAATGCTGTCGTATAATGATGATGAATTGACTTTGGATTTTAATTTTCTTATGTCACTTATTATTTTATTTTATTTTTGCTATATGTTTGCAGGCAAACTCATGCCTTGAATTCATTCAAATGACGATAACTTTTTTTTTTAATGAACCGATTTTGATGAAACAAACTTTAAATGTTAAACTGAGTTAAAACAAAGCAATTGGTGAAAGTTTGAAGTAAATCGGTTCAGTATTTTCGGAGATAATCGTGATCATACATACAGACAGACAGACAGACAAGAAATACCAAAAATTTTTTTTTGCTTTCTATTATTCTATTTAAGTGTCCCTCTATCCATTTCAGTCAAAAATTCGAAATGTACAGACAAAATAATTTTACTGTTTTATTATATGTATAGATAAAGATCCGATATATCTTTTGGTGACATATTGCACGATTTCATTATTTTTGTCCTTATCATCAAAAGTGCCTACTTTTACTTTGTCTGGACTCTTGATATATTTAAATAAATATTTTATTATGGTACGCGCTGATTAAACTTCTACGTTAATATGACCATCATATTTAAGGAAAAGAGCGGCGTTATAAGGGACGACCCATAAATCGTTCACTTTAATTTCTTTATTTTTGTATTTGTTCGTTATTGTACCTTGTGTTTATTTTTATTTTTAAATATAATATGTTTCATTTTTAGGGGAAAATCTACAACAGTTTTGTTTTTCACTATTCCAGCAGAGAAGATCCGTTCTATGTGGTAGGCCACATGCCTCGTGGATCATATGATCAAGAACTAATTGACGTAACGAGTCTTCCTTCGGCTTCGTTTCAACTCGCACAAATTTATCTATGTCTGTATTAGTGTGAAGTTCGTTCTCTACTTTAGAGTTAATGTGAGCATGGAGAAGGCCACGGTTTTGAAATTCTATGACGTGTATTATTTACATACATTTACCGAACCAAGCACCAGAGCGGAGATCCCTTAAGTGTTCAGCCAATTTTAATTGAAAAACTAGCACAAATTTGTGGACTCGTTCTTCCCTCGGCCGTTTTGTTTTTCGAATTTCAGGCCATTTTGGATTGCACGTCTTAGTTATAAAAAATGATCCTAATATACACACCATGTATGTTTTTTTTTTTTTTGAAGAAGGCATTCGTCTCCCATCTCACCTGATGGTAAGTGACGATGAAGACGAATTTAACTTTTATATAAGGTGGACCTCCGGTAAACGAATTGGGTAAATTAATGCGTCCCGGTACAATGTCACATTCTCCTTGTATCGCTTCATCTTGTAATTCTTCGAGGGCACTTCTCAGAAAGTGGTCTGCGTTTTTATTTTGCATGTTTTCAATAACGCTTAGCTGCTCCTCTATCATTCTACTATACATATCTACTAACCACTCTTCTGAATTTACCATAATAAGAAAAACGCGGCTCTGAAAGCAACTGAAAAAGGCAACGGTAATATTTACATTGAGTAAGGTTACCCCCTTTTTGTCTTGTCTTGTTTTGTTGGGTACCAACCTGGATTTCCATGAGGACATAACAAAGGATATTGGAAACATTCATACAGATTGTGATAAATACTTATGGCTATAGTACGACGAACATACGTCTCTTTAGCGGCTACCTCTCGTCCTACGGGTGAGTCTCCTAAAATATTACCGTCGGTCAGACGTGATGTTGGTTCAAAAACGTTGATGAGCGTTATCCGATGTTTCGCGGTTTAATCTTTTAAAACATTTGTAGAAAGATATGGCATATTTTACAAGATTATTCTTTTTTCTTTTTTGAAGTTGTTTAAAGTTTGATTATTACAATCGTTGTTTACAATGATAAATAGTATTTATCCATTTTCAGTAAAATACAGTTTTGAGATTGTTAAATAAAATGTGGGTTTCAGAACTGTTACATGTATACATGTTACATGAATATAAGTATTATAGAGCGAATGAAGCTAAGATGGCGGTTGAAAAATCATAAAATTGTTAATGTCGTGCATCTATGGAATATACGTATACGAGGGGAGATCAATGTATCGGTATAGGCATGAAAAATAAGCGGAAAATTCAGAATTAATTTGTTTTTCAATATACATAGTCCCCTAACATATCAATACACTTATTAGTTCGGGAAAGTAACTTCAATTTCCTCTAAAAAATATTTTTCTTCCTGGCCTGAAAAATGTTAATTTGTTGCTGCCTTCAACTATTCATCGTCGGAAAATGCTTTCCACGAAGGTCTTTTTTTAGATAAGGGAATAAATAATTGGCGATACGCGCCTTGTAATCCGGCGCGTTGTCGTGAAGCAGCAAGACACCTGCGGTCAATTTTCCACGTCTTTTTTAGGGTTCCGAACAAGGAACCCTTATAGTTTCGCCATGTCTGTCCGTTTTTACTCAGAGACTATAAAGTACTGTTTTCTTAGTAGACCATCTTTTTGTACAGGCAACTTTAAGGTACTGTGTATTGTAGCTCCATTTATTAATCGTGCACCAACTCCCGTTAGTGCGCATACTTTTACTGCATCCTTCGCACCTGTAAAGAATATTTTTAGGTGTTCTTCGGCACCCGCCATTTGACTTTGTATGGACTGAGTTACCATCGTGGAAATTTCTTGATTGATTTGATTCTTTTTTGTCCAACATTCATAAGACTGCTTGGTCAATGTGAACTGGCTATCATTCATTGGCAGATATGCAACTTCTTCTTCACAGTCAAGTTCTATCGACTCTTCCTGTTCCAGTATCTGGAACGCGTGTACTTGATTAAACTCGTTTTCAAGTTGCCTGTCAGGCTCGCGATAGACTCTAGGAACCCGTATTACAGCTGGCGTGTTTCTAATACTCATTTTTGTGTTGTTTGTTAGAGTAATAAAACGTCTTTTTTCTGTTTGCTCATGTGGGACATACGCATCAGTGTCGATCCTTTCTTCATTGATTGTTGGTGGATTCATGTAGTGTGGCTAAAACAACATCGCAAACTTCATAATACACATGTTGTTGAAATTATAGTCGGGGTGCTCGTTTTTCATTTCGCTCAAATATATTGGCACAATAACCTGCTGCTTGACCACCCTCAATACACGATATAAAGCACGATATAAAGTACCTACTGAAGTTAGTAGGTAGTTTATATCGTGCTCCGGTTTACGAGTATTGAGGAACACTGTTTTTTGTAAGAAAAGGATAAAGCTATTAATTTTGGTCGCGTAAAGTGCGCCGACGCGAAATCTACGGGGCCCGTTGGGTTGCCACTTAGGCGGATTATGACATTCAATGGGACCCGTAGACGCGTCACCGCGGGGGATATGTGTGACCACTATTTAAATAAAGTATTTTAGAACCTTTTGTAATAACCATATTCGTTAATAAAGGTATTCAATTCTATAATGCTTCGCGCAGATAAAACTTCTACGTTAATATGACAATCATATTAATTTATTTATATCTTGTACGTTAGCGTTTTCTATACTTTTTCCTTTTTGAAGTAAAGCCTTATAAATGGAAGGCCACGCTTTTGAAATTCTATGACGTGCATTACCATACATTTACCGAACCAAGCGCCAGAGTGGAGATCCCTCAAGAGCTCAGCCAATTTTAATTGAAAAACTTAAGCACAAATTTGTTAACTCGTTCTTCCATCGGCCGTTTTGTTTTTATTTTTTAATTTCGTGCCATTTTGGATTGCATGTCATAGTTATAAAAAAATAACGGAGGTCCTAATCTATTCACTAAGGTATTGAGTCCATGTATTTAACTTTCATATAACGTGGACCTCCGGCAAACGAATTGGGTAAATAAATGCGTCCCGGTACAATGTCACCTTCTCCTTGTATCGTTTCATCTTGTAATTCTTCGAGGGGGCACTTCTCAGAGAGTGGTCTGCGTTTTTATTTTGCATGTTTTCAATAACGCTTAGCCGCTCCTCTACCATTCTACTATACATATCTACTAACCACTCTTCTGAATTTACCATAATAAGAAAAACGTGGCTCTGAAAGCAAAAGGCAACGGTAATATTTACATTGAGTCAGGCTTCCCCCTTTTTTGTCTTGTTTTTTGGGTACCAACCTGGATTTCCATGAGGATATAACAAAGGATATTGGAAACATTCAAACAGATAGTGATAACTACTCACAGTATGAGGTTTGTGTTGTTCAATTTTCGATATAGCTATAGTACGAGGGACATACGTCTCTCGTTCTGTGTTAATAATAGCAGCTACTTCTCGTCCTTCGGGTGAGTCTTCTAAAATATTACCGTCGGTCAGACGTGATGTTGGTTCAAAAACGAGATGAGCGTCATCCGATGTTTCGTGGCTTAATCGTTTAAAACATTCGATGTACGGATTAACATTGTGTAAATAATTATTGATTGATGTTATAAATGTTTAATCAAGGCTCCTTGCGCTATTTTTTCGCGTTCGTCACTACACACAAAAAGTACTACACACAACATAAAAGCCAATATTATTTGTTGATTTTGAATACACTAAATCGAATACGCGATGATAAGTGCTACCTTAAATTTTATAAAACGATTGTGGATCGTTGGTAAATTTGTAGTCATCGGTTGTGCCTGATGCACTAAAGCTGAATAAATTATATGCGCGCGGTCTGTTTATAAAGGATTCGGTTTAATAAAACTTTTCGTTTAAAGGTTCAAAGTTTTGGGCGGTGTATCGATTTTCACCGCAGCACCATTGCGACCTATCTTTTTTTTCGTCAAAAAGAGGGGTGGCAATATTCGCAAACGTGTATACCCGGTTCAGACAAGTCGTGTTTTTTAAAGTATACAATTTTACGGCATTAAGATCGTCATTGAATCTTTCGCCAATGACTTTTTTAGATCTTAGTTGTTTATCTACATTGCGATTTGTAGTATTATATTTTTTTGCTGATTAATTTTTTACGTCAGCCTTTTTTTCCGAATATTTTTTACACTTTCGCGATTTACTTCTGTTTTATTTTGTGCGTATTGTTTAGCGCTTTTGCGATGCACATCTGGGTATATCGCGGTGTATTTTGAACGCTTTCGCGATGAACTTCCGGTTTTTTTTGCATTGTATTTTTTACAGCGTTTGAGTGTGCGTTTTCAACTATCTTATTTGGCCCTCTTTTCTTTTTTATTCGTCGTCCTCTTTTAGGTTTTGTTTATATTGTGTATTATTCTCGGAATTTGAATATAAATCTTCTTCAATTTCGGAGATTGAGACCTGCTGATGTTGATATTTAATTATTTTGATTTAATGAATTTATATTTGATGCCGTTAATGCACATGACCTTTAAGTAAGTATCAATTCTTGATATCTAATTTCCGGGCTTATATTTAATGAGTCCATATGTTCATTAAGAGTATTTATGTTTACAAATGATAAGTTAACTTTATGAATACTATATTGTTCATTGTTATGTGCATGGCCCGCGAATATCAATTTACATAAGTTTTCTATAGTGTCACAAGTAAATAAATGTGCGAGGTTTTCGGTTTCATTAAAGTTACATGTATTGGTGTCATCAACAGCATGAGTATTAAATAAATAATAAGCATTGCTTGTTTTCCAGAAAGAAATAGTTTTCATATTTCCTGTGAAAAGGTTACTATCCATATTGGTGTGGTCTGAATTGAACACGTCTCTGATTTAAAATGTTTTTAAGGCCTCTTAATTTTCGATTTACATCGCGTGTTGAATTTGAAAAAAGCCCGCTGGCAACATAGCTGTTACTCATTTGACTAATTTTGGCCAATTAGGACCCTACTTGATATTCAGTCGGCAATTCTACTGGTTCCAAATGATTTTCTGCGTGAATTTGGTTAAGGGGTCTGAGCCGTAAATAAAGTCCCCACTGAAAGCAAATGGCAATATTATATTTAAATTGAATAAGGTTTCCCCCTTTTGTCTTGTTGTCTTGGGTACCAACCTGGATTTCAACGAGTATGTAACAAAGGATATTGTTATTTATTATTATAACATTTATACAGATTGTGATAAATACTTACAGTATGAGGTTTCTTGTGTCCAATTTTCCATACGAGAAACATGCGTTTTTCGGGTCTCGTCCTTCGGGTGAGTCTCCTAAAATATTACCGTCGGTCGGACGTGATGTTATTTCAAAAACGAGATAAGCGTCATCCGATGTTTCGCGGCTTAATCGTTCAAAACATTCGATGTACGGATTACCATTGTGTAAAAAAATATTGATTGTTATAATTGTTTTATCAAGGCTTAATCCTTGCGCTGGTTTTTCGCGTTCATTGCTATCATCAATATAAGTACACGGGTCGAATATGGTCACCTAGGTTTGGTCGCAATTATTCTCATTTTCAAAAGACTAAGGAGTTATATTTACTCGTTTTCCGTAAAGTACGCTATATAGCGTATGGCTAGAACAAATACTCTACTGTATAAATATATTCATGAGTAGTGCCGTTTTTTAAAAACATGTTGAATTGACCGTATTTCCGTCTATGTTCTTAAATATGGTCACACTATGGGCATATTTACCTTATGTAATTTTTATTATGTAACGTAACTACTAAATTTAAAATAAATAATAAAAAGGGATCTAAACTGAATAAAACACAAAACGTATATTCTTGTCTTCAGACTTTGTGGTTAACACAGTGATTAACTTCTTGGTCTTCTGACAAATTTGTGGTATAGTTTTGTTTTACAAAAGGCAACAACAAAAAATAGGTTGTTACTTGTCACACTAATAAACCACACGTGCAAAGCCGTGCCAGTAAAAAATGTAGTGCCATTTTTACCTTATATTATGGTAATAACGTTGCATCATGAGGACATTTTGCACAACACTCTTACTTTTAATTTTGACGTACCTGTATACAAGCTAGCAGTATCCATTGAACTGCACATGAATGAAACTTTGTTTTAGAAATAATATATAAATAGTAGGTACTACTGAAACTCAACTGTTTATAAAATGGAATAATTAAACTTACAGTTCGGTATCTTCCACCCAAACATGCGCCATTTTTTTTCCGATTTGGATTATCTGGAAACAAAAACACGAACTTAGTATAATTTTGGACAAAAATATATTACTATCGTAACTCGAATTACTGAATACACAAACTAGTAATAAAATCTTCATGAATACTTACATTTAAAGAAAAGAAGCTTCGAGCGCTATCGTGCCGGCCGGCATAAATAAACTTTTTTTGGCATAATGACAGTGACAGGAGTGAATGAAGTTTTTTGTCTGAATGAGTATTGCAAGCTTTCCTCTGATAAATCTCCCCAAAATCGTATTAAAAGAAAATGTGTGCTTTATTAAGCCAATAGCCCAATATATATAATACATATGGATAATATGTAGAAGTATTCAGTTTTGCCGATTTCAAAACTCACAAGTTGTTTATAAATTAAAGCTAAGTATGGGTCAAACACAAAATCAATGACTCGTGAGGTCTAAAAAATAAAAAATATCATATTGTTTATAAAATCAGCCTTTTATTGTAACATAATATCAAGTTATTCTTAATCATATTGACATAGATCAGTCTTTCATATTCTTTTAGAAAATCACATTTATATTTTTTTTATGGCCACAGAGAAGATCTAATTGTCTACAGTTAATAACGTTAACCTCACTTTAGTATTCAATTAAGTTAAATTTGTTTACAGAACCTGAAAATATCTGCTAAATATAAACGTCACATAACATCAAAATCAATAAACGATAAAAAATAAAATTATTTTAGACAAAAAAAATACACAATAATTGTCCACAGATTGGATAACTTTCGTGTAGAAATTCTACAGCAAAGATGTAAATGTCTACAGAAAACAACATAACACTCATTTACGTTATAAAATTATGATAAATTGTTAACAAAGCTTCAATAATCATGATCTTAAATTAACATTCATTTCCCTTAAAGTCATAATAACATTCATAAATTGAGTAATATTGGAAAAACCAGATGATGATTATCTGCCCACAGATTAGAAATCATTTCTGTAGAAAATTTTAAAGATAACATAATCAACATTAATTACGAATATTTTCGGAACAAATAGAAAAAAAATTAATATGAAATAAATTTCTCAAAATTTAGAAATGTCTAAAAAATGCTTTCGTCCTCCGAATCATCGAATAAATAAATTCGGCGTTTTTTAGGCGTAACGTCGTCGGAAGATTCAGAATCATCTAAAATTAGACGAGGACGACTTACGCTTTTATTAGGTCTATAATTTTGTAAAACAACCTACTTTGTATAGTTTCTTAATAATATGGGGTCATTTTGTTGAGCCACTCTCAACGGCGCGTGATTGCGTTGTTCTTCAAGTAACTGACGCGCGCGCACCCGCTCGGCAGCGTCGGGTCTCAGCAGATCTAGACGGCCCCGCAGCCGCCTGCCCAGCAAAGCTACCGCCGGTTCTCGCCCGGTCGTGCTTTGTTCAGTATTCCTATACATAAATAGAAATCGAGTCAAAGCTTTATTAATATCGTCCCTTTCTAATTCCGCTTTTTTCAGCACTTGTTTTATCACGCGGACTGCGTTTTCAGCCGCCCCATTGCTGGAAGGATGACGTGGCGGTATTAAAGTATGTCTGATGCCATTCAGTTCTAAATACTGAGCAAAAGCAGAAGAAGAGAACGGCGGACCGTTGTCACTAACTATACGTTTCGGCAATCCAAAACGGGCAAACAAGCGCCTTAAGCAATCACAAACGACACTGGCTGACGTCGTAATTACCTTTTCTGCCTCGATCCATTTTGAATGCGCATCTATCACAATAAGATAATAATTGTTATTAAACGGCCCCAAAAAATCTAAGTGTAAACGCGCCCAAGGCTCTGTAGGCCATGGCCATGAGTGAAGGGGCGCGGCAGGGGGCGCAGATAGCAGCTCCCGGCACGGGACACACGAGCGCGCAACCTCTTCTATATCACGGTCTATGTTTTCCCACCAGACATAATTTCGCGCTATTTGTTTCATTTTAACGATGCACCCTCGTGAATCTCTCTTAAAACCGCAGTTCGCAACTTGCATGGAACTACGATCCGATACCCCCATATTATGCAACCCTGATCGATATGTAAACTGTCTCTTCTGTTAACATATATTTTTTCTATATCATTAAAGTCTGAGCGAGTCGGCCATCCATACATAATATAACCATATATTTTACTAAGTAACGCGTCTCTAGCCGTTTCGTTTTTTATATCCTTAAAACAAATCTGGAAACTTTCCTGTACAAAATGGAGGTAACTACCTTTATTATCTTCACCTCGAAGTTGTTTCTCAGACAACTTTAGCGGAAGACGAGAAAGGGCGTCAGCAAAACAATTTTTTGCCGACGTCACAAATTCAATACCGAAATCATAGGCGGCTAATTTTACTGCATACCGTTGAAGTCGTGAAGCAGCCGTTACCGGTAGTCCTTTATTTTTACCAAAAATGTAACTTAAAGGACGGTGATCACTTCTCAGTGTAAAATATCTACCATACAGGTATTGATGGTGTTTCGATACACCGAACATGATGGCGAGTGCCTCTTTATCTATCTGAGAGTAATTAGCTTCGGCTGCATTGAGCGTGCGCGACGCACAACACACCGGCCGCTCGGAGCCATCCGCGTAGCGCTGGGCCAGCACTGCGCCCAGGCCGTACGCGCTGCTATCTACCGACAAAATCAACTCGAGACTTGGATCATAGTGCGCGAGCACAGGGGAGCTGCTTAGGACATTTTTAATTTTGTTAAAAGCTGTGTTACAAGCGGCGGTCCATTCCCACTTGACATTCTTTTTTAACAAATCATACATTGGCTTCAAAATGTCACTCATATTCATACAAAATTTTGAATAGAAATTAACTAACCCCATAAAGCTTTTTAATTGCGTGACATCACTTGGTATTGGCGCTGCCACAATAGCCTCAATTTTTTTTTGTCGGTGTGTAAACCAAACTTGTCGATTTTATAACCTAAGTAAGTTACACTATTTTCAAAAAATTTGCATTTATTAAAATTTATCCTTAGACCGTTCTCCTTGAGTCTTTGTAGCACCGCTCTTAAATTCGCTAGATGGGTTAATCTATCCTTTCCAGTAACACAGATGTCGTCAGCGAAAACCGCCACTGACGGGAGTCCATTTAGAGTCTCTTCCATAATTTTTTGGAAGTTCTCGGGAATACATTTAATTCCATAGGGGACACGTTTGTAGGAAAATGTTCCTATGTGCGTGGTGATGGCTGTCATCGCCTGTGAGTCTTTATGTAACAAGCATTGTTGAAAAGCATTAGACAAATCTAATTTGGAGTACTGTTCACCACCTCCTAAAGCTGCAAAAAGATCCTCGATGCGTGGCAGCGGGTAATGATAATCCTTTAAAAGCGGATTGATAGTGACCTTGTAGTCACCACACAATCTAATTTTACCGTTAGTTTTAATTACAGGTACAATAGGTGTTCCGTAATCGGAGCGCTCCACTTTGTAAATAACATCTTCCCGCTGCAGACGCTCGAGTTCCTCTTCAACAGGTTTCCTAAGTGCCAATGGAATAGGCCGCGCTTTAATAAAAACAGGCGTTTCGTCCTTGAGATACAGCCTAAACTCCGTTTTAAAAGTACCAAGACCGTCGGCAAATACTTCCGGAAATTCTTTACGTAATGCGTCTGCCGCTGAGCCCTCCGTTAAATTGTGGCATGCTGCATCTAAAATAACTACTTTTAATAACTTAATCCACGAACGGCCCATCAATGGCGGTCCTCCGTTTTTTATGACAAACAAGTTTAGTTTGGCCTCTTTGTCACGACAAGACACATGCACCACAATGTAACCAAGGGTCTCAATGACCTCTCCGGTATATGATCTTAAAATTATTCGTTTATTCTCAATAGGAATATGAGAAAAATTTCTATCATAATAGTTTTTTGATATAACAGAAAATTTGCTGCCGGTATCTATTTCAAATTTACATAAAATGTTTTCCACTTTTAACATCGCATAATAAGGCCTATCACCGTCAGAACTGCCTATTAACTTATAAAAATTACTACTTTCCTCTTCCGTGTCCGATTCATTCAAAAAATATTGGCTTTTTGCGGATTTCCTTTCACTATTACTATGATCACTTCTCACATTAGCACATACCGCCTTTATGTGCCCTCTTTCCCCGCACTTATCACAGTTATAATACTTGAAACGACACTTGCCTTCTGTATGCCCTGATTTACCGCAACGCGAGCAAGCCCGCTGTGTCCGGCCGCCGCGGCCCTTGGAGGCGCCGGCGCCGATCCGGTGCAAGCCGTCGTCCCGCGCGTCGTGCTCAGGCCGCGCCGCGACATTGGCCACGCCTGCGGCCGGCGCGCACGCCAGCGCTGCATTTCTCTCTGCCGCTTCCAGCGCCTGTGCCAGCTCCACAGCGCGCTTGTAGTCCACATTTCTCTCCGCGAAGATTCTGGACCTCATGTCTTCATTGCACAGTTCCGATACGAATTGATCTCTCAAATTTTCCTCTAGCTTATCTCCGAAATTGCAAGTTTTCGCCAGATGTTTTAAGGCTTGCAGGTACTCTCTGATACTTTCGCCTTGACGTTGCTTGCGCTGTCGAAAAATGTGCCTTTCCGCTATTTCAGACCGATCTGGTTCCAAATGATCTTTCACTAATTTGATAAGCTCACTGAACGATCTCGATTCTGGAGTATTCGGAGAGCACAGATCACACATTAACTCGTAACACTCGGCCCCTACCACCGTCACTAAAGTAGCAACTTGCAACGTGTCATCGATCTTATTTAATGCTACGAACTGTTTGACGCGCCGCACATATGCGTCCCAGTTGTTATTCGCAAAATTGTACGGTTCGATATGTCCGATAGGCATTTTCACTACAAATTAATCACTTATATTACGCGTGGTAATTTATTTCCGCTCGTCGCCAGTGTTAGGACGTGTCAATGAAACAACGGGTGACTACAGACTGATCATTTATTCTGCCACCTTCAAGATACAGGAAATATTTGACTGCATACATAACAATTTTCTATAGGATTGTCTGGTGTAAGCTTATCAGAAAAAATGGCTCTGTTGGGGCAGAGCTAGTCCCAGGGCTTTCAAGTAAATTTTGTTCAAGCAATGAATTTAGATGATTGGAAGGACCTGCTTCAGGAGATGCAGGCTTATTATTAAAAACATCGCCAGATATTATTGATTCAATAGGAGAATTTGGAACTTTGAAATCTATTTTTTATAGGCTGCGCAATCCAAACAACTCAATCGTCTGGCATGAATGACATTAGGATTTTTTGAATGCCATGTTATCTGATGAATTTGAAGCGTCCCTTTGAAAGGACGAGTAGCGCTCCTCTTCTAAAAAAGATCAATTTCATGAAACTTCGATTCGTCGATTTTGAATACCTCTATTCCTTTGCAATAAACGGATAAGCATGCCATCAAATCATCTAAATTAGACACATCATTGCCTTTTGCAACGTGACTGTCACAAATGCGCTTAATGCATCCTCCGACACCGTCGGGTGCACCTTTCCCATGACCCCGTTCACTAAAATGCCAAATAATAGATGCAATAGAAAATTCTTTACTTAATAATGAGGCGACTAAAAAAAACATTGACTTGTTGCGGTATTGAGTTAGGGGACCATCGCTTAAAATATGAAGTGTTTGAAGATTAGGGGAAAGTTCCTTGATTCTTTTTATCAAACTCATTAAATGAATGCTAACAGCAACGGGATCGTGACGCAGGTTCTCTGATGCAGTACAGAAAGATGTACAATTTATATAATTGTTGGGAGGCTCTAAGTTGGTATTGTAATACACGCTTGTGTGTAGCGAAATTTGTGCTTTGGATCCCCCAAAGTGAGCTGACTGAACCTCCTGCCCATATTTACAGTTATAATTTTCTGAAAAATCGATGTGCAGCAAACCGTCGACAGGAGACATATTTGGCTTCACGTTTTGTATAGTTTTTATTTGATGAATCATAGTAGCTACATGCTTCTTTAAAATTGGCAAATTGGAAATCAATTTTTCAAATAGTCCTTTTTTGTAGTTTGCACTTTTTCCTTAATAGTTTTACGACATTGTTTTGTTACATTTTTAATAACTACAGGAAAACTTTTTGTTATCCATCTTTCATATGATACCGTATCGTTACCGTCTGAAATGTTGCACTGCAACGTTTTGTCCTTGCAATCAGAACATTGGTTCTCCAAACAAGTCAAATTAAGAGTATTGTTACAGCATAAATGCTTCAGTAGTTCTGTTATAGATTTATAAGAAATTATTTTAGCAGTAGAAAAGGATTTAATTATAAAATTATTATTTGCGTGAATTACACATAAACAAGTGTTCCTTGAGTCAACTTTAGGGAACAGAACCCAAAATGGGCGGTATCTACGGAATGTTTCATACGAAATATTGATTCCTGACTTGTTAACAAAAGATTTATGTAAATTAATGAGCAAATCGTTTAAAAATCTAATCTGCTTCTTAATTTTTTTCTCGTTATTGTATCTTTTTTTCCTGATGTGAGTGTGCTATTTTCATCCTGAAGCAAAAAGTCTTCCACAGCTTTTCTCCTTTCTTGTACTTTCAAATTTTTTTTTCCTGGACTTTTGTTCTTGTTCTGTTTTCTTTTGCTGGATCTTAAGGCTCTCATACGGTATTTTGCCATTTTAGATTCCAGGAGAAGTATTCTTTTTTTGAGGCATTAATTTTCCATTCGTAATTTTCGCGCATTACGCTTCAAAGTCGCATTTCCAACATTCATACGGGAAAAGGACGGGCTAGATGGTGGACTATTCTGTTCAATGAACTGCAAAGCGTTTTTGTTACTTTTTATCTTCTGACGTTTCAATTTTGCTTTTTCTCCATATTTTTCTTAAATTTCGTTGTTCTCTAGGCGTGTAATCTTTTACAGTTTTAATTTCACCCTGTTCCTTTTTGCGACGATATCTTTCTCTGTCCTGCCTTCTTCTTTCTTCTAATGCTGCTTCATCCATTTTAGCGCGTGCACGGCGAATACTGAGATTCTTCTGTTCACGCCTACGCTTTTTTTTCTCTTCATCTGAAAGCTGAATCCTACTTCTGCAGGTACGTGGCATGATGACTGTAACAATGATATAAAAAATTGCCATGCATTAGCTGAATTGACATACTTTCAAGGATGTTTTTTTTATACCAACTTAAAGTTCCATGCATATTATTTATAACAAGCGCCCGCAAACTTTTATTCCCGTTCCGTCCCAACACTTCCCAAGGAAAGCACATGTCAAATTTCAGCTTCCTAGATTCAGTAGTTTTGGCTATGAATTGTGTGTCAGTCACTTAGCGAAGCATTTTATGTATAAATATTATAATATACTTAAATCCATTCAGCATAACAGTGAAGCTTATTTTTATCTTTTCTGTAGACAACATAATTATTTTCCTGTAAGACTCTAGTTACAAAAAACAACATTATATAAAACCGTAAAGTGCATAATCATGCAATTGTTAATAAGGAGTATAGGTGGAGCGAGACAGTTATAAATTACTTCATCATATTCATCAAGTCGGTAAGCCTAAAACAAAATGTAGCTATACTGTACATATATTTTTATAAAATCTTCTTTTTAAGGGATTGACGTGAATTTAACGTACATTTATGTGACTAATATAACAGAGGCATACAATAAAACAGGCAATTTTTGTTTAAAGAGAGGTTTTAAAAATAATTTAATAAAAAAAGAAATTTCGCATCTCTTTTGTAGACATGTGTATTTCCTGTAGACACACTGATGCACAGAAAAGACGTCCACAGAAAAGATATTGTTTGGAAAAAATAAGATGGCGGACAATGTTTCAAGGTTAGCACGAAAGCATAATCATATTTTTAAACCTATATATACTTGTCATAGAACTTCACGGTTTATATATTTATTTAGTAAGTACTTACCAAATTACGCAAAATACAGAAAAGATCTTCAAAACTCGACCACAATCTTGTGTATCCTTTTAAAATTATATTTTTCACTAGCACGGGCGCCATTACTCAGAGCTTAGAACGAATGAATGACAGCTAAAGCAGAAATGCCAACACAACAAAATAAATCTAATGGCTGCGTTCAAAATACTTAAAAAAATTGTATTTTTATGTGTCTACAGGAGAAGACTGCAAACAATGGAACAATATGTTTATATGTAGTTTATTATTAATCATGGAATAGTATTTTAGTGCCCTTTGATATTTGAGAAGCTGTATAATTTCTACTTGTCAAAACAATGATATATGATATATATAACTTTGGGCAATATTTTTTAACATCTTTTAAAGTGCGCGGCGAGGTATCCGAACAGTCTACAGGAGAAGATAATTTGATACTACGTAGGCCAAAAAAAATATTTATTTCACTATTAAAAAGAAATAACATTTAAATCTTGTATCTTCAAAATGCAATATATAAGTATAAAATAAAAGATACTTTTAAAAGTAGAACATACGGTCTTCATGTGGTCTGAACAATTTTTTTTTCGTTTTTGTGTTTGACCCGTATACATTTAGCATGGGGTAGATATATTGTAACGAATTCAAACAAAGAGAGTTCCAACGTTTGAATCATCAAAAATATTCCGTCATTATATTAACGATTGGCTAATAGTTTTGGGGTGGCAGTGGACTGTAGACACTGGTCGAAGACATAAACTCCACGAAGAATTCACACGCTGATTTATTTCACACTATCACAGTTGTTGCTCTTGCTGCTTTCCGATGTTGACTACAACGTGGGCCCTTTTCGGGCCGTCTTTTATTTAAATTCCACTGCGCGTAGGTAGTCAGCGTGGGAGCGAGTGCCCGGATCAATCGTAGGGTAAAGTTCAGGTGTTCAATATTTTTGCAATAGTCAGTGTGACCATTAACCAAAAATGTTGCTAAAATCTACGAGGGACGGCTGATAAATTCGCGGCCTAAGGTACCTAATGAAAGAAATCTACAGATTTATTTTTTATTTTTCAATAAAATCCCCTTCAAGTGAAATACACTTTTGACATCGTGAATATAATGATTTTATAACACCCAAAAAACATTCTTTAGGTTTGTCTTCTAAATGGCTATCTATGGCCGCCATCATCTCATTGTCGTCTGAAAATCTTCGTCCCCAGAGCTCTTTTTTTTAAATTTGAAAAAAGGATCAAGTCACTGGGAGCCAGGTCTAAACTGTAGGGTGGATGATAAATTTCTGTAAATTCTATAGATTTTAAGGCATTCTTCGCACTCCCGGGCGGTGTGAACGGGCGCGTTCTCTTGCAGAAAAAGCACTCCGCGCGCCATCTTGCCACGTCTTTTCTGCACTACTGCCTTACGTGCCTGATCCAAAAAATTAGCGTAATATTGGCCGTTCATAGTAGTCCTTTTAGGTAAATAATCAATCAATAAAATACCCTCGCTGTCCCAGAAAATAGTAGCCATAAGCTTCGATGCTGACTTTTCGACTTTGAATTTCTTTAGTGGCTTTTCTCTCTTTTTTATCCATGCATGGACTCTTGTTTGTATTCGGGATCGTAATGAAGAATCCATGTTTAATCAACTGTCACAATACGATCACAAAAAAAAAATCCATACAGCTCTCTAAACGTCGCTGTTTGTCAAGCGGTATGTGCATTCGCGGTACCCATCGCGCACTAATTTTTTGCATGTACAAATGATTATGCAAAATTTCTCCAACTCGTTCTTTGCTAATCTGTTCTGTAGCTCTTCTGCTATCTGCCACAACTAAACTTCTTCGGTCAGCCAGTACTCATTTTTCCACATTTTCCACATTTTTATCGGTGAGGACGGTGACGGTGACGGGCGCCCGGGCGAGGGTCGTCCTCACATGTCTCTCTGCCCTGTTGAAATAGCCAAGTTCATTTTTTGATCATTGTATATGAAGGCGCAGTATCCTGAAGAACTGACGACATCACTTCAATAACTTCTTTAGGTGTGTTTCCTTTTTTAACAAGGGACTTAATCACAGCGCGGTGCTCGAAATTGCGTGAATTTCCGCTTTCCGTCGACTTGGTGTTGTTTATGGTGTTAAAAGTAAAGTGTGTATGAAACAATAAAAAAAACTACCTGCAATTAATTTCAAAAATAAGTCACGCAATTAAATGTATTCGTAGAAAAATTATATGTCATTGTTAAGTACCTTAGGCCGCTCTTTGATTGATGCTATTCGAGGAAAAATTTTAGTGTTACAGGCTTTACAAAAGGCGCTATAACTCTCTCAAATCTTCACGACATTTACACGGCCACTCTGAGAATAACGGATTTTCCTCCCATTCAGGACGATAATGTCGTTCGTATTTCCTTTTCATTATTTAATTTTACTTTTTCAATTCAATTCATTTATTCCATAAAACAATATACATTGTGTCGGAAATACATAAGAAATACAGATACATAATTAAGAAAATGGCTAATGTCAAATAGTACAATATAAATGTCAAAATAAATTTAGATACAATCATAAATATTAAAATTCATAAACTAATTCAATATATAACTACGGAATTTCATTTAAAATATTTATCAATCGAATAGTAATTATGGTTCAAAAGATATGTTTTTAATTTTGCCTTAAACTGCCTTAAGCTCTGCGTATCCTTAACATCGTTTGGTAACTTATTATATGCTTTGAATGCCTGATACTGAGTATTTTTTATTTGTACTCCGCAACACATATGGCGTTGCAATCAGCAGAAAGTAATCTGTTTAATAGAAGATACTGTTCTCCACAATACCTGTCACTGTTCACACACAGTACCTTTTAATGAGCAGATACTAACTGCACATTAAAATGTACTGCATGTGCACAGTTTCAGGTATTGTGAAGGACTTGTTTCCTACTTAGCTACACAGTACCTGTTTTGAACTTTCACGGTATCCAGGTAATGTGTAGCTTTTCAGAAGCAAGCAACCTGGAATAAAAACACAAATTTAAAAAAAAAGACATTTATTGAAGGAAAAATCTCGATATCTAGTACAATGTCAAAACTATTTTATGCACAACCTATCATTTGCTACATTAAAATTTTATTTGCTACAAAGGACCTAGGTACCTACATCTATTTTAAAATTTACCTTTAATCTATTTTTAATAGACCTTTAATAGACCTTTGCCCAGCAGTGAGACGAAACAGGTTAACATAAAAATAAAAACGTATATACCTATAATAAAATATCCATTCCATGCACTCTTCTTCCTCTTGTGAGATAGTTTCATCAGTGGTATCTGAATAAATACTCTGGTTACATGTGGACGGTTCTGGAGTCAATGTCTTATCCAAACAGCGTCGTGCTCGTGGTTGGAAAACTTAGTGTCTTCGGTACTTGGCTTTTAAATTTACCACAGAATCATAGTCTGCCGTGTGCTCGCTGTATGTGTGTTTTGGTGTAATAACATTCTACATTTTCTGAAGGAAACAACCGTTCTGGAAAGAAAAGTTGGACTTAATAAGATAAACTACTGATGATTTTTTTCGTGTGTGTAAGTGGCCAACACAACACTGGTTTCTTTTATTCAAATGTTCATTCACAGCCTTTTTGATATTTGAGGCATTGTCGGTGACAATTGCCACAATTTTGTCGACAATACCCCATTCATCCAGCCATTCCTTAATTGACTGCGATATATTAATAGGCTGTGTGTTCAAAATTCACCTCATTAGTACTTATGATGATTGAATGCGGTTTGCCATCAGAGATGTAACGTGCAGTTAAAGTGATGTAACTGCGATTGCTGTCACTAGACCATAAGTCAGTTGTACAGGAAATGAAATCGACACCTCTCAGTTTTTCTTGGGCTACAGCGCGACATAGTTTATAATGTTCATCAAGCATTTTTGTGGAAACTGTTTTAGGCGATGGAAGTTCGAAGCTGGATTTTAGCGTTTTTGTAAACTCTATAAATCCTTTATGTTCAACAATGCTCAGGGGTTGATGGTCCCATACAATCAAATTTAATAAAGCTTTGTTTTTTTTACGTTTTTCGATATCTAACAATTTTGCGGTTACTTTAAATAATGACAACTGTAATTTCCTTTTATTTGGTAACTCTTCACTATCTAGGCTGGTTGATGACTGTGGTTCAGACTCTGACTCGAATAAATTGATTTTTTCACTGTATTGCACGGGATGTTTCCTTTTTAAATGATTCACTAAGTTAGTTGTAGTGTTGGAACTTATATAAAAAGTTTTACATACATTGCACGTTGTTTTGTCTTCACTTTTGATGCTCCTTATAGATTTACCTTATAGGTGAGACACCTATAAGGTAAGTTTGCCTAGCAATGAAGATTTGAATCAAATAAATTGTTCAAGGCCCTCAAGGATCTTCAACACAGAACGGTGTGAATGCACAAAGAGGAGCTTGCTGTGCCTGAGCTCTAGATCCTGGGCCGTGTGAATGAACTATGAATCTCCACAAGTACCCCGTCTGGGATTCGGACACCTCATAGGTTTTGATTCCTACAGTGGCGGTTTTGTTTCTGTAGGAGAGACTCGTCCAAGGAAACATTTTGTCCCATGATGTACATATTTTCAAATTTCTTGTTTAAATGTTTTATAATCGGTTGTATTTTGAAAAGTCCGGCCTGGGCTGGAACTGGAACTGGAACCGCCGTAATGACGTCACTATGTCATCGACGACGACAAATATGTCAACACTCGTGCTTCAGTAATCTGTAAGCCTGCCCTTAATAACAACTCCCATTGATGAAATTATTCCAAATAAAGTGTATAATTCCTCAACAGTCGTGTCCTTCTAGTCACATATTCTATTGGAAGGACACAGACGGTTGAAACGAATATTTTTTTCAGCAGTTTGTTCCGCATATCTATTTGTTTCCGTGACTATCGTACCCATGATATCGGCGTCCCAGATATGTGTAAAAAATCCAGAGGAGACATATCTGGGACGGTCGGACCGACATCGTTAACCGTAAATGGATCTCGCCGACTCTCCGGCGCAAGTGGAGGGTTTGGGTACAGTAGCCACTGAAAATTGTAGATGGGCTCCGTCATCCATTCAGTAGTAGCAAGCGGCGTCTGCTGCAGTTCCTGCTGCTCCACATTCTGCAGTGGTTCCTGCAACGGTTCTAGTGGGCATGGATCCGTTGGGGTATCCATGTCAAAGAATGCCGCCCGCGGGATCCCTGTTGGGACGGTCGATATTTCGTCCTCATCCTCGTCCGAGTCCAGGTCGCTTCCTGTGAAGTTTAATATAATATGTTAATTGAAAACCTATCCCATTTTAAGTGCTTCGACCTACCTATCCTTTACTAGTCTTTGTATCTACTTACCACAGTTGAGAAGAGCCTCAATTTGGGTGTCTTCGAGTGGACGACCTGAATTCCTGCTCCTTGGCGTAGGGCACGGTGATATTTCTACGTGCCTAAAAAAAATTGTCGATATAAATTTATAATTAAAGCGGTAAAAAATAAAGTTTAAATAAAAAATATATACAATGCCGGTGAGGGTGCAGTTTCAGTACGAGGATGAGGCACGGGGTCTGCCATTATATTAGAACAGCATCTTATAATTATAATATAATTGTAAAAACGTGATTTCTAGTTGAAGTTATTATAACACACAATTTTATACTTACGGGATACCTCCAACTTCGACCATTCCGCTGCTAGCACCGTCGCTGGTTCCAGTATTCCTAATCAATCTAAATCCTAATAAACAATCAATGCTTTCATACATACTTATAGTCAAGGACATTTATATGTATAAAGTGAAGTACAAAAACGCAGTTAAAATAAATTTTAAAATTAAACAGATGCTTACACAGATGGCAACCTGTCACTCATTAAATCTAAGCTGACGGGTTCGGCGGCTGTCGATATGCGATAGCTGAAAATAAAATAAAATATAAATACCAAGTTTATCGTTACTCAAATGACATATATATTTTTATACTCACGGGCTACGTATACGCCTCTTTTTTGGCGGGTGAAGACGCACCGCCAATGATCCAGTTTGCATCTCGGATATATGTGCGATTTCCAATCTAAAAGTACATTAAATCAAATATAAAGTAAATTTACTAGCCTAAGAAATAACTAAAATAAAAGAACTAACAGAGAAAAACTAACAATGCTCACGGTGCTCACGGTATCAAAATATTAGGTCTTCTTGTCGGGCCATCACCGTCATTGCCTCCCCGAACATGACGTTCGAACCGCGCCCGCGACTACGAGAGCGCATGCCGCGACCCCGACCACGTATGTCAACCCCATCACTAATACCTACACCGTCACCACCACCACGTGCCACCCCACCTCCACGGGTCCTTATCCCTCTCCCGCCACGTGAGCGGACACCACATACTCGCGCCACCACTCCACCTCGTGTACGTAGTACGTACCCCTCCGCGTTAAATCAAAGCCACAAAATCTTCATGCTACGTGCAAGGAGCAGGTTATCAAACAGGTTTATTTATAGGAATTTTCAAAGAAAAGCAAAACACGTCTACTTCCCAAACAATATTATATAGCCTATTTCCTCGGGCAGACGTAAGGATTCTAATGATACTCTACACATCCTAATCGGTTCAACCATTTGGAAGTTTTGGTAGAATAAAAAACTCACATACATGTCATCCAAAAACAATAAATTCCCTATTTTGTGCAATCGTGTAAAAAAATATTTTGGACGAGTAGTTTCTAAAATTAAACGTAGTCCAGCTTATTTTGTTTTCATAAACATGGTTTTATATTTACTTTTCTCTTTATTTATCAGAAGTACGCAGAAAATTGGGACAATGCTAGTTACTTTTATTTAATTGTCGCATCCAACATCTTCATGTATGGTATTTGTTTGAATGGAATGGGGCAGTAATCAAATGTTCCATCGCAGAAAAAAATATTTATGTCATTGGTAATTTATAGACTCGTGTGTTAGTTGAATAATAATTTAAAACATTAAAATGTTCAGTCAATTCATGTGGTTCTACATATATGTGAAACTTTAGTCGGTTAACGTCATTTTTTCTATTTTCAAAAATAAGATATGGTTTTAATTCTTTTAATTTAGGTATATATTGCTAGCTGCGCCATCAAGTATAATTCCACAGACATATTTTTTATTTTATGCAGCAATTCTACAGCAATTTTTACAATATAGGCCCGCTGTTCACCAGAAAGAGAAGATACAAAATGTACCCGATTGGGCAATATACAATTAAAATTTATGGCTGTAATATATAATTAACACAAGCAATGCGTGCGTTATCAACGGCAAACTATCGTCGCTGAAAATAGAATGGGAGGCTCGTTTGCTTGTCGCCTTGAGTCAAGAACTCTATTCATGGTTACTAACGGCGATACATTCATATAAATTGTGACGTTGATCGGGCCAAAGGATCCTGTGAAGTGCTGTCCGAGGCTGACGATTTCTTCTTCCGCCAGCCTACGCGCAAGACGGCATTTATGTGGCCTCAAAGGCCAAGAGACCCTTAGGCTGGCGTAAAACTGGGCATCTTCACTGCCCGCTGGCTCCACATTCGGCGTTCCGTACGCCGCCTGCGACCGCGTGTCCTCGTCATAAAGATATATACGGTCGAATTTCT
Source organism: Elegia similella (assembly GCA_947532085.1). Lineage (NCBI taxonomy): Eukaryota > Metazoa > Arthropoda > Insecta > Lepidoptera > Pyralidae > Elegia > Elegia similella. The sequence goes on along the minus strand of OX383950.1, from coordinate 3,801,530 downwards.
TCATTAATAATTAATATTAATATTTATTAATGAAGTTACTTATATCTAACCTTGTCATTTATACGTGAAAGAATGATGTAGTTTGTCTATAAAAATTAAAAAAGATTTTTCATTACGTTAGACCATAATGGAAACTAGCCCATTAAACGTGACAAACCTGCAATAAAAGCTGGAAAATAGAATAAATTTTCATGGTTACCTAAATCATTGTCAGCGCTTAGAGTAATTATCAATTTTTTAGCATCGATTGTGTCATAAAACTGTTTGGGGATTCTTGATTAGATGATGCTGTATTTTCACATTTATGTTATTAATAAATCTTTATGCACAGATATTTGCCAGGTGACTTGTTCTTCCTCAATGATGGTTTTAGACTGTCGATGGTTTTTTTTTTAATTTACATACATAATTATAATCATCGTGGAAGTTTTGTAAGAAAGAGATAATGTAGGAAAGTACGCTTACCGCTCGTTTGCGTTGGCGTGGGCGCCTAGGTATCGCTGGCGGCCGGGATGAATCTCGGTTTTTTTTTTCACCTTCTTTCACTTGTTTGATGCTGTCTCCGGTGAGAGAGCCGATGCTGACCGATATCGCAGCGGTTAACGGGACAGGTAATTAGAACGCGTGTCTACCGAACGGCGGCGGTACTCGAAAAGGACGATCAGTCAAACGTCTGGGGTTTTGTTGGTTTACCCTCATATGCGTGTTTTGTAGGAAATATGAGGGTAGATGAGGATGATGGGATTAGTACTTAAATACATATTATGACTACTGCTCTCACGTAAATCACCTGGGAACCGTAGATAAGATAAAAATTCTTTATTGCAACAGGAATAAATAAGAAATAATAATTATTATTAAGGGCCCGTACTACCTCACACTGCTTTGCATGATTGACTGTTATATCAATAATAATTAAATACTCATGTTGAAATAAAAATGCAGCAAAGTTCAGGACTAACTCTGGTAACTATATGACACGATTGCGTTAAATTTTCTCGATAGAAAAAAATTGCAAAGTTGCCTCCAAATCACGTCTAATTTACTCGGTATATAGCATTATTCACCAAATTGAAACTTTTGATTATTATTGCATTTCAGATAAGGCAGCCATCATATGTTTTTCTTTTTCGAATAACCCTTGAATATTCCTAAAAAACGAAAATATCCAAACTATCCAACGCGTTTAGACCATCCGCGTTTGTATCGCCACGCCGCCTGGTATATGTCGGGCTCTTAACAAGTTGTGTACAAAGGCGGCCTTATCGCTAAAGCAATTTCTTACAGGCAACCTTGCTTGAGAATAGGATTTACTATAGAAATAACGGTAAGGCGCAATTACAACATAATAAACGTACATAAACACTCCTACATACATACATAATATTACTGATATATATGTAAATATATATTACTAAAAAAATACTTATAAAACAACTATGGAACTAGTGATAAAAGAAGAAGATAAAAACCGTTTAAGTCGCCGTAGACCTGCAGTTACGCCTGAATCTAACCTAACTGCCGTGCGTTAAGCTAAAAAATATCGGAGATGAATACATACTTTTAAACTTTTTTTAAATTATTATTGCTCTCTTGTTCGGCCGCCAAAAACTCATCAGCCAGACCACTAAAACCAGTTCGGCGCTGCTTTGATGTAGGGGGTCCACACCAAAAGGCGCTGTGATTTATTCGGGGTGTACCATATGAGGCTGAGTTGAGTCTTGCACTATATGAAGCTGCTGCTGCGGAGACTGATACACCTACACACGAGATGGAGTTAGATATTGTTTTAAAGTAGTATCGAAATTCTCACGCATTTAAATTTCATTGTTGACATACTGACCTCAACGTATACAATTTCAGAATTGTGGAGTGAGACCTCGTTATTAGAATATGAAGCCTCTGTCACTGTACAGTGGTAACAGAAACTAGAAGGAAAATTAAAATTTTCATTCAAAACTTCCAATTTTAATCTGTACGATACCTATATAACGTATATCCGTTTAACTCCTCAGTAATTTATACTTTGCTATTATCTACAAAATTAATACATACATTTATGCTACAACTATCTAAATCTGAGGCGCAAAGCTGTAAATAGGTGGAATGAAAAATATAACACGTAAAAATATTTCAAAAGATTTCCGCTCTGCATGTCTTGGTCGCGTGTCAATATTGCTGACACTTGTAACATGTGTAACTAAGGTAAAATCACGAACAGGGCACAACGACCAGTTGACAAAGACTCTTTCCTTAGTTATTATGGCCTCGCGTATGTGTGCTGCGAGTTCAATCACATAGTTGCAGGTCTCAGCACCTTTTACCCGACTTATGACTTAGCGTGTCAAATCCCGAATGGTGCCCGATAAGTTTTGATGATAAATGTGACTGTGCTGATAATTCTGCTGAATTCTTTAATCTTCATCGTTTGATACATCCGTCGTCGCAATAAAACAAGGAATATAAACTAGCTTTTGCCCGCGGCTGCGCTCGCGTTAAGAAGTATAGTTTCATACGAACATTCATCCCCTATTTTATCCCCTTGGGGGTAGAATTGATCAAAATCCTTTTCCTTGTTATGACGTAGGCATCTGCCTACATCATAACAGTGGTTTGGGCTGTGCGTTGATAGATCACTATGTCAGTCAGTCAGTCACCTTTGAGTTAGATTTAGATTGAGTTCTATTTTTTTTTATCTTTCTTTAGTAATTTTTCTTATTTTATTTAATCACTATAACTGTTGTCACTGTCATTATAAACTGCTATTATTGCTGTTACATCACAGAATTCGAAGTCTACTGCGATATTTGTTCATCGTAAATTGGACTAGATCGGTTAAGTACTGCTCCAGGAGTAGATATGGACTCGTCAGCTTCGTCGTTATTATCTTTGTGTTTTGCAAAAGATTCCAATTATAAGATAGGAATGATATCTTTGCTGCCCTGTCCGTGGTTGGTCTATTTTTTTCCGACTATGTTATGTACATAATGTACGCTGAAAAAATCGTTCAGTAGCTGCCGAAGTGCAGGGAGCAGTTAAAATGCGTACAGTATGGCGACGAAACTGCGTATGACACACGGACTACATAGAAAACTACGTTTAGTATGTGTACTAGTGAGATAGGAGACAAATGCCTACTACAATAATTAGTAAAAAAAATTGAAATGTTGTTAATTTGGATAATGTTGTACTTACTGCACAAGTTTTATTCGGATGAGGTTTAATGTTTATTTGAATTCGTTGACTTAGGGTCAATGGGGGCAAGATCGAATGGTTTTTTGAAGAGATATGTAGGATTGTATTCGAACCATTGTAAAAAATTGTCATCATAACTTATGTTTAAACAAAATTTAGGATTTGAAAGTGCATTAAATTTCCTTTAATATCCAATCTATAAAAACTTCTCCATGCTTCACTAACATGTATAAAAAACATCATAGAAAACACGATTATCAAAAAAGAAAGCAGGGGGAAGAAGAAAAGGTGGCGGGGTAAGATTGTAATAGTTTCTAAAATCTTTTCTATTAATGCTAGATGACGTTGGTAATTGATAAGCCATAGCTTAAAAATTGTTCGTACCAAAATTGGTTGCCTTGTGTAAAATTTCCTCAAATTAACTGAGATACGAATTATTTTTTATACTATATATTTCACTCTTACCCCCCATTGTGGTAATACGGCCAGAGGTTCTCAAACTTTGCATATACTTTACGGGTCGGTACTTTTTTTTCGAGCCGGCTCAAGAGGCTGAGCTTTTTTCAACGAAAGGCCGTGTCTCTTGCGGAAATTCATAAACCAGTCTGGTCCCGGGACTCCATCTTTGAAAGGAGTTTTTAAATGATTAAGGTGGACATATCGACCTACCAGCCCCCGTAGCATGGCTCACTGTCTCCGTTGATAAAAAGACAAAATATCGCGTTTTGCGTCTTTTAACCCAGCGAGCATGGCACACGCGTTAAATAATGTCAAATTTCATTCATAAATACGTTACAAGTCGCGGGGTGCGCGTCTTGCGAGCATGGGTTTGACAGCTCGCGATAGACAAATGCAGGCAAAATCGAGGTTGGTACCTTGAAATCGCATAAATTTATCGGGGTTTAGCAAAGCCTATATAAAAAATGTTTCATACGCATTTCGAACATTAAAGTGATAAAACAACCAAAATATTTTATTTTGCGTAGTTACAAGCTGTCAGACACCTATAATGAGTATAATATTTTAATGTACAGTACAAAAACGAATGATTTTTACGAAAATAAAAGCCCGATACTAGTACGCTATCTTGCGTGAGAAACGAAAACTCAAACGGCAAGAACCATTTTACCGACAGATTAATGACAGATGTGTACTGTCAGTGTAAAGTGGTTGTTTGCGTTTGATTGGTACACGATTTACATTCCGTTATTTCCATATTAAATAAAAATAAACCCAAATATATTTAGTTTTTAAGTAAATATCACTAGGTATTTTATAAATTATGTCTAATACGTTCGTTTTCTTTAATCATACGAGGTTTTAATTTTTTATTTGTAGTTTCGTGTTTGAAATATGAATAATGTTTCTAGACTGTATGCGTGCTACGAATCGTATGAGATAAATACTACGTTTTAATTGGTGGGCTTCGATAAATTTTAAGTAGGCTGTTTTTTATCTATCTTTGGCGTGAGCTGTAGATAGTACCCATGCTACGGGGGCAGGGCCATAACTTCTTTCCTTAAAAGTTCAAATCCCCATTTTTCCATGAGTTTAAGACCATTTGCTAATCCCACTTCTATTTCATATTGCAAAATAGAAGCACGACCCAGCGTATTACTCTTACAACCTGTCTTTTTGTATAAACGATTGTGTAATGTAGCAACGGGTATGTTATACAGCTTAGCTGCACCAAATACTGTTAACTCCTCCCTCTCAATCTTTTCTATAGCACTGGCGACGTCGTCCGGCGTGTAACATGTTGCACGTAGGGATTTTCGTACATAAGTACGAGGCATGATGATTCTGTGGCGACAAAAACAATAGTAAACTAAAGTAACTGTACAATAACTTACAATTCCACTGCTCAATATATCCAATTCCTAACAATTTCCGAAAATGTCGGTTGTGATCAGCTTGCATGCAGTGTCTTATACAATACTTAATATAAATATAAGTCTTTAATAAATAAATATATACGGACAAATCACACAGATTGAGCTAGCCCCAAAGTAAGTTCGAGACTTGTGTTATAGGATACTAGCTCAACGATACTATATTTTATAACAAATACATATATAATATAGATAAACATCCAAGACCCAGGCCAATCTAAAAAGTGATCGAACCCGGGCACCGCGTGTCGCAGGCGTGTTGACCGCTGCGCCACGGAGCTAGCCAATTCTTTATACATACAGTCATTTGGGCAGTCACATAAAACTTATTTCTAAACAGACAAACAGAGACAACTTGCTTGATCGTTATTTTTTTCTTCGAAACTTACAGTTTGAGAACATATGTATTTTTCTATGACTTTTAAAAATGGGGCAAGTCCGAAACATTTATATTTTCATCTTTCCCCGCCAAATTTTGCTGGGTAAAGACGAAAAGTCGAAAAATAAGCTAAAATATGAATAATAGCAATATATAGACTAATCGGTACAATTTTAAATTAAAAATAAAACTTATGTATTCTGTTTAGGCTCTTGTACGTATCTTACAATCCAAGTTATAGGAGGTGGGGTAAGATTAAAAATCGCCAACTTTTTACGAAAATAACCGTTCGGCACAAATTCGTCGATTATTCAAAACTATGCATTCCGAGCGGTAACTGCCGACTGAGGGGCGGGACGTAAGGAAAGTGCGGTCTAAACAATGTTGCCAGCACTTAAATTATTACCTTTATTTAGGCGTTACAGATGATTTTTGGTGTTACCCCGTTTTTCATCTTCCCCCCACTCACCCTATATCAGTTTCTTTGATTTTAACATTTAACAGATTAGCATTTCATATTCGCAAGATGTTTGGGTATTTTCCCGGTAAATACCCGTCTCTAGTTGTTGCCAGTAAGGCATTGACCGATGTTAATTATTTATGCCATTTGGTGTTCAATTTATAGAATCTTTTTATAGGAAGCTATGTAAACAATGCGACATTCTGTGGGATATTCACATTGCAGAGAATTAAATATAGTTTTAATTTTACATCTACTGCTACAACAATTTAATTGATGACAAAAAAATGTTAACTACTATGTAGTCGTTTCTCATATTGCTAATGGAAGGACATACAATAAAAATTGTAGGGTTGGAATGTCAGTCCAAGGGTAAGATACTTTTCCTTACGTGTAGTAATTGTTCGTTTTAAATCCACTTCAGCTTTCACATGGGTTATAAAGGAATCACGGATTTCTTGCTTTGGTGGCCTCCAGCATTTCTTTTTGGCTTTACCAACAGGATTCCCCAAGAGAAGGTGCAAAAATATTAATGCACAAACTAATAAAATAAATAAATAATTATATACGGACAAATCACACAGATTGAGCTAGCCCCAAAGTGAGTTCGAGACTTGTGTTATGGGATTCAAACTCAAGGATACTATTTTTTATAACAAATACATATATAGATAAACATCCAAGACCCAGGTCAATCTGAAAAAGATCATTTTCCATCTTGAACTGACCGGGGATCGAACCCGTGGCCCTCATGTCGCAGGCTGGCGTATTAACCACTACGCCACGGAGCTCGCCATAAACATACTCGCTATAAACAATCGATATGCGCTTGGGTTCGGATTGTGTAAGTTGTAAATACTTGAACATGTGACCAATATTTTACTTTAGACAGACAGGGCTATACTATGACAGAGAATTTTCACCTATCAAAAAACAAAACTAAAAGAATATAATTCAAAACTACTGTTTGCTATAAGTAAATTACAAACTTGTAATCTACATACAGCAAACAGGACTGCCCTTCGTTCGACTCTCAATACTCCCATGGAGTAGGATCCTGTCTGCTCTTTTATGTAGGTAATTACAGATTGACTAATTGTCCTATTTGTCACCACTGATTATATAAACAATCTGGTTCGGTGTGATATAGAAAAAAATAATTTCAGCGTTTTGATGGCAATTATTACAAGGGAAATATAATATAGACCCATCCCATTCCTCGGGTGATACTGAAATATTTCATGCCACATCGAAGCCCTCGCAAGCTTCACCAGCAAAATCCAGTCCAGGAACCCAGTAATATCGTCTTATTTATAATCACCCAAATACTTATGGTATTAAGTCCACCTATTCGTACGTATTTTGTGCAATTAAGTTTAATTTAATAAATAAAATACTAATGGAGAAATATGAAGGAAAAGCAAAGGAGAAAGTAGAAAACAAAAACCATACCCGGCGCAATATTCATGCGCTGGACTCCCAGAACCTTCCTCAGAAGAAACATCCTTGTGGCAGGCAACACACCTTCTCTGTCCTGTTCTTTTGCAATATCCTAACTCCGAGATGGAACCGCTCCACAAAATGCCTTTTCCTTTTTGGGCAAGACAGCTCGCCATTCCTAAGACGTGACGTTTCAGGTGTATATCAAAGATTTTTTTGATAACACTTTTTTTTTACGTCATGTCCCATACACGACATCGGGTACATCGGGTTGTAAAAATATTACTGATCAAAATTAAATATAGATTCAAGTAAAAAGTGTTTATTTGAATGAACAAAATACAATTATTTGCCACTTTCATGGTACTGTTTGAAACAGTTACGTTACGCCACTAAACACAGATGCATGTTACATGTCGAGCAATAAATATACTCTTGCCTTTTTACTTTTACAACCTGGCAAACGACATGTATGATCATTTAAAGCATCAATCATGGGTATGTGAGCTGCCATGACTGTTCAAAGTTGTAGAGGTGGTCGAGGAACATGTAATTTCCTTTTGCGACTTGTAAATGCTACTGCTGGCTCAAATTCTTCATCCACTTCTTGATAAAGCTGAAATTGCTGTTTTTCTGGAGTAAAATAAAGTAAGGAATTCGAATTTAGGATTTTAAGCAGTCTTTGATGTATACTACGACAGTATGAAGACTTAGCTGCCGTCTCGACCCTCCGAAATGATAGGTCTGTATTTCTTCATTATATTTGGTGCAGTAATTCTGGAGGCGGTATACTACAACGGCCGCACACACTATGCTCCTGGCTCCTGTGCTAATTTGTATAGAGTTTCTGTGAGTGTTCGCTATCCGTGTATAGTGTGTGGTCTCCTAGCTACGATGAAGGTTGCACAAATGGATACACCAACACTGAGTTCACGACAGTTTATTCAGAACTAAAAGTTACAGGTAAAAAAGTACAAAAGTTACTTATAACACTGCACTACATGTGAAACCGACAAAGGTACCTACTAGCGTCTTAACCGGCGCGGTTATCGGGGGCGACTGGCTGGACTAGCGAGCGCGATGCAGAAATGCTTAGATGACGATTTGTATACCCCTACAGTACTCCCCTTCCAGATTTTTGGTTAATTACAAAAATCTTTACATAGTAACAAAACCTAAAACTTTAAACATCATACAACCAGTACAGAGTGCACGAACGACGCGTTGGAATGCAGCGCGTCAGCAAATGTGGCTCGGTCGTCAAAGTCGTAAACAACTTAGTGCTTGGAACTGAATGCTTGTATGATGATCACTCAATGTTATGACGTACAATTTTAATTAAAATGATTCTAAATATCAGTAATAAATTGAATTAAGTATTGAAAATGAAATTTATACAATAGCAAAACGTTTGTCGGGGTTAGTATAGAAAAGAAAAATATAATTTAGAATACATTATTTTAAACTTTACTTTTACTGTAAGAAATCAAAACGAATGCTTCTTTTAGAAAAACTTTTGAAACAGCATGTATGTACAACTAGTGAACTCTATATTTTGAAAATAAAATATACTCAAACAGATACTTTTATGTATACATAACTCTGAATTAAATTAGGTATTTTTGAAACACATATACGTTTTTATTTCACCCAATTAAACAATATCAGTGTTGCCACACGCCAGATCAAGTAATCTGGATAGAACAGTCGAAAAATCTGTACAAAATCTGTATGAACACAAAACGCTAAAATCTGTATAAAATCTGTAAAACTGTAATAAAATCTGTACAAAATCTGTTTAAGAAAACAATATTTATTATTTTTTGTACATATTTTTATTCATTTTAACAATCATTTTTTTATCAACTTGGAGTTTATAACAGGGTTCATCACTAAGAAGCTGTTTCGTTAAAAGAAGTCCCTCAATCGTTTCAGTGCCCAAATGGTTTCTTGTTTTTGTTTGAATTAAATTTATTGCCGAAAATATTCTTTCCACTGCGGCACTAGAATGAGGGAGACTTAGTAAAGCAGTAAAAAATTGCAGAAGAGTTGGATATAAAGATTGTCCATCTAAGTCTTGTGCACAACTGACTTGATGCCAAAACAATTCTGTATCTTCTGAGCTTGATTCTAGAAGTTCGTCATTCATTCTCAATTGTCGCCACTCATTGTCCAATGTTTGTAAATGTTCTTGTCCGAATATATTAGGAAAAGCGTGTGCAATGTGAGTCAATGATGGTATACTGCGCCGTTTAACAATAATGGGATTGAGAAAGTTTAAACGTTTTGTGGTGTTATTTCCAAAATTGTAGCGGGATTTTATTTGTTTAGCTCCTTCTACATAAAAATCTAGACATCGTAGTTTAAATACATGTACATCCTTTGGATTCAAATTAGGAGCAGTAGACAACGATACAGCAACATTCGCGCCAAGATAAAGATCATCAATTGGTTTGTAGTGTCGTGGGTTATCATGCTGGACATTGTGGAGCTCAGTCGCAAATAAATATGAGCTATTCATATAGCAATCCAGGAATGATTTAAATATGCGGCACAAATGCTCATGAATCGATTGAATTTGTGGCTTCGGACTGCATAGCTTGATTAAATTTAGTAAAAAAATCCAAAGAAAATTCAAGAAACTGCAAGTACATTTTGTTGTACGGGTTGTTCAGCATATGTAAAATAGAATCCGCTGAGTTTAAACGATCTGTCGTCACAGCATCAATAAAAAACAACTTGAGTGCTTCATATTGCTCTAGAATCCGCACTACCGCACTACGAAGTGAGAGCCAACGTGTTTGGCATGGATGCAGGATTTTATGGGGCTAAAGTGCAAGAAACTCTTGAAATTCCTTTAGTAGACCTGTTCGTTTCGGACTCGTACTGATATAATTGTATACATCCCTTACAAGGCCTTCAGGTTCACCCGGTAATTTTGTGCATGCATAGGACGCGCATAATGCGAATGAGTGGCAAATGCATTTTACAACATACAAATGGGGAATATCTTGTAATAATCTGCTTGCTACAGAATTATGCTGACCCATCATAGCATTAGCACCGTCGGCGGCAAATCCAACCAAAAGTGTCTTTATATGGAATATCATTATCTGTAAATAATTTTATTAGATGTTCGTAAAGTTTTTCGCCTGTCGCATCTTGAACGGGTATTAGTGCAAAGAACGCATCTTTATTTTTTTTTCTTTCTATAATATCTAACAACAATGCATAAAAGCTTGACACATCCTCTGTCCGTACTTTCATCAATGAGCAGTGAGAATTTTCAAATTTTTAAATCGGCAATTGGGTTTCCTTTTTCAGTGTCTCCTGTAACAGATTTAATAATTGCTGTGGTTTTGGTGCGACTACACGCAAGTTCTTGTGCAGTGGGACTATCCTTACATATTGTTTTTATGAGTTGAGGGAGGTGTCCCATGACATTCATTGAAAGGTTATGCTCAGCTACAAAAGACGCCAATAGAACTTCACCTGTTTTTACATCATCAGCAATCGTACCTTTTTGAAAAAAAGCTGTGACTGGTTTTTGAATGGCAGAAGATCCAGGAATTCAGTTTAGGTGTTTAGTTGTTTTCATATGTCGCACAAGATATTTTTCCCCCACCACCGATTGCAAGGTCTGATAAACAAAATTTACAGTATGCGTAAACTTCTCCCTTTTTACTTTTTGTTAACCACGATTTAAAACTGCTTTCTTCCAGCCAAGTCTGATTAAAACGCTGCGTATTTCGTGACTTTTTCGCGAGCATATTAACTAGTTAATTACTTCACACTAAGAGTGATCAATTTATTTTTTTTAGAATGCAGCACTGCACACACAAGTTAAAGACAAAATCGACAAGAAAGTTAAGAAATCTTAGCGCAAATACGACTCGCGATACTCGACGAGAACTAGAAGTTAAAACTCCAACCAAACAAATCGTCTCATTCTGCTCATTCCGTTCATTCGTTTGTACGGCAGGGATTCCCCGAAATTTATGTTTGAAATGAAAAACATAAGTTTCCGGGAATCCCTTCAGTACGCTATGAATGTTGCCAGGGACAACGATTTACACAGAACACAGGGAAAAAAATGTTGAAGGCAATAAATAAACACTAAATTATTATACACTAAAAAAAAATTACGAAAATTACGAAAATCTGTATAAAAGTTATGCTAAATTTGTAATCTGTATTGGTGATGAAAAATCTGTATACTTAGATACAGAACACTGAACAATATTATATATTTTAGCTACATATGTAGTTTGCGAAAAGATATCAAAAATTTTCACTCATCACTGTTAAAAACTCAGTTTACTACTGTGTTCGCCTGGGCAGGCTGTCCCGGTGTAGCCTGGACTTAAGCGGCAACGGTTGGTAGGCTAACAATTACTTCTCGCCTCAACCAACTCCTTGTCTTCTTAACACAATGCCGACGAACGTAACACGCAATAACACAAGCAACCAATACAGCGGTCACTTTCACTATTATTGATAAGTAATCTTGTTTGGACTCCACAGATGTATGAGCCTGAATAGTGCAAGCTTCCGCCGGAGCTCGCACTTCGTCTAGTTTTCCGGCTGTTCCTTCCACGTACAGGGCTGAACGCACTTAGTAGCTCCATTCCGAAACTTGAAGTGATAGTAGCACAGTCCGGGCTCCCTGGTTTCGGTCTCGGTCCTCTGCTTCCGCGCGTTGTTGATGCTTCCAATTAAAATAATGTAATTTAAATGCAGACATTTTTCCTGAAAAGTATTGATTAAATCTGTAAGTGTTCCTTTTTTCGTTACTTTATGTAGTTTTTTGTATAACCTTTTTCCTTCCATATGTTCATACGAATATTTTTTTCTTTCCCATTGCTCCCATTGTACTGTTTTATTTAATATATCTTCTTCTAGTTCAAAACACGTAGTAAATTGTTTGCATAATTCACAGTGACCGTACATGCAATTGTATGATTTTATGTCACAAGACAAAACACTGAGGACGTCATTTAACGATTTAATATTATTTGTGAAAGCTTAATTTTTAAGTAATGCCCAAAATAGCATTTCTAGGTTGTTGCACTTTATACACAGGCAAGATTCACGATTTTTAATGTGCGGTGATAGTACGAAAAATGGCTTTTATCTATAAAATGTTACGAAGCTATATTTACCTCCCTCTTCTTTATAAATGTTGTACAAATTTTTCAAGGTATCTGTCAGACAACGTATTTGCTGTTTGTCTTTTTTAAAAGTTCTGCATTCTTTTTTCCACTCGTGCTTCTACCAATATCATGTAAGAAAAATTGCTTGTTTTCTTTTTTTATCTCTTCGCTTTTAGTTTTCGGCTTCATTGTTATTCTAGCACGACCCTTTAACCCAAAAGGTTTGCTACATAAGTTAAGAAATTTTCTCGAAAATACGTTTTTCTTTATTATTTTCATAATTTTTGTAAGCCTTACGTATAATGCATTCTAAAACTTCTTCTCGAGCTTTACTTTTCATTATTTTATCCTCTAGTTTATCTATTTCACTTTTGATTTTCTTTTTAAACGATATATCTTTTTACGTAATGCTTCTATTTTCTTTTGTAAATTTGCATTTTTAGCAGCCAAAAAGCGATATCTCAGTATAAAAGTGTGCTGCATCAATACTTCATCGTTATTCCATAAGAATCAGAACTACGAGTATATGGGTGAATCAACTTTTTTTTGTTTTCGACAGTCCATAATATTACACTCTTTTTAAAAATTAAAGAATATCCTATAGAATAAATTTAAATCCTCATTTTGTATGATATTAGATAGTTAAGTAATGGACTAACATATTCGACATTAATTATTCACTTATTTATTTTTATTTTTAGCTCCTTGGCGCAGTGGTCAACACCCCAGCCTGCGACACGAGAGGGCCCGGGTTCGATCCCGGGCAGGTCAAGATGGAAAATGATCTTTTTCAGATTGGCCTGGGTCTTGGATGTTTATCTATATATGTATTTGTTATATAATATAGTATCGTTGAATTAGTATCCCATAACACAAGTCTCGAACTTACTTTGGGGCTAGCTCGATCTGTGTGATTTGTCCGTATTTATTTATATTAGGTTTGATGACAACAACGGTCGCGAGGATGACTGCGAAGAATACGTAGAGTTCGTCCACGTCGGTGTCCTTCCATGCCAATAATCTACTTTGTCCATCTAATATTCCTAGGTTTATTTAATTTAGGAGACATTGTTCCGCATATCTATTGGTCTCTTGAGCAAATGGACTGACATAGAGTCTGGCTATTGAAAGTAGTCCCTGGATATTTTTGCAAACTTTTTACATGGTAATACTTATGTCAACGTCAATTTCCCAAGTTGTCAGTTGGTCGTCAGTAGATTTATGTGTCGTTTTATCGTATTTCGGATGTAAAAAATAAAATAAAACTATTAAAAGCAGAGTGCGGAAGATGTTGTTTTGCATGATTTCAAAGTTTGAGGGAAAAGAACATGAGACAGACGACAAAATCGAAACCAAAACATTGTTTACGTGTGGTGCTTGATTTTCTTAGGTTAGTATGACCTTTTGATACTTGGTTTTTTACTTGTTTAAATTTATCAACTTTCAACGACATTCATGATAGATTCAGTAAACACCACAATGATAGTGCAACTTGTCAAGATATGGAGTCACTGGAGTAATATGGTTTTTATTATCATTTGTATGTAGGTAGGTGGACAAAAACATGAATTTCAATTTTAACATCGTTTTACAGAAAATCTGGAGGATGTAGCAGGTGTAGATGCCATAGTAAAAACTTTGGGGTCCTGTCCGCCATACCGGCATTGCGTTCACTGCCTAGAGAAAGCCACACTTCTTGCTGAGCAGCCGACCGACTAACATAAGCGTAGCTGCATATTGTGATGCATTGTGTTGAAATTGCCCCTAGTGGATCAAAATGCGCATATGTATGCACCAGCTGCTTTTTTTTCATTATAAAATCCTGATCGTCAGTGACCGCTCCATGTCTCACGCATTTCAATTGAATATTTTGTTTTGCTTAACTTTTCTTACTTACTTACCTAACATATAAGGATAACACAGGCGTTATTATATATGACTGTACATATCTATACCTATAGTATATATATCTATACCTATTAAAAAGTATTTTTGATCTCATTTTCGCACCTGTGCTCTGACTGATTATAATATACCAGCTTCGCAAGGACGCAATCTCTGAACTTCCCGTTATCATTTTTTTTCATAACAAACTGTCTTCAAATATTTAAAACAGCAATCAATGCGACAATTATTAAATAATTATTACGCCATAGCCTATTAGATATGATTATGTAGCTCGCAACGTTTAAAAAATGAAATTGATATAATTTTAATTTCAGATATAAAAATAATCTAACAGTATCAACTTCGTTTATTTCGTGTATAGCCAGTGTTACCTGCAGTAGATTTTTAAAATTGCCGCCCTTTTCCAGAGACTGCTTTCACTAGCCAGACTCTAATAGAGGTGCCCCAATAATATGAAAAATATTCGGTTAAATCAGATTTGACGACAACAACGGTCGCGAGGATGACTGCGAAGAATACGTAGAGTTCGTTCACGTCGGTGTACTTCCATGCCAACAATGTACTTTGTCCATCTAGTATTCCTAGGTTAATTTTATTTAGCAGACATTGCTCCGCATATCCATTGGTCTTTTGAGCAATTGTGGACATAATAGAGGTGTCCCAATAGTATGTAAAACATTCGGTTATATCAGATTTGATGACAACAACGGTCGCGAGGATGACTGCGAAGATTACGTAGAGTTCGTCCACGTCGGTGTCCTTCCATGCCAACAATCTACTTTGTCCATCTAGTATTCCTAGGTTTATTTTATTTAGCAGACATTGTTCCGCATATCCATTGGTCTCTTGAGCAATCGTGGACATAATAGAGGTGTCCCAATTATATGTAAAATATTCGATCTGGACAACAACAGTTGCGCGGATGACGGCGAAAAATACGTAGACACGTCGGTGTCCTTCCATGCCAACAATCTACTTTGTCCATCTAGTATTCCTAGGTTTATTTTATTTAGCAGACATTGTTCCGCATATCCATTGGTCTCTTGAGCAATCGTGGACATAATAGAGGTGTCCTAATAATATGTAAAATATTCGATCTGGACAACAGCAGTCGCGCGGATGACGGCGAAAAATACGTAGACACGTCGGTGTCCTTCCATGCCAACAATCTACTTTGTCCATCTAGTATTCCTAGGTTTATTTTATTTAGCAGACATTGTTCCGCATATCCATTGGTCTCTTGAGCAATCGTGGACATAATAGAGGTGTCCTAATAATATGTAAAATATTCGATCTGGACAACAGCAGTCGCGCGGATGACGGCGAAAAATACGTAGACACGTCGGTGTCCTTCCATGCCAACAATCTACTTTGTCCATCTAATATTCCTAGGTTTATTTTATTTTGGAGACATTGCTCCGCATATCTATTGGTCTCTTGAGCAATCGTGGGCATAATAGAGGTGTCCCAATAATATGTAAAAATGTCGTATGGGTCGTTATATGACCCAATGGGGCCCGACGGTCCTGTGATGGTCTCACGACGGCTCAAGGGCAGGCGTCCGTCTCTCGCCGAAAGCAACGCGTTTTATACCTACCGCTTCGGGTACTTTACAAGGTACAACGACAGAGGGACGCCGCACGTACGCCTGAAGTGAACGCTCTCACGGCACGTTTACCGCGTTAACTCTATAAAATGCCGAAACTATGAAATTATTGGGATGGGTGTCAAAGACGCAAAATAAATAAAAAATTGACATTATCTTCATTGCCGAGAGACGAACAAAGGTAAGTAGTATTTTAAATATTATCTTAACAAATTGTCACCATTTATTTATTTAAAAACGTAGGTAGGTACTATGCTCAGCTCAGCTATTATAAAAGTACCGTAAAACGTGGCAACTCGACCATATTTTTTTACAAATCACTATCCATCTTTTTTAATTGTATGTTGAATGAATAAACGTACAATTGTATTTTATCATTACACTTTGGGGTACTGTTTTCAATAAAAGTTAGTAAATATTTAATATTGGACAAAAGGTCTAATATTAAATATTTTATTTCAATTCAGTGTAGGTGACTCATCTAGGTACACTGAATCGAAATAAACAATATCATCATCGTTCATGAGAATGAACTCTTCCGGGTATTCTGAAATTTGCAATAATTCCATAGATTTGACTATGCAATCTTCTGGTAAACATGGATCTTCATCTAACTTCTTAGGCATAACAAATTTAATCTGATCACCAATGCGTATAATTTTATAATATGACACTATATATTTAAAATATTCAGAGGCATGGTCTTAAACCTGGTCTGTTATTACGGTTGGAGTTATATGTACCCAACAATTAATTACTTACGCGCACGCAGACACAAGTTATTTGCAGTGGCTCAAGGTAGGACAAATGTTATTAACCAAGCACCGCTAACAAGAGCTCTTCGCATGTTAAATAAAATCAGCGAAGAATACTCGGATTTTGACATTTTCACTTTCATAAGCTTTTTAGTTTCTTGGCTAAAAGGCTTATTGAGGTATCTCGTGACCAAAGGGCTGGAAATTACCTAGCTCAGCGTATCAGCATTGCCATTCAATTAGGCAATGCTGCCAGCCTTATGGGCACGATGCCCATAGGTGAGCATCTGGAGGGACTGTACGATTTGTAAATATATATTTTTAAGTAGGTTATTTATTTTTGTATTATTTTAGTTTTGTCTTTTTAAGTAGTTTAAATAAGTATTCTAGAAATAAATATAGAACTTGTTCGTTGATGAAATTCGCAGATACTGCGTTGAAATGTATTAGTTCTAAGTAGTTATAAGGTAAGTTAACATTGTCGCATTAGTGAAAACTGTAATGGCTATGTAAATGGATTTAATAAATAAATAAATTAATAAATAAATAAATACTTTTTTTACTTCTATTAACTTTCTTTATAACACCAAAAAAATATTTCCATTTACGTGTAAAATATCTTGTCAAAATATTGTCTCCTTCATTCCATTCAACTTAATTTCTCTCTACTATTTCCTGTATAGTATCAACCTTTTCTATTTCCATATTATACTTGCCCGCTCCTCCATTCTGTTCTATTTCATTTTCCTTTACTATTTCCTCTGTAGTTTCAACCTCTTCTATTTTCATATTATCCTTATCCTCTTCACCATTTCGTTCAATTTTATATCACTTTATTAATTTCATAATTAAGTCCGTCAGGTTATAATAGACAGTATTACAACCCGGACTTGATCCAATAGGCTAGTTTCCTGGGTCAAAATAATAACATTACAATTAGTCTGTAATTTAGATTATTAAAAAATATTGGATACGTATTTTTTCTTTTGTCAATTAAATAAAAAATTATAAAGATATAGCGCTTCAAAGTTCATGAGTGGGGGCTCGTGACGTCAAAGTTTGCTAAAAAGAGTAGCAAACTATGACGTCACATGGAATTTCAAGGGCTCTTACTTTACAGTTGTTTGTTAAATCGAAAAAGAAAAAATACGTATCCAAAGTTTTTTAATTATCCAACTGGCGGACTAATTATATTTTTTTAGGAAACTAGCCTATAGGCACTATGCAGATACGGAAATGGCCGAGAGCCTAAAACAAAGACGGTATCCTGAGACGATACGCCGTCCTTTGGTTTCCCCCTATGTGTGGCTACATAGTAGGTACCCATGCAGCTCTTGTTAATTTTTTGAGTCTTAACGCATGCACACCAACACCGGTACCCACCGGTAGCGGAAGCCAGCTGCGGGGCAGGTTGCCTTTAAAAGGAACTTTATTTAAGGAATGATATTAGAAGGAAATAAAACGTGTGTGTGTGTTGACTGTGCTTTAATGCGGCGCAGTTCCAACTAAACTTTACAAAGGAAATTCATCATATCTGAATCTACATGGATTTCTCCAGTTAAATCTTTTTCACAGTTATTTGCCATTTTTCTGGTTAAAAAATTACACGAAGCATGGACAAGTCACAGCTCAATCAAAAGTAATGTCATCTTACCGAGGAGGATAATTTATTCCTCTGATAATAACTAAACAAAGGTCAAAAGGAAAGAGATTGCAGCATTAGTATAAAGGTGGACTACCGGCAAGAAAAAGTGCCCGTGGTCCACCCAGGTGTACTAAGGTGGACCACCGGCAGGAAAAAGTGCCCGTGGCCCATCCAGGTGAACTAAGCAGGGTGGACCACGACCTCTAACCCGAACCTCTGAGCAAATGGCTTGTCGTTCTCACTCTTTGTCTGAGATCAAACAAAAGTACTTTACTGTACTGTAGGTTATGTACTAAGCTGTATAAGTTACTATAGTTTTTAACTATCCCACGGGAACTCCTTAATTTTCCCTGATTAAAAGTATTTGGTTATACCATATTGGGTCTGTCTGAAGTCCGAAGAGAGGGAGAGGGCACGACAAACCTGAAGTCTGGTAACCTACTCTATCACCGGGAGGGTGACTTTAAAAAGTCACAGCATGGTGTCGGGTTTCTCGTCCACAAGTCCCTCATCAACAACGTTGTAACCATCGAAAGTGTTTCCAGCAGGGTAATATACCTGATACTCAGAGTATCTAAAAGATACTTGTTGAAGGTAGTACAGGTATATATGCCGACCGGGAAACACTCAGATGAAGAGGTGGAAGTGGTGTATGAGGACATTAGTAGGGCCATACACGCTTCCGAAACCTATTTTACGATTGTTATGGGGGACTTCAACGCAATACTTGGTAAGCGGAGCGATGGAGAGTCCAGAGTGGGACAATTTGGATATGGAGAACGGAATGACAGGGGCCATAGGCTGGCTGATTTCCTGGAAGAAGAGGGACTCTATGCGATGAACTCTTTCTTCCAGAAGCCGCCTCATAGAAAATGGACTTGGATGGGCCCCAGCAGAAGAGACCAACCCCCTGTCAAAAACGAGATAGACTTCATCTTGTCGACGAGGAGAGAGATATTCAACGATGTCTCTGTGATCAATAGGATTAAAACCGGTAGCGATCACCGAATCGTGAGAGGCATCGTGAATATCAATCTCAGACGAGAGAGGACTCGCTTGATGAAGTCTACGCTCCGACCATCACCGATCCATATCCAGAATGTCGACAATTTCCAACTGGAACTCTCAAATCGCTTTGATTGCCTGAAGGATTGCGTTACAGTGGACGAGCTAAACAATGGGTTTGTAGAAACTGTCCAAGCGGTGGGATCAAAGTTTTTTAGGTCCTGTCCCAAATACAAACCTCAAAAGATCTCGCCCCAGACCCAGGAGTTGATGGCCGCGCGACGCTCCACGCCGCTGCAGACCTCCGAAGACGCAAACGTGCATCGGCAGCTCAATAGACGAATCCAAAAGTCCTTGCGACACGACATTCGCTCCTTCAATACCGAGCGTATTAAGGAGACGATAGAGCTAAATAAGGGCTCCAAAGTGTTCGCAAGAGTGGAGTCTATTGGGCAAAGTCGATTAACGAAGCTGAAGACGGAGGACGGCAGCGTGGCGTCGACAAAGGCCGAGGTGCTGGGAGAGATCGAGAGGTTTTATGGGCAGCTTTATACCTCAATAGCCAAACCCATTGTCAGCTTGGCAAAAGATCCGAGAGCCAAGCTAACCCGTCACTATACCGAAGACATCCCGGACATCAGCCTGTACGAGATTAGGATTGCCCTCAAACAGCTAAAGAACAACAAGGCGCCGGGCGAGGACGGAATTACAGCAGAGCTTCTGAAAGCGGGCGGAACGCCGGTACTGAAAGTCCTTCAGAGGCTCTTTAATTCCGTTCTGTTCGAGGGCATTACGCCGGAGGCGTGGAACAGGGGTGTGGTGGTTTTGTTCTTCAAAAAGGGTGATAATACTCTATTGAAGAACTATAGACCCATCACACTCCTGAGCCACGTCTATAAGCTGTTTTCGAGGGTGATCACGAATTGTCTCACGAACAGGCTCGATGCTTTCCAGCCTCCCGAACAAGCCGGTTTCCGAAAAGGCTACAGTACCATAGACCACATCCATACGCTGCGGCAGGTTATACAGAAGACCAGAGAGTATAACCGGCCATTATGCTTAGCGTTTGTGGACTATGAGAAAGCCTTTGATTCGGTCGAAACATGGGCCGTGCTTCAGTCCCTCCAGCGATGCCGCATCGACCATCGGTATATCGAAGTGTTGAAGTGCTTATACAGCAACGCCACCATGTCAGTTCGAGTACAGGAGCAGAGCACGAAGGCTATACCATTGCAGCGAGGTGTGAGACAGGGAGACGTCATATCTCCGAAACTGTTCACCGCTGCTCTGGAGGATGCTTTCTAGCTCCTGGAATGGGAAGGACTTGGCATCAACATCAATGGCGAGTATATCACTCACCTTCGATTTGCCGATGACATCGTTGTTATGGCAGAGACGCTGGAGGACTTAAGTACCATGCTCAATGACCTCAATGGAGTTTCCCAACAGGTGGGCCTTACAATGAACATGGACAAGACGAAAATAATGTCGAATGTCCATGTTGTGCCTTCACCGGTATTTGTTGGGAACTCCGTCCTTGAAGCTGTGGACCAATATGTCTACTTGGGTCAATTGATCCAGGTTGGCAGTTCCAGCTTCGAGGACGAGGTGTTTCGACGAATCCGACTCGGCTGGGCAGCGTTCGGGAAGCTCCGCTATGTCTTCTCGTCCAAAATACCTCAGTGCCTGAAGACGAAAGTCTATAATCAATGTGTGTTACCAGTGATGACTTACGGGTCCGAAACGTGGTCCCTTACTATGGGCCTCATAAGAAAGCTCAAGGTCGCTCAAAGAGCTATGGAGAGGGCTATGCTCGGTGTTTCTCTGCGAGATCGAATCAGAAATGAGGAGATCCGTAGAAGAACAAAGGTCACCGACATAGCTCAGCGGATTAGCTCTTTGAAGTGGCAGTGGGCGGGGCACATAGCGCGCAGAACCGATGGCCGATGGGGCAGAAAGGTTCTCGAATGGCGACCACGTACCGGCAAGCGCAGCGTCGGACACCCACCGACCAGATGGTCGGACGACCTGACTAAAGTCGCAGGAAGACGCTGGATGCAGACCGCTTCCAACCGGTCGTATTGGAAATCCTTGGGGGAGGCCTATGTCCAGCAGTGGACTTCTTGCGGCTGATATGATGATGATGATGATGAAAAGTATTTTAAATTTAACTTCGTTTAAAACTGGGGATTGCTTGTCCTAGCCTGCAATATACAATTTTAATCATTTTTTCAATCAGATTCAGTTAGTGTTAAAGTAAAGGTATTAGCTGGAAAAGTTTCATCTTGTAGCACTTTTATTTCATGTAAAGAAGTTCATACTATTTATTGTTGATTGAGGTGCACTACTCACTTGGCGAGTAGATGAGGTTGCATTTATTTTGCTCTGGATCAATTGAGGTTGACATAGTAATGTAGTAGTCTTTTCATCATTCGCATTACTCTTTATTACTCGTACTTGAGAATGAGATAGCAATGCTGGTAGGTGTCTGAACTGCTTCTTGACTTGTCTCATCAGAAAATGTGGACGCACTGCTTTGAGGCCGGGATAGAATTACAGTAGTCTGCTGAATTGGAGATGCACCTTGCCTCATTTGTAGATAATGTATTCTAATCTGTTCTGGATGTGTGGATGTCATCGTCTCGCGAGCAGTTAATTGCATTGCCAACTTTTTTAAAAAAAAATCACTATTATTATCACTACGGGACGTACGCGATTATTTTTAAGACTGTGTAGTATTTCAGCAACATTGCAGCCGCCACCTTCATAGACTAACTGTAGAGCTGCGGTGGATATTGGAATGTTGGAGCTCTTATCTTAGTTTTTTCATATCCGTTCCTAAAAAGATAATTAAAAGTTTCCAAAAGATTTTAAACGGCTCACTTCCTCTAATTCTCATGAAAATATCCAGGTTGATATACATCTCTATCAGTGTTGAAAAACCGGGTTTTAAAAGAAAACAAATTGGCTTTGACTATTTATTAAATCAGGTTGTGGGCAGAAGGCCCGTCTGTTTCACTTTTTGCTTTGTTCGCCACGGTACTTCCCAGGCCGACGGTGAAGGAAGCTGGTGGGCGGCAGCTCAGCATGCAGGTACTCTGGAAAAGGTCGCCCGTGAGACGATAATCAACGGCAGCTGGTAGCAGTAGGCAGGTAGGGTGTTCGTGGGAGCGCGAAGCCCCAAATCTTGAACCCTATAGGTAAATTATAGTGCGGGTAAGGAATATGTCCCAAATCCGACTCCGATTGACAACACTGATGGCTGGTGGCAGCTAGTAGGTTTTTTGAAGTTATGCATAAGGATCTTGAATTATTGCTTGGGGTCTACTTCATCTGATAGTCCTTCTTCTGAGATGATACACTCTAAAATAACCGTTGCTATCTTATTGTTTGGTAAAGATTTTGTACACTGTATCCTTGCTAGATTGTTATCAACTAGTACGAACAGTGGCTTGCTCTTAGAAATATAATTTGGTTCACTTGATAATATCGATGGACGAAGTGTATAAAATATTGGTATTTGTAATGGCCAAATCCATTAGAAAATTCGCAGACACCAACGTCAACTCCTTCGTCCAATTCCATACGTGCATTCATTTCATATTTTTTTTTCTGGTCGAACCAATTGTCGCTTCCTATTCTCTTCGCATACTCTGTCACGAACAAGGGACAGTTAAACTCCTTTTTGCCATCTTTCATTTTTTGTTGACAATTTGTTTTTTTTTTTTCTGGAATGGAAAAATGTACTTTATCACTGTTACATTTTTGTGTCCTTCCAAAAAACAAACCCAACATTTTTACATTTATAATTGAATATGGTTCAATTATAAATGTAAAAATGTTGGTAGTATTATAGCTCGTATTTATTGAAAAAAGAAACATTTATTAAACATCATTTTGTATTTAAGTATGAGATAAATATCTTGATTAGTACATGTGTTTTAGTAGGGTACCCTTTGTGCAAGTGCAGAAATAATACCAAAGAACTTTATTAATATGTTTTATATTAGAAATCAGTTACAATTCTAATCACAGTCAAAAAACAAGAGACAGTTCAATAGACATCATAAACTTTTATAAAGGATCTACCACAACACCCTTTTGAGTATAATAGGTAAGTACCAAAAACATGTATTGCTTGCTATTCCTTTCAGAAATTGTAAAACATCCATATCATGACGCCGTTCTAGAAACCGCGAGATTGCTTCTTGATGCGTCATCTTTTTCTTTCTAAGCTAGGAGTAGCTGGTACCTACCCCACTTTCTATTCTGGCAATAATAACGTTAATAGCTGCATGTTTTTTTACAGCTCACAAATGATAAAGACCCTTTTTTTGTTATCTATTAACGAATTCCAGCGTTTGTGCCACGCTTCAATTTGTTTTGTGTCCTCTGCAAATAACTCTTTAATGCTGACACTAATTTGTCTTTACGAGCTTCTAAAATGTCCACAGTCGCGGAGGCAAGGTTAATAGGATCCATAATATAGTTTTGTATTCCAGTCACTGTCGCTATACACGCGCGTTTTTAAGTTTCTTGAGTTCATCTGCCATAATTTTATGCAAATAAGCCGTAATATGCCGCACAAACACTTATTTTAGACTTTTAAGCACTTTTTGAGAAAAATAATTGCATAATAATGCACTTTTACCCTACACCACAATTGCCGGTTTGTTTACAAGTCGATGTGTTGAATTGTTACATTCAAATTGAAACGACATCACTGACTTTGACAGCTCGCAATATGACGCGGGCGCACAGGGTCTATTTTCGATTGTTTAGCGCAGTATTGTTGTTCCTCACTTATACGATTCGATTGACGAGAATGACAATTCCGTTTTAAGAAAAAAGTAGAAAAGGTCACATACTTAGTTGGCGGTTTAAAATTACCCTCATTGTATGCAGAAATATTAATCCACGTTGGAATCCACCAAAAATCACTTGTGATTTGCGATTTCTCCGCGATGATGAACGATAATATCTTTCAAAAACAGCATATGATGATGTAATCGCCCGAATTATATATAGATCGGGGAGACTCCGCCGCCGCCGGGGCAACGGGGCGCTGTCCCACCGCCACCACAAGTTTGTACTCGGTACAAACACGACGAAATACTATAAAATCACTGATTCTATCGTTTAGTCTACAGAAGGACCACAAGCTTGTTGGATTAAAACAAGCGGAATTGAAAATATAGCAAATTTCTATAGTCTTTTAAAATTAAGACTACAAGCACAATGTTCTGTCGCAGAATGAGAACTTCGTTGTGTGTAGGCAAAATGATACCAACACAAAAAAAATACAAAAAGTGTTACCAGCTTAAAACTAGTAAAACCTATAAATATTAATCAATGTATATTCATGTACTGAACAGCTGCCTTTTTTTCACCGATCCTTTGGACGTGTTGATTAGGGTTGATCACTAATGCATGGGAAAAAAATATTGTTTCGGATTGGAATAATCCAAAAAAGTTGCTTTATATGATCACAAATTAACCTTATTTTTTTGGTAATCCTGCTGTGACTGTATGAGCCCCCGCCGAAGGTCTGAAATTTAAAATAACATAAAATATATACTTATATTTTTTGTGCGCCTTTATACTTTTTTATTAATATAAATATTTTTTAAATATAAATTGTTATTAAATGAAACAAATGAATGAATTATTGCAAAATAAAATCGAATCTATGGAGACATTAAAACGAATAAGTCACTTTTTAACACAAAAATCCTTTTTTGACTCTAACTTTGGCATTACCTTACGGGAGGCTAATTTAGCCTTTATGTAACCCTATCTAGTATTTTTACCGCAAACACTAAGAGCTGCTTCTGTAACCACTTTAACTGAGCATTCAACCGCCTGGGTGTGGCAAGACAACCTAATGAACCCAAAATAGGCTCTTCTCCAGTTTGAATCAAATCTTGTAATTGCTCATCAGAAATATTTCTCAATATTGGCGGTTCATAAAATCGTTGTTTCCAGTCATCATCATCATCATCATCATCATTTCGTGTAGGTGTCACGGTCAATCGACCATGCACACCCTGGTGTCAGAGTTCTTCGGAACCGCCTCTCGGCCTCTGACGCGGTTCCTTTAACGACTACCAGATGGCAGCCGGTTCCAACGGCTTAACGTGCCTTCCGAAGCACGGAATCATCTCTATTATCAGACAATCAGGTGATTCAAGCCTGCAATGTCCTAACCAAACTGGAAGCAACTAAACAAAGTATGCTTCCCGTGGGAATCGAACCCGCGACCCCCGGATCTACAGGCAAACGCCTTAACCCCTGGACCACGGAGGCAGTTAATCATGTCGATATATATGTCAAGCAGACGCATCTGCTCTGCAAGCAGATATATCCCGCCTGGAAGAATACTGTTCTCTGAATGGTCTGGACCTTAATCCCTCTAAATGTTGTGTGCTCACCTTCACCCGAAAACTAAACATAATTCCGACTTCATATACGCTCAAGCAACAAACGCTTCAGCGTTCTACAACAGTGCGCGACTTGGGCGTATATCATGACAGTAAATTATTATTCGACACCCATATAGATAAAATAGTTTCAAAGGCTTATCGAGCACTTGGTTTTGTCTTAAGATGTTCGACTTCATTTAAAGACCTCAAGACTTTAAAAATACTTTATTGTACTTACGTACGAACTCACCTTGAATATGCCTCCCAGGTATGGAACCCAATTTATAATGTTTATACTGACCGCATCGAAGGCATCCAAAGAAAGTTTGTCAAGCATCTTTGTTTCCGTCTCAAGATGAATTATAGCTCTCAAAATTATTTAGATCTGTGTAAAGAGCATCATCTCATTCCCTTGAACATCCGTCGAAATGTCGCTGATATAATATTGCTATTGAAGATAGCTTCTAGCCTAGTGGACTCTCCTGAATTGTTATCCAAAATTATGTTGAATGCTCCATCTAGATTACTCAGATTTAACCCCCCTCTTTACATTCCAGTTGTATCTACGAATTACCGCCAGAATTCTTATATTTTGCGTGCGGGCGACAATTTTAATAATATCTCTAGAAACATCGACATTGATATATTCACTACAAGCGTAACGAAAGCTAAACGGATACTTTATGAGCATTTGCTCCAGTAATGTAATGGATAGATTATTTCTTTCCTGATAATGTTAGTGCATTTATTTAAGAAAGGAAATTTCATTTTCAACATTTTTGATAAAGGTACACTGACTTCTTGTAGCTGTTTTATAATAGTATGATGTTATTGTTTTCTTTTTAGTAGCGTTTTAATGTTCAACTTTTTGTTAACATATATTGTTTCTATGGGTGAGGACCTATAAAAGTGAAAAGTATGGTTTTCGAGGAGTTGCACAAGATTGGCTTAAGAGTTATTTAAAAAATAGACCGCAATATGTAGAAATAAATAATCTCAATGAAATTAATGAAGAAATTTCATATAAATCAACACCCTTAATTAATAAGACTGGTGTTCCTCAAGGTACTATTTTAGGGCCTCTCTTATTCATTATTTATATAAATTATCTCCCTCATATCACAAAGCACCAGTGTAATCTATTTGCAGATGACATCTCTATTGTAATTACCGAAACTCGAGGTGAAAACTTCAATGACGATATTAATCTCACAATAGAAAATGTAACTAGGTGGCTGGAAAATAACAATTTACAAGTAAACATCGACAAAACAAAATATCTTAGATTCTTTAATAGAAATAAAAAAACCGGTAAATTAAATATATGTTCAAGAAACGGATCTATTACGGAAGCGAATGAGATTAAATTTTTAGGTATTACAATAGATAACCAGTGTACCTGGAAACAACACATAAATAACATTTGCACTAAGATAAATCGTTTTACTTATGCACTATGGAGATTAACAAAACAAGTAAACCAAAAAGCAGCACTCACGGCATATTATGAATATATCAATTCTGTTTTGAAATATATGATTCCTTTGTGGGGAAATTCTATTGATATAAATAGAGTTTTTATATCACAGAAGAAATGTATACGTGGAATATATGGCGTCCCATGACTTCTTGTAGACCCCTTTTCCAGGAATTGAACTTATTAACGGTCCCATGCATATATATTTTTGAGTGTTGTATATTTGTAAAGACCTATCCACATTTGTTCAAACTACAGGAAAATTATATCAAGCATAAAAAAACATCTAGATATCCTAATAAACTACTTTTACCTTGTACTAAAACAAAATACTGTCAAAAACATTGTTACTATAGCTGTATAAGTATTTTCAATAAACTTCAAGAATACTTAAAGCAATTAAAATTAAGTTCATTCAAAGCACAACTTTATAAAATTCTTAAAGACAGATGTTTTTATAGTGTTCAGGAATTTATAAATTGTAAATTGAGTTAAACTAACGTAAATGATAATAACTGACATATACTAAGTGACATTTTATACTATTACTAATAATTCATTATTATTGCATGATCTAATCCCTGTTTGTAGATATATAAATATTTAAAAATAAATAAATAGTTTTGTGTTTTTGCACGCCGACAAAGGCTGAATGTATAGGACTATATATTATTACAAACAACATCTATATTTGACTCATTCAATGCAAATAAATTTCATTTCATTTCATTTATAATTAGTTATATTGTTGTTATACTTGTTATATATTGTAATTTTTTGTAGCTGTTGGTCTTCCTATGAAAATAAAATAAAATTTATGAGCTTGCATCTAAGTTTACTTTAGGCACTTCAAATGTTCTTAGAATCGGTATTATTGAATAATGACAGATTCTAAAAATGTCAGATGATTTTAAAACGACAGATTCTAAAAACGCCAAATTCTATAAATGCCAGATTCGACAAATGTCAGATTTTTTAAAATTGTAGCCAGTGTTAAAAACGGTGATTTTCCTAATAAGTACATGAGTCAATATATATTTATGATTTAAAATAAACATTCGTTGGGAATATTGTTGTTCTCAAATCTACAACTAGATGGCGCTGTACGACAAAACATAACATAGTTCTCTATAAGTATACAAGATGGCAATACAAGGGAATAATATTTTTCAATAAATACATATATATATATATATATATATATATAGTTGTATACCATTCCGAGTTAACAGATCTATGATTTTCCAACATTGTTGTCGACACATGCCCGCTGCGAGAAAAAATACTGGCCACCATTTTTTTACCAACGTTACGAGGTCTTTACAGTTTTGTCGGCAACATTCGTTCTGAAAAGACCCATACTGACGACTGTATCTTATTTTCTGGATAATATTGGTAAATCCACGTTCCGTCGCCTGTGACGATTTCCGAAACACGTCTTGATGATCCATTTTCAAAACGTAGACGCATTTCGCGGCACCAATCCACACGGGCCTGTTTTTCAGTGTCTGAGAGCAAACGCAGAATCCAACGACAACAAAGCTTCCCCACTCCTAGATGCTGATGAAAAATAATACTAAGAGCTTGTCCAGAAAGGGCGATTTCGCCGCGATTCTCTCGCGCGTATTACGCGCGACCGTTGCGTCCACAAGGTGTGTACCAACGCGCGAGCATTTGGGGAGGAATTCAGTACGAAACATGGAGTTGAACGAAGCGGTCTCGTTGTGGTTAGCTTACCGTCGCTGGAAGAGACAGAAACGGAGGGAAAATAGAATGTATTTAGTACATCCAATTCTTAATGATAGAATGACACATAGTATGTTTGAAACTTTGTATCCGAAATTAAGACAGCATGAGAAGAAATTTTTTAACTACTTTCGTATGTCTGTGAAATCATTTGATGATTTACTTTTATTAATTGAAGAAGATTTATCGCCACGTGCAAATTATGTTCCGCGCGAGGATGTTGTTTCAGCAGAACAAAAACTCGTGATAACTTTAAGGTAAGTATTGTTTTAATCATAATCTCTTATAATACTAATACAGTATTTTAGGATACAAAATCAGGTTTACTAATAAAAACTAATTAAATGTAGTATCAGATTAAATATAATAATTAAACAATGTCATGGTTTTGGAAGAGGTCAAGACATTCACTATCCTGAGAATCTCTTGATGATGTTGATGGAGAATTTACGTATAATGCTGCCTGTGAAGATCTTGGCACTGAAATAGAATTTCGGCCTTGCCATGGTTTTATGGATGGCGTTTCTGGGTCATATTCTTGAAAAGTAAATTCATTTGGTCTTGAAGGTTGTGCATGGTATCGTGGTCGAACCGGAATTGAAGATGAAGCCGAACTGTTAGTATAGTACGAATACGAATCGTTTGAATACACAGTTGATTGCGAAGATTGTTGAGCCGCTTGCTAAATTTTCATTAATTCAATTTTTACTGCTATACGATTGGCCTCGGGTACCTTAAGTAATTCTTTGTGTAAAGATAAACAGAACAGTTTGTCATCATCACCTTCCGTTACGCTGGAAACCAGTGGTTGTTGTTGATTCCTAGTGCTTATTGTTTTTAATTATATTCAGGAATTCAGCATCAGCGGCAGTCATTTTCTTTCTTTTAATGTTTTGATTCGGCGGCCTCATTATGTCTTCCCTTGCATCTGCTGTCGACTCTTCGTTACCTGTCTCTGAGTTTTCAGAGGTGTCTTGAATATTGCTTTCTGTTTTTTTATTACGTACTGACCTTTCGAGAAACATAAGACGTTGAAAATATATATATTGAATCTTCGAAGCTCCAGATCCTGATGGTGCATTCTTTGTTTTTTTCATTTCACGAACAAATGTGTCGCGAAGGCCTTTCCACTTTTTTTGAAGAGTATTACCTGAAATTAACAATTTAACAATATTTTTTTTAATTTTGTTTCAGGTACTTAGCAACTGGCTGTTATTTTGCTGACTTACATTATGCCTATAGATTAGGGAAATCAACTGTAATTGACATCGTTCAAAAAACTGTATATGTTATTTGGAATAAGTTAAAAGACAAAGTAATGAAAGAACCTTCGATAGAAGAGTGGATGGAAATTGCAAGAGGATTCGAAAAATATACAAATTAGCCTAATTGCATTGGAGCAGTTGATGGCAAACATATTAGAATTATAAAACCTTTAGATTCCGGCTCTATGTTCTACAATTATAAACATTTTTTTTCGACTGTGCTGCTTGCCGTATGTGATGCAAATTATTGTTTTATCTGTATAGATGTTGGAGCATGTGGGAAGAGCAATGATTCAACGATTTTCAAAAACTCCACATTCTTCAAAAAACTCACGGAAAAATCTTTGAACATTCCGGGACCAAAACCAGTATCAGAAATTCGTACAACACGTTTACCTCATGTTATAGTTGGAGATGAGGCATTTAGCTTATCAGAAAATATTATGCGACCATATTGCGGCAAGAATTTAACCAAAGAAAAACGAATATTTAATTACCGCCTCTCTAGAGCAAGACGTTATATTGAGTGTTGTTTTGGAATCCTGGTAAATAAATGGCGAATATTTCACAAACCACTCAATGTACATATTGAATTTGCGCAAAACATAATTAAAGCTTGTTGTGTTCTTCACAATTACGTCAGGTTAAGAGATGGATACAGATACGAAGACACATTGCTCGAAACAGCTCTAGATGGTCTGAGTACGACTACAATTCGACCTGGTGTAAGGTCTCGCAACACGAGGGATATATTCGCTGATTATTTCATGAAGGAAGGTCGACTGCCGTGGCAAGACAAAATGATCTAATTTTCTTTATTTGTTACTAATCAATAGAATAATAATAATTACTTACCTAAATCTTTCTTTTTTTCCTCGGAGTCTTCTTTATCAGAAAATATTAACACCAATTCTTCCCAAGACCTACGTTTTAAAATCCTATTGGCATAATCAGGTGATTCCAAATCCCATATCGCCGGTCTTTTTTCTATTTCGTCTATAAACAATTCCGTGTCAAAATTTTGGCGCTCCATTTCCCTCGATACGTGCACTCGCTCTAGAGTTCGCGCGTTAAGGCGATACCACTGTAAATAAGGTCGTTCTGAACCTTATTTATCTCGCAAAATACTTAAATTAGGAGTTTCAAATCTAAGTAATATGATTTTTGACTATTTCATCTCCAAAAATTGAAGATGAAAACACGTTTTGATAAAATTTTCTCGATAGAAATATTTTTTGAAAAATGGTCTTCGTTTGCAGAGTTTTTGTTATTGTAGCTCAAATGCGACGAATCAAATAATGATTTTTAGACTAAAAGATAGGTTATTAGTAATTCATCAAAATTTAAATATGAAAATACAATTAACCGGTCTGATTTTATATAAAATAGAAATAACGAATTTGGCGCTTACGTTTTTTTGTTTGAGCGACTCGAGACTATCTCCTATCTCATCATTCACGGGCTAAACCGCCAAGCGCTATCCCTTGCGCGTACTTGATCAGTCCTTTGCCGAGCGAAGGTACCAAACATTTGAGTCCTCGTCTTAACTGGACGCAACAAGGCGTCCCTAGTATCTCGACTCGCGCGCAATACGCGCGAATCAAGCGCGAGTCGAGAGTCTGGCGTAGTGCACGCGATTTACGCGCATATTTTGAATTCGCGCGATGCTTGTGGACGCGATGTATTGATGTCTAGTACCTCGACAACGCGCGTATGAATTCGCACGATACGATTCGCGGCGAATTCGCCCTTTCTGGACAAGGTCTAACACTCCCCGAACTAACGCCAAGAATCTTCTCGTTAGTATGTAATTCGTGAATCTCTCCTCGCACCATTATTTCGGTGGTCCACACATTTTTTATAGTTACTGCCGTTTATGGGCGACCACTTCTAGGTTCATCTTCGAGGTTTGTTTTACCCCTTTAAAATTCACTGAACCATCTAAAAACTGTTGCTCGAGATGGAGCAGACTCCCCTAACGCTGCTTGTAATCGTTGAAGGCTAAGTTGTTCAGTTAACCCAAATTTACAATCATAAAAGATCATAGCGCGCAGATGTTCGCGGTAAAGCTCCATCGTTGCAAAGAAAAACGCAAGAAGCGTCGTAGTAAAATGACTGGCACATCTTTCTTTTTTTTTACCAGCCATCTGGCTACATGCATTCTATTTCTAAATAAATTCGCTTTTTAAAAATATATAATGCAGATGCGTTCCATTTTTAAATTACGAGCATCTCAAAACTTATCGAGTGACCTACGTACTGATAGATAGTAGGTAAGTCATAGAAGTATGAAGTCTCTAGAAGCGCGTATTACTAGATACGTCATGTTACTGATACCCTTAAAAGTAGCGTATACTATACACTAGGCCTCAGTCCTCTGACACCTGTCGAGGGGTATGTAACAGAGTGGAATTTAATTTTTAAAATTATAAACAGGCCAATTTCTGAAGTTTTGTCCTTCTAAAATACTAAAATGAATATTATAGTAAACTATCGCGCTGGACTTTTCTCATTTAAGTAATGCAAGTTCATGTTATTTACAATATTATAAACATATTTATCCTCCATTAAAAACGTCAAATTCCATTGTCAGTGAAAGGCGGAAAGACGCATATTGATGCACTTTGTTATTTTTTGCCAAACATCGATAATTTACATGAATACAGATGAGTGTAATAATATAAGTAATAAAGTTAATGCCAAGAAATAAATAATAATAAATTCACTCTCCACGACTTTCCCGAAAATTTATTATTTTTAGTGTTCCGTTCCCTAAGAGTAAAAACGGAAAGGTAATACTAAGCCTTCGACGTCCATCCGTCCATCCATCTGCCACATGACTGTATCTATTGAACCGAAATAGATAATATTTCAAAAGGACAATGCCGGTTATTGGCGTCTTTTTGTTTTCGCGCGGCCACTAACCATACCTTGTTTTCCCGATAGTCAATAACAAAATAAAGTTATAAGGGCATATATACCTCTAAACTTAGTCCGAACTGAGTTATAAGGATTAGATATTATATTCATAGGTTTTTGCACTATTTTTCACTAAGTTCATTAAAAGTTGCAATTAAATAATAAATAAAATTATTTCGGACATTTTAATCACTACTATACTTTTTTGAAGTCTTTTTCATCAACGATACAGCAGCAGGCTCTTCTCCGCTACCTCCTTGAGGTTAACCTCAAGAGTCCCAATAAACAGTTACTATATACTCTTAAGAGTATATAGTAACTGTTTATTGGGACAGTCTGAAGTAGCTTTGTTAGATACTTGATACATTAGGTAGGTCTTTTTGTTTTTTGCTTGGCCGTCGTCTTCACTGTTTCGCTTCACTCTTGAATTATTAGTGCAGCCGATAGCATAGTGACGTCAGCTTTGACGTTCCCCTTGTTGTTGCTGTCCATGTTCACTTCCATATACTAACAGCGCAACTGCCACTTCATTAGTTGCCATCATTAGTAGTTGATCTGTTTCATGAACACCTGTGAGAGCTTTCGTGGCACCCCGCTCAGCGCTTGGGCAGCATGATGACCCAACAGTGACCCACGGGGTCACTTCAGCAGATGGCGAACCACCTTATTCAGCAGGCAGATCATACGTTGCACTTGGAACACAATGGGAGTAGGCTTTCGCCAATCATGTTGGTTTTGGTTATGACAAAAGTGTTTTACTTAGATGGTGCCCTCTCTTGCGGTCTGCGCAACACCATTAGAGATGTACCTCAATACATACAGGACTTAAGAGAGCCCAACCCGTCTTACTTTTTATACAAAGGCTCGTACGTCTCTAGAAGCAGCGCATGTCTTGTTACTCATACTCTTAAAACAGCGTATGCTTTTTCGCGGCCTCAGTCCTCTGACGTCTGTCGTATTATTTGTAGCGGAACCTTATGAGCAGAACGAAAATTTATTTTTATAATTATAAACATGCCTAGTTGTGTAGTAAAATCCTGCAAAAATACTGTAAAAAATGCTAAAGGGAAACCACAACCTGTGACTTTTCACATGTAAGTAATGCAAAGGACATTTAATTACAATATCATAAACGATAATGACGATCCCCATGGTACAGTGGTTAACGAGCCAGGTACCGGGTTAATTTTCCGGCGCAGGCAAAAACTTGTACTTCAGTTTCATATTTATGTATGTCCGCGTTACTGGAGTTACATAAGGAGAATTGGTGTTGGGCCGTAAAACATACATACATTAATATTATCACGATCTTCACCCTTACGGTGTAGGCCTCTGCCTGAAACCAAAAGCCACGTTTAGCGTGTTTGTGGGCGTATGTAGGTGGAAATCTGAATCAAAGGTGTAATAGGTTGCTAGTCGCATTCCCTATCAGAGAAGCAACTGGTACATTCTCAATTTTTCCTTTTCATCTACACCAGCATGGAATATATACTTCTTATTACAGTATGAATGCTGTCATAATAGCGGACCCCGGGCTTGGACGCAGCACAACTGAAGATGCCAGGAGTATAAGGAACCAGGGAATCTCTTAGATGATTATGACTATATAATTATTACTACTTCATATGTTGTTTACTTAAATGAAGTCAAACTGAAACAAAATCTTGTTGTGGTTTTTTCTCGATATCGATATTACACGGTGTTGTTACATCTCTTATGACAGCGGCGTCAAACGTCATGAGTGCTATTTTCGA
Source organism: Elegia similella (assembly GCA_947532085.1). Taxonomy (NCBI): domain Eukaryota; kingdom Metazoa; phylum Arthropoda; class Insecta; order Lepidoptera; family Pyralidae; genus Elegia; species Elegia similella. The sequence continues at coordinate 3,766,509 of OX383950.1, read as the reverse complement.
ATCGACGTGTTTACTAAACGACCGATGACGTATGGAAAATTTGTACTTCTTCATTGAGTCACTCATTTACAATAGCACCCCTGACACCACGACTCCCTTTCGTCTGCCTCACACCCCCGCTAATGACACACTAGGTTCCCATACAAAAATGGCAAAATGTGACATCTATTCAGAGAGACGAACATTTTTTTTTTTTAAATCTATGAGGTAAGTAAATGGGACAAATTATATTTTATTGAAAACTTACCTGTAGTATGCAATTGTTCTGCAATATCTTCCCAAGCATTATTTCGAATACAATGATCACGATAATGAACTGAACTCATATCATATAACACTGAGTACCGTTTCACTAATTCTATTAATTCTTCATCCGACATTTTAAACTAATTTTTAAACAAAAACTAACAAAAAATATATTTTCTTTTATGATAACCTTAAAAATGTTCTCGAAAGAACGCGTGGCGTCGGGTGTTAACTAGAAACACACTGCGCTGATTCGTCGGGTGGCGTGTCCTCCCCCGTCTCCCGGCAACACGCTGATCCAAATCGGTTGGATGTTGCGGCGTGTGGTCACATAGCGTGTTGTCTATGCGCTTCTGACTATATTAAATATACCTATGGAATTGATAAGTACTGACATGCGTCGGGTGGCGTGGCCTCGTGTCACGTTTTGGTAGTATGTTTCCGCCTTAAGGGGCGGGGCGCTCGGGGTACAGGTGAGTGTAAGCGCGGGCGGTTTTTCGCCTTTGGCAAGCGCCAAAGGTACCGCCGCGTTATCAGCTCTTTGTTTGAAATCACTGTACGGCTTCCTCCATCGTTTCATACCAGTGATCATCATTCTCTAACAAACGTAGAGTTTCACATGCCTCTCTGTAAGTACGAGGGGTGATCCAAAAGTAATGATAATGAAAATAAAACACGGTGATGAAAGCGAAAAAAACATTTTATTTTTCAATGTAGTCTCCTAATAAGTTAATACATTTAGTCCATCTTTTTTCTAAACCCACGATTCCTTTTAAAAAAAATTCTTTGTCTTGACCTTCCAAAAACGCCTCAACAGCAGCCATCACTGCGCTATCGTCTTCAAATTTTTCGCCTCTGAGGTGTTCTTTGAGCCGAGGAAAGAGGTAGAAGTCACTGGGAGCTAGATCTGGCGAATAGGGTGGGTGTTCTAGCAGTTCGAATCCCGTTTCTTGAATGGCAGCCATCGCAACTGTGGCTTTGTGAGCCGGCGCGTTGTCCTGGTGAAACAGCACTCCAGCTCGCAGTTTGCCGCGTCTTTTTTCCTTAATCGCCTCCCGCAGTCTTCTTATTTGGTCAGCGTAGTAGGACCCAGTAATAGTGGCTCCCTTCTCCAAGTATTCAATCATAATGATTCCTTTGGCATCCCAGAAAACCGACGCCATAACCTTGCCCGCAGAGCTTGACACTTTGAATTTCTTCGGTGTCGGAGAGGAGGCTCGCTTCCAAGTCTTCGACTGTTGTTTGGTCTCAGGATCAAAATGATGGATCCAAGTTTCGTCCATAGTCACAAAACGAGATAAAAAGCATTCTTGATCTGCTTGGAACTTTTCGAGATTGGCCCTCGAAATGTCAACACGTTTTTTCTTTTGCTCGTCGGTTAACATTCTTGGTACCCAACGCGCAGAGACCTTCTTCATATGCAATTCGTTTGCAAAGATTCTTTGAATGCTGCCATATGAGATCCCTGTGATCTCAGCTACATGCCTGATGGTCACTCTTCTATCCGCCAATACAATATTTTCACGTTATCTTCGGTTAGGGACGTGGATGGCCGTCCTTCTCGATGTTCATCTTCAGTCGATGTTCTGCCCAGCTTAAACTCCTTGGCCCAGCGTGCAACTGTAGAATATGGAGGAGCAGACTCCCCCAATGTTTCCACCAAGTCGCTGTGTATGTCTTTGGTAGACATTTTTTTCAGACAGAGGTACTTGATGACAGCCCTGATTTCATTTTTCTCCATTTTGATGTGTTCACTGCGACGGTTGGTTTTCAAATAAATGTATCTCCCAGAAATCGTAACCTATTTATATGATTTTTTTATGCTCAACTAGTAACTACATAAGCAACCAGGAAAAAATATTTTAGATTTTTATGCTGGCTAGAAATAACCGATTATCATTACTTTTGGATCACCCCTCGTACTGCATTCTTGACCGTTGACAATTTTAAGGTCTCTATACTGCCGTCCTAAAGCTAAAACGTCGTTAACTACCGAAACCAAGTTTCGAGTTACGCGCCAAAAAGTGTACAAAAATTTCAAAATGATGCCAGTCAAAAACTACTAAGAATATCAATAATATAAAAATAGGGAAATGTAGTTCTTATAAAGCACTTTCGAATAGCGATATGCTTAGGTATGGAATATAAACAAAAAATAGAATATTTCTACTTTGGTGTTTAAGCCTAGCATATTTTTAAAAAGAAGCTTTTATTTACATAGCTATAACGTCTTTAGGACACCCTTAAAGACATTTATGCTTTGGATTTAGTGAAGTTTTTTTTTTATTTTACAAAACTATAAAAAGCTATACTATTGCATAACTAAAATGCCTTTAAAGACTTTAACGACATTAATGCCTAGGAAGTTATCCAGAAAATGCTTAACTAAGTTACATTTAAACGTGTTTAATGTCGTTTAGACTCATTTTAGTGTAGGAATATAAAAAATAATTGTTTTGTGCAACATTTGTTAAGACAGTTGCTAAGCTATAACATAGTTACTTGCAGAAGATTAAATCATAGCGACGGTTTAGATTGGCATTGTTATCGTTAGTTTGGCATTTTCCAAAAAGAGTGTCGCTAACTACAAAAATTAAAAGAACAAAGTTTGAACATTATCTGGCCTTTATTTTCATAAAACATCTGGTAAACACAGTCACATGACGTAGTTACAAAATTATTGAATATTTTGTCCTTAAAAAGGAAAATTAAATGAAAACTATCAAAAATAAACATTAATTTACTTAACAGTATTGAGACATGCAGTAAGAACAATTATCATGTATGACTCATAAAATAATAAGATGGTCTCTCAGACAATCCAATATTTTGTACTCGTAAAATAATATTTTACGTAATCACTTTATCTTAGTAATTAAAAGTCTTAATAATTATACTTTTTTTGTACTTCGTACTCACAATAATAAAAATATTAAAAAAAAATGAACAATGACTCAGACAGAGTATTTAGTACTCATAATAAAAAACTAAACTTAAAAGAAATATAATGACTGTATTCAAAATTAAAATTATTTACTTATATACCTATTAAAAGTAGGTAAGTACCTATTTTTATTTGTTTTAGGAACATAGGGCAAAAAGGTTTATTTTGACACAGTCTTAGACTGAGTGTCAATAGTATTAATAGACACCTTAACTTATAAAATAACAGTTACAAAACATCTTAATATTAAAAATGTAACATTCCTTATTTAAACGTATTATTTACTCATATACATTAAGGAAAAAACAAATTTAAGACTCATGAGATTAAACATTAATTAGGAGAAAATAACTATTTCGTACCGACAAAAAAAAAAAACAAAATCAAACTCTGTATTTATAAAAAATATCAAATCACAGCCTCTACTAGTTATTTTAGTTTTTCAATTAATTACTCAGTCTTGTAGTTTTATTTTTAGTCTTAGAATTAGTCAGTCTTGCTTTGTTGCTTGTGCCGCTTGTACCGGCAGTTTCATTAATTGTTATAGGCAATTCTTTCCAGAACAGCTGTTTGTGAACAGGCATAATGCTGGAAATTTTATTTAGAATATCAGCCTTTCTCTCATAGTCTACGCCCTTTGGGGCAGAACGATGATCGATTTTCATAATAGATGGATCTTTTATGAATTTATCATTCATAAAGCGTAATGTTATGAATTGGTCATTAAAATTATTTTTATATTGAAAATCGTAACTATTGCGAGAGAAACTTACCTGGCACATGTCTTTTAAATAGGCTCTAGGGTTAGATGTTTGGATTCGTCTATCAGAAGTATAATTTTCTATATCGATAAAGTCTGTTGCTGCCATAGATTTCACGATAACTTTATTTTTATTGATAGATGCTACCGCCTCTTCAAAGTCTGTGAAGTCATAAAGTCTTCCTTTTTTTTTCATCGCAAGTTCTACCTGATGATGAACCTGATCACAGCTCATGAAAGTGTGGCCAGGTTCAAAATAGTATAAGGTTATGTTTTTAGCATAAATCATGTCACTGTTTATCATGTATACCAAAAACGAGTACAGCAACCAATTTTTATTCTGCGAGGTGCAGTTGTCTAACCATAAATGAATTCGTTTTGCATCCCTGTTGCGCCGGAGGAAATGGAATAAAGCTGACATTATATCCTCTTGTTTCCGTCCTGCTATACTATCATTCCAGATCACAGTGAGAGGTTTGCATTCATTCGTTATCTTACCAACTGGAGCAAAAGTTTGATTGAATGCTATAAGCCGTTTACAAAATATGATAGACTTAAATGTGTCCATTCGGGGCAACATAATAACCTTTTCCAAATCCGTGCTGTAATATATTTCATCATCGTTTCGTGGTAATTCTTTATGTTCACTGTATAACTGCCTAGCCATTTTATATTTTTCGTGGTGCTGAGACCACTCTACACAACTGGAACAATTTGCAACAATCTGGATTTTAGCGTCATGTGATGTTTGTTTTTTATGTAGGTTGTAAGTCTCACATGTCTCGCATTCTTCATGGCCTAACTGAGTAAAACTAATATTCATTGTTTTTAAGTGTTGCCTGTACAGTTCGTATGACACTTTTTTGTCAGGATATTTCGTACAGTAATCTTGATGCATGGAAACGATATTGATATCACTAGGCAAATATCGTCGTAAGGGTGCATGTTCTCTTCTGTGATGATACTCAGTCGGGTTAAAAGATAAAATATGTTGTGTCAGCAAATCACGGTCATGCTTAGGTGTTTTTTGGTGTTGCCCTCGTCCGTCTACAGTAATGTCTTTAATATCATAATGAAGAATCCTGTCGTTTGTTTTTTCATAACCTAATGTTGTTAAAAAAGTTATTTTGCAGACCTCAACCCTAACACCATCCAGTTTTTTCAATGTAAATGTTCTTTTTGGTCTTCTCTTCGATTCAGTAGTAGTTTTTCTCTTTGGTATTGCAACTGACGTGGTTTCTGCAACAAATGCATGCTGTTCACTCCAGGACATCTCCCAGTATTTTTTATTTACAGCCAACTTGTCTTCTTGATTAATTTTAGTAGAACATTTCTTCAGACATTTGTCAGTACATCCTGGTTTGACGCCATGCTCAATTTTTTTTTTATTTATTGATTCCAGTTTTCTTTGGGCTACGGAAGTGTTATATTTTTTACGTTTACGTGATGGTTGTGACAATTCAGGATCCAGAGCGACAGATGGTGATTGAACAGTCTCTGAACTATTAGTAATAGGAGGTTTTTGGGAAGCATAATAAATGTCAATAGTGTTTCTACGTTTGCGACTAAAAGATGCTGCTGAGATAGTTTCCGATTTTTGAATTGAACCGAGTGAATGTCTTCGAGTTGGCTTTTTAATTTTAAAATCAAGAACATCTGTAGGTGATATAATATTTTTAGTATTCAAAGCAGTTTGTGGTTTAGGTTTAGATGCCTTTGGAATTTTCTTTTTTCGAGACAATATAGCCTTGCTTTTGTTTGATCTCAAATCAAGAATGTCGTCTTCAGACTCCGATACACCGGATGGATAATAGTCTTTATCGCGTGTAGAGTCGTCAGAATCAAAATCAAGTTGATTATTATCTGGTGAAGTTACGTCTTGTGTAATTTCTTTTAAGCTGTATTCAATATTTCGGCTACGGTTGCGAGTAGAAAAATCTTTTGGCGGCATTACTTCATAACAAATTAAATCAATTTCAGTATCATGACAATGTGGTGAATCTTTATTGATCTCGTAATTAGAATTATTTGATTGCTTATCTTGGTTAATATCTTCTTCTTTTCTAAATGTTTCATTCATTTTGGTTATTGTGTTTTCAAGAATGGTCTTGTCTTGGAGATCAAATGTTGTTTGCGTATTGTTAAATGTATCGAAGAGACTGCTGGTTAAAGAATACGATCTGGTAAAGATATTATCGATATTCGTTACCTTTGGCTCGGGCAGACCTTGGTGATGTTGACTTACTTTACTATCCTTAATAATTTTAGTTTGCTTGGTCGTCGTAGGGGGATTGTATTCCACAGCCATATTTAAGATAGTTTTTGTTCTTTGTGATATATTAGAGCACCTGTAACAAGGAAATATGATAAACATCTCTAAGTATGTAAACTCAATAAGTAAATAGCAAGTTTTTTTAAAAGAAAAAGAATATAATGACTAAATTTCCAAAAAATAAAGCTTATATATCACTTAGGGGGGAAAAGAACAGATTGAAATGATACCTAACACATCAAAATCGGTTCGGCCGTTTAGAAGTTACGGTGGAATAAATAAACACGAGACCTCCGCGCAAATTCATAGTTATAATAAATTACCTTTCGCATTTTACTGATTCTACTTTACACATAGACAAAAGCTGTAAATCAAAAATATAATTTTAATACTTACTTTGATATTCCGTCCGTCATTTTGATGATATTGGCGGGAACAAGCAGAGAGCCTGACGCGCGTCCTCCCTCTCCAAACTTTCACAGCGCAATGCCCCTCGCCCCGCCGCGCCGACCCAGGATGCGTATGCTCAGATAGAGACAGTTAAGGTATGCATAGATGGATAAAGTCGTTTTAGCCTAGGGACTCAATGTATTTGTATTGTCAGTACAAAACTTGAACGTATTTATTTGATAATAAAGACGTTTTAGCTAGGCAACTTCGTTTAGAGACATTTAAGCTATGAAAGTATGCAATATGACTGATGAAAATACTTACCAAAAAAGGAAACAAAGTAGCTTTAAAGACATTATAGCTAAGAAAAAAGCAGTAACGACATTATAGATATGGAATTAATGGAAAATCGCTTGCAAGAAACAAATACTGAGATCACTTTGAGACAATATAGATAGGCAATGTCAGTTAAATACGTTTTTTGTAGTAATGATATCCATGGGTTGTCACATAAAGACGTTTTAAAATTTGCTAATTCGTAATCTATACCACATAGGAGAAAACCAATTAGATAGATCGGTAGATCTTTTTTTTTAAAGTAAAATGGCATTAAAAACTCAAAATTGGCTGGATGTTGGTTAACGACGTTTTAGCTTTAGGACGGCAGTATAGCTAGTCGGGCCTCGAATTTGATGCAACAACAGCCACAGACTCAAAGTTAGTAACGTAGACGGTGTAAACGCGGTCAAGACCATCTGATGATTTAACCCCTGGGCAATTTTCCACAGGCGTACCTTGGATGGGACGTTTCCACTCCTTTCTTGAGGTGTTCCATGTGTAGTAGTAACGTTTTTGCAAAGTTATCATTCCGACAAAGCTGTAAAAAGGCGGTTAGTTTGGTTTTGGGAGGCGATGATATTCTTTCCTGGAAATTAGTGTCATTGAAAAAAAAAACACGCTGACCATTTTCCAAGTGTACAGCAAGATGCGTGACAGTCGGGCGTCGTTCATGTAAAGGGAAACCAAGAATTCGCCACGCTGCCTTATACTGCTGATGTATCGGCCTGCTTGATAGGTTTGAACTTCATCAAGTAGGTGTATTATACCTTCGTTTCGGCGCGTCGGCACCATGCTCGGCCCTGTCGGGCAGGTAGGTAGGTGGGCCATAATACTTTTTAATGCCTAAATCGAGGTGATATTTTTCAAAGTTAAAAAAATATTTATTTATTTTTTTCTTATATTTTATGTTGATAATAAATGTATAATATTTCAGTGTACAATAATAATTCATTTGCAGCGATGTTTTTAATCATTTAATGAAATTATAGGTAATTTATACACTAAGAGGTAGAAAATTAAACAACTGCGTTACCTTGTTGAAAAATTACGTTTTATTTTTAAATGCGCGTAATCAGTCTCACTAATATAGTTGTTATAATCGTTACAACTAATATGAACTTCCTATAAAATAAAATCACAGAAATATCCCATTAATCAAATATTATTAATAGTTTAGATCACTGCGTTACCAAAGTCTTACTTAAAAACTAAAACTTTTTAATTATTTGTAATAACAAAACCAAATTTAAAACAAAGTGGTTACATAAGCTATAACTTATGTCATACAATAAGACACTTATGAGGATTAGCCACTTTTAACAAATAAAAAGCCTATAATCATACACTAAACCCTTTAAACCTATTAAATAGACGTCAATGTGTAGAAATTGAAAAAATAAATGACGGAAACGAAATTAAAAAATATAGATCTGCATTCAGAATAAATAAATATGGAGTTCCTCAGGGAAGTGTTTTAGGCCCGCTTCTTTTTCTTGTTTATATTAACGAACTTCCGAACTTAGTAAAACATAAGACTGTTCTGTTTGCAGATGATATATCAATTATAGTAACAAGTGCAAAAATGACAACCACCGAAAAACACGCAGAAGAAGTAAATAAAACTATAGAAGTTGTTATAAAGTGGCTCAAGGAAAATAACCTGTCAGTTAATCTCTCTAAAACGAATTACATGCATTTTGGTAACAATTTAACCCGAAACTGTCAAATGAAACTAATTTATGAAGGGCAATTGTTAAGCAAGGCAAACTATGTGACATTTTTAGGTGTAACAATTGATGACAGGTTAGATTGGAAAAAACAAATTGAGACATTATGCTGTAAACTCAATAGATATGTTTATGTTTTAAATAGATTGCAGAAAATAGCCACACAAAAATCAGCCCTTTTTGCGTACTATGGCTACGTCGAGTCCTTGCTAAGATATGGTATTATTATTTGGGGAAATAGTGTTGACTCTTGTAAAGCTTTTATAGCCCAAAAGAAATGTGTCAGAGCAATTGCGGGAGTTGCGCCATACATTTCTTGTAAACCGCTCTTTTTAAAATTCAACATATTGCCTCTACCATGCATTTATATTTTGGAAATTTCAAAATTTGTTAAACTGAATTTAAATCTATTTTTAAAGGCAAATGAATTATATCCACGGAATACTAGACGTGGTGATAGATTAGTTTTTGACCACAAACCCCGCACGACAATGTATTTAAAAAATTGCTACGGAATGTGTGTAAAAATATACAATAAGATACCTGACAACGTAAAATGCTTACCATTTCCAAAATTTCATAACAGCCTGCGTAAATTGTTAATCGAAAAGCGATACTACAGTGTAAATGAATTTCTTAACTCAAATTTATGAATTTAATTATTGACATTACTTCAGATATATTATTTGGTACTAATTTATTATTTGACATTTTATTTATTTTGATATACTTAATTATGACAATGTAAAACTCCTACGCCAACTCTGGCAGAATATGTTTGACACACTTGCTACTGTAACATCTTTATAACTACCATGTTCTAAAGGAATAAATGATCTTGAATCTTGAATCTTGAATCTAAAAATTGGGGACAGAATAGAAACGCAGTAGTAACCTAAGTAACACAGGTGCATTTTACCAGTACTTCGTACTTTCTAAATGAGATCCACTTGATTAACAAACAAAATAGAAAGAAACTTCTCATTGAGCGACCTCACATGAATGAAGAGGTCTCTATCATTATATAAACTCAAACAAAAAATTATATTTTCTCAAAAACAATTTAACAAAAGTAAATCAATCTTATTAACTAATAAGGCACATGGGAAATCAATCTTATTTCTCAAAAACGTTTAACGGTTCATCGAAATCATAGTAGACCCTTTTACCTTTCATTATGATAGTAGGTTTAGGAACAATTGCCAAGATGTTATCGTAAGATTCCCAAGAAATATCAGTATCTACTGCTTTAAACCTCTTACCAGTACCATCTACCGCCTTATAAAACATAATTTTTACTTCTCCATCTTCGTCAACGTCACTTTTGGCAACGCCTAGATAAGTATAGTGTTTGTTTTTAAGGGAAGAAACTTTTACTAAAACATGCACACCGTCTGATATCTTTATTGGATGAACGTTTTCCTTTTCAATGAGCTGTTTTTCTTTTAAATTAGAGACTGAAGGCAAGATAAAGTTAGCTAGAGGCTCGTCGTCAGAGCTGGAAGATGGCGAATAAACCGTATTATAATAAGCTCTTCTTCGTACAGCAACGGTATTAGATATATTAGCTAATATATCTTCCTCATTCAATCCATCCGAGCAATCGTCGTCTGTGATTGTGTCAGACACAGGAACAGGCTGATATATTTTTGGATTCATGCAAGTGCAAAAACCTCTTTGGCAAAAGCAACTAAGGTCTCTGTAATGAAGTTCATCTGGTTTGTCAGTAAAAACTTGATGCACTGCCATGGTGCCTTGGAGGGGCACTAGGTTGATAGGTACAGATTTTTCAATCTTTTGAATATCAATGTCAGTCACTAAGTACATACGGACTTTACTCAGGGTATAAAAAAAGTTTCTGCATCGGAAATGTCTGAGCCAGCAGTAACTTTTTCGTCTGTAGCGCGTTTTAGATACCCACCAACTCCATCGGCGGCCCCCTTCCCATGACCAGCCTCAAAAACAGTTCCATGTGACACGAAGAAAATTGTAGTCTTTGAATACTTTAGTACAAATGAAATAAAAATTTAGCTTTTGTCGGTACTGAGTAGCGGGACCGTCCGAGAAGAAATGAATAGTGGTTATGTAAGGGTGGTTAGCCTTTATGTCGTTTATAATTGGATGCAAGTGTGCCCAAATAGAGACAGGGTTATGAGAATTATTTCCAGAGACGGTACAAAATGAAATTACCTTTGGTGTGTCTTGTTCTTCAGTTTTCGTGTACATTACTCCGGTGTGTAATGTGACTTGCTTTCGTGAACCACCAAAATGGTGAGACTGAATCTCTTCAAAATGTTTACAGTTGTAATTCTCACTGAAATCTATATGAAGTACAACTTCATCTTGTTTCAAATTATCTATAGCGGCTCGGTAGCTCTTATATTGTATTTTAATGTTGAAAGTATGTTTCTTTAATTGAAATAACATCTGGCTAAACTTTTCCATTAACTCAGAAGCAGTACCTTCAATAACCTTTTTTACATTTTTCGAAATTTTTACTTTTTTGCCTAGTTTTTCAATAGTTTCCGATTCTCTCATCCATTGTGACCATTTCAATATTTTTGCAACATCATCAGGTGTACGGTACATTATTTTTTTCATCTTGCATTCTTGACAATTACCGGTCATGCAAGCACGGTTAGTTGTTGAACAAATTGTACTTGCGATTAAGTCGTTCATGTTTGGGTGAGGAATAATCTTGGCTTGGTGGAGAGAACATATCATATACTGCGCATTGGTATGCATCTTGCATAAACAAGTTTCTCTACCACCAACTGTAGGCGGCTTTACATAAAATGGGCGGTGTTTAATAAAATATGAATAACAACATTTTATGTCAGGATTAGGGATGCAAACGATACATCGAGGTTTGTAAAACATCGAGGTATCGGTCATAAACATCGATGTTATCATCGATGTTTTGAAGAGCGATATATCGTCGATACATCGTTTGCTACATTCAGAAACATCGAAATCGTTGTTCAGTCCGTTCGGGTTTTCGGAATTCGGAATCACTGTGACGTTCGCGCGCATCGCATTGCTTTGTTGTGTTGACACGTGAAGTGTATGGTTAGTTTGGATTAATTTGATTCAATTTAATACGATTCGATTATTGGATTACCCAATATCTATACACATTTTGGATTTCTTGATTGGGTGAGTAATGTACTCGTTAATTTATAATTTAGTTAGGTTATGTTTGTTTGTTTTTGCATTAGGTTTGTGTAAGGACGTACGAAGTGAGCGTGTCATTTCAGATTAAAAGAATTTAACTAAAACGCATAACTTGTTATATTATGCAGCTAGTGAAATTACAGTTGTCATTTTTTTTATTTGACTAATTTAATGATGACAATAATTTTGTAGTAATTTAATTTACCATCATGTACTTCTTATTTTTATTAAAGCTTAATCGAGAGTCAAACAGACTTATACCGAATAGAGCGACAGTATATTTTTACCCTACTGCGCAATTAGGGGTGTTATGATTTTCAAGCGCATGTATGTATGACACAAAAAACAAAATCTATTTTTAATTACTTGTAAAAATAAACAATGTTTTTGTTTCTTTACAGATAACTAACTATGCCTTCCAATAAAATAAAAAGTAAAATTTGGAATTATTTTAAGAAAATTGGTGACAAGGAGGCTATTTGCAATATATGCAACAAGAGTCTTAAAACTTCTGGAAATACAACAAATCTTCGAGGTCATTTAGAAAATGTACATTCCCAGCAATTGGAAGATATTGATGTACCCTGCAAGAAAAAAAAAGTTGGTAACATTACTAGTTACATGCACATAGATGAAGCAACTGCAAGTACCAGTAGTCATAATGTTGACCTTCCATTACAATCAAACATCGACGTCGACGTTAACCAACCATCGACCAGTTCAAGCAGTGTTAAAGATTTAGTATTACCTTCATCTCAAAAGTCAGTTGCTACTGTTGCTAGTACATCGTCAGACATTGTTATTGATTCTAAAAAAACTGCTCAGCCAAATGTAGATGATTTTATAAACAACATTAAGAGTATAAGTACAAAAGATGGTGCAAAATCAAAGAAAATAACTGAGGCCATCACGAATTTCATAATCATGGATAATAAACCATTTTCGACTGTTGAAGGTAAAGGTTTTCGACAACTGATGAAAGAAGTGTGTCCACTGTATAACGTGCCGAGTCGAGAGACAATTAAAACGAGAGTAGATGAAAAATATGAGACATTGAGTAATCTTTTTAAGATGTATATAAAAAATTCTGAAAGCTATTGCATCACATACGACATTTGGACGGAAACCATGCAAAATAAATCATTTATTGGTGTCACTATTCATTTTTTGGATAAGTCTCGACTTCTCAGTGGAACCTTAGGTGTTTTTGAGTTGACCGAAAGCCATACATCGCTTTACATTATTCAGAAACTTACCGATATTTTCACCGAGTGGAATGTTTCCATTGAAAAAGTTTCAGCTGTTATTACAGACAATGATAGCACTGTTATGAAGGCCAATCGGGAAATGTTTGGAGAAAAAAAAAAATTCCCTGTTTTGCTCATACAATTAATTTAGTCGTAACAAAATCCATTGATGAATCAAACAATTGTACTGAGTTAATAACCAAAGTTAGGGATATAGTTAAGTATATAAAAAGGAGCGTCAATGCAAGTGACGAATTACGGAAGAGACAGTTAGAGATGGGAGTAAAAGAAGGTCAATTAAAAAAAATGATACTCGATGTTCGCACAAGATGGAACTCTTGTTTTTATATGCTTCAACGGTTCATGGAATTGGTGTCCATTGTAGGATCAATACTTTTGACTCGACCTGAAGCTCCACCAATGGTCTCAAGCAGTGAACTGGATTGCATTAAAGAAATGATAGAATTACTATGCCCGTTTGAGAAATTGACAAAAGAGTTTTCTGGAGATAGTTACGTAACGGTAAGCAAAGTGATTCCGCTAGTTAGCTGTGTCCGTGAAGTACTAGAGAACATAAAACCAAAAAATGAAATAATACTTCAATTTAACAAGGAATTAAAGAAACAACTAGCTAGAAGATTTGATACCCTAGAGCATTCCTCAATCCTAGCTATCTCAACTACTCTTGACCCCAGATTCAATTTCATGCATTTTAAAGATCCAGTGGCCAAAAGTAAAGTATTTAATTACTTAAATAAATTTGTACGGGAATATAACAGCTCGCCTGGAGCTGCAACAAGAAGTGATACCTCTGATGAATCTGATAAAGATGATTCGGAATTTGACATTTGGAAATACCATAAGCAGCTGACACATAAAAACATGAAAAATAAATCATCTGCTACAACTATGCCACTTTCAGGCTCCATCAACGAAACCGAGGTCCAGATGTACCTGTCATCTCCTGTAACACCAATAAAGAGAGATGCCATTGAAATTTGGGAAGATATGAAATCTCTTTTTCCAAAACTTACAAAAGTCGCAATGATATACCTTCCAATCGTTGCCACGTCTGTCCCAAGTGAGCGGTTGTTCTCGGAAGCTGGAGCAACCATTACTCAACAAAGAAATAGGCTGTTAGGGTCTAGATTATCTAAGCTTCTTTTCCTTAACTCTGTGGCAAGACTATTAAATTCGAAATAAATATTATATAACATTCCATGTAATATAATGTTAACTACACAAAGATGATTCTGCTGCTGAAGCAGCTGTCATAACATCATGTCTAAGTTTGTTTACTTTAACTCTGTCTCAGAATTGTTACATTATTTAAAATAAATAACGTTTGTGTATTAAAATGTGTTTTAATGTAATAAAACGTGTTAATGCTAGTGTTAATGAAGCATCCTATTAAAAAAGTAAAACATCGGCAAAAACATCGATATATCGCCCATATCAACGATATTTTTGCATATCGATGTTTTTCATGCAAACATCGATGATTTAAAATATCGATGTTTTTCAGAACGATGTTGCATCCCTAGTCAGGATGCTCCTTTTTAAATGAAGAGTATAGATTTTTCATGGAGTCTAGTAAAAATCGCTTTTGCATTTTAACTTTTTTACAAGTTACAGTTTCTCGTTTTCCTGCTGTGGCTCGTGAAACATCGTCGCGAACAAAAAATCTTTTGATTGTCTCAATCAGCATATTTTTCTTCAAACCAGTTTGCTTTTGTTTTATCTGATCGATGCCCAAACTCTCACGAACAATAGCAGTCTTCATTTTTGACTTGGATAGACCTTCTACCTGAAAAATTCGTTTCAAAGCTCTCTTTTCCTTTGTAGTTTTTAAGCTTTTGTAATGATCTTTAATGGCATTAGATAACGTAGAATATTTACTTTCTTCAGAATCTTTTCTTGACTTTTTAGCCCTTTGGTATCTCTTTTTGTATTTATTACATTTCCTTGTAAGCTTTTCCAGTTCTTCCTGCAATTTTAAATTTTTTCTATACAACGCAGATCGGTCTCGTCGTATTTGTTGTCGGCCTCTGGACCTAGGTGAAACTGGAGTTCCAGAACGTGGGGTAGAAGCCGGTGTTATATCCATAATTTGTTGAGCAGATCTTTGACGTTCTCTTCGTTTCTTATTAGCAGTTTTCCATTTACGTTTAGCAGCTCTATGTTCTCGCTCTGTCATATCTTTCACAAGCTTTTTTGTTGCATGATATCTCTCAAGATGTTTCCTTTTAGCTTCAGCATTTTTTTCAGGATTCTGCTTTAATCTTAATCTATAGAGACGTTGCTTTTCTGCAGGTGACATGGCCATTTTTAACTGTAGATACTTTTATCTGAAAGAAATAAGCAAAAATGTTTATTTTGGTATAAAAAACTAATTTTCTAGCTCGCAGAAACAGCTGCGTTACCAAACCTACAACTGCGTTATTTTTTTTTAGTAACGCAGTGTAGCTGTAACGCAGTTGTAAATATTTAATTCTACAGTACTTGAGCATTAAATGTATAACATAAACGCAAATATTTTGACATTATCAAAACCTTTAACTGAATGAGTATTTCTATGATAAGTAATAACTCAAATATCGTAAATGATTTACCTTTCGGCAGCGGTAACTCAGCGGACGAACAATAAACACACGCACCTCTCCTCGCAACTGCGACGCGACTGACGCGGCTACCGCACTCCCCCCGCGCATCGGCTATCATTCGTTTAATGAATGACAACAGGCGAAATAAAATGGTGTATATTCAACTTTGGTAGTCTAATTTTAAGGTTAATTTTCATATGGCAACGCAAAGTAGTTACGACTTTGTTCTTTGTTGAGGACAATGATGAAAATATTTTTAAATTTATTACGCGGTTTAGAGAAAAAATACCTAATGGGGTAGCAATAAGGTTCAAAACTATTTTTTTTAATAAAAATATAATACGACAGCGCCGCCTAGGAGAAATTTTAAGAATTTTCATTATAAAACACAATACCGTGCTTGAGGACACTTATATTTAGTATGAAAAGCAACTGCGTTACTAAGAACGACAACGTTGTTACCAAAATTTAAGTATTAAAAATTAACATTTTTGGTTGTATCTTGTTTTAGTTTACCGTGAAATAGTGCTTTAATTGTAAATTGATTCAGGTTTTTGATAAAATGTTTTAATTCCGTCATAAAACAATTAATTCTTCCGAAGAGACCGCTTTTTAGGCATCAAATAGTAATTTGGCCCAGGTACCTGCCCCTTGCCCTTGCTTTCGTTATAATTTGCTTTTGCTTGGCATGGCATTCGTCTGTAGCTAACCATAAAACAATAAAAGAAAATGATTCGGGAAATACCTACCTTTGAAAGGTACAATGTACATTTCGAGCCCCCATTGCCGTAGGTAAGTTTCAAGAGGATCTGGGCTCGGCCATGGCTCTCTCCCGCGAGTTCGCTAATAGTTTAAAATACATAAAACACAACACGTATTTTCTTTCGATGTTAAAACAAAACAAACAAATTAAAACGGAGACAGTGTGCCCAGGCGGAAGCGGCAAAATGAACAGGAATGAACGCACGCGTCGTCGTAGTCGTAGGTTAGGTACTCGTCGTCGATCGCACGCCACCTAGTTCGACATTGCGTAAATACATAAAATCAAAATACGGCTATCACACGATAACGTTATCTCTAAAGCAACAGTAGCCACGTGTCCAGTTTTATTAAAAAAAGACGCAATCATCCGCTTAGATGCACTTTTCACGCGTGCCACTTTGGTTGGTTTCGGCTCATCTTGAAAGACCCACACGCTCGATTGCTGCTTTGTTTTGGGATCGTAGCAATAAATCCATGTTTCGTCACCTGTTACTATGTCCCACACCAAATTTGACGCACGACCACGCTTGAATTCTGCAAACCAGCTATAAACAGTTGTCTTGCATGGTGCTTCATTGCCAAAAGCTGTT
Source organism: Elegia similella (assembly GCA_947532085.1). NCBI lineage: Eukaryota > Metazoa > Arthropoda > Insecta > Lepidoptera > Pyralidae > Elegia > Elegia similella. The sequence continues at coordinate 3,749,455 of OX383950.1, read as the reverse complement.
TCAAGCCGAGCGATGCTCTGTTGAGCTGTCAAATTACACTTAGAATCGTAGAAAATCATACTACGAAAATTTTCCCGAGTTAAATCCATGTTGATGCAGACACACAATTTTTTAAATGGCGCCACAAGGTTAAAACAAAAGACAGTCAAATGAAACAAACTGCATTCTACAGCCAAAGAGTTCTATTTTCAAATATTGCAATAAATTTTTAAATATTGTTTATGTAAGTGCCCAGTTCCGGAAACTTACAGTGCGCCCTATGTAGTAGCTATATGATTATGTAGTTTTTAACAATAAAAATTGTTTGATAGTAAAGCATGTGCCTGTAGTGATGAATAGTCTAAGAATTAGCATAAATTAAGTTAAATACTTTCGTAAGACGTTACCGTTCTGATTTTTTGTTTTCATTATGGTTATTCAAAACTAAAACTAATATTAATCGAACTGAAAATAACGAAACCAGTTTTGTGACTTGTAAATACAGCACTTTCAATATTTCAAATTAAGTTTGTTGACAACTAACTAAATTAAGGTTAAAAAGGCAATTACTGAAATAGTTTTGCTATTTTTTTTCAGTGTATACAAATCTTTATCCTTTTCTGGGTCCGGAATCTCAGCGCTTATTATGTCATCTATTTGATTGGGACGCAATTTTTCTTTCTACCCAAAAATAATATGTAAGCCACGTTTTTGTCATTCAATCGAATACATGTGGCACTGGACGTCACCAAATATTTTTCCTTTTAAAATAATATTCATTATTTTTTGAATCTTTAAACGGAAAACACGGGTAACTAAGTCATATTTGTCGGATGCGCTTTTCCGGGGCATAAGTTGTTTATGTATTTCCTTCCATTTCGAATTACAGGTACATAGGTTTTTATAGTCACTTCAAAATACGTTGCGGCTTTCGTATGATTGACTATTTTTATTTAAGATATAAATAAAACGTAATGTATTTAGAAGTGACTATCAAAACGTTTTACACTGAGTTAGTAAATAGGCCGGCAGGTCTGCCGTAAGTGCGCATATAGACAAAAGCATCCTGTGTGTATTCATGCAGGTAACGGGGGCTATTCACAAAAGTAGACGGGAGAGTAACTATTTTTGAGACAATTTACTTTGCGTGCTTCCGCTCCCAGTTAGTTCATGCAAACTATTGCTGGCCAGCGCCCTTTAACCTTTACGTTAATGGGCTGCACCTACTTTGTAATGAAACATCTGTTGTATAGGGGTAAGTTTTTATTCATTTTTGTATTTGTTAATATTTTTTTTTTTTTTTTATGGATTGCATCTCATAATTGTATCCATGTTAAATGCTGTTATTAAAACGTAGTCTTCGTTTTATAGTTTCTTGTTAAATTGAAATGTAAATGTCCGCTTGTCGATAGCGTCTTCAGCTTCTGGGAGAGTTACATACAATTCTATGGCATAATTAGATGCAGTATATAATCTGCAGTTTTCAAAACAGAATGTCTGTTTTTATATTTTACATCTGTAGCCATTGGTTGTCCTGCTGCTAGTTTCTTCCACTGTGCAAATTGATTTTCGGTGAGTTTACACTCGTCCATGAAGCAGGCGTTTGCATGTATTAAGCTGCAAAAGTTGAATGAACTACCTGGTGTTAGTTCAGTTCTTCTTCTTCTTTTCGAGTCAAAATAGCTATATATATTTAATAAATGTTATATCAAGTTAGACCAGAATTTGGCCACTTCGACGGCGCGATCATTTGCCTTAATTAAGTCCTCTACAGTACAGAAAGTAGGACAGCTGGGGCAGTTCATTAGATGGTTCATCGTCTGAACAGCGCCGCAGCTGCACAGGTTGTTGTAGAGAAACCCCACCTGACCCGGTGGGGTTTCTAAAGTTAGTTCAGTTAATCTTTCAAAGTTGTACTGGAATTGTACTAATGATTCCATTATCATTGTTTTTCCAGTACTAGGGACCTTTAAAGAATAGATTGTATTTTTTTCTCGTAGTTCCATAGAAATGTTCGTGATTGTAGCAAATCTTATTGGTAAAATATCGTTGTGTACTAATATGTCCAGTAATTTATTATATCCTTGCTTATGTTGGTTTTTTCGTCTGCCAATGGATTTCGTTTTAATTGTAATTGTTTACATCTATGCGAAGTTCGGGTTCTTGAAATACCAAAATTTGAGATAGTGATTAGTGATGTGCCAAATCGGAAAAAACAAAACTCGATTTAACCCGAGTTAAAATCCATGTAACTCGAGTTAACTGGATGGACAAGTAAATGTTTTTTTGAGTTTTTTCCAAATTATTTCTCCTCAGCTTGGCATAACTACTTAAAAATTTGGAACCTCAGCTTGGCGATTCGTATACATCCCAAACTAAAGATTTTCTTTTAGGACCCAGCATTTTTCAAAAACATAACATACCGGCACTTTAAAGATAACCTCGAATCTGCATTTAATGACACTGGTATGTTTGTTATGAATGAATGAATATCAGTGAACGAAATGAATATAGCCTCACTCAAATGATCGGAAAACATCGCTCCATATCGGTTCCATTCGGTTTTCGAACTCGAGTTAGAGAGAATTCAACTCGAGTTGATTCGAGTTACGCCTAACTCGAGTTGACTCGAGTTAGATACTCGAGTTAACCGTCACTAAAATTAGTGATATTGCTGTTCGAAGCCATTCTGGGATTTTTTTATAAATTGCGCGGCAATCCCTTCACGTGTTTGACACAGAATTCGCGTTGCTTCTCGTTCGTTAAAAGCTCCTGTATTGCTTAGTAGTAGAACCAGTTCGTTATTACTTTCACAAAACGTTCTAAATCGTCCCGATTTAGGGATTTCGAGGTTGAGATGTGTTCTTTGTTGTACATTAGTCTGTATTTGACCTTGTTCAGACTCCATTCGTCCATGACTTTCGTCATCAGGTAAAATTTCATAGGTCTCGCTATTGTTTGCCACCATTCCTTGGTTAATTTTATGCAGTGTTGCGCCTTGTTGCCCAGGTAATCTCCTCCAGGTATTTCTCCTCGAGGTATTTGGAGTCTGTGTAGAAGCGTTGTCTTCGTTTTGCTTGTTCGCATCCGTAATTCCCATTTTTACAGCGCAAAGCTTCGATATCACTTTCGGTGAGAAATTGAGAATATTTCTAAATGTTTCACGATCACCGCCGGGAGATACATACTCAAGTAGACAAGGTGTTGACAGTTTTATGTTGGTGTTTTCTAATAATTTGCCCAAATCTTGAATGTTGTCCCCACGCTTTGTTGGTTGAAATATAGGTGATATTAAAGTGTAGTCTTGCTGTTCCACTATGCTTAGAGATGTACTGCCCAGGTGATCTCAAAGTACTGTGTAATCGATACTTTCTTTTTTTAATAATGTCACACTCGAATTCAGACTCTTCTAGTTCGGGATATTGTTCTGTTGTTGTCATTGTCGGTGTCGATGTCGATGGATTGGTTGAGTCCTCTCTCGGCACACTGGTTTTCCTTGATTTTCATCTCCTTCATAGCATTATTTTTCTTCAGCGCTTCCGCTTTATTTTTTCTTTTTATTGAGTTCGTTAAATCAAGTTTAAGGAGCAACAAAGTTAAAGTTATTGATTTAGTAGCTTTTCTCCACCGTGTTTTATTTTATATAATCCTGGTGTTGGACTTATTTGTTTCCAAGACAAAAAATCTGGATGTAGAAGATCTAGCAAATAAATCTTCATAAAATTGATCTGGCTCATTTTTCTCTTTCATTTTTCATTTTAAACAAGATCGAAATGTGTCGATAAATGAGGAATCACCTCAGGTGCACCCAAATATCACCTGGTCCCATTTGACTCAGTCCAAAGACGAGCTGTCAGAATTGTCGACGATCCCAATATTACAAACGGTATCGAGCCACTGAGTCAGAGAAGAGATTTTGCTTCTCTTTGCCTGTTTTATCGTGTGTATGATGGGTAGTGCTCCGAAGAATTGTTGGAATTGATGCCCACGGCCACTTTCCATCATCGCACCTCACGTCATCGGCAGGGAGTTCATCCCCACACCTTAGATCCTAAATAGTTGCGTACGTTACGCTTTGAAAAAAACTTTCTTCTACATTTTCCTTTTCTTTTCTTAATTTAAATGGAGCAAACCACTACGGTTACGGCTATACGAATTTTTTGGTTTTTTGATAATGATGGAGCCATAACTTTCGTTTGCTCGACACGTCTGCCTCTTGTCGCTCGTTGCTCGCATCTGATTCAGGACGTGCGATTCAGGACGATGTAATCAGTAGCTCCGACGATTGAATTTTTTGTCTTAAATCGGATCCTGAATTTAGGGTGATATAATACCCCCTTTACGTGTAATTAGTGATGGAGATTCACATTATTACTTGTATGTGTATGTCCATCTAAAATCAACTGGAGAGTCCGCAGTTGGCTTAGCGAATTGAAAGTGTTCGAACCACTTTGGAAAAGATCTGTCTGAATCCAGCCTGATGAGTGGCATGCGTGGATTGCACCATGTGGTGCCATCAAGTCCAGTTTGCGGGGAAAAATTATTAAAGGAGGAATAAATGAACCACTTGCACTCATGCATATTACAACACATGTTACAGTTAAACCTTCTGTTAGAGTTATAATAGTAGCTGATCTGTTTTTGCCCTTCAGGGCTGTATGCCTGGCTGACTGGTATTTCAGAGGCCCTGTCAAAATGTCGGAAATCACATTTCGACAGGACCCCTGAAATACCAGTCTCGTTGACGTTATATATCTTACTCGCCGCAAAGATGAATTTATTTATAGAATTCTCTTACAATGTGAAAAATATACATTTCGATGTCAAGCCCATTATTCCATTATTAAGTAACAGCTTGTAATAAATATTCAATGGTCGTATGAAAGCAACATCCGCTACTTGCAATCGAATGTGTCGTATGCGATGCGACACAAGATTACAACACCATGATTACTGGCTTCAATGATTACATCAAGGTTTTGAGTGTGAGATTTGTGTCCATCGGGACGTGTATCTCTTTGGATGCAGCACTAAAAATCACAAATCTTTTAAAAGATCTGTATTAATCCATCCCGAATCGCAGCATGCGCCCCAACAACCAACTTGTGCATTTGCCAACAACTCTGGAAGCATCCTTTTTCTGGGAAAAATAAGCATGGGTGGCATGGCATGTAGTTTCCAATCGCATTAAAGCATATTTCGACCGTAACTGTCTGTTCTCGATCTGCTGAAACTATGGCTGCAACCTCTTTTAGCGATTATTTTTTTCTTGGGTACTGAACTGTTGGTAACTGAAGAAGTTTTGATGAGAGAAAATTGTAAATATTTATCTTATGATGGTAAAGGCCTGACCTAGGTTGAGTTTGCCGTTTCCAAAGTATTTTCTTATCTCCATACCAGCTGCACAATAAACACGTATATTGCATTATTTACAACACTAGTAGAGCCAGCTGTTTTATCGGTGTAACTTGTTCCACTTATCGGCGTCGCAAGTATCACCTTGCCACCGCGGGCTGTGAGTGAGCGGGCTGCAGTAATTTGATGACGCAAATAGATTGTTTTGACTTAAGTTCATGTATATGTCTATCTATACGAGTAGATAACTTTATTTGGTATATATGTCATCTGATAATAAAAATGCGGTATCTCTGTATATGTTAATAAGCAGTATAAAAGGCAGTATACGGATATGTAGGTATAGTATATTGTACCCTGCACCACGTTGCAGAGGGATCGTCATAATCTGGTCTAACCCATAAATCTTGTTGCTTACGAGGGGTATTCTTAGAGATGTAAAGAACTCGAGCCTTTTGAGTCTTTAATTTTAGACTCGGCTGACAAATTGCACAGCTCGACTCGTTATACCAAGACCCCCAGACTCGAGCACTTAAGTCTAAATAAAGACACGAGCGCAACATGGCGCTCGAGTCTTGATTCGCGCTCGAGTCGTTTTACGCGACAAGTCGCGCTCAAGTTCTTTTCCATTTGGAGTTCTTTTATAAATAAACAGGAAATAAAATATGTAACTTTGTGAGATATAATAGTAAATTATTTTTGTAACGTCTAATATTCTTAGCTTTTGAAAATCCTGCTAATATTATAAATGCGAGAGTTCGTGAGTATGGATGGGTATATGAGAATGTTTGTTACTCTTTCACGAAAAAACTATTGGACGGATTTGGTTAAAACTTTACAGTAATATAGGTTATACGGCAGATTAATCTTTCCTATTAAAATAAAAGAGGTAAATATGACGAGAGAAAGAGTTTCTTCTCTGCAGTGGTCGGTTCCGAAACGCTAGTAGTCTGTAGCTTTTGCACATTAAGTAATAATATAAATATGACTAAATTAGATCCTTTAAAATGTTATTTGACGTGAAAAACTGCCTGCAAAGGCCTATTTTTTGAATAAAGGTTTTGATTTTTTTTTTGACAAAAATAAAATAATCATCATGAATCAATTATTTATTGTCTCCATTTTTATTCCAATAATAATAACCACAGAAGTAAAAACGTAAGTTAAGTAAAGACTCGTAAAATAACAAGCAATAAATATTGTTCCGTACCCACATAACAAATAAGTGTCGCGATTTTATCCCTCTTGAGGTACACAGAACATAATAATGCCATGCCTAAAGGCCACATTTAGCATGTTGCCACATAAACTAGGTATGTATTTTTAAATAAATCAACCTGGATACGCTCAAGACTCGATACGCTAGAGCTCTTTTTAAGACTGGAGTTCTTTTTGAGACGTGAGTTTCTTTTTAAGACTCGAGCTCTTTTTGAAATACGAGTCCTATTTTGGCGCTCGAGTCTTCGAAAAAGGACTGGAGCTCGGGTCGACTCATAGCTCTGAGTTTTGTTAGTACACCGAGTCTTGTAAAATTGAGCCGAGTCTATAGAATTAAGACTCAAAGACTCGAGTTCTTTACATCTCTAGGTATTCTGACTTCTATTATGTGATAACCTTTGCGCTCTTGCGTTTATCATTTTGTAAAGTTGTACAACGTTGTATTTATCGATAGGCAATGTAAGGTCTCTATGCAGTTTTCCTTGGATGATGCCGATCAGCTCCTCTAACTGTTCTAGTGGCAAACGATGCGGCTATGGTTGATGTCCATTAGCGTATTCAATTACAATTTCTTGTAGCAGCAAGTTGGAAATGATGCTGTTTACAGCGAGTATTGGATGTGGTTATATAAGCATTACTTCAGCGTCACAGGGCATGTTGCTGAACTCCATAGATATATATGCAAGATGCTCGTTAATTAAAGTGAACTGCGAGTTTTTGGTTCCCTCATTTCGATGTAGAATGTTATTACTGAGACTATTTTAATAAGTCTATTTTTTTATGAGATTCGGCAGATAATTTTCATTTTGCTTGTTCTTCTGGATATTGCTCGGCGACCTTTCGTCCAATACACCGAAGAGTGAATTGGCTATATAGCCAATACACTGTAATGATAAGTCCATTTTTCTGTCTTCTATTATTTTGATCTGTATCATAGAGTCGTGACCAGTCATTAAATCGTCTGTGTAATAGCGTTTCTCGTTAGCGTCTGCTAAATGGGTAATTCACAAGATTATCTCAGCTATTTGTCGTCAGGTTCGTATAGCTAGAGACGGCGTTGCATTAGTAACATATGCTGTATTTGTCAGATTAGACTTTTGCAGGAGATCTTGAGGTGACGCTCTCCAGATAATACTTTGTAGGGGTTGGTCACATTCCCGAACAAGGAACTCACTAAACATTTTCACTATGTCCGCTGGCACAACGTATTTGTAAGGTCTTCACTTTAAGATGAGAGCCTGGAGATCCTGTTGTAAGTTAGGCCCACATTCCATCAAATCATTTTAACTCTGTCCCGTACTAGTCCCGTATATTTTTTTGAGGAAGCATTAAAAACGACTTTTTAAGTTTAGTAGTCGTAGAGTCTATTATAAACACGCCGTGATGCGGTAGGTGGCATGTAGGCATATCGGTGACGTGATCAGCTCGGCGCATGTGAGTATATCCCGGACTAACCGCCTAAATTGAGCAGAACGTTTTGGTGGCCCATGTACCATTTAGGGCGTCGCTGGCTGCGGCAAGTCCGGCAATGGCATTTTAAGTCCAGCCATTGCCGTAAAAAAATGTAGCGGAACAAACGCGATGGTTGAAAGTAATGTCTGTTCACCACTCTGGATCGAATATCCAGGGAATATTCGCCGGTAAAAGACGGTACAACGACAATCAGTCAATGAAAATACCATGCACAAGTACTTACCACGTAGCGACAAATGCTTGCTGGCTTCCACAAACTAAACAGGGATCCAAGGATCAGATAGACGTCTCCCTATTGGCTTTTTGGACCGTAGCGTTCTCGTCGCTGATTGGCTGTTTACCGCAATATACAACATGACAGCTTTATTTTTTTTTAAATCGTGGATTATGCCTGGCAAAGGCGTAATTTTTTCAGACAGCCTGTTTTTTTTATTGCTGGTGGGTGATACTTGGCAAACGAAAATATATCAAACATCTTTTTCCAACCAAAATACTAGCCCACTTACCCACTATTGGGTAGACGACAGGACATTTTATCGGCAAAGTAAAATTATAGGGGATAAATAAAACAAAAGATAATTTATTTATGGAATGATTTATTTTTTAACTTTTTCTTATATTTTACAAAAGCTTTATTTTGCATAGGAGGTAATTTTGATTTGCTTAATTAACCTAAGTCCGTGCCTTTCAGAATCCTATTGATGATGTTGCACCAGTTGAAAACCATTAATCGAATAGAAATATTTTAAAACAATCTGGTATCAGGCAGCCTTCATTCTCACACTTGAGGAAATCGAATGGATTCTTGGATTTTATTCTATTTGTTTAGTGATATTTTCCTTGTGTCCATTGTATTCCAAGTATCCGTTTGTTTCCTTGACTATTACACACTTAGACACAAAGAAAAAACGTCCTGTCGTAAATGCACGTATTCAGTAAAACGTCCTTTATGTCGATCTTGCCATGTGAAATATTTTGCACAACCCTTTTGTTTGGTTCCTCCGTGTGAAGTTTAACTAATAGCGTAGCTTAGGCGGTAGCTGGTATTCTATGATTGTCTGGAATTCTAGTACTTCAATGAATGAATTGTGCAACAGAAAATTCAATATAGAAAACGATGGATGAAAGTCTTTGGAAGCTTAAAGTAATTGCTTTGTTTTTTGTTAAAGACGTAACATATCACTGACCTGTTTAGTTGAAAATGTGTTTAACACGTGACGTACAACAAGTAAAATGTCAATCTTTACAGGATCATGTATAAAAACATTTTTCTTGTAGAATCATTGATCTCAAATACTTGTCTATTCTGATCAAGTATCTGTTTTCACTATATTTAAATATACATTTTAACATAACAATATACTTCATATTAAAAGGAGCTCCTAAAAAAAGGCTTGATTAGAAAAGCTCAAAACATTTCGGGCAGGTCGTATCTGTTCTACTGCCACTATTGGTTCTTGGTCTTTAGTTTCGCTATCAGCCATCGCACGTTAACCATCTGCTGTCTTACGATTGTTGCCAGGTCTTTCTGGTTCATCATCAACATCTGTAGGCTCAACACCAGCTTTAACTGGTTTAATTTTTGTTTAACGATGGGGCGGTTAAGTTTCTGTGAACGGACTGGGTTCATGAATTGCGCCTTTCTTTTAGAAATCTCTGGGTATCTTTTAAGGAACATTTTTAGCTAGTTTTTGCCAGCAATACCAGACTGTTCATTGAAATAAAAGCCTGTCTTCTAATAAGCCTCGGTGTTAAAGGCATTAGCAAATGTTATTATTCTATTAACGAAATAATTTTCTTGGTATTTACTTAGTACAGAACTCCTACCTAGTTTTGTAGGTTCTCCTGTGCTTTAATTGTTTCTTAATGTACGCCGTGGAATCCCGTGCTGATCTGCTGCAGCACGTTGAGATAGCTGGCCGCGCTCAACTGCAGCCATAGCTGCTTGCAGGGTGTCGTCTGACCATTGCGCGCGCTTTGGTGGTATTTTCAAACCAGTCTGTAACAAAAGGCCCAACGTCAAAATCGGTCGGCCGTATTAGCACTCAAGCCTACATTCATCAAATAATATTAAAGAAAGTGAAGTTAAAACTCATAAACTGATATAGCAAATTAGAATGTGCACTCACTGCTACAAACACATTATTATATAAAACAATGAGAAAAATATACTAAAATTATATTTTTTCCCCATTGAATTTGCAACGTAACCTCAACTGCGGAAGAGATAGAGCTTGCTACTGGCGAATACGAGCGCGTGATGGACTGCGGCGTTATCAACCGTACAAGATATAACTTGTTCTATAAGCGCATAATTTAAACGCCAAAGAAACATTTTTAGGCGTAATACGAACTTTGGGGTTTGTACCCCGGTTGTTGACCCCGGGACCTGATTGCCACCAGTACTTGTGAAAAATTGCTTATTACAAAAGTTTTTGCGATTCTGTCCGTTACATTGTCAATGATCCCGTCCAAATCCATAATTTTGTCTTCCACTTTTATTACATGGTCTATGCACTTTTTCCACGCCGCCGCATTAATTCTTGATATGGCTTCGTCTAATAGTCAGTTCACGTCTGCAAATTTAAATGTGTTGAATTATTACGAGCTACATATGTTGGGACTTGGGCCCATATTAATTCTATAGGATTGAGCTCGCGATGATATGGAGGAAGTCGTAAAACATGGACATTTTTAAACTATGAAAGGTTTTGCGATACAATCTGGTAATTGTCAATGATCCTATCCAAATTCACCACTTTTGTTACATGGTCTATGCACTTTTTCCACTCTGCCGCATCAATTCTTGATATGGCTTCGTCTAACAGCCGGTTCAGGTCTGCAAATTTAAAAGTTGTATTATCGCGCGCTACATATGTTTTGACTTGATACTAATTCTGCAGAATTGAGCTCACAATGATATAGAGGAAGATGAAAAACATGGTCAATTTTAGAGGTTGCAAGTTTGTCTATGTATTTTTTGTTGATTTCGTCCTTATTTATTTTTCCAATAAGCTGGGCTTCCTTTTCTTTAGGATCATTTAAGGTATTATTTTTCCCGCAGCCAAGCAATTCGAACGTCTGCTAAATGTGAGATAAAGGCAGGATGATATGCAGTATCATCCTTTTGCCTCCAATAATATGGCGCATTATCAATTACAATTAAGGTACTTGGATCCACTTTCTCCAAAACTCTCTTGAACCTGTAAATAAATAATAATGATTATAATTGATGCTGTTACTCCTCGTCATCGGGTGATATGAAATCTCCTTCACCATATTCCAATGCGGGATCAACGTCGTCATCTTCCGACACCAGTTTGACATCAACTGATTTTCAGGATGATATCGTGTATCATCACTTATCGAAAATCAGTGAAGAAAATTTCCGGATGACATCACGTTTATAATTTACTTCTAGCGGAGCTGCGAATTACAGAGCCCAGCACATAAGTTGAACCAAAATGGCGATCGTCGGCGCAGGTATGATAGCGGACAAAATTGTTAATACGAATTATTAGCGGTATACCGCGAAATTTAAAAAAACTAATAAAATTTACTATATTTTAACTTAAAAAATAATACTAACTAACAACTAGAACTAGTATAACTGTATAATATGTACACTAAAAAAAAGTTATCTATAAATAAAAAATGTCACGCAGATCATTGCCTTCCGGTAGGGTGCCTAAAAGGCTGGCCGCATTGCCACGTTGGATGGCAATGCTAATGCGTTGTGCAAAAAAATTGCCAGCCCCTTGGTCACCAGATACCTTGACCAGTCGCTTATTTATGGTTTTAAATAATTTATGAGCTGAAGGGTCCCACGGACCCATAGTCTTCACCCCAAACGGCTCAAATACAGGGTGGGCCAGAATAAAATTTACTTTTGAAACATATATAAAAAAAGACTGGTAAGACTTAAAGAGTTTATTTAAAAAGTTATTTAATCTAACATTAATTTAATTTAAGTCTTAAAAATTACGTCATCTAGGTGTGCCCCATCTCGCCGCGAGCACTCTTCTAAGCGGATCTTAAGATTATCAAATACGCGCCGACACGTTGCTGTGGATATAGCCGCCATTTCCGCTCGGATGTTCTCTTTTAAGGCAGTAATTGTCCTCGGTTTATTGGAGTAGACTTTATTTTTGAGGAATCCCCACAAAAAGAAATCTAGTGGAGACAAGTCTGGGCTTCGTGGTGGCCACTCGATGTTACCTCTCTTTGAGATGACTTTACCGGGGAACATCTCACGTACGACCTCCATGCTGGCATTAGAAGTATGGCAGGTGGCCCCATCCTGCTGGAACCAGGTCTGGGAGTTGTACTCTTGTAGCCCAGCAAGGGTAGGCCTTAAAAACTCTTGAAGCATTTCCACATAACGGTCTGTATTAACTGTTACTGCGTGACCACGAGAATTTTCAAAAAAATAAGGTCCTATCAGCCCTTTGGCAGAAATGGCAGCCCAAACAGTCACTTTCTGACAGTGGAGTGGCTTTTGATGCTTGAGCGAAGGTTGTTCAGCACTCCAGAAACGGCAATTTTGTTTATTGACGAATCCGTTTAGGTGAAAGTGGGCTTCATCCGAGAAAAGAATGTTTCCGAAGTTGGAAAATCGCTCTAACATCGAGATGGAAAATGCCGCCCTTTTTGTAAGGTCATCATGGGTAAGTTCTTGGACCAACTGGATCTTGTAAGGGTGAAGCTTTAAATCAAATTTCAAAATTCGCCTTAAAGTGCTTCGTGAAATCCCCAAAGTCGACGAACGTCGCCGCGTAGAGAGTTCTGCATTTTCTTCAACTGATTGATTAACTTCCTGAATTACTTGCTCCGTACGTGACGTACGAGAGCGACCTTGACGTCTCATTGGTAGCGTCGAACCAGTTTCTTGGAACCTCTTTAGCCATTGTTTGAGTAATTGAGTACTAGGACATTGCTTGATACTCCGTAATTTGAATTGAACTCTAAACATACGCCGCACAATAACGTAAGAATTACCATTTTCGTAAAACGCCCGAATAGCGAACGCGCGATGCTCTCCCGTGAAATGACTCATGACGACTAAAATTGTGAGAGACGCGTGACCCGTTGACACCCCGCGCACCCCGCTACCCGCCGCGGTCATCGATCTATTTGCCAAGAAAAAGTAAACTTTATTCTGGCCCACCCTGTATGTAGCCATTGCCAAGGCATGCATATTTGTGACGTTTGAGGGACACTGCGGTGGCCGCAGCTGCGCCAGCCTTGGAACTAGTGCCATGGAGGTGGAAAAGCGCGAGTGTGTCAACACACGTGGCGTCCCACACTAATGGCCTCCCCAATCTCCAGGGCACAAGAATCATGCCATCTGGTCTCTTGCCATCATCTCGCGCCAGGCCATTTGGTTCCAAAACAGCTGGTAGCTCGATGGTGAAAAGAGCACGGTGGATAATGTTGTTCAGGTTCGCATGGCGAGCTATGCGGCCAGCGCTCCTGGAGCATGAAAGTCCGTGGTGTCCAAACTGGTCGACAGCATCACCGCAGAGGCAATGATGCGGGACATTAGTGACGGCTTCTAAACGTAGACACGTCTCGCTAAGCGGAAGGTGTGGTCATCTAGGAATGTACCCAGGTTATAAGACGGTAAAGCCTGCAACCATAAACCAGAGTCCCACTCAGCAGTTGCAAGGAGACGAGCGCACTCAGCAGGGTTGCTGTCAGAAGATTGGAGGAGATTACTCTGAACAACTTTGCTTAACGGCTCGTCCCTCTGCCTCTGTGAAGAAGGAATGTCGGGAAATTTTGAATTTAGACTTACCTCTGACCATACTATTTTGGCCTCCACCACAAAGGGAATTTCATAGGTAGGTTGTTTAAGGATATTTTTAAATAGGTTTTCTACGCTATGAACAGAGGACAAAAAAGCAGGAAAGGCAACACTGGAGATTTTGCGTAGTTACTATATGCATTAATGAGAATAGCGCGAACATACCGTTTTTCTCCAGACGTTACGACCAGGTTGCACCGGCCGTGGTCACGGTATCTTCATCCCCGGCATATTGCTTTTTCTCCAACTACCGTCACACACTACACTAACAATGTCCCTATTACGTATGGCAACCGATGCTTGATTTTTATCCGACTGGCCACCAAATATTAATTGTGTTTTTGTAACCACTGGATTCCACGCTGGTGATAACTTAAGGTCATCCTCTCTGTTGAGATTGTTTGGGTGTTTTTTTTTTAATTTCAATTGCCTTTTCTTAAAATGTTCCGAAAGATTTATTTAGAAAATAGGCCTAATCACTGTCACTCATTGGTATTGACCTTCCATAACATTTCTTGGTAAAATAAGACTGGAACTTGGACCAGGTGTTGCGTATTTATCTGAGTCAGTTGAGATATCCGATTCCGATGTATGGGTGTCAGTGTCACTATCTTCTAATGTAAATTCGTCGGCCATTTCATCGATGATATGGTCACTTTTGGAGTATGAATCTTCTAAGTTTTTTCCATTCATTTGGTCCCATCATGTTTACCTTTTCTCTGGTCAAGTCCATTAATATCGTTACGTTCCACCTCATATTTTTCTTGGCAACATAGAATTTTATAGCTGCCCAAGCCATTTCAATAGGGTTCAAGTCGGGGTGATAAAGTGGCAGTCGAAGCACGTCATCATAACCAGAATCTTGAAAAATGTCATCAATGCTAAATTTTTTAAATCTTTCTTTATATGGTATACCCCTTTCTGATAGCCAAGCCTCCATAACGCTTTTTCTCTCACTTGAATTATGTACTTCAGACTGATTGCTAAACCCAGTAAATGTTTACAGGTATAATGTAAGAATGTAGGCCAGTGACACTTACCGGTTAATCAATTATCATTGTTATTTTTTGTTATTTTTCTGTTTAATTTATTTTTTTATTCAAATTTGGATATCATGTATCTCTTTTTGTTTGGTGGTTTTCTTATCATTACTTCCCATTTACTTTGGTGCTTTTGACAGACTTTAAGTTGGGCCAATATTTTTGTATGAGGTTAGCAGTCAATACGCTTGCGTAACTTATTGTTTTTTTTATTATTAGAGATACAAGGTTGCGGTATTTCCACACCAAAACATCAACGTCTCTACTCGTGCACCCATGAACACTCCCTAGTGTGGATTTAACCAAGGATTTGAGTTGCGTGGGCACATATTGCCTATTTAGGCGAATAGTTCCCACGCAATCAAATCCTTGGCTTTTTAACAGACGAGCTAATACAGGCGAATTGTAAAAATTGACCATAAAAATGGTGTGTCCCTTGTTCTCCAACCCCTGAAGGAGTTGAAGAACAAGGGACGTAATGTAGCCGTATTCTTCGTCGCCATCCTCGCGACCGGCGTGTATCTTGAACGCCAAAAATACCCCGAATTTGAGTCGCACACCTCGTAGGTTTTAACACCCTTTGTAGCAGCCTTATTTTTAATGAATTGGTTGATAGTCAGCCAACCTTTCCACTGAGTCAAGGACTCATCAAGTGCGACGCACTGCCCCAATTGGTAAACAGCTTGAAATTTTTCATTCAAGTGTTTCACAATTGGGGCAATTTTGAAGATCCTTGACTTTGGATAGTTGGCTGATATCAACCTCTTCATTGTTAACAAAATGAAGCACAATACTCAGGGCGATACACCTATTATACGACATGTGCGCCCTAAAATTCGGGGTATCGAAAATGTCGTGATTGACCGACCAATAAATATTCCGTCAAGTCAGATTTTATTACAACACCGGTCGCGAGGATGACGGCGAAGAATACGTACAGTTCATCCACGTCGGTGTCCTTCCATGCCAATAATCTGCTCTGCCTGTCTAGTATTCCTAAGTTCATTTTCTTTAGGAGACATTGCTCCGCATACCTATTGGTCTCTTGAGCAATCGTGGACATTATCGACACGTCTCAATAGGACGTGAAGATGTCGTAAGGATTCACAGATGATCTTACAGGGCCCGAGGACCCTGTGAAAGTCTCACGACGGCTCAACGGATCAATAGGGGGTTGGGGCAATGTCTCCCAAACAAAATCAAAAAGATGGGGGCCATACATTGGCCCCGCAGAAGACCCGGGCGCCTCCGTTACCTCCGTTACCCGCGTCGTTGCCTCCGGTGCCTCCGGTGCCGATGACTGCGCCGCACCCTGCGCCTCCTGCGCGAAATCCTCGGCCACATCCAGCATGTCGAGGAATTCGCGGGTGGGGGCATCAAAAAGATGCTCATCCACGTCTTCGTCTTCGTCCGAGTCGTCACTGCCTAAAAATTAAATACGACAGTGAATGCTAATTCTGTAAGTTCATTGCGTTCTTACGTAACTAGTCACTGATTTACTATAATTAACAAGATCGACCAGCTTAGGGTCCACGTTATATGTCAAACTCCTCTTGGACCCTGGATTGACTCTGGAACTAAAAAAAATGGAATGTTACTGAATAGTTAAAACGAAAGCAATATAAAACATGTCTCTGGGAATTAAACTTACGTAGAAGACGTGGATGCCACGTTTGCCCCCCCCGCGCATGCTGGATGGGGTGGAGAATTCCACTTGTAGGAACCTGCAACAAAATTTGATACATTGTAATTGTGTAAATGCTACAGGTAGACTAATAACTACTAAACTATATTACTTACTGCGAGGGCGACGGCGTTGGCACCGGAGAACCGGAAACCGGAACGGAAAATCTAAAATAAATTTGACACATTATCAAAAAGTTTATAACTGACAAGTGAATAAAAATGCGACTGTTTTTAACGAACCTCGATGGGATAGATGCTCTCTCCTCCGTTAGTCGGGCTTCGCCTTCGACAAAGCTGAAACAAATTTGACATATTAAATGCTTTGATGAAAATGGTGTAAGCAACAAATAAATTTTATATATCTATATTATTTACCCTGCAGGTGAAGGCGCCGCGGCAGGCGGCGATGGTGAGTTTCGCCAGTGGCTTGATCTAAAACAAAACACGGGATTAAAACACCAATGGTTTACCTAAAAAAGTAAAACACGTGACCTTCAATGGCCATATACCATACCATATGTTGACGTTAATACACTTACCCCGGAAGTGGTTGGTCTTCGGGGCCGGAGGGGACCCACACCCGCCTCTTCTTAATATGTAGGGGCTGCTCAAGGGCCACCCCGGGAGCGACAGTTACATCCTCTTCGGATATAACTCCGATAAAACTGAAATAGATAAATTGAATGGAGAATTACTTTTTGCGTAGATCATGATAAAACATATATTACAGTAAAAAAAAACTGCTAACAACGCCAAAATAATGATAGAATTAGATAACCTGAAACCTCATTTTAGTTGAATTAATTGATAAAAATATAGATACCTCCCGGGTTGGCCACCTTCGCCCCCAGCAGCCCCTCTTCCCCTGCCAGCCCCTCTTCCCCTGACCACCCCCCGGCTTCTCCCCCTTCTTCCAGCTGCTGCAGCAGCCCTGCTGCCCCCTGGCTCGCCAGCAGCAGCAGCAGCAGCAGCAGATACGGTTTTACGACCTCTAAAAAAAAATGGGTCAAATACAGATACGTCAAACTTATAAAACCCCTCTTTTTCGTCGGGGGTTAAAAAATATTACACACATTCGATTTACCTAACAAACAAAAAAAATTGCATCAAAATCGGTACCTCCGTTTCGGCCCTACAGATACGTCATACGATTTGCCTAAAAAACAAAAAAAATGCATCAAAATCGGTACATCCGTTTCGGCCCTACAGATACGTCATACGATTTACCTAACAAACAAAAAAATTGCATCAAAATTGGTTCATCCGTTTCGGCCCTACAGGTACGTCATACGATTTGCCTAAAAAACAAAAAAATTGCATCAAAATCGGTACATCCGTTTCGGCCTTACAGATACGTCATACGATTTACCTAACAAACAAAAAAAATTGCATCAAAATCGGTGCATCCGTTTCGGACCTACAGGTACGTGAAACTTGTAAAACCTCGTTCTTCATCGAGTGTTAAAAAAATAACATCTAAAAAATATTGATTAAAAAATGACCTAATGCCGTATCTATATCATTGTAACATCATAAAAATAACCTTGACATTAGACGCCATATTGTTTTCTTTGCCGGTATTTTTTCACTTTTGATGTTATTTTTATGAAATAATACAAAATTATTTAGCTACCGCAGCTACTTGTTATTGTATATTGTAAAACATTAAATTACTCACGTAAATAAACAAAAAGATTACAGAAAATGATGAATTACGCAATATAATTATAGTACTTTCGATCACATTGCCCGCCATTTGGTAACAAATATTTTGATAAAAATGGACCTAATCGAAACTAACACGTAAAAATTAAATAAATTATAGTTGCAAATCAAAGCTGACTTACCTGGGCATGATAACCAATAAATGTTTATTAAATTAAGGCACTTATTGTCGCACATACCGCACTTCAACGACAGGACTCCGTACTGAATTATACTTCCGGCCGTAAGGCGACTTTGACGTTTGTTATTTTTAAATTTTTCTACGGCGCAGGCACAGGAATCACTTTTAAATAGACAAACTAACTGGCCGCCTTGCAACGCAACTTTCATACCGAAAAACGGCGCCGTCGCTGCACAATGTGGATTTTAAAAAACGCGGGAAACCGGGTTTAGAACGTCCAACAACTTATTACCTTTTCATATATTGCCTCAAATTTAGATCTAAATTATTGCTGAAATGTTTCGAAATTATTTATTATTTTGATTCAAAGTTTCACCATCCCACGAATCCTCATTGTCGGCCATGTACTTAAATAAATCGATTAATTCGGAAAGAGAGTTAAAAATTACATTCACTGTGCGTGAGTGCTATGTCCATCGTGTTTCGGCGACATGAGGTAGTTTTTTCATATGAGCAGATGTTTTAAAATAAGCTAGTCTTTTGGTGCTTGTATGGAAAAAAGTGGCAATACTTTTAATCAACTGAAAAAACTGTTTAGTTTCAGGAATGCGTTCATATGATTTAGAAAGTACTAAATTTAAAACATCCCCGGAGCACCACACAAATAACGAGTGAGGACATTTTTGGCGAACGAATGATTGGACTTCGTTTAGCTCCGAAGACAAAACAGTTGCGCCGTCATATGTCTGGGCCACTAACTTTAATAAACAATTGAAATCTGACAAGGTCTGTTATATAATATCAAAAAGCTTTAGCGGTGCTATCAGAACTGACATCGATGTACTTTATGAACCAATCAACGATTTCGGAATCGTGAAAATATCTTAATATTAATACTAATTGTTCGCGACCGCTCACGTCAGGGGTTTCGTCGACCATAACCGCAATATAGTCAGTATCAGCTATTTGTTGTTTTATAGTTGCGGTCATTAAAGAAAAAACACTAGAAATTAAATCATTTTGAACCCGGTTTGATAACCCTGAGAAGGACGTAGTACAATTTTGTAAATGATTTTCTAAAATACCGTCGTATTTTGCGAGTAAATCAACAATTGACCATATGACAAAAAATTTGATGACCTTTTTTATTTGTTTTTCAAATAGACAGCGAAAAAAGGGAGGACCCGTATTTTTCAGATTTTTGAAATATTGCGTAATTATTAAAATAAAAATGTTTAAAAAAAAAAAAAATAATTTGCCGGAAGTGACGTACCCATAAAGATGTATGTACTGTAGGATAGCCACAAATGTGTGTATTTAGGCAAAATTATACCAAGCACTATTTAAATTGCGTGAACAATACACTAGCTAGTCTTAAGATTTTTCAATAACCAAGCATCAAGAATATGAGACATTAAATAAAAATAAAATAATGTACTTACAATGTTTATTCGTCGGCTGCACAAAGTAGACTGATCGCTCACAATGATTGCGACACATTTAATAAAAGAATGAATGAACGAATGAATATCGAATGTTTTGAACAGTTAACATAATTATGGAAGTCATAACAACAACTAATTAATTATGCGATCAGTCACAATTATTCTAATACACATTTTACATATCTTTATTTATTATATTTATATATCTATATTTATATTTATAAGTAGTTTTTATAAGTGTTTCTAACAGTCGGCCGTCCTAATTATGGCGCGACCTCGGGCCATGTAGATATATAAGATATAAAAGAATTAAATATCTAAGTAATAAATCTTAATTTAGAAACACTTAAAAATAATATATAACAATTATTCCTTATCACAAGTACAATTTTATTATATTTAATATGATCATTAATAATATTTAATATAATTTTATTATAATTATTACAATTGAATAGGTGTTTTAATAAATAGGTAATACATACATCAGCTTATAATTCGATGTCAACTGAATAAGCAGGCTTATATTATTCATTAAGGTAACAGGCCCCCTTGCGTCCTGAATACCATGGCAACAGGTCCCAATTGTCCTGAATACCTGAGCAACAGGTCCCACTTGTCCTGAATACCCGGGCAACAGGCCCCGTGTCCTGAATACCACTATATCCAAATAGGCAACAGGCCCCAATTGTCCTGAATACCTGAGCAACAGGCCCCATACGTCCTGAATACCCAGGCAACAGGCCCCGTGTCCTGAATACCATTTAACTCGAGAAGGCAACAGGCCCCATTCGTCCTGAATACCGTTACATTAGGATGGGCACCAGGCCCCAACTGTCCTGAATACCAAGGCAACAGGCCCCCTTTTGTCCTGAATACCTGGGCAAGAGGCCCCATATCATCATCATTACAACATTACGATTTAGGAAATTAAATCATTGATTTATTTATTGTGTGTAAATTATTATATCAGTAATCAAAACACATATGAGCAATAATTTCAAAACAATTATCAATTTAAGGTGTTGTAGTCTTACACGTAAAGTCTATGTACTGCAGTCACTATGTTCGTCGGACTCATCAGAGGACCCGTCGTGTGGTCTTTTAAAGTTAAGCCATGGTTTTATTTTATCGATAGCCACGACAGCAGTGTAGCGTCTATTCCCCTTTCGTGACAACGGGGTGTCTTCGATTTCATAACGATCGTAGTCATAAATGTTAACTATTCTGTAAGGACCCTGAAATTTAGGAATTAGTTTCCTACTTTGACCGGTAGCTGGCACTTGTTTTTCTACACTCACTAAGTCACCTATACTATATTTTCTGGGACCACACCGTTTCTCGTCGTATGTCAATTTTTGTAATTTTTGGTTATTTAACACGTGACTACTAATGCCGTCCCTAATTTCGTCGCGAGTTTCGGGGGCAGAGCCGCCATTCACGTCTTCAGATATCTCGGCCAGTATTCTACTTTCAGTAGGCCCATTTAGCCTTGTTCCAAACAGTGCTTGTGAGGGTGTGCAATTAATGCCTTTGTTAAGCGTGTTGTTCAAACCCCATTGCACATCAGGCAAGTGTTCATCCCATTTGCTATCAGCAGTGCCTACGCACTTGGCGGTAAGGGATTCTAAAATGCTCCTGTTGTACCTTTCCACCTGCCCGTTGGCTCTGGGAGTTGAAACTGCATTTAAAACATGCTTTATCCCCTTTTCTTTTAAAAAGGCTTCAAAGGTATCACTAGTGAAAGAAGTGCCTCTATCAGAAATAATACGTCGAGGCACGCCAAATACTGCAAAATATTCGCGAAGAACCTGAATTGAAGTGCGTGACTTAGTGCTTTTTACAGGCTTTAGGTAAATATAACGAGTGTAAGCGTCGATCAAGACCAAAACATGCATATTGCCCCTTTTACTTCGTACAAATGGACCAAGATGGTCCATATGCACTGTGTCGAAAGGTATTTCGATCTTTTCGATCGGATGGAGAAATCCTTGACGCTTACCTCCTGGAGTTTTCGCATAAGCACACTCCAAGCAAGATTTAACATACTTGGTGATGAACTTACGCATTTTACTAAACCAGTATGTTGACCGAATCTTATCTAAGGTTTTTTCTACGGAGAAATGACCGATGTCATCATGATTTTGTTTGACTATCTGCCAACGAGCCCCCTTAGGTACGACCCACCTATCTCCGTTACTTGTAATTCTAAACAACCTACCGTTTTTTACCTTATAATTTGACTTAGTCTCAATTTTATCGTCTAACTCAGGATCACTTAAAATGTTAATAATTTTTTGTATCTCGTCATCTGCCTTTTGTACGGTCAGTAACCAGTCGTTTGTGTCTACATTAAGAACGTTGAATTTAGGGGTAGGTGTGTCGGGTATAGGGTTGCGGCTGAGTGCGTCAACGTGAGACATGGAGCGGCCTGGACGATATTCTATACTAAAATTGTACTCCTGCATTTGTTCCCACCACCTAGCTACGCGAGGTATCATGTCCCTTTTCTGGAATGTAGCTCGAAGTGAATTACAGTCCGTAATTATCTTAAAAGGGACTCCTATCAGATACACCCGAAATTTGCGAAGTGCCGACACGACTGCAAGCGTCTCCAGGTCATAAGAAGAGTAATTTTGTTCCTCCGGGGTAGTTTGTCGACTAAAGTAAGCGACTGGCCGCAATCTTCCATCTTCACTCTTTTGGAGGAGGATACCCGCCAAACCTATCTTGCACGCATCTGTGTGGAGCTCGGTTTCCGCTCGTGGATTATAAAGAGCTAAGGTGGGTTTCTCAACAAGTGCATTTTGAAGAGATTTGAATGCATTTTCTTGTGCAGTACCCCAGCTCCACACAGCATTCTTTTTTAATAGTATGGTCAGCGGTTTTGCAATAATCGAGAAATTCGGTATGAATCGACGGAAGAAACTCGATAAGCCAAGAAACTGACGTAAAGTATGCAGATCATGAGGGACTGGGAACTTCTTTATGGCTTCAATTTTACGTGTTCCAGGTTTAATCCCAGCCGATGAGACCTCAAAACCTAAATAATCTACATTCTGACTAAAGAAAAGACACTTCGATAATTTCAATGTAAGACCTGCATTTAAAAATAACTTAAGTATTGTCTCTAGGCGTTCTAGCCCCTGGGAGACATCTTTAGCTGGTATTATTACATCATCCAAGTAGGCCAGCGCCTCTTTATGATGGGCTGGCCCGAGTACTTTATTCATAGTTCGTTGAAACGTGGCGGGTGCGTTTGCAAGTCCGAAGGCCATTCGATTAAATTCAAAATGGCCGTCCGGAGTGACGAAAGCGCTTTTATATTTGTCCGATTCTTTAATTGGGACCTGGTAATAGCCTGAGGCTAAGTCCAGGGTAGTATAGTATTTGTAGCCAGCCAAAGTATCCAGCTGATCATCGATGAGAGGCATGGGGAAATTTTCCTTCACTGTCTTCTTGTTTAAAGCCCTATAGTCGACACATAGCCGAAGTTCACCAGTCTTTTTTCTCACTAACACGATAGGGCTCGCATAAGGAGACACCGAAGGACGTATTATCTCGTTTTCCAATAACTCATTGATCATGTTCCTAACTGCCTCTTTCTCTCTAATGGCTAGCCTGTAGGGCCTGTAGACGACGGGGTCACTGTCGTTCAAATCTATGGTCATTTCGGTTACGGTGGTTTTACCCAACTCCGACATGTTATTGGCAATACACTTTCTGTATTTGTTTAGTAATGCTAATAATTTAGTTCGATCAATTAAAGTCAAATCATCACCCACCCTTATATCAATGTTAGTTATTATCGATAATGGAGAACCATTTGAACAGGGCAAAGTAGTATGCATTATCAAGGGTTCAGTTAACTCAAGAGCTGCACGTCCGCGGGCTATCATGAAATTCTTTTGAAGGGTTAGTGGTGTGTCATGTAAATTATTTATGACAATATTGCCACAACCTTCTCGAAACGAAAATAGTCCTGATAAAACTGAATACTTATTACCTGATTGGAACCGAATATCGCTCTCAACAAACAGTTCCCCTTCAAAATTATTATCAGCATAAACTTCAACTACAGTAACCCCGGATACGGTAGTATCATATTTGCAAAATAGTCTAATCTTGTTCACATCAGAACTAACGATGGGTAGTGCACTGATATCCAAGACATCGCTAGTTTTAGAGATCAACACGTGCGGCTGTTCCGTGAACGATTGCCCGATGAGTAATGGCATATGCATAACCTCGTCGGGTACTATGAAAATATCTAACTTAGCTTCGACATTATCGATTATGACGCTAACCTGTTTTCTACCAAGTGCTTTTACCGAAGCGTTACCAAAACCCCTCAGTGTAGGGAGGTCACTAGTATCGAAATCGTCACCTAAAAACTTTGATTCCGATAACTTGATCATTGAACACTCACTACCGAAGTCAATGAACGCTTCCATTATCCTATCATTAATAGTTGCCGATTTAAAATACTTGTTATTCGAATTTCCGTTGAACACTTTCATAACGGTTTTCTCAGCGTTAGAGACACGCGAGTAGCATTGTTCAGTTTCATGACCCACTTTTGAACATTTACCACACTTTTTTATCGGTTGGGTACATTGAGACAATACGTGACCTTCTTGTTTGCAATTAAAACACCGACTTTTATTGTTATTATGAGTAAGTCGGGAGTTTTCTTGTTTATTATTAGGAACTACCAGATTTTTATTGACTCGTCGCTCAGTAACGGTTTTAACGTTTCTAGCATTTCGCAAAAACGATAATAACTTATTTGGGTCATCAAACTGAACGGCTTCCGCACCTAACCTGACTGACCGATCGTCAATTCCGTGCAAAATACATTCCACTGCCCGTCTACCTGTTATACTACATCTGTTAACCAAGGCTATTTTATCGTAATAGTAGTCCTCTAATGAGTCTCCGAACCGTGCGCGTTTGGCCAGCATATCGCTTAACATTTGGCCATAATTCTCCTCAGACGGAAAAGCAGCCAACAATTTGGCCTGCCACTCCTGCCACGTGAAAAGAACAGAAGACAGACCCTCATACCGTCGTTGGGCTACACCGCGCAATTTCGGCAAAGAATAATGTATTGTCTGTTTTTCCGACCAACTATAAATAGCGGCGCACTCGTTGACTTTATGAATCCACATTGTCATCGTCTGTTCTTTACGCGAGGGGTCAAATTCTGGGACAGTATTATGTATAGAACTTAATTTATCAAAAGAGTCTCCAGGTACTATAGTCTTTAATGCTTGAACAAGTTTCGTGAAAACGTCCTCTTCTTTGCAATTTTTCACATTATCGTCTCGACTAGGGGAGCGTTTTCGAGAAAAAACACGTGCAAAACTTTGTGAACGGCTACGTGAGCGGCCACGTGGCCTAGGTGAACGACTATGTATCTGGCGACTGTGGACCCTTGATCGATCTGGTGAACGATATCGTGAGTCCCGGCCCACACGATTACGTGACCTTTCTATTTCACGGTCCCAAGATCGGTGATTCGTCGAAGCACTATAGCTTTTACGTAGATAGCTTCGAGATCGGTCACGCATCCGGTTTGGCCCTGGCTCAGCACGTACCTCGTGGTGATTTTCGCCGTCCCGCGCTTGCGCTGCTGGCCGTGTCGATGACTCGCTGCCTGAAGCTCGATGGCTGCGTCGCTCTCGCGCTCGACTGTCACGAGGCTGAGTGTGGCGGTGCAGGCTTTCACGACGTAAAGCAGTTTCACTTTGCTCGTCGCCACGATCCACAGGAATTCGCTTTGGCGAGTGCAGCGTACGTCCCGAGTTTTTGCAATCCATGATGCCACTGAGAGAAAAAAAACCAGCACAATGAATGTTTCTTGGTTCGGTTTAGCACCACACTAGAGTTATTTCTCCTTCTATTAATAACAAACTCACTAGAAATCCATTCAAACATTTAAAGGACTATGAGGCACATATTAAAAATTTATTTGCTGATAAATTAATTCGACAGAAAAAAAATATGAACATATCGTCAGGTAGAAAAATAAAAGTTAGGAAAATAAAATATTTGTCCTTATTATCCCACTTCTGAACTGTAGGATAGCCACAAATGTGTGTATTTAGGCAAAATTATACCAAGCACTATTTAAATTGCGTGAACAATACACTAGCTAGTCTTAAGATTTTTCAATAACCAAGCATCAAGAATATGAGACATTAAATAAAAATAAAATAATGTACTTACAATGTTTATTCGTCGGCTGCACAAAGTAGACTGATCGCTCACAATGATTGCGACACATTTAATAAAAGAATGAATGAACGAATGAATATCGAATGTTTTGAACAGTTAACATAATTATGGAAGTCATAACAACAACTAATTAATTATGCGATCAGTCACAATTATTCTAATACACATTTTACATATCTTTATTTATTATATTTATATATCTATATTTATATTTATAAGTAGTTTTTATAAGTGTTTCTAACAGTACAGTGATGCTTGAACTTTATTTCCGGTTTTCATTTTAAAAAAATGTTAATGTCAATGTAAAAGCCATTCGCCTTTTGTATTTATTTACCGATCTAATCTTTATTTTCGACTGCTTCTTTTTACCGGACCTCTGTAAACGCCTGCTTCGACGACTGAATATAAGCTTGCCTTTGGATTTGAGATCGATTGCCTCTACGACGACTTGGAACTCACACTGGATTTTGAACGCATAGCATTTGATTGGCCTGCCCTTCCGTCAAGAATTACTGTGATAATGAAGACTAGCGAGGGATTTGTTCGCGCCGACAGCCGAAATCTTCCAAAAGTTGATGTGCCTATGCTTTTAAAGTACATGCACGATAACGACGTCTACAACTCAAGCGAGATATTAGGAGCTAAATTACTGATGTCTTCCAGAGATTCCTACGTCGACACAGCAGTTGGATACGTGGAAGTTAAAAGGGAAAACGACATTTGCATTGTCAAAGCTAGAGTAACCCCAGAGCATAGGATTCGCTCCAAAATGTATATGGTAACAATAAAAATAGATGAAGTTGCCGAAAGCATTAAAGAAATTGTTTGCGATGATTGTGCTGCATCTGCAGGTAGGTGCAAACATGGAATATGTCTGACTCAATGGCTCATTAAAAGAACTGAAGAGCCATCAGTTACATCTGTGACTTGTTACTGGCTAAAACCTCGCTTAACGGAAGCAAATACAAGCGATCAGCCATTACAGGCATCCAAATTAGGAAAACGGAGAATTTTCCAAAAAATGTATACAAATATAAAATTAAATAGCATTTTAGAAGAATGCAAGAAGCGGAAAACTGTTCAGTCTCTCCTTGTTAATTATTCCCAGTATAAAGAAGAAACTCTGGAAAATTACAGCATATTTCATATAATGCTACAGTTTAAATCACAGCACAGAGATAGTGGGCCTTGTTTCAATAATTTCAAACCTATATTGAAAGACTAATAACACAAGAGGTAATTAGTAAAGTTGAGCAGGCAACGAAAAACCAAATAAACAGTGTACTTTGGCATTCATTACGACAGAGGAGAGTAACAGCATCCAATATATATAACTCTACTAAATGTACTACTTCTAATGGAGTTTTAGTTAAGTCAATAATGGGTGGATACAAAGTGCCTGAAACCCAAGCAATTCAAAGAGGCAGGCGTCTGGAAAAGATTGTGAGACAGGAGCTTAAGAAAGAACTTGGCTTAGAAATTAGAGATAGTGGTTTTATACTAGTATCTAGTATTATAGGGGCTTCACCAGATGGAGTAACAGATGATTATGTCATTTAAATAAAGTGTCCATCGAAGGAAAACACTATAAAGAATTATATAAATAGTAAAAATGAAGTGGCAGAAAAATACAAAAGCCAGATTATGCTGCAAATGCATGCGGCAAACAAAAAGAAAGTCCTGTTTTGCATTGCTGATCCCAAATTTGAGAACAGGAAAATTATAAAAATCTGGGTTAACTATGATAAAGAATATGTTGAGAATTTACTTCAAGAAGCGGAAAATTTTTGGAAACATTACATATTTAATAATATGTTTGAGTTATGTTAGTGTTCAGTAAATCATTTTCATTTACTTATTGTAGTGTAATGGTAACATAACATGGCTAACATAACAGGTATCGTAAAAATATATTTTTGAACTGAATGGTTTATTTTATTTTCATCCATGATGAATGCTTGAACTAGGTACCTATATAGAGTTTAAGTAGTAACTACTACTACAACAGTTTAAATTACTTATTTATTAAAAGCTGTTCTTATTCTTCTCATGTTTCTCCTGTTGCATTATCAGCTGTGGTGCATTATAGCTTTAATATGATAAAGCAATTTTATATTATAGTTTTCATTAAGTGGCAGCTGGTACTCCCAGAATTGCAGATAAAAATACTTGTGAAAATAAGGTACATATAAATAATTCCTTGGCCACAAACCCTTTGCGTCTCATGTAGTAGATTAGTTTGTTAAACACTGCACCACAGAGACTGCCTTTTTTCATGCTATTATATAAATAAATATATATGGACAAATCACACAGATTGAGCTAGCCCCAAAGTAAGTTCGAGACTTGTGTTATGGGATACTTACTCAACGATAGTATATTTTATAACAAATACATATATAGATAAACATCCAAGACCAAGGCCAATCTGAAAAAGATCATTTTCCATCTTGACCTGGCCGGAGATCAAACCCGGTCACTCCATGTCGCAGGCAGGCGTGTTGACCGCTGCGCCACGGAGCTAGTCAGGAAAGGATAAATGTAAGTAAAGAAAAGAAAAATGTTTTTAGATTGTTTTTATTATTGGCGATTGTAAATTAATTAAACCACAAGCAACTATAACAGCATCATCTACACAGTTAACCAACTTATTATGGATTGTAGAGTGTGGTTTTAAAAATTTAAATAATCTTACTCTGCGAATTACCCTTTCAATGTGTATCCTTAGACTTGCTATGACTTTGGCTTGGATTACCTCTATTTTTGTCATTTTCTTATTAGACGAAACTGAAGGGGGACGTAGTAACTTCACAGACGTTTTTTGTAACTCACTTTCAAGGTGTTTAAAGCCTCTGTCAGCTAAAACTGTTGAATTTGCCTTTACAATATTAAGAAATCCACTTTCCTGCACAAGTTTAACATCTGATATTCTACCTGCATATCCTTTTGATATGAAGTTGATAAAACCATCTGGTGTTGCACTAATTAGATATTTAATTGAGATACAATTTTTATATTGTGACCATGTTGCAGACTGATGTAAAGGGTTATTCGGTTTTTCAATCTCTATTTCAAAACAGTCTATTATACTTTCAGTATTAGAATACTCCTTATTAGTTCGAAATGACAAAGGCAAATTCTTTTTTATATCTATTTTTGAAGGCCAGTAAACAAATTGGGAAAATATAGATGATAACACATCGAAAACTGCAGGAAATATCCTGAATATGGTTCTCTCAGATATCATGAAAAGATCTGCAATTTTAAAAAATGGGTCTCCTTGTTTTAATTTAAAAAGAACTGTTATAATGTGTTTTTCTGGTATTTTTGTGTCATTATGTATATAATTAATAATCCAAAAATATTTTTTTGGAACACCCAAGCATTTGTAGCCGTGTGTTACAACCAGTGTTATAAAATTTGGTTTATGTGAAACTAGTACAGTATCTTCTTTTAAAGTAGAATCTGTATTTGTCTCCTGTCCCGACAGTTCCACAGTGCTTCCTTGAGTTGAAAGCAAATTTTCTTCCTCAGTAGAAATATCTTCTATATAATTTACAATAACTTTTTCTTTTTAATTAGAGTATTGACTGCTTTGTCATTGCATTAACACTTTTGCTTGTATGGCTGAATTTTTCACATTTGCAACACATTGAATAGCCTTTTCTTCTGAAAATGTTGTTTATGAACATCCAGGTAGCGGTGAAATGTCCAGTTGGGCAGAAGTACACGGAGGTGCTGATTCGTACAGTTTCAGAAACAGCAATTTTTTTGGCACTTCAGTTTTTAATCGTGGGTTGTATTTTCCTAATTTCCATTGATAGTAGTTTTCAACATCTTCCTTAACCTAAAAAAATTAAAATATTGTTAATACCTATAAAAAGAAGTGTACTTTATTAGGTTATTGTTTCAAGTGAAAACAAAACTGGAGTAGTATTAATTTTATTTTAGTTATTTATTTTTATACAGACAGACAGACAGACAGCAGAGCAATATTAATAGGGTTTCGTTTTTACCCTTTGGGTATGGAACCCTAAAAACTAAGAAAATTTTAAATTATCCTAAAACCTTCACAAAGTCTGATCTGTACTTACATTAATGTGATCCTCACATATATCCAAACTTGACTTGGAAACATCAGAGTGGCCTGCTGCTTTACACCAAGCATTCCGGTTTTTAAAGGAAACTTTAAAAAACATTTTCTGATGATTTCTCGTTGAACTGTTTTTGCAGGATTTCACAAAACAGTATAAAAACTTGTTGGGTTTCCAAAATTCTTCTTCAATGTCCATTTTGATGTAGTAAGATTAAACTTGTACAAACTGTGTAACCTGAAAGCGAAAAATAATATTTAAATTGGTAGGGAATAAATGATGATTAAACACACGATTATTTGATATTAGTAGTAAAACTTCTATTTCATCAAACCAGGTAAAATAAACAGCGTCAACAACACTCGTAATATAGTTTTTAGCCCATGTCTTAGTTATGGATGCCGCCAAGATTTATCTTAAACGTGTATTATTATGATAAAATGAAATATTTTGTCCACTTACACGATACAAACATACACAGCAAAAACCCTTGTAAAGGGGCACAAAAGAATGAATTTTTGGAATAGCACTGGCGTCACTTTTTTGTGGAACACCACGAATGCGTAATCTAAATATCAGCATTTAAATACCTAATTATGAAGGATAATAATAATCAGATATTCCGTGCTTACCTTAAAATCCAAGCAAGTATTATCCAAACCAATGATCCAACCAAACAAACAACAAAACAATAATACCAGTACAGTACCGCCGTACCGACCAAACCGACAGGACACCTGCCACTGTCATGTAGCTATATAAGGGCAAATCTAGAAACGGTATTTTTTGTTTCACCAACATACTTTTTTGTCACATCGTCAATTCCTAAATACTGACGATGCGGATTTGTCGTTACCATAAACAATAACAATTAAACGCTTGAATATGTTTCGATTACGGTCTACTTTTGCGTTATGCCTGTTAATGTCTAGTTGTAATTGGGAATTTATACGCGTTTCGATACGATTTGTGGAACAAATCGTATCGAAACGCGTATAAATTCCCAACAGTGAAATTTAAGAGAACACTCATGTTTTTCGGATTTGTCGTGCTTTTGAGCAGCTGTATTAAAATTATAAACGAGTACATCAACGTAACCGCCGTCGGTACAAACATTTTTATTATTTGAAAATAATAAGCAAAAGAAACAAAACAATCGATTTGTATGTTTACAACCCGAGAGCCACGTATATTTATCATATTCTTTATGATTAAAATTTCTGTTTAACTTATCGTTTGTATGAACAAAATCTAATTTTGGTAGGCACCGGTCATTTGTGATAATAACCTTTTTTTCCATCAAAAGAGAGTTTACAAAAATGTTTAATGGAAGCTGCTCGATGGACCTCGGGAGTGTTATAACGCTTAACAGCATCCAAATGGGTATTACAATTAGGTTTGGGTTGCTTTTTCTTTGGTGGCCGTCCCCTTTTAGGGGCTGACGTTAGCGAAGTACTACTGTCAGTATCAGTAGTATCTGACATAACGCTTGGGTTCAAAACGACATTGGGATCAATAAAAGGAGTTAATGATGGATTGTCTAAAGTTAAAAATGGTTCAGCAGTATTAACACTGCTGATAATTTCTGAATCTATAGAAAATTAAATGCCACGAATTCTATGTATAGACTTTTGAGTCATTTATAAATAGCGTGTATATTTAGTAGGTTTAATACGCAAGTATAATAGTTTACTAAGGTCAGTCAGTGAGTGTGTAACAAATAAACGTGAAACTAAAGGGGCATTTAATGTACTATTATTTTCATCAACTCCATGGCTATTTTAAACATTTAGTTTTCTTCGTATCTCCAAAACGACACGGTATAGTTTTGAGCAATAAATAGAAAGCTATCTTTATTGTCAAAGTGTTCATTTAAAAATATGGACTGTATACTATTTTCTAACTCTACTAATTTTGAAAGCAGTTCTGATTCGGTTTCTAATAATATGCCATTTTGTGCCAATTGGATAGTCGTGTTAGATGAATAATTAAAAATATGATTTGTTCCGGCAATTCATCAGGCTCTAGATATATGTGGAGATTACTATTGGTACCTGAACGTTAACTACAATAAAGAGTGTCTCCACTATGTAAAATGGAATCAATTGCGTGATTAGAAAAGATACTCGTATTACGATTTTTAATGACAGAATAAATACATCCTACCCTATAGTTGCGTTGGCTACACATTGCCGACCATTACCAGTGAACCGCTCGTCTGTCTAACACTTATCATTATATAAGCTGTTCATACATCCTGAATGCGCTGTAACTCGTGGTGATGGTGAGACGGCATTAACAGCCTTCTTAGATCGTTTGTCTTCACCGGCAATCTTCCTGACCTGCTCTTCTGTCATCTTGTCTGTTATCTGTCATCTTGTCTGTTGTTAACATATTAGACAAGGGCAGGCCTTCAAATATCGAGGGGGAATTTAGCAAGACATATAGACCAATCTTATCAAGGAGAGATTAATCCCTTCCTTCTGAAAACATCACCAACTCCAAATGAGTACAAGAAAAAAGGAAAACATGGAGACAAGCAACTTCTAGATAAGTTTTCGGTTGTTGTTGATACTCCAGTTATAAGAGATTGAAGAGATAGAAATCCTTCATTAATATCAGGAATCATTCGATTGAGTTTCTTTAAACTGTCATCGACACGGATGGATTTGAAATATCGATCCTTTGAATATTCAAATAAATTCTGCGAGTACTGTCAATCTGGGTATCTTTGTCCCATTAAAGTTTAATATATTATAATTAAACCACCGAAAAATCATTTATAATATAAATGATTTTTCGGTGGGTTTCCAACATATGTAAATTAAATTTATACTAATATTTCTAAGATTGTAGTGTGGAAACCTCAAAAAATACAATTATGTTGTGGGCCAATGTTATGCTGAGACTAGGGTAACATTGTCAGTACAAAAACTGCCAAGATATTTTTATTGTATTTTTATAAATAAAAGCCGATTAACATTGACTTCTCTTTTTTAATAAAATATTTAATTGACCCTAAAAGCATGCTATGTAACATTTCCAAATAAAAAGGCTAAATTGAGGGTTGCCAGTAAAAATCAATAAAATATCGGTAGAAAAATCAGTTTTATTTTTTAACAGCATTAGTATGATAATAATTGTTACAAATCAGTTTTCATTAATCAAAATTAGAAGAAAATAACACGTTAAATTATAAAAACTAGAAGTTTGGGTCATATTTAAAGAAAATTCCTGTCTTTTAATCACCACATTCCATATACAGGAGTGGGTCATCGATCATGTAAGAATCACCTTTTTTTATAATTTTATCATCTTTTACATAACTCACTATGTATTTTTTGTGGCTTTTCACCATTTCTGGTTTTGCTGGCCACTTCCACCCTTCATAGGCCTTCTGCATTACAGAAATTTTGAAAGTTTGTTTGTCCTGCTGTACAATGCTTCCCGGAAAAAGGCATTCTTTATGCTTAAATATATAGAATTGGTCACTTTTTTTCTCGTTTCTTTTTCTTCCTTTTCACTATCTATTTTCGTCAAAATCCCTTCGTTCAACTCATATTCTCCTGTAATATCTTCATGCGAAGTTTCTACTTCAATTTCTTCGATAGGTGATGGCAGGTAAATTTGCTCAGGCGGTGATACAGCAAGGTCAGTAATGGGTAAATCATCACGAAGTGATTTTACAGTGAGTGATGGAAGATTGTCGATAGCAGGGTCCTCACAATACATTGGATCTACGTTCGAAGGACAGGGAATAGGTGACCAATGAAGATCCAGCACCAGTTTTAACAACTGTTTTACTTTTTGACTTATTTTTCGATCCTAGAGGTCTTCCTTTTTTCTTGGCTGTCTGCTGTTTTGATTTGGCTTGGACTTTATTCTGTTTAATCTTTTCTTTTTCTTCCCTTTCTTTGTAGTACTTTTCCACCTCTTCAACTGAGACACTTTGTCCAGCAACTACAGGAATTTGGAATTTTTTATGTTGTTTTATTTGTAAATCGTTGTCTCTCAAGCCGGTCAAGTAATTCTTAAAAGTTTCTCCTATTGAGTTTCGAACTTCTTCCATAGGTTTTGAGTAGTCTTTAAATTTCGTTAGGACTACTTCCCGATCCAAAGGATATATGCCGCAAGCTTTAAAACCAGCAATCACGTTTTGTGCTGCAGTCTCTTTACCAGCTTGTATTGTTTTTGTAAGTAGAGCCGCAAATACTCCTTTTGGCAGAGCGTTTGTAATTTTGCCTCGTTTCGTATTTCTCCAGTCTCGTAAAACTTTCCTCCAATTTGTTTTTAAGGCACTGAAATATGATACATCTAAAGGTTGTAAAAGATGCGTGGAGTTAGGTACAAGACAGATGAATTTTATTTCGTTTTCCGCACAAAGCCTCAGACATTTTGTTGTAATATGAGAACTTAAGTTATCTCCTATAACGACTTTTTTACCTTCTTTTTGTTTTAAAAAAGGTAGGAGTTGTGTCTCGAACCAGTCGTCAAAGGTTGCGGCATCTATCCAACCTGATGGCGTGACAGCCATTCGAGTACCTGATGGAGCACCTTTTATCCAATCTGACCACTTTTGCTTGGCTTTGTAAATTACATACAAAGGTACAAATTCGCCTACGGCATTCGCGCAAAACATAACAGTAAAACAGGATTTTGTTGAATTCCTGATGACTTAGGGATTCCTGCATTCTCGCTTGAAAAGAAGTTTCTCCTTTTTAGGGCTGTCATGAAATCCCGTTTCATCGAAATTAAAGATGTTCTCGGGAGGAACACCTTCTATCTAGGGATGTTCCGATACCACCTAAGTATCGATACCTACTCATTTCGATAATACTTAAATCTTTTTTCGATACTACTTAAATAAGTACTCCTAAAGTATCGATACTTACTGATATCGATGCTTTTTGGAACTGTTTTATTATTTTGAGGGTGCTATCAATGAACGTTGAAGGACAATAATTAAAACAAAATTGAGAAGAAAAAAACTATTTATTTATTATAAATGTTTATTAGGCTTATTATTAATTTAAACAAAAAACTCTTCAGCATTAAGATTGCCCAAAACAGTAACTGTTCAAGGTATTTTGAAGACAATCTGTTCCTTGTTTGTGTCATTGTTGCACCGGCTTTGGAAAAAATGGCACTTGCTAGGAACTGATGTTGCAACAACAATTAAATATTGCTGTGCATACTTGTACAGACAAGGAAACACCAACTTCATGTCATCCCATTCTGCAAATGGGTTGCTTTTAAGAGAAACTACTGGATTTGATAAATAAAGAGAAACTTCATCTCCCTGATGAGATTTTTTTTTCTTTTTGTGCCCATGTGCTAACTCTATGATGTTTCCAAAAATCGTATTCAGGTGGTGCAGTAGATGAGACATCATCTTCTGACTCACTTGGGCTACTTAGTTGTCCGACAACCATGGTTCTAAGTTTTTGAATAGCTCTTCCGCATGCAGAGGGGTCTTGGAAATGCAGATTTTTAAACCTTGGGTCTAGAATTGTTGCAATGGCTGCATGATCGTTTTATTCAATCATCTCATACCTCCTTTTCAGCTCTCTCAATAAAACATCCTTACATTCTTTAACGATAGCGGAGTTTGGAGTGATACTATTCAGTTCTGTAGTTAAGCAATTAAGCATTGGTATAATTTGGAGATTGTTACATACTTTTGGCCCGATGATTCTCTTGTTACATATTCAAAAGGCTTTAAGAGTCCGTGCACAAAATGTACTCGTTCGAATTTAGGTAAATTTTATGTTGATGTGTACTTTCACGCACACACGGCGTCGAGTAGTGCTTAGAAAAGGAATAAACAATGTTGATACTTAAGTGGACAACCTAATATTTTACTATTACATAACATATGATGATTTAAATTTTATTTTATATTAAAATTAAGTAGTTTGGTTTTATATATGAATAAATAAAGTTAGTTGTACGATGAAATAAAAGACAAAGCCAAAAAAAATGTATTTTAATAAATACATTTTTTTTATATGAAGTAAAGCTGTATGGAAAACAATAATTACGAAAATAGATATTTTGTGAAATCCTTAAATGTTATTAATTTATCACAAAAATATATTTATTGTCTCCAAACAAATATACAATAATCTTAAAATGCCGTATCTATATCATTGTAACATCATAAAAATAACCTTGACATTAGACGCCATATTGTTTTCTTTGCCGGAATTTTTTCACTTTTGATGATATTTGTATGAAATAATACAAAATTATTTAGCTACCGCGGCTTCTTGTTATTGTATATTGTAAAACATTAAATTAGTTACGTAAATAAACAAAAATATCACAGAAAATGATGAATTATGTAATATAATTTTAGTACTTTCGATCACATTGCCCGCCATTTGGTAACATATTTTGATAAAAATGGACCTAATCGAAACTAACACGTTAAAATTAAATAAATTATAGTTGCAAATTAAAGCTGACTTACCTAGGCATGATATCAAATAATTTTCAAATCAAGTTTATAATAATATCAACCAACCCACAGATCTATGCAGACATTGTAACGCAGTTTCAGAGACGATACAACATATAACCGGTGCTTGTAAATCGATCGCTCAGACTGATTACAAGCACCGCCATGACCAAGTAGCTTCAATAGTCCACCAATATCTTGCTTACAAGTATAATTTTATATCTACTATGTCCCCATACTACAAATATACCCCAAATATTGTGTTAGAAAACAATTAAAAAATTTACTGGGACAGAACCATCATCACCGATAAGACTATTCATTATAATAGACCCGAGATTACTGTACACGATAAAGTGAATAAAAAAGTATACCTTATTGATATCGATATCCCCAACACTCACAACCTGCAAACCACAATCTCTGAAAAATTAAGTAAATACCAAGATTTAGTAATAGAAATAAAAACACAATGGAAAGTACAAACCGTTCAAATTGTTCCAATAGTAATATCATCAACCGGCATCATACCGAAATCCCTGACTAATAGCTTAAATACATTAGGTATACCAGCGTACACACTCACCTTAATCCAGAAAGCCGTAATTCTTAATACGTGCCGCATCACACGGAAGTTCTTTAGCTCTTCGACACTTACGTCAACTTACAGCATACAATAAGTTCCCCCTCTTACGCTTGGCTTTGGCCCGCGTATTTGGCGTATAACCTTTTTTGCGAGTCCATATAAGTACATAATTAAATTGCATAAGTTTAACACGTAATGGCGCACACACGGCATCTTAGTGACAACACTCCGTACTGAATTATTCTTCCGGCCGTACGGCGACTTTGACGTTTGTTATTTTTTAATTTTCCTACGGCGCAGGCACAGGAATCACTTTTAAACCATAGATAAACTAACTGGCCGCCTTGCAACGCAAGTTTCATACCGAAAAACGGCGCCGTCGCTGCACAATACGGATTTTAAAAAACGCGGGAAACAGGTTTGAAACCTCCAGCCGACAGGTGGACGTCCCAAGGATAAATATATATTATATGTACACAAATAATGATAAGAAAATTGATGAATCTGCTGCAAAATTTTTTGACAGAGAAAATTATGGACTATTTTCTTAAAATTTAATCGATTTGAGACTTCTTTGATGTCTTCGGGTAAGGAGTTCCATAGTCGTATAGCTTGCAAAGTAAAGGAATTGGACATAAATCCAGAATGACATAGTGGGGTGTAAAGCTAAAGGGAATCAGAAGAACGAAGTTGGCGACCATGAGTGTTCGCGAGATACTGAAATTTACATTTCAAGTACTCGAAAGAATTAGGATTTTTAAGAATAGAAAATAGAGCAAAGTAATCTCTGTTGTCTGCGTAATCGAATAGGAAGCCAATTGAGTTTAGATCGGTAAGCAGAGATGTGAACGTATTTACGCAGACAGAAGATGAACCGAATGCAATTATTGAGAAGTAGGGATGCAACATCGTTCTGAAAAACATCGATATTTTAAATCATCGATGTTTGCATGAAAAACATCGATATGCAAAAATATCGTTGATATGGGCGATATATCGATGTTTTTGCCGATGTTTTACTTTTTTAATAGGATTCTTCATTAACACTAGCATTAACACGTTTTATTACATTAAAACACATTTTAATACACAAACGTTATTTATTTTAAATAATGTAACAATTCTGAGACAGAGTAAACAAACTTAGACATGATGTTATGACAGCTGCTTCAGCAGCAGAATCATCTTTGTGTAGTTAACATTATATTACATGGAATGTTATATAATATTTATTTCGAATTTAATAGTCTTGCCACAGAGTTAAGGAAAAGAAGCTTAGATAATCTAGACCTTAACAGCCTATTTCTTTGTTGAGTAATGGTTGCTCCAGCTTCCGAGAACAACCGCTCACTTGGGACAGACGTGGCAACGATTGGAAGGTATATCATTGCGACTTTTGTAAGTTTTGGAAAAAGAGATTTCATATCTTCCCAAATTTCAATGGCATCTCTCTTTATTGGTGTTACAGGAGATGACAGGTACATCTGGACCTCGGTTTCGTTGATGGAGCCTGAAAGTGGCATAGTTGTAGCAGATGATTTATTTTTCATGTTTTTATGTGTCAGCTGCTTATGGTATTTCCAAATGTCAAATTCCGAATCATCTTTATCAGATTCATCAGAGGTATCACTTCTTGTTGCAGCTCCAGGCGAGCTGTTATATTCCCGTACAAATTTATTTAAGTAATTAAATACTTTACTTTTGGCCACTGGATCTTTAAAATGCATGAACTTGAATCTGGGGTCAAGAGTAGTTGAGATAGCTAGGATTGAGGAATGCTCTAGGGTATCAAATCTTCTAGCTAGTTGTTTCTTTAATTCCTTGTTAAATTGAAGTATTATTTCATTTTTTGGTTTTATGTTCTCTAGTACTTCACGGACACAGCTAACTAGCGGAATCACTTTGCTTACCGTTACGTAACTATCTCCAGAAAACTCTTTTGTCAATTTCTCAAACGGGCATAGTAATTCTATCATTTCTTTAATGCAATCCAGTTCACTGCTTGAGACCATTGGTGGAGCTTCAGGTCGAGTCAAAAGTATTGATCCTACAATGGACACCAATTCCATGAACCGTTGAAGCATATAAAAACAAGAGTTCCATCTTGTGCGAACATCGAGTATCATTTTTTTTAATTGACCTTCTTTTACTCCCATCTCTAACTGTCTCTTCCGTAATTCGTCACTTGCATTGACGCTCCTTTTTATATACTTAACTATATCCCTAACTTTGGTTATTAACTCAGTACAATTGTTTGATTCATCAATGGATTTTGTTACGACTAAATTAATTGTATGAGCAAAACAGGGAATTATTTTTTTTTCTCCAAACATTTCCCGATTGGCCTTCATAACAGTGCTATCATTGTCTGTAATAACAGCTGAAACTTTTTCAATGGAAACATTCCACTCGGTGAAAATATCGGTAAGTTTCTGAATAATGTAAAGCGATGTATGGCTTTCGGTCAACTCAAAAACACCTAAGGTTCCACTGAGAAGTCGAGACTTATCCAAAAAATGAATAGTGACACCAATAAATGATTTATTTTGCATGGTTTCCGTCCAAATGTCGTATGTGATGCAATAGCTTTCAGAATTTTTTATATACATCTTAAAAAGATTACTCAATGTCTCATATTTTTCATCTACTCTCGTTTTAATTGTCTCTCGACTCGGCACGTTATACAGTGGACACACTTCTTTCATCAGTTGTCGAAAACCTTTACCTTCAACAGTCGAAAATGGTTTATTATCCATGATTATGAAATTCGTGATGGCCTCAGTTATTTTCTTTGATTTTGCACCATCTTTTGTAGTTATACTCTTAATGTTGTTTATAAAATCATCTACATTTGGCTGAGCAGTTTTTTTAGAATCAATAACAATGTCTGACGATGTACTAGCAACAGTAGCAACTGACTTTTGAGATGAAGGTAATACTAAATCTTTAACACTGCTTGAACTGGTCGATGGTTGGTTAACGTCGACGTCGATGTTTGATTGTAATGGAAGGTCAACATTATGACTACTGGTACTTGCAGTTGCTTCATCTATGTGCATGTAACTAGTAATGTTACCAACTTTTTTTTTCTTGCAGGGTACATCAATATCTTCCAATTGCTGGGAATGTACATTTTCTAAAATATTAAAAATTTTCATACTAAAAATTTTGGATGATTTCATTAAGACAGTACTGCACGAAGTTGTGAAAATTGACGTGTTTTCACTAGTACAGTCAGCCAATGAGATATCTGACCCCCTACAACAGCGCCATTTTTCGCAAACTAAAGAAACATCCGTGGTTTAAACCCAAAGATAAAAATATACAAGTGTAATATCCTTTGCGACTAGTGCCATCTATTGAATTGTGAATGAACAAATAAGGTTAATAAGCAGAAATCTGATACCCTTGACGACTAATGCCATCTATTCGATTTTTGATAAATAAAACAAGCCCTAGCATACGATACGCTTATTTCAAAGATACTTCAATAGTTAGATGTGGCGCAAGTGGTAGGCACTACGGTTTAATAGTTAATGTGATTATGAATGAACAGGGTCAAATCCTCCAAAGCTTTTTATTTTTTACAAATATCACCAACTTCGTATTGTGATGTTGGTGTAATTTTGGTTGTTTTAACATAATGTTACCGAGCTAATTACTGTGAATAAAAAGCATTTTAAATTATTAATTACTTTATTACATCAAAATAAATGTAACAGTGAAATAAATACCTGCCTACTTAATTCAAACTATGATTAATCTTCTGTAGAGAGAACCAACATGTTACTTAATAAGTAACAATTTACATCTCTCAACTTCTTTTTAATCATAGTATTATATTTTTTAAATGTGTAGGGTCAAATAGTGCTATGTGAATAACTTTGCTTCGATAATAGTATAAGAATGAATATAAACCTATGGCATTAAATGAATTTTAATATGGGAGAGGGTGACCCCCATTTTGAAGCTTTTGTTCAAGTCTATTTGTCATTTCACTTACCATGTTAGATCAGATCACATATCACTTATGCGCATATTTATTAATTTAGTATAACCTTTTTGTCTAAATTGATTTAAATCAAACTTTACTCGTGTCTCGTGTCCCAGTTAAGCACTATTTGACCCTACAATCTGGGATTTTAATTGGTCACTCAATAACAGTTAGATCACAGAACAATTGTCTTAAATAAAATATATTCTACATTGCAAACTGTTGGAATCACCACATCTCATAAATTTTCCAAGTATTTTTCTTTATTCATCCGGCCGCCGAATTCTACCAGCTCCCCTGGGCCCATTGAAGACATCTGTCCCCAATAACCTGCAAAACAATAATACGATCAGTTACCTATTATTCTACACTGCGTAATACACTAGGTATTAAATATTATTATTATTTTACTTCACTATTTAATGAATATTTTTACCTAATGTTATCCTGCCACTGTTCTCAAAGGCAAATTATTTTGATGGCTATACGCTGGCCATGTCTTCTCCGCAATATTTTTCTGCCATCATCATCAGACTTAAAACTTTTTTCATCAGAATAAAATACGATCTCGTTCTTGTTGAATGTTTCCTCACTGTTTCAATTGAAATATTATGTTACGCCAGTTGATCGAGTCTTCTTAAATCTCCGAATCCACAAACGGACGGTGTTTCTCTGTAAGAGATATATTTATCTTAGACATTTATCACAAACCCTATGTTTTACGGAACAAAAAATAGTGTGACAATTAAGTAAGTATATTAAATACTTATAATTTCTACTTACCGCGATACCTAACTCTCTAGATATAGATATTTTAAATACTGTGGTTGTCTTTACAATACAATATTAGCTTTCACAAAATCTGCTATATAAGATGAAACGGGATGCCTAATAACTGGTGGGGTTTTGGATCACTACACAGTAATCGCAGTATCTTATTTGTGACGCGAGTGAACAATATTTTTGATTAGTTGGTATCAGGTATAAA
Organism: Elegia similella; assembly: GCA_947532085.1. Classification (NCBI taxonomy): domain Eukaryota; kingdom Metazoa; phylum Arthropoda; class Insecta; order Lepidoptera; family Pyralidae; genus Elegia; species Elegia similella. The sequence goes on along the minus strand of OX383950.1, from coordinate 3,707,245 downwards.
TAAATCTGATAGATTACCCTCAATTTATTTGTTAAAGCAATGCGTTGCAGTTGGTGACAATGATGTCATAGCAGTAGAAATAGATAGCCAATTTCGCCCGAGACGTCATATCGTCGGTTGGCGTATTGAGATGAGCGCTAGCTTCTCAAGCCGTGGGTCCATGGTTCGAATCGAACTTTACGTAGGATTGTTTTTGATTCTTTCTTGTTCTTACCATTGATGATTACTTGAATTATTAGCTGAGATTATTAGAAACACAAAATTTGCAACTGAGCAGGTTATCAGAAACAAGTTTATACCAGCAGTTGTCTGTCTACTTGCCAAAAATCACGGTAGGTGGCGCTTCACAGCAAAGTGTGAATTTACGTTTTAAAAGTCAGGGGGTCAGGTATCTGCTTGGCCGACTGTACTATGCGCTGAATTAATTAAATACATCAAAAGTAATTGTATAATTTAGGTTGATCCCTAAACAAAATCGCCCCCTTGTTGGAATTTGAAACAGATACATATGAAATTTAAAAATGATATATTTATGTTATAATATCTAAAAGCATTTTTCTTCGAAAACTTTGTAATTTTTACGTCTAACAATAATTCTCACATTACAATATTTATATCCCGTGGTCAGCCTATTTCTTATTTTATTTATAAAAATACAAATATGAAAATATTAACACATTTAATTTTTTTTCCTAATCGCCTAATGTTTTTGCGGCGCCTAATGGCTTGCGCAGTAGCGACGTTTTTCGTTCGCGCGGCACCCGCTTAAATCTTTCAAAAACCTATATATTAAATGGGTCAAGTACTTGTGCGCCAAAGGGGCCTCATCATAAATAATTACGTTTGCGTGATATATAAGTTCAGCTCTTTGGAATCCATTTGTTATGTTCCTGTAACCTTGACCGTTAACAAGATCCAACGGGAAGCGAAACATACTGTGCGCAGTTATGCCACCCTCTTAGTTTTGCGCCTCGATACCAGAACTGGCTGTACATAAAACAACGCCATTGACGTTGCCACGTACGTGAGCCGCGAGAACATTTAAAAGTAACGTTTTTCCTGTTCCGGCAGGACCATCAATAAAAACTGCGGTGTAATTATTATTACGAAAAACTTAATCGAATACCAAACGATCAACATAATCGAAGATGACTCGTTGATAGGGGGATAGTTTTGGTATCCATGTGTTGGCAAATTCTCTTAAAGAATGTACTTAATAATCTATACGTTCGCGACTAAGTTTGGTGCTACTGTCGGATACGGCTGGTAAACCTTGTTCGACCAGCGTCGAACCATGTTTACGCAGCAACCGACCAAATAGAATAAAGCTTAAAGAATGGGCTTTATCTACTTCCCCGGGATTTCGTTGCATTGCAACCTCAATTGAACGATGTATTAGAAAAGATACTCGTATTACGATTTTTAATGACAGAATAAATACATCCTACCCTACAGCTGCGTTGGCTACACATTGCCGACCATTACCAGTGAACCGCTCGTCTGTCTAACACTTATCATTATTTTAGCTGTTTATTCATCCTTAATACGCTCCGCAGATAAATACAGATCTATAACTATCCACAGTCTAAAGATTTATGTAAATTTGTCCTCTTATGATGTGAAAATAGCTTTTTCTGGACTAGTATATATTGCAATTATCACAATGTAGTTCTCTTTCTGATCTTGCTAAGGCATCGGGAAACAAACTGTGAAAAAAAAACACAGTTAAAATATTATTTTTATTCAGAATACCTCAGTTACATAAATATTTAGTAATAAAAAAAGATAGTTTAAAAGCTAATATTATGTTATACAAATAAAGTTTGGATAAAATACCGAATAAACAGATAAGACCTATCCTAATAATCATACCCGCCTATAAGTGATACGGGACTGTGTCTGCAATCTTTTTGAATATATTGTACGAATTACTATATGTATAACCATGATTCCGCATCATCAACAATTCTCGTTTTAATCGTTGTAATAGCATGCCGCCATAGATGTACGGGCTGTATTTTCTTAATTTCATCTGCTTCAAGGTCTTTAACTCCACGAAATATTTCCCTTCCTTACTCTCATTTATTTATTTAGCGTATCCCTTGTTCGCCCTCCTAGTGAAATAGTTAATTAATGGGGGTATATTTTACCCAATTTTTTCGAGGTGGATGCTTCATTCGTGTCATCATCCGCAGAGATGTCATCGCCGAACAGCATCTGGGTTGTAACTCGTGGTGATGGTGAGACGGGATTAACAGCTTTCTTAGATCGTTTCTCTTCACCGGCAATCTTCCTGACCTGCTCTTCTGTCATCTTGTCTGACGATTTCCTCTTCAACTTCTTTTGCTCAGAACTCGACTTCGGAGATTTAACGACTGACTCAGAGTCGCTCGACAGAAACAGATCTTTGGCAAGCTTGGACCTGTAATAAAAAAAGAATGAGGGATTGTAATTTATTTATCTTTCACTTGCCTATGATTTAATGATAGTTTATATATCATACATATCATACATTAATTGCGATGGGTTGCTAGCCGAATCGCCTATGTCATGTCATGTCATCATTACTATTGGGACCAGAACGTTAACTACTATAAAGAGTATCTCCACTATGTAAAATGGAATCAATTGCGTGATTAGAAAAGATAGTCGTATTACGATTTTTAATGACAGAATAAATACATCCTACCCTACAGTTGCGTTGGCTACACATTGCCGACCATTACCAGTGAACCGCTCGTCTGTCTAACACTTATCATTATTTTAGCTGTTCATTCATCCTAAATACGCTCCGCAGATAAATACAGATCTGTTTATTAACTATCCAGTCTAAAGATTTATGTAAATTTGTCCTCTTATGATGTGAAAATAGCTTTTTCTGGACTAGTATATATTGCAATTATCACAATGCAGTTCTCTTTCTGATCTTGCTAAGGCATCGGGAAATGAACTGTGAAAAAAAAAAAAAACAATTAAAATATTATTTTTATTCAGAATACCTCAGTTACATAAATACTCATGATTCCCTCATTCTCCTAGTCGTCTCTTTTATTACTTACTAACAAACAGTGACGTGCACAGACATTTATCATAGGGTAGACATAATTATAAAATTTACTTACAAACATACCACCTACGAGGGGAGGCTGATAAGTAATCTACCTAACTATGAAAGAAAATACTTTGATGGCTAGTTTTTTTTTATTTTTCTATATAGTCTCCTGCAAGTGAAATACACTTATGACATTTGCAAATAAGTGACATCATGCCGTTATAATAGTAATTTTTATTTTGCTCGTCAAAATGGTCAGTCACAGCCTCCTTCATTTCTTCGTCCGTCGAAAATCTGCGACCCCTCAATTTTTTCTTTAAATCTTTGAATAAGAAATAGTCACAGGGAGCCAGATCTGGACTATAAGGTGGATGGTTAATTTCTGTGAAGCCGTTTTTGCTCAGGGCTGACCTCGCCGTTAAGGCTGTGTGTACAGGAGCATTGTCTTGTAAAATCAGAACACCTTTGCTGAGTTTGCCTCTCCGCTTTTCTTTGATTTGTTCACGAAGCTGGTCAAGCAAGTTTGCATAATATTCAGCATTCATTGTTGTATTTTTAGGCAAATAATCAATCATCAAAATCCCTTCGACATCCCAAAATACGGTGGCCATTAGTTTTCCAGCCGACGGCCGAACCTTGAACTTCCTTGGCGGCTTTTCTCCTTTAAATTTCCATTGCATTGACTCTTGTTTGCTTTCCGGATCCCACTGGCGAATCCAAGTTTCATCACAGGTCACAATTCGAGAGATAGTCTCTTCTTCTTTACCTTTGACCAGGTCTAGAAATGCCTGACAACATTCTACTCGCCTTTGTTTGTCAAAGGGGGTCAACATTCTAGGGACCCAACGCGCGCTCACCTTGGACATGCCCAAATGTTCGTGAATAATTTCATGAACTCGTTCCTTGCTAATGCCCACATCTCTGGCTATCTCCCACTGCTTGATTCGCCGATCTGCAAGAATCAGGTTCTTCACCTTTTCAACATTATCTGCGGTAACAGCAGAAATTGGCCTTCCACTACGTGGGTCGTCTTCCAGGCTCTCACGGCCATGTTTAAATTGCTTCGACCAAAACTTTATAACGAATTCAGAAGGACTTGAATCACCAAACACCTTTAACATGCGCTCTCTGATCTGCGTAGGCGTATTTCCTTCTTTACTTAGGAATTTAATCACTGCTCGATGCTCAAATTTCATCATTTTGCAATTTTCTTTCGACATGGTGAAATCAAAGCCGCGCCAAAAAAACAAAAGCAAGCGAAAAAAAATAAGCGTCATAATTTTGAAAAAGGAATAAATATAGAATATGATTTTGCAGTGGCCAGTTCGATTTTCAAAACTTTCTTTAACAAAGTAGATTTTATATCAGCCACCCCTCGTATATACCTTACCTTACTATACGGCTAGTTATCTACAACTCGTTTAATATTATAATAGTCTTTCGATCTTCGACCGCAAAAGTATTCAAAACAAGCAAAAGATAAGAGATATGATTACAACCTGTGAGCCACGTACACGTATCATACGGTTTAAGATTAAACTTTAGAATAACTAACCGGTTACTTGATTTGTTCACAAAACACTTTATATTTCGGTTTTGGCATGCAAACACTAAGCGACACAACGTTCACATGAAAATATTTTTGTCACAAATGAAATTTAACTGATAAAGCAATTAATTTTAAAATAAAACTTTCCTCTTTGATTGTTTGTAAACACGTAAATCAATGACATTGACATGACAAGTGACGATGACATTTACATTGCGCGCGGCAGCCAATAGAAATCTCGGAGACAGTGTCTTCAATTCACACACACAGCGCAAATTTGATTTGCATGTGTGAGTCGATGAAAGATGATTACTTGTACTACTACAAAAGTGATTTCCTATCGGTGTATAAAAATTTTCTATGTGTGCGTGAAAAGTCAGACCTTTGAAATTTTGTCTTACGCGGCTTACGCGTATAGATACTGCTTCGCGCGGGCAAGCGCGGGCCGCGGGCACAGCGCCGTACTTGAACAAAATCGACTATAAAGTATTTGCTAGCAGAATTTTGCAGGCGCACCTAATATAATTATTTTTTTGTAAGAAAAAAAAAAATTGTATTTATTTAGCGACTGCAGGGTAGACAGTGTCTAACAGTCTATATGGACTGTACGTCACTGATAGTGTAACCGAAGTTTCTCGTTTAGAAAAGAAACGGGAGCATTTTTTTTTTTTTTACTAAATATTGAATTAGGCATTTGTCTCCCATCTCACCTGATGGTAAGTGACGATGAAGACGAGGATGTTACATGCCTATCCAAGAGATACCCATTTATTCTACTCATTTGTAATTTTATTTTTCTCTTCATCGTTCCAACACGCATTAGTAGAATTAGGCCACTAGCCGTATATCATGTGTTTAAGAACGGTTTGACGCAATCTTACACCTTCTTCCGTGTTGGAAGGGATACTTCCTCTAACAAATTTGTCCATGACGTCAGTATGTTTCGGTCCTCCATTTTTAACCCTAAAACAAATATTGGAATTCTATTGGAATTCTATTACACCCATCAAATAATCTATTTCTCCGAACCACGCATCATCCCCGTGGGGATAGAGAAGCGGTTATTGGAATAGTTCGTATAAATTATGAAAAATATCAACAAATTGGGACTCGTGCTCCTCCCTTTTCCATATAGCTATCTGGCGAGAATAGAACTGTTCCTGTTGGCTGCTAATGATAGCAGCTAACTCTCGTCCCATCGGCATGTCCCCCAAAATGTTACCATGGGTACGACGCGATGTGTGTTAAACACGAGATGAGCGTCCTGTGAATGTTCTTGGTGTAAACGTTTAAACATGGAATGTACGGAATTAACTCTAAAAAGAAACTCGGTCAATTGACGAATGATAAATAAATCTAAATGAAGACCTTCACCAATTTTGTCGCGTTCATGATTGTCTTGAATATATAGACCAATGGGATTGTGTAAATTAGGATTAGAATGGGATAAATCCAAAGTGCGATGATAAACATGACTCTGAATTTTGAAAAATGTAGTAGGCCCTGGTCTTTCGTGAACCTCTCTAACCCCTGAATCACTGAACGCGAAAAGATTATTAAATGCACGCGGCCGTTCGTGGTATTTAGGATTCAAATAAAAATCTTCATTCTCAATTGGCTCTAAATTATGAACATTATATGCTCCCTTTCCACAGCACCACATTTTACGAGAGAATGCCTCTCAAAACAGACAAAATCGACAGACAAAAATGTCTGGATCGTTTAAACTACTGTGGCGTAATTTGAAAATACCAATATTGGTCAAGTTCCTACCGACCTTATGAGCAATCAACCGAGCGGGGATTTTTCTGGTGAAAACGTTACGATTTGATGAGGATGCGTTTCAGAGTAACGCTACACAGAAGTTCTATGCACCTCTGGGTGATTGGGAGTATGTCTGTGAAGCAGACCTTTGTATTTCTGGATCATTCTGAGAATATCTAGAAGCTTTTTTACTTATAACTTTGGGAATTTTCTGGGAATATTTCATAGAAGCTGCTTGATGGATCTCAGGATGCTTAGCATTTTAACGCTTAACAGCTTTCAGATGGGGATTACAATACGGTTTGGTTTTTTTTTTCTTTGGTGGCCATCCCCTTTTAGGAGCTGACGATTGCGAAGTACTACTGTCGGTATCAGTAGTATATGACATAACGCTTGGGTTTAATAAAAGGAGTTGATGATGGATCGTCTAAAGTTAATAATGGTACAGCAGTATTAACACTGCTGTTCATTTCTGAATCTATAGAAAATGAAATGACACGAATTCTATGTAGAGAGTTTTATAAAATTGCTAAGTGCTAATTTGTAATTTCTGATGATTGAATCGAATAAAACTCGCTTTGCTCTTTTTCACAATACGATTTTGAATGCGCGAAGACGTGGACGTCGGAGATGGAACATAATCGGTTTTTGGGCCTTCCAAGTAACGCCAAGCTGTAGTACTGTCGGATCGCGGGCCGTTACTTCATATTCAGATATGCGTCACACTGCTTCGCCGAAACCAAGGTAACGTCTAGTTATGAACTGCTCGATTTCGTTCTGCTCATTTCCAATATTAACGGGCACCTCATCGGGACCCTTAGTAACGTATTTAAACAGATATTTAACTATAGCATGAGCAGATGAAATTTCAACGTTAATGTGGCAGTCATATTTAAGGAGAAGAGCGGGATTATTCGGTACGACCCACAAATCATTGACAGTTACATTGTTACGTTCTATTACACCTGTATTACTAATATCGAGTTTTAAATGAACAACACCTCTTTCATCACAATATGTCACCGAAATTTCTCGTTAAGGAAAGAAACGTGAGCATTTTTTCTCTTCATCGTTCCATAACGCACGCAATCTTACAATTTCGATAAAAACTTTCATTTAGGAGACGTTTTTATTACTTTTTCATATATTGCCTCAAATTTAGATCTAAATGATTGCTGAAATGTTTCGAATTTATTTATTATTTTGATTCAAAGTTTCACCATCCCACGAATCCTCATTAATAAAATAAATAAAATAAATATATACGGACAAATCACACAGATTGAGCTAGCCCCAAAGTAAGTTCGAGACTTGTGGTATGGGATACTAACTCAACGATACTATATTTTATAACAAATACATATATAGATAAACATCCAAGACCCAGGCCAATCTGAAAAAGATCATTTTCCATCTTGACCTGGCCGGGGATCGAACCCGGTCACTCCGTGTCGCAGGCAGGCGTGTTGACCGCTGCGCCACGGAGCTAGTCATTGTCGGCCATGTACTTAAATAAATCGATTAATTCGGAAAGAGAGTTAAAAATTACCTTCACTGTGCGTGAGTGCTATGTCCATCGTGTTTCGGCGACATGATGTAGTTTTTTCATATGAGCAAATGTTTTAAAATAAGCTAGTCTTTTGGTGCTTGAATGGAAAAACGTGGCAATACTTTTAATCAACTGAAAAAACCGTTTAGTTTCAGGAATACGTTCACATGATTAAGAAAGTACTAAATTTAAAACATGCGCGGAGCACCACACGAATAACGAGTGAGGACATTTTTGGCGAACGAATGATTGGACTTCGTTTAGCTCCGAAGACAAAACAGTTGCGCCGTCATACGTCTGGGCCACTAACTTAGATAAACAATTGAAATCTGACAAGGTCTGTTATATAATATCAGAAAGCTTTAGCGGTGCTATCAGAACTGACATCGATGTACTTTATGAACTAATCAACGATTTCGGAACCGTGAAAATATCTTAATATTAAAACTAATTGTTCGCGACCGCTCACGTCAGGGGTTTCGTCGACCATAACCGCAATATAGTCAGTATCAGTTATTTGTTGTTTTAAACTTGCGGTCATTAAAGAAGAAACACTAGAAATTAAATCATTTTGAACCCGGTTTGATAACCCTGAGAAGGACGTAGTACAAATTTGTAAATGATTTTCTGAAATACCGTCGTATTTTGCGAGTAAATCAACAATTCCTAAATAATTCCCTTTAATTACTGACGATGCGGTTTCGTCGTTACCATAAACAATAACAATTAAACGCTTGAATATGTTTCGATTACGGTCTACTTTTGCGTTATGCCTGTTAATGTCTAGTTGTAATTGGGAATTTATACGCGTTTCGATACGATTTGTATTAAAACGGTGAAATTTAAGAGAACACACTTATGTTTTTCGGATTTGTCGTGCTTTTGAACAGCTGTATTAAAATTATGTTCATCAAAATAACCGCCGTCTTATTATATATCTCTCTTCTCATATTATTTGAAAATAATAAGCAAAAGAAACAAAACAATCGATTTGTATGTTTACTACCCGAGAGCCACGTATATTTATCATATTCTTTATGATTAAAATTTCTGTTTAACTAACCGTTTGTTTGAACTAAATCTAATTTTGGTAGGCAGCGGTCATTTGTGATAATAACCTTTTTTTCATCAAAAGAGAGTCTACAAAAATGTTTAATGTTTAAAAATCTTTTAGGGGCTGACGTTAGCGAAGTACTACTGTCAGTATCAGTAGTATATGACATAACGCTTGGGTTTAAAACGACATTGGGATCAATAAAAAGAGTTAATGAATGGATCGTCTAAAGTTAAAAATGGTTCAGCAGTATTAACACTGCTGTTAATTTCTGAATCTATAGAAAATTAAATGCCACGAACTCTATGTATAGACTTTTGTGTCATTTGTAAATCGGGTGTATATTTAGTAGGTTTAATACGCAAGTATAATAGTTTACTAAGGTCAGTCAGTGAGTGTGTAACAAATAAACGTGAAACTAAAGGGGCATTTAATGAACTATTATTTTCATCAACTCCATGGCTATTTTAAAGATATAGTTTTCTTCGTGTCTCCAAAACGACACGGTATAGTTTAGAGCAGTAACTAGAAAGCTATCTTTATTTTCAAAGTGCTCATTTAAAAATATGAACTGTATACTATTTTCTAACTCTATTAATTTTGAAAGCAGTTCTGATTCGGTTTCTAATAATATGCCATTTTTAGTACAGTCAATGAAGGCAAAAATCAGCCACAACCTCCGATTTCGTTGAAACTCCATAGATTTGGATAAAAATTTGGGATTGAGTATGTTTTACCCTCTACTTCAAAAGTGACATATGCTCGTCTTGCGCTTTTTGCATTTTAGGGGTGAAATTCACCCCTATGGTTAAAAATGGGAAAACTGAAAATTAAACCATTCCGACTTAAGTAATTATGTTTAATTAGATAAAATACATGTGTTTTAATATATATATGCATGATTTTAATTAATTTTTCAACCCTTTTAGCAACCACCCCTTAAACTGAAACTATTTTTTTTGTATTTCTGAGTTCTAAAATCGCATATTAACATTACACAAACAGTTTGTTTATATGATATAATCATGGTTGATCGTGAAATTTCATCCCTTAAAAACTACCCCCATACTGCAGGATCAGTGTAAAAATTGGTTTCAAAAACTTTTACCTATTAAATAGTAAGTACATTACTGAAGTTAAATCTTATTTTCTGAGAATTAAAATATTTATTTATTGATTGCATAATTTTTCACCCTTAAAAACTACCCCTTATCATAATAATAAAGGAATATTTTTTTTTATCAGCTTTAATTAGAATCGTTTTTAATAGATAAGATAAATCTATACTATAATATTATATAGCTCAAGAGTTTGTTTGAACGCGCTAATCTCAGGAACTACTGGTTCAAATTGGAAAATTATTTTTGTGTTGAATAGTCCATTCATTGAGGAAGGCTCTAAGCTATAAAACATCACGCTGTGGGCTGTGGGGCTCACAGGAGCGAAGCATCAATAAAAAATGTTTTGAAAACGGGGGAAAATTATTCATCTATGCTAATTCATCACAATAACAGAAATTGCCTCGGACGAAGTCGCGGGCAACAGCTAGCTTTTATTAATTTATTTCAAACTTTTCTTTCACTTTCTCTACCTTCAAAATACATATACAAATACCCATAACATTCTCCCAGAAATTACATTCCCTATAATAAATGCATACCAAATCTCTGCTCCAATTTTTTTTGCCAAATAAATATAATTTGTTTTTTTACCATAACTCCGTTAATTTTTAAGATATCAGGTTCATCTAAAAACCATTTGAAAGGTAATTTTAAGAGCTATAAGATCATCTTAAATAAAAAAAATTTAAAGCCCTTCTTTTTTAAAAGATAAAGGGTTAAAGGGTAGCGGTTACATGGTTCTCGCAGTAAAAGTTAGACTTTGAACATCTCTATCTCGGTTATTTTTGATCATATAAAAATAAAAAAGAAACTAAAGTCTTTCTTTAAAAACAACTCAAATTTCGTTCTTTGTAATTTTTTACGAATATCCAATATTTTTTAAGTTATTTTCAAAAGAAAATGAAAGTTACGATAATTTGAAAAATTTAGATTTTATTAAATCATACTTTTTTTTCAAAAATAAGCTCTCTAATCCGGGAAAGATTTTTGAAGTCATCACTTATGCTAAGAAAAAGAAAGTCCTTTAGGGATATTCATAAATTTGAATTTTTGTTGAAATGGTGAAGGTTTTATTTTCGTTTTTTCCAAAAAAAATTGAAAGAGTCATCTTATTTTGTATCTTAACTTGCTCAATTTTGATGCTATTAACTTCTTACAGTGCTCATTAGAAAGGTATTTGAAGATACTTTAAAAAGTGTTCTGGAAATATATGGCACTAGCTGTTGCCCGCGGCTCCGCCCGCGTTAGTGTCGATCCCTCGGGAACAGTAGAATTTCCCGAAATTAAACATACCCTATGTCCTTTCCCGGGCCTCAAACTACCTCCATACCAAATTTCATCCAAATCAGTTCAATGGTTGAAGCGTGAAAAGAAGACAGACAGATAGACTTTCGCATTTATAATATTAGTATGGATAGGTATAATGCTGTCATTTAATGATGATGAACTGACTTTGGATTTTAATTTTCCTATGTCACTTATTATCTATACATATAATAAATATATAATAATGCTATATATTTGCAGGCAAGGCAAACTAATGCCTTGAATTTATTCAAATGACGATAACTTTTTTTTAATGACCCGATGTTGATGAAACAAACTTTAAATGTTTTGTTGAGTTAAAACAAAGCAATTGGTAAAAGTTTGAAGTAAATCGGTTCAGTATTTTCGGAGATAGTCGTGATCATACATACAGACAGACAGACAGACAGACAAACAGACAGAGAGACAGAAAAAAAATTCAAAAAAAATTTTTTTGCTTTCTATTATTCTTTTTAAGTGTCCCTTCTATTCATTTCAGTCAAAAATTCTAAATGTACAGACAAAATATTTTTACTGTTTTATTATATGTAATAGATAAAATTTCCCGGTTTCCCTTTATTTAAGTTTGAATACTAAGATTGAAGTACTCGCCGAAAAAAAATATACATAAAATTACCTATAGCTCAATTTGAATTAATATTAGAAGGTTTTTCAAAATAGGGATTCTTTTGTTTTTTTTATTAGCTTCAATTATATTAACAACACATTTTTTGTAAAAACTCATAGTTTTTGAGTTATTTATGAAAAACCAATTTAAAAAATGTTTTTCTATGACGAAAAATCACAATCTTTGATCTTTAATAACTCAGAAAGTATTGATTTATTCCAAAAACTTAATATAACAAATTTTGCTTAGAATTTATCCCTTAATCGATTCCTGGGGTAATTTTTACTAAAAGAATTTTCACCCCTAAGAAGGGGTGGCATCCATCCCCAGGGCGATAGCGCAAGTTGACACTATGTCACTTTTGTTTCTTAAGGTATCCCCCACCTCCTCACCAATTTTCATGAAAATCGATGGAGATTCAACGAAAACAGAGGTGATAACCTTCATTGACTGCACTATTTGTGCCAATTGGATAGTCGTGTTAGATGAATAATTTAAAATATGATTTGTTCAGGCAATTCATCTGGCTCTAGATATATGTGGAGATTACTATTGGGACCAGAACTTAAACTTCAATAAAGATTATCTCCACTATGTAAAATAGAATCAAGTTCGTGATAAGAAAAGGTATTACGATTTTTAATGACTGAATAAATACATCCTACCATACAGTTGCGTTGGCTACACATTGCCGACCATTACCAGTGAACCGCTCGTCTGTCTAACACTTATCATTATTTTAGCTGTTCATTCATCCTGAATACGCTCCGCAGATAAATACAGATCTGATTATAAACTATCCACAGTCTAAAGATTTATGTAAATTTGTCCTCTTATGATGTGAAAGCAGCTTTTTCTGGACTAGTATATATTGCAATTATCACAATGCAGTTCTCTTTCTGATCTTGCTAAGGCATCGGGAAACAAACTGTGAAAAAAATAAACAGTTAAAATATTATTTTTATTCAGAATACCTCAGTTACATAAATATTTAGTAAATAAAAAAAGATTAAGTTTAAAAGCTAATATTATGTTATACAAATAAAGTTTGGATAAAATACCGAATAAACAGATAAGACCTATCCTAATAATCATACCCGCCTATAAGTGATACGGGACTGTGTATGCAATCTTTTTAAATATATTGTACGAATTACTATATGTATAACCATGATTCCGCATCATCAACAATTCAAACGCATCTCGTTTTAATCGTTGTAATAGCATGCCGCCATAGATGTACGGGCTGTATTTTCTTAATTTCATCTGCTTCAAGGTCTTTAACTCCACGAAATATTTCCCTTCCTTACTCTCATTTATTTATTTAGCGTATGAAATGAAATGAAATGAAATGAAATAGAATTTTATTCAAATTTGGATATCATGTATCTCTTTCTGAACGTCATATTATTATTTTTAATATTTGCAAAATCGATAAGCTACTAGCGTTTCGAAACGACCACTGCTGAGAAGAATACGCCGAAAGAAACTCAGTCCAGTATTGGTCCCTACGTGCCTGAAGGGCTACACTTTCACATATTTATAACAAATTGAATTATTTTACATTAAGTAATCACCGATGTACAATTTATTGAATATATTACTTCCATGGAGTTTTATCTGATAAATAGTCATTAATACAATAATAGGCATTTTTAAGCAATTGATTTTTAACAGCAGTCTTAAACTTACCTAATGACAGAGCCAATATTTCTTCAGGAATTCTATTATAGAAGCGTATACTAAGTCCCAAAAATGAATTCATTGTTTTCTGTAATCGCAAAGTTGGTGTCGCTAATTTATTTTTATTTCTCGTATTCCTGTTGTGGATATCACTATTTTTCGCGTAAAGATGAAGATTATTACGAACAAACATAATATTTGCAAATATGTATTGCGCGGGGAATGTCAAAATATTTATATTTTTAAACAATTCTCTAAGAGATTCTCTAGCACCTAGTTTATATATAGATCTGATAGCGCGTTTTTGAAGGACGAATATGGTATTAACTTCTGCTGCGTTACCCCATAGTAATATCTCATACGACATGACACTATGAAAGTAGCTGAAGTATACCAAACGCGCAGTATCAACGTCAGTCAACTGTCTTATTCTTCTAACAGCGTAAGCAGCAGAACTAAGTTTACCCGCTAAGGATGTGATATGGGCACCCCATTGAAGTCCCGAGTCAACTGTCATCCCAAGAAATACTGTTTTATCTACCAAATCTATCGTTTCGTTTTCGACCACTATGCGTGTTGGTACTTTTGTAACATTCGGTAAACAAAATTTAATACACTTCGTCTTTTTAGCGTTCAACAGCAAATTGTTTGCTGTAAACCACTCTAATACTTGAGCTAATGTACTATTGACCTCGTCAAAATTGTCTGTTGTCCTATCAACAGGGAAAATAAGAGAAGTATCATCGGCAAATAGTACAGCTTTACATGTGTGAACATAGTATGGCAGATCATTAATATATATAAGAAACAACAAGGGGCCTAGTATAGAGCCCTGGGTTACGCCCATCTTAACAGATGATCCCGAGGATTGAACCCTATCACGCTAACTTTTTGAATTCGGCTACTCAAATAAGATTTGATTAATGCAATGGATTTACCTTTAATCCCATAGTGTTCCAATTTGGACAGCAGGGTATCGTGGTCTACACAATCAAATGCTTTGGAGAGATCACAAAAAACACCAATAGCATTTTGTTTTCTCTCCCAAGCACAATATATATGTTTTAAAAGCGCAACACCCGCATCCGTAGTTGATCGACCCTTCGTAAATCCGTATTGTTCACTATGAAATAGACCATTTAGATTAAAAAAAGAAAGTAACTGATTAAAAATTAACTTTTCAAATATTTTACTTAACGCTGGCAGAATAGAAATTGGACGGTAATTTGTTGGATCATTTTTATCACCCGATTTGTACAACGGTATAACTTTACTTAATTTCATTAGATCAGGAAAAGTCCCTGTATCTACACATTTATTAAAAATAGACGCTAAATAAGGAGCAATTATTTCTATAATATTACTTATGACTGATACTGAGATGTCCCACAGGTCTCCAGTTTTTTTATTATTCAAAGTCTTGACGTATCAATGATTTTTTGAGGGGTTACATGTTCAAATATTAGAAGACTGTTACATTCCGGTATACAACTAGTTAATAACTTTTTAGATTCCACAGATGATGAAAGTAAGGAGGCAGTAGTATTCACGGGAATATTTGTAAAGAAGTCTTCAAAATATTGAGTAATCTTCTCGCTAGTACTGAGGACCTTATTATCTATTTTTAATTCAATTGGAATGGCGCGTTTTTTCATTTTTCCTATTTCTGTATTAATAATTTTCCACGTTGTTTTTACTTTGTCACTAGAATTTAAAATAGTCTGTCTGGTATATAAAGATTTTGCACACGCACATACCCTTTTAAAAAATTTTGAATAATTTCTAACAAATTTAACAAAATCAGGATTCTGATTATAGGCTTTCATGGCTAGTAATTCATATAATCTATTTCTACTGACGTATATACCTGGAGTAGCCCATTCACTAAACCTTTTACGATTACGTTTAATGTTTGTTTTAATTTTAAACGTATTGTTAAATTCCGATTCAATAACATTAAACATTTTGTTATACAGTATATCTGGATCATCCCTAGTTTCCTCAATAAGGGGCATTATTTTTGATAAATTATCTTTAAAAACTTTGATTTTGTCTTTTGTAATAGATCTAAAGGTGATCTGTTGTAAATCTACTTCGACGTGGTTTGCGAATTGTACGAACTGACCAAAGTGATCAGAGGTAAGGTTTTTAGTAATAACTTTGTCAACAGGAGTGCAATTACAGAAAACATTATCTATGCACGTTGCAGAATTACCTTGAACTCTGGTTGGCTCCAAAAATAAATTAAATAAATCAAAAGACAAATAAATTTAAAAATCTTACACTTTCAGTAGTAGTTACTAGTAAGTCTACATTAAAGTCGCCACAAACTATGACGTTTTTACGACTACAGCATAATTTCCTTAAAACATCTTCAATCACAAGTTCTAATGTATTATAATCTGAATCAGGTGGACTGTATACACATACTATAATAGAATTCTCTAACTCGATACATGCTAATTCAACACTACACTCTATAGAAAGACTTACAACATCCTTACGTTCTTTGTATTTCAAGTCATTTTGCGTTAGAATTAAACTGCCTCCTTTCTCTTTTGTCCTTCTGGTATATGAGCTAGCCCTAGAGTAGTTTTCAATATTAAATTGTAGTTGATGTGACTGCATAAAATGTTCGGTTAGACAAACTACATGTAAATCTTTACTATTTATAAATAACTTTAATTCTAATAATTTGCTAGTCAGGCCTTGGATATTCTGGTGAATAATATTTAATTCTTTGGCTTTGACTGTTGTCTTATTTCTTAGTTTAAATTACACTTACTATTATTAACTACTACATTTTTAGAAATACAGTTTTCTATGTCACAGTTGGAGATTGCAGTTGTACTCGTACAATTTGCAACACAATGTTGTATATTATAAGCTACAACTGTAGCAATTTGTCGCCTAAAACTAAATGGAAGATACATAGTATCCTGTGTCAACTTAAATTTATATATAAATTTATTAATATCTAAATAAAAAATAAAGTCGCTATGACGACAAGTCATATTGTACAAATGTACATTCAAGTCATGTATATGTCTATTTTTAAAGTTGTCTAACGATTCCGATTACGGAAAGGTACTTATCATAAATTTACAACGAGTTTTTAATTTTAAACTAATCAATTTGTCAACATTTTGCTTTAAGTTCCTTTTTGTAACAGAGGAACTGTCACCACATAAAATTAGTATTGTTGTGTCCTCATTTATAGTATCAGTATTGATACTGCTAATTAGGTGTTAAAAAGAGGCATCGGGTGTACAAGAGTTTAAAACCGTACAGTCATTGTTTAAATGATTAGAGATTATGCTACTAAAGCCTTGACCCAGTTCATCAGAATAAACTTACAATTTATTACAAATTACTTTTTTATTTAAATTACTATTGACAGTACTTATTTTTGTGAGCATATTTCTATCACACTCTCTTGTGGGGGCCTGGTGAGAGATTTTACCCATGGGGGTCACACAACCTAACTGATGTTTGTGTGCGAGAGTGTCATGCTGATCATTGTCATGGTGGACTAACTCGACTACTGTTTTAGCTGACAAAGTATATTCACTTAGTTGTTTCTGAGATGTTTTATAATTTTTAGACAAAGTTTTTAAGGACTGATGTAATTCAGATATTTGTGATTGTAATTCATGTATCTCAGTGTCATAAATGCGGCTAGCCATGTGAAGATCATCTTCACATGATTTAAATTGCTTAAAAAGACATAATTTTTCTTTACGTAACTGAGTCAGGCTTTTACATTTTTTTTGCTTAGAAATAATTTTTTGTGTACGCTTGATCATTTTGTTAATTTTGACATATTTTTATAAAATAAAAAAATATGTCAAAATTAACAAAATGTGAGAGTTAAATATAAAATATTGTGACTGTGGAGTAGTCGCAGGTATCTCCACGACCGGACCCGGGCCACATTCCATGAGTTCATTGTAAAGATGCAGGGTGTTGTTGCATAATTCGACTTTTTACTATTAACACCTATGTATGAACCCTATTTAAAGCAAATAAATTGAATTGAATTGAATTCATCCTCTTTTTGTTTCTGTATTTCTAGAGCAGATTTCTGTGCCTCATACAAGCTATGTTCTAACTCTGAAATGCGACTAAGGGCCCGTTCATGTACCATACTGCACTCCGCGGTTTGTGCTAAACATTCCTTTAATTTATTATTTTCATCTAATAATTCGGTAATTTGTATATGAAGGCTAGTGCATTCATTTTTTATTTATGTATTTTTATTCATTATTTTGTTAAATTCTTCTTCAGTTTCCTCCCGTTCACGAAGATGTGATTTTTCCTCTCGGCATTCCTTTAGCTCATTTAGTGCCAGCTTCAACTTCATGGTTAGGTCTTTAATTGTGGCCTTCCGAGTCATCATCGTGAATGGGGAGGTGGTTGCAACTGAAAATATTTTTAATATGTTAGTATTGGTACAAATTTTATTACTGTGTAGGTTTGTGGGATATTTTTTATTATTACTATTTAAATTATTAGGCAACAAAAAGAAAACTTCTAAACATAACAGGTAAATTTTAGTTAAGACTTAAAACAAACTACGCAGTGATCGTGCCAGGGACTTTTGTTGTTATAACCATCAACTTAGCTTTTTACAAATTAAGCGAAGTGAGATCACACAACAATGGCAGATAGGGATTCAATACATTAAATTACTAAGTAAAAATTATTCATGTGTTTCTGTTATAGTGTTATTTATAGCTGAGAACTCAATTTATGCAAATTACAGCTGTTTTTGTATGCTTCAAATTATTAATTTTGTAAGGAGGTTTGTAAGGATTTCCTCACACAAAGAGACAAACAACAAGATGAATAACCAGACTTTATGTGTCAGTCTATTGATTTCTTATAAATAATTATGCCTTCAGCTCTAGTTTTTGTTCATCAACTCCGATTTCACTAGGTAAACTGAGCGAGAATCAAACTAAGCTTGATGGGCAAAATATAGGAATTCTCCGATTAAAAGTGATATGTAATCGATAATATTTATAAGTTAAACGGTGTTTGAGGATACACTGCCTATTTTGGAAGGATAAAACTGTATACTCCCCTGGTTTTTGTGATCCTGTTTCGAAATTCCTTTGTTGTTAGTTTGACAGCTTCTCGTTCTAACCGCCTGCGCCGGTCGTCAGGTTTTTAGCGTGAAATACGGTATAACTTCACAATAAATACGTTTATACTATTTACTCGAGCTTAATTCACTTATAAAAGACAATATTTACATGAAAATGTACACAAAACACAATTTAAATTATTTAAATTACGGAACAGATGATTTTGACATGTCACCCGGGCGCGTTCCGTATCCCTTGTTCGCCCTCCTAGTGAAATAGCTAATTAATGGGGGTATATTTTACCCATTTTTTTCGAGGTGGATGCTTCATTCGTGTCATCCGCAGAGATGTCATCGCCGAACAGCATCTGCGCTGTAACTCGTGGTGATGGTGAGACGGGATTAACAGCCTTCCTAGATCGTTTCTCTTCACCGGCAATCTTCCTGACCTGCTCTTCTGTCATCTTGTCTGTTGTTAACATATTAGATAAGGGCAGGCCTCCAAATATCGAGGGGGAATTTAGCAAGACATATAGACCAATCTTATCAAGGAAAGATTAATCCCCTCCTTCTGAAAACATCACCAACTCCAAATGAGTACAAGAAAAAAGGAAAACATGGAGACAAGCAGTGACGTGCACAGACATTTATCATAGGGTAGACATAATTATAAAACTTACCTTACAAACATACCACCTATATACCTTACCTTACGATACGGCTAGTTATCTACAACTCGTTTAATATTATGATAGTCTTTCGATCTTCGACCGCAAAAGTATTCAAAACAAGCGAAAGATAAGAGATATGATTACAACCTGCGAGCCACGTACACGTAAGGTTTAAGATTAAACGTGGATTAAACTTTAGAATAACTAACCGGTTAGGTACTTGATTTGTTCTTTTGCGTGTTCACAAAACACTTTATATTTCGATTTCGGCATGCAAACACTAAGCGACACAACTTTCACATGAAAATAATTTTGTCACAAATGAAATTTAACTGATAAAGCATTTAATTTTTAAATAAAACTTTAATCTTGGATTGTTAGTAAACACGTTAATCAATGACATTTACATAAGTATGAATAATATCTATAATGACATTGACAGGTGACGTTGACATTAATATCGCGCGCGGCAGCCTCAGAACAAGCGGCAGCCAATAGAAACCTCGGAGACAGTGTCTCAAATTCACACACACAGCGCCAATTTGCTTTGCATGTGTGAGCCGATGAAAGATGTTTACTTGTACTACTACAAAAGCGATTTCCTATCGGTGTATAATAATTTTCTATGTGTGCGTGAAAAGTCAGACCTTTGAAATTTTGTCTTACGCGGCTTACGCGTATAGATACTGCTTGGCGCGGGCACGCGCGAACCGCGACCGCAGCACCGTACTTGATCAAAATCGACTATAAAGTATTTGCTAGCAGAATTTTGCAGGCGCACCGAATATAATAATTTTTTTGTAAGAAAAAAAATTGTATTTATTTAGCGACTGCAGGGTAGACATTGTCTAATAGTCTATATGGACTGCACGTCACTGGAGACAAGCAACTTCTATATAAGTTTTCGGTTGTTGTTGCTACTCCAGTTATAAGAGATTGAAGAGATGGAAATCCTTCATTAATATCAGGAATCATTCGATTAAGTTTCTTTAAACTGTCATCGACACGGATGGATTTGAAATATCGAACCTTTGAATATTCAAATAGATTCTGCGAGTACCACGTTTCTGATAATTTAAGCTTAAGTCCTCCAATGGAGAAGAGATGATCAAGGGTATTAAGGAGAATCTTGATGTATTTGTGGGGGTCTGCTCTTTGATATCCCTTTAATTTTATGTGTATGACTTGATTGTCTCCTTGACCCATGGTTTCTCCTTCGATATTGCATTCTGCCAAAGCGAGTTTTATGATCATTATAGTCGAGAGGGTCCAAGCCTTTTGTCTCATACCTTCAAATCCTCCTAGTTGGTCATAATGACAAAAATCTCCTTCCAAGGGCTCTCCATCTGGCCCAATAGGTGGAGGAGTTAACCGAGAACTTAGTAGCACCATACAGCGATTAAACCACAAATGGGAGTCTGAGTATAAGTTTTTTCGTCCAAGAAGCATATCCAGTTTATTAAACAAATATTTATTGAGGTCATGTCTTTGACGCTGATTCCACTTTTCCAAAGGTCCAAATTTATGTTATACTCTCCAATTTGTCTTATCCCAGAGGCAACTTTGTCCATTCGTTTGGCGACTTCTAGTTCCAAATTCGTCATGGTTTGTTCACGAATAAATAGAAGTACAAAACACGGGATTAAAACACCAATGATTTACCTAAAAAAGTAAAACACGTGGCCTTCAACGGCCATATACCATACCATATGTTGAATATACGTTAATACACTTACCCCGCAAGTGGTTGTTCTTAGGGGCCGGTGGGCACCCACACCCTCCTCCTCTTTACATGGAGGGGCTGCTCACGGGCCACCCCGGGAGCGTCAGTTACGTCCTCTTCGGATATAACTCAGATAAAACTGAAATAGATAAATTGAATGGAGAATTACTTTTTGCGTAGATCATGAGAAAACATATATTACAGTTAAAAAAAACGCTTAAAACGCCAAAATTATGATAGAATTAGATAACCTGAAACCTCATTTTAGTTGAATTAATTGATAAAAATATAGATACCTCCCGGGTTGGCCACCTTCGCCCCCAGCAGCCCTTCTTCCCCTGGCACTCCCCCTTCCTCTGCCAGCCCCTCTTACCCTGACCACCCCCCGGCTTCTCCCCCTTCTGCCAGCTGTTGCAGCAGCCCTGCTGCCTCCTGACTCGCCAGCTCCCGCATTTTCGGAGCCAGCAAAGCTTTTACGACATCTAAAAAAACAAATTGGGTCAAATACAGATACGTCAAACTTATAAAACCCCTCTTTTTCATCGGGGGTTAAAAAATATTACACACATTCGATTTACCTAACAAACAAAAAAAATGCTTCAAAATCGGTACATTCGTTTCGGCCCTACAGATACGTCATACGATTTACCCAACAAACAAAAAAATTGCATCAAAATCGGTACATCCGTTGCGGCCCTACAGATACGTCATACGATTTACCTAACAAACAAAAAAATTGCATCAAAATCGGTTCATCCGTTTCGGTCCTACAGGTACGTCATACGATTTACCTAACAAACAAAAAAATTGCATCAAAATCGGTACATCCGTTTTGGCCCTACAGATACGTCATACGATTTACCTAACAAACAAAAAAATTGCATTTTTTTTGTTTGTTAGGTAAATTTCCGAATCAAAATCGGTGCATCCGGCACCGATTTTGATTCGGAAATTTCGGACCTACAGGTACATAAAACTTGTAAAACCTCGTTTTTCATCGAGTGTTAAAAAAATCACATCTACAAAATATTGATTAAAAAATGACCTAATGCCGTATCTATATCATTGTAACATCATAAAAATAACCTTGACATTAGACGCCATATTGTTTTCTTTGCCGGAATTTTTTCACTTTTGATGTTATTTTTATGAAATAATACAAAATTATTTAGCAACCGCGGCTGCTTGTTATAGTATATTGTAAAACATTAAATTAGTCACGTAAATAAACAAAAATATTACAGAAAATGATGAATTATGTAATATAATTTTAGTACGTTCGATCACATTGCCCGCCATTTGGTAACAAATATTTTGATAAAAATGGACCTAATCGAAACTAACACGTAAAAATTAAATAAATTATAGTTGCAAATTAAAGCTGACTTACCTGGGCATGATATCAAATAATTTCCAAATCAAGTTTAACACGTAATGGCGCACACACGGCACTTTAGTGACAACACTCCGTACTGAATTATTCTTCCGGCCGTACGGCGACTTTGACGTTTGTTATTTTTTAATTTTTCTACGGCGCAGGCACAGGAATCACTTTTAAACTATAGATAAACTAACTGGCCGCCTTGCAACGCAAGTTTCATACCGAAAAACGGCGCCGTCGCTGCACAATATGGATTTTAAAATAGGCGGGAAACCGGGTTTGAAACGTCCAGCCGACAGGTGGATAAATATATATTATATGTACGGTCAGCTTCAAAAGTGCAGTCAGAATTTCTCACACTAATAACAAACTAGTCGCACTTAAGACCTTGTGATTATGAGTTGTTGCTAGTCTCTGTGTGTGCGCCGATGTATTGACGTAGATACGATAAATGTTATTCTTGAATTCAATGCTTTCTGTAGATACGAGCTAGCCTAATGGTTAATGGCTGCAGTCGCAGAATAGCGATCTTGCCTGTGGGTAGCAGGTTCGAATTTCACCACACAGTGATGTTTTACTAACGTTTTGTTGGTTTTTTAACATCGTTATTCATTTTATTCGTAAACTGTTTATACGATGTTTCCGTATCGTATCTCATATGGTGCAGAAATACAAAGTCTCAGAACAAGGACTAGAAAAGTGAATATTTGACGGTGAATGAAAAAAGACAGATGTTTGTCATTTAACCGAGTTCGTACTCGTTATAGTTGAATCGTGGTGAAGACAAGCTGACGTGTGTTTAAGTGATTCTATTTGGGGTGTTAATTACCTACACTTTTGAAAATGCAGGCGAACATAAATATTGAGACAAAGGCGAATATTGTTTCTCTGTATAGCAGTGGCCGCAATATATCAGAAATTTCAAATGAAACTGGATAAAGTGTAAGTATTTTTACTGCTTAAAAAGTTAAAAGTTTTGGTTATTAAAGTATTTCAAATTAAAGTTTTAAGTTTTTAACACATTGTATTGACATATTAATTGATGATTTGCATGAATAAGTGTTAGTTTTTGAAATAAAATAAAAAATATTAGGTAAATATAGTCTCAATAAGAACGTAACGCTAGCCTTCTTATTTTATTTTAGTGGAGGACCATGAAACGTTTCGTGACTTGGGTGCAGCGGTTTGCTGATGAGGGTACTCTTGCCAGCTGGCAGCGGAGTGGAAGACCGTCGATTATCTCTGACCATCAGCGCCGTATGATGTTGGAGGAATATAAAAGAGATGGTTTTATACCCATCAAGCATTCAATGTCTCGTTGCCTACTGTTCGTCATGCACTTCATACTGATGGTGTGCACCACAGGAAACCGGCAAAAAAACTATATTTAGCACCGAGGCATAAAGAAGAACGGTTGCCTTTTGCGAGAGATTATTTGGACTTCCATTGGGAGGGTACCGTGTTTACAGACGAAAAGTCATTTATGTCCAACCAAAAGGGAAGACTTCACCTATGGCGCAGAAACAAGCGACATCAGGAACAATTATTTTCTTACTGTATGGAAATTTGGAACAGTTTTATTGGGACTGAAATATGTGCCAATATAGTGGGATCCATGCGTCGTCGTATACTTGACTATATTGACAATAATGGTGGCTATACAAAATATTGAGTGAAATACCCCATTTGTGTTTAGACAAATGATGTTTTAATTGAAGTATACTTAAACATTTCCTAATACTCAATTGTTTTAAAGCACCGACAAAAAGAGAGGAGTTTAAGTTTGACCACCGCTATGTGTCTATCTATTTGTGTCACCGTATCTCTTAAACAGGTGAACTGATGTGTATCCGTTTTTTATATGAAAGTATTTTTTTAGCGATAAAAATATAGTTTTTTACTAACTTGTTCATTTTGTATTACAATGGGATGTGTTGGTTATGTTAATTTCCGTAAAAGTTGTTTGTAAACTGTAAAAGATTGAGGTTAAGTTTCAATCCTCTTTTCGTAATGAAAACGAATAATTAAGCTTTAACCTCAATATTTACTATGAGCGTAGGTAAAATTTGTGTAATGTAAAAAATATTTTTAATAAATAAAAAAATAAAAAGAATTACTGTTCTAACCTATACGAGAATAATAGTTTCTTTTCTAATTCTATTATTAATTCTTAATTTAACCTATATATCAAGATTTATTCTACCTATATAATTATTAATTCTAGCTTTTAAAATGTGTAAATAAAACTTAGGTATAATTACTATTCTAACTATATTTATTTATACATTATACATAAATTTTACCTACGCTCATACGGATACGGACAGTAGTCCGTAGTGTAAACATATTGACCGCCATAATATTTGTCACACTGATATTTTATTTTATTACTTAAATGATCCGTCTAATAAACCGTTGCCATGGTCTTTGTGCATTTTTATTTTTTAACAAATGGATTAATACCAATCGCATGCAGTACATATATAAAATAAAGTTATTAAAAAAATACTATGAGTTAAAAATTAAATTATATAAAAATGATATACTATTTGCGATACGAACCACGTCCAACCATCTACTGATTAGACCAATAACTTGCTATGACGTGTGACGAAATTAAGAACCGGTTCCATTTCGCCTGTTGTAATGACTCGTTATTACTATTCCGGTTTTCTTTACAATACACCTATAGTTAGTGCTATGTTGTCTGTGTGAAGCACGCAACAGAGTTGTGTGGGTAATGTGATAATGATCACTGTGTGCATTATGGACACAAACACTCACGCAAAGAGGGACGATGCGTACTGCAAAGTAATTTGATCTCTAAGCTATGACTCCATTTATACTTCTTGACTGTACACAAATAATGTTGAGAAAATTGATGAATCTGCTGCAAAATTTTTTGACAGAGAAAATTATGGACTTTTTTCTTTAAATTTAATCGATTTGAGACTTCTTTGATGTCTTCGGGTAAGGAGTTCCATAGTCGTATAGCTTGCAAAGTAAAGGAATTGGACATAAATCCAGAATGAAATAGTGGGGTGTAAAGCTGAAGGAAATCAGAAGAACGAAGTTGGCGATCATGAGTGTTCGCGAGATACTGAAATTTACATCTCAAGTACTCGAAAGAATTAGGATTTTTAAGAATAGAAAATAGAGTAATCTCTGTTGTCTGCGTAATCGAATAGGAAGCCAATTGAGTTTAGATCGGTAAGCAGAGATGTGATCGTATTTACGCAGACAGAAGAATAGAATTAGAATATTTTTTTATTATAACACTTGGACACACACAAGGCAATATAAAATAAAATTATTGAAAAGTACAAATAAAAGTTCAGTGCCATCAGTGTTACAAAAGGTGACGGCTCAGCGTTACGCTGGACTAGGGATACCCTAATCCAGCACTGATTTTCAGCCGTGAAACAGAACGCAGAAGATGAAACGAATGCAATTATTGAGAAGACGGTCGAGTTTATTGAGATCTTCATTTAGATCTGGATAGCACACATCAGCATAGTCTATAATGGGTAAGATTAATGATTGGACAAGTGTTATTTTTGTTTTTACGGTAAGAAAATATCTGAACCGATTAAAAAATTCGAGAGAGTAAGTAACTGCTCGGCTTACCTCGGAAACTTGTTTAATCCAGTTGAGTGACGAATCAACATAGAGGCCAAGATTTTTAACTACAGTATTGTAAGCTATTACAGTCCCATTAAACATGACCTTAGATACATGGTTTAAATCTAATTTTGCCAATTATTTAGTGCTTCCCGCTATCATTCCCTGGCATTTAGATGCATTGACGGAGATACCAAAGTCCTGCGACCACAAGAAAACTGTCGATTAGGTAGCATTAATCTGAGAAACTCCAGCACCAATATCCTCTGCAGGTATTTGCAAGTAGATTTAGAGATCATCCGCATAGAAATGGTAAGAACAGCCAAGAGACGAAGAAAGGTGGTTAATAAATAATGAAAACAATAGAGGGGAGAGAATTCCACCTTGTGGAACACGGGAAACGAGATCACTCCATAGTGACAGTTCGCGCTCAATACGAACCGCTTGCTGACGTCCATGGAGATAAGAAGAAAACCACTACAGTGCCGAGGTTGAAAACTTAAAATGATTAAGAATAGCAAGAAGAATATCATGATCTACCATGTTGAAAGCATTGGAAAAGTCAATAAGAACTATAATGGTGACCATTTTATTCTCCATGCCGAGACGCAAATTTTCAGTGACATTATATAACTTTAATATTACACTGTCTGTGTTTTGATATCGTTACTTCATATTCAGCTATGCGCCACACCGCTTCGCCCGAACCAAGGTAACGTCTTGTTATGAATTGTTCGATTTCGTTTTGCTCATTTCCAATATAACGCGCACCTCATCGGGACCCTTAGTAACGTATTTAAATAGATATTTAACTATAGCATGAGCATAATAAATTTCATTGTTAATGTGGCAGTCACATTTAAAGAGAAGAGCGGGTTTATACGGTACGACCCACAAATCATTTACAGTTACATTGTTACGTTCTATTACACCTGTATTACTAATATCGCATTTTAAATGAACAAAACCTCTTTCATCACAATAGGTAACCGAAGTTTCTCGTTTAGGAAAGAAACGGGAGCATTTTTTCTCTTTATCGTTCCAACAAGCAAGAGTTTAATTAGGGCACGGGCCGTGTATCATATGGTTAAGAACGGTTTGACGCAATCTTACACCTTCTTCCGAGTTGGAAGGGATACTACCTCTAACAAATTTGTTCATGTCGTCAGTATGTTTCGGTTCTCCACTTTTAACTAGGTCTCGCTGAAGTTCATTAAGTTTTAATTTGAAAAACAAGCATTAACTACAGGATTCGAATAACCTCCAGGGAGACTACTGACTTATTCGAACTGCATTCGATCCACTGCGGATTCCAAGTCATTGTGATGATAAAGGACGGTTTCCCCAATCTACCAACTGAAGCGATCGCGTCCATATACTTCTTTTTCATATAACGAGGGCTACCGGTAAGTGTTTGGCAAATAAATACGACCCGGTATTATCCCCGACCGTGGTGATGTGTTGATAAAATGGCTCTGTGTGCACATACATCAGGCTCTTCTATGACGGGTTGGGGGAAAACAAAATCTATGAGGTTGATTAATTCTGTGACAAAATTGACTATACACAAATTTGTCAAGTTGTAAACTGAATGGCCGATGCGTATTGGATAGGTGGGTGGATTGTTAGAGCCTATATTTAACGGAAAGTCTGAAAATCTGAATCTTCAGAACATATCTGAGCGATGACTAAATAGAAAGATTTTAACTGTTGCCAGAAGAGCTAGGTTTTAACGGAAAAACTAACTATATCAAAATCGCATGCTATGACAGGGAGGATTTGGCGAAAGTCGCCAGCCAAAATAATGACTTTACTACTAAAAATTTTGGATGATTTCATTAAGATTGTACTGCACGAAATTGTGAAAAAGTAATTGTATAATTTAGGTTGATCCCTAAACAAGATCGCCCCCTTGTTGGAATTTGAAACAGATACATATGAAATTTAAAAATGATATATTTATGTTATAATATCTAAAAGCATTTTTCTTCGAAAACTTTGTAATTTTTACGTCTATAACAATAATTCTCACATTACAATATTTATATCCCGGAGGTCACCCTATTTCTTATTTTATTTATAAAAATACAAATAT
This sequence comes from Elegia similella, assembly GCA_947532085.1. Taxonomy (NCBI): domain Eukaryota; kingdom Metazoa; phylum Arthropoda; class Insecta; order Lepidoptera; family Pyralidae; genus Elegia; species Elegia similella. The sequence continues at coordinate 3,678,960 of OX383950.1, read as the reverse complement.
GAATATATTAACACATTTCATCTTTTTTCCTAATCGCCTAATGTTTTTGCGGCGCCTAATGGCTTGCGCAGTAGCGACGTTTTTCGTTCGCGCGGCACCCGCTTAAATCTTTCAAAAACCTATATAATAAATGGGTCAAGTACTTGTGCGCCAAAGGGGCCTCATCATAAATAATTACGTTTGCGTGATATATAAGTTCAGCTCTTTGGGATCCATTTGTTATGTTCCTGTAACCTTGACCGTTAACAAGATCCAACGGGAAGCGAAACATACTGTGCGCAGTTATGCCACCCTCTTAGTTTTGCGCCTCGATACCAGAACTGGCTGTACATAAAACAACGCCATTGACGTTGCCACGTACGTGAGCCGCGATAACATTTAAAAGTAACGTTTTTCCTGTTCCTGCAGGACCATCAATAAAAATTGCGGTGTAATTATTATTACGAAAAACTTAATCGAATATCAAACGATCAACGTAATCGAAGATGACTCGTTGATAGGGGGATAGTTTTGGTATCCATGAGTTGGCAAATTCTCTTAAAGAATGTACTTTATAATCTATAAGTTCGCGACTAAGTTCGGTGCTACTGTCGGATACGGCTGGTAAACCTTGTTCGACCAGCGTCGAACCATGTTTACGCAGCAACCGACCAATTAGAATAAAGCTTAAAGAATGGGCTTTATCTACTTCCCCGGGATTTCGTTGCATTGCAACCTAAATTGATCTTTGAATTTATCCCAAAGAGATGCAACTGGGCATCCGTTTACGGCCAATAAAACAAAGAAACTACGAAGTTGATGACCAGTTAAAGGAAGCTTCCTCTAAGGCTCGTTCGTATTCTATGCCATCGTCGGCTAATCCAACAGCTTTTGCGGCATCCTGGAATGTTTTACCAAACGGGCATCCGTTTACGGCTAATAAAACAAAGAAACTACGAAGTCGATGAGCAGTTAAAAATAAGGAAGCTTCCTATAAGGCTCGTTTGTATTCTATGACATCGTCGGCTAATCTGATAGGTTTTGCGGCATCCTGGAATGTTTTACATTCAGGTCCGCCGAGCCGATACAAATCATTATAACTACGACATGGCTATGAACCTAAAAGAAGACGCAAATAAAATTGTTCAACTCTTTGTGGTTGGAATCCAGAAAAGCCGGGTTACCACTTGACGACGCTTTATAAATGTACCGTCCGCCAACTCAAAAATTGGGACGGTGTAAAGAGAATATATACTTTTCATAAAAATCTAAATACGTGAGAGTCGATATTTGGAAAGGACAATTGGTTATTTTCAATCATCTTCGGGATTGAAAATAACCAATTGTCCTTCCAAGTGAACGCCAAGCTGTTGAACTGTCGGCTCGCGGGCCGTTACTTCGTATTCAGATATGCGCCACACCGCTTCGCCCAAACCGTCGTGTTATGAATTGCTCATTTCCAATATAACGCGCACCTCATCGGGACTCTTAGTCTTAGTAACGTATTTAAATAGATATTTAACTATAGCATGAGCAGAATAAATTTCAACGTTAATGTGGCAGTCACATTTAAAGAGAAGAGCGGGTTTATACGGTACGACCCACAAATCATTGACAGTTACATTGTTACGTTCTATTACACCTGTATTACTAATATCGCGTTTTAAATAAACAAAACCTCTTTCATCACAATAGGTAACCGATATTTTTTCTCTTCATCGTTCCAACAAGCAGGAGTCGAATTAGGGCACGGGCCGTGTATCATATGTTTATGAACGGTTTGACGCAATCTTACACCTTCCGAGTTGGAAGGGATACTACCTCTAACAAATTTGTTCATGTCGTCAGTATGTTTCGGTTCTCCACTTTTAACTAGGTCTCGCAGAAGTTAATTAAGTTTTAATTTGAAAAACAAGCATTAACTACAGGATTCGAATAACCTCCAGGGAGATTACTGACTTATTCGAACTGCATTTGATCCACTGCGGATTACAAGTCATTGTGATGAAAAAGGACGGTATCCCCAATCTTCCAACTAAAGCGATCGCGTCCATATACTTCGTTTTCATATAACGAAGGCAACCGGTAAAAATGTTTGGCAAATAAATACGACCCGGTATTACCCCGCGTTTTCCCAATAAGATTGAACTTCTTCGAATGGCGCAACCCTTCGAGATTTAGAGAAGCATTCTTCTGCATACTATAAAGACACTAAGCCTTTCCTCCTGTTCTCTACAGTACATATCTACTATACACTCTTCAAATGTCTTCCTAATTGGGAAAATCGCGGTTTTGGGTTTAAAACAATATTGGGATCAATAAAAGGAGTTGGTGATGGATCGTCTAAAGTTAAAATGGTACAGCAGTATTAACACAGCTGTTAATTTCTGAATCTATAGAAAATGAAATGACACAAATTCTATGTATAGAATATTGTCATTTTTAAATCGCAAGTATATTTAGTAGGTTTTATTCGCAAGTATAATAGTTTACCAAGGTCAGTCAGTGAGTGTGTAACAAATAAACGTGAAACTAAAGGGGCATTTAATGAACTATTATTTTCATCAACTCCATGACTACTATAATGATAAAGTTTTCTTCGTGTCTCCAAAACGACACGGAGTTTTGAGCAGCAAATAGAAAGCTATCTTTAGTATCAAAGTGCTCATTTAATAATATGTACGTATACTATTTTCTAATTCTATTAATTTTGAAAGCAGTTCTGATTGGGTTTCTAATAATATGCCGTTTTGTACCTATTGGTTAGTCGTGATAGTTGAATAATTTAAAACTATGATTTGTTCAGGCAATTCATCTGGCTCTAGATATATGTGGAGATTACTATTGGGACCAGAACGTTAACTACAATAAAGAGTATCTCCACTATGTAAAATGGAATCAATTGCGTAATTAGAAAAGATACTCGTATTACGATTTTTAATGACAGAATAAATACATCCTACCCTACAGTTGCGTTGGCTACACAATGCCGACCATTACCAGTGAACCGCTCGTCTGTCTAACGCTTATCATTATTTTAGCTGTTAATTCATCCTGAATACGCTCCGCAGATAAATACAGATCTGTTTATAAACTATCCACAGTCTATAAAGATTTATGTAAATTTGTCCTCTTATGATGTGAAAATAGCTTTTTCTGGACTAGCATATTGCAATTATCACAATGTAGTTCTCTTTCTGATCTTGCTAAGGCATCGGAAAACAAACTGTGAAAAAAAAAAACAGTTAAAATATTATTTTTATTCAGAATACCTCAGTTACGTAAATATTTAGTAAATAAAAAAAGATAGTTTAAAAGCTAATATTATGTTATACAAATAAAGTTTGGATAAAATACCGAATAAACAGATAAGACCTATCCTAATAATCATACCCGCCTATAAGTGATACGGGACTGTGTATGAAATCTTTTTGAATATATTGTACAAATTACTAATGTATAACCATGATTCCGCATCATCAACAATTCTCGTTTTAATCGTTGTAACAGCATGCCGCCATACATGTACGGGCTGTATTTTCTTAATTTCATCTGCTTCAAGGTCTTTAACTCCACGAAATATTTCCCTTCCTTACTCTCATTTATTTATTTAGCGTATCCCTTGTTCGCCCTCCTAGTGAAATAGCTAATTAATGGAGGTATATTTTACCCAATTTTTTCGAGGTGGATGCTTCATTCGTGTCACATCCGCAGAGATGTCATCGCCGAACAGCATCTGCGCTGTAACTCGTGGTGATGGTGAGACGGGATTAACAGCCTTCTTAGATCGTTTCTCTTCACCGGCAATCTTCCTGACCTGCTCTTCTGTCATCTTGTCTGACGATTTCCTCTTCCAACTTCTTTTGCTCAGAACTCGACTTCGGAGATTTGGCGACTGACTCAGAGTAGCTCGACAGAAACAGATCTTTGGCAAGCTTGGACCTGTAATAAAAAAAGAATGAGGGATTATAATTTATTTATCTTTCACTTTCCTATGATTTAATGATAGTTATCACAGGTATTATATATCATATATATCATACATTAATAGCGATGGGTTGCTAGCCGAATCGCCAATGTCATGACTCATGATTCCCCCATTCCCCTAGTCGGCTATTTTATTACTTACTAACAATGTAACCGAAGTTTCTCGTTTAGAAAAGAAACGGGAGCATTTTTTCTCTTCATCGTTCCAACACGCATTAGTCGAATTAGGCCACGAGCCGTATATCATGTGTTTAAGAACGGTTTGACGCAATCTTACACCTTCTTCCGTGTTGGAAGGGATACTTCCTCTAACAAATTTGTCCATGTCGTCAGTATGTTTCGGTCCTCCAGTTTTAACTCTAAGACAAATATGGCCATGTGGAAAACCGCGTTTTTGGAATTCTATTACACCCATCAAATAATCTATTTCTCCGAACAACGCATCATCCCCGTGGGGATTGAGAAGCGGGTATTGGAATGGTTCGTATAAATTATGAAAAATATCAACAAATTGGGGCTCTCTCCCCCCTTTTCCATATACCTGGCGAATATAGAACTGTTCCCGTTCGGTGCTAATGATAGCAGCTACCTCTTGTCCCACCGGCATGTCCCCCAAAATGTTACCATGGGTGCGACGCGATGTGTGTAAAACACGTGATGAGCGTCCTGTGAATGTTCTTGGTGTAAACGTTTAAAACATGGAATGTACGGAATTAACTCTAAAAAGAAACTCGGTCAATTGACGAATGGCAGTTAAATCTAAATAAAGACCTTTAGCAATTTTTTAGCTTTTATGATTGTCTTGAATGTAAAGACCAATGGATTGTGGAAATTAGGATTAGAATGGGATAAATTAAAAACGTGATGATAAAAACGACCCTGAAAATTAAAAAAATGTAGTGGGCCCTGGGCCCTGGTCTTTCGTCTCTAACCCCTGACGCACTGAACGCGAAAAGATTATTATATGCACGCGGCCGTTCGTGGTATTTAGGATTCAAATAAAAATCTTCATTCTCAATTGGCTCTAAATTATGAACATTATATGCTCCCTTTCCACAGCACCACATTTTACGAGAGAATGCCTCTCAAAACAGACAAAATCGACAGACAAAAATGTCTGGATCGTTTAAACTACTGTGGCGTAATTTGAAAATACCAATATTGGTCAAGTTCCTACCGACCTTATGAGCAATCAACCGAGCGGGGATTTTTCTGGTGAAAACGTTACGATTTGATGAGGATGCGTTTCAGAGTAACGCTACACAGAAGTTCTATGCACCTCTGGGTGATTGGGAGTATGTCTGTGAAGCAGACCTTTGTATTTCTGGATCATTCTGAGAATATCTAGAAGCTTTTTTACTTATAACTTTGGGATTTTTCTGGGAATATTTTATAGAAGCTGCTTGATGGATCTCAGGATGCTTAGCATTTTAACGCTTAACAGCTTTCAGATGGGGATTACAATACGGTTTGGTTTTTTTTTTCTTTGGTGGCCATCCCCTTTTAGGAGCTGACGATTGCGAAGTACTACTGTCGGTATCAGTAGTATATGACATAACGCTTGGGTTTAATAAAAGGAGTTGATGATGGATCGTCTAAAGTTAAAAATGGTACAGCAGTATTAACACTGCTGTTCATTTCTGAATCTATAGAAAATGAAATGACACGAATTCTATGTAGAATATTGTGTCGTTTGTAAATCCGACCATTACCAATGAACCGCTCGTCTCCCTGGCTAGAAGTACCCTTTCAATGGAAACAAAAAATTGTGAATGATGAGAGTTTAAAAGAACATTAAAAACGGGTGAGTTTTATAATTGCTAAGTGCTAATTTGTAATTTCTGATGATTGAATCGAATAAAACTCGCTTTGCTCTTTTTCACAATACGATTTTGAATGCGAGAAGACGTCGACGTCGGGGATTGAACATAACCGGTTTTTGGCCTTCCAAGTGAACGCCAAGCTGTAGTACTGTCGGATCGCGGGCCGTTACTTCATATTCAGATATGCGCCACACTGCTTCGCCGAAACCAAGGTAACGTCTAGTTATGAATTGCTCGATTTCGTTCTGCTCATTTCCAATATAACGCGCACCTCATCGGGACCCTTGGTAACGTATTTAAACAGATATTTAACTATAGCATGAGCAGATGAAATTTCAACGTTAATGTGGCAGTCATATTTAAGGTGAAGAGCGGGATTATTCGGTACGACCCACAAATCATTGACAGTTACATTGTTACGTTCTATTACACCTGTATTACTAATATCGAGTTTTAAATGAACAACACCTCTTTCATCACAATATGTCACCGAAGTTTCTCGTTAAGAAAAGAAACGTGAGCATTTTTTCTCTTCATCGTTCCATAACGCACGCAATCGTACAATTTCGATAAAAACTTTCATTTAGGAGACGTTTTTATTACTTTTTCATATATTGCCTCAAATTTAGATCTAAATGATTGCTGAAATGTTTCGAATTTATTTATTATTTTGATTCAAAGTTTCACCATCCCACGAATCCTCATTGTCGGCCATGTACTTAAATAAATCGATTAATTCGGAAAGAGAGTTAAAAATTACCTTCACTGTGCGTGAGTGCTATGTCCATCGTGTTTCGGCGACATGAGGTAGTTTTTTCATATGAGCAAATGTTTTAAAATAAGCTAGTCTTTTGGTGCTTGTATGGAAAAACGTGGCAATACTTTTAATCAACTGAAAAAACCGTTTAGTTTCAGGAATACGTTCACATGATTAAGAAAGTACTAAATTTAAAACATGCGCGGAGCACCACACGAATAACGAGTGAGGACATTTTTGGCGAACGAATGATTGGACTTCGTTTAGCTCCGAAGACAAAACAGTTGCGCCGTCATACGTCTGGGCCACTAACTTAGATAAACAATTGAAATCTGACAAGGTCTGTTATATAATATCAGAAAGCTTTAGCGGTGCTATCAGAACTGACATCGATGTACTTTATGAACTAATCAACGATTTCGGAACCGTGAAAATATCTTAATATTAAAACTAATTGTTCGCGACCGCTCACGTCAGGGGTTTCGTCGACCATAACCGCAATATAGTCAGTATCAGCTATTTGTTGTTTTAAAGTTGCGGTCATTAAAGAAGAAACACTAGTAATTAAATTATTTTGAACCCGGTTTGATAACCCTGAGAAGGACGTAGTACAATTTTGTAAATGATTTTCTGAAATACCGTCGTATTTTGCGAGTAAATCAACAATTCCTAAATAATTCCCTTTATTTACTGACGATGCGGTTTCGTCGTTACCATAAACAATAACAATTAAACGCTTGAATGTGTTTCGATTACGGTCTACTTTTGCGTAATGCCTGTTAATGTCTAGTTGTAATTGGAAATTTATACGCGTTTCGATACGATTTGTATTAAAACAGTGAAATTTAAGAGAACACACTTATGTTTTTCGGATTTGTCGTGCTTTTGAACAGCTGTATTAAAATTATGCTCATCAACATAACCGCCGTCGTTCCAAACATTTTTATTATTTGAAAATAATAAGCTAAAGAAACAAAACAATCGATTTGTATGTTTGCTACCCGAGAGCCACGTATATTTATCATATTCTTTATGATTAAAATTTCTGTTTAACTAACCGTTTGTCTGAACTAAATCTAATTTTGGTAAGCAGCGGTCATTTGTGATAATAACCTTTTTTTCATCAAAAGAAAGTCAACAAAAATGTTTAATGTATAAAAATATTTTAGGGGCTGACGTTAGCGAAGTACTACTATCAGTATCAGTAGTATATGACATAACGCTCGTTTAAAACGACATTGGGATCAATAAAAAGAGTTAATGAATGGATCGTCTAAAGTTAAAAATGGTTCAGCAGTATTAACACTGCTGTTAATTTCTGAATCTATAGAAAATTAAATGCCACGAATTCTATGTACCTATAGACTTTTGTGTCATTTGTAAATCGGGTGTATATTTAGTAGGTTTAATACGCAAGTATAATAGTTTACTAAGGTCAGTCAGTGAGTGTGTAACAAATAAACGTGAAACTAAAGGGGCATTTAATGTACTATTATTTTCATCAACTCCATGGCTATTTTAAAGATATAGTTTTCTTCATGTCTCCAAAACGACACGGTATAGTTTAGAGCAGTAAATAGAAAGCTATCTTTATTGTCAAAGTGCTCATTTAAAAATATGAACTGTATACTATTTTCTAACTCTATTAATTTTGAAAGCAGTTCTGATTCGGTTTCTAATAATATGCCATTTTGTGCCAATTGGATAGTCGTGTTAGATGAATAATTTAAAATATGATTTGTTCAGGCAATTCATCTGGCTCTAGATGTATGTGGAGATTACTATTGGGACCAGAACTTAAAGTACAATAAAGATTATCTCCACTATGTAAAATAGAATCAATTTCGTGATTAGAAAAGGTATTACGATTTTTAATGACAGAATAAATACATCCTACCATACAGTTGCGTTGGCTACACTACACGCTCGTCTGTCTAACACTTATCATTATTTTAGCTGTTCATTCATCCTGAATACGCTCCGCATGTTACGTATAGATTCCCATCACCGCATTTACGAAATTATCAACACTGTGATTCACTTTCTTGGAGCTGAACGGCTGACATCGCGAAACTGCAGGTGCATGGTGACGCATCCGTCGTGGGAAGGCGAGCCCCAACGTCGGCGGCTGTATTGCTTCAATCGCGGAAGCGATCGCACATTATCATAATTAATCTTTCATGTCCTAATCATTGTGATTTCTGAATAAATCTATGTTAATTAATTATTGTAGTTTTTAAAAATATCTTCCCTGCGGTCAGTAACGTATCTGGCGCAGTCGGAGCGGATAGTCGCGTTAGTGCGTGTTTCTAGCATCGAATACGTCTAATAGTCGAATCGTCGGCGCGTCGACTATCTTCGAACCTACAACCGGCCGCGGGAGTTCCTGAACGACGTCATCCAGACATCGATGGGTCAACAAGTAAGAATGCAGATTGCCACGATCCTGTGAGTAACTTGCACTATTCCTATATATTGGTTGTTTTCCTATATCCTATTACTCCGAAATCTCTTCAATTCGTATAGGTAGGAAGCTTTTTCACCTAGATTAAGTATTTTAAAGAAAGTGATTATACCTGATATTTTAAAACGGAATATCTTTAAATAAATTTATAAAATATACATATAAAAAAATATATATCTTTTTCATTTATAAGAGTTAGAATAATAATTTCAAAATTTTTCATCCAAGTAGTTATAGGGGTGTTAAGCCCAGCACTTCGCGTAATATTCGCGATAGTTATAGGGAAAATAGATTTCATAGAGATTTATTGATAAGTTTAGAAGGAATAAAGGAAGAAGACGAAATGTCTCAAGAAAATAGTTTAGGTGAGCAAACTCCTAGAGTTTTTAATAATTTGACAGATCAAATTTGGAAGGCTTTGAGATTAGTTCCCGAGTTTGATGGTAATTCGCATGTCTTGATCAGATTTCTGACTATTTGCGATCAAATTGTTATCAGTTATGTCAATCCAGCTCCAGGAAATGAATTGAACAATGCAGCCGTATTAAACGGAATTTTAAATAAGGTTACTGGGCGCGCTGCGACCACTTTGGCCGCCAATGGAATACCTAGAGACTGGAATGGCATTAGAAATGCTCTAATAAATTCTTTTTCAGATCATAGAGATGAAACAACACTTTACACCGATTTATCGTCGTTATCTCAGGGCAATGACACGCCACATGTTTTCTACGAACGAGTCCAGACTTTACTTAGTACTATAATGACGTATGTCGAGTTACATGAATCTATACATACTACCGTTGAGGCTAAACGAACACTCTATAAAAAACTAGCTTTGCAATCTTATCTTAAAGGCCTACATGAGCCTCTCGGCTCAAGGATTCGGTGCATGCGGCCCGAAACTTTAGAAAAGGCATTAGAATTTGCCCAAGAAGAACTAAATGTCCTCTATTTGCAACAGAAAAATGGTAGCGCTCTCATGCCCAAGAAATTACCTCAATTTAATACCGGTTTTAACTTATCGCCTTTTAACTTGCCACAGATGACTCCGGTCGCTCAATTAATTCCAAAGCCATTCGTTTTTCCCTCACCCATTCCTATTTATCAGAATAGACCTAATTCTGGACCTTCACAAAATAGTAATAAGATACAAAATACTAATAATGTTCCCAATAAATTTAATTCCAACCCATATCAATTTAAAAATTTTATGCCTCAAAGTAACGCTAACCGATTTTTAAACCCCAATCAATCTCAAAATTTCGGTTTTCAAGGTCCAAGACTCTCAAGGACGCAACAAATGATGCGAGCCTTGCCCCGGTCGAACATGTCCACTGGTTTTAGAATTCCTCCCAGACCGTTCTTCCAACGGCCTATCCAAAATGCACCTACTCCTATGAGTGGTATAAGTCACCCCATTGCTCGTACTTTACCCTTAACGCCTCAAAATCCGCAAGTTAATATGAATGAAATTTACGACTCGTACTATGACGAGGTCTATCCTCTAGACTATGACTATGACCAGTACGCGGACTATGACCAGTACGTAGACTACGACCAATATGCGGATTATGAACAGTACTCATACTCAACACCGACTACCGTAGCCGATATTTCCAATTCTACTGAAAAGGACAAATCCGAAGACAATAAAGAAAATAAGTCAAATTTTTACACGAAGCCTCAGATAACATCCCCAGAATAGAGATACATGTACAAAATAAAAGACAGCTCCCCTATATTCAAATTTCTAATCCACCTTTGAAACTACTCCTGGACACAGGAGCCAATAAGTCGTTTATAAGCCCAGAAGCTGTTCAGACATTTTTCTCTAATTTTCCTATTAACTATGACCCTTTTATCGTATCAAATATACATGCAACTACAAAAAATGATTACTCTATAACTATTCCGTGTTTTCCCGAATTTAGAGATCGGAATCCTATTAAGCTATTCATATATCGTTTTCATAAATACTTCGATGGGTTAATAGGCTTAGATTTATTAAAGCAATGGCAGTCAAAAATCGACCTTAGTACACAGGTGCTAAAAACGCGTTTTGCTCGCAACCCTATTCAAATGCATGAGTCACAAACTTTCAACTTACTTGAAACAATTATACCTGCCGAGTCGAGTCAGATTGTTAAGGTGCCGACGGACGTTTCAACAGGTGACATATGCATAGATCACCAAACTTTGTGTGGTTGCTATATTACAGATTGCATATCCACTGCCGATAATGGCTATGCTTATGTAGAAATTTTTAACCTAAATTTAAATGATGTAACTTTTACTATTTCGGAACCTATACATGCTTATTTATTTAATGAACAGACTACACCTGTCGCCGCCTTAAGTACAGATAACGCGAGGACTCGAGAAGTTTTATCACGTTTGCGTACGTCACATATGAATGATGAAGAGAAGGCTAATTTAATTGAACTTTGCAAGCAGTATTCCGATATATTTTATTTAGAGAACGAAGCATTGACGTTCACTAGTAAAATCAAACATAAAATTCACACCACTGACGAAGTGCCTGTCCACAGTAAAACATATAGGTATCCATATATACATAGGCAAGAGGTACAGAGCCAAATCGAGAAAATGTTGGATCAGGGTATCATTAGGCCGTCTACCTCAGCTTGGAATGCACCTATATGGATTGTACCAAAAAAATCAGATGCATCCGGCAAAGTTAAGTGGAGGTTAGTTGTAGACTTTCGAAAACTGAACGAAAAGACGGTCGACGACAAATATCCCATCCCTAACATAGCAGACATCCTAGATAAGCTTGGCAAGTGCCAGTATTTCAGTTCAATCGACCTTGCAAGCGGATTCTACCAGGTAGAAATGCACCCAGACGATATCCATAAGACCGCATTCAGTGTAGCAGATGGTAACGGGCATTTTGAATATCTGAGAATGCCTATGGGCTTGAAAAATAGCCCAGCGACCTTCCAGAGAGTCATGGATAACGTTTTGAGAGGCTTGCAGAACGTTATTTGTACAGTTTACCTGGACGATATTTTGGTATTTTCGACCTCCCTACAGGAACACATGATTAATCTCAAGAAAATATTCGATAGGCTCAGGGAAAGTAACTTTAAAATTCAACTTGATAAATCCGAGTTTCTGAAACACGAGACTCCATATCTGGGTCACATTATAACGCCTGAAGGTGTAAAACCAAACCCGGATAAAATAGCTGCAATCCTTAAATACCCTATCCCAAAAACAACAAAACAAATCAAGGGATTCCTAGGACTCTTAGGGTATTACCGACGCTTTATACCTGACTTCGCCCGACTAACTAAACCCCTAACTATTTGCCTTAAAAAGGGAGCAAAAATCCAACTTACACCCGACTATATAAAATGTTTTAACCACTGCAAAACCCTTTTAACAAACGACCCCATTCTTCAATATCCGGACTTTTCAAAAGATTTCATTTTGACCACCGACGCATCCAATGTAGCCTTAGGCGCAGTACTCTCGCAAGGGACAATAGGATCCGATAGGCCTATAGCCTATGCATCAAGGACATTGAATGATAGTGAAATCAACTATTCAACAATAGAAAAGGAATTGCTCGCAATTGTTTGGTCCACAAAATATTTTAGGCCTTACCTTTATGGAAGAAAATTCAAAATTGTTACTGACCATAAACCTTTACAATGGCTCCTTAATTTAAAAGAACCTAGCTCACGTCTTACCCGTTGGAGACTTAAGCTATCTGAATTTGATTTCACTATAGTCTATAAAAAGGGTAAAGCTAATACTAACGCCGATGCCCTGTCACGCGTAGAAATCCACAATGAAGAACTGGATTCTGTTGTAGTTAACATCAGTTCAGAATCTTCTTCACGACGCTCATCCATTTCTACCATTACTGCCCCTGATGATAGACCCATAATTAGCCAGTCATCTACGGATACAGCACCTAGCCAAAGACCCGTAAGTAGTATAGGATCTCTTGACCAGCTTAATGACCCAGATGAGATACCTAACGTTGATCAAGCAAACAACTTACCTTCGATTACAGTACATACCAGTGCCGAGCATCCTGTTCTTGAAATACCAGTAACTGACGACCCCTTAAATAAATTCAAACGACAACTGGTTATTAAAATTACCGATAAATCTACTCCTATTAAACCTTCTATACTAAAGCCATTTGATACGTTCAGGAAAACCATTGTTCATGTAACTGAAAATAATTTGGAACAAGATTTAATTACTGTCATTAAAAAGTACATAGACCCAAAATTCCGTACCGCCATAATGGTTAACCCAATTGACAAAATGTATAGTATAGTCCCCATTCTTCAGAAGCACTTTAAAAATGCATCCATGAAGCTAATATTAGCAAAACGCGAAGTACAAGATATAAGTGATTATTTAAACCAGCAAGACATAATTTCTAAGTATCATGAAGGCAAGACTAATCATAGAGGCATTAACGAAACATATCTTTCTCTTTCCCAACATTATTTTTGGCCGAAACTAAAAGAGTCTATAACCTATTTTATTAACGAATGCTCCATATGTAACCGAGCAAAATACGACCGTGTTCCCGTACGACCTGAGTTCCAAATTGTTCCTCCACCTTCTAGGCCCTTCGAACAAATGCACGCCGATGTACTTACTATCGAACAAGACAAATACTTCACAATCATAGACTCATTTTCTAAATACGCACAAGCGTATCGCTTACCTGATTGCACTGCCCCAAATATAGTTAAATCACTGATGACTTTTTGCACTCATCATGGATTCCCTATAGCCATTACCACGGATCAGGGAACAGAATTCACTAATCAGGTAGTCAAAGAATTCCTAAAATTACATAAAATTCATCACCATACGACAGCTGCTCACACACCAAACGAAAATGGCATGATAGAAAAATTTCATGCCACTTTAATAGAACACCTGAGACTACTAAAATTACAGCATAAAAATGAGCCAGCCTTCAACTTGATTCCATACGCGCTAATTGCCTACAATAGCTCCATACACAGCTTGACGAAATGCAGACCATTCGATTTGATATCAGGTCACTTTGATCCTAGGGACCCGACAGACCTTGACCTCACCGAAAGACTACTCCAGCAATACCTGCAAGACCATAAAGGCAAAATGGAACTCGTATATAAAATAGTTCACGATGAATCCTACTCAAATCGATTAGATATAATGAATAGACGTAATCGTGATAGGGAACCACAGGAAAACTATGACGAAAATGAAGAGGTATACATCAAAAACCCCTTTGCATCTAGACAAAAATTGGCAGCCCGATATACACATGACAAGGTTCTTTCTAACTTACCTGTCCATATCTATACTTCCAAGAGACGTGGCCCTGTTGCAAAAAATAGATTGAAGCGGAAAAAGAAAACTAAATCCCCCGTATTGTTACAGGACGATAATACTCGTGACGACCAACTGCAACTCGCAAGCCAACCCTCAACCAGCAAATAACCTAAAACTTGACAGTTTATCCGACGGACCTGGTATCCTTCCCTTTAAACTAGGATTCACCAAAATTATATCTCACGACCACACCTTCCTACACGACATTGACCTTGACAAAATTCAAAAACTAGTAGACTCTATAAGGACTCAATTGACAGATACTTCCAATAAAATCCCAAATTACAGTTTTTCTCTCTTCAAAAGTAGAATAGTTTATTTGCTGAATAAACTTAGTAAAATTACACAGCAAATAGATTCTTTCAAACCTAGACGCGTAAGGCGCGGCCTCATGAACCCTCTGGGTACGTTCATCAAAAGCGTAACAGGAAATCTAGATCATGATGATGCCCTTAAATTTGAAAACGATATTAAAATTTTACAGAAAAATGATCAAGAATTTTCCACGGGTTTCAATAGACATATTAGCATGTACAAAAATTTAACTTATCAGCAAACTCAAATCCTTACCAATTTGACTCTAAATCAAAAGAGATTGGAAAAGATAGTTTCGCATTTTATTAACATTTCCGACTCTAATAAAGACGGAATAAACCGATATGCTCAAATATCGCAGATATTTGACATTCTCAGCGAAAACGCTCAAGATCTATTCCTTGAGATATCTAGGTTAGAAAATATCGTAGCTTTTAGTCGCACTAATACTATGCACCATTCTATATTATCGATTAATGATATAACTTATATGATAAGCAAATTAAAAGAGCTTTACGGCACTAATTCGATCCTGAATTTAGACGTAAGGCATTATTACGATATAATTAGACTAGGATCATATTTCATAGATGATAGGATAGTTATTGTCTTTTATTTTCCCATCCTATACTCCGCTACCTACATCCTTTACAGACTTTGTCCTGTACCCAATAGGCAAACCCAAACTATTATCCCACCTTTCCCATATATAGCAACCAGTTCAAAGGAATTCGTGTACATGGAGGCAGAATGCCCGAAGTTTGAAACGTGGTACATCTGCCAGCAGAAGACTATCCATCAATCCAGGACTCAACATGACTGCATTTCCCATCTTATTAATCAGCAAGAAATAACACCTTCCTGCAACCCTGTTCCGGTTACACTTAACAAAGAAGCTCTCCTGGAACTAGATAGCCAGCATTATATCATTTCATTCCCAATGAAGACCCGAGTGAAGATATCCTGTGGCCATGAAGAATATCGCATTCTAAACGGAAGTTTCCTGGCAACTATTCCAAGAAATTGCAGCATAAGGACACCTGAGTTCACAATTATCAACGTTGATGACAAAATTCTCGGACATGCTGTTGAAATAATGACATTCTCCACACCAAGTTCTTTGAAACCGATGACTCATTTCAACCTCACCACCATTGACTTGAATACATTGCACAACATACAACACCAAGTTTTCATGGAACCGCCAATGAAGATGGAAGCGACGGATTTCGCAAGCATCTACCACACCACGATACCTATCTACATCGTTGTGATATTTGGTGCAATCCTTTTCTCCCTGAACTGCTGCCGCAAGCATAGGCTAACAAAGTCAACCCAAACTGACATTGAACTACCTGCAGCGAGATCTGAAAGCAGCATCAAATCCAAGGAAGAGCATAGAGCCGCAACATTTGCATTAGACATGGGCAAATAGTTGCTCATCTAGGAGGGGAGATGTTACGTATAGATTCCCATCACCGCATTTACGAAATTATCAACACTGTGATTCACTTTCTTGGAGCTGAACGGCTGACATCGCGAAACTGCAGGTGCATGGTGACGCATCCGTCGTGGGAAGGCGAGCCCCAACGTCGGCGGCTGTATTGCTTCAATCGCGGAAGCGATCGCACATTATCATAATTAATCTTTCATGTCCTAATCATTGTGATTTCTGAATAAATCTATGTTAATTAATTATTGTAGTTTTTAAAAATATCTTCCCTGCGGTCAGTAACGTATCTCGCAGATAAATACAGATCTGTTTATAAACTATCCACAGTCTAAAGATTTATGTAAATTTGTCCTCTTATGATGTGAAAATAGCTTTTTCTGGACTAGTATATTGCAATTATCACAATGTAGTTCTCTTTCTGATCTTGCTAAGGCATCGGGAAACAAACAATCATGTTGCGGCCCGGGAGAGGAGGTTGTGAAGTAAGACGACCGTCGCTGGTTAAACTCGATTTTAATTAATATGAAGAATTACAATAATCTTACAATACTTTTAGTATTAACAAAATGTAACGAGAGCGGACTGTGCTCCTAGTACCAACCGATGGGATAGAATGGTTCTCGAAGGCGGAGGCCTGAGATTATATACCCAAGATAAGATACTGGTGTGGTAGTGGAAAATGGTGGCAATTAATATTCATGACTTATTTTATGGTTTTCGTCAGAAAACTGATTAGGCGTGAAGTGTTTGGTCACGTACGCCTTGTCTCATATTTTATCATTAACTACTGACCTCGAGTTTGTATGAATCTCTTTTTAGAAAACAATCATGTGATGCAAGTAGTCACGTTCACACCATGAATCATGTATTTTATGTCTTTAGGTAATCAAAGAGGCCCATCATATAACTCCTCCCCACTTAAGAATAAAATTACACGGGAATGTTCTTTACAAAAGGCTTTTCGTGCAATTTTATTTCAATGCTAAAAGTTATAATATTTGTCAAAGAGTCCGTTCTGATTACATGATAATTACATTAAAGTTAACATTACATAAAACATTGAACATAATACAATAATTATATTACCCGTATACCGAAAATGGGTTTTTGTTAATCATATCACTTATACACTGCAATACAAGCTTTGGCTTAACACTTTTACCACGAGACAAAGTTACATAAATGAACTTATTGCACTTTTGGCCTATGGGTTAAACTAATTTACTTTATAAATGATTAAAATTAGCTCTAGCATTTTTATCGCTAAGTTAGTACGTAACGGCGTATCACATATATCCTTAAAATTCACTTTTTTTTTGTTTCTTTTTCTTTCATTTTATCGTGTACTTAACTTTCTAAATTACATTACGATTATATGTTCCTTTTTAAAGCAAAATTATGCAACCGTTAATAATTACATTAAATTTCTAGTTCTACTTGTAAAATAATTAACTTTCTTATTACCTTCAATTGCAACTTATTTTTGTTACGCTTTTAATGTTACATTCTAAAATATTCAGGTTCCATATTAATGCATTTTCCGTATACATTATACATTCATATTCCTGTTATTCAATATACATCTTATTAAATTTTATCGCTGGGTGGTATCTCACATTTAACATATGTAACATATTATTAGAACATCAAATTATATAATATAAATTCAATACATACATTTTATATATAATTTTACATTTTATATATCATTTTATTCTTTTTCATGTATTTTTACTGCCGCACTTTTCCACTTAATATTGATTTTTAGAATAAAAATCCCTATCGAATTAAAATTCGATTTATTCGTTTTTATTCTTAATTTTAGGTGTTCCTAAAATTATTATCATTCCATTAAATTTATTTTAGTACCACGGTAGACCAAGGAATTTTCTTATTCTACTACCCCTACGTGGTCTAAAGGGTGCACGAGGGACAGGTTCAAATCTTGGCCTTGGATCGCGCGGCTCTGTTGGCTCTAACACGTCATATGCGGCACTTATACCAGGTACGTTTGACTCTGGCGTATTAACTGAATGACCAGGCGCAAAAATCGGCTCAGGTTCATTAATAATAGACGTAGGTAATTCGTTAACCTCGTTATGTATATAAGAAGTTGGCAAATTATTATGCTCAAACTCTATATTAGGCTCATTTGGCTCACTTGGCTCATTTGGCTCATTAGGTTCATTTGGCTCATTAGGCTCATTTGGCCTTATAAATTGAACGATTGGCTCTGGCTCTTTGGGCTCAGGCCTTATAATTTTAACAATTGGTTCTGGCTCTATGGGCTCAGACCTGATAATTTGACTATTATCGTCAATTTGCACATTAGGCATATTATTTATTAATTCAGGCTCATTATCATGGGGGCTTTTACTTTTATTTGCCTTTGTAGGCCTTTTAATATTTTTTACCGGCACTTTAGTTTCTCGGTGACCAATTTTTATAGGTACTACATTTCTTTCAGCTGGGCCAGTTACCTCAGCTTTCTCATATCTTGGTTTATCCTTGCCTTTACGTTTATTAACCAATTTGGTGTAAATTTTATCTCCTATGGTTAAATCAATGTTTTCTCCCTTTTTATTTCGCTTTATTTTATCCTCCGTTAATTTTTTCGAAATATACTCATATAAATTTTTCGTCCGTTTTGCATGATCTTTTAATAATTGTTGCATATACGTTTTTTCAAAATTTATGTTAAAAACTGAATTTAAGTCTGTATGACCAAAAATTATTTCAAAAGGCGTTAAGTTAGTTACTGAATATATCGTATTATTATATGCCATGATTGCATATTGCATAACTGAAGCTGCGTCAGTTGATTTTTGATCATATTTTGCCAATCTATATATTTCAATTATAGTTGAATGAAATCTTTCCACTATTCCCATTGAATTTGGATTATTAGGCGTTCCAATATGTAAATCAATTTTAAAGAAAGATAAAGTTTCCTTCATTAGACTGTTATTAAATTCAGATCCTGGATCGCAGCTGATTTTTAAAGGCGTTCCGTAAAATGAAAAATATTTTATTAAAGCTCTAACCGTTTCTGGTGTAGATTTATTTTGTACTTCAATTGCTTGTCCTAATTTTGAAAATGCGTCTACAATTGTTAAGTAAGTTTTTCCGTCAATAGAGAATAAATCTATAAATAATTCTTGAAAAGGTTTATTTTGTACTTGTGTTATTTGAAGTTTTGGTTTTAATGGGTGTCTATCATATTTCATTCGTTTACATAAATCACATGCGTTGATAACAGCAGCAACTGTCTGTTCTAAATTATTCCAGTAATAATTTCTTTTGATTCGACTAACTGTTTCCCTAATTCCTCTATGACATGTTTTTCCTTCATGGTAATTTTTTATCAATGTTATCTGCTCTTCTTCATTTTCGACATAAATTACTCTTTCAGTACATTCAAATATTTGAACCGGATTATTTTTATAAAGTTCTAAAATTAATTTAGAAAATATTTTTCGGAATTCTTTATTATCGAAATATATGTAAATTCTTTTTCCTTGCGTTATATGTGTTTTTATGAAAAGTTTTATTATTTCTTCATTTAGTGGTAAAAACGCGGTTAATATTTTTTGTTTATGACGTGAGTCATCTCTAGTAGTAAAATTATCTTTATACCACTGGTTAATTATAATTTGATTATTTTTAGTATCAATTGCTTCCTTTAGTATGGGTAATGGATTTTTATCAGAACTGTCCGAATCGTATTCTTTTTCTGAAGCTGTTAAAGTTTCTTCAAATTCATTATATTCTTCCTCAGAAGCAGTTAACGTAACTTCTTCGTCAATCTCTGATCTAATTTCATCATCGTCTATCGTGGCGTGTATAGAGTTATTATCTCTCTGATCATTTACTTCCGTAAAGTTTAATTGAATTCGTGATAGTGCATCTGCGTTAGAATTCTGTTTTCCGCTTCTATATATAATTTCAAAATTATATTCTTGAAGTCTTAACCTCCATCGTGTAAGTTTACTATTAGGCTCTTGTAAGGAGTATAGCCAAACTAATGGTCTATGATCTGTATAAATTTGAAACTTACGACCGTATAAATATGGTCTAAAATGTTTAGTAGCCCATACTACTGCTAAAAGCTCTTTTTCAATGGTACTATACTTTGTTTCAGCGTTATTTAAGGTTCTGCTTGCATATGCGATCGGTTTATCTTGACCTACAGTTCCTTGAGATAATACGGCTCCCAATGCATAGTTCGATGCATCCGTAGTTAAAATAAATGGTTTTGAAAAATCTGGGAATTGAAGCAATGGTGCGTTAATTAATAATTCTTTACAAGTCTCAAAGGAGTTTACATAATTTTCATCTAAATTTATTTTTGTATTTTTCTTTAATGCATTTGTTAGCGGTTTGGTTATTTTAGAAAAATCTTTTATAAATCTTCTATAATATCCTACTAATCCCAAAAATTGTTGTATTTCTTTAACTGTTTTAGGTATTGGATAATTCATTACTGCCAAAATTTTATCTTCATTAGGTTTTAAACCATCTTTTGTAATTGTATGCCCTAAATAGAGTACTTCCTTTTTGAGAAATTCCGATTTATCTAGTTGAACCTTTAAGTTGGCATTTCTTAAGGTGTTAAATACTATTCTCAATTTTTCAATGTGCTCATTTAAATTTTTACTAATTATTATAATATCATCCAAATAAACTAAGCAAATCCCTTGTAATCCTCTTAATACATTGTCCATAGTACGTTGGAAAGTTGCGGGTGCGGTTTTCAAACCAAAGGGTAATCTTTTAAATTGGTAATGTCCTGCCTGTGTTGAGAAGGCTGATTTGATTCTATCACTCTCTTTTATTTCGGTCTGATGGTAGCCACTTGCTAAATCTAAAGTGGAAAAATAAGTACTATTGCCCAATTTGTCGAATAAATCATTTACATTAGGAATTGGATATTTATCGTCTATGGTTATGTCGTTTAATTTTCTGTAGTCGACAACCATGCGATATTTTTGTTCACCCGATGCGTCTAGTTTTTTAGGCACTAAGTGTACTGGGGCACTCCAAGGTGAAAAACTTGGTTCGATTACGTCATCAGCTAATAATTTAGTAACTTGTGCTTCTATCTCAGCTATTTGGGCTGGCGGTTGCCTATATGGTTTTATGTATATGGGATCGTCATTTTTTGTTCTTATTTCGTGTTTTATTTCGTTAGTAAAAGACAATGGTATCCCTTCACAATAAAATATATCTTTAAATTCGTAACATAAACTGTAAATCAATTCTTGTTCTTTAGGCTCCATATGACTGAGTCGTAATTTATTTAAATTTTTTATCAAAATGTCCTCAAAACTATTATCCAAATAATTAAGTGATATTAATTTATTTTTGTCGAAATCTTTTACTTCAAATGGTGCTTGAATACACACAATCATAAGCTTATCCGTATTATTCTTTAGTACGGCGGACGCATAACCCTGTTCACACGTTACAATTGTGCTCGGTATTGTGACGTTGGTCGCTAAATCCTGGTGTGGCAGTAGTCCTTGACCGTTATATAGGTCAGTGGGTATTGTAACTGTTCTTTCACTGAACGGTTGTATTATAATTTCTATGTCATTAAAATTTGGGTTGAATTTTATATTCTTTATTGATGAGTTCACATAAAATTTAAATTTATTCATGTCCATAATAGCGCCAAATCGAGACAAAAAATCGCTTCCTATTAAACCGTCATATTCGCTCGAAATATTAAATATGTAAAATTTATGACATCTGTTTATTCCAAAAATAGATTGTAAGTTAATTGAGACATAGCCATTATGTTTCGAACTTGCATGTGTGCTTACGATTTCAAACTCTTCTTCAACAATTTTATCCGAAAAATGTTTTATTGCTGTTTTTGGGCTTAGAAAAGATCGTGTTGATCCGCTATCTAATAAAAAGTTCGCATTATCAATTTCTTTAATTGTTATATAAGGTAAAGTTGGACTTTTACTCATTTCGGGGTAATACTCGAGGCTTTTACCGTAAAATTTTTAGATGTCGAAGGCTTATCAGCTTCATTCATAAAGTTTAACGTTTGAGTGTTATTTTCCTGTACCGTTTCTAAAGGTACGGGTCTTGGTACAAATGATGTATTGTTTCGCGCGTTAAAGTTTATACGTCGTGGAACAAAACTGCGCGTTTGTGATCTCGGCGTAGCAGCTGAAATTGGTTGCTGATTATTAGTTCGGTATCCCGTTTGAGAGTTATTTTGCGGTTGGAAATTTTGTCGCGGTTGATAGTTATGGAAAGGCCTTTGAATATTTTGAGGTAGATTAATTGGTTGTTTATAATTACGATTAAAATTAGTTTTATTCGCTTGGCCTGAAGAATAATTCTTCCCGCTCCTATCATTCCTCGTTTTATGCCGCATTTCGAATTGTTTTTCGAAATTATTTTCTTCCAGGACAATTTCCAAAGCATCTTCGAGGGTTTCCGGACCTCTTATTTTTACAAGACGTACAAGATCCCTGGATAAATTATACAAAAAGACATTCATTGCCATTTTATTGTAAAGTTTCATTTTACTTTCTTTGACCCCTTCGTCATCAAGTGCGTTTAATTTGGAAAATAAATGAGACCTAAGGCTTTGAATTCGGTTACAAAATTCTTTATGACTTTCTTTAGGTCGGATTTCCAGAGTGTCCAATTTCATTGCAATGCACTCCTCTGACCTAGGATCTCCAAAGTGCTGGTAAAGTAAAGTTTTAAGTTCCTCCCATGTATGACAATCCTCACGCTCACTTACTAAAGCGGCGGCTTTGCCTGACAATCTACTTGTAATCATATGTAAATTATACACATCTTGATTAGCATTGCGGTTATTCTCATTCGCATGCATCAATAAAATATATTCGCATTTTTTTATAAATAAATTTAGTGTCCTGTAATCCCCATCAAAAATTGGAATGATTTTTACCATTTCATTTGGAATAACTGTTACGTCTTCCATTTTTGAATTTATTTATTCAATATTTCAAATTAATTCGCTCAGCAATGTCGCTGGTTGTAAGAATTGAAATTTATAATGATTTTACGTAATTTGCAATAATGGAAAAGTGTGCAGTAAATTATTTTGCGCTTGCGTATATAAATTCAAATTCAAAAATTAAAAAGGATACTGTTTATGATGTGGTGCGTTACACTCAATTTCATGCAACAATTGTATGTAATATTGATACAGCTCGTTTAGTTTCTTCAAAATACCATGTAATAATGATAAAACTGCTCTAATTACAATTCGCTGATCCTCTACTAAGGATGATGATGGATTATTTTTATGCATTAATTTATTTATACGCAATAACAAAAATTAAGGAAGGCACGACGGAAACCGTTCTTCATACACCTCCCGATTCTATCCTTTAGGCACTTGTCACGGAAAGTAAGTAAGATTAAACTTCATACCAGATGAATCGTCGGGTTGTGGGCGGCACCTTACACTCTCTGCTCACCACTGGACGGCTGGTAGATCTGCGCGCTGGCTGCTGCGGCGACTGGAGCTCGGCTGACGTCGAGGGTTGAGTCTCTGGAGTCTTCCTCCTCTTGTCCTCCCGGCTGCCTGATTTATTTATATTTTTGTTCGTGGCTCGCGTAAATCGTTGAAACGAACCGATGTGTCTTTTTGGTGATCACAAAGTCACGAGATCCTGCCGACTGCGCCAATCATGTTGCGGCCCGGGAGAGGAGGTTGTGAAGTAAGACGACCGTCGCTGGTTAAACTCGATTTTAATTAATATGAAGAATTACAATAATCTTACAATACTTTTAGTATTAACAAAATGTAACGAGAGCGGACTGTGCTCCTAGTACCAACCGATGGGATAGAATGGTTCTCGAAGGCGGAGGCCTGAGATTATATACCCAAGATAAGATACTGGTGTGGTAGTGGAAAATGGTGGCAATTAATATTCATGACTTATTTTATGGTTTTCGTCAGAAAACTGATTAGGCGTGAAGTGTTTGGTCACGTACGCCTTGTCTCATATTTTATCATTAACTACTGACCTCGAGTTTGTATGAATCTCTTTTTAGAAAACAATCATGTGATGCAAGTAGTCACGTTCACACCATGAATCATGTATTTTATGTCTTTAGGTAATCAAAGAGGCCCATCATATAACTCCTCCCCACTTAAGAATAAAATTACACGGGAATGTTCTTTACAAAAGGCTTTTCGTGCAATTTTATTTCAATGCTAAAAGTTAAAATATTTGTCAAAGAGTCCGTTCTGATTACATGATAATTACATTAAAGTTAACATTACATAAAACATTGAACATAATACAATAATTATATTACCCGTATACCGAAAATGGGTTTTTGTTAATCATATCACTTATACACTGCAATACAAGCTTTGGCTTAACACTTTTACCACGAGACAAAGTTACATAAATGAACTTATTGCACTTTTGGCCTATGGGTTAAACTAATTTACTTTATAAATGATTAAAATTAGCTCTAGCATTTTTATCGCTAAGTTAGTACGTAACGGCGTATCACATATATCCTTAAAATTCACTTTTTTTTTGTTTCTTTTTCTTTCATTTTATCGTGTACTTAACTTTCTAAATTACATTACGATTATATGTTCCTTTTTAAAGCAAAATTATGCAACCGTTAATAATTACATTAAATTTCTAGTTCTACTTGTAAAATAATTAACTTTCTTATTACCTTCAATTGCAACTTATTTTTGTTACGCTTTTAATGTTACATTCTAAAATATTCAGGTTCCATATTAATGCATTTTCCGTATACATTATACATTCATATTCCTGTTATTCAATATACATCTTATTAAATTTTATCGCTGGGTGGTATCTCACATTTAACATATGTAACATATTATTAGAACATCAAATTATATAATATAAATTCAATACATACATTTTATATATAATTTTACATTTTATATATCATTTTATTCTTTTTCATGTATTTTTACTGCCGCACTTTTCCACTTAATATTGATTTTTAGAATAAAAATCCCTATCGAATTAAAATTCGATTTATTCGTTTTTATTCTTAATTTTAGGTGTTCCTAAAATTATTATCATTCCATTAAATTTATTTTAGTACCACGGTAGACCAAGGAATTTTCTTATTCTACTACCCCTACGTGGTCTAAAGGGTGCACGAGGGACAGGTTCAAATCTTGGCCTTGGATCGCGCGGCTCTGTTGGCTCTAACACGTCATATGCGGCACTTATACCAGGTACGTTTGACTCTGGCGTATTAACTGAATGACCAGGCGCAAAAATCGGCTCAGGTTCATTAATAATAGACGTAGGTAATTCGTTAACCTCGTTATGTATATAAGAAGTTGGCAAATTATTATGCTCAAACTCTATATTAGGCTCATTTGGCTCACTTGGCTCATTTGGCTCATTAGGTTCATTTGGCTCATTAGGTTCATTTGGCTCATTAGGCTCATTTGGCCTTATAAATTGAACGATTGGCTCTGGCTCTTTGGGCTCAGGCCTTATAATTTTAACAATTGGTTCTGGTTCTATGGGCTCAGACCTGATAATTTGACTATTATCGTCAATTTGCACATTAGGCATATTATTTATTAATTCAGGCTCATTATCATGGGGGCTTTTACTTTTATTTGCCTTTGTAGGCCTTTTAATATTTTTTACCGGCACTTTAGTTTCTCGGTGACCAATTTTTATAGGTACTACATTTCTTTCAGCTGGGCCAGTTACCTCAGCTTTCTCATATCTTGGTTTATCCTTGCCTTTACGTTTATTAACCAATTTGGTGTAAATTTTATCTCCTATGGTTAAATCAATGTTTTCTCCCTTTTTATTTCGCTTTATTTTATCCTCCGTTAATTTTTTCGAAATATACTCATATAAATTTTTCGTCCGTTTTGCATGATCTTTTAATAATTGTTGCATATACGTTTTTTCAAAATTTATGTTAAAAACTGAATTTAAGTCTGTATGACCAAAAATTATTTCAAAAGGCGTTAAGTTAGTTACTGAATATATCGTATTATTATATGCCATGATTGCATATTGCATAACTGAAGCTGCGTCAGTTGATTTTTGATCATATTTTGCCAATCTATATATTTCAATTATAGTTGAATGAAATCTTTCCACTATTCCCATTGAATTTGGATTATTAGGCGTTCCAATATGTAAATCAATTTTAAAGAAAGATAAAGTTTCCTTCATTAGACTGTTATTAAATTCAGATCCTGGATCGCAGCTGATTTTTAAAGGCGTTCCGTAAAATGAAAAATATTTTATTAAAGCTCTAACCGTTTCTGGTGTAGATTTATTTTGTACTTCAATTGCTTGTCCTAATTTTGAAAATGCGTCTACAATTGTTAAGTAAGTTTTTCCGTCAATAGAGAATAAATCTATAAATAATTCTTGAAAAGGTTTATTTTGTACTTGTGTTATTTGAAGTTTTGGTTTTAATGGGTGTCTATCATATTTCATTCGTTTACATAAATCACATGCGTTGATAACAGCAGCAACTGTCTGTTCTAAATTATTCCAGTAATAATTTCTTTTGATTCGACTAACTGTTTCCCTAATTCCTCTATGACATGTTTTTCCTTCATGGTAATTTTTTATCAATGTTATCTGCTCTTCTTCATTTTCGACATAAATTACTCTTTCAGTACATTCAAATATTTGAACCGGATTATTTTTATAAAGTTCTAAAATTAATTTAGAAAATATTTTTCGGAATTCTTTATTATCGAAATATATGTAAATTCTTTTTCCTTGCGTTATATGTGTTTTTATGAAAAGTTTTATTATTTCTTCATTTAGTGGTAAAAACGCGGTTAATATTTTTTGTTTATGACGTGAGTCATCTCTAGTAGTAAAATTATCTTTATACCACTGGTTAATTATAATTTGATTATTTTTAGTATCAATTGCTTCCTTTAGTATGGGTAATGGATTTTTATCAGAACTGTCCGAATCGTATTCTTTTTCTGAAGCTGTTAAAGTTTCTTCAAATTCATTATATTCTTCCTCAGAAGCAGTTAACGTAACTTCTTCGTCAATCTCTGATCTAATTTCATCATCGTCTATCGTGGCGTGTATAGAGTTATTATCTCTCTGATCATTTACTTCCGTAAAGTTTAATTGAATTCGTGATAGTGCATCTGCGTTAGAATTCTGTTTTCCGCTTCTATATATAATTTCAAAATTATATTCTTGAAGTCTTAACCTCCATCGTGTAAGTTTACTATTAGGCTCTTGTAAGGAGTATAGCCAAACTAATGGTCTATGATCTGTATAAATTTGAAACTTACGACCGTATAAATATGGTCTAAAATGTTTAGTAGCCCATACTACTGCTAAAAGCTCTTTTTCAATGGTACTATACTTTGTTTCAGCGTTATTTAAGGTTCTGCTTGCATATGCGATCGGTTTATCTTGACCTACAGTTCCTTGAGATAATACGGCTCCCAATGCATAGTTCGATGCATCCGTAGTTAAAATAAATGGTTTTGAAAAATCTGGGAATTGAAGCAATGGTGCGTTAATTAATAATTCTTTACAAGTCTCAAAGGAGTTTACATAATTTTCATCTAAATTTATTTTTGTATTTTTCTTTAATGCATTTGTTAGCGGTTTGGTTATTTTAGAAAAATCTTTTATAAATCTTCTATAATATCCTACTAATCCCAAAAATTGTTGTATTTCTTTAACTGTTTTAGGTATTGGATAATTCATTACTGCCAAAATTTTATCTTCATTAGGTTTTAAACCATCTTTTGTAATTGTATGCCCTAAATAGAGTACTTCCTTTTTGAGAAATTCCGATTTATCTAGTTGAACCTTTAAGTTGGCATTTCTTAAGGTGTTAAATACTATTCTCAATTTTTCAATGTGCTCATTTAAATTTTTACTAATTATTATAATATCATCCAAATAAACTAAGCAAATCCCTTGTAATCCTCTTAATACATTGTCCATAGTACGTTGGAAAGTTGCGGGTGCGGTTTTCAAACCAAAGGGTAATCTTTTAAATTGGTAATGTCCTGCCTGTGTTGAGAAGGCTGATTTGATTCTATCACTCTCTTTTATTTCGATCTGATGGTAGCCACTTGCTAAATCTAAAGTGGAAAAATAAGTACTATTGCCCAATTTGTCGAATAAATCATTTACATTAGGAATTGGATATTTATCGTCTATGGTTATGTCGTTTAATTTTCTGTAGTCGACAACCATGCGATATTTTTGTTCACCCGATGCGTCTAGTTTTTTAGGCACTAAGTGTACTGGGGCACTCCAAGGTGAAAAACTTGGTTCGATTACGTCATCAGCTAATAATTTAGTAACTTGTGCTTCTATCTCAGCTATTTGGGCTGGCGGTTGCCTATATGGTTTTATGTATATGGGATCGTCATTTTTTGTTCTTATTTCGTGTTTTATTTCGTTAGTAAAAGACAATGGTATCCCTTCACAATAAAATATATCTTTAAATTCGTAACATAAACTGTAAATCAATTCTTGTTCTTTAGGCTCCATATGACTGAGTCGTAATTTATTTAAATTTTTTATCAAAATGTCCTCAAAACTATTATCCAAATAATTAAGTGATATTAATTTATTTTTGTCGAAATCTTTTACTTCAAATGGTGCTTGAATACACACAATCATAAGCTTATCCGTATTATTCTTTAGTACGGCGGACGCATAACCCTGTTCACACGTTACAATTGTGCTCGGTATTGTGACGTTGGTCGCTAAATCCTGGTGTGGCAGTAGTCCTTGACCGTTATATAGGTCAGTGGGTATTGTAACTGTTCTTTCACTGAACGGTTGTATTATAATTTCTATGTCATTAAAATTTGGGTTGAATTTTATATTCTTTATTGATGAGTTCACATAAAATTTAAATTTATTCATGTCCATAATAGCGCCAAATCGAGACAAAAAATCGCTTCCTATTAAACCGTCATATTCGCTCGAAATATTAAATATGTAAAATTTATGACATCTGTTTATTCCAAAAATAGATTGTAAGTTAATTGAGACATAGCCATTATGTTTCGAACTTGCATGTGTGCTTACGATTTCAAACTCTTCTTCAACAATTTTATCCGAAAAATGTTTTATTGCTGTTTTTGGGCTTAGAAAAGATCGTGTTGATCCGCTATCTAATAAAAAGTTCGCATTATCAATTTCTTTAATTGTTATATAAGGTAAAGTTGGACTTTTACTCATTTCGGGGTAATACTCGAGGCTTTTACCGTAAAATTTTTAGATGTCGAAGGCTTATCAGCTTCATTCATAAAGTTTAACGTTTGAGTGTTATTTTCCTGTACCGTTTCTAAAGGTACGGGTCTTGGTACAAATGATGTATTGTTTCGCGCGTTAAAGTTTATACGTCGTGGAACAAAACTGCGCGTTTGTGATCTCGGCGTAGCAGCTGAAATTGGTTGCTGATTATTAGTTCGGTATCCCATTTGAGAGTTATTTTGCGGTTGGAAATTTTGTCGCGGTTGATAGTTTTGGAAAGGCCTTTGAATATTTTGAGGTAGATTAATTGGTTGTTTATAATTACGATTAAAATTAGTTTTATTCGCTTGGCCTGAAGAATAATTCTTCCCGCTCCTATCATTCCTCGTTTTATGCCGCATTTCGAATTGTTTTTCGAAATTATTTTCTTCCAGGACAATTTCCAAAGCATCTTCGAGGGTTTCCGGACCTCTTATTTTTACAAGACGTACAAGATCCCTGGATAAATTATACAAAAAGACAT
Organism: Elegia similella; assembly: GCA_947532085.1. NCBI lineage: Eukaryota > Metazoa > Arthropoda > Insecta > Lepidoptera > Pyralidae > Elegia > Elegia similella. The sequence continues at coordinate 3,649,030 of OX383950.1, read as the reverse complement.
TCATTGCCATTTTATTGTAAAGTTTCATTTTACTTTCTTTGACCCCTTCGTCATCAAGTGCGTTTAATTTGGAAAATAAATGAGACCTAAGGCTTTGAATTCGGTTACAAAATTCTTTATGACTTTCTTTAGGTCGGATTTCCAGAGTGTCCAATTTCATTGCAATGCACTCCTCTGACCTAGGATCTCCAAAGTGCTGGTAAAGTAAAGTTTTAAGTTCCTCCCATGTATGACAATCCTCACGCTCACTTACTAAAGCGGCGGCTTTGCCTGACAATCTACTTGTAATCATATGTAAATTATACACATCTTGATTAGCATTGCGGTTATTCTCATTCGCATGCATCAATAAAATATATTCGCATTTTTTTATAAATAAATTTAGTGTCCTGTAATCCCCATCAAAAATTGGAATGATTTTTACCATTTCATTTGGAATAACTGTTACGTCTTCCATTTTTGAATTTATTTATTCAATATTTCAAATTAATTCGCTCAGCAATGTCGCTGGTTGTAAGAATTGAAATTTATAATGGTTTTACGTAATTTGCAATAATGGAAAAGTGTGCAGTAAATTATTTTGCGCTTGCGTATATAAATTCAAATTCAAAAAGGATACTGTTTATGATGTGGTGCGTTACACTCAATTTCATGCAACAATTGTATGTAATATTGATACAGCTCGTTTAGTTTCTTCAAAATACCATGTAATAATGATAAAACTGCTCTAATTACAATTCGCTGATCCTCTACTAAGGATGATGATGGATTATTTTTATGCATTAATTTATTTATACGCAATAACAAAAATTAAGGAAGGCACGACGGAAACCGTTCTTCATACACCTCCCGATTCTATCCTTTAGGCACTTGTCACGGAAAGTAAGTAAGATTAAACTTCATACCAGATGAATCGTCGGGTTGTGGGCGGCACCTTACACTCTCTGCTCACCACTGGACGGCTGGTAGATCTGCGCGCTGGCTGCTGCGGCGACTGGAGCTCGGCTGACGTCGAGGGTTGAGTCTCTGGAGTCTTCCTCTTCTTGTCCTCCCGGCTGCCTGATTTATTTATATTTTTGTTCGTGGCTCGCGTAAATCGTTGAAACGAACCGATGTGTCTTTTTGGTGATCACAAAGTCACGAGATCCTACCGACTGCGCCAATCATGTTGCGGCCCGGGAGAGGAGGTTGTGAAGTAAGACGACCGTCGCTGGTTAAACTCGATTTTAATTAATATGAAGAATTACAATAATCTTACAATACTTTTAGTATTAACAAAATGTAACGAGAGCGGACTGTGCTCCTAGTACCAACCGATGGGATAGAATGGTTCTCGAAGGCGGAGGCCTGAGATTATATACCCAAGATAAGATACTGGTGTGGTAGTGGAAAATGGTGGCAATTAATATTCATGACTTATTTTATGGTTTTCGTCAGAAAACTGATTAGGCGTGAAGTGTTTGGTCACGTACGCCTTGTCTCATATTTTATCATTAACTACTGACCTCGAGTTTGTATGAATCTCTTTTTAGAAAACAATCATGTGATGCAAGTAGTCACGTTCACACCATGAATCATGTATTTTATGTCTTTAGGTAATCAAAGAGGCCCATCATATAACTCCTCCCCACTTAAGAATAAAATTACACGGGAATGTTCTTTACAAAAGGCTTTTCGTGCAATTTTATTTCAATGCTAAAAGTTAAAATATTTGTCAAAGAGTCCGTTCTGATTACATGATAATTACATTAAAGTTAACATTACATAAAACATTGAACATAATACAATAATTATATTACCCGTATACCGAAAATGGGTTTTTGTTAATCATATCACTTATACACTGCAATACAAGCTTTGGCTTAACACTTTTACCACGAGACAAAGTTACATAAATGAACTTATTGCACTTTTGGCCTATGGGTTAAACTAATTTACTTTATAAATGATTAAAATTAGCTCTAGCATTTTTATCGCTAAGTTAGTACGTAACGGCGTATCACATATATCCTTAAAATTCACTTTTTTTTTTTGTTTCTTTTTCTTTCATTTTATCGTGTACTTAACTTTCTAAATTACATTACGATTATATGTTCCTTTTTAAAGCAAAATTATGCAACCGTTAATAATTACATTAAATTTCTAGTTCTACTTGTAAAATAATTAACTTTCTTATTACCTTCAATTGCAACTTATTTTTGTTACGCTTTTAATGTTACATTCTAAAATATTCAGGTTCCATATTAATGCATTTTCCGTATACATTATACATTCATATTCCTGTTATTCAATATACATCTTATTAAATTTTATCGCTGGGTGGTATCTCACATTTAACATATGTAACATATTATTAGAACATCAAATTATATAATATAAATTCAATACATACATTTTATATATAATTTTACATTTTATATATCATTTTATTCTTTTTCATGTATTTTTACTGCCGCACTTTTCCACTTAATATTGATTTTTAGAATAAAAATCCCTATCATAAATAAATAATATATATTAATAAATTAATAAATATAAAGTTTGGATAAAATACCGAATAAACAGATAAGACCTATCCTTATAATCATACCCGCCTATAAGTGATACGGGACTGTGTATGCAATCTTTTTGAATATATTGTACGAATTACTATATGTATAACCATGATTCCGCATCATCAACAATTCTCGTTTTAATCGTTGTAATAGCATGCCGCCATACATGTACGGGCTGTATTTTTTTTAATTTCATCTGCTTTAAGGTCTTTAACTCCACGAAATATTTCCCTTCCTTACTCTCATTTATTTATTTAGCGTATCCCTTGTTCGCCCTCCTAGTGAAAAAGCTAATTAATGGGGGTATATTTTACCCAATTTTTTCGAGGTGGATGCTTCATTCGTGTCATCATCCGCAGAGATGTCATCGCCGAACAGCATCTGCGCTGTAACTCGTGGTGATAGTGAGACGGGATTAACAGCCTTCTTAGATCGTTTCTCTTCACCGGCAATCTTCCTGACCTGCTCTTCTGTTATCTTGTCTGTTATCTGTTATCTGTCATCTTGTCTGCTGTTAACATATTAGATAAGGGCAGGCCTCCAAATATCGAGGGGGAATTTAGCAAGACATATAGACCAATCTTATCAAGGAGAGAGATTAATCCCTTTCATCTGAAAACATCACCAACTCCAAATGAGTACAAGAAAAAAGGAAAACATGGAGACAAGCAACTTCTAGATAAGTTTTCGGTTGTTGTTGCTACTCTAGTTATAAGAGATTGAAGAGATGGAAATCCTTCATTAATATCAGGAATCATTCGATTGAGTTTCTTTAAACTGTCATCGACCCGGATGGATTTGAAATATCGAACCTTTGAATATTCAAATAGATTCTGCGAGTACCACGTTTCTGATAATTTATGCTTAAGTCCTCCAATGGAGAAGAGATGATCAAGGGTATTAAGGAGAATCTTGATGTATTTTTGGGGGTCTGCTCTTTGATATCCCTTTAATTTTATGTGTATGACTTGATTGTCTCCTTGACCCATGGTTTCTCCTTCGATATTGCATTCTGCCAAAGCGAGTTTTATGATCATTATAGTCGAGAGGGTCCAAGCCTTTTGTCTCATACCTTCAAATCCTCCTAGTTGGTCATAATGACAAAAATCTCCTTCCAAGGGCTCTCCATCTGGCCCAATAGGTGGAGGAGTTAACCGAGAACTTAGTAGCACCATACAGCGATTAAACCACAAATGGGAGTCTGAGTATAAGTTTTTTCGTCCATGAAGCATATCCAGTTCATTAAACAAATATTTATTGAGGTCATGTCTTTGAAGCTGATTCCACTTAGAAAGGTCCAAATTTATGTTATACTCTCCAATTTGTCTTATCCCAGAGGCAACTTTGTCCATTCGTTTGGCGACTTCTAGTTCCGAATTCGTCATGGTTTGTTCACGAATAAATGGAAGTACAAAACACGGGATTAAAACACCAATGGTTTACCTAAAAAAGTAAAACACGTGGCCTTCAACGGCCATATACCATACCATATGTTGAATATACGTTAATACACTTACCCCGCAAGTGGTTGTTCTTCGGGGCCGGTGGGCACCCACACCCTCCTCCTCTTTACATGGAGGGGCTGCTCAAGGGCCACCCCGGGAGCGACAGTTACGTCCTCTTCGGATATAACTCCGATAAAACTGAAATAGATAAATTGAATGGAGAATTACTTTTTGCGTAGATCATGAGAAAACATATATTACAGTTAAAAAAAAACTGCTAAAAACGCCAAAATTATTATAGAATTAGATAACCTGAAACCTCATTTTAGTTGAATTAATTGATAAAAATATACCTCCCGGTTTGGCCACCTTCGCCCCCAGCAGCCCTTCTTCCCCTGGCACTCCTCCTTCCTCTGCCAGCCCCTCTTACCCTGACCACCCCCCGGCTTCTCCCCCTTCTGCCAGCTGTTGCAGCAGCCCTGCTGCCTCCTGACTCCTGACTCGCCAGCTCCCGCATTTTCGGAGCCAGCAATGCTTTTACGACCTCTAAAAAAAAAATTAGGTCAAATACAGATACGTCAAACTTATAAAACCCCTCTTTTTCATCGGGGGTTAAAAAATATTACACACATTCGATTTACCTAACAAACAAAAAAAATGCATCAAAATCGGTACATTCGTTTCGGCCCTACAGATACGTCATACGATTTACCTAACAAACAAAAAAATTGCATCAAAATCGGTACATCCGTTGCGGTCCTACAGATACGTCATACGATTTACCTAACAAAAAAAACAATTGCATCAAAATCGGTTCATCCGTTTCGGCCCTACAGGTACGTCATACGATTTACCTAACAAACAAAAAATTGCATCAAAATCGGTTCATCCGTTTCGGCCCTACAGGTACGTCATACGATTTGCCTAAAAAACAAAAAAATTGCATCAAAATCGGTGCATCCGTTTCGACCCTACAGGAAAGTCATACGATTTGCCTAAAAAAAAAAATGCATCAAAATCGGTACATCCGTTTCGGCCCTACAGATACATCATACGATTTACCTAACAAACAAAAAAATTGCATCAAAATCGGAGCCGGATGCACCGATTTTGATTCGGAAATTTCGGACCTACAGGTACATGAAACTTGTAAAACCTCGTTTTTCATCGAGTGTTAAAAAAATCACATCTACAAAATATTGATTAAAAAATGACCTAATGCCGTATCTATATCATTGTAACATCATAAAAATAACCTTGACATTAGACGCCATATTGTTTTCTTTGCCGAAATTTTTTCACTTTTGATGTTATTTTTATGAAATACTACAAAATTATTTAGCTACCGCGGCTACTTGTTATAGTATATTGTAAAACATTAAATTAGTTACGTAAATAAACAAAAATATTACAGAAAATGATGAATTACGTAATATAATTTTAGTACTTTCGATCACATTACGCCATTTGGTAACAAATATTTTGATAAAAATGGACCTAATCGAAACTATCACGTAAAAATTAAATAAATTATAGTTGCAAATTAAAGCTGACTTACCTGGGCATGATATCAAATAATTTTCAAATCAAGTTTATAATAATATCAACCAACCCACAGATCTATGCACATTGTAACGCAGTTTCAGAGACGATTCAACATATAACCGGTGCTTGTAATCGATCGCTCAGACTGATTACAAGCACCGCCATGACCAAGTAGCTTCAATAGTACACCAATATCTTGCTTACAAGTATAATTTTATATCTACTATGTCCCCATACTACATATATACCCCCAATATTGTGTTAGAAAACAATACCTTAAAAATTTACTGGGACAGAACCATCATCACCGATAAGACTATTCATTATAATAGACCCGACATTACTGTACACGATAAAGTGAATAAAAAAGTATACCTTATTGTTATCGCTATCCCCAACACTCACAACCTGCAAACCACAATCTCTGAAAAATTAAGTAAATACCAAGATTTAGCAATAGAAATAAAAACACAATGGAAAGCACAGTCGGCCAAGCAGATACCTGACCCCCTGACTTTTAAAACGTAAATTCACACTTTGCTGTGAAGCGCCACCTACCGTGATTTTTGGCAAGTAGACAGACAACTGCTAGTATAAACTTGTTTCTGATAACCTGCTCAGTTGCAAATTTTGTATTTCTAATAATCTCAGCTTATAATTCAAGTAATCATCAATGGTAAGAACAAGAAAGGATCAAAAACAATCCTACGTAAAGTTCGATTCGAACCATGGACCTACGACTTGAGAAGCTAGCGCTCATCTCAATACGCCAACCGACGATATGACGTCTCGGGCGAAATTTGCTATCAATTTCTACTGCTATGCCATCATTGTCACCAACTGCAACGGCATTGCTTTAACAAATAAATTGAGGGTAATCTATCAGATTTATTTATACCTGATACCAACTAATCAAAAATATTGTTCACTCGCGTCACAATTACATTCAAGATACTGCGATTACTGTGTAGTGATCCAAAACCCCACCAATTATTAGGCATCCCGTTTCATCTTATACCTATAGCAGATTTTGTGAAAGCTAATAATGTATTGTGAAGACAACCACAGTATTTAAAGTATCTATATCTAGAGAGTTAGGTATCGCGGTAAGTAGAAATTATAAGTATTTAATATACTTACTTAATTGTCACACTATTTTTTGTTCCGTAAAACATAGGGTTTGTGATAAATGTCTAAGATAAATATATCTCTTACAGAGAAACACCGTCCGTTTGTGGATTCGGAGATTTAAGAAGACTCGATCAACTGGCGTAACATAATATTTCAATTGAAATAGTGAGGAAACATTCAACAAGAACGAGATCGTATTTTATTCTGATGAAAAAAGTTTTAAGTCTGATGATGATGGCAGAAAAATATTGCGGAGAAGACATGGCCAGCGTATAGCCATCAAAATAATTTGCCCTTGAGAACAGTGGCAGGATAACATGAGGTAAAAATATTCATTAAATAGTTAAGTAAAATAATAATAATATTTAATACCTAGTGTATTACGCAGTGTAGATAATTAGGTAACTGATCGTATTATTGTTTTGCAGGTTATTGGGGACAGATGTATTCAATGGGCCCAGGGGAGCTGGTAGAATTCGGCGGCCGGATGAATAAAAAAAAATACTTGGAAATTTTATGAGATGTGGTGATTCCAACAGTGTGCAGTGTAGAATATATTTTATTTAAGACAATTGTTCTGTGATCTAACTGTTATTGAGTGACCAATTAAAATCCCAGATTGTAGGGTCAAATAGTGCTTAACTGGGACACGAGACACGAGTAAAGTTTGAACTTAAATCAATTTAGACAAAGAGGTTATACTAAATTAATAAATATGCGCATAAGTGATATGTGATCTGATCTAACATGGTAAGTGAAATGACAAATAGACTTGAACAAAAGCTTCAAAATGGGGGTCACCCTCTCCCATATTAATAATATTAATAATAATAATGCCATAGGTTTACATATTCATTCTTATACTATTATCGAAGCAAAGTTATTCACATAGCACTATTTGACCCTACACATTAAAAAAAATATAATACTATAATTAAAAAAAAGTTGAGAGATGTAAATTGTTACTTATTAAGTAACATGTTTGTTCTCTCTACAGAAGATTAATCATAGTTTGAATTAAGTAGGCAGGTATTTATTTCACTGTTAAATTTTTTTGATGTAATAAAGTAGTTAAAAATTTAAAATGCTTTTTATTAACAGTAATTAGCTCGGTAACATTATGTTAAAACAACCAAAATTACACCAACACCACTATACGAAGTTGGTGATATTTGTAAAAAATAAAAAGCTTTGGAGGATTTGAACCTGTTCCCTCATAAACACACTAATTATTAAACCGTAGTGCCTACCACTTGCGCCACATCTAACTATTGAAGTATCTTTGAAATAAGCGTATCGTATGCTAGAGCTTGTTTTATTTATCAAAAATCGAATAGATGGCATTAGTCATCAAGGGTATCAGATTTCTGCTTATTAACCTTATTTCTTCATTCACAATTCAATAGATGGCACTAGTCGCAAAGGATATTACACTTGTATATTTTTTCTTTGGGTTTAAACCACGGATGGTTCTTTAGTTTGCGAAAAATGGCGCTGTTGTAGGGGGGTCAGATATCTCCTTGGCTGACTGTACAAACCGTTCAAATTGTTCCAATAGTAATATCACCAACCGGCATCATACCGAAATCCCTGACTCATAGCTTAAATACATTAGGTATTCCAGCGTACACACTCACCTTAATCCAGAAAGCCGTAATTCTTAATACGTGCCGCATCACACGGAAGTTCCTTAGCTCTTCGACACTTACGTCAACTTACAGCATACAATAAGTTCCCCCACTTACGCTTGGCTTTGGCCCACGTATTTGGCGTATAACCTCTTTGCGAGGAGAAAAAACTTATAAACAGAATAATAATAATAATTCTTTATTTCAGACAACCAAGTCCATATGAGTACATAAATTGCATAAGTTTAAGACGTAATGGCGCACACACGGCACTTTAGTGACAACACTCCGTACTGAATTATTCTTCCGGCCGTACGGCGAATTTGACGTTTGTTATTTTTTAATTTTCCTACGGCTCAGGCACAGGAATCACTTTTAAACCACAGACAAACTAACTGGCCGCCTTGCAACGCAAGTTTCATACCGAAAAACGGCGCCGTCGCTGCACAATACGGATTTTAAAAAACGCGGGAAACCGGTTTGAAACGTCCAGCCGACAGGTGGACGTCCCAAGGATAAATATATATTATATGTACACAAATAATGTTAAGAAAATTGATGAATCTGCTGCAAAAATTTTTGACAGAGAAAATTATGGACTATTTTCTTAAAATTTAATCGATTTGAGACTTCTTTGATGTCTTCGGGTAAGGAGTTCCATAGTCGTATAGCTTGCAAAGTAAAGGAATTGGACATAAATCCAGAATGACATAGTGGGGTGTAAAGCTGAAGGGAATCAGAAAAACGAAGTTGGCGATCATGAGTGTTCACGAGATACTGAAATTTACATTTCAAGTACTCTAAAGAATTAGGATTTTTAAGAATAGAAAAGTAATCTCTGTTGTCTGCGTAATCGAATAGGAAGCCAATTGAGTTTAGATCGGTAAGCAGAGATGTGATCGTATTTACGCAGACAGAAGATGAACCGAATGCAATTATTGAGAAGACGGTCGAGTTTATTGAAAAGATCTTCATTTAGATCTGGATAGCACACATCAGCATAGTCTATAAGGGTAAGATTAATGATTGGACAAGTGTTATTTTTGTTTTTACGGGAAGAAAATATCTGAACCGACTAAAAAATTGGAGAGAGTAAGTAACTGCTCGGTTTACCTCGGGAACTTGTTTAATCCAGTAGAGTGACGAATCAACATAGAGGCCAAGATTTTTAACTACAGTATTGTAAGCTATTACAGTCCCATTAAACATGACCTTAGATACATGGTATAAATCTAATTTTGCCAATTGTTTAGTGCTTCCCGCTATCATTGCCTGGCATTTAGATGCATTGACGGAGATACCAAAGTCCTGCGACCACAAGAAAACTGTCGATAAGGTAGCATTAATCTGAGAAACTCCAGCATCAATATCCTCTGCAGGTATTTGCACGTAGATTTAGAGATCATCCGCATAGAAATGGTAAGAACAGCCAAGAGACGAAGAAAGGTGGTTAATAAATAATGAAAACAATAGAGGGGAGAGAATTCCACCTTGTGGAACACCGGAAACGAGATCACTCCATAGTGACAGTTCGCGCTCAATACGAACCGCTTGCAGACGTCCATGGAGATAAGAAGAAAGCCACTTCAGTGCCGAGGTTGAAAATTTAAGATGACTAAGAATAGCAAGAAGAATATCATGATCTACCACGTTGAAAGCATTGGAAAAGTCAATAAGAACTATAATGGTGACCATTTTATACTCCATGCCGAGACGCAAATTTTCAGTGACATCATATAACTTTAATATTACACTGTCTGTGTGTTTTGATATCGTTACTTCGTATTCAGCTATGCGCCACACCGCTTCGCCCGAACCAAGATAACGTCTTGCTATAAATTGTTCGATTTCGTTCTGCTCATTTCCAATATAACGCGCACCTCATCGGGACCCTTAGTAACGTATTTAAAAAAGTATTTAACTATAGCATGAGCAGAATAAATTTCATTGTTAATGTGGCAGGTACATTTAAAGAGAAGAGCGGGTTTATACAAAAAGGACTCTGCGGTATAAATATTATAAAAATAAAACTGCGTGCAATAAAAATAATTATCTCACATATTCCAAATTATTACAAAAATGCATATATAAATCAAAACAAAACGAAAATGTAAAATTTATAAATAAAAACGACAATAAATGTAAAGCAGCATGGTCAATCATCAAAACAGAAATAGATAGACACAGAACGCAACACAATATAAATAAAATATTAAATGATAACAAAGTTTTTACTGACCCTAAAGAAATAGCGGATGTGTTCAATAACCATTACATTGGATTAGCAGGTAACTCATCGAAAACACAAAAAGACAACATGACAAAATGTTCGAGAGCAAACTCTATGTATCTGATGCCAATGACAAAAAATGAAGTCATGTCGGTTATAAAATCGTTAAATAATACTAAATCGGAAGGCTACGATGAAATAAACACAAAAATAATTAAAGCCTGCTCTGATGAGTTAGCAGTAGTTTTGACATATTTAATCAATTTGTCATTCTCTGCAGGAATTTTCCCAGATGCGCTCAAGCTGTCACTGGTGAAACCATTATATAAAAAAGGTAACAGAGACGACGTTAACAATTATCGGCCCATCATACTAATACCGATCCTATCAAAGATTTTTGAAAAATGCATGTACAATAGATTAATAGAATTTTGTAATAAATATAATATAATAAAAGACGAACAATTTGGATTCCGGATGCATAAATCGACAACATTAGCAACATACACTCTTATAAAAACGATAATGACTAATCTAAACAATGATTTTATGACTACAGGATTATTTTTTGACTTATCTAGCGCTTTTGACTATGTTTCACATGACCTTTTATTGCAAAAAATGGAAGCAATAGGAATAAGGGGCCCTGCACACCAATGGTTGTTGTCATACTTAAAAGATAGAAAGCAATGTGTTGTAATTAGGAAAATTGACAGTAATAAAGAAATGAAAGAATATCCATCTAAATACAAAAGTAAAAAATATGGCGTCCCACAGGGAAGTATTCTAGGACCAATACTTTTTTTAATTTATATAAACAACATCAGTGACATTATTAATTATAAATGTATATTATATGCTGATGATATATCAATTATTGTGACAAGCAAAAAATCAGTTGACTCGAAGGTACAACATGAAAAAGACATCAATAATACTGTTGACAAAATCACACAATGGCTAAATATTAACAATCTGCAAATCAATTTAAATAAATCGTACTATATACAATTTAAAAAGTCCTCTAATATCATACATAATTTAAAATTAGACATACCTAAATTAAAAGAAGTAACTTGTACAAAATTTTTAGGTGTAAACATTGACCAAAATTTAAATTGGAAATCTCAGATAGACAGCATATGCACTAGAGTAAATAAATTTGTATACGCTCTTAGACAAGTTAGAAATGTAACTAATATACAGACGGCAATCACTACTTATCGTGCTTATATCGAGTCCATTTTACGCTACGGGATTATTGTATGGGGTAATAGTACCGATATACAAAGGGTATTTGTTGCACAAAAAAAATGTATTCGTGCAATATGTGGATTACAGCCGCGTGAATCATGTATACCATTCTTTAAAACCCTTGGTTTGTTACCTCTACCTTCACTTTATGTTTATGAAATATGTATGTTTGTGCATAAGCATAAAACACTATTTAAAACAGCTAAAGATTTATATCCACGTAACACGAGAAATACGACTAGGCTGGTGTTAGATATTACTCCTAAATTTGAAAAATTTAAAACTAGTTGTTTATATATGTGTATACAAATATTTAATAAATTGCCAGAAGAATTAAAGATGTTAAATGTTGTGCTCTTTAAAAAATATGTATATAAATGGCTTGTTGACAAAAACTTTTATAGCCTAAGAGATTTCTTGGACCACTAATATTTGCATGCTATTTACTTTTAGCAAAACATGTCTGTTCCTTAAATATTTGTTACATCTTATAATACCATGTTTTTGAGCAAATAAAAATATGAAATATGAAATATGAAATATATACGCTACGACCCACAAATTATTGACAGTTACATTGTTACGTTCTATTACACCTGTATTACTTATATCGCGTTTTAAATGAACAAAACTTCTTTCATCACAATAGGTAACCGAAGTTTCTCGTTTAGGAAAGAAACGGGAGCATTTTTTCTCTTCATCGTTCCATTAAGCAAGAGTCGAATTAGGGCACGGGCCGTGTATCATATGGTTAAGAACGGTTTGACGCAATCTTACTGTTAGTTAGTTGGAAGGGATACTACCTCTAACAAATTTGTTCATGTCGTCAGTATGTTTCGGTTCTCCACTTTTAACTAGGTCTCGCAGAAGTTCATTAAGTTTTAATTTGAAAAACGAGCATTAACTACAGGATTCGAATAACCTCCAGGGAGATTACTGACTTATTCGAACTGCATTCGATCCACTGCGGATTCCAAGTCATTGTGATGATAAAGGACGGTTTCCCCAATCTACCAACTGAAGCGATCGCGTCCATATACTTCTTTTTCATATAACGAGGGCTACCGGTAAGTGTTTGGCAAATAAATACGACCCGGTATTATCCCCGACCGTGGTGATGTGTTGATAAAATGGCTCTGTGTGCACATACATCAGGCTCTTCTATGACGGGTTGGGGGAAAACAAAATCTATGAGGTTGATTAATTCTGTGACAAAATTGACTATACACAAATTTGTCAAGTTGTAAACTGAATGGCCGATGCGTATTGGATAGGTGGGTGGATTGTTAGAGCCTATATTTAACGGAAAGTCTGAAAATCTGAATCTTCAGAACATATCTGAGCGATGACTAAATAGAAAGATTTTAACTGTTGCCAGAAGAGCTAGGTTTTAACGGAAAAACTAACTATATCAAAATCGCATGCTATGACAGGGAGGATTTGGCGAAAGTCGCCAGCCAAAATAATGACTTTACTACTAAAAATTTTGGATGATTTCATTAAGATTGTACTGCACGAAATTGTGAAAAAGTAATTGTATAATTTAGGTTGATCCCTAAACAAGATCGCCCCCTTGTTGGAATTTGAAACAGATACATATGAAATTTAAAAATGATATATTTATGTTATAATATCTAAAAGCATTTTTCTTCGAAAACTTTGTAATTTTTACGTCTATAACAATAATTCTCACATTACAATATTTATATCCCGGAGGTCACCCTATTTCTTATTTTATTTATAAAAATACAAATATGAATATATTAACACATTTCATCTTTTTTCCTAATCGCCTAATGTTTTTGCGGCGCCTAATGGCTTGCGCAGTAGCGACGTTTTTCGTTCGCGCGGCACCCGCTTAAATCTTTCAAAAACCTATATAATAAATGGGTCAAGTACTTGTGCGCCAAAGGGGCCTCATCATAAATAATTACGTTTGCGTGATATATAAGTTCAGCTCTTTGGGATCCATTTGTTATGTTCCTGTAACCTTGACCGTTAACAAGATCCAACGGGAAGCGAAACATACTGTGCGCAGTTATGCCACCCTCTTAGTTTTGCGCCTCGATACCAGAACTGGCTGTACATAAAACAACGCCATTGACGTTGCCACGTACGTGAGCCGCGATAACATTTAAAAGTAACGTTTTTCCTGTTCCTGCAGGACCATCAATAAAAATTGCGGTGTAATTATTATTACGAAAAACTTAATCGAATACGAAACGATCAACGTAATCGAAGATGACTCGTTGATAGGGGGATAGTTTTGGTATCCATGAGTTAACAAATTCTCTTAAAGAATGTACTTTATAATCTATACGTTCGCGACTAAGTTCGGTGCTACTGTCGGATACGGCTGGTAAACCTTGTTCGACCAGCGTCGAACCATGTTTACGCAGTAACCGACCAATTAGAATAAAGCTTAAAGAATGGGCTTTATCTACTTCCCCGGGATTTCGTTGCATTGCAACCTAAATTGATCTTTGAATTTATCCCAAAGAGATGCAACTGGGCATCCGTTTACGGCCAATAAAACAAAGAAACTACGAAGTTGATGACCAGTTAAAGGAAGCTTCCTCTAAGGCTCGTTCGTATTCTATGCCATCGTCGGCTAATCCAACAGCTTTTGCGGCATCCTGGAATGTTTTACCAAACGGGCATCCGTTTACGGCTAATAAAACAAAGAAACTACGAAGTCGATGAGCAGTTAAAAATAAGGAAGCTTCCTATAAGGCTCGTTTGTATTCTATGACATCGTCGGCTAATCTGATAGGTTTTGCGGCATCCTGGAATGTTTTACATTCAGGTCCGCCGAGCCGATACAAATCATTATAACTACGACATGGCTATGAACCTAAAAGAAGACGCAAATAAAATTGTTCAACTCTTTGTGGTTGGAATCCAGAAAAGCCGGGTTACCACTTGACGACGCTTTATAAATGTACCGTCCGCCAACTCAAAAATTGGGACGGTGTAAAGAGAATATATACTTTTCATAAAAATCTAAATACGTGAGAGTCGATATTTGGAAAGGACAATTGGTTATTTTCAATCATCTTCGGGATTGAAAATAACCAATTGTCCTTCCAAGTGAACGCCAAGCTGTTGAACTGTCGGCTCGCGGGCCGTTACTTCGTATTCAGATATGCGCCACACCGCTACGCCCGAACCAAGGTAACGTCTTGTTATGAATTGCTCGATTTCGTTCTGCTCATTTCCAATATAACGCGCACCTCATCAGGAACGTATTTGAATAGATATTTAACTATAGCATGAGCAGAATAAATTTCAACGTTAATGTGGCATTCACATTTAAAGAGAAGAGCGGGTTTATACGGTACGACCCACAAATCATTGACAGTTACATTGTTACGTTCTATTACACCTGTATTACTTATATCGCGTTTTAAATGAACAAAACCTCTTTCATCACAATAGGTAACCGAAGTTTCTCGTTTAGAAAAGAAACGGGAGCATTTTTTCTCTTCATCGTTCCAACAAGCAAGAGTCGTGTATCATATGTTTAGGAACGGTTTGACGCAATCTTACACCTTCCTCCGAGTTGGAAGGGATACTACCTCTAACAAATTTGTTCATGTCGTCAGTATGTTTCGGTTCTCCACTTTTAACTAGGTCTCGCAGAAGTTCATTAAGTTTTAATTTGAAAAACGAGCATTAACTACAGGATTCGAATAACCTCCAGGGAGATTACTGACTTATTCGAACTGCATTTGATCCACTGCGGATTACAAGTCATTGTGATGAAAAAGGACGGTATCCCCAATTTACCAACTGAAGCGATCGCGTCCATATACTTTGTTTTCATATAACGAAGGCTACCGGTAAAAATGTTTGGCAAATAAATACGACCCGGTATTACTCCGCCTTCTCCTTGAATGGTCTCATCTCTGTGGATGGTACCCGCGTTTTCCCAATTAGATTGAACTTCTTCGAATGGCGCAACCCTTCGAGAATTAGCACAAGCATTCTTCTGCATACTATAAAGACACATAAACCTTTCCTCCTGTACTCTACAGTACATATCTACTATACACTCTTCAAATGTCTTCCTAATTGGGAAAATCGCGGTACTGATAAAAGCAAACATCTAACATATTTATTTTGATGCAGTTTGCCTGCCTCAGAAAAAATATGTTAGTCGTCGTTACGGAACTCTACTCCCCCATCATTTTTGTGACCGTTATCATCCTCTTCTCGGAAGACATTATTCCGCCTGCCCGCGTTATAATCCTCATCTGTGACGTTGCTTCGTCTGCCCGGAGTCCAGCCGACATCCCCGACTCCCCGTGGGAATAGAGAAGCGGGTATTGGAATGGCTCGTATAAATTATGAAAAATATCAACAAATTGGGCTCGTGCTCCTCCCTTTTCCATATAGCTATCTGGCAAGAATAGAACTGTTCCTGTTGGCTGCTAATGATAGCAGCTACCTCTCGTCCCATCGGCATGTCCCCCAAAATGTAACATGGGTGCGACTTGATGGACGCGAACCTTCAGAGGACGCGCGTCCCCTGAAGGTTCTTGGTGTAAACGTTTAAAATATGGAATGTACGGATTAACTCTATAAAGAAACTCGGTCAATTGACTATTGACAGTTAAATCTAAATAAAGACCTTCACCAATTTTTTTGCCTTCATGATTGTCTTGAATATAAAGACCAATGGGATTGTGTAAATTAGGATTAGAATGGGATAAATCCAAAGCGCGATGATAAACACGACTATGAATTTTGAAAAATGTTGTAGGCCCTGGTCTTTCGTGAACCTCTTTTACCCCTGACGCACTGAAAGCAAAAAGATTATTATATGCACGCGGCCGTTCGTTGAATTTAAGATTTAAATAAAAATCTTCGTTCTTAATTCGCTCTAAATTATGAACGTTATATGCTCCCTTTTAACTTAACAAAATCGACAGGTAAAAATGACTGGATCGTTTAAACTACTGTGGCGTAATATGAAAATACCAATATTGGTCCAGTCCCTACTGGCCTTATGGGCAATCAACTGAGCGAGGATTTTTCTGGAGAAAACGTTACGATTTGAAGAATTGTAATGTCGAACAGCAGCTCTATTGATTTCTGGGTGCGTTTTAGAGTAACGCTGCGCAGAAGTTCTATGGACTTCCGGATGCGTTTCAGTGTAACGCTGCAGTTCAAGTGAAGTTCTATTCACCTCTGGGCTACTTTGGGAGTATGTTTGTGAAGCAGACCTATGTGTTTCTGGATTATTCTGAGAATATCTAGAAACTGCATTACGATTAACTTTAGGATTTTTCTGGGAATGTTTAATGGAAGCTGCTCGATGGACCTCGGGATTTTTATTTTCTTAATTCTCTCTTCCAAATAAGGATTACAATTAGGTTTGAGTTGCTTTTTCTTTTGTGGCCGTCCCCTTTTAGGAGCTGACGTTTGCGAAGTAGTACTGTCGGTATCAGTAAAATCTGATATAACGTTTGGGTTTAAAACAACATTGGGATCAATAAAAGGAGTTGATGATGGATCGTCTAAAGTTAAAAATGGTACAGCAGTATTAACACAGCTGTTAATTTATGAATCTATAGAAAATGAAATGACACAAATTCTATGTATAGAATATTGTCATTTTTAAATCGCAAGTATATTTAGTAGGTTTTATTCGCAAGTATAATAGTTTACCAAGGTCAGTCAGTGAGTGTGTAACAAATAAACGTGAAACTAAAGGGGCATATAATGAACTATTATTTTCATCAACTCCATGACTATTATAATAATAAAGTTTTCTTCGTGTCTCCAAAACGACACGGAGTTTTGAGCAGCAAATAGAAAGCTATCTTTAGTATCAAAGTGCTCATTTAAAAATATGTACTGTATACTATTTTCTAATCCTATTAATTTTGAAAGCAGTTCTGATTGGGTTTCTAATAATATGCCGTTTTGTACCTATTGGTTAGTCGTGTTAGTTGAATAATTTAAAACTATGATTTGTTCAGGCAATTCATCTGGCTCTAGATATATGTGGAGATTACTATTGGGACCAGAACGTTAACTACAATAAAGAGTATCTCCACTATGTAAAATGGAATCAATTGCGTAATTAGAAAAGATACTCGTATTACGATTTTTAATGACAGAATAAATACATCCTACCCTACAGTTGCGTTGGCTACACAATGCCGACCATTACCAGTGAACCGCTCGTCTGTCTAACGCTTATCATTATTTTAGCTGTTCATTCATCCTGAATACGCTCCGCAGATAAATACAGATCTGTTTATAAACTATCCACAGTCTAAAGATTTATGTAAATTTGTCCTATTATGATGTTAAAATAGCTTTTTCTGGACTAGCATATTGCAATTATCACAATGTAGTTCTCTTTCTGATCTTGCTAAGGCATCGGGAAACACAACTGTTAAAAAAAAATAAACACAGTTAAAATATTATTTTTATTCAGAATACCTCAGTTACATAAATATTTAGTAAAATAAAAAAAGATAAAGTTTAAAAGCTACAGTCAATCTGGGTAACTTTGACAGAGCGGAGCTTTATTTCGTACGATATTTTAAAAATAAGAGCTTGTCTATGACAATTTTTAGGTTGGATGTTGTTCTCTAATGCTTCTCGCTTATAACGAAAATTCAAGATTAAAAAGTTTGTCCTTGACACATTAAAAAAAAATTTTTGGTGTGTCAAAGTTACCTTCTTTACATACTATCTTTGATACGCATAAAACCAATAATGGAAATGTAATAATATTTAATTTTTACGATACTATGGGTAAAATTGGTTAGTATTTTTTGTAAAATAAAACTATGGCCGACGAAATAAAACTATAAATTCACAGATTTGTTTATTTTTTTTTCTTATAAATCAAGTTTCATGGTACGACATATGAAAACGGTTTAATCAATTTTAATTGGCATCAAAACTTCTTACAAAATCTGTTTAAAACAATATTTTTGGACCAATTGAATTAAAGACAAACTAAATTATTTAAAACAAAGAAAAAAATAAATGAATTTTGTCATATATTGCCTATTCACCCCACTCCATATAGAGCAAATCATCGTCTATATTGTACACTCCAGCATGTCTTATATGTATTTGATCGTTATCCACTTGGGATACGACATCATCAATTTTGATTTTAAAAAATGGTTCTAAAAACAGTTTGGGTTTAGGATCTGCATATTATAGTCCTAATGTGAGATGCTCAGCTACCTTTAGAACAAGTGAGCGACTATCTATAATGACGATGGAACTCACTGCAATTTCAGAAGCATTGAAATATATAGAAAGGGTGGACAAGCAAAATTTTGTTATTCTAACAGATAGCAAAAGTGCTTTACAACACTTAGCTCGGTGCGCTTCTGGTCATAGCAGAGGCATTCCGATAGCTTATGTGATACTGAGCCAATTGTATAATTTTATTAAAAATGATGTTAATGTTAGATTGCAGTGGATTCCATCACATATAGGTTTGAGTGGTAACGAAGAGGCTGACAGACTGGCTAGATCAGCGATAACACAAGGGGTTGAGTTAGAAATACTGCCATTTTATACCGAAACTTTGACCAAATTCAAAAATCGTTGTTATGATAAATACAAGGAGTACTTTGATAAAAGAAGCAAAGAAAAAGGGATGGTATAAGACAATCCAATGTCAGCCCCTTCGTTTGCCGTGGTTCGAAAACTGCAATAAATGTAGAAATTTTGTTACGTTTGCTCACAGGTTACGCTCAGGACACTTTCCAAATAAAAAGTATAGTTACTTGATGAAGAAAGTAGAATCACCTAACTGTGATATCTGTGATAAAGTGGATGATGTCCAACACATGCTTGCTGAGTGCGTCAAATATAAAATGGAAAGAGAAGCATTCATTCAAAAGTTTAACATTAATATTAATGAGATGGGATGGTTTTTAAGCATGTTATCAGAACCTTGTTCTGATATGGGCAATATTTTTTTAAACATTTTTATGAATAAGTAAAATTTGTTAATTATATTTATTGTAGTAGTAGATTATATAAGTTCGATCTTTAGTAGTTTGTGTAGATGTAAACTTTAGGTTATGATGAGGCTGACATATCTGTTTCAGGTAAAAGCCTCTAAATAAAGAAAGATTAAAAAAAAAAAAAGCCATGTCTCTTTTATCTGGCCATCTCCAACCACCTTCCATTAATTAGTATGGGTATGTCGCACTTATCACTTTTCCCGGAAACAAAGAGCCTTCTGTTCTTAATATTATTGTTGTACCTGGGGAAATACCCGCGAATTTCGAAGTGGAAGGTTCGCACACAGGCACAAAGTCTTCTTGAGCATCAGTTTGTAAAATTCCATCGATCACGACAAAATCTTCGACGACAACTTCCTCTTCTATTTCATCTGAAGCTACTTGCATTGCATCACTTCTAATGGGAGTTTATCATTTGAGTTAGTAATCGGCTTTGAAATCAGTGGCTTTAATATTTTGCTTTCTTCTTCTTTATTTTCGTTTTCATTACCCTGAACCTTCTTTTTCTTTTTGTTCTTTGACCCTTGCGGACGACCTCTTTTAGCAGGAATATTTGTTTTCATCCCATTTGTTTCATTTTTCTTTTTATAATATAATTCCACCTCCTCTACCGACACACTCTTTCCTGCGCTAATCGGCATCTGGAATTTTCTTTGATTTTTGACGCCCAGATCAGTATTGCGCAATTCGTCAAGATAACTTTTAAAGATATCTCCAATAGCTTCTTTGGCACTGTCTACATTTATTGTAGCTTTGGCATATTCAGCAAGACGGCTTAAAGCTTCTTGTCGATTTACTGGGTAGATACCGGTGGCTTTAAAACCTGCTTTAAGGTTGCTAGAAGATTTCTCAGACATCAAATCCAAAGTTTTTTTCAAAAGCACTGTAAAGCAGTTCTTAGGAAGTGTAACAGCTTTTATACCTCGTGTTGTTTGTCGCCAATCCAAAAGAACTGATCGCCAAGAAGATTTTAAGGCACTAAAATATCCCACATCGAGTGGTTGGAGTAGATGGGTGGAATTCGGTACCAAACATATAAATTTTACATTATTATCTTGGCATAATTTTAATGTATTGATCGAAATGTGGGAACTTAAATTGTCACAGATAAGAATCTTTTCGCCTTCATTCTTTGATGCTATGGGAAGAAAATGTGTCCGAAACCAATCATCAAAGCTTTCTAGATCTATCCAACCACTCTTTGTTACAGTCATACGTGACCCAGGTGGTGCTCCAATAAGCCAATCAGACCATGTGTTTTTTGATTTGAATATAAAGTAGGGAGGCATCATTTTGTCACGTATAAATTAACCTATCTATAGGGTAACCTATGCGGACAATAAAAGAATAGAAATTATTTATCAAAGATACAATTT
Organism: Elegia similella; assembly: GCA_947532085.1. Classification (NCBI taxonomy): domain Eukaryota; kingdom Metazoa; phylum Arthropoda; class Insecta; order Lepidoptera; family Pyralidae; genus Elegia; species Elegia similella. Next base: position 3,627,854 of record OX383950.1, on the reverse strand, counting down.
ATTAATATGTACTACAATTAAGATTAAGATTTAGATTAAGTTAAGTTAAGGTTAGGTTAAGTTAAGTTTAAAGCAATTATTTTAATATGGATGTATAAAAGTACAAGAAGTTAAACGTGGGTCCGAAGCCTAGATTCTGGGTATTAAGCTGAGAGTTGGGTCGGTTCTTCAGGAAAAAACCTCACGCCCCTTGGATGCGACCGCGTGGTAGCTCAGGCGGTTGACGGCAGCTCAGCTTATGTCCAACAGGGATGTGGATGACTCAGGCCTCCTCTGTGGCCCGTAGAGGATCAAGCGCCAACAGATAATAGACGCAATCAAGTCCGTCGTCAATCGCTACGGGTTGAACCCGTACGGTGTTCCTGGAACGCGTCCAATTGATATATTTAGAAAGGTGCCCTTATTCTGCCCTGGACTGTAGAATATCACACGCGTGCACCAAGGGGTGGGTATCTACAAGGAAGCGGTGATTCGTGTATGATGGGCAGTCCAGGTACATGAGAAGCCAAGCGGTGAGGCGAGAATCACATACCAAGCGAAAGATAAGAATAGTAAGGCTATATAAAATTATAATTCCACGTAAGCACAGACAGTTCGGAAAGGCAGCAGTAGAAGGCGATAATTTATTGACTTTATCGACATGTTATATAACAGGAAGCAACGGTAAGTGATTCTAGCTTCATTACAATGGAATTAAGATACAATGATTATGCGCATTCGTATTTTTTGCGTCTAATTGTACATCTTTTCTTATAAAACGTACTCAACATTACGAACGGGAGGGTAAGAAACCACGTTTAAATAATTTACGTTACTGACAAAGGGTTTAAGCAATTTACTAATTTATTTATTCGAAATTTAATACGTGAGCGTAAATAAATATCTACTAAATTTAATACACTGGCTTGTTTAAAGCAAAGATTCATAAAAGATTCATATGTTGGCAGGCAAAATCAGCCAGCAAGGAACCATGTTTCTAGAACTGCATACATTATGATTTACTTATCTAGTAGTGGCCAATGAACACATTAGGAGGCATAACTATTCGCAAAATAAATTACAATACAACGTGTTACTGTGTAGAACAAAGGAATGTTCGAGAATGTTCCCGACCCGGACAAAGAAAACGACCACCAGCGTGGCGAATTAACAGATACTACACAATAACACCCGGTATTCACCGTTTACCAATAAGGCCACTTAACTAATGATAATTGTGCAACACTTACCCATCAACGGGATAAACACTACACGAGAACTATGTATATTAAGTAAAAGGAAACGCGTCCACACGGGACTCAAAGCGTTCCGAATTAAATTATAAGAATTCTAGGCGCGGGCGACCCGCAGCCGGGCTCGCCGCGAAGTGTCGCAATGGGAGACCTCGCACAGTGATGCGACCGGAGGTTCGGGACACATCGTTAAAACTCGGCTAGGCTCGGAACAGTCGTCACCTGCGCGCGAGTATATTGTAGCGGAAGGTCATTTCGTTCCTTATTACAACAATGCTAAGGCAACAAGTAATCTACAATGACTAAAGAATTATAAAATAGTTTTATATGTTACAATTTCTCCGGCGGCATTTCCACAAAACACAGTTGTGTAGCAAGATTTAGTGGAATTGCGAATGACTTCTGGATTACGACTTTTGCGTCTGAATAGCATCTTTTTCTTTTTTGGATCATCGTGGAAGCGGTTTCATCAAAGTTATAAATGTTATGAGCAGGTATATCCTGCAATTCTACTGCGAGATTGTCAAAAAAATTGGTAATTTTTCTTCGTCAACCTGAGCCCTACTTCGACTAATATTACGACCAAATGTAAGCTTAAGATCTGGATGTCTACCAAGAAACAGCTGGCCCCATTCCCATCCAGGACGGTTATTTTTAAAGACTTTAACTTTTCTGTTGATTGAATTCAGGTATCTTTGAATTATTAGAGAAACATCATCGAGTCCTACAGGTATTCCAGAATCAGCCAACGCTTTGATATGTTCTTTGATAATTATTTCTTCTTGGCCAGTCAAAGCTGTGGGCCTACCAACTTTTTCACTATGTTTATTTTTTATTTTATTTTTAATGGTGTTAATTGGTATCTTATAACATTTACTGGCGGCATACATTACAAGGCACTCTTCTAACTTTGCTGGTGTATAGTTGGATTTGACACCGTACTTGCGAGTACCAGGCTCTGCAACCGCCTTCTTTCTCGGCATCGCGGATAGCAACTAAAAGAAAAATTAAATCACGGTAAGCATGCCTCCGTTGCAAGTTACTATAATGCCTAAATATGTTTTGGAACGAAGCCAGATTGTGAAAAGAAAATAAAAAAGTTGTATCAATGTTATCCTGAAAATATTCTTATAGGTCGTGGATAGTCGGGGTAACTTTGCTAGTTACTAACTTAAGTTCTAGTATTTCTTAAATAAGTACGAATATTAAGTAATCAGATGCAAAGATTATATGAAAATACGGTAATTTGATCAATAATGACTCTAAAACACATATTACATACCTTGAATGCCACCAAAATCCCGAGATATCAAAAAAGTTATTTGCTGTTCCACCAACACCAAATTGCGCCAAAATTCGGAAATAAGTTTTGACATTAAAAAAGTTTGACATAATAGAGAGTGTTTAGAAAAATTGCATAGGAAGTAATTTATAAAATTTGCTTTAGTAGTAAATTATGGTAACACACGAAAAAAAAATCGAAATATTTCCCTTCCTTACTTTCATTTATTTATTTAGTGTATCCCTTGTTCACCCTCCTAGTGAAATAGCTAATTAATGGGGGTATATTTTACCCAATTTTTTCGAGGTGGATGCTTCATTCGTGTCATCATCCGCAAAGATGTCATCGCCGAACAGCATCTGCGCTGTAACTCGTGGTGTGGTGAGACGGGATTAACAGCCTTCTTAGATCGTTTCTCTTCACCGGCAATCTTCCTGACCTGCTCTTCTGTCATCTTGTCTGACGATATCCTCTTCAACTTCTTTTGCTCAGAACTTGATCACTTCGGAGATTTGGCGACTGACTCAGAATCGCTCGACAGAAACAGATATTTGGCAAGCTTGGACCTGTAATAAAAAAAGAAAAAAGAATGAGGCATTGTAATTTATTTATCATTCACTTTCCTATAATTTTATAATAGTTATCACAGGTATTATATAGATCATACATATCATACTTTAATAGCGATGGGTTGCTAGCCGAATCGCCTATGTCATGACTCATGATACCCCATTCCCCTAGTCGGCTCTTTTATTACTTACTTACAATGTAACCGAAGTTTCTCGTTTAGGAAAGAAACGGGAGCATTTTTTCTCTTCATCGTTCCAACACGCATTAGTCGAATTAGGCCACGAGCCGTATATCATGTGTTTAAACCCTAAAGTTGACAGCGACAAAAGTTGTCGATTTTTCATATTCTTTTTTATTTATTTAGTTTATAAGGGGTAACCATGTACGAAAAAAATGTAAAAAAAATATATTATTTATATATTTATATTTATGGCATGTATCTTATTGGATACATTGCCAAGAAATATTGGATAAATTACTTAAAAAAAAATGTGTGCATTAAAGGATACATTGCCAAGTAGATTAAGAAAAAAAAAAAAACAAGTTTTTGATAACATTTTATTACAAATTTTAGGTCACATTACTTTGTGGACATTACTGTTATAATATTTTTGACACATACTTTACGTGTCACAACAATTATAAAATAAAACAGTAAAAATGGAACGTGTGCCTATCAATGCACTCACAAAAAACTCTTAGAAATCCTTAATATTATACACGTATCTTATCACAACCTTAGTTAATATTTTTTTTAATACTAAATCATAATGAGATCAATCATAAACAGTCTAAAAATCACTTCGTTTTGAATGCCAACATTGTAATATTGATACAACATATAATAAACGCGTACCTTCAACACGTACATTAACAAAAAAAAACTCATGCCCGTTTTCACCAGTAGCCCCTAAACAATAACCTAAGTAAGGTTCCCTTATCTTAGGGGACCCTTCAAATCATCCCCTAACCTAAATTCTGTTTCACCATCCTAAGAGTTACCCAAGTAAGAGTTCCCTAGTTAGGTGACGTATAGTGCGGAGGTACTACGGAATCGTTTATCGATTAATTATTTCAGTAAATGATTTTAATGATATTTAGCTGAAAAAACAAGATAGAACACGTAATTTAACTCCGTTATGTAGAAAAAGTACCTTGTAAATATTAGATTTATAAGAAAAAGTTAAAATTTTACTTTTTTGGCTGTACGGCGAATGCCTTTGCCTAATAAAGTCGCAGTGACATTTTGATGTCACGTGACTTGACTCGAAAGTGGCATGACAATGACAACAAGTTTCAAAATTTATTTCGTTTGTTTATTGCGTGTTATTTTTCTTGGTGTTTAAATAATTTTTGGTAAAAAAAAAAGTAAAAAATAATGGCAGAAAAGAGGAAACGTGGACAAAATTTTTCACTCGAAGATAAAGACAAGTTAATAAAGTTATTGCTCCAACACAAAGATACAATTCTAAATAAAAAGACAGATGGGGCCACAAATGAGGCAAAAAACAGTGCGTGGATAGCTATTACGAACTCTTTTAATTCTTCATCAAACACACACAGGTATGAGAAATATACGTTCTTTATATATATTATTGTTCCTTTTGTACTTATTGTCTAACTCAGCGATTTATTTGATAAAAGTTCATACACACCATCTAAACTTGAAATCTAGGTACTAACTATTTATCTGTTATATTTTTTTAGAAACAAGGAATCTTTGATGAAAATGTGGGAGAAATTAAAAAGCGAGAGCAAAAAATATTACGCTCAAATGAAAAATAACACCACACACACAGGAGGTGGACCATTAATTTTAAAAATTGACCCTGTACTGGAACAGGTGTGTTCTATTCTTGGCCGACGGTGTACAGGAATATTAGGGGTACCAGATTGTGATGCTGAGACTGGACTGGAGACAGAAAAGGTGCATATAAAAGTCATTTGCACACAAAATGATATGTTGCAAAATCCAGAAGAAGCAATTATGCAAACAATTGAAGAACCAAAAATCTCGGAGGTATTATTTGAGTTGCTCTCATAAACTTATAAATCATATTAAAATTGTTGGTTTTATGACCTTTATTTTATTGAAACATTTATGTTTCAGACACAAAGAGAAGAAATCCCAGATAGGACTCACCCGCAATATGAGTATATCAATTCTGATGACAACTTACCCGAAGAACCTAAGGCTGATGTAAGTGGAAAATACTGTTTGTGTTCTTAACAATGAGTAAGCATAGTAACATGACTATCTTATGTTTTACGTTACATATTACTCTTTGTTAATTATATATTTTTGATTTACTAATAATTGGCTTATACATTATACATAAAACTATAATTATTTTTATTTTATTTCTTAGAACATACAAGAACTTCAGAAATTGCCTATTAATAAAACACCACTGTGGTCACGAAGGCGGCCACAGATATAAAGTCAAAAATGAGCGGAATGAGGCAACTTCGTCAGTTTCCTCTAGCATACAAAATGTTTATAAAAAAAAGGAAACTGTTGAGGACCTCAAAGAACAATTATTGAGGGAGGAGCTACAATTTAAAAGAAAATTGTACAATTTACAATTACAATCGGCAGCCAGAGAAGTAGAAATTAAAACTGCAGTTTTAGATGAAATTAAAGGTATGTGTTTATTTATTATACTTAAACTTAAAATTAAAGACAATCAAAGTATTGAGTCATTTGACTTCTTTGGAAGCCATAGACAGGATCACTAATGGTAATTGGTACACGGGGTATTTGACCGTTGTCAATAAAGTCTTCTAAATTTGGAATAGACCCTTCATTTATAGGTTCAGCTTCTTTTCTAATTATACATATGTTATGTAAAACACAACATGCCAGCATAACATGAATAGATGTTTCCAATCGAAGTCTGATACCTACTGCTAACACTGGAAAACGTCTTTTTAGGACTCCATATTGCCGTTCGACTACATTTCTAGTTTTAATATGAGCCTCGTTATATTTTTGCTGACCACGTCTAACAGGGTTTAGATAAGGAGTCAGAAGATGGCTCTGAAAATATAAACAATAACTTCATAAATTTATTGACTTACTGCACTGGCTCAGAGGCAGCTCCCCTGCTCGCTTTTGAATTTTAATATAATTGCAGAAATGTTATTAATAAAACCTATATTTGTTTCAGGTGGAGGCTTCTCCTTAAATAATTTATTTGGGGTGCAAAATGAAAAGAAGCAATAATATATGTAATAAATTTCACTTGCTTTCGTAAATAAAATCATTTGTTTTATTTTTACCTTTAATGGATATCCACTGTCTTCTAACAAATAATTCCCTCTGTAGTCACCTGTTTCAAACTTAGCATATCTACGACTACTTTGGTAAATAGTAGCATCATGAGTTGATCCAGGCCAGCGTGCCACCACGTCAGTTATCAATAATTTTGCAGTACTTATTTTTTGCATATTAATAGACATGTAGCCTTTTCTGTTTCGGAATAGTTCGGCATCATCTCCTCCTAAAATTTACAATAGTACATAGGTAAAAACAAGTAAATAAGTTTCTAGTTAATCAATTTAAATAAGACATAAAATCAAAAAGAAAACTCACCTGGCGATTGAATTTTTATGTGTGTACAGTCTATACATCCTAAAACATTCGGAAATCGAGCTATTCTGTAAAATTCTTCTTTTACTATTTGTTGATCTTCTTCGGTGTCTGGAAATTGTATAAATTCGCTTCGCAGACCCACGATAGCTTCAGACACTTTCTTTATAATTCGGCTGCAAGTAGGAATACTGATGCCGTTTAGATCTGCTATAGATAATAGTTGATTGCCTGTCGCATAAAATCTAAGGGCACACAGCAGTTGGTTAATCGGTGCCACAGATTTATTTCTGTAAATAAAATAAGAGTAAGTAGGTTTAAAGTTACATAACTACAAAATTTAACAAGTAGCTAGATATCTACAGAAGGCAATTCTAGGTAGGTACTTACCTGTCATCGTGGAATTCTAATAAATGTTCAATTTTTTGCAATATAAATAAAACACTCTCCTTTGATAACCTATATCTTATGAAAAAGTCTTTGTCATCATATTTTTTTAAATCCTTCGATCTTTCACGGTAAATACGAGGTCGCCTCAATAGACTACGATTACTTAATAATTCTACATTTTCAATTGCTTCTAAATCTTCATATAAATCGTGGTCACTATCCATATTTATCTAGCTAAATACGAGCGTTCACAATATAACCTAAAAATATTTGTCACCTAAGCTGTTACGGGGTCTTGAAATCATCCCCTACATTATAAGGACTCCCTAATGCTTTAGGTGTCACTTAACCGCCGGTGAAAACAAAACTTGCGTTAGGTGCCCCCTTATATTCGCTTAGGAGACACTTAATTTTTAGGGTTACTGGTGAAAACGGGCATAAGTCTTCTAAATGGCATCCATAACAACTAATATCAATTAAGATTTGTTATGATATTCATAAAAGCAATTACGATTCTCAGTCAAGCACAGTCTTACATTGCATTTGCAGCACATCAATTTTGTCTGGCCTTTTATGCATTTTTTACAGCGACCTTTCGTCGTAAATGATGGCAAGTGGCCCACATGATCGTAACGACTATTAACTTGACATTCAGGAGTCAAAAACTTCTTATGTCCACCCGACGTTCTGTTTAGGGCCCTGTGCTTGGTAATAAGGCTTTTGCATATCGCACATCTGAATTCCTTAAGTTTCATCGGCTTGGTTACTCCAGCCTCCCTTCGGTAGATCAGCCAAGCATTGTTTACGCAGATGTCAAGTAGCTGCGAAAAGAGTAGTATGTACCATCTATGTGATTTAATTTCCGTGCGGTACAGAGCGACAAGCATATCAGCGAGGTCAACACCTCCCATGTTTGAGTTGTAATGACGAATCATTTTGGGACAAACTACGGGTTGTCTGGTTTTGCTTGCCTTGTCGTATCGCAAAACACTATGAGTCGGATAAGCATCCACATAGGAACTAGCTACAGTGACGCATTTGTTATCACACCATTTGACGATTGCAATTTTGCTTTCATTGGAAACCACTTGTGTAAAAGCACCACGCCCCCTTTTCCGCAAATTCTTGTCGGTGGGTAGCTTTTTTTGCGCTTCACGGAGGCGATTCGATCGAATAGTGCCCAACGTGAAAATGCCATACTCATTCCTCATATGGTGGATTAATTCTAGCGATGTAAAGAAGTTGTCGAAGCACAATACTTTACAGGCAGGTTGCTGGATTGACTGCGATAATGCTATTACCACCTTTGCTCCTAAGCCCACGCACTCCTCTTCGTCAGTAAATATGTGGTATCTAAAGGTGTCTTCCCCACCATAAACTAAAAAATCATACACAAATCCGGTCATTCCAGCTCGTACAAATATTTTGTAGCCCCACTTACGAGGTTTGTTTTTAATAAATTGCTTCCTTGTACCTGCCCTTGTCCCTTTATACCGTACCATCATTTTATCAATACTGAAGTAGTTTTCTTCTTCGACCTTCAGACAATTAAGACGAACTCTTTCAAGAAACGGCCGGATTTTGTAATATCGATCGCCATCGTCCCTTAGATTATCTGCAAAATGCAGGTATCTTCTGATTTGCTGGAACTTTTTAAGACTCATAACGTCTGCTACTTTATCAAACCTTAAAAAATGTGACCAATAATCAGTGTAAGCTGGCATACTAACGATACCCATCAGAAGATTGATAGCGATGAAGTCTTTTATTTCGTCAGTAGTTACGTTCAAAGAAGTACCTTTCAACTGAACATGGTACAAATTCGTCTGCTCCACCATCAGTTGTATTATATCGTCAGACAGGAACATAGCAAAATATTTTGCAGGTGACTTTGTATTAGAAGGTTACTAAAGATTTTATTTTCAATTTCTGCATTCCCGCGAAACCTTTGAGACGTCCATTTCGTATCAATTTTTTCTGTTTCAGTGTCTTTTTTTTGACGACTTTGGTCTTGTTCGTCCTAGATCGGGTTGTGGAAGTAACTATTGGTGAAATTGGAGGAAGCGTCGAATTACGTTGAGCCTGTATATTTTGAGTAGATGGGGAATTAGTCTGAAGTAATGGAGTCAAGGGTGAGAACGCTGGAGCCAGTGGACTACTCGTAGAAATATCAGGACAAGATAAAACCGAAGCAGGTACAACATCCACTTGTTGTTTATCTATTGACGGCATTACAATTTCGTCTGTTTTATTGTCACTGTCCGAAAGCAAATTTAGGTTTTCCAAAGATGTTGCTATAGATGGAGCTGGCGAGCTGTCAGAATCATAATGCCGGGAAGGCAGTTTCAGTTCGTTTTCGGAAGATTCACTCTTTTCCAGATCTGAACAAGCTCCCGACTTAGGTACTAATGCCAAAATACGCAGAGATCTTGTGATTGGCTGTAAATCGAGAAATATTGTAATATTAACAAATATTTAATTACACAATATTATACTTGTGTTAAAAACCAGTGTTATGCTTAATGTTATGGCAAAAAATAATTTTATTTATTAATACTGGCAATGTATCCAAAAGTGCACATCATAATTCACAAGTAATATTATACGTTACTTGGCAGTGTATCTTAAAGTGTAAATGACAAATCGCAAGTAAAAATATTGCAACTTGGCAATGTATATAATAATGCACACGGCAAAAACAATGTACTTTCATGCAAACTAGGCAATGTGCACTGCTAGATACATCAGGAAAGACGTTTATAATTTACCAAGATAATGAATTATTTTCAATCAAATATAAATTAAAATCAATAGTCCAATCATTAAACTTTAAAATACATATATTATTTATTTGATAAGTAGGGAAAATAAGGACTTATTGTAAATTTTTACCTTGAGCCTCGAAGCCGCACACGCACGGTCCGCCATCTTGCGAGCTACTGTCAAATTGTGTTGCCCGACCATAAAAATATTTTTTTTGGTAGAAAGTTTATTACTTTTAGTACTATTATAAAGTAAAAATAAAGTTGAAAACCAAAAATTAGTTAGTCGTGTTGAATAATTTAAAACTATGATTTGTTCAGGCAATTCATCTGGCTCTAGATATATGTGGAGATTACTATTGGGACCTGAACGTAAACTACAATAAAGATTATCTCCACAGTGTAAAATGGAATCAATTGCGTGATTAGAAAAGATACTCGTATTACGATTTTTAATGACAGAATAAATACATCCTACCCTACAGTTGCGTTGGCTACACATTGCCGACCATTACCAGTGAACCGCTCGTCTGTCTAACACTTATCATTATTTTAGCTGTTCATTCATCCTGAATACGCACCACAGATAAATACAGATCTGTTTATAAACTATCCACAGTCTAAATATCAGTTTTGATAATAAATAAATAGTTGGATAACAATCTAAAAGCACATCTGTTACCTTAAGACTCATCATACTTAGCTGCTCATTATCTTTAGATTGTAAGGTATAAGCAGTTCTATAATAAATCATCGGTTCTTAATACTAACTTTCTTAAGCAGCTGTTGTGTTGCTTAATACACATATAAATATAATCCGAGATGTTGAGAACAATGGTATAATACACAGATTAAAAGTTAGATTTATGTAAATTTGTCCTTTTATGATGTGAAAATAGCTTTTTCTGGACTAGCATATTGCAATTATCACAATGTATTTCTCTTTCTGATCTTGCTAAGGCATCGGGAAACAAACTGTGAAAGAAAAAATTAACACAGTTAAAATATTATTTTTATTCAGAATACCTCAGTTACATAAATATTTAGTAAATAAAAAAAAATAAAGTTTAAAAGCTAATATTATATTATACTAATAAAGTTTGGATAAAATACCGAATAAACAGATAAGACCTATCCTAATAATCATACCCGCCTATAAGTGATACGGGACTGTGTAAACCTTTTTGAATATATTGTACAAATTACTTTCTGTATAACCATGATTCCGCATCATCAACAATTCTCGGTTTAATCGTTGTAATAGCATGCCGCCATAGATGTACGGGCTGTATTTTCTTAATTTCATCTGCTTTAAGGTCTTTAACTCCACGAAATATTTCCCTTCCTTACTCTCATTTATTTATTTAGCGTATCCCTTATTCGCCCTCCTAGTGAAATAGCTAATTAATGGGGGTATATTTTACCCAATTTTTTCGAGGTGGATGCTTCATTCGTGTCATCATCCGCAGAGATGTCATCGCCGAACAGCATCTGGGTTGTAACTCGTGGTGATGGTGAGACGGGATTAACAGCCTTCTTAGATCGTTTCTCTTCACCGGCAATCTTCCTGACCTGCTCTTCTGTCATCTTGTCTGTTATCTGTCATCTTGTCTGTTGTTAACATATTAGATAAGGGCAGGCCTCCAAATATCGAGGGGGAATTTAGCAAGACATATAGACCAATCTTATCAAGGGGAGAGTCCCTTCCTTCTGAAAACATCACCAACTCCAAATGAGTACAAGAAAAAAGGAAAACATGGAGTCAAGCAACTTCTAGATAAGTTTTCGGTTGTTGTTGCTACTCCAGTTATAAGAGATTGAAGAGATGGAAATCCTTCATTAATATCAGGAATCATTCGATTGAGTTTCTTTAAACTGTCATCGACACGGATGGATTTGAAATAACGAACCTTTGAATATTCAAACAGATTCTGCGAGTACCACGTTTCTGATAATTTAAGCTTACGTCCTCCAATGGAAAAGAGATGATCAGGAGAATCTTGATGTATTTGTGGGGGTCTGCTCTTTGATATCCCTTTAATTTTATGTGTATGACTTGATTGTCTCCTTGACCCATGGTTTCTCCTTCGATATTGCATTCTGCCAAAGCGAGTTTTATTATCATTATAGTCGAGAGGGTCCAAGCCTTTTGTCTCATACCTTCAAATCCTCCTAGTTGGTCATAATGACAAAAATCTCCTTCCAAGGGCTCTCCATCTAGCCCAATAGGTGGAGGAGTTAACCGAGAACTTAGTAGCACCATACAGCGATTAAACCACAAATGGGAGTCTGAGTATAAGTTTTTTCGTCCATGAAGCATATCCAGTTCATTAAACAAATATTTATTGAGGTCATGTCTTTGAAGCTGATTCCACTTAGAAAGGTCCAAATTTATGTTATACTCTCCAATTTGTCTTATCCCAGAGGCAACTTTGTCCATTCGTTTGGCGACTTCTAGTTCCGAATTCGTCATGGTTTGTTCACGAATAAATGGAAGTATATTGTCACTTAGACAGTTTTCTAAACAGACATGCACGAGTCTCATCTCATAAGTTTGTTTGCAGAACACACGGCCCAATACATTTAATTCCCTCTCTTTTCTGCAGAGATGGACAATGTCATCTCCGTCGTGATTGTAATGAAGAACTTCCTGATTGCTAATTTTAACTGCTAGTTCTTCTTCGTCTCCCTTAAGATATCTCGAAAGGACTCTCGGCTCACATGTTCCCCTTGCAATTGGTTTACTTTGATTATGAAGGAATTTGAATGCACAGGGATCATAGGGGATGAACCATTCATCGCGTGAAGGAGAACAAGCGGTATCTTTCAATAATTCTTTTTCATCTATTTCAAGACTTAACTCATGGTTCTGACGCAAGGAGATGTTTCCCCAATCAGAAAGAGGAATGTCTACCTCCTCTTTTTTTATTGGCTTTCTACTATCCTTGATGCATTGGGAAAGAGTAACTGAGAGAGGCCCCGTTATTTCATGTTGTGGATAATGCCCCTTCTTATTTAAATAATATATAGGTTTCTCTAAATTTCCAGAGTATTTTTTGGGCGAGGGTATCATCGATCTCTAACTTTTTCTTTGAGTTTTCTCTTAACTGTTTGATCCCCTCTATTGGGTCAAGAATAGGATGTCCATAGTTTTTGCAGAGATTGGAGAGATATAATGCTAAATGAGATAATAAGTTTTTATTGGTAATTTCGAATGGAGAGCATGTAATCAAATAAATAAATCGGTCCAAATCTGTTTTTTCTATCTTATCAGTTAAATCATCATAGATAGAGTAAACCCCATATCATCTATCTCGTCTGCAACAATGTGCCCTATTGCATATGCATCCCAATTTTTCATGAGTTCAAAAAATGTATTTCCGTATTTAGAACGTAAAAACATTAATAAGTTATGAAGTTTATTTAAGAAGTGTTTTGTGAGTCCCGGTACTTTTTCCTCTATCTCCTTATTTAAAACATGGACTCGCAAATAAAAGCGAACTTGTAAGTTATCTAAGACACACAAAACCAATGTTGTAGGGAATAAATGCCACATTCCTTGGTATTGAACAAGACTGAGTTCTTTCTCAGTCACACGGTTGGCTACAAAGGTCATCCAGCGATTAGGTTCTCCTTTTAGCCAAGCAAGAACTACTGTTGAATCTATCCATCCACGCAATTGTACTTGAGATATTCCCAGGACTGAGGAAACCTCATATAGCAATTTTGCTAAGAGAACTGCACCGCACAACTCTAAACGTGGTATGGAAACCTGCTTATTTTATTTATTTATATTTTATTTATTTAAAAACTTTATTGAAGCTTAAAAGCTACAACAGGTAGACTTAATGCTAAAAGCATTCTCTCCCAGTCAACCTTTGGGAAAAATATAAAACAAACAAAATAAATAGGTCGTGTCACTAATTGGAAAGTTCAACGGATAGATAGAGCAAAGTTTTACAATACGAATAAATTAATATATAAACATACATAGATTACTTAAAATACATAAATATAATTATATATACATACATATACATAATACATTCAAAATGTTTAGACAATTGATGAATCTACTAGTTATTTATTTGGAAAGGAAAGAGTGAACTTTTTTCTTGAAGAGGAAACGATTTGAGACTTCCTTAATGTCTTCGGGTAAGGAGTTCCAGAGTCGTATAGCTTGCAGAGTAAAGGAATTAGACATAAAACCAGAATGAAATAGAGGACTGTAAAGCTTTAGTGAAACAGAAGAGCGAAGTTGTCGATTATGCGTGTCCGCGAGATACTGAAATTTGCATTTCAAGTACTCGGGAGAAAGAGGATTTTTTAGTATAGAGAAAAGAGAACAAAGTAATCTCTGTTTTCTACGTAATCGAATGGGAAGCCAATTGAGTTTGGATCGGAAAGCAGAAATATGATCGTATTTACGCAGACAGAAAATAAAGCGGATGCAATTATTGAGAAGACGGTCAAGTTTATTAAGAAGTTATTCATTGAGATCTGGATAACACACATCAGCATAGTCAATGATGGGGAAGATTAATGTATGAATAAGCGTAATTTTCGTTTTAATGGGGAGAAAGTTTCTAAATCGATTTAAATACTGGAGAGAATAGGTAACTACTCGACTAATCTCAGTGATTTGAGTAATCCAGTTGAGAGAAGAATCAACATAGATGCCGAGATTTTTCACCACTGACATATTGAGAGGAGTATATATGCTATGTGTTATAAGCAATAAATCAGTGTATTCTCGGCTGTTGTCGTATCATTATCTCCGCCTAATCCCCGATCCCGCATGGCGACCCTGCGAGTGCGCGATCGCGTTTACATTCCTTTATCCATATACGGACACTAAGCGCGACGAAATATGGAGTGCATCAGTGAACTTTGGTCGGACTCAAGTGTACTCGTCATACTTCTGCTAATATTCATCGGACATTTTCTACAAATTCTTCGCTATGGGTTCCACAAACACTAAAGAAGAGGTCATCCTCGCCCAAAATGCAGCTGGATCAAACAATGCAGATATCAAATTGTTATCCTTCCATATGAGTACAACTAATATTATATTATTGATTCTGCTAACATTGGCCGCATTGACGTTTATATACCGCATTTTTAAAATATACATAAGATGCCACAAGAGGTGGATAAGAAGCGAAATACATCATAATGCGTTAAGAAGGTCTATACTGAGGCAGAGAGCCAGAATTACCGATGGGCGTAGCCAAGCAGACAAGGCAGAGGGCGTCGAAATCATATAGTGGAAAAAGTGCGAATCAAGTGCGTGGAGTGTCTCGTTATGTATACCTATTTTAATAATCGCGTATCCTTATCCGTCTCCCCGTGTAACCGTATTTAGTCGTATATAGCAATGACTGTTTAGAGACCTTAAAAAAAGTGTCTATTAGTGATAGGTAGTACCGATTGCAGCTAAAGGGGTATGTATTTCATTTTAACTTGTTAAAAATACTTCTTTATGGCAGCTCAACAGAATTTGAGTTTATTGTATAACAGTTTAGTGAATATAAAAAAATATCTAATTAAAATAGGCCCAAGTAGAAGAAAAGGAAGTGTAATAATCTCGAAATTAGCCGAGGCTGATGAATTGTTAAAGGAGTATAATATATTTTTAAACTATTTTTCTGACACAAAAAGCAATCTTGAAAAAAGTGAATATATATTGATAGAAGAATTGTGTAATAATTTTGATAAGGTATATAAAGAAATATTGCAGTTGTGTTCTGAAAAACAGAAGGAGGAGTGTGTTTCTGTTAATATCAGTATGGCCCCGACATCTAAGTTTGATTTAAAGACAGCCTTACACTTATTACCAGTTTGCTCGGACGATGAGGCTAGTATTAAGCAACTTATTGACGGAATAGATTATTATGGATCAGAGTTAGAGGAATCTTCTCATAAGCAGTTAATTAATTTTGTTTTAAAGAGTAGGCTTTCGCAAGCAGCTAAATTGAAATTATCGACAAATACAGTACAGTATCGATAATTTGATAAAAGATTTAAAATTGCAATTATTGCCGAAAAAGTCGGCTACGGCTATTCAGCGTAGGTTACAGAATTTGAGGCAAAATAATTTATCAATAGATGATTTTGGGAAACAAATTAGTGAAATGTTTGTCGAGTTGACGATTGCTCAATCTGAGGGCAACGAAGCAAAATATTAACTATTGAAATCATTAAACGAAAAACAGGCAATTAAATATTTTTCGGACGGATTGAGAAATCGCAGGCTCAGCACAATAATTACAGCGAGAAATTATGTTTCCTTAAAGGATGCTATTCAGGCGGCTATCGACGAAGATGTCACTTCATCTTCTTCCTCAATGGACGTTTTTACTATGAATTATAGAGGCAGAGGTTATCATCGTGGAGTAACGAGAGGTTTTCATCGTGGAGACACGAGAGGCCGAAACTCTTTCACAGGTGGGTCACGAGGTACCCAGCAGCGTCAAGGTGCGGTGCAACCCTTCAGAGGTCCACACTATGTACAGCGAACGCCAAGGACATTCACCAGAGGAAGGGGTAGGTCTTATAATAATAGCAATGTTTACAGGTCTACCTACCAGGAGCGCAATCAACAAATACATGCTTTGGCGGATTCAGAAACTACACCCGAATCAAATATAGTAAATGATTTTCAGGAGCAAAAGTTTTTTCGTGACTAAAAATCATATTTTATCGTGTGGTAATGCATGTTACGTAAATATCAGATCACAAAATCATTATTCGTATCATTTGCAAATTGACACCGGCGCTTCAATCTCAGCCGTGAAACATAAACATATTCTGGAACAAAACATTCCAATCCATACGGAGAACATCTTAGTCAGTGGAATTGGAGGCAAGATTCAATCAATTGGATATGTTTACTTACGATTACGAGTTGGTAATCATGTACTTGTACACAAGTTTTATGTATTCGATACCTTGCCATTTACGGCTCATGGAATTCTCGGATTGGAATTTTTAAGTAGGTATAAGTCAGTTTTAAATTTTAGTAATGGTACTTTACTACTTTGGAATAACAATATAAACTTATCGTTACCTTTAATAATGAGTACTAAATACCTAACTATTCCTTCGAGATCGGAGTCACTTCATTTTATTAGAACAAGTGTAACGGAAGAATGTGTGATTAGTGCGACAGAATTGCAAGAGGGAATCTTTATAGCAAGTTGTTTAGTTAAGCCTATAAACGGAAAAATACCTGTTCGTATTTTAAATACCACTGATTCGGACGTAATTCTAAAGGAAATACACCCAACTCTCTATAGAGCAAGCGATTATGAGTTATGTTCATTTCAGGAATCTTCAACTAAAGCTAACCGCGTAAAAAAAATGTTATCGTGTATAAAACTTGATAATTTAAATGAAGAGGAGCGTGACTCAATAGAAAGTATTTGCGCTAAATATTCGGATATATTTTTTCTCCCTGGCGATAAATTAACTACAACTAACTTATATGAACATAAAATAATTTTGAAACCCGGTGTTACACCAGTGTATACCAAACCTTATAGGCTTCCTCACGCACAGAAAACTGAACTGCAAAAACAAATTAAAAACTTATTGGATCAGGGAATCATAGAACCGTGTACTAGCGAGTGGTCTAGCCCAGTTTTGTTAGTACCAAAAAAAGTTGATTCTAATGGGGAAAAGAAATGGCGTTTAGTTATAGATTACCGGAAACTAAACAATTGTATTCAAGATGACAAGTTTCCGCTACCGAATATAACGGAAATACTAGATTCGCTAAGTGGATGTATCTATTTTACGCATTTAGACTTGAATCAAGGTTTTTTTAATGTAGATCTTGAAAAGAGCAGTAGGAAATACACATAATTTTCTGCAGGGGCTCAGTATCAAATGACGAGGATGCCCATGGGGCTTAAGACCAGCCCTAGCTCATTTTCACGTATGATGACTATGGCAATGGCAGGATTATCATACGAAAAGTGCTTAGTGTACCAAGATGACTTAATAATAATGGAAAGAAATTTACTTGACCATAACAAAAATCTACAGTTGGTTTTCGAAAAATTGCGAAATGCAAATTTAAAATTAAATCCGGCTAAATGTACCTTTTTGAAAAAAGAACTTTATTTGGGTCATATCGTATCAGGCGACGGTGTATTACCAGATCCAGAAAAAATAAAGATACTAAAAAATTATCCGGTACCAAAAAACGCGGACGAAGTAAAACGGTTTATCGCTTTTGCTAATTATTATAGGAAGTTTATAAATAAATTCGCAGAAAAAACTTATCATTTAAATCTTTTATGTAAAAAAAATGCTAAATTTATCTGGGATAGTAACTGTCAAAATTCTTTTGAGACTCTAAAAAGTAGTATGATATGTCCTCCCATACTTCAATATCCAAACTTTGATGAGAAGAACGAGTTTATCTTACAAACCGACGCCTCAGGTTATGCTTTAGGCGCCGTTTTGAGTAACATGGATAGACGACCGATAGCTTTTGCAAGTCGAAGTCTTAACAAAGCGGAGAAAAACTACCCAACAATTGAAAAAGAGCTATTGGCGATAGTGTGGGCCGTAAAATATTTTCGCCCATACCTATATGGTCGTAGATTTAGAATACTTACTGATCATAAACCACTCGTATACTTATTTAATTTAAAAGATCCCCCGAGCAGGTTGTTCAAGTTTAGATTGATTTTAGAGGAGTATGATTATGTTGTTGAATATGTGAAAGGCAAAGATAATGCAGCTGCAGACGCATTGTCTAGAATACAGTTATCTTCGAATGAGTTATAAGAGATGAATGAATGTTTGAATGTCATGACACGAGCTCAAAGGAAAAAAATGATGTCTCCGCCGACGATAATATGATTTCCACAGATGATCGGCCTGATCAACCGAAAGTCGTGGATACTCATATAAAGCCGAAGGACGCAACAGAGATAAGATTTATAGATAGCAATATTCTAGAAAAATTAAGAAAAGAAAATAAGGTAACATATGAGAGTAAAATATTTATATACGTGTCTCAGAAAAAGACAATTTTCATAAACCCAGCTTCTCGTGCACAAGTTACGCGAGCCGAATTTGTGGCAGAGCTGAGTGATTTCGCAGAAAAAATAAATATAAGCGAAATATATTTTATAAAAAATAAGAATAATGAGCAATTTATTAACACACTCGCGAGTGAAATTAAAAATAATATTAACTGGAAAGGGCCCAGGTTATGTATATTAAATGACGTCGAAAGAATTGACGATAAAGATGACAGAAGAGTAATACTTAACGATTTTCATCTTTTGCCCACGAGTGGCCACGCGGGCATCAGAAGAATGTTAAATAATATTTAACGTTACTATTTCTGGCCTAGTATGGAATCTGATATAAGAAACTTTGTGTTAAAATGTCCTAAGTGTCAAAAACATAAGTATACTGTCCAGGTGAAGGAGCCAATGGCCATCACCTCGAGCGCACACAGTGCCTTTGATAAAATATTTTTAGATTTAGTTGGACCCTTAGATAAAGATGACTACGGTTATTTATATATTCTTACGCTTCAGTGTGAATTGTCAAAATACGTATCCCTTTACACCCGAGAGATAAAATCCTTTTAAATACTATCAAAAAGTGGTTTATTTGTTTTCTTAGTGTTCATAACAGATAAGAAAAATAACGAAAAAAATCCTGTTGGTGCTGGTCTCCAGCAATCAAACCCTCACGATCGTGAGTTTCAGGAAATAATTGTAAGTAGCACAATCGTGAGTTTGTATCATCATCGGATGATATCATACTAAATTATGGAAATAAAACAGTTTTCCCAAACATATTTTTATTTTTCATAAAAGAACACACACACAGGTACAGTTTGAGGCTAGTAGTCCAGATTTATTATCCTTTCATTTGACTATTGCGATAGGATTACAAGTAAATTGCTGAGACTCACCGCGTTGCATCGAAAAAAGGAACCGAATCTTTTAAAAAAATTACTTTCAATCGATTCGGTATTTGATTCTGCATAATAGTACCAGTTGAATGCAAACCTAGCTTTTCCATTTCAACAAACTACGGAACTGTAGTAAAATAGCGGTGGTGGTAAACACAGCTGCCAGGTAGCAGGTACCAAGCACTTTTTACGAGGTGTAAGATTTCAGACGGGCCGAGACCGAGATTCAACTCACCTAAATTTTACTTGGCACCTTTATAAATGTCAAAATCTATCATCAATCCCTCTGATGTGGCAAGAACAAAAATTTTTAGACCTACTAGTTGTGGTTTATTTTTTGATACTTGGCGTAAATTCAGCGTCCAGTAAAAGGTATCATTTGTTCTTCCACAGAATAAAAGCCAAGGACTCTTTCCAGCTTGTTACAATTTTATAGTTTCTTTTAATTTGTCAACCATGAGTTGCACCTTCCATAGTGGGATTAGTGGGTTATCTGGTGTCTGTAGGTGGTGGAGAGGCTAAATTGAAAACATGAAGCGCATTGCGAACTGAAAGAACCCTGTCTCTTGTCATAAGGTCATTAATCAGACTTAATTTAGTACCAGCTTTCCAATTCCATAGTACTCGAGGAGTACAATGTACAGCCCATGAGAATATGTTTTGTAGTTTGTACATTCAGAGATCTTTTCCAAAGAAATCAGTGTCAAAATAGTCAGTAAAAATAGTCAATTGGACGTCTTACAGACTTTGTT
This sequence comes from Elegia similella, assembly GCA_947532085.1. NCBI lineage: Eukaryota > Metazoa > Arthropoda > Insecta > Lepidoptera > Pyralidae > Elegia > Elegia similella. Next base: position 3,607,328 of record OX383950.1, on the reverse strand, counting down.
GGCAAAGCAGTAACTCACGGCTTTTCTGTGTAGTGTGCGGTTTGCCTCAATATTCTCTTCCTTGTTACCCTGGGTACTGATTCTGGACTTCTTCCACCAACAGAGGCTCTTCCAAGATTGCAGGGGATTTTGTTCTATCGCACGGTACAGAAATTGAATGAGAAGGTCTTTGACGTGATTTTCTTCATTTTCGGGAGCTTGGATACCTGTGACAGATGCCGTAGGTGCTCTGCCGGTGCTTATTTCATCATCGTGCTACTCTTCAATTATATTTTCTTCGGCTGTTTCGTGAAATAGCAAATCTGAATCATGTGCCACGTCTTCGTCATCTAAATCTGGTATTTCGGAGATATTTCCGTTTAGCAACTCACATACCGTTTCTTCGGTGAGCGGGTATCCTAAATATAATAAAATAAATAAATTATATAACTAAAAAACAAGAGAACTAGAAAAAAAACGCATAACCATTGTTCATGTTAAGCACATGTACTACAACCGAAATGCTACGATCGTGCGAGTTTAAATTTCGCAGGATATGGTTCACAAATTATAACCGTAATGAACTTAAAACACATGGTTACTTATTTAATAACTAATAAAGAAGCAATACACAAAAAGAAGTATCTCAAAATCTCTTTAATTTACTAAAATAGGAGGTACTTACTTGTGCCGGAGTTCTTGTCAAAAAACGCAGCCACCCTTAGCACTTCTTTTTGACGCTTGACAAGTCCTGCCTTGTTTCAATGCTTATAAGGTATATTTTTTCGTGCTTTTAGAGAGACTCACGATCGATCAACGTCGGTGGCGTTCGCAAAAATTGTTTTGGGTTCAGTGTAGAATTTTTCAAAGTCAAAACTCACGATTGTATAAACTCGGGTGTAAAGGGGTATGTGCATTTCCACTTAATACTAAAACGGCAACCGAAGTCGCGCGTAGTTTCGTTAACAATTTCATTTTACAGCACGGGATACCTAGAGAAATAGCTACGGACAGGGGTGCGGAGTTCATGTCTGTTACTATCAAACAGGTATGTGAATTACTTAATATCAAAAAGATAAACTCTACGGCATACCATCATCAAAGCGTGGGTGCCCTGGAGAATTCCCATAAAAATTTAGGTGCATTTTTGCGTATTCAAGCCGAAGGTAAACCCGAGTTGTGGAGCACTTGGCTTCCATTTTGGTGCTTTGCATATAATACGTCAGTACATAGGTCAACAAATTTTTCGCCCTTTGAACTTGTATATGGCAGAAAATGCAATTTACCTAATAATTTAACTAAAAATGTACAACCTCTTTACACTCATGACAATTATCCTAATGAATTAAAATACATACTTCAATTATCCCAAGTTGAAGCACGTAAGAATCTAATTGAAAATAAACTTCTTAGAAAAATTAAATATGATAGTTATATTAACCCAGTGTGTTACAAGCCTAATGATTTAATTCTGATTAAAAATGAAACTGGTAATAAGCTGCAGTATCTTTATTCGGGTCCATACAAAGTGATACGAGATCTATCACCTAATGTAGAGGTAGATATTAATGGTAAAATCGATGTAGTACATAAAAACAGAACGAAACTATATCATGTTTAGTATTAAGAATTATAAAAGTAGTAGCTATGTTCCTATATTTTAATTATGCTATAACTCGGTACTTACGCAATGCTAATGAATCGTCGCAGTGATCATATGTGCAGTGGTAATAAGAGTCGACTCTCGCCCGATAAGATCATAGGTTCGAGTTAATTAATAATCCTATGTTATTGTTGTAATTTGTAAGCTACATGTATCACTTGTTTTACTTACTATGAACGTTCTTTTTAGTTTGTAATGCATTAAGTATTAAACTTATTTAAAGTTACATTCATTCAATGTATTTTGTTAGATGCATTCAAGCATTTTAATACATATTGTTTTCTTTTTTTTTACTTGCGTTAATAAAAGAAAAACATTGTTATTGATTATAAATATAAATACCACGTTTACTTTTTTATATTATTGTATAATAAAATAGAAATAAGGATTTATTTCATTTTATTTTATTTAATGGGGAGATGAGAGGAGTATATATGCTATGTGTTATAAGCAATAAATCAGTGTATTCTCGGCTGTTGTCGTATCATTATCTCCGCCTAATCCCCGATCCCGCATTATAACCAACTACAGAATTATTAAACATGACCGGAGATACATGGCTTTGATCAATTTTAGCCAACTGTTTAGAGCCACCCATTATGATTGCCTGACATTTAGATACATTCACAGAGATTCCGAATTTTTGCGACCATGTGAAAATTTTTGATAAGTTAGCGTTAAGTCGACAAACTCCGGCATTAATATCATCTACAGGCGTTTGAACGCAGATTTGGAGGTCATCTGCGTAGAAATGGTAAGAACAGTCAAGGGACGACGAAAGAAGATTTATAAATACAGAAAATAAAAAAGGGGAAAGTATTCCACCTTGTGGAACACCAGAGATGAGATCATTCCATAGTGACAGTTCACGGCCCATTCGAACCGCTTGCTGACGTCCATGGAGATAGGAAGAAAACCATTCCAGTGCAGAGGCTGCTTAATAGGAGCAACCCTAGTTCGTGCTCCAACTAAATGAATATGAATTAGTCCTTGCCTGTCTTTGACTCTCGAGTATACAACTGCTGCATAAGCCTTGTTAGATGCATCACAAAATCCGTGCAGCTATAATTCTGTGCAATCATTGGTTACATTTGTCCATCTCGGTATTTTCATTTGATTTAGAGTGGGTAACTGTTCTCGCAGTTCTGCCCATTCCTTTAAAAGATCCGACGGCACTTCTTCGTCCCAACTTAGTCCAGCAAGCCAAAGTTTCTGAATATATGTTTTTGCTTGGATAACTACAGGCGCGATTCATTCTAAAGGATCAAATAAACGAGATATATCAGATAAAATTGCAAGTTTGGTTGTTGACTGCTTCTGGGGAACAGACTTGACGACATACTCAAATGTATCATTCTTCACATTCCAATACACGCCCAATATTTTGACTACGTCATCAAGCTTGATTTCTATTTTCGTATCGGTTGTCTTGTCTGATTGAATTACTTCCATAAGTTTCTGACTATTACTAGCCCATTTTACATTTATATTTATATTTAATCAATCTGTCGGCAGCTAAAGGAAAATATTTTCCTTCATCCTTAGCAACTTGATGCAGGCTTTGACTGCAAGATATGGAGCTGAAGAAACGCCAAAAGTAACCCTTGAGATACGGTATTCAGTAAATTCCTCATCAGAACTGTCTCTCCACAGGATTCGCTGGTATTTCGTGTCATCTTCATGAACTTTGACCTGACGGTACATCTTTACTATATCTGATATAAAACAGAATGAATTTCTCCGCCATGTCATTAACAAATGCCGCAGATCACCTTGCAATCGAGGTCCTGTAAGAAGATCATCATTTAAGGAAACACCATTGTGTCCTTTACAGGATGCATTGAACACCAGACGAACCGGTGATGTTGGTTTATCTCTCCGCACGATTACGAGAAGAGGTAGATATACTGCGCCATATTCAGCCTTCTCTTCCTTGCCTTCTATAGGTTTCATATGATCCATGTCAACCCATTCGTTTATAACCTTTATAGTCTGGATCCTTTTTTAATCTTCTTTCCATAGTGAGAAAACGTTTTCGAGCTATGTCTTTAAAATGTCCTTCTTGACAGTCAGGTTTATCATTCCGGAAGGGTAGCCGTACTACATAGCGACCTGTTTCATCTCTAGTAGTAGTGTTTTTTGAAATCTCTTCACATCTCTTATCCTCTTCCGTCATAAAATTTTTTGATTGGCCTGTTTCTAATTCCCAAAACTTACGCAACAGTTCATCACTATTTTCCGACACATGAAAGCTGACTAAATTGGAGTAATGACAATGCGCACCGACTTCTACTTTACCTGATAACACCCAACCTAACTGCGTTTTCTGCGCTAAAACAGTGCCTTTTCTAATAATATCACTGTTCAGGACCATTCCGTACACATCCGCTCCAAGTAGTAAGTCCAATTTACCAGGTTTGTCATAATTTGGATCTGCAAGTGTAAGGTGAGATAACTCTGGCCAATCCTGTATATAAATGTCCTGAGATGGCAATGTTGATGTCAAATTTTTCAGAACATAAGCTTGAACTTGTAGACTGAATGATCTACAAGTGGACTGTATTTTAAAATCAACCATATGTTTGATAGATAACTTAGCATGATCTCCCCCCGAGCCTGATACTACCCCTTTTATAGGTGTTTTTCGAAGACCTAACAACTGAACAGCATGCTCAGTTATAAATGAGGCTTGGGACCCTTGGTCCAGTAACGCACGTAAAGTAAAATGTAAGTGAGATTTCGATTCAATCTTAACTAGCTAGCTAACATTACTTGACTGGGTGATAAAGAATATAAATAAATCCTTCAGAAACTTAGAATATTAAGAAGGAATTGTCATCTGTATTTAAAATTAAAGATCTGGGTCGTGTTAATGTATAATAATACTGTCTAGGTATGAGGGTTGATATAGATATAGGAAATGGTACAGTAAGTTAAGATCAACAGCAGTACATTGAGAGATTGTCAGTGAAATTTAATGTAGAAAATTGTAAAGTTGTATATACACCGATAGAAAATAAAATAAATTTGTGTGCGTGACAAGGTATCAGATGGTTGAAAGTCATGGCCCTAATTTTGTTCTTGGCAGAGGTCATACCCACACCGTTGTCCGTGTGCAGTCCGGACCACATCCATCTGTCTATATCGTTATTAGTCATATAGAGGCTTAGAGATAGAGACAGCGCAGCTCCCTGCAGCACCAGCATCGCCTGAAGCCCCGAAGCTGTCTTCATACCGAAGCTGTAATCATTCTTCTCAATCAGCCCAAGTGCTGACATTATGCGGTAGCATGATAAGGCTGCGTGACATTGATATTGAGGACGGGATTCTGTTATGTTTGGACTCTCCCAGTGTGAGTTGTACCCCACTACCGTGTCATTATCTATTGCGGCCTCGTGGACAACGTTTGTAGCACTCATAGAGTATTGCAACATTGGGCTGACAGTTGCCCAGTTGTAACCGCAGACCCTAGATGTGTAAGATTCTTCTCTATTGGCTAGTGGTCCGGCATTTATGTCGGATGATGTGTGACGGGGGTTGTCTGCTGAAAAGTTATGAACGCCCACGGTCCATGCTCCATTGAGTGGATTGTTGTATCTCCGGGCCCCTTCATTCCCCACTTCAAGAGTTGGAGATTCCGGTAGCCCGTTGCTAATTTCAGAGGCCATCGAAAAAGTTGTTTGGAAGGCCATGTCCACAAAATAAAATAAATTTAAGCAAAAGTGAACAATGTAACAGAGATTTACCTTATCAACAATCAATTGGTTGTATGATGTATTTAGCAGAACTTACCCGGCCTGATATTGTTTTTGCTGTTAATTATCTGAGTCAATTCAATAATTGTTATTATGATGAGCATTGGGCCTATGCTAAACGGGTTTTAAAATAGCTAGTGGTAATCCTAAATTACAAGTTTATGTAGATGCCGACTGGGCAAGCAATGTTTTAGATAGGCGCTCATGTACTGGTTATTTTTTTGTTCTTTCTGGCTGTGCTGTCTCGTGGGAGACAAGGAGGCAGGTCACAGTTGCTTTATCAAGTGCCGAAGCAGAATATATGGGTATTTCTGATTGTGTCAAAGAAGCCATATATTTTAGGATTTTTTATGTGAGCTTACTAATTAATTGTATGTAATTCCAGTTTATAATGATAACCAATCGGCACAGAAGTTGGCAAATAACAATTGTTTGCATAAACGGTCAAAACATATTGACATTTTTTTTTTTTTTTTTTACATAATTTGAATTAGGCATTTGTCTCCCATCTCACCTGATGGTAAGTGACATTCGTTTTTATTTTGTTAGAGAATCTATCTAATAATGTTGTTACTTTAAAGTATGTACCGACTTATATGCCAGCCGATATATTCACCAAAGGCCTTGTTGCAAGGTTTATATTATTAATTTTTTGATTTTGTTAAGAGGGAGTGTTGTTTCTGTTTAACAAAATTAATTAAAGCCACCTTGTATAGTGTTGACTATGGTTTTAAAAAATAAAAGTTCTGTTCGTTCCCACCAAATGTCGTTTCATTACTATAATAACAATAAAATTTTATAATCTGACATGTCAATCACTAATAATAACAATAAAATTTTATAATCTGACATGTCAATCACTGTCGTCTCCATCATCTATCAATTATTAAGATAATTTGTCATCATCTTGGTAGTTAATCACTGTTTGTAGTTTTGCTGCACAGTACATTAAATAAGTTATCAGAACTCATATTCATAATTTTGGACTCATTTTTTAAATCCAAAATCTTGCTTATTATTTTCACGTCAGAGATTAGTCACTATTTTCGATGCTTTGATGGAATATTTTTTTGTGTCTGGCGTATCGTCGTCTGCAAAAGAATAATTAATATAACTTAAACAATATAATGTATTAATTTCGTTTAAATAAATATTTTTTTGTCTTCTCTACAAAGTTAGCGAAGCATTGGCTCTCCATATCGAACTTTCGTATAAATATAACATTATATAATGAGCGTACAGGGTAATGTGCTGTGTGTATGTGTAAAAGGTAATTAAAATAAATTGTATATGTACCAATTTCATTTTCTTTTCCATCTAACTGATCTTCTGTTTTAGACTCACATTTTCTTGGGTTCTTTTGATTTGTATTCATCACTTCCTGGTCTGTTTCTTCATCGACCATATTTGGCGTATCCAGGTTCATATTCATCACTTTCCCTTCTTTTTCTCTATCGATTATATTTGGCGTTTCCAGATTTATATTTATTACTTTTTCTTGATCTAGATTGTTTATATCTCTAATGTTATTTGAAGCATATGATTCTTTACTTTTATTAACTGTAATAGTATTATTTCGTTTCGCTTCTCTTTTTTTTCGATTCACCCCTAAAATGAAACACCTTGTGTCATTATAATAGGTGTGCCTTTGCAACAAAAGTAATGATAAAACACTACGACAAACACTAATGATAAAAACTCTGATTACTATACTTAAATTCTTCATACTTACGATTTTCTTTTGTTTCTTTGACCACTATGCTTAATTGCACTATTTTGGAGAAATCATCATTTGTAGGTGTCACGGTCAACTTAACGTGCCTTCCGAAGCACGGAATCATCTTTATTATCAGACAATCAGGTGATTCAAGCCTGCAATGACCTAACCAAACTGGAAACAACTTAACAAAGTATGCGTCCGGTGGGAATCGAACCCACGACCCCCGGGTCAACAGGCAAACGCCTTAACCACTGGACCACGGAGGCTGTTGTTTGGAGAAATGAATCCGCTTCTAACGATGTACAAGCGCTATCAGCAATATGTACAATCTTGTGAAAACAATTTCTTATATTTATATAATGCATGAAAGGTGGTTTAGAACAACCTTTTATACCTTTCCAAGTAAAATGGTTCAGAAGTTCGTCAATGAAAAAAGATTAGGTTATTTGCAGTCCAATCTTGCCAATTATGTAAGTGCCGCTTGTGCCAGAAATTTTAGATTTTTTTTTGACCTGAAACATATGCATACGCTGTAGATTTAATGGGTACTGGTAATACAGAGAGGGTCATGCTCCTGCAGTGGAGACTAAAAAGACCTGATTGTGATGATTATGATGATTTTCAATAATAACGCGCACCTCATCGGGACCCTTAGTAACGTATTTAAATAGATATTTAACTAAACCATGAGCAGAAGAAATTTCTACGTTAATGTGACAGTCATATTTAAGGAGAAGAGCGGGATTATACGGTATGACCCACAAATCATTGACAGATACATTGTTAAGTTCTATTACACCTGTATTACTAATATCGCGTTTTAAATGAACAAAACCTCTTTCATCACAATATGTAACCGAAGTTTCTCGTTTAGGAAAGAAACGCCGTGTATCATATGTTTAAGAACGGTTTGACGCAATCTTACACCTTTTACGTGTTGGAAGGGATACTACCTCTAACAAATTTGTCAATGTCTATGTTTCGGTCCTGTAAGACAAATATGGGCATGTAAATGACCGCGTTTTTGTAATTCTATTACACTCTTCAAATAATCTATTTCTCCGAACCACGCAACTTCCCCGTGGGGATAGAGAAGCGGGTATTGGAATAGCTCGTATAAATTAATCAACATGGCGTTCTTTAAAAAGGGCGTGAAAAGATTTCTTAAGGGTCGGCAACGCGCGAGTGGCACCCCTGGTGTTGCAGGCGTCCATAGGCTACGGTAACCGCTTTCCATCAGGTGAGCCGTATGGCTGTTTGCCTGCTAAGTAGTATAATACGAGATGAGCGTTCTCTGAAGGTTCTTAGTGTAAACGTTTAAAACATGGAATGTACGGATTAACTCTAAAAAGAAACTCGGTCAATTGACGAATGCCAGTTAAATCTAAATGAAGACCTTAAGCAATTTTTTCGCGTTCATGATTGTCTTGAATAGAAAGATATTAGAATTGGAATAGGATAAATCGAAAACGTAATGATTAACACGACCCTGAAAATTGAAAAATGTAGTAGGCCCTGGTCTTTCGTGAACCTTTTAAGCCCCTGACGCACTGAATGCGAAAAGATTGTTATATGCACGCAGTTGTTAGTCGAATTTACGATTCAAATAAAAATCTTCGTTCTCAATTGGCTCTAAATTATAAACGTTATATGCTCCCTTTCCACAGCACCACATATTACGAGAGGATTCTTCTAAAAACAGATGGGCTTTACAAAATCGACAGACAAAAATGTCTGGATCGTTTAAACTACTGTGGCGTAATTTAAAAATACCAATATTGGTCAAGTCATATTTAGGATAATGACAAGTGCTTTCATTTGGAGTAATAATTATGTTTTTATAAGTCATACTCTGTTTTGTGTGTCAATAAATAAAAGAAGCGGACATTTTTCTGGAGGAAACGTTACGATTTGAAGAATTGTAACGTGTAAGTGTAACGTTGACCAGCAGCTCTATTGGCTTCTAGGTGCGTTTCAGAGTAACGCTGCACAGAAGTTCTATGCACCTCTGGGTGATTTTGGGAGTATGTGGGAGTATGTCTGTGAAGCAGACCTATGTGTTTCTGGATTATTCTGAGAATATCTAGAAACTGCATAGCGATTAACTTTGGGATTTTTCTGGGAATATTTAATGGAAGCTGCTCGATGCAAATTTCTTTATGTATAACCATGATTCCGCATAATCATCAATTCCCGTTTTAACCGTTGTAATAGCATGCCGTCATCGATGTACGGGCTGTATTTTCTTTATTTCATCTGCTTCATAGTTCTTTCTTCCTTACTTTCAATCATTTGTGGAGTGGGAAGGGAAATATTTCGTGGTTATTTTTTTTTGCCCACCCACTTTCTCGCTAACCTAGTGAAATAGCTAATTAATGGGGGTATATTTTTACCTAGTTTTTTCGAGGTGGATGCTGTCATCATCCGCCGAGCAGTCATCGCCGAACAGCATCTCCGCTGTAACTCGTGGTGATGGTGAGACGGGACTAACAGCCTTCTTAGATAGTTTCTTTTCACCGGCAATCTTCCTGGCCTGCTCTTCTGTCATCTTGTCTGACGATTTCCTCTTCAACTTCTTTTGCTCAGAGCTCGACTTCGGACGTTTGGCGTCTGACTCAGAGTCGCTCGACAGAAACAGATCTTTGGCAAGCTTGGAGCTGTAATAAAAAAAGAAAAAAGAATGAGGGATTGTAATTTATTTATCATTCACTTTCCTATGATTTAATGATAATTATCACAGGTATTATATAGATCATACATATCATACATTAATGGCGATGAGTTGCTTGCCGCATCGCCTATGTCATGACTCATGATTCCCCAGTTCCCGTCGTCGGCTCTTTTATTACTTACTAACATTTGCTTTTCATTTGTTTTCGATATTATAAAGTATGCGAATAATTAAAGATTCAAATTTACAGTATAATGGTTACTCAATGATATATTAATCAATTCTTTTAAATCTTATTGGTTATTGGTCAAGACTGAGGTACTCATCTCCCTGTCCGATATTCAATCTGTAAGTTACTTATCTGTTTTTAAACGCAGACGCTACAATATTGATATTTGCGAACTGCGTGCTTAATAAACATTTATCTTTATGTGAATTTGTTCTCATATGATATGGGAATAGATTTTTCGAAATTGATATATTGCATTTGCCGCAATTTATCATATTTCGAGATCTCGATAAGTTGTCAGGATTCACAACTGTGAAAAAAAACATAAAAACCTTGTAGATGAGGCAGGCAATAAGCTGTGTAGCCTTCCTTACGTCTCAAGGCTTCAGCGGCACAAGCAGTGTTGCAAGTAGGTAGATGGAAGAATGAAATCCAATGATAGTGCACACACAATGAGAGTTTTTATTGTCCAAGAAGCAAATGATAGTCAGAAGGAGCATAGAAAGAATGAGTATCAGAGATAGGTAAGAAAGACAGACAGCAAATAAGTAAACGGCACTTAACCACTGCGGTGATTTTTGTTTCAAAACGATGTCTTTCGACATTGTTTTGAACAAAAATCACGAGAAAACAGCAAGACCTCATGTGAAATAAAAATGAAATAATATTTGATCGCACAAATGTTAGAAACTGTTTGCCATGGAAAAATCAGTGTTATCTTTTACACCATGTCTATCAACAATATCACTTATGTCTTGTAGAGATTATATAATGTATAATCTAAAACTGAACGCCTATCTACGATATTTACGCTCAAATTTAAAATTTATTGACATAATTTTTTTATATCTACGGGGACGATAACGTATCAAATTGTAAATAAGAAAGATTAAACTTTAACATTCACTATAATCCATCCAACTCTGACATCATTATGCTTAACTAATTGATTTTCGGCATTAGTTCTCCAAAACGACTTGATACATTTTTAAACAACTAGACTTGACGATCAACTTGTCAATTAATGACACCAAAGAACGGCAGGGCGGACGTATCATCTCATACAAAAGACACATTGCCACTATACTTGACAATAACTGGATTTATAGCAGGATTAGCTAATCAGAATTCAAAATAAAATTACAACTAGTGGTTCTGCGAGAACAGTAGACCTCGCGAGCCCTTACAACCAACATCCATATTTGCCCTCCAGTGCTCTAAAATATATCTGTTACTAATATGCTAATTGACTAAAGGATGATTTCATTCAGTTACTATTTCCCAATCCCCGCTGCTCTCAATTAGGTACCAGAGGAAACGGAAATTTAAACCTACATTCCCCTTACCAGAAGACCAGACCAGACCCTTTTTTAAGAGAGAAACACTAAGCTCTAGAGAATTGAAAAATAGATATTTATAATATCTATTGCTGCCGCGCCGCGTGCCCAAACAAACCCCGCAGAGTTCGATAGAGATAACTGCAGCTCGGCCGGAAAATAATTACACAAAATTAACGCTTCATAGTCCTCTGAATTCTTCTCCAAATCTTAACCGATTTAATTTCTTTTTACATTAAAAATTTAAAATAAACTATGGCTGTGTTTCTGCGTTTCTTTTTCTTATATAATTGCCTAAATTTGTTTTCTTGATGTTTGAACACAACGGAAATCCGTACCAACTTTTCATGTTTTTGAAGGTTCATAACTCTTTAAATAATTCAATTATGAAAAAAAATTAACATACGGATTTTTTAAGTAAAAAATCATTACTCTATTGGTACTATCCGGCGAGGAATCAGGGGACTGCTCTTGTATGGAAACACGGCCCTTGAGCACCATGTTGTATGATTTTGTACACATTAACTAAGTTGGAGTGATCCTCTTCAAGATCGGAATAGCGAACTTGGCATGGGTGAATAGAAGGCAAAGTTTAAGTACCCGGTTTCATAGTTGTTATGTTACCAATTGGTCAAACTTTTAATAGGACGCTAATTTTCAACTATTATGGCAGACAAACATGCGAACATTGCCGACTATAAACACGTTCGAGTTTATCATATAAAAAAGTTGTTCAGACAAAAAAGTTGCGTCCTAATGAGAATAACAAAAAAGTCTAATGACATTTTTGATATTTTTTCCAAATAGCTGTGCTATGAGTTTTTTTTAAGTTTCAGACCCCCATATATCCGCCATTATTTAAAATTTCGAAAAACTGGCACGACAAAAAAAAACTATATTTTTACCGAACCTGCTCACAAAATTTCATGAGAATCGGTTGAGAAATGCGACCTGTAGGCGAGAACAGACAGACAAAAGAATTTTGGGCCAGTGGAAACTGAGGCGCTTCGCTCGCTCGGTCAATTAATACAAAAACTACAATATGTATATACTTTTAAGGTTAAAATTTAAATTATAAAATCTATTATAAATTCACAAAATATTACAATTAAAATAAGAGGTAAATATAAGATAAATTAAAAAAGTTATAAATATATATATACTTAGGTCTTCTATGGATTATTTATTTTTAATTATTTTCATTTTTCTTTCGAGGGCTTTATTTTTCTCATCTTCTTCCATATCTTTATTTCTTAATATAATATATCTGCAAATTTTTATGTATTCAGTATTTTGATCCATGTGTGTGATGACACGTATATTTAAAAAACTAAAATCAATGTTACGCAATAGCGACATGATATTCATTTTCAAGTTTGGGTTCCAAGCATGATTACTTAAATAATTATTTATTATGATAGCACATTGCTCTCCTGATAAAATATTTTTAACGATCTACTTTCGCCATACTTTCTGAAGCTTGTGAATATGTGAAATGCCTTTAGGCAATCTTGACACTCATTGTGTCTTAAATTCTTCAATATAAAGCCACTCACATATGCACAAGCTTGACTTTCTGGCGTCGCCTCCTCTACAGTCTCGAATGCATCAGCTAAGACATTTTCTAATTCTTCTATATTTACGCTATTATTATCTGGAAAATATTCCTGTTCTTTTTTATCACAATTACTAATTAACAATGTTTTTAAATTATTGTGTAACATTGAGTTATCGTCCTCACAATTTTTTTTTTTGTCTTGTGTGCCTTAAGATGGTTATTATAGCCGTTTTAATTCCCGCTACAAATTGCTGGATTGTGGGATTTGAATTTGAACCACAACTATATCTAATGCAGCCGAAACAATTTTCTAAAGCATCTTGATTGAGGCGACGCGTAGAAATGGATTTGATATTTTTTTTTCTGGACATTTTTCCACAATCTCTCCATACTATTTAATAAATGTATCCACCCATCTTGTAAAGGAGGGTTACTCCTTGCTTCTAAATATTTCATTGTGGAGATGAACTTTCTCATAATATTAAAAAGTTCCATATGAGGACTATGTGCAGTCATATTCGTCGCATATTTTTTTCCACGACGCTGATCAGGAGTATCTGAATTGACGGCATCAAACAGATCGTCAATTTTTTTTATGAAGCTTGCCTTAGCATACGCTTCCGTTGGAAGATCATCTGAAAATATAACAAATAAAACTTAAGTCACTTAAGCGGTAGTAGCTCAGTGGTCTAAGAGAGCACTGAGCTACTACCGTCTATGCAGACGACAGTACGGGTGATGCATATTATGCAGGTTGTGCAAATATCCCTCAAACACAGGTGGAGGAGAACAGAAAGAGACTTGTGTCTGACATTGAGACCTCTCTGGAGCAGGTCTCTGAATGGAGTAAACTAAACCTAGTTCAATTCAACCCTACTAAGACACAAGTCTGCGTGTTTTCCGCTAAGAAGACCCCATTTAACATGGCACCGAAGTTTCGGGACACCTCTCTTACCATTTCTAAGAGTATTGGGATCCTTGGCGTCGATATTACGAAGGAGGTCCAATTCCGGAGTCATCTGGAAGGTAAAGCCAAAATGGCTTCTAAAAAACTTGGGGTGCTCAATAGAGCGAGGCAGTACTTCACTCCGGGTCATAGACTTTTGTTATATAAAGCTCAAGTCCGGCCCCACATGGAGTACTGCTCTCATATCTGGTGTGGTGCACCTCAATACCAACTCCTTCCTCTTGACTCCATCCAACGCCGGGCAATTCGTATTATCGACGATCCCACACTCACAGACAATTTAGACACCCTCGGTCTACGGAGAGACGTTGGCTCTCTGTGTGTATTTTACCGTCTATACTATGGGGAGTGTTCTGAAGAACTTTTTGAATTGGTGCCACCGTCACCTTTCTACCACCGCACCGCTCGCCACAGGAGTAAAATCCATCCCCACATCCTTGACACTTGGGTCTCCAAAAATGTCAGAGCGTTCGTGGTTTTTTTCCTCGTACAGCAAGATTGTGGAATGGACTCCCTCCCGAGGTTTTCCCTGTGTGCTATGACTTGAGGTCCTTCAAAAGCGTGTTTACAGGTATCTTAAGAGTCGGCAACGCATCAGCAGCTCCTCTGGTGTTGCAGATGTCCATGGGCGACGGTGACCACTTTCCATCAGGTGGCTCGTCTGCTCGTTTGCCGTCGGATATACATAAAAAAAAAAAAAAAAAAAAAAAAAATAGAGCGACCCATAAGCGAAATGTCCTTGGTTCAAGCCCTACTCAGTTCGACCTGTACCACTGAGTTTGTCGTAGAATCTGACTCAAGTACGGTAATTTTCATGGACCAGTACCAGCTTCCGATGAAACAAAGCATCGTGAAGCAAATTATTATTATATTAGTGTGAAATGAAGAAAACAATGGAACATATTCCATGCTAAAATTAAGTCATTTTATTCCTTATCAATCAAAATCTATGTATATCATCGGACACTGGTTCTTTACGTCTCAAAATATGTTTTTTTTTTATTATATCATAAATGTTATATCAAGATAAGTAAGAAATTTTATTCTTCTAGCATTTGCTCATGGCTCCGCTATAGTTGATGTAGATTTCCACCTCTCGGTCGCGGTAACACTACCTTTTTCCAGGATGAAAGGTACTCAATGGCTTTCCCCGGGACTCAAACTATCTCCATATCAAATTTCATCTCAATGGATTCAGTGGTTGAAGCGTGAAGAGGTAACTTTCGCAATGACAACGTTAAAATGTAGCCTTTCTGGAATCGTTTGCTTATTTTTCACTCAGCTGGTATTCTTTCGCGTCTTTTGAGGCTGTCATAATATGTGATGTATCCACATGACTCCACGCTATCAATACAATCTCTGAAACCTCTATCTAAGATCATAACATCATTTTCACGGAAAAAGCAATGGAAAAAATCTGTTTCACTGTTCATAATTTCTGACAAAATACGGAAATCTGACGTAGTGCGTAACACTTTCGCTGACACTGCCCGCCTGTAGTCGTAATTCTATTGTTATTTCTTTTGTGTCTGCTTCAGTGTCAGCGAAAGTGTTAACAATATGACCATCAGGGCACACTATCAAAAAAGGTTTTTACTAAATGACAGTATTTGAGAAGGTTGTATGATTTTCTTTGAAAAAAATAGTTACTGCTCTCTTGTAAGTAAATATATGTACCGTCTAATATAAGTATCCCTCTACGATGACTTACTGAGAGCATTTGGATTTCCAAATAATACATTTGGAATAGTGAGACACCGTGATATGATGTCTTCTCTAGTCAAATAATCATATCTCAAATGCTGTACGAATTCTGACATTAATTCTCATCTGGTGCATTATTTTCTCAAAAGCTTTTCTTGTTATTTTAAATATGGTGCACAATGTTTTATTCGATTCACCGGTGTGCAGTTTAGCAAGGACTGTCGCAAGCGCTATCTTAGCCTTTTTGTGATGTTGTGTGATGCATGTTGCTTGAATTTGCAGAAAGATCAGTTTTGAGAACCCAATATAATGAAAGATGCCATTACGAATGGATGACAGTTATTCAAAACCTTAAAAAACCTAAGGTTTTATCTAAATATCCATTATGTCTTTCACTTGTATTTTCGAGAAGCTAGAAAGTGCTCGACGGGTACTTATTTCAATATCTCGCCAGCCTGAGTCTAAATGTGGAAGGTAAAAGCTTTTTTCTTGAAGAATTAAAAAACTAGCCAGTGTCGCAAATAGGTCGCAATATTCTGATAATAGTAATTAAGAAAAATATAGTTACTACAGTCCACAATATTTATTAAGCACTACTTGACTACAAGGTACAACGCTAAGAAGCAAACTAGGCTACCTTTCTAAATAAACTGGGCGTGGTGCCGTATTTTAAATAGTCCCGATATCACCACCACTATCCTATAGTTCCACAGCCGGAAACGTAGAAGTTGTGCAGAAAGGGACAGTTCAGTTATTCATAAAACAATTTACAATGTGTTTGAATATCATAAAAATACAATTAAGATTATATTAAAAAAAGAATAAACAAAAGTCAAAAACCTAGCAAGTACACTTTATATAATAATAATAATAGATTCATTTGAATATATTACGTTAGGTCAAATCATAATAAGTACATATTAATTTCGGTCAATAAAGTCATGTAGGCTATAAAAACATTTTTCTAGCTAGGAGCGTTTAATGCGGATTTGAATAAATAGTACCTAGGTATGCATTTAAAAGTAACGATAATTTATTAAAAATTATCACAGCCTTATACTTTGCAGAGTACTGCATTATAATAAGTCTGGGCATGGCATCAAGTCAGAGATCCTTTCGCCTTGTGTTTTCACGAGCCTTCCTATCCTCCGTTGATTCTGTCCTGGATAGGTCTTTAAATAAGTCGCATAGCAACACCATTATATACAGACAAGGATGTTTCACAACCGCTCCAATGCAGCTCAGGGTAGGGACTAAACTGGCCGGTAATCTTCACTCAGACGACTCCCGAGCCCGAGAGGTGAAGAATTACAGCTCTTATGTCAATATGGATATTTCGAAGGTATTGGTACAATCAGCAAAAATACATAACTGAGAATTAAATGGCGCCCTGGTGTACCCAGGTATCTCTATAATCTGCAGTCTATTCACTTGCACTTCTAAATCTCGCATATTTCTATTTATCAAAATATCACGCTGTTCTGACTCTGTTTTTCCATCTTGAGTCGATATATGTTCTACTACCACTTGAGCAGGTCGATCTTCTGAATCTTGTTCAAATTGGTGTAATTAGATTTCCGCTGCAAATGCTTTCTAAATTTAAACCCTCTCGCAAGGATTGACTCCGTCGGTTCCAATTGCAGTGCATCATTCCTTTCAGGTCATTGTATGGCACTTCTTCTATACCAGAAACTTTCCAATTCGATCTCAGTAAAATCACTAAAACGAAAAACGAGACATTTCAGTCGTTTTATTCATTTTTTTAACTGCAGATGAAAATTTAAAATTTATTAAAAGATGCAGTTTCCATTAACGTTATCGAACAATTTTGATCGCGCAATCATTTTTCGATAAGCTGCACGAAACCGCAATGCTATCGGATTATTATTGCATTATTGCAACCCGCAACCCCCCCCCCCCCCCCCCTTTTACATATATTGCAAAAACACTTTTCAATATGGTCCTGATTTATTTTATATGTAACGGGTGGCGCAAAAGTAAAGACCCTATTTGGTTCAGCTATAACATTTTTTCTAAATTAGAAAACTAGATTTAGGTTTTTTTAAATGTATATTTGTGCCATTAAATTTCGTACCATTAGGATTTAAAGATGATGTCTTTTAAATGGTGACCTCCAGAGTTGATACACATTTGAGCCCTATTTATGACATTTTGCATAACTTGCCGTAACACTTCCTGCGATATGTTCGTTATTTCTTGACGAATGTTTTCTTTTAGAGCTGCGAGACTCTGTGGCTTGTTCACATACACCCGAGATTTCAAAAAACCCCAAAGAAAGAAGTCTGGACTGGTCAGATCGGGTGATCTTGCAGGCCAAGGCAAATCGCCAAAACGAGAGATAACACGGCCTGGAAAAGCGTCCCTCACTAAGTCCATAGTGTCGCGCGCTGTGTGTGCCGTAGCGCCGTCTTGTTGAAACCAGATGTGCTCCAGCCCCAATTCGTCCAAACTGGGTATCAAAAACTCTCGTAACATGGTTCTGTAGCGTTCTCCAGTGACAGTTATCGCATTGCCTCCAGCGTCTTCGAAAAAATAGGGTCCGATCACTCTGTCAACACAGATGCCACACCATACAGTAACTTTTAGTGGGTGTAGAGGTGTTTCTTGAATAATGCGCGGATTATCAGTGCCCCAGAACCGAGTATTCTGCTTATTGACATGCCCTGAGAGATGGAAATGCGCTTCGTCACTCATAACCAATTTTGAAGGAAAATCATCCTCTTCAAGGTTGAGGTTTATGACGCGCTGGCAGTAATCTAGACGAGCTCGGTGGTCAGCAGGCAGCAGCTGATGAGTCATTTGAGTTTTATACGGGAACATCTTTAAGTCTTTCACCAAAATACGCTGCAGGGTCCGTCTGGAAATGCCCAATTGCGTGGCACGTCGCCTCGTTGATGTTTCTGGACACTCTTCCACATCTTCGCGCACAGCATCGATATTTTCAGCTGAACGGCCTGTTCTTGGTCTCCCAGACTTAGGTCTATCCAATGTTGAGCCAGTTGCTTCAAGGCGTGTGGCAAAGCGTCGAATTGTGCGACCAATCGGTGCCGGACGGTGGTGAAATCGTCGACGAAATTCACGTTGTGTTCTTATCACTGATGAATTATTCCGTAAGAACATTGACACAATTATTCCACGTTCTTGGGGAGTAAAACGGTCCATGTTTATTTTCAGTGTATTTTACATTTGTTCACTACACAATTTTCAAAAACAGAATGACAGAAAATGTCATATAAAAAAAATAAAAGTATTTTCTTTAGTGCCAGTACTTTTGCGCCACCCAGTAGATATCGAATTTAATAAACAGACGAAATTAATAAATTAAATTTGAAGACTTTTTCTTTTAAAACATATGTTGGATATAAATGTTTAAAACTGGAAATACCTACATGCTACAAACAAACCCAAGAAAACCAATTTTGCATTGACTTCGTAATCATTATTGCGAAATCACAATTTGGTTATTTCTAGGGACTTTAACTAATCCCATAGTTACTAAAACACCCATAAAACTACACATTTCATCGTAGTTGGTTGGCGTCCAATATTTAACTCTAGACTAAATTTTCATTTAGACAGAAATATTCAGCATAATTATTCGTTTCTTGAACCATTTTATTTATGATCTCATCCGAAATGAATAATTAAAAAAAGAATCTCTGATGGGAAGAAAACCCGCAAAATGTCGACTTTGAAGTCTTCCTTTACTACCTTTTACCACCTACTTCCTTCCTAACAAATTTGTCAATTCGTACCTAAAACGCCTTCTGCAAGTTCTTCCTTACAGATTCTACAGTCTGTAAGGAAGAACTTGCGTCAGTTCTTAAGTCAACACCAATTTTCCTAACTTACTTTAGTACATTCACCATGCAAAAACTCACAAGGTGTAAGCCCAGTACTCTCAAGAAGTGTGTTATTATATAATATTTCTAATTTTGGCAACACGGTTACGCAACTTTGAGGTCTTGTCCTACGATAGGTTCTGAATAGTCTTCTATATTCCTTATTCATTCGCTCAGTTGTGTTTAAAACGTGGGTTTCTAACTGTTGTTTAAATAAACCTAACACCATGTTTCCTCCACATCTCACATAATATATATTATTTAAAGAATTGCTTTGTTTTATTAATAACTGAATATGAAGTGGTTTTCTTAAGATCAAACAATTTCACAAGTTTACTAAAGAAGTCCTGTATAAACTAAGATACGGTTCATTTCAAATTTACCACTGGGCAAAGGACCATATAAATCTATCATCACTAAATTTCCTATATTTTCAGATAATAGCCTTATGTTTTATTATTTTAAGGAATAGCTTTCTTTTATCAATAATTGAAAATGCAGTTTCTTTCATAAGATTAAACAATTTCACAAAATTACTAAAGGATAATTAAGATAGATTAGGTTATAGTTCATCCCAAATCGCCCACAGGGTAACGAACCATACAAAAATATCATCACTAAATTTCCTATATTTTTAGATATTATTGATTGGCAGGGCCCTACAAGTTTTACCTTATCATTCTTTGACAATCATGATATACCTTCAACACACTTTTAAGTTTAGTAAGGCCCTTCCAATAAAATCCGTCCCTAATATATTTAATAAGCTTATATGCCTCTTGATGTCCCATCTCTATATGAACTTGCCTGATAATCTCCTCCCTTAGCACTTTTGGTAAACAAACGACTTGATTCACTATTCTATCTGGTGAGAAATATAATGATCCATCTTTGTACATATATCTTTTTAATATTGAATTAAACATACCGTTTACTACCTGTTTATTTAATTCCGATATTATTTTACTAATCTCTAATTCATCCTGTTGCAATTTCTAATAATTGAGTAAATCCCTATTTGGCCTAATCTCAGTATAAGATATCTTGGGCCAGTCATGTTTATTCTCCTGCAACATATCATCTACAGGTGGATACCTGGATAAAATATCCGCTCTAAATTATCCCTCCACTTAACATGCTGTAGCTCATACTGAAACTGCTCCAAATAATTAATCCATCTGGCTAACCTTGCATTATATAATTTACAGTTTTTCACGAAGGTTAAGGCTTTATGATCAGTTTTAATTATTATTTTAAATCCTCTCAGGTAACTTTCGAATTTTTCTAGAAAACAAATATTGAAAAGAATTCCTGCGCTCCTTTCGAAAGCTTACTATGAAATCTTTATTTGCCCCAAACTATGTAATTGATACAAAACCTATTCCAGAGCTATCTGTTTGCAAAAAATATGGTTTTACTCTCTATCTGGATGGTCTAATTCTACAGTTTAAATAAATAATGACTTTACATTTTCAACTGCTGTCTGTTGATTTTATCCCCCAATTCCAGGCACTGGTCTTCTCCAGTAAATCACACAATAGTTGAATATGGAAACTATAACTGGGTAGAAACTTTCGAAAAACTTTGCACAAACATAAAAAACCTAACTTGTTTTCACTTTTTTGGAATCGAGAATTTTTGAATTGATTCTATTTTCTTTGGATCCGTTTTAAGTTCTGAAGTTGAAATTATGTATTCTAACATTTTTACTTCACTACACAAAAACTTGCACTTTTAGTAGGTTAACTCAGTCTTTGCTAATTTTCCCAATACTATATCTAAATGGTCTAGATGGTCTTCTAAACTTCCAGTAGTTATTATCGCTTAGTCATATAGATAATTACACAAAAATCATGAACTTCGTGTCCCAATATAAAATCTTCCGATTGACGTTTTTAACCCTAGTATAGAACATTATACATACGACTTTCCGATAAATGTAACCCCTGTATATTTCTTACTATCTCTTGAAATCTGAATCTGAAAATAGGCATCAATCAGGGTAACTTTGACAGATGAGCACTATTTTTTTTTTAGATTACTGTATCAATGATATGTATCTGACAATAGAGTTGACTTTATCTGTGATCTCAGGTTGTTTCACTGTCAAGTTCAGGTTATTAAACGTCCGCAATCTTTTTTTAAAATTCAAAAGCGGGCAATTTAGTTAGGTGTTAAAGTTATATATATCACATAAATATACACATTACATAGTTTGACACAGATGAGATTTGGCGCAAATTACTTTATGTTTATAACAAGTCAAATTTAAGTTGAGTCATAGCTCTAGTCAGAAAAACCATAAAATTGTAGTTAAATATTTATTTTTAACTCAAAAATCAACAAAGTTGTAGCAAACACACACTTGCATTATCATTTATTATAACATCTTTGCAATAAAGCTTAATAAAGAAATAATATGCACCAGAAACATTTGTATCAGTTAAAAACTACACATATTTATGAACGTCTTATTCCAATCCTCTATTCACCCCACTCCAGCAGCGGTAGCAACCAATCTTTCGTTACCTGCGGTGACGCTTTTCCCTTCATTCACCTCTCTATTAATGGCGTAGGTGAGCTTCGTCACCACCCCTGCAAAGGTGTCTAGGCCTTCCACTTGGTCAGCCTGCGCCGGCAGCTCAGGGATGTCGTTGATTTTCGGTTTTCCTCAGCAGCCCTTCCGGCTACCGTCGCAGCCGAGGATGGTCCCGGAGTACTCCGAGGAGACTGCTGAGTCAACCCCGCCTTCCTCCTGTCCCAGTCCATGAACAAGAAAGCACCATTTCCGGTCAGTTAGGCTCGGCGAAAAGTTTACCTCCTAAATGTAATATGCGTGGGCGGAAAGGCGATTTTTTACCGATTTGCGGCGCAAATGCTACAAATCGACAAGGGGCGGCTAAAAGAAGGTGAAACAACAGTATCAGAAAGCAAAAAGCTGAAGAAATAGGCGTCAGGGGCAAAAAACAGGTGCAAAATTGTACAAAATTGAAATATATTAAAATGGTGAATTTGCAGTTGAATCTACGTTATATCTATTAAAAAGCTATGATTTTAGGATAAGCATTTCATTTCAATTCATCTATTTATTTCTTAACAATACAAAATAGTGTTGAGAGTATCCTCAAAAAGAAAAAAAAACATATCATACATTTATACTAATAACAATAAATAATTTAAAAAAGAAAATGAAACAATAACAGTCCATAAAAAAGTCTAAATTTCGAATGTATTTATACGCGGCAGCAGCAATTGATTAAGATTTGGAAACAAAAATTTTGAAATCGAATTACGTAATACACCTCTTAGGTAAACTTTTTGGTACCTTAAATTAAGAAAATACTGAATAAAATAAAAACTACTAGGCCGATTTCGACAAATCAAACGTCAATCGCGCGCAAATGGATTAAAAACGTAAGTAAACAGAGCTAGCTACTTTTAAGAAAAAAAATTTAGGGATGCCAGGCATCCGGATAAAGCCGGACACAGGCTTTTTGTTTGCATGTCCGGCCAAATTAGTCATGCTGTCCGGCTTTTAAAAAAATGGGGGTGGGTTTCCCCAGGCCAATATCGCCTGGCATATATTGAATGGACCCTGTGAGGCGTGATACTTCGACGGTATGGATTTCATAGATTTTGAGGCATGTAATGAAAAGCGCTGTGTTAGTAGAAACTGTTCTAAAACCTTTTATGGCAAAACTCCTCTGCATGCTGCCGAGTTTGCGCTTTATTTTTTGGTTGTAACTTACCCCTACATCCCGGCAGCATAGGTGATAATCGCCTGTACAAAATGATTATAGATGGCCTTTATATTTTCCGGGTGTGTCCCCCAGGTTGGTTGGGTCATACATGCATAGTTGGTCAAAAATGCGCGAAGCCTTGGCAATGACGTAGTTTATGTGACTCTGAAATGGAGAAATGCGCAGTTTCAACGACCTTTTTCTACTATTGGCCTTATTGTATTACTTGTCACGATCATAGTTTAAACTGTCATTAAATTTAAAAATACCGTTTATTTTTTTAGTGTCATGTTGTTGGAGCTGATCCGGAGACTCTATCAACCCTCTCTAGTTTATTATTTCCCTGTAACTCTTGTTTCTGAACATCATTCAACTTCCTCAAAATTCTGCAGTTTCTATAATGATTTCAATGTTGGACGTGATCCAAACTTGCTGTACATATCGATAATGTCGCATAATATCACCGATTGTTTGCCAGGCATATTAAAACTAAGCATTTGCGCTGTACCTGTCAGATGAAGAAAGTCCTATCCGACGTTCCCTGAACAATCTTTTATCGCAACTCATTTTGCTCGTTTCCCCCAATAAGCTTTGAGGATGTCGCTTTTAAAAACTTATGTATTTCAACGACCCTTATAGAGTCTTGCCCAGTCTCTATTAGAATTACAAGACATTCTTGGATCAAATCTTACTAAATTCTCCGATTTTCCTGCCTTTTTAAAAGTAGTTACCAGATCTTCTATAAAATTTACTGGGTGAGCTGCTACCTTACCGCATTTAGGTTTCTCTAAATTAATATTTTTAACGCATATCAAAACAAAGCATTTGCGTTGTACCTGTCAGATGGAGAAAGTCCTATTCCACGTTCCCTGAACATTCTTTCTTCGCAACTCGTTTTGCTCATTTCCCCCTAATAAGCTTTGAGACAGTCGCTTTTAAAAACTTCTTATGTATTCCAACGACCCTTATAGATTCTTGCCCATTCCCTAGCATGACCTACAAGACATTCTAGGATTGAATACCTTTAAAAAGGTAGGAAAATCAGACAACTAGTTAGTGTCTGATTTTCCTACCTTTTTAAAAGTAGTTACCAGATCTTCTATAAAAGTTACTGAGTGAACTGCCAAATTAGTTTCAATCCTTATGGGTGTTTGTTCTATCACTGGTTGTTCCCTATTTATCCCAGCTAATTTCAGAGTTTGGCCCTGACATTTATTTATGGTCATGGCAAAGCAAACCTTTAAAGGAAACTGTAGGCTTTTGAATTCGAAAGGAAGATCATTGGGGATTAACGGAATGCGTGGAATATATACTAATTCACCTTGGGCAGATCCTGTTAATATTATTGCTTCTACAATATTATTATGTAAAGCCTTCAATTGCAGTCTGGTACCATGACACAATTTGGGTGGATATAAATTTCTAAGTAACATCAGGTGTGCCTACACGCAATCTAAGTTTATGATATGGGAGACCAGCAGGAATAATTGTGTTAAGAAACTCGACGGGATAATTAACAGCTTCATCTGTGTTAACCCGTAAAACGAGATCGAGATATTGCATTAGCCACGCCAGGGTGATAGGTGTCAACTCCAGTATCCCAATACATACGGTTCCTAGCTTGAACGTTATATCCACTTAGTAAAAATATTGCCATGACGAGGCGAATTTCTTCTTTGGTAACATCAAATTGTTTTCCTTCAAAAACTGCCTACTGTTTGGAACTTTCTACAAACAAATTCACAACCTCGTCATCGTAAAATAACTCAAAAAATTCAGTAGGCGACTTATTACTATCTATAAAATTTGGACGACGCCACTCCCTACTTTGATATTCGGGTAAATCAGATTTCTTCCAATTCCTTTTTTCTACAATTTTCTTTTTTCTTTTGGGCGCAGAAGTGGATGCAATCTCCGAAAGTGGTGTGTTGTCGTCATCACTCGAGTCAAATCCTATGACTTCTGTTTGTAATTGTGGACCTGATTTGCGCACACACTCAAAATGTGCCCCTGCTCTTAGTTGATTGCCTGTCAGGTGATTGATATCACCTACAAGCGCGTCTTCCTCGTCGGTATCACCGTCACTCAACAAGTGGTTGCTAGGCGGGCATGTGTAGATAGTGCTCTCAACAATGTCATCTTCCGTCTCCAATATATCAATAATTTCTGCCAAACTCAATCTACAACAAAATAAATATAAAAACATAAATAATAAGTACCAATGTATAGTAAATAAACTATAACACATATACAATCAACACGTGCAAGCGCGCGCTCAGCGCTCCAATAATGGGGCGCTATAAATAATGCCTTATAAAAAATAAAATTTCACAAAAATAATCGCTATTTTCCACAATACCAACTAAGTATAAACTAATACAAATAAAAAAATGCCAAGCGCTGTTTTTCTTACATAAATAATAATAAACTTACTTCTCCTCGCCATTGTGAAAACCGCATCTGCACTTTTTATTTTATAAAATGACAGCAAAAATGGCGCCAACATCTGACATTTGTTTTCTTTTTTATTGTGCTAAAATGTCAACAAGCAAATTTACCTTTCAAAAGACAAATTATATTTTTAAATATGGAGCAAATAAAAAAAAATCTGCCGTTTTAAAAATGGAGCGGTGAGCACATACGGGTTAAAAAAAAAACTAGCATCATATCGAATATACTTTTGGAGTATCTTATTGAATTTTTGCTGAAATCAACAATCAACGAATTTTTAATTTTTCTTTTTTCACCCTTTTTTTGCAATTATACCAAAGCTGGATTATTCTTTGGATCAAGTTAAGATTTTAACAAATATGTCCTTACATGACACATGCTCATTACGAACGCTGGATAAACACGCTGCCGTCGAATGGCTAAAAAGTCGCTAAGCCTCAAGGGGTCAATTTTGACTTTTTGATACCATCTTACTTAAAAAAAAAATCTCTATCGATCTGTCTAAGAACCATTTTTCTATCTTTTGTAGTTTTGAAAATAGCCAAACCAAATACATCGTTAATCGCAGAAGAAAACAGTAATGTACAAAGCTATAAAGACGTTAACCAGCAATACTTTAACAAAAACTCACTTTAATACCTTAACGTGGTTATTTTTTCAAAATTATTCCTATATGTACTTTTCAATAATAACGTTATCCTTTCTTACTACATTAAAGAACCGCAAAGAGTCTTTAGTTACTTTTTAGTTAGGTTTTAGTGTTAGAATATTACGTAAGTATACTAAGCTATAAAAACGCTTTTCAAAAATAAAACTATAAGATCGTTAAAATCACTTAACGACTTTTTAGCGTATGACCTTTAAAACATAACAGATGTAAGCAAAACAAAAATTAAAAATAAAATACTAGAATAACGCTAAGCAACAATACCACGCTCAAACCCCACTAATCATGCGCGACCTGTAGTTTTGGTGTCGCCTGCGCTATCAACGAGGGAGGACGCGCGTGCGTCCCGCCGAATTTCCCGCCATGGCTGACGGAATACAAAGGTAAACCGCTTTGTAGTGCATGAACGGACCCCACATATGTTATATATCATTATCAGTTATGAATAAATCAGTATACTATCGCAACTCGGCTGTTTCAGTTGTCTCCTTCGGCTCCCGATAATACATCCCATTCATAATTCATAATTACTAATTTTATTTTAAAATATACTTAAATGTCGTAATTTGCATGCTATTAAATATGGCTAAATAGGTTAAGCTGCTTGACAATTTGTATTGTAGTTCTGACACCTGACACTGTACACCCTATCTAATGCAAATAAATGATTATTATTATTATTATTATTATAAAAAAAAATTACCTAAAATGTATTTTTTTTAAATAAAGGGGGAAGATGTAGTGTATGAACGGACCCCACATATGTTATATATCATTATCAGTTATGAATAAATCAGTATACTATCGCAACTCGGCTGTTTCAGTTGTCTCCTTCGGCTCCCGATAATACAGATTTATTTATTAATAAATTGAGTGTTTAGTTAAATGGAACTTAAAAAAGATGTTTAGCTTGCATGTTATTCTGTTGCATGAAATTTATTGAGTTGGCGTGGCGAAGTAATTGTTCCTTTAAATATTTTGATTTTGCTACGTTTTTGCACGATAAAGGCGCGGTATATGTTAAGCTATTTAGTCAAGATTTGGTTGTATTGTGGCGTATTGCCGTACATTTTATACTTTTTATTGTTTTATATACCTCGTAATTATTTATAATTCCATATATAAACTTATATATATAAATATCGTAAACGTTTTAAGTTAATAAACATTTTTGTATTTTGTAACTTTCTATAATTCGTAATTATTTGTAATTACATAAACTTGAAATACATAATTGTTGTTAGCGGTAGAATTTAAAGAAATAAATATTAAACATGCGTTTATTATAGTAAACTACATTTAAACAGTATAATAGTTAATAAAATATAATACCTGTAGAGCGGCTAAAAGAGGGAGCGCGCAATTTAAAAAAATTATAAGGTTGGCTATGCTCTGTGGGGCCGTGCTCACGTGATCTCCTGCTCTCGCCCGTAGAGAGCGGCGGCGGCCATCTTACTTTGGCCTGTGCTGGTAACAAAAGACGTTTTGACTGCTCACTGTTTTTGCCTATTGTATTTGTACAATTCTATTTAAATAAATTTTGCTTCCAACCGAAACCTGCATTATAATGGCGCCCACCTAGTGGCAAGAACCTACAAAAAAACAACGTCTACGTGGTGTGAAAACCGTGTCTATAACTACGAACGAATTGTACGTGCGTGTAAATAGCATATTCGACGCGTTCCAAGGCCCGGACAGACCGGGATTTACAGGAATACGACGACGCGATGGAAGAAACATCCCCGGCAGTCGCGGGCGGCCGCACGGTCCCCCAGCACGACGCCGGCCGGCAAGCACCAGTTGCCACTCCGAACACGACTGGCGAAGGCCCGTCGGCGTTTATGACGGAGGCACAGGTGTCCTCTCTCATCTCAGTCATCGCACGGTCTCAGGCAGAGGCCAACCGTACACTGTTCGAGAACATGATGACCACGCTCAGCAGTCAAATGTACGACATGGGGTCGGCAAGAACCACCCCTCCTTCACCAGCAGCATCCGCATCCGACACCCGCAACCATGGTGGAACATTCGCAAAATGCACGGCGCGTTTTGACGGACGAGCGGATGACGCTGACAAAGTAGAGGCGTTCCTCGACGCAGTTATTACATACAAAGAATGTGTCAACGTCACCGACGAGCACGCACTGCGCGGACTTCCCATCCTCCTGGTGGACGAGGCAGCGATATGGTGGCGCGGCGTGCGGGACTCCGTAGAGAGCTGGGATGACGCGGTCGCGCGAGTCAAGTAGTGGCCGATAGTTTTGTTTAAAAAAAACAAACTTTTCCGAGGTAAAATCGGCAGAGATTCGGCTCTGGTTTATTCAAGTATCATATTCAACAATTGAAACCTTAAAACTAACTTATATACTAATTTAATGTCGATCAGCAATGACGTTTATGAAAGTTGCGTAATTGCTGATCTGTTTCCTATTTTCTTGTCAACTAATCTTATTTGGCATGGTTTACCATCCTTAACTCCTCCCCCCTTAAGAGAGAAATCATCTGGAGATGGTTTTGCTATTTCCGGATGATTTCGTTTAACGAAGTTATAAAACAATTTAATGCCAGTAATGATTCCCGTTATGATTAAAGTAACTATTAAACTTAAAGTCCATACACTTATATCTGTAGTTACGGTTATTTTACTAGGATCACTTTCACTTTCACTATTGTATTTAGCACTATTGAGTAAGCTCTTGATGTCTGTGAAGTCTATGTTCCGTAAATCCGCTTGCTTATCATCCTTCTTGATCTCACGATGGCTTTCAGGAATCTGGACAGCTCTCATCTTTAGGATTGTAGGTGATGATGTTTTAGTTGTAAATGATTTGATTACTTCTTCTCCTATTCGAGTGGTACAGTTTCGACTCGGTGTTATTATGTAGGATCCTTTCAGGAAATGTCTTTGAACTTCTACTCCACATGTCTCTGTCATTGGTACGTCGACTTTGGAATACAGCAACCAAGTTTCTTCAGCTACTCTCTGTATCTTTGTCTCTTCTAGTAGAATTGGTTTTTTGTAGCATGCTGCGTATTGTTCTTTCATAAGCATTATCTGTTCGATGCAAGTTGTAGCCGAAAAGGGTACGATGCTGTTTTCTTTGCAGAGGAATTTGCTGTCTTCAATTTCTTCGCAGGAGGTACCGACAGGTATGTATTTCAATCCATTCACTATAAGGTATGGGTATTTGGGAATAATTGCGTATGTTTTTAGGTTAATGGGATCTTGGACAGGTATGGGAATAACTTTGTAATATATATATGTGTCTGTATCTATCAAGGGTACTTCTAATATAAACACTATTCTATAATTATCTAAGTATGATTTTAAAACTATACTTCTTTCTATTTTCACCAAGTTATCTCTACTAACTGGGTAGATTAAGCGCTGATGTTTTTCTACTTCTGTGAGAATGTTCACTAGTTCAGTTGAGTTGATTATTGAAGAATGTAATGTGTGTATTTTGCTAAAAGCTATTGCTGTTTCTAACTCTTGTATAATATTGTAAATAGTTCGAAAGTTATTAAGAAGCTGATACAGGGTGTTCATTTGGCTTATAATTTTATTTGTTCTAGATTCTAGCGTTTCTAATTGCGAAGTTTTATAATTTAAGTGCATAAGGTTGTAGTTCATATCATCGGAAATATTAACTAATTTATCTAAAGTTTTCTGCATTAATGATACTTTTCTCTCCATTGAATGTTCTCTGTTTTTAAGATTATTTATTTCTGAATTATATCTTATAGCGTCTTCATTATCTAGATTACCAGATATAGTCTTTATGAGTGAACCTAAAGGGTTTAACAGACCTCTTCTTACTCGTCTGTTTGGTATAATTTGTTCTAATCTATCATTAGTTAATTCCATAAAAGATTCTATTTGTATTTCTAGACCGGCAAATTCATCGCGTATAGAAGTATCTGAATTGATTATATCTTTAAGCCTAAAATATTCCTTACTATTATTACTTAAATGATAAGCTATACTATCTAATTCTATAATCTTAATAATAGTCCAGTGACTACTCTGAATCACTGCTGTCCCCATCCGAATCGGTGCAATTCCTGGGTTGTTGCTGAGATTTTGTAGGCTTAGACTGCTTGTTCTTCCTGCTAGTGCCGCTAGTCCCACAAGTATTCCGACTGCTAACCACCACCTGCGGAGGTCGTTTAACATTCTTAATTGCTACCTTAGTTTTACGTTTCTTTAAATCTACTGGTACTATATTCCTAACTATTTCTCCTGAAACTTTAGCTTTTTCGTATCTTGGCAATTCTTTCGCTTTTCTGGTCCTAGTAGTTTTCATGTAAATATCATCCCCTTCTTTTATTTCTGGTACTTCTTCTCCCCCTTTCTTTGCCCTAACTTGTATCTTATCGGCTTGTAATTTTTCAGCTATGTATTCGTATAGAACTTTTAATCTTTTTCTATGATCTTGTATGAGTTTTTGCAGAAAGTTTTTATCTCTATCGATATCAAATACGTTTCCTGCATCGGTGTTTCCAAATACTATTTCAAATGGTGTAAAATTTGTTGCACTATGTATAGTGTTATTGTATGCCATTATTGAATACGTCATAACAGATGCTGCGTCGAGGTCATTCTTCTCATATTTCGCCAACCTATAGATTTCTATAATGGTTGAGTGAAATCTCTCGACAACACCCATTGAACTAGGGTTATTCGGGGTCCCTATATGCATCTCAACTTTATAAAGTTCTAATAATTCTTTGATTAATTTGTTGTTAAATTCAGTACCAGGATCACTATTAATTTTCTTTGGGCAACCATACATACTAAAGTACCTTATCAAAGCTTGTACAACTTCTGGAGTACTTCTATTTGATATATAAAAAGCTTGTCCTAGCTTACTGAATGCATCTACAATAGTTAAATAGTAGTTATTTTCAATGTACAATAAATCCATGAAAACTTCCTCAAAGGGTCTAAATTGTGTTTGAGTAAGTTGTATGCAAGGTTTGATAGGTTTTCTTTCGTACTTCATCTTTCTGCATGGTTCACATCCATTGATCATGGCTGAGACCGTTTCTTGCATATTTGGCCACCAATAATCCCTACGAAGCCTAGTTAGTGTCTCTCTGATGCCTCGATGACACGTTTTGCCCTCATGATATTTCATAACTGTATCCCTTTGATCATATTCGTCCGTTACATTAACTACCCTTTCTGTACATTCTATTAAGTTTTGTGAACCCTTTTTATATAATTCCGTTACTACTTTACTAAATGATTTTCTAAAAGTTGGAGATTCAAAATATATAAAATATTTATGTTTGAAATCAACGTATTCTTTTAAAAATTTCTTAACTAAGTGTTCGTTATTTAAAGATGGCATGTGGACCTCTAATATTCTTTGTTTATTGTTGGAGATATCTTTAACACAAATGTCGTTTTTAAACCAAGTGTGGACCAGTATTTGTTTTGGCTTTGTGTCCACAGCTTCATTTAAAATTGGGATTCCCTCGTGCTCTCTGTTTGAAATGGAATGGGCTGTAGCTCCATCATCTGACTCTGAGATTTCTACCAGTTCTGGTGAAGAGTCTTGTTGAGCTAATTTCATTGTGCCTGTTGATGATTCGGAATCTGACAACTCTATTACTTCGATACTATCTTCATCTTCCACTGGTGTATTCTTAGCATCGTTTCCTAACATTTCTATTGCTACATTTCTAACGAATTCATCTAACTCATCTACCCTATTCTTATCCACATTAACTATCATAGATTCATCATCATTATCTAAAGTATTTATTCTAATTAATTTACTAACCTCTCCCTTTGACTTAACAATGATAGATTTATTATTTTCATCTATGTTATTGATTTTAATTCTTGACAGTGCATCTGCATTTGTATTTTGTGCCCCTTTTTTGTAATATATTTCAAAATCAAATTCTTCTAACCTTAGGCGCCATCTTGTTAGTTTACTATTTGGTTCGTTAAGCGAATATAACCATGCGAGAGGGCGGTGGTCTGTATAAATATAAAATTTGTTACCCCACAAATATGGTCTGAAGTGCTTGACCGCCCAAATGACTGCGAGTAACTCTTTCTCGATAGTGCTGTATCTTGTCTCTGTATCGCTTAATGTGCGGCTAGCATAGGCTATTGGTTTATCGGACCCAATAGTCCCTTGCGATAAGACAGCACCGATCGCATGATTTGACGCATCTGTCGTTAATATAAAAGGTTTTTTGAAATCGGGGAATTGTAATAATGGAGCATTAGTTAAGATTTTCTTACAATTTTCAAAACAATTAATAAATTCTTCATTTAAAACTATCTTTTTACCTTTCTTTAAACATGTTGTAAAGGGTTTAGTAATTTTCGCAAAATCTTTAATAAACTTTCGGTAATATCCTAGTAGACCCAAAAAGCTTTTTATTTCCGTTGTTGTTTTAGGGACGGGATATTTTAATATAGCCTCAATTTTATCATTGTTGGGCTTAAGGCCCTCACTAGTTATGGTATGTCCGAGATAAAGTACTTCCTTTCGAAGGAACTGAGATTTGTCTAGCTGTACTTTTAGATTTGTCTCGCGGAACCTATTAAAGACTGCTTTTAGTTTGTCTGCATGTTCTTGGAGGCTTTTTGAAAATATTATGACGTCATCAAGGTAGACCAGGCAATGTATACCTTGAAGACCTCTCAAGACATTGTCCATGGCTCGTTGGAATGTGGCTGGAGCTGTCTTGAGACCAAAAGGGAGGCGATTAAAATGATAGTGTCCTCCTCCAAACGGAATGCTGAAAGCAGTTTTCTCTTTGTCTTCTTTTTCTACTTCTAATTGGTGGTACCCGCTAGCTAAATCAAGTGTTGTAAAGTACATGCTGTTACCCAGCATGTCAAAAAGATCGTTGATATTTGGTAAAGGGTACTTATCATCGATTGTAATATCGTTTAAACGCCTATAGTCTATCACCATGCGCCATTTTTGTTTCCCTGAATTGTCTAGTTTCTTGGGGACTAGATGAACTGGTGCACTCCAAGGAGAAAAGGATTTTTCAATAATTTTATCTTTTAGCAATTTCTCTACTTGATTTTTTATTTCTAATGCCTGTGCCGGAGGTAATCTACGGGCTTTTATATGGATTGGATCTTCGTTTTTTGTTCTTATTCTATGTTTTACCTCATTTGAAAAAGATAATGGAATATCTTCACAATAAAAGATATCTTTGTACTCCCTACATATGCTACCTATTACTTGTTTTTCTTCTTCATTCATGTGTTCTAAGTTTAATTTATTTAAGTTGTCAGTTAAAAGTTTATTTATCATTTCGTTGTCATCCATATTCACGTTATTTACTGTAATCGTATTTTTACTATAGGGTGTAACACTAAAAGGTGCTGTTACTACTAAACTCATTTTTTCGGGCCTAATATTCTGTATAATTGTAGTAGCAAATCCGTTACTACATTTAACTAATGCTGTAGGCATCCTAACACCCTCAGTAAATTGTTTATATTCTAGAATAGCCTCGCCTTGTAGTAAATTTACGGGGAGTTTTACCCTTAATTCGCTACGATGGGGTAGTTCGTATTTTTCTTTCATAGGTGGTGTATAAATTATAGGTATACACGTATTTTTTGTATATAGTAATTGATTTTTCATGTCTATTTTAGCGTCTAATTGTTTAAGTAGATCGCTTCCAATCAATCCATCGTATCGTTCGTCAACACTGTATACATAAAACTTATGCATCTCAGTACATTTAAATATTTTTGGGAGTAGTATGTTAACTATTTCCCCATGTGTACTGCTGGCATGAGTACTAACTACTTCGAAACGCTCAGGCCTTTTAAACATGAAAAAACATCTATTCGCTAGTTCTGGGCTAACGAATGATCGGGTACTTCCCGTATCTAACATAAAAACAGAATTTAATTCTGGTATTAAAATGTGTGGTAAGTTTAATTTATCACAATTTAATACTATTTGTTCAAGTGTGTAGGCCCCCTTATGTAAAAATTTTCAACTACGTTATCACTTGAAGTACTCTGCATAGGTTGAATGTTGCAATCCAAATTATCATTATAATTATCATTATTTTCCGTGTAATTAACACGTCTTGAACTGGCGGTACGCATTGTGACGTCGGTATTGCAACCCGAGACGCCCGGCAACGGCGAGTCATATGAGCCGCGCTGTCCGCTGTAGCTATGTTGTTGAGTAGATATGTTATGCCTATGATTATTAAAATTATTTTGTGAATTAAATGATTGTTGGTTTTG
Organism: Elegia similella; assembly: GCA_947532085.1. NCBI lineage: Eukaryota > Metazoa > Arthropoda > Insecta > Lepidoptera > Pyralidae > Elegia > Elegia similella. Next base: position 3,572,770 of record OX383950.1, on the reverse strand, counting down.
GAATCTATTATTAGCATTGAAATTTCTCATTTGAAATGAGTTATTAGGTGAATTGAAGTTGGAGCTGTATCTGAATTTGGGTTGAAATGAGTTATGGGAAGGTCCTTGTTCGGAAAAGTTACGCATTATGGGGTTATTAAAATTATTCGACCCCGATGGACCTTGTTCACTTGAATTATTTATTTGCGGATTATTATTTAGGTTATTTGTTGTAGGTGTCCGTGTAATAAACCGATTTTGGAAATTAAAACCTGTATTTTGGGAAATGTTACGTTTCTGGAAGCTGTTGTTTGGTCTAATATGTGCATTTTTTTGGTTATATACAGTTTGGAAGTTTTGTTCTTCCAAAACAACTCTAAGGGCTGCTTCTAGGGTCGTTACATTTCTCATGCGGATTAATCTGACAAGATATTGAGGAAGATTATACAAGAAAACATTCAATGAGGTATGTGTATAAATATTTTGTTTCGTGATTCTAAGGCCAACGTCATCTATTGTCTCGTTAACTTTCGCAATTAAAATGCTACGCATATGCTGTACCCTGTGACAAAAGTCTTGATAGCTTTCGCCCCTTTGTATTTTCATGGATTCTAACTCGAGAACCAGACAGTCTTCTGTCCTAGGGTCCCCAAAATGTTCCTGGAGCAAAGCCTTTAGTTCGTCCCAAGAAGTAATATGCTCCCTTTCTCCAAAAAGGGTTGCCGCTTCTCCTTTTAGTCTACTGGTAATGGCGTGAAATAGGTATTCATTTTGTACATCATTACCTTGGAATTGTCTTATGATATATTCGCTTTTTTGAATGAAAAACGGCAATAATCTAGCGTCTCCCTCGAATACGGGGATAAGTTTAATCATCCCAGCTGGAAGAGTAACCACTCTGTCTATTTCGTTTGATCTTTCCATTTTTATCAATCGAAAAAGAGAAAAATAAAAAATAAAGTAAAAATATAATAGGTATACTAACTAATTTCGTGAGACTTAAATCACTTTAAACTATATGGCGTAGCGAGTTTAATAAGGCGTTGTTTAATCCCTACTAAGACACGACACACACATAGATATCACCAGGACATAAAGGAAAACGACAAGGATAGTGAAAAAGATCTACTCACATTCCCGTAGTACTCCGCGATCCTTCTGTGACGATGTGGAATATACACTCAGCACGTCTCCGCAGTTCTTGCACAACTTGACGAAATTTGTAAGTTCGGTACCCCGTTGAACCGTCAACACGATAGTTGAGGCCCGTAGTCGCGCAAAAGTCTATTCGCGAACGCACAGTAACCCAACGACAGGGTAGAAGCCGGCTGCGCCAGTCAAATAGTGGCCGATAGTTTTGTTTAAAAAAAACAAACTTTTCCGAGGTAAAATCGGCAGAGATTCGGCTCTGGTTTATTCAAGTATCATATTCAACAATTGAAACCTTAAAACTAACTTATATACTAATTTAATGTCGATCAGCAATGACGTTTATGAAAGTTGCGTAATTGCTGATCTGTTTCCTATTTTCTTGTCAACTAATCTTATTTGGCATGGTTTACCATCCTTAACTCGCGCCTACGCGGCATGTAAGGCGTTGCACGACCGGCCTACAAGATCTTCCGCGACATATTCGCGCGCGAGCAAGAACAAGAAGAACGTAGTGACATATTCGTGTGCAAAGTTAGAGCGCTTATAGCGAAAATTCCATACGTATTGAGCGAAACTATAAAATTAGATATAGTGTACGGCTTATTAAAACGGAAAGTGCGTAAACGAGTAACGCGCGAGAGCGTGAGATCACTCGACGAGCTGATTGACAGGGTCCGTGAAGTTGAGGAGTCCATGGCCGAGGTGACGCAAGGGGACGCCAGTCAGGTTCCGCGCGGCACCACAGGTACCAATCAGAGACTGCCAACCGTAAGTAATGCACAAAATAATATAAACAAAAGCGCTACGTTGTCTGCGAACTTAATACCTATACCTACTCAATTTCCCTCTAGTTCACATGACGGCAAAGTTAATCGTAATCGCGCTCGATGTAGTTATTGCAAAGTGTTCGGGCATACCGTAGATAACTGTCGTAATTTGTCCGAAAAGAAAGTAAAAATTACTAGCGACAAAAGTAACGAACGTACTAGCTCTATAAGGTGTTACGGATGTGGCCAACAAGGTGTTATCAAATCTAAGTGTGAAACTTGTAACCCTAAAGATAAACAAGCCGATTTCCATTGTGCAAATTGTGCATGCATGCCTTGCAAAATGCCTAAATCGCCTTATTCCGATATATCGAATGATAAACGTCGAGGTTGTCGTATACAGGGTTCGAACTGTAATAGTTTCGATATACAGGGTTCAGACTATAATAGTTCCGATATACAGGGTGACAACTGGAATTTATCTGATATTCGTGAAACTGCTTACAAGTGCACTGATATACAGGGTAGTAATAGTGACTTTGTCAGAATCCCGTTGGAAGCCGAAATATTTCACAATTTTCGTAAAATTGCAGATTTCGAGACCAATGCTAATGATAAACAACTATACGGTGAGGGTAGACCTGCCCGGATGAAATATAAGTCTGACGCGCGTATTTTACCTGATCCTACCTTGTACACAGCTGGAGTAGATCCCGATCAGTTCAAACCGGTGATCGACGTCAAGATTTTAGGTCGCAATGGTGTCGCCGTAGTGGATACAGGTGCCACGCACTGCATCGCCAGTCCGATGCTGCATCGGATGCTCATGGACGGCGGTATCCGCTTCATTATTAGCAGATGGAACACGAAAGGTACGTGATATTTTAGCTGGAGATGTAGCAGTTGAGCTGGAAGATCGCAAGATATTCACCACATTCCTGGTGATCCCTGGAGCGGACACCAGGACTCTTTTGGGACGCGACTTCATCAGAGATGCTGGGATATTGATAGACATAGGTCGAGCTTCGTGGAGTTTCGCCGACACACCAGACCGGCGGTACGGTTTCGTACAGAAGTATGTGCTTACTTCATCTACTGGCGCCGAACTGATGCGTGTTGAGTCCACCGAGCTTAAGTTAAGAGACGACGAAGGTCTGAAACTGAGTGATGAGCAGCGCGACAGGCTAAATGAGCTGATAGTGAGGAATGCTGATAGTTTCGCTCCTGACGGCAAGCTTACGGACTTCGCGATGCACCACATCAGGACCGACGAGAAACAAGAACCGATCGCTTCTCCGCCTTACCGCTTGTCACAAGGTAAGAAACAGCTCTTAGTAGAGGAGCTTGATAAGTTGCTGCAGGCTGATATAATAGAAGAGTGCGAGTCACCCTGGGCGGCGAACGTCGTACTCGTCGCGAAAAAGAACGGCGGTGTACGCTTGTGTATCGACTACCGCAAACTCAATGCCGTGACGGAGCCGGACCGCTATCCGCTGCCCAGAATGGACGACATCCTTCACGCCGCAAAGACCAGCAATTTCATGAGCACGCTCGATTTGCGATCAGGTTATTTCCAGTTGAGCGTTGCAGAGGAGGACCGCGATAAAACAGCGTTTACTACCCCTATTGGTACATATAGATTTAAGAGGATGCCGATGGGCTTACGTAACTCGGGAGCTACTTTTCAGAGGCTCATGGACAGATTCAAGTCCAACATCAGGTGCGCCGACAACAGCAGTTGCCCCTCCATCCTCTGTTATCTTGACGACTTGATCGTACTATCAGACTCTTTTCCCAGGCACCTGGAAGACCTGGAGGCCGTGTTCAACAGATTAGCACTCTTTAGTTTACGCGTCAACCGTGAGAAGAGTTTCTTTGCCAGAGATTCTGTCAAATTTCTTGGCCATCTAATCGTTCCTGGAGGTATCCAGGTGGACCCCGATAAGACCGTCGCTATAACGGCTATGCCACCGCCGAAGAACGTCAAACATCTAAAATGTTTCTTGCAGACGACGAGTTGGTTCCGGCGGTTTATCCCTAATTATGCAGAGATAGCCCGTCCTTTGACGACGCTACTTAAGAAAGACGCCAGTTGGAAGTGGTCGTCAGATCAGCAAGCCGCGTTTGAGCAGCTCAAACAGTTACTTGTGACGGCACCGATATTAAGGCAAGCCGATGAAACCCAACCGTTCAAGCTCCGGACTGACAGCAGTGGTTATTGCCTCGGGGCTGTTTTGATGCAGGGGGAGGGGCAGGAAGAGCGACCAGTCGAGTACGCTAGCCGCCTTCTAACAGCCGCTGAGAGGAACTACACGACCACCGAGCGTGAAGCTCTGGCTGTCGTATGGTCCGTCATGAAGTTCAGAGGTTACATCGAGGGTTCTGAAGTTGTTGTCATTTCCGACCACCAGCCCTTGCGATGGCTGATGAGTGTCAAGTCACCAAGCGGAAGACTTGCGAGGTGGGCCCTGACACTTCAAGAGTATAATCTGCGCATCGATTATGTGCCAGGTAGATCCAATGTTGTAGCCGACACACTCTCACGGCCCGCGTGCACTGATGAGGTGAGTTGTAGCCTTTGTCTTACTGTAGTCGATCTCCCGACTCAGAGTCCTTCTGACATACGTAAGCAGCAGATTCAGGACCCTGATATCAATCGGATCATAAATGAATTGGAGACGGAAGACGAACCCTTTAGGGGGAGACAATGGGCCAACCGCGGTTACGTCATGTCAGATGGAATTTTATATAGGTGTGGCCCAGAATCAGACGATAACGACAACGCGTGTTTGGTCGTACCAATGAGTGGAAGAGCCAAGGTTCTTGCAGATTTTCATAATGCTCCGACTGCGGGTCACATGGGGGTGGAGCGTACACTCCATCGGATTAGTTCCCGCTTTTACTGGCCTGGTATGAGGGCGACTGTAGCTGAATATGTAAAGAACTGTGTGCCTTGTCAGCGGTACAAAGCTGATAACCGCAAGCCAGCCGGTCTCCTCCAATCACCCGCTGGAACTCGTCGTTTTGAGGTCGTATCTGTTGACCTGTTCGGTCCCTTGCCGGAGACGCCAGCAGGGAATCGATGGATATTGATTGTGGAAGATGTTTGTAGTCGATGGGTCGAGTTGTTTTCCTTGAAGCAGGCTACCAGCATTAAGTGTGCTCGTACCTTCATAGATGAGGTATTCTTGAGATTTGGAGTCTCCAGAAGGATGGTGAGTGACAACGGCGTGCAGTTCGTTAGTGAGATTATGCAGCAGGTTTGTAACGTTTTCGGTATCGATCAGTGTCTCACGCCGTATTACCATCCTGAAGCTAACCCCGTGGAGAGGAAAAACAGGGATTTGAAACCGCAATTAGCGATCCTGGTTGGGAGTGATCACTCCATGTGGGATACTTACCTGGCATCCGTGAGGTTCGCGATGAACTCCGCCTTGTCTGCTAGCATAGGATATTCTCCGGCGTTCCTTACCTTCGGAAGAGAGATGCGTGCGCCAGCCGACGCGATCATAGATATGCGTGGAATCGTAGAAAATGATAAGTTTGTGGCTAATGTTACTCCTTACCTTAGGAAGCTATCCTCCGCGCTCCTCGATGCCAGAGATTCCCAGGAGAAAGCTCAAGCTATTCAGAAGAAGTACGCCGACGAAGGTCGTCGGCCTCCTCCAGATTACAAAGTAGGTGACCTTGTGTTGTTGAAGACGCAGGGTCTGAACGATACAGGAGGATATAATGAGTGCTTTCTTCGCATTTTTGCTCGGTAATCGTGATGTTCAAGTTGTTAATATATGGCTAGACAACTGTTCATCACAAAATAAAAATTAGTTATTGTTTTCATTTTTAATACACATGGTCAACAGTGATTTGATTTCGACAAACAAGATATCATTATTTTATTTCGAGCCAGGACACACTTTCATGAGTGCAGATCAGGTCCATCACCAGGTGGCAATGGCCATGAAAAAGAAAAACAAATGTATGATTATCATGACTTTGTTGATTCAGTATCATCTTTTAACAATAGTAAAGTAATTGTAGAATCTTTAACTCCTCAACAATTCATAATTATGCCCAACAATATTTCAGATCGACGAATTCAAAAATCAGCTCCAAGAGCATATTTGAAAAATATGGTGCAAGTTAATTTTAAAAGAAATGAATTCGATTTATTATATAAAAATAATTTTGACGAAGACGAAATAGCATTGAGATTCCTGAATGATAAATATCTCAAAAATCCCAAAGCTGTGTCAGTATCTTTCAGATCATTTCCTAAAGGTATCGAGCAAGAGCAAAAAGATAATATAATTGAAAAATTTAAGAATATTATTCCTGTTCATAAACTAGTATTCTGGACACAATTACCAGTCAATCATGGTGCATCAAATGATGTAAAAAATAGGAAAACCACTTAATCACATAACTATGTGTTTCTTTTTACTTCTTACATTAGTTACTTATGTACTTCTTTTAAAAAATATCGTTTTCTTATAATTATTTTATTATAAACTAACCTTATTCCGCGTGCTATTCAAATGTGCTAGGCTATGATATTGTAAAGTTTCCTCAAAATTCATTTAATAGTTTACATGAAAGAGTCACAAACATACCTATTATTATTCTTACCAACATACGAACTTATAATAGAATATCTCATCAATAATATATAATAAGTATAAATTTGTAAACAAAAGACTGAAAAGTGCCTTTTTAGATTAAGGTTATAAAAAATCAAATGTATCAACCTCTTGGAGGTTACCTTTTCTACTTTATAATTTATTTGTAATTGTTTTTTACACAACCATGTGAACAGTTAGAAGTTTAGAACTTCTCTATATATATCGTGTCTTACGTGAGAAAATTGTTTAGTTGTAAGCTTGTCCCAGTCCCAGTTATTATTTAGAAGTATATTTATGTTACATATTTTATAAGAAACTTTAATTGCGATCTCATTTTACTTAGTATAAATGGTACGCCGTTTACTAACAACATGCCTGTTTAAATTTATTGAGAAGCTTACCTCCAAATGCATATTTTAATGCAATTTGTAATGTTCCTAATTTTTATTGTTACAATTTGTGAAACATTGTGAGTTAATTATTACGTTTTAAAAATAGGTTTTAAGTCTATTTTTTTAAATTTGTTTTGTTTCATTTGTGACTTATGAGATAGAACTATGGCGAGGTGGGTCAACTAGCTCTTTTTTTTTTAAATAAACCTTTAAAACCTATTATTTTGTTTCAATTTGGTATATAACGTTCCTATTTTTCTTTCATTGCATAAAACATCGCTTGTGCTCAAGGTTTTGAGCTTAGCGTCTTTTATATATTTTATTTTTATGGTAAACAATATAGAAAAAAAATACAGAAATGTAGTAACATTGCAAAGCTAGCCTTGAAGGTCGTTAAAAAGCGTTTGGGTGGATAAAGTCATGTATTGATTCTAATTAAGAGCTCTCAATAAATAAGTAAAACGTCGTTAAGTAGCTTAACGATGTTTTAGTAATTTATTGTGGACTAGTTTTTAGAATCTTAAAAATGCAAATAATATTTATGGTTGAATCATATGCTATAAGGTCGCTAAGGTATACTTAGTGATCTTATAGTTATGTATTGATTTTAAAAAAAAATAACAAAGCTCAACTAAACTGCCTTATTCAATTATTTTCAGCAAAAAAGGAGATTAATTTTATTAAAATTTATCGGTATCTAATAGCATTTTTGATTGCCTATCTTTTAATTTAAAAAAATGTTGTACGACATTTGGTTTTGAAATGGCAATTCTAAATATTTCGCGTTTTTTGCTCGTATCTCAAAACTTGATTTTGTGGCTTAGCGTGATTTTAGTAATCGGACGGCAGCACGGCTTGTTCCAATAGCAAATGGTCGATGTTGGCGATGGTTCCGAAATCTTTTTTCGAGCCACAAAATAAGAAGCAGTGAGTGTTTGCATCGGCTTGAAGCAGCTGCACAATCTTTAAAACTAGAATCTATAATAACATAATCTTAATGGTTTCTGATGTTTTCGCGATTGTTACACATATATCGATCATTGTTATATCGATCGTTTTCCTGCCATCTTACCATACATAAAGGGAGTCACAGATAAAATTGGTAATATTCTGAAGCGAGCTTCTATCAAGACCTATTACAAGCCGCACAAGAAAATAAACCAACTTTTAAGACCTGTAAAATCCAATATCGCATTACAAGATGCATGAGTATATAAAATTGTCTGAGTGCGGTTTATCATACATTAGGCAAACAAAGAGAAGCGTCGGTATCAGGATTAAAGAACATATTGCTGACATGAAAAATAGACGCTCAACCAAGTCTGCAGTCTGTGAACATGCCTTAGACAAACCCAACCACTACATGCGTTTTCATAATCCTCAAGTCCTTGCAAAAGAAAACAGATACATTCCAAGAATGCTTCGTGAGGCTATTGAAATAAAAAAACATCCTAATTTCAATAGAGAGGATGGTTGGCAGTTACCATCAGCTTGGAATCCGGTCATCAATTTAATAAAATCTCAAGCTCCTCACAAGACTGCAAGAGCTTCAGTACCTCTACCATGAGTTTGGATAGTAAACTATCAAAACGTAACTACAGTAGTAACAGTGAACACGCATACTTTATCGTTTGCGTCAAATACCTACCAGGAGTTCAATTGAGCATAACTATCTTCGTTAGCGTCTAGACGATAATGATAATGATTTGTTTCTCACTTCACACTCTTCGATTATGCCAAAAACCTGCCTATCAAAGCAATTATTACATTTTTAAAAAGTTATCTGTCACTTCCATAGTATAATACGGTAAAATTGAAAAGTTATTGTTACTATGTATTTCGTAACGTGTTGCTTGTATTCATATTTTTGCAGTATTTTTTAATCGTGAAAGAAAAAAATATTTTATTTTTGTGTTGTTGTTGAAATATGAATAATTTTCGGTGTTTTTCTCCGAAAGACGGTGTCGTGCCGTGTCGTGCCGTGTCGTGACATTACTTGAAGTAAAAAGAAACTTACATAAAGTAGAAATTCCCTACACGAAACGAGTCCTCGTGTAATAAACCTAATAGTATTGATAACAAGTCAAGGGATTTGTTGGTCCTATCCATCATGTTTTTCAAGGTGAGATTACTAATTTTAAATTATTATTTGTGATGTATGGTACTTGGATTTAAAGCCTACATATATTGTAAGATCGCCAGCAATGTTAAAGCTGTGCAGTATGTATCTATTGTGAACAAAATGTAAACAATAAACAAAATGTAACTGCTTGTCATGATTTTTGTGTCCTTAGTAGACGTAAGTTTAGCCCTGCAAGGTTCGCAAATATTTTATTAATGTTTTAACTTTATTGTATTACTTTGTATTACTTATATTTCGTACATGGCGACTTGAGCAAGCCGTAGGCTGTAAGAAATGCAATAAGATTAAAGAAATTTTGAAAACAATTTGGATAACCAGAAACCAAGGAAACTATGTCAATAACAAAAACAAAGACTGGTTGGACTTCTTAAAAAAATGTATGAAAGGCATATAAAGTTGAAAATAAGCAAACAATTTATGATTGAACAGTGAATATTACTTCTTAAGAAATAAAGAAAATATTTGTACTTATTTAATATGTAAGCCTTTCATTTGATACAATAAGAAATTCTCCCTTCCCAATTCTTAATCTCAATACTTACATCTCGGACACAACCAGAAAACAGAATTCAGGCTCTGAATAATCTCAGCAGAGGATGCAACTGGGAAGGCATTCAGATGAGAGAAAGAGAGATGACAGACACAGCCTGTAGTGGGATTTGCCATACTCGCCACGCTTGGCAGGCGGGTTGGCGAGCGCAGTTATTTTGGCCTATTGTGATTCCGACGCTGCTGCCCATCGAAAGTATTTGAAGCAGGGGAAGGACAGGAGTTTGGTGGATTTGGGAAAGGAATAAAGGTATTTAGGATACTACTCACCCGGATGGCTGGGAATGAGTGAGTAGTAGCTCGGGGAGCCGGGCGCGCGTACCCGTAGTCATATCTACAATCGCCGGACAGGCAATTAAGAATGACACCCCCTGGCCACTGATCTGATTCGCACCTATACAATTATATAGGCATATTACCTTAAGGGCGCGGTATTATCCATCCCTCCCCTACATTATATTATCTGAATGTCTTAAAAATATAGAAATACGAACGAAATAATTTAAATTCAATAAGACTATTTCGATCTCACGTTGAAAATGTTTAGTGACTCCCGTAACTACTGTAGTTATAGTAAATTACGATAGCAACTGTCAAAAATGTAACTCATGGTACCGAAACTGTAGTTTACTGTCAGTTAACTATAGTGTGTGTCGTGAACTTGCGTAAACGTCACTATAGTAGTTGGTTTACGTTTACTATGCGACTCATGGTATGTATTTTTAGTGCATTGACTATCCGCTAGGGGCGCTGTTCAAATTCCATATAAATTATTTACTACAGACGCTAGCGAATGTAGTCTGACAAAACTAAAGGTAGAGGTACTGTTGTAATGCTTCATCCTAGAGCCCGTTTTTAGACAGCAAATACATTATTGTAAAAGTTTGACATAGTTTTATGGAATTCCGCTTGACTACATCCACTTTCTTTGGGTCTCCATTTCCACAAAATGTTCACTTTCGTCGTCTTATACGCCATCCATTGGAAGAGACAGAGTGATCTTTATGGGCCAAAAACCACTGCCATGTACTTTATATTATCTAAATGTCTTTAAAATATAGAAATACGAAAAAAATAATTTAAATTCAATAAGACTATTTCGATCTCACGTTCAAAATGTTTAGTGACTCCCGTAACTACTGTAGTTATAGTAAATTACGATAGCAACTGTCAAAAATGTAACTCATGGTACCGAAACTGTAGTTAACTGTCAGTTTACTATAGTGTGTGTCGTAAACTTGCGTAAACGTCACTATAGTAGTTGATTTACGTTTACTATGCGACTCATGGTAAGTATTTTTAGTGCATTGACTATCCGCTAGGGGCGCTGTTCAAATTTCATATAAATCATTTACTACAGACGCTAGCGAGTGTAGTCTGACAAAACTCATGGTAGAGGTACAGACACCGTGAGCCAATACTGCGTACATCCGGAGCGTTATCAATGAATATTGTAGGCGGTAGTTTTGTATAGTTCTTATAACACAAAGACAAATGTCAACTTAGTCTACCGGTGACCATAAAAAAATTGTAAAGTTTTCGAAACGTTAGGTGTAAAAATAATGTAATATACGCGATAATACCGTATTAAAGTAATTTGATTTAAGTGTGTAACATAATCTTGTTACTTTATTTTACAACTGACATTATAAAGTTTCCCAGAGACTCTGTGTTAATCGAAAAAAGGGCTTTTTGCAGGCATTTTTAATTCGAAACGTTTATTTATCCCATATATGCCCAGCGACCCCCTCCCTTTCAATCCCGAAAATGAAAATAAGATCTACAGTCTTGAAATTTAAATATATCGTTATTATATATGTAAAGAATACGAAAAAAATAAAATAAAAAAAAACAGAATTTCCCATTTTCCGGGAAAAGCTATAGCACGTTCGTGCTATCCAGGACTCAACTGTTCTAAGGCACGTTCGTGCGTTCATACTAATAAGATAAATAAATACAGATCTAATAGTAAATTAAACCAATTTTGTTAAGAAAAATATGTTTTATTGAGCTCAAAAACATTTGTATTAAACAAAGAAATAGGAACTTTAACAATACTTATGCAATTATGGCACTAATTTTAATATAATAATAAAAATCAACATTTAAATCTTACCTAGACATCAGACTGACATCTACTACAAAATACCTACTCATCAGTCGTAATCAATATTCAGTCTTAATTTCTTTAATTTACAACTAAATAAAAAAAGTATCAAAAAAAGAGATCAGTGATAAAGGTACATAGAGGTATACTAATAAAATTAGATACCCATTCCTGCTCAAAAACTACCTATGGCGTGTAATACAGGTAAAACAGTCATTATCACTTGTGCAACAAAGATAAACATCACATTTCCGGCATCTTAACTTGGTACGTGAGGAGCAGGACTCCAATCGACAGGTTCGTGGAGACTTTAATTTGTCGACTGTAGGCAAATGGTTGTAGCCATCGTACCTCTTGCTAAGTGATGGTGGGTTAGCAGGCTGGTAGCGTCTGATCCCAGGAGCTGGTTCTCTCTCTGGAGACAGAGGCGATGGCTCTCGCATTGACCTTTCGGGAGTACTGATAAGGTTTCAGCTATTTGATAACGAAAATCCAAGAGATCCATTATTTTATTACTTAGAACTCCCTGTGACAAAGAATCGCAGCGATATAAGTAGTATTTTATTGGGGCAATAAGCACAGATACATCATTTAGAGCTCATTTTCATTCGCTCTAAATGATGGATCTGTGCTTATTTACCCCAATAAAATAGATATGGATAGTGCGGTTTATGTTATGACTTGCTTTACGCATACCTATTTTGATCTTTCAACCCCAAGCGGTCTGATCGGTCCGCATAACAATAGAAAATCCATTGTGTCTGCGTTTTTGCGCTTGATGGGTTAACCGAGATAAATAAAAAGAAAATTAGATACTAATTTACCTTATAGTTGTGTGATATCCTTGATTTTTCACTAAACCACTTAACAACATAACCACTTTAAATAGGTAACATAAAATTACTGCAGCCTAAAATCTGATCGAACAAAATGTTTTATACTACGGAAAATCATGCTTTGCCTAGGTTGGTTGCTCATACCATTTATCAAATTGGTTAGCACCTAGAACGATTATTCTATTACATGGTCATCGGGACGTCTATGGTAGACATTAGTACCTTGGTACCCACCGCGACTGATGTGAAAGAACGTCTCGCCTTACCGATTATTCTAATACACAGTCATCGGGACGTCAGTGGTTGACCAAGTGAGAATACTCATTACTAGCCCGTTTGGCCGTACCTATTACCAATAGGTAATTGGTACCCAGTAAATAAGATTCCTCCAAGTCAAAACCATAAGACATTGGTACCTCGGTACTCACCGAGTCCTAAGTTCAAGAACTTCTCGCTTTAATCTAGGCCGGTTGCTCGTGCTTAACCAGATTGATTGCAGGTATCTAGGAGAACAATATTTCCTATTGCAAAAACATAAGGATTCAGATCTGATTCTAAACTTTCAGAAAATTTTACATCACATAACACAGTAGACACTGTCACACTTACGATCAACTTGTTCAAATGTAATTACTGTACGGAAATTAGGTATGTACACATAGCAACGACAAACGATCGATAAAAGGTCGATATTTATTCTTTATTTTCTTAATTGTATAAAGTAAGTATATTAATATAGCATTTATGGCCGTATATATATATATATATATTTATTCAATAACATATAAGAATGTTGTATGTATGTATATATGTACATAGTTTAAATCTAAACTGCTCAAACATGCCCAAAGTTTTCGACTTAACCCAGAACCAAGAAGTAACGATACTTCAATATGTCTACATTCCTTTCATATAATAAAGACAGAAAACCCAAAATATATTAGAAGAATGAAATCAATAAAAACCTACATTATCGTTTGTTTAAGAATCGATTTGTCGATAATAATGTAAGCCATGCACTAGAATGGAACTTGCTAAGCGTGCGAATTCATTACTATCACGTTGTGCGTCTTGCAGGTAACATAATGCTCGTATTTTGCAATATGTGATTTATTCCACATTGAACCAACATTGGATTGCTACATAAAAAATCCACGTTTGCATCACACGTCTTTTAATTTTATTATTTTATGAATACAAGCAGAAATAAATAATGTGATATGATTGAAATACGCAATTTTTTTTTTTTTTATAAGGTACTCATTGCAAATATAAATTTTGATTAAAAGATGTTTTACTTTATACTATAAACATTTAATAGTAGTAATATATTATCTCATCCTTAACTGAAACATAATTTTAATATGTCTAATTGTTGTATGTAACTATTTTCGTAATGTGAGCAAAAACTTGGAGGCAAAGTAGAATAAACCTACTACGTCATCATCGTGGGACTGTGGTTTCCAACCATTCTAAGACCGTATTGGAAAAATATATAAAAATATCTGGGTAAAAAGGCTTTTAAATTTACATGACTACTCAAAAAGGCAGTGTATTATTTTCAGGTTTATATATGTAAGGTTAACACGATTTGAATTCAGTAAGTGGTATTTTGTATCCTATATTATCAAATAAAGAAACTTTAAACTTCTATGCAGGTATGTGAGTTTTAATATTCCCCCATAACTTCTAAACCTTGATAAAATTGATGATTTAGCAAATATAAATGTGTGAGGGAGGTGTCGTTAGAATGCTTACATAAATAAACAAAATTAATTAACACCTGTTATTGTATATTTATTTTAAAGTCATATTATTATATTTGCGCTATTATAATTTATATAATGCAAATATAAAGCGTAGTTACTATATGTTTCAATGTGTGATTACTTTTCCATGTTTAAAAGTTTGGAAACAACTGGAGTAGGGGTAAAAGACGGTATAAAGGAACAACTAATATATATATATATATATATATATATATATATATATATATATATATATATATATATATATATAATGGGGAGAAAGTTACCTATTTCATGATTTACAGTTTTTCATGTTCGTATATTTACATATTCAAACAGTTTTGTAGATAGTATTATACAGTATTGAGAAACATAGTTAATATTTCAATCGATAAGGTGTTTTCGACATCCGGGCGGCATTGATTGCGTATAGAATTTCAAGGAACGGATTGTAATATTAAACTTTTGTTTTTCACTAATATTTCGTAACTCCGCCAACGAGACAAAAAAACCCCTATTTAAGCCAGTCAGTAGTCAACTATAACACAAATTACTTCTAATCACCAAGTACGTGTCTGAGAAGTCGTTGTTCGCCGTAAGAGTGTCACCATTCGTCAGTGACTACACTCTGCCTGTGCACCCACCCAGTCGTTGTGCCAACCACCTGCTTATCAGAGTAGCTGCAATCAGTCAACACAACGAAGATCCACTGCGTATCTATCATGTTCGTAAGTTTTTTTACTTTGAATGTCTATATTACATACACATTTCATTTATATGTTTAGTTTATACCCATATACTTAATACTTATAAACTTCTGACAGACATATCGTGATTAAAAGCATTCTTTTCTATTATCTTATCTGATTTAACTTACTTAATTTTCCTACATATTTTATTGTGTTTGATTGTGTGTGTGTGTGTGTGTATAATTTATCGTTCATTTAAACTAATAGTTAAATTTTATTATATAGTAATGTTTAGTTATGTAATCATTAATCTCGTTGTTATGTTATTGCAGGTCGGACTCAGAGTATTCTGAATATAAGAAAATTAAGCCTGTGAAGAGAGCAGCGCATGACTTCGATTCAGAAAACGAAGGGGTTTCAGGAATAAAGTATGTACCTACACAAGTATATATCCCACAGTTTATCACATTAGTATTTACTTTATACTTATGTTTTCTAATAGTTCTTGATTAATCATCTTGTTCACGTTATTGATACATATTTGTTATTATGTGATTAAACTTTAAAAGTTACTTCAAATAATGAACAGAAATTTATATCTATAAAAATGTTCTCATAGATTTTGTATTTACATTACTAATCTGTTTTTTCTATTTTTACAGTTTACAAAAGCGGAAGAAGCCAGCTTCTAAACTATCAAAAAAGAAGCCCAGCTCTACAAAACCTGTTGCTGCTGCTGTCTGGGGGTTCGAGAGCGATAGCGAGCCGGAGGAAGCAGTCAGCAAACGAAGCCCTGCCCTTGTGTCTGCGCTAACCAGGCGGGTTGCAGATGGAGTGCTTCGTCGCACGGCAGAACTCCCAGGCGATGTTTTTATAGAACTCAAAATTTACAACGTAATAGACATCGAGGGTGTTAATCCCAAAGACCGTTGGGAAAAGGCGGTAATAGCTCTAAAATATCAGGGAGAGTCGGACTCTGCGGAGCTATCCCCATTAAAAAAAATCATAAAATCGTGTAAAAAAACATTTACCGAAGAAGGGAATTTTTTTAAAATAAAAAGTAGCACGTGTGTTTTTTTTTTTTTAAGTTTTCTTATATATGTTTTGTTTTTTAACAATAAAATACTATACTTATTATCAATTGAATGTTCGTTGTAAATAAATTAAAACCTTATCATTTCCAGTAATTTACAGTTAAAGAGAAATAATCAAGTAAATGATTTTTAACAATATTTCTATATCACTGGTTATACTCCTTATATTTCATAACCAATTAATCGAAAGTTTCACTCGTTAAATCTTATCAGTATTAGTAATTCTTTCTGTACCTCATCTGGCCGTTTTCCTGGTTGTATCTTCAGCTATAACGCTTTGGAGGCTGGGTCCGCGTGATTTGGCATAGTTTTTACAGCCGGCCACCTGCTTGACACCTACTCATAAATAACATCAAACCGCTACGTATGATATCTCTTCGTAGCTTACATAAAATAATAGTGTCAAGAACCGTAGAATCAGCTACGCGTATTCGTAGCTTATTGTTGTTCGTCGTAGCGCGTATCATAATTTCATTGATATCATCATAGATTCATTAGCTTGGTATTATTGTAACCTAGTTTCTATGATTAAATAAATATGGCAAATAAATCTGTATATTGCACAGTTTGTGATATTTCTGTAAAAAGTAGAACATTCTCCGCCCATTTGCGGAGTACAACGCATAAAAATAATAATTCAATTCAAGTAAGCAATGACATTGAAAAAATTAGCAGTGCATTTAGAAGTCGCATAGCATCGTACCGAGTGCGTGATGTAAATGTAGATAGTAAGAATCACGTTGATAACGGCTTTCAGACACCCGCAAACTTTTTGTCTAAAATAAGGACACGCGTACGAGAATTACTTTTAGCGAGATTAGCAACTTTTAATTCTATTAAAGTTAATTTTGAACTATTTTCTGAGTTCTCTGTTCCAAATAAGGACGCTTGTGAAATAAAATCATTTATCACAGAGAACATTACTTGTCATAAATATTTTGATTTTGAGCAAGTATATTTAGAAGTAATACAAAATATTTCTACCAAAATAGATGAGTTTCAACAAAAAGATAGTGGATGGGCTTTTCTACGAAATTTATACTTGGAAGTCAATATTAATAAGTATAATCCTGTCAGAGCGTCAAAATTTATAGAATTACCAAAAAGTATAAAATCTAAACGCGCTTGTGTTAATATATAAAATAACGATGAATTCTGCTTTTTGTGGTGCATATTAGCTGCATTATTTCCTGCTAAAAAGAATGCTCAGCGCATTTCTGCTTATCCACACTTCAGTCAGGTTCTCAATACCGAGAATATGACATTTCCAGTTGGATTTTTAGATATTAAAGTCTTTGAGAAAAACAATCGTCATATAAGTGTAAATGTCTATGGTCTCAAGAACCAATCTAATATAGTTGGACCTCTATATAAAACACAACAAAAAAAAAAACATCATATTAATTTATTACTAATTGAGAAGAACGAATTTAAACATTACTGTCTAATAAAAAATTTAGGTAGATTACTTAAAAGTCAATTGACTAAACACCATGAAAAAGTATATTTTTGTGATGATTGTCTTAATTTTTTTCACAGCGAAGATAAATTAAATGATCATATTTGCGGTGGTGTAAGAACAGTACTTCCTGAGCCAGGTAGTATAATCAAATTTAGACATTATGAAAGAATGCAGGATATTCCATTCGCTATATATGCCGATTTCGAGTGTTTATTGGAACCTTATTCACATCATGCGGAAAAAAAATCATCTTGTATGACTATGATACACAAACATTTACCTGCAGCATTTGCATATTACATTGTTTGTTCATATGATAGTTCTCTAAATAAATATGTTACTTATCGTGGGACAAATTGTGTGAAAAAATTTATAGAGTATCTTGAGATAGATGTATCCAGGATTCATAAGATTTTAAAAAAACCCGCTACCAATGTCTCCATTAACTTCGGATGAGGAAAATAAACATAAAGACTCGAAATATTGCTTTATTTGTAATGGTTTATTATTTGATGACAGGGTACGGGACCACTGCCATCTCACAGGACGATACAGAGGTGCAGCTCATTCATATTGTAATATAAAATTTCGGTTACCAAACTTTATCCCAGTATTTTTTTTTACAATCTATCTGGTTATGACAGTCACTTATTTATATGACAATTGGGGGAATTACCTGGCAAGATAAAAGTAATAGCAAAAACTAAGGAAAATTACATATAGTTCACAAATTTTTTTCAGTTCGGTCCTCAAGAATAAATGTTTATTCGTTTTGTTGATTCTTTCAAATTTTTGGGTACTAGTTTAGAAAAACTAGCAGACAATTTACAAGGGGAAGATTTTGTACATTTACTTAATTTTTTCCCTAAAAAGGAACATTTTCAGCTTTTAACGCGCAAAGGTATTTATCTATATGAATACATGACTAATTGGAATAGTTATGAAGAAAAAGAATTACCATCCCGGGACTGCTTTTACAATGTCATAACTGATAGTATCATCTCTAAATCCGAATATGAGCATGCCCAGAAAGTTTGGACTGTTTTCCATTTAAAAAATATGGGTGAATATACTGATTTATATCTCAAAACCGATGTTCTCCTATTAGCTGATATTTTTGAAAAGTTCCGAAAAACATGCAAATTCAATTATAAATTAGATCCGGTACATCTGGATCCCGGATCCGGATCTTTTTACTTGACAGCTCCAAGTCTAAGCTTCGACGCTATGTTACTTAAAACAAAGGTGCAACTGCAGCTTATAGATGATTTAGAAATGATTCGAATGATCCAAAAAGGGATACGTGGTGGAGTTTGTTTATGTCCTTATAGATACTCCAAAGCAAATAATAAATATGTATCTAATTATGATCCATCTATCTCTAATAATTATTTGTTATATATAGATTGTAATAATTTATATGGATATGCAATGTGTTCCAGTTTACCGTATTCAAATTTTGAGTTTCTGAATCAGACAGATATAAATGAATTAAATATATTTGAAGTTTCTAATGACTCAGTATATGGATACATTTTAGAAGTAGATTTAGAATATCCAGAATCCTTACATGATTTACACAATGATCTACCATTTTGTCCGCAAAAGTTTGCTCCACCAGGATCGAAAACACCTAAATTAATACCGAATTTATATGATAAATTTAGATATGTTGTTCATTATGTTCATTTGAAAACCTGCATACAACATGGTTTAATATTGAAAAAAATTCACAGGGTAATTAAATTTAAACAGAGTCCATTTTTGAAGCAGTACATAGATTTAAATACCATATTACGTCAAAAAGCTAAATCAGTATTCGAGCAGGATTTTTTCAAACTACTAAATAACAGTATCTTCGGAAAGACGTTAGAAAATACTGAAAACAGGTTGAAAGTTCATTTAGTCAACCAATGGCGTGACAATGAAAACAAAAGTAAAAAACATTATGGAGCAGAACAGTTAATTTCGAGTCTTAATTTTCACAGCTCTATTGCCTTTTCGGAAAATTTTGTTGCTATTCAAATGAAACAAGACTCGGTGATTTTAGATAAACCTATTTATATAGGGTTTACTGTCCTTGAAATAGCCAAAATTCATATGTATGATTTTCATTACTCAGTTATGAAGCCGGCATACGGTTCTCGCTTGCAATTATGTTATACCGATACTGATAGTTTTTTGTATTCAGTTGAAACAGACGATATATACGAAGATATAAAAACTCGTTTTCAATCCTATTTTGACACAAGTAATTATGATCCTAATAATATATATGGTAACTATACCATACATAGGGACTACCCTAGAAATAAAAAGATTCCGGGTCTCTTTAAAGATGAAAATCAAGGTCATGGGATACATAGTTTTGTAGGACTACGTTCGAAACTGTATTGTATAAAAACCGAAGATTGTGAAATAAAAAAAGCCAAAGGGGTTCAGAAGTCCGCGGTGAAGAGGCTCAATTTTAAGGAGTATAACGAGGTGTTATTACATAATTCGATAGTTCGAAAAAGAAATATAATTTTTAAATCTCTGAAGCACGAGGTCTTTACTCAAACTATTGATAAAGTTGCTTTATCTTCCAATGATGATAAGCGCATCATCCTCAAAGATAAAATATCTACATTATCTTGGGGGCACAAATCAATCTTTTTTTAAGAATTTAATGTTTATTTTTAGTATGTTATGTTAAAGCCAAATCAGAATACATACGATTCACTAACCAATAATATCTAAAGCAATAAGACATTGGTGTTAAATATTTTTAATACAATCTAATTTTAAATAGACTATATTTACAGGGAATAGATTTATATGTACAATGATTACTTTATATTATACATAAATCAGCTTTTGCCTAATCCGTTAGGTAGTTTAAAAGATTTAATTGTACAGACAAAGGGACAGACGGTGTGAAGCAACTTTGTTTTATGCTATGTATGTATAGATAAATAATGTACCTACTTTTGTATCTATTTATAAGTTTGATATATTTGTATCTCTAATATAAGTTTGAATTTTAATAAATGGTTTTCTAACAAAACTATTGTCTCATTTAAATTATATTATTTTATCATATCAAGTATACAATGGCACCAAAAAGTTATTGTTTAAATATGCAATATATTTTAAAGGAATCCGGTGATGATATTATGAACCTTAATGAAAATGTTATATATAAAATATAAAAAATAAAGTTAAGGATTTTTAATTTTGTGATGAAATGTTTGTGATGTATATGATACTTAAAACTAAATGATAATTATAACATCCAAGACCCAAGACAATTTGAAAGATACTATTTTACATTTTGCCTTGACTGGGAATCGAACCCAGAACCTCTGAGTGATAGGCGAGCATGATAACCGTAACACCACAGAGGTTGTCAAAAGAAATACAAAAATTGGAATATTATTGAACCGCATATGAAATATGATACCCACTGTATTGATATACCTAGATAATTACAAGGTGGTGGTGATGTATGGACATGTCTATTCCTGTTTATTTAAGTTTGCGACGCACGCTATGTTTTGCAATACAATCATATTTTATTCATAAAAGACCTGTGTTGTCTAAAATGGTCTTTCAGTTGTATATTGGACAGCCAAACTGCGATACATCGTCACCCACTACATCGATTCGCTGCCAGTGCTTCAAGTTTAATAACTGAATGTATGTACTTAGACATATTTTTATTAATAATGCCTAACTGATAATATATGTCCAAATATTATATTTGTTACTTGATATTTAATTTATATTTGTTCTTTACAGATCATGTCGGACTCCCAAGAGAATTATGGATTATGCTCACATTACTCTCGAGATCCTTTTTTTTTTTACTAAATATTGAATTAGGCATTTGTCTCCCATCTCACCTGATGGTAAGTGACGATGAAGACGAGGATGTTAGACACGACGAGGCTTTTGCAGAGTACCTTCAAGAATTGAAAAATCGGACTGCGGCCCTTAAGGTTCCATACTACCTCACACTGCTTTGCATGATTGACTGTTATATCAATAATAATTAAATACTCAAGTTGAAATAAATATGCAGCAAAGTTCAGGACTAACTCTGGTAACTATATGACTCAAAAACACGATTGCGTTAAATTTTCTCGATAGAAAAAAATTGCAAAGTTGCCTCCAAATCACGTCTAATTTACTCGGTATATAGCATTATTACCTCTCCAACCCGTCTGGCCAGCGTGGAGAGTGTAGGCCAAGTCCTCTGGCTGCTCTGGCCAAGTATGGCCCTAGTAGTACAGAGAGGGTCGTGCTCCTGTAGTGGAGACTAAAAACGACCTGATGATGATGATAGCATTATTCACCAAATACATTAAAATTAACCTTGAAACTTTTGATTATTATTGCATTACAGATAAGGCAGCCATCATATGTTTTGCTTTTTCGAATAACACTTGAATATTCCTAAAAAACGAAAATATCCAAAGTAGCCAACGCGTTTAGACCATCCGCGTTTGTATCGCCACGCGGCCTGGCATATGTCGGGCTCTTAAGAAAATAGAAGAAAAGAAAGAAGCTGCAAAAAAGAGAAGTGGATTATCATCCTCCTCTTTTGTTATCAGCAAAGCGAGGAAAGGCACAAGGATGATAAAAATTCAGGTGTTGGATTTGGAAATCAATACTAGTACTTCTTCATCGGGGTGTAGTGATGCTACTGAAAGCGTTATCCTTAGTGCCCAATATGTGTTCAGTGATACTTTTGACGAAATTATGGACCTCACTGAAAAGGTTATTACAAAAATCAGCAAAAAGCTAACAAGTGATAACTTTTAATTATAAAATATGAATGTTTATATTAGGTGATATTTTTATGATTACTTAAACCTTTTTTAAAGTTATTTTTAACTATCACATAAGAACCTATACAACTTAAATCATTCTATAATTGTGAAAACCTGTTATTTGTTGTATAATTATCTATATATTACTGTTTATTTTTACAATGTAATACCTGTTGTTTTTCCTAAATAATTAAAATAAATAAATATTAATAATTATGGGTGTTAACTTGCATTTTCTTGAGTTTAAGTAAATAGTTTATAATGATAATCGGATAATGTTAAAATGTTTTTATTGAACTTATACTGAAAGATTAAATGTTGTTAAAAGTATAAGCGTTTTTATATTTTTTTTTAATGTTAAGTATGTTTTTATGTGGAAGCAAAATAAAAGGAGTTTTATACTTTATTTTATTTTCTATCAACCATTTCTTAATACATAAAACATTTTTTAATGCACATTGTTGTAAGTGAACAAAACAATTCAACGACAATAATTCTTTACAATACTTAGCTTGAAGCTCTTTAAAATTAGGAATATTTTTATATGTGATATCTTCAATATTTAGATGATTGCATAACTCCTGCACCCACGTGATCTTTTCTTCACCTTTCACAATAATTTTTCGGTCATTTACATAAGGCTTTATAATCCTACGAAATTCCTTGTAATCGATATATCCTTCGCTCCACCGATATCCCAAATGTTTTTCTATCCAGCAAACACGTTTTCTTTCTTCAGGGTTAAGTTGGGAAAAAGCATACGGCGGTTTGATTAGGAATATGTGAGTATGCTCTTCAGTAGCTATTGCGAATTCCTTTACTATGAACTCATTGCACGGATTTTTGAATCCTTGTAAATCTACGATAATTGTCTTATTATTCATGATATCTTTTTAACAATGCTGCTCAGAGGTTTGTATTCGAATATACAATCGTTTAATATCAAGCAATATGCTGCTGTCTGATCTGGTATTTCTAGGTCAGTTTCAATCTCAACTCTCACGTCTATAGAGCCTTTCAAAGTTTCCTGCTGTCGGGAACAGTTAATTACAAATAATGGAGCAATATCTCTGAATTCTTTCAAGCTCAACAACGGTTCCGCTCGACGTCCATAATAAGACTGTTGAAATCTTGCATATTCTTCGTATAATAAAGAAAACTTATTGTCTGAGAAACTTATGTTCAATCCTTCATAAGGGTAATACGAAGAATTTAAAAATACTCTTATGTCACGAACATTGCAGTGATCGAATTCTGCCATAGACATTTGTGCTTGATGTTTACGATTCGTTTGTAACGCAATAATTACAAATCGCGGTTTCTCCATCTGGGATGTAGTTTTAATTGCCCAAGTATGTTTGCGAGTTCTGGGGAGTAGTGGGTATTTATATAAATCCCAGTTCCGAAAAGCTAATGTTATAGCACGATCTTTTTCTAAATGTTTTAATAAGGCAATCCTTTCACGGTCTGATACTTTGACGTGTGGAACTCGCCAAACTATTTTATTGATAACTATATCATCAACAATTTCTTCACTGTCCAATTTTAATGCGTTGAGGTTACTATTGCTTCTTAATAATACTAACTCGTGTTTTGAATTTATTATGATTTTCTCATCATCTTCTGCGAACCCTAATATTTTGTTAAGTGGTATTGAAGCAGAGAATGAGCCATTATCAACATTAGTGGTGCCAGTGGGGGACCAACCCCACACTTTTGCAGATTTAGATTCATTTTCATTTAACGATAGATATGATTTCATGGTGGTAGTAATGCCAGCATTTTTTATTCGATCAATTTCAACTCCATTTAATTCATACCTGATCTCTTGAAATATAAACAGTGCAGGATTATTTACAAAATTTACTCTTGATAGTTTTGCTTTAGTTTTACCGTCGTATAATTCTACTTTGCCTTCAATATACAAAGTGCTGAGAGCGGGTAACACATACAAGTCTTGCTGGTTAATAGGTATTCGAATCTCATCATTCTTGTTGAAACTTGTCACGTACGGTCTGTACGAATGAAATTCGAAACTCTCGACGCTGTTGTCGTGGACCGTAGGCTGAGATATATTTAAAATATTCATTTTAATAAACCTAATAATTTTAAAAACTTTTGATTATTTTTAGTAAGCTTCTTTACTGACTGAAGAGGTGTTCTTTTCCGGGCTGTTTTTTTGTAACTAACTTGTAAACAAGGTGTAATGGGGTTTTTATCAAATTTTATCATTTTTTCTAAAATGTAAATAAAGTTGAACCTCCTCACCGCGTAAATTGATTTGATTGTTTTCAGCGTCCAACAATCTTATATTTAGAGCAGTAATTGAATTTTGGTTCACTGGGAAATAGATTATATTCTTAGGTATTTCGATTATTCGATAACCAGGTGGTACGTTAGGGACAAATTCGTGAATTATATGACTAGCTTTTCCGTTCACAAAAGACCCACTAACTACATCGCATTCGATTCGCACGAGGGTAGTTGATAAAATGCTGACAGGATAACGAGACACGGTACTTTTATTAGCTTTTACGGTCTCCCTTCCAAAACCCAAAATCCTACCAATTGAATTACTTTTCTCGAAATGAACATCTTCGGAACAAAAGATATTAGTTTTCAGTGTATTATTATTACAACTTAATTTGAAAAAGGCGTTTTTAATATTACTGCTTAAAAAATCATGAATATCTTGAAGTTCATAAGATCCTTCTGGGATCTCGATAACTTCATTTCCATAATAGAATTTATTATTTCTCTCGTCTATATTAGGAATCGAATTAAATGTAGAAAAGTATAAAAGCCCGCATTCATAGTCTCCACATAATTCTAAAGTTGGTGAATAGTTTGTTGTCAAGGCGCCTCCCACACCAGTTATTGACACAATGAAAGACATATTTGTACTAATTTTTTTTATTTTTGATTTTACTTAAATACATTTTTCCAGAATTCAATCAAAAAATTTAAACAATGATGTCCACAATTTGTAGAACTGAAGTTCTGATGTCTGGTGTCATCATCATCATCATCATATCAGCCGCAAGAAGTCCACTGCTGGACATAGGCCTCTCCCAATGATTTCCAAAATGACCGGTTGGAAGCGGCCTGCATCCAGCGTTTCCCTGCGACCTTGCACAGGTCGTCCGACCACCTGGTAGGTGGGTGTCCGACGCTTCGCTTGCCGGTTCGTGGTCGCCATTCCAGAACCTTTCTGCCCCATCGGCCATCGGTTCTACGCGCTATGTGCCCCGCCCACTGCCACTTCAAAGAGCTAATCCGCTGAGCTATGTCGGTAACTTTCGTTCTTCTACGGATCTCCTCATTTCTGATTCGGTCTCGCAGAGAAACACCGAGCATAGCCCTCTCCATTGCTCTTTGAGCGACCTTGAGCCTTCTTATGAGACCCATAGTAAGGGACCACGTTTCTGAACCGTAAGTCATCACTGGTAACACACATTGATTGAAGACTTTTGTCTTTAGGCACTGAGGTATCTTAGACGAAAAGACAGTGCGTAGCTTCCCGAACGCTGCCCAGCCGAGTCTGATTCGCCGAAAGACCTCATCCTTGAAGCTGGAACTGCCTGCCTGGATCAACTGTCCCAGGTAGACATATTGGTCTACAACTTCAAGGGTGGAGTTTCCAACATAGACCGGTAACGGCGCAACATGGACATTTGACAAGACCTTTGTTTTGTCCATATTCATTTTAAGGCCCACTTGCTGTGAAACTCCATTGAGGTCATTGAGCATGGTGCTTAAATCCTCCAGCGATTCCGCCATGACAACGATGTCATCGGCAAATCGAAGGTGAGTGATATACTCCCCATTGACGTTGATGCCAAATCCTTTCCATTCCAGGAGTTTAAAGGCATCTTCCAGAGCAGTGGTGAACAGTTTCGGAGAAATAACGTCTCCCTGTCTCACCCCTCTCTGCAGTGGAATAGCCCTCGTGTTCTGCTCCTGTACTCGGACTGACATAGTGGCATTCTTGTATAAACACTTCAACACTTCGATATACCGGTGGTCAATGCGGCACCGCTGGAGAGACTGAAGCACGGCCCATGTTTCGATCGAATCAAAGGCTTTCTCATAGTCCACAAACGCTAAGCATAATGGCCGGTTATACTCTTTGGTCTTCTGTATAACCTGCCGCAGCGTATGGATGTGGTCTATGGTGCTGTAGCCTTTTCGGAAACCGGCTTGTTCGAGAGGCTGGAAGGCATCAAGCCTGTTCGCGAGACGATTTGTGATCACCCTCGAAAACAGCTTATAGACGTGGCTTAGGAGCGTGATAGGCCTATAGTTCTTCAGTAGGGTATTGTCACCCTTTTTGAAAAACAAGACTACCACGCCCCTATTCCACGCCTCTGGCGTCACGCCCTCGAGCAGGACGGAATTAAAGAGCCTCTGAAGGACTTTCAGTACCGGCGTTCCGCCCGCTTTCAGAAGCTCCGTTGTGATTCCATCCTCGCCCGGTGCCTTGTTGTTTTTTAGCTGTTTGAGGGCAATCCTAATCTCGTACAGGCTGATGTCCGGGATGTCTTCGGTATAGTGTCGGGTTAGCTTGGCTCTAGGGTCTTTAGCCAGGCCTTCGTTGGGTTTGACAACTGAGGTGTAGAGCTGCCCGTAAAACCTCTCGATCTCTCCCAGTACCTCGGTCTTCGTCGACGCCACTTTGCCGTCCTCCATCTTTAGCTTAGATAATCGGCTCTGCCCAATAGACGCCACTCTTGCGAACACTTTGGAGCCTTTGTTCTGCTCAATCGTCTCCTTTATACGCTCGGTATTAACCCTTTCACGCACAAAACTAGTACGCAAATAATTTTGTGGATATGAGTGCTTCGAGTTATTTATTATAGGGTACTTTAAGCTTATATACCATAAAAAATAAAAATATACGAGTGGGTTTTTAGAAATAGCATGGGACACCGCTGTCCCAATATGCGTCAAGGGTCGGCAATCACTGGTTTCAGTGGTATATAATATCTTGGTTTTTCTCACGTTTTATCAAAAAAAAACAACAAATAATTATTAAAAATAACATTTATTTAACATAATATTCAAATATGGTAATCAGCAAAGCAATTTCTGTTTGTTGTAAAGCATTTCTGTTAGTAGTTCGTTATTGCAAAAGTGCAAATTTCGTTTAAGTTCTTCAAATCTTGATAGAGGCATAACTTTAGCTATATAAGGGACGCCCATGTCGGGTTCAGTAGACCAATAATTTCTCAGTGCGGGCAATACATGATAGCCCATGACAAAGTTCACACCAATAAATGCTGTAATTTCTTAGAGGTCTGTTGTGAAAACAGAACCATTTTGATTAGCATAGCGTATACATTCTGGAATTATCATGTCTTCAATCAAAGTATTTATTTTTGTAACAGACTCAAATACATCTAAAGGTGTAAGAGAGCTTGATTGCTGACAGATATTAATCTTGCCAGATTCATAATCATTATCGGAAAAATTATAGGGCCGATATGTATTCCTTCTCCACTTGAACTCTGGAACTGAGCCAAATTGAACTGATAGTGCATTGTCAAGTTGTGGTGGATCATGGCATGGGACGATGAAGAAGGGCTTGCGGTGCGGTCAGCGTCTGGTCCTGGCGCAGATGTAGATTTTGATAAATCAGCAGGCTCAATAATCACCTGCACCACCACGGCTTGCATATCTTGTAGTAAAAAAGACTGGTCTTCTTTATCCAAAATTAGCGCATCTTCATCGTCACTATTGTCCGCCATTAGGTACTCCTCGACATCTGCGTCGGTCAAACGAAACAGCCGTGTACCTCTACGTGCCTAAAACAAAACATATATAAATATTGAAAAATAATGATAAACACACGACAAACCTAATAATATGTATGAACGTAGTTTCCGACCTTTCACGCATATTGGGACGCCGATGTCCCATGCAATAATTTTTATATTTTAGTTATATAAATATTAATATTCATAATAAATAATTTTATAATCACTAATATTACTTACCATTCTTACTTAGTTTCACACAAATAATCCCAACAAGTTAATAAATATATTTCAAATTCACTTGGGAAAATTGTTTACAGGAGCGCGCCAAAACGACCAGAAAGAATGTAGACATTTTCTTATTTTTTTCGCGCGCAATGCTACCAACCGTATGCAAAAATAAAGATTCATTCGGAAATAATACTTTAATGTGGCCAGTGATTAAATATTATTATCTGTATCGGCATAATTACAAATTTTATTTAGGGGACACCGGTGTCCCATTTACGTCAAAGGGTTAAAGGAGCGAATGTCGTGCCGCAGAGACTTCTGGATTCGTCTATTGAGCCGCCGATGTGCGTCAGCATCTTCGGAGGTCTGTAGCGCCATGGATCGCCGCTCAGCCATCATTTCTAGGGTCTGAGAAGAGATTTTTTGAGGTTTTTGTTTGGGACGGGACTTAAAAATCTTAGATCCCATCGCCTGGACAGCTTCTACGAACCCGTTGTTTAACTCGTCCACAGAGACGCAATCGTCTAGGCATTCGAAACGATTGGAGAGTTCAAGCCGGAAGATTTCGTGGTTTTGGATATGGGCCCGAGATGATCGGAGCGTAGACTTCATCAGTCGGCTCCTCTCACGCTTGAGATCTATATTCAAGATGCCTCTCACTATTCGGTGATCGCTGCCGATTTTTATCTTGCTGATCACTGAGACATCATTGAATATCTCTCTTCTGGTCGACATGATGAAGTCTATCTCCTGTTTCACTGGAGCTTGGCCCTTTCTAGTAGGACCCATCCAGGTCCATTTTCTTTGAGGTGGCTTTTTGAAGAAAGAGTTCATCGCAAAGAGTTCCTCTTTCTCCAAAAAGTCAGCCAGCATATGGCCCCTCTCATTTCGTTCCCCATATCCAAATTGCCCCACCCTAAACTCCCCGTCACTCCGTTTGCCCAGTCTTGCGTTAAAGTCCCCCATAACCACCGTAAAATAGGTCTTGGAAGCGTGTATGGCCCTACTGATGTCCTCATACACCACTTCCACCTCTTCATCTGAGTATTCCCCGGTCGGCATGTATACCTGTATGACCTTCAGCGAGTATCTTTTGGATACTCTGAGTATAAGGTATATCACCCTGCTGGAAATACTTTCGATGGTTACGACGTTGTTTACGAGGGACCTGTGGACGAGAAACCCGACACCATGCTGTGACTTTTTTATGTCACCTTCCCGGTGATAGAGTAGGTTACCAGACTTAAGGGTTGTCGTTCCCTCTCCCTCTCTTCGGACTTCAGACAACCCTACTACGTCCCATCGTAACCTACTCATTTCCTCTTCCACTTCCTCGACTTTTTCGTCAAGCCTCATCGTGCGGATGTTGTGTGTTACCAGGGCCAGTCGTCGTCGGGGGTGGTAGCCGGGTCGTATCCGGGGATTCTTAGCACCCCCTGCCCCGCCGTTACCGTGACCGCTACCGGAGCCAGGAATAGCGGGGCTGCCGGAGATTGGGGGCCTGGTCTTTTTGTTTCTTTTCATTGGAAGGTTTTGCCATACTCGCCACGCTTGGCAGGCGGGTTGGCGAGCGCAGTTATTTTGGCCTATTGTGATTTCAACGCTGCTGCCCATCGAAAGCATTTGAAGCAGGGGAAGGATAGGAGTTTGGTGGATTTGGGAAAGGAATAAAGGTCTTTAGGATACTACTCACCCGGATGGCTTGGGGATGAGTGAGTAGTAGCTCGGGGAGCCGGGCGCGCGTACCCGTAGCCATATCTACAACCGCCGGACAGGCAATTAAGAATGACACCCCCTGTCTGGTGTAATTATAGTTAATAGATGTATTTTTCAAATATTTAAGTAATTCTAATGGTGGTTTTAAGTTCCCAAAACTATCAAAATATTCAGAATAATTATTAAGCTTCACGTAGGCTACCCAGTGAGTTCCAGGGTTGTTACAACTATCTAGGTTGAGTATTGCACACTCTATATTTCTTGGTTTTGTTGGCAAGGTATCTCTCATAAACACACCGCGAAAATAGGGTACATCTTTGGCATACTCTATTAAATCTAAATTAGTCAGTGCTCGCTTAGGTAGCCTTTTCATTAGTTTTTTGGATTTTTCAGATATAACCCCGCTCCTTTTTTATTCTGCTTGATGTATAATCCTTTTCCAAGAGCAACCGCTTCCATCATTTTATTGTGTCGTTCAGACTCTTGAAGATTCTGTTTTGCTACTTTGTAATCGTTCACAGCTTTTGCTATACCTGCAGCCCCGCCTGCTAGTGAACCGAGAGCTGATAGCCCAGCGAAGATTGGAATCAAAGGCAAAATTCCCCCACACTTAGGAATGGGAATATAGCGTGGCAAGTGCATACCACTTTTGTTCGTAAATATTTTCTTTGCAGCTGCATAAGCATATTTAATAGCAGTGTTTTTGTCTTGACATTTTAATTTTTTTAATCGCGATTGTATATTTTTAACAATTTTCATAAATGATCGCGCTCCTGCGCCTGTTTTTAGTTTCGCTTTCATTGCATTTTTTACAATCCAAGAAGCAACTTTTTCTCTTCTTCCAGCTTTTTTGGATTTTAATCTTTGATTAGCCATTTTTAAAAGTTCTAAATCGGCTTTATGTCGAACGTTTATATCACTGTTATTATAAGCAATATCGTGATGCATACACGCTTCGTCTAACTGATTAATACCTCGATCACCTCTTAATAACCTTTTTTGTAATTTTGTTCCTGGACCGCAGAACTGATATCCTGGTAAATGGAGCTCAAACGGTAACTTATCAATTAAATTGTTAATAATACCACTGCCTTCCTTCATTGATGAGCACAAACTGATATCAAACACTCTAATACTTGACTTATATTACTGCAAAAGTGCACTTTTGTCAACCCAACTGTTTTCAACATCACTTAACCCTAACCATTTTACAAACAATTTTGTTCCTTTTCTTTTTATAACTTTTTCAATGAGATAAAGATCCGGCAACTTAGTCTTCTGTAACTCATATCCGTAAAATGTTCCTAAAATTAGTTGCTTATGTCTGTCTTCTATTTGATAAGTAGGCGGTTTCGTACAGTTAACTTTTTTCACAGTAAATATTTCCGTTGACCAGTTAGGAGTATAACCTTTACTGAAATCTCCTTTATATTTACTAATTCGAACATGATCATCAGGATGAAATAGGGGTTTTGTAATAACTTGTTTTTGAGTTTTATTTATATTAACCTTAACCAAAGTTTGATTAAATTGATTTACATCTATTGGTTTAAACTTTGTTATTCTATGAGTAGTGCTGTTATAACGTTGAACAACGGACTTCAAATTATTACCTAACCATTGGTACCGCCCGTAAAGAGTAAATAATTTGTAAAGGTGACATTTTAATGTTTTGATTACTCGTTCAACCATTGATGCTTTTTTTTACAGAATAAGTAGAATAATGGTTTATTTTATATTTGTTCATTAATCTTTGGAATGTTTCATTGTAAAACTCTTTACCTAAATCTGTTTGCAAATTGTTAGGTTTTCGGGATGACTCAGTCAATATATGCTGCATAGCATTCATAACAAAGTCTTTCGTTTTTGCTTTTATGGGGTTTACCCAGACGTATTTCGATAAAGCATCAATAACAACCAATATATATTTGTATCCTTTATTAAACTGTGCATATTTTGTAAATCTATAAGATCAGCTTGCCATAAATCATCTATCCCTTTTATGATCGTACAACGTCGTGGGAAATTTCTTCTCGCTGGTTTATGGAGCTCGTCAACTATGTTTTGTTTACTCATTTTTTATTTAACTTTGCTAGTATTGAATCTATATCAGCTTTTGTATAATAATCAGTTCTTATTTTAGATATAAAAGCTTTTTCCAAGCCATTAAGGAAATTTTTTACATTAGTGTTGATTTGTTTTAATTCAGCTCTTAAACCTTCAATTTCTTTATCCAAGTAAGCTTTGTTGACAGCGTCGTTGTCTTCCTCTGGATGCAACAATCCCTTTAACCTTGACAGTTTTAAATTAAAATGTCCTGTTTCCGATTTGGCTAACGTATCGTTTACAGTGTCAATATATTCTGAAAATCTTAAACGCTTATGAACGTGATGACCAAATTTGTCTATATTCATTGCAGTAAGTATATAGAGCGGATATTGTAAGTAGACTGACCAAATCTCTTAATGCATGCTCTTTATATTTCTATCAATAATGCCTGCTTCTTTTAGTTCCTCGATGATTGAAATAATCTCATTATCTAATCCTGTGTTACCTGCATCTCGTGATGCAAATAGTAATTGTAATCTTTCTACTAACTCATTGGGATCATTCCAATAAATCAAATCAGTATTATTATTAAAACTTTTCAAAAGTTTCATTCCTGCCCCCTTTGAAAGACTCTCGGTACTAGTGGTAACACTTCTTGTAAACTTAAAAAGAGGTTTAATGATGTTCATGTATTTGAAACCTTTGTTACTGTTAATAGGCTTCTTTGGATCAAAATTACGTCTATGAGCATTTGTTTCGATAAGCAGCAATTTATAGTACTGTAAATCTTCCTCTGTTATCGTGTCTATATTTGGTGCCTTCCTAAATAGTAATTCTTTTAAACCGGGCGACTTTTTAATAATACGAGTTCCTATTTTCCATGTTTGGTCTCGGTCAAAGATACGTGTGTTGCCTAGCATGAGTTTTCCACGATCGTGTCTAATCCCAAATGGAATATCGGTCATTGCTTCGGATGTCCAAGATAAAGTATGATCTTTAGAGTTTGGTGATGAGCAAAGAGATTTGAAGGACTCATCACTCAAGTTATGTTCAGGGGGTGATAATACAGTAAGCGTTTTGTTAGGGTTATGTTCTAGAGAATTAAAGTTTTCTTCATTGTGTTCAAGGGCATTAGATGGTTCTTCAAAATCTTCTTTAGTAACGTATGATTCCTCACTTTCACTAAACTTATTTCTTTTCAGTAGAGGTGTATATTTATCCTCGTTTTCTCCATTTTTTCTATATTTTTTACTAGACAGTTGATTAAGCGGATCGACTACAGGTTTAAATATAGTTTCTAAAGTCCTATTGTTCGTATTTTTCATATCTCTTATCAAATCAACCTTTCTTTTTACAGCAGCAACCGATTTCACAATTTGTTTTTTTAGATTTTTCTCCTCCATTTTTTTATGATACTTTCTTGTTTAGAATCTCAAATAAAATGAATAGTCATCATCATGACAGCTCCTTATGTATGCTATTCTATAACAATTAATGTATCAAATTTCATTCTGTAACATCCTTTATTTCGTTCACAGTCTTTATTAATTACAACATACCCATACGGTTCATTCCAAACAGTAGAACACATTTTACGAAATTGAAGCCATGGCATATCAGAACCCACGTGTTCATCATAAACATGTTTTAAATTAACATCATCCTGTTTGAATAATACAATGAGGTTTGAATTGTCCCTCACAAGCTGTTTTGGTATTTTGGTATAAGTTTGATTGAGATAAAAAGAGTCAATATTTTTATGCCGCCCCATAGCAAAATAGTCTCGAATATTATTTTGATTTTCGCAGGCAACGTCATCAAATATTATAATGGAGTCTGGAGCAGCTTCATGTGTACTTAACACTTCGGCATTATGACTGTATTTGTAAAACGATACACCTGGTACCATAGTTAATACTTTCTCTAGAAATAAGTATTTCGGTTGATATAAGGATTTTGAATACACGTATAGATTACGAAAACGTAGACCATTTTCATGCAACAATAAGCTTATTACTAAATTGGTCTTTCCACAATTTGATGGACCGCATATGATGCAACGAATTGTATTTGGTAATAAGTTGCCATGTCGTTTAACCTTACTCGTTAGCGTTGTAGGACAAATACATTGTAATTTTAAAGATTCCTTTTGTTTTATAAATTTCATTATTAAACAGTTTATTTGGCTTGACTGACGTCTGTAGCGTGTTTTAACAAAATGAACAATTACAGTATTGCTTTTGTATTTATTATACTGTAAGTTTATTCTGTGTTACGTTAATACTAAGTTGTAGTAAGCTTTAAGTAAATGATGATTATAATCATGTGGAGTTTGAAACAGCGGGCGTGAACTGAAATTCCTGGATATCATTAATAATAATCTTTACTGACACTTTATAGCCGTGTGGTATCCGGCAGAGTAGAATAGGACCACTCCAAGTCTTCCCATGGATGTCGTAGAAGGCGACTTAGGAAATACAAGCTAAACAAAGCTTATAAACATCTAAGAGACCTCTCCAACCCGTCTGGCCAGCGTGGAGAGTGTAGGCCAAGTCCTCTGGCTGCTCTGGCCAAGTATGGCCCTAGTAGTACAGAGAGGGTCGTGCTCCTGTAGTGGAGACTAAAAAGGACCTGATGATGATGACTGACACTTTTTAAACAGAGAGGCGAGTAACATAAACCGCACTATACATATCTATTTTATTGGGGTAAATAAGCACAGATCCATCATTTAGAGCGAATGAGAATGAGCTCTAAATGATGTATCTGTGCTTATTGCCCCAATAATATACTACTGATATAGTCTCCAACTGTTGACGACAGCTAAATCCAGAAAGTGAATAATGACCTTGAGTGTCCACTTTCGCGATTTCAGAAAAGTCCGGTAGTATTTCATTGACTGATCTAACACATCAACACCTCCCATGTAGCGGTTATAATTAGTAACAACTTTTGGGGCATCAACATCAATAAAAAATAAAATAAAAATAAAATAAGTTTATTTCATTAAGAGTTTTTACACTTCGTTGTACAATAAAGATATTGATGTGAAGTAGAGAAGTTTACAACTACTTTACACTTATATTTAACATATCTAAATTAAGTTTACCGTAGCGTGTACATGGTAGTCTTAATATATATGATATTTATTATTCTAAAAGAATTACCAGGAGTTCCCAAACTAAGAAGAGCTTGTAACTTGGGAAACCAGTTTTCGATAAGTTTTAGTTATGTTACAGAATATTTTAAAAGGAATATAAAATAATATTTGTGAAGTATAATATCTAGATATTACAGGGGTTCTTAAACTAAGCATACACTTGTGACTTGAATGTACTTTTTGTTTGGCTTATCATACCTTTTGACTACTTCAATTCGATTCCCACCTGTGCAATTTCAAGCCATGATAACACATTTGGAGTCTCTCCATTTGACTAGGGCAATATTATCATCCAGCGTACGCTGGTCTATATCCCCTCTCTTCATTTGCTTGTCTTCTTTGAAGTGTAATTGTTGACGTTCCGCAATTCGGTTCGTCATTATCGTCCCAGTCCCATGCAAATTAAGATCACCAAGTTTCTTCAGAAGAGGTACAGTCGTAAAGTACCGATCAAAGTAGATACAGCTGCCAGGTGGAATGCTTTGCGCGAGGTGAATCACAATTGCTGGACCTAGTCCCAGAGATCTATCGGCAAAAGCGGGGTTGTGTGTGTGGTAGATCTCAATGTCCACCATTAGGCCTTCACTGTTGGTAGCGACGAAGTTTTTAAGACCTACTGGCCTAGGTTTATTTTTCACTACAACCCTCATCTCACATTTTCCAGTAAATCATTTGCTCATCTACCGAATATCTGGCAGGACTACGCTCAATTTTTCCACATCCTTTCTTGACGGTATCAATTACTGGCTGCACTTTCCAGAGTGGGTTTTTAACGGAAGGAGGCTTGTCGTTATCTACCACATGCAAGGCGTTTCTTACGCAAAACAACCTGTCCCTGGTCATGGCAGCGGCTATCATTTGAAACTGAATTTTTTTTACGCCAGTACCAGGCAATCCTTGGATATTTAAATATTCCCATAAACAGATGCATGCCGTAAATTTTTCGTAGTTCCATAACATTCGCGTTAAGATTTCTTCCGGTCTGTCTCATGTAATATAAATTTGTGCATACAACATATTTTCAAAAAACTCGTCGCTATAATAATCCACAAAATACTCCATAGGCGTTCTTACTTTTGAAATGGATGACCGGGGTAGTCGTGATCCTTGTCCACATATGTAGTTTTTTTCCATATACGCCTACGCATTCTTGCCAGAGTTCGTGATATTCGGCTTGGCTTAGGTTGTTTCTTATCAGAAAGGCCTGTTCTTGATGTAGCGGAGAATGTAACGTCGAAGTAGATGGCCTTTCTGGTGATAGTTAGGCAGCTGATGACTCAAGAAGTGAGGCTTCTTGTTCCAATTCATCGTCGGACATATCCAGGTCAGATATATTGCCATCCTGCAGAAGGTTCCATACCAAATCTTCATCCAGTGGGATTGCTGAGGGGAAAAAAAGCATTAATTTTGTATGTAGGTAGGCCTGCAGGCAAATTTTCTTCACCAACACAATTACGATTAACTTTTTGTAAGACAACGACAACCTTTAATTTTTAGTTAATACACTTAGCCTACAATTAAAGTTTCTAGTAAAAACGTATACATCCAATGTATAAGAAGTTCAAAGAAAAAAAAACACGATACCTATTTCGTGCGTTTCAACAATTCGAACCAGAATCGCACGTTCGTGCGTTACGGTTTTTTTTTAACAGAATTTGTCATCCAATATCGATTTTACTACAAAAAATATGTATTGATTTCAAAAAACACATCGGTATTACTTAAATTAGAAGAAAAACTTGCGAAAAACTAAGTTTAACACAAAAAATAAAAAATTTACTTACCACGCCCTGTCTTAGGGTCAATATACGCTGCCATCTTTGTCACCTGTCGAGGGCCCACTAACATTAAGCGCCAACGAAATGTTTTTGAATAGTTGTAAACGAAACGCACGAACGATACGTATCGGTTTCGCGCAGTGAAACAGATTACGACGCGGTAACGATTTTTTTTAAATTCAAGCGCACATTCGTGTCATTTGGGATCGAAAGGGATACAAGAAACTGTATTATATTTTTTAAGTATAGCGCCATCTGTGGTTTCATTAAAGAACTATTTCAACCCTACGCGTAACCTTTAGTTTCGTGCTATTGTCAAATTTGACAAATGAACCGCCAAAATTCAGTTGAATTTTGTCGCGACAAAATTTTGCTCCCGCGCGTTATAAAATGTAAGTATTTTTTATTT
The DNA here is from genome assembly GCA_947532085.1 of Elegia similella. Taxonomy (NCBI): domain Eukaryota; kingdom Metazoa; phylum Arthropoda; class Insecta; order Lepidoptera; family Pyralidae; genus Elegia; species Elegia similella. Next base: position 3,535,320 of record OX383950.1, on the reverse strand, counting down.
TAAGCATTATTTTATATTTTTTTTAAATGTTTACATACTTATAGGATATGTTTAAACGATTTACTAATTATCATGTTTTAGAACGAAGTTATGATGGTTTAAATTTTGGAGGGTCGCTACCGACCCCGTGGGCATATATGATACTGATTTTACTCGTTTTTCAGGTCTCGCCGAATGTTGTCTACGAACGAAATTGCAAATGTCCTGTCATGAGTGACTCTGTACTGGTATATTGCTGGCTAGCTGAATTCCACCCTTGACAAAAATAAAGTGTATGGAAGTGTACACTCTATAAGAAAAATAAATTAACTAACTTTGGCCAGTGGGAACATTTATTATCGGTGATAAATTAAATACCATAAGGACTTGACCACTCATTTATTAATGGTAACCTTAAATCTAGAGCTGCTAAACTACAGCTTTAACAGTTTACACTATGGTGATTCCCAGCGGCTCAAAGGACTTCATCGGAATGTGGCCGTTTGAGCGTCTGGCCATCACCGTGTAAGTACACACAGCAAACAGGACTGCCCATACACTTGACTCACGAATACTCTCAGGATGTAGGTTCCTTCCTGCTCTTTGTATGCACCTACCGATTAGTTAACAAGTCCTATATGTCACCACTGATTATTTATGTAAACAATCTTTAACGATATGTCTTGGAGAAAATTAACTCAGCGCTAAGGCTTAATGCTGACATGCATTAATAAATATAGACCGACCTCGTCTCCACAATGATACCTGGACCACTCTGCGCAGCCTCAGACAGAGCACGTGTAGCCACGTGGAGTTTCGACGGAGTGCCTCGTAGCCAGGAACCTAATAACTACTTCTTTATGTGCAGCAGACGGAGCATAGCAGCGTCTCACAAATATCTTCCTTATGAAGTTGCAAATACAAAATATTAAATCTCAAAACATGAATCCCAATCCTGTAACAATACAAATTGCTTTCATTAGTACTAGTTATCGAGAACAGATTCTACGTACGCTATCACCTGGAATTTCACTTACCGGCGCAACGCGCTGGAAACCCAAATCCCTCCACCATTTAATGTGACGCCATCTCCTACCCGATCGTCAGGAATTGCTGAAACAAGCGACAAAGTCATGACAAAGGAAACTCAACCAAAATGTTGGCGCACATTCTCCCAAATCATAATTTCTCCAACCAACTTACCAAAAGCACGGAGACAGGTCCTTTCCACAAAACCTCCAATCAGGCGCGCGGCATGCGCCTTCTTAAGTTAAGTTCACAATCGAAATGCATTCTTGAGGTCTGTTCTTTAGACAATCACCAAGAAAATGCTTCCCTGACAGGGAAGCATTTTCAATCTCCTTTTCGGTGTTCCCATGCATGGATGATCTCATCACCCCAGTGGTTGAGGAAATTCTACCATCTCAACCATGACAAAAAACGAAATCGGGTTCACTCCGTGAAGACACCGATTTATTTAAACATGGAAATATCGTACAAACTCATTCCCAGAAAATAACAAGGATCTGGCTCCTCTATTTAAATTATTTAACAAACCAAAACAACACACCTTGTTCCTCCATCTGTCAAAATCTCCCAACATCTTGGGCAAACGTCATATAGCCGCCACACCAGGGCGTGACGTTTTCTGCGAATGTCACAGATGAAACAAAATCATACCAATGACAATTTGGATGAATTGCCATAGACCAAAGGAATAATTGGTTTCCACCAAATCGAATCCTCCAGGAAAAAATCACGACGTGACAGTCCTGGAGGCTCTCACAGACCAGGAAGACGTCCAAGGTATTGATGTTTATATAGATCCACTTTGTGATGGTCAAATATCAGATGGCGACTCAGGAGACGAAGACTGTTGCGACATTGATCGCTTGAATCGTCACCAGCTCTTTGCGCCAGCTGAATTAGTAGTTCACGGATCTCATGATGACCAGCAACTCCATATTGAAATGGAGGTTAATGAACCGGAATCCTCTTCTTCTATTCATGATGAACCTCGACGTAAGTCTACAAGATCTCGACCAGCCGCATCCGTGACCAATGAACACCTCAGTCAGCCGATAATCGATCAAGAGACTCCTTCAACCAGCCAAGGCAACGTTAGTAGCAGTCGAACAGGAGCTCGTCCAGTAGTTTAACCAAGACCAAGACGATGGATCAAGCAAGATTTAAATCTGCCCCAAAATATCTGGATTGAACAACCCCCTCGGACTGTACTAACATTGGACAAGGAAAGTGAACCGCTAGAATTTTTTGAATTGCTTTTCAACGAGGAGGTAATTCGACATCTGGTAAGATATTCTGTTATGTACGCCGTGCAACAAGACCCTACCACTAAGTTTACGCTATCGGGAGATGATGTTTAGTATTCTACTAAATTAAAAAATATATTGCTGTCTCGCTCTCTACCGTTTGTGCTTATCACGACTTCATAGTGTCCGTGCAATTAAATATTATTTTAATATATTTAAACAGTGAAAAATAAAAGTGTCGAACATTATACTGTGTTGTGTAAATCAGTCATCCTCACACACACCCAATTCATAACATAATTTTTGGTCCATCTACGCCTCAAGAAATCAAGAAAGACGCCATTTTCTCATTTGTGACAAAACGCTTCACAATTCGGCTTGTGCGGCGGCGGGAAGAAATCGGCATCGTGCGACACCAGCGCCTACATTTTGTTTCGACTGTTTTACCGACACAGACTGCTTTACCGATGCGCACTCTCTGATTGGTCGGGACTGCACGGAACATAGGAACGAGCAATTTATCTACACCAATCGCTACACCGACTCGGCTGGGCAGCGTTCGGGAAGCTCCGCCATGTCTTCTCGTCCAAAATACCTCAGTGCCTGAAGACGAAAGTCTATAATCAATGTGTGTTACCAGTGATGACTTACGGGTCCGTAACGTGGTCCCTTACTATGGGCCTCATAAGAAAGCTTAAGGTCGCTCAAAGAGCTATGGAGAGGGCTATGCTCGGTGTTTCTCTGCGAGATCGAATCAGAAATGAGGAGATCCGTAGAAGAACAAAGGTCACCGACATAGCTCTTTGAAGTGGCAGTGGGCGGGGCACATAGCGCGCAGGACTGATGGCCGATGGGGCAGAAAGGTTCTCGAATGGCGACCACGTACCGGCAAGCGCAGGGTCGGACACCCACCGACCAGATGGTCGGACGACCTGACTAAGGTCGCAGGGAGACGCTGGATGCAGGCCGCTTCCAACCGGTCGTATTGGATCCTTGGGGGAGGCCTATGTCCAGCAGTGGACTTCTTGCGGCTGATATGATGATGATGATGATGAATCGCTTACGATTACATCACGGCAGCGTATAAGCGAACCAATAGCAATGTATCGATTCCCTGTCCTGGTCGATTATCGTAAAACACACAAAAATCCTTCAAGATGGACGGCAAAGAAATGGACGTGCTCCGAAATCAACGGGGTTCAATAAAAGGCAAATTAACAAGAATATTCAATTTTGTCAACTCTTTCGATGCCGCTACCAATACGCTCCAAGACGTACACGTCCGACAAACCGAATTGGAAAAAATACTCCAACGATTTGAAGACCTCCAACTTAAGATCGAACTTTTTGACATCGCTTCGCCAGAACGCCAAGTCGTACACAACACTGAAAAAGATCAATTCGAGGAGAAATATTTCCAGTGTAAATCGAAAATGGAGACGCTACTTGGTGTCCAGTCCGCAGCAAATAGTGCGTCCAACGATTCAACGTTTCGCGATTGCTCATAATGGCGGAAACCGCGAGTCAGGCTGCCTAAATTGGAACTTCCCAAGTTCGACGGCGACATACGGCAATACCCAGCCTTCAAGAATATTTTCTATGCAACTGTCGATCGATAGTACTGATTTACCCGCGGTGCAGAAGCTACAGTACCTTAAACCCGCGCTCACTGGGGATGCTGCCGGTCTCATCGCCTCGCTTTTGATAACAAGTGAAAATTACCCAAAGGCTTTGGACATATTATCAAAGAGGTATGAAAATAAAACAATAATCGTTAATTTTCATTTGAAAGCAATAGTGAACCATAGTGTGATTTCTAAAAATAACCTTAAAGACTATTTAGTAATATTGCAACTAAGTTTAGATTCATTGAAAGCCATTAACTTGCCCGTTGACAGCTGGGATACATTGCTAGTGTTTTTAATATGTCAATTATTAGACAATTCATTGAGAGCTGCATGGGAGATTAACAGAAAAGAAAACACAATTGCCACCATAACTGAATTGCTTGAATTCTTGAATCTACGTAGAACTGCATTTGAGTTATTAAATGATAAGCCAACTTGTGATAAACACAATGTCAAATCTGTTCATCTTTCCTCAGCTCAACAAAATATTACTTGCATCTTATGTCAAAGCAATCATACCTTACACAAATGCCCTAATTACCTAGAAATGACTGTTCCTAATCGCATTCAGTTTGTCAAATCTAAGTCATTGTGTTTCAACTGCTTACAGCCATATCTAGCTAAACATAAGTGCTCTAAATATAGATGTCACTCTTGTCGTGGCAGACATCACTCAAGTATACATATGGACAAATCACAGCAGGTTAGTAATAGCAACAATGTGTCGAGTGAAAAGCCTCAAGCGCTTAAGCCTACCTTAACAGTGTCACATCCCATTCAAAGTACTAACTCTCAACAAGATTGTACACAATCACAGCATGACAGTTTGTCATATCCTCTTAACAGTCCTTCCACAGTGCTAGTATCCAATAATAACCGAAATCAAATATTGCTTTCCACAGCCATCGTCAAAATACAAGACACATCGGGACGGTGGGTGAATGCTCGCACGCTCCTGGATGTTGGAAGTGAAGTGAACATAGTTACCCACAGACTTGCCTCGCAGTTGCAGCTTAAGCTTACACACAATGCATGCCTCATTCAAGCTGTTGGTTACAGCCACATGTAAGTGTAAATACAAATATTTCCTCTCGCTATAAGCCCTACAATGTTAACCTTTCATTAATGGTAATGGACAATATAACAGTGCCCTTACCACACATACATACCTACACATACATGGCCTATACCAGCCAAACAAGCACAACAACTCGCTGATCCTACATTCTATATACTCAGCACAATAGACCTACTCATAGGTGCTGAATTATTCTATTCTATTATACACACTGAACGCATTAAGCTTGGTTCTCAACTACCATACCTTATTGACACTGCCTTTGGTTGGGTTGTTTCTGGCCCAATTATAAGCTCTTATAGCCCGCACTCCTCACATAGTGCACGGCATGTAAGCATGTATGTTTCTACCTTGTCAACAGACAAGTTATTGCAATCCTTCTGGGAGCTGGAGGAGGTGTTACCTACAAAACAACAGCTGTATTCATCAGCTGACAAATATTGTGAGGATTTATTTCAGTCTACTACAATTCAAGATACATCAGGGCGCTATATAGTCAACTTACCATTACAAATGGACAGAGTTCCAGAACTTTGCAACTCATTCAACATTGCTTACAAATGTCTACTACAGTTAGAATCTAGATTTACTAAAAATCCTAATTTACAAAAGCAATAAACCGACTTTATACATGAGTTTTTAAAACTAGGTCATGTTCAATATGTTAAAAATTTCACACCTCTAGATAAAAATGCCTACTATTTGCCACACTTTGCAGTCATAAGGCCAGAAGCTCAGTCAACGAAACTCCGTACATTATTCAATTGCAGTGCTAAGTCTTCAACAGGAGTAGCGTTCAATGACCTACTATATGTAGGGCCAAACATATTTAATTATTCTTAGATTTAGATTTTATAAATATGCATTTTCTTGTGACATAGTAAAGATGTTTCGTCAAATATTTATAAATCCTGATCAATATCCTTTCAGAGAATATTGTGGAGAGATTCTAAGTCTGACCCGATCCAATGCATTGAATTACGCACAGTCACATATGGCACCAAGTGCGCACCTTATTTAGCATGTCGTACTATACAAGACTTAGCAGAGAAACACTCTGACACCTACAAATTAGCCGCAGAGTGCATAAAACATAGCAGTTACATTGATGATTTTATATGCGGCCACAAGTCAAAAAATTCATGCTACCAGTTGTGTACAGAGCTTATGGAACTACTAGCTAAGGCTGGATTCCAATTACACAAATGGACTTTCAGCCATCCAGACCTATATTCACATATTTTAGATTCAAATCCAGCACAAATAAATATTTCCCACACTGCATGTATAAACATCAATTCTGAAAATAATTCTTATGATTTCACTCCATCTAACTTGGTCAAAATTTTAGGCCTTAAGTGGGTACATTCTAAAAAAAGATAGGCTGGCAACACTGGAGCTCACTTGTCAAATTCATAGCTCCGTATTTAATAATGTAAAATTAAATTGTAGAAAAGGCCAATCGTTGTAAAAATACATTTATTATATAATATTGGCATACTTTAAGTGTTGTTAGGTACTTGTGTGTTAAAAAAAAGTGTATTTTTTGTGAAAATAGTGTTTTAAGTTTGACGTTTGGTGGGTTACCGGTACCGAAGTTTACATCGGTTTTAAAGGTAAGAAAGGTGCTATTTACACATCTTTCCTCTATATAGCTCGTCACAACGTCATTAAAGTGCTATTTTTGTACTCTTTTACACCTAACAAACACAAAATTCGCTCCAAAATTTTGAATTATTGATCAAGTAGGTAGTATAAGGTTAAGTTACTTAGTTGGTTTTCTAGCTTGATTATACTTAAATAACTTCGTTTTCATCCCTAATTAATCTAAATATTTTTAAATAATGTCGACTACAACCCGCGCCGTCACAGTTCGTCAATTGGAGATGCAGCTGAAGGAGGCCCTACTACAACTTAAAGCAGAGAAGGCTGATGTTCAGAAATTATTATTGGAAAGGGATGAAAACGATCGGGAATACGAATCAATGCGTATAAAATCATTACTCTTGAACAAAAACTGTCAGAGAGTCTTATAACTTGTGACGATTTAAATGAAAAGCTTAACCAACTAACGTTAGAAGTAAATTCTTTCCGCCAATGTGGTGATAAATTTGAGCAAATGCCTAGACGTAACACCGAACTAGAAAAAGAGCTGGGAGAGGCATATAGGCAAATTAGTGGATACGAGCAAGATGCCCAATCGCGTCAGTCAGCAGAGGTGTCTAACATCTTTGACGAGCTCATTGATATTGCCCCTGTGCCTCTCTCAACTAACACAACCAATTCTCCTGTAAATTCTTCAGTGGTTGATCTCAACAGTAACATGTCTTCATATAATATTAGTGTAGCATTAAAAAAAACCCAGTACAAGTCATAATAAGATTAAAAAACATAGAAAGTTGATGATACTAAATTATTTACCAAGTGTGACCTAGCTCGAAAGCAAAATACTGAACACATGTTGGCAGTGGACACGTTGATTGAAGACGGATAAGCTAATCAAGCGGTTCTTGATTCTTTACTTAAGCAATGTATCTGTGGGCAGTCGAACAGTTCCACCATCAACGAGTCCTTGCCAGTGCTCTCTCCTTGTGACAGTATTTTGCATGAAACAGTGTCTGGTTGTGTCGACATAGATGGCCCCCCAATGTAACACAATAGTTTTTTCTGACAATGTAGGTCGCGGTATGGGTTCATTGTTTATTAAATATTTAGAGAACTCTTGTGTGAATTACTGTTTACCCAATGCAACCTTTACCCAAATAATTGATAGAATCAAAACTACTCCCTTGAATAGTAATTCAACTGTTGTATTACTTTTAGGAAATAGTTATAAGTTAACTAAAAAATATATTATAAGTGGTATAGACGGCCTAAAAAATATAGATGTTTACAAAATAATAATTTGTGCCTTCCCATATATAAGTTGCCATCCTCCATCTCGAAATAATAACATTCATTATCTTAATAAATTAATGCATACATTGACATGTCGTCATAGCAATAAATTTGTTTTTTTTTTGACACTAATAATTTTATTAGTGAATGTTATTTGACAAAAGATAATATTTATCTTTCAAAGTATTTTAGACATAAGATTGCTACATTAGTAGCTTATACTATTAATTTTTGGACGAGTTTACATTGTAAACAAGACATTAGTACTAAGATGCCTACAGATTTGCCAATACCTTCTAATGGTAATTCTGTAGACTTAATAGATTTAAACTAAATAAAAAGACAATGGGAAAACCTAATGAAATCAGAATTGTGCACCAAAATTTGTAAGGTCTTCCCGGCAAAGAATTAATTTTAGAATTGTTTTTGGAAGAATTAAATTTGGATGTTCTATGTTTGACTGAACATTGGCTTAAAGAGAGTGAGATGATGTTCAGCCTAAACAATTATGAAATTGTAAGCTGCTTTAACAGAAAGTCTGCAGATAGAGGTGGTTCGATGATTTTTACAAAAAATGGTCTCCGTGGCAAAGAACGGAATGACATCGTCAGGCTATCTGTTGAGCGGTGTGCTGAGGTAGCCTGTGCTGAGCTGGAAAATCATATTATAATTTCCGTATACAGTCCGCCCAAAAGTGATTTTAGAGGTTTTGTCAAAATAATGGATCAGGTTCTAAAATTAGCATCAAATAGTAGAAAAAGTTTAATTGTTTGCGGTGACTTTAATCTAGACATATTAGTACCAACTGCTAAAAGTACTCAATTCTTAAATCTATTCAAGAGTTATAATTTAGTCAATGTTTTTTGCGAACCAACTCGGATCACTGCCTCATCTGCAACTTGTCTTGATAATTTCTTTTGTGAAAATAAATATCTTAATAAATTTATTACTACCAAACTGCCTTCGGACCATACTGGTCAATTCACATCTTTTGCAAAAGAAATTAAGGAACCAATTAGTCAAGATTTTTTTTTTTTTGTAGGCCTATTACTTCTAAAAGCATATGTAAACTTAAAACCAGTTTAGGAAATAAAATAAGTTCAGTTCTGTACAAAGGGAATAACCCGGATGACCACTACAATACATTATTCAAAACAGTTTTTACGGAATATACAAAATCTCTGAAACAAAAACAAGTTAATGTCCGTAATAAGTTACAATTTAGTCAATGGGCTACTACGGGCATTTATATAAGCAGAGAAAAGCTTTTTGATCTTTATGCCCAAAAGCAATATAATTTTAATAGTAATTTTACTGAATATGTTAGAAATTATTCTAAAACGTTTAAAAAAGTTTGTAAACTGGCTAAATCTTTTTATATTATTAGGAAAATAAATGAGGCTCCCAATAAAATAAAAGAAACCTGGAATGTAATTAATAAAGAAACTGGTAAAATTAAATCTAAAAACCACATTAGTCAAATTAAATGCGGCAATAAAATTAATACCTCAACTAAAGAAATAGTACAAGTTTTTGAGGACTTTTTACCAACATCCCCTTAGACCTTACTTCTAATATAAATTCTTCTAAATATAAAGCTGAAGACCTACTTAGAAATAATGTTCCTCCTTGTAGTGCTAAATTTAAATTTTACCATATTTGCCCCAGTGATATAGTCGATGCATTCAAAGAGCTAAATCTTAAAAAATCTGAAGATCACTGGGGAATGTCTGTCAGTATTGTGAGCCATATTATAAGTATTATTGCTGCTGAGTTAGTTTTTATATTTAATGAATGCGTTAATGAAGGTATATTTCCTGATTTAATGAAATGCAGTAAATTATTACCCTTGTTTAAGAAAGGAGAAAAGTCAGACCCTAGTTATTATAGACCTATTTCCATTTTGCCGGTATTGAGCAAGGTGTTTGAAAAGATAATGCTTAAACAAATGCAGCTTTACTACCCTTTATAGGTCATAAGCAAAATTTCTATGGCGGCTGTAACCACATCACATGTCTTACCTTAAGGTCAATTTTGTTTGAAGTATGGCCATTAGAACATTTTTTTTTTATATTTTTTGATTAGTCTCTGAACGAGCGTAATGCCCAAACGTAACCACAGGACTGAAGTTCGTACTTTGTATAGTATGTTTAATGTTTTATACGATAATAATACTACTGAAGCTAGAGGTTTTTGGGTAAAGATGTTATTACCCTGCAAAGTCGGATATTTTTTCAGAGACAATTTTGGTCATAAAAATATTTATGTGTAGTATGGGGAAAACATACTCATACCTAGTTTTATACCATACTACGATTATTTTTGTTTGTTTTAGATGTCTAGATAAACTATACTGGATTTGGATGCAATGGATGAAGAAGAGTTCGAAGCCATGATGATGGGAATCGACGATAGTCAGGCTGAAGATTCCGATATTGGTGGTGACTCAGACCCTGAGGACCTTCTTCCTCAGGGTACATTTATGCCTTGTAGCCGAACACAAAAACTCGACCAAAACCTAGAAAAAGAGTTGAATCTCAACGTGCAGACTTCTAGAGTTTCTTTGTCTCCTACTCCTCTCCCACGAGAAGAATCTCCTGCTGCTTCATCTTCCTCTGCTCATTTGCAGCGTGATGGCAGTATACAATTGATTAATCCAGTACTTCGTGTCAGGGGAAGAGGAAATTACAGAGGAAGATCCCTTGGAAGAGGTAGAGCAGCAGTTCAGCAAGCGGTAACAGGTTCTGACGAATCAGATGACCAGAATGTGTCTGTGAATAGACACGAATTTGATGAGCCGAGAGAAATAGACGAGTTTCATAATAGTCCACTTCAGGGTAATTCTCCTATTCCGATTTCACCAGCACCCTCATCTCCTGGTTTGTCATCGTTTCGTCCTGGTCGTGGTGTTCGCACCAGATAAGGTTCCAGAGTGAGGGGTAGAGGAAGACGTATGACTAGAGAGGATTCTAGTCCTTATAAATTTCGCAAATCTTTTCGACAACCGACAGAATTTAAAAATTTGAAATTTAATTCTCATCTGGAATAAATGTTGAGGTAGACGTGTCATCGCCGATGCAAATATTTTTTTTGTTCTTTACACAGCAGGTCTTCGAATTAATTGAGGAACAAAGCAATTTGTATTCCAGACAACAACTAAATCTTGACATTTTAGATTTACGAGCATTCATTGGTATGTTGATTATCATGGGTTTCCACGTACTGCCTTCTATTCGCCATTATTGGTCTAAGGATCCAAATTTTCACTGTTCACGTGTATCGGAAATAATGCCATTGAAACGATTCCTGAAAATACTAAGATACCTCCACCTAAATGACAATTCTACAATGAAACCACGAGATGACCCTCAGTTTGACAGACTGCACAAAGTTAGACCGCTCTTGAATATGCTCGCAGAAAATTACAAAAAAGTTTATAGCCCATCTAGATTCCTCAGTGTGGACGAAAGCATGATTCCTTTCAAAGGACGATCAATGCTAAAACAATACATGTCCCTCAAGCCGATAAAAAGAGGGTTTAAAGTGTGGGTTTTATGTAATATATGAGGGCAAGAAGGAAGGCTCGACTTCAGAAGTTGGGTTAGGCGAAGCAGTAGTTCTTAATCTTACACAAGCGTTTGCTGGACTGGGATTTTGTGTTTACTTCGATCGGTTTTTAATTCGATTTGTTTACTCACTGTGGATGATTTTTTTTACTATCTTCTATACTCTGCCATCGTTAATTCTTATATAATATACAGAGAAGTCGCTAAAGATGTTGTCCCTCGTTCTCAAAGGCTTACACATTTGTCTTTTCGGAGTAAGCTAGCTGATGAACTAATTGACAAATATACGAAAAGAATACGACAACCCGGAATTGTTAACACGCCTAAGTTCGTTACTGATAAGCTTCACTTTCCTATAAAAACTACTTGCAGACGTTGTGCTTATTGCAGCACTAGGGCTAAACCCATACGCAGTAGGGTAGGATGCGATATTTGCAAAGTAAGTCTATGTATCGGATGCTTCAAAGACTACCATTATAATGTACGTACCGTCACCAGACACCGACGAGGAAGAAATGGGATCCACTACCTCCGTGACTACTCATCACCAGGGTCCTGCGACCGACCTGGCTCTCCCCTCCAAAAGGGCGGCACGTGCCGCCGCACGAGCGGTGCGTCGAGAGCAGTTAGTTCGGGACCCTCCGCCGCGCGTCTCGCACTCGCCTTGAAAATGGGCTCCTGACGAGTCCGAAACTATAGTCGGCAATCCCGACGAAATAGCACGTGAGTGACCCGTTTTTAGTACATAATACCATTATAATGACTGCCAAAAAAAGAGTTCATACTAGACTAAGGTGTGTTTTTTTGGGGAAGAAAGATTTATATTTGTTTCATTTTTGAGATTTTCTAAAGTTTGTTGATTTTGCATGTTACTTTATTAAGCTTAAATAGTCTGTATGACTTAGTTTTAGACATTTATTCATAGGCATTTAAGTATGAAAATATGAGACTGAAAAGTAATTCCACCGGAATGAAAAACTCAAGACTGCCTAATGCAAAAGTTCTTTGTTGATTTTGCATGTGATACTACTCTTGTAAAATTAATAAACATTTATTTTATTATTGTAAAACTAATAAACATTTAAAAACTATACCCATGCTTACTAAAAAATACTTAACTTATTCCTTAGATGGTCATAGACACATATGTAACCACTTGTCTTATTCCCTTAACGGTCACGGTTACATACGTAACCACGGCCTACAGACAAAACCGGAAAACACAAGTAGTAAATTTTCCATGTTTTAAGATCCATTTAAGGTCCTTAACAAAAGCCAAAGTAAAAAATTTCAAAATCACACAAAAAAATTTCTGCCCGTTAAAGGGTTAAGAACCACAACATTTTCCATAGCCAACAATTTGGCTTTACTGGCGGAAAGTCGACCACCGATGCGGGAGTAGCCCTAATTACTCATATCTATAACGCATGGGAGAATTCACAGGATGCCATTTGTGCATTTTGTGATCTCTCAAAAGCATTTGATTGCGTTGATCATCAGACACTTTTGCTCAAGCTCCGGCAATACGGGTTTGAAAATAAGTCCATTGAATTGATAGAATCTTATTTAAAAAATAGGCTTCAGACAGTCGAAATAAATTACACAAAGTCTAAAGGAACTAACTTAAAAATAGGTGTGCCCCAAGGATCCATTTTAGGCCCATTCCTTTTCTTAGTTTATGTCAACGACCTGCCTTATATGGTTGAAAAACAAGCGGGAATAGTGTTATTTGCGGATGATACGTTTCTAATATTCAAGTTGGACCGCGCTAGCGAAGACGTTCAAGCTACAAATAACACTCTATCTGCCATCTCAAATTGGTTCTCAGTCAACAATCTCTTGATGAATGCGCAAAAAACCCAATGCATTCGATTTACAGTCCTCAATATGAGGCAGTCCAACGTTGACATACTAGTTGAAGGTAAAATACTAGACTTTGTAAATGATACCACCTTCTTAGGAATCACAATAGACTCTAAATTGCGACGGGGCGCTCATGTATCAAAACTTTCCAATAGACTTAGTTCCGCAGCATATGCTGTTAGAAGGATTAGACAATTAACAGATGTGGCAACTGCTAGGCTTGTATATTTTAGCTATTTTCATAGTTTAATGTCATATGGATTACTTCTCTGGGGAAATGCAACCGACATTCAAACTATTTTTATATTACAAAAAAGGGCAATCCGTGCCATCTACGGCTTGAACTCGAGGGATTCGCTCAGAGATTTGTCCAAAGACACAAATATTTTAACAGTAGCCTCACAGTATATACTCGAGAACATAATGCAGGTAAGATGGATGGATGGAGTAAGGAAAAATATTTCGTCATTCAATAAAAAATGTGATGTAAGAGATAGACCCTTGCGTAACGATCATAAACTATTTCTACCGCGGTATCGGCTTAGCAGAGTTAGTGATTCGTTCATGGGGAACTGTATACGTTATTATAACAAATTATCAAAACCAATCCTAGATATGCCTGATAGAAAATTCAAAGGTTATGTAAAACAGTTACTTTGTAAAAAGGCTTATTATCGTACTTAAGATTTCCTGAATGACAATAATATTGGGCTTGAGCTTGGCGCAGACACCTCGTACATTCGGTACAAATTATTTTTAAAGATGACATTTATAAAATTTCAATATTTTTTCATATTTTTTTATATTCATATATTATTTTCTTAAACATCATTTTTTAAAATTCTATTTACAATGACTTTAAAAAGGACAATGTATACTCAGTCCACATACCTAGTTTTTAAGATAAACTGAAATTGTAAGTTGACGTCGATTGGAGAAAATGCGCTGTGCAGTTTGTTGCCGCTTCTTCTGCACTCCGCTTTAGAAGCGGCATTAAACTTAGCCATAAATAAATTACTGACGTCAACAATTCTCAGTTGAAAATATATGACAATTAATAAGTGTCCAAATGACCTATGTTAAATAAACGATTTTGAATTTTGACTTACTGCAGGTTTCCGTACCTGATCATAGCAACATTCCTTGTACTAAAAGGAATGTACTTTCACAAATAGCAGGGATTTTCGATCCTATAGGTTTGTTAGCACCTACTACTATTATTGCAAAATTAATAATGCAAGATATTTGGAAACAGTATGGCCCTAGTAGTACAGAGAGGGTCGTGCTCCTGTAGTGGAGACTAAAAAGGACCTGATGATGATGATGATGATGATTTGGAAACAGAATACCGATTGGGATTCTCCTATTTCTCAGGACTTGGAAGCTAAATGGCTCAAGTATATACGGACAATATATATACGGACAAATCACACAGATTGAGCTAGCCCCAAAGTAAGTTCGAGACTTGTGTTATGGGATACTAACTCAACGATACCATATTTTATAACAAATACATATATAGATAAGTCTAAAGTGGCTCCTATCAAGAAACAGCAGTCCATTCCCCGGATGGAATTATGCACTGCACTTCTTTTAGCAGAGCTATGCCACAAATTTATTGGTACAACTAAAAATATAACTAATATTAATCAAATATATCTTTTTACCGATTAATTGATAGTGTTTAGTTGGATTAAATATACAAACACAAACATGACACATATGTTACACATAGACTCACACAAATTGTGAATACTACCTCAGCTGATGATTGGTATTATATAAACACCAAACTAAATCCAGCTGATTTGATATCACGAGGTGTTATACCTGTCGTTCTACAGACATGCTCATTGTGGTGGCAAGGTCCAACATGGTTGACTCTTGCTCAATCACAGTGGCCCTTAGGTACACCTCAGGATTTAGAGCTATGTAAGCCATCCCAACTACTACATACTCAAAACAAAGTAGCTAATATTTGCACAGATACACCTACAAAACACAATGAATTTTTCTATGCTATTTTCTGTAAATATTCAAACTTCACAAAATTGACAAGATCTATAGCATACTTATTTAGAAAAAGTAAATGATGATAATGCCTCTGAAATTGCTACACTAGTTTTAACGGACATTCTAGAACTTGTTTAGGATCAAGTCAAAACAATTAACCGCTGGCGTACTCCTAATCCAAAAAGTTGGAAAAAAATATAGCAAAAAAGCGACGTGCGGATGGGTTACCTTATAGCACATCAAACAAGAAAAGAGCTCCCAAAGTTCCTAAAGTAGTTAACTGTAATAAATGCACATTTAAATGTACAGATATATTTACAGATAAATGTCGTGAAAAAATTTGCAGGATGTACTGGACTTAGATTATGTAGGCAAAAAAAGTTTTCTACTGTCTTGTCTTATAATTCAACCACTGAAAAGAGTCGCGGTTAACAGAAAACGCGCTGTTAGACAGTTTAGCACAAAATGTTTTCTTAATTTAGGCGTTGAAAAAAACAAGTCTGCCAAAATTTTTTTTGCTCTACCTTAGCAATTACATATTCTGTATTGAATGATGCAATTAAACACAGAGATGAACTTGGATTTTACGCCGGTGCAGATAAACGCGGACATTGTGTACCACCGAACAAAACTCCTACAGAAGGTCCAAGAAGTCGTTGATCATATTAATTCATTCCCGAGTATCGAAGGACATTACATAAGAAAACAATCTAAACGCAGGTATTTAGATAGCACGTTATCAATCAATAAAATGTATAAACTGTATTCGCAAAAGTATGAAAACCCTGTATCTCAAATAACTTATCGCAGGATTTTCTCAACTCAATTCAATTTAAGTTTTTTTGTGCCCAAAAAGGATCAGTGTCGAGTGTGTAATAAGTACAACTCTGCACAAGGGGAAGATAAACTTCAATTGGAAATGTCATATACTGAGCATATTGAACGAAAAATTGCTTGTGAAATAGAGAAGGAAAAGGATAAACAGAAAGCTGGGAGCGATCACACATTTCTGTCAGCTTCTTTCGACCTGCAAGCTATATTGCAAATACCGTGTTCGAAGGTTGGCTTACTTTATTATGTAAGAAAGTTGACTGTTTACAACTTAACTATATATGAGAGCGCTCTTCCCAACAACGTAAAAAAGGAAGCGCTGAGATTGGAACAATTTTATTATACTATTTATCCAATTGTATTCCCAAGAACGTGACCAGTGTGTCGTTATTTTCTGATACTGCTGGTGGTCAGAACAGAAACCAAAATATCACCGCTATATTGTATTGGGCGGTCAACAAAATAGATCACTTACTTGAAATTGAACAAAAATTTCTAGAGTCCGGGCACTCCTACATGGAAGCAGATTCGATGCACAGCAGCATTGAGAGTGCAAAAAAACATAAAGATATATTTTCAATGACGGAATGGAAAAACATTTTTAAAAGTGCTCGGTCTAAAAGGATATATAAAGTTGGCAAGGAAAAAGTTAAGAAAGATCCCTATAATGTAAAAGAATTTAAGTATAACGAGCTTTTAGACCTAAAACAGCTTGCTGAGTCTACACTAAAAAACAAAAGCGCTCATGCAAGAGCCCAGGCGAAGACGAGCTAAGGGTGTCGCCGTCGACGGATACGTCTGGGAGGACATCATCATCATCATCAAAAAACAAAACAAAAGACTGCAATGGTGACAGAGTCAACTGGTTAAAGATAAAAAATATGAAATTCATCAAGGGCGATACGAAAATTTACTTTAATTATGACGTATCAGACAGTTATTTAAACTTTGATGTCGGAGCAACGCTAACAACTTGTAAGACAACAACTCCTCAATCTGGTGGTTCTCGATACTCTACAAGGAAGGGTAAGCGTCAAAGAACAAGTCCGCCGTTGTGCAAATTATCTTTTTACATATAAATGTTTTATTTTGTTTTATTTAGTGTTAAGGTTTTGTACAATAAAGAAATTACAAACAAACAAACAAGAACAGAACCTCCTCGAAGTCCTGAAATTGGAGAGGAGTTTCCTGAATTAAAACATTTAAACGAAATAGCGATATCGACAGCTAAAAAAAAGGATTTAATAAACCTTTGTAAAAAAGGAGTCATTCCTGAAGAGTACCACGGATGGTTTCAAGGTTTGAAATCGGAGAATGTTATAATTGATAGACTGCCGGACGTTGCAGTCTTTGAAACAAGCGAAGAAGAAGAGTAGAAATTATCTTTGTTGTTACTTTTATTTCTTAATAAATTTCTCAGAAAAAGAAGTTTTTTTATTTATTTCTTCATACTACTAATACAATAAAGAGACAAATTATGATCTTACCAATTTAATTATAAAAATCAAACAAACAGTTTGATTACCGTACTGAATTTAGTAAACATTTTGAATGATAAAGGCACTTTCGTAAAATATTCTCATACAGTGTACAGGAAAAACCATAAATGCTATCAAAGATTTATAGTAAAATTGGAAAATAACGATGTATGTTCAAAATGTATGTTAAAAATTATGGGTATATCATAATTTTTGTAAGCTTGTTAATGTGAAAATGGGGCTCTAAGTATTTTATTTACGGAGATTTTAAGAAATGCATTTATACTGGAAAAACCATATAAGTGACGCCAAATACGCGTCAACATTTTTTAAATCGATTAATATTGCCAGTTTAACACAGTCTGACTAAATGCTTCTCTTGAAAATAAAAGATGACAAAGCTCTTAAAGTAACCAGCTTATCACATATATTTTCATGATTTGATGTTGACATAAACGTTCAAACTATAAAATTCGATTATCTCGAAACTAAGTTTTTGGATATATTGGTTATTTGCAGTAATAGGACGATATAATATTGTTTTGCACTACTTCTATTGAAGAAAAAAGTAACGATCCAAAAGAAATCGCGCCTTTGCAATACATGAGTGGCTTGCCAAGCAAGCCAATATATATTTAAAGGCTTGCAATGATTGCAATGCTCATTTTATAAATGAAAAAGAATTAGAATACATTAAATACTTAATTAAATACAGAGAATACGCTGGTCGGCGATGGCTTATAACACCCAGCAATGAAATGGTACAACTCATATCGGCAATGCAAGAAATATCTAATGAAATTTTGAGAGAAAACATTCATGAGAAAAGTTTAAAGGTTATTATTAAAACAGCAATTTTAACGATAGTTAGTTTCGATTTTATTAAATGTTCAAAACATAAAGATAATGTAATAGATTATTTGATAAATGTGGGATGACAGTTTCTGAACGAGTTGATGAACGGAAGTCGATGCATGTTTCTGAACGATGGTGTGCAAGCGAGAGGAGAAATGAGTGACAGGAAGAGGTAGGACACGATACATTACGGATACGATTACGTTGGCTGCCATACTAAGTGAACGCAATAATTGTATTTTTAAAATAAACTTTTTGGAATCAAAATAAGAATTTTGAATCACGACCCCCATCCCCTACATTTTGGAGGCTCGTCCGTGATCAAAACAAGATTCAGAAGATTTCTGCCGATAAGACTAAGCCACCAGAAGTCCGACGACGACCACTTTGAGAGCGCGACATCACAAGGCGGCGGCATTTATGGCGGCCTTCACCTCATGGACGGCCTGATAACCACATTTACGGGTCAAGAGAAGACGTATCCAGTCACCAGGTGGGTGCAACATGTCGAGGACAACGCTGAAGTGTACGGGTGGACACCCACACAACAGCTCCTTATGGCGAGACGATCCCTGAAGGACACCGCCGAACTATGGTTGCGTGCCGAGCGGGCGTTCAAGTCGTGAGACGAGTTAAAGACTAGCATCACAAGAGAATTTCCTGATACTGTGGATAAAAAAGCAGTACAAATGAATGAGCGCCCGGGTGAAGAAAGCTAGAATCATGTTTAGACTACATGCTAACGATGAAGGAGCTGGGCAAAAGAGGCAAGATGCCAGATTACGTTGCAATTAAGTATATTGTTGACGGCATTCAGGACGTAGAAACGAACAAAATCATGTTATACGACGTAAACACATATGCAGACTTAAAAGAAAAAAATAATATTTATGAAGCGATCAAAGAAAAAATGAAGCATTCCTCGGCGACAACGCGTAGCAGCAGCAAGCAACAAGCTGTAAATAGAAGTGAACCTGCAGTCTCTGTAAATAAGTCGAGATGCTACGGCTGTGAAAGCAGGCCTGGTCAAGAAAGTACCTGGGGTTGAGGAACCTACTGGGGCGAAAAAAAATATATGTTTCCGGTAGAAAATATAATTTTATTTTGTTAAAATCTTTTAAGTACTGAATTAGTTTTTATAAAAACAAGTTTTATTATGCTTTTTGTAAATATTTTTGCCACTTTAAAAGCACTTAAACCATGAATGTCAAAAAAGTATAGTAGAGATATTACTATTGTTATGGCAACATCAGGTAAACCGGCATGACATATTAACCTGCTAAATTATAATGATAGTTCGTTGTTTATTTTATCTCTTTCGCTCTTATCTGAATCGCAATGAGTAAAGACAAAGATAGAGATATTATAATGGGATGCTACCAAAGCTTTACGTAAAAAATTGTAATGGAGTTTTTTCGTTTTGAAAATCACACGGGTTTTGCAACAAAATTCGCCATTCTCTGCATTTTATTACCACGATACGACGTTGAGTTGAGCATCGCTTCCTCCGTTTGCCTGTGTATAAAGTGAAGAGTATAAAATATTGTGTGAGACATTAACTCTGAGATATAAACTCTGTGTTTAGTATCTAAGTCTGTGAAGTTCTGTGTTATTTCGAGATAGTGACTCTTGAGATATAGACTCAGTTTAGTTTAAGTGCCTCTTTATTATTTTGCAATATTGGCTCCTTCAGTTAATTGTAAATATTGCTTACAATGGCGGATAGAGAGAGCAAAAGAACCTGCTTTAAATGCGGGTGTTCGCTAGCTACTGACGGTGTCAAACTATTCAGATTTCCCAAGCCTGCCGTAAGGAACCTTCTTCGGTAAGTTGTTTGTTCCCTCACATCAACTCGTAAAATTATTACAAGAAAATAAAAAAAAACCTCAGAATAGGTAACTACTATAAATATAGTACTATGTTGTATATGTATACATATAATCTTGATTCTAATCTTATAAAACTTATGAAATGGCTTCGTATCATAGTAAAAGTTGTTTTATATGTAATGGACTAAGATAAGGTAATATTTAATGATTTAAAAAATAGGGTTCATCGTCCATCTTTAAAGGATGATTAAGAAGAAAACTCAACAAATCAATCAATATTACAGAATTATTTGTTGTAAGGTAAAATAATTATGCAAACACTGTTATGCGTTAGAACTTTAACAGTATGCCATGTTACATTATGGCTTAAATTAAAAGGTATATAATTTAAATTAGTCAATTCGTGTTGTATGGTTTTAGGAACATTTGAAATATATTGACTAATAATTTTATAGAGGAAAATATTATTTGTAACATTGTAATAAAACTCACAATACCAATCTAATTTAAACAATATTTCACCTATAAAAGTCTTAATCAGCAGGTGACATCTACTTTAATTTACACAGAATACTTTTTTATATAATCTCAACATCACTACAATGCCATATTCTAATACAGCTCTGAACAGAATATAGAAAGTATGTTTCCATCTATGGTTTCTTTTTCAGGTGTGAATTATGGGCAAGATATATTTTTCCAGACAGAAATCCTTCCCTGGAGTTGCAGAGAAAGTTGCACTCTGAACACAGAATGCTTTGTTAAAATCATTTTAAAGATAACGACTTCACTGATAATTCTAAGCAGTCTCTTTTAAGGGATACAGTTCCTTCTGATGTAAGTTAACAAGAAAAATTTATAGGTATTTTTTGTTAAACAGTACAGTTTTTTTAATTGAAAAAAGAATACAAACTATTTATTTATATTCCATGGCCTCTGTGGCACAGTGGTTAAAAAGTAGTGCAATTTGGCACAAGTAAATACTTGTACTTCATTTTCATAGATATTTGTGTGCAGTTCTGGAGCTATCCCCGGAGGGCAAAAACTTTTCTCAAATCATATCATATATGTCGGAAACGGACGGACGACAGCGCCATCTGTCGTCATATTTTCCTATTAATGCGAGACGCCAGCGCCCCACCCGGCGTTGACAGTCTACGACGTAATGGGCGGACGAGTGTCGTTCAGTTCGATTGCGTCCGCCGCCAAGTGAACACGTGTAGAAACTGTCGCGTATCGCATTGTTTGTTGATTTGTGTTTTATTGAAATTATTCATAGTGTTCGTGTAGTAAATACTTACATTGTTTTAAATCAACGTTTGTTTCAATTACCAACACTTCCCGGTATAACGCCCGCTCCTGAACGATAAAGATGGCTGAGCTCGGACCACCCTCTCCGTCATCAGAAGTGAGATCAGTGTTGGTTCGTGTAGCGTATATATTCTTTGGTGTTGGTACAATCGCCGAATAAAAATGGAAGTGAAAGTGACCGTTGGCGTACTTTATTTGAATAACAAAATGCAAACATGCGAGCACTTATCGAAGCTTTGCAAGCGCCGAAATGACTAACAAAGTGGTGCTACCGACTGTATTCGACCCCGATAAAGCAGATATGGACGCAAGATCGTGGTGCGCGACAGCAGATTTGTGTTTCGCCGAGAATCCATTGTGTGGCGGTCAACTTGTTGTTGCAGTCAGCAAGGCGTTAAAGGGCGCGGCATCGACGTGGCTATCACAAATAGCATACCATGGTATGACGTGGAGCGAGTTTAAGGTACTGTTTACTACCAGATTTGTTACTACTGAGACTTGCGCGGAATTAAATTAATCTCAATGTTGACAAACCCAGTGAAAAAGAGACATTATCCGCTAAGCGAGTCGTTTGATGACGTTGTTGACTAACCGCTGGAAGGATGCAGATAAAGAACAGATCGTAATGGCTACCGTTCTCGTCCATATTTCGCAATTTGATACGAGGTTGCAACGATTGGCATTTACCACCGATATTAATTCACGGGAAAAATTGCAAAAAGAGTTGCACGCCTTCTCTTATTCGAAGCGTAAGCTAAGTGCTGGTGAAACGAAAGGATCCGATGTTAAACGAGCCAAGACATCGTTACTGAAATGTTTTAACTGTGGCAAAATGGGTCACAAATGGTCTGAATGTCGAAACAAGCTTACGGATGGAAAAGGAAGGACAACTACGACTACACCGAGTCAACCAGCGCAGCAGCAGACGCCTAGGCCCTTCACGTGCTTCAAGTGTGGCTAGCCGGGATACATCGCGAGCAAGTGCATCGGTGGAAACTGCCAGGCAAGCAGTAGCAGCAGCCATAGTCCTGCACGCGCTGAGAGGCGCATAGATGTTTGCGTCATGCAGTCACCTTCAGGCGTACTACAGCATAACGGTAGGCAATATTGATTTTTTATAATTCTGGTGCTGAATGCTGTAGTAGTTCTTGGGATTTGAAGTGGAAGCTGACCAAATTAGACCTAATCGTAGGAAGATAGAGGCTCTAACTGCTCTACCCCCCACCCCAATCTGTGACCTAATTACGTCAATTTATCGGAGTAGCGTCATACTTTCGTCAATTCGTGAAAGATTTTTCTCGTATAATGGCTGTTGTATCGTGTAACTTCTCTTAAAGGTGATTTAGTTTGGAAGCCAGAATATAAGAGCATTCGACAAAATATTATTTCGATTTTAACCAGTGACCTCGTTTTGACTATCTTTAATTCCCAACATCAGATTGAGTTGCATACAGAGTTAGCAGTTTGGGTTTCTGACTTACAGAGTGATCTTATTGATGAAGAGGTGGCCAAAACTTACGTTTTACGCGCAGGCGTTCTGTATCGTAGGATTCAGCGCAACGGTAGAACTTAAGTGTTTGCCGTATTTACCCCGGTCATTGAGATGGTCTGTCACTAACAATTTTCACGACTCTCTTGTTCATCTTGGCGCTGACAAGACCAGTGAAAAGCTCTATGATTTTTATTGGTTTCGTGGCATGACCCAGTACGTTAGGAGGTTCGTCGACAATTGCGTCACTTGTAAAATTGCAATGTCTCATTCAGGGAAGGTTCAAGCTGAACTTCACCCAATACCTAAAGTCTCGATCCCATGGCAAACAGTCCACATAGATGCCACCGGTAAATTAAGTGGGAAAAATGATAAAAAGGAGTATGTCTTCGTTCTTATTGATGCTTTTACAAAGTATTTCCTATTGTTTCACACGGCTAATATCGACTCTTAAGTGTAGTATTCGTGCAGTAAATGGTAGCGTTGCACTTTTGGAGTACTCTTATTACTGCTGACCAAGGCAGATGCTTCGCTTGCAAAGAGTTCCGCGATTTTTAAGAAATCCAAAATATCGGATTGCATCTGATAGCAACGGGCTCTTCCAGGGCTAACGGCCAGGTATAGCGTATCATGAGCGTCTTGAAGTCTAAGTTAACTGCTGTAGAGACTAGCGCTGATAAAACGTGGCAGGATGCGTTAGATGAGGTACAATTAGCGATCAACTGTACCATTAACCGCGATACGAAAGCTTCTCCTCTTGAGCTGTTAATTGATGAGGTTGCAAGACCGTTGTCCCTTATGTGTAGTGATGTTGATACAGAAGTTGATATCGAGGAAGTTCGTAAATCGGCATCTGAGAATATTCAGAAGTGTGCGCAGTATGACAAAACCCGATTTGATTGCACCAAAGCAACCATTAATAATTTCTCTGTTGGTGATTTTGTATTATTACAAAACGAGGAACGAACTAAAAAATCAAACTAAGTTAGATCCAAAATTCAAAGGTCCTTTTAAAGTTATTGAGGTACTGGAGGGAGATCGTTAGAAGTTGAAGGCTTAGACTCTAATCGTACTTACAAGTACGCGCATGATAGGCTGAGGAATCAGTAAGTCATGTATCAGTCGAGATTGAAGCATATGATGATAATAAAGATGAGATTTAAGCTTAATTAGCAGTAAGAACTCGAGTAAGGGGACTCTCGCGGCCGTAGTTAGTTCGACCGTACCAGTAGTTATTACGTAGTCGTAGCCCGATAGAAATCGGTGTCTCCTGGGTAGTCCGTGGGTGCGCGGTGCGCGTTTGACTCTGGCGGAGGTCGTGGTCTAGCGAGACCATTCGTGTGTTAACAGGTGTCACACGGGCGATCCACTCGATGGATATGCAAGTCGTGGTGTAGCGAGACCATTCGTGTGTTAACAGGTGTCACACGGGCGATCCACTCGATGGATATGCAAACAGATCTGATCCATGCGCTGGATGTTTCTGTTCGGCTAGAGAGCCGTGGCGTTAGATGTCTTACTCGAGAGTTATTAGTGTTGAGAATTGACTGATGACTGTAGTACGTGACTCTGGTTATATTATAGTGAAATATGTCCCATATCGTTTGATTAAGTTAGTTTGTCTAGAAATTCGATTTAAAACCTAGTTTAAAGATTTGTGGTTTCAATTGAAAAAAAAAAAAGAAGAAAAATAATGGTTTGGTCAGAGATGACCGAGTGGAACAGAAACTGTCGTTGTTTGTTTTTGTTTACAGAATAACACCCGAGGACCCGAGGATGGCCGTGTCGGAAACGGACGGACGACAGCGCCATCTGTCGTCATATTTTCCTATTAATGCGAGACGCCAGCGCCCCACCCGGCGTTGACAGAGTTTACGACGTAATGGGCGGACGAGTGTCGTGCAGTTCGATTGCGTCCGCCGCCAAGTGAACACGTGTAGAAACTGTCGCGTATCGCATTGTTTGTTGATTTGTGTTTTATTGAAATTATTCATAGTGTTCGTGAAGTAAATACTTACATTGTTTTAAATCAACGTTTGTTTCAATTACCAACACTTCCCGGTATAACGCCCGCTCCTGAACGATAAAGATGGCTGAGCTCGGACCACCCTCTCCGTCATATATATATCATAGCCAACCCGGGCTCTGACACATCACAGATCAACTCAAAGGGGAAAATGCTTTGATGAGGAGGAGGATGGTAGTTTCACTATGTGTATTGTCCAAAAGCTTCATGATTTTTTTTTGGTGAATGATATGATTTTATGGTTGAAATAGAGAAATTTATCTTTTTGGTTGCATTTTTTATGTACTGCCTGTACGTAAAAAATTCAATCAAAAAGATTAATTGATTTATTGAATTAAATTAAATAATTGTTGTGAGTCATTTACTAAGCTCTTAAAACTAAACTGCTGTGTTGTACTGTTTCACTAAATGTTTATTCTTACAGGATGAAAACAACCAAGCACTAATGGAACCGGAAGCTGGACCTTCATTTAGGATTCCTTCTGTGGATATAAGTAACAGAGTTACTTGTCATAAAAAAGCTTTAACCCACGATGTAAGTGAATCATTGATTAAAGTACTTAATTAATTGTCATTTTATGCAAATAAGATCTTATTTGACAGCTCCCTGGCGCAGTGGTTAACACGCCAGCCTGCGAAACGGATTGCCCGGGTTCGATCCCCGGCCAGGTCAAGATAGAAAATGATCTTTTTCAGATTGGCCTGGGTCTTGGATGTTTATCTATATATGTATTTCTTATAAAATATAGTATCGTTGAGTTAGTATCCCATAACACAAGTCTCGAACTTACCTTGGGGCTAGCTGAATCTGTGTGATTTGTCTGTATATATTTATTTATTTATTATTATTTATTATGAAAAAAAAATATGCTCAACGATCTAGAATTCCTGAATAATATTATAAAGAAAAAAAATTAAATTGTTTGTATATTTGTTTGTAATGGAGAAACTCAAAGACTACTAACCCATAAAAATTTTTCAACTAGTCAGCGGGTAACCAGTAACAGCGAGAGAAGCCTAAAGCCAACATCTAAAATAAATCAAAAATAATTTCTAGTGCTAATTAAACACAACATATTAATTTGATAGTTAGACTAGTTGTTTGATTTGTCCATATATATTTATTTATTTGTTTACTGTAAACATGGGCTTCACCAACATACGCAAATACATTATTTTTAAGTGTTTATACATATTTTGCATTGACAATGCTATTTTTGATATACTCTTATAAAATTAAGAAATAAAATATGGTGGAAAAAAATCCAAGCGGATTTGAACCTGCGACCTTAAGTCTATGTACGACTTACGCTCTTCCAACTGAGCCACCGCCTGTTCTAACCTCGGGCCCAAAATATACAAATACATATTTACTTAAATTTCTCATACAGTATTCATCCTAATTGAAGCATTAGTTAGAGTTAAGAGATTATATGTATTATGATTTGAGAACACATTTTAATTTATGTGCATGTTCTTTGGAACATGCCATACAATGTACACACATACAATGTGTTCTCGGCCCAACTTAATTTCAAGCATTTCAAACTAAAAATCTGTATATATGCTACCAAGTTATAGATTTTCAAATAAAAACTTTAGAAAATGTCTCCAATCTACTGTTTCACATAATGTCTTTTTTTCTAGAATGAAAACAACCAGGCACCCGAGGAACCTGCAGCTGGCCCTTCACAAAGCATTCCTATTGTAGATTTGTTTGTTTTGTTTGTTTGTAAATACTTTATTGTACATAAAAATAATATACATGTAAGGATTAAACTTAAACTTAAAAGAAAATATGCACAATGGCGGACTTATCCCTAGAGGGGATCTCTTCCAGTCAACCAGGTATCTGAAAGGAGACATTAGTTGGGTTAAATGGGGCAGAGGTATGAATTCGAAAATATGTAAAAACAAACAATATTAAACTAAAAATTGCCTAATATAAATATCGAATACATACTATACATATGTCTATAATATACATACACATACATATATACTAATATATAAAGATATATACCTACATAATACATATGAGCTCAATGCGAAGGAGGGTTCAGATATAATTTTCTTAATCTAAGTTTAAAGGAATCGATCGATGGAGCTAATTTGATTTCTAAGGGGAGCGCATTCCACATCCTGGCGGCAAGAGCGGTAAATGACTTCGCGTAAGTCTCTGTTGAGTGGGTGGGGATCTGCAGCACAGGGTTACCGCTAGAACGCAACCGGCTGTCTAATTCGCGAAAAGTAAATTGTTTTCGGAGATAACTGGGATAGAGGGGATTATAAAGGACCTTAAAAAGTAATGAGAGGATATGGATATTACGGCGGAATCTTATTGGTAGCCATTTTAGCTGGCAGCGAAATTCGGACACATGATCAAACTTTCTCAACCCATAAATGAACCTAATGCATTGGTTTTGTAGCCTTTCCAGTTTATTCAGCAATCCCTCATTCATATCCAAGCATGCCACATCCGCGTAGTCGAGGAG
The DNA here is from genome assembly GCA_947532085.1 of Elegia similella. Lineage (NCBI taxonomy): Eukaryota > Metazoa > Arthropoda > Insecta > Lepidoptera > Pyralidae > Elegia > Elegia similella. The sequence continues at coordinate 3,507,708 of OX383950.1, read as the reverse complement.
GGGAAGAAGAAGGGTTTGAGCTAGGAGTATTTTCGTGTTAATGGGGAGGAATTTCTGCAGCCGTCTTAACACGTGTAGCGAAGCGAAAATCTTACGACTAATTTCGTTGCATTGTGGCACCCAGGAAAGAGTCTGATCCATTACGATACCTAAATTTTTTACCGTGGAGGAGAAATTAATTTTATAATTATCAAGCATTAAATCGGGCACCGCATTAAGATCAAGCTTAGAAATAAAGTATTGACTGCCAATAATAAAAGCTTGCGACTTAGCTGCATTGACCAAAAGTCCGAAGTTGCGTGACCAATTAGCAATAAGCTCCAAATCGGAATTGATCGTCTTAGTTGCATGACTCAGCTCTTGAAGAGGTGCGGATGTGTATATTTGGAGGTCATCAGCATACAGATGATAATGAGAGGTAAGTGGAGCTGTAATGCCATTAATAAATATAGAGAATAAGATGGGAGATAGAATCCCACCTTGCGGAACACCAGCCTTGAGATCACACCATTCTGACTGGCGATCTTCTATTTTAACGGACTGACGACGGTTTGAAAGATAGGAAAGAAACCACAAAAGTGCATGCTCAGAAAAATTCAAAGAACGTAAGACACCAACGAGAACATCGAAATCCACCATATTAAAAGCGTTAGTAAAATCTAAAAGGACTAATATTGTTAAAGTTTTATTTTCGATGTTCGCGCGGATGTCATCAGTAATTTTGACCAGGGCCGACGTAGTACTATGACCGACTCGGAACCCTGATTGGTAAGAGGTTAGTAAATTATGACGTGAAAGGAATACTGTAACTTGATGTTGCACGTGGTGTTCTAGAATTTTGGATAGGAGTGGAAGGATGGAGATTGGTCTAAGATGGGTAGGGATTGTAGGATTAGGTTTTTTAGGGAGAGGGATAATAAGACCGTATTTCCATGCAGAAGGAAAAACACCAGAAGAAAAGGAACAATTAATGATATCGGCTATGACAGGGGCGACGAACTCGGCTATAGGTTTGATCATATCCAAAGAAATGTTGTCATTACCCACTGCTTTAGTATTAATACCCTTAATAATTTTGACTACTTCATCGCTGGAAATATAAGCGAGATCAAAGGAAGGTATATCCGGAATAGGTTTAGCAGCAAGACCATCCAGAGTCCTCCGCTTTACCCAGGAAGGAAGGTTGGCAAGAGGCGTACTAAAATGCCTATTCAGGTCATTTAAACCAAACGAAAAATCCAGCTCCGATCTCTGCTTCCCTATACCTAGCCGCCTAAGGAAGTTCCACACTTTATCAGGAGGATTATTCTCCACGTTAGAATGAATGTATTTCCGCTTAGCTTCCCGACATTTCTTGTTGCAATAATTACGTAGAGCAATGTAAGCTTGTTTGTTAGAATCTGTCGGGCATTGACGAAGCTTGATTTTGGCTTTATCACGTCTAGCCATCAGATTTTTTATGACTGGACTAAGCCAAGGGGCAGGATAATGTTTGACTCTGACCGGATGTAAAGGAGCATGTTTATTGTATAAATTTATAATGGAGTCGTTAAAAGCCGCCACCTTAGCGTCCACGTCTTGAATCGCTAGGATGACATCCCAGTCGGTCTCAACAATATCAGCAAGAAGTCGTTCCCGATCAATGGCTGAGAAGTTCCGCAGCATCATGATTTTATGTTTCCGTTTAGGAGAGCGTAATTTAAAAGAAGCGTAAATTAGATCATGCGCTGAGAAACATGCAGCATTAAGTTGACCGTGAACCGACACGAGGTCAGGAGAGGAAGTAATGATGAGGTCAAGTAAGGATGGAGGGCCATTATGGGGGAAATGAGTTGGTCCAAGTGGTAGGGAATGCAGGTTAAAAGAATTAAGAAGAGTTAGGAGTGAATTAGATCTCGAATCATTTTTAACGAGGCATTGTTGATATCACCAAGTATAATGAGATGATCGAACTGGGCGCGGAATTCAGACAAAAGGGATTCAAAGGAGTTGAAAAAATTGATATGAAGAGATGGGCTATAATAGACGCCAAGAAGAATTTTAGTAAGATTAAGTCTAATTTCAAGAAATAGATGTTCAGGCGTCTGAGAAACGGAGGGCGATTGAGACAAAATTCGACATGGGATATCGCTGCGTAAATAGATGGCAACACCGCCGCAACCAGCCATTTTAGGGACCCCACTACGAAGTGTTATATACGTCCTGTCATTCCTAATCAGCCTATAACCTGGGAGAGGAAAGAGAGTAGAAGGGAGAGATGGCTTAAGAAAACTTTCGGAAATGAGGATTGCATGAATATTGGAAGAAGAGAAAGTTGCCAGTAAATCACTAAAATGCGCAGAGACACTTTGGGCATTGATGTGGGCAACATTAAAATTTTTGGCCAACGCAGAAAAAGTTACTTTTAAACTGTCCCCAACAGTAGTTGTATCCATCTCTTCGATACTAATAAAACTAAAAAATTTAGGATCCGAATCATTACTAAATACATCCGACATTGAGCAATAGAGTTAAATATATATATATATATATATATATATATATATATATATATTTAATCTATTGCTCAATGTCGGATGTATTTAGTAATGATTCGGCATTGTAATGAAGTCTCAGGGTCTTTAAAAATCCAATCGACTAAAGAAAAAGCTAAAGAGGATAAATTGTATGCAAAATGCTCAAAATATATGAGAAAGACATACCAGTTGAAAAATATAATAAAAAATTTAAAAAGGAAAGAAGTCCTCAAAATATTAAGTGAAGAGGATTGCATCAAAAAATTATCTACCAAGTTAACGCCGGCCTTTGCTTTACTTCTCCAAGGTCAAATAAAAAATCATAACAAAAAATTGACTGGTCGGCGGTGGTCCAAAGAAGAGAAACTAACTGCATTGCGCATTTTCAAACGATCACCCACCTGTTACAGGTTATTAAGAAGAATGTTTCATTTACCGGCGCCTACAACATTAAAAACTATGTTAAATAAAGTACCTTTTAATGTTGGAACAAACAAACAAATCATTGAAATATTAACTAATTACATAAAGTACCAGAAACCATCTGACAACAATTATCTTTTAATGTTTGATGAAATGTCTCTCAAGAAACATTTATATTATAATGTTAAATATGACATAATTGAAGGGTAACAAGACCATGCAGGACAGGGCAGATCGCCATTAATAGCATCATATGCCCTCGTGTTTATGATTGCTGGTATAAGGAAGAGGGTTAAGCAGCCGATTGCCCACTATTTTAAAGTGGATTTTCCACTGCAGATAGACTGGTGGTGCTGGTCAAAGAGGAATGTTTTCTTCAATCCTTTTTTGTTTGATATTAATAGTTATCTAGTGGTCTCCAATACAACAGACCTTGGGTTCAGACGCATTATATCTGAGGATGCAACGTCGATGATGCTACTCTCAAAGGAGGAGGGTGAATATTGATGTGAAACATCTATAGCGGCGGGCCAGGCCGACTGTTGCCATGGCGATCTGTCGCCACGCCACGCGTCGTTACTCTATAAACCAAGTCTTGATAATTTATTTACTTACAATTCATTATTGTATGTGGAGGTATGTAGGTATATACAAAATCATTTTGATATTTCACGTCTGCCAGCTGTTTCCTGACGGATCTATACTAATACCCAAAGCGTAAAAACGGGACCCTTTCACTCTCCGTCTTTCCGTTTTTCTATCTATCTGTTTGTCTGTCACCAGGCTGTATCTCATGAACCGTCACCGCAAGACAGTTGAAATTTTCACAGATAATGTATTTCTACTGCCGCTATATAATGACAAATACTAAAAGCAGAATAAGTATTTAAGTAGGGTTCATATACAACAAACGTGATTTGGCTCAATATTAAGTAATAATGGCAACATGTAGAGTGTAGATGCTTAAAATATTTAAAAAAATTTAAATTTAATATTTAAATGTCTAATGTATCTACACAAGGTAATGGCTCGGAACCTTTGTGCGCGTGTCCAACTCGCACTTGGCCGATATTCTATAAGATATGATATAGACATTTCACGAAACATAGGTACGAAATTGACTGCCTCCAGTTCCGGTCCAGTGGTTAAGGCGTTTGCCTGTTGACGGGTTCGATTCCCACGGGAAGCATTTAGCAAACACTTAGTTTATTACCTTAGCAGAAACTAGTATGTAAAATATAAAAACGAGTATTAAAACTTTAACTTGTGTGTTTCAGGTCTTGCTGCAATGCTTTCAAGCTGGAATAAATATTGCAGCAATTGTATGCGATATGGACGGCGTGAATCGACGGGCATGGATAGCTATTCTTATAGCTCTTCCATATCTGCCCCGGTTTGGTTATGTTAGCGGGCTAATGTGCAATGATAATAAATATTATACTCAGTAGTCTCTTATTACACAGTAGCTTTATACATTTTATAAATCGCTCTTTCAGATGCCAAAAATAGATTCAAGCAGCAGAGCGTGATGGCTTGCATTCGAAAAATGTAGAAACTTTGAGAAAATATTATTTTACATGCGATTTGTATTTCAAGGAGTCTGATCTGCTTATAAAAAAAACTTAAATGTAATGCAGTTCCATCCTTGAGCTTACTTTCCCCATCAACTATAACAACTGACAATAAATGAACCTAGCAAGACCGATAATTTAACAAAGATTTTTCATGTCAAGTTAATTTGGATATTTTAAGTCCACAGTCAACACAAACCAGATCGATTCTCTCTTCGAACACTCCACGAAAACGGACATTAAAAAAACAACGGTATGCACTCCGGGATTGCCGGCAGAAATGGAAAAAGTCCGCGCGGTAGAAAGAGTCACGTCTCAGGTCACGTATGCTTCTTACGAATTTTCAATGAGGTCAAGTGTCCTGACTGGAGTTTAACATTTTTTTACCCATGCCAAAAGTTCACCGCTCAAGAAGTTTTCACCTCAAAAAAGAATTACAGATTGAATGTAAAAGAAGAAAACAATAAGAAAACCATTCATCGCTAAATGATATATCGCCAGAATTACGCAAGCTCATTGATATGCAAAATGGATAGCAACGGAATTGGAAAGGAACTAGATATAGCAAAATTATTTGCCATGAATAAATACTTTGCTAGCCCTTGGCTGACAGTCATGGGAAAAACGTGACCTGTCAAGCGAAACAACATTGCGGAAAACCAATATACAAATGGGTAAAATGTTTAAATTCTAAACTACAAAAAAATAAATGAAGCTGAAAAATACTGCGTCATTTGCGCCGATGAAATTTCATCAATACGAAATATAGATTATCAAATAAATGAGGATAAAATAATAGGATTTCATTAAATCAATCGAGTTCCAACAACAGAGCCTGCGTCTCAAGCATTTGTTGTGATGGCTAGAGGACTATTTTATAACTGTTTTATAACAACAGAAACAACAGATAGGTATATAGCATGACATAACATTACAAAGAACTTAACAAGTGGCTGGATGATGTTATTTCAAAAATTATAGAAATAAGTTTTAATGTAGAAGCTTTTGTGAGTGATCAAGGTTCAAACTTTTTAAGGCCAGCGACCGGCGACCTAGGTCTATGCACGCTGTGCCATCCGAGCCACCGCACAATTCTACTCCAAAAAAATGTATGGTAAATCAGTCAATCAGTGCACTTTAATGTTATTGTTATATCAAAGGAAGAATAAATGGTGTAATGGTAGGTGTAACTATAAATGGAAGACTCTTGAGGTGATGGATTTACTGAGAGCCTGGGGCTTTGTGATTCAGTAATTGATGACTTTTATGCAATCATGCGAAAAAAATATTCTATCTTTGGTGCGTAGGGTTAGCGGGAATGGATAGGGCGGTCTTCAGGAGGTTCACGGAGTTACATAATTTATAGGTGACAGATTTTGATGAATAATTTTTAACGGTTTTTTGTTTTTATTTTAGCTATGGTAACTCTTTCCCACGCGTGAATTGGTTTATTTTCTTTTGTTTATCAATGATCCTTCATGCTATCTTTCACAAAAGGAAATTCATTTACAATCCCTATGGGCCCTGACAACTGACGATATAAAAGAAATAATTCCGCAAATTGGGGCCCAGAGCTTTATTCCTTTGCTGTTGGAAAACGTGGACAGCGGATTTCTCAAGTAATCAAGGTTCAACAAGTAAACAGTGTTCGTATCTGGGCTCAAACAATCAACTTTCCGATTTCACCAATATTTCTTGTAAGTACTTACAAACTTCAAATTTCTTACGTTTGGGAAGCCGAGATGTGAGAAAGACGATCTAAATCTGTCGGGAATAGGATAATCGACTGTGCGTTCACTAGGGTGCAAGTAGGAAGATGGTATGAAGAAAAAGGCCTGATTCACGTACACGCGTTTTTACTTGCAAAAATAGGTGAGGTTTATGTTACGTTACGAACTAGGCACTAAGTATTACATGTACGTAGCGTGCGCACGCTAGCTCTGCGCTGGGGAAGTGAACGAGCCGCCGCGGCGTCGCAAGTTGGAGCGCAAAAGTGTTGGCGCCAACACCTAGGAAAGTGTCATCTAACGATGTAGATAAACAATGCTATAACGATTTAATTTTCCATGTTTTACGTAAAGAATATGTCCCATATGATGTAATACTGGGCCAGGGATTTCTTAACGATGTTACAGTTGTGTTGAAAGGTGGTAACGTGAGGTTTGTGAACAAAGAGTGGGAGCGTTTGGAATGTTATGCGAGTGTGCTCATCTACTTCTGTTGTAGGTCACATGGCGGAAGAAGTAGGTTATCCATATGGTAGAAAATCAACCCAGACAAGTTTGTTTGTATTGATGTTTTACGTCACATTTATTCATATTTGGCACTTTATCGCACCACCCACTTTAACTTTCTTTTTGGTCCAAAGGTTTGGCTGGGAGAGAATGCTATATGGCATTAAGTCCACCTTTTGTACATTTTATTAACTGTGCAATAAAGTTTAAATAAATAAATAAGTCAAGGAGGCACCAATACAGCTGAAGATAGTGCTTAAAAATGATATACCGGTGGCTTTGCGACCTTGACTTTTGTCACTCAAAGAGCAAGAAGTGAATTAACATACATATTATCACGTCTTCGGGATTATTCATTATTTATTTATATTAAAATTATTTATTTATATTTTTTATTAAATTATTTATAATTTTTTATTAATCTATATTGTTGGGCAAAGGTCTCTATCATCTCTCTCCACCAGAGATAAGATAATCCTGACGCTCTTCACTTATTCCTGTCTGATGTTAACTATCAACAGTAAACGGGGATGAGGAACAGTTAATTCTTTACTGCATACGGTGACAAATTTGGAACACGTACAATTTTTCGTTGCAGAATAATATAATATAAATAAATAAATATATACGGACAAATCACACAGATTGAGCTAGCCCCAAAGTAAGTTCGAGACTTGTGTTATGGGATACTAACTCAACGATACTATATTTTATAACAAATACATATATAGATACACATCCAAGACCCAGGCCAATCTGAAAGAGATCATTTTTCCATCTTGACCTGGCCGGGGATCGAACCCGGGCACTCTCGTGTCGCAGGCTGGCGTGTTGACCGCTGCGCCACGGAGCTAGCCATAAGAATGACGACGGTAAACATTTGCCACCTGCTCATCCTCAACACGACCGACTGCATAAAGTAAGACCAGTGATAGACCACTTGAACAAGAAATTTATTACTGTGCCATTTGACCACCGTCTTTCACTAGACGAACAAATGTGCGCTACAAAACTAAAACATTTAATGAAACAATATTTACCAAATAAACCCCTTAAATGGGGATTCAAATTATGTGTTTTATGTTCTCTTTCTGGGTATACGTACAGTGTTGAGGTTTACTCAGGAGCTAAGGATATTGTCAGTTATTCGATTGTTATGACCAGTTCCAACGCATATGAACCAAATAGTTTATTTTGATAATTTTTATACCAACATTCCTCTGCTTCATTACTTGACCAAAGAAGGCATTTATTGTCTTGGCACTGTACAGTGGAACAGGCTTGGTAAGTCTTGCAAATTGCCAGAGAAAAGGAAGTTATGAAGTCTAACGTACCCAGAGGCACATACCATGAGAATGTTGGCTCATATGAAGGCGTAGAATTTTCGGCAACGAGCTGGAAAGACAACAAACAAGTTTTATTGCTTTCTACCTATGTTGGTGCTGAACCTGCGGAAACAGTTACCAAATACGAAAAAAACGAATGTCCAAGTATCATGTCCTCGGGTTATAAAGGAATATAATGCACATATGGGAGGCGTAGATCTGATGGACAGCTTCATTGGTAGATATCACATTCGCATAAAGTCAAGAAAATGGACAACAAGGCTGTTTTATCACCTCTTGGACATGACGGTTTATTTTTCAAAATAAATATATAAAATATACTTTGTAATTTTTTTTATTATTTTTCCTTTTTCTACCTCCTGCAGGGTACGTACGACACAATAGATTTTTTTTTTTTGGAAAATCATTCATCTAATGGTTACATACATACATACATAGTATCACGTCTTTTTCCCTTACGGGGTAGACAGAGCCTAGATCTATAAGACCTGAAGGCCACGTTTAGCTTGTTGTTGGGCATAAGGTGGAAGACAGAACCAAAATAGTGATGGGTTGCTAGCCGCATCGCCTATTAACACGATTCCTCAGATTTTACCCATTCCCTCGATCGGCTTTTAATGGTTAAGAACTGAAAACCACGTTTAGCATTTAAGTAGGCGTGTAGATGGGAAACGAAATCAAAATAGGGTTGCTTTGCTAGCCGCATCGCCTACTAACATGATTCCTGATTTACGCCCATTCCCCTTAAACGGCTTTTACGATCTGTGCGGGAAAGAGAAGCAGCTGTTACATTCTAGGTTTCCCAGACCAGCAGTGATTTAGGTTTGTTTTCATTTACCTATATTTTTTCATTAATGTATGTATTACATATTTATTACAGGTCCTGCGTTTTCCATCCAAGAGAGTAGTGATGATGAAAACGCCTCAGATGATGAAACTTACAGAAACCCAGGTACTAAGGTTTTCGTCCCGAAGAGTAGTGAAGATGAAAGTGCCTCAGATGATGATTGTGGAAATCTAGGTGAATTTGAAGAAATCTATTTAGAAGATGACACTCTTCATGAGGACGACTCTCGAAGATGGCTTGAGCAAGCCTTCAACGTCAAAAAAGATCTCAGGAAATAAAAGAAAGAAGGTCAAATGTGTATGGTCTGATGAAAATATGGAGTATGGCGGGTCTCGTATTGCATTTTTAGGATGTCAAGATCTTTCAAATAATATTATGAACTGTTGCAAATAGCAACACCGAAGTATTAATTCTAGTTCTTAAGTATCTTTGTATAATGGCAACATCGCCTCTCTCTCTTTCTTGTTCCCGTGTTGGAAGAAATACACGTCTTGTCGAACTCAAGCATTTTTATTCGCCATCCGAAGTAATACCAGCCCCTAGAAATACAACAGTCCACAGAAGGTCGGCACATTGGGCCTTTCACCGTAAATTGGAAGAATTATTCGCTGTGGGCGCAGGTGCGGCTAGACGTGAAACCTAAAAATCGGGCCATATCGGGCAAGTATAAGTAGCAGTAGCCGCCATTTTTTGCATCGTTCTCAAGCCACCACGCAACACGCGCTGTTGCCGCTCATCCCGCGTGCTCTAGAGCGAGCGAGACGCAGATAGCAGATTCATCATTGCAACCCGTGTGTGAAAAGAAGACGGAATTTACGCGCTCATGGTGTGGAGATAGCATCATCGTAAATCCAAGAAGGTGAGAGCGAGAACGAATACCGCACGCACAGTGTAGTGCACAAGAGATAGCACTAGTGCAAGCTAAGAAGAGCGAGCGAGAAAGAAGATCATTTCCGTTTCCGCGGGTCAGAAGACATTCGCCGTCGTGTACGACAGTTCCGGTGAAAGAAAAGAACAAACAACGCGATACGTACGAGAGTGAAGGAAACAACTAGGACGTCTAGATTGTTCGAGGTGTTTCGCCATCGCGTTCGCGACGCGATCAACTCCGAAGTGGCAACAAGGCACGCACACGCGGACGCGGACCGAAAAGAAAACGTCTTGCTTCGGATTTTGGTTCATGTTATCAACTCGTGCGTCGTTATTTGTTATTTAAGACAATTAACAACCACTACAATTGTAATTTACTATAGCACTTAATAGTGCGTTTGCAATACTACGTTCTGTGTAAAATTGTGTAGGTGACGCGTTCCGGTTGCGAAAATGGAGGCTGACTTGAAGAAGAAATTAACCACGCGAAGCTACCTCAAAGGTATTATTACCAGATTTTATAATTATGTTCAACAAGATATCAGTCAGCAATCTTGCGAGATTCTTTTATCACAAAGGGAACGCCTTGTATCGGTGTTCGCAAGTTACGAAGAAGTGACTCAAGAAATTATTTTTCATGATCCCACAGACAAAGAAAGCGTTGAAGAGAACTATCTAACTGCCATAGCGGCGTTGGATAAAGCAATCAATTGCCGTCCTTCGACAAGTCAGCCGCCAAAAAATCCAACCACGCTTACAAAAAAGTTACCACCAATTTCTATCACATGTTTTGAAGGTCAGTATACAGAATATATTCCGTTCATTAATGTTTTTATGTCAATGATACATAATGATAGTAGTCTGGACGTGGTTCAAAAGTTGTATTATTTAAGGTCATACCTTAAAGGCGAACCATTCGACCTTATCAAAAATCTCCCAGTTTCTGCTGAGAGTTATGATGTAGCCTTAAGTTTATTGCGAGATAGATACGAGAACAAGCACAGGATTACCTCGGAACATATTGCAAAGTTGTTAGATTTTCAAATAGCCCTGCCTTTAAAATTGCCATTGTCTCAAGTAAATGACAAACTAGGAGAATCATTTCACTTTGCACTAAAAAGATTTCTCAACTTAGAAAAAAGATTACATAGTAATCCTAGTTTATTTTTAAAATATAAAAAAATTATAGATGAATATGTGAGGCTCAATCATGGTCACTATGTGGACATTGAGTTGTATGATTTAAATGAACATGTTGTTTATTTTCTGCCTCATCACTCTGTTATCAACAAGTTAAAACAACACGTCTTCGTATTGTATTCGATGGTTCAATGAAAGGTGCAAATAAGGTCTCTCTGAACGATTTACAGCTGAATGGTCCTGTAACTCAGAAAGATTTATTCGATATAATATTATTGTTTCGTTTAGGTAGATTTACTTTTACAACTGATATAAAACAGATGTTTAGAAATATCAGGCTTCACCCAGATTCACGTCTTTTCAAAATATATTATGGCGGGACCATCCCAGTGAGCCAATTAAATGTATAAGATTAGACACTGTAACATATGGTCTCAAGTTATCCAGTTTTCTGGCAACCCGCTGTTTGTATATAATACAAAACTATACTTATGTGGATGATATAATTTATTCAAACGGTAATTTTGAAATGACGCTGAAAGCAAATAATCAATTGCGTGAATTGTTAGAATTAGCTGGCTTTCACACACATAAGTGGGCATCTAATGATGAAAAAAATTCTGTCTGACATTCTGCCAGACAAACAGCATTTTAATAATTTAAAAGATTTGCAAAAAGAACACACTAATATGAAAACACTAGGTTTGCAAATAAATGTAAAAAAAGACAATTTCGTTATTTCCTCGCCAGAGCCTTATAGCTCTCAAGAAGTAACTAAAAGAAACATGCTCAGTTATATAGGCAGAATCTATGATCCCATGGGTTATGTCAGTCCTATAGAAGTCATAGCAAAAGCTATAATGCAAAAGTTATGGCTTGCAAAGGTAGATTGGAATGAAAGTCCTTCCACTGAAATAGTACAGCAGTGGCTACAGTTTACAGACAACTTAAATAGGATGATACCCATAACATTGCCTAAGGAACATAGACATTTCAGATGCACACACAGTGGAGCTGTGCGCAATTTAATTCTTAGAGCCAATTCAGTGCCATCCCAAGATAACAACATAGGGCTAAGAATTAAGGGGCCATACTACCTCACACTGCTTTGCATGATTGACTGTTATATCAATAATAATTAAATACTTAAGTTGAAATAAAAATGCAGCAAAGTTCAGGACTAACTCTGGTAACTATATGACTCAAAAACACGATTGCGTTAAATTTTCTCGATAGAAAAAAATTGCAAAGTTGCCTCCAAATCACGTCTAATTTACTCGGTATATAGCATTATTCACCAAATACATTAAAATTAACCTTGAAACTTTTAATTATTATTGCATTACAGATAAGGCAGCCATAATATGTTTTTCTTTTTCGAATAACCCTTGAATATTCTTAAAAAACGAAAATATCCAAAGTAGCCAACGCGTTTAGACCATCCGCGTTTGTACCGCCACGCCGCCTGGCATATGGCGGGCTCTTAAGTGTCTAAAGCAAAAAACTTTGTAATATTGCATCAGGTTTGCCTCAAATTGCATTGTATACATAAGTTAAAAACGAGACATTAAATATTATTAGAATTGTTTTCGCTGTCGTCTGAGGCCGCAGCATGTTGCAAATAGCAACTCCGAAGTATTAATTCTAGTTCTTAAGTATCTTTGTATAATGGCAACATTGCCTCTCTCTCTTTCTTGTTCCCGTGTTGGAAGAAATACACGTCTTGTCGAACTCAAGCATTTTTATTCGCCATCCGAAGTAATACCAGCCCCTAGAAATACAACAGTCCACAGAAGGTCGGCACATGAACCTCGAAACGCACATGGATGTTTTTAAATTTTTATTTCCATCTGCTGCGTTAAATTTAATTGTAAGGGAAAGCAACTTATATGCAAATCACCCAAAGCAATTTATTTTCATTTTAGGATAACAAAACTATCATCTCTAAAAAAGGGCATATCTGCGAAGAAAAATCTGATATTAAAGGCAATCTGTTGTGGCGTAGCTAGTTCATAATTAAATTTGCATTTAATATTGTTATACAATACATAATTTTAATAATAGTTTTTAGTTACTTTTTTTTATTGTATAAAAAAAAAACAAATAATATTGTACAACGCTGAGTTCGACCCTGCGCGGAGTACGGCCCAGTCGAGAGGGGCGACGTGCGGTGCGCGGGCGCCGCGACCACGGCCCTCGACAGGCATTGCAGCGGTCGGAGCGCACAGTGCACCCAAATCAGCCTTACGCACAGCCCGTATCGCGCCTTCCCATTTCGCACTACGCACCGCTACTGCTTTTTAGCTTTCTTAATTTCATTCGAAAGACTCCGCGTTTACTGCTGTAAGGTGTTATGCTTGTACCGTGTCATCATCATCATCTCAGCCGCAAGAAGTCCACTGCTGGACATAGGCCTCCCCCAAGGATTTCCAATATGACCGGTTGGAAGCGGCCTGCATCCAGCGTCTTCCTGCGACCTTGGTTAGGTCGTCCGACCACCTTGTCGGTGGGTGTCCAACGCTGCGCTTGCCGGTACGTGGTCGCCATTCGAGCACCTTTCTGCCCCATCGGCCATCGGTTCTTCGAGCTATGTGCCCGCCCACTGCCACTTCAAAGAGCTAATCCGCTGAGCTATGTCGGTGACCTTTGTTCTTCTACGGATCTCCTCGTTTCTGATTCGATCTCGCAGAGAAACACCGAGCATAGCCCTCTCCATAGCTCTTTGAGCGACCTTGAGCTTTCTTATGAGGCCCATAGTAAACGACCACGTTTCGGACCCGTAAGTCATCACTGGCAACACACATTGGTCGAATACTTTCGACTTGAGGCACTGAGGTATTTTGAACGAGAAGACACTTCGGAGCGTCCCGAACGCTGCCCAGCCGAGTCGGATTCGTCGAAAGACCTCATCCTTGAAGCTGGAACTTCCAACCTGGATCAATTGACCCAGATAGATATATTGGTCAACAGCTTCGAGTATGGAGCTCCCAACAAGCACTGGAGAAGGCGCAACATGGACATTCGACATTATTTTCGTCTTGTCCATGTTCATTTTAAGGCCCACTTGTTGGGAAACTTCATTGAGGTCATTGAGCATGGCACTCAGATCCTCCAGCGACTCCGCCATTATAACAATGTCATCGGCAAATCGAAGGTGAGTGATATACTCGCCGTTAATATTAATGCCAAGTCCTTTCCATTCCAGCAGCTTGAAGGCATCCTCCAGAGCAGCGGTGAACAGTTTTGGAGATATCACATCTCCCTGTCTCACACCTCTCTGTAGTCGGATAGCCCTCGTACTCTGCTCCTGTACTCGGACTGACATTGTGGCGCTGCTGTATAAGCACTTCAACACTTCGATATACCGATGATCAATGCGGCATCGCTGGAGAGATCGAAGTACGGCCCATGTTTCGATCGAATCAAAGGCCTTCTCATAGTCCACAAACGCTAAGCATAGTGGCCGGTTATACTCTCTGGTCTTCTGTATAACCTGCCGCAGCGTGTGGATGTGGTCTATGGTACTATAGCCTTTTCGGAAACCGGCTTGTTCGGGAGGCTGGAAGGCATCGAGCCTGTTTGTGAGACGATTCGTGATTACTCTCGAAAACAGCTTATAGACGTGGCTCAGGAGCGTGATGGGTCTATAGTTCTTCAGTAGGGTATAATCGCCCTTCTTGAAGAACAGCACCACCACGCCCCTGTTCCACGTCTCTGGCGTCACGCCCTCGAGCAGAACGGAATTGAAGAGCCTCTGAAGGACTTTCAGTACCGGCGTTCCGCCCGCTTTCAGAAGCTCTGCTGTGATTCCGTCCTCGCCCGGCGCCTTGTTATTCTTGAGCTGTTTGAGAGCAATCCTAATCTCGTACAGGCTGATGTCCGGGATATCTTCGGTATAGTGTCGGGTCAGTTTGGCTCTAGGATCTTTGGCCAAACTTATAATGGGTTTGGCTACGGAGGTAAACAGCTGTCCATAAAACCTCTCGATCTCGCCCAGCACCTCGGCTTTTGAAGATACCACGCCGCCGTCCTCCTGCTTCAGCTTAGTCAATCGGCTCTGCCCAATAGACTCCACTCTTGCGAACACTTTGGAGCCTTTATTTTGCTCTATCGTCTCCTTAATACGCTTGGTATTAAAGGAACGAATGTCGTGTCGCAAGGCCTCCTGGATTTGTCTATTGAGCTGCCGATGTACGTCCGCGTCTTCGGAGGTCTGCAGCGGCATAGATCGTCGCGTGGCCATCAATTTTAGGGTCCGGGGCGAGATTTTTTGAAGCTTTTGTTTTGGGCGGGACTTAAAAAACTTCGCTCCCGCCGCTTGGACAGTGTTTACGAACATATTATTTAACTCGTCCACAGATACGCAATCCTTCAAGCAATCGAAGCGATTCGAGAGTTCCAGTTGGAAACTTTCGACATTTTGGATATGGGCCGGAGACGGTCGGAGTGTAGACTTCATCAAGCGAGTCCTCTCTCGTCTGAGATCGATATTCAAGATGCCTCTTACTATTCGGTGATCACTTCCGATTTTAATCCTGTTGATCACAGAGACATCATTGAATATCTCTCTCCTCGTCGACAAGATGAAGCCTATCTCATTTTTGACAGGGGCCTGATCCTTTCTGCTTGGACCCATTCAGGTCCATTTTCTGTTTGGCGGCTTCTTAAAGAAGGAGTGCATCGCGTAGAGTCCCTCCTCCTCCAAGAAATCAGCCAGCCTATGGCCCCTTTCGTTCCGCTTTCCATACCCAAATTGCCCCACTCTGGCCTCTCCGTCGCTCCGCTTGCCAAGTATTGCGTTGAAATCCCCCATAACAACCGTAAAATAGGTTTGGGAAGCGTGTATGGCCCTACTAATGTCCTCATACACCACTTCCACCTCTTCATCTGAGCGTTCCCCGGTCGGCATATATACCTGAATTACCTTCAGCAAGTATCTTTTAGATACTCTGAGTATCAGGTATATTACCCTACTGGAAACACTCTCGATGGTTATGACGTTGTTAATGAGGGACTTGTGGACGAGAAACCCGACACCATGCTGTGACTTTTTAAAGTCACCCTCCCGGTGATAGAGTAGGTTACCAGACTTTAGGGTTGTCGTGCCCTCTCCCTCTCTTCAGACTTCTGACAACCCCACTATGTCCCATCGTAACCTACTCATTTCCTCTTCCACTTCCTCGACCTTCTCGTCTAGCCTCATAGTGCGAATGTTGTGTGTCGCCAGGGCCAGTCTTCGTTGGGGGTGGTAGCCGGATCTCTTCCGGAGATTCTTAGCACCCCCTGCCCCGCCGTTACCATGACCGCTACCGGAGCCAGGAATAGCGGGGCCGCCGGGGACTGGGGGCCTTGGTATATTTTCTAAATCCAATAATTGTACCGTGTGTTTAAAGGCTATAATAAGGTGTATTGCATTCGCTTCTTTCATTCATCGCCTCACACATTCCAACACAATCAACGCAATACGCTTTACTGTAATTTGCGGGAAAAGGTTGTATCATCAGATAAACGTATTCAAAGGTTATACAATAAAAAAAAATGATTTTACAGGCAAAGGAGTTTACCACCGTACGAAAGCATGAACCATTTTCTATGTGACGTAAGAAACAAATGTACTCAAGTATCAAAGACTGTATTCAAAAATGTTGGTGAAGTCGAGGTACCGGTACAGTTTAAAAAACAGATTTTATTTTAGCCGATTACTATCACAAGAGCGGTGGGGGACAGGAAACTCGTATTTTAGTTTTTTGTTCCAATAATAACCGAAAGAAAATCCTAAAATAAAGAATTTTTTGTTGACGGTACATGTTACAGTTGTTTAGCACCTTTCGCTCAATTATTCAATATTCATGGAGATATAATCAGTACCTCAGAAACAACTAAAGTAGCGCCGTTAATGTGTGCACTTATGTCCGACCGAAAAGAAACTAGTTGTGTAATTTTGATTAATATGATTTTGTCCCAAATACCTACTTGGAGTCCGTGTAAAATACACTGTGACTACGAAAACACGGCAATAAAAGCAATCTTTAAGATTGCTTTCACTGCCGCGTTTTCGTAAAGACGTCTTACCAAATATTACTTTTAAGTTCTTAAATTACTTTAAGACCTTCTCATAGTTCCCAAGTGATAATATTTTTAATTATATTTATTATATAGGTATATATAAATATATGTATACATATATATATTTATATATATATAAATTCTGTCAGTTCTTTGTTTTTTTCTGTAAAGAAAATAATACTTGATAAGATTATTTATTAAATAGATAAAACCTACCTAGTGGTTGTTAAGTTAAGCTGTTGTTGTTAACCTAGCGGTGCAAACTCTATTATTGTAATTTGAAATTTTTGTAACCATAACACAGACTCTGCCTAGTATGGGTACACCAGAAAGTGTAGTAAGACATTATGATTTCATTTAACATAGTTTTAAACAGCTGTTAAGTAACATGTTTTGGAAATAAATATGTTTTCATTTTCAAAGGGCTGTTTTGCATTACCGTTGGGTGCGCAATATTTGGAAGAAAGCAAAATCATTCAAAAATAAAAAATAAAGCTGAAAAAATAATAGTGGCTCTAGCTGCTGCCTTACCGCTTCTTCCTGAAGATGAGATATTACAAGGATGTGAATACATAAACGCAGAAAGTGAACAGTTAAAGAATGTGGACAAGTTTATCAGCTATATTAATCAGTTACAACAACTGAAGCCCGTTTTGTCCCGTGACTGTCATCCATTTTACGATTCTTTACCATTTGAGTAACATCAATGATTGGATTTGACGGATCAACTTGCTTGAACTCTAATAACATTGTCATTTAATTATTACTAAGGTAACGGCATCAGTAATGAACTGCAACCTAGTAATGACAAAAAAAAATATTTTTAAAAACTTCCAAATTAAGAAATATTTCACACATTGTTATACTGGCAATACTAAACCATAAACTTTAGGCGTTAATCTGTCAACCGGGGAGTTCTTGGCGGGAATTTCGACGGAGAGCACGGCTTGTGTTTTGGATTGTTTTGTAAATTGTTTCTAGTGGACTTTATAATGTGAAATCGGTGTAATCTATACATATAATAAAACAGTAAAAATATTTTGTCTGTACATTTAGAATTTTTGACTGAAATGGATAGAGGGACACTTAAAATAAATAACAGAAAGCAAAAAAAATTTTTTCGAATTTTTTGTCTGTCTGTCTGTCTGTCTGTCTGTCTGTCTGTATGTATGATCACGATTATCTCCGAAAATACTGAACCGATTTACTTCAAACTTTCACCAATTGCTTTGTTTTAACTCAGCAAAACATCTAAAGTTTGTTTCATCAAAATCGGTTCATTAAAAAAAAAGTTATCGTCATTTGAATGAACTCAAGCCATTAGTTTGCCTGTAAATATACACGGTGAATATTTTTATCGTTTTGGACCCTTAAAGGGTTGACTCAGACCATCAAAATGAACAACTTTTCCTATAGGAACAATGCTAGGAACTCAAAAAAAATTCGACATTCCCATACAAACTAGCCGGGCAGCGGGACTCTTTTTTATGGAAACGACGATTATTTTTGAGTTCTCAGCATTGGTCCCATAGAAAAAGTTGTTCATATTGGTGACCTGAGTCACCCCTTTAAGGGTTCAAACTGTTCCTAAGGGATGGACACTAACGGCGGCGGCATAGCCGCGGGCAAACGGCAAACCAACCGAAACTGCTGCGCCTAGAAACTTGAAATTTGGTACAGGGATTCTTTTAATGATGTGAGTGAGCGCAAAGAAAGGATTTTTAAGAAATTTAACTTCTACAGGGGTAAAATTTATATGGAATTTTCTCATTTGTGGACTTAGAAGTATGAAAGTAGGTATATAAGTTCTAGGTTACAATTAAAAATATCTGTGTAGGTAAAATGGACGATATTTTCCCCTGAAGGGGTAAAATAGCGGGGTAAAGATTGTATAGGAATTTACTTATTTATAGACTTAGAAGTATGAAAAAAGGCAAATAAATTCACGATTACAATTGAAAAAGATGTGTAGGTCAACTGGAAAATATCCACCAGTAGGAGGGTAAAGTTTGTTTGGAAATTTTCTCATTTCTGGACTATGAAGTATGAAATTAAATAGGTATGTAAGTTCTCGATTACAATTAAAAACATATATGTGGGTAAAATGGACAAAATTCACTCCACTTCTCTCACTTCATAAAGGGGTAAAATGGGAGGGTAAAGGTTTTATGGAAATTTTCTCATACTGGACTTAGAAGTATAAATAGTATCCATACTACTATAATAAATGCGAAAGTAACTCTGTCTGTCGTCTTTTTACGCTTCAACCATTTAACTGATTTGGATGAAATTTGGTATGGAAGTAGTTCTAGGCCCGGGGAAAGACATAGGGTATGTTTGATTCTGGGAAATTCTACTGTTCCCGAGGGATCGACGCTAACGAGGGCGGAGCCGCGGGCAACAGCTAGTTTGGTGTTATAAATGCCCATGTTTATGAACAATGTATGAAATAACCGAAATAAACTGTCACGGTGCGGCTGTAGTGAGATTTACTTAGCGGGCTGGTGGACCGCCTCGCCTCGTTGCGTCTGTGATCAAGCCAGTGGATTCGTGGGAATTGTCGCCAGGGGCTCCGTAGAGTCAATGAAATGAACTACACCATCGTTTCATTGATAACAAGACTTAGAAAAAAGCGCGGGAAAACTCATTTATACTTGATACTGGCTAAATACGTAACGCGTGAAAGCCATAAATAAATTAAAAAAAAAATATCTGTCAACCGGCCGACTGTCAACTTCATCCGCCATTGCGTTGGAAAATGGCGGACATGTAAACAACGTTGTGCCGATGTCTTCAGCGAAATTCATAATTCCTTGTATAAATAATTAGTGAGGTGAGTACATGTTTTGCAATCTATTTGTTTATTTTATTAGAATAACTCAAACATTCTTGATAGTTATGTTTTGTAGATAAATTGTGAATACAAAATTAATCTAAATTCATACGTAGGTACTTGTTATATTTTTTTTAATTTGAATGTTTATGACTAGGTAACGATTTTGATTAGACTTAGTGATGGACAATATGGGTACAATTGCGTATCTATGTTTTCTATAGCAAGATGTCCATGGGCGACGGTGACCACTTTCCATCAGGTGGCTCGTCTGCTCGTTTGCCGTCGGATACACATAAAAAAAAAAAAAAATTACCTTGATTTTATTAGGTCATAACGTCTTTCTGGAATATTATGTCTATGGTATTACTTAGTATACATTATTTAGTCATGGACATGGACGTCCATTAGTGGTATGAGTGTCCAACACTGGTTGCTCATTAGTGACACAGATGTCCAATATTGGTAGTCCATTAATGGATTTTTAAAACATTAATATATGTATATGCATAATGTTTTATTGTATAAAGCGAGTTATTTCTGGAACTACTGAACCCATCCTAAAAAAGATTCACAAAAATAGTAGGTTATTACTATTCCTCAGTAAAAATAAGCTGTTTCTAATTTATTTATTATTTACAAAGTTTCTATATCAATTTATGTTTTTTCTATTCTAGCCATGGCACCCAAAAAAGACTATACACCAGAACAAATGGCTCGAGCCATAGACGAAGTGAAGAGAGGGACAGCTGTGGGTGCGGCTGCATTAAAATATGGCGTACCTCGCATCACTCTTAGAAATAAGGTCACCGGAAAAAGCCCTATGGTTTGTCCAATGGGCCCAGCTACAATCCTGACGGCTCGGGAAGAACAGATTTTAGTTCAATGGCTCTTTGCATTAGCCGACCGACATTTTCCTATATCAAGAGAGCAGTTGCTGGACAGTGTCCAACAAATTATAATTAATAGCAAAAGACAAACATCTTTTACCAATAATCGCCCTGGTAAGATGTGGTACATTTCTTAAAAGACATCCAGAAATTTCGGAACGAGCAGCCCAAAATCTAACAACATCACGAGATAATGTCACTGAGCAGCAAATCAAATCATGGTTCACTGAAATCGAAAATTACGTTGAGAACAAAAATCTTAAGCATTTAATGCAAGATCCCAGTAGAATATTTAATGCAGATGAAAGTGCATTCTTTTTATCGCCGAAATCGGGTCGTGTGTTAGTCAGACGAGGTGAAAAGAATGTGTATACTACATCTGGTAATAAAAAAGAAAACTTAACGGTTTTAGTTACTGCAGATGCTACAGGTCAATTAGCACCACCCATGATTGTGTTTGATTATGAGCGTATCCCAAAACCTATATCTGATAGCATAGAAGATACTTGGGGAATCGGTAGGTCAGAGTCGGGGTGGATGTGTAGTAGTACTTTTTACGAGTACTTTACAAATGTATTCCATCCATGGTTGGTCAAAAACAAAGTGCAATTACCGATTTTTTTTTTAGACGGTCATGGATCCCATTTAACGGCACATCTTTCAGATATCTGTTCAAAGAGTGGAATAGAAGTGATTGCTTTGTATCCCAACAGTATACATTTGTTGCAACCTATGATTGTTGCCGTGTTTCGACCACTGAAAGTATTCTGGAAGCAGCAAGTCACTAAGTGGAAAACTGAAAATGAAGGTCAACAGGTTACAAAATTCACTTTTGCGCCTATACTTGAAAAGGCCTTAAATTACATTTCAAAGGATTGTTTAAGTAATGGTTTTAGAGCTGGTGGTTTATTTCCTTTTGGGCCGGAGTACATAGATTTCACCAAATTAAATTAAAAAAATAGACTAGCAGAAGTCCCGGAAGTAAAGGCTGTTTCGGCACAAATTATAACTTTCTTACAAACTTTAGAATCTGAAATTGTAACAATATTTACTGATCAAAAATTAAATACGTTCAAAAAATGCTTCTTTTTGTCAAGATCTGGTTTAGAAGATGAGTTACCTACTGAGGACTTAGGACTCTATACATTATGGGCTAAATACAAACATATGTGCCATATCGAATTTCCAGCAGAGTCCAGATATGAAGATAAAGAACCACAAAACATTACTCCCAGCCATATTCAGAAACCAACAGCAAAAAGTAATTGTTCTGCAACTAATTCTGCTTCCAATATTATCACTGATGATGAGATGCTGCCAGCTTCCAGCACAGTTGAAGTACTCCCTAATGAACTGCCAACAGACTGTCTGACTCACGTCGAGTTAAAGATCTCTGAACCAAGACTCGTAGCACCTGAAGCTGCAGACAGTATACCGCCCGAATCTAAAGACCAGACAACTACCGAATCTGAAGTCATAGATCACCTTGAGTCGACTATAAGTACTGACCAGGTAAATAAAACTACATTAGTTGCAACTAATGTGAACTTATTAAACTCTAAACTTTTTTATTCCCATGATCTAGTACCTCAAGCTGGACCTAGCACTTATGATGATGCACTTATGATGCAATCGGAACAGTTTGCATCAAATTCAAGTGTCAGCCGCGAAAAGAACGCAACTTCTGGTGCTGTACTAAATCTTTTCATCCCAATGACCTAATATCTCAAGTTGAATATAGCACCTCCATTACTGATCCACCTACGCAATACTATACACCCATTAAAAATACTTTAAATGAAGTATTGGGTGTAGAAGTGCCTTCACCATTTAAAAGAAGTCTTTTTTGGCCTGAAATTGAAGATAAGAAGAAAAATTGAAAGAAGAAAGAAAAGTTACCTTCCGCCGTAACAAGTAAAGAGTGGAAGCAATATCATGAAAAGAAAGAAGCAGAAAAACGAAGAATACAAGAAGAAAAAGAAAAGAGAGCCAAAGATAGAATAGAAAAAAGGATTTTAAACGAAAAAGTTGCTGAAGAAAAGAAATTAAAAATAGGTAATTTAAAAGGAAAAAAGAAAAATTTACAAATACATTCATCATCTGAAGACACCGACTTAGAAATAGAGTACGCCGAAAGTGATAATAGTGAGTGGAATGAAGATAGTGATTGTGTGGTAGAGTATATGGAACGCAAAAAAAAAATGTCTATCAAGGGAACTCAAAAGGCGGATTCTTATAGAGCACAACCAAAAAAAAGACCAAGAAGAACTCTATCGCAAGACCAATACTCTGGATCGGATTTGGAAAATGTTCCTCTTAGTAGATTGTCAGCTTCGAGCAGTAAAGTTGCCGTTAAAGATTTAAAAAAGGGTCGTTATGTTATAATCAGGTATGAAGGGGAATATTTCCCAGGAATAATTGAAAACGAAGACAAAAATATGTTTGAAATAAGTACCATGACTTTGTCTAATGGAAATACCTTCCAATAGCCTGAAAGACAAGATAAGATTTGGTACAAATTGACAGACATTGTTGAAAGAATAAATGATCCTATACCACAAAATAAAAGAGGATTTTTTAAAATAGTTGAAATGGAGAAATATCTACCAGACATCTATTTGACCTAAAACTTTAAGTTTTATAATTTGATGCTCTACTTTTGTCTTACACTTAGTGTCAGTATTGAAGACGCGCATTTATCCGAGCCGAAAGCGTCGAAGGAACCAAACGAAACGAATTTCAAATTCTTTGTATGAAATCCGCGTCGTCCGAATCAGACGATTCGACGCAGACAGATGTTCTTACATAGGATTTCATACAAAGAATTTTTAAATTCATTTCATTCGGCTGTTTCGACACATTCGGCCTGGAATTCGGATAAATGTGCGTCCATCTTTAGTTAGCTATGTTCGGGCATGTTGATTTGTTGCCACTTAAATATGTACTGCCACTAAATCAAGTTTTCAATATTAGTGGCTATCCAAATCAAAAGGGACCTTATGGCGGTATCTAGTTTCCGAGATGTTTAAAGATTTGTAAAATACCCGAAAAATATATCTTTATATTAACTGTATTTATAAAAATATTATTGTTTTTGCTACATGCAAAAATGTAAACTTCTGGAAACGTCAATTTAAAAAACGTTTTATAGCCATCTAAAGGCAAAAACTTGATACCGCCATAAGGTCCCTGTTGATTTGGACGGCCTCATGATATGTTTTTCTTTATAATAGACGAGTACCTATTAGTATTGATTAGTGTTAATGTCAATTTTTTTTATAATGTTAATCACAATAATTTTGTGATGTTAAATTGCTATACCTACTCTTAGTTTAGTAATTCTTTAGGTATTGTTTTTGTGTTATAAATATTCGAGCGACACAATGTGGTTCGTTTTTAACTGATTTTTCTTATTGTTTTTGTTTCTCTAAGCTATTTTGTACCAAATAATAAAAATATGTCATACGTATTATTTTTGCTGCCATTTTTCTTGTCCATCGCTGGAAGTCCATTACTGGATATTGTCCATTAATGGGTGTCCATATTTAGATTATGTCTATCCATCACTAGTGATTAGGAATAACTTTGGTTTTCATAAATTCTTATCAAAACCTGTACCCTTTTTTTAATTTCATTATAAAACGCTATTCTCAAGATGCTATTCTTTAATTTTTTACCATTACCTTTTAATTAATTTTACAAAAATTATCGCAAGATAATAAAATCCTTTAACTGTTCCTAAAACCGTCCATTACTGACGCCATTACCTTACTCTAATTACATTGTCATTTAATTGTTTTTGTGGGTCAACTTAATTGTCACTTTTCTTTATTAAATAATTCTTTGTTTATTGGTTAGCTCATTAACCTTCTAAGAGATCTGCAATGAATACTCTTTCGTTAGGTTTTAATCCTGATGTAAGGTGTGATTATATGTTCCACTAAATCACGATGTTTAGATTAAGAAGTTATGTCTTTGTATTTATTTGTTTTAAGGTAAATCTTTATTTTTCAATAAATAATTTTAATAAAATTCTTCTTTGTTTATTTGCAATACCTCTTATCTCCGGTTTCATATACTATAAACTGAGATGATTGAAAACGATAGCTTCTATCCACCGAAAAATTAACAATACGACGTAGTACCGAACGTGTTTTAAATACGTTTCATTAGTCTCCAATCAATAAGCGATAATTTATAAAAAATGTTGTTTAAAAATTAAACATAATTTATAAATCGTTTTTTCCGCCTCCTATAAAATCAGCATTTTGTAGTTAGGAGGTCACACGGAGTACGAGGGGTGATCCAAAAGTAATGATAATCGGTTATTTCTAACCAGCATAAAAATCTGAAATATTTTTTCCTGGTTGCTTATGTAGTTACTAGTTGAGCATAAAAAAATCATATAAATAGGTTACGATTTCTGGGAGATACATTTATTTGAAAACCAACCGTCGCAGTGAACACATCAAAATGGAGAAAAATGAAATCAGGGCTGTCATCAAGTACCTCTGTCTGAAAAAAATGTCTACCAAAGACATACACAGCGACTTGGTGGAAACATTGGGGGAGTCTGCTCCTCCATATTCTACAGTTGCACGCTGGGCCAAGGAGTTTAAGCTGGGCAGAACATCGACTGAAGATGAACATCGAGAAGGACGGCCATCCACGTCCCTAACCGAAGATAACGTGAAAAAAGAAAATATTGTATTGGCGGATAGAAGAGTGACCATCAGGCATGTAGCTGAGATCACAGGGATCTCATATGGCAGCATTCAAAGAATCTTTGCAAACGAATTGCATATGAAGAAGGTCTCTGCGCGTTGGGTACCAAGAATGTTAACCGACGAGCAAAAGAAAAAACGTGTTGACATTTCGAGGGCCAATCTCGAAATGTTCCAAGCAGATCAAGAATGCTTTTTATCTCGTTTTGTGACTATGGACGAAACTTGGATCCATCATTTTGATCCTGAGACCAAACAACAGTCGAAGACTTGGAAGCGAGCCTCCTCTCCGACACCGAAGAAATTCAAAGTGTCAAGCTCTGCGGGCAAGGTTATGGCGTCGGTTTTCTGGGATGCCAAAGGAATCATTATGATTGAATACTTGGAGAAGGGAGCCACTATTACTGGGTCCTACTACGCTGACCAAATAAGAAGACTGCGGAAGGCGATTAAGGAAAAAAGACGCGGCAAACTGCGAGCTGGAGTGCTGTTTCACCAGGACAACGCGCCGGCTCACAAAGCCACAGTTGCGATGGCTGCCATTCAAGAAACGGGATTCGAACTGCTAGAACACCCACCCTATTCGCCAGATCTAGCTCCCAGTGACTTCTACCTCTTTCCTCGGCTCAAAGAACACCTCAGAGGCGAAAAATTTGAAGACGATAGCGCAGTGATGGCTGCTGTTGAGGCGTTTTTGGAAGGTCAAGACAAAGAATTTTTTTTAAAAGGAATCGTGGGTTTAGAAAAAAGATGGACTAAATGTATTAACTTATTAGGAGACTACATTGAAAAATAAAATGTTTTTTTCGCTTTCATCACCGTGTTTTATTTTCATTATCATTACTTTTGGATCACCCCTCGTACATACAGAGTGGAGACGGCGATAGCTACTGTGCACTGTGATTCCAACTAGGTCCTGACGTCATCACGTTAACATCGAGAGTAGGCGTGGCCTATTAGTCTGCTGTTGTAGCTGTCAATGTTCGTACGTGGTTCGTTCTGTGCACACAGTGAGATTTTCGGACTTATCTTGTTTTTTACGAAGAAAATCATGAAGTGTTAGAAAATCATTATATCATGTAAAAACTACTCAGATAAACGTTCAGATGCTATGGAAGGAATCACATTTCATTTGTAAGTATATTTATTCGTAATTTACTTAAATTACTCTAGAAAAATCTTTTGGCGACGTTCCGTGCTACTCATCGTTAGATGGCACCACTTTGCGTAATGGGACGTATGAACTATAAAAATATATTAAAGCTAATTATCGTAATAAATAATAACCATAAGTACTGAAATTTGTTCTAAATTTATACCTAAAGACTTTTACCTTGACAAAAAGATTATGTTTATGTTGTTTCATAATTCTCTTTTCAGCAATGCGCCACCTGTCGTCAACGAAAGTCAACGAAAGTCGAATAATAGTGAACGTCAAGATGACGGGACTCCGCCCGGTTTTGCGAATATGATGTGATTAGGATGTAGTACCATATTAGTGCTATTTTATACTTACATAATAAAATTTTATTATGGAGTCAGTTTTATTATGGAGGTTAGGCTCTCTCTACCCCGTAAGGGAAATAGACGTGATAATATGTATGTATGTTTTAACATTTTGGTTTTGCACTTAATTTTTAGGCAAAGGTAAATTAAAACAAATTCAGTGTAGAATAACCTCCATAATAAAACTGTCAAACAAACGCCTAAGCAAATTGTAAGAGCAGTATAATGCTACTTGGCTTTGAAATTCACTTTTTCCTCAGGAGCTTATTCGTTTATTTATTTATTTATTTGTTAAACATGTGTTACAATGTGTTAAATAATATAAAAGTAGGAATCAACATGCTTACCGTTAGGGTGTACAAGTATTGAATCAGATGAGCTACTGTTAGTACCACATAAAATAAACAATAAATAATATTAAATTACAAAATAAGTCAATATATGTACAATAAGCACAAAAAATATATAAATAGAGAGATAAAAAAAACACTAAATTTTATAGTTAAAAAACGCACTTATATCATAGTAACACTTGTGGTTTAGGAATGATTTCAGTTTTTTCTTAAATAAATTTATATTTAATGTTTTATATTCCTTAGGGATTTTATTATAAATTTTCGGAACAGAGCTGTTTTTGATTGATGTAGACAAAGTCTATCGCCATTTCTTCTGTTTCTTGCACACACATCCGATATACGTTTGTTTGAATAAATGGGGATTATTTTGAACAAATACAGCTATCTCCAATATATACAGTGATGGCAGTGTTAGTATTTTATATTGTTTAAAATAAGATTGACAGCTATCAGTGCTTTGTAGACCAAACATACAGCGGATACACCGTTTTTGCATTTTAAAAACCAATTTTTTTATCTGTAGAATTTCCCAAGAAAAATCGTTGAAAATAATTTTTATTTTTACAATTGAAGTGTTTTTTAAGAACTGAATTAGTTAATAGACTCAGGTGTTACTTTGCGGAAGTCAAAGCTACATTTACTTTGAGACAATTTACTTTGCGTGCTTCCGCCACCAGTTAGTTCATGCAATCTCCACCTCTCTACACGAGGCATCTTCAGGCAGTGAACCCTAGATGTTGATCGTTCGAATGAGGTCATTCGTTGCTTGTCATTCGAACTATCAACATCTAGGGTTCACTGCCTGAAGATGCCTCGTGTAGAGGCGAAACACGTGTCGCGAGCACGACGGCCGACATTGCTGCAGCCTCATCGGATGCAGCAGTATCGACCAGGGTTGCATGCATCAACTATTGGTGGCAGGTATGAAGGGACTAACAGTAGTGGGTGGGCGCTGGCCAGCAATAGTTTGCATGAACTAACTGGTGGCGGAAGCACGCAAAGTAAATTGTCTCAAAGTAAAAGAACTGAATTGTGGTCCCGCCATTTTGATATTATAATAGCGGGACCACTTTCTTTGTTGAATATCTTGAAATCATTTGAGCGTACAATTTTATTATAGCACGTATGTAAGTATAAAATAGCACTAATATTACTACGTACGTAATGGTACTACATCATAGTTACATCATATTCACAAAACCGGGCGGGGTCCCGTCATCTTGACGTTCACGAATAATAGCCATACATGGCAAAATGTCTAGGGTTGCCAACCACCTAGTTTTCGCTAGTTAATACTTTTTACTGTTTTATCAAAAGACAGTATACAAAATACTGTTTTCTCAACCGCTGATAAAACTACGATTGGATTTTGAAATTTTATAAAAAGTTACATGGAAGATGAGGGAATAATGATGTTTCTGAGCACACCGAGAGCATTTTTCATCAAAGAAACCTACTTTCAGTGAGTGCTCACTCCATATGCAGACAGCATCGACCACAATTCTTTCATAGGTTTTTTCCAAATCTACGAATACGCAGTACATTTTTTGACCATTGGCCAAAAATTTCTCCAAAATGAAAAAGACATGGAAAAGACCTGCCAGTCTATATGCTAACTTAGTGTACAACGTTTTGATGGTCACTTCAAAATACATTTTGATGGTCACATAAAATACATCTTATATAAAAATTAACAATATCATACGAAAGCCGCAATGCATTTTGAAGTGTCTATCAAAACGTTGTACACCGAGTTAGCAAATAGGCCGGCTGATCTGTACATCCCATTCCTTTTCTGATCCCGCTTGTTAGTTAAGTTAGTTGTAAATAAAACTTTTATACATGTTGTATCATTTTTTGACATTCATACAAATCGAATATTGCACTTTGGCATTACGTGATACTTTTTCAATTGATTGAGATTATGTCTGTTAATGTAGATTTTTCATGGTAAGAAAAAAATTAATGGCTATTCTTAAGCTTATTTACACTCCATGCTATGATTATTTAATCATAATACTTCAAGAAATATATGATCGAAGCATAATAGTATTTGATTTTTACTATGTCCTTTATTATTAATGATGGAAAAATGTCATGCGATCGATGTAATTTCTTGGTAAGATCAACGATCAACAAAAGATCAATCCACCAGTTTGTATATTTTTTTGACATGTGGGTCGAGCATGTGGGTCAAAAAAATATACAAACTTGTGGCGGCGTCGAAGGCAGGCTAGTACTACTACTAGCTCAAGTCACCTCTAGTATGGCAAGTTTTGGGTGGCCCGTGCGTCAACTCGTATGCTGCCTAGATTTTGACTACTCTTTTACATGATATGGTCACTGACACTATGGTTTTATTATGGAATTTGATTAATTATCTATGACAAAAAACAGAAAGGAAATAATTTACATAAAACATATTGATTCTTTGTTTTTGTGGCTGTAAAGATGTAGTCTCCAAATAAACGATTGCTTTGAACAGGTACAGAACTATACTATATACAACAATATTATGTTATTGGAAAATTTTAAATTTATATGTTTCTAACCATAGTTTTACCAGCAGTCGTGAAAACAGCGTTTTGCAATCTCTCTTATAATAGAACAGTAAAAAGCATTAACTAGCAAAAACAGTATTATACTGTTTTTAACTGTCTGGTTGGCAACCCTAATTACACAGCTATCTGACACTAGATGTCAGTAGGTGTTAGGGACATCTAGTGACGGATAGATAAACTAAAAAGAAAGATCAACATCGAACTTATTAAGTAGTTGGGCTATTCGCCGCTAGATGGATATAAAGGAGGGAGTGAGACAGAGCAAGTAGAGTGAGACAGATAATACTCCCCTCACCCCCTGTAAGTGCCACGCATTGTTTCATAGAAAATATTGCTTAGGGCAACTCCTCTCTGTATGTACTCCGTGGGAGGTCATGTCACTTCGCCGTCGACTTGATGATCTCCTCGAAAAAGAACTACCCGATAACGTCAGAAATTCAGAATTAAGGCTTTTGCAGATGATATAATACTACTAATAGAGGATAAAGATGCCGTACTATTAAGCAAACATCTAATAAGACACTGGAGATTATTTCTGAATGGGGAAAGGTCAAACTTACCTTCGGACCGCAGAAAACGCACGCAATCTCCTTCACGCGTAGATCCAAATCGGCAACCATTGTGATGCAGAATACACACATCCCTTTCTCTAGTGAATTTAAATTTCTGGTCATTAACAACCGTCTCACCTTTACATAACACTGTAACTCCATTATAGAAAAAGCTTACAAGATCTTTAAGAAACTCTCCAGACTTATTAGACCCACATGGAGAATACATCCTCAAAATGTATATACAATATATAAGGAGGTAATACAACCGATGTTCACCTGTGCGGCCGGAATATGGGGCTCCGCGGGGGGGAGGGAAGGTTGGGCCTCTGGCTTTCACACTCACCGAACGAAGCATAGAAGCGGTGAAGTTTCTACTCAACGTTGATTTTCTGTTAGAGTGTGGTACTTCCCCGGACGAGCCGGCCCATTCATGCTACTAGCAAAAATTAATTTACTACTATTACTACCTATTGAAAATAATCTCGTATATTAATTAAAATTCAGGGATTCCATATTTTTGAGCACTTGTCTGGTAAGGGGCCATACAATACGACATACAAAATTTTGACTTTTGATCCCCCTCAGCCTCCCCCCCGTTGCGGTGACTTAATATATGGATGGCCCCTAAGGCCACTTCGCTATTAGTAGAAATTATACCATGTGTTACAAAATGACGAAATAATATTTAAGGGGCGTGATCAGTCCATGATATTAAACAACTATCCCTAGGGCACATAAAACGAACGATAATTATTTTTTTTTGTCTTGCCATAGAAAGTCGATCGGCTGAATGCTTATTTTGTATCGGAGGCCGAATTTTTCTTTTCATGTTTCGACGTTTGTCCCATGGGGAAAATTGTTTAATGCTATGGACTGATCATGCCCCTTAGATATTATTTCGTTCTTTTGTTACACCCAGTATATTATAATATAAACCATTATATACTCGTAAAAATGTATTATTTATTTAATTTCCATCACAGCTTCCTTTTTTCCCTTTCCTAATATCAAATTACATAAATATATATTTTGTCTTTTTTTTTTTTTAATTTTTAAATTTTTGAATTTCAATACTTACCACATTTTTTTCCAGAATGTCATTTTGTCTTGCTTAAAAAATAATTATAAAACAAAATGCAATATCAAACTCTCTGCAAAAGGCAAACTTAGGCCAATATTTAAACAAAAGAAAAATATTTAATCTTATTTGAGTAACAGAAATATATTTAAACCTTACATCATTTGACTAATGGAAAAAAAATAGTCAAAGAAAAAATCTCAAAATTGAGTCATGGAATAAATCTCAAACCAGGGATGGTGCGAATATTCGCATCCGCATTTTGATTATTGCGAATGCAGATTTGCACATCTGCATCCGCAATAATCAAAAGCGGATGTTCATGCGGATGCCAATGTAACACAATTTGCTACAAGAAAGAAATTAGGTAGGGCCTGCGAATGGCGAGTGCCGTTCACACGTGACAATAACTAGTGGAAGCAAAACAATGGGTGACAAGATCCGAAGCATTTGTTGTGGTGCATCGTTTGTTTCTTGTAAATAAATCATTACATGTTTGTTTGCGCTGTGGATTACTTATGGTATAGATAGATATTTTGAGTGTTATTAATAATTACTTTATCATTGTTTTAATTCTCAATGCATATACTATATTTATATAAGATCTTAAGGGTGCTTTTCCACCAGAGATGTGCTATGCAGCTATGCTGCGAAGATGTGAAATCTACGCTACGAAAATATGTGACAGTTTCCACTAATACTAAGCTAATGCGCCGCCGCAAAGTAGCTGTGCGAGAAAGATGCGCAGCTCGAGCTATGCTATGTATCGACAAACACGGGCGTACTGTAGGTACTCTGCTCTGCACATAGCTACACCACTCGCGATGGCCCATAGCAGGGATCCATAGCACACATCCATAGCACGCATCTTTCCATATAAAAAAAACATATCTTAGTTGAATCCGTTTCCACCAGTGCTAAGCTATGTGTACCAATGAATAACCAACTGCCTCCATGGTCCAGTGGTTAAGGCGCCTGTAGACCCGGAGGTCGTGGGTTCGATTCCCATGGGAAGCATACTTTATTTAGTTGTTTCCAGTTAGGTTAGGACATTGCAGGCGTGAATCACCTGATTGTCTGTTAATAAAGATGATTCCGTGCTTCGGAAGCCGGTTCGGAAGGGTTCGTTAAGCCGGTGATCCCGGCTGCCATCTGGTAGTCGTTAAAGGAACCACGTCTGAGGCCGAGAGGCGGTTCCAAAGAACACTCTGATCTGTGTCTGACACTGGTGTCAGAGTTCTTCGGAACGGTCAATCGACCATGCACACCCTGGGGTGTGCATGGTCGATTGACCGTGACACCTACACGAAATGATGATGACCAATGAATATGATTGGTGGATATCAAACGCATCCATAGCATCGTAGCATAGCACATCTCTGGTGGAAAAGCACCCTAAAAACATCAGCATCTGCATCATCATCCGCGGATGTGAAAAATCTGCATCCGCAACATCCCTGTCTCAAACTAACATACTATGACTAATTACTGTATGCTTATAAATCTCTGGTTTCATATATACGTTTATCACTGAGAATAAATTTGGCAACAAAGCTACTAATAAAACATATAAATATTTAGGTAAAGGGGAGGTATGCCCAAATGGATATACCCAAAGACCCCTGCGGTTTGCATCTCGTATGTGATGGCTGGTGTAAGCTAGTATCAACATCCAGGATAACATATATATGTTGATTTTCTTATATATGTAGCTGTATACTAGGAGTACTGACGTGATGACGACCCAGAATGTGGTGCAGTGGAAGACACCTCTGTATTTGTTGCTTGTTAAGTCCTGAAAAAATTACAGTTCTACAATATAAACAATCAATACTTATAATAAATCTGTAAGGGTTGGTCACGGAGTAAGTTAGGTAAGGTTAGCTCTGTATATGATTTTTAGATTATTATGTATGTATTTATGTGTGTTAGTATGTATGTTACAAATTATCTGAATTTTATGAAACTTGGTAGATAAACATTAGGCGTACAGGTCACAGGACTACACTACAGGTACTTATTTTTTTTAGTTTTTGTTGAGTTTAGAAATCGTAATGTACGCGAACAGAGCCGCGGGCATAGCTAGTATATATATATCTATATTAGTTTGAGACTTTGTGAAAGGTGGGCTAAGTTAGCTACCTTTTGGGTACCAGAGCATCGCCGAGGCAGAGGTAGACCTAACTGCCCCACTACCTGTAGTTACAGAGCCTCAATCAGGCTAATGATAAGGCGATCAGCGTAGCCAAACTGGTCAAATTAATTATAATCAAATGGAACCATTTCGACTCGAAAAGAAGAAGTGGTAGACCAAGGAGGTGAAGAGATGATCTGGACAAATTTTAAAATGGAAGGGAAAAAAATGCGATGGACAGATATGAAAATAAAAACAAGGAGGAGGCATTTGTGCAGCATTGGGAAATAACACCTACAGGCTAGGATAAATAATCTTTTAAAGTCAAACTGGCCATCTGGAAAGAAGAGCAAAATGGAAGAAAATCGTAGAAGAGGCCAAGACCCACAAAGGGTTGTAGCGCACAGGAAGTAAGTATAAGTCAAACTACCGAACCGACTTTGATAAAATTTAAATGGGACCGACTTTAAAGCATACCCATTGGAATAAAAAAAAATCTTCAAATCGGTTCATAAATGACAGTCCCGATATAACAAACATTAAAGAAAAAAAAAATTGGTTACCTCATTCTTTTTTTTAAGTGTTTTATTGCATTCACAATGCTATTTTGATTTACTCTTATTAAATTAAGAAATAAAATATGGTGAATAAAATTTCAAGCGGGCGGGTTTTGATGTTGAAGGTTTGAAAATGAGTTGAATCAAATACCTCACTTGTAAAAGTCGGGTAGTTGTATTAGGAGACGTAAGCCTTAATACGTATAAGGGGAATGGGATAGTGTGGAAAATTTCGGCGCCGAGGTTAGGACAGGGGTGTCATCCTAAAGATTTAAGGGCCACGGTACGGCACGTCTGATTGACGTTTCTGAAGACCCAAGACCTGACACGCATTTTGGTCAAAGGCTTAGCCTGACCATAGTGACCATAATGAAGCGAGAGAGGTTTGTATGGATCGTAGCCAAGCGGCCAACCTCGTGGAAAACCAACCCTGTGACGACAGCAATTCAGGTTCAATGTACTTTTTAGTGTATGGTAATTCCGGGGGAGTGGCCATAAGGGAGAGATTGCCAATCGAAAAAAGTTCGGGCTCTAGTTGACAGATTGCGTTAGTAAATATTTAGTTCGTCGCTCGATGGGACTTGGAGCAAGTCGGTGCACAACAGTCTCGCGAAAAAAAAATTAAAGTAAGTTAAATTCAGTTCATTTATTTAGCACATGGTTAATATAAGATAAGGTGTTCATATATTAAAGTGATTACAAAAAAAAAATACAGAATGAAATCGTTTTTATGTGTTTTCTTTAAAGTCAATTAGTTTTCGTCTATTCTATAACCTAGAAATAATTTTAAACACTGCTACCGTGGTTTATACAATTGATGTGGCCATCTCTACCGGAAAAATGTAACAGACGGCCTTATTTTTTCAGGGAGTGATGGCCACAAAATATATCGCTTTCTGTGAATATTCAAGTTGTTTTTTACGTGTATTTATAGCTTAAGTGCAGTGTTGCCGACTTAGTGGATTTTTCACTAAATCTGGTGGTTTGAACCCCCTTTTAGTGGGGGAAATATTGCGTTTAGTGGCTGGTGATTTTTCTGGTGGTTTAGTGGAATAGAATTTTTCCTATTTTTTTTTATTTAGTACATAATCACGCCAGTATAAAGTTTGGACGTTGCAGTTCATAATATTTCTAATTTATTTTAGGGGTATTTACTTTAGTATGTGAGCAACACTAAATCTCTGTTGTCAAGTAACACGGGGATTTCCCTTAAACTATGTTGTTTATAGCAGTTTTCTGTCAGGTGAAGCGGGGATTTCCAGAAAAATATTTTTTATATTCTAAACTTTCTTCTTTCTTTCTCAAATTGTTCTTATTCACTGTCTGAAGTTTGTTCGCGAGGGATAGGTCACTTAATGAAAAATATGCCGAAACCTCAGTATTCTCAAAAGTTTCGGGATTCTTGGCTGCAAGACCCTGCTTTAAAAGATTGGCTTCAGATGATTGAAAGTACTACTGGCCAAGTAGCGAAGTGCAAATTTTGTGGTACCACTTTAAGGAGACATTATGGAGACTTAAAATCACATGAAATGTCGAAGAAACATCAACAAAATGCAAAGGTAAGCTAACACGACTATTTTATTACGGTAAAGCATGGTCAATAATGTGTCCATGTGGTACCGCATTTAGCATTACCTCATATTATCTTCCTGAGGGTTTCGTAATACGTGTCTGAGGGATGTGAAAATGGCAGCAGTGCTTCCCGTGAATGCAACATTTTGCATTGTAGTGTTCATAAATCCGCCTCGCCTACCAAGTTTGATGAGTGTTAGCATAGTAGACAGTGCATTTATTTTTTACACGACTGCCCAAAAAAAGGAGTGTAATTTGTTTAGAGTTTAAAAAAAATTAGGGTATCGTTGGAATCCTTACATTCTTATCCCGAGTGACATAGGCTATATTTTTTTTTGGAGATAGCTGTCGTGTTTGTTTTTTAAATTTATTTTTTAAACTTATTACATTCTTGTAAATTGTTGCAGATTATCACTGAGCAACCCAAATTACCATTTAAACCAGAACCCATTGGAAGTCAAAAAAAGGAAGAGGCCAGGCTTGCTTTGTTTACAGCCATGCATACGAGTATACGAGTAGTTGACCATTTAGGTGAGGTAATCAATCATAGCCATTAAAGGGAAATAGATAAAGTACAACTACACCGAACGAAGTGCACCGCGGTCATAAAAAATGTATTAGCATCACATTTCATTGAGGTTTTAAAACAAGATATTAAGGATCAACCATACAGTTTATTGATTGATGAATCAACAGATATTGCTGTTCAGAAATATTTGGGTTTGGTTATAATTTATTATAGTAAAGCACACCAAAAATAGTATCTACATATTTAGACCTTGCAGAGCTGCATGAATGCAACGCTGAGGGTATTGTCTCTGCTATAAAAAAGACACTTAAACGATTCGATTTGAAACTAGAGAACTTTATGGGCATTGGTACAGACAACGCTTCCGTAATGGTTGGAGTAAATAATGGAGTTTTTGCGCAGTTGAAAGCAGAGGTACCTCATGTGATTCTAGTGCGTTGTTTATGTCATTCCTTGCAACTGGCTGTTTCTGCTGCTGCAAAGCAATTTTTGCCGAGGAATTTAGAATTTTAATTAGGGAGACCTATGATTGGTTTGCTCGCTCCTCTTCTAGACAAAGTGTTTATAAGGAGTTATACAAAGCAATGAATGATGGCCATAAACCACTTAAAATCGTTCAAGCATGTCAGACACGATGGTTGTCAATAGAATCAGCAGTCTCGAGAATATATACGCAATGGCTAGAGCTAAAAACTCATTTTTCTATAGCCAAGATCCAAGAAAGGTGTCACACAGCAGAATTATTGCACTCTATGTATGCGAACGAGATGAATTACGCATATATTTCATTTTTATATCCAATATTAATTGAGATAAACAGAGTCAACAAAATGTTTGAGTCAAAAGATACAGACCATACCAAATTGTGCGATGAGTTGATCAACCTGATAGATATGCTTGTCAGCAAAGTCACGTTAACTATAAATAAAGTTAATATTTTCACTCAAAATATTCGTGATTTTTTGGATCAAAGATGTTATTTGGGATTCCGATTTGAAAAACAAATACAAGAGATGAGAGAAAAAAGACTACCAGCAGCAGAGGAAGTATCAATACGGAATCGGTGTATACAGTTTATAGTTAGTCTGATTGAAGAAATTAAAAACAGGCTGCCGTAAATTGTTATTTTGATGAAAAAGATTTCTCGAGTAAGTGTTCAACAAGCACTAAATCACAACAAAGAAGATCTAATCGACATAATGTCTCAATTAAATAAAAAAACAGACTTAAAAGTTGATGATCTGTGGCGACAAATACATTTAATGAAATGGAGTGAAACTTAAGACACAAAAAAGTTTTGGATCGAAGTGTTGCATTTTAAAGACGCTCAAGGAGAAGCTAGATTTCAAGATTTAGCGAATTTTGTAATTTCTCTTTTAATATTACCACACTCCAATGCCGACGTCGAAAGATTGTTTAGCAGCATGAACATTATAAAAAATAAACAGAGGAATCGTATGAAGTTGAATCTTTTATGTGCCATATTAAGAGTACGCTGCGATACCGCGCGTATCGCAGCGGTGAGCATACGAGGGTGATAGGTAAATGCTGCAATGACTATGAAATTCCAATACACGTTATAAAAAAAATTGGCACCAATGAATCATATCGTTCCTTGGAAATTGATGATGATGGTGGCGGTGAAATAGACACATCTGATGACGATTTGTAATAATTTTAATATGTTTCATTTTCGTAATAAACGTTTTTCATATATCCCTGCTTATTTTTCTTTCATATTAACAATAAAAAAGATTTAGTGACAAATTTAGTGGCTTTTTAACTTTGGTTGTTTTTGGTTAGTGGGTTTCTGGTGGTTTTAGAAGTCGAATCTGGTGGACAGCTCGTTCACCTGTTGGCAACACTGCTTAAGTGTTTTTTCAGATGCCCAACTATTACGTGCGGAAGTCAGTAGCCGGTCGCGGTACGTGGAGTGAGGAAGATTTGTCCGTATTTATGCAAAATGGAAACACACGACAAATTTTGGTTTTTACTTTTTTTAACTATACTTATTAAAAAGACGTGTAAATTCTTATGAAAAAAAAGAACCACATGATTTTCCCTGTAGAAACTAGGTATACTAGAAGCAGAACAGAACCAACAGCAATAACAAATACTACACATAAAGCGAAAGCGAACCACAACACTGTGGGTCTTGATCGTTCAAACAAATAAACGATATTACTACTAGGTCGTTTTATACAAAACAAAATCAAATATACTTGGTACCATTATACAATACACACATTTTCAATATTAACAATTATTTTTAATACATCTAATGGAACCATGATTTTTAGTATCTTTATGCGTAACATTAATTCACAATTTAACTGTAAATATTTTTTGCAAAAACGAACCATAAACATTTGGTTCTATCATGTATAAATAAATATTGTACAACAATAGAACCACAAGTAAGGTAAACGTACATACGTAATTCCGACAGTGTCCTAGACCCCGTCACTTTTCAAAAAAACTTTGATTTCTATTATCTACCAACATCTAAATTACTAGATTTTTTTGGCAACACATTCTTGGTAATGTTTAGCATAATTAAAATGGCAACAATTAGTTGCAGACGAATTGCCGTTGAAAGTGTGTGCATTTAAAGTTCGGATGGTAAGATTTTATGTGTTTTTTGCAAATTCAGTGACTGAAATTGACGACTGTCGAGGTTTACTTCTTACCGTGTGATGAAGGTTTAGTTCCCACTAAGGTAAGTGGGATTCTTTCTTGTTATAGCTAAGTAAATTGTGTAGCGATATAATCTATAATCTAAGCAGATTTTCATGTCTAACCTAATTTTTATGCGGGTGACATCTATCAGTTCAAAAAAATACGCTCTTGACCCAATACTCGTCACATTTAGTAAAAATCTGACGGCTAATGGAACATGCCTTGACCGTTGAACGTATACTCGTCATAATATAAAATGATACTTGATACCATGTCATAAGAACTAAATTTATTCGTACATCTGACAGGTATCGGGACAGGTATTGAAATTTGAATCTATAATCGTCATCATAGAAATATCAACTCTATTTCCTATGTAATAAGAATTACTACACGGCTTCGTATTATCAAGTATAAACTTTTTATTTAAATCAAACAATGTACCTACTTGTTGTCTATAAAAATGACATGAAAAAACAAGTTTTTATAATAAAGTATGTACATACTTTATTATTTTAAATTCTATTATTATTTATAGCCTTTTTTTTATTATACCTATTAATAAACTTATCACAGAAAGTTTTGCCAATTTTATATTAATAAACAACTTCAGAATATTTCAAAATAAAAAATGAGATTGATTTTTTTAAAATTACGCTAGCTTTTATTCCTAGATTTAGATTTTATGATTATTTTAGACCCAGTAAAATATTATGTATTTTTTTACAGATGAATGAAAAACAGTACAAGAAACAAGCCATGTTAATGGCCATGCAGGCTGTTTTATCAGGAGTTTCAGCTTCTAGTGCAGCAAAAGAATTTGGTGTGCCACGGACAACTTTATTGGACAAAGTTACAGTGCGAAGTACAATCGACAGTACAAAGGGGCCTTCTACCATATTAACAAAACAAGAGGAAGAAAATTAAAAAAATTGGTTATTATATATGGCCGATCACGGATTTCCGATATTTAAAGAGAAGTTGCTTGACAGCGTTTGTTTGCTTATGAAGAAACTTAACCGCAAAAACGCGTTCCGAAATGACAGAGCAGGGAGGCATTGGTACGAAGCTTTTATTAAGCGGTATCCGGAGGTTGGAGAGCGAGTAGCCCAAAACTTAACACAGTCTCGAGCCACGGTAACTGAAGACAATTTACGGTTTTGGTTCAAAGAAGTTGAGGAGTATTTCGTTGCGGCCAAGCTGAAAGAAGCTTTGGACAATCCAAGGCAAATATTTAACTGCGACGAGAGTGCTTTTTTCCTGTCACCCACCGATAACAAAGTATTAGCAAAAAGAGGTTCCAAGAACGTTTACAACGTTATTCAAAGCGGCGAAAAAGAATGTATAACGGTTCTTATAACAGCAAATGCTGCCAGCGAGTTAGCCCCACCAATGGTACTCTATAAACTAAAGTCAATTCCTCTAAAAATTTCTTCTTTGTCGTTCTTTCGTTGTTTATGAATGGCGGAATCATAACCAATTTAAAAAGCTCAAAAAAGAAAATGTGTGTCCTCTATTGAATGAAGCTCTTCAACAATTGGACAAAACCGTAATTATAAATGGTTTTCGCAAATGTGGGCTATCGCCATTCAACCCGGATAGCGTAGATTATACAAAATGTATTAAAAGGATGCAGCAAAAACAGGTATCTAACGATTTTAATCAGATTGACCAGTCCGAAAACCAAAATCACTTCAAGTTTTTTGAAAGTCAAATAAGTCCGTCAAAACTTAAAGCTTTTCATGACAACAAGAGCCCAAATTGGATAGGCGATAAATCCCTGGAAGGATTATTCACCGTTTGGAGACAAATAAAAACGGTCAGTTCACGCTGCGAAGATCACGACGTCAACAGAAAACGTTATGAGTCTGATGCTCATATTGTCGAAAACCAGGATCAGTTGACTAAAATTACTACACCGGATAAATCACCACAGCGGTTACCAGAAGTCGATAATTTTGATGTAAACATCTCATCTTTCGGGATACCAACTTTACAGGAATAAGAAACCTTATAGATTCAAACTATTCATTTACCAGTTTATCTGCATTTGATGTGGAGCCTCACGTGGATAGCTCAAGACAGTCAGCAAATGAAGGGCAAGTAGAATTGTATGAAGTCATTGAAGGAAAACTTAATAAAGTCAACCACAATATAAATGAACCAATTCATTGTGATATTCCAATATATTATGAGCCATTAGAATCATTGAACTCAACATTAAAGAAAGATTCAGAAACTCAGTCCACCAAAGCGAGTCCGTCAATGCCTAAAATTAAAGTGATCCGAACGACAGCTAGTAACCCTATTTACTTGACGCCCCGCAGAGACATATCTAAACTAAATAATTTCGAAACATCACTTTTTAATGTTTCCCCGTCTGCTGACCTAAAAAACAATAATTATATTTCTCCACATCCTAATAAACCAAAAGTGACGTCAACTATCACATCCACTTCAACGATAACTTCAAATGTACCATCACCTTTTAAAGATATACCGACGCCTTTTAAAGACGCTCTATTTTGGCCCCAATCTCCCAGTATAAATGTCAAACCAAGAGTTAAAATACCGAGCGTTATTACTTCAGACAGATGGCAAATTTTTGCCCAAAAAAAGCAAGTAAATAAAATAAAAAGAGAAAAGAAAAAAGCAGAAGCCAAAGAAAGAAAAATTGCCAAGAGTTATGTAGGCAGGAGTAGGTAGGAGTAGGTAGGTAGAAATCCGAGCGCCACCTCATCGCTCCACGTAATTAAGATAAGAGATAAGATTAGACCTAAGAAACCATTGTAAGTTAGT
The DNA here is from genome assembly GCA_947532085.1 of Elegia similella. Taxonomy (NCBI): domain Eukaryota; kingdom Metazoa; phylum Arthropoda; class Insecta; order Lepidoptera; family Pyralidae; genus Elegia; species Elegia similella. The sequence goes on along the minus strand of OX383950.1, from coordinate 3,465,923 downwards.
TCCAATAAAGATTTCGTACGTAGCACACGCTTTTTAAAAACAGCTCCCCGCATCGCCCCAACGTATCTGGCGCAGTCTCGTGGATAGTCGTAAGGGTTGAGCTTTCACGAGTGCATATACCTCTGTACCGGTTCGGTCACCCTACTTCTAGAACCTACCGCGATCGGGAACGCCGTAGCCGTTTTTCACGTCACGTACGAGATCAAGAACTCGGCGCAGGAGCAGATGCAGCTGTACTGGGGGTAAGTCAACCTTGTTGTTACTCAGTATCTTGTGTTTTTCCTGTCCCTTAGCCCTTAAGGCCGTATAGTGTTTGCTCACATAGGTCTCTAGCACATATAACTTTGTGCAACCCAAACTAGCACATACAACTTTGTGCACCCCTCAGGCACATTAAACTTTGTGCGCCCTTCAGGCACATTAAACTCTGTGCGCCCCTCAGGCATATTAAATTCTGTGCACCCTTATAGGACCTGCTTAAAGCCACATTAAAATAATGGCTCAACAAGGCATGGACCTGAAGAATTTAGCGGCAGCGGCCGCAGCGGCTGAAACAGCAGCGATTCAGCAGCCGATAAATTATGAGTTATTAAATAAAATAATTCCAACTTATGATGGGAAAACAAAAACCCTCAATTTTTATTTACGTAGTGTGGAGAGCATTTTAGCCACATACAGCTTAGAAGAAAACAACCCAGTGGTGGTATGTTTAATTAGAAATAAAATTATAGGTAAAGCTCAAGAGGCTATATCTTTAGAAGTTGATATCGAAAACTGGGCTAGCATTAAGCTCGCGTTAGTTAGTAGATTTGGGGAGCATCGGAATGAAGTACAACTCCTTCAGGAAATGATGCGCCTTAATAAAACTAGGAATGAAACATGTGAATCATTCGGGAGAAAAATAAGAGATATTCTTGACGCATTGTGTGGGGTAGGACCCGCGTTAAAGGATAGCAGATACTACCAGTCGATAGCAATCGATACTTTTATCGACAACTTAGATTATAATATTGGATTAGGAGTCAGGTTACACCATCCGAAAACTTTAGAATCGGCTATTGCAATTGCGAGGCAAGAAGAAAGTAGATGCAAGCGAGGAGAGGCTAAAACAACATTACCTGTTTCTAACTTTAAGCCACGGTTTCCCACAACGTCATCTAATGAGAAACCTACGAGTACTTATGCGAGTACTAAACCCTCGCATAACTTAACGCAATTTAAGCCCAAGCCGTACTTTCAAAATAAAGTACATATGACAAACGTAGACTCAGAGGAAGCCTATGACCAGCAGAATGAGGAAGAAAATCCCCAGGATTTTCCCGAGGTGGAACCGGGATCAGAAATAGTATAGTCCATCATTTACCAGATTACGACTATATCATAGGCAGGTTACCATTTATATACATTAAGGAACTAGGAGGTAAATTTCTCATAGATACAGGTGCGACCCAGTCTCTTATCGGTTCCCATATAACATCGGACTCCAGGTTCTCGAGTTACATCCGCAACGAACCATTTAAGATAACAACCGCCCACGGCGAGTCACACCATAACAAGGTGATTACGTTACCACTTCCTATGATACTAGGAACCGACATATCACATACCTTTTTAATATTTGACTTCGATACGGATTACAAAGGATTAATAGGGAGCGATTTATTAAAATAACTTGGATGTCGTATAGACTATAACAAAGAAAAGCTATACACAAATACCACTGAAATCAATTTGAAATTCGATAATTTAACTATTAAAAGAAGGTTAAACTCAAATAGTTTAGTAAATTTTGCTGACATAGATAGTGAAACAGATATGGAATTAAAGCATAACTTAAAGCGAATCAGGACAGATCATTTAAATACGGAAGAAAAGAGGGAAATTGAAAAGCTTTGTTTTCAATATAGAGACATATTTTATTCGGAAAATATGCCGTTAACTTTTACGCACTCAGTTAAACACTCATTAAGGTTAACTGATGATACACCTATTTATGTTAAAAACTATAGACGCTCTCCATGCCAGCAGGAAGAAATTCAAAAACCTATTAAAAAAGGGTATAATTAGAGAAAGTGTTTCCCCGTGGTCTAGCCCAGTGCATCTAGTACCTAAAAAGGCTGATGCATCCGGTAAAGTGAAATGGAGACTTGTAGTAGACTTTAGAAAGTTAAATGACAAAACCATAGAAGACAAATATCCTATACCAAACATTAGCGACATTTTAGATAAACTAGGACGTGCTCAGTACTTTTCAACTATTGATCTAGCATCTGGTTATCATCAGGTCCAGATGGATTCAGCTGATATTGAGAAGGTAGCCTTTACAACCGACTCTCATTATGAATACTTTAGAATGCCTTTTGGTCTGAAGAACGCACCCAGCACCTTCCAGAGGCTCATGAACAACATTTTAAGAGACCTCTTGTCAGATACCTGTATAGTATATTTGGACGATATCTTAGTCTATTCCACGTCACTGCAGGATCACATAAGTAAATTAAAACGAGTCTTCCAAAGATTAAGAGATCATAATTTTAAAATACAGTTAGATAAGTCCGAATTCCTAACAAAGGAAGTTAGTTATCTAGGACATAAGTTAACGCAAGAAGGCTTGAAACCCAACCAAGACAAAATCGAAGCCATTAAATTATTTCCCATACCAACTACCCAGAAGGAAATTAAGTCATTCCTTGGCCTTTTAAGATATTACAGGAAGTTTATCCCTGATTTCGCTAAGTTAACGAAACCATTAACAAAATGCCTGAAAAAGAACGCTAAAGTTATTCATACGCCTGAATTCAAAGAAGCTTATGAGAAAGGTAAAGAAATACTTTGTAACGCCCCCGTACTACAATACCCCGACTTCGAAAAGCCGTTTATCTTAACAACTGATGCCTCTGATGTAGCAATTGGAGCGGTCTTATCACAAGGCACTGTAGGCTCTGATAAGCCCGTAGCATACGCGTCACGCACGCTCTCAGGCACCGAAACTAGGTACGCAACTATAGAAAAAGAATTACTAGCCATAATCTGGGCTATTACGTAGTGCGCGATCGATAACAAGAGGACGTCACAAATTGACAATATGTATTACCATTAGTTTTATTGCTACCCACTTGCACTTATATTGTATCGAACATCGAAGCTAATAGTTTGCATAGTATATAAAAGCATGCCCATTGTATTTATTGTAAGTCACATTGTTTTTCTCAGTAATTGAATTAATTTATGTAATTCTTATGAGAAATAAAGTTATTCTAAACCTAATCTGGGCTATTAAATACTTCCGGCCTTATTTATATGGTCGCAAGTTTACCATATATACTGACCATAAGCCCCTTACTTGGTTAGTGTCTCTTAAAGACCCTAACTCAAAGCTAACGCGATGGCGTTTACGCTTAGAGGAGTACGATTATCAGATAGTATATAAAAAGGGCAAATATAATACTAACGCCGACGCTTTATCGCGTATAAAAATAAATGTAATAGATACTATACAACCTAGTACCTCGAAAATTACTGAAAACTTAAGTTTAATAGAGGAAATAGACTCGTTAGCCGTGCAGCCACCACCAGCTGACTCTTTACCGCCTCTTAATAGCCCTTTACAGACTGATAACAGCTCGCATTAGTTATGTAACGAATATTCGCATTCGCATTCGCGGATATTCACATATTTTTGCATATTCGCATTCGCATTCGCATTCGCGAATTTACTGCGAATATTTTTGCGAATATTTTTTTTTAATTTTTTTTTTATAATTGGTTGATATAATAAAACAAAATCTATACATTAACTATGTTTTAATTCAAGAAAATGATTTATCCTCGTCATCACATAATCAGTCTTCTCTTTATCATTTGGTTGGTAACATTTATTTATTAACTTTGAGAAATTAACCTTAAATCTAAAATTATAATGTCTACAAATATTGTACACAAACAAAAACAATCCTTCTATGAATTTTTACCTTTTCTACTTCTTAACAAAACTAATAATAACAATCAACAAACATAATTTGTCAACAAAAAACTAAACTATAATTATGAGAATCATAAGTAAACTCTTTAAGAAACAAATTAATTTATTTTCTTTTATAGCTTTAAAATTAAATTGTCGCCATAAACTGTAACCAATATATAAGTATTGTATTATGTTCTTCTAATAACAAAAGTATGTTTTACAATTAAACTTTTCTCAGTCTTAAGATATATCTTTAATGTTTAAATAATCAAACTAAAGGTAATTATAGTTACCAAGCGATAGTGATTTGGCGCCAAATTTAAACAAAATCTGAATATTCGCATTCGCATTCGCGAATGTCGGTGGCAAATATTCGCATTCGCATTCGCATTCGCGAATGTCCAAAATATGACATTCGTTACATCACTAGCTCGCATACACCTCTTCATGACGTAGACATTCGTAACTTACTCGACATGCCTACGACACCTGTTGACATCACCGCACCTGACGTCACAGTAACCCCCGACGCAATGACACATGATGCCGTCACGCCACCGGACTCCGCGCCCGAAGGCGAGATGCCCGTATGTCCAGACGCAATAGATAAACAGCTCAAGCAGTTTCATATTAGAAACACCCCTGGCACTACATATAGAGTAGAAGATAAGTCTAAAGGACTAGACTAGACTAGCTCCGTGGCGCAGCGGTCAACACGCCAGCCTGCGACACGGAGTGACCGGGTTCGATCCCCGGCCAGATCAAGATGGAAAATGATCTTTTTCAGATTGGCCTGGGTCTTGGATGTTTATCTATAGTATTTGTTATAAAATATAGTATCGTTGAGTTAGTATCCCATAACACAAGTCTCGAACTTACTTTGGGGCTAGCTCAATCTGTGTGATTTGTCCGTATATATATATATATAAAAGGAAATTTTGTTATAAAAAACGTGTATATACCTGTGAATAAATCAGAACAGGAAATAATAAACTTTTTAAGAGAACACACCATTGCAGACAGAAAGTTCTATTGTTACTTTGATAACGAAGAACTATGCCCGTTATTTTGCAAAGTAATTAAGTCCGTTTTGTTTGATATTATTGGTGTACCTTATAAAATAACTACAGACTCAGACCATAAATTCGATAATGACATAATAAGGAAAAATGCTATGCATAAGGTAAACATACATTTTACGACGCCTTACAATCCAAATTCAAATTCCCCTATAGAAAGATTTCATTCCACATTAGGAGAACTCATTAGACTTCAGAAAATAACAGATAAAAGTGATATTAGTGTACTAATGCGGAATGCCATAATCGCCTATAATAACTCAATACATTCAGCTACCGGGTTTACGCCTTTTGAGTTATTATACGGTCATACAAATAGCCGTAACCCTTTAGAGTTATTTTATACACAGGAGTTCTATCAGGATTATGTACAAAAACACAAAATCCAGATGGAAACAGCTCAAAAACTAGTAGCTACTAAGCTATCAATTGAGAAAGAGAAAGTCATAAATAAGGCTAATAAAAACAGTGAGGTTATCCCTTTTAAGGTGGGAGACGAAGTATTTAAACAAGTAGCAAAGACAGCTCGTAGTAAGAAGACTGAACCTCGCTACTTGGGCCCTTACAATATAATTAGGCTACATCCTAACAATGTGGTAGAAATTATTGGAAAACATGTGAACTCCAAGTCAATTAGAGTACATACTCGATTATTAAGACGACCCTCTCACGTTACAGAGTCGTCACCTGGCTCTGTGTCGCCGGCGCCGCCCGCGCGCAGTCTGAGCCCGAGCCCGTAGTACAGCCGGTACACAACGAGGACGGCTTGTTAGTTATAAAGGAAGCTCAAATATTACATAGGATAGATACTTATAATCTTATATGTAGTTATAATACAACTTACTTATATAGCATATTTAAGGATTTTACTAGGTTATATTCTAAGTTAGTATTGATAGAAAACTCACGTCCTACTTATCAGGAACGATACGTACATAGAGAACAAATTAAGTATATGATACAAAATATAGAAAATAAGTTCTTTTATATACTCCCGAGAAGCATAGTAAGGTTTAAGAGAGGACTTATTAACGGTTTAGGTACAGTAATTAAGGCAATAAGCGGTAATTTGGATGAAAATGATGCTCAGCGTTTCGAGAACAAAATAGATAAGTTAAGAAAGAATACATATATACTTTCAGATAATCAGAAAATTAGTATAAGTCTCATGAAAAACTACATAGATAGCTATAACGAAGCGTTGTTTAAAATACAAAATAATTTAGATATGTTAGCAGTAAACTTAGATAACATAAATAAAAACATATCATCACTGGCAACGCGTGTAGACATATTACATATCCACATTCAGTTAGAGAATGGCCTTCAACAGCTGTATGATAAGGTTACTATGCTCGAAACCGCGATTACATTTGCATCTATTGGTACCATGCACCCTGCTATTATTCAGCCCATGTACTTACTTACAGAGTTAATACAAATTGAAAAAGAGTATAAACTACCCTTAGCCGCTAGACGTGAAAACATGCATCTTTTAGAGAATAGTATTAGTGTTAAAGCCTATAGTACTTTAGAGTCACTTACCTTTGTCTTAGAGATACCTATTGTGAGTCTAAATACTTATGACCTTTTGCACCTGTGCTCTATACCTAACAATAAAAAACTTACCCGTATTCCAAAATCACCCTTCCTTATACTGGGTAACGATGAGTATACTTACCCCCACGAGCCCTGCCGCTACATCACCGATGTAGCGGCAGCGCTGCGCCTCTGCAATCACCTGCAACTGGATAAGATCGACAACACTCGAGACTGTATCGTGAAGACTATACGTCACGCATCCGGAGCCAGCTGCGAGCTAGCTAATGTCTTGCTGCCCGCCGTGAAAATCCAGCAGATCCATGAAAACACCTGGCTTGTCGTCATACGAAACCAGGAGATCCTGAAGACAACCTGCGGCATCAATGAAAAGTACCAACGGATCCAAGGGACATATCTACTTACCACCACTCAGAGATGTAAATTCAACATCAATGGACGGATATTGCAGACTCACCATAGCACCATATCCCTGAAGGAAACCATCCCCTTACCACGGATAGAAATGCCAAGTGAAAATGTTACTCACAGGAAAATTCAGCTCGAACACATAGAGCTCGATAAACTTCACACCCTGGCCTCACAAGTGGAGTCTTCATGGAAGCCACCCCAAGACTTAGGCAACAATATTAGTACCACCCCTAGTTGGGCCTCCATCATCGCCCTGATAGTGATGACATCATGCATTGCATTCTATGTATATAAAACAAGAAGTGCATTTAAGTGCATTCGCAGGCCACAGCAGAGCACCAGGCAGTTGGAACTACAGGAAGTCCCGCGTCCCCAGTCGGAGTTGCGCTACAGCGCGCCCCGCACGCCGTGCAACCCTCGTGCGAACCAACCCCGACCGCACGCGCTCCTCTGGGAAGGGAGGAGTTATGTAGGCTATAAAGGCCTTACGGATAGAAATCCGAGCGCCACCTCATCGCTCCACGTAATTAAGATAGAGATAAGATTAGACCTAAGAAACCATTGTAAGTTAGTTCCAATAAAGATTTCGTACGTAGCACACGCTTTTTAAAAACAGCTCCCCGCATCGCCCCAACGTATCTCAAGTCACAGAAAAAAATGAAAGCAGAACCATGTATACCAAAGAAGAAAACACTTAGTAGCGAACCTAAAGGAGATTGGTATTGTCCATTATGTGAAAGTAATAGAAAAATGGATATGATACAATGTCTTGGTTGCAAGCTTTGGTATCATACATTGTGTGCAAAAGTGCAACCTACAGACATATCATTCTATTGTACATTTTGTAATGTATAAAGAGTATTGGGACGTTTACCTTATGTGATTCCATTAGGCATATAAAGTTTTGTAACCCATCATCCTATAAAGGTACCAAATTTAATGGCTAGTTACATGTTGCTCATCTTTAAACAACGGAAATTTTACTTTATTTCATTACCATTATGACTCAAAATTAAATAATACAGTTTTAAAGTTTTTAGACAAAACGTCAAATAACTGTCATATCGGATGACATTCATTGAAGTAATTTGAATACGTGACCGTTTTTTTTCCTCGCGAAGAAAGTACTGTTGTTTTTGTTAATTTCACGTAAAATTAAGTGTGAAAATGTTGAGTAGAGGCAAACTATTGGTAAATAAAGCATTGGAGACAAACACCGAAGATAATAATGAAGAAACAACAGGTGAGTCGTTTTAATTAATGTATTTGAGTAGTTAATGAAAATGAGATGTACGTTGATCTATATGTTATAGATTCCTGACTGTAAAGTGCTTTCAAAAATAAGAGCGATATATCTAGTTACTTACTTACTCGTATTTTGACGAAATTATAGGCACGGATATAAGTACCTAGGTAGTTTTATATCTAGTAGATTACGTGATTTTAATGACGGTGGAATAAGACTCATTTTGTTACAATTCAGACTTTGTGAGATAAGACTATACCTTACCTATCTATACCTATTACTCAACTGAAATTTTACACGCATAACATGGAGCTGAAGGTGGCCATAGGAACTCTGTAACAAAACGACGCAACCCTATCGAGTTTGGGTTCGTTTGATTTGTCTTGATGAGTACTTGGTGTCTAGATGGTATCTAAGGTCTGATGATGGAGCTGCAAAGTGGTCACAGTAACTCTGTTATAAGACAATATGATTCAATCGAGTTTGGACTCAAATGATTCGTCTTGACGAGAAGTTTGTCACTAGAGTATCCAGGTTCTGATGAAAGAACTCGTCAATACTGAACTGCCCAGTCACGAAATATTGCAGTACTGTTGTTTGTTTGTTTTTCGTGTGTGTAAGTGTCCAACAGGGGTGTCCGATTTTTCAAGCTGCCTAAAGGCATTTGACATAGCTTAACGACTACTTATTTGTACTGATTCGCTTACAATAAAGCCTTGTTCCGAAATTATTATTTTTATTTTAGTTTAATAAATGGTTTAACTACTAGTTGTGTAAATAATTATGTTAGGTGTACTTGTAATACTTAAAATTACTATTTAAGAGTTTGAGGTGGAGGCGCTGACAAAACTTTTTAAATTATTTGTTTATTGTTAAAGCAGAAGATAACGTAGAACCTGGAACGTCGAAGCTTCTTAAGAAGCTTTCTTCCCCTACAAGCAGTATTTTGACTTCGCCAGACCGCTTAGATGAATATTCCTCGCCGGTATTAGAACTGCTCGATAACATGTCGCCCTTTAAAAGTCCTGACCAGGGATGTTGCGAACATTCGCATCTGCATCCGCAAATGCGGAACATCCGCATTGATTTGGACATCTGCATCTGCTTCCGCATCCGCATTAATCAATGCGAATGTTCATGCGGATGCGAATATTATACAAGTAGCAACAAGAAAGAAATTGGGCGGGGCCGGTGATTGACGCGTGCCGGTCGCACGTGACAATAACCAATGGGAGCGAAGAAATTGGTGACAAGATTCGACACGTTTGTTTGTTCTAGCTAGTGCATCATTTGTTTCTTGCAAGTGAATAAATATTACGTGTTTGTTTGCGCTGTGAAGTGAAAGTGAACTACTTATCGTATCATAAAGATAGATAGAGTGAATATCAAAAAAAATGTACATATCAAAAATTTTTGGTGTCCTCATTTTTAACACGGGTGTAAAAAATGTTGTGACAAATAAAAAGCCCCATTCTTTTACAAGATATTAAAATATTATATCTTTTGTATATAAACACCTCATCAACTGAATTAGGTCTTAGGAATAAAATTAAAAAAAAAACATTTCCAGTGATGTGGAATTTTTTTGTCATACAAAAAACAATTGTCTCCACGCGCCAATTTTAAAAGAAAAAAAATCTTATTTGCATTTTATGAAACTCACACAGATTTCTTTGTCACAGTATACTTGGAAAACGATTACCGTACATGAGAAACCTTTTTAATCCTTTAGAAACATTCAGGTAAATAAAATAAATGTAGTAATAATCATGTCTCCAAATTTGGTTACTTTGTGTGACGAGCCTTGTGTGACGAAATAATGTGTCCTAATAATACAGTTTCTGAACGTATCTCTATTTTTTAACATCTGGCAACATTCGATTTACTACCAACCTTAAAAAATAAACCGTCAGCCATCTTGCTCTAAATGTTTTGATGTCGAGAAATGTGTCTAGCCGTTTTGTCGCTGTAAAAAAATATTCTTGTGTGACGCAATATTTCTGGTAAGTTAATTGGTTTTACTATAGACATGTTATTATTAAAACTCATTTGTATTAAGAAAATCGTGCAATAGACAAGAATTGTAAAAATCTTTGTAAGTTGCTAGTAGGACGTAAATTCTTGTTTTGATAGGTTATATTTTGCTTCCATTGTGTGACATTCGGTGACGTCACACAAAAGAATAGGGCGCATACTGACTGGTTGTTTTTTAAGTACAAATTATATTTTATGGGAATAACAATTGGAGCATTTTTGTATTACCTAATAATCGAAAACAATATCCAGTCGTTCAATGGTTGAGCCTAGTTTTACGTCCTTTCGCATAGCGCTTTTTACCCGACTGTCGAAGAAAGGAGGGTAAGGTTTTTCGAGCGTATTTATGTATGTATGTCCATTTCTTTGTCACACCCTACAGCCTAAACGGCTTAACGGATTTTGACAAGCTAGGTGTTATTGGATTTGTCGTAGTTGCATGAGTGACACTGAGTATATTAAAATTTCTAAGAAATCAAAATGGCTGAATTTTGGCATCAAATTGTTATACCGAAGAATTTTTTTGTACTTTACATACCGAGCGAGGTGTCAAAATGAAGAAATTTCAAAGGATATCACAAAAATATATATCACATACTTGTTAACTAAAAAGTTTGAAATAAAATAAATAATTTAAATAATTAAAAAATCCCGGCTATGATGCAACAAGATTAAAAACAAAATAAAGACAAACTACAAGCCTTGTTTGGTTTGACAAACTACTTTGTAAGCTAAAATTATGTTAAATATACGCATTAAGTTTGTTAGCAGGGGCGACCCGTGATTTTTCCGGTACTTACGAGTATACTGAAAGCCGAATACAATGGGTCCCGCCTGCTTGCAAACTTTATGCGTGTATTTAACAGAATATTAGTTAATTAAGTAGTTTGTCAAACCGAATAAGGCTTGTAGTTTATCTTAATCTTGTTTCGATCTTTTTAGTGCATCGAAGTCGGCTTTTTTTTATTTTTTAAATTATTTATTTTATTCAAGTCTGTTAATAAGTTATTTAAGTTTCTGCGTATATTAAGATGTTACACTTATATTTAAAATTAATGTTCCCAGATAATGGTACGTAAAACGCCTTTGTCTGGAGCAGAAAGGCAACGACGATATCGTCAAAAGTTGAGGGAAGAAAATCCCGAGAAATTGCTGCAACAAGAAAGGCAGAATTTAGAAAGAACCAAGAAAAAATATAAGAAAATAAGTATACTAACTGAAACCGAACAAAAGTTACAGCGAGAAAAGTGGAGGAAAGAAAAACAAAAAAATAAAGATGAAAAAAAATGTGATAAAAGGACAGAAGATAAGACAGAAAAAGCCAGGCAGCGCATGTATTCTCGTAAACTACAAAAAGAAAATATTAGTTTAAAATCTACAGTGACTCTATTAGTTAAGAAAGTGAAGACGCTAAACAGGAAAAATAACAGATATAAACATAAAATAAATCAGTTGACACAAAAAATAAGAATGATGAACAACACTGGAAAAAATGAACAAGTAATAGAAACCAATGAGAACAAAGACACTCCATATTCTAAAGCTGAAAAAATTATGAATGAAACAATTCCCGTACTTTCGACCCCGGAAAAGAACAAAGTTGTAAAAAAGATATTATTTGAAAATATTATATTAAAACAATCATTACAAACACAATATTCCCAAGCAACAAATAATTCCGAAAGACATATACTCAAAAAAGTAGTGAATAATGATATGACATCAAAATATAAAATGAAAACCAAGTTAAGTACATGTGTGGGACTAAAGGGAAGGTTAAGGTCTCGACAAAGATTAAACAACTATAAAATGAAATGTTTGGAAGAACTCACTTCATTTTATATAAGAGACGATAATAGCCGCGCTACAGCCGGAAAAAGCGAGTACAGAACATTACATAAAATAAGAAAACAAGTAAGGTATTTGTTGGATACCTTAAAAAATTTACATAAAAAATATAAAAATGAAGGGGGCAAGCTATCGTATGCCACATTTACTCGCTACAAGCCGTTTTATGTATTAAGCCCAAAAATTGTAGACCGAAATACTTGTGCGTGCGTAAAACATGCGAATCTTAGTTTCATGGTAAATAAATTGAAGCAGTTACATTTATTAAAAACGGATAACTTTACCGAGTTATTATCTACAATAGCGTGTAATATAAATGACAAAAAATGCATGTACAATGAATGTCAATTATGCTCTTCTAAAATTTTTGAGTTTGAATTATCACAATTGAATCCAACAAATACAGTATCATGGAAGAGGTGGGTTACAAAACAGATAAAATATTCAAAAAATCTATCCGTGAATCAACAAAGTGAAGAAAAAATTACTAAACGGACAGTCAAGGAAGAAACTACGGGATCATTACAAACACTTCAACAGACATTTTGTACTCATTTACGGGTTTTCAAGAAACATCATTTTAACTTGTTGCACCAATTTAAAATGTACACAATGTGTAAGAATAAACTCACTGAAAGAGAAATTGTTGTGCATTGTGACTTCTCTGAGAATTATATCTGTAAGTTCACAGAAGAAGTACAGGCAATGCATTTTGGTGCTTCCAAGAGACAAATATCCTTACATACTGGAGTTATTTACGCCAATAACAAATATGGCCCAAAAACAATATCTTTTTGCACGATATCGCAAAATACAAACCATACACCTGGCGCTATTTGGGCCCACCTTACCCCTGTATTGAAACTTAGTAAAAGAAACATTTCCATCTGTTAAGATAATACACTTCTTTACAGATGGGCCCACAAGTCAATATCGGCAAAAGAAAAATTTTTATATGATAAATACAGCTATCCCTCAGTTAGGTTTTGACAAAGCGACTTGGTCTTATTTCGAAGCTTCCCATGGAAAAGGAGCCGCAGACGGTATTGGAGGAGCAACAAAACGAAATTTAGACGGATTGGTAGTACATGGCCATGATATTCCAGATGCTGAGGCAGCTTTTAAAGCGCTAGTGACAAATACAACATCTAAGATTAAATATTTTCTAGTGCCTGATAAAGACATCGATACTTCAATAAAAATGTTGGATGCGATTTCAAAAACCCTGGTAGCTGTTCCAGACACAATGTCTCTTCATCAAATTGCTTCGACACCAAATACTGGAATTATAAAATTTAGAAAATTAAGCTGCTTTTGTGGTGAGGATTTCGGTTTTTGTGATTGCTTTGATTTGATGGAACATAATTTAATTCAGAAAAGAAAAATTATAAATGAAGAAATAAAAGTGAATAAAAGAAGACGTTTGACATCTAAAAAGCAAGAAGAATCTGATGATACCACCGACACGGATAGTAACATCACGTATGCTGAATCAGACGAAAGTATGGACGAAATTGGCAAGCTAGATAGTGACAATATTGAAGACAATGAAGAATCTATAATGATCTTGAAAGACAACACAGTTGATGGAAAATGTAGAGGTGATAGCGCTATAGACATTACTCAAGAAGGCAACATATTTACGGGTAGAACAAACATAAAAGAAACCAATAAAGTAACGCTACTATCGGACATAAAATTTTCACCGGAAAATAAAGCTTTTCTAAATTTACAAGCGTACGGTCCATTCAAGAAAATTGACATAAACACAAACTTATTTTCTACCAACAGTCTGAAAGAAAATGTAAAAAATATTTACGACAACCCAGTTCCGTCTACATCGGCAATGAAAGAAAATGAAAGCAAAGATTTTAAAATAGAAGAAGAGCAAACAGGAATAGACAAATATTACACAGATTTAAGACATAGCAACCTGGAAATATTAAAGAGGCAAGAAGCCAACAATAATGATATAGCTAAAACTTTTGAAGAGAAGAAAGAAACGAATGCTGTTAAACTGAATAAAAAGACAAGAAATGAAAAAAGAGAGACAAAAGAGAAAAAGATTGACATAAAAGAAATCGGAAATAACAGTGAAAAAATAATAAAGAAGAAAATGGAAGACGAAATAATAAGCAATGATATGGCTTTGACAAACACCGGACCAGAAAATAATAAAAAAAATAGAGATACAGAGACTGAGGAAAATGATGGGGCTGAAATACAGAAAAGTAAAAATGAAAATGAAGGGTTACAGGAGAAGATAAAAGAAAAATCAAGATTATATGGCTGTGATGATTTCATGAGCTTACTCAATGTTATAAATGAAAGTGTTCTTGTAAGATATTTTGAAAAAAATAAGTGGATCTATTATATTGGATTTATAGAGAGCGTGCAAAATGATTGTTATTATAATATAAAATTTTTAAAGACTGTTAGGAAGCCAAAACTTAGATTTATTTTTCCTAAGAAAGATGACAAAGACACAGTTCCTAAAATTAATGTGGTTAAAAAAGTAGAATTAAAGTTTCAGTCAAACGAATACAGTCTTTGCGATGAAAGTGATTCAGTATACTTTACGTAATTTTCCTACTTGATATCTTTTTAAAAACGATTTTTTATTTTATTTTTATAAAAACCCATTTATTTACGCATAAGCATTTATAACGCCAAAACCATTTTTGCGTTAAACAAAAGTTCTCGTACTAAACAGAAGTTTAAAGTAATGAAAAGCAATACTAAAAATACTACAGGTTATTAACTAGCAAAGTACTACCTTCGTTTTTTGAATTTTATCTCATTTTCGAGAAAATGAATTTAAACGCTGGTGGAACTAGTTTCAGGGCTATAGTCGCCTAAAAGGTTAAATACGACGCAAAAGAGATGCCACCAATTGAAATAAATTGTTTAAAAAAAATGGGAATGTTTTTTACAATTCTGGTCTGAGCGCTCTTAAGATAAACCATTTTATAATTTTAAAGACTGCAAATAAATATTTTAGAGCTAGTCACCTAGTTTTACTGGGCACTTACACCATAAGTGGCCGTTTTAGGCCGAAGCGCCGAGTAAAACTATGCGACTAGCTCTAAAACATTTATTTGCATTCTATAAAATTTAAAAAGGGTTTATCTAAAGAGCGCTCATACCATAATTATAAATTACATATCCGTTTTACTTAAAACAATTTATTTCAAATGGGAGCAGCAATTTTGCGTCGTATATTTTACTTATAACCGTTTATGATGACCTTTTTTATTACATCTATGCACAAAGTTTGTTTATCTGTAGATTCATTTTGAAAAGTAATCGGCGATTAATGTGATTAGTTTTGTTAATTTTTCATGTAGACTTTTCGAGTGGAATGATTGTATTTTATTACTTGAAATAAATATTGTGTTTAATAATTGTATTTTTTTTCTAATATTGATACCCTAAATATAATAATTTAATATAATTAAATTATACCCAAACCCTACATTATAAATAATATAAATTAAATTAACCTTATGCGTCTAATATTGTTAAGATTTCTAAAAGTCATGCATAAAAATGCTAACAAGAAGGGATAAGTTCACATTTACATCACTAGATGGCGGTGTCACTTTTACAAAATGCTGCAAAGCGCTATCGTTCGTATGGTACGGCCCTGGCCGGAACTTTCTTTGCATCTATCATCCACCTACAGTATCTACCTACATACTTACTATTACTAGCCTAGTGAGACAATAAAATATTTTGATCCTGCTGCTCTTCGTTTTATTTGTAACGAGTTGAACAAATATTAATCAGTATGAATGCATCTTTATATTCTTTTGTGTGACTCAAATTCCTTTGTGTGACAGAAATTGTAATATTCCATTGTGTTTATTTTGTGTGATGTACATTTTTTTTGATATTCACTCAGGTATTTTTTTTAATGTTGTTGTGATACAGTGTGTAAATAAGAAGAGTTTACAAGAAAACTTTATATTATTTAAGACTAATATCCATAAGATCACAAGGTAAATTCTATTATATTACGCCGGTAATACGTTTTATTGTAGGAAAAATTATCGTTTTATGACGAAATTCGTTATTTTTCCAGTGTGATTCCCGTTATTGATAGTTTATCTAACTATTTAGTCAACAATGTCACCACCGACCAAAAGTAATGTATGGGATTATTTTGAACCAAATAAAGAAGACCAGGATAAAGCTGATTGTAAAATATGCAACAAAAGCTACTCTCGCAAGGGCCGCACCACATCGTCTTTGAAAAACCATCTTAAGTCGATGCACTCAGAAGAATTTTCTACATTTGAGAACATTAGTAAAGAAAAAAAATTACAACAGATGAAATCTGACGCAAGTAAGTTTCATCATTTATAGTTTTAATAAATTAATATTTACTTGAGGCATTGTTTGGTTAGTATAATAAGCATTGTTATAATAAAGTGTTATATTATTATTGTTTTAGTTGTGGTTTATTGGCTAAGTTTCCACTTAATATTATAGTTATTTGCTGTCATATCAAACGTCAGTTGTAAAAAGACTGATATATGTAATTCATTTATCTATTCAAAATACTTTTTTTTATTGAAATCGTTTCAATATAAAATAACCTGAACATAAATATATATTTTTTAATATGATATTAAAATATGAATAGTGAATGACTTAACTCAAAAACTACTTGGCCGATTGCAAAAATTCTATCACCATTGAAAAGTGTAGCTTATCTTCTTAATGTAGCTTCACGCTATATTTAATGTTAATGCCAGAAAACATTAGGAATCCTTCCTTATTATAAATATTTATAAGGAATAAACTCCTTTTATTTTTATTTTTTGCAATATAAGTTTATTGATTTTGAAAGTTATTTACAAAAATATATAGAAAGGTTTTCTGGTGTTTTAAAATGTCCTCACTTGTTAATACTTTATGTAAATAATACTTTTAAGTAAATAATTTTTTTTAACGAAAATTTTTATTCGTTTGTGTATTTTTTAGATAAAGTTACCACTCCTCTGCAAGAAGCAAAGTAACAACTTTCATTAGAGGAAGTGCTTCTAAAAGAAAAGAAGTGGGACGTCAATAATTTAAATTCTAAAAAACTTGATAAACTCATTGGAGAAATGATTGCACTTCAAAATTTACCGTTTAATTTTGTTGAAGGGCTAGGTTTTCGTAGACTGATGCAAGAATTAGCACCAAGATATAACTTTAGGGGACGCAATTTTTTTACAGATTTTGTATGCAAGGAATTATATAGCAAAGTGGCTCAAAAAGTTAAAGAATTAATCGAAAATTTTGATATCATGTCGTTTACGTCTGACATTTGGTCGGATCCTAGCTCAAACGTTTCTTTGCTTAGCCTGACTTGCCATGGAATTGCAGAAAACTTTGATATATCATCGATAATATTGAAATGTGAGACATTTGACGGCCGTCACACTGGTGACATAATTGCTGAAAAATTTAGTAACATGCTTTCTGAATGGAATATTAAAAAAGAACAACTGCATTGCCTAATCAGAGATGAAGGGTCTAATATGAAACGAGCCGGGCGATTAGCAGCATTAAATTATATAGACTGTACTGTTCACAAGATACAACTAGCTATCCGTAGTTGTTTAGGTTCTCAAGAAAACATAAAAATACTAAAACAAAAATGTAAGAGAATTTCGACCCATTTCAATCACTCTACCATTGCCCAGAAACAACTGCAATCAATTCAGGACAGACTGAATCAACCGCACCTGAAAGTGTTTCAAGATTGTGTAACGCGATGGAACAGTACATTCTACATGTTCGAGCGTTTTTCAAAGGTAAAGGATGCTCTGAGTCTTTACATGAATGATAATGAAATTGACCCTATTCTACCAGAAGAATGGAAAATGATTGAAAGTTTCATTCAATTACTGGGACCTTTTGAGGAAGCAACGCGGGAGCTGAGGCTGTTACGACTTTGAAAAACGAACTTTCAACAAAGTTTTCTAGCTTGGGAAAAAATAATTTATATACCATCGCTACCTACTTAGATCCTCGCTATAAGCACAAATTTTTCACACCGGTGACTGAAGAAAAGATTAAAGATGACATTTTAAAAATGATAAATACTGAGAATGACAATTTTGAATCTCTTAATACCAATGCCAAAAGGGCTAAAATAATTAAAATAACTGATTGCATGGAAAATGATACGGAACAACTAGGACCAGGGACTTCAGGTTTCAACAAAAAGCCATGCTTACAAAACGACCTGGCTATGATGTTAGATTCGTCGAGTGAAGACGAGTCAAGATGAGCCAGAAAATGGTAGCATTGAAGCTGTATTCAAAAAAGAGTTACTTGCTTACCGTACTAAAAAAAGAATAAATGTGAATGAAAATCCTTTAAACTGGTGAGTGTACATCGAGGGGAATTTAAGGTATTATCGCCGATAGTACGAAGATTTTTATCTGCTCCACCGGGCAGTGTTCCTAGCGAACAACTATTTATATATAATAATAACTATTTACGAACCTCTGCGTAACAGACTTAAATCAGAAAAGGCGGCAATACTACTCTTCATCAAGTATAATGCTCCTATTTTTAAATTCAATTACTGATATAAAAAACAGTAGGTGAAGTTTAAAAAATAATTACGTTGTCATTGTTTTAATTCTTCATTAATAGACTTTATTTACATAATATCTTATACATCCGCATCCGCATCTGCATCCGCGGATGTGAGCCTGCTAAACTCCGCATCCGCATCCGCATCCGCGGATGTGAAAATATCGGCATCTGCAACATCCCTGGTCCTGACTATATATCAGATTCTTCAGTAGATGATACTATAATAGCTGCTGGTAGCAAGAAAATGAGGCTGCCTAATGGGAAATCGAGGCGCATTATCATAGATGAGTCTGCTTCTGAAGACGAAGCCACAGCGAAATCACCAGTCTTTATACCATGTTCTGATGACGATGCAATAAGTATTCATGACGAAGTAGTTACAAAAGAAAGACCAAAGAAGGGCCGAAAGTGTAAGTATGGTGGTCTATCGAGGACAGAGAGAAAAAAAAAAACAGACATTCTAATAAGCCTTTCCGTAACTACAAAAATATAGAAGTTCAACCAAAGTCATTTATTGATTTTAAATGCAACTGTAAAAAAAAGTGCTGGGAAAAAGTAGATACCAATATAAGACAGAACATATTTGAAAACTTTTATAAACTAGAAAATTATAATTCTCAAACTATGTTTATCGCAGCAAGCGTTAAAGAACTGGACGTTAAAAGGAGAATGACAAATAGCAATATGAAAAAAAAATATTCTCGAAAATACCTATTGGCTAAAGTCGAAGTATGCCGAGATTTATTTGTTAAAACACTTGGCGTCTCTACTAAGAGAGTTAATACTGCTTTGATTAAAATGAAGTCACAGGATTTAACGGATAGAAGAGGGTTACAAAGTGGAGGTAAAAACAAATGCAATGAGGAAATAGTTTGTCAAGTGAGATGCCACATAAACTCTCTTCCTAAGTACAAATCACACTACAGAAGAAGCGAGCGAGAGACCGAGTATCTTATGCCAGATATGACTTTAGACAAGATGTACGATTTATACTGTGAATACATAGGAGAAGCTGAAAAGGTCAGCAAGACAATGTATTCGAAGATATTTTACAAATATTTCAATCTTAAACGAGCGCCTCTTAAGAAAGATACCTGTAACGAGTGCGACACGTTACAAGCGAATTTAACTCATTGCAATACTGATGAGGAGAAAACTGCCATAGATATAGAACGCGAAGAACATTGCCGAAAGTGGGAAGAGGCCCGAAATAAAATGAAGTCTGACTTTGTTTTAGCTACTCAATGTAAGGAAATAGAATGCCTGACGTTTGATCTTCAAAAAACATTACCGATGCCTAAAATACCTACTGGAATTATTTATTACAAACGACAACTATGGCTTTACAATATGGGAATCTATTTTGCTAAGACTAACTTGAGCGAGTGCTTTGTTTGGATTGAAGGAATGGCTGGTAAAGGTGCTCAGGAAGTCGGTTCCTGTCTATTAAAATATTTAAACCAGCATATTTCTGAAGATGTAGAAGAACTAATTTTATGGAGCGAATCAGCTGGGGGACAGAATCGCAATATAAAGATAGTTTTGATATTAAAAGTATTTCTGCATTCTCATCCCACTTTGATAAAAATAACACAAAAGTTTTTGATACCTGGACATAGTTACCTACCTAATGATAGAGATTTTTCCCACATTGAAACGGCATTGAAGAAATGTCCCAGACTATACACTCCCAATGATTATGTGCAGGTTATGAAAGATTGCAAGAAGAAGAATCCGCTTACAGTTACAGTCATGGCTAAATCTGATTTCCTGGGAACTTCTAAGGTTGAGAAAATGATCATCAATAGAAAACGTGGCATTAATAAAGAATCTTTTAGTTGGCTACAAACTCGAGAAATATACCTTAAAAAAAGACTCACCAAACTCATTTTTTTTTTAAACGGATTTTCTTGGTGATGAATGAATGAATGAATGAATGAATGAATTAACACTTTATTGTACACCAAAAGTAGCAATTAACAATATATACATTAATCTATGTATAATGGGCGGTCTTATTGCTAAGAGCAACCTCTACCAGACAACCGATGGATGGAGAAAACTAAAAAACGATAACAGAACGGGGTGTACATTTCAACTAATAATAAACATAAATATATATTTATACATAATATACTTAAATAAATAAAACATATACAAATTAAAATAACATACATTGACAACTAATGTTAGACTTAGAACGAAGCAACTTAACGATGTTGGACAACTAAACTATTTTTGCAGGTAGAACTCTTTTACCTGGACTTTAAAAGAAGATAGTGACTGCGCTCTTTGGATTGGTTCAGGTAACGCGTTCCATAATCTCACAGCTTGGACAGTAAAGGATTTTGAGTAGAAAGAAGAATGATGTACCGGTGTTTTCAAAGTGAGGCTATTAGAAGATCTTAAGCTACGATTACTGGAATCCCCTAGAAACTCAAATCGTTCTTTGAGGTATCGCGGAGAAAATGGGTTAAAAAGAATGTTGTACAAGATATAAAGAATATGTGCATTCCGGCGAAGCCTAATGGAAAGCCACTTGAGTTTAATTCTAAATTCAGAAACATGATCATATTTGCGCAAGCCAAATATGAATCTTATACAGAAATTTTGAAGACGCTCAAGTTTTCCTAGCTGGTCCTCCGTGAGATCAAGATAGCTGGCATCGGCGTAATCTAGAACAGAAAGAAGAAGGGACTGCGCTAGCATAACCTTAGTGGCAGTAGGAAGAAAGTTACGGAGCCTTCGGAGAGAAGCAGCAGAACCGAACAATTTACTACTGACCATTCGCATTTGAGGGGCCCATGAGAGACTTTCGTCCATTATCAGTCCCAGATTTTTAAAGCTCTTACTGTATGGAATTGTGACACCTTCAAATTCTACGCTGGGTATTAATATCCAGTCAATTTTGGAGAGCATTCTTGAACTACCCAGAATCATGGCTTGAGTTTTTGTAGGGTTAAGTTTTAGTCCATGAGAATTACTCCATTGGGAAATTTTGCGTAAGTTAAAATTTGTTGTATCTACAGCATTACTTACGTCGTCAATAGATGCTTGAGTGTAAATTTGCAGGTCGTCCGCATATAAATGAAACGAACAAGTGATAATTTCAGAAACGGAATTTATAAATATAGAAATAAAAGAGGGGACAAAACACTTCCTTGCGGTACTCCAGCAAATATATTGCACCATGACGAATAAGAATCTTCAAGACGAACCTGCTGACGACGACCGTTTAAGTAACTTCGAAACCATTCAATCGCTGTTGGAGATACATTTAGAGAGCGTAGTGTTGCGAGAAGAATGTCGAAATCGACGGCATTAAAAGCGTTACTGAAATCTAGTAGAGTCAAAACAGTTAATTTACGCTGTTCCATGCCAAGACGTATGTCTTCAGTAATTTTAACAAGAGCGGTAACTGTGCTGTGTCCTGGTCGGAATCCGGATTGCATAGAATTTAATAACTTATTTTCAGAAACGAAGTTGTAGATTTGATTATAAACAAGCCGTTCATGGACTTTTGACAGGAATGGAAGGATCGAAATAGGACGGAGGTCAGAGTAGGATTTAGGACCTGACTTTTTGGGTAAAGGGATTATTTGGGCTTCCTTCCAGATGGAAGGAAACACACAGTCAGTCAGACATGTGTTAAGGATGTGACAAAGCGCAGGTAGGATAATATCTAATATAGGGACTAGCATATTACGGCTAATACCGTCCACTCCGACAGCATTGGAAGTAATCGACAACACGCTCTTCTTAATGTCACAAGCAGTGAATTGACTAAAATTAAAAGAATCATGTTCAGGAGTTGAAATGGTAGAAAGGTGACTTAGTGTAGCTAATTTGGTAACATCAGCCATATTAGAAGATGAAGAAAAGTGAGAATTAAGGGAATTAATATCAAAATTATGAGAGGAAATATCAGTTTGGGATTTACCAACTCCAATAGAACGTAGAAATTTCCAGATTTTAACTGGGTCTCCGCTTTCGACAGATTTGTGTATGTATTGTCGTTGTGCATCTCTTAACGCTGTGTTGCAACGATTACGGAGACGTATATAATTGGTTTTGTTAGCATCACTGGCATTACGCTTAAATTTAGATTTTGCATGATTCTTTATAAACATTAGCTTTTTGAGATCATCAGTGAGCCAAGGAGCTGGGGCATGTATATTTTAATGGTTCTGAATGGAGCATGTACATTGTAAAGTTCTATGATTAAAGAATTAAAAATATTGACCTTTTCGTCTACAAAACTCGCGTCAAAAACAGGCGTCCAATCAATCTTCTGGGCGTCCTTAATAAACTGTTCTTGTTTGATGCCACTAAAGTTACGCTGAAGGATTACTTTTCTTTTAATTTTAGGAGGACGAATTTTATAGGACAGATATAATAGGTCATGGTATGAAAAGGCATCGGCATTAAACTGGCCGTGTTTAGCAACATGCGGAGTGGATGACACCATAATAAGGTCCAAAAGAGAGGGTCTTTTATCAGGGAAGTGATGAGTAGTGTTGAGAGGAAGAATATGCAAGTTGCTAGAATTAATAATAGAATGTAGAGAAGATGACCGAGAATCATTTAAAAGGAGACAGGTATTAAAATCACCCATGGTTATGGCATGATCGCAAGTAGGGAGAAGATCTTCTAAGATTTTCTCAAAAGAGGAAAAATAGTTGATTTTGGAAGAAGGGCTATAATACACTCCAAGAAGAACTTTGCGGCTAGATAAATTAAGTTCAATAAAAAGATGTTCACCAGAATTCGGGGGTGGTGGTTGTGTCGACATGCACACAATTGAGAAAGGAATGTAATAACGCAGGTAAATGGCGACACCTCCACCACCGCCTTTCCTGATACGGTCATTCCTTATCAAAGTAAAGCCAGGCAAAGGATAACAAACAGAGGGAAGAGAAGGCCGAAGCCAGGATTCTGACACAAGGATAGCGTGAATATTATGATTGTCGAAAGATGCCAGCATATCAGGGAAATGTGCCGGAATACTTTGGGCATTGATGTGGATTACATTAAAATTTTTGGGTACATCAGCAAAAATATTCTCAAGAGTATCAGAAAGAGTTTGTGGAACACTTGAAAAACTATCGTCACTATCAGAGCTGCCATCAAGAGAAGAACAAGTTAAATAATCATCGTTGTCACTGTTATCTTTATCAAATAGCTTGAACATAAATAAATAATACTAATTTAAAATAAAATAAATAATAATATAAATATTATATGAATAAGTTCTTAAAACAATCCTTCCCACCGGCTGTGTACAAGATAATAATTTAGTGTACAGAGCAAAACTCCTCTGCGCGAGTATTAAATGAAAAATTAAATTTACCTATTCGAAAATACAAATGCTGCACAATATAACTTGTAAAGAAAGAAAAAATAGAAAAATTAAAAGTGACTCAAATTAAAACACCCATAAACTACAAACGATTCCTAAACGATACTCAATAAAAAAAAAGCAATTGACAGTTGTAGTTACTGAGAAATGACAGTTCAGAAAAAATATTTTGAGGTTATGTACATATGTTTCACTCTGACTCGATTGAACACTAAACAAAATTATCAAATTTTACCGGGTATCTGGAAATAAAAAGTTTGTCGGAAGAAAATCATGACTATGCCACAAATCAATCACTTCTTGCCCGAGGGGCCGGCGGCCGCCGCCGCTGCCGCCCGTCTGGTTTTCGAAGCTGCAGCCGTATTGGATGCCATAGCCTCCTTCGGAACAGCCGATGCTGATTTGACACTGCCTTTCTCTGTCGGCACATTGATTTTGGATAGATCTGAAAGGCATACCACACGATGGCGATGTCCTTGGCCTCCCATGACGTACACCGAGCCATACCGTGTCCAACATCTTGAAAAACCAAATTTCTGTCGCGCCACCAAGAAAATATCGTGCCGTGCTTTGGTTAAAAACTCGGACAACGTAATCCCCGAACCTTTGAGCTGGGATTTGGCGCTCCACATCTGATTCCTAACAGTCCAATCCCTAATTTTAACTAGGATGGGCCTGGGTTTTTCTGCGTTCCCTGCACGACCCATTCTATGGCAGCGACTGATGTGGTCAGTGGAAAAGTCGGCCAACCTCAATTTTTCTTGCGCTGTCCGGACGATAGTTGCTTGCAGGTCCTCGCCACTGGATTCAGATATTCCATGAAAGAGCAATATCTTCATACGTCGCTGCATCTCCATATTATCGACAGACTGAGCGAGCAGTTTTATTTGGTCCTGAAGTGCTTGCAGTGAAGATATGGTGAATTTCTTAAATGAAGCAAACTCAGCAGCTAGCGAGGAAGTAGTGGCTGGAGAACTACTCTTCTGGATCTCCGATTCAAAGTCTGCCATCCGTGCCATGAACATGCTCTGCATTTGTGCCAGAGTTTCCTTGATTTCATCCATAGTGAAGTTAAATGTGATTGGTGATAAATATGAAGTACTTCTGTAAATACTGGAGATAACACACACCGGCAGGTAGGGGGTTACTAGTTTTAATTAACCATAAAAATCTATGTGATATATTTATATTTACTATTTTCAATTGCAAATTAAAGAGGAGTGATTTAAAACAGGTGTTTTTAATTTTACACCTACCGCCCAAAAAACAATATTAACTTCTACAGTGATGCTGTAGAAGTTAATATAGGGAGAGCACCTGTCCGCGGCAGGCCACTTGTAATCTTGCAGGAACATT
Organism: Elegia similella; assembly: GCA_947532085.1. Lineage (NCBI taxonomy): Eukaryota > Metazoa > Arthropoda > Insecta > Lepidoptera > Pyralidae > Elegia > Elegia similella. The sequence continues at coordinate 3,440,466 of OX383950.1, read as the reverse complement.
TAGTTCCACTGTGGCCTACAGGGAAGCCAGTATCCCCAGCAAAACTAGCTGATATTCAGTCCATACTGCATCTCATCCCAGAAGATGCAAAAAGTTTTTATAATAGTATCATTAGTGATGACGATATAGAAGACGACATAGATGGACTAGACACGGCTGATTTTGAAATACAATTTGATAATAATGTTGAATGAATGCTGATTTTATATGTAATTTTATATTTTTTGTGAATTAAAGCTTTATTTCAATACTATACACACATAGTTTTATTTTTAGCAGCAAATCTCCGGATTGTGGTTCTTTTTTGTGTTAGAGAAAACCAATTAAGAGCCCGACATATGCCAGGCGGCGTGGCGATACAAACGCGGATGGTCTTAACGCGTTGGCTACTTTGGATATTTTCGTTTTTTAGGAATATTCAAGGGTTATTCGAAAAAGAAAAACATATGATGGCTGCCTTATCTGTAATGCAATCATAATCAAAAGTTTCAAGATTAATTTTAATGTATTTGGTGAATAATGCTATATACCGAGTAAATTAGACGTGATTTGGAGGCAACTTTGCAATTTTTTTCTATCGAGAAAATTTAACGCAATCGTATTTTTGAGTCAGATAGTTACCAGAGTTAGTCCTGAACTTTGCTGCATTTTTATTTCAACTTGAGTATTTAATTATTATTGATATAACAGTCAATCATGCAAAGCAGTGTGAGGTAGTACGGGCCCTTAATTAGTAAACGCTAAAAGGAACCACATACACATTTTCTTATCTATCTATTAAATTAAAGATTATTCAAATCAAATTTATATACACATACTTAAATAGGGAATATATCAATAAATTCAAATAAAATAAATAGTGATTTTGCTTAACTTAACCGAGCTACACATATTTTTGCAAATACTTTGATATCTCAATATTGTATATTTGCTGAGTGGTTCCTTTTTGCGTAAATACGGACAAATATAAATTAGACTATTTATATCCTCGACATATCAATCAAGACCCTTTAGAAAACTTCTTTGGAATAATAAGACCAATTAATTATAGAAATATAAACCCAGACGCTAACACATTTATAAATTCTTTTAAATCCCTGTTGATTTCTAATGTCATGGGTCCACACTCAGTTTATTCAAATTGTGAAGAAGATGGTGGGCAGACAATCATAGATTTTTTAAATATATTACAGCAACACAAAATACCAGTATTTGACTAAGACGATAAAGAAAATATGCCACCAAGCACATCAAAATCTTCCACAGAAGTGCCTGCTGGTGCATATGAACAAACCAAAAAAACCTTAGCAATTAAAGAAAGAGTGCGTGTCCAGACATCTGCCTATACCGCAGGCTACATATGCAGAAAGCTTACAAAAAAGTTTAAATGCTCTCAATGTAAAAAAAAACTTACATTGCTGGTGAAAAAGAAAAGTTTTCATGAATGGATAGCCCATCGAGAGTATAAATCTCTTTAAAAATAGAAACTTGGCATATCCCTCTAAGCAGTTTTTATTAATTTATAGAGATTTAACCACTCATACCCATAATTCATTAAATAAATACGCCCATAAGAAAAATATAGGAAAGAATATACAAAATGGCATTTTAAGGAACTTTAATTTTTACTGGTTGGGTTGTACAACTCATAAAGCAAAAGTTCATGACTTTTATTGAGAATGGACATACATAACTGGTGTAACATTATTAATAAAATTTTAAAACAAACAAAGATGTAATGGAGAGACATATTAATAACAATTGTTTGCCACAAATTATGGCTTCTAATAAATATAAGTCACATAGGCTAAGACAAAAAAAGAAATAAAGATTTATCTAAAATATTGCATTTTTTTTTTACAATAGTTAATAAACAATATTAGAAATCCCAGCAACCCTTTTTATTATCGTAACAGGACGACACTAGCATACATCGACATTTCTAAAATTACGCTTGCACATCTCTAATGCGACACTAGCGCTAGGCGAAGACAAAGGAAACTAACAGGCGAACCATAGACTGTCCTATCTGTCTCTGACTTATTTATTAATATCTGTGTTCAAGACCAAAAATTTGTCGAAATAGCCTGTAAAATTGATGAAGAGGATAATTTTATAGTTTACTAGCATTCGCCCGCGGCTCCGCCCGCGTCAATGTCGATCCCTCGGGAACAGTACTTTTTCCCGGGATAAAAGGTAGCCTATGTCCTTCTCCGTACTCCAGAGAACCTGTATGCAAAATTTCATGATGATCGGTTCAGTAGTTACGGCGTGAAAGTGTAACAAACAAACAAACAAACTCACTTTCGCATTTATAATATTAGTTAGGATTAGGATTAGGATTCGAGTGACAACTCAGTGGCAGATTGATGAAGGATTTCGTGCCTCCATCACCTCCTTGTCGTATATCCTCAATTCTATGAGTTCCTCAGATTCTGAAGACCTTGGAAGGTGAGTTCATCATCAATGCAAAATTGTATTAAATTCTCAGATATTTATTGAACTGACCAGTTTCTTTTAATTTCAGATTAGTACAACATCAGACTTCTCTAGAGAAGCTATCCAACATTGATAACAACGGAAACTTAATGGAAGCTCAACCTAAGAAACGATCATGTAAACGACAGAGAAATGAACAAGAATGGGAAGGTAATAAGCAAAAGAAGCTAATGCCGGCTAAGAAGATAAGAAACAGCAAAGATTGTCTCCAAAAGATTACAGATGATGAAAGGCTAGCGATCTTTACAGATTATTATAAATTATTTCCAGAGGAAAAGCGAATGTTTTTGTTGAATAATGCAAGCTGTTTACACCTGACAGGAGACGCAAAGGAAAAAATGACGAAAATTCAAAGAAAAAAAGCAGCTTTCGGTTTTTTTTTAATGTGAATGCTGTGAAGATAAAGGTATGTAAGAATTTCTTCTGCGACACTCTTGCAATAAGCCAAAAACCTATATATAATGTTCATAAAACAAAGAATAATGTCTCAAATACACCTGTACCAAGTAAACAAGGCAAACATGTCAAGAGAGCTACAACGGAAGAAGATCAATTACTTGTTAAAGAACACATTAATTCATTTCCCCGTGTTTCATCACATTACTGCAGGAAAGACTCATCTAGAGACTATTTAGAGCGCTTCATGTCCATTAGAAAAAATGTATTCTCTTTATGTTGCCTGGATGAAGGAAAAGAACAAGCTTCCTGTAAAAGCAGAAGTATATCGACGTATATTCTGCTATAATTTTAATATCTTTTTCCAAAAACCAGAAAAAGACAGATGTGATCTTCTGTGAAGAGGTTGATATAAAACACAAAGGACACACATTGACATCAGATTTACAAAAGAAGATAACCAGACACAGAATAGAAAAGGAGGCTGCAAAGAAAACTTGTGATGTAGACAGAAAAGGTTCAATTCCAGTATTGTGCTTTGATTTAGAGAATGTATATCTTGTCCAAAGGCAGAAGTTAGTATTTTTTTTACAAAATTAAATTTTCTGCTTAAAACATGACTGGCCATCTTTCTACTAATAAAAAGTGTTCTGTGCTATTTGGAGCGAAAACACCGCAGGACGAAGTGGAAATGATATAGCAAGTGCTGTGTACAAAATTTTAACACAGGTTCTCCTCGATAACCCTCATTTTACTTCCATTATATTGTGGAGTGATAGTTGTGTTCCACAAAACCGCAATAGCATTATGAGCTTTGCTATGAGGCAGCTTATGGACAACTTTTCTTCAATGGAACAAATAATCTTAAAATTTTCAGCACCTGGACATTCTTGTATTCAGGAAATCGATGAGAGTCAATGGATAGAATCACATGTCATACTATTATACAAGAAAGGAAACCCCAACGACTTTAGTAACTACAGACCGATAAGTCTAATGCCTACTCTATACAAACTCTTTTCAGCAATATTAGAGAAACGATTAGCCACCACTTTAGACCAATAGAGCAAGCTGGATTCAGACGGGGTTTTTCAACCGTTGACCACATACATACAATTGAGCAAGTTATCGTAAAACACCAGGAATATAACACTCCATTGTACATTGCTTATATCGACTACAAGAAGGCTTTTGACACTACACTCCATCCCGCCATCTGGAAAGCACTACACGATCAACTGGTAAATAACACCTACTTAAAAATACTCCAAAACATTTATGAGAACAGTACCAGCAGAATAAAATTGGAAACCATTGGCCCATCTTTTCCCATTAGAAGAGGAGTGAGGCAGGGAGACTAGTTGTCCCCAAGATTGTTTATAGCAGTGCTGGAATCAATCTTCAGTAGGTTGGATTGGAGGTCCTATGGAATAAACATCAGTGGAAAGAACCTGTCTCATCTCCGATTCGCTGATGACCTAGCCATATTTGCAAACAGCAGATCAAACCTGGAATACATGTGCAACACCCTAAGCGAAGAGAGCAAAAAAGTAGGGCTGGAAATAAACTTTGCTAAAACCAAAATAATGTCCAACAGCATTAAAGAACCCATATATATTGAGTCTGAGCAGATAGAATATACAGACGATCAGACGGACACCGGAGCGACATTAATTGGGTCCCGTTTTTACCCTTTAGATACGGAACCCAAAAAAATATATCTTTCCCCAGCTTTAAAGTATTTTTGATGGGTAGCAGCGTCAGAAGCACAAGAAGTCAAAGAAACTGTGCTCGCGAAACCATCTGCCAAGCGTAGTGACTATGGCAATATCCTCCCATGGAACAAAGATTCCTTGGAAGAGGCCGTTGAAATGATCATGATGATAAATGATCACTTGATTTACATGTGTATAAAAAATATCAGCTGAATTGGACACTGCAGTCAAATTTAAGTTGCAAGATTCGATTATAGCCAGAGACAGACATGACACAAAAAAAAATTGCAATAATCTTTCACATAAAAAACCGAATTCAATCAAACTACTGAACCGATTTTGATGAGATTTGAATGAGACCAATTGGAAAATATACCCTTTCAAATAAGAAAATATTTTTTTTTATTTGTTCATAAATGACAGAGTCATGAGGTAACAAACATTTAAAAACAAATTCAACTAAATAAAGAACCTCCTTTTTTTGAAGACATACCTACTGTCAAACACGTGTACATGTCTAGACATCCAGACAAATATAAATAAAAAAAGATTTGTTAGTTATTATGGATAGATATGGATGGATCAAAGGGCAGTGGCCATGGCCACATATTGGGCAAAATTAGTATAACTAGTTAAAAGACATTACGAGTCGAAAAGAAGAAGAATGGATTAGTTCAAGAACTACTGGACTGATTTAAAAAGTATTTCTCTAATAAAAACACAGCGAATTGCAATTGCTATTCAGCACGGGAATGCAGCCAATGTTCTTGGCACTATGCTATATGGACAAAACCTTTGTTTAGAATTTTAGCTCTTAATAAGTTTTTCATTTTAAAGTCTGATTTAAAAAGTACGGAATACATGGTCTTTAAGGCCGGCGGCAAATGTCCCGAACAGAAATATCAACCTCAATGGAATGGACGTCAAGCGAGTCACAAAATTTAAATATTTAGGGCATATAATTGTCGACGACCTTAAGGACAGTTCGCAGCCCTTATCCGCAAAAAAACAACATCACTTATCGACAGAGTGCGGGGCAGTCACAACAGTATCTTAATTACACTGACCGATAGGTACACATCGCCGATATGGAGGTCCCTGGTGAGGAGGGTTTATTTTTATCACAATTGAATACTTTTAAAAAAATTAATATATACTAACTCATAGCATAAGGATTACTAACTTTATTACCTATGGACCTTAGTTATCTGATTATAAAAGATTTTTTATTTTAAAGTCGTTTAGTTTTAGTTTTAATGTAATTTTTCTTCCTTATTGTTTTTGTGGGTATTTCAGTCACTTTTTTTAGTTGTTTGTTGTATTTATTGTAAATAAAATTATTTAACCCCTCAACAAAATTAAGCAGTTGGTCTATTGTTAAACAATTGCTACAATTGCTATCGAAATTGCCCGTATCTAATGGGTTAAAGCAATAAAATATAGGCTTTATGACTCGCTCATAATTATAGCTTTATAATTATCAGCGAGTAGGGCAAAACTTGGTTAATTCGGGATATACAGCTATTCGGTGATAGTTAATATGTGTTTTATACCCAAATTACTACGTAGAGATGGAGTTTAACGTTAATACCAATAGATGGCGCTGTTATTAAACTATTTAACCTATTGGAGAGTGTATCCGAACACATTTTCAGAAATAAAAAAAATTGTTGTGAATGTCAGACTCTACTGTTAACCTCACTTTTTAAACATTTTGTGGAAGAGGTGAAAGTATAAATTAATATTATTTAAAATACATCAAAAATGGCCAAAACAAATAAAGATCCCAAAAAGGTGAGTTTCGAAATTATTACTGTTTCATTTCTGGTTATGTGCGTGTAGATTTCAGTGTCTAAAATTCTTAAGTAGGCGCGTGAAAACATTGAGATTTTTTTGTAATTACAGTCATTAGCTAGGTATCACATAATAACCAAATTCATTTCATTTTATAAAGTAGGGTGATTCGACTGGTTCACCGATCACCACCAGCTCTCGATCACTTTTACGAAAATCGACAAAAATAACCATATTACCGCGCGATTAGTGCTAACTTTGCATAAAAAGGGAAGATACATCTATCCTTTTCATACGTGTTAGTTTATTGGGTAGCCGAATCCGTTATTTTTTTATCAGTGAGCTGACAAAGTCGATCCGGTGCGCTTGCGTGTATGTTGTCGCCAAATCTTAGGAAAAAATAGTAGGACGTGGACATTGAAACGTAAGTAAAACACGTTTTTAATACAGTTTAAGCTTTGCTGATAGGTGTGTGGTGTTGTAATATAGTTATATTTATTTCCAATGTGTCAATTTAACAAGAATAATGAATAATTTACTATAATATACGGTGATCGCCATGGGACGGTGAAAAACTAAGCTCATTTTACGATCGGGTGATCGTAAGCGGGCGGTTTTGGTCTTTTCTTCGTTGTGCTTTTGTAAGATTTCGCATGGTGTTGACGGGAATATTAATATTTATTTTGTTCCATCTTAATATGTTTACTTTGTATATCAGATGGCGATCGGCTCAAAATGAATAATAATTATAAAATTTTAATGTTATTTACTGGTGAGAATCCCAGTGATCGGGAAATGACCAGTTGCCGATATCGTATTTTTTCCATAGAAATATATCAGTATTACATGATCGCATACCGGCCCGTTAGCGTTCGGAAACTATTTTTGATTAATTTAATAACATTTCACTGATCGTCAATTGAATACTTTACGACCACTAGCAAGTATTAGCTGCAGATGCGATCAAAAACAGACTAGTTCACGATTGAGGATAACTATAAGAGGCGATCGATAAGTGATCTGTTGTTGACTATTATTTTGATACTAAAAGAAAGTATTTAATGTGACCGTAATTTGACTGTTTAGCGATCAAGGTTTTTTTTTATAACTTTAGTTTTGTTTATATATTTTTTTATTTCATTCGCGTCTTTTATGCATGGTAATACTAACTTGGGATTTGACGCTTGGTATGTTTTTGCATGAATTTTTATGCTTATTGCAGATGAATCCAAAATCAAAATCAAAAAATGTGAAGCCGAAGCGGAAGGAGAAATTGGTACGATTTAAGCTTTATACACATTATACAAACCAATTAAAATACCTATTGACAAATCTCTACATTTGAAACATCTATTATATTTAATTTCATCATTACATGATAACCTCAAAAACTAGATTTTTCTCGAGTACAATTAACCCTTATTACAAACTGAAAATATTGTCAAATGTGATGCTAATTTATATACTTTTCTCATCCTTAGGTGGGTGTTTCGAAAAATACAAACAGGCGGCTTTTTGTCTATAGAGAGGAAGACCTTATAAATGCCATAGACTCAATCAAAAACAAGACGATGGGCTATAGAGAAGCCAGCCGCTTCTATGGCGTGCCTTTTGCGACTGTGCATGACCGCTTAAGTGGCAAAGTAGCTATAGACAAAAAACCGAAAGTCGGTCCAAATCCTATTTCAGGAGTTGAAGGAGAAGCCAATTTAACTAAATGGGTACTGGACATGGCAAAATGTGGGTTCCCCTTAAATAAACAGGGGCTCCTAGAAAGTGTAGCAAAAATTATTACAAAAACTGGTATCAAGACTCCATTCAAAGATGGAATGCCAGGAGACACTTGGTACCAAAAATTTCTAAAACGGCATCCAGAAATAAGTATACGCGAGCCTGAAGGCATAAACAACGCAAGGGCTGCCATAACCGAGAGCCGTATAAGGCACTAGTTCCAAGATCTTCAAAATTATTTATTATCCGTTAATGCAATGGATATCTTCGAAAATTCAGACAGGATTTTCAATGGAGATGAAACGGGGTTTTCTTTATGCCCAAAAAGTGGCAAAGTTTTAGGACCAAAAGGGTACAAAAACTTATATATAATAAAAAAGGCAACGAAAAAGAAAATATAACAGTCTTATTGGTATTTTCGGCAAGTGGAAAACTGTGCCCACCGTTAGTCATTTTCCCTTATATCCGACCCCCAAAAGCATTAGTCAATAATATGCCTGAGTCATGGGTTCTTGGCCGTTCTGAAAGTGGCTGGATGAAAAGTGACGTATTTTTTGAATACGTCACTAATGATTTCAACAAATGGCTGATAAAAAAAAACGTCCAGAAGCCCGTAATCCTATTTATTGATGGACATAAATCGCACATGACATATGCTTTGAGCGAGTTCTGTGAAGCAAATGGCATCATTCTTTATGCATTGCCACCAAATAGCACTCATATGCTTCAACCGGCCGATGTTAGTGTGTTCAGACCACTAAAGCAGAATTGGAAAAATATAGTAAAAAAATCTGGCGATGTTGTAACAAAACTAAATTTTTGCTCTATTTTGAATAATACCCTTTCAAAAACTGAACTGACAGATGCTATAAGAAATGGGTTTAGAAAGTGTGGCCTATACCCACTAAATGAAAACAATGTTGATTATACTAAATGTGTAAAAGATACACAACAAAGAGTAGAAAAAGAGAGAAGAGAGAAAAATTTAAACACCAATGGAAAACCTACAGCCACTGCAAAAGAGTTTGACGCAGCAACGAAAGTAATATCAATAATCAAGAATGATTTGGCTAAACGTAATATAGATTCAGAAGTCATTATTGAAGAAATAAAAACGGCTAAAGCAACATATCTTCAAAATCGGCGTTCTAAATCAAAGACGCCTCGAAATTCTGCAGCCTCAGATCTTAGCACATCCATTATTACTACTGAAATATTAGCAAATTCAATGTTTGACGAACCTGTAACAAATACATTAAAAGATGTGCCTCTAGTTGTACCACCAAATCAAGATTCAATAAATATGATAACAGACATCACTCCAGAAAACTTAAACTTTGATTAATCTATCACTAACGAAGAACAAAGTGTTTCCCAACATTTGAAAAGTACATGTGTCGACCATTCTAATTTGTTTGCTCCTAATGAAAATATAAGTTTACCCGAAGAAGGTTCATATATTTCATTAAATAATATATCGGTGATACCTTTGGAGGAGATAGAGATCTCTCATCAATCGCAATCCGCTACTCAATTATTGGCAAATGAAAACGAATGCTATACTATGACGGTAACAGCAGATATTCATAATGATAACAATCAAAACCATCTTGAAGTCTTAACCCTTGATGAAGTCTTCGAGCATCACTTACATTTTCCGGAACCAAAGGCATCTCCAAAAACAGATAACCGGCAAGTAAAATTGCTAAGCGCAATTTCATCTCAAGCCTGGCGAGAGTACTATAAGAAAAAAGAAGAGGAAAAAGAAAATATACAGCTACAGAAAAAGCAGAAACAACAGTTGAGGGAGGAAGAAAAGAAAAAGAAGGCAGAGGAAAAGGAGAAGAAAAGGAAGAAATAGAAGGTTTTGTCAAGCAAGAAAAATAATAATAAAGATAAGTTGTTGTGCAGTAAATGTTCTGAAGAACTAATAAGCGACATCGAAGACGATGCAGAAAAAAATATAGGCTGTGATTTCTGCATTCGCTGGTACCATTTAAAATGCACACAAATGTGTGAAAAATCATATCATGAAGCAGCACTGTCTTCGTACAAATGTCCATTTTGTGAATTGGATGACCAATAAGGTTTTTTTTTTTTTCAATAAAATTGATTAATTATAATTTCGACTTTAATTTCATTGCACTAAAGTTCCTTTTTCAGTGGTTTTCGATGATCGTAAACTGACACAAATTTGTGAACGTAAACTAACGAAAAGTGATCGTGAGCTAAAAAAAAAAGTACTTTTAAATTCATTTGCGATTTAAAACCAAAACATGTAAAAAAATATTTAAAAAGATTAGTTTATTAAATAGTTTGATAGATTTTTAACATATAAAAAAGAATTCCTACATTATAATAGTATATATTTTAAAGTTATGAGGTTTTGAAATCAAAACTTTGACTAACTGATCGTAATCTAGCTGGTTCACCCTAGTCCAATCTTAATCGTAACAATAATGCTATTTACTTCAATGCATAATGATTTAAAATTTCATTTTCTTTTGCAGAAAAAACCCAAGCAGAAATCTCTGCGAATAACTGATCATTCTGCCAAAAAAGAAAAGGGTTACAACTCATCCAGTTTAAGGGCGGCTGTATTAGAAGTAAAGAATGGAAGCTCTGTCTATAAGGCAGCAAAAAAATTCTGCGTCCCTTGGAGCACTTTACGTACTGTACTTGTTATCATCAAGATCCAACATCTACATCTGAACTGAAACGTGGCAAACCATTTATATTACCAGCTAAATTGGAGGTTGATCTTTTGAACTTCATAAATAAGATGCAGGAATTAGGTTTTGGTCTAACTGTTAAGCAGATTCGACTTGTGGCATACCGCTTAGCTGAACAGAACCAAATAAAACACCCATTTTCTAAAAACAAGCAGTGCGCGGGTTGGTATTGGTGGGCTTCCTTTAAGAAGCGCTATAATTAAACCTCTGCCCTCTTCCTCCAAGAGAGTATCTGACCAAAATATATGTGGTTCTTGCGGAGGACATTTTGCAAATGATGTAAAATTAAAGAATGGTGCAGAGTGGATAGAATGTCAATTCTGCCACACATGGTATCATGTGTTGTGCCAAAATATAAAAAAACCCTACATTTTTCCTTTGTTCAAACTGTGAATTATCTGATTAGCTATTTTTTTTTTTTATTTCTGTTTATATTGATCTCAGTAATTACTTCATAAAATGATAACCAAATATGTGTGCCAATTATATGCATAAGATTATTCTTTTGATTGGCCCTGGCCCTAGTAGTACAGAGAGGGTCGGCTCCTGCAGTGGAGACTAAAAAGGACCTGATGATGATGATGATGATTCTTTTGATTAAGAGATAATAAAGTAATATTTCGATTTATTTGTTTTTTATTTACTATTTGTATTACTATCACATATTGACCAGACTCATATCACAACTTAACCAAGTCATCACACAATAACATGAGTATCACCAAATCAACTGATTTATGGAACTGACTTAATAAACAGATATTTTTAAATCAATATACTGTTTTTCATACTTTCAGATATAAGTTAGTAAAGCTTCCTTAGTCTATTGTACCACAGTAAATTAAAAAAAATATCTGATCAGTGAATCAGATTTTACAAATAAAAAGTGATAGTTTTGTTAACTATCACTGAGTACCCAAGTTTTGCCCTAACAAAGGCTATGTTATTTAAAAAAAAAAAAAAATAGATCCATATTAAATTGCATTACTGCAACTTAAGGTATCAAACATATGCGTGTAAACGTCAATAATGGGCAATCACAGCTAATTTCTTCCATCTAAGCTGGTTCATTGGAATGGAATGCCCAGGGCACGAGAAGACCAGTTTGCCTTCGTAAAACTTGGAGGCGTTCAGTCGAGAAGGAGATCGCTACAACTGGACTCAACTGGAGCGAGCTAAGAGACACAGCCCAGGACTGCGAGAAGTGGAGAAGTTATCATCATCATCAAACTGGTTTCTGGTTACAATATCACCTAAGATATTTTAGGGCCCAGGGCCTGTGTGAATAAACCAAAACCTATACAGACGAAGTAACAAAGCAAATGAAATCTGCTAATTGGGACACCAAACAGTGCATGGTTTTTTTTTATGTTATGGCAAACGAGCAAGCGGATCACCTGATGGTAAGTGACCAACGCTGCCCATGGACAACTGCAACACCAGGGTGTAACAGGTGCATTGCCGGCCTTTCAAGGAGTTGGGGGAAGGAAATGGGGAGGGGAGGGGAAAACATCATATCGACAACAACAGACTAAATAAATTGATATTGGATTGGGTGTTGGATAATGTGTCATAACAGTGGAAGAGAGATACATGCATTACAAGCCGAACGCTTCCATGCTGGTTTGGGAGAAAATAAAAAACAGAATGTACCAGCTGCTTCTCTTTCCGTGCAGGCCGTAGAAACCGGTTGAGGGAATGGGCGAAAATCTAAAGAATCCTGTAAAGTGTAGGTGGTGCGGCTAGCAACCTATTACTATTTTGGTTCTGTATGCCATCTTTAAGCCCATCAACATGCTAAACGTGGCCTTTCGGTCTTATGGCCTTAGGCTCTGTCTACCCCATAAGGGATAAAAAACGTGATACTATACTATGTATGTACAAGCCGAATGGTTATAACCGATCGTGTTTCTCTATCGCTTATTCTGCGCACTTGCTTGAACACGGAACGTGACCCTTTTTCGTGCGTGCAGGTGTTCATCGATTTACAAGACGTTATGTCAATAAATAATTAGATAATATTTACCTTCCAATACAACGATCTAGCAACAAAAACATGATCCACATCGATCAGCGAAGACACCAGTGTACAGAATCCAATATTAAACACGGCAGCAGTGTTATTGAGACTTATTTCTTGACTCAAAAAGAGGACCGACGACAGGCATCCTAAAGTAGCGTGGACTGCGCTGTCTGTGAATGCTCGGAACACTTGCGAGTCTGAATAATCTGATTTAAACACGATATAGTCGCCAATAAATGCTGCTAGAACGATATGAAGCGTTAAAAACGCTTTTATTAACTTCATTTTGGATCCATTAGGCACTGAGGTTATGTTTGAGTTCTTGACTTATTTAATTAATCTTGATTTGTATAATGATTGCATGATGGTTGCAATTTAACAACACAGTAATTTATTAGTTTGTGTACTTCATTTTTAAAGTAGGTATGCAAGTATATGAGTGGGAAAATCTAATTTGTTATTGTAAAAATGTAAACAATACGGAACGAAACGTGATAAATGACAACCATGAGTCATGACAGTGACAGATAGCTTTTTAAATTCGTAAGTTAGGCAGGCACAGACACAAGTGACACAACACCCAGATTTTTATAACACGACCGCCAAAAGAGTTTTAAAAATCAGACTATTTTTATTATTCAACTGAAAAAGGGATTACTCCCGGCCACCAGTGGCGTAAATAAGAGGTCGATACGTCCTGGAGTGCTATTTTTGAAATGACGCCTTTCGTAAACGAGCGATTTACATACAAAAATCGCTCGAAGACCAGTGTCACACTTTCAAAAATAATACCCCTGGGCGGAGGCCACCCCACCCGTTTGGGGGGGGGGGGGGGGTGACACCGTGATGTAGAAGTAACCAACAAAACGTTGTACACTTGTACACCGTATAATTGTCAAAAGGTAGCGAGTAGCAGGGCGACGTCACATATGTGGATTGTGCACACATTGAATTCTCAGAACCAACAACAAACTTATGTAAGGTACCTAGTTGTTCTGAGATTGAATTGGATGTTAGATTATTCTACTTATTTTTTTTCATTAGGGCTATATTTGACACATGACTCTTCTGAGCGCCATCTAGTCAGAAAAATAGTAATTATCTATTTTTTTTATGCCACTTGGAAAAACCCGCCATTGACACTAGTGAAGGCAAGCAGCTCAATGACCCAGTGGATGCATTATTAGCGCTTACGCATGTAAAGCAACTTCGGGTGCGGTCCTCAATAGGGTGGGTGACCAGATGTGGCATTAAAATATCCGAGCTACTCCATGCTTCGGAAGGCAGAGTTATTGGTCCCAGCTGTCATCATTGCTGGCAGGGCAGGCGTTAAGCTTTATGTCAGGAGTGCTATTTTTGAAATTACGCTATTTGTAAACGAGCGATTTTTACATACAAAAATCGCTCGTCACACTTTCGAAAATAGTACCCCTAGTAGATGTCTTTCGGCAGCTTGAAAAATCTGACAATAGTATTGGCCACTTCACTCTCGAAAAACAAAGTTAGGTAATTAAAACGTGGAACAAACTGAGGTTAATGCTAGGAACTAAAAAAAAAACACACGAGATATTATAGCCAGCAATTCTTATGAAAATATTGAACATTTTTGTTCCCAGCACTGGTACCAGAGGCGGCTTTACCTATGTGCAGGGTGTGCGGCGCACGCGGGCGCCGGTTCTAAGGGGGCGCCGAGCGCCCTCTAATACGACACCTCCAAAGATGCGGCGCTCGCGGCACCGGCGCTCTCAAAGACCCTGCGCCCGTGTTACTACTACGTAAACGTGAAATCAACTTTAAAATAACATCCTCCGTGGTCGAGTGGTTAAGGCGTTTGCCTGATGACCCGGGGGTAGTGGGTTCGATTCCCACCGGAAGCATACTTTGTTTAGTTGTTTCCAGTTTGGTTAGGACATTAAAGGCTTGAATCACCTGATTGTCTGATAATAAAGATGATTCCGTGCTTCGGAAGGCACGTTAAGCCGGTGGTCCCGGCTGCCATCTGGTAGTCGTTAAGGGAACCACGTCAGAGGCCGAGAGGCAGTTCCGAAGAACTCTGACACCAGGGTGTGCATGGTCGATTGACCGTGACACCTACTCGAAATGATGATGATGAACTTTAAAACAGATATTATATTAGCGTAGTGTCGCGTCGCTACCAAAAGCGCGTGCCGGCACTTATTTTGATTTGTTTGAAAACACGCCGAATTGTGGAAAATATAACTCCAAGTTGTGAGACCTCGACCGTCCCGGCCTTAGAGCATTAAATCAACTTGGTTTAATGCTCTAAGGCCCCGGCGCTCTAGTCGAGTTCCCACATATATAAGGAAGTACTTAGTGGGGAACAGAAGACTCGACACACAGAAGATTAAATTTATTTGTAACTACACAATACACTCACTTATAACTTATATATAACATTCTATTCAATATTCAACATATAGATCAGAGACCGTCATAGTCCGAGAGATGATGGTGGAATGGTAGAATCAGCGATGACCGAGAGAAAAAATGATCTAAAAATGGAATGGAATGAAATTTGAAATAAAATGAGGAATGAAAGATGAACAGGATGAGAAAATAATGAGGTTGGAAGAGATGCAGCATGCAGGTGGCATGCAGCAACATTACGAAGTATTCCAATGTGACCCCGCTCCTACTAGAGGGCGCCGTGTGCAACCAGTACGGTTGCCACAAGGCCTCTGAAACCTCTGACTGGTACCATGAAAAAGTTGTTTATTTTGACGGGTTGAGTCACCCCTTTAAGGGTCCGTTGGTACTTACACGCGGTATGTACTTACTATGTCATTTAGTCATCCCTTCAAAGAAATAATGAAGTCATTCCCTCCCTCCCCCCAAGAAAATTGCGTAAGTACCTATATTAAAAATAACTTACAAGTGAGTGCAGACGCTATCATTATCAATATTATGTTATCAACCTAATTGATAGCTGTTATCAGTCAATACGATGTCGTGTAAAATTTGGAGCATTACTGGTTATAAATATTTTAATGCAATCGTCATTATCGTAAAATCCGATCAAGGGCATGTTCGGCTTCTAGGAAGGTGTGAATATCTCCCTAGAATCCGATCACGTATATGTATGCATGATATATGTATACATAGTGAAATTTTGATCGTTTTGGACTTAAAGGGGTGACTCAGACCATCAATATGAATGACTTTTCCTATGGGTCCAAATCTGGGAACTCAAAAAAAATTTCGTCATTTCCATACAAAAGAGTCCCGCCGCCCGGCCAGTTTGTATGGGATTGTCGATTTTTTTTTAATTTCTAAGCAAAGAAAGAAAGAAAATACTCTTTATTGCACCATTATAATAAGAGAAAAAAAAATAAGTTAACGACTAAAAAGTAATAATAATAGGTACAAAGGCTGACTTGTCGCTATACAATTTCTTCCAGTCAACCTTTACCTTAGGGTAGGATCAATATAGAAGAAATCTATTCAGAGCGGCGCAGTAAATTATATACTACATAAACAATACATAAATATGAGATAAATATAGAATAATACATACATACAAATAAAATACTATACAGTACCACGAGTAAGTAACCATTAAATAGAATAAAAAGAAAAAAATAAACAAAAACGAGTAACGTATACGGGATACGAGTAGATGGGAAACCTAATTTTGAGCAGAGGAAAGGAAATGTGCCTTGACTTGGCTTTTAAATGACATAATAGTATGCGCTTTTTTAATACTAAGGGGCAATGCATTCCATAAACGAACAGCCTGAACGGTGAAGGAGTTGGAATAGAATTTGGAAACATGAGCAGGGATAGCGAGACGGAGGGAGGCAGAGCTGCGTAACTCGCGGTTATTAATCTCACTGAGAAAAGAGAAACGGTCTTTGAGGTATCGAGGAGTACAAGGATTAAACAGGATCGAGTGTATCAGTTGTAAGCATTGTTGTATAACAACCCTGGGTGTGGTCTCTACTGGGACGGTATAAGTATGTGATGCGGCTAGCAACCAATCACTATTTTGTTTGATTCCGTTTTCCACCTATCATGTTAAACGTGGTTTTTAGGGTTTTGTCTACCCCGTAAGGGAAAAAAACGTGAGGATAGAATGTATGTATGTAAGTTGACTAGCTCCGTGGCGCAGCGGTCAACACGCCTGCCTGCGACACGGAGTGACCGGGTTCAATCCCCGGCCAGGTCATGATGGAAAATGATCTTTTTCAGATTGGCCTGGGTCTTGGATGTGTATCTATAATATGTATTTGTTATAAAATATAGTATCGTTGAGTTAGTATCCCATAACACAAGTCTCGAACTTACTTTGGGGCTAGCTCAATCTGTGTGATTTGTCCGTATATATTTATTATTATTTATTTATTAAGTTAATATACTTACTGAGTTAAAGTCAGGGGGTCATCTTTAACTGGGTGTCCGGTGCGGGTATGGCATCGGGTACCCGCGCCTGTCATCCCCAGCTAGCCGCAATTTGCTTTCCCCCATTCATCCGAGTGAGTGGTATCTCAATACGTTTCATAACAGCCTCCGTGGTCCAGTGGTTAAGGCGTTTGCCCGTTGACCCGGAGGTCGTGGGTTCGATTCCCACCGGAAGCATACTTTGTTTAGTTGTTTCCAGTTTGGTTAGGACATTGCAGGCTTGAATCACCTGATTGTCTGATAATAAAGATGATTCCGTGCTTCGGAAGGCACGTTAAGCCGGTGGTCCCGGCTGCCATCTGGTAGTCGTTAAAGGAACCACGTCAGAGGCCGAGAGGCGGTTCCGAAGAACTTTGACACCAGGGTGTGCATGGTCGATTGACCGTGCGTGACTGACACCTACTCGAAATGAATGAATGAATTACCTTCCCAAATCTAACAAATTCCTATCCTCCGTTAGCATACCTAAACTGCTGAATCCATTTTAATTTAATTTACATAGAATTCAATTTATTTATTGCATTTTCACATTTTACAGTTCTTGCTTCTCATTTCTTGCTTGCGATGGGCAGCAGCGTCGAAGCACATGAAGCAAAAATACTGCGCTCGCTAACCCTAGCCAAGCGTGGCAAGTATATCCTCGAGCGAGGAATCCTTGGGAGAGGCTCTTGTCCAGCAGTGGCCTTATTGTAGTTGTAATGATGATGATGATGTATGTATGTATGTAACAGTAGTGAAAGTATAATGAACTGCCGCACCTATCGCTAAGCTTATCAGTTACATTGAAATCGTGATAAGCATGATAAACTGTGAACATTGAGTGGCTAGGTGTCCTAGAGTCAAGTGTAGTGTTAGTGATAAAAACCAAAAATGCCTGAAATAGTGCACGTTCAAGCTGGTCAGTGCGGGAATCAGATAGGCTCTAAGGTAGGCCCCTGTTCCCCCTTTTAACACATTCAACAATCTATACTAAGAGCTAAGATCTAGTTTTAGTTATATAATATTCTTTTTCAGAAATCAAAAGTCAAATGAGTACATGTTTGTTCCGCTTGGTGTCGAACTATTGGGTCCATGGGGTCCTAGCACTAAGAATTTTTTAAAGGGATTAGCGCCCAGGCTTATCGACGCCGCTGGTGACAAGAGAGCTGGCTCTTTCCTCGCGCAAAGAATTGCAATTGCTATTCAGCGGGGGAATGCAGCTAGTGTTCTTGGCACTTTACCACTCGGGCAACACCTTAGTTTAGATTTTTAATTCTTTTATATTAAAGGTTTTTTTTAAATATTAATATAGTTAGGTTTATTTATAAGTAGTTTTTAAATTAGTTTATATTCAGAAAATTATATAGGTAATTAGAATGTTAAATTGTTGAAAGAATAATCTATTATAAATAATTAATTTTTAATAAAAAGTCAAAGATTTTTATTCAAAATTGGATACATGTATCTCTTTTTGAACGTCATATTTGTATTTCTTATCATCATCATCAGGTCCTTTTTAGTCTCCACTACAGGAGCATGACCCTCTCTATACTACTAGAGCCATACTTGGCCAGAGCATCCAGAGGACTTGGCCTACACTCTCCACGCTGGCCAGACGGTTTGGAGAGGTTTCTCAGATGTTTATAAACTTTGTTTGCTTGTATTTCCTAAGTCGCCTTCTACGACATCCACGGGAAGACTTGGAGTGGTCCTATTCTACTCTGCCGGATACCACACGGCTTAGTATTTCTTATATTTTGTTTAATTTATGCAAAATAGAAATACTACTAGCGTTTCGGAACGACCACTGGTGAGAAGTTTACGCGGAAAGAAACTCAATCCAGACTTGGTCCCTATGTGCCAGAGGGGCTCTGATGATATTGTTTAGGTACTTGTAATATATTTATATTAATTGCCAAGCATTTTTATCAATTATATAATCAGCAATGCAGTAATAAGCCTTTTTTACAAACTGGTTTTTTACAGTCGCTTTAAACTTAAGTATCATCATCATCAGGTCCTTTTTAGTCTCCACTACAGGAGCACGACCCTCTCTGTACTACTAGGGCCATACTTGGCCAGAGCAGCCAGAGGACTTGGCCTACACTCTCCACGCTGGCCAGACGGGTGGGAGAGGTCACTCAGATGTTTATAAGCTTTGTTTAGCTTGTATTTCCTAAGTCGCCTTCTACGACATCCACGGGAAGACTTGGAGTGGTCCTATTCTACTCTGCCGGGTACCACACGGCTAGCAAACTTAAGTATAGGCATCCTTATCCTTACTTCCTTACTAATATTATAAATGCGAAAGTGAGTTTGTTTGTTTGTTTGTTTGTTTGTTACGCTTTCACGCCATAACTACTGAACCGATCATCATGAAATTTTGCATACAAGTTCTCTGGAGTACGGAGAAGGACATAGGCTACCTTTTATCCCGGGAAAATGTACTCCTTCCCGAGGGATCGACATTGACGCGGGCGGAGCCGCGGGCGAAAGCTAGTACCTAATATTTCTGCAGGAATTTTATTTTAGAAGCTAGAATATTTTTATGATAAAAGACGGCAAACGAGCAAGCGGGTCACCTGATGGTAAGCGATCACCGCTGCCCATGGGCAACTGTAACACACAGGTGTGACAACAGCGTTGCCGGCCTTTCAAGGAGTTGGGGGAAGGATGTGAGGGTGCGGAAATAGGGAGGGGGAGGATGGGCCTCCGGCTCTCCCACTCACCGAACGAAACATACAAGCGGCTTGTAACGTCGATTTTCTATGAGTGTGGTACTTCCCCGGATGAGCCGGCCCATTCATGCTAGCGAAAATGAATTGACAATGTTTAACATTGTCATGAAAATGAAAATGAATAATTTTTATTCAAAGTAGGATACATGTATCGCTTTTGGAACGTCATATGTTTCTGTTGTTTATTTTTCTTTCTTTTAAGTTTGTAAAATCGAAAATCTACAATGCTAACTCAGTGTACAACGTTTTGATAATCACTTCAAAATACATTGCGGATATCCTATGATTGACTTTTTTAAAAAGATATATAAAACGTAATGTACTTTGAAATGACTATCAAAAAGTAATTTTCTGCAATATGGTGTCAACAATATTGTACTGTACAGGAATTGCATTGGCAAATAAACGATTTATTTATGACTAGCTGTTGCCCGCGACTTCGTCCGCGGCAATTTCTGTTATTATGATTATTTAGTTTTTTTCTTAAACTTTTCCCCCGTTTTCAAAACATTTTTTATTGATGCTCCGCTCCTATTGGTCGCAGCGTGATGTTTTATAGCCAAAAGCCTTCCTCAATAAATGGACTATCCAACACAAAAAGAATTTTCCAATTTAGACCAGTAGTTCCTGAGATTAGCGCGTTCAAACAAACAATCAAACAAACAAACTTTCAGCTTTATAATATTAGTATAGATTACACCAGTGACCCGGACCCGGCTTCGCACTGGTGCAATGTTTATATAAACGATGTCGGCAACTACTTCCAAGTTCTTCATTTACCACGAGTGAAATTTTGCAAATTATTATCAGGAAAAATTTCTTTATGAAAAGTCTTAATTTTTTAATCACTCTATCTATTAAGAAAACCGCCTCAAAATCCGTTGAGTAGTTTTATAGGAAGGGACAGACAGACAGCGAGAAGCTACTCTGTTTTAAATGTAGTGATATTGTACGGGATTTTTTTGGCAAATAAGCGATTAATTTATTATTATATATTATACCCGTACATGTTGCCCGCGGCTCTGCCCGTGTTAATTTCGATCGTTCGACAAAAGTAGAATTTCCCGGAATGAAAGGTAGGTAAGGTACTATATGTCTTTCCCCAGGCCTCAAGCTATCTCCATACCAAATATCATCCAATTGATTCAATGTTTGAAGCGTGAAAAGTAGACAGACATACAGTTACTTTCGCATTTATAATATTAGTATGGAAGTATTAATAACAAAAGAAAAACATCGTGTCCCATATTATTTGATTACTCGTATAAGCAAAAAATATCGAACACGTATTTTTTTAACCGATAGTGTAATTGTTTTTAGTTTCCTTATATATAAATAATTTTTTAGGAAACTAGACTTTTCTCGGTAAATGTTGATGTGTCACCTGAGTACGCCGGTCCTTATCACTCTTTATCAGACCCGACACTGAAGGTTGTTCTAAAGTGATCGACTTATGTCATGCGTTCTTCAATAATATTATGAAATTATAGTTTCTAGCGTCTAGGCTATGAAAGAAAAACATAGCCTTGTCAGAAGATTAATTTTGTATGCTACAACTTTTAGCCGTGTGGTTTCCCGCAGAGTAGAATAGGACCACTCCAAGTCTTCGCATGGAGGTCGTAAGAGGCGACTTAGGAAATACAAGCTAAACAAAGCTCATAAACATCAATTAGACCTCTCCAACCCGTCTGACCAGCGAGGAGAGTGTAGGCCAAATCCTCTGTCTGCTCTAGCTAAGTATGGCTCCGGTAGTACAGCAAGCGTCATGCTCCTGCAGTGGAGACTAAAAAGACCTTATGATGACTACAACTTTTATAAGTAGCATTGGCTAGCCAGTCCATTGCCATTTCACACATCCTAACTAATAATAAAAATGCGAAAGTGAGCTTGTTTGTTTGTTTATTACGCTTTCACGCTGTAACTACTGAACCGATCATGAAATTTTGCATACAAGTTCTCTGGAGTGCGGAGAAGGACATAGGCTACCTTTTATCCCGGGAAAAAGTATTCCCGAGGGAACGACATTAAAGCTGGCGGAGCCGCGGGCGAAAGCTAGTATTTTAATAGTATACCGAGCATTGTAATGAAATATAAAAACTTTTTTTTTTCAGTTTTGGGAGATAATCTCCGACGAACATGGAGTTGACCCCAACGGCATCTACCGCGGAGAGAATGATCTGCAAGCGGAGAGGCTGAACGTCTACTACAATGAGGCATCCAGTGGTAAGCAAAAACCGGTCAAGTGCGAGTCCAAATCACAAACGAAAGGTTTCGTACCACCATACAATATTTTACTTTTAATATTTTTTCCTTAGGCCTTGAAAGCGCCGATGTGATGATATCACGAGCCATGAAAAGAAATGGTCTGAAGTGGCACAAAATAGGGATGTTTGGAAGTAAATGTTGTAAAGTAAAAAAATTCCTTTGCCCAGCAGTGGGATAAATTAAAAAAAATTCTTTCATCTCTTTTCAAAATCGGTAAGGTGAAAATAGACGAGGGGGGAGAGGATTTCACCCATCACATGAACGCCAGTGGTGTGATCTGCGATCATCCCGCATGTGGGCCGCTTTTTTTTTACTAACCTATATTGCCCCACTGCTGGGCAAAGGTCTCCCCCATTTCCATCCACTTGTCTCTGTCCAATGCAGTTTCATATCAACCACATTGAAAAACGTCCAGGTAAAAAGCTATCATCATTATCATCCCGGGGGTCGTGGGTTCGATTCCCACCGGAAGCATACTTTGTTAAGTTGTTTCCAGTTTGGTTAGGACATTGCAGGCTTGAATCACCTGATTGTCTGATAATAAAGATGATTCCGTGCTTCGGAAGGCACGTTAAGCCGGTGGTCCCGGCTGCCATCTGGTAGTTGTTAAAGGAACCACGTCAGAGGCCGAGAGGCGGTTCCGAAGAACTCTGACACCAGGGTGTGCATGGTCGATAGACCGTGACACCTACTCGAAATGATGATGACTGCAGAAGCATGACCCTCTCTGTACTACTGGAGCCATACTTGGCCAGAGCAGAAAGAGGATTTGGCCTACACTCTCCTCGCTGGCCAGACGGGTTGGAGAGGTTTCATTGATGTGTATGAGCTATACTATACTTTAATTCTATTTTTTTTTTCATTTGCTTAAGGGAAATATGTTCCACGCGCCGTTCTGGTGGACTTGGAGCCAGGCACGATGGACTCCGTCCGCGCCGGGCCTTACGGGCAGCTCTTCAGACCAGACAACTTCGTCTTCGGCCAGAGTGGAGCGGGTAAGGCCTTATAGGTTACACGATACCACGGAATTAATATAAAAAAGGCAACTCGCAGTGTCCCCTGCAATATGGCGACCCTCACCTTTCCCCCGTTCTCGGGTGTTTGAAACTTTAAAAAACAAGGTTAGTTTAATGATTATTTAAAGCCAATCATCATCGTGATCGACAGTCTTCTACACGGAGAAATTTTGATCGTTCTGGACCCTTAAAGGAATGATTCAGCCCGTCGATGTGAACAACTTTTCCTATGGGACCAGTGCTGTGCAATGACCCCCTCTATACTACCGGTGCCATACTTGGCCTACACACACTCCTCGCTGGCCAGACGGGTTGGAGAGGTCTCATTGATGTTTATAAGATTTGTTTAGCTTGTATTTCTTAAGTCGCCTCTTAGGACCTCCATGAGAAGACTAGGAGTGGTCCTATTCTACTCTGCCGGAAACCACACTAATAATACTAGTGGTTCTGCGAGAACAGTAGACCCCGCGAGCCCTTACAACCAACATCAACATTTGCCCTCCAGTGCTCTAAAATATATCTGTTACTGATATGCTAATTGACTAAATGATGATTTCCTTCAGTTACTATTTCCCAATCCCCGCTGCTCTTAATTGGGTACCAGAGGTAATGGAAATTTAAACCTACATTTCTCTTACCAGAAGACCCGACCAGACCCTTTTTTAAGAGGAAACACTAAGCTCGAGAGAATTGAAAAAATAGGTATTTATAATATCTATTGCTGTCGAGCCGCGTGCCCAAACAAACCCCGCAGAGTGCGATAGAGATAAGTGCAGCTCGGCCGGAAAATGCCTATAAAATGTACACAAAATTAACGCTTCGTAGTCCTCTGATATCTCCTCCAAAACTTAACCGTTTTAATTTCTTTTTACATTAAAAATTTAAAATAAGCTATGGCTGTGTTTCTGTTTTCTTTTTCTTATATAATTGCCCAAATTTGTTTTCTTGATGTTTGAGCACAACGAAAATTCATACCAATTTTTCATGTTTTTCAAGGTTCATATCTCTTTATATAATTCAATTATTTAAAAAAAAAAATTTCGGATTTTTTTACTACAAAATCATTGCTCTATTGGTACTATCCGGCGAGGAATCAGGGGACTACTCTTGTATGGAAACACGGCCCATGAGCTTGTTTAGTGTGCTTTTGTACACATTAACTAAGATGGAGTGAATCCCATCAAGATCGGAAATATCGGAATAGCGGACTTGGCATGGGTGAATGGGAGGCAAAGTTTAAGTACCCGGTTTCATATTTGTTACCAATTGGTCAAAATTTTAATAGGACGTTAATTTCAACTACTATGGCAGACAAACATGCGAATTTTACGTAAAGAAGTGGCCGGCACCTATAAAGCCCAGGTTCAAGTCACAGGATAGCATGTGAATCTTTTTATTTATTTTTATTTCAGGATTCTATGTTTATTCAGTGTTTTCAATCATAAAAGTAATTCGCAGTATCACACTTTAAGCCAAAAAATATTTTTCATATTATGATATATGTTCCATAAGGGAAGTTGTTCAATTTCACTCCCTCTCCCACTTCACGTACTTCAACTTCTTTCATTTCAATTTATATTTGACTTTTGTACTACATATATTTTGATAGATACTGATATGGTACAATATGTTTATATAAAAAACATTTTTTCTCTGACGTCGGCGACGTCACAGTTACTACGCACCATTTTCATACTTATCATACCATAGATTTGTATTTACGACATCATACTGAATGCACTAATACAAAAAATATACAAAAAATCGATTTCAGACAGCTTTTGGGCAAATTGCCGACTATAAACACGTTCAAGTTTATCATATAAAAAAGTTGTTCAGACAAAAAAGTTGCGTCTTAATGAGAATAACAAAAAAGTCTAATGACATTTTTGAATTTTTTTTCATATAGCTGTGCTATAAGTTTTTTTAAGTTTCGGACCCCCATAACTCAGCCATTTTTTAAAATTTCGAAAAGCTGGCGCCAAAAAAATTCTATATATTTACCGAACCTGCTTACAAAATTTCATGACCATCGGTTAAGAAATGCGACCTGTAGGCGAGAACAGACAGACAGACAGACGGACAAAAGAATTTTGGGCCAGTGGAAACTGAAACGCTTCGCTCGCTTCGCTCGCTCGGTCAACAAGGATAATACTTACCACCAATATAAATAAGATTTAACATTTTCGTATTTCAGGTAACAACTGGGCTAAAGGACACTACACAGAGGGCGCTGAGCTCGTCGACGCAGTTCTGGACGTCATCAGAAAAGAGGCTGAGGACTGCGACTGTCTTCAAGGTAAATCATGAACAGACAACATCATCATATCAGCCTATTGTGTCCCATTGTTGGACTGAGACCTAGCCTAGTCATGGTAGAGCCTCGCTCGGAAATTCATTTTTGCTAGTAGCATGAATGCCGAGAGTGTCGTCTTACGAGCCGAGCCGGCTCGTCCGGGAAAGGACGACACTCTCACAGAAAATCGAAGTCTGAGTAGAAGCTTTGCCATCCTTGACCTCCACCCTCCCAAAAATTTCCCCCCAACTTCTTAAAAAGCCAGCAACGCTCCTGTCACACCTTGGTGTTTCAGTTTTCCAGTGGCAGCGGTGATCATTACCTTCAGGTGACCCGCTTGTTCGTTTTTCGTGCTATGTCATAAAAAAAATGCTGCCCCTCTACGCCGCCAAAAATCTCCATCACTCGCGAAGGTCTGCCAATTTTCATTATTCGCTATCAGGTCGTCAGCCCATCGCGTTCTCACTTCCAACATCAGCCAGCAGTTTTTGTCCACCTATCCGAATGCATCCCGCAGCCGGCCCGCCCAATTCCGCTTGAACCGAAAATTCAAAAAATACACACGTTTTTCAAGTTTTCTCTTTTGTCGGCACTTCCGTGCACACCGATACGCTTTGTTCTCTTTTCCTCTCGCAGGTCTGCTGGAAGAAATTTCTGTTGAAATTGAAGCACTTCTGATTCTTTCTGTTTAGTGTGTAAATTTATAACTCTTCCATGCTGGTCTGGGAGAAAAATAAACGTAGAATGTGCCAGCTGCTTCTCTTCCCGCGCAGATAGTAAAAGCCGATCGAGGGATTGGGCTAAATTCTGCGGAATCATGTCAATAGGCGATGCGGCTAGCAACCCATCACTATTTGATTCCGTTTTCCATCTACACACCCTCGAACATGTTAAATGTGGTCTTATGGACTTAGGCTCTGTCTACCCCAGAAGTGATGAGATGTATGTACGAGTATGTATGTAAATTTATAAATAAATAAATACTCATTTTCTTTGTTTCTAGGGTTTCAGTTGACACATTCCCTGGGTGGAGGCACTGGATCTGGCATGGGCACGCTTCTTCTGGCTAAAATCCGCGAGGAGTACCCCGACAGAATCATGAACACATTCAGCGTTGTACCTTCTCCAAAGGTAGGTATACCGCCTCCTCAGCAAATCGCAAACGAACCTGTTTTCTTAAAAGGCCGGCTACGCTCTTGTCACACCCCGGATGTTGCAGTTGTTCATGGGCAGCGGTGATCACTTAGTCCTAGCTGCCCCACTTCTTGTACTGTGGAGGACCTGGGTGAGGCGGACGACCGTGCCGTGGATGTAGCCAAGTTTTAGTCAAGACTCGTTTAAAGAATAGTAATTGACTCGAGAAAAAGAAAAAGAAGAATAATATTATCTGCACCTCCCTCATTTCAGGTCAGCGAAGTCGTCCTGGAGCCGTACAACGCCACTCTGTCCGTCCACCAGCTGGTCGAGAACACTGACATGACCTTCTGTATTGACAACGAAGCGCTGTACAACATCTGCTTCAGGACATTGAGGCTAAACAACCCAAGCTATGGCGATTTGAACCACCTCATCTCCGTAAGTATCACTTTTTTTTGAAGTACTATGTAGCTAGCTCCAAGTGAGCTTTCGCTACTTCACCGGGCGTTTGAGGCTAGGGCAGAGTGCCCTCAACCTTTTAGACAACATCACCAAAGGGCCCCCAGGAGGGACGGATCTCAGCTTTGAGCGTTGCCTGTGTGCGCAAGGCTTGGAGAGACAGCAAACTCTCATATTGCCTGATGGGCCGCGTCTTCTTAGAAGCTTTCTATTTATGCGACTTACGGGTTACTCACGTACGAAGTCAGCTATAGGCCGACATGTCTCTACCTCATCCGGAGGGATTCCTTAGTGCGAATGTAAGACACGCGCGTATAAGAAGTCGTCCCGATTCACACTGACACTAATGATGAACAACGCGGCATGTGCTCTCTGTGTCAGTGTTGGGGAGCTGCTGATCTTCTGCATTGATGATTCCCGTGGTTTTACTGGGAACCCCTTTTTTGTCTTCGTCATCATAGTAGCCGTGTGGTTTCCGGCAAAGTAGAATAGGACCACTCCAACTCTTCCCATGGATGTCGTAAGAGGCGACTTAGGAAATACAAGCTGAACAAAGCTCTCAATGAGACCGCTCCAACCCGTCTGGCCAGCGAGGAGAGTGTAGGCCAAATCCTCTGTCTGCTCTGGCCAAGTATGGCTCCGGTAGTACAGAGAGGGTCATACACCTGCAGTGGAGACTAAAAAGATCTGATAATGATGATCATCATCATAGAACGCTCACACACACACATGGTAAGTGATCACCGCTGCCCATGGATAACTGCAACACCAGGGAGTCACTGGAGCGTTGCCGGTATTTCAAGAAGTTGGGGGACGGACATGAGAGGACGAAGTAAGGGGAAAAGATGGGGCCTTGACAAACCTAACTAGCGAGATAAAGGAATATGAACACTAACTCATCATTATTTCCCAGCTGACGATGTCCGGCGTGACGACCTGCCTGCGCTTCCCCGGACAACTGAACGCCGACCTCCGCAAGCTGGCCGTCAACATGGTGCCTTTCCCCAGGCTGCACTTCTTCATGCCAGGTATGTTTATAAATAACAAAGCGTCACTTGGTTTTTTCTCGTAGAGCAGGATTGTGGAATGGACTCCCTCCCGAGGTTTTCCCTGAGTGCTATGACTTGGGGTCCTTCAAAAGGCGTGTTTACAGGTATCTTAAGAGTCGGCAACGCATCAGCAGCTCCTCTGGTGTTGCAGGTGTCCATGGGCGACGGTGACCACTTTCCATCAGGTGGCTCGCCTGCTCGTTTGCCGTCAAATATACATAAAAAAATAGATTTTTCCTTGTTTTCTTGATATGTTTTGTTGGTACGTCTTTTTCCTTGCCAGGTAATAGATAAGATTTTCCTTGTCATCATCCATATTCATTCTCTAAGGACGTTAGTGGTACGGTGTGTAAATGAGGATAGCGTGACTCCTGTGATTCTTCTTCTTCTATCGTATCAATGGTCCAAACGATTAAATCAATCTTGCCTAGAATGATGCAACTTTTACAGCCGCATCCGTGGCTTTCGCCAAACCTCTCTCGTACAAGAGGTGGGACGTCCGGGGCATGATAACAGATGTGGCATGGATTGCACAGCGCCACAGCTGCATTTATCATCAGTAGAAAAGCCCCACTTTTTGCAGCTCTCTATGGATCTGCCCACACCAACTCGCAACCTGTTGAGAGACTTCCACGTACTCCAGGGCAAGCAGTGACATGGTGGCAGTTTCTCCGCAGGTGGCAACTGTAAATCATATTAATACCATCGTGACTATAACTTAACATTATTTTTCGCAGGTTTCGCCCCACTCACAGCCAAGAACTCTTTCAACTACCGACCACAGACCGTCGCAGAGCTCATGAGTCAAGTGAGTGGATTTCGTTTTCAATCTTTAACCCATTGACCACTATAGTTGCGGTCTGTTGTTGTGGTCGCGTGACTGAGACATTGACAACTAAAGTTATTACAATTTATACTAGCCTGGCGTCGGGGGTGAAGTAACGTAAACAAGCGTTGGCGTGCAAAACGTCAGAAAATTGAGCGCGTTGAACCGGGGGCACTTAACGGCAAGCGCAGCGTCGGACGTTCGACCATCTGGTCGGTGGATACCGACCAGATGGTCGAACGTCCTGACTAAGGTCGCAGGAACACGCTGGATGTAGGCCGCTTCCCACCGGTCGAATTGAAATCCTTGTCATTGGCCTATGTCAAGCAGTGGACTTCTTGCGGCTAATATGTTGATGATGATGATGATAAACACGGCAGATCCTCGCTGTGGTAATTGAAGTTGTTCCAGGAGGAACAGCACATAGGATGCAACGCGAAAACGTTTTCTCTGTTGACCCATCTCATCATCATCAGGTCTTTATAGACTCCACTGCAGGAGCATGACCCTCTCTGTACTACCGGAGCCATAGTTGGCCAGAGCAGACAGAGGATTTGGGCTACACTCTCCTCGCTGGACGGGTTGCAGAGGTCTCATTGATGTTTATGAGCTTTGTTAACTCATCTATTGACGTCATATTAATGTTAAGAGCCTAAACTGCGTTACGCGGACGCCCGCGACGGGCACCCATCTCGGGTCTCCACTCGGTGACACGCAGGTGGGTTCCGTGAACACGTGGCGGTCTCCATAGCGTTTTAACAGCGTGCATGTACAGTCGTATCGATGGGGCATTTAATAATTCACTATTCATTAACACGGCGCGCACGGCCCGTGTTACATAGCGTGACTGACTGAACTAGCACGCGCGTGTTTTTCGCTGGTGGGAGCCGCGCGTGCCTCCGTCGCTCGAAAGCGAGGGGGCCCGCCTCCCCCGTGACGGACTCACCGCGCGGGGGCATGCGTGGAGCACTTTTGCATAGAACCGCGCAGACGCCCGGGTAACGCAGTATTGGCACTAATACTGTGATAGCAGGTCTACAACACCACCAAGACGCGAGTATACGTTATCAATTTCATCCCCAGATGTTCAACCCCGGCAACATGATGACGGCGTCCGACCCTCGCCACGGCCGCTACCTCACCGTGGCCACCATGTTCCGCGGACACATGTCCATGCGGGAGGTGGACCAGCAGATCCTGGCTATTCAAAGCAAGAACTCCAGGTGAAGTAGCTATAAAAACCTCTTCCCAAGTCAGGTTATTATGACCACGGCAGATCCTTGCTGTGGCGATATAAGGTGGCCATGTCTTTGAGGCAGGTGGACCAGCAGATCCTGGCTATTCAAAGCAAGAACTCCAGGTGAAGTAGCTAAACAAATCTCATGTCAATGTTAGGTTATTATGGCCGTGCCAGATCCTCGCTGTGGCGATGTAAGGTGGTCACATGGTCAAGAAGGAGGTGGACCAGCAGATCCTGGTTATTCAAAGCAAGAACTCCAAGTGAAGTATTTTTATAATAGGCATACGAGCAAGCGAGTCACCTGATGGTAAGTGATCACCGCTTGCTATGGACAACTGCAACATGAGGGTGTAACAGGAGCGTTGCCGGCTTTTCAAGGAGTTGGGGAGAAAATTGGGGTACACCTCTCTCGCTCATCGAACGAAGCATAGGACCTCAGAACAATAACTGAGCATAGAACCAACTTGTTAACTAACGTCGATTTTCTGTCAGAGTAGCTGTATAAACCGGTGAAATAGTATATTACTAGTAAAAAAAAACCGGCCAAGTGCTAGTCGCACTCGCGCACGAAGGGTTCCGTACCGTTATCTATAAAAACGGCAAAAACATGTCTGTTATATGGGAGCCCCCCTTTTTTATATTTATTTCATTATTTATTTTATATTATGTGAATGTTGCCGTTATCAATATCAAGCAAAAACAAGCAAAAAAAATCATGTTTGTTGTATGGGAGCCCCCTTAAATATTTATTTTATTAATTTTTTTAGTATTTGTTGTTATAGCGGCAACAGAATTACATCATCTGTGAACATTTCAACTGTCTAACTATCACTGTTTATGAGATACAGCCTGGTGACAGACAGACAGCGGAGCGAAATTAATAGGGTCTCGTTTTTACCCCTTGGGTTCGAAACTCTAAAAACAGTATAAAGCAGTGTATAGTATAATAACTGAGTTCAACGTTATAACCTCTTGCAGCTACTTCGTGGAGTGGATCCCACACAACCTGAAGGTGTCCGTCTGTGACGTACCACCACGTGGGCTTAAGATGTCGGCTACCTTCATCGGGAACTCTACCGCCATCCAGGAGATCTTCAAGCGCATCTCTGAACAGTTCACCGCTATGTACAGGCGACGGGTAAGTCTCCTCTTTGAAAGTCAATTTGTCTAGCTGTTTCTGGCTGTTTTCCAATAGGCAGTTTAAAAGAAGACTACAAAGTTTAAAGGTTAATGACAATTGTTCAGGTAAGCCAGAAACCTTAACAACTTAGAAAGAGATCATCATCATTTCGTGTAGGCGACAAGGTCAATCGACCATGCACACCCTGGTGTTAGAGTTGATCGGAACCGCCTCTTGGCCCCTGACGTGGTTTCTTTAATGACTACCAGATAGCAGTCGGGAGCGGGACCAACGGCTTAACGTTCCGAAGCGCGAATTCATCTTCATTATCAGACAATCAGGTGTTTCAAGCCTGCAATGTCCTAACCAAACTAGAAACTACTAAACAAAGTATGCTTCCCGTGGGAATCGAACCCACGACCCGGGTCTACAGGCAAACGCCTTAATCACTGGAGCCCGGAAGAAGAGAGAGATGATGCTGGAGATGGTCTCCAGAGCACGAGGCCCTGTTCATAACAAATTGTTTGCTAGGTCGTTTTGTCGTTTGATAGCTCGTATGATTCTGAGTGCACGAGGTTAGACCTGTCGTAGGGGAGTAAGAGGGAGTACTAGCTGTTTTTGCAGCGACTCCGCATGACCAGCCGGCCTATTTGCTTACTCAGTATACAACGTTTTCATAGTCTCTTCAAAATACATTACGTTTTGTATATCTTGAATAAAAATAGTTAATCATACAAAAGCCGCAATGTATTTTGAAATGAGTATCAAAACGTTGTACACTGTGTTAGCAATTAGGCCGGCAGGTATCTGTTTACGATGTGTCGCCACATGAATTGAAGATGTTCGCCATGTTCATTGGAACACCACCGCCATTTACTATCATTTATTTTCCACTTCTTGGCATATTGTAGAATACTTAGGGGACCCACAATGCCTCTTTGCCCCTCAAAAATCTGCAAGCAGGCTGTGGTAGTTAGTTCCTCTAACTGCCACTATGGCCGGTAGAGGGCGCTGCAGTGCAATAGTTACAGACTTTTCCGCCCGTCACTAGATGGCGTTAGCCTAATCTAGGTAAAATTTATACTCAGATAATATTTTCCAGGGCAGACGCATAAGACTTTGGTTATTTCTTTATCGTGGCATTAGTACAGTTCTTATAGTGCAGCGTGCACAGGCTCGTGGATCTTGTTGTCCTCGTACTGCTCCTGTTCGATTTCTTCTTCATCTTCTTCGTTGAACTCTACGTCGTCCACTTCCGCTTCCTGTTAACAGATTTTATTCTTCTTTAGAATAAATAAATATACATATACGGACAAATCAAACAGATTGAGTTAGCCCCAAAGTAAGTTCGAGACTTGTGTTATGGGATACTAACACAACGATACTATATTTTATAGCAAATACATATATAGATAAACATCCAAGACCCAGGCCAATCTGAAAAAGATCATTTTCCATCTTGACCTGGCCGGGTATCGAACCCGGGCACTCCATGTCGCAGGCTGGCGTGTTAACCACTGCGCCACGGAGCTGTCAAAATAGTAATGGGTTGCTAACCGCATCGCCTATGATAACGTGATTGCCTAGATTCTCGCCTATTCCCTCGACCAGCTCTTCGACTTCTATGGTCTGCGCGGGAAGAGAAGCAGCTGATACGTTCTACGTTTTGATCTTTTCTCCCAGACCAGCATGGAAGAAAGTTCTTAATTTTGATTTTAATAACAAATTTTGGTTCCAGGCCTTCCTGCACTGGTACACGGGCGAGGGCATGGACGAGATGGAGTTCACGGAGGCTGCGAGCAACATGGCCGACCTCATCTCCGAGTACCAGCAGTACCAGGTAACATCTTAAGTTTTCAATTAGGTACCTATTTATAGTTTTTCTCAAGTTTTCCTTGTGGGCCCACTGATATGCACAACTAGATGTGTCATTAGGAAAGTTTTTCCGAATTATTTTCTTAGACACGATTGTGGCGAGCACCGTGGCGCAGTGGTTAACACGCCAGCTTGTGACACGGGGTGCCCGGGTTCGATCCCCGGTCAGGTCAAGATGGAAAATGATCTTTTTCAGATTGGCCTGGATGTTTCTCTATATATTATTTATTATAAAATATAGTATCGTTGAGTTAGTATCCCATAACACAAGTCTCGAACTTACTTTGGGGCTAACTCAATCTGTGTGATTTGTCCGTATATATTTATTTATTTTAAAGAAGAATAAAATCTGTTATCAGGAAGCGGAAGTAGACGACGTAGAGTTCAACGAAGAAGATGAAGAAGAAATCGAACAGGAGCAGTACGAGGACAACAAGATCCACGAGCCTGTGCACGCTGCACTATAAGAACTGTACTAATGCCACGTTATAGAAAATACCAGTCTTATGCGACGCCCTAGAAAACTATCTATTTATAAATTTTACTTAGATTAGGCTAACGCCATCTAGTGACGGGCGGAAAAGTTTGTAACTACTGCACTGCAGCGCTCTCTCCACCACCCATAGTAGCAGTTAGAGGAACTAACTACCACAGCCTGCTTGCAGATGTTTGCCGTTGTGCTTTTAGCAGGCCTTAAGTTAGGCCAATATTTTTGTCTTTGTACACACACAAAAAGCGAGGTTTCTGTAGTCAAATTTTGATCGGATCCCTTAGTGTATGCGACTCACACTTGGCCGATTTTATTATTCAAGCCTCATATAATGTACGCCTTTTGGTATATTTTTTTACAATACGTGGTTATTTTTAGGTTAAGTATATATTTTAATTTTCGATTTGGTTAATGTGTTTTTGGAAATTCTTTTATACGAATGTTTGTAAGTAGAAGTATATTAGAAGTTATTTTTACTGACTTTTGTTTTATTTTATTCCTTATTTTATGAAATTTAATTTACCACACATGTTTATAAGCTGTTAGGTCTAATATATCTATACAAAAACTCTGCAATTCTGTCAAAATTACATTACACAATTCGACCTTTATGTATACGGGTCGAATTGTAACCTACTTTTTTTGAAGTAGGTTAATAGACTATTTTAATATCTATAATTCAAAATTAAAAAGCCGTTAAGAAAATGTAGATCATAAGGGAATGATAGAAAGTATTAGAATAGGTAATGGGCGAAATACAGGCGCTGCAGCTAGCAACCCATCACTATTTTGATTCTATTTTCCATCTATACGCCCACCAACACGCTAAAATTAAATGTGGTCTTTAATTTTTATGGCCTTTGGCTTTGTCTACCCCGAATAGGTATGTATGTATGGTATGAGTTACGTATACCAGCATTACACAAACTACACAGTACCGACTTCTTATGGAAGTAATTTTAGACGTTATTTTATTTGACTATGATGACATTGATAACGTCTTAAAAATCGATGATCACCGGCTGCACGCACCAAAATGTGTCACGTTCCGTGTGCAAGCGAGAGCGCGGAACAAGCGATAGACGCATGATCCGCCTAAGCGTTCGGCTTGTGACGCATCTATCTCTCTTCCACATCCACACGTTATCACGTAAAATTATTATCATCCGTAAACAGAGTTTACAAAGGTTTACAGACAACCAAACTTTTTTGACGTTTCGTTATTTTTATTAAGTACATAAACCAACCAGTTTTTAACTGTTTTAAAAACTCGTCGTATTTTTAACATGTAGCTGACGCTTCCATACTAAAAAAACTACAGTCAAAAGTATAATTTTTTTTGAGTATAGGGGTATGTCGTGCTAGGAATGCGGCACCGCTTTTTTCGTAGGGCACCGCAATGGAAGAAACCAAGGCAATTTTTGTATTGTGACCGTACTATTATTATTGATTGATGGTACGTAGGTCAGTGAACGATCACTAGGTAAATACTTACATTAACTCTGTGTTTGTTTACGCGCAAGGCGCAACGCAACGCAACGGCATTCAAGGTCAAGGTCAGGTCGTCTAGACAATTTAAACGACACGACATGCATGTGTGACGATCACCTGATAGCTGTCAGTGCCTTAAATAACGGCGAAATTATTGCTTGCGCTGAGGCTTGACTTGACGTTTGTGTTGTCAACGAAAAACGATTTTGGTTTGGCCGCTTATTATTTGCGAATAGTTTTTTATTAATATGATATGCTATGCAGCAAAGGATTATAGATATTAGAGGGTATAATAGGAGGCTGTCGATGCATTTAGCAACGTCGCTATCGATCGACTTCGTATATTTCTGAATACGACCCTTACCCTCAATAGGCAGAAGCGAATTTCATCGCTATGTTTAAATTTATAATGTACTTATTTGGTAATTAATAAATTAACAATGATTAATTGAACATAACGTTTATAATAATTACATTTTGTTGAATTCAGACAGAGCAACAATACAACCTATGCCAGACATGTGCGAAGAGAGTTCATTAAAAATATTATTATTTAACAAGAAAACAACTAAGTTATTGCATTGGTTTTTCTGTCTATGTAACCCATTCGACTTTCCACAACAACGAATTATTTAAATGTTTACACGTAAAAATTAAATACCTAAGCATAAAATGATAAGATTTTTTTTATTGCCTTCACGCGTGACCTATTTAGCTAGTACCTTTCAAGTTTAAATGAGATTTCCCGCGCTTTTTCTAAGTCTTGTTAATCAACGAAATGAATTGCAGTAGCCGAGTCGAAAAAAAAAAATTAAAAACCATTTGTTTTTTTTAAAAGCAGACTTTTTAGGAAAAGCGTTTCGCCAAAACGAGTTTTTGGATAAAGTTATTTTACCCATCTCTCATTAAGTACTAGTGAAAGTAAAATCAACTGCTGCCGCAGTTGCCGCACGTAGTTTTTGAATTCTCATTGGCTTCTGCTTCTCAGTCCCATTGGAATCGCGATAAGGATGATAAACTGTGAACATAAAGTTACTAAGTGTCGTTAAGTTACTGGTGTAGGAGTGTAAGTGATTCAAAATGCCTGAAATCGTGCACGTTCAAGTGGGTCAGTGCGGAAACCAGATAGGCTCCAAGGTAGGTCGCAGATCTTTCTTTTTGACTGTCCTATGTAACCCACGTGGGGTTTCGACCGGCTTTCACAGTGTTCGCTTTAACTTAAGCCATAGTCTGATAGTATAGTCTTAATGTCCGCCGCTACCGGTTCGCTTGTCTTGACCATGCTTTCTTTTTCTTTTCTTTATTGCCTGTCTAGAAATGTGTGGCTTCCGTCCAGAATGCGCCGCACGATTTGGCGCTCAATTCGCGTCTTAGAGAATTCTTAAGACCTGCCAAAGTTGATTACTTAGGATAGCCTCAGGCCAGAAGGTCCCAAATATCCATCGTTCTATGTGTTAATTGCCAACTTTGGTGGTTCAAGGTTCCTGATTAGCATGACGACTGCCATTTTAAATGACTGCCACGACCTTCTGCAGGGCAAATTGCTAACTTTTTACAACCACAGTGTACATTTTGATATACTTAAAAATACATAACCTTCCTATGTTTTAAAATCCTAAAGAAAAGTAGTCAATCATACAAAAGCCAAGGTCAAGGTTTCTCAAAGTGCTAAGAACAAAGGTCACCAACAGAGCTTAGCGGATTAGCTCTTTGAAGTGGCAGTGGGCGGGGCACATAGCGCGAAAAACCGATGGGGCAGAAAGGTGCTTGAATGGCAACTACGTACCGGCAAGCGCAGTGTTGGACTCCCAAAGACTGGGTGGCCGGACAACCTAACCAAGATCACAGGAAAACGCTGGATGCAGGCCGCTTCCAACCGGTCAAATTGGAAATCCTTGGGGAGGCCTATGTCGATCAGTGGACTTCTTGCGGCTGAAATGATGATACAAAAGTTGCATATAGGTATTTTGTGTGGAGTGAGGATAGAAACATGCTGGTCACACTCATTGACACAAGGCAATGTGATTCGCTTGGCCCCTTGTGCTTTTGAATGAAGAAACACAGTAGGTACAGTATCACACTTTATAACGTCATAGGCATATACAGACCCAGGGATCGAGGTGTAAGATGTAAAAAAGGTAAGCTGCAAATCTATGTGTCTAGAAAATTTAAAGTGTATCACATAATACTGTTTTATCACATTTTACACATATAAGCCTTCTTTTGGACACAACTCCTTCAATTCTCGTATATTGCCTTCTTCTTCCACTTATGTGTCCCTTTGTCAGGTGGCAAAGGCGTCCTCCAGTATTCTCCATTCTGGCCTTTCAATGGCCACTCTACCCCATGTTGTTCCCGTTACTTGTCTTCGTTTTCCATCCCTTGGGTACCATTGTGTGATTATTTTATTCCATTTATCCTTCCCTCTGATCATGTGGCCTGCCCATTTCCACTTTTGTCTCCTTACTTTCAAGGTTACTTCCTGGACCTTAGTCTTGCCTCTGATGCTGCTATTCCTTACTTTGTCTTTTCTTTTGATCCCTGTCATACTCCTCTCCATGGCATTGGCATATGGAGAGTTTGTAACGTTTTTTGTTAAAGCCCATGTTTCGCTCCCATATGTAACACAGGCAAGACACATGTGTTAACACAGGCAAGACACATGTGTTAACACAGGCAAGACAAGACGCATGTGTTAAAGAGTTTGCTTTTCGTTGAGATGTGTAAGTTTTGTCTTTCATTATTTCCTTTAGGCCCTAGTTTTTTTTCCAGCTATTCGCAACAACCATAAAAGCTGCAGTTTTAAAATGTTGGGTGTAAAAATAATGTACCTAATACTATGCTTAACTGATTTAATTTAAATGTGTGACAATCATTGCATTACTTAACTTGGGAGACAACTCGTGTGATGGGCAGTGGGCAAGAATATCAGTAGGAATGCAGTGTATGAGTATGTACCAACATACTGCTTACTTACTGCGGGCTATTTTCCATACCTAGGCGGCTTATCCTTGCCCATTGTGTGTGAGCAGAAGGTATCCATTTTTCTCCATCTTCTCTTGTATTTAGGAGATCCCATTCTCCTCACAATTTCTGTTGCTATTTGATTTCTACCTAACCCAGCTTGTTGAGGAAGCGTAGAACTGCAGAGGGTGTACTGCCAACCTCACTCATAGTTGCTAATCTTCCCAGAAATTCTTCTCTTGTCATATAGGTACTGTTCTGAACCTGTCTAGTTTAATTTGAATATCACATCATCATCTCAGCCGCAAGAAGTTAACATACATATTAACACATCTTTATCCCTTATAGGGTAGACAGAGTCTAAAGTCATAAGACTGGAAGAACATGTTTAGCATGTTGGTTGGCGTAGAGGTGGAAAACGGACCCAAATAGTGATGGGTTGCTAGCCGCATCGCCTATTGTCATGATTCTTTAGATTATTGCCCATTCCCTTGACCAGTTTCTACGGTCTGCACGGGGAGAGAAGCAGCTGGCACATTCTAGGTTTTTTCTTTTCTCCCAGACAAGCATGGAAGAAGCTGGACATATACCTCCTGGAAGCATTTCCAATATGACCCATTAGAAGAGGCCTGCATCCAGAGCCTTCCTGCGACCATGGCATATTCTTTGACCTTGGTCAGGTTGTCTGACCACCTGGTCGCTGGGGAAATGTCAAACTATGAAATTGTGAACATTAATTTGCTATGTATGCTAGTCAGTATTTACTACCATATTATAAATGCCTGGACTTCCCGTGGGAATCAAACCCACGATCCCTGAGTCTACAGGCAAACACCTTAACCACTGAACCATGGAGGCAGTTGACCCAAGTCTTTGCCAAGACATATTGGCCGGTATCTTTTGGGAACTCTATCCTTAAAGCTGTGGAATTGTCCATGTTCAAGGAATCAGTGCGGGAACCAAATATTTTTTTTAAATCCCTTTTATTGTCTTTCATAGTGAATTGTTATTTATTATATTATTTATTTCTTAAGGAACTCTTTTTGAGTAAAGGCCTCCTTCATTTTACTCCAAAATTTTCTGTCTCTGGCTTTTAACATCCAGTTTTCTCCTGCAATTTTTACAGTACCTATGGAAGGTAAAAAAGACTTACCTACATTGTGTCCTGGCCCCACATAAAATAGGATGAGGAGTGGATGAAGAAGAATACTCGTCGGCATATAGTGTATATAACAGAACAATAGCCGGATACTCCTTCTTCTTTACGACGTAATGTCTTTTGACTAGTTATAGTATTTTAGCCAATATGTGGCCACGGCCACTGCTCTGTCATTTGCCTCCTCTACATCCTTTTGAGTGCAGTGAGTGGGGCATTTAGGGCACGTCAAAAGGTGGCTCATAGATTGAACATCGCCGCAATCGCGTGCTGTTGCCGGAGAAACCCCACCTAACACGGTTTTCTCGGCAACACATTACACCAGCCTGGAGTCGGTTCAGCGACTTCCAGACTGCCCAGGGGATATTGCTGCCCAGTGGATGTTTTTCGACTAACGTTGAGGAGGATGATGATTGTGGGTAGGCTCCCATTGCTTTAATCTGGCCTACGGAACTAATACTAAACTTAATGCATCCAGACAACTCCTGTGGCTGTGGTTGTCATGCCAAACAGTGACCATGGAAACAGTTCCACATTAATTTCTCATTTGCATTTTAGTAGATTGGTGTTAAGTAAGTACCTAATATATTCATCATCATTAGTCTCCAATGCAGGAGCATGACCCTCTCTGTACTGCCGTAGCCATAATTGGCCAGAGCAGACAGAGGATTTGGCCTACACTCTCCTCGCTGACCAGACAGGTTGGAGAGGTCTCATTGATGTTTATGAGCTTTGTTTAGCTTGTATTTATATTTGTTTAGTCGCTTCTTACTTCTAATTAATTCAGTTATTGTTAATTTATCTGAGTGAGAGATTGTCAGGACTGACATATAGGTACTTGATATGATTATGACATGCATGACATAATCATTTTTCTTTTTTGTTGCATACAAAATCTTTACAAAATAGTTTTTATTATACCTTGACCTACTTATTTTTTTTTTAAGTGCTGTATTCAACAAAAATGTCATCATCATTATTTTAGCTGAAAAAGTCCACTGTTGGACATAAGCTTCTTCTCAGTATTTCTAAAATGTCTGGTTTCAAGTGGCCTGCATCCAGCATCCCGCGAGCTTGGTTAACAGGCCTATTTGCTAACTCAGTGTACAACGATTTGATAGTCACTTCAAAATACATTGCGGCTTTCTTATGACTGACTATTTTTATTTAAGACTAGCTGTTGCCCGCGACTTCGTCCGCGGCAATTTGAACCGTTTACGCATCGCACGCGCCGGATGTTCTCAACTATGAATAATTTTCCCCCGTTTTCAAAACATTTTTTATTGATGCTTCGCTCCTATTGGTCGCAGCGTGATGTTTTATAGCCTTAAACCTTCCTTAATAAATGGACTATCTAACACAAAAAGAATTTTCCAATTTGAACCA
The DNA here is from genome assembly GCA_947532085.1 of Elegia similella. Lineage (NCBI taxonomy): Eukaryota > Metazoa > Arthropoda > Insecta > Lepidoptera > Pyralidae > Elegia > Elegia similella. The sequence goes on along the minus strand of OX383950.1, from coordinate 3,399,670 downwards.
GTAGTTCACGAGATTAGCGCGATCAAACAAACAAACAAACTCTTCAGCTTAGTAATATTATTTATTTATTTATTCTTTATTGCACAAATTTAAATAAACGTGTACAAATGGTGGACTTAATGCCTTATGGCATTAAGAGTCCTGAACTATCAAAATTTCATCAAAAAATTGTGAAATTCGCCTTACTATAATAAAAGTGGTATGGTACATGGACTGAATGTATATATTTTCCCAGACAAGTACAGTCCCGGGACATTAAAAAGTAGAATAAATGGGTATCTCTTGGATAGGCATGTAACATCCTCGTCTTCATCATCACTAACCATCAGGTGAGATGGGAGACAAATGTCTAATCCAATATTTAGTAAAAAAAATATATATTCCATACCTATAAATTCGTAAAAAAGGCATGTAATCATTGCATTGCATATATGACGCTTAGTCCGCAATGAGTAACCATTTGATAGTCTAATAAATCCGAGACACTTATAGACCACAGGAAGAATGCAGCGGCGGTAAACAACACCATATTATGACGAATAAAACGGCAAATCGAATCGCGTACGTAGGACGTTTTATGATACTCGTATATGCTCATTTAAGGCGTGCGGAGGCGACAGAGGACATGTCTCGTTTGAAGGTCATGGCTATGCGACAGCGCCAATGCAACTAATAATATCAACTTTTTATTTAATTTACTGCACGAGGATTTTGAATGAATTAATGAAATATTCTTTAGTGCACCAAAATTAGGGAACAACATTATTTAAAACCATCCATACTAATATTATAAATGCGAAAGTGAGTTTGTTTGTTTGTTACGCTTTCACGCCGTATCTATTGAACTGATCATCCCGAAATTTTGCACACAAGTTCTCTGGAGTACGGAGAGTAGGCTACCTTTCATCCCGGAATCCTGTTCCCGAGGGAAAGACGTTGACGCGAGCAAAGCTGCGGACGAAAGCTAGTTTTTTTTTTTATATTAAATGCGTTTACTCTTGACCACAATCTAGGCCAAAGGCAAAGATATGGTCAAGTTTAGTTTGACATAAAGTAGCACAAGAGGAGGGCAGTAACAAATCTAACAAAATAAATTTAAGTAACTAAAAATATATTTACAAATCCTAGTAAAGTTCCTCTAGGTATCGTGCCCAAAAGGCTGGCAGCTGTCAGGCGCCTTCGACTTGCTCTGGATATGGGATGGTGCCATGCCAGTGTTTGATTTTCGTGTGTGGCCAACACACAGACTTCAAGCTGCCTAAAGGCATCTGACATAGCTTAACGACTACCATCATTGATGACAACCGGGACCAACGGCTTAACGTGCCTTTCGAAGCACGGAGTAGCTTGAGATATTTTTAATGCCACTTGTGGTCACCCATCCAAGTGGGGACCACGCACGGGATTGCTTAACATGCGAAAGCGTTAATAATGCTTACTGGGCCATCATGGTGCCAGTGTGTCGACGCAAGTAACGTCCCATACAAAACAAAAACATTGTCGTGGTAGAGTCACGCTACCGGCAAAATGAATTGCTAGTAGCATGAATGGGCCGGCTCGTCCGGGGAACACACTCTCACAGAAAATCGACGTCGCTTTAGAAGCTTTACCGCTTCTATGCTTCGTTCGGTGAGTGCGAGAGCCGGAGGCCCATCCTTCCCCCTCCCCTCCCCATTTCCTTCCCCAACTCCTTGAAAGGCCGACAATGAACCTGTTACACCCTGGTGTTGCAGTTGTCCATGGGCAGCGGTGATCACTTACCATCAAGTTACCCGCTGGCTCGTTTGCCGTCCTATTTCATTAAAAAAAATGATATTTTTTTTTCAGTTCTGGGAGGTAATATCTGATGAACATGGATTGGACGCCAATGGCATCTACCACGGTGTGAGTGATCTTCAATCAGCGAGATTGAACGTCTACTACAATGAGGCATCGGGAGGTAAGCAAAATTTCGGATACATATTTACAACGGGCCGCAAAGTTGAAATGGGACTGGGCTGGCCACAAATATCGCAGGCCAAATGATTTCTGGGCAAAGGTCACCTCCGGCTGGATCCCTACCAATACTCGAAGACTCGGTAGACCAAGAATGCGATGGCGCGATGAGCTGGATAAATTTAAGAATGATTGGAAGGAAATAACGCAGGACCGGACTGAATGGAAGAAGTGGAGGGAGGCCTTTGCCCAGCAGTGGGACACATGATGGCTCGAAATAAAATAAAATAAATAAATTTACAACGCGAGTCATCATCATCATTTCGTGTAGGTGACACCACGCCGATCACGCACGCCGTGGTGTCAGACTTCTTGTGAGCGCAGTTTCTTTGGCTTTTTATGCTCCTAACGCTGCTGCCCATAGGAGAGTGCGTTACCCCAGCCGACTAAGTGCTCTTTTTAATAATTGATAAATGCAAATAATTAGATCATTACTTCGTGTAAATGTCCCCGAAAGTAAATAATTTGACACCCCGCCGTTTCAGAGATAATGAGGAAAATAAAATTCGGCTGGCATAACGTTACCCCAGCCGACTTTTTTTGATTCCGTCGGTTTATCTGGATAAAAAGTATACACAAAGATAGATTGAATTTGTTCTCAAATGTCCCCGATAAAATTAAATTTGACACCTTTATGGATTTCGAGTTATTTCATTTTCTGCTGCGGTAACGTTTGGCCAATCTCTGTATCTCTGAAACCGTAAGACGCAGAATCATGATTTTTTTTATACGTATAGAACGGAATTTGTCACCATTTGACACCTAGTTATCTTAAATATTAATAATATGGTTTGCGAGTAATAAATATTATTCTGAAAACCATATTTTCGGTTCTAGTTATTAAACGAGGGAACCCTGAAAATTCAAACTAGTCCTAATAGATGGCTCTTATAGAGACATACAAAACATCAAAACTTTCATCAGCCTAATCCAAAGCATTGGCAAGTTATAATGATATTACTGGTTCCAGAAAGCGAGATTCTTGGCTTTCGATTTAAACGAGGAAAATAATACTTTCCTTCCACTTGGCTGATTCCATATTTAAACAATAATTAGACACTTTAACCAAAAATATACATACAAATTTTCAGCTTGATATACTATCGTATATAAGAAATAATAATTAAAAACTAAACCTAGATATTTTTTTCCGATTACCCGACCAAGTTCTGATGTGCATCTGAAAGCGGCTGCGGCATACTACTAGATATACTTCCATATTCGACGGCATTGTATTCTAAATTGGATGGTACAGGCGAGTGGAAATTTTTTTAATAAAAAAAATTATGCCTTATATAATGGAATTACTTATTTCCTCCATACTTATACTTTATAATGTATTGATTCCTAACGGGATTGACCAAGTCTATTATTTCAAGACCAAAGGCAGCTATAGGTAATATTGGAAATACGAGTATGTAATACTTGCTTTGTTAGATAGAATTAGAAAAAAATACAACTGCACTTGCTCGGAACTGCAATTTCATTGGCTAATGTTCGCGAGCGGGACAGCGCAGCGATAGTCCCTAGTTTTGCTCGCGCATAATAACAAATCCTAACTAATATTATAAATGCGAAAGTGAGTTTGTTTGTTACGCTTTCACGCTGTAACTACTGAACCGATCATCATGAAATATTGCATACAAGTTCTCTGGAGTGCGGAGAAGGACATAGGCTACCTTTTATCCCGGGAAAAAGTACTATTCCCGAGGGATCGACATTGACGAGGGCGGGGCCGCGGGCAAAAGCTAGTATATATATATTTTTTATTTTCAAAGAAGGACACAAAAAAGTACTGATACTCTGTACTGTGGTACCGACTACTTTTGATTTCGAACAAATCTTTGTAAGATGTCCCCTACATCTTCGCATAAAGTAATGCAGAATAAAACAAGCAGTACATAATATAGAAAAAGAAATACGGACTTCTAGTTCATTTGTTTAGCTAATAACGACGCGTTTTCCTAGTTGATGGATACACATTTTACTCCCAATTTGTAAAACTGACACTTTTTACGCGAGAGCAGCAAAAATAAATAACACTCAAGATTTTTTTTTATTTATCTCTTTATTGTCTATAGAATATAACCTTGTTTGCGTTGGTTTTTGATTACCAACTACGGTGACAGTTGGATTGAACTATTATGCAGACGGCAGACCTCTATTTAAGAGGTCTGCCTTAAAAACATTCAAACAAAAAAAATATAAAAATATATTTTATTTACATTATTAGTATGTAGACATTGCCATTTAAGTAATAGTTTTGCTGAAAGAGAAAATCTGTAAGTCACCCTAAGGTTTCATTCATCATCATCATCATCATTTTGAATAGGTGTCACGGTCAATCGACCATGCACACCCTGGTGTCAGAGTTCCTCGGAACCGCCTCTCGGCCTCTGACGTGGTTCCTTTAACGACTACCAGATGGCAGCGGGACCACCGGCTTAACGTGCCTTCCGAAGCACGGAATCATCATTATTATCGGACAATCAGGTGATTCACGTCTGCCAATGTCCAACCAAACTGGAAACAACTAAACAAAGTATGCTTCCGGTGGAAATCGAACCCACGACCCCCGGGTCAACAGGCAAACGCCTTAACCACTGGACCACGGAGGGTGTTTCTGCTGTTGACCCTAAGGTTTCATTTATTAAATACGAGTCTTTATAATATTAAAATTGATCCTAACAATTTTTCTACTTGAATATACCCAACCACTTATTATTATTGTGCAAATTTTAGAAGGTATACGTTATGTATCGTACGGCCGCTTTTAGATGCACATTCGAACTTGGTCGGGTAATCGGGAAAAATTATCTAGGTTTAGTTTTTATTTATTATTTCTTATATACGATAGTATATCAAGCTGAAAATTTGTATGTATATTTTTGGTTAAAGTGTCTAATTATTGTTTAAATATGGAATCAGCCAAGTGGAAGGAAAGTATTATTTTCCTCGTTTAAATCGAGAGCCCAGAATCTCGCTTTCTGGAACCAGTAATATCATTATAACTTGCCAATGCTATGGATTAGGCTGATGAAAGTTTTGATGTTTTGTATGCCTCTATAACAGGCATCTATTAGGACTAGTTTGAATTTTCAGGGTTCCCTCGTTTAATAACTAGAACCGAAAATATGGTTTTCAGAATAATATTTATTACTCGCAAACCATATTATTAATATTTAAGATAACTAGGTGTCAAATGGTGACAAATTCCGTTCTATACGTATAAAAAAAATCATGATTCTGCGACTTACGGTTTCAGAGATACAGAGATTGGCCAAACGTTACCGCAGCAGAAAATGAAATAACTCGAAATCCATAAAGGTGTCAAATTTAATTTTATCGGGGACATTTGAGAACAAATTCAATCTATCTTTGTGTATACTTTTTATCCAGATAAACCGACGGAATCAAAAAAAGTCGGCTGGGGTAACGTTACGCCAGCCGAATTTTATTTTCCTCATTATCTCTGAAACGGCGGGGTGTCAAATTATTTACTTTCGGGGACATTTACACGAAGTAATGATCTAATTATTTGCATTTATTAATTCTTAAAAGGAGCACTTAGTCGGCTGGGGTAAGGCACTCCCCATAGGAAGCATTAAGCTAATGAAAGTTATGAATTTATTAGATCATCATCATCATCATCATCAGGTCCTTTTTAGTCTCTACTACAGGAGCACGACCCTCTCTGTACTACTAGGGCCATACTTGGCCAGAGCAGCCAGAGGACTTGGCCTACACTCTCCACGCTGGCTAGACGGGTTGGAGAGGTCTCATTGAGAGCTTTGTTCAGCTTGTATTTCCTAAGTCGCCTCTTACAACATCCATGGGCAGAGTTGGAGTGGTCCTATTCTACTCTGCCGGAAACCACACGGCTACTATGATGACGAAGACAAAAATGGGGTTCCCAGTAAAACCACGGGAATCATCAATGCAGAAGATCAGCAGCTCCCCAACACTGTCACAGAGAGCACATGCCGCGTTGTTCAAGGATATATAGTAATCCTAAGTGTATAAGTATATCCTAAGTCGCTTTCTAGGACATCCAAGGGAAGACTTGGAGTGGTCCTATTCTACTCTGCCGGATACCACACGGCATTATTTTTTTTTATTAGATGTTGAAGGAATACTGCTTGCTCGGATGAAGGGAGAAAAAGCAAGAAGCAGCTCGGGAGGCCGGGCGCGCGTATGTTGCGGATGTCACCCCTAACCTGCGGCTGTACAGTCAACTCTTAACATCCGTGGTTCAGTGGTTAAGGCATTTGCCTGTAGACCCGGGGGTCGTGGGTTCGATTCCCACGGGAAACATACTTTGTTTAGTTGTTTCCAGTTTGGTTAGGACATTGCAGGCTTGAATCACGTTAAGCCGTTGGTCCCGGCTGCCATCTGGTAGTCGTTAAAGGAACCAAGTCAGAGGCCGAGAGGTAGTTCCGCAGAACTCTGACATTAGGGTTGTGCATTGTCGATTGACCGTGACACCTACTCGAAATGATGATGATGAGTATGTAAGTATTGTTTTTTATTTTCTTCTTCAGGTAGATATGTTCCTCGCGCCGTACTGGTGGACTTGGAGCCAGGCACGATGGATTCCGTCCGCGCCGGGCCTTACGGGCAGCTCTTCAGACCAGACAACTTCGTCTTCGGCCAGAGTGGAGCGGGTAAGGCCTTACATACTTACTTAATTGTTATGTACTGACGGAAAAAGTATATATTCAGTTAGATCGGCCAAGTGGGCGGTACACGCGTGTCTCAATCTTGCACGATCGTGCAAGATTTTAAGCTCTCTCAGTCAGCGCGTCGTGCCGACATGAACACATGCTTTATTCTGCGGTTTTTAACTGTAAAACTGTTTATCGATATGACGCGCTTTATTTCTGAGCATGTCACATTACTATTTCGCTAGTAATAGTAATGACGTCAAATAGGCTAGTTTCCTGTGTCGTAATAATAAAATAACAATTAGTCCGTCAGTTAGATAATCAAAAAATATTGGACACGTATTTTTTCTTTTGTCAAAAAACAATCCTAACTAATATTATAAATGCGAAAGTGAGTTTGTTTGTTTATTTGTTTGTTTGTTTGTTTGTTTGTTACGCTTTCACGCCGTAACTACTGAACCGATCATCATGAAATTTTGCATACAAGTTCTCTGGAGTACGGAAAAGGACATAGGCTACCTTTTATCCCGGGAAAAAGTACTGTTCCCGAGGTATCGACTATGACGCGGGCGGAGCCGTGGGCGAAAGCTAGTAAATAATAAAGATAAAGTGCGTCAAAGTTCAGGGGCTCGTGACGTCAAACTTTGCTAAAAATTGTAGCAAACTATGACGTCACACGGAACTTCAAAGGGCTATATCTTTATCATTTTTTGTTTAATCGACAAAAGAAAGAATACGTGTGCAATATTTTTTGAAAATCTAACTGCCGGACTATTTATATTTTTTTAGGAAACTAGCCTAGGGGGCCGTGGCTTATGCAAAAACTGACACGCGCGTTTCCCTAGCAAAATTCTGGCATCGCCGTTCTATCTTGATATATTTCTGTGGTCAGGCCTGTTCACTCCGTGTCGGTATCGAAAACGCACCTACGCGTGGCGATCACTTCGAAGGGGAAAACTGAACAAATCCGGTAGGAAAGACGGGCGTTTGGTCGTTGTGTTTACCGACTTGTTTGTTCAGAGCTTTGACTAGCTCCGTGGCGCAGCGGTCAACACGCCTGCCTGCGACACGGAGTGACCGGGTTCGATCCCCGGCCAGGTCAAGATGGAAAATGATCTTTTTCAGATTGACCTGGGTCTTGGATGTGTATCTAGATATGTATTTGTTATAAAATATAGTATCGTTGAGTTAGTATCCCATAACACAAGTCTTGAACTTACTTTGGGGCTAGCTCAATCTGTGTGATTTGTCCGTATATATTTATTTATTTAGTATAAAAACATTTTCGTATTTCAGGTAACAACTGGGCCAAAGGACACTACACAGAGGGCGCTGAGCTCGTCGACTCAGTGTTGGACGTGGTCAGGAAAGAGGCTGAAGGCTGCGACTGCCTTCAAGGTATGATTCGATTTTTTGTTTTATGATATTGGACTCCAACCCGTCTGGCCAGCGAGGAGAGTGTAGGCCAAATCCTCTGTCTGCTCTGGCCGAGTATGGCTTCGGTAGTACAGAGAGATTCATGCTCCTGCAGTGGAGACTAAAAAACCTGATGATGATGATGATATTGGACGGCAAACGAGTCACCTGATGGTACTCTATGTCCTTCCCCGGGTCTCAGATTACCTCCACACCAAATTTCATCCACATTTGTTCAATGGTTGAATCGTGAAAAGGTCAGACAGAAAGAGTTACTTTCGCATTTATAATATTAGTCAAAATCAAAATCAAAACGTTTATTCAGAAAATAGGCCTTTGCAGGCCTTTATAGGCCTCTGCTTTTTCACGTCAAATCACATTTTAAAGGGACTAATTTGGTAATATTTATATTTTTAATTGGTGTGCAAAAGCTACAGACTACTACGGTTTCGGAACCGACCACTGCAGAGAAGAAACGCCAAAAGAAACTCTTTTCAACGGGTCGCCTACTCGCCTGAAGAGCTTTTTAATTTTCTGACTATTTTTCTTTTCTTTTTTTTCAATTCTAGTAGTAATGATTACAATTTTTATTATATACATGACTATTATTGGAACATGTTATGTTAGCGATCGAGTGTGCAATGATAATAAATATTATACACAGTAGTCTCAAAGAGGCTGAGCAGACCTGTCCCCCCTAGCAGCACCCGTTCACGAGTTGACGCAAGGGTCAGCCATCGTTAGAGTGAAAGAATAATACATAATCTTCTTTGTTTTTAGGGTTCCAGCTGGCACACTCCCTAGGTGGCGGCACAGGATCCGGCATGGGCACCCTTCTCCTAGCCAAGATCCGCGAAGAGTACCCTGACAGGATTATGACCACATTCAGCGTCGTCCCTTCGCCAAAGGTAGGAAGAAACAAATCTAATATCAAATCTAACAAATCTACCAAAAAATATATAATACTAACGAATATATTGTTAGAAATAAAGAAATAATTAAGATTTATAAGATTAAAAAATATGAGTTTAGTCCTCATACAAAAATATTGGCCCAGCTTAAAACCTGTTAGAAGCAGCAGGCCGGTTGCCGGCAGGCCGTGGTAGTTAGTTCCACTAACTGCCACTATGGGCGGCGGAGAGGGCGCTGCAGTGCAATAGTTACAGACTTTTCCAGATTGCTGCCGGCTATCTTTTCATGTCATCTTTCCATCTCGTTTGTAGTATTCCTATTGGATGCTTTCTGCCCCTCGTCTCCATCCTAGCAGTCGTCTCCGCCACGAGTTTTCTGTTTTCCTGGCTATATGACCAGCTCTTCCATTTGTGTCTTGCTGTTTTTCGGCCGTCATCGGTAACTTGCTACTTTTTTTTAATTTAAATATAATATATACGGACAAATTACACAGATTGAGCTAGCCCCAAAGTAAGTTCGAGACTTGTGTTATGGGATACTAACTCAACGATACTATATTTTATAACAAATACATATATAGATACACATCCAAGACCCAGGCCAATCTGAAAAAGATCATTTTCCATCTTGACCTGGCCGGGGATCGAACCCGGTCACTCCGTGTCGCAGGCTGAAATAGCTGTCTTATAGTAAATAAAAGTAAAAAAGTAAAAATAAAAGTTTTATAGTAAATAGCTGTCTCCGTGGTCCAGTAACTGCCTCCGTGGTCCAGTGGTTAAGGCGTTTGCCAGTAGCCCGGGGGTCGTGGGTTCAATGTTGCCAACTTAGTGCTTTCGGCACTAGATCTAGTGCATTTTTTGATGTTTTAGCGCACAAAATTCCATTACAGTGCCTAGTGCCCTAACTAGTGCATTTTTAAAAAGCCTGGAGTGCTATTTTTGCAATGACGCCGATCGTAAACGAGCGATTTTTCCATCCAAAAATCGCTCGAAGACGAGTGTCACACTTTCAAAAATAGTACCCGTACAATTTATCACGTTGGTAAAAACCAATTCTAAAACAGAAGACCATGATTCCAACTCTGATTCGGACGACGATCTAATGTTGTAATAAAAACTTAATTCATATTCACAAATTTAAAACTTATTTCTTAAATATTATGATTAATTTTATTTATTTGGTGCTAAATTAGTATCAAAATTAGCACAATTCTAGTGCATTTTTCAAGATGGTTTAGTGCATTTCTTAAAAAGCAGTTGGCAACACTGCGTGGGTTCGATCCCCACGGGAAGCATACTTTGTTTAGCTGTTTCCAGTTTGGTTAGGACATTGCAGGCTTGAATCACCTGATTGTCTAATAATAAAGATGATTCCATGCTTCGGAAGGCACGTTAAGCCGTTGGTCTCGGCTGCCATCTGGTCTTGATCTGGTAGTCGTTAAAGGAACCACGTCAGAGGCCGAGAGGCGGTTCTGAAGAACTGACACCAGGGTGTGCATGGTCGATTGACCGTGACACCTACATGAAATGATGATGATGATGGCGTGGGCATTGGTCGTGACTAACCACAAAATATATTTTTCAGGTCAGCGAAGTCGTCTTGGAGCCGTACAACGCCACTCTGTCCGTCCACCAGCTGGTCGAGAACACTGACATGACCTTCTGTATTGACAATGAAGCGCTGTACAACATCTGCTTCAGGACATTGAGGTTAAGCAACCCAAGCTATGGCGATTTGAACCACCTCATCTCTGTAAGTTTATCATCATCATCATCAGGTCTTTTTTAGTCTCCACTACAGGATCACGACCCTCTCTGTACTACTAGGGCCATACTTAGCCAGAGCAGACAGAGGACTTGGCCTACACTCTCCACGCTGGCCAGACGGATTGGAGAGGTCTTATCTCGTAAGTATATCTTATAGTCCAATTCGACAGACTCCAAGTGTATTTCGAAGACGTTTTCTTACTTCCGCTGGTTCTGGAGCCATATCATCATCATCAGGTCTTTTTAGTCTCCACTGCAGGAGTATAACCCTCTCTGTACTACCGGAGCCATACTTGGCCAGAGCAGACAGAGGATTTCGCCTACACTCTCCTCGCTGGCCAGACGGCTGGAGAGGTCTCATTGATGTTTACGAGCTTTGTTTAGCTTGTATTTCCTAAGTCGCCTTTTACGACTTCCATGGGAAGACTAGGAGTGGTCCTATTCTACTCTGCCGGAAACCACACGGCACGGTTTTCTTTACATATCGTATAATGTTTGTGGAACTATTGAATATCACTTGTCTACTTATTACATGGCGACCCTGCCAGTCGGTGCTGTTGCACAAACGCTAGCGTAATCTCGCGCTTTCCTTCATAAAAGCCCTAATTATCTTTTGCAATGTGTAAATACGAGCTCCATATTGTCCAGCTGACGATGTCCGGCGTGACGACCTGCCTGCGCTTCCCCGGACAACTGAACGCAGACCTCCGCAAGCTGGCCGTCAACATGGTGCCTTTCCCCAGGCTGCACTTCTTCATGCCAGGTACGTGGTCTTATTATTGTACTAGCTTTTGTCTGCGGCTCCTCCCGCGTCAATGTCGATCCCTCGGGAACATTACTGAACCCTAAAAAAACGAACGTTCGGTCTCAGTTTCGCCCGAATCAAAACCATAACTTATTCAAATGTGAAATTCAAAATCGCCCTATACATTTTTCTCCGCAGGTTTCGCTCCACTGACAGCCAAGAGTTCTTTCATCTTCAGGGCACAGAACGTCGCAGAGCTCATGAGTCAGGTAAGTTGGTTCCTTTTGTCTGTCGCTCCTTTCTTTAAAACAAAAATATATAAAAATAAAATATAAAAAAAAAAATATAAAAAATAAAATATCTCCTAGAGAAGGTCCTATTGGCCTATAGGCATTCTGGAATTACATGGGTCTTGAATGGTCTTTTAAAGTTCTTGACCCCTGTTTCGACGTGGTAAAGTCTTATGAATCGATGAACGCTGCACGCACGAAATTTGTCATGTTCGATAGAGTTGATAGAGAGGCACGATCGGCCTATGCGTTCGGCTTGTGACGCATCTATCTCTCTTCCACCGTCACATAAAATTATCGTCTGTAAACCGACTTTCCAGACATTTTTTTTTATTGTCTTCGGGATCATCATCATCATCATCAGGTCCTTTTTAGTCTCCACTACAGGATCATCGGGATCCCATCATCTCAATTCAACATACTTTTTAAGGTTTTTGTATATTGATATTATTGATACGTGTTGAAAATACTATCCCATTAATTTTCACGGAGAAATTCTGTTCGTTTTGGACACTTAAATGGGTGATTCAGTTAAAAAATTAACATTGTACATACTAAATGTTCGACCAGGTCAATTTGTATCATCATCATCATCAGGTTCTTTTTAGTCTCCACTACAGGAGCACGACTCTCTCTCTACTACTAGGGTCATGCTTGGCCAGAGCAGCCAGAGGACTTGGCCTACACTCTCCACGCTGGCCAGACGGGTTGGAGAGGTCTCTTAGATGTTTATAAGCTTTGTTTAGCTTGTATTTCCTAAGTCGCCTTCTACGACATCCACGGGAAGACTTGGAGTGGTCTTATTCTACTCTGCCGGAAACCCCACGGCTATTAATATAATCAATTTGTATAAGATTCTCAAAAATAAATTGAGTTCCGCCATGGGAGGATATTGCCATACTCACCACGCTTTGCAGGTGGGTTGGCGAGCGCAGTTTCTTTGGCTTGTGCTTCCGACACTGCTGCCCACCGGAAGCATTCTTAAGCTCGAAAAGGATAGGGGTTTGTTGTATCTGGGAAAAGAATGAAGGTATTGGGATACTACTCACTCGGATCAGAAAAGCAAGTAGCACCTTGATTTCCGCCCAAACTCCTTGAAAGGCCGGCAATGCTCCTGTCACACCCTGGTGTTGCAGTTGTCCATGGGCAGCGGTGATCGCTTACCATCAGGTGACTCGCTTGCTCGTTCGCCGTCCTATACCATAAAAATGTATGCATTTCCAGATGTTCAACCCCGGGAACATGATGACCGCATGCGACCCTCGTCACGGCCGCTACTTAACTGTGGCCACCATGTTCCGCGGCCGCATATCCATGCGGGAGGTGGACCAGCAGGTCGTAGCCATTCAGAGCAAGAACTCCAGGTAACCTACTTTCTTCTTCCTTCTTCTTTATTGCTACATAGGTATTCCTTTAGGATTTATTAAATGACAAGTTAGAAGCGGCATCCAGCGATTTCCTGCTTCTTGGTTCTACCATCTAAGCAGTAGGCCGACCTCGTCGGTATGCCGACTCAGTCGGCAGACCCACTTGGTCGGTAGGCCGACTCGGTCGGTAGGCCCACTTGGTCATTAGGCTGACTCGGTCGGTAGACCCACTTGGTCGGTAGGCCGACTCGGTCGGTATGCCCACTTGGTCATTAGGCCGACTTGGTCGGTAGGCCCACTTGGTGATTAGGCCGACTCGGTCGGTATGCCCACTTGGTCAGTAGGCCGACTTGGTCGGTAGGCCCACTTGGTGATTAGGCCGACTCGGTCGGTAGACCCACTTGGTCGGTAGGCCCACTTGGTCAGTGGGCCGACTCGGTCGGTAAGCCCACCTGGGTCGGTAAGCCCACCTGGTTGGTAGGCTCACCTGATAGGTGGGATACATAGCAGACAACGATGAAGTAATCTATTTAATAACTGAGTGCTAACGTTTCAACGTCTTGCAGCTACTTCGTGGAGTGGATCCCGAACAACCTGAAGGTGTCTGTCTGTGACGTACCACCACGTGGTCTCAAGATGTCGGCTACCTTCATCGGGAACACCACCGCTATTCAAGAGGTCTTCAAGCGCATCTCTGAACAGTTCACCGCCATGTTCAGAAGACGGGTAAGTCGGTGACTCAGATATCAAAATAGAGTCCATTAGACCTCATGTTTATAGTGATATACATATAACATGCTAGTTTTGACCCCTCATCATCAATCGACCATGCACACCCTGGTGTCAGAGTTCTTCGGAACCGCCTCTCGGCCTCTGACGTGGTTCCTTTAACGACTACCAGATGGCTTAACGTACCTTCCGAAGCACGGAATCATCTTTATTATCAGACAATCAGGTGATTCAAGCCTGCAATGTCCTAACCGAACTGGAAGCAACTAAATAAAGTATGCTTCCCGTGTGAATCGAACCCACGAGGTCTACAGGCAAACGCCTTAACCACTGGACCACAGAGGGAGTTTTGACCCTGTATTGGCAGGAATACTCGTAGTTGGTACCTTCTAAACCTTGGAACGTGTTGGTTCCAGGCCTTCCTCCACTGGTACACGGGCGAGGGCATGGACGAGATGGAGTTCACGGAGGCTGCGAGCAACATGGCTGACCTCATCTCCGAGTACCAGCAGTACCAGGTAACATCAATGCTGCTAAATTTCACTATCATACCATCATCATCAGGTCTTTCCGAACCAACTCTATGAGCATGACCCTCTCTGTAATACCGGAGCCATGGTCAGAGCAGACAGAGGATTTGGCCTACACTCTCCTTGCTGGCCAGACGGGTTGGAGAGGTCTCATTGATGTTTATGAGCTTTGTTTAGCTTGTATTTCCTAAGTCGCCTCTTAAGACCTCCAATGAAGACTAGGAGTGGTCCTATTCTACTCTGCCGGAAACCACACGGCTAAATACTGTCATACCACCCGACATAAATTATAATTTTATCCCTACCACCTGATGACTGGCAGTCTCATCGCAAGATATCATTTCCCTGGGTCAATTTCTTCCCTTGTTCTTTCTTTTATATATACCTAAATAGAAAGAACACATAAATTAAAATCCTAACTAATATTATAAATGCGAAAGTGAGTTTGTTTATTTGTTTGTTTGCTTGCTGTTTTGTTTGTTACGCTTTCACGCCGTAACTACTGAACCGATCATCATGAAATTTTGCATACAAGTTCTGTGGAGTGCGGAGAAGGACAAGGGCTACCTTTTATCCCGGGAAAAAGTACTATTCCCGAGGGATCGACATTGACGCGGGCGGAGCCGCGGGTGAAAGCTAGTATATCATGAAAACAAAATATGATATAGGACGTCAAAAAATATTATGTTAAGACGTGTTTTGCTATGTATATTCAGTAGTAATTATGCAGTATATATGATTAAATGGTATTATAAAAAAGAATGGAAACTTTGGGAAAGTTTACGAAAACATTGGGAATATTCCCGTAAATTTACAATGTGTAAATTACCAATATTCCCAGCGGCACATACTAGTCGCGAATCCAATGGTTTTTCCTATCTCAAAAAATGCCCAACGCCAAAACAAGTTTTCTCTTAATGCTCACATTTGTGTGTTTAACAGGAAGCGGAAATTGACGACGTAGAGTTGGCAGAAGAAGAAGAAATTGAAGAGGAATAGCACGAACACAAGATACATGAGTTAGTCCACGCTGCGGCTTAAGAACACCTCTTAATGCCATGTTTAGAGTCACAGTGGTAATTAAGAACTTTTTTTTAGCCATCCGTAAATTAAGGTTAGTTTACGTGTCCAATGTTTTTTTTATTTATCTAACTGATATAATTATTTGTATTTATATTTTTTAGGAAACTAGAAACCTCCCCTTAACGTGTGACGTGATTTGTGGATGGCCAAGGGGTATTTGATTTCCATTTAAATTAAGCGCAAATAATTTAAGAAAAAAAACTGGCACCCTTAAAAAATATGTAGAACCAAATTTTCGATTTCTTAAAATATTAAATTATTTCTTTGAACTATGAGAGCTAACCTTAAAATATTTATTTTAAATTGATTTATATAATTTCATAATAACATCACACGTGTTTTAAATCCTAATTACGAATAATTTTATACATTTTTCAACATTAATATATATTTTTATAAACAGGTAGAATGCTTATAAGATTTGTATTGAGCTATATACAGGCTGATGTGTAAATCACGTGGAAAACTTAAGAGGAAATATGAGGGCCGTGTTTCCATACAAGCTTAGGCCCTGATTCCTCGCCGGACGGTACCTATAGAGTAATGAGTTTACTTTTTTTATAATTGAATTATTAAAAGAGATTGAACCTTCAAAAACCTGAAAAATTGGTAAGAATTTCTGCTGTGTCAACATCAAGAAAACAAATTTGACGCGATTATATTAGAAAAAAATTAACAGGCATATCTTATTTTAAATTTTTCATAAAAAAATAACTTCAATCGGTTAAGTTTAGGAGAAGAAATCAGGAGAGAACAAAGCGTTAGTTTTGTTTACTTTTCATAGGTATTTTTGGTCCAAGCTGCAGTTGTCTCTATTGCACTCTGCGGGGGTTGTTTTGGAACGGCGAATAGATTTTACAAATACCTATTTTTCAATTCTCTCGAGCTTAGAGTTTCCTCTTAAGGGCATAATAAATAATCACATGTAACGTAAAAAAATATAAAATCAACAAAATACTTATTAATTACAAAGAAACAAATTATCAAATTAGTCCTCAAAGTATCGGAATGTTTGGAAACCGCGCGCTCGCTACGCGCATTCGCGCCCGACAACAATACGCGCACTTAGATGCGCGAGTGTCCACACTTCTTGTCTTTATAGGATAATTTGATCAACTTATAAGCCCGTATTTTATTAGAATAGGCATTATTTGAGTTTGCGTGTACCACCCTAGACCTCATCGTTGCTTCCCATTAGGCAAGAGAAGTCAAACGCACTCACATTCACGATTATACAAAATATTATATAAGAAATAAAAAACCAATCAGCCTGTATAAGCTTTCGTTGCATACGAACATGAGAAGGGAAACAGTTATTTGAATGAACGGAAAGTATTTTTATAGTGCTCAAGAATATTTAGCGTGTATGTTTATCACCGACATTCTCTTGAAGATGTGACTCAGTCCAAATGAACAACTTTCTATATGGGAATAACGCTTGGAACTCAAAAACAAGAGATTTCCATACAAATTAGTTTGGCCGGCAATATCTATGAAAATGTCGAAATTTTTATCAATTCCCAGCATGGGTGTCATGGGATAAGTTGATTTAAAGATTTATTCAGAAAAAAGGCCTTTTTAAGCTGTGCGTGCACTGGACCGGAATCGAAGCGGACGGAGCGGACGGATTTGTTGCTTTGTATGGATTTGTATGGCGCTGCGTGCACTGCACCGGCATTTCCGTGCCGGAGACCGGAATTTCTGCCGGTGACGTCACCGGCATCGGCAGTCGTCAGTGTTGCCGTTCATAAGAAGATCTACCCCTTATGGTAGAACTTTTTATATTGGAATATTATTATGAATAACAGAGAATGGTAGAAACCTCATTTCGTAGGAATTCGATTTAGATCATCCATAACTTTTAAATTCATTAGCTAGTCATTCATTGTAGTCTTCCTCAATTACATATGTCGTGAATGAGTAAGACGAAAATACAGAGTGATGAAAATACTGACATTAAAAACAAAGATATAAATCAATGAACATTGGCTGCACGCACGAAAAATGTCACGTTCCAGACCAGCAACAGCAGCAGCAGCAGGAGTAGTAGTATCTATCACGCATCTATCTCTCCCCGTTATCACGTAAAATTATTGGCCGTAAACTGACTTTAGAGTAAACCAATTTTCAGAGTTCCGTAGTAAATAGTGAACCCTTACAGTTTCGCCATGTCTGTCCGTCCGTCCGTCTGTCCGTCCGTGGTTTTACTCATAGACTATAAGTACTAAAAAGCTGTAATTTGGTACGGATATGTATATTAATCATGCCGAAAAAGTAGTAAAATAAAATATAAGGTTCAAGAATATAGTGAAGTTCAAAAAAATTTTTCTTCAATTCCCAAAGAATCGATCTACATCTTTTAATAAATCAGCATATAATGTATGAAACTCTCCATAGAGGAGTCTTTTAGAGTTCATATTATGCACCCATATCTTTCTCACTCCAGCCAGAGTAATGATTACCCAGTAAGGTATAGACATCGTGATGATCTAGATCTTAGAATATTTTTTTTTTGTGTTTTGGTAAAGACAGACTTAAATATGACACAGACATAATAATGGGACAGGGCAGGTTGGTACAGGTTTAGGTGGTATCTTCTCTATCTCTATTATTATAAACAAAAGTCACCGCCGGTAAATAAAGCAAAGCGTTATGCTATATGTTAGTAACCACTTTATAGGATAGCGCTGTGTGGAGGTTTAGACTCCGACCTCAAAAACACGTAAATTAAAAAAATTACAATATTGTAACTTTTGCTGCAAAAATGTAACATTTCAGGAAACGAAACGTAATTTATGACTCAAGGGCCCTGGCAACACTGTAAAAATGCCGGTCCGGAATCCGAATGCAGTGAACGCACCCCACCGGCATTTTAAAAAATCCGGCCGCTCCGGCCGCTCCGTCCGCTCCGATTCCGGTCCAGTGCACGCACAGCTTTAGGCACTTTTTCACGTCAACTCACATTTTAAATAATACTTGTTAAATTATATTAAAATTATTAATTATTGTTCAAAACCTACAAACACTAGCGTTTCGGAACCGACCACTGCAGAGAAGGAGACGCCGAAAGAAACTCTTTTCATCAGTATTGGTCGCCTACTCGCCTGAAGGGCTTTGTATGACTTTTTTATCTTTTCTTTTTTTCTGATTTCATGTTGTTCATTTTGACGGGCTCAGTCTCCCCTTTAAAAGAATGTCGGTGATAAATATACACGTATTAAAATCCTATTTGCATGTTTTGAAAATGTATGTGTTCCTACCATTGAATTAAAAAAACTATGGAAGCGTAACTCTCATACAAGTAACGATTCAATATCAGTCCCATTTACGCAAACAAACTTAACTCAAATCACAACGAAAAACTTACGCACTTGTAGACGAAGCTAGTTTGCGATTGGCCGCGTCAAGGTCACGGGGCGGTGTCAACATATCTACTCATCTAGCCTACCTATGTTGACACCATAGCGTTCAGCTATGGTGTCAATATAGGTAGGCTAACAGTTTGCTTCGCTCGCTATGATAAGTTACTCCAGTGTCACATTTCCTTCTTTTCTTGCGTTAAAAGATATATTTTTTAAGCCCCGCCCGCTTTGATATACTTTGCGTGGTGTCAGTTTTTGAGCGCAATGCTGCTTCCATAGCTTTTCTAACTCAATGGTTCCTACCAATAAATTATATTACTTAATTTAAAATACGTAGGTATTAGAAGTTAAATAATAAAATTTATTAGTAAAATTTATTGGTAAGTAAAAATGTTATATAATCTGCACATCCTAAAAGGGTGCTTTAAATTGTTATTAAGATATTTATATATTTGTTGCATTCATAAAAAACCTACTGAACCTATAAAACGTAATGAAATTGAAATTTGAAAGAATCTAGAATCCTTCGTTCTGGATACAAAATATTGCCCTCAGCAAAATGTATTGTGTTAGGACTTCGATCAATACCATGGTTGATACACAGTCTCATACAAAATGAAGCCTTAATAATGTCCCCGAGTCAAAGCATGCATACTTACAAACAACGACAAAAACGTATAATCTATTAAATTAATCTATTTTTTTTTTCACTGTACCTTCGTCATCGCGGGACGTGTGAGTGCTAGCGCGGTTTATTGAAACTGTGGACAAAATAGCTCCGAAACTCGATTAGTGCGCTGTTTTGCCGGTGCCACTTTTCAAGCGCGAATCGTATATCTACCACTATACGATCGATATTTGATCGAAGTGTTAGGCCCTTACGTCACAATCTACTATAAACAGTTACACTGGCCAGTTACAGTTATTAAAAAGAAAAAAATGTATTTTATTGGAGCTAGTGCTCCAATGACGTTAAAATGCGAGATAGTCATTATAGAAACGCTGTTATACTCACAAATATTTAGTCGGCATCGCCGACTATTTTTGGTCTGTTACGGAGACCATTATCAGGGTAAGTGATAGGGGTGGCGACACGGCAGTTGCCTTTCTGTGATTTTCTTCGTAACAGACCGAAAGTAGTCGGCGATTCTGACTTAATAAACTCATGTAAAACCGTGTTTCCTTAATTAAATTAATTTCCTAGAATTATCAGAAGCGGGACCGAATTTGTACATAAGATTTTTTTTAATTCTTATGGATTGGACAGAACTATCGACATAGATGACAAATCACCTATTTTGGAAATTTTTGCCTGTCTGTACGCGTGTCACACAAGAAGTACTGATCTGATTTTCGTGAAATTTAGTATAGGGTTCTTTTAATACCAGTTTTTAATCTCATGTATAGTTTTTCCGGCAAAATATAAAGTTCCTGTAGGATTATAAACAGACGAATTGATGCATCTAATTTGATTACTTATCATCACACACACAAGTACCATGTTTATACTCGCTTCAGTATTGTTCGATGGCGTAGAAAAGCCCAACCTACTCAAAAAGAAAATAAAAAATAGTGAAATAACGAACTTATTCCTACTACTTAAGATTTAAAATCCAAAAACAACAGGATTCGTGCTGTTTCGCTCATAATACTCGTACGGTGTGGTGCTACAGAGAACTCCAGACATGGCGCGAACGCATCAGCTAATAGCGGACGGATATTTTCGCGCCATGCAAAAATTGATTTCTGCGCAGGTACATCGGTATATCTTATGAAAGTGGTAGTACTTAGTACTGTAGGTAGTTTTAAACCTCGAAAATGGTTCAAAAACTGTATGTATACACTGTTATACTTGAATTCCGACTTGCTGACTTTTCTTTTTCATCATCATCATCATCAAGTCTTTTTAGTCTCCACTGCAGGAGCATGTACTACCGGAGCCATACTTGGCCAGAGCAGACAGAGGATTTGGCCTACTCCCCTCGCTGGCCAGACGGGTTGGAGAGGTCTCATTGATGTTTATGAGCTTTGTTTAGCTTGTATTTCCTAAGTCGCCTCTTACGACCTCCATGGGAAGACTTGGAGTGGTCCTATTCTACTCTGCCGGAAACCAAACGCTTTTCTTTTTAATGGTACATAATTATTAAGCTTAAGTAGATATAAGTAATACTTGCATTTTTGTTATTTTATATTTGATTTGATCATGTTTTAGGAAATTCATTTTTACTTACGGATGTTTGTAAGTTGAAGTTATTTTTTTAGTAATTTGTTTAATTTTTTTCTTCCTCTTAGTTGCTAGAGTTGTGGCCATTACACGCTAAAATGCTTGTTACAACGAATTATATTTTATTAAAACATTAAAAATGTATCTCTTGTAAAATGGGTTTTATTTTCATACTAGCTTTCGCCCGCGGCTCCGCCCGCGTCAATGTCGATCCCTCGGGAATAGTTCTTTTTCCCGGGATAAAAGGTAACCTATGTCCTTCTCCGTACTCCAGAGAACTTGTATGCAAATTTCATGATGATCGGTTCAGTAGTTACGGCGTGAAAGCGTAACAAACAAACAAATAAACAAACTTACTTTCGCATTTATAATATTAGTAAGGATAAGGATGCTGAAGAGATTTATACTATAGTGATGTGCCGTTCCCGGAATTGATTCCACGCTCCCCAAATTTTAGGGAACGTTCCCGGGCACTTTCCATTTAGAGTAAACATTAGGAAAAGTTGGGGAATTATTTATGTAAACTTTTTTTTTACGAGCCTGCGATACGAGGGTTTCCGGGTTCGATACCCGGACAGGTCATGATGGAAAACGATCTTTTTCAGATCGACCTGGGTCTTGGATGTTTGTCTATTTATGTATCTATTATAAAATATAGTATCGTTGAGTTAGTATCCTACGACACAAATTCCCAACTTACTGTGGGGCTAGCTTAATTTGTGTAATATATCCCTTTATTTATTTATTTATTTTTGATATCGTTTATATTATGTTCTAACATAAATGCCGCCTCATATGGTCATAATATGCACATTATTTTAACAATATTACCGTGAAATTTGGAAAAATCCCGGGAACGTTCCCAAATTTTCTTTCAGGCCAGATTACGTTGAGACGACACAGATAATTAAGACCAATAGTATCCTAGCAAGAAAGAGTTTGGTTAATACAAGAGAGGTTGCATGGAAGAGGTTTCATACTTAGTTTACCGTAAAGATAACCCTATATATATCTAATAGTGTACCCTCGTTTCGTAGACAGAAGTTTCATAGAATATTCGGTTTTTTATTTAACAAAATTATCAGAGTAAAATATTTATTTTTTAACGAATATTGTTTGAATATTTTTGAAATTATTGCCCGCGATAGGGATGACTGGGAAAAAAAGGGTGAAGACTGGGAGGTCTTTGCCTAGTAGTGGGACACGCAAATAGGCTATTAAAAAAATGTTTTTGCGGTGTATTTCTTCCATGGAATATCATCTCAAAGAAAATGTAATAAAAACATCTAAAAGAATTGCTGATAAAGCAAATTGCTAGCCGTAAAATATGTTTCTAACATCTTTTCCGAAAAAGTAAGGTTGGAACTGCGGCTCTTCAGAAACGAGCCACCAGAATAGGTAAGGTTAGGTTAGACTGCGACCCCGTCAGAAACTATTTGCTACCAAAAAAATAGGTTAGGTTGGGTTAAATCTGCGACTCCACCAGAAACGAGCTGCTGCCAGAAAAGTAGGTAAGGTTAGATCAGACTGCGACCCCGTAAGAAACAACTTGTTACCAAAAAAAATAGGTTAGGTTGGGTTAAATCTGCGACTCCACCAGAAACGAGCTGCTGCCAGAAAAGTAGGTAAGGTTAGGTCAGACTGCGACCCCGTCAGAAACGACTTGCTATCAGAAAAATAAGTTAGGTTGGGTTAAATCTGCGACTCCACCAGAAAACGAATAGCTGTCACAAACGAACAGCTGCCAGAAAAGTAGGTAAGGTTAGGTTAGACTGCGACCCCGTCAGAAACGACTTGCTACCAGAAAAGGACAGAGTTTTCGTAACATTGCGGGTGCCGCGCGCGATAGAAAACGTCGCTACTGCGCAAGCCATTAGGCTGCGCAGAACCATTAGGCGATTAGGAAAAAAGATGAAAAGTCTACTTTCATATTTATATTTTTATTGAAAACAAGAAAGGCGATCTCCGAGATGTAAATATAAATATTCTCATGTGAGAATTATTGTTTTAGACGTAAAAACTACAAAGTTTTCGAAGAAAAATGTTTTTATGATGAAATTTTAAAATTATATATATATTTATATCATTTTAAAATTTCATATGTATCTGTTTCAAATTTCAAAGGATCAAGGATAGACGTAAATTATTTTAATTAATTCAGCGCTAGTGATTTGAAAACACGTAAAATTTCACAATTTCGTGCAGTACCGTTTTAAATAAAAACCTAAATCATACGTCAATGTATTTTGAAGTGAATATCAAAAAGTTGTACACTACGTTAGCAAATAGACCCGCAGAACCTTTCGCGTGTGCGAATAAGTTTCAGAAATGGTCAGATTTATATAAATTAAAGATAGCTAAGCCTACTCTTTCATGAAATATGAACACCATGTTGATATTTCGTGATGTTGTGTAGCCTCTAGAGGTGTTATATTAGGGTCAGATATCGGTATTCATGTTATCGAATATATCGTATTGTCCGTATTACGTTCCGGTAACGGTTACCCAGGAACGGTCAAGAACGGGCAGGCTTACGGGCTATAGTAACGCATTGCTGGCACGGATCGCTTTGAGCGGCTTGGTTAAAAACTTCCGAATACGATACGATACGAGTTCGCCTCGCTCTTTTTAGGCCGAACAACCAAATAATATATTTTATGCGAGTAATATGTACGAATGACTGAAAAAAAATTCATATTTTTTATAATTACTTCGTTGATTTATATTTCCCTTCATACTTTTAACAGGCTTAGGACTGTCAAAATAGAATACATAAATTGCATCCTAAGCGTTATCATTTTATTTACTCCATAAGTACATAAAAAGAGTTTTAAATAACGAGCGAGCTTGAAGAAATTCAAGCAAGTGATATTATGTTTCGCTCGCACATCACGTTTCTGCCTCGCACAGAAAGAGACAAAACAGACACAGTTCGGCTTTGTTCGTGGCTCCCGAACGATGGCCGTCGGCTTGGCGCTCTGTATTTCCGTTTCGATTCGTCCGTCCGCAAAGTGCGTTCCAAGTATCAAATATGCAGTGATATCAGTATCGGTCTGTATCGTAGTAACTATAATATCTAGGAACGGGTGGCGCGGTCTGTATCGTAGTAACTATAATATCTAGGAACGGGTGGCGCGAGGCTTGAGGTGCCTGATATTTAACTGTTACCGGGTAACCGATTACTCCGATACCTAAGAACCTAATATATTCGTATTATAATATTATCTCTAATATCATGTTCTCGGTAATGGTTACGATATATTCATAACACCTCTAGTATGAGGTATTTTTGGTGCAGATTACAAAAGTTGGCCAAGTGTGCGTCGGCATCAGTACATAATTAGGGTTCCGAACGACCGTAACTAAAATATCTAAATATAAAAGCGTAGCGGTTATATACTCATTGTAAATATATATAACTCAAAGGTGACTGACTGACTTAGTGATCTATCAACGCACAGCCCAAACCACTGGACTGATCGGGCTGAAATTTGGCATGCAGGTAGATGTTATGACGTAGGCATCCGCTAAGAAAGGATTTTGTTCAATTCTACCCCTAAGGGGATGAAAGTTTGTATAAAACTTCTATACTTCTTAACGCGAGCGAAGCGGCGGGCAAAAGCTAGTTTAACTACAAACAACGTTTCTTGTTTGGGGATTCGTATAAGTATGCTTTAAATTTCTTCCACCCAAGCTATCTCTTATAAGAGGTTAACCAAACTCTTTCGAGAAGGAACACTTCTGTTGTTAATTATCTGTGGTATGACGTCTCAGTAATAAATAAGTAGCAACTTAAGTTCTTGGCGGGAATTTCGGCGGAGAACACTGCTTGTGTTTTGGATTGTTAGACTAGCTCCGTGGCGCAGCGGTCAATACGCCAGCCTGCGACACGGAGTGACCGGGTTCGATCCCCGGCCAGGTCAAGATGAAAAATGATCTTTTTCAGATTGGCCTGGGTCTTGGATGTGTATCTATATATGTATTTGTTATAAAATATAGTATCGTTGAGTTAGTATCCTATAACACAAGTCTCGAACTTACTTTGGGGCTAGCTTAATCTGTGTGATTTGTCCGTATATATTTATTATTTATTTATTTATTGTTTTATAAGTTGTTTCTAGTGGACTTTATAATGTGAAATCGGTGTAATTTGCTGTTTTAAATGCCCATGTTTATGAACAATGTGTGGATAACTGAAATAAACTGTCACAGTGCGGCTGTAGTGCGATTTACTTAGCGGGCTGGTGGACCGCTTCGCCTCGTGGCGTCTGTGATCAAGACAGTGGATTCGTGGGAGTTGTCGCCAGGGGCTCCGTAGAATCAACGAAATGAACTACACCATCGCTTCATTGATATCAAGACTTAGAAAAAGCGCGGGAAAACTCATTTATACTGGCTAAATACGTAACGCGTAAAAGCCATAAATAAAAAAAAAGCAGCAACTTTGACAGAATAGAGAAAAAAAACAAAAGAACACGTTTCTTGTACCTACGGGACCCAATATCAATTATTCATTTTATTCTGTTTTATTATTTGTTGTTATAGCGGCAAGAGATATTGAATGGTTCAATGGTATACAGCTCAGAGACAGACGGACAGGCTTATTAATAGGTATCCTTATGGCATTCTTTGGGAACGGAACCCCAAACAAATAATACATGATGTTTAATTTTTGATAAGAAGCAATTAAGTATTTTTAATTTATTGTTACACGAATTCTGAGGTAATTGTTTTCTGCAAAAACTACGACAAACATAAAAAACATACCGAGATTTTAAAAAAAATCTGGTAAGGTTCAGTACAAAGGGTGCCAACAGGTCTAACTATAACACTGCCTCCGTGGTCCAGTGGTTAAGGCGTATGCCTGTTGACCCGGAGGTCGTGGCTTCGATTCCCATGGGAAGCAAAATTTGTTTAGTTGCTTCCAGTTTGGTTAGTACATTGCATTTTATCTGCAGGACTTCGAGTAACGACGTTCCACATCAAAATAAATTAATATATAGGGACATATCATACAAATTGAGCTAGCCCCACATTAAGCTGTGAACTTGTGTCGTAGGATACTGACTCAACGATACTATATTCCTTGAGCTTTCGCCCGCGGCTCCGCCCGCGTCAATGTCGATCCCTCGGGAATAGTACTTTTTCCTGGAATGAAAGGTAGCCTATGTCCTTCTCCGTACTCCAGAGAACTTGTATGCAAAATTTCATGATGATCGGTTTAGTAGTTACGGCGTGAATGCGTAACAAACAACCAAACAAACAAATAAACAAACTCACTTTCGCATTTATAATATTACTAGCTTTCGCCCGCGGCTCCGCCCGCGTCAATGTCGATCCCTCGGGAATAGTACTTTTTCCCGGGATAAAAGGTAGCCTTTGTCCTTCTCTGCACTCTAGAGAACTTGTATGCAAAATTTCATGATGATCAGTTCAGTAGTTACGGCGTGAAAGCGTAACAAACAAACAAACAAATAAACAAACAAACTCACTTTCGCATTTATAATATTAGTAATAAGGATATACTTATATAGATAAACATCCAAGACCCAGTTCAATCTGAAAAAGATCGTTTTCGATCGTCGTGATCGATCATGACACAGATAACTAAATATTTACCTACATCATAACCTGACCAAAATAACACAGTCTATAATATAAGCAGATGAAGTCGACGGAAAGATTACTTACTATTGAATATTAGACTTATATATGTATTTTTATATATGTATATTTGTAAATTATAAAAATATATATATAAATTTAGGTTTACGTTATTTTTCACGAATACATAAAGTATTTGTTTTTCTTTTTAAACATGTTTGAACGTACAAGCTAATTAAATACAAAATAATACTTGTTTTCTTAATGATTTTAGGTGTTCTAATCAATACATTGTGTTAAATTTTATTTGATGTTGTTTAAATTGAAAATGTGTGAGGATTTAAATTGCAGTTACGTAGATAATTTGTGCAGTGGTAGTCCAATGAAATATGACTTGGAAGTTTTTATTTCTTTGTGAGTATTAAAGTAACTAGGGGAGAAAGGGGTAATGGGAGTCACTTAAGCGAGCCATCAAATAAAAGCTTATTTCGAAATAATATATTTAATTAAATTGTTTACAAATAGACTTTACTTATTTATCTACTAGTTGTGATCACTTTTCACCGCATTGGGAATCAAATTTGGATATGTTTCAGAGTTTAAAAAAGAACAGGTTTGATTCCCATTGCACTTACCTCAGTACAATGGGAATCAGTCATGTGGGAAATCAGAGCCAAACAATCACAGACATAACATTCGGCAGTATGACATCCAGGGCAATCACCAGTTGATCAGCTAGCCTATTTGGTTGTTTTGGCTTGTAATATCGGCATCTATAAGCGAAAAAATAAGAATATATTTTGCGGGTAGTGGTAATCACTAGCGAGCTCTTTGACTCCCATTGCCTAAAATCTATACTGCATGTTAACTGTAAAATTTAATACCACAAAGTAAATTCAATGGCAATCTACTATGCTTATTTCAATTTTTAATATCAACGCTAAATCTATCCATATTCACGAATGTCCTTGGTACAGCTACAACGCCTATACACACCGTTATTGTTGTTTTGACGAAAATGTATATATCCAGCCATCTATAAGACCAACTACAAGACTTATGAAACAATTTTAATATGATTTTTTAGGTCTCCTAGCTACAGCACTTGGAGGAATCTTATTGCCTGACAAGCCTTTCAACCCCGATCTAATATATAGATCAGATGATGAAGTTGAAAATACTCCATATGACTACCCAATCGCCACAGAACAAGCAGATTTCAAAATTAACGAAGAATCAGAAGGAAATAGCACGGAATCAGAACCATATATCAAGAAAACAGAATCAAATAACAAGGAATCAGAGCCAAATATCAAAGAACCTGATCACAAAAGCAAGGAAACAGAACCATATATCAAGGAAATAGAATCAAATAGCAAGGAATCAGACGCAAATATCATGCAAACAGAACCGAATAGCAAGGAATCAGAGCCAAATAGCAAGGAAATAGATCCGAGTAGCAAGGGACCGGCTCCAAATAGTAAGGAATTGGTTTTACAAAAACGCAACGATCAAGAAAGTAATAGCACGGAACCGGTTCAACGAGAAACCGAGGAATCTGACACAGGAAGAAGAAATGACATTTCAAAAAGTTCCCCTGCAAAGAAAACACTTGTTTTAAATAATAGTCAGAAAGCTGTGCCACAGCAGATTGGAGAATTAGAAAATAACCAAAAACCAGATTCGGAAAAAACAAATTTAACAAATAAGGAATCGGATTTACCGAACAAAGAGTCAAATTTAACACACAATATAATACCGGGTTTAAATAATGAAGTACACGCGAGCCAACCTGTTTTACGAGGCAGTGGTGAATATTTAAAAATATCAAAGGATTTCTTCGTAAAATGGATCCAACAAAAGATCGCAAAAGAGAGTATGAATTCGATGAAGAAACGCATTAAATACAAATCCCCACATGTACCAGGTAAAACAATAACCTTGCAGATTTTATCGCATCTAAACGTGATCGCGGCTGCAACCTCCGCTGTACTACGGAGCCTCTGGTGGTTGCACCCTGGACCGAGCAATTTTAGAACTTGATCTTGAGTCCAGGGTCCGCTGGGACAGATGATTAGGTAAAGTTTTTACGACTTGTTGAGGCAAAATCTCCTTTTGTAGATTAAGTGTAAGCTCTTTCGATATCTCATTTGAAACCCATTGAAACAGATGGAGTGGTCCGAAACAAAGCTGAAACCACACGGCACAAGTGCCTCAAGTTAAAATCCACTGGATGCAATGCAGTTTTCATTTGTTGATGATGAAATTATGAAGTGAAACGTCGATCTGAGGGTCAAGTCGTTTTCCAGTGGCTAACCGTATCAGATTTTTTTGAGAGATATCTCATATCTCATCATCCTCAACTGCTTGGCCGGTGGTTGCAGGTATGGCAACGAGGTTCGCGCGCCCGGCCTCCCAAACTGGTACTTGCTTTTTCCTCATTCATCAGAGTGTTTAGTATCCCAATACCTTAATTCCTTTGCCAATACCAACAAATTCCTATCCTTCCCCAGGTTAAAAATGCTACCGATGTTAAAAAGGCAACAGCGTCGAAAGCACAAAAAGTCAAAGTTATTACGCTCGCCAGCGTGGTAAGTATGGCACGATTGGTTGGTTAGTTACTGGCCTTTAACCTAAACGGTTAAACCAATCAAAATCACTTGCCTGACTTGTCTAGTGGCGTCGTGTAAAAGGCGCATTATAAATAGCTAAGTATTTTATTCACCCGAATGCAAGGCGCTAGATAAAGACACCCTAGGCACCAACCAAACGCATAGATTGATTATTTAATAAAATTTTCATGCCTAAAGAAAATACATAACAATATCATATTGAAAATGGCGGCAATCAAACGCCAAATTGTGAAAAAGACAAAAATAAAGTCGATGAACGATGATGTTAAGTAACCGTATTGAACACAGATTTAAAAAAAATGGCGTCGTATTGAAATATTTTTATAAACCACATTAAAAAATAATACAATACGGTTTCTTACAATATTATTTATGTAGTTCTTAATGATCATTTGAGTTATTAAACAACTAACAAACTGAATCATCCTGTCAGGTTTTATAAAATGAAATCTTTTGTTATAGATTATAGAGACAAGGAATATTTATATTACAACAGTATTGAGAGTAAGAGTGCCTTCGACCCTGAAACAGATGGAGACGATGATAAACAAAATATAGGTGCCGACGCTTACAAAGAAGACGAAGATCTTAACCCGAAATCAAAAGTTTACAACGAACTCCTAGCAAAAATTTTCTCCTTAATTGAAGACCCACCGGAAGACCAAGATCATGACGCACCCCATCTTGAAGATAACAAATCAGAACTTTACAAGGAACTACTAGCTAAAATTTTCGAGTTACTGCAATATTTATCATTAGAACAAAGGCATAACGTACACCACCCTGAAGATCAGAAATCAAAAATCAAGAAAGATGCACTTGCTACTGTTTTCGTCCTGTTGAAAAAAATACTAGACGAACAAGATCAAAATTCACCCCCGCTTGGAGGTAAAAAAACAACAATCAATAAAGAATTACTAGTCGATATTTTCGCCCTATTGCAAATCTTAACGGAAGGTCAAAGTCAGAACGCACGCCAACTCGAAGGTAAACATCCAACTATTAGCAAAGAAGTACTAGCAGATATTTTCGCCCTTTTGCAAAACGTAAAGGAAGACGAAGATCAGGACACACCCCCACTTGAAAGCGAAAAAACGAAAGCTAACAATGAAATACTAGCTCAAACCTTCGCCCTATATCAAAATTTACCTGATGATCAAGATCAGAATACACACCCTATTGAAGGCGAAAAAACAAAAGTTATTAATGAGCTAATAACTCAACTGATCGCCTTATTTAACAAGCCAAAAGAGCAAGATCAGAAGACGCCCTCACTTGAAGGGGAGAAAACAAACGTTAACAATGAAAAACTAACTCAACTATTCGCCTTATTTAATGCACAAAAAGAACAAGGTCAGAATGAACCCCCTCTTGAAGGGGACAAAACGAACGTTAACAATGAAATACTAACTCAACTATTCACCTTATTTAATGCACAAAAAGAACAAGGTCAGAATGAACCCCCTCTTGAAGGGGACAAAACGAAAGTTAACAATGAAATACTAACTCAACTATTCGCCTTATTTAATGCACAAAAAGAACAAGGTCAGAATGAACCCCCTCTTGAAGGGGACAAAACGAACGTTAACAATGAAATACTAACTCAACTATTCGCCTTATTTAACGCACAAAAAGAACAAGATAAGCGTTCACCCCCTCCTGAAGGGGATAAAACAAACGATAACAATGAAATACTAACTCAACTATTTGCCTTATTTAATGCACAAAAAGAACAAGGTCAGAATGAACCTCCACCGGAGGAAAAGAAACCAGTTAACAACGAAGTACTAGCACAAATGCTGGCCATATTTCTAAATTTACCAAAAGAACACGTTCAGAATTCAACCCCACCTGAAGAACATAAAGCAAACGCTAATTCCGAACTACTGGCTAAAATCATAGCCATTTTTCTGAACTTGCCCCAAGTTCAAGGGTTAATACAACTTCAACCAACACCGCAAACGTTACCACCTCAAGGATACTACGCACCCCAAACCTTACCCCCCGTTCAAGGGCACAATGTACCTCCAGGATACCCCCCAGTTGAAGGTCATATTTTGCACCAATCTCAAGATATTAAGGGCCAAATTCAAACTCAACCGAATCTCAAACAACAAGGTTACGTCGGCTTATATATGGCCGAACAACAGAACCATAACTCGTTGCAAACTCAACCTGATCAGTACGGGAGCAAAGAAATCAGAATTAAACTGATGCAACTAATCAGAGACACAAAAGATGCCATAGATTTGAAGGTTGGACCCGTAACAATGGTGCATGAAGCGTACAAACCACATAAACTGTACAAAATAGGGTATTTATTAAGCTCCATCAACAGGACCCACGACAGTGTCTTAGATTTTTACAAGCATATCCAGCAGAATATCGAAACTTGGAATATTATGAAGGTCCTGCAGGCGTACGAGCAGGTAAGTTTGGACTTTTTTAAATTATTTCATTATAGAAAAAGTGGAGGTCTTTGTCCAGCAGTGGGGCACATGATGGCTCGAAATAATAATTTATTATAGTTGGAGAGCCCAAGAATCCTGATGAAGCTAAGGAATTTTAGGATTCACTCGACCGCGTCAGATTAAGCTAAGATATAAGAGATACCTCGAACACAGTATCATAATCATCATCATCAGGTCTTTTTAGTCTCCACTGCAGGAGCATGACCCTCTCTGTACTACCGGAGCCATAAAGACACACACAGTATAACTACCTCCACCCGTTTTTGTTTTTATTTGCTGCAACATATGGATATTATCAGATTATGTGTTACCAGATGTTCTTGAATTAATAATTTCCTAGTAAAAAAGTAATACGTAGTGTAGGATACCCTTGGGCTAGATGGAGTGACGATATACGTAAGGTTGCTGGCAGTGATTGGAAAAGAAAAGCTCAAGACCGAGCACAGTGGCATGCCATGGGAGAGACCTATAACTAGCAGTAGACGAGTGTAGGTTGATGATGATGATGAAGTAAAAAAGAGTCAACCACGCACGAGGAACTAGTGATTTCTTTTGACTTTTTTGTCTGCACTTTTCTTACTTCCTGCCGTCATGGTCAAATCGTCAGAATATTGCTACACAATTTTTGGCACAGCCAACTTGCATTTATTAGATGCGCTCGAGTATTTACATGTGACAATTATCTTTGCTTTTGATTTTTGAAACCCCTTTAGCTGCTCTCCTCACCGGTGAAATAAAAAATATTACTCAACCTTTCAACCTTTTTCCTGATCTTTAATGTCCAAATGGGTCTCCACAACGCTCGAGTACACGTTTAGCATCCAGGGCTCCCCTACAATAGGCAGGGGCCCTGGGTCAGCATTATTATATCCATATGGGCAATTGAATTGAAATCGTATATCTTGGTGCCCGTTCAGCCTAACTACACTGGCTGCGGGGTGTGTGTGAACCTTACACAGACTATACCATGCGTATAAGACAAACAGGTGACAGTTTAGGGACAGCTGATCCCCCATATATTGCTGGTATGGGTAGGTAGGGCTGGGAACGAACTCCTTTTGCCCTCAGTATGGTTGTAAAATATTTTTCTCTAGTAGTTCCGATATTGCCAAGAACCTAAGGAAATAGAAGTTCCTTTCGGAATTAACTGTATGTATGTGTCACTGTGTGTTCTTTCTTTTAAGTTCTTTATCAAGTGAGTTATTTAACTAATACTGATGCACGACATTTTGAGTATCCTTAAGCCATCTGATGGAGCTCTTTGAATATTTTCTTAATTTTACACATTACTTAGTCATCATCATTTCGTGTAGGTGACACGGTCAATCGACCATGCACACCTTGGTGTCAGAGTTCTTTGGGACCGCCTCTCGGCCTCTGACGTGGTTCCTTTAAAGAATATCAGATGGCAGCCGGGACCAACGGCTCTTAACGTGCTTTCCGATGCACGGAATCATCTTAATTATCAGACAATCAGGTGATTCAAGCCTGCAATGTCCTACCAAACTGGAAACAACTAAACAAAGTATGCTTCCCGTGGGAATCAAACCCACGACCCCCGGGTCTACAGGCAAACGCCTTAACCACTGGACCACGGAGGTAGTTTACACATTAGTAAAAAGTCAGGATTTTTTTACCACAATCAGGTACTAAGTGGTCGATGAAAATGAGCGTACACAAGTCAGATTCTAACTCAATCTCATAGGTACCATTTGGGCCAGGTAGATCAAGCCTCATTTAGTCTGATCAATTCCTAATTGCATTAATTTCAGGTGAAGGCAGCCGACCAGTTCTTAACCAAAGCCTTAGAGACTTTAAGCATAATATCTGGCAATCCAAAGATTACAGAACCGCAATATAGAATTATACAACGCTCCCACAAAAGGGCATTCGAACTCACCCGGGAGTTGGCAAAAGATCGAAACTATACGAATGAGTTACGACTCACCCATGAACTGGCATTAGACCCGAAGAGAAATTTAGAAGACACCCACGAAGGGGCGGCAGTCTCGAAGATGGATTCAGAAAACTCACATGTGCGCATCTATGGACCTGGATCACAACGAAAACAAAAGGGTGGTTTACATGAGATTTATAGACCAAGAACACAACGAAAACAAAAGGGGGCTTTAGATGACACCTATGGACCAGGATCACAACGAAAACAAAAGGGGGGTTTACATGAGATCTATAGACCAGGGTCACAACGAAAACAAAAGGGGGCTTTAGATAACACATATGGCCCAAGATCACAACGAAAACAAAAGGGGGCTTCAAAAGTCACTCATATAAGGATGTTAGAACGTAACCAGAAAAGAGCTTTAAAACGCAAATATGATAAAATGTTACAACGCAATCAAAAAAAGGCTTTAGATGCCTTTGAACGGGCTTCAGGCGGCGAGAAAACAGCTATTGAACGCAACAATGAAACTGATTTAAAACATAATCAGAATGAAACCTTAAAACCCAATTTTGAAAGACTATCGCAACGTTTTAATCAGAGGACTTCAAAAGCCACGTCTAAAGTGGTATTACATAACAATGGACCAGGGCCGCAGTCACAACGCACCCGAGGTTTCGGATTACATCCTAATCAGATGGGTTATTATAACAAACACAAAAGGGGTTATTATCGCCCTCACAAGATACCCATATACCATCCTCACGAAAGGAATTATTCACCAAATTACCTTCCACCACCTCCAATATGCAATTACAATGGTTACTTCGCTCCTTGCAATTCAAACTTGTTCAAGCTGAATTGGGACCCCGCATTACAAATACCAGTAAGCTGGTCCTATTATGACGATGATTTATAAAAAATCTTTTCTTAGAAAAAAGATAAGCTTTAAATAGTAGTGTTGCCGAACGATAGGCCACCATCGATAGACTATCGATAGTCTATCGATACTATCGATAGTGCAAAATGTGGTAATACTATTGATGATTTGCAATAGTATCGATAGTATTCATCCTTGATAGTCGCTATGCTATCGATACTATCGATAGGTTTGGACTATCGATAGTGGTTTATTTTTCGATAGTATTGATTAAAGTTAAATAGTAATATAACTAGGGGTTCTGCGAGAACAGAAGACCTCGCGAGCCCTTACAACCAACATCCACATTTACCCTCCAGTGTTCTAAAATATATCTGTTACTATTATGCTAATTGACTAAAGGATGATTTCCTTCAGTTACTTTTTCCCAATATAACATTTTTTTTTTCAAATTTGTTCAGTGTTTTCAATCGTAAAAATAATTCGTAGTATCATGCTTTAATAAAAAAGCCAAAAAATATTTTTCATATTTCGATATATGTTCCTTAGGGAAAGTTGTTCAATTTCACTCTCTCTCCCACTTATGTACTTCAACTTCTTTCATTTCAATTTATAAGTATTTAACTTTTGTACTACATATAGTCTGTGGGTTTGAGCAATATGGTAGTGAAGTTTATTTCTGTGTAATCTTCTCATAAAGCCCTTTTATTTGATACCGCATATGGTGTGATTATATAACAAAAAAAATGTTCTATGTATCGCCGACGTCACAGTTAAGTACGCCCTATTTTCATACTTGTCATACCATAGATTTGTATTTACATCATCATACTGAATGCACTAATACAAAAAAATATACAGAAAATCGATTTCAGACAAGTTTTGGGCTAATTGCCGACTATAAACACGTTCAAGTTTATCGTATTAAAAAGTTGTTCAGGCAAAAAAGTTGCATCTTAATAAGAATAACAAAAAACTCTAATGACATTTTTGATTTTTTTTTTTCAAATAGCTGTGGTATGCGTTTTTTAAATTTTAGACCCCCATACTTCCACCATTTTTAAAAATTTCGAAAATCTGGCTCGACAAAAAAATTCTATATAATTACCGAACCTGCTCACAAAATTTCATGAGAGTCGTTGAGAAATGCGACCTGTAGGCGAGAACAGACAGACATACAGACAGACAGACGGACAAAAGAATTTTCGGCTAGTCGAAACTGAGACGCTTCGCTCGCTCGGTCAACAAGAGAATCTCGTTAACCCCACATAGTTACTATTGATAGTATCGATAGTAAAGTTGTTAGATGCGAAAATAGTATCGATAGCATAGCGACTATCAAGCGACTATTGATAGTCCTATCGATATCCTAACTGATTTTCGAGGTCAACTATCGATTGTGGAACAATCGATAGTTCGGCAACACTATTAAATAGGAAAGAATGGAGTTAATTAGACACCATAGACAAAAACCCTTCAATATAAAGGAAGATTTTTTTTTGAGTGAAAACTTTTTTAGCGTCTTGTGCACTTTTTGGATAGATAAAAAATGTAAAATTCGCGTCAGGACAGGACACGAGTCGTAAGACATGAGACGCCGCAAAAGCGAGTTTTCACTTCTGCCGGCACTCCCGTTGTTTTTTTTTAAACGTCCACGGATTCTCGTTGGATATAATAGAAAAGCTTGCGTTTCCTGGCGGCTTATTTGGTATAATCTTTCATGTAAAAAATCCTACTTCGGTTACTACTGAACCGATTGCGATAAAATTTAAATAGAACCAACTTGAAAGCATGCTCTTTCAGACAAAACAGGAATTTTTAAAATCTATTCATAAATTACGGAGTTCTGAGGTAACAAACGTATTATTGTTAATTGTAAAGTCCTCATTTTTTTGAAGTCGGTTAAAAAAATCTTTTTTTTTTGTGACGTCATCCGTGTCAAATTGGAAATGTGACAAAATACAAAAATTAGTTGTAAGTTTTCATGTAAAATAATATACTTTATTGAATATCAATAATTTATTGTCTTTTTTTGGGTCCTGTACCTCAAAAGAAAAAATTAAACCCTTATAGGATCACTTCGTTGTCCGTCTGTCTTGTAAGACCCTTTTACTCAGGAACACGTGGAGGTATCAAGCTGAAATTCATATCAGCAAATACTCAGGTCTATTATCCCTTGGAGCTGTGAAAAAATCTTCTAAGCCAAGGCAATCAAAAGATACAGCCTTATATGCCGCAAATTTTCGATATTCGGCTCGATACCTACCGGGTACCTGTAAACTCAGAATCTTGAAATTTGGTACGAAACTACATCTTATAGCATTGATAAAGCAAAAATTGCGAAAAGCATACATTTTAGTTACATCATATAATAAAACTATTTTTAATAATTTTTATCTAATAGAATGGTACGGAACCCTTCGTGCGCGAGTCCGACTCGCACTTGGCCGGTTTTTTTACATATTTAACAGGGTATTATTTAATACTGATTATGACTAAGTAGGTATATACATGAATTGAAAAATAATAACAAAAACACTAGAAAAATTTTGATTTTCGAATGCCACCCGTGACATGGAGGCAAGAACGCTGGCTGCGTTCCCCCTTGGACAGCTATTTTAATTCGTTGAGCGAATTGGCAGCTCGTCCTCGAACACCAGCAGCCGAGATGAGCCGTGGGGCAATTTCTTTAAAGAATCCCCTTGCGCTGGGGCCCCAAAGATTCTAACGTCTGTACGCCAAATGGCACAAACATATATAAATACGGATAAATAAATAAATACGTCAAATCACACAGATTGAGCTAGTCCCAAAGTAAGTTCGAGACTTGTGTTATGGGATACTAGCTCAACGATACTATATTTTATAATAAATATATATATATATAGATACACATCCAAGACCCAGGCCAATCTGAAAAAGATCATTTTCCATCTTGACCTGGCCGGGCACTCTCGTGTTGCAGGCTGGCGTGTTGACCGCTGCGCCACGGAGCTTTGTTGTCTTAAACCATAAAGTTTAGTCTATATTTTATAACAAATACATATATAGATAAACATCCAACACCCAGGGCAATCTGAAAAAGATTATTTAGTAGTGGTAGAGCCACGCTAATGGCAAGATTCATTTTTGCTAGTAGTTTGAATGGACCGGCTCGTCCGGGGAAGTACCACACTCTCACAGAAAATCGACGTCTGAGTAGAAGCTTTACCGCTTCTACGCTTCGTTCGGTGAGAGAGCCGGAGGCCCATCCTTCCCCCATACTCCTTGAAAGGCCGGCAACGCTCCTTTTACACCCTGGTGTTGCAGTTGTCCATGGGCAGCGCTGGTCGCTTACCTTCAGGTGACTTGCTCGCGTTTGCCGTACTATATCAGTAAAAAAAACTGGTGTGGTATTCTACTTCATTCATATATATTCATCGGATATATTGAAGAAGTACGCATGCTTGAAATGCGTATACCCACGGGGTAATATGAGGTGACAGAATTCGACGCGATGATTCGAAGTCACGGTGGTGTAATGGTATCACACTTAGGGCCTAAATCTAAGGACGTGGTTCGAATCCTACCCGTGGCCGAGTTCTTTTTCATCTCATATTTTCAATTTTATCATTTCATTTTGATGGCTATGGAAGAGTGTGGCCTTCTGACACAGGTGTTATTCACTTAATAGAAGGTCACAATTACAAGAAATGATGTACCAACATTTGTTAAAGAAATAAACAATTTTTAATTTTAATTTTAATCATTGACCTGACAGGGGATCGAACCCGGACACCCTCGTGTCGCAGGCTAGCGTGTTAACCGTTAACCACTGCGCCACGGAGCTCGAGGAGATACAATATTTAAAATACGAAGCTGACATTTGCCAAATAGAGAGTGACGTGTATGAAGTCCCGAGCAAAAGCAAGTTGTAATATAAATTTGTAATGCATTGATAAGCAATGATTATTTGTAAATTACATTATGCATGTGTATGCAATGGTTTTCAACAAATTATATTTTACTCCCATAGGCTATTTCAATATTTTTTATGTATTTTTAGAAAACTTTAAAACAATAAAAGTAAATAAATATGTATAAAATTGTTTTATATAGCACTATGGGATCGTACCGGCTTCGCACAGGTAGACTAGCTCCGTGGCGCAGCGGTCAACACGCCAGCCTGCGACACGGAGTGACCGGGTTCGATCCCCGGCCAGGTCAAGATGGAAAATGATCTTTTTCAGATTGGCCTGGGTCTTGTATATGTATTTGTTATAAAATATAGTATCGTTGAGTTAGTATCCCATAACACAAGTCTCGAACTTACTTTGGGGCTAGCTCAATCTGTGTGATTTGTCCGTATATAGGTATATTTATTTATTTATTACGTTATTAATGAATGACATCGTGTACGTAATCCTAGCAGAAAAGTGTCGAATATCAAAACAGGAGTATAGCAAATGTTTTGTGCAAAACGTCTTGCAAATTTGTATTTAAAAAAAAATTGTGCTAGGCTGACGTCAGCCTAGCAGAATCTGTTTTTGACGATTTTCTCAAAAACTACTGGACGCACAAATTTCAAACTTTAATACACCAGGACGTTTTGCACAAAGCATTTGCTATATTCCTGTTTTGATATTCGACACTTTTCTGCTAGGATTACGTACACAATGACATCTTACATGACAACTTCTTCTTCTTATTCGTATCACTCTTGGCAGAGTGGTCGTGGTCAACATGTTGTTTGATTCTGGGGGGCAGGTGTAGCTCGCCGTACGATGTCCCGCCATCTCTCCCTGCTTGTAGTCAATCTGGTGCACTTATGTATAGGCTCGCCAACCAGCGACCTTATCTGGTCAGTCCACCGCATCGGAGACCTTCCGCGTGGTCTAGTGCCTTCTACCTTGCCTTGGACAACAAGACGTTCAATCGAGTTGCAAACATGACAACAGTGTGAGACATTTAAGATCAATCTGATGAATAATAATTACTTAAAAATTCAGTTTCGAGATTTTACGCGAACAAATAACAAATTTTATGTTTCATTAGCTTGTAAAATACCCTGCTGCGACATTACCCGTGTAATTTATAGCCTATGTCACAGATAAGTACTATAATTTACGTACAGAAGTCGCACGCTGCAAAGGTATTCAAAGAAATATCAACTCAATGTAGTTAGCGATACGGTGTAATTTAGCTCGCGTTTGAACGCGGCGATCGTTTATATACCTACAGAATCAACTGTAAGCCAATTTCATTCTTATAGCTCTGAACAAACGGTTCATAATTAGATGAAGTCGGTGAAGAAATGTGACCAAACGCGCGTCGTTTCTACTTTGTCGGGATTTACCGCTTCGAAGGTGTCGCGTAGGTATGTTTTCGATACCGACACAGGGAGTGAGATATGCCTGCCTACCTCAAGCTTGTACTATTCTGATGTCAGCTATTACATTTATGGATGTAGCATTTGATGATCAAATATCTAGAAAGCTAGATTTTTTTTCTATACTTACTTGGTACCGATAAAAGATACCGGTTTTAAAAAACCCTTAATTTTTTTCATTAAAATATACCTATGCGTCGGATTTTCATACTTATGAAATACAAATATAAAAGAGATGCATGTACCAACTTATCCAATTTTGAATAAAAAAATTAGACTTTGACTTTACAATAAACCTTAATTTTTTTTATTAAAATTTGTGCGTGATTTTTTTATTGTTTAATACGTTGTTTTATTTTTAAGTTTCGGATTTTTTGTTCCTTTTTTTTAATTATTCTCTATTGCCAGTATTTTAGGGAAAAAATCTAACTTATTTCCTAAAAACCCAGTATCGTAGATCGTAGTTAACCCGTCACAGACACAGGAAATGTATATATTTAAACTAATGATTGATAACAAATAAATATTTGTTTTTTATAATGAAATATGTGTTATAATCAAAATGTTTTGTTCAATTTTGTTTCCTTGTACTTTAAATTACGATTTTAAGTGTATAACGCTGCAGTTTGTAGTCGCGTGGTGTGTTGGTTACGGCCATGCTAGGACAATGATTGGGCGTATTTTACTGTTATGTGAGTATTTTTAGTGTTCATGAATTTGATTCACTTAGCGGCGATCTGTGCGAACGGAGTTTATTAGCCTTCATACGAACCTATATACTGGGTAAGTGGTATCTAACTCATATCCTCCTAAAGATGACTTAAGTATATCAAGATTAACTACGTTTGCTATATCATCATTTCGTGTAGGTGTCACGGTCAATTGGCCATGCACACCCTGGTTTCAGAGTTCTTCGGAACCGCCTCTCGGCCTCTGACGTGGTTCCTTTAACGACTACCAGATGGCAGCCGGGACCTCCGTGGCCGGGACCAACGGCTTAGCGTGTGTCCGAAGCACGGAATCATCTTCATTATCAGACAATCAGGTGATTCAAGCCTGCAATGTCCTAACCAAACTGAAAACAACTAAACAAAGTATGCTTCCCGTGGGAATCGAACCACGACCCCAGGGTCTACAGGCAAACGCCTTAACCATAGGACCACAGAAGCAGTTTGCTATATGAATTTGCTATATTCGGTGTTTGCTTTTTTTGCATACAAAAAAAAATGCATAACAAGGAATTCTACTTGTCTTAACTCTATGGCAATCAGCGCTACGAGGTAATAATAGTAGGTACCTACGCTCACAGCTGTAGTAGAATTAAACATAGACTTAACGTTTGATAGAAATCCACATAAAAGCTAATGTATGTAAAATCTTACTATGTATTGCGTTTAGGTAAAAGTCGTAGAACAAACGTCGTTAGTCATGATGTACCTAAGTCGTCTTTAGCAGGTTAAGCGTTAGTTAACTATAACCCTGTATATGTACGTAATCTAGCACTGCGAGGTGATTAGTATTTTTTAAATAATAATTACAGATGTTTCGACTAGTCGGCGATTATTCGGTAAAGAGCGCCGACTATCCGGCTTTTTTTTTTGTATGTATATATATCTCATTAATATGTACACATTTTTAAAGGGTTCTTAAATCAAAGCAATCTTTCATTGTAATCAGTCTCTAAAATTACTTGCTTGTGAAGAAAACATTTTCTGAATTTACAAAAAAAACAACATAATATATTATTATTGACTAGCTCCGTGGCGCAGCGGTCAACACGCCAGCCTGCGACACGGAGTGACCGGGTTCGATCCCCGGCCAGGTCAAGATGGAAAATGATCTTTTTCAGATTGGCCTGGGTCTTGGATGTGTATCTATATATGTATTTGTTATTAAATATAGTATCGTTGAGTTAGTATCCCATAACACAAGTCTCGAACTTACTTTGGGGCTAGCTCAATCTGTGTGATTTGTCCATATATATTTATTTATTTTTCTCTATATAAACTAAACGTTTGACGGAAAGCCCGACACCGTGATCGGCTCGGCCAAGCTGCACAACCGATTAATCGGCCAATCGGCTAGTCGGCCTAAGTCATGATCGGCGCATCAGTAATAATCCTTACCAATCCTTACTAATATTATAAATGCGAAAGTGAGTTTGTTTGTTTGTTTGTTACGCTTTCACGCCGTAAGCCGTAACTACTGAACCGATCATCATGAAATTTTGCATACAAGTTCTCTGGAGTACAGAGAAGTACATAGGCTACCTTTTATCCCGGGAAAAAGTACTATTCCCGAGGGATCGACATTGACGCGGGCGGAGCCGCGGGCGAAAGCTAGTAATATTAATAATTAATATTAATAATAATTCTTTATTCAGACTTTTAGTCCATCTTTGTTAGTAGTACAATTAATCTTAACCTATTGTTAGTAATAATATTTATTGCCAATCACTGCTGTACCATCCCATGTGAGATGGCACAACAGTGATTTACATATGGGCAGTCCAGTCTGCTGGCCACCATTTTCAGGATGCTGTTGGGACTGGCCCGTACCCTACGCACCAAGGAAGCACACCTTTTTCGCATAGTAGCAAAAAAGCAATCTAGGCGGGCCTCTGCGAACATCCCCGATGCACTACAATACCTAGGCAACCCCATCAGCACCCTAAATGCATTGTTGTACTGGACTCGTAGGGCGCTGTACGATTTTTTGGTGTAAGTAGCCCACAGACAGCATGTGTAAAAAGACGTGCAATATGCCCTAAAAAGTGATGTTTTCACGTCCTTCGAGCACCGTGCAAATCTTTGGACTATCATGTTCGCCCTTATCGACAGCGCCCTCCGCTCCCTTTCTGTCTTCATCGTCTTTGCGGTCAGAAGCAAGGATGTGACCTAGGTATTTAACCTTATAAACGCGTCTCAGTTTAATACCATTTAACGTGATTGCAGGTATTGTTTTTGTATCTCTGCCTCTGGCCTCAAATACCATGATTTCACTCTTGTTAACATTATATACCAAACCATGGGATTTGGCATATGTTTCACATATCGTCAACAGCTTATTTAAACCACAAGGTGAAGCACTCAGCAACACCATATCGTCTGCAAAACTAATATTGTTAACACAAACTTCGTCTATAAATGTATATAAAACCTTTTTGATCCTATGGCGAGAGAACGCATGCTTTTAAAAGCCTCATTACAACTATGCAGAATAGGCTAATACACGGGCAGCAATACATGTGGTAGGTTAGCGTGTAAATAGCTTCCACCTGGTGGGATATGCTCCCGAAGAATGAAGATTCCTAAGGTATCTTCACTGCGTGTAAAAAAAGGATATAAGGAAAACCGCTATCATCAATGTTAATATGAGGACTGACCTGAATCTCGTTTCCAAGACCGATGCACGTCCATGTAGCTGCTAATGGTTGCTATCCACCGACAGGACTTCTTCAGGGGGGGTGTTGGTGAACAGTTCACGTGTCAGTCTTTACACGAAGGATTACGAGTCCTTATCCCTTTTCACAACTAAAATGAATAATGCCTATACATGTATGCAGGTGCGCGCGACTGGTCAAAAAACCT
This sequence comes from Elegia similella, assembly GCA_947532085.1. Classification (NCBI taxonomy): domain Eukaryota; kingdom Metazoa; phylum Arthropoda; class Insecta; order Lepidoptera; family Pyralidae; genus Elegia; species Elegia similella. The sequence goes on along the minus strand of OX383950.1, from coordinate 3,356,141 downwards.
TTTCGGTCAAGGTTCATAGACAGGAGTGTCAGGGCGAGGTGGCGCCGCGCCATAGTTCCTCCCCCCACGCTTCCACAACAGACAGGACAACCAACATAAAAACATTGATAAAGCGGCATAGGAAACATGTACATAAGAATATTAAGTTTTTTGTTGGGTTATTAAATTGAGACTTTGATCGCGTTACCAATAGGTACACAACTTTTAGTCTTTCTTTACGCGTCGCAAGCTGTATAAAGGCTTCTTGCTATGATCAGAGCGGAATGCTCATCGCATTCTAAAAATTCCTTTCCTAAATCCAACAAAATCCTACCATTTCCCAGGTTTAAAAGTAAAAAAAAATTATGGAGTCAAAGAAAAAAAAGGAATGTAAGTTCTTCGGCAGAATTATGACGCATAACAAGAAATTATCAAACGTATTTTTAAGTGTTTATATTTTGCATTCACAATGCTATATCAAAATAGCATTGTGAATACCTATTCTTATTATATTATTATTATTGTATAAGAAATAAAAGATGGTGAACAAATCCCGCCTGCTTAAATTTTTTTTACCTCATTTTATTTCTTAATTTAATAAGAGTATATCAAAAGACTGTCAGAGAAAACCCCTACTTTAGTTCAATACATTTCAGGCTTCTTAGTAACAACACTTAGAGGAGTTCTGCTTCCCGATAGACCAGTCTACCCCTATCACCGACAACGGCGCCAAGTAGGACACACGCGCGATGACCACGCTCCACCTCACTACAGAAACATCTTGCAAAATACGCGACAACATCACAGACCGATTTTACGAGACGAAATACCGGTTTTGAAACACAAAAAACCGGTTTTGTCTATCAGCCAGGAACTGTTAATGAATACTACAGGTGTGCCAAGATTCAACAAATCGTATGTGGAACAAACCAGACCAAGAAACAGGAATCATTACCAATGGGTCAGGAAAGAAGACATGAAAAAACAATCGAAACGTGATAGCTCCAATAGCCAGAAAACCCATAAAGGCAATCATGAAAGAAATAGAGGTAATAAAAAATAACATTATTTATTTAGGTTTTTTTAACGAGCAAGCGAGTCACCTGATGGTAAGCAATCAGCGCTGCCCTTGGACAACTGCAACACCAGGGCGCAACAGCTGCTTTCAAGGAGTTGGGAGAAGGACATGGGAGAGGAAATGGGGGTAAGGATGGGCCTCCCGGCTTCGCTCGGCTCGCTTGCCGAACAAAGCATAAAAGTGGTAAAGCTTCTACTCAAACGTCGATTTTCCGGGTTTAAAAATGCTTCTAATTGACAGCAGCGTCGACAGCACAAGAAGCTAAAGAAACTGCGCGTCAACTTGCTTGCTAAGCGTGTAAGTATGGCTATATCCTCTCACGGAACACAGAATACTTGGTAGAGATCTTTGTCCTGCAGTGGGCTAGCGGCTGAAATAATTAAAAGATGAAAAATGTTGATTTTTTTTAGCCTATTTCAGTGTCCCTCTACTGGGCAAAAGCCTCCCCTTTATATTTCCACTCATCCCTATCGCGGGCAATAATTTGCCAGCCACTTGTATATGCATGTTGATATAGTACTAGAAAATTTGTTCACTTTTTATTTTTTTAGATGCTGAAGCCGGTTATGATACGGGTGATGATAATTTGGGGATTGATATAATAAATGACGAAGCTGCCGAAAACAATGAGCTCCTTGAACCAAAGAATGAAACTGCCTTTTCAGATCACTTTTCGGACCTTAACTCACTCCAAGACGAGCAAGTGCAAATAAACGAACCCGAAGACCAAGCCCTAGACACTACACCCCAAGGTCAAGCCTATGATAATCCCACACCTCAAGATCAAAGCCAAGAATACCCATTACTCGAAAGTGATAACCTCGAACCAAACGCACCTCTAGATGTACCCCACAATGTCAACGACCCCCGAGGTCAAGACCAAGGTTACAACGGATACCAAAAACAGGAACAATGGCCTATAACACCCCGTAGCTCAGGTCAAAATCAAGATTATAATCCTCATCAAGGAGGAGGACAAGGTTACACTACACCCCAAGGTCAAGACCAAGGTTACAATGAACTTCAAGGTCAAGCCTATGATAATCCCACACCTCAAGATCAAAGCCAAGAATACCCATTACTTGAAAATGATAACCTCGAACCAAACGCACCTCGAGATGTACCCCACAATTTCAATGACCCCCGAGGTCAAGTCCAAGATTTCAATGGATCCCAAAATCATTTACAATGGTCTATAACACCCCGTAGCTTAAGTCAAAATCAAGATTATAATCATCATCAAGGAGGAGGTCAAGGTTACAACGCACCCCAAGGTCAAGTCCACGGTTCTAACGGATTCCAAAAACAAACACAAAGGCCTATAACACCCCGTAGCTTAAGTCAAAATCAAGATTATAATCCTCTTCAAGGAGGTCAAGGTTACGAACCCCAAGCCCTAAGTCAAAATCTAGATTCCAATGCTTTACAGGAAGAAGGTCTAGAGTACAAACCATCCTCTTACCCTTCGTCCCAAATTCCCAGTCAAGGTCACGCATATCAAGATGTGGAACAAGGTACCAATCCATGGTCCGCAAGACCTGGTCTAGGCAGCGCACCACAAGGATCTGGTTATCCCTCTCCTCTCTCAGATGTGGGGCAAGAATACAAGGCAAATCAAGGCGAAGGCCAAGATAACAATCCTCTTCAAAGTTCAGAGCGCCCTTCAGGTGGTCTAGGAAACGCTCCCGGTATGGGATACCTTCCAGATTTCGGTCAGCAATACTCCATATATCCTAATCAATGTAATCAAGTCGTGAATCAAGGTCAAATTTCGTCATGTCAAAATCAAATTCAAGATCAGTGCAGTTTAACTGGCCAATGTTACCCAAACGATAGTATTGAAGTGAGAAAAAAAATGTTACAACTTATAAGGGACACGAAAATTTCCATAGATAACAAAGTGATGCCAATAACACAGGTACATATGGCGTATAAGATCAATAGACTTTATAAGATTGGATATTTGGTCAGTTCGATCAATAGAACTCAAGACAGCGTGGCTGATTTTTATAAATATGTGGAGCAGAATATAAATTCGTGGGATTTTATGAAGGTCCTGCAAGCATACGAACAAGTAAGTTTTTAATTTAAAATTATACCTACTTTATTGAGAAACTTTTGAAGCAACTGATTTGCAATAGGCTAGTTTCCTGGGTCGTAATAATAACATTACAATTAGTCCGTCAGTTAGATAATCAAAAAATATTGGACACGTATTTTTTCTTTTGTCAATTAAACAAGCTCGTGACGTCAAAGTTTGCTAAAAATTGTAGCAAACTATGACGTCACACGGAACTTCAAAAGGCTATATCTTAATCATTTTTTGTTTAATCGACAAAAGAAAAAATACGTGTCCGATATTTTTTGAATATGTAACTGACGGACTAATTATATTTTTTTTAGGAAACTAGCCTATTGTATTAAATAGCACAACACACTCGCGAATCACAATTCAAGTGTTTTTTTCTAGCAGGCACTGTAGTAGTTATTTGTATAGGGAGAAAGAAGAAAGAAAGAAGAAGAAAGAAAATACACTTTATTGCACCATTATCATAAGAGAAAAGAATAAACAATATGTTAACGACTAAGACAAAAGTAATAATAATAGGTACAAAGGCGGACTTATCGCTATGCAATTTCTTTCAGTCAACCTTTACCTTAGGCCCTAAGGCTTAGGGTAGGATCAATATAGAAGAAATCTAATCATAATTTGAGATATGCTAATAATAATTTTAGAGAGATTATTGATATAGAAAAATCTTTTTCTTTGAAGTTTTTAAAGAAAAATCTTAATTTTAATCTTAAATTTACAATACCAATGTTTTTTTTAAACTATATAAACTAACGATCCGTTGTAGCATTTTGGAAATTTTGATAATTATTGGTATAGTTTCATAAGTGTAACATAGACCAAGGTTTCCTAACCTTGGTATATTAACATCACCTCTTTGATTTAAAAAACAACTTTAAAATAAACAAGGAATAAGTTATTTCAAAAAATTCTATTGTAGAATCTTGAACTTCTAATAATTGTAGGATATAGATCGATAAAATTTTAATTTCAACGCCCTGGCTTCCCCCGTTTTCAAAACATTTTTTGTTGATGCTTCGCTCCTATTGGTCGCAGCGTGATGTTTTATGGCCTAAATCCTTCCTCAATAAATGGACTATGCAACACTTAAAGAATTTTCCAATTTGAACCAATAGTTCCTGAGATTAGCGCGTTCAAACAGACAAACTCTTCAGCTTAATAATATTAGTAAAGATTTTTATGTCTTTCAGGTGAAACTAGCTGATGCCTTCTTGACGGATGTCCTGTATACGCTGAAACAACTAGCTAGCTCCGTAACTGTGATAGACATGTTGAGAGCAGGAAAAACAAGTGTCAACGAACGCAGCTCTGATCATATGGCCAATGACTCGGAGGAATACGACCTACCAAAACAGTTGGAAAATGGCTGGGACTGGGACTGGTTGTATTATGACGATTAACTTTAGTAATTAAAGGTTACGCGAGACATAATTTATGTTATAACAAAAGATTCTTCAACAAATAGGCTGGATCATGTCAGAAACACAGACATAAGAGGCACCTTCACAGTGAGACCTATACCAGATAAACTACAGGAGAGCCGTCTGCGGTGGCACGGACACGTTACGAGACGACCATCCCATGACATGACCAGAAAAGTTGTAGATATCGAAAATAAGCCCCGAGGACGAGGAAGACCCCGAATAGGCTAGTTCCTAAAAAAATATAATTAGTCCGTCAGTTAGATATTCAAAAAATATTGGACACGTATTTTTTCTTTTGTCGATTAAACAAAAAATGATAAAGATATAGCCCTTTGAAGTTCCGTGTGACGTCACAGTTTGCTGCAATTTTTAGCAAACTTTGACGTCACGAGCCCCCACTCCTGAACTTTGACGCGCATTATCTTTATTATTTATTGTTTATTTGGCAAAAGAAAAAATACGTGTCCAATATTTGATTATCAAACTGACGGACTCATTGTTATGTTATTATTACGACCCAGGAAACTAGCCTATTACATGGATGTCCGTAGTAAATAAGAACCTCAAAGAAGCCCAAGTCAACAAAGAGATGACACAGGACCGAGCTTCCTGGAGACGCATGATACGGAGGGCCGACCCCAAATAAAAATGGGAAAGAGCCAGGCAAAGAACAAACGATTCTTCAAACATACCAAAACAACAATGACACCCCGTTACGAGACGTCGACACGGCCAGTTCTGTGCATACAAGTGTGCCACAGCCGCCAGAAGTAGATGACGGAGTAGAACCAGCCACATCTTCGGGGGCGTCTGACCCCCTAATCAACGCATCGGCGCGAGCGCTTCGCGCGGAGAGACGGGCGGCGAACCTCAGTGTTCGAGGGACTGCCGTGTCGCGATATCCTTGACACTCGTCCTGAAGACGGTCATCTGAATTGGCTGAAACTTGTCGGCTATTCCGACTAACGATACGTGAGTGAAATCGTTTGTTATAACATAAATTAACTTTAGTCTTTTTAATGCAGAAGAAAAGTAAGAATTTGTGATTTAAATTAAGTAATAATAATATAAATTTCGTAATAAAAATCTTGATAATACGACTGACGCTTTAGATTCTTGTTGTTGATCATCGGTGCCAATTTAACTGTCTGTGGTCCAGTGGTTAAGGCGTTTGCCTGTAGACCTGGGGGTCGTGGGTTCGATTCCCACGGGAAGCATACTTTGTTTAGTTGTTTCCAGTTTGATTAGGACATTGCGGGCTTGAATCACCTGTCTGATAATAAAGATGATTCCGTGCTTCGGAAGGCACGTTAAGCCGTTGGTCCCGACTGCCATCTGGTAGTCATTAAAGGAACCACGTCAGAGGCCAAGAGGCGGTCCGGAACACTCTGACACCAGGGTGTGCATGGTCGATTGACCGTGACAGCTACTCGAAATGATGATGATGAGTTCGGGACCCGCGCGTATTGCATTCGCCTTGAAAATGGGCTCCTGACTAGACCGAAACTATAGTCGGCAATCCCGACCAAATAGCACGTGAGTGACTCGTTTTTAGAACATAATGTCTGTATCTCACGTTAGTTCCTATAATATATTTCACGAATTATAGTAGGGTCAGTAAATCAAAACAATCGTATTATTATATTATTTTATTGTTATTATAATAAATATAAAATATATTTACAGTTCATCGTGATATAGATTCAATTTTAGGTTGTCTTAAATCAAGCACACCTTAAAATAATAATTATATTATTATATTTCTTATACTATCATTTATCTTATCATACACCATTAATCAAAATACCGGCCATGTGCGAGTCGGGCTCGCGCACGAAGGGTTCCGTACCGTTATCTATAAAAACGGCAAAAAAATCATGTTTTTGTAAAAAAAATATTACTTTAAAATAAAATCAATATTAAAGGGGGGCTTTAATATTGAGTTTATTTTAAATTAATTATTTTTATTAAAGTGAATATATAACGATATATTCTGTGAATATTTCAAGCGTCTACCTGTTGCCGTTATCAATATCGAGCAAAAACAAGCAAAAAAAATCACGTTTGTTGTATCGGAGCCCCCTTAAATATTTATTTTATTCTATTCTTTAGTATTTGTTGTTATAGCGGCAACAAAAGTACATCATTTGTGAACATTCGAACTGTCTAACTATCACGGTTCATAAGATACAGCCTGGTGACAGACGGACAGACAGACGGCCAGCGGAACGATATTAATAGGGTCCCGTTTGTACCCTTTGGTCACGGAACCCTAAAAAGAGTATACCACACCGGACGGTGTTCAAATTGAACAACTTTCATAGTATATCATCGCGTAAAAATTAAACTGTAATTCCATTTCCCGATTGGCTGATAAGGTTTACTACCGCGTTAAAAGTTGTTCAATTTGTGTTTACACATAGTTTTGAATAACTTTCTGAATAAACTTGTATAATTTAATAAAACATAATTGTTTTTACTATAAATATAAACAGAGATCGATTTTGTAATGTAAATAATAATGCAAAATAATAAAATGAATAATTTATAAAGACGAAAAATAAAAATAATTCGTATTTGATTGACTTAAATTATAATTTTATATTTATTTTCACTCAAATATTATAGGTGAACCCAATGAATTAGAAAAACTATGAAAGCGTAACTCTCATACAACTAACGATTCAATATCAGTCCCATTTACGCAAACAAACTTAACTCAACAACGAAAAACTTACGCACTCATAGGTATTTGCGATTGGCCGCGACAAGGTCAAGGGCGGTGTCAACATATCTAATAAACGCTATGGTGTCAACATAGCGGAGGTAGGTAGGCTACAGTTTGCCTCGCTTGCTATGATAAGTTACTCCAATGTCACTTTTCCGTCTTTCCTTGCGTTTCCTGCACCACTTACTACACAAGAAGTAATTTTTTTCTTAATTCGTCAAGATTTCGCCGATGTTTACAAAAAATATGTCGTTAAATGCTGTTATCGACGCGTCCGTCCGTCACGGAGCGCGTGGCAGACTAGTTCGCGAAAAGATATATTTTTTAAGCCCCGCCCGCTTTGATCAACTTAGTGTAGTGTCAGTTTTTGAGCGCAATGCTACTTCCATAGTTTTTCTAATGCAATGGGTGAACCGCTATTACCACAAACACACAAATCACTAGCATTTGATGTTGCAGTATCAAGAAACGTTATTTTGGAAACTACGCCATATTTTTTTGTTTACATACATACATAGTATCACGTCTTTCTCCCTTACGGGGTAGACAGAGCCTAGGTCTATAAAACCTGTAGGCCACGTTTAGCATGTTCGTGGGCATTAGGTGGAAAACGGAATCAAAATTGTGATGGGTTGCTAGCCGCATCGCCTATTGTCATGATTCTTTAGATTTTCGCCCATTCCCTCGATCGGCGTTTACGACGCAAAAGAAGCAGCTAGTACATTCTACGTGATTTCTTTTCCCCCAGACCAGCATGAAAGAGTTTTTTTGTTTACTCAGAAAATGTACCAACTAAATAAGGAGGCACCGAAATCTAAAGAAGTAATGACGTCAAATAGGGGGCGCGGCTTATGCAAAAACTGCGTATAATCCGGCATAATCCTGCATCCCCGTTCTACCTTGATATATATATGGTTACATATAAACCATGTTCACATTTTAACACATACACTCTCCCACACGCAAAATAAATAATAATAAATAAATAAATATATACGGACAAATCACACAGATTAAGCTAGCCCCAAAGTAAGTTCGAGACTTGTGTTATGGGATACTAACTCAACGATACTATATTTTATAACAAATACATATATAGATACACATCCAAGACCCAGGCCAATCTGAAAAAGATCATTTTCCATCTTGACCTGGCCGGGGATCGAACCCGGTCACTCCGTGTCGCAGGCAGGCGTGTTGACCGCTGCGCCACGGAGCTAGTCAATATACATAAGAATACTGGTATTGCAATTGTTGTCACTGAGTTACTACACAGTTAGAACTTCCAAAAATAATTTAAATCATTTAGAGATTTTTAAATTAAATCACTTACAGTTTTATCGCGTTTATTCTTCGATCAAATATAATGGTATATACACGATTCGCGCCCGAAAAGTGGCACCGGCAAAACAGCGCACTAATCGAGTTTCGGAACTGTCTTGTCCACAGTTTCAATAAACCGCGCTAGCACTCACACGTCTCGCGATTACGAAGGTACAGTGAGAAGATGCAAAAACTACGCATCAACAGTAAAAAAAAAGATGGAGTTATACTTTCAGTATGTACCGTTCTTGTCGTTGTTTGTAAGTATGCATGATGTTTTGACTCGGGGACATTATTAAGGCTTCATTTTGTATAGGACTGTATCTACCATTATGTTTGATCGAAGCGTTTATTTTTATTACATTATATTTACACTTAACGTTTCGAAAACTTTAGTTTTCATGATTCACATCTAAATTGATATTTGTTTTTTGTGTTATATGAAATGATAAATAAGACAATAGACAAATAGCAGCTTTGTCTACATGCGAACATAAAAATTTAAAAGTTTTCAAAATGTTAGGTGTAAAAAAATATGTCATATCACTCTAATCCTTATAAATATCTTAGGAACTATTTGAACCGATTTCGACTGGGCTCTCGAACTCTAAAACTAGTATTTCGAGCTACAAAAATAATATGTACTTACATTATACATTATTATGAGTTTATGACCGTTAGAAGGCGAAGCTTATAAATATATTTATTAATAGCTGAAAATTGTGGTAAATATGCGTCGCGCATAATTTTCTTGAAATGTCCTTTCGCAAAATGACCATTTTTCGTCACGACTTTTCTCAAAAAGTCCTTTTCTCGTTATGTGTATTCTCAAAATGTCGAGTTGGTAAGACTATAAAAACGGGTTATGCGTTTTAAACTTATATTATGAGATTGTGCTGATTGAGAAACTGAGATTATCCTGCGATTGTCACATGAAATGGTATTGTTACGTAGTGAATATTCAAGAAAAGGCGATTCAGATAGGACATTCCGATAATTGAGGGTAAATAAGAAAGGATATTTTGAGAAAAAGATGTTATAGCTTGAGACGAAATAAAATAAGGGGAGAGGAACCAATAACCCTCCGTCCGTATTTGAGTGTCTCATTATGGGTAATAATATTCAGATCATAGTATGTGGCCTTTTCCTTTCAATGAAGTATAAAAAACTAGATACGCAGTCACATACAAAAATTATACTTAAGCAGATATTGTTATGTTACAAACCTACATCGATTCAAAACCAACCTTGCTTGTATGGCATAAAGTTGAATTACGAAAACTGATCGTCGTCAGCTTTCGAAATTCAAAATTCAAATTTTACCTTTTCTACGCCAGCTCTTGTTTATGTTACTTCACCCCCGACGCCAGGCTAGTACAAATTGTAAGAATTTTAGTTTTCAATGGCGTCTCAGTCACGCGACCGTTTTGCAACTAAAGTGGTCAATGGCGCTCAATAGGTTAAATAGAAAATATGCACCTAAATGTTGTAGGAACTTAAATGGTTAGGACTATTTTTTAAAGCGGATTGTGTATCTAGTTTTTTATACTTGATCTAAGCCTTTTCCCTAAAAACGTTGTTCTGTTCTGTTCTGTGCCGGCCCAGCCAGCGGTTAACCTGCAAGAGTGTAGGATGGGATCCACCACGGAGTGTGCGTAACTTAGCTCAAGCACACGAGACTACGATGGTGTAGTCGCGGTTATTTTAGCAGCTACCAGTCTCCACGTTAGATCACGAATTACTCAAGAAACCAGTTGGGCGCGTAAATAGGTCTGGGAGTGTAGGGCGATGCAGACAGGATGGGTAGCTTTTTAATTAAAAACGTTGTTCATTACATATCACCGGGCTTGCTGGGTAACCTAAAACTTCAGAGGGATCTTTAGTAAAATTATCTCCCCGTATTTGAGAGAATCGATTGACGAGGTTTCTTAGTCTGGGGTCGGAGAACACGCTATCAGCTAACACTAAATCTTGAGATTATAATACATGGGTTTGTCTTCGATGATATTGTTCATGTCACCGAGTTTGGGGTCGCAAATCGGCCATAGTGTCGCCATCTCCATTTCCCCGCTTGTAGGCACGGCTTGAGGCGGCATTGGGCCCTGTGGGAAAAAGGTACGATGCATATTAGGTCGCAAAAAAGATTTTTTGTATTTTTGTAATAAAATATTTTCGGTTATGCTGTTTATATCTGACTGATGATGATACCATTAGATAAGTAACATTTTAAAAAAGAATATTAAATGTTAAAAAATATTTATTCTTCTTTCAATTATCCAAGTCAAAAGTCAAAGATTTTTATTCAAAATTGAATACATGTATTTCTTTTTGAACGTCATATTTTTATTTCTTATATTTTTTTTAATATATGCAAAATTGAAATACTAAAAACGTTTTGGAACGACCACTGGTGAGAAGAATACGCCGAAAGAAACTCAATCCAGAATTGGTCCCTACGTGCCTAAAGGGCTCTGATTACATTGTCTACAGACACAATTTTTCATACAATTAATTAATTTGTTTACATTAAATAAAGTTATATACATTTTCACGCATATTTATCAATTTTATAATCATGTTTCTGTTAGTGGCCAACTCTGTTAGTCGGTATCGGCGACAAGTTTCAGCCAATTCAGAATTTCAGATGGCCATCTTCAGGAACGAATGTCAAGGACGTCGCGACACGGCCGTCCCTCGAGATTCGCCGCCCGCAATTTTGTGCAGACCGCTCGCGCCTCTACGTTACCGTTTGTTATAATAGTAATATTTCGCGTAACTATTATTTTAGGTCTTATGTTTAACAGACACACAGTCTTATTTTTAACCGACTTTAAAAAAAGGGAAGGTTCTCAATTCGGTTGTATGTAATTTTTATGTTTTTTATTCATCATAATTATCAGGTCTTTTTAGTCTCCACTGCAGGAGCATGACACTCTGTACCACCGGAGCCATGTTTTTTACTCATCACTCCGTAATTTGTGAACCGATTTGAAAAATCTTTTGTATTTGAAAGGATATGCTTTCAGATTGGTCTCATTCTAATTTTATCAATATCGATTCAGTGTTTTGATTGAAATCTGTTTTTATATATGAAAGATCATTAAGAATATTTTCCATTGACAACGTCGCGCCGCAGCGCATAACATTACAATAAAGGCAATTGGTCTGAATATCTAGTAGAATTTCATATTTGACTGGCGTGGCGGTACCCGGAGACGTCCGCATTGAGCCGCCTCTGTTTCGTTTATTTCAATCAAATATGGAACTTATCGTACTGTTCAGAAATACCAATTTCCTCTGTTGCTCTGTTAATGAACTCCGGTTCGACTTCATCAATGTATATCGTACAATAGTTGACTCATAATCAATAGATACTTACTGATCGTCCGTTTGTCAGTCTCTTCCCGTGGGACCTCTTCGGCCAGGTTTTCATAAGATGCTCGTTATTGATATGCGCTCGCATCTCACTTGCGTGTTTGCCGCATATCTCAAAAGACATGTTGCAAGCCCGGCCAGGTCATGTACACCAGGCAAAAATCAGTAAAGTATCAGATATCTTATAATACCACAAATTAACTTGAATTTATATTTGTTAAGTACTTTTACTTTTAAATCGGGCTTAATATTGCCCAACGGCGACACTGTCATGGCGCCTATCTATTCAGTATATTCAAAATATTGTTTTACATATTTTAAATTATTCGTTTAAATTGTTATAAAATATTATTATCCGAATGTAAATAATTTTGAACACGTGGGTAATAATAAAACATATCACACTCCCACGTACAGAAATATTTACCAGAATTTACCGTCTATGTCAATTAAATCGGAATACAAAATAGTGAAATGATCGAGGCATGTCAACGTCAAACTAGTTGAATAGACTTGTCGATTTGCTGTCATCTCTGGATGGTTTCATGTCTCAATTCGGAAATTTCAAAGAGCATCAGCCATTTTGGTGAAACTCTTTTAACCTCAATTGTGGCATTTAGGATCCAAATGTAATTTGAATACTACGAATTCTGTAATTTATCATTAAATCATTGATTACTGTATGAAGCAACTAACACTAATTTTAGGCTGGTTTACATGATCTAGCCGGCACCCCATAAATTCTTGCAACAAGTCCTTTGAAAGCTTTTAAAGGCAGCGGTTTAACAATCCTACTCTTAGTTAAAATGAATAGTATACAGGGTGGAGACGACATGTACGTAATACATCAATCACAGGCTACACTAGATCACTACAATTAGAGTAAAATTTTACTTAAATAAACTTTCTGTTAAAAAACTTACAACTTGTTATTAAAGATTAAAAAATAATAATTAAAGTACATTGACCTCCACTCCCGCATGCCACGCCTACAAAGGTGGCTGCGGTCTTTGAACTTTGAAGTAATGCCATATTTCCTACATAATCAAAAAGCTTCAAAACAGCTGAAAGTTTAAAATTGAATTTTCAAAAACTACTGGATGGATTACAATACTGTTTTTGCATACATAACAAATTATCACAAGAATTATTATAACACATATGTCTTTGCCACGTTGCATAAAACTCACCGGTCTCCCATCATTCCGTCTCTTTCCACGAGACCTCTTCGGCCAGGGCTTCTTGAGATGCACGTAAGTTATATGCGCTCGCTTCTCACTCGCGTGCTTGAACCCTTTACCGCACATTTCACATTTGAACGGTTTTAAGCCGGTGTGGATCTGAAAAATATAAATATATAGGGACACTGGCTTTCGCCCGCGGCTCCGCCCACATCAATGTCCATCTCTCGAGAACCGTACATTTACCTGAGATAAAATTTTACTTTGTAAATGAAGTTAAATGAAGATAATTTTAAATTTACAAGTTAAAATTTTTTATCCGTACCCCAGATAAAATATATGCAAAATTTCATGATAATCGTTTCAGTAGTAAAGGCGTAAAAGCGTAACAAACAAACTCACATTCACATATATAATATTAGTTAGGATCTCACACACATTGAGCTAGCCCTACAGTAAGTCGTGAACTTGTGTCGTGGGATTATTATCCCGATACTATATTTTATAATAGATTTTTATATAGATAAACATCCAGGACGCAGGTCAATCTGAAAAAGGTTGTTTTCCATCATGACCTGACCGGGGATCGAACCTGGGAATCTTCGTGTCGCAGGCTGGCATCTTAGCCACTGCGCCACGGGGTTCGCCATATCATTTTATACAATTTTGGAACCAATATACACTTTATCATCATCATTAGCCGTAAGAAGTCCACTGGATAAAGGCCTCTTCTAAGGATTCTTCGTTCCATGGGAGGATATTGTCATACTCACCACGCTTGGCAGGCGGGTTGGCGAGCGCAGTTTCTTTGGCTTCTTGGCCTTCCAACGCTGCTGCCCATCGGAAACATTTTAAGCTGGAGGATAGGAATTGTTGGAACTGGGAAGGGATTGGGATACTGCTCACTCGGACGAATGGGGGTAAAGCAAGTAGCAGCTCGGGAGGCCGGATGCGTAGCCGATGCCATCACCTGCAAGTCCTGCAACCGGGCCAAGCAGTCGAGGATGATACCCCTGACCTTTGTCAGTTCAGTGTCTGACAGCGTAATTTATTTTTTATTTATAGTTTCACAAAACTGACGAAACACAGTGACATACACTGTATAACAAGATTTAAACACTAAACATACGAAAGTGTAAAGTCTTCGTAAGTTTTAGTTATTAATATTGAATCTTGTATTTTTTTTTATATTACATATTATTTTTTATTATATCCTTACTAATATTATAAATGCGAAAGTGAGTTTGTTTGTTACGCTTTCACGCCGTAACTACTGAACCGATCATCATGAAATTTTGCATACAAGTTCTCTGGAGTGCGGAGAAGGACATAGGCTAACTTTTATCCCGGGAAAAAGTACTATTCCAGAGGGATCGACATTGACGCGGGCGGAGCCGCGGGCGAAAGCTAGTCTTATATATTTCTTTTTAGTATTAGTGATTGTAATAGTAAAAGAAATACAAATTGTTGTAAATGCTGTGTGCACCAGTAATTGGTATATAAGAACTACTTTTACTTAATGTTTTAACGCAATTTATTGTATATATACTGTTGGTGTCATCATCATCAGCTCTTTTTAGTCTCCACTGCAGGAGCATGACCCTCTCTGTACTAGCGGAGCCATAATTGGCCAGGGCCTACACTCTCCTCGTTGGCCAGACGGGTTGGAGAGGTCTCATTGATGTTTATGAGCTTCATTTAGCTTGTATTTCCTAAGTCGCCTCTTACTACATCCATGGGAAGATTAGGAGTGGTCCTATTCTACTCTGTCGGAAACCACACGGGTGTTGGTGTGCCTTTTCCTAATAAATAAATAAATAAATCTTCCACTCACAAACATGTGTCTCTGTCTGTTGCTGTGCGTGGAGAACTGTTTCCCGCACAGCTGGCAGCCGTATGTGTGTTTGTCTGTGCTGTGCACGCGTCTGTGCGCCACGAGCCGTTGCTTCATCCGGAACGCTTTCCCGCAAACGTCACACTTGAACGGGCGCTCGCCAGTGTGTGTCCATGTGTGGTCCTTTAGGAGCGCGTAACTCTATAATAATAAAAAAACCAAGATTAATATTTTAGGACATGTTTGATACATGTTTTTAACCGTGTGTTAGTCACGACTAATTGTTTTTTGCTAGTAGTATGAATGGGTTGGCTCGTCCGGGGAAGTACTACACTCTGACCGAAAATCGACGTTTGAGTAGAAGCTTTACCGCTTCTATACTTCGTTCGGTGAGTGAGAGAGCCGGAGGTTCATCCTTCTCTCATTTCATCCCACAACTCCTTGAAAGGCCGGCAACGCTTCTGTCACGCCCTGGTGTTGCGGTTGTCCATGGCTAGCGGTAATCACTTACTAGCCGGTGTTTTGTGTATACATATATTCAGTAGGTCTGTGAATAGGACGTCAACTATTTATACAACAAATAAATATTTTTAAGTTTGAAGTTTGAAGTTTTTTTACTAATTATTGTAGTAGGCAATTGATTATACCCCTCAGTGATAAGGGTCGATTCCTTATTTTTTAATTTTATATACGAGTTCGTATATAAAATTAAAAAAAAATGCCTTTGCCTGGTTTCCTAGTAATTACATATACTTGGAAGAAATCAGTTGAGGTAGTTAACATTGCTTTTACGCTGGTCTGTAAGAAAGAATAAACGTGAAATGTATCAGCCACTTTTAATTCTAAGCAAATCGTTAAAGACGAACGACGTAATAGGCGAAAATCTGAAGAACAGAGACTTAGAACAATAGACATTGCGGCGTTGGTAAGTCACATTCTATGAGTGTCTATTGGTAAAAATATAATAATAATAATTAAACAAATTTTGCAAACTTGACATTCCGGGAAAATTTTCTTTTGCGAAATTGACATTATAGGAAAATGTCCTCTTGCCAAAAAGACAATCTGCGAAAGTAACATATTGAAATGTCTATTTTGTTGCGTTGACTTTCTGCTCCACAACCAATTACATGAATAGTACGACTTGTGAACATTCTTTGGAAGATCCCGCCGCAGACTTGACATGATTACTAGTTCTATTTCAATTGTAAATAATACATGAAATTTTGATCGTTTTGGACCCTTAAAGGGGTGACTTAGACCATCAAAATGAATAAATTTTCCTATGAGAACAATATCGGGAACTCAAAAAAAATTCGACATTCCCATACAAACCAAAAAAATTGTATGGAAATGACGAAATTTTTTTTGAGAGTAACACTAAACATTTTTTTTTAACTGAACAAATTGTATGCCTTTTGGCGGGATATAGCGGATCCCATATTTTGTTAACATTTTTTGATAAACCTATCTTCACATCATCATCATCATCACTTTTTAGTTTCCACTACAGGAGCACGACCCTCTCTGTACTACTAGAGCCATACTTGGCCAGAGCAGCCAGAGGACTTGACCTACACTCTCCGCGCTGGCCAGACGGGTTGGAATATTGGCCTATCTTCACAAAATAAATTTAATTGAAATTGAACATCCTCTAAACCCCTGAAAACCACACATAAAAAAAAAAATCCTGGCGAATGCACGGGACTACATGCTGGGGTAATTGGTGCGGTTCTTGTTCTGGCCTTTGGGAATTCTCCAACATGGTTGCCTGTTCTATAAGAAATCATCTCAGACACTATGTGCCCCGCCCACTGCCACTTCAATTTGCTTTATTACCTGGAATATCTTGCTTCACATTTTCGGATAATTTCACGCAATGTGTGCCCCGCCCATAAAACTTCAATTACCTGGTATATCTTGCCACACGCCTGGTCATCAGTGCTACGCTCTATGAGCAAGAAAGGCATTGGGAGGCATTCCTCTTTGGCATTCTTTTCGTATCGACGGACGAAGAGATTAAATTTTATTTCCAGTATTGGTCAACTCTGACATTGGGATCACATGGTTGCCTATGCTTTAATACATCATACCAATGTTATGTGCCCCGCCCACTGCCACTTAAATCTGATATATTAACTGGAATATGTTGCCGCACGCTTGGCCACCAATTCTACTTGCTTTGTGTCCCGCCCAATGCCACTTCAATGAAGCAGAATTACCTGGAACATCCTGCCGCACACCTCGCACATGCACGGTGATTTCATACTGGGGTAGTTGGTTCGGTTCTTGTCAGGGTGCATTCGTCGGAAGTGACCATGATAGGCGCGAGAATCTTCCAATTGGAGACCACACTGTGAGTTAATAATTAAATATAAATATTATTTTTAAAATATAAATAAATCTATATATTTTAATACATAAATATATATTTAAAAAACAGTTAAAGGTTGATGGAAAGGTCTTATTATGACCTAAAAGAGTTTTTTTGACAACTGCTATCTTTTTTATTTTTTGATAATTATTCAGTTATCAAAAAATTTTTATGTATTTTTTTTTCTGTATTTGCATGCCATTTAATATGGCTAAAAATGTGTTCTTGTATACTGCATTTAACACCTCAATGTACTATGTTTTATGTGAATAAATAAATAAATATGAATAAATATGAATAGACACGGGGAGTGAGACAGGCTAGGGGGAGTATTACCTGTTCGCACGGTATGGGCCCCTCAGCTTTCCGCAGTTGACTGGGATACGCGCGTCTATCACTGTCTTCATCATCAGCCATCTCTTTCTCGCGTTTCTCTCTGTCTTTAATTTCTCTTGGCTTGCGACCTACACAGAAAACGTTTGTCATCATTATCATCATCATCATCATCATGTCTTTTTAGTCTCCACTGCAGGAGCATGACCCTCCCTGTACTACCGAAGCCATACTTGGCCAGAGCAGACAGAGGATTTGGCCTACACTCTCCTCGCTGGCCAGACGGTTGGAGAGGTCTCATTGATATTTATGAGCTTTGTTTAGTACTTGTATTTCCTAAGTCGCCTCTTACGACATCCATGGGAAGAACATAGCTATAAAAAGTTGGGTAACATAGCTATTATCTAGGGACTCCTCAGGGTGTTGTTTTAGGCCCTATATGTATTATAATTTGTATTTGCTTGATCACTTAGTTGTTTGCCAATGAGGGATCACTATTCGACCAGTAAAACTATTACTACTACGGCGGGTATACGATTATTTTTTTGTTGATAACTACTCGATTTTAATTTCTTAGTTTTTTACTCAAAATAGGTTTTATTTTCTTAGTTATTTATTTTTTGCTGTATTTAATGATTGTCATATTGTTAAGCTGTGCATAAGAATATAACTAGGATGTTAACCACAGTGCATAAAAATAAAAAATAAATTATTTCGTTAAGTATTATAATGGTTACAAAATAGTATTTGAAGCCTACTTTTAAGTATCAAAATACTTGTGCCAGTAGGCTCCGCTCCTCCATAGCGCTAAATATTAATACCTACCAGATAAACAAACTTATTAAAAACTATTTAAGACCAGTTACAAATTTCAGTGTGTCTGTGTGTAAGCCATAATGTAGGGAGTTTTCCTCAGGGTGGTATTTTAGGCCCTATAAGTAATATACTCTGTATTTCAGAGTATCTTACCTTTTTTCGGCTTGTTCGATTCCCTGTCTTCTTTGTCGTTAGTGTTATGTCTTGCTGAAACGCTTATATGTCTTCTGTGCGCCTCGGCTGATACAATACGGATATTGTATAGCCACAATGTAGGGAGTTCCTCAGGGTGGTATTTTAGGCCCTATAAGTAATATACTCTGTATTTCTGAGTATCTTACCTTTTTTCGGCTTGTTCGATTCCCTGCCTTCTTTGTCGTTAGTGTTATGTCTTGCTGAAACGCTTATATGTCTTCTGTGAGCCTCGGCTGATACAAAACGGATATTGTATAGCCACAATGTAGGGAGTTCCTCAGGGTGGTATTTTAGGCCCTATAAGTATTATACTCTGTATTTCTGTGGGTATCTTACCTTTTTTCGGCTTGTTCGATTCCCTGCCTTCTTTGTCGTTAGTGTTATGTCTTGCTGAAACGCTTATATGTCTTCTGTGAGCTTCGGCTGATACAATACGGATATTGCATAGCCATAATGTAGGGAGTTCCTCAGGGGGGTATTTTAGGCCCTATAAGTATATACTTTTTATTTCTGTGGGTATCTTACCTTTTTTCGGCTTGTTCGATTCCCTGCCTTCTTTGTCGTTGGTGTTATGTCTTGCTGAAACGCTTATATGTCTTTTGTGAGCCTCGGCTGATACAATACGGATATTGCATAGCCATAATGTAGGGAGTTCCTCAGGGTGGTATTTTAGGCCCTATAAGTATTATACTCTGTATTTCTGTGGGTATCTTACCTTTTTTCGGCTTGTGCGATTCCCTGCCTTCTTTGTCGTTAGTGTTATGTCTTGCTGAAACGCTTATATGTCTTCTGTGAGCCTCGGCTGATACAATACGGATATTGTATAGCCACAATGTAGGGAGTTCCTCAGGGTGGTATTTTAGGCCCTATAAGTATTATACTCTGTATTTCTGTGGGTATCTTACCTTTTTTCGGCTTGTTTGATTCCCTGCCTTCTTTGTCGTTAGTGTTAAGTCTAGCTGAAACGCTTATATGTCACCTGTAAGCTTCGGCTAATACAATACGGATATTGTATAGCCACAATGTAGGGAGTTCCTCAGGGTGGTATTTTAGGCCCTATAAGTATTATACTCTGTATTTCTGTGGGTATCTTACCTTTTTTCGGCTTGTTCGATTCCCTGCCTTCTTTGTCGTTAGTGTTATGTCTTGCTGAAACGCTTATATGTCTTCTGTGAGCCTCGGCTGACACGAAACGGACGTTACATAGCTCGCAGAAAGGCCCGTCGTCTGGTATCTGCCGAAAAAGATTGATATGAGTACAATATGTGAAGAAAAACCTTGTCCGATCTTTGAGGGGTTATTCAGCCCGCCGCGCGAAATGAACAACTTTTTCTATGGGATCAAGCTCAAAAAAACGGACATTCACAAACAAAAATGTTCGGCCGTCAAAAAATTTTGAGTACTATATTATCTATAACAAGTTTAAAAATATTTTTATTATATGATGTAACTAAAAATGTATGCTTTTCACAATTTTTCCTTTATCTGTGCTATAAGACGTTGCTTCGTGCTAAATTTCAAGATTCTGAGTTCACGGGAAGTACCCTGTAGGTTTTGATTCCCTTGCGAATGTCGAAAATTTGCTGCTGAAACGGCTGTATCTTCTGATTGCATTGGCTTAGAAGTTTGATTTGTTCACAGCTCTAAAGGACAGTATACCGGAGAATCTGATATGAATTTCAGATAAATACCTCTACGGGTTCCCGAGAAAAAGGTCTTGACAGACAGACGGACAACAAAGTAATCCTATAAGGAATCCACATTCGCCCTGAGGAAGACCTCCGGATGAGGTTGAAACATGTCGGCCTGTAGCTGACTTCGTACGTGAGTAACCCGTAATTCACATATAAATAATCCTATAAGGGTTCCGTTTTTGCCTTTAGAGGAACGGAACCCTAAAAATTTGAAAAGAATCACCTGAACGTCGTCCATTCTGTGCTTCAGCTTCTTGTGTAACTGAATGCCTTTCTCGCTGACAAATGAATAGCCGCACAGTTGACACACGAAATCAGACGGATGCTTGATCCTGATGTGACCCATGTATGTCGTGAATTTACTGAAATACAAAACATATTGACGTCATCATCATCATATCTTGTAGGTGACACGGTCAATCGACCATGCACTCCCTGGTGTCAGAGTTCTTCGGAACCGCCTATCGGCCTCTGATGTGGTTCCTTTAACGACTACCAGATGGCAGGCGGGACCAACTCAACGTGCCTTCCGAAGCACGGAATCATCTTTATAATCAGACAATCAGGTGATTCAAGCCGGCTTATCCTATCCAAACTGGAAACAACTAAACAAAGTATGCTTCCCGTGGGAATCGAACCCACAACCCCCGGGTCTATAGGCAAACGCCTTACCCACTCAACCACGGAGGGAGTTTGAAAACGTCTTATACGCCGGCGGCACTCGAAAAATGACACGTTCCGTGTGCAAGCGAGGGTGCGGAACAAGAGATAGGGCACGATCGAATCGACGACGGCTTGTAAGTGATGCATCTATCTCTGTTCCAGTTATCGCGTAAAATTATCGTCCGAAAACCGACTTTACAGACAACCTATTTTTTAATTATACGTTGGTAAAATTGAGGGATATTATAGGATTTTAAATCACTCGTTTAAAATAGGGGAGGGGGGGACGACATATGGCCCAATGGAGGCTACTCGACAGCAGAGGGGTGCGATCGCCATAAAATTATATCAATAAATATATAATTCAACGTTATTATACTAATACAAACTCATCTTGACACTTGTACTGGGGTGTGTGTGGTGTCGTACTAGCACTACTACAGCTGAACCTATGCATGCGTTGAATATAACTTTACCATAGAATTTAATGTTAAACCCGATCTATAAACTTTTCAGCAGTAATTTAGTCATATTTTACTAATGCTTTCGAGGCTGTAGCTTATCTGTTATTTGGTAGCTCAAAGAGGGGCACTATAAATGTATACCTGAGAATAGTGTACCACAGGGTTCTGTTCTAGGACCTATACAAGTTATGACTACGCAAAAACGGTCATATGAATACTTACACAAATTCATCTTGACAATGTGGGCACTTATATTTGGTTCCCTTATGCCACCTCTCGTGTAGTCTTGCTGTCTGTCTGTGTGTTGTCTCGTACGGACACTGGTTACAGCTGAATCTTTGCGTGTGGTGCGCTGTTATGTGTTTGCGTAACGCGTGTGGATGCTTGAAGTGGGTTTTACAGATGTCGCATTGGTATTCCCCGCATTCCTGTTGACAATTTATTGAACAATCAGGTGAAATAAATTTAGCGAATAAAAAATCATCATCATCAGAGCTATCAACTGCGCGGCGCTGAGCAAGAGATGAAGAAAGAACAATACTCTGTACTTTTTCTACCTATTTAATCCGAAATGAAATAAAAAGGTAAAAATGAAGCAGACAAAAACTTATGTAAAACTAGTGACCTGCCCCGGCCGGTTAAGCCATGTCAGGTGCCTTAAGGCAGCATGAAAAGTCTGACACTATCCAATGTTGGCCACTTACACACACAAAAAACATTTATCTTTACAAATCAATTTGCCAAATTCTAGATTAACATGTACCTACTTAAAACGAAAATGAAGAAGATACCTAGGTTTAAGTATGACAAAGGAAGGCCCCAGCTTGTGTTAGCCCAGAACAGGGTCCGAGCATAACGCTATTTTTCAGGCACCCGGGAATGCATGCATTTAGAATGCAAAAAATGGAATATTTCAAAATGTTCGGCTGCGCTAGCCTACGTTAGGAAGGTCTAGAACCACAGACCAAAGACCTGTGAAAATGACGAGTATTAGCCCGCGCCAGTAATCAATCACGGAGCCCTCGCGTATAATTTGCAAGATGGCCGTCAGACTCAAAAAACGTGAATAAGTCGTTATTAAACCATAAAATTTGTTCAATATTCAACAAACGTTGCACTCACCACAGAATGTCTGTTCATATGCGAATTATAAGCGTCTTCATCCAAAAATCCTTTGAAACATTCTGTACACTTAAAAACGGAATTTTTATAGTTCGCACTATCTTGTCTCTTCAATATCTCCGCTACCTGTTCCTCAAACGTCAAATCAGTAATTGTAAATAATGTTTCATTCAAATCATCATTTAAGAACGGCTTTCTTCTCCTATCAATCTTTGGTTGGTCATCTTTTTCTTTTACTTTTTTCCTGACCTTTTTGACTTCTTTCTTTTGTTTTTTAACTTTCTCTTTCTTTTTCCTTTTCTTTAACGGTAAACTGTCGTCTGAAGAATAATCTCTGTCTTGAACATAATCATTATCATCGATGTTATCGTTATCAAAATCATTTTTATCGTTAACTATTTCATTGTTTTCCTCAATTTTATCATTGTTCGTATCAAATTCAATTTTTTCTTCGGTGAAATCTATTTTTTCATCAGCTTCGTTTAGAAATAAGTCGTCTTTCTCTTCTTTTATGTCCATATCCATTTCTATTGGCCTATGAATAGCATTTTCGTCGAATTCTATACATAGGTTCTGATGATCTGGTTCGAAATATGTCGTAGTTAGGTTCGAGATTAGTTCATTATTTTCTCGATTGATGTCTTTTATGTTTTGTATTGTGAGCTGAAATAAAAACAAGCAGGTAAAATTTTATATCAAGAGAAACGTAGTCTCATCTTTTAGGCAATCAAATCATTTATTTCACATAAGTGTATACACTTAGCTGTTTCCAGCATGCAAAATTATATAAAACTACATTATATAGTAAAGACTATATAAAAATTTATGAAAAGATTACAAAATATTGTAAATGAAAGAATACGTTTCAAGTATGTACGATCGTCTGCAAAAGTCCATATAGAATTTGCGTAAAAAGTCGCATGTAGCTACGGATAATATTTAAAAATAACAGCAATTTCAACCTTATACATGTAGCATAAGGTTCATGATAATCTTAAATACAATATAGTCTAGTCAGTGTAAACGATTTTCACCTTAAGGCTATGTATGTATGAAGTTTTGCCCGTCTATATCGTAAGTGTAGTACTGAGTAATGGTCTAGAGAGTGACAGAACGACATTTGAGAACGATTTTAGGTAAAAAATAAATAAATATATACGGACAAATCACACAGATTGAGCTAGCCCCAAAGTATGTTCGAGACTTGTGTTATGGGATACTAACTCAACGATACTATATTTTATAACAAATACAAACATAGATACACATCCAAGACCCAGGCCAATCTGAAAAAGATCATTTTCCATCTTGACCTGGCCGGGGATCGAACCCGGGCACTCACGTGTCGCAGGCTGGCGTGTTAACCGCTGCGCCACGAAGCTAGCCAAAGATTATTATGATAGTTATGATGCTTTTATTATATTTTTTTACTATTTGGGCGTTACTTACGCAATTATGTTGTTTGATGATTTCCATCATGACTGAGTGTGCTCTCAGGCTTTTCTTTCGAAAGTTGCTGCAGTTTAAAAGTCGCTGCGCGCATTCCACGCACAGAGTCTCTGGTAACCGGTCCTTGGTGTTGAACTAAAATATCAAAAATTCAAATACGTTATTTTTATGAAAATAATTGTTATTCTGGAAACCCGAAAGTTCTAGAATCTAGAACTTTCCAATTTGACATTAAATTCAATTCGAATTATGACATGACAATGTAATCTCAGTCCACATATAAATATATGTAGTTTTAAGTAATATACTTTAAATTGTAAGTAGATCTTTGGAAAAATTCGCTGCAGTTTGTTGCCGCTTCTTCTGCACTCCGCTTTGGAAGCTTTGGAAGCGGCTCTAAACTTAGCTATAAGTAAATTAACGTCACCAATATTTTGTTGTAAAATTAATGTTAACTTTCACCAAATGATATGTGAAGTATCTTATTATGATATATATTATAAATGATATTTGACTTGACTTGACATCACATATTTTCAATTTTAATGATATACTTTTGCCCGCGTTAATGTCAACCCCTCGGGAGTAGGATTTCTCGCAATGAACGGTACCCTATGTCCTTCGACGACATTTCATCTTGTTTTAATGGTTGAAGCGTGAAGGGTGACAGACAGACAGAGTTACTTCCGGATTTATAATATTAGTATGGATTATAAATAAATAAATATATAGGGGGACATAACCACACAAATCACAAATTGAGCTAGCCCCACAGTAAGTTGAACTAGTGTCGTAGGATACTAACTCAACGATACTATTTTATAATAGATACTTATATAGATAAACATCCAAGATCAAGATCGAACTCGAGCACTCGCGTGTCGCAGGCTGGCGTGTTAACTACTGCGCCACGGAGCTCGCCAATGGATTGTTATAAACACAAGTTATTATTGTTACAAACTTACTTTTAAGCCTGTGAGATGTTCATAGGCTTGCTCCAATTTGTACTTCCTCATAGGAAACAACTTGTTGTCCATCGTTAGACATATTCTGCACACCTGAAATGACACATACGATTTATTCTCTGCGGGTAAAGTAGCACAATATGTGCTAAAAACTAAAAACAATATTTTTTTATTTTATTTTATTTATTTATTTGTCCCAGCAACAATATAAAAGTTTACATAAAATAGACAATTATGGACCATATGAATATATATCGTAACCTAAAAATATATAACAATATAAAAACATCTTAAAACTATTGGTCACTTGAGTCTGCGACTGCTGCGCGTCATGTTGTAATAAGTTAACAAATTCTTGTTATTGATGCATGTGACACAATCAGACCTATGTAGTTCTTGTCATAAGGAGGAAGACTTGTTACACGTCTTGTTGGAATGTGGTCAGTACACAGCCCTGTGAGACAGATTCTAGGCAGGGGTTCCTATAGAGAAAGGATTGCTGAACGTAGCGTTAAGTAGTCCATTATCACATTCAGCACAATCAGTATATCTCTTATGCTATACCTCTAATATATAATTTATCTTTGATTCATTATAAAGCTGTGGCGTATCATTAACCCGCTCCGCCACCATTAATCCGCTCCGCTTATTATCGCGGTACCACACGGCAACAGGATCACGCGATGCCTGCGTGAGCGCCGCGCCCATGTCACCGCGCCTCGGCTGCAACGATCGCCCGGCGCCAGTCGACGCAAACCTCTCGTACGCACTGCCCGTATCGCGCGCTCTCAATCGCTTTCGCTAGCTACCTTACGCGTCTTTGTGATCGGCTACTCTCGTGTGCTAATTTCTATTATAAAAACATTTTCTTGTTATTGTGTTCTTCTACTGTGCTGTCTGTTTACTAAACTGTTCAAATAAACTGTCTAAAGTGAATCACTATCCTTCATTTGCTTTCGTGTTCACCTTCATTCTTCGCCACCTCTTCGCTATTCTTCATCTTCATCTCACATCTACACTGCTGCTTCTCACCTGCACCTACTGCTACGCTTGCTTCGCTGCACGTCGGCTTCTACAACGCTGATAGGAGGACAAGTACCAACCGGTAACGTACCTACCTATACTGGTGACCCATCGACGAAGACAAGACAAAGTGAAATTCGCTGTGGATTTGAACATCGCAGATTAGGAGTATTGCTTTGAATACGGACATCGCGGACAAAGAAAATATTCGTGGAATTCAAACGTCGTAAGTTAGGTGGTGGAACAAACTATAAGCGGTGAGCGATTTTATTTTTTTGTCATAAGTAACGATGAGCCGGGATGAATTTAAGGATGTCAACCCTACGGATGTAGGTGTTGAAGTACTGCGTGTTGGCGTTAAAATGCCACCTTTTTGGCCCGAGGAACCCGCCCTATGGTTCGCTCAGGTGGAGAGCCAGTTCGTGTTGTCTCGAATAACTACTGATGACACGAAGTTTTGTTATTTAGTTTCGCAATTAGAGCATCAGTATGCTAGTGAAGTTAAAGACATTATTACATACCCACCTACTACCAATAAATATGAAAAATTAAAGACGGAGCTCATCAAACGTCTGTCAGCCTCGGAAGAAAAGCGCGTGAAACAACTACTTATGCACGAGGAGCTTGGCGACAGGAAGCCTTCGCAATTCCTTCGCCATCTTGAAGGACTAGCTGGCCCATCTGTGCCGCGAGATTTTTTGGCTACGCTATGGTCAAGCCGATTGCCGCAGTCTATTCAAACCATCATTGCTTCGCAGATTGACTTACCGTTGGAAAAATTGGCAGAGTTAGCGGACAAGGTGCATGAGATAGCTCCAGCGGCACCACAAGTGGCAAGCACCTCAACTACAGTGTCAAGATCTACGTACGATGACCTAGCCAAGCAAGTAAGTGAACTCACAAAGCAGGTGGCACATCTAACCTCGCGTCTGGAGAGCAATGGACGCTCACGCTCAAGATCACGGAGGTATAATCGCTCACGCAGTCGTTCCCGCCCGAGACAACCACCACCAAACCACCCACACTGTTTTTACCATTTTATTTACGGTGCTAACGCCAAGAAGTGCAAAAGCCCGTGCAGTTTTTCGGCGGAAAACTCCCAGGGCAGTCGCAAGTAGCGGCCTATGACTGCCCCACTCCATCAACAACTGGCCGTCTTTTTGTAACTGATCGTGTGAGTAAAGTGCAGTTTCTAGTGGACACCGGCTCAGACCTGTGCGTTTTTCCACGATCAGCTGTCAAGACGCCCTGCACTCGGTCTAAATATGATCTTATCGCAGCCAACGGTACCATTATTCATACTTATGGCCCTATACACCTTCATCTCAATCTGGGACTTAGGCGAGATTTTTCTTGGAGTTTCACCGTGGCTGACGTCTCCAAACCAATCATAGGCGTGGATCTACTTAGTTATTACAATTTGCTGGTCGATTGCAAAAATCATCGTCTCGTCGACGGGGTTACTTCTCTGCATGTTGCTGCAATGTCAGAAAGGACGGGGACTACAGATGACATCGCTTCCGTCAAAGCAGTGACAGGCAAGACTGAGTTTCACGAGATCCTGCGTGAATTCCCAGAAATTACTCGACCTGCAGGTAGGCGAGGTGAAGCTAAGCATACCACTGTACACTATATAAGGACCACGTCAGGACAGCCAGTCTCATGTAAGCCTCGACGCCTCGATCCAGCCCGTGCTCAGGCAGCTAGGAAGGAGTTCGAGGAAATGTTGGCAGCTGGTACAGCACGACGCTCCGAGAGTCCTTGGTCTTCTGCTCTTCACCTGGTCAAGAAGAAAGATGACAGCTGGAGACCCTGTGGCGACTACAGAGCACTCAATGCTAGGACTATACCGGACCGATATCCTATTCGTCATATACAGGACTTTGCACACCAACTTTCAGGATGCTCAATCTTTTCTACAGTTGACCTCGTGAAAGCGTACAACCAGATCGCCGTTAATCCAGAGGATATCCCCAAAACTGCGATCACAACACCGTTCGGAATGTTTGAGTTCCCGTACATGACGTTTGGCTTGAGAAACGCGGCTCAAACATTCCAGAGATTCATCGATAAAGTCCTCTCAGGCCTGGATTTCTGCTACGGGTACATTGATGATATCATCGTGTTTTCAGCTGACAGGGAAGCCCACAGGCGACATCTACGGCAACTTTTTGATCGTCTTAAGCAGTACGGTGTACTCATCAATAATACAAAGTGCGTTTTCGGCCAAGAGGTCGTCAATTTCTTGGGGTATAAAGTGTCTGCTGCTGGATCGAAACCTCTGGATGAGAAAGTCCAAGCAATAAAGGAGTTCCCTGTCCCGAAGACAGTGAAGGAGCTCCGGCGGTTCCTGGGGATGCTGAACTTCTATCGCAGATTCATCCCTAACGCTGCTAAACTCCAGGGGCCGCTGAACTCATTACTTCAGGGACCCAAAATTAAAGGCTCACACCCTGTGAACATGACTCCAGAGCTGGTAAGGTCATTCGAAGACTGCAAGACTTCATTGTCCGAAGCCACACTCCTTGCTCATCCGGATTACTCGGCAGAACTCGCAATCGTAACTGATGCTTCGGACACAGCGATTGGAGCGGTACTTCAGCAGCGGAAGGACAAGGTTTGGCAACCTCTGGCGTTCTACTCTCACAAACTGTCAGACACTCAAAGAAAATATAGCCCATACGACAGAGAGCTGTTAGCTGTCTACGAAGCTATAAAATACTTCCGGCACATGGTGGAAACTGCGAACTTTACCATCTATACGGACCACAAGCCTCTGATTTTCGCCTTTTCTTCTAGCAAACAGCAATGTTCGCCCAGGCAGTTCCGGTATCTAGATTTCATTTCGCAATTTTCTACTGACATTCGATACATACCTGGACCGGAAAATGTCGTCGCTGATGCTCTCTCACGTGTTGAAGAAATCTCGGTGGCACTAGACTATGAAGAGCTTGCAAGATCTCAAGAGGATGATCCTGAACTGCAAGATCTTCTTCTCCGCGGTTCAGCCCTGAAACTTAAAAAGATGTCAACGGTACATAGTCACTTACCAGTTTACTGCGATACTTCTGTACATCCGCCGCGGCCATACATCACCCCGAAGTTCAGGCAGCAAGTCTTCAACATGGTCCATAACTGGAATCACCCTGGAAGCTCAGCTACTGCCCGGCTGGTCGCACAAAAATTTGTGTGGCCAGGGATACGGAAGCACTGTAGAGAGTGGTCTAGGCAATGCTTGAAATGCCAAACAAGCAAAATCACCCGTCACACTCGTGCTCCCCTCTCCCCAATCCTTACCCCCTCCACGAGGTTCTCCCACATCCACATTGACCTCGTGGGCCCTTTACCATTATCTTGTGGTTTCAGGTACTGCCTGACTGCCATCGACAGATTTACACGATGGCCTGAGGCTATTCCACTGCAGGATATCACGGCAGAGACCTGCGCAGCCGCTCTTGTGTCTGGCTGGATAGCCAGATTTGGTTGTCCCGCACGGGTGACTACCGATCGTGGTCGCCAATTTGAGAGCCATCTTTTCAAGGCCCTCACCACTCTGATTGGCGCGCGACATCTCCGAACTACAGCATACCATCCAGCTGCAAATGGAATGGTCGAACGCCTGCACCGCCAGCTGAAGGCGGCTATAATGTGCCACGACTCCTCCAAGTGGACAGAGTCACTTCCACTGGTACTCCTGGGGATACGAAGTTCCTGGAAAGAAGACCTTCGCGCCAGTCCAGCAGAGCTCGTATATGGCGAGCCACTTCAGTTACCTGGCCAGTTTCTCGCTCCAGTAGATAACTACACCACAGAAGACATTTCCCAGTACGTGACACGTCTCCGAGCGCACATGGCCAAGCTGTCCCCTAAACCCGCTTCATGGCATACTAAAGTGCCATTTTATATACCACATGATCTTAACACAACCTCTCATGTCTTTCTCCGTCAAGATCATATACGTGGTGCTCTCGAGCCCCCTTATGCAGGCCCCTTCAAAGTCTTAGAAAGACAACCTAAATATTTTAAATTAGAAGTCCGAGGCAAGCCCACTAATGTCTCTGTCGACCGTTTAAAGCCAGCCTACCTCACGAGAGAAGTACATGTTCCTGACTCAACTTCTACTTCAACTGAGACGGAGGAGCGTGAAGAAGAGAAGAGGACACGGAGCGGCAGAAGAGTAAAATTGACAGACTTTTATCGACCATAGTTACGGTCTGGCCGGGGGAGTGATGTGGCGTATCATTAACCCGCTCCGCCACCATTAATCCGCTCCGCTTATTATCGCGGTACCACACGGCAACAGGATCACGCGATGCCTGCGTGAGCGCCGCGCCCATGTCACCGCGCCTCGGCTGCAACGATCGCCCGGCGCCAGTCGACGCAAACCTCTCGTACGCACTGCCCGTATCGCGCGCTCTCAATCGCTTTCGCTAGCTACCTTACGCGTCTTTGTGATCGGCTACTCTCGTGTGCTAATTTCTATTATAAAAACATTTTCTTGTTATTGTGTTCTTCTACTGTGCTGTCTGTTTACTAAACTGTTCAAATAAACTGTCTAAAGTGAATCACTATCCTTCATTTGCTTTCGTGTTCACCTTCATTCTTCGCCACCTCTTCGCTATTCTTCATCTTCATCTCACATCTACACTGCTGCTTCTCACCTGCACCTACTGCTACGCTTGCTTCGCTGCACGTCGGCTTCTACAACGCTGATAGGAGGACAAGTACCAACCGGTAACGTACCTACCTATAAAGCTAACTAGCTTTCACCCGCGGCTCCACCCGCGTCAGTGTCGATCCCTCGGGAATAGTACTTTATCCCGGGATAAAAGGTAGCCTATGTCCTTCTCCGTACTCCAGAGAACTTGTATGCAAAATTTCATGATGATCGGTTCAGTAGTTATGGCGTGAAAGCGTAACAAACGAACAAACTCACTTTCGCATTTATAATATTAGTAAGGATGAATCTAAGATAAATTATATATTAGAGGTTATATGAGGCTGGCATAGTCACATGAAGTGTACTGAAGCCTCCAAAAAAAAAATTAAATAAAAGAAAAATATTGTTATGATCAAGTTACCTTCAAACTTTCTATTTCTCCATATTCACAGCCTGATGAATCCTAAAAAAAATCACAACTTAAATTTTTAAACTAAACAAAATCAACTAATAGTACTTTGCCACAAGAAGCTTAGTCAAAAGTTGAACATAAAGCGCCTATTAAACCATTCCGAATTTAAAGGATACGAGATATCTCCAATCGTATCGCACGTCTGGCACTCTCAGGGTGTGCATGGTTGATTGACTGTGACACCTACTTGAAATGATGATGATGATTAATACCTTAAATGCAACTTACAAGTACAATAGGCACAGCCCTCACGCGGGCCCTCGTCAGTCCTCTTTTCGTCTCGTACAGGTCCTCTTTTAAGAAATGCTCTGAGCAGACAGTACTTCGGTCCTTTGGCTCCCAGTCCTGCTTGTTAAGAGCTCGGAGCCATTTTGTGCGGAGGTATTTCTCTGTTGGGAATCTGCGAAAAGTAT
Source organism: Elegia similella (assembly GCA_947532085.1). Classification (NCBI taxonomy): domain Eukaryota; kingdom Metazoa; phylum Arthropoda; class Insecta; order Lepidoptera; family Pyralidae; genus Elegia; species Elegia similella. Next base: position 3,324,484 of record OX383950.1, on the reverse strand, counting down.
TCGTGCTAGAATAATGATTTGTGCTAATCATAGGCAGACATTCCAATAATAATCAAGTAAGGTGAACAGAGACATATTTCTAATAGGATTGTTTTATTATATACATTATTATCGTATTGAGTTATTATATCAGACAGAACGCTACAACGCCGGTAAAAAAACAGTGTTATAGACGATTATGTATTATGAATAACATAGGTAAGAAATCCATAGTAATACCAGTACTTACGCATGAAATGTGATACCCTGAGACTTCGAGATGTACCTCGTGTCATTTTTACACCCTGGTACGCAGCACCGCATCGTAAAATCCTAAACTATTCGCTTCAAAAATGATTTATTTATGAAAAACATTGTTAGTATGTACAACAATGAATATATCTGATATTGCTCCAACTGCGTTTTTATTGGTCTTTAATATTGCACATTAATTAATCTTAGCGACGTTAATTATTATTAGAATAAATGTTAAATACAAATTTCATTTAATTTCTTACAAATTCACTTTAATTTTACAAGGCAATGAGCGAGTTTTCTGTCAATCAGAAAGACGATAACTTGAATAAAACAAAATGATCATTTTGCCGATTACTGTATCTCTTTCTAAGTCATTGATTTTGTTACAAAAGAGGGAAAGGCAATTAGTACCTACGCGAATATTCTTTAGACTTTTCAATTTTGCCGCATAATAAAGCCTAGCGAATGTAAACATAAATATAGTAATATTGCTTTCTCTTTCTTACTTAGCGTTTATTCCTAATGAGAGAAAGAGTAAAAATACTGTCAGATGCCACCTAGGGATGTACCTCGACTATGAAAATTAACCGTAAATTAACGTAATCGATGAAATGATTTCGAAACCAAAGCACCATTTTAGTGGCATTCATACTTCCTTCGTCTCAAAATTGTAACAATAAAAAAGAAAACAATATGGCGTACGCTTTCGGCTCGATGTTGATCATCGATTTTGACAATTTGTTTATTTGTGAAAATAATGAGAGAATAATTAATTTAATAAACATTTTATGTGTTACACAAAGATCTTAACAAAAACTATCCACATGGCTACTATGAATGAAACTATTCAATGACATTAATTTGAGTAAAAATTAAGTTTTATATGCAGTGCAAACAATAATGTAAAATTCAATATTTTTGTAATATTTTGAGTGAAATACTGCCCCAAAATGCGGTGCAGTGTGCCTAGTTGTACGAACGATTCAAAGAGAACCTCCAAAAGCCATGGAATTACGTTTCATATGTAAGTATTCAAACTTCTAAGTGATAGAGTTAAATTATGTTTACTTACTTTAAAATCTTATTAGAGATCCTTCTGGGCCCTTTTAGAAGCTCTATTGTTCTCAGTTAATTACCTTTGAATTATTGGTACTAATCTTTACTGCCCAAGAACTACACATTTTCTTTTAGAATAAAATTATGTTTATACTTTTTTTTTAAGCTGGTTAATATCAGCCTCCTTTTGTCTGCGCTATCCTTCTCTATCCCTTGTCAGTCTAGTTCGCATTAATATATGTACTTTCAACAAATTTCTCTAAGTCAAAAGGAGAGATCACTTAAAGTCCAAATCCCTGAAACATCTACCTCTCTTGCTGGAGTTCCTAGGTAAAACTGTTGTTGTTGTTTACTATTTCTATAAGAAGAGATAGAATAATAATTCTATAAAGAATAATAATTTTCAATAAGAAGAGATGGAATAATAATAATAATAAATTCAATTAATAATAATACATTTAATTCTCAATTTCTCCAAAGGGCCTCTACGTGTTGGATCTATATCCCCACTTAAGCCTCTCAAAGAACCGGGGTAACACCCGTGAAATAAGAGAGATACAAATAATAAATTCTTAAAGACCACCTCTACTAATGCTGGTCTGGGAGAAAAAATCATGTACAATTTACCAGCTGCTTCTCTTCTCATGCAGATCGTAAAAGGCGAACGAGGGAATGGGCAAAATTCTGTGGAATCATGTTAAATAGGTGATGCGGCTAGCCAACCATCACTATTTTAATTCTGTTTTCACCTAATACCCACCAACACCCTAAGCATGGACTGTTGGTCTTATGACCTTAGGCTCTGTCTACCACGTAAGGGAAAAAGACATGATAATATGTATGTATGCATGAATTTACATTTCTATTCAACCTTAATTACAGGTTTCCAAAAGAGCCAAGCAGTCGGACTTCATGGCTCGAAGCTCTTGGCTTGGCAGACTGGGAGCCAAAGGAACGGAGTGCAATATGCTCGGAGCACTTCCAGAATGATGACTTCTACTTGACCAACCATGGGTTGCGGAGGATAAGAACAGGAGCTGTGCCAGTTGTTGCACATGTAAGTGAAGTTTTTTTTTATATCCCTTACTTCTCCACTCATCTCTATTCGCTGCCACCTTTTGCCATTCCAGCAAGAATTTTGCTAAATCGTCCCGCCATCTCGTTTTGGGTCTACCTCTACTTCGGCAGCCATTGGGTAACCAAAAGGAAGTTTTATTTTATCAAATTTTTTTTCAAGTCCTCAGTACTTTTTGCTGTGACTATGCCAGCCTCATGCATGGGGGACCTCTAATATAAAATGTATCTACAGGGGGTATTAGGTATTATACCATTCTGAATCGTATCCGATGAGAGGGACGCCGCAATACGTGCGACACGATTGGAGATATCTCTATCGTGTCTAACGTATAGCGGCGTCCCTCCCATCGGATTCTAAATTCAAGATGGTTTAAAAGGCGCTTAATAAGGACTCATTGCATCTGGATGTTAACCAGCTGTGAAAAATGCTTTGATTTATTATTAACTAGCTTTCGCCCGTGTCAATGTCGATCCCTCGGGAATAGTACTTTTTCCCGGGATAAAAGGTAGCCTATGTCCTTTTTCATACTCCAGAGAACTTGTATGCATAATTTTATGATTGGTTAAGTAGTTACGACGTGAAAGCGTAACAAACAAACAAACTCACTGCTGGACGAAGGCTCTCCCAATAATTCATAGTACCATACTCACCACGCTTGAAAGGCGGGTTGGTGAGCGCTGTTTCTTTGGCTTCTTGTGCTTCCGATGCTGCTGCCATCAGAAGCATTTTTAAGCTAAGGAAGTATAGGAATTTGTTGGATTAGGGAAGGGAATAAATCATCATTTCGAGTAGGTGTCATGGTCAATCGACCATGCACACCCTGGTGTCAGAGTTCTTTGGAACCGCCTCTCGGCCTCTGACGTGGTTCCTTTAACGACTACCAGATGGCAGCCGGGACCACCGGCTTAACGTGCCTTCCGAAGCACGGAATCATCTTTATTATCAGACAATCAGGTGATTCAAGCCTGCAATGTCCTAACCAAACTGGAAACAACTAAACAAAGTATGCTTCCGGTGGGAATCGAACCCACGACCCCCGGGTCAACAGGCAAACGCCTTAACCACTGGACCACAGAGGTTGTTTAAGGGAATAAAGATACTGGGATACTGCTCATTCGGATCAATGGGGGAAAAGCAAGTAGCAGCTCGGGAAGCTGGACGGGCAGGCAGTTGATGATGACAACCCTGATCTGGAATTCATCATCATCATCAGGTCTTTTTAATCTCCACTGCAGGAGCATGACCCTCTCTGTACTACCGGAGCCATACTTGGCCAGAGCAGACAGAGGATATGGCCTACACTCTCCTCGCTGGCCAGACGGGTTGGAGAGGTCTCATTGATGTTTATGAGCTTTGTTTAGCTTGTATCTCCTAAGTCGCCTCTTACGACATCCATGGGAAGACTTGGAGTGGTCCTATTCTACTCTGCCGGAAGCCACACGGCTAACGGAATTATTATTAATAGGAACCAATAAATGCCCATGTCTTGACAGTCTGTCTGTCTGTTGGTTTTGTTGACTAATTCTTTATCATAACTGTTAAGTTCATGCACCTAATTGTTCTGGATCGATCAAATACAGACTGGCCAATGGGTATCCACTCTCCACTTTATATATTCTTTTAAATTTTATTTTACCTAATAATTTGTCAATATTTTTTGTTTCTAGCTCTCAGAGGAAGATCTAGATTCCCCGGCTGTGCTGAGAGTAAGCTATTTCACGATATATTTCAATTTATATATAACTAGCTTTCGCCCGCGGCTCCGCCCGCGTCAATGTCGATCCCTCGGGAAAAGTACTTTTTCCCGGGATAAAAGGTAGCCTATGTCCTTCTCCGCCCTCCAGAGAACTTGTATGCAAAATTTCATGATGATCGGTTCAGTAGTTACGGCGTGAAAGCGTAACAAACAAACTCACTTTCGCATTTATAATATTAGTAAGGATAAGGGTGTTATGTCAGAACTCGTAGAACAAACATTGTTCTACAATATATTTCAATTTATCTATTACTAGCTGTTGCCCGCGACTCCGTCCGCGGCTATTTCTGTTATTATGATTAATTCGTTTTTTTATGAGTATAGATAATTTTCCCCGTTTTCAAAACATCTTTTATTAATGCTTAGCTCTTATTGGTCGCAGCGTGATGTTTTATAGCCTAAAGCCTTCCTCAATAAATTGACTATCCAATACAAAAAGAATATTCCAATTTGAACCAGTGATTCCTGAGATTAGCGCGTTCAAACAAACTCTTATTTATAATATCAGCTATAGTCTTACGAAAACAAAGAAGGTGGGATGACGACATTAGACAAGTAGCGGGAACAACATGGGGTAGAGTGGCCATAGAAAGGCCAGAATGGAGAAGACTGGAGGACGCCTTTGCCACCTGTCAAAGGGACACACATAAGTGGAAGAAGAAGGCAATATACGAGACTTGAAAGAGATATGTCCATAATCAAGGCTTATATATATATATAGACTAGCTCCGTGGCGCAGCGGTCAATACGCCAGCCTGCGACACGGAGTGATCGGGTTCGATCCCCGGCCAGATCAAGATGGAAAATGATCTTTTTCAAATTGGCCTCGGTCTTGGATGTTTATCTATATATGTATTTGTTATAAAATATAGTATCGTTGAGTTAGTATCCCATAACACAAGTCTCGAACTTACTTTGGGGCTAGCTCAATCTGTGTGATTTGTCCGTATATATTTATTATTTAGTCTTACGAGGTTATGAGTGTTTTTCAAGTAACCGTGCATAATTTTTAATTGTTGTCACACTAACAAAAAAAAATAAATATTCATCAGGTGTGCAGGATATGCCTGTCAATGGACGCCAAGCTGTACGATCTGAGAGATTTCAAACTTGATGAGATGTTGGAGCAGGTCACGGGGCAAATTGTGAGTGTATATTTTTTTTACTAGCTGTTGCCCGCGACTTCGTCCGCGGCAATTTCTGTTATTATGATTAATTAGTGTAGATTAATAATTTTCCCCGTTTTCAAAACATTTTTTATTGATGCTTCGCTCCTATTGGTCGCAACGTGATGTTTTATAGCCTAAAGCCTTCCTCAATAAATGGACTATCCAACACAAAAAGAATTTTCTGTAGTTCCGAAGATTAGCGCGTTCAAACAAACAAACAAACTCTTCAGCTTTATAATATTAGTATAGATTAGCCTTGTTAAAAACCCCTTTACAACTAAAGCACCTATTAAACCATATCTGATCCGATGAGAGGGACACCGCTATACGTTAGACACGATACGAGATATCTCCAATCGTATCGCACGTATAGATAGATAATGCCGTTTATTTGCTGCTTGTCACACTATAATAGTTTGATAAAAAACAATGTCATTATAAATACAAAGTAAAAACAATACTTTACAATTGTATATGTATGCCACAATATACAAAAATAGTGGCGTCTCATTGGATCCGATTTAGGTTGCGAATCAAGTAGGCAAACATGCAATAGTTCTTATTTTCATGTATTTTTATATGAAAGATTATAGTTCACTGTTTTTAATAAAAAACGCTTGTATCTCCCGCAGATTAACGAAGAAGACAAACTACCACAGAAGCTATGTTGGGAGTGTGCGCATAGAATATCAGTTTGCTCTCGGTTTAAAACTAAAGCGATGCGGAGTCAGGATCTCATGATGACCGTGCTGCAGGCAGCTTCGTTTGTGAGTATTAACGATATTTTTTCACATTAAAAAAGACTTCAAACGACTGAACCGATTTTGATGAAATATAAATGGGAACAATCTAGATGGACATCTATTGAAATAAAAAAAAAACAAACAAATTCAGGAGATAAGGAAATACAAAATACGTATTTGTATTTGAATCCTTACTAATATTATAAATGCGAAAGTAAGTTTGTTTGTTTGTTACGCTTTCACGCTGTACCTACTGAACTGATCATCATGAAATTTTGCATAAAAGTTCTCTGGAGTACGGAGAAGGACATAGGCTACCTTCTATCCCGGGAAAAAGTACTGTTCCCGAGGGATCGACATTGACGCGGGCGGAGCCGCGGGCGAAAGCTAATAATATTTAAAAAAGAAAAATAGAAAACCGGCCAAATGCTCGCACACGAGCACTTGGCCGGTTTTCTAAGAGAGTCGGACTCGCACACGAAGGGTTCCGTACCGTTATTTATAAAAACGGCAAAAAATAATGTCGTTTGTATGAGAGCCTCCCTTTAATATAATTTTATTTTTAATTAATTATTAATTTTGAAAGTGAATATATAACTGGAGAGTGTAGGCCAAATTCTCTGTCTGTTCTGGGCAAGTATGGTATATCCGGTATTACAGAGAGGGTTATGCTCCTGCAGTGGAGTCTAAAAAGACCTTACCTATAACATTATCTATAATGAACAAAAACAAGCAAAAAAAATCACGTTTGTTGTATGGGAGCCCCCTTAAATATTTATTTAATTCTATTTTTTGTTAAAGCGGCAACAGAAATACATCATCTGTGAAAATTTCAACTGTCTAGCTATCACGGTTCTTGAGATACAGCCTGGTGACAGACGGATAGACAGACAGACAGACAGACGGACAGCGGAGCGATATTAATAGAGTCCCGTCTTTACCCTTTGGGTACGGAACCACAAAAATCCTCTTTTTTGAAGTCTGTTAAAATAAGGTTATATATATTTTTTAATGTTTCTATTTTAGATCACAATGAGAGACATCAAATCTATAAACCGCACACTTAACCAGCTAAAATCGCCTCTAATACAAAAGGTGTACGACCCAGATTGGTCTGACATGGTCGTAGTAGATGATGAGGTTATAGTCAAACCGGAAGACCAGAGAGATGAGATCAAAGTGGAAACTGATGAGGTAAGCACTTATTTTCATCACATATGGTCCAAAGACCTTCGATCAAATATAATGGTCACAGACACAGTTTCATAGATAGATAGATATCAACTTTATTAGCATCAAAAAGACACACATACAAACATGATATATACAAACATCACAGTTATAAACATTAAGAAAAACACATAAATAGCCTAATCTTGTTAGCATGTGTGCCGCAACGATACCAAAAGGTTGTAGCTCAGCGATACGTTTGCTCGCAGAACAAACCACTGATTTTCAGCTACCACCTAAAATCATCATCATTATTATCATAGGGACCGTCCGTATATATTTATTTTACGTAAGCAATATATCAGTTATTTTCAACCCCCTCCTCCCCCTTGTTAGCAAAAGTAAGAAGCTCTTCCCCCCTCCCCCCCAAGCTTACGAAAACATTGGTATAATTTTTACAAAATATGTTTATTTTGCAAAATGTTGCTGACGTCATCACCGTGCAGACTCTTCCACCCCCTTTGTCAGCATAAATAAGCCTAGCCCAGACGGACCCCCCCCCCCCCCCCCCTCTGCCCATTCGCTGTTTACGTAATATTTGAATGACCCCATACAAAATGAAGCCTTAATAATATCCCCGAGCCAAAACATGCATACTTACAAACAACGACAAAAATGGTACATACTGAAAGTATAACTCCATCTTTCTTTATCACTTTTGACGCGTTTGCATCTTTTCACTGACCTTCGTCATCGCGAGACGTGTGAGTGCTAGCGCGGTTTATTGAAACTGGACAAAACAGTTCCGAAACCAAAGTATGTTCGAGTATGGGATACTAACTCAACAATACTATATTTTATAACAAATACATATATAGATATACATCCAAGACCCAGGTCAATCTGAAAAAGATCATTTTCCATCGTGACCTGACCGGGGATCGAACCTGGGCACTCTCGTGTCGCAGGCTGGCGTGTTAACCACTGCGCCACGGAGCTCGCCATAATGATATATAAATATACTTCCAGATTCCAATAGACCTTGAAGTTAAAGACGAAGAAGACTCCAACGAGATATTCTTCCAAGACTTCTTGGACGGATATGACAGTGAAGACGATAAAACTCTAAGCGAAGTGTTCACCACCAACGCGGTGAAGAAGACGAAGAAAGTGCGGAAGAAACGGGAGAAAGAGAAAGTCAAAGTGGAGAAGAAGAAAAAGCGATGCGAGGAAGACGACAGTCCTAGTTCTACCATGGATAAGTAAGTAATATTTTAATAATATCTGATAGTTAGAATAAGAAATAAGATCTGAAAGTTGATCGAGGGAATGGGAGCAATTCTGGGGAATCATGTTAATAGGCGATGCGGCTAGCAACCCATCACTATTTTGATTTCGTTATCCACCTTGTGCCCACCAACATGCTAAAAATTACCTTGAGCTCTGGCTCCGTGGTGCAGTGGTTAACACGCCAGCCTGCGACACGAGAGCGCCCGGGTTCGATCCCCGGTCATGTCATGATTGAAAACTATATGTTTCAAATTGACCTGGGTCTTGGATGTGTATCTATATATGTATTTGTTATAAAATATAGTATCGCTGAGTTAGTATCCTACGACACAACTTCACAACTTACTGTGGGGCTAGCTCAATTTGAGTGATATGTAAATAAATAAATATAAATATATACGGACAAATCACACAGATTGAGCTAGCCCCAACGTAAGTTCGAGACTTGTGTTATGGGATACTAACTCAACGATACTATATTTAATAACAAATAGATATATGTATATATTATTTATTTAGGACTAAGAACCCTATCAGTCTTATTATAAAATGCAGACTAAATTTAATACCTGGTTTAAACCATTATCTGCTTAAAACAAATTGATAATGACAGTTGACCAAACGTCAAAGTGATAAGTGTCGTCTTATTTTAGTCGCATAATGGTTTAAACCAGGTACTAAAGTTAGTCCTCGTTTTATAATAAGACAGTATATATTTATTTATTATTTATTTAGGACTAAAACCCTTGGAAGAGGCCTTTATGATGATGATGATAGTTCATATGAACATTTTTTTTTTTTGTAAAATAGACTTTTCTGTGGATTATCCTAAATACGCCTTTATGTCCCTCAGGTACAAAACAGCAGACGTAAAACGTAGAAAAACTCAAGAAGCGTTAGACGAAAACCTCTTCAACATAACAACTTTAACGTACGAACAACAAATAGCCGAGATCACGAAGAGACAGGAGTCGGACGCGTATAAAAATGCTATTTACAAGTGTACGGTGTGCTATAGAGGGTTCCACATCAGAGACAGATACGACGCGCACGCCGTCAGACACACGGACGTGAGTACCGTTGGAGTTGTTCACTAATTAAAAGTTGTTCATTTTGTAATTAATCGTTCATTCCACTTAGTGATTGAATTGAATAGTTTCGTAAGAGTTGTTCACTTGTTAAAAGTTGTTCATTTTGAGGATACCGGGATGTACGATATCTGTCATAAGGAAACTAAATTACCACACATGGTCACCCATCCGACTGAGCCCTCAAGTTTAGCGACTTGCCGCGAGTGTTCTCTCAACATCACAAATTCCTTAGATTTTCGATCCCGCGTACGTTAGAAGATATGGTACGCAGGAAGAGAAGCTGTAAACTCTACGTAATTTACTTTCTTCTAGGCCAAAAAAATTTATAAAAGATGTTAGAGTACCACCGTTGTCCCTCTAAGTATCAAATCAGTCCGTTAAAATGAACAACTTTTCCTATAAGACCAACGCTGGGCAAGCGAAAATAATAATAACACAGTTTGATACTATTGGCGGGGCCGATCGCTTTTGTTTCAGAATGTCCAGTTTTTTAGTTCCAGCTTTGTTGTTCATTTTGACGACCTGATGTCGTGGTTGAGGGACCCTACTATTTTGCAAAAAAAAAAACATAATCGTGGAAATAACTACAAACATTTTCAACTTTTAACTAGTGAACAACTTTTGATTCATGAACAACTGTTTGTTGCAGCAAAGCGGGGCGTACGAATGCTTCATCTGTAAAACAAGGCTAAAGACGGGACGCGCGTTGAGGAAACACATAACAGCTCAACATACTGAACAGTACAGCTGTAAGGGCTGCCCGTTCGTCACCAGAAACAGGTACATAATGGGTGTAAATTTAAAAATAATTCCCTACTGTACAAATAGACTAGGGTACATTAGGGGGTAAAATGGACAGTTGAAAAATGCCGGTAATATTTTCAGTACCCTTATATATATTTCTTTAAAATTTTGCCTTTTTAATGGTATCGAATCCAGCCAGGTACATACAACATAACCGAAGATATTATATTACAATTTTACACATACAAAAAATGAAATTACTTTTCCCTAATATAATATCATCATCATTAGGTCTTTTTAGTCTCCACTGCAGGGGCATGACCCTATCCGCACTACCGGAACAATACTTGGCCATAGCAGACAGAGGATTTGGCCTACACTCTCCTCGCTGTTTAGCTTGTATTTCCTAAGTCGCCTCTTACGACCTCCATGGAAAGACTAGGAGTGGTCCTATTCTACTCTGCCGGAAAGCACACGGCTATAATTAATAAAATATAACCTAATACAATCTGCTGCGATTATCAAATTGGTGAAACGAAGCTAAAAAGAATGACAGAAATAAAAGGGAGTTAAATTAAGAACTCTGACACCAGGGTGTGCGTGTTCGATTGACCGTGTCACCTACTCGAAATGATGATCTTTTATATGAACTGATAAAATCTTCATACAAAATACGAAAATACTTTTCCGGACCACGTTTCTTGTATGGGAAAAAATATATTAGTATTTTTCCCCATACAAGAAATGTGGTTGTTGTTGATTATTGTCGGATGGTACGGAACCCTTGGTGTGTGTCTGTTAGTCCGACTCGCCCTTGGCCAGTTCTATTACAATTGGTATTTTTGTTGCAGGGGCGTAGCGAGAGAACACGAGAAATGGCATTCGGGAACTAAATATCAGTGTCCGCATTGTCCTAGTGAATTTGAGTGAGTATACAATGTGTCTAAAGGCAATACATAATTTTTCTGGGCCTCAGAAATAAATATTCCATTTCCTTATAGATGTTAATGTGATTTTGACGTGATAACGTTGTGGCTTATAAATAGACTAGCGACCCGCCCCGGCTACGCACGGGTGCGATAAACATTTAGATTTTACTCTTGAATCACACTATCTATCAAAAAAACCGCATCAAAATCCAATGCGTAGTTTTAAAGATCTAAGCATACATAGGGACAGACAGCGGGAAGCTACTTTGTTTTATACTATGTAGTGATGAACTGTGACGGCTGCACGCACCAAAAAAACAGTCACATTACGTGTGCAAGCAAGAGCGCGGAACAAGCGATAGAGAGGCACGATCGGCCTAAGCGTTCCGCTTGTGACGCAACTATCTTTTCACCGTTATCATGTAAAATTATCTTACAAGCAACCATTTTTTTTTTAATTTTCTAGTAAACTCACAACTTACATGGGCCACATACGTATAAAGCACGTATCCGACTTCGTCTGCGAACTATGCGGCTACACGTTTGTCAGCAAAAAGGGTATCGACGTTCACAAGAAGAAGAAACACAGACTGGCCGAGAAAACGGTGAGTAGACTCCTCATTTAGGCGGTGAGTGGGAAATTTTGGCGTTGAGAAATTCGACCCAGAATAGGACAACTACGTCACTTCTTATAGATGTCATATAATGTGGTTATAGGACAAGGCGATCGCGTGTTCAATCAAATACCAACGCAAGGAGTATTGATGTTTACAAGCAGAAAAACGGAGTGGCCGAAAAAACGGTAAGATGCTCCTCATTTAGGCAGCGAGAGGGAAATTTTGGCGTTGAGAGGTTCTACCCAGAATAGGACAACTACGTCTCTTCTTATAGGTGTCCTATTATAGGTTAAAGGACTAGGCCATCTCGTGTTCAATCAAATACCAACGCAAAGAGTATTGATGTTCACAAGAAGAAAAACAGACTGTCAGAGAAAACTGTAAGACGCTCCTCATTTAGGCGGTGAGAGGGAAATTTTGGCGTTGAGAGGTTCTACCCAGAATTGGACAACTACGTCTCTTTTTATAGGTGTCCTATTATAGGTTAAAGGACTAGGCCATCTCGTGTTCAATCAAATACCAACGCAAAGAGTATTGATGTTCACAAGAAGAAAAACAGTGGCAGAGAAAACGGTAAGACGCTCCTCATTTAGGCGGTGAGTGGTAAATTTTGGCGTTGAGAGGTTCGACCCAAAATAGGACAACTACATCTGTGGTTCTAGAAAAAGGCTATCTCGTGTTCATCCAAATACCAACGCAAGGAGTATTGATGTTCACAAGAAGACAAACAGAGTGGCCGAGAAAACGGTAACACGCTGTTCATTTAACACTGTAATAGGTCCAATTTTACACTTTCTATCTTGCCTGTAGACCAGGGGGTCGTGGGTTCGATTCCCACTGGAAGCATACTTTGTTTAGTTGTTTCCAGTTTGGTTAGGATATTGCAGGCTTGAATCACCTGATTGTCTGATTAGATTATTCCGTGCTTCCGAAGGCACGTTAAGCCGTTGGTCCCGGCTGCCATCTGGTAGTCGTTAAAGGAACCACGTCAGAGGCCGAGAGGCGGTTCCGAAGAACTCTGACACCAGTGCGTACATGGTCGATAGGCCGTGTCACCTACACGAAATGAATGAATGAATTTAGGACATCTACGAGTATATATTGTTTCAGATGCCGCTAGAAGGACCATACTGTTCCGTATGTGACGTCACTTTCGTGTCGGAGGACGCACACGAGCGACATCTGAAGCTGTCCTCGAAACACAGCAGTGACAACGACCCGTAAGCTTCATTTTCAAATCATCATATTTTCTATATTCATGCATAAAGATTTGTTCATCAGTTCATCATCACTCCAGCCGTTATAAGTTCACTACTAAACAAAGGATAAGATATTTAATATGTATGTTACTTATAAGGTATTTATTTTATGAACTTTATGTATGTTAGTCTGTAAGGTATTTATAATATGGGCCTCTGGATTTATACATAATTGTAAGTACAAAACTATTGCCTGAAATAAATGAATTATTATTCTCTTTATTTATTTTGTTTCTTAGAATTAGGTGTTTAGAAAACTTATATAAAAAGTAAGATATAACAAAATATCATACAAAAAAAATACAACTTTTATAAAAACCTAATCCTAGAGGGCTGCCAGCAGCGGGGCAGGGCTCAAGCTTATTATTATTATATTAATAAAGGCGACTCCCAAGGATTCTGCGTTCCATGGTAGGATATTGCCATACTCACCACGCTTGGCAGGCGGGTTGGCGAGCGCAGTTTCTTTGGTTTTTTTGTCTTCTCGTGCTTCCGACGCAGCTGCCCATCGGAAGCATTTTAAAGCCGGAATAAGATAGGAATTTGTTGGATTTGGAAAGGGAATGAAGGTATCGAGATACTACTCACTCTGATACATACATAGCGTCTTTTTCCCTTACGGTGTAGACAGAGCCTTAGGTGACAAGACCGAAAGGCCACGTTTAGCCTGTTGGTGAGCGTAAAGGTGGAAAACGGAATCAAAATAGTGTTCGGTTGCTAGCCGCATCGCCTATTGTCATGATTCTTTCGATTTTCGCCCATTCCCTTGACCGGCTTCTACGGACTGCGCGAGAAGACAGCTGGTACATTCTACGTTTTTTTCTTTTCTCCCAGCATGGAAGACTATTTCCATGCGTATAAAGATTTATTATTCGTTAGGGGGTGAGGGCTATGGCCGCCTGAAATTTTAACAGACGAACAACATATAGTAAAAAACATAATAAAATAACAGGGCTCCCTTACAACAGACGGATTTTTTTTGCCGTTTATAGATAACTAGCTTTCGCCCGCGGCTCCGCCCGCGTTAATGTCGATCCCTCGGGAATAGTCCTTTTTGCCGGGATAAAAGCCTATGTCCTTCTCTGTACTCCAGAGAACTTGTATGTAAAATTTCATGATGATCGGTTCAGTAGTTACGGCGTGAAAGCGTAACAAACAAACTCACTTTCGCATTTATAATATTACTAGCTTTCGCCTGCGGCTCCGCCCGCGTCACTGTCGATCCCACGGGAATAGTACTTTTTCCCGGGATAAAAGGTAGCCTATGTCCTTCTCCGTATTCCAGAGAACTTGTATGCAAAATTTCATGATGATCGGTTCAGTAGTTACGGCGTGAAAGCGTAACAAACAAACAAACTCACTTTCGCATTTATAATATTAGTAAGGATAGTTAGGATAGTATGGAACCCTTCGTGCGCGAGTCCGAATCGTACTTGGTCGGTATTTTTTCATTAATTGTTTAATTCAAAGAGATATAAAACCTACCTTTTCTTTGATTCCCACTTTTTCTAGCCTATTTATATTCTTTCTAAACATTTATTGACTAACTCCGTGGCGCAGCGGTCAACACGCCTGCCTGCGACACGGAGTGACCGGGTTCGATCCCCGGCCAGGTCAAGATGGAAAATGATCTATTTCAGATTGGCCTGGGTCTTGGATGTTTATCTATATATGTATTTGTTATAAAATATAGTATCGTTGAGTTAGTATCCCATAACACAAGTCTCGAACTTACTTTGGGGCTAGCTCAATCTGTGTGATTTGTCCGTATATATTTATATTTATTTATTTTCAACAGTAACCGCATAAGGAACGACTCGCAAAGCATGCACACGGAGAAAAACGGCAGAGTGATGAGAAAAATTGAAAGGCGGCCGGTCATTCACCCGAGGGATCCGAACAACCTGGAGTGCAGACCTGACCAACCCGGACCCGTAACTTGCGAACAGGTAGCTAATGCTATATATAATCACTAGCTGTTTGAATAGGCTAGTTTCCTAAAAAAATATAAATAGTCCGTAAGTTAGATATTCAAAAAATATAGGACACGTATTTTTTCTTTTGTCGATTAAACAAAAAATTATAAAGATTTTTATTCAATTTTTAGCAAACTTTGACGCCACGAGCCCCCACTCCTGAACTTTGACGCGCTTTATCTTTATTAATTGTTGTTTATTTGACAAAAGAAAAAAAATACGTGTCCAATATTATTTGATTATCTAACTGACGGACTAATTGTTATGTTATTAATACGACCCAGGAAACTAGTCTATTGTTACTCATTTTTATTACTTTCCCATACAAATTTAACGGCCGACGGAACATTATCTAAATCTAAATCGTTTTAGAAACTTTCTTCCACACAAAACTAAATTAACTTTAGTCCAATCTCTCATCTTTCCTATTATTGATTATGCTGATGTGTGTTACCCTGATCTAAATGCAGATCTTCTCAACAAACTTGATCGTCTCATTAATAACTGTATCCGATTTATTTATTGCCTGCGAAAATACAATCATGTATCTTCTTTTCGATCCAAGCTCAACTGGCTTCCTGCTCGTCAACGCAGACAGCAGAGAATGCTTTGTACCCTTTTGTCTATTCTTAAAAACCCACATTCTCCAGAATATTTGAGAAGCCGATTTTATTACTCATCAGAGTCTCACAGTCGTGACCTCCGCTCCAACCATACGCTTCGCCTCCATATTCCTTTATATCGTCTGATTTTATGTCAAATTCTTTTACTCTACAAGTTTCACGACTCTGGAATGCCTTGCCCGACATAAAAAGTATCGTAAATAGATTCCTATTGAAAAAAAAAGTTTTTTTTAAATAGGATAAAATAATTACATTTATGTATATGTGTACCTATGTATCAAATCAAAATAATGGTGGTAGAGAATGCTTTGTACCATTGTGGTCAATAAAGATTTTAAAATAAAAAAATAAATAAAACATTTTTGTATGGAATTGTCAAATTTTTTTTCGTGTTGCCTGCATTTGTCCCTTAGGAAAAGTTGTTCATACCGACGTGCTGAATCATCCCATTATGGGTCCAAAATGAATGAAAATCCATCGTGTATTTTTGACGTGATAATGTCTTATAAATCCATGACAGCTGACTGCACGCACGAAAAAGTGTCACGTAACGTGTGCAAGGGAGAGCGTGGAACGAGCGATAGAGAGCTACGATTGGCCCAAGCGTTTGGCTTGTGACGTCATCATCATCATCATCATCAGGTCCTTTTTAGTCTCCACTACAGGAGCACGACCCTCTCTGTACTACTAGAGCCATACTTGGCCAGAGCAGAGGACTTGGCCTACACTCTCCACGCTGGCCAGACGGGTTGGAGAGGTCTCACAGATGTTTAAAAGCTTTGTTTAGCTTGTATTTCCTAAGTCGCCTTCTACGACATCCACGGGAAGACTTGGAGTGGTCCTATTCTACTCTGCCGGATACCACACGGCAAGCTTGTGACGTATCTATCTCTATTCCACCGTTATATTTACAGACAACCAATATTTTTTTATTTTTTTTCCAGTGCGGCATCCAACTGCGAGATTTGCGTCTGTACGCGCAGCATTTCCGTCGCGCGCACCCCGACAAGAACAGAACGAAATATCCCGCTATGAAGACGCCCTGTATGTGCGAGCAGTGCGGACGACTCTTCCAGGTAATGTGCTACTACGTTAGAGTGATTTTAGAGTGACGCGTTTGAACAGCGCTGTCAAGACGCGCGCGCTTTCAATTACACTAGATAGTAACCTAAGTAAGCCTCCTTTCATAGTGACGCAGTAAAAACGCGCCGCTCGGGAAACGCGCGCCGCCGGTTAGCGCTGCCGAAGCGCGCGCTCTATAATAAATTTGCAATAGTTGACGACGTCGCTGTTGCACTCTTTTTCATAGAAAATAAACAGCTCATCATCATCATTTCGCGTAGGTGTCACGGTCAATCGACCATGCACACCCTGGTGTCAGAGTTCTTCGGAATCGCCTCTCGGCCTCTGACGTGGTTCCTTTAACGACTACCAGATCAAGACCAGATGGCAGCCGGGACCAACGGCCTTCCGAAGCACGGAATCATTTTTATTATCAGACTATCAGGTGATTCAAGCCTGCTTATCCTAACCAAACTGGAAACAACTAATCAAAGTATACTTCCCGTGGGAATCGAACCCACGACCCCCAGGTCTACAGGACAGGCAAACGCTTTCGCTACTGGACCACGGAGGCTGTTAAATAAACAGCTTATCCTGTTATTGTATTTGTCCCAATGATGACAACTTTACATAACTGTATATTGCAACGAAATGCGCGATACTAAAATTCGTTTCACAGCGCACGCCGGTCAAACGCGCGCTGTTGAAACGCGGTGGTTCACGGTGTTTTCTTAAAACAGCCTTATTAGATAGATAGATAGATAATACGTTTATTTGATTGCCGCAAACACACAAATTAGTAATACAGGCGATCTTAAATAGTACATAAACACAAGAATAGTCATTTGTGTGCTGCAGCAAGACAAAAAGGCCATAACTCAGCGATTATTTTGCAAAACCCTGATTTTCAGTTATCGCCGTCAAGTAGGTGCGGGTGCAAGGAGATTATATAATAATATATGCGATATACGTGTGGGAATAGACACAAATAAATAAATAATGAAATGCATGTATAGAAATAATTATTAATTGGGGAATCTTGGCGGAAGTTTCGGCGGTCTGCACGGCTCTTGTTAGATTGTTTTGCCAACGAGACTGGCGTGGCCAAATGTTGGTCCAAAGACATCTAAAAGAAACTATTTCGACTCGGCAAGAAGAAGATGAGAACTCAAAAAAGATACATTTCCATACAAAGGGGTTCGGATAGTACGGCAATTTGTATGAAAATGACGATTTTTTTTTGAGTTCCCAGCATTGGTCCCATAGGAGAAGTTGTTCATTTTGGCGGACTAAGTCGCCCCTTCGAATAAATGTCGGTGGTTATTTATAATACCCTCGGTATAAATTCATCAATTTCGCGCGCTCCCTAAAGTTCTTCCGGGTGGGAACCCTGGTGCTGAGTTCAGCACCTTTGCACCCCTGGTTTAAACGGCACCATCTTAGGAATCTTGCAAAGTTTTTGTCGTGGTACATTTTAATAGAAACTTCCTACCACGCACGACCGAACTGTGGCGGTATTCGATCCTGACATTGGAACTTTCAAAAAACGAATCTATGTTTTCTTGAAAGGCCGGCAACGCTCCAGTCGCCAGGGTGTGACTGGAGCGTTGCCGGCCTTTGTTGCAGTTGTCCATGGGCAGCGGTGATCACTTACCATCAGGTGACTCGCTCGTTTGCCGTCCTATATCATAAAAAAAAACAGTTATAATGGTAACAATAAGATTTTCTTTCCTTTTTACAGAGCATGGCGCTCCTAAAAGACCACATGTGGGTACACACCGGCGAGAAACGCTTCAAGTGCGAGCGTTGCGACAAGAGCTTCACGCAGAAGACCAATCTCGTGTTTCATATGAGAGTGCACAGTGCCACCCGGCCGACTTACGAGTGTCCTCTTTGTGGGAAACACTTCGCGTTCTTCAATAACAGGCGGCGACACATGTTTGTGAGTAAACGTCTGTAATTCTAACGGTATAGACACGAGCTTCACGCAGAAGACCATTCTCATGTAAGGGTGCACAGTGCGACCCTGCAGACTTACGAATGTCCTCTGTGCGAGAAACACGTCGCGTTCATCAATTTTTTTTCTAAATGTTGGCTTAGGCATTTGTCTCCCATCTGACCTGATGGTAAGTGACGATGAAGACAAGGATGTTACATGCCTGTCCCGCTACCAGCGGCGACACATGTTAATGAGTATACGTCTGTAATTCTAACGGGGTAGACAGAGCTTAACGCTTCTGAGTCCCGAGGAACGTCGTGTTTCACTTGCGGGTGTTTAGGGCTACCCTGCCGACTTACGAGTGTGCTCTGTACGGGAAACACTTCGCGTTCTTCAACAACAGGCGGCGACACATGTTTGTGAGTACAAGTCTGTAACTCTAACGGGGTAGACAGAGCTTCACGCAGAAGAGCAAGAGAGTTGTTTAAGGCGACCCTGCCGTCTCAAGAGTATGCTCTGTGCGGGAAACACTTCGCGTTCTTCAATTGCCAGCGGTGACACATGTTTGTGATTATAACACGTCTGTAATTTTAACGGTATAGACACGAGCTACACGCAGATCTACCTCGTGTTTCTCATGCGGGTGTTTAGGGTGACCCTGCCGTGTTACAAGTGTGCTTTGTGCGAAACACTGCGTTCTTTAACAACAGGCGGCGACACATGTTTGTGAATACACGTCTGTAATTTTAACGGGGTAGACAGAGCTTCACGCAGAAGAGCATCCTCGTGTGGCTAATGTCCTCCGTGCGGGAAACATTTCGCGTTCTTCAATAACCGGCGGCCGCACATGTTTGTGAGTAAACGTCTGTAATTCTAACGGGGTAGACAGAGCTTCACGCGGAAGAGCAATGTCGTGTTTCATATGCGGGTGTTTAGGGCGACCCTGCCGACTTATGAGTGTGCTCCGTGCGAGAAACACTTCGCTTTCTTCAACTATTTTTGGCAGTCGCACTATGTTCCCTAATTAAGATTATATTTTTCAGATCCACACGGGGCTCAAGCCATTCAAATGTGATACTTGTGGCAAATGTTTTACCACGTCCGGCGAACAGCGTGCACATGTTGAACACGTCCATTTGAAGAAACCCTGGCCGAAGAGGGCTAGGCCTAGAGCGCGTGATGAGTGGCAAAAATGTGCTTTAAGTATGGAGGACTAAGGTATAGTTTACAGTGCAGTATTATGAAGATTAAGAAACTAGGTAAGATAGAGAAAAATCGACCTTATCACTCAGTTATTAAATACTTATTTAAATGCTTCACTACGTCCGTCGAGCAAAGAGCTCATGTTGAACACATGCAATTGTAGAAAGCCTGGCCCAAAAAAGTCTGGCCTAGAGTGCGCGATGATTGGGAAAAGTGTGCTTTAAGTATGAAGGACTAAGGTTTCGTTTACAGTGCAGTATTATGAAGGATGAGAAACTAGGAAAGATAGAGAAAAATCGGCACAGTTATAAAATACAATATTAAATGCTTTCACGTCCATCGAGCTACGTGCTCATGTTGGACAGGCTAGACCTAGGGCGCGCGACGACTGGCAAAAATGTGCTTTAAGTATGGATGACTAAGGTTCAGTTTAGAGCGCAGTGTTATGAAGAATGAGAAACTGGGTAAGATAGAGAAAATTCAACCTTATCACACAGTTATAAAATACATATTTCAAAACGTTATTACTGCCGGCGAGCAACGTGCCCAATTGAATATGTTCATGTCAAGAAACTGTCTCAACAGGATGACATGATTAGCAAAAATGTATTTTAGTATGAAGAACTAAGGTTTAGTTTAGCGTGCAGTATCGTTATACGCTCCAAGTATAAAGGACTGGGTTTAGGTAGAGAAAAATCGACCTTATCACACGGTCATTAAATACATATTTAAATGCTTCACCACATCCGGCGAGCAACGTTTTTAGGTGTCCCGGAAAACCGGGACACCTAGATATTTTGTTTCATATAGCATTACTATCCTCGGTATGGGTTAATCCCATTCGGTCCCAGTGGGGGACGCCACCATGATGGTACGGGACAATTTTAATATTTAGATCAATTGAAATCTCATAAAATATGTGATGAATAAATTTCGCCACAAGTAGGATTGAACTATGCCTTCCTCTCTCTATACCTAGTCATCTGACGTCATGCTCTCAACTGTAGGAATTACAGTAACGAAGTAATAAACTTGCTTTGCAACTAGTTATTTCAATAGGTATTTTACTTCCCACACTTCCTATTTTACTTTTTTTTTTAATTTAGTTCACATTTATTAATTAAGTAGCTTTCGTCCGCGGCTCCGCCCGCGTCAATGTCGATCCCTCGGGAGTAGTACTTTTTCCCGGGATAAAAGGTAGCCTATGTCCTTCTGCGTACTCTAGAGAACATGTATGCAAAATTACATGATGATGGGCTCAGTAGTTACAACGTGAAAGCGTAACAAACAAACAAACTCACTTTCGCATTTATAATATTAGTTAGGATTAACAAGTTAAAAACATAAATACTCAATATAAAATTAATCAAAAATGCCACCCTGAATTGTGCCTCGCTCAAAGGTACCCATAATACTAGCTGCGTTTCCCCTTTGGATAGCTATGGATATCCTTTGAACCAGGTACCACCCAGAGCGGTAGTCATACCCATGGTCCCTCAAGCGACGTCCGATCTCCCAAATAAAGTCCTTGGCTTCCGGGCACCACGGGCCGGCTGTCTCAACAGCAACCGGCACGAATTCATAGTGGCCTATTTTACTTGTTTATTTATTGGGAATAACAAACAGCTATATTATGAGTACTGATACAATTTAGAATTTGTACATAAAAAAAATATTAATAATGTGGTCCACAACGTTATTCACAGAATAACAAATGGTTTTCTAGGCTGCTAACTACAAAATACTCACTAGATAATTTAAGAAATACATTACATATTAATTAATTCGTTTTGTGACACAAGCAAAATACGTAAATGTCTAACAAACAAATAGAGGAAGAATAAAATAAATAAACTAACACACAGTTAAGGGGGAGAAGTCTTACGAAAGAACTAATTTTCGAAGGACCAATTTCTTAAATGTAACAAATTGCATGCAAAAATATCAACATCCACGAAGTCACCATTGTAAGATTTCATCATACGATGAAGAGGGACTCTCTTCTATCTCATTCATGTCACATCGGCATTCTTGAGAGCAGTGGCGGCTTCCCCAATAGCGCAAGCGTACATGGGAAATATGACGTTCAAAAAGAGATACATGTATCTAATTTTGAATAAAAATCTTTGACTTTGACTTTGACTATACATGGTGAAATATTGATTAAAAATTGAGTAACCCAGCATTGGTCCCATAGGAAAAGTTGTTCATATCGACGGGCTGAATCACCCCACAACGGGTCCAGAACGATCAAAATTTCACCGTGTATTCCGTATTTGTCCCCTAGGGAAAATGATCAATATCATAGACTGATCATGCTCCTCAAATATTACTTCTGTATTTTGTTATACACTGTATATGACCTTGAATGTAAATGAGTGGAGTCTTAGCCAGGGGTTGGAATACCGGTAAAAATCCTTTACTGGTACCTCTATGAAAGGACAGTACCGGTAATTGGTTTGGTACCGGTACATTTGGTAACGGTAAAAATCAAGTACCGGTACCTCTATAATACAACGGTACCGGTAATTGGATTGGTACCGGTACCTCAATAAAACGACGGTACCGGTAATTGAAAGAAGTACCTGTACCAAATACCGGTAAACAGTACCGGTACTTAGTACCGGTACTCGTATTGGGAATTATCATTTCGTTAATGTGTGTCGTTGCCGTGTTGTGCATGTGCGGCGTGAGGCGGGGGCCCACAATAGGGCGGCACTTTTACAGTCGAGCGAGTCCCATGCGGTAGACGGCAACAATGCGTAGGTACCGGTAAAATTAACGCAATTTTAATACCGTTAAAATTTGACAGAATAGAGGTACCGGTATTTACCGGTACTTATAATGTGAATTTGGTACCGGTAACAAGTAGCGGTAAAATTACCGTTAACTGTTAACAATATTATTACCGTTAAATACTAGATTACCGGTACCTTATATTACCGTTAAAATTTTAACAGAATAGTAATACCGGTACTTACCGGTACTTATAATGGGAATTTGGTACCGGTAACAAGCCCTGGTCTTAGCTAGCACCCAGCGCTGGTTCCGTGCACATAAATTTTAATTTGGTGAAAATATTATATATAGAGGCTTATGATCTGACTAGCAATCCCTATTTTACCCCTTTAAGAATGCCCTGTATACAGAAATCTCCATACAAACGGGTAAAGGGAATTGTGAGAATACTTGATAATGTTAGTTCAAAATTTATCATTAAATCGATTAACCCCATCATAATCTATCGACAATGATAGACAGCTTGGTAAAAAAATCAATGGTTTGAAAAATATAAGCCCCTAAACATTCGTATTTTAGCACCATTTTTAATCCAACTTTGAACGTTAAAAAATACCATTATCAATGTGAAGATTCTAATATTAATGAACAACGTACATAGTTTTACTATTCATAAGTTGAAATAACTTAACTGGTCATAAGTTTATGAATTAGTTTTTTCACAAAACTTAATTTCCTAAAGCGTATTTCAAAACGAATTACACTACCGTAATATTTATTAAAACTCTGTGCATCTCAGCCACACCGGCGAGGCCCGCGGGTGTACGGGTGGCGGGCGGGACGGAAGGGTGCGTTAGCGCCGCCTCTTTCCTAGGAATTCTGTATTTATCAATCTGGGATGAACAGTGACGTACTCGTTTACGTAACTACTATTGCGGTTTGTGTGATATCTGTTTTAAATCTTTATCATAATCTCCTCGTTTTGGTTATTCTTTTTGAACTCTGTTTTGTTGCATTCGGATTGGAATTGTTATCATCGTGATTTCGTCAAATTGACGATAAATATACGATCTGGGTAGGTACCTAGTTAATGGACTCATTTATAGTATACGTAGGTATACCGTTTAGATTTCCTTGAAATATATGTACCTATAGGTAGTAGTGTCCATAGGTGGGTGGCTGTTATCTACTTAGCATGGTGATCTTACTAGTTTCTATACGCGTTTATGTACCTATACTTACTTATTTTCAAATTTCCTAAACATTATACACTCAATTCTCAATAAAAGAACACGTGTTACATTTATTTGGCACTTTTAGTCAAACAACAAATTTTTCTAAAAAATTAAAGACACCATCGTCATGGAAAGTAATATAGCCTATGACACTCGTAACGGTAATATGAAAGCTGACGATACCCCTAAACGTCCAAATCCGTGGAGGCATTTAGAAGTTATTTTGGAATAAATAAATTGACATAGGTAGGTACTGGTAAATACAAACTAACATACAATACGAGGGGGGGTCAAAAAGTTCGCGGAACGGAGGGGAAGGGAGGTGAAATAAAATACTGTACTATTTTTCTTTTTCAATATATTCCCCCTTAAGTCGAATACATTTTTCAGATCTCTCTATTAACTTATTAATACCGTTGAAAAAAAATTATTTGTCTTTGTCCTCAAAATAGGCCGAAATCGCCGACTTGACTTCTTCATCGTCGGAAAATTTCTTCCCACGAAGCTCTTTTTTTAATTTGGGAAATAAAAAATAATCACAGGTGGCTAAGTCTGGACTATAGGGAGGATGGTTTAACATTTCGAAGCCACAGTGATGAAGGGCAGCCATCGCAACACGGCTCTTGTGTACCGGTGCGTTGTCATGCAAAAGCAGCACACCTTTTGTCAACTTTCCCCGCCTTTTCTCCTTGATTGCTTCTTTTAATTGCCTCAGTAGATTAGCGTAGTATTCTCCCGTTATAGAAACACCCTTATCTTTATAATCTATTAGTAAAATACCCTCTGTATCCCAAAAAACAGTTGCCATGATTTTTCCAGCCGATTGTGACACCCTGTATTTCTTAGGGGGGGGCTGACCCTTTTAATGCCACTGCATAGACTCTTGCTTCGACTCAGGCTCATAATGATGAACCCAAGTTTCATCTGCAGTAACAAGTCTTGCAAAAATTTCTTCCTTGTCGGCGCTACAGAGGTCTAAAAACTCCTTTGAATACTCGACGCGCAGCTGTTTCTGTGGTGGTGTGAGCATTCTTGGCACCTATCTTGCGCTGACTTTAGACATACCAAGATTGTCGTGTAGAATATTTAAAATGGTTGTAGGTGATACTCCAACCATTTCTGCAAGTTGTTTCTTCTTCAAACGAGTATCCTCCAGTATAAGATTCTCCACTTTTTCAACGATGTTTGAGGTGGTGGCCTCAATCGGCCGTCCTGAGCGAGGGTCGTCTTCAAAAGACTCTCTGCCTTGTTTGAAAAGGCTATTCCACTTGTACACCATGGTTTTCCCAGGGCAAGAGTCCCCGTATACTGATGACATTTCTTCCAAAATTTTCTGAGGTGGTTTTCCTTGCTTAGTGAGGAACTTTATGACGGCACGAAACTCGATTTTTTCCATGCTCAAGTTTTTCTTCCGGATTTTTCCGGATTGTTTGATCGACGACAGGTCAAAAGTTATTGACACAATCGGGTTCAAACTTGGCATATATACTCACAAAGAGTTGCTCATTAGTTACTACCTACGGCAGGTCCCCCACCCCCCGCTAACCCCTCCATTCCGCGAACTTTTTGACCCCCCCTCGTAGGTACATAGTTACATGTATAAATTTTAAAAATGTCATTTTTTTAAATAAAATATGACTGCACTGACAAAATATTATAGCCAATGTCACTCGGGACTCGGGAGAGTGTATGGATTATAACGATACCTACCCCATAAATACGTCCGAATCTGTTTAGGCATTTTAAATAATAGTAAAATAAAAAGAGTTTAGAGACATACCTTATATAAACACATACTTTTAGGGTTCCGTACCCAAAGGGTAAAAACAGGACCCTATTAATTTTGTTCCGCTGTCCGTCCGTCTATCCGTCTATCTGTCTGTCTGTTCGTCTGTCACCAGGCTGTATCTCATGAACCGTCATAGCTAGACAGTTGAAATTTTCATAGATGATGTATTACTGTTGCCGCCATAACAACAAATACTATAAAATAGAATAAAATAAATATTTAAGGGGGCTTCTATACAGTAAACGTGACTTTTTTTCTTGTTTTTTTCGATATTGATAACGGCAATAGGCAGACGCTTGTATATTCACAGAATATTAAGTTATATATACTAATTAAAAATTAATAATTAAATAAAAATAAAATTAATATTAAAGGGGGGCTCCCATACAGCAGACATGATTTTTATTGCCATTTTTATTCATAACGGTACGGAACACTTCGTGCGCGAGTCCGACTCGCACTTGGCCAGTTTTACTGTAATATTGTTACACTGATGGTGTTAATTTATTTATTATCGGAATTCCGTAAAACCAAGCAGGACCTACATATATACTAGGTACTAAGTATACTTGTTTGTTTACAGTACCAAGTAATAGTAAACAAACAAGATTAATTGAAATAAAAATATTGAAGTTGTTATCAACATAGTTTCCTTTCCTACAGCCGGCACAATGTGAAATTGGGATCGATGATCAATGTTAATTTTGCTCGAGGTTACGAGCCTTAGGGCCGTATAGTAAATAAAGGTTGTAATAATAATAGCCTTGCATATCGATAAAGCATGTCTCTTATCCGATCAGGAACTTGTAGATAATGAAGGGCATTATCTACTAGCTCCGTGGCGCAGCGGTCAACACGCCAGCCTGCGACACGAGAGTGCCCGGGTTCGATCCCCGGCCAGGTCAAGATGGAAAATAATCTTTTTCAGATTGGCCTGGGTCTTGGATGTGTATCTATATATGTATTTGTTATAAAATATAGTATCGTTGAGTTAGTATCCCATAACACAAGTCTCGAACTTACTTTGGGGCTAGCTCAATCTGTGTGATTTGTCCGTATATATTTATTTATTTATTATTTATGAAGGGCATAGTGACCTGACTCGTGCACGGGTAGCTAAATTTCGATAAGGTGGTACGTGGCATATTTTTAGGCTACATTTCTATCGTTATTTATAGTCCCAGTACTCAGTACGAGTAATACTTATATGAAAAATGCGGACGTAGGTTTATTTATTTATTAACTACGTTTGTAAATTGTACGCATTTTACTCAACTCTCAAATTTTCCATGTACAAAATACGCATTGAGCGTGGTAGAGCCACGTTACCGGCAAAATGAATTGCTGGTAGCATGAATGGGCCGGCTTGTCCGGGGACGTACCACACTCTCACAGAAAATCCACGTTTGGTCCACATTAATCCACATTCCAAAGAAACAGACACGGAAATTGGTACATTTAACCTATTAAAAAAACCGACCAAGTCCGAGTCGGACTCGCGCAGAAAGGGTTCCGTACCGTTATCTGTAAATACGGCAAAAAATCATGTCTGTTGTATGGGAGCCCCCCTTTAATATTTATTTTATTTTTATTTAATTATTAATTTTTAAAGTGAATATAACACTAATTATTCTGTAAATATTACAAGCGTCTACCTGTTGCCGTTATCAATATCAATCAAAACAAGCAAAAAAATCACGTTTGTTGTATGGGAGCCCCCTTAAATATTTATTTAATTCTATTTTTTTGTATTTGTTGTTACAGCGGCAATAGAAATATATCATCTGTGAAAATTTACTAACTACTGTTGCCAAGGGATCTCCTATATATATATATATACATCTTATGAAGTGTAGTACATGTTAACATTTAATTTCAAATTGATGATTTCAAAACATATTATGTCATATCATATGTTATGAAAGTCTATTGTCACCTAGTTAATTTGTAATATTTAAAATCGAAAAATTACTTAATACTTATTGTAAGATAACGAGTATGAGTCTTATAATACGAATCAATAAATACATACATGCTTTCGCGTTTTTTCCATCACAACGGACACAGAGCCTAGTACCATAAGACCTAAAAACAACGTTTAGCATGTTGGTGGGCATATAGGTGGAAGACCGATTATAAACAGTGATTTTCCAGTTTTTTGTCCATTCCCTCAACTCAATCGGCTTTCCCCATCTGCGTGGGATGTGAATCAGCACGTACATTTTTTTTTCTCCCAAACCATCATGGTAGTTCAAGAAATCGTCTTTATTAAATAAGGTTATATGAACTGAAATTAGTGCCCGGGTTCGATCCCCGGCCAGGTCAAGATGGAAAATAATCTTTTTCAGATTGGCCTGGGTCTTGGATGTGTATCTATATATGTATTTGTTATAAAATATAGTATCGTTGAGTTAGTATCCCATAACACAAGTCTCGAACTTACTTTGGGGCTAGCTCAATCTGTGTGATTTGTCCGTATATATTTATTTATTTATTATTTATGAAGGGCATAGTGACCTGACTCGTGCACGGGTAGCTAAATTTCGATAAGGTGGTACGTGGCATATTTTTAGGCTACATTTCTATCGTTATTTATAGTCCCAGTACTCAGTACGAGTAATACTTATATGAAAAATGCGGACGTAGGTTTATTTATTTATTAACTACGTTTGTAAATTGTACGCATTTTACTCAACTCTCAAATTTTCCATGTACAAAATACGCATTGAGCGTGGTAGAGCCACGTTACCGGCAAAATGAATTGCTGGTAGCATGAATGGGCCGGCTTGTCCGGGGACGTACCACACTCTCACAGAAAATCCACGTTTGGTCCACATTAATCCACATTCCAAAGAAACAGACACGGAAATTGGTACATTTAACCTATTAAAAAAACCGACCAAGTCCGAGTCGGACTCGCGCAGAAAGGGTTCCGTACCGTTATCTGTAAATACGGCAAAAAATCATGTCTGTTGTATGGGAGCCCCCCTTTAATATTTATTTTATTTTTATTTAATTATTAATTTTTAAAGTGAATATAACACTAATTATTCTGTAAATATTACAAGCGTCTACCTGTTGCCGTTATCAATATCAATCAAAACAAGCAAAAAAATCACGTTTGTTGTATGGGAGCCCCCTTAAATATTTATTTAATTCTATTTTTTTGTATTTGTTGTTACAGCGGCAATAGAAATATATCATCTGTGAAAATTTACTAACTACTGTTGCCAAGGGATCTCCTATATATATATATATACATCTTATGAAGTGTAGTACATGTTAACATTTAATTTCAAATTGATGATTTCAAAACATATTATGTCATATCATATGTTATGAAAGTCTATTGTCACCTAGTTAATTTGTAATATTTAAAATCGAAAAATTACTTAATACTTATTGTAAGATAACGAGTATGAGTCTTATAATACGAATCAATAAATACATACATGCTTTCGCGTTTTTTCCATCACAACGGACACAGAGCCTAGTACCATAAGACCTAAAAACAACGTTTAGCATGTTGGTGGGCATATAGGTGGAAGACCGATTATAAACAGTGATTTTCCAGTTTTTTGTCCATTCCCTCAACTCAATCGGCTTTCCCCATCTGCGTGGGATGTGAATCAGCACGTACATTTTTTTTTCTCCCAAACCATCATGGTAGTTCAAGAAATCGTCTTTATTAAATAAGGTTATATGAACTGAAATTAGGTGAAATAAACGTTACATAAAGATATCCACTGTAGTAATGGTACGTTAGAGGTACTTATATTAATTATGTGGTAGTAACGGTTAAACATACACCCCTAATCTAATAATTTCCTGTCCTACAGGTTTCTACAAATGACCGTAACGTAATGAAGGTAGTTATTATAACATAGTGCCTATCTACCAATTCATCTTTACGACTTGTGTAGTATTTTAATTTATTAGTATTTTTAACTAGTCGCGAAGAAGCAACCATATACTCGTAAGAATGTTCAAGATCTGATTATAACATTCATATGCATACTTATTACTACAGAACTATAAACCTCGACATTTACGCAACACTTGTTTATGAATGAACTCGCGCGTTTCGGCTTTATTCGTTCGTGCCCCATCCCGATCCCCGTCCGCCACCCGATAGTCGGTCTCGCTCGTTTCGCGCCCCGTTTCATGCAGGTGAAATGCAATACAATAACGGCGCACGGACATGAGTCGGCCGCGAAGTTCGTCTCTCGATCCAGGCGGCTCTTAAGGAATGAATTGTGTAGAATATTCATTCAAGTCATCATAGCGTTGAAAAATTATATATTTGCTATACAAACATGCAACCCCTATTTTACCCCTTTAAGGGATGAATTTCAAAAATAAATTATTTTACTAATTATTTATTTTTGATAAGTTAGTTACACAATTTCATGTTTCTACCTTGACTTTCAAAAAACTTATTTCCCCTAATAAAATATAATAGGCGAATGAATTTTCAAATAACCCCTTCTTAATGCTCACTCACAATATAAAAAATACCTCTCCAACCCGTCTGGCCAGCGTGGAGAGTGTAGGCCAAGTCCTCTGGCTGCTCTGGCCAAGTGTGGCCCTAGTAGTATAGAGAGGGTCGTGCTCCTGTAGTGGAGACTAAAAAAGGACCCGATGATGATGATGATGATGATTATAAAAATAACTTCATCATCATCATCGTCAGCTTTCCACGACCCACTGCTGGGTATAAGCCTCCTTTTGTCTGCGCCATTCTTCCCTATCACCAGCCCTCGCAATCCAGTTCTTACCAGCAATCTGCTTTATGTCGTCGACCCACCTAGCTGCCGGACGCCCAACACTACGTTTCCCATTTCTGGGATACCACTCAGTGACAGCCTTACTCCACCTACCATCGTTCCTTCTAGCCAGGTGTCCTGCCCAGTTCCATTTAAGAGTCGCAACTCTAGAGAGCACATCGTGAACTTTCGTTCGGCGTCGGATCTCAGAGTTGCGAACTCGGTCTTGCAATTTGATGCCAAGCATAGCTCGCTCCATGGCTCTCTGCGAAACCGCAATCTTATAACTTATGTGCACATTTTCAGGTTCTAAACTACCTATATACTTTCGGCTGTGCGTTGATATGTCAATCATTCAATCAATTTTCCTTTTATATAGTTTTTATTTTATAATGCTTTCTTATTACATACAAGCCCACACAATGGCTAAAGCTTCCTTTTCAGTTTGGTAGTATCTTTGTTCAGTTTGTGATAGTGGCTCGCTAACATACTTTATTATTAAGGGTTGAATTTTACCTTTTATTGACTGATGTTGAATTGAGACTGCTGCTATGCCCTATTGCACTGGCATCTTTTAGGGTTCTCTCTACAGTGTCACGACTGTTCCTGTTGCTATCAGTTTCGCGTTCCTCGCCTATCGGAGGTTGGACAGCATCATGGCGATTTTCACTTTTGAACCCGCTGCACAAAACAGCGAGGTTGTTCTGCGGCGGAACCAGTCGCGCAGGTTTCTCAGCCATGAGTGGCGCCTCTTTCCTACGCTACGTTTCCCTTGAATTTAGCCTTGGATGATAAGTTGCAAAATCCTGTACTTAGTATTTCGCATCACGTGTCCAAAGTATTCCAGCTTCCTTCGCTTAATGTTCCACGTGTTTCTGAAGAGGTCTCATTGATGTTTATGTGCTTTGCTTACTTGTATTTCCTAAGTCGCCTTTTACGACATCCATGGGAAGACTAGGAGTGGTCCTATTCTACTCTGCCGGAAACCACACAGCTAACTTATCTCTAACGTTGCCCTGAAGTCTTGAACTGAGTGCTGATTTAAAGTTGTTGGTTTGATTTCATCGGCTTAGATGTTATGTCAAAGGAAAGTCATTTTCTGAACACCAAATGAGCATTTTTCATTAAGTGTTGATACACTTTTGTGAAGTCTGCCAAAAACCTGTCGCAAGAATCAAGTTCGAAGCTTGTTTTCTCACCAATAAGGATGTCATCTTGATTTGTTGGCCACTCCATCGATGCCTTGTAGAATCTGTGATATTACACGCTGAAACATTTTTGAAGCATACCTGACCTGACAATTATATTTTGTGTTATTTGTTTCTTAACATAAGTTACAACATTTATTGTTGACTTGACATTTTGATCAATTGGAATTTTAATTTAAAAACTTTCAATTTACCTATACCGTGGAAAATTATAAGGAAATTTTTGGCAATAACATCTTTATATACAATTTATTTCAGACTCTACTCTAAAAAAAATCCTTTACTTAAAAGAGAGTCCTCAGCTATTAAAGAGAACGAACACATAGCTTCTTTCTTTGTGGGTCTTTGCATATTATTGCTATTATTTTCACTTCGGGACTTCCCGCGATTGATATTTCCGCAATGCAGCTGCGATTTTCACAGCAGAATTCAGAAGGTCTTACTAAAGGCTGGTGAAGCTCGATCCAGTGGTTGGTTTCTGCTTGTGCTACATACTCCGCTATGTAAGACTACACAATGTCGGTGTTTATGACTACAGTTATTTCTTTGACTCGTTGTCGAACATAGCTGCTTTTCTAGTTCATAAAGTCGAGATATTTCAACAGCTTGAGCAAAGCTAAGGTCTTTTCCTATTTTCACAAATTTTCTTTTTAAAATTCACATTTTTCACTAATTACTTCCTCTGCATTGTTGACAATCACAATATCGCGCTTGTTGTCAATTCGAATTGTTCTATCGTTTCATTATTGGAACTCCCTTAACTAACTCTGGGCTAGTGTTGGGAGATGTCGAGAAAACAGAGTTAGGTGTGATTTCTCTGCCAACAATTTGAATAACTGCGGTGCCGTGTCTCACCTTCTGTCGTGCCCCAATTGCCCACTACACGATACAGGACCTCAATGAGGCTAATGATAGACGATCAGCGTAGCCAAATATTGATCATAAGAAATGTAATCAAATTGAACCATTTTGACTCGAAAAGAAGAAATTTCATTATCAATTTGTAGACTTCTGAATTTCTGCCGGTCAATTTAGCAAAGCTATTATATTCTTTAACGTTACCTTGAGGATACGCACGTCTATAGTATACATCGAGAGCTTCACCTACCAGACGTGGTGGAACGTGTAAACCGGACATCTTATTACACACAAAACTAGAAAGTTTTCCGGTACTTTTAAAATCAACTGGCCCACCTACCATTTTAGGTACGTGTTTCTGGAGCTTGTTTAAATATGGGCCGAGTAGCGCTATATCGTCCTGTAACTGCGTTGTTGTAAAGTTCGGTGGCATTATCTCATCCGGATTAATCAACAGATGGTTATCCCAGATTGCCCCTGGTATTGGATTATTTTCTTCAAAACGTCGCCGATATCTATCCGGCGTTGCTGGGTCCGCTAATGCCTCAACTGTTCTTCTAAGAGTAGAATACAGCAAATTTTCCGCACGTGGGACAAATCTTCCACGGTCATCAGTCTGTCCCCTCGAAACAGCTGGAATGTAAACTCCCTCATCATAGGTGACGATACCTACAGCATTAATGACACGCTGTATTGGCTCAGGGGCTATTGTAACTGTTTGTGCAACGTGAAGTAATGTTGCATCCACTTGGTATCGTTCAACTAAATCAGTATCGCGCGCTGGAAGAGGGTAGCTTTTCTTCAAATTTTCGAGTTTTGCTTCGAACATGGCTAAGAAGATGCGATATTGAGCATAAACATTTGGGACTTGGATTTCATTATAAGTGACGGCGATGAAATTTAAATGACATATTCCGAATCCAATGGCTCTAGTAGTTATTGATAATGTTATAGCTTTTAGAGTGTGTGTTTCTCCAATCTTAGCCAAAAGCTCTTCACTTGATGAAACTCCAGGGCGAAGAGTTGCTTTAATGACATCTTGAACTTGGTTCATTGTCTTTGCGCCTTCCACCTTGCGCTTATTTTCTGCTCTCTGTTGTTGATAGTTCTGACGGGCTCGGGTTTGCCCGCGTCCTCCTCGACTCCGGGTCGGAGCACCGGGTTGAGGAAACAAATGAGCGTACTGCTCAAATGCATTAAATCGAGGTCTGCCTCTAGGGCGGGTAAGATTATCAAAGTCATCTCTATCTCTATCGAAAGACATACTACAGGCAATATTGACCTTCGGATCAAAGTATTTGATTAACCTTTCTATACATTTGTCAAACCCTGTAGCAGACGCTTCTTTAACACTTTCGCTGACACTGCCCGCCTGTAGACATAATTCTATTGTTATTTCTTTTGTGTCTGGTTCAGTGTTAGCGAACAAGTTAATTGTCTCGTAGACTTTTTGCACCTCTGGATATCACCTTGGTGAAGCAAGCCACTTTGCTTGTCATTTAGCTTTATCTGTCTGTCAATGTAATACTGAAAATTCCTTGTCCATATGCGATAGTGCGCTGGAAACGTGTTTTAGTCCGCGTATGGGTCGAATTTCGGCCCCTTGCAGTTTTATTGCTGCATCTTGTATTTTTAGGGTCCCGTATATATACAGAGTTAGGTGTCATTTCTCTGCCAACAATTTGTGGGACTGCGGTGCCATGTCTCACCTTCTGTCGTGTCCTAACTGCCCCACTTGCACGGTACAGGACCTCAATGAGGCTAATAATAGGCGAATAGCGTAGCCAAATATTGATCAAAAGAAATGTAATCAAATTGAACTATTTTGACTCGAAAAGAATAAATTTAATTATCCATTTGTAGACTTCTGAATTTCTGCCGGTCATAAGCAATATTGACCTTCGGATCAAAGTATTTGTTTACCCTTTCTATACATTTGTCAAATCCTGTAGCAGACGCTTCTTTTACACTTTCGCTGACACTGCCCGCCTGTAGACGTAATTCTATTGTTATTTCTTTTGTGTCTGGTTCAGTGTCGGCGAACGAGTTAATTGTCTCGTGGACTTCTTGCACCTCTGGATCACCTTGGTGAAGCAAGCCACTTTGCTTGTCATTTAGCTTTATCTGTCTGTCAATTTTATACTGAAAATTCCTTATCCATATGCGATAGTGCGCTGGAAACGTGTTTTAGTCCGCGTATGGGTCGAATTTCGGCCCCTTGCAGTTTTATTGTTGCATCTTGTATTTTTAGGGACTTATAATAAGACTTTGCAACTGGTTATTTAATTCGGTATTTTACATGTTACACTTTATACACAACTAGCTTTTGCCCGCAGCTTCGCTCGCGTTAAGAGTTATACAAACTTTCATCCCCTATTTTATCCCCTTGGGGGTAGAATTGATCAAAATCCTTTCTTAGCGGATGCCTACGTCATAACATCTACATGCATGCAAGATTTCAGCCCGATCCGTCCCGTGGTTTGGGCTGTGCGTTGATAGATCACTATGTCAGTCAGTCACCTTTGAGTTATATATATTTAGATATCCGTGTTTTTACCAGACTACCAAGGCGGGATATGTATTCGCGTATCATATATGCTTGTAAATTACCTTATTACCTGGTATCTTTCAAATTACTGGATGGGAAAAATGCTGGCAAGCCATAGCGTAGCCAAAATATTGATCAAAAGAAATGTAATCAAATTGAACCATTTTGACTCGAAAAGAAGAAATTTCATTATCCAGTAGATATCTGGATTTCTGCCGCTCATATTGACCTCTGGATTAAAGTATTTGTTCAACCTTTTTTTTTTAATAAATATAAATATATACGGACATATCACACAGATTGAGCTAGCCCCAAAGTAAGTTCGAGACTTGTGTTATGGGATACTAACTCAACGATACTATATAACAAACACATATATAGATACACATCCAAGACCCAGGCCAATCTGAAAAAAATCGTTATCCATCTTGACCTGGCCGGGGATCGAACCCGGGCACCCTCGTGTCGTAGGCTGGCGTGTTGACCGCTGCGCCACGGAGCTTGCCAAACAACTTTCTATTTGTCAAACCCTGTAGCGGGCTCTTCTTTAATTGTCTCATAGACTTCTTACATCTCTGGATCACTGTATAAATAATAAGTACATCCAAATTTATGTCTAAATTCTTCAGAGCATTGAGTGTATCAGTTGTTATATCCAGGAATTTTTTTAAAGCAACAGAAGATTCATTCATTACATTTTTCAGGCCAAAAAATCTTTTCAGAATGCAGTTTGCCAAATATTGTTTATATACCTCTTCAATAATATATCCCAGTGTTGAGGCTGCCGCAAATAATGCTTCAACAGCAAACAGCGTGAACTTGAAATACTTATTTATTTACGAATAATTTGCATAAAATATATTTTTATGTAGAAAACGTTTTGACGTGGCCGTCTTCGGGCCGAGCCGCTTGCTAGTCTCTTGTTTTTCTCTAAGTGAGCGCGCGCATTGCGCCCCCAGTCGCCCAGCGGTTATGACGAATATATGTAATGGCACATCTTTAACAACCAGCATTGCTCATTATTGTCTTTAGTCACTGGGATGTGTCGCAAAAGTACTTCGGGCTCGCCTGACAGATGACTCATTAAATAGTGTAACTTGTGTACATCATCAAGACATTACTGTGAATGTGTGACATACACATGTCTCTGAAACTCATCCATTCTGTATACAATCCAGAGAATGAAGGTATAATTCAAGAAGGTATCTTCGGTAATTTCACTGATGCTGATGTAGTTTTATTTTGTGTTTTTTCTAATGTCTGCAAATCATTTGTAGTTTTCAATATTTTTTGATGAATTCCTTTTATTAATTTAGCAAACTCCGTCAGCAAAGTAGGTAGTATCTCGCAATCCTTCTATTTTATCCAAAATCTGGTCATGAGTTTTGTTAAATTGTTCCCATTTTTGTTCCATTATTTTAATTATTGCTTCCAAATGTTGTTCTGTTAATCTTTCTTTTGGACTCTTCGTAAAGTTTATTTTTGTTCGGTTAAGTTGTGCTCGTAAATGTTCTTGTTTAATTATTAGTTCCATTTTAAATTCCACAAAATACTATAAGATGTCAACCTTCAGAATGGTATAACCATTCTGACGGTTGACACTCTTAGGTTGATATCTCAGGATACTTTTGACAGGTTGTTAAAAAATTGTTTATGGTTGAAAATTTTAAGTGTTTTTATTTTTGACCGAAATAATTCTATGTCTTTGCAGCAACTTAAAAAAATTGGGCATAGGTTCCCCGTATGAGACAATTTCTTCAAATTATACAAGTCCAAATTTCAACTTCTAAAATTTTCTAAGTCCCAAACTTTCTATAATTTTTTCTTCAAATGAACACTGTTCATCTTACGTCATGTCCGCTTACGAGTATGACGTCACCAGTACCTTCCTTTTGGATCGTCACTTACTTCGAACTTCCAACGACTTGCGTCTTCGGTCGCTGACCCACTACACCGGCAGTGGAGGACCATGTATAAATCCCTCCTTGGGAATAAAACGACCGATGTACGAGGGGGGGTCAAAAAGTTCGCGGAACGGAGGGGAAGGGAGGTGAAATAAAATACTGTACTATTTTTCTTTTTCAATATATCCCCCCTTAAGTCGAATACATTTTTCAGATCTCTCTATTAACTTATTAATACCGTCGAAAAAAAATGATTTGTCTTTGTCCTCAAAATAGGCCGAAATCGCCGACTTGACTTCTTCATCGTCGGAAAATTTCTTCCCACGAAGCTCTTTTTTTAATTTGGGAAATAAAAAATAATCACAGGGGGCTAAGTCTGGACTATAGGGAGGATGGTTTAACATTTCGAAGCCACAGTGATGAAGGGCAGCCATCGCAACGCGGCTCTTGTGTACCGGTGCGTTGTCATGCAAAAGCAGCACACCTTTTGTCAACTTTCCCCGCCTTTTCTCCTTGATTGCTTCTTTTAATTGTCTCAGTAGATTAGCGTAGTATTCTCCCGTTATAGAAACACCCATATCTTTATAATCTATTAGTAAAATACCCTCTGTATCCCAAAAAACAGTTGCCATGATTTTTCCAGCCGATTGTGACACCCTGTATTTCTTAGGGGGGGGCTGAACCTTTTTATGCCACTGCATAGACTCTTGCTTCGACTCAGGCTCATAATGATGAACCCAAGTTTCATCTGCAGTAACAAGTCTTGCAAAAATTCCTTCCTTGTCGGCGCTACAGAGGTTTGAAAACTCCTTTGAATACTCGACGCGCAGCTGTTTCTGTGGTGGTGTGAGCATTCTTGGCACCCATCTTGCGCTGACTTTTGACATCCCAAGATTGTCGTGTAGAATATTTAAAATGGTTGTAGGTGATACTCCAACCATTTCTGCAAGTTGTTTCTTCTTTAAACGAGTATCCTCCAGTATAAGATTCTCCACTTTTTCAACGATGTTTGAGGTGGTGGCCTCAATCGGCCGTCCTGAGCGAGGGTCGTCTTCAAGAGACTCTCTGCCTTACTTGAAAAGGCTATTCCACTTGTACACCATGGTTTTCCCAGGGCAAGAGTCCCCGTATACTGATGACATTTCTTCCAAAATTTTCTGAGGTGGTTTTCCTTGCTTAGTGAGGAACTTTATGACGGCACGAAACTCGATTTTTTCCATGTTTAAGTTTTTCTTCCGGATTCACTTGTTTGATCGACGACAGGTCCAAAGTTATTGACACAATCGGGTTCAAACTTGGCATATATACTCACAAAGAGTTGCTCATTAGTTAAAAATCAAAATCAGGTCCCCCACCCCCCGCTAACCCCTCCATTCCGCGAACTTTTTGACCCCCCCTCGTATATAGAACACTGCTTCTAAAGGCTTTTGCCATTTTTTCTCAGATTGGCCCTTCAGGCTTGCATGCACGCATACGCGGCCCATCAGGCAATATGAGAGTTTGCTGTCTCTCCAAGCCTTGCGCACACAGGCAACGCCCAAAGCCGAGGTCCGTCCCTCCTGGGGGCCCTTTGGTGATGTTGTCTAAAAAGGTTGAGGGCACTCTGCCCTCGCCTCAAACGCCCGGTGAAGTAGCGAAAGCTCACTTGGAGCTAGCTACACAGTCATTTCCAATGCTAGCTTGCTAACTATGATAGCGCGTTCTATTTTTGGAGGGCGTTCTTGGCGTTAATTTTGGCGGACTGCACGGTTTTTGTTTTGGATTGTTTTGCAAATTGCTTCTAGTGGACTTTGCATTGCATAATGTGAAATCGGTGTAATTTGGTGTTGTAAATGCCCATGTTTATGAACAATGGGTGGAATAACTTAAATAAAGTGTCATGGTGCGGCTGTAGTGAGATTTACATAGCGGGCTGGCGGTCGCTCGCCTAACTGCGACGTCTATGATCAAACCAGTGGATTCGTGGGAATTGTCGCCAGGGGCTCCATTGAATCAACAAAATGAATTACACCACCCTTTCGTTGATAAAAACTAGGAAAATATGAAGAGCTAGAAGGCATAGTAAGCAAAATGCCGTAAAACAAATATGAAAAAAATAAAATTTTTTTTTGGCTAGACGCCATCTTTTTATCCAGAGCAACACAAGCGGTTTTATTATTTTTTTATTGGGGCTTTTCTACTAATGACAGATGTAGCTGTGGCGCTGTGCAATCCATGCCACATCTGTTATCATGCCCCGGATGTCCCACCGGATGTACGAGAGAGGATTTGGCGAAAACCACGGATGCGGCTGTAAAGGTTGCATTATTCTGGGCAAGATTCATTTAATCGTTTGGACCATTGACACGATAGAAGAAGAAGCGGTAATTATTCTAAGTCCAAATTTATACGTTAAATTTATTACGTTTATAAATAAATCTTCCTGTATTCTGGTGTGGTGAGAGCTGTCCTAATTCCAACCATATCAAAAGTAGAATAAATGGGTATCTCTTGGATAGGCATGTAAAATCCTCGTCTTCATCGTCACTTACCACCAGGTGAGATGGGAGACAAATGCCTAACTCAATTTTTAGTAAAAAAAAAAAAATTCGTGGACGCAGTACGCTCGGACTTGAAAGCTGCTGTTATCTTATGCACATGTACAATCACTTTGGTGAAGCAAACCAGTTTTTGCTTGTCATTTAGCTTTATCTTGCTTTCAATATAATACTGAAAATTCCTTGTCCATATGCGACAGCGCGCCGGACGCGTGTTTTAGTCCACGTATGGGTCGAATTTTGACCACGATTTACAGTTTTCTTTCTGCATCATGTCCTTTTTAGGGTCCCGTACCCGTACATTATGGACTTTGCAACTGGTATTTAATTCGGCATTTTACTTGTTACACTTTTATATTCCGATTTAACCACAAAACACCAATATTGTGTGGTCAATTTTGACATTTCTAAGCCAATGATACATCAATATGTCTCATTGGCTTAGAAATATTTATTGTCAACTCTCAATACTATGTTAGTTAAAGGAAGAAAAACAATTACAAATAAAATACTTCTTCCAACCCATCACATCGAGGCAGCGTTCCAAGGATATTGGCAGCGTTTCCCCGCTGAATAGCTGATTGTTTGATCTTAGAAATGTCAAAATTGACACCGATTCGAAGGCGACCCTACATCAACGACTGAGCTGCCTACTGTGGCGAATTTGTTCATCACATATTATAGATACACGCATTTGAACCATGGTAAACTATTCTTAAATGAGGCCCATTTTCGTGGTAGTCTCTCTTGAGAGATCTAAACGTCAAAAGTGACACTGACAGTATTTTTTTTATTTAAAGGTTTGGAAGCATTGAGATTAGTTTTTGTTATAAAAATAATAATAAATTGAATTAGTTTTTCTAATTCAATGTTTGGAACCCTACATCGACCACTGACTTCTCCAAATCACTGTGGCAAATTTGTTCATCACATACATTGAATTAGAAAAACTATGGAAGCAGCATTGCGCTCAAAAACTGACACCACGGAAAGTATATCAAAGCGGCGGCGGGGCTTAAAAATATATCTTTTCGCGAACTAATCTGCCGCGCGCTCCGTGATGGAAGGACGCGTCGATAAAAGCATTTAACGACATATTTTTTGTAAATATCAGCGAAATCTTGAGGAATTAAGATAAAAATTCAAGCTTCACGGCTGTGGAATGCTTTGCCCGAAGACATTAAATCCATCTTCAACATATATTTATTCTAGAAAAAAGGCCACACGCACCTTCTTCGCCAATAGTTTACGTAGTGCAGAAGTTACTAATATCCGGACCAGGAACCATTTAAATTATTTTCAGAATTATATGTGTGTATATTTATTTATATTTTTTTTTCTTTATAAATATATAAAAAAAAAGAAAATTAGTCAAAAATGCCACCCCGAATTGTACCTGGCTCAAAAGTACCCATTATGCTGCAGCATTTCCTCTTTGGATGGCTATGGATAATCTTTGAACCAAGTACCATCCGGAGCGGTGGTCATAGCCTTTGTCTCTCAAACGTCGTCCTATTTCCCCAATGAAGTTCTTGGCTTCTGGACACCATGGCCCTGCAGTTTCTACGGCGACTGGTACAAACTCAAATTGAGTGGACAAAACTGAATATTTGGACGACTTGTGTCCAGCTGCCACTTTCGCCGCTGCTCCAGGTGATCGCATGGTATTGGGAAGATAGGACGCCGCGTAAGTACAGACACACGTCGCGTCCCATAACAAACTTCGTCCTATTTGCCACGGTATTAATGTGATTCCATCGGGTCGCTTTCCATCCTCGCGTGACAGGCCTGGTGGCTCTAGCTGGCACGGAATATTTGCCGATATCAGCGCTCTACGTATTATGTCGTTCATTGCGTAATGCCGTGATAAACGACCCGCGCTTCGCGCACACCCAAGACCATGGTGCCCGTCTGCCTCTACCATTTTTCCACAGACACAGCGGTGTGGCTCACATACGGCACAGCCCAATCTTAATGCCACGGCCGTCCTTAAAGAGTCATTGTCTAACAATGTACCCATGTTAGGTGATGGGAGAGCCTGTAGCCAAGCTCCAGATTCTGGTTGAGCTGAGGCTTTAATACGTGCCAAATGTGCACCGTTGGCTCTTCCTTCTAAATCTCCTAAAATAACACGCGCTCCTGCCTCATCCCATAACCTTTGAATCTCCGGCCGCTCCGGAATGGACGCATTCGAGTACCTCGCACTCCAGGTCGTCAAAGCATCCTTTTCGCGAACTAGTCTGCCGCGCGCTCCGTGACGGAAGGACGCGTCGATAAAAGCATTTAACGACATATTTTTTGTAAATATCGGCGAAATCTTAACGAATCAAGATAAAAATTCAAGCTTCACG
Organism: Elegia similella; assembly: GCA_947532085.1. Lineage (NCBI taxonomy): Eukaryota > Metazoa > Arthropoda > Insecta > Lepidoptera > Pyralidae > Elegia > Elegia similella. The sequence goes on along the minus strand of OX383950.1, from coordinate 3,282,607 downwards.
GCTGTGGAATGCTTTGCCCGAAGACATTAAATCCATCTTCAACATATATTTATTTAAGAAAAAAGTCCACACGCACCTTCTTCGCCAATAGTTTACGTAGTGCAGAAGTTACTAAGATCCGGACCAGGAACCATTTAAATTATTTTCAGAATTATGTGTGTATATTTATTTATATTTTTTTTTTATTTTTTTTTTTTCTTTATAAATATATAAAAAAAAAAGAAAATTAGTCAAAAATGCCACCCCGAATTGTACCTGGCTCAAAAGTACCCATTATGCTGCAGCATTTCCTCTTTGGATGGCTATGGATAATCTTTGAACCAAGTACCATCCGGAGCGGTGGTCATAGCCTTTGTCTCTCAAACGTCGTCCTATTTCCCCAATGAAGTTCTTGGCTTCTGGACACCATGGCCCTGCAGTTTCTACGGCGACTGGTACAAACTCAAATTGAGTGGACAAAACTGAATATTTGGACGACTTGTGTCCAGCTGCCACTTTCGCCGCTGCTCCAGGTGATCGCATGGTATTGGGAAGATAGGACGCCGCGTAAGTACAGACACACGTCGCGTCCCATAACAAACTTCGTCCTCTTTGCCACGGTATTAATGTGATTCCATCGGGTCGCTTTCCATCCGTGCGTGACAGGCCTGGTGGCTCTAGCTGGCACGGAATATTTGCCGATATCAGCGATCTACGTATTATGTCGTTCATTGCGTAATGCCGTGATAAACGACCCGCGCTTCGCGCACACCCAAGACCATGGTGCCCGTCTGCCTCTACCATTTTTCCACAGACACAGCGGTGTGGTTTACATACGGCACAGCCCAATCTTAATGCCACGGCCGTCCTTAAAGAGTCATTGTCTAACAATGTACCCATGTTAGGTGGGAGAGCCTGTAGCCAAGCTCCAGATTCTGGTTGAGCTGAGGCTTTAATACGTGCCAAATGTGCACCGTTGGCTCTTCCTTCTAAATCTCCTAAAATAACACGCGCTCCTGCCTCATCCCATAACCTTTGAATCTCCGACCGCTCCGGAATGGACGTATTCGGGTACCTCGCACTCCAGGTCGTCAAAGCATCCCTTACATGGGGCAAAATTAATCCGTCACCATTAATATTAAGTATTTTAGCGACTAAATTAATCACCCCATGCGAGGACGCCAGAAAAGCCGGCAATGAAACCTCCGACAAGCGCCGAATACCAATACCTCCATGCCTCACGGGCAAAGATGCCTGCATCCACTGAACTTCGTCAAGTTTAACGTTCACTATGACCTCCAGAATTGAACGTAATGCATCATCAAACTGATTGACTTCGTGAGGACATAGCCAAGTTGGACTTGTTCTAAGAATATAGGTCATCCGAGGAATCGCCAGAGAATTGCGAAGCAACACCAAAGCGACGTGCGCAGATAAACATTTCAGACGCTCGTGTGAGGCAACAAAAGATGTTAGTTTGTCCTTAATTGAGACTGGGACTGCTTCCTCAAAAATTGGGGCACCTAAAAGATTAAAATTACTTTCGTGAAGAATTTTTATACCGGGCATCAAAGCCTCTAAGCGCGGTACGGAAGTACGTGCTTCTTCCCCACATAAAAATAACTCGCATTTGCTAGTGCCAATGCGCAAACCAAGCGCCTCAAATTGCTGCACTAAAAACTGCACATCTTCTGATACAATCTCCGGAGGACCTCCTAAAGTACCATCGTCTAAGTACCAGACATTCAGAGGTGACCTTAGAGTACCAATAGCTTTTTGGATTGCGAGGCTAAAAATTAGAGGACCCAAAGGGTCCCCTTGCTGAGCACCGACCTGTGACGATATCGTAGTTCCATCAAAGACCAGATGGCTTGGAGATGCGTAACACTGAAAAAGGTATGGATAAAGCTCTGGCGTACGGTCAAGAACTTCGGTTAGCATAACATCTCGTTCTAAGCTGTTAAAGGCGTTTTTAAATTATTTTCTTACTTCGGACCGCGCCAACATGGCTCTGTCCTAATGAGATCTCTTCTTTTGATGATACACTGAAGTCTACCATAGAGTCTATTCTCAACGTATCACTAGACAACGCGCAGTGGAGCCAAGCGGCTCTTCCGATACGGTTGGGGGGTATCGGGGTGCGGTGTGTCCGGGATGTTGGTGTGCCGGCTTTCTTGGCTTCGGCGCATGGGGTAGCTAGTCTCGTTGCTATCATTCTTTCCACAAACGGTGACGAGCTAAGCATGCCTTATGTTGCCGAGGCAAAGGCAGCTTGGGTGGCCGAAAATTCGGGTGCATGTACCCCGGTGGCCCCTTCTGCCCAGCGGGCCTGGGATGACGTCGGCGCTAATAAGATCCAAAGCCTTCTGATGGCGGACGCAAGGCTGTTTCACAGCCGGAATCGGGTGCATGGTTGCACGCACTTCCATCGCCTTACCTGGGCACTTTATTAGACGATAACTCATTGCGGGTGGCTGTGGCGCTCCGCCTGGGCTGCAGAGTGTGTGAACCACATGTATGCATCTGTGGGTCCAAGGTGGAGGCCGACGGTCATCATGCGTTGAGTTGCCGTCGCTGCTCGGGTAGGTTCCCGCGGCACCATGAACTTAACGATATAGTGCGCAGAGCCTTCGTCAGTGCCAACGCCCCCTGTGTACTAGAGCCTATGGGCCTGAATAGATCGGATGGGAAGAGGCCTGATGGACTTACCCTAGTACCCTGGAAAAGGGGCAGATGCGTGGTCTGGGATGCTACGTGTGTCAGTACGGTTGCACCTAGCCACTTGAGTCGGACTGACTGTTCAGCGGGGGCGGCTGCCGAGGATGCGGCGGGGAAGAAGCGGCTGAAGTACGCTGCAATGGAGCCACAATATTGTTTTGTGCCCATTGCCGTGGAGACGTTGGGCAGCTGGGGATCGGATGCCAAGTGCCTTATTAGGGAGATAGGGCACCGCATAGCAGAGAAATCTGGTGACACCCGCTCTGGCTCGTTTCTGGTGCAAAGGATGGCCTTAGCAATCCAGCGCGGTAACGCGGCTAGTATTTTAGGCACCTTTGCACCGGAGACGCTAAGGAGTGGGCTTTTTTCTTAATTCTAGTTTTAATACATATCTTCTTAATATAAATAAATCTCGTGTCACAATGTTTGTCCTCAATGGACTCCTAAACCACTTAACCGATTATAATAAAATTCGCACACCATGTGCAGTTCGATCCAACTTGAGAGATAGGATAGTTTTTAACTTATGGCGAAACGAAGTTCGCCGGGGCAGCTAGTATTACTATATATGTATATTCTATTGTGTTTATTTATTATAAGTATTTGTGTATTTTTGTTATCTTTTAATTTGTACAGTATTCGCCTACCACTCATTATTTCCATTTATCCCGAAGGTTGACTGGTAGAGAATGCTATTAGCATTAAGCCCGCCTTTTATACCTTGTTTTTGGTAAATAAAGTTTTAAATAAATAAATAAAAAAAATGACTTCTTGTGTAGTAAAGTGGTGCAGGAAACGCAAGGAAAGACGGAAAAGTGACACTGTACTCCAGTGTTGCATAGCGAGCGAGGCGAGCTGCTGTCGCGAGCGATGTCTACCTACCTCCGCTATATTGACACCATAGCGTTCATTAGATATGTTGACACCGCCTCGTGACCTTGACGCGGCCAATCGCAAACTATCTTCGTCTATGAGTGCGTAAGTTTTTCGTTGTGATTTGAGTTAAGTTTGTTTGCGTAAATGGGACTGATAATGAATTGTTACTCGTATGAAAGTTACGCTTCCATAGTTTTTCTAATTTAATGATCACATATTATAGATAAACGCATTCGAAGCATGTGCAACAATCTTTAAATGAGGTTTCGCGTTAGTAAAGCTGCTCAGTCGGTTTGTATGGGAACGTCAAAAAAAAGTGGGCGAAAGATTGGTTAAGATGATGATGTTGATGGAAAGCCTTGTATTAGCAGAATCTCAATATAAGTCTCTCAAGTAATACTATTTGATCTCAGTTAGTATTTTTGCTCTAGTTATAAAATATACAAACAAAACATTTGTTTTATATACTCATGTAATTCGATGTGGCCTTTAGGTCTTGTGGCCTTAGGCTCTGTGTACCCCGTAAGAGATAAGACGTGATAATATGTGTGAATCACTCATGTAGATCTTCCATCACATATTATTTGACATTTTGTAAATAGTCTTTAGTTTTGATAATAGATAAAATTATGTAAAAATAAGAAAACGTGTGTGTGTGTGTGTGTGTGTGTCGTTACATAACCAAATTAAAATTATGAATATGTAAATATAGTTTAAATGATGTATGAATTAGTCGATATTCTAGCTATTTAGATTTTTATAGAGCTTTTATGCAACCTAGATTTTTATGTTCTAGCTTGACAGTTAATAATAAATTGGAGTGAGACAGGCCTGTGCCTGTCTCACTTCCAGTGTCGGTCATCATCAGCACAGGATATCGATAAATTAATGAATGACCTTCATTTCTTTTCCCTATAACGTATCTGATCTCGAAACTCAATATTATTATAAGAATACATATAACCTATTAATATATAAGAAAAATGTACATATGTGTACTCTTTTAGTACAAAGATGTATTTATTATTGTGTATAAGCCTAAAGTATTCCTAATATTAAGTAACTCAAATAAATGTAATTTTTTAATAATGGCAATTTTATTTTAACCCTATCACTGATATATTTTTTTTATGTATATGACGGCAAACGAGCAGACGAGCCACCTGATGGAAAGTCACCGTCGCCCATGGACATCTGCAACACCAGAGGAGCTGCTGATGCGTTGCCGACTCTTAAGATACCTGTAAACACGCCTTTTGATCCAGACACAATAGACATAACAATTGAAGTTTACGTCTATTTATTAATTGGCATTCGTTATTTGGCCCAGTACCTTCATTCCCTTCCCAAATCCAACAAATTCCTATCACGTACCTTTTCATTTTTAATTTTTCACAGTTTGTGGGTGTGTATGGACGTCTATTACACACGCACGCAAACACACACTGGTGCACACAACAGTGTTACAACTTAACATTCTTATAGTAAAATTCCACTTAAAAAGATAAAATGGGTGGTTGTAAGACCAAAAGTTGGTACACACAGCATGCTAAACAATATGTAACATCATCATCAGGTCCTTTTTAGTCTCCACTACAGGAGCACGACCCTCTGTACTAATTGGGCCATACTTGGACAGAGCAGCCAGAGAACTTGGTCTACACTCTCCACGCTGGCCAGACGGGTTGGAGAGGTCTCTTAGATGTTTATGAGCTTTGTTTAGCTTGTATTTCCTAAGTCGCCTTCTACGACATCCACGGGAAGACTTTGAGTGGTCCTATTCTACTCTGCCGGATACCACACGACACTTAATAATTTACAAGTTTGTAAAATAAAAAACAAGATAATTTAAAACTGTATGTATATTTGTTACGTATATGCCATTAACTTTATTCACAAGCCTGCCACATCTGATGTTGATCTTCGTCACTTGCCTCTTGCGTTTGAAGTGCCTGCTGAAACAAAAATATATAAATAAATAGCCCCATAGTTCTTCCATGCTGGTCTGGGAGAAGAGAAAAAACGTAGAATTTACCAGCTGCTTCTCTTCCCGCGCAGATCGTAAAAGCCGATCTAGGGAAAGGGCAAAATTCCGTGGAATCATGTTCATAGGCGATGCAGCTAGCAACCCATCGCTATCTTGATTCCGTTTTTCATCTATAGGCGAAGGCCATGCTAAGCATGGCCTTCGGGTCTTATAGACCTAAGCTCTGCCTACCCCGCAAGGGAAAATGACCTGATACTATGTATGTCTGTATGTATAAATGGTTGCTTTCCCCCATTCATCTGAGTAAGTAGTATCCCAATACCTTCATTCCCTTCCCAAATCCAACAAATTCCTATCACCTACCTTTTCATTTTTTCTTTTTTCACAGTTTGTGGGTGTGTATGGACGTCTATTACATACGCACGCAAACACATACAAACTCATGCACACACACATATATACATGGTGAAATTTTAATCGTTTTGGACCCTTAAGGGGGTGACTCAGACCATCAAAATGAACAACTTTTCCTATGTGAACAATGATGGGAACTCAAAAAAAAATCGACATTCCCATACAAACTGGCTGTGCGGCGGAACTATTTTGTATGGAAATGACGAATTTTTTTTTTAGTTCCCAGCCTTGGTCCCATAGAAAAAGTTGTTCATATTGATGGTCTCAGTCACCCCTTTAAGGGTCCAAAGCGATCAAAATTCCACCATGTTTAATATACTCACATAATATATTAACATGAAAATGGATATTCAGAGAGATTTTTTAAATAAGGCTTTCTAAATATACATTTTCATGTTAATATTATTTTTATTTTAAGGGCAAATTTAAGATATAGGTATAGGGGGGTCCGGTATCTCGGTGGCTGACTGTACAAGTATTTTATTAAAATCGAAAAAATGTGAGGAAAAAATTGAACCTACAACCTTCGACATTTAGCCCGTCGATGCTCTCAACCACTGAGCTGCCGTAGCTTCAAATCACCGCGGCGAATTTGTTCATCACATATTATAGGTACACGCATTCGAAGCATGCGTAATCTCCATTACTACCCACTATTTAGGATATTTATATAATTAATTAAGTATTTTATTACTTAAAAGTAGGCTCCAACATCTGTCTAAAAATTTAAAACAAATCCTTTTTGTTTTTTTATTTACATACCGTTCTCCTTTCTCCACGAGACCGCTTCGGCCACGGCTTCTTCATATGAACATAGGCTATGTGCTCCCGCTTCTGACTCCCAAACTTGAACGTCTTGCCACACATCTCGCATTTGAAGGGTTTGAGACCAGTGTGCGTCTGAAAATTATCCTTTATTGACTACTAGCTTTCGCCCGCGGCTCCGCCCGAGTCAATGTCGATCCCTCGGGAACTTTTTCTCGGGATAAAATGTACCCTATGTCCTTCTCCGTACTTTAGATAACGTGTATGCAAAATTTCATGATGATCGGTTCAGTAGTTACAACGTGAAAGCGTAACAAACAAATAAACAAACAAACTCACTTTCGGATTTATAATATTAGTTAGGATTCAATTCAATATATTTGCAGGCAGACACGTAAATACATACAAGGACAAACATCATCATCAGGTCTTTTTAGTCTCCACTACAGGAGCATGACCCTCTCTGTACTGCTTGAGCCATACTAAGCCAGAGGACTTGGCCTACACTCTCCTCGCTGGCCAGACGGATTGGAGAGGTCTTTCAGATGTTTATATGCTTTGTTTAGCTTGTATTTCCTAAGTCGCCTTCTACGACATCCACGGGAAGACTTGGAGTGGTCCTATTCTACTCTGCCGGGTACCACACGGCTAACAAGGACAAACATAGTGTCATATAAATAGCACAAGCGTGTCGCGTGTACATTTGGCATGCAAATTTTAATAATCATAAAATTGTTATGTTACTATACAACGTGATTTTGAACCCCCTAGCTTTATTGAAATCTAGGAATCAGAATCCCTAATGGAACACAGAATTGCAAGAAAAAAAGGTGAAAAACGAAAAAGAAAATTAGGTTTCCCATACAAAGTCGCCGATCATCTGGACGAATTTCTATGAAAGGTTCAATTTATTTTTTCGTTTTTTACCTTTTTTTCTTACAATTCTGTATTCCATTGGGGATTCTGATTTCCAGATTTCAATATAGCTAGGGGTTCAAAATCACGCTGTATACACGGTGAAATTTTGATCGTTTTTGACCCTTAACGGGGTGATTCAGCCCGTCAATATGAACAACTTTTTCTATGGGAACAATGCTGGGAACGCAAAAAAAAATTCGACATTCCCATACAAACTGGCCGGACGGCGGGACTCTTTTGTATGGAAATGACGAATTTTTTTTAAGTTCCCAGCATTGTTCCCATAGAAAAGGTTGTTCATATATAGGTCTGACTCATATAGTCATCATATAGGTCTGACTCACCCCTCTAAGGGTCCAAAACGATCAAAATTTCATGCCCCATGGGGCAAAATAACAATAAAAATACCATTGCGTCTGCGTTTACTAGCCTACGTATTTAAAAGATTTTGGTAACGAAGTCTACACGACCCCCCGAACATTTAGGCCGATCGTCTCTCTATCGCTTGTTTAACATTTGGTAAGCAAAATTTAATACATTTCGTTTTCTTATCGTTTAATAACAGATTGTTCGCTGTAAACCAATCCAACACCTGAGCTAAAGTACTATTAACCACGTCAAAAGAATCAGTTTGTCTATCAATTTTGAAGACAAGAGAGGTATCATTGGCAAATAGTACAGCCTTACATGTATTCACACAGTAAGGTAGGTCATTGATGTAAATGAGGAATAACAGAGGCCCTAGTATAGAGCCCTGGGGTACGCCCATCTTAACCGATGATCCGGAGGATTGAACCCTATCTAAACTAACTTTTTGAGTTCGCCCAGTTAAATAAGATTCAATTAAATCGCGAACGTGACGCGCTCTCGTTACGCGGAACGTGACACTTTTCGTGCGTGCAGCCATCGTTCAATCATCGATTTATAAAACTAGCTTTCGCCCGCGGCTCCGCCCGCGTCAATGTCGATCCCTCGGGAATAGTACTTTCTCCCGGGCTAAAATGTACCCTATGTCCTTCTCCGTACCCCAGATAACGTGTATGCAAAATTTCATGATGATCGGTTTAAAATTACGGCGTGAAAGCGTAACAAACAAACAAACTCACTTTCACTTTTATAATATTAGTAAGGATAGACAAGTTCTCTGGAGTACGGAGAAGGTCATAGGCTACCTTTTATCCCGGGGAAAAGTACTATTCCCGAGGGATCGACATTGATGCGGGTGGAGCCGCGGGCGAAAGCTAGTAAAATATAAAGGATCACTAAGTATAACGAACCACGAATGATATTTAGCTAAAAATCCATGTTTATTGCCGTGGAACTCCGATGTATAAGAAGGCCTGTCTCACTGTGTCGGTATCGAAAACATACCTACGTAATTATGCATATAAACGGGACTTAGCACGAACCTTTTTATTATTTGTTTCCATTGACGTTTCAATGCTCATTCAATGGAGTCTCATTGCGACCACGATATATGTAACTCCATTGAAACGTCAACGGAAACAAATAATAAAAAGGCTCGTGCTAAGTCCCGTTTATATACATAATTATGCGGTTAAAGCGCGAAAGTTTAAACAAGAACATACCTACGCGCGGCGACACCTTCGAAGGTGAAAACCGAATCTAATTTTCTCGAAAATGAAACTAGCAATCTTGGATTACTCACAAAAGCGTGCCGTATCATGTTGGATCTCGAGCTTAGGCGTTTCCCACACTCGGGGCAGGCGTGCGTCTTCCTCACAGCAGCGTGCAGCTTTAGATGTTGCACGAGCCGGTATTTCCTCTGGAACTTCTTGTGGCACTGCTCGCATGAGAACTGCTGTTTGGCTGTGTGTGTGTGGCTGTGGTCAATTAGCAGGGCTAAGCTCTGAAACGATAATAATGTATTACAATGGAATCTCTTTCGAGGCCGACGTTTTGGTACATTTATTTTATAAGCTTTTATGTAACTTGCAATGTATGTATGCCAAGTATAGCTCCGGTAGTACAGAGAGGGTCATGGTCCTGCAGTGGAGACTAAAAAGATGTGATGATGTTTGTATGTATCTATGTTTGTTCGGGTGGAATCTTGTAACTCAATTTTGAAGCAGATATCTTCCACGCATTGTGTTGAAAATATATAGTTTAGACGACAATGCATATGTAGCTGTGTGTGTGACGTTATTCTAAATCCAACATGGCGGAATACCTAAGATGGCGGACTAGCTATTTTGATGCACTCCGACAATATGGATATCAAATTATAGGGCTCACTGAAAATAACTCGAAAAATAAAGTGATATAGGTACATAAATTTGTTTTTAAAAAGATTTTTACTTTTATTCCTTTCGGAAGCATTGATCACTGCTCACCCCCATTGACTGCTTAAGCACTATTTTTGTAAGTGTTTATTTTGAATTCACAATGCTATTTTGATATACTCTTAGCCCCTAAGCCCTTCAGGCGAGTAGGCGACCAATACTGTTGAAAATAGTTTCTTTTGGCGTTTCTTCTCTGCAGCGGTCGGTTCCGAAACGCTAGTAGTCTGAAGCTTTTGCACATCAATTAATAACGTAAATATCACTGAATTATCTAACTTTAAAACGTGACTTGACGTGTAAAAGTGTCTGAAAAGACCTATTTTCTGAATAAACTTATTGATAGATTTTGATTTAATTCATTGCTTATTAAATTAAGAAATAAAATATGCTTAAGCACAGATCTGATCTGACTAATTATATTGTCCCAATAATCCATGCACTTTCTTTTTTTATGATATACCTGATAGTAAAAATCTTTTTAAAAACAAATTTATAACTTTACAGTTTTCATGGTCGCAGGTAGACTAAGTTGACATTTGTCTTTGTGTTATAAGAACTATACAAAACTACCGCCTACAATAATGTTTTCGAAACGTCAGGTGTAAAAATAATGTAATATACGCGATAATACCGTATTAAAGTGATTTTATTTAAAACTTGCTTTTGCCCGCGGCTCCGCCCGCGTCAATGTCGATCCCTCGGGAATAGTATTTTTTCCCGGGATAAAAAGGTAGCCTATGTCCTTCTCCGCACTCCAGAGAACTTGTATGCAAAATTTCATGATGATCGGTTCAGTAGTTACGGCGTGAAAGCGTAACAAACAAACAAATAAACAAACAAACAAACTCACTTTCGCATTTATAATATTGGCTAGGATTAGGATTATTATACTAGTCAACATACCTGGAACATTCTCCCACAGACTTCACACATAGACTTAGACCGGTGCCGTTTGGTGGTGGGAAAAGTGGTGCGGTTCTTATCAGGATGAGCGCGACGGAAATGTTGGAAGTACAACACCGCGTTTGGTAACTTCTCGTCACACTAAAATTATAAAAATACGAAATTAAAACAAGATTAGTAACAGCCGTGTGGTTTCCGGCAGAGTAGAATATGACCACTTAGTTCATTCATCATCATCATCATTTCGAGTAGGTGTCACAGTCAATCGACCATGCACACCCTGGTGTCAGAGTTCTTTGGAACCGCCTCTCGGCCTCTGACGTGGTTCCTTTAACGACTACCAGATGGCAGCCGGGACCACCAGCTTAACGTGCCTTCCGAAGCACGGAATCATCTTTATTATCAGACAATCAGGTGATTACAGCCTGCAATGTCCTTACCAAACTGGAAACAACTAAACAAAGTATGCTTCCGGTGGGAATCGAACCCACGATCCCGGGTCAACAGGCAAACGCCTTAACCACTGGACCACGGAGGCTGTTAATTCATTCATTCATTCATTCACTCCTAGTCTTCCCATGGAGGTCGTAAGAGGCGACTTAGGGAATACAAGCTAAACAAAGCTCATAAACATCAATGAGACCTCTCCAACCCGTCTGGCCAGCGAGGAGAGTGTAGGACAAATCCTCTGTCTGCTCTGGCCAAGTATGGCTCCTGTAGTACAGAGAGGGTCATGCTCCTGTGGAGACTAAAAAGACCTTTTAAGAAATATTCTTTCTCTTTCTGATATTTGAAATACCTAGGCTTTACCTGTTCGCAGCTGATGGGTCCTTCGTGTACAATGTCCTCTTCGGGGTTCCGCACTCTATTCGGACCCCGAGGCGGCCTCTGTACTTTCGTCATGTCCTTATTCCTAAAAAAATAAATAAACTAAGTATTTTTTTTTAATTCAAGCTTTTATGTACAGTCGTCTGCAAAAGTCTATATTGAAGTTGCGTAAAAAGTCTGTCGTAACGGATACTATATAAAAATCACAGCAATTTCAACCTTATAATTGTGGCATAAGGTTCATGAAATTGCTAAGTATATATGCCTCCCTAATCAATGCAATCGATTTTCACCTTAAGGGCCCGTACTACCTCACACTGCTTTGCATGATTGTCTGTAATATCAATAATAATGAAATACTTTAGTTGAAATAAAAATGCAGCAAAGTTCAGGACTAACTCTGATAACTATCTGACTCAATAACACGATTACGTTAAATTTTCTCGATAGAAAAGAATTGCAAAGTTGCCTCCAAATCCCGTCTTATTTACTTGTTATACAGCATTATTCACAAAATACATTAAAATTAATCTTGAAACTTTTGGTTATTGCATTACAGATAAGGCAGCCATCTTGTATTTATTTTTTCTTTCATACAAAAAAAAATAAAATGCAAAAAAAGGAATTCTACTTGTCTTAACTCTATGGCCATCAGCGCTACGAGCTATAGTAGAATTAAACATAGACTTAACGTTTGATAGAAATCCACATAAAAGCTAATGTATGTAAAATCTTACTATGTATTGCGTTTAGGTAAAAGTCATAGAACAAACGTTGTCAGTCATAATGTACCTAAGTCGTCTTTAGCAGGTTATGCGTTAGTTAACTAAAACCCTGTATATATTTTTATGTTAATATAATTTTTAGTTATGGAGATAATTCAAGATATAGGTAGATGGGTCAGGTATCTCGTTGGCTGACTGTACATACATACATACATACTTAGATCACGTCTATTTCCCTTGCGGGGTAGACAAAGCGTAGGTCTATAACACCTTATAGCCACATTTAGCATGTTGGAGGTCGTGTAGATGGAAAACGGAATCAAATAGTGATATATAATAGTTACTATAATAATATAAGGTAATATTATAATAATATATATATATAATACTTATTCTGTGGTTAGGGGCCTGGGAGCTACTTACGAATGCTTCGGCGACAGTAAAATATGTTTGTTCAAAGCCTCTATCGTCTGAAAGCGGATGTTACAAGGCTCGCAGCGGGGACCATCTGGTGGTACCTGACAATAAATAAATAAATACAGAGTAAAATTGAATTCATTAGCATACGTTTAAGGGGTGACTCAGACCACTAATCTGAACAACTTTCATTATGGGACCAGTCCCGAAATAGCCCAAAAAAATTGCTTTTCCATAGATTTTCGCCAAGTATATATTCCACTTTTGTATGAAAGAGCAGATAATTTATTCACGATGTCGACGTTGGTCCCATAATGAAAGTTGTTCAGATTCGTGGTCTGAGTCACTCCTTAAACGTATGCTAATGAATTCAATTTCACCCGGTATATACGAACAAATCACACAGATTGAGCTAGCCCCAAAGTAAATTCGAGACTTGTGTTATGGGATACTAACTCAACGATACTTTAATTTATAACAAATACATATATAGATACACATCCAAGACCCAGGCCAATCTGAAAAAGATCATTTTCCATCTTGATCCGACCGGGGATCGAACTCGGGCACCCTCGTGTCGCAGGCTGGCGTGTTAACCACTGCGCCACGGGGTTGTCATTATCATTTTAATAATTTTATTTTATACTAGCTTTCGCCCGCGGCTCCGCCCGCGTCTATGCCGATCCCTCGAGAACAGTTACTTTTTCCCGGGTTAAAATGTACCCTATGTCCTTCTCCGTACCCCAAATAATGTGTATGCAAAATTTCATAATGATCGGTTCAGTAGTTACAACGTGAAAGCTAACAAACAAACAAATTCACCTTAAGTGTGATACCATTACACCACCGTGACTTCGAATAATGGTATCACACTTAGGGCGTAAACCTAAGGGATGTGAGTTCGAATCCTACCTGTGGCTGAGTTCTTTTTCATCACATATTTTCAATTTTAATAATATACCTAGCATCGTAATGCTATTTAAAAACAATTTAAGTAAGTAAAAAGCTTTCTTCAATTTAATCAACTTTAATTCATCGGATATGTTTGAAGTAGAATACCACACTACTAAATAGTGGGTATTATTGAAGAAGTACGCATGCTTGAAATGCGTATACCCTACGGGGTAATATGTGATGAGAGAATTCGACGCGGTAATTCGAAGTCACGGTGGTGTAATGGTGTCACACTTAGGGCGTAAACCTAAGGGACGTGGGTTCGAATTCTACCTGTGGCCGAGTTCTTTTTCATACATATTTTCAATTTTAATAATATACAGAGCATTTTAATGCTATTTAAAAACAATTTAAGTAAACAAATTCACTTTCGCATTCATAATATTAGTTAGGATTAGGATTGTTTTGTGTGTGTGTCTAAGTGTTACAATAAAGGTTATTCTATTCCATTGAATTAGAAAAACTATGAAAGTGCAACTCTCATACAACTAACGATTCAATATCAGTCCCATTTACGCAAACAAACTTAACTCAAATCACGACGAAAAACTTACGCACTTGTAGACGAAGATAGTTAGTGATTGGTCGCGTCAAGGTCACAAGGCGGTGTCATTATAGCGGAGGTAGGTAGACATCGCTCGCGACAGCAGCTCGCCTCGCTCGCTATGATAAGTTACTCCAGTGTGTACTGAGTTTTCCGTCTTTCCTTGCGTTTCCTGCACCACTTTACTACACAAGAAGTAATTTTTATCTCAATTCGTTAAGATTTCGCCGATGATTACAAAAAATATGTCGTTAAATGCTTTTACCGACGCGTCCTTCCGTCACGGAGCGCGCGGCAGACTAGTTCGCGAAAAGATATACTTTTTTCAGCTGTGATCTACTTTGTGTGGTGTCAGTTTTTGAGCGCAATGCTGCTTCCATAGGTGTTCTAATAAGAAAAAATAATAGAATAGAACATTAATTCTATTCTATTCTAATGTGTAGTGGATTCAAAGTTGCTTACCGTGATATCGTCAAAGCGGTGTTTTAACTTCTTGTGCATGGCGACGCCTTTCTCATTGACGAAGGAATTGCCGCACAGCTCGCACACGAAGTCTGACGGGTGTTTGATCCTTACGTGGCTCATGTATGTCGACACCTTGCTGGAAATTAATGTTTTTGAAGGAGAATTTGCGATCAATCCTAATCCTAACTAATATTATAAATGCGAAATGAATTTGTTTGTTTGTTACGCTTTCACGTTGTAACTACTGAATTGATCATCATGAAATTTTACATACACGTTATCTGGGGTACGGAGAAGGACATAGGGTACTTTTGGTCCCGGGAAAAAGTACTGTTTCCGAGGGATCTACATCGACGGGCGGAGCTGCGGGCGAAAGCTAGTTATAAATAACTAGCTTTCGCCCGCGGCTTCGCTCGCGTCAGTTGATTGAGAACAGTACATATTCCCGGGATAATATGTACCCATGTACCCAGACAACGGGTATGCAAAATTTCATGATGATCAATGTCAAAGTCAAAGATTTTTATTCAAAATTGTATAAATGTATCTTTTTTTTAAAGTAATATTTGTATTTCTTATATTTTGTTAAATTTATGCAAAATCGAATTACTACTAGCGTTTCGGAATAACCACTGGTGTGAAGAATACGCCGAAAGAAACTCAATCCAGACTTGGTCCCTACGAGCCTGAAGGGCTCCGATTACATTGTTTACATGTATTATATTATTAAATAAATTTATATTAATTGCCAAGCATTTTTATCAATTATATAATCAGCAATGCAGTAATAAGCCTTTTTTACTAACTGATTTTTTACAGTCGCTAAGTATAGGCAGACGTAATATTTCTGCAGGAATTTTATTATAGAAGCGTTCGGTTCCGTAATTACGGCATGAAAGCGTAACAAACAAAGAAACTGACTTGCGCCTTTGTAATATTAGTATAGATTTTAAAAACTGCGTACATATAACATCATCATCATCATATCAGCCGCAAGAAGTCCACTGCTGGACATAGGCTTCCCCCAATGATTTCCAAAATGACCGGTTAGAAGCGGCCTGCATCCAGCGTTTCCCTGCGACCTTGGTCAGGTCGTCCAACCACCTGGTAGGTGGGTGTCCGACGCTTCGCTTGTCGGTTCTTGGTCGCCATTCGAGAACCTTTTTGCTCCATCGGCCATCGGTTCTACGCGCTATGTGCCCCGCCCACTGCCACTTCAAAGAGCTATTCCGCTGAGCTATGTCGGTAACTTTCGTTCTTCTACGGATCTCCTCATTTCTGATTTGGTCTCGCAGAGAAACACCGAGCATAGCCCTCTCCATTGCTCTTTTAGCGACCTTGAGCCTTCTTATGAGACCCATAGGGACCACGTTTCTGAGCCGTATAACACCTTAACCCTTATCGCCGTACAGAGTTTTTCGATAACTCTTTCTCTGGATCTGCTGCACGACTCTGGAACTCGCTACCCGATTCCGTTCTTGCCCATCAGGCAATATGAGTTTTTGTCTCTCCAAGCGTTTCACACACAGGCAACGCCCAAAGCCGAAGTCCTTCCCTCTTGGGGGCCCTTTGGTGATGTTGTCTATATAGGCTAAGGGCACTTCTCTCGTCCTAAACGCCCGGTGAAGCTACTTATTAATTCAAAATAATAATAAAAAAAACAGTTCAAGTGCGAGTCGGACTCGCGCACTAAGGGTTCCGTACCGCTATCTACCTATAACTAAAATTTAACTTTTGGCAATTTTTCCTTTATCTGTGCTATACGACGTTGCTTCGTACCAAATTTTAAGATCCGAGTTCACGAGAGGTACCCTGTAGGTTTTGATTCCCTTGCGAATGTCGATAAAACACGAAAATTTGCGACATAAACGGCTGTATCTTTTCATTGCGTTGGCTTAGAAGTTTAATTTTTTCACAGCACTAAGGGACAGTAGACCTGAGTATTTGATATGGATTTTAGCTTGATACCTCAACGCGTTCCTGAGAAAAAGGGTCTTGACAGACCGACAGACAGGCAGACGGACAACCGAGTGATCCTATAAGGGTTTCTTTTACCTTTTGAGGTGCGGAAACCCAAAAACTTACGCGAATTGTTCTAAACAGTGCGGACAGGAGTACACGGTGCCTTGGTGATACTTCTGATGATTTCTTGCTGCGTTTCTGTTGAGAAAAAAGATAAGAAATTAAAGTATCAGTTCAAAGATTTATAACTAGTTTTCGCATGCAGTTTCGCTCGCGTCAACGTCGTTCCCTCGGGAACACTTTTTACTGGGATAAAATGTAGCCTATGTCCATTTCCATACTCCAGAGATCTTGTATGCAAAATTTAATGATAATCGGTTCAATAGTTACGGCGTGAAAGCGTAAAAAACAAACTCTGTCTATTACTTTTTCACGCTTCAACCATTGAACCGATTTGGATGAAATTTGGTATGGAGGTAGTTTCTCATCATCAGTGGTGTCATTCTCAACTACCTGTCCGGTGGTAGCAGGTATAGCATCGGGTATGCGCCCGGCCTCCCGAGCTTGCTTTTCCCTCATTCAGCCAAGTGAGAAGTATCCCAATACCTTCATACCCCTCCCAAATCCAAAAACTTCCTATCCTTCCCCAGCTTAAAAATGCTTCCGATGGGCGGCAGCACAAGAAGCCAAAGAAACTGCGCTCGCCAACCCGCCTGCCAAGCGTGGTGAGTATGGCAATATCCTCCCATGGAACGAAGTATCCTTGGGAGGCCTTCGTCCAGCAGTGGACAGTGAATGAATGAATTAATGATTTTTGGAAGGAGTGACGTCACGGACCCACATTTTGTAACCACTTCCAGTGGCTGTAATCATCATCATTTCGAGTAGGTGTCACGGTCAATAGACCATGCACACCCTGGTGTCAGAGTTCTTCGGAACCGCCTCTCGGCCTCTGACGTGGTTCCTTTAACGACTACCAGATGGCAGCCGGGACCACCGGCTTAACGTGCCTTCCGAAGCACGGAATCATCTTTATTATCAGACAATCAGGTGATTCAAGCCTGCAATGTCCTAACCAAACTGGAAACAACTAATCAAAGTATGCTTCAGGTGGGAATCGAACCCACGACCCCCGGGTCAACAGGCAAACGCCTTAACCACTGAACCACGGAGGCTGTAATGCACGTCGGGGTTACCAGTAAAATCAGGTGCCCAATAATAGAGGAGGATTTTCTACTACCTGCGCCTCTGTTTTATACTTAGGTTCAGCGCCCCCACGGAAACCCGGTGAACTATAGCGTATGTTTCTTTATTTCTTTATTTCTCGCTTACATGTGCATGATTACAATAGGTGTTGGTAAATATTGCTCGTAAGTACATGAACCCAGGCAAGGTGTTGCGAAGTCTTATTTTTGAGTGAACATAATATTCTAATTTGTTAAGTTACCATTAAAATTATATAATATTAGGAAGTTAAAAGATTAACACATTTAATTTAATGAACAATATTATACTACAAAAATTGAAAGATAATAATAAATCAAGTTTAAATGTCAAAAAAATAATAAATCAAATTTAAATGTCAAAACATGCTTCAATGTCAAATAAATATTAAACAATTAGTCAATAAAAATAAAAAATAATAATTATAATAATTACGTTACATTTATAAATTGTCATATTTTTATAATTTGTCATTTAAATATTCCCCGACTGAGTAATACCCCTTTGCTTGAAGTAATATTTTAACTTTTTTAAAAATATTTTGTCATTTTCTTCTATGCGCATTTGCTTGGGTAATTTATTAAATATTTTAATTGCGCCGACGTAAGGTCCGTTACTGTACATGCCTAAGGCAGACGCCGGCAAAGCCAATCTTTCCTTGTGTCGTGTATTTATATTGTGTGTGTCTTGTACTTGTAGGAAAAGGTGTTTATGTTTCCTAACAAATGTGCATATCTCAAATATATATATTGAGGGTAATCAAAATCTTATTTTTTATAAAAAACGGTTTGCAGCTTTGTCTGTAGGGCAGGTTACATAGGATACGAATACACTTCTTTTGTATCACGAGAAGGTCATGGGCATCAACGCTGTTACCCCACAGAATTACTCCGTATTTTAGCCACGAGAACGCGTAGGCATAATACGCTGTTAATGCAGTATTGTAGTTTGTGCTTACTTTAAGGACGCTCAAAGCATATATAAATTTAGAAAGTTTGTTGACGTCAAGATATTAGTTAATTCGAAAACAACCTCCGGGGTCCAGTGGTTAAGGCGTTTGCCTGTTGACCCGGGGATCGTGGGTTCGATTCCCACCGGAAGCAAACTTTGTTTAGTTGCTTCCAGTTTGGTAAGGACATTACAGGCTTGAATCACCTGATTGTCTCATAATAAAGATGATTCCGCTTCGGAAGGCACGTTAAGCCGGTGGTCCCGGCTGCCATCTGGTAGTCGTTAAAGGAACCACGTTAAACGCCGAGAGGCGGTTCCGAAGAACTCTGACACCAGGGTGTGCATGGTCGATTGACAGTGACACCTACTCGAAATGATGATGAATTCGAAAACTTTCCGCTAGGTGGAGCTCAACCTTAGTTTACAATAAGCCGTCAGATGGCGCTGTTTAACAGATAATGATGAACAATATAAGTAAGTATTTGTTACATACCTTCTCATAGTGACGTACGGACAGAGATTACAAGTATACTTTTGCGTGTGCGCCGGCATATGGTTCCTGAGGTCGCGTTGTGTTTTGAAGTGAATTTTGCATATATCACACTCAAATATTCCTGACTTCTGCAAAAGAGTTAAAAATATTTGGTTACGACTTTAGGCTGATTTTAAAGTGAAGCGTTTTAACAGCGCCGTCCAGACGCGCGCGTTTGCTATTATAATAATAAATAAAATTTTCATACATTCATGTGGGTAGTTTTGACTAGCTCCGTGGCGCAGCGGTCAACACGCCAGCCTGCGACACGAGAGTGTCTGGGTTCGATCCTCGGCCAGATTTTTTGCAAATTGGCCTGGGTCTTGGATGTGTATCTATCTATATATGTATTTGTTATAAAATATAGTATCGTTGAGTTAGTATCCCATAACACAAGTTTCGAACTTACTTTGGGGCTAGCTCAATCTGTGTGATTTGTCCGTATATATTTATATTTATAGTACTTACATCTGAGTGTTTGATCATATGAGACGCCCGGGAATCCACCTCAGTGAAAACTTTATAACAAATCATACATTTTAACGGCGAATTTCTAAAATTCGCCTTCTCTTTCCTTTTCTCAATCTCCCGATGTTGCTCTTCTATACTCAAATTGGTTATTTTAAATATTTCTTCATTTAGCATCGACGGCTTCTTTCTCTTATCGATTTTTGGCTCAATCTTCTTCGATTTTGATTTATCAATTTTAGATTTTGTACTCTTTTGTGATTTTTCTTTCTTTATTTCCGCAGGTTCGACTATTATATGATTTTCTTGAGTGAACAATTCAGCAGATACACTCTCTTCATCTGAGTGATTGATTTCATCTTTTACAAATAAATCATCATCGCTTTGATGTTCAAATTGTTCATCTTCACTTTTTAATCCTACGTCTATTTCTAAAGGTATATCTTTTTTTTCTATATCAATATCATTCTCTTGTACAACGATTGCTAAGTCTTGTAAATTATGTCTATGGGCTAGTGTGCCTATTAGATTGTTCTCTACACGGTCTATAGACAAAATATTGTCTGTGGTGATCTGAAACAATTTAAGAGGTGACTGTGCAGTTGCACGATCTTGGCGATGGACATTCCCAGGTTATTGCTGTCTCACGTGCATGAAACGGAGGCACGAGCTCCGCAATTCAATTCAATTCAATGTATTTATTGCATTTCATAATGTACATCAGTTCTAACTACCAAAAGTCACATCATGTCTTACATATAAATAGGTACACTATAAACCCTGTCGGTATCGCAAAACAAAAGAAATGGAACGGCATGCGAGTTTTATGACATGCAGCTAATAATATATAGCATGCCTCCGTGCTTCGGCAGGCACGTTAAACCTATGATCCTGGCTGTCATAATTAATGGCAGTCGTTAAGCTGTCTGATGCAAAGGCATCTTGACAAATCTGACACCAGTGTTGGCCACTCACACACACGAAAAACCACAACAACAGGTGACCCTGTTGCTTGTTTACCGTATGTCGTAAAAAAACAAAATACAGGTCACTAAAGTAACTTACTTGGGCTAAATGGAGCGACGATATACGTAAGGCAGTGGTTGGACAAGAAAAGCTCAAGACCCAAGCTGGTGTGCCATGGGAGGGACCTGTCTGGACATACTCGTCCACTGCTGGCAGTGGACGAGTGTAGGTCATCATCATCTCAGCCACAAGAAGTCCACTGCTGGACATAGGCCTCCTGCAAGAATTTCCAATACGACCGGTTGGAAGCGGCCTGCATCCAGCGTCTTCCTGGGACCTTAGTCAGGTCGTCCGACCAACTGGTCAGTGGGTGTCCAACGCTGCGCTTGCCTGTACGTGGTCGCCATTCGAGAAATTTTTTGCCCCATCGGTTCTACGCGCCATGTGCCCCGCCCACTGCCACCACAAAGAGCTAATCCTGAGCTATGTCAGTAACATTCATTTATCTACGAATCTCCGACTCGCAAAGAAACCGAGCATAGCTCTCTCTATACCTCTGTTTGTTTGTTTGTTTTTTGTGTACGTGGCCAACAGCGATCAAATGTTTTAAGCTACCTAAAGGCATCTGACATAGCTTAACGACTGCCATCAAAGATGACAACAGTCGGGGCCAACGGCTCAACGTGCCTTCCGAAGCACGAAGTAGCTCGAGATAGCTTTGTGGATGATGAAAGAAAGAAAGAAAGAAAATACTCTTTATTGCACCATTATCTTATGAGAAAAAAAAACAATATGTTAACAAATAAAAAAAAAATTGGTACAAAGGCGGACTTATCGCTATGCAATTTATTGATGATAATTAATGATGATTTTTTTATTTTTTTTTTATTCAAATTTGGATATCATGTATCTCTTTCTGAAGATATCTCTTTGATGATGATGAAAGAAACTTACATAAGGTTGTGTTTCAACCAACTCCATCAACAGTTGGTGGCTGCGTCGCGCCTTCGCTTGTAGCCGCCAACTGGACAGAACCCGGTGCGCGCATTCCCAGCACAGCTTATGTGGCAGTTGGTTCGAATCCCACGCCTGTAAAAAAAAAAAACACTAAGGAGTGGTAGAGCCACGCTACCGGCAAAATGAATTGCTAGTAGCATAAATGGGCCGGCTCGTCCGGGGACGTACCACACTCTCACAGAAAATCGACGTCTGAGTAGAAGCTTTACCGCTTTTATGCTTCGTTCGGTGAGTGAGACAGCCGGAGGCCCATCCTTCCCCTTCTCCCAAACTCCTTGAAAGGCCGACAACGCACCTGTCACACCCTGGTGTTGCAGTTGTCCATGGGCGGCGGTGATCACTTACCATCAGGTGACCCGCTTGCGCGTTTGCCGTGCTCTAACATAAAAAAAAAACTGTTATGAAGGAACACCGAGCCGCGCCACTGACACGAATTGAGAATGTAGGTGCTATAACTGCCAAGCTGAAATGGGGCTGGGCAGGATATGTTTGTCGCATGCGGTCAGAAAGGTGGGCAAAACTTGCCACTCTCTGGGTACTGGACGGCCGCCGTGGCAGAGGCAGACCAAGAAGGAGATGGAGGGACGACCTTGATAAATTTCAACATGGATGCTTAGAAATAGCGAACGATAGGAATGAGTGCAGGGGGAGCCTTTGCGCAGCAGTGGGACACAACACCAACAGAAATCACCCTATCTATTGCTGAAAACTGCATTAAAATCCGTGTACGTCAGAACCGCAGGTCAACAGTCGTATTTAACTGTGAAATTGTGCCTAAAAATTACTTATCAATTGCTTATATTTGCTTATCATATTGACAGAATTGCTTATTTAGTAAATTAAAAGAATTCAAACATTTAAGGTTGACGGTCCATTCTGATGTCAGAATGGCTGGACAATTGCTGTACAGTAGTAACTGTGTGGAATTATTCAAATTTTCATAGGCCAAAAATTGCTTATTTCACAATGTATATACCAAGGCCATGTGTATTCTTCCTATAGGGCTAGCCATGATTTTAAAGCCCTGCGCCTGTTAAAAAGTTGAAAGCAAAGTGACGTTTGTTAGGAATTGTCAATATGCGATAAACCGGAAGTGATAGTTTTTATTTATGCAATCGAAAGAACCTTAAATGTAAATAGGTACTTACAGAATTTATCAAATTGTTTTATCAAGTTTTAAATTTTTTAAGAATTTTGATTATTTTTATTTTATTTAATCACATGACAATGTCAATGTTATTGTCAACCTGTCAAAAAATTATAACGTTGACTGCCAAGTGAGTTACCAGGTTGGGGAATATTTTCCCCAAAATTCGTACAGAGTACAAGGACCTTGTTTTTTATACTGCACTAATAATAAACTCCACTCAATGAAGTGAGATTTACTTAGCGGGCTGGTGGTTGCCCGCCGAATGATTATTCATTCGGTGCCAATTGCTTCTGAATTAAGATTTATGGCCTTATAGTTCAGTTTTGGAAAATTGGATAAAATTGAAAAATCAAGTATTTGCATTTAAGGTTATTTAGATTGCATAAATAAAAACCATCACTTCCGGTTTATCGCAAGTTATCAATTCATAACAAACGTCACTTTGCTTTCAACTTTTTAACAGGCGCAGGGCTTTAAAATCATGGCTAGCCCTATAGGAAGAATACACATGGCCTTGGTATATACATTGTGAAATAAGTAAATAATAAGCAATTTTTGGCCTATGAAAATTTGAATAATTCCACACAGTTACTACTGCACAGCAATTGTCCAGCCATTCTGACATCAGAATGGACCGTCAACCTTAAATGTTTGAATTCTTTTAATTTACTGAATAAGCAATTCTGTCAATATGATAAGCAAATATAAGCAATTGATAAGTAATTTTTAGGCACAATTTAACAGTTAAATACGACTGTTGACCTGCGGTTCTGACGTACACTAAAATCCGTTGAGTACTTTAACAGATCTAAGCAAACATATAGGCGGAAGCGACTTCATTTTAAACTGTAAGATTTGTTGTTATAGCGCAATAGATATACAAGTTGAAAACTTCATGTCTCTTCTTATTACGGTTTAATATAATAGATAGAGGCCTGTGAAAGACGGACGGACTCTAGTAGCTTAATATTAACTTGCTTTGACTACAGAAAGATTAGGTACATTATACCTTTTTTTTAATTTATTTTTTAGCCTATTGTTTCCCACTGCTGGGCAAAGGCCTCCCCTCTTGTACGCCACTCATCCCTATCTGTTGTGAAAGATCGCCAATGTTTATCATAAGCCGCCAAATCATCAGACCATCTTTTTCTTGGACGGCCTCGCTTTCGTTGCCATCCTACAGGGGCCCATTCCGTGGTTAACTTTGCCCATCTGTCTGGGTGCATTCTGCAAACATGACCCGCCCAATCCCACTTCAGTTTGGCTGCTTTCCTTCCCACATCCATTATTCTGGTCTTGGAGCGAATGGTGCTATTCTGTATACAATCCGACAATTTAATGCCCAGTATACTTCGCTCCATAGACCGTTGGCAAACCCCGAGTTTAGACTTTTGTGATAAGGTCAAAGACCAGGTCTGCGCTCCATAAGTTAGAACGGGCAGGATACACATGTCGATTAATTTTCGCTTGTGAGTTAGTGGAAGGTCTCCCTTCATAACATCGCCCATGGACCAGAAGCTTTTCCACGCATTTTGAACTCGTCGATTGATCTCTTGGTCTTGTCTGTTATTGAAGGAAGCTATCTGGCCCAGGTACAGGTATTCGTCGACATAGTGTATCTCCTGCCCGTCCACTCTAATTTGAACTTTGGACCTATTGGTCATCACTTTAGTCTTCGACCCGTTCATCTTAAGTCCAACCTCGAGGCTTGCTGTGCATAGATCTTGAAGCATCTCTTGCAGTTCTATGGGAGAAGAAGACAAAAGGACAATATCATCGGCGAAACTTAGGTTTGTGAGCCTTTTATCGCCCATGACAATGCCCTTGTTCTGCCATTTGTTAGCCAAACTCTTAAAGATCTCCTCTAAGGCACTTGTGAATAATTTAGGAGAGAGAGGGTCCCCCTGTTTTACCCCTCGTTGTATGGCAAACGGTGTTCCAATACATTAAATAATAACATTGTACCTACTTTACCAAAATGATCACTTTTCCAAAATGATTACTTTTTCATAATGACTACTACGGCTTTACCAAAATTACCACTTTTCATAAGGTCTACTGCTTTTCCCAAAATTACCACTTTACCAAATGACCACTTTTTCATAAGGACTACTGCTTTTCCCAAAATGACCACTTTCCCAAATGACCACCTTTTCATAAGGACTACTGCTTTTCCCAAAATGACTAATATCCCAAATGACCACTTTTTCATAAGGATTACTGCTTTTCCCAAGACGACCACTTTTCCAAATGACCATTTTTCGGACTACTGCTTTTCCCAAAATGACCGCTTTCCCAAATGACCACTTTTTCATAATGTCAACTGCGTTCCCAAAATGACCACTTTCCCAAAATGACTTTTTAACCCTAAAAACTTACCGTGAGGCCAGTAACATCTTCGTAAGCCTTACTCAAATCACTGGCATTCATATCACTCAATTTTATTCCAACTGCTAGACATATCCTACATGCCTGGAAATAAACAATCGTAATTTTTAACCAACTTCAAAAAGGAGCGTCTTAATTTAACGCTTTTATTTCTAATTATTTTTTCGAGGCTTCAGTACACTTGGTGTGATTATGCCAGCCTTATGGGGGACCTCTAATATAAAATTTATCTGAGATTCATTATAAATCTCCATAAGAGGTATACTGATTGTGCTAAATGTGACAATGGACTGTTCAACGCTATGTACAGCAATCCATTCTTCATAGGTACCCCAGCCAAGAATCTGTCCCGCAGGGCAGTGTACTGACCCCATTCCAACAAGATGTGTAACAAGTCTTCCTCCTTATGACAAAAACTACATGGGTCTGATTGGGTCACACGCATCAATAACAAAAATTGTTAACTGGAACATGGCCAGATCTCACAATTTAACAATTTAAAAGAGATTTTATTTAAAATAAATAAATATATATATGTATCACACAGCCCCAAAGTAAGTTCCAAACTTGTGTTATGGGATACTAACTCAATAACACTATAATTTATAATAAATACATATATACTAATATTATAAAGCTAAACAGTTTGTTTGCTTGAAAGAAAATATATTTATTTGATATATAAAGAAAAATGTTTATTTGATATAATAAAGAACGAAAAAATGTTTATCTATATCTATACTAATATTATAAAGCTGAAGAGTTTGTTTGTTTGTTTGAACGTCAATTTTATAATAAATAAAACTTACTATAAAATTGACGATTTTTTAAATGATAAATGAATTAAAATGACGAAAACTAGACATAGATAGGTAGGTATAGTTAATTTTCTCCATTGACATACAAACACAACTTAAGACTAATGATAAATAAATAATAAAATTAAAAACAAATAATAATTACATGTAATTATCAATAAAAAATTAATGACAGAAATCAAATTTTACTTTAAAATATAATAATAACTAGGACTAGTAAGTAATACTTGCGCAATACTATATTAATTAAGCTAGGTAATCTATTATTAATATTTTCTGAAACTCGCTTGCCATTCCAACTTTATTTCTGCGATGCCCGACAGGGTTCATATTGTACCTATTTTAATTACAGTGCAGTGACAATATTGTTATAGCCGATGTATTGTACAATATGAAATGCAACTAAATAAATTGAAATTGAGAAGAAGTCCATTTATTGAGGAAGGCTTTAGGCTATAAAACATCATGCTGCAACCAATAGGAGCGAAGCATCAATAAAAAATGTTTTAAAAACAGGGGAAAATTTATTCATTAGTTGAGGATATTGACGCTTGTGATGCGTAAACATTGGGATTGCGGTCTACAAGTAGGCTGGCTGGCCATCACATCTTCTTGTTCATCTCGTATATGTTGTCTTTGTTTACCTGCACCAGTGCTGGTACAGCATCCTTCCTCATCTTTCCGGAAGCAAGGAAGTCATCATCGCTGAAGTGGTTGGAGCAGACAAAAGCTTTACGTATTACTTTTGTTGTGTCTATGATTTTGATCCATTTCTCCCTCAGCTGCAGGTCTTTGGGTACTCTGTTGAGAACTCAATGATTTTAGTATCTAGAAAAAAATCTTACTAAATTAAACAAAATACATCTCTTTTTTTTTTTTTTTTTTTTTTTTTTTTTTTTTTACTAAATATTGAATTAGGCATTTGTCTCCCATCTCACCTGATGGTAAGTAACGATGAAGACGAGGATGTTACATGCCTATCCAAGAGATACCCTCAGGTGGTACGCACAGTAATAGACAGATCTATGCATAAACTCGTGAATGGGTGCTGCCAGTGGGGATAGGTGCTCGGCCTCTTTGAGACTTCTATCTTTGAGAATTTTATCATATCTGTTGTTGTTGCACGCTCAATCCCTGACATAAGTGTTCCACAAAATGATGTAAATTGAAATTGTATATAACATGAAATCAGAAAAAAGAAAATATAAAATATCATACAAAGCCAATATTGTTGAAAAGAGTTTATTTTGGCGTCTTCTTCTCTGCACCATGCAAATCTAAATGTATTTGTCATTATGATTACTTTTAGTAATCTTTAGTGTGCTTTAGTTATGGCATAAAACATATTTTTTGTCACAACCGTGGAGGTACAGTCGCCTGCAGAGGTATCTAAAAGTAGTTTATCAAGTTTGCAGGCCAGAAAGTCCTGTAAAATTACATGGGAGCGTATTCTGGCGTCTTGTTTAGTTTTTTTTCTAATTAGGTAACTTCTACTCATTAAGTGTTGATTTTACTTACGCATAGAAAGCTATGTCCCCACA
This sequence comes from Elegia similella, assembly GCA_947532085.1. NCBI lineage: Eukaryota > Metazoa > Arthropoda > Insecta > Lepidoptera > Pyralidae > Elegia > Elegia similella. The sequence goes on along the minus strand of OX383950.1, from coordinate 3,254,794 downwards.
TTCACTTGCATTTGATTGATTTGAACATCCGATTACGGAACACTGCATTTTTTTATTGTTTGTAACACAGTTTATCCACTTGAATAAGACGATGCTTCATTCGTATAGTAATCTATTAAAAATTAAAATAAATGGTAGATTTCTTGATTTAAATAGCATAGTTCAGAATCTCCTTCTTTACTTTATTGAAAATAATAACAATAACAAAGAGCTAAACAAGAAAATACTATTTAGCTTATTATATGAGAAGAGACAAGGATTGAACGAAGCCTAAATAATTCAATACAAGAAATGTCAATGTCAAACAATTGTTTTTTTTTTAATGATTTTTCCGGCTTGGAGCATAGATATCGTAGTTTTTGTTAAGTGCGACTTTTGTCGCTGTCGACAAAAGTCGCACTTAACAAAATTCGATTCGAAAAAACGCAGTTTGCCGTCGTAACAGTATCTCTTAATAGTTTGTGGTCGTAACCATGGGGGCTTTAGCTTGGTGCATGTAGCATGAAGTTGAACTTGCCCTTGCCAACTATTACAAAATCGATGACAGGTACTGTCAGTCATCGAAACGAAAATAAAGCAAGCTTGTACATATTCTTTTCAAGATAATATTTGTATACAGAAAGAAAATCATTATTTTAAATAATACATATAAAAATTATAATCTTATTGTAGAAAATCACCAGCATGGCGGTGTGTCGGATGTGCCTAGCGACGAACTTAAATCTCTATTCAATAGTTAACACTCCTCTTCATGGGGTTTATGAGAAAATGACCAATATGCCGGTAAGTACTTTCTTAAAATATAATATTACTAGCTTTCGCCCGCGGCTCAGCCCACGTCAATGTCGATCCCTCGGGAAAGTACTTTTTCCCGGGATAAAAGCCATAAATCCTTTGTACTCCAGAGAACTTGTATGCAAAATTTCATGATGATCGGTGCAGTAGTTACGGCGTGAAAGCGTAACAAACAAACAAATAAACAAACTCACTTTCGCATTTATAATATTAGTAAGGATTAGACTAAATACTAAGGTCGCAGGAAGACGCTGGATGCTGGCCGCTTCCAACCGGTCGTATTGGAAATCCTTGGGGGAGGCCTATGTCCAGCAGTGGACTTCTTGCGGTTGATATGATGATGATGATGAGACTAAATATTTAGACTTAATGAAAAAATCTTCTAGATATCAAATTTCTCTCCTCTCTCGTTGCATCTGTAACCGTTTGGTTTAAAATATTATTGAATAAGATTTAAAAAATTTAATCTTATTCATGTCAAATTAGTAATTGTTAAATTTTTTGAGAATATAAAAGTAATTTATGTAAAAAGTAGAATAGCCTAGCTCTTAAATACCAAAGAGAGACAGTTAAATGCCAACTTAATAAACAAAAAAATTGGTTGTAATGTCGGTTTAAGGAGATAATTTCACATGATGACAGTGAGAGTTAGATGCGTGATAGATACTACTACTACTGCTGCTGCTTCTGCTGCTCTGAAACATGACATTTTTCGTGCGTGCATCTCGTCAATAATCCTTAACAGTCGCCCTGAAGATGACACTCAATCTGAATTGGCTGAAACTGTTCGGCGATACCGAATAACAATATGTGAGTGAAACGGTTTGTTAAAATAGTTAATAAGCTCATGTATATGTTTCTAGCTGCACGCAGACCGGAGACCCATAGGTATATGCTACATCTGCTACGCGCAGCTCAACAAGTGCTACAGCATGATGATCACGTCAGTCAAAGCTAACAACATCCTCACGGAAATTCTACAAAGATATATGGAGGTAATGCTTACCATAAATATCTAATTGACTCTTCCTAATACAAGCATAGAGGTTGAATCTCCGACTGAGTGCTATGGAGCAGGTTTGTTATAAATAGATCTGACCTGACTCAGGTAGACATACCTGATATCATCTTATAATTAAATGCATCAAAATTATTTATGTAGTTTAGGTCGATCCTTGCACAAGATCGCTGCCTTGTTGGACTTTGAAACAGATACTTAAAAACGATAATGTTGATAACTAAAAACATTTTCCTTTGAAAAGGTTGTACATGACAATATTTATATTTATTTACATCTCGGAGGTCGCCCCTTAATTATTTTTATAAAAATATAAATATGAAAATATTAAGATTTTTAATTATTTTAGAAAATCACTTAATGGTCGCGACGTCTTTCGTTCGCGCGGCACACGCTTAAACTAAAAATAATATTAAAATAAATATATATATATATATATTCAAAAAGATTTTAATGAAAACGTAAGCACCTATTAAACTATCTCGAATATAGGATCCAATGGGAGGGACGCCGCTATACGTTGGAAACGATACGATACGAGATATCTCTAATTGTATCGCACGTATAGCGGCGTCCCTCTCATCGGATCAGATTTAGGATGGTATAATACCCCCTTTACTAAATACACATTTTCATTAACATTATTTTGAGAGACAACTCAAGATATAGGTAGAGGCCCTGCAGGCCTATTTGCTAACTCAGTGTACAACGATTTGATAGTCATTTCAAAGTACATTACGTTTTATATATTGTCGCGAAGCTCCCAGAACAGAATAGTCTAAAACTTTTTCGAACATCGTCTGTCGCGCTCATACATCTTCCATCCTGTTCACACATATGTGTTCTATCCCGCTCACACACATACTCGCATATTCTGGAATGTTTTGGTTGACGGCCGTCGGGACCGGAAGTATATGGTACTTTCTAGAGACCCATAAGTCAGTATATAAGGGAGCGGACGTGGCGATCGTCAATCAGTTGACCGCGAGTGTTCTTAGTGAGCGATACTAATACGAGTGATTTGTGTGCGACTGATAAGTGATAATTTCTACGACTACAGCAACGGACCAGGACTACGAGTGCTTTGCGTTTTGGATATTCGACGTGTTGGAATTCCGTAGTGAATAAATTCCCTCTGAAGAGTTTGGTGTTTTACTCCAAATCCTGAACCCTAACCACGTAACATTTGGTGTCAGAAGTGTGGGATTTGGAAATGCCAGTGTTGCCGAGGGACGAAGTAGATAAGGAAGGCGTCAGGACCCGGGCTCAACGTGCAATGGAGGCTACCGCAGCCGCCCAAGTTGAAACCGCTCGACATGCGCCAGCCGCCCAAAACATCGCAGCCGAGCAACTGCCGCCCGTAGCCCCAGAGGTCGCATCCGCCCAAGACATGGCAGCCGCCCAGGACATGGCAGCCGCCCAAGACATGGCAGCCGCCCAGGATATGGCAGCCGCGCAGGACATGGCAGCCGCCCAAGACAGGGCAGCCGCCCAAAACGTCGCAACCACCGAAGCCGTCACAGCCGCCCAAGTTGTCACAGCCACCCAAGAAGTTACGGCCTCCCAAGAGATTGCCGCCGCCCAACAGATGCCAGCCGCCCATCATCAAGCCACGTTCCCTAGCCCCTCTCACCAGGTTCCCACTCAAGCATCTTTTGATTTTAGTAGCTTGATGCAAATGTTGCAGTGTATAAATGAGAACCAGAGTAAACTGCAACGCATCAATGTTGAACAAAAAGAAGAGCAAAAGCGTATGCAGGAAAAGCTGCATCACATGAGTGAGGACCAACGAATGGTATTAGCAGCTGTCAGCAAAGTCAGCAACGTGGTGGACCAGATCCGTAAGGATGTGGATTTGGTAGAGAACCGAGTGACGGATTTGGAGACTTTGGTGGATAATCGCGTGACAGGTCTGGAAACAAACTTCTCCGGACTAGAGAAGAAAGTGCTGCGCCTGGAGACAGTAGGCGTGAAAGTCACGTCAAGCAACGCTGTTGCTTATGCACCTGGACCCAAGGTGAAAGTGCCATCTTACGACGGAACTACTTCCTGGGCCGCGTATAAACAGCAGTTTCAAACTGTTGCCGCAGCAAATGGATGGACTAATGAACAGAGCCTGACAGCCCTCACCGTTGCACTGAAGGGCTCCGCTTTGACAGTATTAGAAGCACTACCTAACTCAGGTAGTGACTTCAAGGACTTCTTGGAGGCTCTTGAAGCAAGGTACGGAGAACGCCACTTAGAGCACGTATTCCGAGCCCAGCTTCGCGACAGAGTCCAGCGCTCAGGCGAGAAGTTACAACAGTGGGCACTAGAGATCGAGAGGCTCGTAAGGAAAGCGTTTCCCCCGGATGGTGGAGAAAAATCTACTGCAAGCCTTCGTGGATGGAATTAAGAATTCAGAGGTAAGGGCTACAGTAAAGCTCCAACATCACACCTCGCTTAAAGATGCCCTTGCACACGCCCTTGAAGTGGAAGCAAGATGAAGACAAGATGTGCAAGTTCATAAATTGAGAGAAATTAACGAGATGAGCGAGGTAGTCAAGGCGGTTAAGGCCCCTTCAAAGAAGGATAATGGAACTGGACCTATGTGCTGGAATTGTGGTGAAAGAGGCCATTTACAGCTCAATTGCCGCAGAAAGAAACAGTTAAAGGAAGAGCTCAGGGAACAGCTTAGAGAAGAGATCAAGAAAGAGATTAAGGAAGACCTAAGCAATCAGTTTATGATCTCTCCTTCAAAGAAGCAGGGAAACGAGTAACAGCCAGGACTAAGGGGCGGGTACTGGCTGGCTCAGAAGAAGCCCCAGCAATAATCATCTCACAGGTAAGCAATGAAAATTGTCTGGCAATATGTGGTTCAGTGGATGGGAAAAACTCCAGGATGACAGTAGACACAGGTGCATCTAGGACTATAGTTCAGCCACATCTAGTGAAAGCGGCAAGGGGACGCAAGAACATCAACTGTCGGCTTCTTTCTGCTTCTGGCCAGCCAATACCTGTCCTAGGAGAAATGACAGTTACGATGTACGTGGGAGAGACACCCTATACTCACAATGTCATCGTAGCTGAAATCATTGATGACTGCATACTGGGCCTAGATTTTATGAAGAAATATAATTGTGGAATTGATATCACGAATGGTGTTTTCAAGTGTGGTAATGAAGAAATCTACATTCTTGGAGCTTTCACTGGCAAAGTAACCTGCCTTAACAAAATTGTTATTCCTGGACGAACACAGGCTCAAATAATGGTGAGACTGCCCACGACGGCTAAGAAAACGGAGGCAAAGAGATGTGTTTTGATTGAGGACACATTACACAAACCAACTGCGAGAGGACTCCTAACAGCAAGAACCTTAGTGCGTGGAAGTGATACTGCAGTGGTTAGAGTAGTTAACCTAGACTTCCATGAGGTAAGCCTCAATGAAGGAGATACTGTGGGAAAATGCGAAGAAGTTGTGTGGATGAGAAAGTGTCAATCAAAGCTGAGCTCAGTGTCACCTAACATCGCGAATAACTCTACAATTATTGATCTTCTGAAAGACAGCAAAGATAATCTGACTTTTAAGCAATACTCGGATGCAAAGAAGTCACTGTTGCGTTTTGCTGATGTCTTCTCTTCCAAAGAAGAAGATCTTGGAAGAACTTCATTAGTTCAGCACAGGATTGACACTGAAAGCGAAAGACCTATTCGTCAGCGAGCAAGACGAATACCGATTGCCAAGGAGAAAGAAGTTGAAGAAATGTTGGAGGGCATGAAGAGAAATAAAGTTATAGAACCATCTGCAAGTCCTTGGTGTTCTCCTGTTGTTCTAGTTAAGAAGAAAGATGGCAGTACACGGTTTTATGTAGATTATCGACGACTAAACGAGATCACTAAGAAGGACAGTTATCGGTTGCCCCGAATTGATGACACCTTTGATACTCTAAGTGGAATGCGATGGTTCTCTACTTTTGACCTAAAATCTGGCTACTGGCAGGTAGAAATACACCCAAAGGATAAAGAATAGACCGCATTCTCAACTGGCAAAGGTTTATGGCAGTTCAATGTTATGCCCTTCGGATTATGCAACGCGCCGGCTACTTTTGAGCGACTTATGGAGTGTGTACTAGCTGGATTAGTAGGAGATGCCTGCTTAGTATATTTGGATGATGTCATCATCATGGGCAGAGACTTTGATGATCATTTGCGGAATCTAGAGAAAGTCCTAAGGAAGATACGGGGAGCAAACTTAAAACTGAACTCAAAGAAATGTCATCTATTCAGGAACAAAGTAAACTACCTCGGTCACGTAATTAGCAGTGAGGGTGTACAAACCGATCCTGATAAAGTTGAAGCAGTGCAAAAGTGGCCTACCCCGAAGGACAAGACAGAGGTGCGAGCCTTCATGGGACTGTGCTCATACTACAGGAGCTTTAGTGTGGCTTCACAACCCAATACGCCGCAAAGGAAAATCTCCAAAGCTGCAGAAGAGATGGGAAGGGCCATATAAGGTGATCACCCGCATGAACGACGTGACATATCGCATTCAACGACAACCAAGAGGAGCATTCAAAGTGGTGCATGTGGACCGCTTAGCACGTTATCATGGCAGCAACAGTGACGCTCGGGACGAGCGTCTCTAAGAAGGGGGCAGTGTCGCGAAGCTCCCAGAACAGAATAGTCTAGAATTTTCCGAACATCGTCTGTCGCGCTCATACATCTTCCATCCTGTTCACACATATGTGTTCTATCCCGCTCATACACATACTGGAATATTCTGGAATGTTTTGGTTGACGGCCGTCGGGACCGGAAGTATATGGTTATCGTTGTTAGAGAGACCCATAAGTCAGTATATAAGGGAGCGGACGTGGCGATCGTCAATCAGTTGACCGCGAGTGTTCTTAGTGAGCGATACTAATACGAGTGATTTGTGTGCGACTGATAAGTGATAATTTCTACGACTACAGCAACGGACCAGGACTACGAGTGCTTTGCGTTTTGGATATTCGACGTGTTGGAAGACCAGTCAGTGTTGGAATTCCGTAGTGAATAAATTCCCTCTGAAGAGTTTGGTGTTTTACTCCAAATCCTGAACCCTAACCACGTAACAATATCTTTAATAAAAATAGTCAATCATAGGAAACCCGCAATGTGTTTTGAAGTGACTATAAAAACGTTGGTCACTGAGTTAGCAAATAGGCCGGCTGGTCAGGTATCTTTGTGTCTGACCATACATGTAAACTGTTAATGGTGTAACTCCTCTTCCAGATCTCACCAAAATCAGTAGCAATGCTAGACCCAATGGCAAGCACGTCTATGTCAACGGCTTACTGCATTTCACCGCTAAATCACTTCTGTTACCCGGATATGAATGAGAGTACCAGCCAAGTTACGGGATATCAAGATACAAATGGTATGTTTTATCAAAGACAATATAATACTAATGTATATGTCGCAGGCAAATTGTATGATTCTGCGTTTTACAAACGGCGTCGTCTGTTCACAAACGCTCGCTCTTTTGGAATATGCCGAAGGCAAATTGTGAAATGCCTTGTCATTATATAATATGCCTTAATATTTGATAGACAATTCAATCGCCGTTTACAAAATGACGCGGCAAATTGAAGTATTTAGTTCTTTTTCTTACCTCGCGCGGCACTGCTAATCAATACAATCAAAATGGCGTCGATTTTGTGAAACAGAAAAATAATGAAAACAGTGCAAATCCTGAGTGTTCAAGGGACTTTTTACAAAAAAAGGATTGTTTTTAGGAGATGTATCATAATAAGCTAAGAAAATTTTACGATTCTCAAGTAGGAGCAGAAAAAAGCCGTGGACAGAGGTTTTGAGGTTATCCGGCACGTAAAAAATGCTAAGATGTCCATGGTAATGGTGTTCGGAGGATTCCTGCGGAATATTATTAGCACAAAACCACCGTAAAATAGGTCTTGGAAGCGTGTATGGCTCTACTAATGTCCTCATACACCGCTTCCACGTCTTCATCTGAGTATTTCCCGGTCGGCATGTACACCAGTATGACCTTCAGCGAGTATCTTTTAGATACTCTGAGTATAAGGTATATCACCCTGCTGGAAATACTTTCGAGGGTTACGACGTTATTTACGTAGTAGGTGACCGCTACCAGAGCCAGGAATAGCGGGGCTGCCGTATACTGGAGGCCTGGATTTTTTGGTGTTTTCCATTGGAAGGTTTTGCCATACTTACCACGCTTGGGAGGCAGGTTGGCGAGCGCATTTACTTTGGCTTATTATGATTCCGACGCTGCTGCCCACAGAAGCATTTTAGGCATGGGAAGGACAGGAGTTTGGTGGATTTGGAAACGGAATATAGGTATTTTACTCACTCGAATGACTTGGTGCCTCAAGTCGAAAGTATTCGACCAATGTGTGTTGCCAGTGATGACTTACGGGTCCGAAACGCGGTCGTTTACTATGGGCCTCTCATAAGAAAGCTCAAAGTCGCTCAAAGAGCTATGGAGAGGGCTATGCTCGGTGTTTCTGTGCGAGATCGAATCAGAAACGATGAGATCCGTAGAAGAACAAAGGTCACCGACATAGCTCAGCGGATTAGCTCTTTGAAGTGGCAGTGGGCGGGGCACATAGCTCGAAGAACCGATGGCCAATGGGGCAGAAAGGTGCTCGAATGGCGACCACCTACCGGCAAGCGCAGCGTTGGACACCCACCGACAAGGTGGTCGGACGACCTAACCAAGGTCGCAGGAAGACGCTGGATGCAGGCCGCTTCCAACCGGTCATATTGGAAATCCTTGGGGGAGGCCTATGTGCAGCAGTGGACTTCTTGCGGCTGAGATGATGATGATGATGATGATGAATGACTTGGGGATGAGTGAGCAACAGCTCGGGAAGCCGCGCGTATCTTTAGCCATATCTACAACCGCCGGACAGGCAATAAGGAATGACACCCCCTAGCCTAAGTTTTTGTTACTTAAATATTTAAATTACTTGAGTGCCTAAACATGTATTTTAAGTTATTCCTACATGAATAGGTACTTGATTGCTGAAATAAATTGATTTGTCCAATTTGTGTTTTATGATAGTCACCCTACTATAACCATCAATGTTAAAATGTTTACAATTGAACGAGTTGTCAATTTGCCTTCGGCATATACCAAAAGAGCGAGCGTTTGTAAAAAGACGACGCCGTTTGTAAAACGCGGAATCATACAATATGCCTGCGGCATATACACTGCCCACGTTATACAAAAATATTGACCCAACTTAAGGCCTCTTAAAAGCAGGAGGTCGGTTAACGGCAGGCTGTGGTAGTTAGTTCCACTAACTGCCACTATGGGCGGCGGAGAGGGCGCTGCAGTGCAATAGTTACAGACTTTTCCACCCGTCACTAGATGGCGTTATCTTAAAATAGGTAAAACCAAGTAAAACTGAAAAATATTGTTTTAATATAAGCCGAAAATATTTTTTTATCTATTTCCCATGAATAAATACTGATTTTATTTTCTCATAATATGGTGGATACATAGTTGTGAATACTGCAACGGCGACTTCTATGTAATAAGTCTGACAAAAATCGTACGCAATAGTGGTCCCACCACATGGTTTTTTGTATAAATAGCTGTCCCAGCGAACTTCGTTTCGCAATTACTTTTTTGTCGAAATTAATCCTTATCCTTTCCTTAGTAATATTATAAATGCGAAAGTAAGTTTGTTTGTTTGTTACGCTTTCACGCCGTCACTACTGAACCGATCATCATAAAATTTTGCATACAAGATCTCTGGAGTATGGAGAAGGACTATTCCCGAGGGTTCGACATTGACGCGGGCGGAGCCGCTTATATTTTAATAGTTATTCTGTTAATCGGGATATAATACCAACAAATCAAAGATTATAAAAAATCGGTTCACCCGTTTTAAAGATATGTGTTCGAACAAACCCGACTTTGTTTTATACAAGGTCCATTTAAATTAAGCGCAAATATTTTAAGGGCTGGGTCTCTTAGGTCAAAGAAAGGCTTTAAAAAAATATATCATAATAATTTTAAATAAAATCGTTAAATCAGCTGTTTTGATTATCGACGTCAGTGACTTAGTATCCATAGTTGATATTAAAAAGTTGTTCGACAAAAAAAAAATTTTTGTACACGCACGGTGTGTTTTTTCGTCTATATTTGAGTCCAGATATCTCAAAAACTTGCGTCGATTTTTTTTTGCTTTTTTTAGCTTATGGCTGCCAGCCCTTCAAATATTTGCGCTTAATTTAAATTGACCTCATATATTAAGAAGATAAATGTTTGTCTGTATAAAAGAAAAAAAATCTAAATGTATTTTTTTTTATTTATGGCTTTTACCCGGTACGTAGGTATTTAGCCAGTATCGAGTATAAATGAGTTTTCCCGCGCTTTTTCTAAGTCTTATCAATGAAACGATGTTGTAAATTATTACATTGATTCTACGGAGCCCCTGGGGACAATTCCCACGGATCCACTGGCCAGATCACAGAGGACGCACCGTGGCGAAACGTATAACGCCCTCCCGCTAAGTAAATCTCACTACATCCCCACTGTGACAGTTTATTTCAGTTATTCCACACATTGTTCATAAACATGGGCATTTATAACACCAAATTACACCCACCTCACATTATAAAGTCCACTAGAAACAATTACAATCCAAAACGCAAGCCGTGCAGTCCGCCGAAATTCCCGCTAAGAATTCCCGTCAATTTATTTATGATAAATAAAAATAAATAAAATTCATTTATTTTCTTCATTCCAGTTTCTACACAAAACGCATCTGATGAGTACACAACGGCAGAGAGCACCGACAGCGACGACTCCAGCGACAAACAGGAATACACGCAGCAAAAAAAAGGTTATTGTTATTCCCTTTACAAATGTTCCCTTTGGATCTTGACAGCTCCGTGGCGCAGTGGTTAACACGCCAGCCTGCGACACGGAGTGCTCAGGTTCGATCCCCGGCCAGGTCAAGATGGAAACTGATCTTTTTCAGATTGGCCAGGGTCTTGGATGTTTATCTATATATGTATTTGTTATAAAATATAGTATCGTTGAGTTAGTATCCCATAACACAAGTCTCGAACTTACTTTGGGGCTAGCTCAATCTGTGTGATTTGTCCGTATATATTTATTTATTGTACTGTCCTTGGTCTTGGTCCGTGGTCCTATTCTACTCTGCCGAATACCACACGGCGTCTGGATACCACACGGCGTATCACATCAATAATACTACTTAATTATTTACAGTTGCACAAAAACGACAGACAGCAAAGAAGAAAAGAGACAAAGATTCCCTCCGACATCTAAAAACCTCGACTGGCGAGAAACCATATGAGTGTAACATCTGCAAGCAGAGATTCAAATTTCTCGGCAACCTAAAAATACACTTACGGACGCACTCGGGCGAGAAACCTTACCAATGCAATATATGCTTACGAAAATACAGCGAGAAAGGGTCTCTAAACAGACATTATAAGGTACACAGTGGCGAGAAACCATTTGAATGCAATGTCTGCCAGAGGAAATTCAACCATAACAGCAACCTAATAATACATTTAAGAAAACATACTGGTGAGAAACCTTACGAATGCAATATTTGTCAAAGACGATTCAATCAAATTAGTAATTTAAGAACTCATTATAGAAAACACACGAACGAAAACCCGTATCAATGTAACATGTGTCCAAGAAGGTTCAGCCAGAATGGAAATCTAGTGAAGCATCTGAGAAAGCATACGGGCGAGAAACCTTACGAGTGTAGTGTGTGCTTGAGGAAGTTTAGTGAGAAAGGCTCACTAAATAGACACTCGAAAATACATACAGGACAGAAGCCGTATGAGTGTAGTGTGTGCCAGAGACGGTTTAACGATAATAGCAATTATATTAAACATTTTAGGAAACATTCTGTACAGTAGCTTTTAATGAGAAATAAATGTTTTTTTCATAAAACTTCCTTATTTTTCATAACAGAACTGCCTTCGTGGTCTAGTGGTTAAGGCGTTTCCCTGTAGACCTGGTCGTGGGTTCGGTTCCCACGTGAAGCATAATTTGTTTAGTTGTATCCAGTTTGGTTAGGACATTGCAGGCTTGAATCACCTGATTGTCTGATAATAAAGATGATTCCGTGCTTCGGAAGGCACGTTAAGTTGGTCCCGGCTGCCATCTGGTATTCGTTAAAGGAACCACGTCAGAGGCCGAGAGGCGGTTCCGAAGAACTCTGACACCAGGGTGTGCATGGACTACACGGTCCATGCACACCCTGGTTGATGATTGCATGCACACACTGATGATTTTTCATAAAGTAACGGTATCACGTATTATCGACCAAGCGCAAGCGAAGAGTCTGTCGTATTTCCCGCTGTACGAAAAAGACGTAATTTGTATAAGGTCATTAAGTAAGGTCCATTTAAATTGACAACATACTACATACCGGAAGTGATGGTTTTTATTTATGCAATCGAAAGTACCTATCTATTGTTATGGTTCCCGATTGGGGCGTTCGGTGGTTGACCGGTTAACCGGTCAACCACCGAACGCCCCAATCGGGAACCATAACAATAGATAATCAATTGTGTCTGCGTTTCTCGCGCTTGATGAGTTATATGTAAATACTTCCAGATTTTTTTTTTATCCAAAACCATTTTTTATGAATTTTCGAAAAAAACTCCAAATGTAGGATTTATAAGTAATATTCCCATGCTTCATCACATGACAATGTCAATGTCATTGTCAATCTGTCAAAAAGTGACTGACGTGACGTTGACTGCCAAGTCTTATGAATTGCCAATATTTTCCCCGAAATTCGTACAGCGTACAAGGACCTTTATTTTTTTTGCGCATTTCACGTGATAAAGGTGGAAATAGATGCGTCATAAGCCGAACGCTTAGACCGATCTCTCTATCGCTTGTTCTGCGCTCTCGCTGGTACTCAAAACGTGACACTTTTACGTGCGTGCAGCCGGCGTTCATCGACTTATATGACGATATCACGTCAAAAAACTGGCCTCAAATTTTTATGGGAAGTAATTTTTTAAAAAAATAATTTACCTTTTATTCTTGCTTTTATTCTATTGGGAATTCTGATTCCGTCATTAAGAAATCGTTGTCCATTTTAATTACTTTTTCATAGAAGTTTTTTATTGTTTTATATTCTAACTATAACTTCTATCTCATTTATCATATACTAGCTTTCGCCCGCGGCTCCGCCCGCGTTAATGTCGATCCCTCGGAAACAGTAATTTTAATTATTTAAAAGATTCCCGCTGTCCCGTTTAACGTGGACTGGTTATGGGGACAACGAGAAGTAATTTTAATTATTTTAATATGGATAATAATTAATGGGGACTCCGACGATGGGGACAACGGAATACAAAAATCTGACTTAGCGAACAGAAAGTGTAAGACTTCATTTTATACTATGTAAAGATATTTCTGTTTTTTATCTTATCGCATATAAATTACCTTTTACCACGAAATTGCTTTGGAGGTTAAAAAAACATTAGGTACGTAGTTCCAATTAATCCATTAAATTGTTTAGTCCAAACACGATAGCGAATGGCTTAATTGAGTTTGATATTTTTTTTAACTAAATTTTATTATTTTTAACTAAATAATATTATTATACAATAGTAGACAAAGCCTAGTGCCATCGTTGGTGGGCCTATAGGTGGTAAAAAGAAAAAATGATGTTTGGAAAATACAATTTTCTTTTATTCCTACTGTGCATAAGGTAAGTTAGTATATTTTTAACTCTTAAAATAAAAATATTTCTAGTTAAATTTGGTACTATCACAGAAGAAAAAATACATACTATTCATTTGACAAAAAAGAAAAAATATAGTAATATTTTACAATTTACTCTTTCTTGAAGGAAATTTCAGAAGAAGGAGATTTCTTGTTGTTTGTTGTTGTTGCGCGAACAGGTCAATGCTTGAAATTAGAATATTTCATTGTATATTAACTTTAAAAATAAATAAATTCATTGATATAAATATTTAAGGGGGCTCCCATACAACAAATGTGACTTCTTGCAGTTTTTTTCTCGATATTAATAAATAAATATATACGGACAAATTACACACATTGAGCTAGCCCCAAGCTAAGTTCGAGACTTGTGTTATGGGATACTAACTCAACGATACTATACTTTATAAGAAAAACATATATAGATAAACATCCAAGACCCAGGCCAATCTGAATCTGAAAAGATCTTTTTCCATCTTGACCTGACTGGGGATCGAACCCGGGCACCCTCGTGTCGCAGGCTGGCGTGTGTCGACCACTGCGCCACGGAGCTGTCATTAATACTTAATTGGATATGTACTTACAAATAAAATAAATAAATTGTAACCATATACCAAACCCATACAACAAACGTGATTTTTTCCGCTTTTTGCTTAATATTTATTAATAACGGCATCAGGTAGACGTTTGAAATATTCACAGAATATTTAGTTGTTATATTCACTTTAAATGTAAATAATGGTTGAATAGATAATGGTACGAAACCTTTCGCGGACGAGCTCGACACGCAATTAACGGATTTTTAAATTTTGATTGTTTTAGGCTACAAAATGTACGTTCCATGGCTGCAAAAAACGTAGATTTTGACAGGATACTGTTCTCCCAAAGCTGGCCGAGAACCGTGTGTCTCCAATGGATGGACGGCAGCTGGTCACACACCTGCAATATGGTAAAGAGGAACACGTGGACTATCCACGGGATATGGCCCTCTTGGATGGGGGCCAAGAGGAGGAAAGGTCCTTCGTTTTGTAAACAGAACTGGCCTTTTCAAGCTCAGGAAGTGGTGTCTATTGTTCGGGATTTAAAACGACTTTGGCCTAATATTCACGGAGGTGATATATTTACTTAATTCAAAATTCATTTCATCATCATCATCATCATCATCAGGTGTTTTTAGTCTCCACTGCAAGAGCATGACCCACTCTGTACTACCGGAGCCATACTTGGCCAGAGCAGACAGAGGATTTGGCCTACACTCTCCTCGCTGGCCAGACGGGTTGGAGAGGTCTCATTGATGTTTATGAGCATAAAAATTCATTTATTGGTTTTATTTTTTTTATTAAATTCATACCTTCCATGCTGGTCTGAGAGAAAAGAAAAAAACGTAGAATGTACAAGCTGCTTCTCTTCCCGCGCAGATCGTAAAAGCCGATCAACGGAATAGGTATAATCTTCGTAAATAGGTGATGCGACTAGCAACCCATCACTATTTTGATTCCGTTTTTCACCTAATGCCCACAAACCAACATGCTTATAGGCCTCCTAGGCTCTGTCTACGACGTGATACCATGTATGTATGTATTTATTCGTCGCTAAGATGTTGCATTAAGTTACTGCCTCCGTGGTCTAGTGGTTAAGGCGTTTGCCCTGTTGTCTCGGCGGTCGTGGTTCGATTGCCAAGGGAAGTATACTTTGTTTAGTTGTTTCCAGTATGGTTAGGACATTGCAAGCTTGAATGAGCTGATTGTCTGATAATAAAGATCATTCTGTGCTTCGGAAGGCACGTCCTGTGGTTTCGGCTGTGCGTTGATAGATCACTATGTCAGTCACCTTTGAGTTATATAGGTATATTTAGATTAAAGATTTATTTATATTAATTTGTATAGTTTAATGATTTTTATTTGTTTTTACTTTTATTTATCGTTTAGGTTACAAAATGTAAGGTTTTTTTTTGTCGGGGTTGCTGATATATTACAATTGTGTTATTTTTCAGGCGATTCAGTGCCAAAGAACTTCATATGGTCACACGAGTGGAACAAGCATGGAACTTGCGCAGCCGCTCTGAACTCCCTTAACTCACAACTTAAGTACTTCTCTCAAGGTCTAACCTGGATCAAACAATACAACATGTTCGACATATTGAAAGACGCTGGAATAACCCCATCAGACCAGCGAACATACCTAGTAGAAGATATAAATGAAGCTATATATAATATGTTGCAAGTTAAAGCGATTATAATATGTTATAAGGGAAATGGAGACGATGTTCTGAAAGATATTCGGTTGTGTTTCGACAATTCGTTGCAGTTGGTGGATTGTGATGGGGTGTACAGGGAAGACGGGGGGCTAATGAGTAATTGTAGAAGTGATGTTTATTATTATGATAAAGGACCGTCTAAATAAATAAATATATACGGACATATGACACAGGTTGAGCCAGCCCCAAGGTAAGTTCGAGACTTGTGTTATGGGATACTAACTCAACGATAGGTAAGTGCTTCAGTGAATGAACCCTTATGGAAATGTTCAACTTAGAAATTTAATTACAATTATGATTTAAATATTCTGACGACCTAACATTTACCATAGTCACCGTAAGTTATTTAAGATTTAATAAAACTCTCGTTTAGAGCTGCAGTTTGTATAGTTTTGGAGATTTTTAACATTTTATGCGACAATACCCTAAAACACCAGTGAATGAACGGCATTTTCCAACGAATGAACGCAATAAAACCCAGTAAATGAACACTAAAATCTGTGTTATTTAAATTTAAAATTAAAGGCTTTTTAAGATTTTTTAACAGAAAAAATAAACTGTACTCATTTAACAATAAGTAGCATAATAAGGTTTCAATAATTGCTGCTTAAAAGCTAGGAATTAGGTACTATGAGTACTTATTTAGTTACTATTAACTTAATAATACTTTCTGGTTCTTATTCAGACACATTAATAAGTGTTATAATAAACATAATAATTATATAATTTCAATCATAGTTAGGTTCTAGGTACTTCAAGCCTACTTATTAAGATTTCAGAGTTGTAAGTATTTATTCACTAATCAACAAAATTTGACTTTAGTGAACTGAATTACCTAGGCGCTTTAGTAATTTCTGCTTAAAAATCATGA
Organism: Elegia similella; assembly: GCA_947532085.1. Classification (NCBI taxonomy): domain Eukaryota; kingdom Metazoa; phylum Arthropoda; class Insecta; order Lepidoptera; family Pyralidae; genus Elegia; species Elegia similella. Next base: position 3,238,112 of record OX383950.1, on the reverse strand, counting down.
GTGGGGTAGAGGTAGTTACATCAGTCTTTAGTATCACAATAAAAGGAACCTCTAAAGGTATTTCTGAATTAGCAGAAAGAACCGATGAACCTACTGTACCAAGCCCAGAAGTCACAAGGGGAGCTTTCACAAATTGTTAGTTTTCTAAATAACGAGGGAGATCAGTTAATCCTATATCTTCTCTGCAAAAGAAATAAATCCACGTTCAAGCTCTGTGACGTCGGAGACTCAACTCTCCGTCGTCACAGAGGTTGAGGTGAATTAGCAGAAAGAGCTAGTGAACCTACTGTACAAGTCCCAGACGCCACAAATTGTTCGTTTTCTAAATCACGAGGGAGATCAGTTTATTCTATATCTTTAAAACATAAATCTGCAAAAAAGATAAATCCACGTTCAACCTCTGTGATGTTTACGAAGCTGACAATATTCTCTGACACAATATTCTTCCTTAATAAAAAGTCTTTTTTGTTTTAGTTGTTTCGTTGTGAAAATGACTTTCCTCACTCTCTACGATAACGTATTGGGTTTGGACGGTGCCGTGTTTATCTTGTTTCTCTGAGAATCGGTTCTTATTTCCTGAATTTTACTTCTCTACACTTCTCTTACTTCTTGTTTTTTATCTTTTTATTTTTTATTTATTTCCAGTTTTTCCAAATAATCTTTATATGTTCGTCCTGTTAATCCAAATGGCATGGGCTCTTTCATCAAAGTTTTTTCTTTTTGGTTCCAATATTAGGGTAGATAAAAAAATTATCAATATGAACTTTGCGTTTTGTTTTGTGGTTGAACACGATGGAACTCTTAGAATATCTAGAATATTTTCCTCCAGAAAATCAGCAGGAGTAGTCTTCTTTTGAAGAGTTGCTGAGTTATATAAAAAAGGGAACGATTTTACTCATCATCCATAATATTTAAAATTGAGGGATCCAAGAGTAATCTACGATTATTATGTCAACCATGGTCTGATCGTTTTCACGAGAAGTTTAAACTGTTTAAGTATTCGTGACGTCGTTTATGGCTGTAGTGATATTTTGGGATGTTATTTCTGAAATCCAGTCGATTAATAAGTAATATATCATACGATAAAGGAGTGTATTATTCTATTTATTTATAGTATAACTGAAATTACTAATTTAATTCATTCAATGGTACAAGAAATATTAAAAAACCGGTAATTGAACAGGTCAGTATTTTCATAGTTCATTTAATGGATTTTGAAAACCAATAAATGAACACCTGTGTTCCAATACTGGCCAAAAGATTCTAAATCGTTTTTCAAACGTATTTTATAAAAACCATCTTAATACAGTAAGTAGTCCGAAGTCAGATAATACTGAAATTTTCGAAATATGTAATGTTCCAGTGAATGAACTGCCGTTCATTCACTAGATTTGATGCCATTTTTTAAGCTAGTCCATGAACACCTGATTTATTCAAAATGTATTTGCAAAAACTAATAATGCTTTTTGAAAATGCAAGCATATATTCATAAATAATCTAGTTTTAGTGAAAAACAATGTAAAAATAAAAAAATACAGCTATAGAACTTACAATAGTAAGTGATATTGTACCTAAGTCGTAAATTCTTACCCATACAAGACATTTTTTCAGAGCGCACCCCAACTTTACTCAATTGCCATTTTGCAATAAAGATGTTTAAGCCACCGGAATAAGTATTGGAACAAGTAAAAGTGTGTTATCTGTTTAAAAAAATACACTTCACCTGGTAGAATTAGCTGGTTTTCTTATTTTTGATAAAAATATGCGTTTCGTTCATTCACTGGGTAGCTTTCATTTACTGGAGCACTTACCCTATATATTTTATAACAAATACATATATTGATAAACATTTAAGACCCAGGCCAATCTGAAAAAGATAATTTTCCATCTAGGCCTGGCCGGGGATCGAACCCGGGCACTCCGTGTCGCAGGCTGGCGTGTTAACCACTGCGCCACGGAGCTGTCATATCTTTTTATAGTAAACTCAAATCCTATACTAATTATGACAGAATATTTCTAGTGATGGCAAATTACATAGGATTTCTTGTAATAAAATAAAATTGAAGAAGACATGTTATTATTTTCTTAACCCTTATAACAATTAGATTATAAATTTACATCCACCATATACATTTTTTTGCTAACGTCATGTAGCCTATGACACTCCGGTCGTGAGTTCGATTCCCACGGGAAGCATACTTTGTTTAGTTGTGTCCAATTTGGTTAGGACATTGCAGGCTCGAAACACCGGATTGTCTGATAATAAAGATGATTCCGTACTTCGGAAGGCACGTTAAGCCGTTGGTCCTGGCTGTCATCTGGTAGTCGTTAAAGGAACCACGTCAGAGGCCGAGAGGCGGTTCCGAAGAACTCTGACACCAGGGTGTGCATGGTCGATTGACTGTGACACCTACACGAAATGATGATGATGACTCCGGAAAAGAATACGAAAGTAATGATACATCGCACTTTAAAATCGGTCACGCTGTTTAGGCTACAGGAGACAGCAATGGAACAGACACACATACTTACGCGCAAAAAACATTACCCTCCTTCTGGGTATGTAAATCGGGTAAAAATATCTCGGCTGCCCCGTGTTGGTCTGGTCATCATTGATAATCCTTACTAACATTATAAGAAAAAAGGGAGGCCTTTGCCCAGCAGTGGGATTTAATAGTCTTATAATAATAATATTATAAATGCGAAAGTGAGTTTGTTTGTTTGTTACGCTTTCACGCCGTAACTACTGAACCGATCATCATGAAATTTTGCATACAAGTTCTCTGGAGTGCGGAGAAGGACATAGGCTACATTTTATCCCGGGAAAAAGTACTATTCCCGAGGGATCGACATTGACGCGGGCGGAGCCGCGGGCGAAAGCTAGTAGTATAATAAATAGTCGCTAAGATTGGTAAGATGCGGATGCCTTTGGGTACGAAAAATAAACAATTATTTATATTTTGTTTCTAGCTTTTAAGGTCCCACTGCTGGGCAAAAAAGAAGATAGACAAGAGTTACGCACGGTGCGTTAGTTAGTTCTTTCGCATTTATAATATTAGTATGTTGGTATTAAGAGGAAATATGAGGGCCGCATTTCCATACAAGCGTAGTCCCCTGATTCCTCGCCGGATAGTACCAGTAAAGAAATGATTTTTTACAAATATAAATCAATGGATATATTATCATGACCCTATTTTTTTTGAGATGTGAACCTTCAAATTCCCGAAAAATTGGTAACAATTTCCGTTGTGTTCAAACATCAAGAAAACTTTGACGCCATTATATTAGAAAGGGAAACATAGCAAATAGCTTATTTTAAATTTTAAGTGAAAAAAAATAATTAAATCGGTTAGGTTTTGGAGAAGAAATCAGGGGACTACCGTCTGATCGAGCCGCCGCGTGTCATCTCGAGCTAGGTCGAGCCGTTGCGTGCTCGCGGGCGTCTAATCATCTTATACCACTAGACATAGCTTGTTTTAAAATGACGCGTCGCTTCCGATGCCATCCCATGCCAATCCAGTGCAGCGTGGCCCTTAAGATGACAGGTGGTGTAATTTAAGTAATTAAAACAAAAGCACACTTTTAGAAAAATATTTATTTAACACATACGTAAAAATACACATACAAAATGGTCAGAGATGGCTCAAGATAGGAATTACTGGAGGGAAATGGGGGAGACCTTTGCCCAGCAGTGGGACAATATAGGTTAATTAAAAAAAAACACATACGTGTAATACATTCATTCTCGACATTTATGCGGCGAATTTATTGGTTTTTAAAACTGCTGCTGTGTTATAGCGATATATAAGTACATTTAATTCACATTAATAAATTCACGACTACTAATCATTCATCATCATCATCCTCTGCAACGTAATCCTTATAGCCAAGAGATGCAAGAACTCTCTAGGGGTCGTTAGGCAGGCAGCCGGCCGTAAAAAGTTTGGCCAAATCATATAACAGCAGGATGCTTTATCACTGCATAGTATAAAACAAAGTTGTTTCCCGCTGTCTGTCCCTCCGACGGATTTGGATGCGGTTTTTTTTAAATAGAAATGATTCAAGAGAATTATCCCAAGGTATAATCCTTGGAGGAGGCCTATGATCAGCAGTGGAATTCTTGCGGCTGCTATGATGATGATGATAGAGATATAATTATCATAGGGGTAGCGTAATGTAAGTACTATTTTTAAGTATCAAGAGCTTTGTAATGGATCAAAAATTGCCCCCATGTCGAGAAAATGCTTCTTTTTGATATGCGCGGTTAGCTTACTTTGTACCCGAAAACTATGATCACAAACATGGCACTGGTAGGGTTTCTCACCAGTGTGGATTCTTTGATGCGCCTTCAAAAGATGCGTGTAGTTAAATCTTCGCGAACAAATATTGCATTGAAACGCTTTCTCAGCGTTATGAGTCCTCAAATGTATTGTCAAATGGCCACTTTGTGAAAAACTGCGATCACAGATATGACACTGGTGAGGTTTCTCACCAGTGTGTGTTTTCAAATGCCTATTCAAAGTAACTTTTTGATTAAAACTGGCAAAACAGTGAGGGCATTCATGAGGTTTCTCACCAGTGTGCGTTCTGACATGTAAATCTAAAGTTTTCTTTTCGCTAAATTTGCGTTGACAAAGTTTACATTCAAAAGGTTTCTCACCAGTGTGAGTTCTTTTATGTGCCTTCAAGTGATTCTTTTCGGAGAACTTACTATGACATATGTCACATTCATATGGTTTCTCGCCACTGTGCATGGCGAGATGTCTTTTCAAGTTATACATCTGGCTTAGTTGCTTTCCACAAATGTGACAGTCGTGTTTTTTGCGTGCTTGGTTCTTTGTTTTCGTCTTTTCCTCTTCATTTGGTGGTTTCTTAGAGGTAGTGCCTGCATGTGTTAAATATTATTAAAACATGAAACATAACAAAAAAAAAACAGGGAAATAAAAAAGTAAGAGGACATTAACGCGTGTAAAGCCAAAAGTCAAAAAGTATATTTTTATTAAAAATATAAAATAAAAATTAAACTTGTTTATGAGTAATTTGATGCTGAAACAATATGTGGTGTTTTCAGCGGTACAAATTATAATTGACATAATTAGAATTGCAGGTAACAGATAGGTAGAAACTCGTAGGTATTCGCAAATAATGCTATATTTTAAGATAAAAAAATGAAATAAATTTGAATTTTATTTCTTAACGCCAGATTGAGAGATCAAAGTGGCCAGTTCGATAAAACATCAATTTCATATGTAAGGACTTCATAGAAACTATCAGCTGACCTGGCGAACTTTGTTCCGCTAATAAGTGATAATCTAGTTTTTTAGTAGGATACTAATTCAACGATACTATATTTTATAATAAATATAAACTTCAAAGACCCAGATCAATAAAAAAAGGATCGTTTTCCATCTTGAATTTTAATCCAGGGTGTCAGCTACCTCCATACCAAATTCATAAAAATCGGGCCAGCCGTTTCTTTTTAATGATATAGGACGGCAAAAGAGCAAGCGTTTCACATGATGACAATAACTTATCATCATGTAAATGGATTGCTCGCATGTTCAACTACAACATTAAGGTGTGACAGGAGTGAGCCAACCTTTTTAAGAGTTGGACGGATGGGCCTCGCGCTCTCTCACTCACCGAACGAAGCATTAAAACTTCTATTCAAACGTCGATTTTCTGTGAGATTTTTGTACTTCTCCGGATAAGCCATCCCATTTATTTGACTAGCTCCATGGCTCAGATGTCAACACTATGGCGTGTTGCAGGCTGGCACGGAGTGACCGGGTTCGATCCCCGGCCAGGTCAAGATGGAAAATGATCTTTTTCAGATTGGCCTGGTTCTTGGATGTGTATCTATATATGTATTTGTTATAAAATATAGTATCGTTGAGTTAGTATCCCATAACACAAGTCTCGAACTTACTTTGGGGCTAGCTCAATCTGTGTGATTTGTCCGTATATATTTTTTTTTATATCATTTTTCAAGATCCTGACAAAATTTGATTATATGAAAATGTTTGATAATTAACATGAAAGGAATACATATTGAATGGCAATGAAAAACAGACACAATCTGATTTACTTAAGTAATTATATCATTCGCGATAACAAAGAAAATAAACAAGAAAAATTAAGACGGCGTTTATAAATAAAGTTCGTGCTTTACATCGTTTAATAGGGTCATAAATTATGATGTTTGACGTGTGATCGAAAACTACACTCGGTTTTACCCGACTGGGGCGAAGCAAAAGGAGGGTTATTTTATTAACAGTTTTTGAAGACGAAACATCTGTTATTATCTAAATATCGGGCAAGAATATGACCTAATAATATTAACGGCATTAGTAGTACCGTGGTTTACTATAAACGTTTGTTCTACGACTTTTGATAATTGCTTGGTGCGTCAAATGGCAAAGCATAGATCAAACGGAGACCTAAGATCGCAGGTTCGCGCCCGCATGGAATTTTTTCACTATATTTTATTTCTTAATGTAATTAGAGTACATATTTCAGAATAGCATTGTGAAAGCCAAAAAAAACTTTTTAATTTAATTTTTCTATTAAATGTTAACAACTCTACGCGTTTTGCAAAGAAAGATTACGCACGAGCGTCGGGTCGTCCTTTCATTTACATAGACTTACAAATGTCATGACGGGACATTAAGCTTGAATCATTTAATATATGAATTTACGTTAAAACTCTTAGAACAAACTTTGTCGTTTATGATGTTAGCTATCTAGTCATCATCATCATATCAGCCGCAAGAAGTCCACTGCTGGACATAGGCCTCTCCCAAGATTTCCAAAATGACCGGTTGGAAGCGGCCTGCATCTGACCTAGGTCAGGTCGGCCGACCACCTGGTAGGTGGGTGTCCGACGCTGCGCTTGCCGGTACGTGGTCGCCATTCGAGAACCTTTTTGTCCCATCGGTTCTTCGCGCTATGTGCCCCGCCGACTGCCACTTCTAAGAACTGATCTGCTGAGCTATGTCGGTGATTTTCGTTCTTCTACCGATCTCCTCATTTCAGATTCGGTCACGCAGAGAAACACCGAGCATAGCCCTCTCCATTGCTCTTTGAGCGACTGCGCAGGCTCGATGCTGGGTGATCGAAATGAAACCGCCTTTTTGGTATACACAACTTCACTATTGAGATTATAGAAACTGGTTACAAAATTTGAAATGTGTTTGAATTAATACTGCGCACACACTGCTTGCGTAGCTAATGTCATCGGCGGAATGCTCGCGCGCCGCCCAGCGTGCCGCTTCCGTTTCGGCGCTTCCCGCCCGAACCCCGCGGGGGAAGGCATCCGCTCTGCACTAGTGTTGGGCGTTAACACGACCTTGAGCTTTCTTATGAGGCCGATAGCAAGCGACCAGCTATCTACTCCTGCGATGTTATTAGTATTTAATAAATAACTTGTCGGGACGTTAGGTACTCACTGCTTAACTTGCCAGGTATCATCCTTTCTCTCGGACGATCAGGTGATTCCAGCCTGCATCATCTAAACCAAACTGGAAACAACTTTTACAAAGTATGCTTCCCTGGGGGATTTGACACCCAGGCGGTTGCCTTGACCACTGCCCTCCGGAAGCAGTTAGGGCCGCGCTTCACTGGACGCGTCGCTTCCGATGCTATCCCATGCCAATCCAGTGCAGCGTGGCCCTTAAGACGACAGGTGGTGTAATTTGAGTCATTAAAACAAAAGTACGATTTAAGAAAAATATTTATTAAACGCATACGTGTAACAAGTACATTCATTATCGACTTGTTTGCGGCGAGTTGTTGAAACTGCTGCTGTGTTACACCGATGTATGAGTACATTTAAAATTCACGGCTACTACCTAATCATTCATAGCGAGCACGACGGCCGACATTGCTGCAGTCTCAACGGATGCAGCAGTATCGACCAGGGTTGTATGCATCAACTATTGGTGTCGGGCATGAAGGGACTAACAGTAGTGGGTGGGCGCTGGCCAGCAACAGTTTGCGTGAACTAACTGGTGGCGGAAGCACGCAAAGTAAACTGTCTCAAAGTAAATGTACCTAATCATTCATCTTCATCATACTGTTCAAAGTAATCCTTATAGCTAGGAGATGCAAGAACTCTCTAGGGGTCGTCAGGTAGGCAGCCGGCCGTAAAAAGTTTCGCCAAATCATATAACAGCAGGATGCTTTATCACTGCATAGTATAAAACAAAGTTGTTGCCCGCTGTCTGTCCCTTCGACGGATTTGGATGCGGTTTTTTTTAAATAGATAGAAATGATGCAAGAGTATAATCCCAAGGTATAATCCTTGGAGGAGGCCTATGATCAGCAGTGGAATTCTTGCAGAAAATGCTTCTTTTTGATATGCTCGGTTAGCTTACTTTGTACCCGAAAACTATGATCACAAACATGGCACTGGTAGGGTTTCTCACCAGTGTGGATTCTTCGATGCGCCTTTAAAAGATGCGTGTGGTTAAATCTTCGCGAACAAATATTGCATTGAAATGCTTTCTCAGCGTTATGAGTCCTCAAATGTATTGTCAAATGGCCACTCTGTGAAAACTTACTATGACATATGTCACATTCATATGGTTTCTCGCCACTGTGCATGGCGAGATGTCTTTTCAAGTTATACATCTGGCTTAACTGCTTTCCACAAATGTGACATTCGTGTTTTTTGCGTGCTTGGTTCGTTGTTTTCGTCTTTTCCTCTTCATTTGGTGGTTTCTTAGATGTAGTGCCTGCATGTGTTAAAATATTATTAAAACATGAAACATAACAAAAAAAAAACGGGGAAATAAAAAAGTAAGAGGACATTATCGCGTGTAAAGCCAATGGTCGCAAAAGTATCATTTTTATAAAACATATAAAATAAAAATTAAGCTTGTTTACGAGTAATTTGATGCTGAAATAATATGTGGTGTTTTTTGCGGCACAGATTATGGTTGACATAATTAGAATTGCAGGTTGCAGACAGGTAGAAACTCGTAGGTATTCGCAAATAATGCGATATTTTAAAATAAGAATATTTCCGTAAGATTTTTATACTTCCCCGGATAAGCCATCCCATTCATGCTACTAGCAAAATGAATTATCGGTATCGTGGCTACCATGACTAAAACACGGCACCATAGTTTATTTTTACTGAGAAATGGTGTAATTATTCCTACATTGTTTTATGTATACAGCGTGATTTTTGCATGGAACACAGAATTGCTAGAAAAAAGGTAAAAAAACGATAAAGAAAATTACGTTTCGTCGCCGATCAGCTGGACGAATTTCTATGAAAAATTAAATTAATTTTTTCGTTTTTTACCTTTTTTTCTTCCAATTCTGTATTCCATGAGTGCGTTACCCCAGCCGACTAAGTGCTCCTTTTAAGAATTGATAAACGCAAATAATTAGATCATTACTTCGTGTAAATGTCCCCGAAAGTAAATAATTTGACACCCCGCCGTTTCAGAGATAATTAGGAAAATAAAATTCGGCTGGCGTAACGTTACCCCAGCCAACTTTTTTGATCCCGTCGGTTTATCTGGATAAAAAGTATGCACAAAGATAGATTGAATTTGCTCTCAAATGTCCCCGATAACATTAAATTTGGCACCTTTATGGATTTCGAGTTATTTCATTTTCTGCTGCGGTAACGTTTGTTCAATCTCTGTATCTCTGAAACCGTAAGACGCAGAATCATGATTTTTTTTATACGTATAGAACGGAATTTGTCTCCATTTGACACCTAGTTATCTTAAATATTAATAATATGGTTTGCGAGTAATAAATATTATTCTGAAAACCATATTTTCGGTTCTAGTTATTAAGTGAGAGAACCCTGACAATTCAAACTAGTCCTAATAGATGCCTCTTATAGAGACATACAAAACATCAAAACTTTCATCAGCCTAATCCAAATCATTGGCAAGTTATAATGATATTACTGGTTCCAGAAAGCCAGATTCTGAGCTCTCGATTTAAACGAGGAAAATAATACTTTCCTTTTACCTGGCTGATTTCATATTTAAAGAATAATTAGACACTTTATCGAAAAACATACATACCAATTTTCAGCTTGATATACTTTCGTATATAAGAAATAATAATTAAAACTAAACCTAGATATTTTTTTCCGATTACCCGACCAAGTTCTGATGTGCATCTGAAAGCGGCTGCGGCATACTACTAGATATACTTCCATATTCGACGGCATTGTATTCTAAATTGGATGGTACAGGCGAGTGGAATTTTTTTTAGTTGAAAAATATATGCCTTATATAATGGAATTACTTATTACCTCCATACTTATACTTTATAATGTATTGATTCCTAACGGAATTGACCAAGTCTATTATTGCAAGACCAAAGGCAGCTATAGGTAATATTGGAAATACGAGTATGTAATACTTGCTTTGTTAGATAGAATTAGAAAAAAATACAACTGCACTTGCTCGGAACTGCAATTTCATTGGCTAATGTGCGCGAGCGGGACAGCGATAGTCCCTAGGTTTGCTCGCGCATAACAAATATATATATATATAAAATTTATTTATTTTCAAAGAATGACACAAAAAAGTTTTGATACTCGGTACCTACTGTGGTACCGACTACTTTTGATTTCGAACAAATCTTTGTAAGATGTCCCCTACATCTTCGCATAAAGCAATGCAGAATAAAACAAGCAGTACATAATATAGAAAAAGAAATACGGACTTCTAGTTCATTTGTTTAGCTAATAACGACGCGTTTTCCTAGTTGATGGATACACATTTTACTCCCAAGTTGTAAAACTGACACTTTCTACGCGAGAGCAGCAAAAATAAATAACACTCAAGATTTTTTTTTTATTTATCTCTTGATAATCTTACATTATAGAATATAACCTTGTTTCCGTTGGTTTTTGATTACCAACTACGGTGACAGTTGGATTGAACTATTATGTAGACGGCAGACCTCTATTTAAGAGGTCTGCGTTAAAATCATTCAAACAAAAAAGGCATAAAAAGATATTTTATTTACATTCTTAGTATGTAGACATTGCCATTTAAGTAATAGTTTTACTGAAAGAGAAAATCTGTAAGTCACCCTAAGGTTTCAATTATCATCATCATCATCATTTTGAATAGGTGTCACGGTCAATCGACCATGCACACCCTGGTGTCAGAGTTCTTCGGAACCGCCTCTCGGCCTCTGACGTGGTTCCTTTAACGACTACCAGATGGCAGCCGGGACCACCGGCTTAACGTGCCTTCCGAAGCACGGAATTATCTTTATTATCAGACAATCAGGTGATTCACGCCTGCAATGTCCTAACCAAACTGGAAACAACTAAACAAAGTATGCTTCCGGTGGGAATCGAACCCACGACCCCCGGGTCAACAGGCAAACGCCTTAACTACTGGACCACGGAGGCTGTTTCTGCTGTTGACCCTAAGGTTTCATTTATTAAATACGAGTCTTTATAATATTAAAATTAATCCTAACAATTTTTCTACTTGAATATACCCAACCACTTATTATTATTGTGCAGATGTTAGAAGGTATACGTTATGTATCGTGCGGCCGCTTTTAGATGCACATTTGAACTTGGTCGGGTAATCGGCAAAAATTATCTAGGTTTAGTTTTTAATTATTATTTCTTATATACGAAAGTATATCAAGCTGAAAATTTGTATGTATATTTTTGGTTAAAGTGTCTAATTATTCTTTAAATATGGAATCAGCCAAGTGGAAGGAAAGTATTATTTTCCTCGTTTAAATCGAGAGCCCCAGAATCTGGCTTTCTGGAACCAGTAATATCATTATAACTTGCCAATGCTTTGGATTAGGCTGATGAAAGTTTTGATGTTTTGTATGTCTCTATAAGAGGCATCTATTAGGATTAGTTTGAATTTTCAGGGTTCCCTCGTTTAATAACTAGAACCGAAAATATGGTTTTCAGAATAATATTTATTACTCGCAAACCATATTATTAATATTTAAGATAACTAGGTGTCAAATGGAGACAAATTCCGTTCTATACGTATAAAAAAAATCATGATTCTGCGTCTTACGGTTTCAGAGATACAGAGATTGACCAAACGTTACCGCAGCAGAAAATGAAATAACTCGAAATCCACAAAGGTGTCAAATTTAATTTTATCGGGGACATTTGAGAGCAAATTCAATCTATCTTTGTGCATACTTTTATCCAGATAAACCGACGGGATCAAAAAAAGTCGGCTGGGGTAACGTTACGCCAGCCGAATTTTATTTTCCTCATTATCTCTGAAACGGCGGGGTGTCAAATTATTTACTTTCGGGGACATTTACACGAAGTAATGATCTAATTATTTGCATTTATCAATTCTTAAAAGGAGCACTTAGTCGGCTGGGGTAACGCACTCGTATTCCATAAGGGATTCTGATTTCCAGACTTCAATATAGCTAGGGGGTTCAAAATGACATTGTATAGACAGATTATCAATTTGATGTAAAATATTTTGGCTTATCGGGTGTTTTGTAAATAAGAAATTTACGAATCTTCGTTAATTCAGTATTGTTCATCGTACTATTATTTTACTGCTGAAAATAAGAGTCACCTCGTATCATTTACAGCATTACTAAAGGAGCCTTAGAGTGACGGACTCACAGACAGACGGACAGTGGAGTGGAAGTAATAGGGCAACCCTATTTTGTTTTTACCCTTACAGTACAGACAACAATTCTAAAATACGCAACAAATACTAAAAACCAGAATAATTAAAACAAACGTTATTTTTTTTGTTTGTTTTTGCTAGAATTTGATAACGGCAACATCGACGCTTGAAATATTCACAGAATACTCGTATTTAGTTATATATTCACTTTAAAAATAAATAATTAAATCAAAATAATATTAATATCTCAGTCCTCTGGCTGCTCTGGCCAAGTATGGCCCTAGTAGTACAGAGAGGGTCGTGCTCCTGTAGTGGAGACTAAAAAGGACCTGATGATGATGATGATGATGAATATTAATATTTAAGGGGACTCCCATACAGCAGACATGATTGTTTTTTCGTTTTTATAGATAATGAATGCGAGATGCACTCTCGCACTCGACCCGTTGTTTTCTGTTTTCTCCCAGACCAGTATGGAAGAAAACTTACTACTAGAAATACATCATCATTCCGTGGGAACGTGGCCAAAATAAGAAAAAACAGGGTACAGAACCCTAAAAAAAAACAATAAAATCTAATAAAATATACATTTAATAAAGAAATAACAACAACAGATTTTAAATAGTTTTATATTTAATATAATTAGCACATTTTAATTCCCTTTTACATTTTAATTGAGAAGTAAGTTGCGCCATGTTGGTGTCAGCGGCGTGCTTTTTGACTGCATTTTCAGTGTATTTTCGGTAAACTGCTGTCTTGTTATCACGTTTTAATTCCGCACGGGTTAGACTCTGTCTAACCCGTGCGGAATTAAGACGTGATGTGACGTGTACCTTTGTACCTCTAAGCCAATATCAAAGTATCTCAATTTTTTGTTAGCCATTCGTGTCCCACCGGGGTTAAACATATTGCTTTCTTTTGATATAGTCTTCCAATCCTTCTCAAACTAATTAAGATTATCTATCCGTCTTTTTCTCGGCCTTCTTTTTCTACGCCATATTTATTTACTTAAGTAGAAACGGCCCCCTAGAAGGGTTGGTTCCTCAGATTTGGGGCTAAAGAGCCCGGGTTATGTTTGAGACATAATTACTTACATACATATTATCACGCCTTTTTCCCTTGCGGGGTAGACAGAGCCTAGGTCCATAAGACCTGAAGGCCACGTTTAGCATGTTGGTGGGCATTAGGTAAAAAACGGAATCAAAATAGTGATGGGTTGCTAGCCGCATCGCCTACTAACATGATTCCTCAGATTTTACCCATCCCCTCGATCGGCTTTTACGATCTGCGCGGGAAGAGAAGCAGCTGGTATATGCAACGTTTTTTCTTTTCTCCCAGACATCATCATCATCGTCAGCTTTCCCTCTGCTCGGGATAAGCCTCCTTTTGTCTGCGCTAGTCTTCTCTACCCCTAGCCTTCGGAATCCAGTGCTTACTAGCAATCTGATTTATGTCGGCGATCCACCTAGGAACCGGACGCCCAGTCATTAAAAAAATTACTTAACCAAAATTTTTACGGTCAGGCGCCTGCCTGACTCAAGCCCTGTTTGGGTAAGCTAGTGTTCTCAGCCGCGTGTCGCTTGATATGCGCTTTCAGCGTCTTCTCCTCGTTGAATCGCTGCGCACAGACTATACAGTGGAAAGGTTTGACACCAGTGTGAAGCCTCATGTGAATCTCTAACGTCTGCCTCTTCGCCAGCTTTTTATTACATATACTACATTGATAAGGCTTTTCTTTACCGTGTCTCAATATATGTATCCGCATAGTGCCTTTCTGACTGAATTTACACTGGCAGATATCGCATTGATACGGTTTCTCGCCATGCGTCATCAAATGTATTTTTAAATGTGCCTTCCATCCGAATGTCTTACCACATATGTTACATTGAAACTTTCTTTCACCTGAATGTTTAACGAGGTGAGTTTTCAAACTTTGTCTCACCGCGAATTTCTTATGGCAGACATCACATTCGAATGGTTTCTCGCCCGTGTGTATTATGGCGTGATTGCGAAAAGTTGGTATTGTGCCGAATCGCTTGTGACACACAGCACATTCTACTGGTTTATGTTTCTTTATTAGATGGTTTCTCATGTCTGTGGATCTGAGAAATGTTTGGTTACAAAAGTGACATAAGTGCTGCCATTTTTTCTCTATCTTGACTAGTTCTAAGGAGTGGATCCGTTTAGTCGCGGTCGTCGCGTCTTCAGCATCTTGCAGGAAGGAGAACTGGAAGCCTTGCCAAAGAATTACGAGAACATTAGTCATGTTATAACTTCGCAGTTACAGTTTATCTGTCTGTATTCGAACCGCATTTGCATATACAAATTTATAATTTGGTCTGTTTACGACTGCAACGTTACAATAGACAACCTGCGCCCGTAGCATGGCGCCCGCGACGCCGTTTATATCGCGCGATAAACTATCCACATCTCGCTCTTTGATATTACGGAAAACAAAATGGCGATACTCGATAAACGATGTCGCGTGTGCCATGCTACCGGGGCTGTACTCATATTTCGAACTTCTAACATTAGTAACATATGTAAAGAAAAAAACATCATTAACATATGTTAATGATGTTTTTTTCTCCTTGACTAAGTGTTTTGCTGCCGTCTAGCTAGTTTAGTCACATAAATATGTATATAAACGAGACTTAGCACGAACCCTTTTATTATTTGTTTCCGTTGACGTTTATATACATAATTATGTGTTTAAAGCGCGAAAGTTTATTATAGAATATAGCTAAGTGTAAAATTAACGTGGTAAGCTGATCATAAAACATCTAAAACTAGACTGTGCTTGAGGAGTTTAACTCATACTACCTTATCACGGAGGAAACAGCGCTGTTTTCTCGTGATCCCATGATTTAGTCCCATTGATAACGAGTTGACAAAAAACTTAGGCTTGACCAATGGACCAATATAAACGGCTTGACGAATTAAACATTTTTCACTGCTTGACAAATAAACCATTTGAGGAGCGGTTAAAAAACGCTTGACCAGTTAACAAAATTTTCTTGCTTGACCAATTATACCCTACATCGTCTGTGGCACAATCATGGCGTCTGCTAACTGACTGCCGCAGAACGATTACCTCAGGCGCATTGGAGCGTTCGGCTGAAAATCAGTGCTGGTCACTAATGTGTCCAGCGTTACACTGAGCCGTCACCTATTGTAGTACACAAAATAGTGATTATTTTAATTATATTTGCTGTTATTTATTTGTGTTTCTACAATATTATTTCATTTCTTGTGTGCGTAACCCCAGCAGGAAAGTACCTCGTACTTCAATGTCAGCATGTAGATGTAGTTATTACTATTGTCTGGTTGGGTGTTCATGTATGATTTAATAATCAGCTTTCCCCGTATTCAAATTTAGTTACATATTTTATGGAAAATTAGTTCGAGATTTCTATAAAATCAGTAATTATTTTATCTGTCCATCCGAACATTGAACAAAGATTCAAAGATTTATTCAGAAAAAAGGCCTTTTCAGGCACCTTTTCACGTCTTTTTCAAATATATTAAAATTATTATTTATTGTTCAAGAGCTAAAAGAACTTAGTTGAACAGTAGGTAGGTACAGTCACGAGCAATGATATATAAAATCACATTGACTTAAGAACCGATGTGTGTGCATATCAATCCCCATGACTGTACATCACTTTCATCATTTCATTCAATTCGGCAATTCAGAGAACTTTTTTCAGCAACCTCTATTCATTGATTGTTACCATTCATCATCATCATCATCATTTCGTGTAGGTGACACGGTCAATCGACCATGCACACCCTGGTGTCAGAGTTCTTCGGAACCGCCTCTCGGCCTCTGACGTGGTTCCTTTAACGACTACCAGATGGCAGCCGGGACCACCGGCTTAACGTGCCTTCCGAAGCACGGAATAATCTTTATTATCAGACAATCAGGTGATTCAAGCCTGCAATGTCCTAACCAAACTGGAAACAACTAAACAAAGTATGCTTCCGGTGGGAATCGAACCCACGACCCCCGGGTCAACAGGCAAACGCCTTAACCACTGGACCACGGAGGTTGTTATTGTTACGGGTAAGCAATGCATATAAATAAAACAAGTTCTGAAAACAAAACTTCATTTTTATAAACTTAAAGAAAGTTATTAAACATGAAGTCAACATTGTTTTAAACATGTTTTAGTATTGCACAACTTACAAGAAACAACAAAGCTTACAAGAGAACGGTTAGAGAATTTCAAACATCGAGAGAATTTCAACATTTTTACCTACATGACACGACTAGCTCCGTGGCGCAGTGGTCAACACGCCAGACTGCGACACGGAGTGACCGGGTTCGATCCCCGGCCAGGTCAAGATGGAAAATGATCTTTTTCAGATTGGCCTGGGTCTTGGATGTTTATCTATATATGTATTTGTTATAAATATAGTATCGTTGAGTTAGTATCCCATAACACAAGTCTCGAACTTACTTTGGGGCTAGCTCAATCTGTGTGATTTGTCCATATATATTTATATTTATTTATTTACATATATGGTTTCACCAGTCCCAAATGTTTGATGTGACTACCCCTTGCTGTGTTTGTTACCCAGTTGATTAGACGAATTATACAAATACAATGCCTTATTTTTGCAAGTTGAATAAATAAATGCAGTGATTATGATCCAACCACAACGATACTATGTATCTTCCTTTTAATTTTAAAAGACAAATAGCTACAGTAGTAGCTTTTAATTTACAAACTTCTGTTGTATGTAGTACAACTGCAAATAATTTTAAATTTGACACAGGTATTGCAACTAATGATATACCTAAAATACAAAATCCTCAGTCTGATTTAAACTAATTAATAAGACAACAGTCGAGGCTAAAGAATTAAATATTTTTCATCAGAATGTCCAAGGCCTGACTAGCAAATTGTTAGAATTAGAGTTGTTTATAAACAGTAAAGATTTGCATGTAGTTTGTGTGACTGAACATTTTATGCAGTCGCACCAGCAACAGTTCAATGTAGAAAATTATTTATTGACAAGCTCTTACACCCGAGAGACTAAAGAGAATGGCGGTAGCTTAATTCTAACTCGAAGTGACGTAAAATGTAAAGAACGTAAGGATATTGTTAGTCTTTCGGTAGATTGTAATGTTGAGCTGTCATGTATCGAACTAGGGAATTATATTATAGTATGTGTATACAGACCCCCAAGATCAGATTATAATACTTTAGAATCAGTTATTGAAGATGTCTTGAGAAAATTATGTTGTTGTCGCAAAAATATTATAGTGTGCGGTGACTTTAATGTTGATTTGTTAGTTACAACAACTGAAAGTGTTCGATTTTTAAATGTCTTTAAATCATTTGATTTGGTTAATTTGTTTTTGGAACCAACTAGAATTACTGAAGATTCTGCAACGTGCATAGATAATGTTTTCTGCAATTGCACTGCTGTTGACAAATATATAACTAAAAATCTAACCTCGGATCACTACGGTCAGTTTGTAAAACTTATAAATGATGTAGAAGTAGACTTACCAAAAGTAACCTTTAGATCTATAACCAAAGCTAAAATAAATGTATTTAAGAAAAAAATATCTGAAAAAATGCCCCTAATTGAAGAAACTAGAGATGATCCGGATGCTCTATATAATAAAATGTTTGGTATTATTGAATCGGAATTCAACAATACATTCAAAATTAAAAAATGTACTAAACGCATTGGTAAAAAATTTAGTGAATGGGCTACAACTGGTATTTACGTTAGTAGAAACAGGTTATACGAATTATTAGCTATGAAAGCTTACAATAAAAATACTGAATTTATTAATTATGTTAGAACTTACTCTAAGGTTTTTAAAAAGGCGTGCCTGTGCGCAAAATCTTTATATACAAGAAAAGCTATTCTAGATTCTCATGATAAGATAAAGACCACTTGGAAAATTATAAACATGGAAACCGGGAAAACTAAAAATCGTGACAACAAAATAGAATTAAAAGTAGATAATAAGATCCTCAGTACTAATGAAGACGTCGCAAAATATTTCGAAGATTTCTTTACTAACATTCCCGTAAATACTACTGCCTCCTTACGTTCATCATCTGAGGAATCTAAAAAACTATTAACAAGCTGTATACCAGAATGTAACAATCATTTAATATTTCAACATGTAACACCTCAAATAATCATTGATACATTTAAGAGTTTGAACAATAAGAAAACTGGAGATTTGTGGGATATCTCTGTAGCTGTCATTAGTAACATCATTGAAGTAATTGCACCATATTTAGCTTCTATATTTAATAAGTGTGTAGATACTGGGACATTTCCTGACTTGATGAAGTTAAGTAAAGTCATTCCTTTGTACAAATCTGGCGATAAAAATGATCCCACTAATTACCGTCCCATTTCTATTCTGCCAGCTCTTAGTAAAATATTTGAAAAAATGATTTTTAATCAGTTATTAGCTTTTTTTAACATAAATAGCCTTTTCCATCGTGAACAGTATGGATTTACAAAGGGTCGGTCAACTACAGACGCGGGTGTAGCTCTGTTGAAATACATATATGATGCTTGGGAGGGAAAACAAAATGCTATTGGTGTTTTTTGTGATCTTTCCAAAGCCTTTGATTGCGTAGACCACAATACCCTTCTCTCCAAGCTGGAGCACTATGGAATAAAAGGTAAATCTCGCGATTTACTTGAATCTTATTTAAGTGGCCGAACTCAAAAAGTTAGTTTAGATAGGGTACAATCCTCCGGATCATCGGTTAAGATGGGCGTACCCCAGGGCTCTATCCTAGGGCCTCTGTTATTCCTCATTTACATCAATGACCTACCTTACTGTGTCAATACATGTAAGGCTGTACTATTTGCCGATGACACTTCTCTTGTCTTCAAAATTGATAGACAAACTAATTCTTTTGACGTGGTTAATAGTACTTTAGCTCAAGTGTTGGATTGGTTCACAGCGAACAATCTATTGTTGAACGCTAAGAAAACGAAATGTATTAAATTTTGCTTACCAAATGTTACAAAAATTCCAACACAAATAGTAATGGATAATGAACCACTAGATTTAACTGATAAAACAACATTTCTTGGAATAACTCTTGATGCCGGGCTTCAATGGGGTGCCCATATTACTACGTTAGCGGGTAAACTTAGTTCTGCAGCTTATGCTGTCAGGAGAATTAGACAACTGACTGATCATCAACATCAACATCTTTGATGTTGATACTGCGCGTTTGGTATATTTCAGTTACTTTCATAGTGTTATGTCTTATGCGATTTTACTATGGGGTAACGCTGCAGAAGTAAACACCATATTTGTCCTGCAGAAACGCGCTATTAGATCTATATATAAACTTGGTGCTAGAGAATCTCTTAGAGAATTGTTTAAAGATATAAATATTTTAACTTTACCTTCTCAGTACATATTTGCGAATATTATGTTTGTGCGCTATAATCTTGATTTATATAAGAAAAATAGTGATATCCATGACCGAAACACGAGAAATAAAAATAAATTAGCTACACCAGTATTGCGATTGCAGAAAATTATGAATTCATTTTTGGGTTTAGGAGTACGCTTCTATAATAAAATTCCTGCAGAAATATTAGGTCTGCCTTTACTTAAGTTCAAAACGATTGTAAAAAACCAGTTAATAAAAAAGGCTTATTACTGCATTGATGATTATATTACTGATAAAAATGCGTGGAAATTTATATAAATTTATTTAATGTTAACAATTATTAAATGTTAAAATTAATCTATAGTATGAAAAATTGTATTTAATGTTAACAATGTATTCAGAGCCCTTCAGGCACGTAGGGACCAAGGCTGGATTGAGTTTCTTTCGGCGTATTCTTCTCACCAGTGGTCGTTCCGAAACGCTAGTAGTATTTCAATTTTGCATATATAAAAAAATATATAAGAAATAAAAATATGACGTTCAAAAAGAGATACATGTATCCAATTTTGAATAAAAATCTTTGACTTTTGACTTTTGACAACAACCGCAAAATTCTCTTCAAGCCTGGGAGCATACCTCCCACATTAAATTGAATCTTCTGTCCTTCACATAACGTTCAAAACCAATTAAATGTATACCTACGATGCCTGATTAAGGGTTAAAACATGAAAATCCCAATATCCCCAGCTATATGTCACTTATATTCTGAATTATTGGCACGCACATGCTGCTATCGGGCTGATGTCACATTTATAACAAGCTTAAAGTACATTAAAACATTACTTTTCCGACATTCTAAATGCCTACAAGAAATTGTTATCCATACTAATCTATACTAATATTATAAAGCTGAAGAGTTTGTTTGTTTGTTTGAACGCACTAATCTCAGGAACTACTGGTTCAAATTGAAAAATTCTTTTTTTGTTGGATAGTCCATTTATTGAGGAAGGCTTTAGGCTATAAAACATCACGCTGCGACCAATAGGAGCGAAGCATCAATAAAAAATGTTTTGAAAACGGGGGAAAATTATTCATCTATACTAATAAAAAGCTAATTAATCATAATAAGAGAAATTGCCGCGGACGAAGTCGCGGGCAACAGCTAGTTACTTGTAAATTGGTCGTGGGCTTGGAAAGGAAAGTGTGTTCAAGGCATGAAATAACCATAACACACAAGTTTTGTTAATAAGTAAGTACTATCTCAGACGTACTGAACCTTGCTTCACAGAATCAATAAAAAAATCTGATTTAAAATCTTCTGTCTGTATAAAGAACTCCCCACGTGTTGAGCGGATATTTCGAACCCTTTATCTTTTTCTCACCCGTTCTGTTTCTCAACGTTGTACTTTACTATATGCGCGATAAAATAAACCTAAAGGTAAAATTTATTATCGTTATTATTTCGTTAAATTATTGTTAATTTAACGATTACATACATCACACTCAAATGGTGTTTCTCCTACGTGTCATTAAATGTGTCTTCAAGCCCCAATCCCTGTAGTAACTTTTCCCACAAAAATGGCACTGGTAAGGTCTCTCGCCATTGTGTATTCTATGATAAAACTTCACTTCTCGTGGCTAACCAACTGAGCCATCGGAAATCTGTCACAAATTAGTTTTTTTTTTCTTTTACATGGAGATTGTTACGTGTCATTTCCTGCCAAGTTATTTTAGTCGTAACCGCGTTAAGGAACTTATTAAAAACTTTTGATTGTTAGGTTTGACCTCTCAACCACCAAGCGGTCCAATGTGGACGCATAACAATAGAAAATCCATTGTGTCTGCGTTTCTCGCGCTTTCACATAACAATATTATTCATGTTAACTCTTTCTTTTCTTCAAACTTGCCTGTTTCTCACTATGTTTCGAAACAACGCTCTGGTTCGCACTTTCGTGTCTTTTAAGATGCGCCACCAAATTCCCGCGCACATTAAATTTCCGACCACATACATCACATTCATACGGCGTTTCCCCCGTGTGCGTCACTAAATGTAACTTCAAATTAGAATCCCGGACAAAAGTTTTCCCGCAAAAATAGCACTGGTGAGGTTTCTCACCAGTGTGTATTCTGCGATGAAACTTCAGAGTCGTCGTTGTTGTGAATCTATCGTGACAAATATCGCATTGATGTGGTTTCACACCGGTGTGCATAGCTTTGTGATGTCTCAAATAGGTGGAAGAGCAATAGCCTTTGTTACAAATGTCACATTCATATAACTTGTGGCCTCGCAAGTGTTTGCGCATTTCTCCTGTTTTAACAAACTCTTGACAGTGTATACAAGCCTTTCCTGACTTTTTGGGTTTCTTTGTTGGTTTTTCATCACTTTCATTCGGTATCTCTGTGAAAACACCTGTGTAGAAGAAATACAAAAATATGTACTTAAAATTACTTGCTCGTTTGCCGCCCTGTGTCATAAAAAAATACGAAAGTGCAACGAAAGGCCATAACAGAATTATTTTGTACAAGGACTTTAACGCACCTAGACATTTCGAAGTTTTAAATAGTTTTCTAGTTGAGGTTCGAGGTTGAAAAATATAATCTTGCGAATCAGACTTGAACAAATTCTTTAAAATACAAAACCATTATGACTATTACAGTCAACAAGAAAATTTAGTATACAGGACGCGACCTTTATTAATATTTATACCAAACAAAAGATTGACTGAAATAAAAAGCATATATTTAAAGAAATATAGATACCAATTGTTTTCCGAATAAGACCTTGTTAAACGGCCCAGCAGCGACAGTCTGTAATATTATGACGATCTTTACGATAGCAATAAACACTTTGCTTCTCTTTCTCGCAATACACATTATACTGTGGTCAGAGTGAAACGTAAATAGAAATCCAGTCTCTTTCTAAAGTAGTCCTTCTACTTAACGAATTAATCGTTAAGGCGGTACCGATTGTAACATCCAAAATCTCTTTCTACCGCGAATTGTACTTATACAAGATCGCAGTAACATATGTTCGATTACCAAAGAATTATTTCGAAATCACCCGAATACCTTATTTCTTTATGGAAATTTTTGTAGATTATCCTATAATGTTGCGTGGACTCAAGTTTTCTAGAAGAGTTTACGATTAAAGTCGCTACGTTGCCACATTCTTTAGAATGTTTTTCATCTGAAGTGATTGACACGACTTTTAACACATCGCGTTAAAGTCTCCGTGTTAATAGCGACACATTGTGCAGCTCCCTGAAGGTCTTATATGTCGCCCACTAAGCGATCGAAGTCGGTTGATATGTTAACATACGTTCACAGACTGCCGCTGAATTCTTTTGCTGATTGCAATATTTAAAAAACTCGTCAATATAATACCAAGTAAACAATTGAAGCTAAAACTTTCTCTTCTCTACTAACTCTCTCATTTCCATATAGTTGTTTATGTAAATGCCTCTCTACTCGCTGGTATGAGTTGACTGCGAGCTTGAGTCTCGATTGAATGACGGCCGGTAGCTGATATTATACGTTGGTAACTCTTATAACATGATTATCTCTGTTTTACTTATAGAAGTTTCATTTATATAATTTTTACTAGCTCCGTGGCGCAGCGGTCAACACGCCAGCCTGCGACACGGAGTGACCGGGTTCGATCCCCGGCCAGGTCAAGATGGAAAATGATCTTTTTCAGATTGGCCTGGATCTTGGATGTGTGTCTGTATATGTATATGTTATAAAATATAGTATCGTTGAGTTAGTATCCCATAACACAAGTCTCGAACTTACTTTGCGGCTAGCTCAATCTGTGTGATTTGTCCGTATATACGTAGGTCACTCGATAAGTTTTGAGATGCTCGTAATTTAAAAATGGAACGCATCTGCATTATATATTATTAAAAAGCGAATTTATTTAGAAATAGAATGCATGTAGCCAGATGGCTGTTAAAAAAAAGAAAGATGTGCCAGCATAGATTTAAAAAAAAAAATTTTGTGCTTCTTTGTGTGCCAGTCATTTTACTACGACGCTTTCCGCGTTTTTCTTTGCAACGATGGAGCTTTACCGCGAACATCTGCGCGCTATGATCTTTTATGATTATAAATTTGGTTTAACTGAACAACTTAGCCTTCAACGATTACAAGCAGCGTTAGGGGAGTCTGCTCCATCTCGAGCAACAGTTTTAAGATGGTTCAGTGAATTTAAAAGGGGTAAAACAAACCTCGAAGATGACCCTAGAAGTGGTCGCCCACAAACGGCAGTAACTGCAGAAAATGGGTGGACCACCGAAATGATGGTGCGAGAAGACCCACGAATTACATACTTGGACATCGAGAAGATTCTTGGCGTTAGTTCGGGGACTGTTAGTTTTATTTTACATCAGCATCTAGGAGTGGGGAAGCTTTGCTGTCGTTGGATTCCGCGTTTGCTCTCAGACACTGAAAAACAGGCCCGTGTGGATTGGTGCCTCGAAATGCGTCTACGTTTTGAAAATGGATCATCAAGACGTGTTTCGGAAATCGTCACAGGCAACGAAACGTGGATTTACCAATATGATCCAGAAAATAAGAGACAGTCGTCAGTATGGGTCTTTTCAGAAGGAATGTTGCCGACAAAACTGCAAAGACCTCGTAACGTTGGTAAAAAAATGGTGGCCAGTTTTTTTTCTCGCTGCGGGCATGTGTCGACAATAATGTTGGAAAATCATAGATCTGTTAACTCGGAATGGTATACAACAGTAGCATTGCCAAAAGTTTTCCAAGCTCTGCGAGAGAGGAGACCAAGGACCGGGCTTCGGGGAATCATGCTGAATTACGACAATGCTTCGTCACATACGTCCCTCAGAACAAAGGCGTTTCTTGCAGAATCCAGTGTTGAAACCTTGCCCCATCCACCGTACAGTCCTGATTTGGCTCCCTGCGATTTCTTTTTGTTCCCCATAATCAAAGAAAAAATAAAAGGGAAATTTTTTTCGTGCGCCGAAGCGGCTGTGGCCGCCTACGAAGTCGCAATTTCAGGAGTGCGTTACCCCAGCCGACTAAGTGCTCCTTTTAAGAATTGATAAATGCAAATAATTAGATCATTACTTCGTGTAAATGTCCCCGAAAGTAAATAATTTGACACCCCGCCGTTTCAGAGATAATGAGGAAAATAAAATTCGGCTGGCGTAACGTTACCCCAGCCGACTTTTTTTGATCCCGTCGGTTTATCTGGATAAAAAGTATGCACAAAGATAGATTGAATTTGCTCTCAAATGTCCCCGATAAAATTAAATTTGACACCTTTATGGATTTCGAGTTATTTCATTTTCTGCTGCGGTAACGTTTGGTCAATCTCTGTATCTCTGAAACCGTAAGACGCAGAATCATGATTTTTTTTATACGCAAAGAATGGAATTTGTCATAATTTGACACCTAGATATCTTAAATAATTTTAATATGGTTTGCGAGTAATAAATATTTTTCTGTAAACCATATTTTCGGTTCTAGTTATTAAACGAGGGAACCCTGAAAATTCAAACTAGTACTAACAGATGCCTCTTATAGAGACACACAAAACATAAAAACTTTCATCAGTCTAATCCAAAGCATTGGCAAGTTATAATGATATTACTGGTTCCAGAAAGCAAGATTCTGGGCTCTCAATTTAAACGAAGAAAATAATAGTTTCCTTCCACTTGGCTGATTCCATATTTAAACAATAATTAGACACTTTATCCAAAAATATACATACAAATATTCAGCTTGATATATTTTCGTATATAAGAAATATTAATTAAAAACTAAACCTAGATATTTTTTCCCGATTATCCGACCAAGTTCAGATGTGTATCTAAAAGCGGCCGCACGATACACAATGTATACCTTCTAAAATCTGCACAATAATAATAAGTGGTTGGGTACATTCAAGTAGAAAAATTGTTAGGATTAATTCTAATATTATAAAGTCTCGTATTTAATAAATGAAACCTTAGTGTGGGTGACTTACAGATTTTCTCTTTCAGCAATACTATTACTTAAATGGCAATGTCTACATACTAAGAATGTTAATAAAATAAATTTATGCTTTTTTTGTTTAAATGATTTTAAGGCAGACCTCTTAAATAGAGGTCTGCCGTCTGCACAATAGTTCAATCGCACTATCACCGTCGTTGGTACTCAAAAACCAACGCAAACAAGGTTATATTTTATAATGTAAGACTATCAAGAGATAAATAAAAAAAATCTTGAGTGTTATTTATTTTTGCTGCTCTCGCGTAGAAAGTGTCAGTTACAAATTGGGAGTAAAATGTGTATCCATACTAGGAAAACGCGTCGTTATTAGCTAAACAAACGAACTAGAAGTCGGTACCTATTTTTTTTTCTTTATTATGTACTGCTTGTTTTATTCTGCATCGCTTTATGCGAAGATGTAGGGGACAGCTTACAAAGATTTGCTCGAAATTAAAAGTAGTCGGTACCACAGCACAGAGTATCTATACTTTTATGTGTCATTCCTAGAAAATTAAAAAAAAATATATATTTGTTATTATGGGCGAGCAAAAACTAGGGACTTTCGCTGTCCCGCTCGCGCACATTAGCCAATGAAATTGCAGTTCCGAGCAAGTGCAGTTGTATTTTTTTCTAATTCTATCTAACAAAGCAAGTATTACATACTCGTATTTCCAATATTACCTATGTCTTTGGTCTTGCAATAATAGACTTTATCAATCCCGTTAGGAATCAATACATAATAAATTATAAGTATGGAGGAAATAAGTAATTCCATTATATAAGGCATATATTTTTTTACTAAAAAAATTTCCACTCGCCTGTACCATCCAATTTAGAATACAATGCCGTCGAATATGGAAGTATATCTAGTAGTATGCCGCAGCCGCTTTCAGATGCACATCGGAACTTGGTCGGGTAATCGGAAAATAATATCTAGGTTTAGTTTTAATTATTATTTCTTATATACAAAAGTAGATCAAGCTGAAAATTTGTATGTATGTTTTTGGATAAAGTGTCTAATTATTGTTTAAATATGGAATCAGCCAAGTGGAAGGAAACTATTATTTTCTTCGTTTAAATTGGGAGCCCAGAATCTGGCTTTCTGGAACCAGTAATATCATTATAACTTGCCAATGCTTTGGATTAGGCTGATGAAAGTTTTGATGTTTTGTGTGTCTCTATAAGAGGCATCTGTTAGTACTAGTTTGAATTTTCAGGGTTCCCTCGTTTAATAACTAGAACCGAAAATATGGTTTACAGAAAAATATTTATTACTCGCAAACCATATTATTATTATTTAAGATATCTAGGTGTCAAATTATGACAAATTCCATTCTTTGCGTATAAAAAAAATCATGATTCTGCGTCTTACGGTTTCAGAGATACAGAGATTGACCAAACGTTACCGCAGCAGAAAATGAAATAACTCGAAATCCATAAAGGTGTCAAATTTAATTTTATCGGGGACATTTGAGAGCAAATTCAATCTATCTTTTGTGCATACTTTTTATCCAGATAAACCGACGGGATCAAAAAAAGTCGGCTGGGGTTACGCCAGCCGAATTTTATTTTCCTCATTATCTCTGAAACGGCGGGGTGTCAAATTATTTACTTTCGGGGACATTTACACGAAGTAATAATCTAATTATTTGCATTTATCAATTCTTGAAAGGAGCACTTAGTCGGCTGGGGTAACGCACTCCAATTTCAGACCTACCGGATCAAGGCTGGCAAAAGTGTTTTAATAGTTGGTTTAGGCGAATGGAACTTTGCATAGATAATGAAGGAGAGTATTTCGAAAAGATTTAAAAGAAATATTGTGAATATCTTGTATATTTTTTTCTTATCTCAAAACTTATCGAGTTACCCACGTATTTATTTATTTAATTTCTTCATTTTTAAAAGAAAAAAATAGAATGTAGCAGCTGCTTCACTTCCCACGCAGGCATTAAAAGCCGATAGAGGGAATGGGTAAAAAATCTTAGAAATCATGTCAATAGGCGATATAGCTAACTAAACCATTTTAATTCCTTTTGCACCTAAGCGCCCAACATGACGTGGCAACAAAACGTGGCCATTGGGTATTTGGCCTTAGGCTCTGTCTAATCCGTAAGGTACAAAGACGTGCATATATCCTTATCCTTACTTAATATTATAAATGCGAAAGTGAGTTTGTTTGTTTGTTACGCTTTCACGCCGTAACTACTGAACCGATCATCATGAAATTTTGCATACAAGTTCTCTGGAGTACGGAAAAGGACATAGGCTACCCTTTATCCCGGGAAAAAGTTCCCGAGGGATCGACATTGACGCGTGCGGAGCCGCGGGCGAAAGCTAGTAATAATATATATATGTATACATAACAGCCAAATTAACAACATCTTAACACTCTCTTTTCCTTAAATCTCCATGTTTCTCACTATGTTGTCTCTTAAGATGCGCCACCAGATTCCCGCGCACATTAAATTTCCGACGGCAAACATCACATTCATATGGCATTTCCCCCGTGTGCGTCACTAAATGCGTCTTCAAATGACAAGGCCGACCGAACGTCCTCCCGCAAACGAAACATTGGTGAGGTTTCTCACCAGTATGCACTTTTAAGTGAGTGTTCAAAGCAGTCTTCGTTATAAATCTATAGTGGCAGACGTCACATTGATGAGGTTTCTCACCGATGTGTATAAGTTTGTGATATCTCAAGCTGGTTGCGGAGCCGTAGCCTTTGTGGCAAATGTCACATTCGTGTAACTTGTGAGAACCCACGTGCGCGCGCATTTTACTTTTTAAAACGAATGACTGACAATATTTACAAATGTCTCCAGACTTTTTGATTTTCTTTGTTTTGTTATCTTCATTGGGTACTTCTGTGGAACCTCCTGAGTAGAAGAAATGCACAAATGTTTTAATTTAAACAACATGTAATTAGTATTAAGAATCATACTTGTTTTTAATTCAGGACTTTAACGCAAGGTTTATGTATTTATAGTATATAGTATTACAACCTATTGCCCGCGGCTCCGCCCGCGTTAATGTCGATCCCTCGGGAACAGTAGAATTTCCCGGAATAAATAGTCTATGTCCTTCCCCGGGCCTCAAACTATCTCTATACTAAATTTCATCAACATTGGTTCAATGGTTGAAGCGTGAAAAGGTGACAGACAGACATAGTAACTTTCGCATTTATAATATTTGTATGGAAGTATGGATTGTTAATAGTTTATTAATAGCATTTTTCCAAGGTAACAAGTTCAGGTTAGAGCAAACCATCGCTGCGCGGACCAGTTAAACGAAACAGAAAACCACCTGTCCTGTAGTGTTCAGGACCCATGCGACTCATGCGACACGAATTTAGGAAAACGAAATAGATTAGAGTTCATGCTTGCTTTCCTCTTTATAATATTAGCGTAGAAGTGTATGTAGTTCAGAGATCGGCGACGGCGATATCTATAACTGACGTCGTTTACATGCTGCAAGTGACTTTAAGTCGTGGCGAGTGAGACGGAGTCTCGATTCGCTGTCACCTAAGAGATGGTCCGCGAGCGGCGGCGTCGTCTTAACCCGTATATCGTAAATAACAAACATAACTATACAACGTGATTTTGAACCCCCTAGCTATATTGAAATCTGGGAATCAGAATCCCTAATGGAACACAGAATTGCAAGAAAAAAAGGTAAAAAACGAAAAAGAAAATTAGGTTTCCCATACAAAGTCGCCGATCAGCTGGACGAATTTCTATGAAAGATTAAATTTATTTTTTCGTTTTTTACCTTTTTTTATTACAATTCTGTGTTCCATTAGGAATTCTGATTCCCAGATTTCAATATAGCTAGGGGGTTCAAAATCACGCTGTATAATAAGCTACATGCTTATTTCACACGTACCAAAACCACACCACATCTACAAAAGTGGTCAAGGTTATGTGTGAATTGCTTCGCTGTGGCTTCTTGCGGTTGCATATTTGCATTAGTATCACACACGCAGTCGATAATGACGGCAAAATCTGGTCCGTGTGAATTCAACTATTAATTTTTATATAAATTAGCAAGCCGACTACGTGGTGTGGTTGTGGTACGTGTGAAACAAGCCTAAGGGCCTTTTTCAAACGTACCACAACCACAACCACACCTCAACCACACCACGTGGTCGGGTGTACCTATACTTTGTATTGAAAATGAATAGGACTATTCACACATTTTGCAGTTGTTATCGACTGCGTGTATGATACCGACTATTACCAACCGACATGGAAACCACAACGCAACCACGCGAACTAGTGGCTAACTTCATCGCAAACATAACGTTGCGTCGACGCAACGACACTGCACGCACGCCGCCCGCGCTCTTTCCCTCCCCCGGTTCATTCATTCTGCGTTCGACTGACTGTGTCTGCACACGACGTAACCACATCGCAACTACTGGCGGCAACGCAACCACATCGACATTTTATCGGTACCACAACGCTACCACAAAAAGCTGCAGCGACACTATTCGCTGCTTGACCGCATTTTGTCGCTGCAACGTGGTGTGGTTGTGGTACGTGTGAAACAAGCCTAGGACAAACGCGGCGTGCGACCGCCACGGGTGACGTGCCCTCGCGCCGTGCGCCCGCGCGTATTAGCTGACGGCCTTAGCTTTCTTTTCCGCATAGCCTTTGGCTTCCCAATATCATGTCTTTTTAGGTGTACAACCAAATTTCCTTTTAAATTAAACTTTTGATGACAAACATCACACTCAAACGGTTTTTCTCCTGAGTGTGTAATTAAATGAGTATTCCAATGATGAGGACGTCTGAACGTTTTCCCGCAAACATGGCACTGGTGAGGTTTCTCACCAGTGTGTACTAGTTTGTGTCGTTTCAAAAGAGAAGTGGTACCAAACTTTTTGTTACATAATTTACATTCGTGTAACTTATGTCCTATTTTGTGTTTTTTCATTTTGCCCTTTTCAACAAGTGTTTGACAAATATCACAAACTCGACACTTTATTTGTTTAGTTGCTGTTGTTTCATCTTTTTCAGTATTTTCTGTCTCTGTAGATCGCCCTGAATAGAAATAAAATATACTCTTAACTATTATACTATTCAAATTTAATAAGATTACAAAGTATCAACGTAATAAGTGTTTTTATTTAAGGACTCTAACGCAATAATAATTCGCGTCTCGATCCACATTCGCATGAGGAGACACCACCGAATGAGGTCGAAACATGTCGGCCAGTAGCTGACTGTGTACGTGACTAATCCGTTTTAACACTTTTTAATAATATTTATATCTCACGTTAGTTTTAATCAAAAGATTCGACACGCGAAGTACTATCGATCAGTTGTAGTGGGTATAGTAAGGACCTAAATATTTAGTTTTTAGAGGCGGTATCCCTTTGTAGTCGGAGCCGATATACAGGCGGCGTCTCTTTGTAAAGAGATCTTATTTACTCGTATATACTTAATTAATACACATATGTAACCACATAGTATTTAAGGAAAATAATAGATGTAAAATAAAGGCATTATTATTCCATCACTTTTGGGTTTCATTTCTACCAGTTAGTTCCAACATTACACAGCAATACTATAGCGCCTGGACACTGCCATCAAGAAAGGATCCAATACAGCCACCATAATATACCATTTTTCTGTGACGTGATCTCGTGTCTCCAAACCACCATCTTCAGCCCAGCAAGAAACAACATATTTACATGGTGTTGGGCCTAACACCATGTCTGGCATCCCAGCAAGAAAGTAGGTCCTAGAGAGATGTGAGTAGAAAGAATAATTGGTACCTTATCTGCTGTAAATGTTCCCGAAATAAAGAAAATGTGGGCATTGCAGTTTTGCAAGCCTTTCAAGGAGTTGGGGGTAAGAAATAGGGGGAGGGTTGTAAGGATGGCCCTCCGGCTCTCTCACTCACCGAACAAAGCATAGAAGCGGTAAAGCTTCTACTCAAACGTCGATTTTATGTGAGTGTGGTACTCTCATAGAAAATCGACGTTTTTCATAAGATTTGATTCTCTTAGCCAAACCCTCAGAAAATGATACAAGAAGCGTCATCAGCATAATTAAAGAAAGTTACAACTTTCTTAAAGGCTTTGTCGTAAGGAACACTACACGCGAGTCAGGCTCGCACTTGGCCGATTTGTTTTTGTTTAATTTGGGTGAAGACTAATAAAAACGCAACATGTGTAAAGAAAGTTTTATTAAAAGTTTTTTTAAAAATTACAACTGTTAGGAAATTTTAAATAAAACGGAAATAACGCAACATACGGAAACTCGTAATACTCAATGTACAATGGACATCCGTGCAGCAGATGATACTTTTTAATCTCTAATTGTTTTAAGAATTATAGTTTCTTCTACATTCCCACTTTTTCATTTGGGCTCGGCACAGTTTGTCCGTTCTCTCCATTTTGTTATACCGCGTCATTTTGAAGCTCTGACCTATATTGAAATCCTGGAATCAGAATCCCTAATGGAATACAGAATTGCAAGAGAAAAAAGTAGAAATCGAAAAAAAAATAGGATTCTAATACAACGTCGCCGAACAGTTGGACAAATTTCTATGGAAGGTAAATAAATAAATATGTACGGAAAAATCACACAGATTGAGCTAGCCCCAAAGTAAGTTCGAGACTTGTGTTATGGGATACTAACTCAACGATATATATTTTATAACAAATACATATATAGATACACATCCAAGACCCAGGCCAATCTGAAAAAGATCATTTTCCATCTTGACCTGGCCGGGGATCGAGCCTCTCGCCATCGATCTATCACTCTCGTGTCGCAGGCTGGCGTGTTGACCGCTGCGCCACGGAGCTAGCCCCCAGGTAAATTCTTTATTTTCGTTTTTTAAATATTTTCTTGCAATTCTGTATTCCATTAGGGATTCCGATTCCAGAAAATGATAGATCAACCCCTTGAATATCGGAATGCCCTTCCAGTTTCTTAGAATGGAGATTAGCGTGTTTTTTGAGATGCGTTTTCAAATTACCTTTCTGATTAAACCTGCGCTGACACAAATCGCATTCGAATGGAGCTTCAGCGCTGTGTGTCGTCAAATGCACCTTCAAATTGTTACCACTCCGAAAGCTCTTGCCACAAACGTTACACTGGAAAGGTCTATCCGCACTATGTTTCTTTGAATGTGCATTTAATGCAGAAACGTGATAAAATCGCCAATGACAGACACCACATTCAAAACGTTTCTCGCTGGTATGGGTTACAATGTGCAATTTCAAATGACTAGCCTTCAAAAAACTTTTTTTACAGAGTTCGCATACGTAAGGTCGATGCTCTTTCAAATGAGCGCTTATCTGGGCCTTTTTTAAAAAAGTTTTTTGACAAAATCGACAAAGGAATTGCTTGTTGCTACCCATCCTGATTCGTTCTTGAGACAATATTCGTTTGATTGCTATAGTGGTTTCTTCGCCTGGCTCGACCCGTGCATTTTTATGACCTGGGTGAGAAATAATTGTATTCTAGAGAAAAATAAAGTATTTGTAATTAATTGAATAAAACTTAAATGACTTTAATTAAGTAAAGTCAATACTTAATCTCATAGTCACAATAATAGAACTCAATTAGACCTTAATGCATTCTAAATACATTTTTACCCAAAACTTAAGTATGAGGACTTTATCGCAAGTACAGGCTAACAAGTTTGTTAGGAAACGCAAAAAAAAATAATAAATAAAACAGATTTTTCTTTCAGTAATAGCTTTACACTTCATTGCATAAGTGTACATATCTATATTACAATAGATGCCTTCTCACTTAGACTCTGGACATAACTGTCGTGACGTACAAGAGATAAGATTTTACCTTCATACAACAAAGTGAAGCCAACATTTTACGCGACTACGGCGAAGTCAAGAGAAGTGTTATGCTTTAGGCCGCTAAAGTATGTGTGAACTACCCACCGTTTTTTAGCATTCACATAGATATTGTGATATACTCTTATTAAATTAATAATAAGTAATGGACATAAAAAATCACGCGTGCTGGGTTTGAATCAGCGACCGTAGATCTATGTAAGACCTACGCTCTGCCAATTGAGCTACCGCGCTTTAATCCTGGGCGTCGAAAATCTCCACCATATCCCATTTCTCCTATACGCATTAAGGCTCGCGTTACTGAACACAATAATAAAAT
This sequence comes from Elegia similella, assembly GCA_947532085.1. Lineage (NCBI taxonomy): Eukaryota > Metazoa > Arthropoda > Insecta > Lepidoptera > Pyralidae > Elegia > Elegia similella. Next base: position 3,203,942 of record OX383950.1, on the reverse strand, counting down.
ATTTCCGGAAAAATAGTAGCCTTTTAACAATATCTTGTTTGACCCTGGAGATGGCCCGTGTTTTCTGTCTCTTTCATATAAATGGTACAGAAAGAGACAGAACAACGTTCTGTGCTTTATTCAAGGCCAAAAATTGGCGACTGTTATATCTAGGTGAGATTTGCGTTGGGTATAATCTTGTATGATTTTAATATAGCACTGACGTTTGTCCTCAAACATTTCATGAATATGAGACACGAAAAGAATAACAGTTACGAGAAAGCAGGCGAAAAGATTATTATGTACTAAAAACGGGTCACGTGATATTTCGTCGGGGTTGCCGACTATAGTTTTGGACTCGTCTGGGGCCCATTTTCAAGGCGAGTCCGAAACTATAGTCGGCAATCCCGACGAAATAGCACGTGAGTGACCCGTTTTTAGACATAATGTCTGTATCTCATGTTAGAAAAGATTATGTTACAAAACAATGCCGCACCTGGTGATTGTCAAATATAAAGCTAATTAATCGGCAATACAAAATCAATAAGTTAGCAAAGAATTTAAAAGAATTGGTTTACACCCGACAATTTGAACAAAAATTAAATACGCGCATTGAACTGTTTTGACATTTCATATTTATTATCCTAATCCTAACTAATATTATAAATGCGAAAATGAGTTTGTTTGTTTGTTTGTTTGTTACGCTTTCACGCCGTAACTACTGAAACGATCATCATGAAATTTTGCATTAGAGTTCTCTGGAGTGCGGAGAAGGACATAGGCTATCTTTTATCCCGGGAAAAAGTACTATTCCCGAGGGACCGACATTGACCCAGGCGGAGCCGCGAGCGAAAGCTAGTCTGTATATATAAAAGGAGAAGTTCCCACTGACTGACATATAGACGCACGCACAACCGTAACCGCTTATGGTAGAAACGTGAAATTTGGACAGTTATTTTAGTTTATAATAGGGACGCTTACTAAGGAGGGATTTTTAACCCTTATGGGGAGAAATAAGGGTTGAAAGTTTGTATGGAAAATCTTTTAATCAGCAACGATTTTGATAAAAATTTAGATACGTGCTCTTAGATACATTTTACTGATTAAGTGTTTCATTGTTTATTAGAGTTCACCCCCTAAGGGTGTAAAATAGGGATTGAACGTTTGGACAGAAAATATTTAAAATGTGCTCCAATTTTCATGACATTTAATATCCGAGCTTCTTAATACAAAGAATAGAACGCGTATTGCTCCTTTTCACGCTAAAACGGCTGGACAGACTTTGGCATGGAGATACTTTGAATCATGATGATGGATACATAGGCTACTTTTGGTCGCGATAACCGACATCCACGCGGGCGAAGCCGCGGACGGAACCTCGTTAATTATAAATTTGTATATTGAGTTTGGTAGATGTAAGTTAGTTTTCAAATTTTTTAATACCTTTGGTTACGAGTATGCAATAAATGAATATGAATACTGGCTGGTGTATAAATTGTTTTTTACCAACTAAGCTGCAATTCTATCATAACTGCACTACATGTCCAGCACAAAGCGGAACTTTGCTGCTATAGAGCAGAAAAAAATTATGGAAATCCTTTACTGCACTGTTTAGTTTTTTTTTTGTCGCGTGACCATATGTCTCAAAAAAGGTTGGCCAACCTGACGGCCGTATGGAGTAGCCTGTGAAGTGACATTGCCTGAGCTAAAAAAATACTGGCCAGAAAGAAAAAAAGACGGGAATGTAAACAACAAATTTTCACTGATTGTAATTTATCTTCAGTTTGATTTTTCACATACCTACTTTTCTTGTAGTAATTGAAAGAAAATCAGATTATGCACCTCGCATTAAGTAATTTATATTGCACTCGTGCTTTTTAAAGCCCTCGCTAACGCTCGGGCTTCTAATAAGCACTCGGTGCAATAATAAATTACTTTCTGCTTGGTGCAACAATCTACTATTATTGACGTGATTAACACGTATCCCTCTATCTGATGTGTAAGCACAAGTGTCTTAAGACACTAACAACCTTCAGCGATGTAATTATATTTACAAAATGGACGACAATTCAAAATAGAATTTAAGAAGCCTTGCTCTTGCTCACTTAAGCCTTCATCATCACCATCAGGTCTTTTTAGTCTCCACTGCAGGAGCATGACCCTCTCTGTATTACCAGAGCCATACTTGGCCACAAAAGCCTTAGGCTGCTTTAAATACAACCTACATAGATAGCGTGATTTAGGTTTCCCTGATATTGTAATGCTGGTATCAGAATTTCTAATAGTAGAATATTAAAAGATTGGACCTCACATACAAATTCACTGATCAGCTGGTTAATTTCTATGGGAAGTCTTGTTTTTTTTCATAAATTAACTTTTTTCTAGAGGTTGTATATTTTATTAGGGATTCCGTCTTTACAATATTGCCAGTGAGATCAGAACCTAAATAATCGTATACAAATGCATGGGCATTAACGTCTGTAAGCAATTTCACGTCTTCACCATTCTGTTGTCTTTTTCACTGCCTCCGTGGTCCAGTGGTTAAGGCGTTTGCCTGTAGACCCGGGGGTCGTGGGTTCGATTCCCACGGGAAGCATACTTTGTTTAGTTGTTTCCAGTTTGGTTAGGACTTTGCAGGCTTGAATCACCTATTAGATAATAAGATGATTCCGTGCTTCGAAACGCGCGTTTAGCCGTTGGACCCGACTGCCATCTAGTAGTCGTTAAAGGAACCACGTCAGAGGCCGAGAGGCGGTTCCGAAGAACTGAGACCAAGGTGTGCATGGTCAATTGACCGTGACACCTACTCGAAAAAAAAAACATTCTATTAACTAAAACTATTTTTTCGTTTATTTCATTACTTACTGATAATGGAATTTGAGTTTGGAGTTTTTTCTTGTTTATTATGCTAGAAAAAAATATTATCTGTTATGTTTATTTATTGTCTTTATTTAGTTTATTCTTTACATATCTATGGGCATGCAGTACTTTTTTATATTTACATAATTATATTAATTTAATAATTAATACTAATTTGTTTTAAATACTCAGTCACAACGAATGAAGCGAGATAGAGATTCTTTTCATATTTATTATGCATTTTGTAATATTATGCAAACTTATTATAGTTTATCTATTCATATACGAATGTGACCCATTTCGTATTTTAAATACGTCATCATTATTTCTCAAGGGGCCTGTATTCGAAGAAGATCGTATGTCCAACGAGGCTGAATAAACTAAACTGTGTACTTAAGACGATACCACTGTAAATAAGGTCGTTCTGAACCTTATTTATCTCGCAAAATACTTTAATTAGTCGTTTCAAATCTAAGTAATATGACTTTTGCCTAGTTCATCTCCAAAAGTGTAAGATGAAAACACGTTTTGATAAAATTTTCTCTAGACCAAAAAATAAGAAACAGGTGAATTAAGTATTCTAAATAGTATACTTAATTAACCTTGGTGAATTAAGTCTACTACATCTGATGAAAAACACAAGTCTGATTCATAGATTACAAGAATATTTTAAGGGGTAGGTCCCATAGGTCAAAGAAAATTACCTGTTCTGGTCCAGTTATCTCAAAAACTAACGCGTCGACTTTTTTTATTTTGCTTCTAAAGCATTTTTCTAGCTTATAAATAATAATAATAAATAAATATATACGGACAAATCACACAGATTGAGCTAGCCCCGAGGTAAGTTCAAGACTTGTGGTATGGGCTACTAACTCAACGATACTATATTTTATAACAAATACATATATAGATAAACATCCAAGACCCAAGCCAATCTGAAAAAGATCATTTTCCATCTTGACCTGGCCGGGGATCGAACGCGGGCACTCCGTGTCGCAGGCTGGCGTGTTGACCACTGCGCCACGGAGCTGTCTAGCTTAGGGGTTAAAATATTTGCGCTTAATTTAAACCTTATATAAGTCACAAACGCGGACCATACCCTCTAACATCACTATTACCACACCTTTTGGTGTACGCCTCGGGCCTGTTAATAGTTCCTTCTAATTTTTTAAATTGCCCGGGATCAAGAATGATTAAACTAAAATGTATTATTATATCAGTCTTGACTTGTGATATTTATGTCTGTGGTAGTAAATTTAGTAGTTAGTGTAAAAATAAATAAATACATACATGGTGGAATTTTGATCGTTTAGGACCCTTAAAGGGGTAAATCAGACCATCTATATGAACAACTTTTTCTATGGGACCAAAACTGGGAACTCAAAAAAAAATTCCGTCATTTCTATACAAAAGAGTTTCGCCGCCCGGACAGTTTGTATGGGAATGTCGAATTTTTTTTTGAGTTCCCAGCATTTTTCCGATAGGAAAGGTTGTTCATTTTGATGGTCTGAGTCACCCCTTTAAGGGTCCAAAACGCTCAAAATTTCGCCGTGTATATGGACAGATTGCTTACACAGATTGCTAGACCCAAAGTCAGTTCGAGACTTGTGATACCATATTTTATAACAAATACATATATGTACAGATAAACTTTTAAGACCCAGATCAATCTGAAAAAGGTCGTTTTCCACCTTGATCTGGCCGGGGATCGAACCCTGCGATTTAAAGGCGCCTTCGATATCACTGAGCCACAGAAATCGACATATCTATCGAAATTTCGAAGTGTCTGCGCGACTCAAGTTTTTACTTGCTCTGAGACTTCTGCATTCATATCTAAAGTCTGGCTTTGAGGGACCTTCCGCTGTTCATCGCCTTCAGGTTTCTTCGCGTGCTTTTTCTGATGAGTAAACAAGTTGCCCTTCTGATTAAATCTCCGTTGGCAAATATTACATTCATATGGCTTTTCCCCCGTGTGTCTTTTGATGTGAGTTGTCAGATTGGCTTTTTGACTGAATTTCCTATTACACACGGTACATTCGAAAGGTTTCTCACCCGTGTGCTTTCTTAAATGTATTTGTAAAGAGGCGCTTTGACAGAACCTCGCGCCACATATATTACACTGGTAAGGTTTCTCGCCAGTATGCTGTTTTAGATGTGTTTTCATATTGCCTTTTCTGTTAAACCTGCGATGGCAGATATTACACTCATAAGGCAATTCCCCGGTATGTGTTCTCATATGTCTGTTCAAATCGCTAGTCTTACACAATCTAATGCCACAGACGTTGCACTGGTATGGTTTCTCGCCGGTGTGTTTAATTAAATGGCGTTTTAAGTTGAACATGATTGAGAATCTGCACTGACATATATCACACTCATAAGGTTTCTCGCCAGTATGTATTCTAAGATGCTGTCGTAGGTGGCTGTCTCTGAGAAATCTCTTTTGACACACATCGCACTCGTACGGCCTATGTTCTGGTAGATGTCCTAGCATTTGTCGTTTTCTTGGGAATTTTTTATCACAAAACTGGCACTCGTATTTGTCCCCAACGCGTTCTAAACACCTGAGTCGTTTGGCCTCAGTCGTGTCGTCTACTTCGGCTTTGAGAGATTTAGCTGTTTTATATTCCATTTTCATTTCTCGCGATTCTGCTTTCACTTTCTTGTGTGTAACATCTTTTGATTTTTCTTCCTTTTTTTCCGTTTTCGGCAGCTTGATGCGACCACCTGAGTAGAGAATCTTATAAGGGACACATTTACCTAATAAAATATAATTCTAAATAAAAAAAATAAAAACCGATGTGGTTATGAGGACTTTTTCGCAAGCACGCAATTTCCAACAGAATATTTTACTATTATTTACATAAACACTATTTAATATATTAAATTGTGAAACTTAGATTAAAAATTTCAAATTGAATTACGAAATAAAAATCACGGTATATCTTAAAAGCCTGCATTGAGAAATTGCCGACTTTCATATTTTCTTCCAAGTGTTTTTACCCAACAGAAATATTTTTAAAATTTCCATTACCCGTCCAGTTACCCCTACACGCGTTTTAAATCAATTCTTGATATACCGGATGATTCAGAATCCCTAATGAAATATAGAATTGAAAGAAAAATGCTGAAAATCGAAAAAAAATGTCTTACCATACAAAGTCGCCGATCAGCAGGACAATTTTTTTTTCGTTTTTACCATTTTTTCTTGCAATTCTGATTCCAGGATTTCAATATAGTTCAGAGGTTCAAAATCACGCAGTATTGTATCATCATGTGTCGTAGCTAGTAACTAGGTGAATATACTGTGTTATGTTAGGAATTAGGTTTAAAGCAATGGGAAAATAAAGACAAAGGTAGTTTTTAATTACACTTTTATTAAAGAAAAAAAAACTATAAATTGTCTTAAACTACTTTCAATGAGGTAATATCATATAAGAAGGATCTTATGATAACATTTTAAAAGTAAAAGGTGACTTTAATAACACCATTGATCATATTAATCGTTTTTGGAACCAAGCAAGCATATGCTTAAATTATACTCTAGTTACACTCATCTTTTATAACCACTTTCATAATCAAAAGGAGTTGCGCTATGGGCTACAACGGGGAAAGCTGGCAACCTCTGTTAGGGTGCCAGTCCACTGGAGCGGAGCGAGGTGGCGGAGCGGTGAGCGAGGTAAAAATCCACCAATAGAAAAATTTTAAAATTTTTGCTATACAATTCTATTTTTACTTCGCTCGTCGCTCCGCCACTTCGCTTCGCTCCAGTGGACAGGCACCCTTACGCAATTATTGAGACGATGGTTTAAAAAAAGAGGCTGTGACCGTATCCCAATGCGAGCAAATATCTGTGCTTATATCACATGTACTTTTCTTTGGTTTTAGAGCTATCCAAGAAGGCAGACATAACACAGGCGACAGCATACATTTCTAACTCGAGCTTACGCACTGCAATGGTACAATCGGGACAACGCTCAGGGGTACTATTTTTGAAAGTTTGACACTCGTTTTCGAGCGATTTTTGTATGGAAAAATCGCTACATTACGGACGGCGTCATTTCAAAAACAGAAAACAACGGGCTACACTCCGTGAGTGCCGGCAGAAGTAAACTTCGCGCGGTAGAAAGAGAGGGGGATGCTTCCTCTCCTACGCCGCGCCAGAGGGGTTAGGTCACGTGTCAATCTTACGAATTTTCGATCAGGTCACGTGTCCTGACGCGAGTTTAACATTTTTTACCCATCCCAAAAAGTTCACGACGCCGTTAAAGAAGTTTTTACTTCAAAAATCTTGGTATTTCGGACTAAATCTACTCTAAGTTATTTAGTTAGATTTTTTTTATATGCAATTTATTGATTATTAAAAACTAGCTAGAATTTATTGAGCAGAGATTAACGATTGACCTCTCAACCACCAACCGGTCCAATGTGGAGGCATAACAATAGAAAATCAATTGTGTCTGCGTTTCTCGCACTTGAAGGGTTAAACTACGATCTCTCAAGATTCCCTCTTGTATTACTTTATTTTCCATCACTATGTACTCTTCGATGAGTGCTCAAATGTCCACTTTGAACAAATCTACGATGGCAAATATTGCATTCATAAGGTTTCTCGCCCGTGTGTATCCTGTAATGTTTCTCGCAGTCATTCTTGAATGTGAAGCTTCGGCCACATATCTTACATTCAAACGGCCTGTCGGGGCTGTGTATTTTGGAATGTTCTGTTAAATGACTCTTTTGGTAGAACTCTCGCTGGCAAATAAGACATTTGTACGGTTTAACGCCCGTATGACGTTTCGTATGTACTGTCAAAGTGCTTTTTTGAGTGAATCGTTTGTGACAGATATTACACTCGTAAGGTTTCTCGCCAGTGTGCACTCTCATGTGCTTTATTAGATCGGCGTTCATAGGGAAACTTTTACCACAAATTATACACTTCAAAGATTTCTTAGTATTCAGATTTTTGGAAGTAGAAGGCTGAGTTAGATCTGATGACGTTTTAGCTGGCTCTGTTGTGATGATTGATGGTTCACTTAACGGGTCACCTGGATACAAACATTACTGATGAGGGTTTTATGAGATGGTGGCGGAATTGCAACGCCGGGTCCAACAAGCAGTCATTGAAAACCAAATGTTAGGTAACGTCAACTATTCCATTCTGATAATTTTTGAATCAGCCAGTATTTTGAAACCTGAAATTAGGCATTTTCATGGTTTCTGTAACAACCTCCGTGGTCCAGTGGTTAAGGCGTTTGCCTGTTGACCCGGGGGTCGTGGGTTCGATTCCCACGGGAAGCATACTTTGTTTAGTTGTTACAAGTTTGGTTAGGACATTGCAGGCTTAAATCACCTGATTGTCTGATAATAAAGATGATTCCGTGCTTCGGAAGGCACGTTAAGCCGGTGGTCCCGGTTGCCATCTGGTAGTCGTTAAAAGAACCACGTTAGAGGCCAAGAGGCGGTTCCGAAGAACTCTGACACTAGGGTGTGCATGGTCGATTGACCGTGACACCTACTCGAAATGATAATTATGGTTTCTGTATGTGTAAACTATAATTTATTGGACTTGTGTCCATTACAATAATCAGGTCTGAAACAACTGATGTAATATCAGAATTAAAGTAAATGTAATAATAATTGAAATTTATCCATATTTGTAGTATCCGACTCTGTTCAGTTCTGACATCTAGAGCCCTTTCTTAAATCCTCACTATTTTTTATGAGACTTAACATCGATGATGCATTAGTATTGTTGAAAGCGAGTTGAACACAAGCCACGATTAGAATAATTATAATATCTGTGGTATCAAAAATTCCGTGTTAAGAGGACTTTATTCAAATGTATGTCGTCAAATGTGTGTTGAATGAAAGCCAAATACAAAAAATAATAATGAAACTTACACAGCGTGTAAATTCATTCTCGACATTTCCTTAAAGGGGGCCAAGGACATATAAAAGCCCATAAAAAAAAGTGTTCCCATCGGTCTGGTACGCATCAGACCCTCAATATGAATAACTTTTCCAACGGGAGCAATGCTGGGATCTCAAAATCGATATTTCCATATAAAATAAAACCGCCTGGAAAAATTGTATAGAAATTTCGAAAAAAATTTGAGATCCCAGTAATGGTTCCATAGAAAAAGTTGTTCATAATGATGGACTGAGTCTCTCCTTTAAGGAAAAGTCGAGAATACATTACTCGCTGTATATCCAGAAAAATGTTTGTTTTTAATCTCATTATAGTAAAATACTATTTCATCATCATCATCATCATCATCAGGTCTTAAGTCTCCACTGCAGGAGCATGACTCTCTTTGTACTACGGGAGCCATACTTGGCCAGAGCAGACAGAGGATTTGGCCTACACTCTCCTCGCTGGCCAGGAGTCCGTATCATAATTGCGACAAACAACTACTCGACACTCTGGCTATGAAACTCGATTAGTGCGCTGTTTTGCCGGTGCCAATTTTCGAGCGCGAATCGTGTATCTACCGTTTTATTTGATCGTAGGTCCTGGCCAATGGTGCAAATGAGACGTCGGGACCTAAAGAAGCCAAGTTTTCTTCCTAAAGAAAATCTAGTTTATAGATTCAGTTGTTGCTTTGCGGAAGTCAAAGCTACATTTAATTTGCGTTGCAGCAGTTAGTTAGAACTAACTTGTGGCGAAACCGCGCAAAGTAAATTATATCAAAGTAATGAAAAACTAAACATGATCCGTGTATTTATTAACATAAATACCGACGTCGTATCTGGCTGAGTAGAATAGGAACACTCAAAGTCTTCCCGTGGATGTCGTAGAAGGCGACTTAGGAAATACAAGCTAAACAAAGCTTATAAACATCTGTGAGACCTCTTCAACCCGTCTCGCCATCGTGGAGAGTCCAGGCCAAGTCCTGTGGCTGCTCTGGCCAAGTATGGCTCTAGTAGTACAGAAAGTCGTGCTCCTGTAGTCGAGACTAAAAAGGACCTGATGATGATAAAACATGATCCACATGATTATAAAATAGCCGCCCTTTCCGTCAAAAATTAAGCAATAAGTTATTCTTTTTTAATCTTCCTATCATTTTTGTGCATTTTTCGGTGCATATACAAATGACCGCCCTGATAAAACCTGCGATGACATATTTCGCATTCGAAAGGTTTCTCGCCCGTATGTACTCTAATATGCGCCTTCAAAGCGTTGCTCTGTTTATATCTCTTCAAACAAATGCTACACTGGAACGGTTGTTCTCCAGAGTGAACCCGGTGATGTTCTTTCAACATGCTGTTTGACCAAAACTCTTTGTCACATATTTTGCATTTGTGCTGCTTGACAGCGGACAAATCGTGTTTTTTCACATGACGTGTCAGTGAAGACACCAACATGAACGTAGCGCCACAAATGTGGCACTCAAGTGGTTTCTCTTGCATATGTTTACTTCTTATATGAACACTTAGTGTGCCCTTGAAATTACACTTGTGATGGCATATGTCGCATTCGTACAATTTCTCGTTCGCGTGCGTCACTAAGTGACTGTATAGGTTGACGACTCTTTTCCCGCATATACTACACGGCTGCTGGTCCTCAGTTTCAGAGTGTAAAGGCAGGTGCTCCTTTAAGTTTTGCTTTGTTTTATATCGCCGGCCACAAATATCGCAAAGGAACGGCTTTTCTGTGGAGTGAACTCTTTCATGATACGTCAATAGATGCTTCACACGAAATTCCTTATTGCACATGTTACATTTGTGGATTTTCTTAGGTTCTTTTGATGTCTGCGGCTGCTTTGAAGGACCACCTGGAAAGGGAAGGGAAGGCTTTCGATATATCACTTACGCATAAAAGGATTGTCCCTTTATGGGATAAGTCCGCCGTTGAATGTTTTATGTTGTGTTTTTTCTCGTACAATAAAGATATTAAAAACCAACAAACAAAATGACTTCATTGCAAGTATTATTGTTTTAGACGTAAAAATTACAAAGTAGTCGAAGACAAATGTATTTAGATATTAACTTTAGATATATATCATTTTTAAATTACATATGTATCTGCTTCAAATTCCAACAAGGGGGCGATCTCAAAACTAGCGAACTGACTATGCCTAATAGTTATGAGTATGACGTCTAGTAAGTACATCTTTACTACGCATCTGCTTTTGGAAATTAAGGTGTTAATGAATTAATTAAATGTATGGTGTAAATCTATATGATTGTTCAAGGATCGATCTAAATTACAAAAATGCTTTTGATGACACCAGTCCAGTCACCAAACACATTGTGTAGTGCGCGTAAATGTACCCTCTACGTTCCCGTTATGGGGTAACTCAATCAATATTTACAACTTTTCCTATGGGACCTCTAAAAAAAATCGGCATTTCCATACAAAAGGAGCCACCCGCCCAGTTTGTATGAGAATGTCGATTTTTTTTAGTTTCCAGCATTGTTCCAATAAAATGTTGTTTATATTGGGCTGAGTCACCCCGATAAGGTGTTTGACAGCCTCCGTGGTCCAGTGGTAAAGGCTTTTGCCTGTTGACCCGGCGGTCGTCGGTTCGATTTCCACCGGAAGCATACTTTGTTTAGTTGTTTTCAGTTTGGTTAGGACATTGCAGGCTTGAATCACCTGATTGTCTGATAATAAAGATGATTTCATGCTTCGGAAGGCACGTTAAGCCGGTGGTCCCGGCTGCCATCTGGTAGTCGTTAAAGGAACCAAGTCAGAGGCCGAGAGGCGGTTCCGAAGAATTCTGACACCAGGGTGTGCATGGTCGATTGACCGTGATACCTACTCGAAATGACGATGATGACCCCGTTAAGGGAACGTCGAGGGTCAATTTACACCACGCCACGACGCACGCCATACGTGCTTTCTACGACACCCGCGGAACATTCAATACGTGTTTAAAAGAAATTTTCACACGACTATGTATTTTCTTATGAGTGGCTAAATGCGTTCTTTGACTAAAACTGTCATGGCAGACATCGCATTCGTAAGGTCTCTCCCCGGTATGAATTCTATAATGATTCTGTAAGGTAATCTTGAACGCAAACTTGCGTTGACAAACAGTACATTGAAAAGGTTTCTCGCCAGTGTGCTTTTTTAAATGCACATTCAAATTACTCTTCTGAACGAATCTGTTATGACAAATAACACATTCATATGGTTTCTCGCCCGAATGTCTTTTTAAATGCACCGTTAGGGAACTGTTTTGCGTAAACTTTTTACGACAAATGTTACATTCGAATGGTTTCTCACCGGTGTGTACCCTTAAATGTATTTTTAAGTCTGCACTAACAAAAAATCCCTTCCCACAAACGTTACACTGAAAAGGCCTGTTGTCGGGTTTCTCGTGTCTACTCAAATGCCGCTCCATCACGTCTTTTAAAATGAATTTAGCGTGACAAACTTTACATTCATATGGTTTCTCCCCCGCATGATTTTTCAAATGTATTTTCAACACGCCTTTTTGGGCAAATCTGCGTTGACATATATCGCATTGGTATGGCTTTTCGGCAGCGTGAATAACTACGTGAATTTTTAAATGTCCTGAGGTACGGAAGCGTTTGCCGCAAGTAATGCACTGGTAAGGTTTCTCACCAGTGTGCATTCTTAAATGAGAAGTTAAGTAAGACCTCGACGCGTAACTACGTTTACAAACATGACACGTGTAAGGTTTCTCGCCAGTGTGGGTCCTTATATGTTTTTTCAAATCTATTCCCCTAGTAAACCGCTTTTGACAAAATCTACATTCATGTGGCTTGTGTCCTTTTAGATGTCCTCGCATATGGTACTCCTTGTCAAAAGCCGTTTGGCAGAATTGACAGATGTATCGTGTCCCGCCATCGACTGTGACAGGTTCTAAGGATTTCAACCGTTTCATTTCTGTTGCTGTTTTATCCTGTTCGATTTCCGGCACATTGGTTGTTTGGGGGTCGCTTATGAGATCGATTGGAAGATCTGTTTTGTGCACATCGTTTGGGGAAGCACCTGCGTAGAGAAGTATTTAAACTTAAGTATCTAATTACATATACAATCAGCAACATAGCCGTCATAACTAAAGTGGCCTTACTGTATTTAGTGAAACTCTTGCTATATCTGAATAAGTTGATTATTGCTTCATTCAGATGTAGCGGAAGTTTTACTCCAAAATTGCTTTGAAAATGTGTCTCTATTGTTCAATAAGAACAACATTTTCTTTTTTTTTTTTTCCAATTGAATTGAATTTTTTTGTTCTGGTACTTAGGAAACAAATCTAAAATTTCCTAACAAATAAGTTCAACTAGAACCCAGCATTGGTCCAATAGGAAGTTATTATATTGCCGGGCTTAAGCTATTTCGATGGAAAATTTGCAACCTTATTTACGTTTGAGATTGAATCAGAATTTAAAAATATAGTTGTGGGTGTAGGTTAATTGAGACACTAGTATTCATATCTTTTGTAATTAAAAAGATGACTCAATTGTCACTTAAGAGACAATGACGCTGATTGTTTATTCAATTATTATATTTTATCTATAAACAAACGTAATTTTAAAAGTTAAATGCGTTAAAGTTGTCTATAATAGCTTAAGAGGACTTAAACGCAAGCACAAAACAAGCTATGTCTGGTAAAACATATGATGGCATGCTAAATGCACTTTTTGGTAGTGGTCAGTGCGATTCTAAAACACGTATTCATACCGACAGCCTAGAACATGGGTGGTGACGGTGAACCTTTGTAAATCAGATATTTTTATAAATGTTTAATGAAGCCTTAGACATAGAATAATTTTAATGAAAAGATTATCACTAAAATACCTAATTAATTATAAGAACATACACAATTAATGCTGCGCTCCTTAAGATGAAGGTGTAAAAACTGCCAGATTTAAGCGGGTGCCGCGCGAATGAAAAACGTCGCTACTGCGCAAGCCATTAGGCTGCGCAGAACCATTCGGCGATTAGGAAAAGATGAAAAGTCTAAATATTTTCATATTTACATCTTTATAAAAAAAAATAGAAAGGGGGCGACCTTCGAGACGTACATATAAATATTGTCATGTGAGAATTATTGTTTTAAACGTAAAAATTACAAAGTTTTCAAAGAAAAATGCTTTTAGATATCATACCATATATATATATATAATTTTTAAATTTCATATGTATCAGTTTCAAATTCCAACAAGGGGGCGATCTTGTTCAAGGATTGATCTAAATTATACAAATACTTTTGATGTATTTATTTAATTCAGCACATAGTACTAGTGATTTAAAAACACGTCAATTTTCAAAATTTCGTGCAGTACCGTCTTAAGTGAATATGTGACATATTTGTCGAATGCGGTCAGAAAGGTGGGCTAAATTAGCTACCTTATGGGTGCCGGAGTGTCGCCGAAGTAGAGGTAGAGAAGAAGGAGGTGGAGTAGTGATCTCCACAAGTTTATAAATCATCATCATCATTATTTAAAGAACTATGTTCTTGTCTTATACGACACGACACGACGATTTCATCAAAACCATTTTGGAAGGGAAGATCAAAGTCAGGAGAAAAAAGCTAAGGCCGAAGAGGGCTTTCATAGACGAAGTAAAAGAGACGGTCAACGTGTTTCATAAACGAAGTAAAAGAGACTATTTTACTTCGTCTATGAAAGTCGTGTCGTATAGAGAGGTCAAAGAGATAGCGGAGGATCTATAAATCGACTAGCTCCGTGGCGCAGCGGTCAACACACCAGCCTGCGGCACGGAGTGACCGGGTTCGATCCCCGGCCAGGTCAAGATGGAAAATGATCTTTTTCAAATTGGCCTGGGTCTTGGATGTGTATCTATATATGTATTTGTTATAAAATAAAGTATCTGTAAAATGGGGTGCCCAATAAGAGAGAGGATTGCAATACAAAACTGTTTATTTGGGTTAATTCGCTAAATGTCTTCAGAGAGCTGTGAACTACGCGTCACTCCCTTTATTTAAATCACGTCGGGGTCACCATGTAAAATGGGATCTACCAGGCCTCTTAGAGGTAACTCAAATCGACGGTATTTTAAGAAAGGCGAACTTCAGGCTGAGAAAATGGAGAACCAACTCAAAGAAGGTGTTTAACGCAGTGAGTAAAGTTGAAAGTTTCTCTAACACTAACACACAAGACACAAATTCATTGGTAACATTTGGGGATAGTTCAGGAAAGGTCCTAGGGCTCGCATGGTGTCAGAATAATGATAACCTAACATTTACAGTAAAACCCCAACAGATAGAAAATCAATTAACTAAGCGAAGGGCATTGTCCATCCTATCAGCTGTATTTGACCCTCTCGGGTTGCTGACCCCATGTTTAATTGTGGGAAAATTATTCATACAGCGATTATTCATAAATAAATCAGGGTGGGATGAACCATTACAACAATGTATGGTTAATGAGTTTGAATCATTCTATAATAGCCTTCTGAACCTGAACTTACTATCAGTACCACGACATGTACTAATCGAAGATCATGTCGAGGTGGAATTGCATGGGTTTGCCGATAGCTCCCTAACAGCCTACGGCGCAGCCATTTACTTGCGCTCAGTAGATAAACAAGGAAAAATATCTGTTCATTTATTGTGCGCAAAGTCGAGAATAGCACGAAAAGAAACAATACCTAGACTCGAATTACGAGCTGCAGTACTATTAACAACCTTATACAAAAGGGTCAGGGATACTATACAAGTCTCTCTTAAATCAATCCATTTTTGGTCTGACTCAACAATTGTGCTAAGCTGGATTAAGGCCCAGCATAGCAAGTTACAATCTTTCATAGCTAACAGAGTGAAAGAGATCACATCAATAACAAAACCAGAAAACTGGTACTGGGTGAGCACTAGCGACAACCCAGCAGACATGATAACACGGGGGCGACCCGCTGCTGGACTTTCCCCATTTTACATGGTGACCCCTACGTTTTCAATTTAAGTTTAGCAAAGTCCGCGCAGTATCATATTCGATTTAGGGCTGATTTTATAGTGTAGGACCCCCCCCGTTAAAATTAGGGTGAAGTCATCAGGACAGTTTCCAGCCAAGTCGAAGAACAGCGGACACGTGCCAAAAATACACGCGCTCAAGAGGTGGCCGAGACGAGAGGAGCGAGTACTGCAAAAACCCAGCGGCCAACGAGCCGCGATTGCTGAGATTTGCGCGGGTTGGACCCGGCGCCGCGAGGTCTGACGACCGTCGCCACGAGGTCTGCAAGCTGCGACACAGCCAGCACACAGCCAAGATCAACCAACCAAAGAAAAACGAAGACAAGGCTAAGTACCTACCGATCGTGTGAGTTGGCAAATTCCTTACATATCTATTCCTATAAGAAATCCATTGTTTGGTGTCCCCTTGATTTGAATCAAAATGACAAGTTCTGTTGCGATTGAGGACGAGGCAGCTCGGTTAAAGCTGGAGTCCACGAGACTGACTAACCTCAAAAGACTGCGTGGCATTTGTAAGGGGAAATTAACATTATATAAAAAATATCTAGATAACCTCAAACCGCAAGTCTCCACGGAACAAATAATCGACCTGGAGATGCGGACTGTTAGAATTAGGGCCACGTACGAGGAATTTAATCAACATCAGGACGAAATCGAGACCATAAGTTTCGAATCTGATTATGAAACGCAGTTACTTGTCCGAGAATCCTTTGAAACCGATTATTACAAGTTAGTTGCATCAGCTGAGAGGCTTATCTCAAAGGAAAAACCTGAGAGAGAGCCCACATATTATAAACAGGAAACCATTCAATCAACTGAGGATGGGATTCGATACCCAGAAATTATTTTGCCTGAATTTCATGGGGATATACAGCAATGGGTTGAATTTCGCAGTGTATTCGACGCATTAATAAATCAGAGTAAACTAAAACCAATACAAAAATACAAATACTTAAGGTCATGCCTCAAAGGTAGTGCACTGGAGGTTATTGCTTCACTGGAGTACAACGAAGACAGCTACGAGTTAGCGTGGCGATTACTATGTGAACGATATAATAATCCGAGAATTATTATAAACAACCATTTAAGAGCACTATTCAATAGCGAATCAGTGCCTGCGACTCCCACAGCTCTAAGAGGCCTGGTAGATAGTATATCCAAGCATCTACGAACAATACAAACATTCAACGTAGATGTAGCCAATTGGGATCTGTTAATTATATTCTTTTTGTCCTCCAAATTAGACGCAACTATTCAACGAAAATGGGAGGAAAAGGTGGGACTTAATGAATTGCCTACATTACAGGATTTCAAACTGTTCCTGCGAGCACGAGCAGACCTGCTGGATACGCTCAATGCCAGCCATGCAGTCGAGGAAGGGACCCGTAACACAAGCAAGGCATTGGTAACCACGACCCAGCCGAGCCCGAAGAGTGGTAACCTGAATAATCGATGTCTAAACTGTAAGGAGTCACATTTTATTACCAGTGTCCAAAGTTATTAGCCCTAAATATGGAAGCACGCACACGCACTGTCAAGAGGCTAGGACTATGCCTAAACTGTCTCAGAGGGAATCACATAATCACAAGCTGCCGAGCCAGCCGATGCAAGCTATGCAATGGTAAGCATCATACCATTCTTCATAATCCTTTATTTAAATCACGATTAAATAACGAAACAACAAGCACATTACACAACCAAAGCACTATACAACACCAACCGCAGTCACATACACAAACAAATCAAAGATCAGCTGATCTGACGGTTGTAAACACTGTGCTATCACCTAGCCGCGAACAGGTCATACAAAAAGCGATGATACTGTCTACGGCCATAGTAAAGGTTCGAGATAGGTACAGTAAAATTCATAAATTAAGAATTTTATTGGACTCCGGATCTCAGTCTAATTATTTATCTCAAGCAGCTTTTCAAAGGCTCAACCTACAGAAACATAAAGTAAACATGGAGGTCCGAGGATTCAATGATAGTTTAACCGAGATTAATCACTATTGTAACACATCCATACAATCACTGGATGGTTCATACTCAACCAAGATTGCATGTTTCATTGTACCAACACTTTGCAAATTACCAAAGCTAGGAGACACTATCACCCTTAACATACCTAACCAATACAAGCTAGCCGACGAATATTTCTATAAAGCGGAAGAAATTGACATGATTATTGGTGTGGAATTATTCTATAACATCCTGTGCCCGGGTCAGCATAGGTTGGGCAAGGGATTACCTGTACTACAAGAAACCCGTCTTGGGTGGGTAGTATCTGGGCCACTATCTCCTACACTAACAACAAATTCAACAAGGTGTAATCTGATATTAAATAACGATAGCAATGAGTCACCCTCAGGCAGTCTATGGGACAGGGATGAATGTGTGAAGTTATCAGATGATGACACAAAGCGTTGTGAGGAGATATTCAATACACACTCACGAACCACTGATGGTAACTTCATAGTGACTATCCCTCTTAAAGAGGATCCCTCTTTATTAGGAAAGTCACGACACATCGCATACAAAAGACTTAAGGGTTTAGAAACAAAATTTAAACACAACCCTGAGTTTAAACATCACTATGTAACTCTCATGAGGGACTTTGAACAAGCGGGCCATATGATCAAATTGGATGGCCCGCCGGAAGGTACCTGTAATTTCTTGCCCCACCACGCTGTCCTGAAGGATGAAAAACAAACCACACGAATGAGAATCGTTTACGACGCGTCCTGCCCTACCGCGAGTGGCAGGTCATTTAACAGTATTCAGTATAAAGGTAATGTCAGAGGTAATCAAACGGATTTAATTAATTTATTGCTAAATTTTCGAATAGGCAAATACATTGTGGTTTCAGACATCGAAAAAATGTATACCAGGATATACATAAACCCAACACAGAGAAACCTGCAATGTATACTCTGGAGAGAAAGTCCTGATCATTCAACATCTAATTAAAACCTAAATATAAATACCTAATGACAATATTCGCAATCTTGACCTATATCTATATTATGTTATTATAGCATTTTGCATTAAGACTTTTGTTTGATACAAGAAATAATAAATAATCCGCATGCCGTTCCAGAACTATTTTGCGATGCCCCTACAGGGTTCATGTTGTACCTACAATTTAAAGAGCGACTGTAGTAATTTATAGTGTATTTTACCTGTACAATGTGAAAGAGCAATAAATAAATTGAAATTGAAATTGAAATTGATCAACCGATCGATACATACGCACTTACGACACTAAGTTTTGGGTTGAAGTGCGCACCCTATTTGGCCACGCGTTGTTTACGTCAGCTAGCTTGTGAAAATAAAACACAGTTTCCAGATGCAGCCAGAGCCATCACCACCGGGTTCTACATCGATGACCTGATCTACTCGCAGGACGAGGAGGCCAAACTGGCTGATACGGTAACTCAAATCGACGGTATTTTAAGAAAGGCGAACTTCAGGCTGAGAAAATGGAGAACCAACTCAAAGAAGGTGTTTAACGCAGTGAGTAAAGTTGAAAGTTTCTCTAACACTAACACACAAGACACAAATTCATTGGTAACATTTGGGGATAGTTCAGGAAAGGTCCTAGGGCTCGCATGGTGTCAGAATAATGATAACCTAACATTTACAGTAAAACCCCAACAGATAGAAAATCAATTAACTAAGCGAAGGGCATTGTCCATCCTATCAGCTGTATTTGACCCTCTCGGGTTGCTGACCCCATGTTTAATTGTGGGAAAATTATTCATACAGCGATTATTCATAAATAAATCAGGGTGGGATGAACCATTACAACAATGTATGGTTAATGAGTTTGAATCATTCTATAATAGCCTTCTGAACCTGAACTTACTATCAGTACCACGACATGTACTAATCGAAGATCATGTCGAGGTGGAATTGCATGGGTTTGCCGATAGCTCCCTAACAGCCTACGGCGCAGCCATTTACTTGCGCTCAGTAGATAAACAAGGAAAAATATCTGTTCATTTATTGTGCGCAAAGTCGAGAATAGCACGAAAAGAAACAATACCTAGACTCGAATTACGAGCTGCAGTACTATTAACAACCTTATACAAAAGGGTCAGGGATACTATACAAGTCTCTCTTAAATCAATCCATTTTTGGTCTGACTCAACAATTGTGCTAAGCTGGATTAAGGCCCAGCATAGCAAGTTACAATCTTTCATAGCTAACAGAGTGAAAGAGATCACATCAATAACAAAACCAGAAAACTGGTACAGGGTGAGCACTAGCGACAACCCAGCAGACATGATAACACGGGGGCGACCCGCTGGTGGACTTTCCAAATGTACCATATGGTGGCAGGGCCCCTCCTGGTTACAAAAACCACACGATGAGTGGCCAAGTACTATGTTTCAAGTAGTGGAGTTAGAAAGTAAAAAAGATAACGAACTTGTATGTTGTTCAAATACACAACAAGTACCGAACCTATTTATACAATCTTTGTTTGAAAAATACTCGAGTGACATAAAACTATACCGAGTATTTGCATATATTATGAGATACGCTAATAATCTTACCCGCAAGGGGAATAGGGTTACAGGTCCACTCTCAGTCACAGAAATAAATAATGCGATGAATAAATTAATACAGTATGCTCAGATAGAATGTTTCCCAAGTGAGTATTACTTATTAAAACATAATAAACCACTGCTAAGAAAATCGAATTTATTGAGTCTAAGACCTTTCATGGATGAAAATGTCGTGCGTGTAGGGGGACGTTTATGCCAATCTACTTACTCACACGATAAAAAACATCCAGCTATTTTACACTATAAACATCCACTCACTACACTCATACTAAGAAACTATCACGAACGATTAATGCATGCAGGACCACAACTGCTGTTAGCGTCGGTACGAGAACGATTCTGGCCCATACACGGTAAGAGCCTAGCCACCAAGACAGTGCGTGCATGTGTAAAGTGTTTTAGGGCTGATCCACAGACAACGACACCCGTCATGGGTGAGCTACCGAGGGCTAGAATAACTCCATCAGCTTTCCCCTTTGAAACCACAACCCTCGATTATGCAGGAGCCTACACTATAAGGGACCGTAGAGGTCGTGGCTACAAATGTTATAAGTGCTACATTTGTATTTTCGTATGTTTCAGTACCAAGGCGATACATATAGAACTCGTCACGAGCTTGGAGACGCAGGCATTTATCGCAGCTCTACGTAGATTTATATCCCGAAGAGGTAAACCCCGGGTTCTGGTGAGTGACAATGCCACTACCTTCATAGGGGCCAACCGGGAGATAAGGGAGCTATATCAATTTCTTAATATCAATTCCAGTGAACTAGTAACCTCTATGGCTAACGAAGGTATTGAATGGAAACCACTAGTAGCTTACACCCCACATCAGGAAGCAGGAAGCAGCGGTGAAAAGCTGTAAATTTCATTTAAAACGTATAGTAGGACAAGCTCTGCTTACATACGAAGAATTTGAAACATTTTTGGTTCAAATCGAGGGGATACTAAACTCTAGACCTCTTTGCCCTATTCCTTCATCTGACTCTGACGACATCCATATCCTAACGCCAGCTCATTTTCTGATTGGTAGGTCGCCAATTAGCCTCCCCGACTACGAGTATCAGTATACCCCAGTTCACATGTTAACAAGATTTCAACAAATTCAACAGATGCAGCAGAATTTCTGGCGACAGTGGTCTCGCGACTACATCGGCCTGCTACAGCAACGCACGAAGTGGCGAGCGGCGAAAGGTACGGCTCTCCGCATGGGAGCCATTGTCCTGATCAAAGACGGGAAACTACCACCGTGCTTCTGGAAGCTGGGACGCATCGTCGAGGAACACAGCGGTCAAGACAACATCACTAGAGTCGCAACAATCCAAACGGCGCAGGGAAGAATCAAGAGGGCATTCAACAATATATGTGTCCTACCAATAGACACTTAACACGTACTTTACTTTAGTTATAAATCTTTAAGAGAAAAAAAAACTGTAAACTATACTTGCATAGATCTTACAAAAAATTGTAAACCTAGATATCAGTACCATTAGCATACCTAAATTCATACCTATATTTGCATAGATCTTGCGGAAAAAATTGTAAACCTAGATATACTTCGCATACTTAAATTAACTAATTTCACATATATGTCTGCACAGACTTTCTGTAAACCTAAATGTATATGATATAGCTATATTTGTACCTAATAAATATATGATCCAAACCTTTATCCCGATCACCAGTAACTGGGTAAAGTGTAAGCTCATAGAGCTGAGGTAAACGAGGTACACCTGGATGAGGTAATGCTCTTATACCTAGATACCGGGCAAGTACTTCATCCAGGGTGATGACGGAAGTCCTGGAAGCGTCTCGGATATCTAGTGAGACCTAGACTAGACCCTCTGGGGTCGCTTCAGGATTTCTGAAACTCGTGGGTGAACAGCACACCCCCAATTTAGCAGTAGATGCACAGCATCATTACCTATGTATAGCGACATTTGTAATTAACTATGTCAATGCGCGCGCCAATGTGTTAAACAGCGCCATCTGACAGGCTTACTGTAAACTAAGGTTGAGCGCCACCTAGCGGAAGGATTTCGAATTATCTAATTTAAAGAATTCAATCTTTGGCAACATACGTAATAGTTCTCGGGATTTCCGTGGGGGCGCTTAACCGGACTATATAAAATGAGTGACGCGTAGTTCACAGTCTCTCTGAAGACATTTAGCGAATTAACCCAAATAAACAGTTTTGTATTGCAATCTTCTCTCTTATTGGGCACCCCATTTTACAGTATCGTTGAGTTAGTATCCCATAACACAAGTCTCGAACTTACTTTGGGGCTAGCTCAATCTGTGTAATTTGTCCGTATATATTTATTTATTATAAATATGAAAATACTCCACTGATAAGTTTATAAATTGATGGACAGAAATTAATGGAAAAACAAAGGGGAGACCATTCGCCCAGCGGTGGGACAAAACATCTTCAGGTTAGGAAAAAAATGCACTGTAAAGTAATAAATGTTTAAAATTATTTCTGAGCGAGGCGTTACTATTCAATGAATATCTCTGAAAATGGCCCGAAGCGCACCTAAGTATAGGTAAATAAAAACATTGTAATTTTAATCAATTTTAATTTTGGCAAAAATATTAAATTGCGGGCCATAATGCGCTATGCCATTGGTTTGCCATCCCTGGCCTAAAATCCCGTAATTCGTCCCGACTTGCTGTGTAATACTACATTAATTAATGGTCCTTATATGTAGGATCCTGATTTAAGATAAAGGATACTAAAGATATAATTTAATGAAAAAAAAAAGACCTGACTGTACAAATAAAGATTTATTAATAATTTCATAATTTAACACTAGTCTAAATAAATAAACCGTACCTAATTAAAATTAAATCCTTATCATCATAATGAAATAAAAAGTACATATATAAGTACATGATTGCGTACAAAACAGCAAACAGTACGTAGTAAACCTAAATACTTACAATAAGAAATGTCAATATAACGAGCAAGTATTCTGTTTTAAAATGTCATGATTATGTAAAAAACGTAAATTATAATACTTTTTTATTTTATTTTGAAAGTTTTCATGTGGTGCTAAAGATGAGTTAATCGGCTAGACTGCATAAAAGGAGGTTTATCTCTGAAAACCTTAAACTTTTTATATCCAAAGAAAAAACTATTTTAGACGGTGAACATCAGGTTCAAGAGGCTGATGACAGCCTTTGCCAATAGATAATTTATTGTCAAAATTATCTAATTAGCTCGTCTTTCCCGACGATTTATTTTACCATCAAATGGTAAACATTTTAAGCTTTATACCGTATTTTATTACTTTTCATAATTTTACAGCCTAAAAGTAATATACTAACTCGCTGTTTCAATAGCTAAACCCATCACAGCTAATGATCCAAACAAGCTAGAATTAGATTGTAAAAACCTAAAAATATTTTTCCTATCATAAACTAGACATGTGGGATTTGTGGAATCTTTTCCTTATGTTTAGCAACATGTCTCTTCATAGTTTTCTTAAGCGCGAATTTGCGCAAACAAATATAACATTCGAACGGCGTCTCGCCCGTATGTAGTTTGAGATGCATTTTAAAAACGTCTTTCCGTTTGAACTTTCGATGGCAGAAGTTGCATTCGTGAGGTTTCTCGTCGGAATGTTTCGTCATATGCGTGTTTAAGTTCCCCTTTCCGTAAAATTTCCAATGGCAGATGCTACATTCATATGGTTTCTCGCCGGTATGCTTCTTCATGTGTGACGTCATAGAGCCTTTTTGCGTGAACTTGTTATGACAAATATTACATTCGAATGGTTTCTCGCCTGTATGGCGAACCATGTGGATTTTCAAACTGGATTTTCTATTTAAAATAACGCCGCAAACGTTGCACACGACTGACTCGTTGTCTTTTGACGGTTTTTTACCATCCACGTTTTCTGCATCGTTAAATCCTTCAGCGTGTTTCGCTAAGTGATTTTCTAAGTTTTTCTTTATGGTAAATTTGCGTTGGCACAAGTCGCATTCATATTTGATTTCCAAATCATGTGTTTTGAGATGAGTTTTTAGATCGTTTCTGTCCGCAAATATTATAGCACAAAACTCGCATTCGACCGGCCTCTGTTTACTGTGGGCTCTTAAATGTCTATCCAGGTGGTAGCGTCGACCAAATCTGGCCCCGCACTGGTTGCAAAGGAAAGGTTTCGAAGCATATATATCATTAGATCCACCCTTTTTAGCTTTGATATTCTTATTGGAGGCATCAGTTTTCGCGTCGCCAACGTGGTTTTTCATATGTTCAGTTAAATCACTCTCTTTATCAAACGCTTGGTTACAATAAACACACATATTTAACGCAACGCCATCTATATCTACTTTAGGTTTAATATCACTCACGTTTTCGTCATTGGATTCGTATTTCTTTATAGTTTTCCATTCAGATTTAGGTATAGCATATTGACCGTGAGTCCGGAGGTGTGATCTGAGATTATCGTCTCGTTTGAATTTTCGCTGACAAAAGTTGCAAGAGTACCGCGCTTCGCCGGTGTGAGTAGTCAAATGCCTTTTGAGATGGTATAGTTGAATGAAACTGGCATCGCAATAGTTGCACTGGTGAGGTTTCTCACCGGTGTGCGTTCGGATATGTCTCTTCAAGTGGTAGTCCCGACTGAAAGTGGCCGAACAATGGATACAGCGGAAGGGTTTCTCTTCAGTATTCGTCGGTAGGTCAGTTTCACCTGTATAGAAAAATTATACATAGTACACGAATGGAAACAAAAACAAGCGGTTTTGAGGACTTTATCACAAACACGCTCTCTAACTTCTGCACTCCGCTTTGGAAGCGGCATTAAACTTAGCCATAAGTAAATTTTTGACGTCAACATTTGTTGAGAAGTGAAATATGACAATTAATAAGTGTTCAAAGAAACCTATATTGAATAAACGTTTTGAATTTGAACCGGTTTTTTTTACAAGGAGCCTATTATTCTATAAAAATACATATTATTTTCTTATACTTTCTTTTCCTTATTACGATTCCTTATACCTATTTTGAGAATAATTAATTGGTATTTCTTTGATTTGGAGCCTAAATAAATATACAAATT
Organism: Elegia similella; assembly: GCA_947532085.1. Taxonomy (NCBI): domain Eukaryota; kingdom Metazoa; phylum Arthropoda; class Insecta; order Lepidoptera; family Pyralidae; genus Elegia; species Elegia similella. Next base: position 3,178,562 of record OX383950.1, on the reverse strand, counting down.
AACGGAATAAGATACCGCTTAACACCATAATGTAATACATAAAATATCACGTCTGTTTGGTTACAGACGTGATATTTTATGTATTACATTAACAAGGTAGACAGAGTCGAAATAAACCACTACGTGAAAAGCGCCTAGCTACAGCACTGTCAGATCTACTAGGGCCAGATTCCACCAAAACTGTGAGCTGTATTTTAAACAACCAATATAATTTCGTCTTCCACGCATCTCGTTCTCACCGAGCTTCAGTGGAGACCACTGAGCGAAGATGTGTCATATTTTGATGTAGGGAACTAGCCAGTACACAGTCCGCTTAGGCAACACCCTTCTTTCGTTCTACCCCGTATAGTTGAAAAGAGCGCATGTAAAATGAAGGCAAAACTGAGAAACATATTGAGGCGTATTTGACAAATGCGTCTAAGGAATATCTTTAGTGTAAATACGAGTAATGCCAGTATGTATAAAGATTAAAAATAAAATATTAACAAGCAAAATTATAATACTCATAAAAAAGTTAATACTCTAATATATTCTATACTTTTACTCATAAAAAAGTTAATACTCTAATATATTCTATACTATACTAAGACGAATACCTTATTTTTAAACTTTTGAGTGCCGGATAGAACTTATAATCTTTGTCATATCCGCCCTAAGTATGAGGACGCTAACGATCCCAACGTACCCTCTATTAACAAGGTGTTTTTGTTTTATATCCGGGGTTTCGTTCTTAGTCACCCCCGAGACCGCTTCGTGTTTGTTTTCTTATCTTCCTTTTGTTGAACTTCTATATTCTGCACGTTTTCATTTTTAAAGTTGTAGTGTATCATTATTGATTTTAAAATTATAAATTTTAATTATTATGATACTAAATGTTATGGATTTTAAACATTATGCTAAATTTATATACTTTAAATTATACTTTCTGAATGTTATACAATTTAAAGTTATGTCAAATCTGTTATAGATTTTAAAAATAGTTTGATATTATGCAAGTTAAGTGATGGTGTCAGATGACATTATTATTAGTGTGAAAGGATACTTTAAGTGTACAAATTGTTAATAACACAATGTCAAAAAATGCTAATCGTGTCAATATGTTAAGCAATTGATGATATTGTTATCTGTGTAAATTAATTTTTAGAATAATTATTCCTTTCGTAAGAAAGAGTGTAAAAACGGCCTTTTTTCATTAGAAGAGCCATATACCATTTTTTTAACAAGATGGCAGATGTCTCTTTATTTCTTATTCCGCCAATAAACGTACAAGATTTTTGAAAAAAAAAAAAATATATGCTCCTTTTCATTTTCGGGGGTCTCATTTCACAGCTACATAGCATACAGCAACGAAACACCCTAGGTGTTTCGTTTTCTTGTCTTTCTTCGAGCAACGAAACACACTAGGTTTTTCGTTGCTATATGCTATGTTCGTGTTTCGTTACGACAAAAACCAAATCGTTCGTTTCGGTAGCCTAGACCTAGTGTTTCGTTACACATAAAACACATCTCGGTTCCGTTGAAAACATCTCACAGTTTTGGTGGAGTCTGGCTCTTAACAATAACTCCAATTTGGCAGTTGTGACAGCTGTAGTTGGATTGGACTCCAATGTGACAGTTGTTACATCTATCAAATATGACGAGCAATGATGATTCTAATGAATTGAATGACTCTAAGTTTTAGTTATACTTTCCAAGCCCATTCGGTCTATCAAGACACTGGGCAAGGAATGCGGGAAAAGCAAGTACTGTATGCGGGCGTCATTATCACCGTATGTTTCTCGCGTTTCTCATTCGCAGCATTTTAACGCAAGGTACGTGGTATATTTCGACGATAGAACGAGACAACTGTTTCGACAGATAAAAAACAATTGAGTTTGGAATGTAAGTAAATAGAAGTGAAGTGGATTTCGATAATAATTTTCCTCATTGAACTTAGATAATGTACTTATACCTATTGTTTAATACTAAACACACAAAATACACTCAGTGTCAGAGAAATCGCACCTGTATCCATAATATTAATACGATCTAAAATTCTAAACTATACTACTTAAGGTAGTGGCAATATTTACAGACATAAATATTGATGACGACTTTCCCTTCGCTGCATATAGCGAAACTTTAATTATAATACAAAAACTATAATGCCTAAAATCATGCCTCTAACAACATATGTGACCATATAAGATTGAGTAGGCAGAGAGACAATAAAGCGAGGCATGCTCGGGATTACATTGCACGAAAGAAGTAGCAACGATGAGATCTGAAGAACGAAGTTCATGACGTCCAATTAGGGAGTGCGCATGGAAAGATGATGGAGCATGCTTGACACTGAATTTTTTCCAAAAATGCTAAAGCATTTGGACAGGCAGTTAAGTTAGTCGACGCCTTCGAATAAACTTCTGAGTAGAACTGAATTGCGAGGAGATATCTCGTATCGTTTCTAACGTGTAGCGGCGTCCCCTATCGGATCCTAATTCAGGGTGGTTTAAAAGGAGCTTAAAGGAGGCTTATACACAGCAGCGGGTCATGTAAAAGTGGTGATGTATCTGTTAGATGTATCAGGTAAACGGGTGAAAATGGGAATTTAAAATATTTTATGTGCTGGTATATGTTCCAAAGATCATAATCAACGAACTATACGAAGAGTAAACACATTGTGGAGGAGTTAAAGCTACTTTTAGTCACATAAATTTTATAGAAAAAAAATATAATTCCATACAGAGAACAGTAATAAAATATGAGTATGGTCCATGTTATAAAATGTGTTAATTTAAATGGCCGAATTATGAACACAGAGAGTGAGATATAGAGGGAGAGAGGTATATTGGTGGCACTGAACCTTTTAAAACAGACGATGAAAACAGCTTTTGTCGGCTACGCTCCCCTTAATTTCGTTCTCTTGGGAACAGTAGTTCTTTTTCGGGATGAAAAGTAGTTGATCCATTTCATTATTCATGCAACGGTGATATACACATTATACAAGAAACTGTTACTATGGGTCTATGCCCGACTAGTTACATTTATTTTGTTGTATTTCAATAGACCCCTTTTTGACTTAATATACTCTTCCTGACCAAGTTATATGGCAATTAGAAACCTAATGTGAATATCAATTCTCAAAACCAATTTTTAATTTATACCTATATACATTACAAAACGCATATTTGTACCAGGCCTGTCTCACTCCCCGTATCGGTATCGAAAACTTACAAACGCGCGGCGGCCACGTCGAAGCGGTAAAACCGGGCAAATGCAGTAGGGACGGCGTTTTGTTAACCTGTGTCTACCGACTTCAACGAATTATGCATCTTTTGTTCAGGCTATAAGAATAAAATTGGCTTGCAATGGATTTCTGTTGGTCTGAACGAGAAGTTGCTGTGTTCTGGCGGGACTTCAATTATACCATATCTTAATCACATTGAGTATATATTTCTTTAAATACTTTGCAGAGAGCAAAAGACTTCTGTACGTTCTAGCACTTATTGTGTTTTGTGTATTCACCTAGCCTTCTATGGTTATTGTTAAACCCTAGTATGGTTATTGTTAAATCTATTCCTATTATGTTAAATGTTAAAAGAGACTTCATAACCCCGTTATTCTGTATGTTATACCAGAACTTAACGCGGTGTATTCATTATTCACAGATATAGACGTACATAGATGACGCAACTATCACGATTTGTATGGAAACAAGACTTGCTAACTTTTGAAAACCTACTGTTAAAAAGTGTGATAGGAAATAAATATGTCCTCGTCTTTAGCTGCCAACTTTTGGGCTAATGCAGTTAATTATCACGTAACGAGGTATTTTTTAGTTTCCGCAGCCTTCCTCCCGCAACAACAGACGCGCGCGGATTGTCAGTAACCGCGGCCAACCTTGACGCTTGATTGGGGTTCGGACACGCGAAGTAGGTGCATTTACGTCATCTATGTACATCTATATCTGTGGTATTCCACTAGTAAATCACATAATCACATTAAGAAAGCCGAATTGGAGCTAACAACAAAGTTTAAAAAAATAAAAAACGTTTGACAGTCAGAGGATTGCTTAAGACATAGGGCCGGCTACGACTTTGCATATTTTTTTAACACCTGTAATATGATTTGTCTTTACACGAAATTTTCAACCTTCTCGATCTTGTGTGTATTCAGATGCTTTTTCATAGTTTTCTTCAAAGCAAACCTGCGTAGACAGATGTAACATTCGTGTGGTTTCTCGCCGGAATGTATTTTCTGATGCATCGTCAGCACATCCTTCCTTTTAAACTTACGATTACAAACGTCGCACTCATGAGGTTTCTCGTCAGAATGCTTCGTCATGTGAGTAGTTAGATTACTCTTCTCGTAAAACCTATAATGACAGACCGTACATTCAAATGGTTTGTACCCAATGTGCCTTCTCATGTGTACGGTTAACGAACTGTTTTGAGTGAAACTCTTTTGACACACGTTACATTGGAAAGGTTTCTCGCCCGAGTGTTGTAACAAATGCCTCTTCAAATCATACTTTCGATTCAGAACAATTCCGCAGACGTTGCATACAACCATCTCGTGGTCAGTCTTAGGCGGTTTCTTTTCACTTTTCACCTTCTTATCGCCATTAGACTCTTCACTATGCTTTACCATATGTTTCTCCAAGCTTTTCTTCACTCTAAACCTACGCTGACAAACTTCGCATTCGTACTTCTTCTCCGCAGCGTGCGTTTTTAAATGGACCCTCAAATCATTCCTTAGATTGAATATGCACGGGCAAAAGTCACATTTATGGATCGGTTCACTGCTGTGTGTTATTAAATGCCTGTTCAGATGGTAGCGCCGACTGAATCTCGTCCCACACTGATTGCAAAGGAAAGGTTTTAAGTCGTATATGCTCTTTGTTTTTCCTCCTACATGTTTTTTTATGTGTTTCTCATACTTTTCCTTTTCGGTAAACCTACGTCGGCAGACATCACATTTGTAGGTTACCTGTCCGGTATGTTTTTTTAGATGTACCCGCAAATTAACTTTCTGATTGAATCTGCAGTGGCAAAAGACACATTCGTAAACAGCCTCGCCACCGTGCATAAGTAGATGTCGCTTCAGACGGTAGTTCCTGGCGAATCTAGCGCCGCATTGATTACACTGATAAATCTTCTTGCTATCAATTTCCTCTTCAGTTTTAGTGCCAGCATTCGCCTCTGCAGTAATTTCGACAGCATGGACTTTGAAATGTTCCGCCAACATTTCTTCTTTGGAAAATTTAAGCCTACATAAATCGCATTCATATTTTGTTTCATCCATATGTTTTATTATATGTACTCTCATGTAACACTTTCTGTTGAACGTTCTCTGGCAATAATCGCATTGGTATATAGGCTCGCCAGTATGCTCGAACGAATGTTTTCTTAATTGCTTATGCTGACTGAAAGCCTCGCCACACTCTATACATACATACGGTTTTATATCTAATCCTTGACCAATAATATCTTCTACATTCTTAACACTCTTTTCGGTTTTGATTGGTTTCTCGTCACTTTTCTCCGAAGCCTCACTTTGTTTATGAATTTTTTGATGCGTTCTTAAATTATCTTCGCGCGTAAAGCGCCGATGGCAGACGTTACAACTGTGAGGTGCTACGTCCGCGTGTGACGTTAAGTGGCGTTTCAAATGGTAAAGACGACTGAAGCTGGCAATGCAAAAGTCACATTTGTGTGGTTTCTCACCGGTGTGTGTTCGTATGTGTCTTTTTAGGTGGTATACTCTACCGAAACTGGCAGCGCAGTAAATGCAGTTGTATGGTTTCTCACCAGTGTGCATTCTTAAATGCGCTCGCATATGGTCTCTGTTCACGAATATCTTTTGACAGAAGTGACACTTGTAGCGCCTTCTATTGTTAATTGACACATATTCTAGAGACAGATACTCTTTCGTTTTAATCAAATCTTCGGGCATCTCTAAGATGGCCGCGCCACCTGTGTAGAGAAACATATCAATAGTACTACAAGCGTCAATACAGACGTACAGTTTAGCTCAAATTTATTTGCAATGGCAACACCACGCATGGTTAACAAAGAAAATGTTGCCATCGTACTTTTTAGGAATAGCAGTCCCATTTATTGAGCCAAACTGTATGGTCACATAATTAAGAACGATAGACACAAAACATGCGATATTTAACACGTTGACTGCCAATGCACTGTAATCTGAGAAGGCAGTTAACCTGTTAATGTTATTGAACTGAAACTCCCTTATTTCGTTACCGATGTATGAACAAAACATAAAACAATGTGTTTCGAGGACTTTATCACAAGCACGCCATTTTATAAATATTTTACTTAATTAATTATATTAATAGCATTACAATGCTTGGTTTAATATTAAAATCGAAAAAAAAAATTTTTTTTCGTCTCATATTTTCGATTTTAATATTTTACTTAACTGAACTTAACGTTCCTACTTTGTCTTAACACATTACCTAATTGCAGAATACACAAAAAGATTTTCATATGTCTAACATTACAAAGCTTTAGAGAATTAAACTGAAGAGGCAAAATTGGCTAGCTCCGTGGAGCAGCGGTCAACACGCCAGCCTGCGACACGAGAGTGCCCAGGTTCGATCCCCGGCCAGTTCAAGATGGAAAATGATCTTTTTCAGATTGGTCTGGGTCTTGGATGTGTATCTATATATGTATATGTTATAAAATATAGTATCGTTGAGTTAGTATCCGATAACACAAGTCTTGAACTTACTTTGGGGCTAGCTCAACCTGTGTAATTTGTCCGTATATATATTTATTTTTATTTAATTTCAATCAAAATACATTCCATAAAACCTTATCGACAATTTCTAAATTGGCCAAAGATACAAGAATGACACGAACATGCATTGCTTAAAACTCTCATTGGACAAATTAGGAAAAGCGAGGCCTATTTTAATAAACCTACAGTTTGCCAGTTGATGAAACTTTTAAATATTATTCTACAACAACCCTACACTTTAATTCTACCCTCAGGTAGAAAAGAATCCCTTATTTGCACATAGATGGCAACCCTTATAGGTGGTTATGTGTAGAAAGTTTTATACATACATACATACATATTATCACGTCTTTATCCCTTACAGGGTAGACAGAGCCTAAAGTCATAAGACCAAAAAGCCACATTTAGTGTGTTGGCGGGCGTAAAGGTGGAAAACGAAATCAAAATAGTGATGGGTTGCTAGCCGCATCGCCTATTGTCATGATTCTTTAGACTTTTACCCATTCCCTTGACCGGCTTCTACGGTCTGCACGGGAAGAGAAGCAGCTGGCACATTCTACGTTTTTTCTTTTCTCCCAGACCAGCATGGAAGATTGGAAGAAGAAAATGATATGTTTAAGAAAAAGTCTGAAAGTTAAGATAAAGATATTTATTCTTCTAAAGAAGTACGTATTTACAAGTATGTTTACTTACAAGTGTTTTTTTCTTATAGCCTACTTTTAGAGTATATATAAAAATTCTTTCAAACAAATGGTTTCGGAGAAACAATAATCTACTATTGGAATATTTAACAGCCTCCGTAGTCTAGTGGTTAAGGGGTTTGCCTGTTGACCCGGGGGTCGTGGGTTCGATTCCCACCGGAAGCATACTTTGTTTAGTTGTTTCCAGTTTGGTTAGGACATTGCAGGCTTGAATCACCTGATTGTCTGATAATAAAGATGATTCCGTGCTGCGGAAGGCACGTTAAGCCGGTGGTCCCGGCTGCCATCTGGTAGTCGTTAAAGGAACCACGTCAGAGGCCGAGAGGCGGTTCCGAAGAACTCTGACACCAAGGTGTGCATGGTCGATTGACCGTGACACCTACTCGAAATGATGATGATTGGAATATTTTAACAACAAAGGCTAAAAATATTTTCATTGAGAGTAACATATGTATACATGTTTTAAACTTACGTTCAAACTCAGTTAACAATAATATAATGATAAGTTGAAATGTTTATATAGGTATTATATAATTTTATAAAGAAATGCAGAGTTAAAAAAGTGTATAATAATGGACCGAGATACTTAACCGGTACTCGTATATAAAATTAAAGAAAAAATACATAATATTTTTTCTTTAATTTTTAGACAATATTGGCACGAGATTTTAGGAAATATAAGTAAAATATACTAGAAAAGCAATGTAACTTCATGAGATAGTTATCATCAGGTCTTTTTAGTATCCATTGCAGGAGCATGATCCTCTCTGTACTACCGGATATACTATACTTTGCCAGAGCCGACATAGGATTTGGCCTACACTCTCCTCGCTGGCCAGACGGTTTGGAGAGGTCTCATTGATGTTTATGAGCTTTGTTTAGCTTGTATTTCCTAAGTCGCCTCTTACGACCTCCATGGGAAGACTAGGAGTGGTCCTATTCTACTCTGCCGGAAACCACACGGCTATATGACATGACATCACACATGAGATAGTACGAGATATATATAACAAATATCCGAGATTCGGAGACTTACGAATGGTTAGCCATGTGTGAAGAATATATTCAAATTATGGGCCTTCGTGTCTCTCACGCACCGAACGTAGCGTAGAAACTATAAAGCTTCTACTCAGACGTCGATTTTCTGTGAGTGTGGTACTTCCCCGGACGAGCCGGCCTATTCATGCTACTAGCAAAAATGAAGTTTAAGATAGACAATATCTTTAATTAACATACAACATACTTTTCGGAATGAAATCTTTCTTTTTAAAGTCCCGCACCTCAAAGTTATAGGATCACTTCGTTGTCCGTCTGTTGTCAAGGTCAAATCTAGATAATGCATATGGGTACTGATTTAGCCTTTTGCATAAATAATCTATTAACATTTTACGTGCCCCAGGAAAACGGCGACATTGAATGACTCCACAGTACAACGGGGAAAGTGCTAGATTTTATAAGAGATAAGCGAAGTACTCTTTAAAAAAAATGTAACTGTTGATATCATAAAAATAAAGTTGTTTTCAGAACGAAATCTTTCTTTTTAGAGTCCTGTACCTCAAAGTTATAGGATCACTTCGTTGTCCGTCTGTTGTCAAGAACCTTTTTTAAATAAATTCACAATTCCTTAGGAACCTGCCTTTGTCAGTTATTTTTATATAAAGCAGTAAGGCTTCGGCACGACAGTATGCGTCTTCAAATGCGTCGTCAATGTGCTTTTCCTGTTGAAACATCTGCAGCAGACGTGACACTGAAACGGTTTCTCGCCGCTGTGCGTCGTCGCGTGTCGCTTCAGGTGGTACACTCTCACGAACCCCGCCCCGCACTCATTACACTTATACGGCCTTTCTTTTGTATTCAACAAATCATTAGACCTCCCCGGAGCGTGTGTTTTCAAGTGTTTCTGCAACGTATTCTTTTGCGCAAACCGCCGTTGACAGATATCACATTCAAAAGGTTTCTCACCCGTATGCCTTTTAAGATGCTGCCGCAAATTGCTAGAGTTATTGAATCTACGATTGCATACATTGCATTTGTATGGCACTTCACCTGTGTGCGTTCTTAAATGGTTACGTAAATGATGGGGACGACTGAATTGAGTGCCGCATTCGTTACACTGGAAAGGTTTCTCGCCTGTATGTACTGATAAATGTTGTTTCAGAAGAGGATTTGTCCGAAACCTTTTTTGACAGACGTCGCAAACGTAGGGCCTGTGTTCCCTTTTATGAGCTTTTAGGTCACTTTCCGTTAGAAATTTAGTTTGGCAAATCCTACACGAGTAAGGTCTTTTCAATGTAATTTTACGCGTTCCTTCTATTTGCTCTTCAGCTTTCCGTTTCTTTACGAGTTTGATACCTGTGGAAAGGTAACAAGAGTAGGATGCATTCGTATGGATATTAACCAAACTAATAAAAGATATATTCATGTTTAAGAGGACTTTATCGCAAGCAACGATAGCATATCAAACGAAGTATAGAAGATCGGAAAGGCCTGGAGTGTAGTTAACGCGAAGCTCAAGATGCCAGACCCGGATCTGCCGAACGCGACACAGGCACCGGTTCTTAAAATTCGTCACGTCATAGCATCTTAAGGCCACGAAGTATTTTGACGCAATACTGACCGTATAAAATATAAGGATAAGATTTAATGCTATTACAGTGCAGGTGCTCGCCACGTCACTACCGTCCTGGTATAGATTAAGCCTTATTCTTGAAATCCACTGAACGACCGCTTGCAAGCCGCTCGTTTTGGAATAAACTAGCTGTTGCCAGCGACTTCGTCTGCGGCAATTTCTGTTATTATGATTAATTCGTTTATTTATTAGTATAGATAAATCATTTTCCCTCGTTTTCAAAACGTTTGTTATTGATGCTTCGCTCCTATTGGTCGCAGCGTGATGTTTTATTGCCTAAAGCCTTCCTCAATAAATGGACTATATCCAACACCAAAAGAATTTTCCAATTTGAATCAGTGGTTCCTAATATTAGTGCGTTCAAACAAACTCTTTAGCTTAATAATATTAAGTATAGATTAATGAATATTTGCTATTGGATAAGATACACATGCGCTTTACGAATGACAAAATAAAAGATGGCGAACGGAACGCAATGGATTTTTTCTAACTTTTCGCTAGTTCTTAAGACAATGTGATAAGGTCAAAAATGGAATACAAATGTGTATCTATTAATGTACGTGAATGAACAAACTATTTATCTTTATCCTTTATAGCCGAAAGGCAGAGCCTAATGCCATTACATTAGGCTCTGTCTGTAGACACAACGGCCATGTTTAGCGTGTTGGTGTATGCTCTTCAAGGCCTTCCTATTCCTCTTCTTGCCTAGATTATACTTCTATAATTGTTTTTATGAATTGGTTGTGTCGTACCAGATTATTATTATTTGCGAATGGTTTCATGTAGACATGCAGCAAAAGATGAAATCTTAGAGGGTGAATGGAAGGCTATCAATCCATTTGACAACGTCGCTATCGGCTTTGTGTAGTTTTTGAATACCACCCTCTATAGACAGAAGCGGACAAGAGTCGGTTTAAACACTAATTTAAATAAAAAGATAAGCCTAATAATGCATGAGCCTACGTGTCACAAATAACCAGGTATATTTAAACAGCAAAGACTTCGCAAAATATTGAATATCATTACCGTAGTGAAAGGAGGACCACAACAAATTACATCAGAAATTAACCCTACCTACTCAAAAAACAAGACAGTATAAATCATCATCATCAGGTCCTTTTTAGTCTCCACTACAGGAGCACGACCCTCTCTGTACTACTAGGGCCATACTTAGCCAGAGCAGCCAGAGGACTTGGCCTACACTCTCCACGCTGGCCAGACGGGTTAGAGAGGTCTCACAGATGTTTATAAGCTTTGTTTAGCTTGTATTTCCTAAGTCGCCTTCTACGACATCCACGGGAAGACTTGGAGTGGTCCTATTCTACTCTGCCGGATACCACACGGCTAAACGGCACGGCCAGTATAAATATTTTAACATTATTTTACAGCTCCGTGGCGCAGTGGTTAACACGCCAGCCTGCGACACGGAATGCCCGGGTTCGATCCCCGGCCAGGTCAAGATGGAAAATGATCTTTTTCAGATTGGCCTGGGTCTTGGATGTTTATCTATATATGTATTTGTTATGAAATATAGTATCGTTGAGTTAGTATCCCATAACACAAGTCTCGAACTTACCTTGGGGCTAGCTCAATCTGTGTGATTTGTCCGTATATATTTATTTATTTATTTGAATGGGCTCGGCGAGGAAAGAAAACGAAGAATTATTTACAATAGAGGATGTGGTGACCGTCTAGTCTGGTCATAGCTCGTGGACTGTCTCGATGTTTCAAGTCTTAGTAAAAAAGTCGTCTTTTGTCGTGTTCTATGTCATTTTGTGAGTCTATTTTGCTCGTCGAGTTATAGAGCAAAATAGGTCCGTCATTGTGTCTGAAAGGAGTCTAGAAAGCCCCAACATCATTTAAATTAAAAAAAAAAGGTTACCATTCAACCATCACACGGTTTCATATTTTCATATTTCATATTCATCAGACTACGTGCTCAAAAAGAGACTAGAACAGTTCAAAAGTTTTAGATAATTTCATAAAAAAGGTTATAACCCTAGTAGTTTCTTATTTTCATAAGAAAAACTAAGCCTATATATTCAAAAAGGAAACAAGTACATTTGAACAGTTTTTCCCTTGCGGGGTAGACAGAGCCTAGGTCTATGAGACCTGAAGGCCACGTTTAGCATGTTGGTGGCCATTAGGTGGAAAACGGAATCAAAATAGTGATGGGTTGCTAGCCGCATCGCCTATTAATATCATTCCTCAGATTTTACCCATTCCCTTGATCGGCTTTTACGATCTGCGCGGGAAGAGAAGCAGCTGGTACATTCTACTTTTTTTTTCTTCCAGACCAGCATGGAAGAGCTTTATTTCAATTATTATTATTGTGTAATAATAATTGTAATTGTAAATAATAACAATAATAAATTATTGTGTAATAGGAGATTTATTACACAATACAAATAATACATTAAATTGTTCTATTTATGATGCTATCAATCTCTTTAGAGATTTACCGTGCATCGGTAGTTGCCTTCTTTTATCTTAATTTATGTTATATCATTTGGTTATAAATAATAATAAAACTAAGTTATTTAAACAAAAAATTAAGCATAATTATAACAAACTAGTTTTCGCCCGCGGCTCCGCCCGCGTCAATGTCGATCCCTCGGGAATAGTACTTTTCCCGGGATAAAAAGAAGCCTATGGCCTTCTCCGTACCCCAGATAACGTGTATGCAAAATTTCATGATGATCGGTTCAGTAGTAACAACGTGAAAGCGTAACAAACAAAAAAACTCACTTTCGCATTTACAATATTAGTTAGGAATTAATAACATTATAAATAAAGTGTAAATTTTAAAAATTTTTTGCTGACGTCGCCCGGTGACTTAAAAGTAGGTAGTGTATACTTTATCTGCATCGAGTGCGAACGTCAGAACCGGTTAGGATTAACTCGTAAACACTCGAAACTCTCAGTATCAGCGGTAAAGCAAGAGCGGACGGCGGCGCAAACCCATATTATAAAATTAGTGTCTTGAATAATTGTCAAAATTGTAATCATAGCTCTTCAGGCACGTAGGGACCAAGTCTGGATTGAATTTCTTTCGGCGTATTTCTCACCAGTTGCCGTTCCAAAACGCTAGTAGTTTTCTATATTGCATATATTTAAAAAAAGAAGGAAAAAAAGAACACGTTCAAAAAGAGATACATGTATCCTTTGAATAAAAACTTTGACTCCTTAAGCACGCAAGAGAAAGACAATATCAGAGTTCATAAAAAGACCGCGTCATATAACGAGAAGCAACAATTGTATTATTTCAAAAACCCGTTTGCCTTCCCTTTAAAGAAACCTATCGCACACTTGGGTTTTTAAGACAAAACTAATAACGATACCTTAATGCATACATGAAATCCATAGCATACATGATACGCGCGAAACTCATAACCCTTCTTGGCAGTCGGATTAAAAACAGAGTCTTTGGGCAGTCCAAGACAAAGTAATAACAACGAAAACAGGAGAAAAGCAGCGAATACAGAGACTGTAAGGGAAAACGAGTCTATGTTTTCTTGAAAGGCCGGAGACACTCTTATCACACTACCCGTGTGTTCAGTTGACCATGGGTAGCGGTGATCACTTACCATCAGGTGACCCGCTTGCTCGTTTGCCATCCTTTGTCTTCATCATCATCATCAGTTCTTTTTAGTCTCCACTGCAGGAGCACGACCCTTTGTTTTAATAAAGGAAAAAAAATCGAAGTCAAACGTCAGATTGTTCAAGTCACCTCTGAATGGCAGTCTTTTAGCGAGAATCCTGTTTTGCTTATTTTTTGGGCGGTGTATTTAAGATTGAATTTTGTTTAAAATTCATATAAAAGGTTATATAACACGCAAAAATAATAGAATTATTCATAAAGCAATACGATTAAATGATTTCATCAAGAAAAAATATTTTTTTCTTTTGCTAGAAAAAAATAATTATTTAGATTGGCAATTTGTAACAACAAAAATTATCACATGATAAATCAAATATAGCTATTTTTTTATTTATTACTTTTTTACCTGCTTTGCCTAAATATTAAGACATATTTAGCCTAACTAAATATTAGACAGGAAAAAAATAATGGAAAAAAAACTTACAAAAATATTTTAAGTGTTTTGGTAGCCAGGAGATTTCAAGACGCTATAAATGACTTGAAATAACAATCTGCCCTTGCTCTTTGGTGAATTATTTTGTAATTGGGTAATTTTGTTTTTATTATGTACTAAAAACGGGTCACTCATGTGCTATTTCGACGGGATTTCCGACTATAGTTTCGCACTCGTCAGGAGCCCATTTTCAGTGCGAGACGCGCGGCGCAGTTGTTTTTATGATTGTTACTTTTTAAATACACTATTTATTACGCAAATGTCGTATGCAACTGCATAATTCATATAGGTTGCCCGACAAAACGGGTATATCAAAACAAAATACGTATTAAATTTCATAAGAATTAAAACCTATGTTATATCTATATTAAGATTTATAAGGCAAATGTTGTATACAAATAATATAAAGGTTATGTGCCCGAGAAAAACGGGGATATCAAAACAAAAATATGTTATACAGGGTAAGTGGTATCTAACGCATTACCTCCTAAAGGTGACTAAGGTACATCAAGATTAACTACGTTTGTTCTATGACTTTGTGTAATTCGATGTTTGCTTTTTTCATAAAAAAATGCAATTTTGCAATTCTACTCGTCTTAACTCTATGGTAATCAACGCTACGATGTGATAATAGTAGGTACCTACGCTTACGTGGCACGCGTGGCAGCTACAGTAGAATTAAACATAGACTTAAAAATTTTATAGAAATCCACATAAAAGCTAATGTATGTAAAATCTTACTGTGTATTGCGTTTAGGTAAAAGACATAGAATACACGTTGTTACTCATGATGTACCTAAGTCATCCTAAGCAGGTTTTGCGTTAGTTAACTATAACCTTGTATATTAAATATCATAAAAATTTAAGCCTATGTTGTACTCAAAAAGAGCCTAAAACCTTGATTACTGGAGTAAATTCATTATATACCCTAAAAAGATGAGAACGTATCAACACCTTACTAGCCCCGTGAAAACGGGCACACTGAACGGCGACCCAGTACATTAAAACAATCTAAGAAGAAAAACATGGCTTTTACCGCGTGACTTTGCGTTAAAGTCCTCTTACACAGTCAACTAAATTGGCAATGTAAAGTTATCAATTCTGATTTATAATTGGGGAAAAACTTCTATTACCGTCTTGTAATATACAAAGAATAAAGCTGAACGCTTGCTAAACACATTTCGTGACCATTTTAAGTTGACTCCTGCCTCTGTAATGTTATCAAGGCATAAGAGTCACTACTATTTGGTCAGTTAATGACTTTAGAAAGCGTTTTGCTTTTGTCATCGATTTTTAGCAAAAGTATTTAATGACAATACTAAAATTAGTTAATTCATTGTTTCTCAACCTCGAAGACAATTCAGAGGTATTATTTTTGTAAAAATCCTCTTCTAATAATAATTAATAGCAGCTCGCCTCGGCTTCGCACGGGTATATATAGGTATTTTATTCTATAGCGGTTATAGTATAGTCTGTGTTCATCAGGGATAATGTAGGATACTAATGGTGAAAGATTTTTCAAATCGGTTCAGTAGTTTCGGATCCTGTTCAATGCAAACACACAGGCAATGAAATCTTTCCTCTTCATAATATTAGTGTAGAAGTGTGGATATTCTATATCATAAAATTTTCGCCTCCATTTTTATATAGTGACTATATAGTGCCTGCGAGTAGCGAACTTCGGGTTTAAAAAACAACGGGTTGCACTCCGGGAACGCCAGCAGAAGTGAAAACTCCGCGCGGTAGAAAGAGAGGGGGATATAAATTCCTCTCCTACGCCACGTCGGCGGTCTCAGATCACGTGTCCGCCTTAAGAATTTTCGATCAGGTCACGTGTCTTGACGCGAGTTCAAATTTTTTTATCAATCCCTAAAAGTACACAACGCCGCTAAATAAGTTTTCACTTCAAAAAGTATATTATATTCAGAACTCGACACGACAAAGAATTGATCGCGTTTTACGATATACGAGGAGATAGCTTACTGAATTATTCTTACATATTAGGATAATACATAAAAATAATTCAGTTCATAAAAAAAATGTTGCGAAACAATGGACATATGTTGAGAAAAAATGGACATATGTTGAGAAACACTGTACATATGTTGAGAAACAATGGAGAAACATATATCAATTCACCTTAAATCACATTAAAATAATGCGAATATACTTTTCATTTAGCTTGTGATTGGTAAACTTTACATTGCCAATTCACTATTATTTAAACAACTAAAATAAATTAAAATAGAGAAACACACTCCTGCAAAGTCAGGCGTTATACAAATGGCGTATCGTGACAAAATTACAAAATATTTAAAAATATAAATGGTAAGTAATATTCTTTAAATATTACGCGAACTACTTCAAAAATCACATTCACTGCTACGCGCTTTAGCATCACAGGACTCAAGCCATATATTTGGAATATAATTCAACGGGCCATATCATGTGGTCCCAACGCCTAATGCGTACGATTTTAGTCAGGCTCATCACATAGATGGCGCCACAGGTTTATTCACAACTATGTATCCACCGTATTATGAGAAAATAAAATCGGTATTCACGAGAACTATCTTATTTCAGATGAAAAATATATATTTGGCTTATATTAAAACAGTATTTTTCAGTTTTACTTGGTTTTACCTATTTTAAGCTAACGCCATCTAGTGACGGGTGGAAAAGTCTGTAACTATTGCACAGCAGCGCTCTCTCCGCCGCCCATAGTGGCAGTTAGTGGAACTAACTACCACAGCCTGCCGGCAACCGGCCTGCTGCTTTTAACAGGCCTTAAGTTGGGCCAATATTTTTGTATGAGGATGGTAGTCTATATGTTAATTTTGACGTCACGTTAGTCTTGGATATTTTGTTGTATAAGGCCAAAGACAATATTATATTACGTGACGTCAAAATGTAGAACAAAAACTCATTCGCGGCCCCATAGTCTCAGTAAAACAAAGGTCTGTTCCATTCGAAAATTTTGAATTCCTTCTAGTGTTCTGTACCCAAAGAACCTGCTATACTGTTTCCTCTGTCTGTCTGTCACCAAGCTATTTCTCATGAACAGTGACAGCTAGACAGTTGCAATTTTCACAGATGACGTATTTCTGTTGCCGCTATAACAAATACCGAAAACAGAATAAAATTTAAGTAGGCCCATACAATAAACGTGATTTTTTTTACTTTATGAAATCTTTTTTATTTTATTTGGTTTTTTTTTTATTACTTTATGAAATCTGCGCTTACCATGCCTCTGTTTACAGTATCTTCTACCCAAAGGTTGGCTGGAAGAGATTGCGTTATACGATAAGCCCGCCTTTGTACCTTCCATATACAGATATTTTCCTCATTCATTCATTATTTACAGTGAACGTGATTTTTATACTTGTATAATCAACCCTTCATGGGCGAGTGCGACTCGCACTTAGCCGATTTTTATTTTCATTAATTTTGTCATGATACGCATAAACATCAAACAAAATATAGTCAATGCAGGTAAGTGGCCACAGAGGTAAATAGTACCCTTGTTATTTAAGTTTTCAGAGGACAACTGAACGAAAAAGTTAAATTTAAACAATATTATATAATTAGAAAAATTTAATGGAAAATTTACCGGTGTTTTTATTTACCCACTTTGACTTCAATTATGGCACAAAAAAGGGAGAACTAGAAAGCAAAACATTCATTTAAATAAATCATTATCAGGTCTTTTTAGTCTCCACTGCAGGAGCATGACCCTCTCTGTACTACCAGAGCCATACTTGGCCAGAGCAGACAGAGGATGCGGCCTAAACTCTCCTCGCTGGCCAGACGGGCTGGAGAGGTCTCATTGATGTTTATGAGATTTGTTTAGCTTGTATTTCCTAAGTCGCCTCTTACGACCTCCATGGGAAGACTAGGTGTGGGGGGGAGACTGCCCGCGCCTACAGCGCCTGCTTGCGAGCGGCAGGGGAGCGAGCGGTGCGGTGTGACATTAAACGATTAGGTATTATTACAATTTTGGGTTAATCAATATAGAAATTTAATTTAACTACAGCACATTATTTCTAGAACTTTACGAAAAATTGCTTCATATAAAAATATGTGCAAAATCAAAATTTTACTGTTAATTAAAATCTTTCGTCGTAAAAATCTTGTCTTAGCATAACCGCTCATCAGGCGGTGACTTTTGTTGAATGTTTCACTTCTCTATTCTCCCTATTTTGCGCTCACGCTTAGTTTACACGAATGGTTTATCGTTCAGTAGTAACACTGGTCGAAACACAGAAATATATCAAGATAGAACGCCCAAGTAGGCAGCACACGCGTGTCTCTATCTTGCACGATCGTGCAAGATTCGTTAAACGTTCATCAGTCAGCGCGCACGTTCCGACATGAACACATGCTTTATTCTGCGGGTTTTAACTGTAAAAACTGTTCATCGATATGACTCGATTTATTTCTGTGCATGTCACATTACTATTTCGCTAGTAATGACATCAAATTGGGGGCGCGGCTTATGCAAAAACTGACACGCGTGTTTCCTCGGCATGCCCGTTCTATCTTGATATATTTCTGTGGGTCGAAACATATTTAATGTGAAGGCAAAGCCATTTTTTACTCGATAAGTAACACTACCAATCAAGTAACCACACCGTACCAAAAACTGATATAATAAACACCTGCACCCGTAGTATCGCGCGCGATGCCGTTTATATCGCGCGATAAGTTATCGACATCATGCTCTTTGATATTACGGACAAAATGGCGATAGTCGATAAACGTCGCACGTGCATACTACGGGGGCAGGACCATCTGCAATCAACTGCATCGTGTAAACTAAGCATTACAAGTAATAGGAGATCAGAATCAAAAGTTCACAAAGCCATATACTTTTATATTAAATGATACATATACAATTTGGTTAAGTATTCGTAATGAAGCATTGCAGATTGGAGTTGAAAAGGTTAGATAATTAACCCATAATATATGGACATGTCAATATTTAATTCTGATCTCCGAATAATATCTTTATTTGCTAGAAGTAGAGGAAGACTTTCCTTGAAGCTGAGTAGGCCTGGCAATCTAATATGGAATGTTGTAAATAACCCGATGTTTCATACTAATACTAATCTAACGTTGTTGAATTTCACCTGTATCAACTAATATGGATTTATTATAAACTAGCTTTCGCCCGCAGCTTCGCTCGCGTCAACGTCGTTCCCTTGGGAACAGTACTTTTTCCGGAATGAAACGTAGCCTATGGCCTTCTCCGTACTTCAGAGAACTTGTTTACAAAATTTCATGATGATCGGTTCAGTAATTACAGCATAAAAGCATAACATACAAAAAAACACACATCTATATTATACATATAGTATGAAAGTATGGGTAACCCGATGTTTCATACAAACACTCTCAAACTATCTGAAGTTTATATGTTTGATCAGTATATTAACTTTTATTTCGGTGTTATTAATTTCAATAATATGACATTATTTTTTAAATTCAATTCGAACATGACATTTAAATAAACCAATGTATACTCAGTCCACATACCTATATTCTAAAGTTTTCAAAAATTGTGAGTTGTCGTCCTTGGAGAAAATGCGCTGTGCAGTTTGTTGCCGCTTCTTCTGCACTCCGCTTTGGAAGCGGCATTAAACTTAGCCATAAATAAATTTTTGACGTCAACAATTGTTGAGAAGTGAAATATGACAATTAATAAGTGTTCAAAGAAACCTATATTGAATAAACGTTTTGAATGTGAATTTGAAATAAAAAAAATATGGGAAACTCTATAGACCTTTTCGGCTGTGTACGTCATTTTTTTTTAGCCTTGTAAAGTGTCCACTTTCATTACTCAAATTACTTTGCGACAGTGATATTACACCATATAAAATATTTTATTGGATATTACTGTCAAGTTTTGAGAACAACACTACAATGTCGTCAATATGTTTGCCTTGCCAACCCGCCTGCCAAGCGTAGTTAGTAGAGCAATATCCTCTCATGGACTTATTGGGATTGGCCTTTGTCCATCAGTGAAGTTTTAATGATTGAAATAATGATGACATAACTGACAAAAAAGGAGTGTATTGTTTTTTAGAGTTCATTTATTGTTTTTTTAGTTAGAATACTAAGACCCTCCCGAATAACATTGGCATTGCAGTCACGTTTATTTTAATTTTATTTAAAATAAATAATTTGCACCTTTAACCAAAAGTGCACATATCAGCCTTGCACAAAGGTATAGGAATTTCCCCAGGTTGTGTTGTCACAAATGGATAAAGAAGCCAATTTTCACGCTTCTCTCCCTATGTATGCTTAGATCTTTAAAGCTACTCAATGGATTCTATTTTTTTTTAATAGAGTGATTCAAGAAACGTTTATATTGCAATGGATTGCATTGGTCCGGGTCACTAGTTTATTATATAGGATGGAAAACAATCAAACTGGTCACCTGGCAGTAAGTCTGTAGTCAGAAACACTAACATATCTTTGCCCATGCCAGACCAACCAGCCTAAACAAAGTCTACCTCCTTTCTAGCCTCTACAAAACTATGACTTACGTTTCTGCTGGCGGCCGGCTTTCTTCAACGGCTTCTTCTCGCCGGGGGGCTTCTTCGGAGGCTTCCATTCGCCATCCTCGTGCTTCCGCTTCAATCCTTTCACTTTGGTTAAAGGACGTTCGTCTTCAGAGTCCGCGTCGTGGTAGTCATCTCCGTCTGAAACTGAAATATTACGATATATATGGAAACTCTTTAAGTAACAATACTAAGCATGGGCATGAGATTTATAGCGCTTATGCATGTTAAGCTACCCTGGGCGCAGTACCCACTGAGATGGGTGACCGCAAGTGGCATAAAAATACCTCGAGCTTCTCCATGCTTCGGAAGGCACGTTAAGCCGTTGGTCAAGCTATGTAAGATGCCTTCACCTGGTTCTGTGGGCAATTTTCCACACCTAGACCTCTTGTTCCTGTCTTCTGCTTTGGAGAGACTGCGCTCTCCCTCATTTCTGTTTTCTTGTTGTTTTGCTCGAGCCATCCCAGCTCGTCGAGGAAACATAGAACTGCAGAGGGTGTGCTACAGGCCTCGCTCATGGTCCCCGGATGTCCCATGAACTGCTCTCTAGTAGATGCTATGGGCACTCCAATAGGAGACGTCAGATGCCTTTGGGCAGCTTGAAAAATCTGACCAGTGCTGGTCACTTACACACACGAAAAACAAAAAGAGAGCTCGTCATACCCACTTGGACTCATACCTGGCGGTTCCTTCTCCTCCTTCAAGTATTCTATCTGTAGATACTCGGCTTCCGGTTGTACTATGACCGTCTTCTCATCAACCTGCACCACCGGCTCATGGAGAGGAAGAAAATCTGTAACAAAACAAATATTTTTAATTTCTATCCACCGCTGGAGTAGGAGTATGAATTTTCGTAGGCGGCAGAGCCACGCTACAAGCAAAATTCAGTTTTGCTAGTAGCATGGATGGGCTGGCTAGGTACAATGGCTGAAGTACAGTGGCTACGACAGTTGAGGTTTTATACAAAATGCGCAACACTTGTCGCTGTCAACGAACTTAAGCGGGTATTATACCATCCTGAATCGCATCCGATGAGAGGGACGCCGCTTTACGTGCGATACGATTGGAGATATCTCGTATCGATTCTAACGTATAGCCGCGTCCCTCCCATCGGACCTAATTCTACTTCAGGATAGTTTACTAGGCGCTCAAGGCTTCAATTTAATTCAATGTATTTATTGCATTTCATAATGTACATCAGTTCTAAAGCGCCTATTATACCATCCTGAATTTAGGATCCGGAATTCAGTCAACGGACAGTTTAATCGCATTCAGGACGGTCGAATCTGCGTCTAATTGGCGCATAACTACTAAAAGTCACTGTCTTACATATAAATAGGTACACTATGAACCCTGTCGGTATCGCAAAACAAAAGAAATGGAACGGCAAGCGAGTTTTATGACATGCAACTAGTTAATTAATAGATAGATAGGCTTAACTTACCGGAATTAGGTTTTTTTATGATATAGGACGGCAAACAAGCAAAGCTAGTCACCTGATGGTAAGTAATACCTGCTGCCCATGGACAACTGCAACACCGGGGTGTGACAGGAGCGTTGTGGGTTGCCGGCCTTTCAAGGAGTTGGGGGAGAAAATGGGAATGGGGGAAGGATGGGCCTTCTGCTCTCACACTTTACCTGCTGCCTATGGACAACTGCAACACCGGGGTGTGACAGGAGCGTTGTGGGTTGCCGGCCTTTCACGGAGTTGGGGGAGAAAATGGGAATGGGGGAAGGATGGGCCTTCTGCTCTCACACTTTACCTACTGCCCATGGACAACTGCAACACCGGGGTGTGACAGGAGCGTTGTGGGTTGCCAGCCTTTCAAGGAATTGGGGGAGAAAATGGGAATGGGGGAAGGATGGGCCTTCTGCTCTCACACTTTACCTGCTGCCTATGGACAACTGCAACACCGGGGTGTGACAGGAGCGTTGTGGGTTGCCGGCCTTTCAAGGAGTTGGGGGAGAAAATGGGAATGGGGGAAGGATGGGCCTTCTGCTCTCACACTTTACCTACTGCCCATGGACAACTGCAACACCGGGGTGTGACAGGAGCGTTGTGGGTTGCCAGCCTTTCAAGGAATTGGGGGAGAAAATGGGAATGGGGGAAGGATGGGCCTTCTGCGCTCGCACTCACCGAACGAAGCAGTTAAGCTTTTACCCAAGATGGTACTCCCCCAGACGACCCAGCCCATTCATGGTACTAGCAATAAATTTTCGCCAGTACCGTGCCTCTACCCTACCACGACTATATATTATACCATCCTGAATCAGATCCGATGAGAGGGACGCTGCAATACGTATAATACGTTTGGAGATATCTCGTATCGTGTCTAACGTAGCAGCATCCCTCCCATCAGATCCGATATTCAGGATGGTTTAATAGGACCTTAAGGTTCCCCTCATCATCATTTCGTGTAGGTGACACGGTCAATCAACCATGCACACCCTGGTGTCAGAGTTCTTCGGAACCGCCTCTCGGCCTCTGACGTGGTTCCTTTAACGACTACCAGATGGCAGGCAGGACAAACGGCTTAAAATGCCTTCCGAAGTACGGAATCATCTTTATTATCAGACAATCAGGTGATTCAAGCCTGCAATGTCCTAACCAAACTGGAAACAACTAAACAAAGTATGCTTCCGGTGGGAATCGAACCCACGACCCCCGGGTCAACAGGCAAACGCCTTAACCACTGGACCACGGAGGCTGTTATTATGTGTTATTATGCGAGTATGATTCCAGGTTCCCCTGGAATCATACTCAAAACTAAAAGTACTAATACATACCGCTATGGTCTTCAAAGTCCATATGGTGATCATCGGCGACAAACTCGAAGGCAGCCTCCTTCTTCACCTTAGGTTCATCATCAGCCTCCGTCATAGTGTTATCGTGGATCTCCACTTTGGTGGTGAAGGAATGGTGAAGTTTATACAGCGAGCGGTCGATGCGGCCTACTGACTTTACAGTTAGCTGAAAAATTTAAGAGTTAATACACTTTCTAGAATTAATAGACTTCCTAGAGTTAGTACACATTCTAGAGTAAATACACGTCCTAGTCTTTAATTTTAGTAGTAGTCTTTAGTTTAGATATATTTCTGTTGCCGCTATAACAACAGATACTAAAAACAATAAAATAAATTAAGGAATGCAGCAAATGTAAACTAAAAAAAGGTAACTAATATGGTGTCTAATGTTGTATAGATAATGGAACTGAACCTTTATTGCGATGTTTCTGTTATATATTTGCACACCTAGTTATTCACCTATGTTAAAAGAGAAATCACCGGCGGCCAAGACTGGACTGAAGCGCCAATTAGACCATTCAGAATTTAGGATCCGGAATTCAGTCAACGGACAGTTTAATCGCATTCAGGACGGTTGCATCCGATAGGATCCGTTTTCAGGACAGAATGGCTTCCGACGTCCTTATCGGAAGCATAGGTGAAACCATCCGGAATTTAGGATCGCCGCATGAGAGGGACGCCGCTATACGTTAGAAACGATACGAGAATGTCTCCAATCGCATCGCACGTATAGCGGCGTCCCTCTCACGCATTCAGGATGGCCAACGGATGGCTCTCTCAGGACGCGCAGTCTCCGTTCAGGACGCGTTCCGGACGGTGTAATCAGGAGCTCCGACGACTTAATTTCTTGTCCTTATCGGATGTTGAATTCCGGATCCTAAATTCAGGATGGTATAATAGGCGCTTGAGTTTCTTTCGGCGTATTCTCCTCTCAGCAGTGGTCATTCCGAAACACTAGTAGTTTTTCGATTTTACAAACATAAAAGAACGAAAAATAAACAACAGAAACATATGACTTCAAAAAGCGATACATGTATCCTATTTTGAATAAAAATTATTCATTTTCATTTTTATCACCTTGTTGTTCATCAAGAAGTCAGTGAGAGCTTCATCTGCCTTCACTGCTCTCAGCATGAAGTCGAGACTCCTCCGCAGCTGCGCATGGCAGATGTAGCACGCTGCTACTGGCTTCATGTTCTCCAGTAACTGAAATTGGTAAAAAAGAGAATGTATATGGGGAAATGGTTATGATGGAGATTTAGACGCCGAGGTTTGAAGTGAAGCTCAAATGGCAGTAGGTTGTACAGAGACCTAAAGTCGGTAGTTGAAACCCCGCCCATGTAGAATTTTTTCACCATATTTAATTTCTTAATCCTTACTAATATTATACAGCCTCCGTGGTCCAGTGGTTAAGGCATTTGCCTGTTGACCCGGGGGTCGTGGGTTCGATTCCCAGCAGAAGCATACTTTGTTTAAGTTTATGTTAGGACATTGCAGGCTTGAATCACCTGATTGTCTGATAATAAAGATGATTCCGTGCTCCGGACGAAAGGCACGTTAAGCCGATGGTCCCGGCTGCCATCTGGTAGTCGTTAAAGGAACCACGTCAGAGGCCGAGAGGTCTCTGATGTGGTTCAAAAACTGTTGTTAAAAAAAAACTGTTAGGCACATATTATAAATCCTGAATTTGGTCACTGAAAAGAGGGGGCGCTATATGTTAGACACAATATGAGATATCTCCAATTGTATCTATACTATTATATAATTTTGACATTCAGTGACTGTTAAAACTGTTATATATTGCAATAAAACTGCAAATAACTTGATAAAAGTGAAATCAAACTCAGATAAAAAGTAAACAGAACTCAAATATTATAAGTGGAACCCTTGTTAAGTGAAATTTCGCATAAAATATTTTTGCGATAAAATTTTCAAATAAATTCAATTAACAGCCGTTTTCGTATTTAATGGACACCTAGCGCCATCTAGTGAATCTTTTGGGAATAAAAAATATTAAACAAAACGCCATCTACACTTCTAATTGAACACCTCAAAGTAAATAGAAACCGCTACCCAACTACTAGATGGCGCCACCAGCCTCAAAAATATTGTGTGAAAAGTGCAAAATAATTATTTCAAGATCTGACTTTTTAGTATGTAAAAGTTGCAAAAAGAATTTTCATTTGAACTGCACAAGCATATCAGAAAAGCTTTTCTATCTTATGACACCTTTAAATAGAAAAAAATGTCAATGTGATACTTGCAAGTATCGAAGAAAGCCTAACTCACATTTTCAACAATCCGAAGATATCAAAATGATAACAGAGAATTCTTTTGACAGCCTGCCTGATGAATGCTGCATTGAAAATGATAACGAAGTTAATGAGCATACTACAATTAGGGATCTTGCTAAAACACCACCAAAAACTAACTCTCCGGCAGATGTCACTACTGGTAAACATTTTGAGATTCGAGAGTTAAAGGAAAAAAATAAAAAATAACAAGAGGAATTAAAACGAGCAAATGAAACAATAAAAACATTAAATTTAGCAAATACACATTTACTGGAAAAAACAATAGAGCAAGAAAATATAATAAATATTTACAAAACAGTTACTATTAGCATTGATGACTTCGGCACTGACGAAACAAATAACGTATCGGCTAGTTCATCAGAAAATTTGCAGATTGAGCCGTCAAGAAATTTGCTTAGTTACCAACTTACCACAAAATCACCTGCCAGAGACACAAGCACTTCTGATGACATGTCTTTTGGAAAAGGTCAGGAGAACCGGAGAACTGACAGTATAAATGGCAATGGACCTACTCCGATGAAACTAAGCACAACTTTGAAGAAACCTACTAAATTGTGTTTGATTAGTAACATCCAGGACTCGAAACAGGCAACTACTCTTAGAAGCATTCTTGGGGAATGTAATATCTGTCACTACCGTGTGCCCGGTGGCGGTATAGACCAATTGTTATGCGGGCTAAATGATAAACTTAGAAATTACACTTTAAATGACTATTGTATTATCATAATAGGAGAATCTGATTTTAGTATGTCTAAAAATTACTTCAATATGGTAAAAATAATTAGAGAAAAGCTAATGTTAGTACAATATACTAATATTATATTATGTCTACCAACATATAAGTACAGCTATGAAGCTACTATTTTTAATACTAAGATTGACACTTTTAATGGCTTACTTTACAAAGACAACTATTACCATCAATATTGTTATTTACTAGATTCCAACAAAAATTTACTATGTTCATACAAGATGTTTTCAAGTTACTCAGGCAAACTGAATAAACAAGGTTTTAAGATTATTGTTTACGATATTATGGATTTAATGATTAATATTGCTAATGACCTCAGTATCAATATGATAATACAGGGTCCTGAAAATGTGAATCAAACAAGTCTTTCTTCCTCTACGAGGAAAAAGCATTCCTTTCGTTCCTAAACAATGTACTATCATGTGCCAAAATATGCAGTCTCTCACAAACAAAGTGGATGACTTAAATATTTTTCTAGTAGACTCAGAGATAGATGTTATAGTAATGTCAGAACATTGGTTGAACCCAAATAATTTTCATCTTTACTCATTAGAGGGCTATGAGCTTCGTGCCAAATATATACGGAAAAATCATATTCACGGTGGGGTTGCCATTTTCACGCGTGACAATATAAAAACCCAGGAGAGACTAGATATTCAATTATATACGGTAGAGTTCATATTAGAATTCTGTGCCATTGAAATCATTGAACACAACTTATTGATAATCGCGATTTACAGGCTAGAAAGAAATGTAGAGACTTTCTTTGCACAACTGCAGACCTTGTTAGAGTATATATCCAAACATTCTACAAATAAAAAAATCGTCATTGCAGGAGACATAAATATTGATGTCACGAAAATATCCAATTATTCACAACGATTTCTAAATTTACTTAAGAGCTTTGGATTACGATGTTTAATAAAAACTCCAACGCGCATTACTAAAAATAGCTCTAGCTGTCTAGACCAGTTCATCGTCAGCAAAAACGTAGAAATGAAAACTGGAGTTCAACACGGGAATTTTGGCGACCACAGTGCCATTATTGGTCAAATTCCACTCCAGGCAAATTTAGAAGAAACTCCAGTTACATACAAAATAAATAAACGAATATTTAATTTTAAAAACATGGAGAGATTTAGAACGGCACTACAGTTAATAGACTGGACCAATATTTTTTCTTTAAACAAAAATATTAATCAAAATTACAACAACTTTCAAAACAAAGTCTTTTCCCTATTAGATACTTATATACCAAGACAAAATATAAGAATCAACAATAAAAATACATGTAAATCAAGATGGATTACAAAAGGTATAAAACAATGTTGCTATCATAAACGAATACTCAGATATCTCACAACTAAATTTGAAAATGAAACACTTAAAAAATATGCTAAATCCTATACTCAAATATTAAAGAAAATTATTGTAACAGCAAAAAGAAAATCTTATATACAGAGAATACATACATCACAGAATAAATATAAAGAAATGTGGCATATTATCAAAGAAAAAACAAAATAACAACTAAATTAAAACATAATAACATAACTTTGACAGATAACAATCGTGATGTAACCTGCCCAGCAAAAATATCTGATATATTCAATAAATATTTTCAAAGCATCGGGATAAATAAACAAACAATAAATCCAAATAAACTAATCAATAAAACATTGACAAATACATTCTACTTAGATATCGTAACTGAAAAGGAAGTAAAAAAAGCTATTCTAGATTTAAAAAGAAATAAAACTTGTGGACATGACGAGATTCCAGGTACGTTGTTAGTACACTGTGTTGAAGAATTTGTGTCACCATTGACCTATTTAATTAACCAATCCTATGCACAAGGTGTTTTCCCTGAAAGTCTAAAAATAGCCAAAATTATACCGATATACAAAAAAGGAAATAAAAAAAGTACTCATAATTATCGTCCGATTGCTATCCTTCCAGTAATTTCTAAAGTATTTGAAAAAATCATATGCCGCCGTATATACTGCTTCCTAGAAAAATTCAAGGTCTTCAGCGCCAAACAACATGGCTTTCGGAAAAACCACAGTACTGCTACTGCTGTCTATAATTGCAATACTATAATACTGAACCCGCTGAACAATAAAAAGTGTGTCGTCACTGTTTTTATGGATATGTCTAAAGCATATGAACATGTCTCACATTCAATACTATTAAAAAAACTCGAATCGCAGGGCATACGCGGACATGTAAATAGGTGGCTCACTTCATACTTACATGACAGGAAACAATTTGTCCAAATTACTCATCTTGACGAAACAAGCAGAGAGTTCAGACATTTTAACTCCTCCCGTGAAGTCATGACTTGTTCGATACCACAAGGTAGCGTACTAGGCTGCTTAATGTTCTTATCATACATAAATGATCTACCCTCCGTTGTATCCCAAGATGTAGTACTGTTTGCAGATGACGCAACTCTTATTGTCACTTGTGACCAAGACAAACTTCACAACTTACATATAAACATAGCCTCATCCTTAACAAATATCGCAAACCATTTAGAATCAATAGGCCTAGTTTTAAACTTAGAAAAAACAAAAATCATGCAATTTAGACCCTTCCAAAGATCAGAACTTTTACTAAACGTAGCTTACGATGGACAAAAGATAGAAGAAGTGAATAGCTTTAATTTATTAGGCATCACTTTAGACTCTACAATGTCCTGGAAACCACATGTAGACGTGGTAGTGAGTAGACTTAGCAGCTTTACGTACGCTTTACGTGAGCTGCGGAAAATCACGAGTGAAGAGTGCGCACTCACGGCCTACCACAGTCATGCAGCGGCTTGGATCCGCTATGGAGTTATTTTTTGGGGCAACTCAACCGACGTTCAAGCGGCGTTTGTGTTACAAAAAAGATGTCTTAGGATTATCACACTTTCTGGACCTCGAGACACATGTAGAACCCTATTTATGAATTTAAAAATTTTAACCCTTACGTCCGTTTATATATTAGAATTGTGCCGTCTTGTAACAAAATGTAGCCATTATTTCCAGCGCATGAGCGAAATGCCCACACGCCATAGCTCTCGCCGACAAAACGATTTTTTCTTACCAGCTCCACATCTTCAACTATATAGCAATGGGCCTGAATACATGGCAGTTAAAGTATATAATCATCTACCGAGTTCATTAAAAGCCCTCCAAGGCAATAAATTCAATTTATAAAATATATAAAATCATTTTATGTGAATAAAAATATGAGTATGAGTATGAGTATCTCACGTATTGCAGCGTCCCTCTCATCAGAGACTGAATTCAGGATTTTTAATAAGTGCCTAACCATTTTTTTTTAAATGTGATCATGTATGAGGATTTTTTAAATATCATGTTTATGGGAATTTTTATGTTTTTTTCTGAAGGTCCCAACATGAAGTTCCACACAAGCACACAGAGAATATTCCATAACATCCTGAATCGCAACCTGAATCGGATCCAATGAGAGGGACTTTGCTATATGTGCAATACAATTGGAGAACCCTAGAGCTTGGAATCTTATATAGATCTCAAGATGTACCTGAAGATGTCTAATATATTAAAATTCTAATGTCTGTCATCCTCATCATCATCATCGGGTCTTATTAGTCTCCACTGCAGGAGCATGACCCTCTCTGTACTACCAGAGCCATAACTGGCCAGAGCAGACAGAGGAATTGGCCTACACTCTCCTCGCTGGCCAGACGGGTTGGAATGTTTGTAACAAACAAAAACGACTTTCTTATTAAATTTTGTGTGTATATTCAGTTGGTCTGAACATAGGTCGTAAACTATTTTTTAAACACCTCAGTGCTAAGGCCATCCCATTTTTTTTAAATTTTATATGGCAAAATAACACTTGCCGGGTTTGCTAATGTGTACTATTATACCCTTGCTAGCAAAATTTTGTCTGAAAATTCTAGTAACAGAAATGCTAAGCTGCATAATTTTGATCACTAGCTTTCAAAGGGTGATATCGACGGTGTACTGCGTATCAGAAATGCGATGTAATTTAAAAAAAATTTAAAAAAAAGTAATCACGTAAATACTTACCTCAGCTTCGGTAATCTTTTCGTACATCGCCTGCAAAGGCGTGCCGGCTATGGTGAACATGCGAACGTCTGTGACCAGGCACATCCTACAGATAGATGTTTGAGGCATTTTGGAAGTCACTTAAACTAATAACAAAGAACTTTCACAATCACTGTTGTAAATCCTTACGACTACTAACGAAAACTTAAAATTATGACTTCCTACTCTCGAGTAGGGCATCGCATCACAACAACTAAACAGGTCCACTAAATTTACACTTAGGATTAATAATTGATTGTCTTACATTCGAATTGAATTGAAATCACACTGTACTATATCTATAATAAAAATATAGAATAAATTCTTCAATTTCAATCTCACAAAAAAGAATGCGGCCATCTTTATTTTTCGGAGGAGCGGAGCGGCACAATCAACCAACCATAGACCATGGAGAAAGCATTGTGTGGCCAACTGGCCAAGGCCAGGCCGATATTTCATTGACCGGAAACTTGTGCCTATTTTTCAACTAGCAGTACGTTAGTACTTATATTAATTCTGTGCTAGCAGTACAACGGCAACACTCAACACTGTTGTATCTGTCATTTGGTCGCTTATATCGAAATAGGCATGGGTCACAAATAAAACGATTTTCGATATTTTACCTAAACCCAGAAAGCCATTAAAAATAAAGTACAGAAAGGTAGTTGTAGTTTATAACGGTATAGATATAAGATGGAAAATATCTGTGTACACTGTATTGTATTTGTACAGAAATAGTAGTTTTTTTTTATTAAACGCAGCTAAAATTATCATTTCTGACTTTACCAGTCACTGGTAAGGTAAAATCTTTCAATATTAACAATATTCATTTAAAGAAAGACTCGCTATTTACCCACCACTTCGTCCGAGTAAAATAAAGCCTAGTTTGCCCAGTGAGAATATACCACTGAGAATATTTAACGGTAAAGGAGGACTATAATTTTTCCGATGCTGATATTTTTTACTTTAATTCATATGGATCTCATCTACCATATTGTTGCAAAAAGTGTGGGACCAAGGTTATATTATCTTCAAAATCAAAATCCAAGGTGAATGCGAAAAGACGTAAGCAATCCAATCATAATTTTTAATTTTGTAGTTATTATACCGATTTCTGGTACAAAGTACCGAATTTTATTGTACCAGTACAACTCTAATTTTCAGGTATTGACTTTTATGACGCGCGTTGCGGCGTTCCAATATGGCGACCGCGTTAGCGATGGCGTAGCCGACGCCGACATTGGCGTTTTCGTGTAAATATTTTACATACAATTGTAAAATTTATGCGGCATTCTTTATTTTACAGTTCGTAAGCTTGTAAGGCTTTTTATAATTTGTGTTATGGTGATACGCGTGCTTAAAGTTTGACTGAACATTGCCGATACTGATCGGATTTTCATTGTTGTTACATTATCTTTATAAAAAAGAATAGTGTCTTACATAATGCGGACTTTTAGGGTACAAACGTTTGTTCTATCGTGATTTTAAATATGTAGGTCTGCTGTGCTGGCCTATTATTAATAATTATTGTGTAGTGCAAGTTGTGTTCCGACTTCCAAGATGGAGTATCGAACAGGTATATGCAGGCTCTGTCTGGTTACGGAGGATCGCATGTACGCTGTAGGTGGCACTCCATTGCAGATCGTGTATGAAAAACTAACTAATATCCAGGTGATTATATTTTTTATTTTCCTTACGCCTAACCAGTCTGCTTGCTCCAAAGGCGGTGTTGTAGTATGGGTATCTGAGGGTTGTTGGTGACGCTGCCACATCGCAGATTATATCTGAGCTGAGAGGTACCACTAAAAGACTTGATATTATTTAAAATCAGCTATTTCGTGCATTGTTGTCATACTATTCTTATACCATGTTGTGTAAAGATTTAGTAAGATGGGCATATGACATAGATTAATGTGGTCTGATAAATAAATATAGGTATAGGTAGGGACATATCCCATTCCTAGTCTTCCCATGGAGGTCGTAAGAGGCGACTTAGGAAATACTACCTAAACAAAGTCTATAAACATCAATGAGACCTCCAACCCGTCTGGTCAGTGAGAAGAGTGCCAAATCCTCTGTCTGCTCTGGCCAAGTATGGCTCTGGTAGTACAGAGAGGGTCATGCTCCTGCAGTGGAGACTAAAAAGACCTGATGATAATAGGTAGGGACATATCACACACAAATTGAGCTAGCCCTACAGTAAGTTGTGAACTTGTTTTATAGGATTCTAACCTTGGACGAATAAATTCTAACTCAACAATACAATATTTTATAATAACATCCAAGATCCAGGTCAAACTGAAATAGATTGTTTTCCATCATGACCTGACCAGGGATTGAACCCGGGAACCATTGTGTTGCAGGATAGCATGTTGACCACTGTCCCACAGAGCTCACCAAATAACAATAAGCTGATAAAGAACACTAATTTGCCAGTTATTGCTTGTGACTCATCATCATCATAGGCCTCCCTTTTTTTTTTACGCCATTCTCTACGGTCCTGTACTAGTCTCATCTGTTTTCCACT
The DNA here is from genome assembly GCA_947532085.1 of Elegia similella. Classification (NCBI taxonomy): domain Eukaryota; kingdom Metazoa; phylum Arthropoda; class Insecta; order Lepidoptera; family Pyralidae; genus Elegia; species Elegia similella. The sequence goes on along the minus strand of OX383950.1, from coordinate 3,145,354 downwards.
CAGCCAAACAAAGTCATCTGACCAGCTGGCTGTTCCACTCAGCCAAACAATGTCATCTGACCACTGTTTTGGTCCAGTGACACATTGGACCCTACACATCAGTGCTGCTGGTGGTAAACTTTTAAGCTGACCCTCATTGAAATTAAGGAACAGCTGTTTTACAATGTTGGTGTTTTGATTGAGTTTATTCACCCCCAGATTATACTAACTGTTTATTTTTTATTATAATTATTGTTTTATGGCTTCAGTACACTTGGTGTGACTATGCCAGCCTCATGGGGGACCTCTACTATATAATTTATCTAAGATTCATAATAAACCTCCATAAGAGGTATACTGATTGTGCTGAATGTGACAATGGACTGCTCAACGCTACGTTCAGCAATCCATTCTCCATAGGTACCCCAGCCAAGAATCGGTTCCGCAGGGCAGTGTACTGAACACATTACAACAGGAGTGTAACAAGTCTTCCCCCTTATGACAAAAACTACATGGGTCTGATTGAGTCACACGCATCAATATCTAGATAGATAGATAAACAATTTATCGTACCTTCAGAAACACACAAACAATAAATAAGCAGACAAAAAGAACTTAAATAAAAAAACAGTATGTGATAGTTCATGTGTGGCAGAGTGGTACAAATAGGCAGTATCTCAGTGGTATATTACTCGAGATATCTAACTAATAATGATGAATAACTTACAATCACTAAGCATTGGAATACAAAGCAACCCTGGATGCGGTCCCTACTGGGATGGGTTACTACAAGTGGCATAAAAGTACCTCTGTACTTTGAAAGGCACATTAAGCCGTTGGTCCTTTCTATTATTATTGTTCGCAGTCATTAAGCTTTCTCAGATGTCTTTAGGTAGAAAAATCAAACACCATGTTGGCCACACACGAAAAAAAATACATAAATACTTGGTTGACCTGTAACATACATACCTAGTATTATGTCTTTTTCCCTTGCGGGGTACACAGAGCCTGGGGTCATTCAGCAATATATCAGCTATTTTTAACCCCCTCCTCCCCCTTGTCAGCAAAAGTAAGAAAAGCTCTTCCCTCCCTCCCCCAAGTTTACGTAAACACTGGCATCATTTTCACAAAATATATTTGTTTATTTTCCTAAATGTTGCTGACGTCATCACTGTGCAAATCACCATGTCAGCGAAAATAAGCCTAGCCTGACCCCAACTCCCCATCCTCCATTTGCTGCTTACCTAATACTTGAATGACCCCTAGGTCTATAAGACCTTAAGGCCACATTTAGCATGTTGGAGGGTGTGTAGATTGCAAACGGAATCAAAATAGTGATGGGTTGCTAACCGCATTGCCTATTGACATGATTACACAGATTTTAACCCAATCCCTCGATTGTCTTTTACAATCTGCACGGGAGGAGAAGCAGTTGGCACATTCTATGTCTTTTTTTTCTCCCACACCAGCTAGAAATAAAATTTAAGTTCTAAATTAAACTAAATTTCTCAATTTCAGTTTCTGGACCCAACAAAGCCAGTGGTAGCATGTCACGTCTGCCTCGCTTATCTGAAGAAGTCATGGAAGCTCATGGTGACATCGCTGAAAGCAGACAATGTCTTCATGGATTTTCTCAAAAGCAACTCCCCGGTAATTATATTGAGTTTTTCTCTGTAATTCATAACAGCATCTGTGGTCCAGTGGATAAGGCGTTTGCCTGTTGACCCGGGAGTCGTGGGTTCGATCCCCACCGGAAGCATACTTTGTTTAGTTGTTTCCAGTATGGCTAGGACATTGCAGGCTTGAATCACCTGATTGTCTGATAATAAAGATGGTTCCGTGCTTCGGAAGGCACGTTAAGCCGGTGGTCCCGGCCGCCATCTGTTAGTCGTTAAAGGAACTACGTCAGAGGCCGAGAGGCGGTTCCGATGAACTCTGACACCAGGGTGTGCATGGTCGATTGATCGTGACACCTACTTGAAATGATGATGATGTGATTCATAAAGGAATTATTTTATCATGTCTTTATCCCTCACGAGGCCAAAGGTCATAAGGCTGGAGTCACGCGTTTGATCAGCGCCGGCCACACGCACGCGCTTGCAATTACACTAGATAGTATTTGCGTTTCATAGTCACGCAGTTCAAACGCGCCGTTCGTGAGACGCGCGCCGACGGCCAATGCTGCCGTACCGTGCGCTCAATACTCGTATCGCTGTTGCGTAGAAAATAACGCTCCGAATCAGGTCTATTAAACTCTTTTCCATAGAAAATAAACAGCCTGTTATTATATGATGAAAGCTGTACATTGTAACAAAATGTGCGATACCAAAACTGGTTTCACAGTCCACGACGTCCGCGGTCAAGTGCGCCTTGTTGAAACGCTCTGGTCAACGGTGCGTCTCTCCGGTGTCAGTCTGAAATCAGCCTAAGAAGTTCATGAGATACAGCCTGGTGACAGACGGACAGCGGAGCGAAATTAATAGGGTCCCGTTTTTACCCTTTGGGTACGGAACCGTAAAAATACATTGAACATCTTTTAACATTAGAGTTTTTGTATTTCAGATCGACTTAAAGTCAATGGGGCTCATAGACCGCCGAGCGTACGGGTTGGGCAATGGGCTGGTGACCACAGTTGTGGAGCTGACCGACCGCCCGCCAGAAGAGGTCAAGGTTGAAGAGGAATTGGAGGTGAAGAAGGAGTCTGAACCATCATGTATGTTATTTTTTAAACTGATTTAAAAAAATGTGTTGTTTTAAATAAAATTAATCTATATATAAAATAAATATATATATCGCCGTGTGGTTTTCGGCGGAGTAGAATAGGACTACTCCAAGTGTTCCCATGGATGTCGTAAGAGGCGACTTAGGAAATATAAGTTAAACAAAGCTCATAAACATCAATGAGTCCTCTCTAACCCATCTGGCCAGCGAGGAGAGTGTAGGCCAAATCCTCTGTCTGCTCTGGCCAAGTATGGCTCCGGTAGAACAGAGAGAGTTATGCTCCTGCAGTGGAGACTGAAAAGACCTGATGATGATATCCTTACTAATATTATAAATGCGAAAGTGAGTTTGTTTGTTTGTTACGCTTTCACGCCGTAACTACTGAACCGATCATCATGAAATTTTGCATACAAGTTCTCTTGAGTACGGAGAAGGGCATAGGCTACCTTTTATCCCGGGAAAAAGTACTATTCCCGAGGGATCGGCATTGACGCGGGCGGAGCCGCGGGCGAAAGCTAGTAAATAAAATAAAAGCTCATAAACATCAATGAGATCTCTCCAACCCGTCTGGCCAGCGAGGAGAGTGTAGACCAAATCCTCTGTCTGATCTGACCAAGTATGGCTCCGGTAGTACAGAGAGGGTCATGATCCTGCAGTGGAGACTGAAAAGACCTGTTGATGATGAAATAAAATAAATATATACAGACAAATCACACAGATTGAGCTAGCCCCAAAGTAAAGCGGCCTTTAACTATCCTGAATTCAGTCACTGACGAGGGAGATGCCGCTATACGTTAGACACGATACGAGATATCTCCAATCGTATCGCACGTATTGCGGCGTCCCTTGTCAGTGACTGAATTCGGGATGGTATAATACCCCCTTAACTTGTAATTTGTTATGTAGCAACTTAATCTATACTAATATTATAAAGCTGAAGAGTTTGTTTGTTTGTTTGTTTGAACGCGCTAATCCCAGGAACTACTGGTTCAAATTGGAAAATTCTTTTTGTGTTGGATAGTTCATTCATTGAGGAAGGCTTTAGGCTATTAAACATCACGCTGTGACCAATAGGAGCGAAGCATCAATAAAAAATGTTTAGAAAACGGGGGAAAATTATTCATCTATACTAAGAAAAAACCTAATTAATCATAATAACAGAAATTGCCGCGGACGAAGTCGCGGGCAACAGCTAGTAATATTATAAAGCAGCAGAGTTTGTTTGTTTGAACGTGCTAATCTCAGGAACTACCGGTTTAAATTGGAAAATTCTTTTTGTGTTGAATAGTCCATTTATTGAGGAAGGCTTTAGGCTATAAAACATCACGCTGCGACCAATAGGAGCGGAGCATCAATAAAAAATGTTTTGAAAACGGGGGAAAATTATTCATCTAATTAATCATAATGACAAAAATTGCCGCGGACGAAGTCGCGGGCAACAGCTAGTTAATAATATAATCTTTTATTCTGTTTCAGTCTTCCCAGGACTAGTGGAAGAACCATTAGTGACTATAGTACCTACACCAGTGATTGTGCCGCCTCCCTCCTTCGAGATGGAATTACTGAAGGAGGAGACGGATGAATGGATGAATGGTAAGTCTGTATAGTATCTTCCTATGATGTGCGTATAGAGAGCCGTTTAGTTTCCAGCTTAGAATAGACCACCCCGTCGTTCCTACTATGCCTTACTAGGACGTTTGCATAAAGTTTGATATGCATAAAGGTTTCATTGGCATAAAAATAATTTGCATAAAGATTGCTAGGCATTGTTTAAGAGCAGTCTCATATTTACTGTAAGCAAAGGCAATAAACGACTTTTTTATTTTTATATTTTTATATTTTAATTTTTGAAATAATACTATGTGTTTCTGCCATTTACAAGCTTTTATTAATTTGATTCACTTCCTGGTTACTGATTGAGCTGAAATTTTGCATGCATGTGTCAATCGGATGACAATACATAATTATGGAATCATGCTCTGATGATAAATAAATAAATATAATACGGACAAATCACACAGATTGAGCTAGCCCCAAAGTAAGTTCGAGACTTGTGTTATGGGATACTAATTCAACGATACTATATTTTATAACAAATACATATATAGATAAACATCCAAGACCCAGGTTAATCTGAAAAAGATCATTTCCATCTTGACCTGACCGGGGATCGAACCCGGGGCCCTCGTGTCGCAGGCTGGCGTGTTAACCACTGTGCCACGGAGCTCGCCATGATGGAGTCGGAAGGTGGCCATAGGAACCCTTAAACTAAACAAGGTACACCAATCGTGTTTAGGCTCATTTGTCTTAGCAAGCACTTTACAGTATAGATTCATTAGTCACAAAATAGTAATTTTTACAAAAAACCTGTTTCAGATTCCGGCGCAGACGCAACAAGAGTATCCAGCGACTCCGATGACGATCTTCCAATAAAGCGGCCGGCCAAGCGGCAAGCGTCTAAACGCGCACCGGCCAAACGCGCGGCGTCTAAACGCGCGACGAGAACGCCCGCCAAACGCGCACCCGCGAAGCGAACACCGGCCAAACGGGCGCCGAAGGCTGTTGTTCCCTTTGTAGAACCGTAAGTGAATCAATGAAGCCAATATGAAAAGTCTTAATCCTTATCCTTACTAATATTATAAATGCGAAAGTGAGTTTGTTTGTTTGTTTATTTGTTTGTTTGTTACGCTTTCACGCCGTAACTACTGAACCGATCATCATGATATTTTGCATACAAGTTCTCTGGAGTACGGAGAAGGACATAGGCTACCTTTTATCCCGGGAAAAAGTACTATTCCCGAGGGAACGACATTGACGCGGGCGGAGCCGCGGGCGAAAGCTAGTATTTTCATATTCATCATTTCGAGGAGGTGACACGGTCAATCGGCCGTGCACACCCTGGTGTCAGAGTTCTTCGGGACCACCTCTCAGCCTCTGATGTGGTTCCTTTAACGACTACCAGATGGCAGCCAGGACCAACAGCTTAACGTGCCTCCGCACGGAATCATCTTCATTATCAGACGATCAGGTGATTCAAGCTTGCAATGTCCTAACCAAACTGCAAACAACTAAACAAAGTATGCGTGGGAATCTACGACCTCCGGTTCTACAGGCAAACGCCTTAACCACTCGACCACGAAGGTAGTTGGTAGGATGGTATAATACACCCATAATGATAACTTGTGGAGTGTTTCCAATAGATTTATTATTTTACAAACGACTTGTGTGTAACAGTCTTCCCATGGAGGTCGTAAGAGGCGACTTAGGAAATACAAGCTAAACAAAGCTCATAAACATCAATGAGACCTCTTCAACCCGTCTGGCCAGCGAGGAGAATGTAGGCCAAATCCTCTGTCTGCTCTGGCCAAGTATGGCTCCGGTAGTACAGAGAGGGTCATGCTTCTGCAGTGGAGACTAAAAAGACCTCATAAATAAATAAATATATAAGGACAAATCACACAGATTGAGCTAGCCCCAAACTAAGTTCGAGACTTGTGTTATGGGATATTAACTCAACGATTCTATATTATATAACAAATAAATAATAGATAAACATCCAAGACCCAGGCCAATCTGAAAAAGATCATTTTCCTTCTTGACCTGGCCGGGGATCGAACCCGGGACCCTCATGTGCAGGCTGGCATGTTAACCACTGCGCCATGGAGCTGTCACACTAATGATGATGATGTGTGTTCAAGGTAGCTCATTTTAAATGGACCTTGTATATTGAAATTTAGAATATGTTGACTTGTGATTTCAAGACTCCTTCCCATTCCAGGCCTAAGGAAGAAGATCTAAAAGAAGAAAGTAAAATAGAACTCGACTTCAAAGAAGACAAAGCAGAAGCTGAGCTTAAAGACGACAGTCGCTTGGAGGACGACGACGATGATAGTGACTACGAGCCGCCGGCTGATAAGGACGAGCGACAGGAGGACGCCGAGCCCGGTGCCAAGCGGAAACGTGAGTGGCTTTTTGCTTTAGAAGCTCGGACGGGAAAAGACAAACCTCCTTGGTGAAATTGCTTTTTAACAGTCTAAAAAAATCACTGTTTTATTTGAAAAAAAAAACCATTTTGGCCATTTTCGTGTCGGGCTCGCGCACGAAGGGTTCCGTAACGTTGTCTATGAGAGCGGCATAAAAATCATGTCTTTTGTATGGGAGCCCCACTTTAATATTAATTTAATTTTTATTTTTAAAGTGAAAAAAAATATTCTGGGAATATTTCAAGTGTTTACCTGTTGCCTTTATCAATAACGAGCAAAAACAAGCAAAAAAATCACGTTTGTTGAATGGCAGCCCCCTTAAATATTTATTTAATTCTATTTTTTTAGTATTTGTTGTTATAGTGGCAACAGAAATACATCATCTGTGAAAATTTCAACCGTCTAACTATGTAAATCTCACTACAGCCGCACCATGACACTTTATTTTAGTTATTCCACACATTGTTCATAAACATGGGCATTTATAACACCAAATTACACCGATTTCACATTATAAAGTCCACTAGAAGCATTTTGCAAAACAATCCAAAACAAAAACCGTGCAATCCGCCGAAATTCCCGCCAAGAACTCTGATATTTTACTTTTTATCTTGTTTTTTTTCAAGCAAAATAAAATATCATTGGCAGACATTCAATATAAATTGTTACAATACTACTAAGAAGGTTAATTGCAAAAAGTGCAACGTTCCTGCAAGTTCACCAATATTTCTTTTTTTATAGCATGAGGTTTTTCATTTCTCGGTATATGCTTCAACTGTCATTTCTCGGTGTTTTCGTATACAAGGTTAGTCGTAACACTATACAAACTATTTGACATATTAGTACCATGTGGTCCTGACTCCTACGCGTTTTGTTTCACACTCAAAACATAGATGGCCGCCAAAGTCATAAAAAAAAATTAAGATTCATTTGGGGCCAAAAAATTGACTTAAACTGCAATATAAGGTATATTGCAGTTTAAGTCAATTTTTTGGCCCTTTTATAACTTCCATGCTGGTCTGGGAGAAAAGAAAAAACGTAGAATGTGCCAGCTGCTTCTCTTCCCGCAGACCGTAGAAGCCGGTCAAGGGAATGGGCGGAAATCTAAAGAATCATGGCAATAGGCGATGCGGCTTTCAACCCATCACTATTTTGATTCCGTTTTTCACCTTTACGCCTACCAACACGCTTTTTGGTCTTATGACTTTAGTCTCTTAGCTCTGTCTACCCCGTAAGGGATAAAGACATGATAATTAGTATGTATGTATATTGCAGTTTAAGTACTGACTATTATTAAAGTATACACTGCCAACCTCATACATAAGTATTGGCGCAACTTAAGGCCTGTTGTAAACATGTACAAGGTGCCTGGCAAGCATCCCGGTAGGCCGTGGTAGTTAGTTCCACTAACTGCCACTATGGACGGTGGAGAGGGCACTGCAGTGTAATAGTGATACTCTTGTCCACCCGTCACTAGATGGCGTTAGCCTAAAGTTGGCAAAACTGTTTTTCTTTTTTAATATAAGCCGATTTTTTTTTAAATCATGATACGTCATAATTAGATCTTTCGTAAATAATTAATACCCATTTTATTTTCTAATAATACGGTGAATACATAGTTATATACAGAAATATATCGTGTTAGAATGGGGATATCGTGTTAGAATGGGGATGCCAGGATTTTGGCAAGGAAACGCGCGTGTCAGTTTTTGCATAAGCAGCGCCCCAAATGTGACATAATTACTATCGAAATAGTAATGTGACATGCACAGAAATAAATCGCGTCATATCGATAGACAGCAAAACCGCAGAATAAAGCATGTGTTCACGTCGGGACGTGCGCGCTGACTGAATGAACGTTTAACGAATCTTGCTCGATCGTGCAAGATTAAGACACGCGTGTACCGCCCACTTGGCCGTTCTATCCTTATCCTTACTAATATTATAAATGCGAAAGTGAGTTTGTTTGTTTGTTACGCTTTCACGCCGTAACTACTGAACCGATCGTCATGAAATTTTGCATACAAGTTCTCTGGAGTACGGAGAAGGTCATAGGCTACCTGTTATCCCGGGAAAAAGTACTATTCCCGAGGGATCGACATTGACGCGGGCGGAGCCGCGGGCGAAAGCTAGTCTTGATATATTTCTGAGGTTGCGACGATACCTTTGGCGCCATCTGTGTGTCATTTTTAAAACCAATCATACGCTTTAAGAGTAAGGAACAAATGTTAAAAAAGTACCTGTATAAGTCAACCAGTTATTAATATTAAGGATTCTTTTAATTAAATTGCAAGCCGGTACATTTACGACTAACCTTGTATAAAAACGTAAATTTATATGTCAATTTTTGTGGAAAAAATCAAGTGTTGTATAGAACTGAAGCGGAAAATAAACAGCACTTGTTTTTTATAAAGGCGCGTTCCCATTAGTGTCGTGACGTTTTGGTGTTCTATATCTATGTTGTCTCTATGTCTATTTATATAGGTTGTGTTGCGGCAAGGGTGAGAGAGAGTATCCATCGAAAAATTGGCGATGTCATATATATAAGTTACATGAACATAACATAGTCAATGTTGCTTATATTAGCCTTAGCTTTGTCTAACCCTTAAGGGATAAAGGCATGATTGGTATGTATGTAAGTCACATATTCACGACACGATCTTTATACTTAATCCGCTCTTTAACCTTTTGTACGCCAGCGCTTGTTTACGTTACTTCACAACAACGCCAGGCTAGTACAAATTGTAATAACTTTAGTTGTCAATGGCGTCTCAGTCACACGACCATTTTGCAACTAAAGTGGTCAATGACGCTCAATAGGTTAATTGACCAAGCGAGCGCGGAGCGTCTCTTATTCAGCTTTGATAAAAGTTCTTTCGTATGTCTGTCCGACGGCGGAACTAAGCGCGATGTAACTTACATGGCGCAAACCAGCAAGAGTCTGTGATGAGACTCGCTAGGTCTACAGCTCACACAGATACTATTAAAAAAATAGAACTGTTTGGATCGCATGCCAATTCAAGACACGTAAGGGAATAGAGAGAGATGATAATACCGCTGTCAAAGATTTTGAATGAGTTGCTGACTGACACTGGTGTCAGATTTTTCACGCTGCCCAAACACTGCCTTGTAGTGACAGCAATCGTGACAGCGCAACAAATAAATACCGGGTTGGGGTCACCTGTGTCTCTAAACTACATTGAAGTCGGTCACAAGCATTGATATAATATACAATTGTATTCTATTTTAGACCTTATGACATTGATTTAAGAACCGTCATCTTGAATTTTCTCTTAAACTAAATATCAGCATCAGGTCCTTTTTAGTCTCCACTACAGGAGCACGACCCTCTCTGTACTACTAGAGCCATACTTGGCCAGAGCAGCCAGAGGACTTGGCCTACACTCTCCACGCTGGCCAGACGGGTTGGAGAGGTCTCTTAGATGTTTCTAAGCTTTGTTTAGCTTGTATTTCCTTAGTCGCCTTCTACGACATCCACGGGAAGACTTGGAGTGGTCCTATTTTACTCTGCCGGATACCACACGGCTTACTATACTAACTAAAAATATATATAAATTTTATATCACTATATAACATGAAAATCTGTATATAGAAAGATTTCAATCATCATAATTTCGAGTAGGTGACATGGTCAATCGACCATGCACGCACACCCTGATGGCAGAGTTCTTCGGAACCGCCTCTAACGAGGTTCCTTTAACAACTACCAGATGACAGCCGGGACCAACGGCTTAACGTGCCTTCCGAAGCACCGAATCATCTTTATTATCAGTTATTCAGGTGATTCTGCAAATGTCCTAACCAAACTGGCAACAACTAAACAAGTATGCCTACAGGCAATTGCCTTAAACACTGGACTACGGAGATTTTAATAAAGTCTTTCTTAAGACGGTACTGCACGAATTAGTGAAAATTGACGTGTTTTCAAATCACTAGTACTATGCGCTGAATTAATTAAATACATCAAAAGTATTTGTATAATTTAGATCGATCGTTGAACAAGATCGCCCCCTTGTTGGAATTTGAAACAGATATATGTGAAATTTAAAAATTATAGTATGTCATGATATCTAAACACATTTTTCTTTGAAAACTTTGTAATTTTTATATCTAACACAATAATTCTCACATGACAATATTTATATTTAGATCTCGGAGGTCGCCCCTATTCTTATTTTTTTTTTATAAAAATATAAATTCGAAAATATTAAGACTTTTCATCTTTTTTCCTAATCGCCTAATGCGCAGCCTGTTTGCGCACTAGCGACGTTGTTCGTTAGCGCGACACCCGCTTAAGAGACCGCCATATGCTAGGCGGCGTGGCGGTACAAACGCGGATGGTCTAAACGCGTTGGCTACTTTGGATATTTTCGTTTTTTAGGAATATTCAAGGGTTATTCGAAAAAGAAAAACATATGATGGCTGCCTTATCTGTAATGCAATAATAATCAAAAGTTTCAAGGTTAATTTATGTATTTGGTGAATAATGCTATATACCGAGTAAATTAGACGTGATTTGGAGGCAACTTTGCAATTTTTTTCTATCGAGAAAATTTAACGCAATCGTGTTTTTGAGTCAGATAGTTACCAGAGTTAGTCCTGAACTTTGCTGAATTTTTATTTCAACTTGAGTATTTAATTATTATTGATATAACAGTCAATCATGCAAAGCAGTGTGAGGTAGTACGGGCCCTTAATATAAATTTTCATCTATATATTATTTATAGTTTAAGAGAAAATTGAAGATATAGGTAGAAGGCCTAGTCAGTTATTTCTCTCCCTGACTGTACATTGCCAGGTATTCGAGAACTTCATTAAGTTAACCTAAATCGTCACGACACGAAATATGTTAGAAAATGCTTGTGATAAATGTAATTTAAAAGGATACTTTTTTCTTATTTATTTACATACATAGTATCACGTCTTTTTCCCTTGCGGGGTAGACAGAGCCTAGATCTATAAGACCTGAACGCCACATTTAGCATGTTGGTGTGGCATTTGGCATTAGGTGGTAAACGGAATCAAAATAGTGATGGGTTTAGCCGCATCGCCTATTAACATGATTCCTCAGATTTTACCCATTCTCTTGATCGGCGTTTACGATCTGCGCGGGAAGACAAGTTGCTGGTACATTCTACGTTTTTTCTTTTCTCCCAGACCAGCATGAAAGATTTATGTCTATTTTAATTCTAGCTCTAATAAACCAGAAAGTTAAAGATGACTAAAAGAACTTGTATTGTGTTGGTCGAAGTGACGTGGTATTTACCACTCTTATGTTGTTGAGTATGTGTCAACTTCAAAGTGACAACTAGGGCTGTGAATTTTGCTGTTTGTGTCACCATGCTATCCTTTTTTTCAGTTGTCAAAATGACATTTTGGACACATCTTGTTGGGAACGCGTCCTTTACTCCTTAACGCCTGACTTTGCAGTAGTCTTTAAGATAATTTATTACATTTTATTGAACAAATATTGGCAATGTGAAATTTCTATATAGTTCGCTGAAATCTTCATTATTTAATGATTTTTAAATGTTATTTCGAAGAATTGAGTGTATCATCCAATCTTGGTCGAAAATAAATTTCGCAGTGTCAATTTTTGTAGTGTGTAAGAGGATTTTAACGCAAAGTCACGCGGAATAGTCCTTGTTGTGATGTCCCGCTTTTAAGCGGCTTTTTTATTGATTTGATGAGAACTCATTTTAGCTGCCCGTTTGATACGACGCGTATGACATTGTTTTTTTAATACACCGTGTATACTAGCCGTCAGGTGGCGTGTCACAGCGGTCATTGACTCTTATCTTTATTTTTCTATCGCTAGCATTCGTATTGCTGGTTGCTTACACAGTTGAACATTGAGGACGAGATCGTGCTGAAAGTAACAAACAACATATGACTGAGCAATGACCCACTTAAGCGACTTATAGTTTCTAACAACAGGGAAATCCTTATCTATTAGTAAAATTATACTGAAGTGAATAAAAAGTTATTAAATTAAACATTATTTAATAAAGAAATATAATCTTTTAAAATCAAGACCGTATGTATACGTATACTAGCCGTCAGGTGGCGTGTCACAGCGGTCATTGACTCTTATCTTTAATTTTCTATCGCTAGTCCTTCAGCCCCCAAGAGGCCAGATCTGGCCGCATAACAATTAAAACTCCATTGTGTCTGCTTTTCCGCGATTGACGGGCTAGCATTCGTATAGCTGGTCGCTTACACAGTTGAACATTGAGGACGAGATCGTGCTGAAAGTAATAAAATAAATAAATAAATATATACGGACAAATCACACAGATTGAGTTAGCCCCAAGGTAAGTTCGAGACTTGTGTTATGGGATACTAACTTAACGATACTATATTTTATAACAAATACATATATAGATACACATTCATGACCCAGGCCAATCTTAAAAGATAATTTTCCATCTTGACCTGGCCGGGGATCGAACCCGGGCACTCTCGTGTCGCAGGCTGGCGTGTTGACCGCTGCGCCACGCGAGCTAGCCGAACTAAAATAAATCAACATATGACATAAGCAATGACCCACTTAAGCGACTTACAGTTTCTAACAACAGAAAAATCCTTATCTATTAGTAAAATTATACTGACGTGAATAAAAGGTTTATACCTTATTTTATAAAAAAAAATAACATTTCAAAATCAAGAGCGTTTGTATACGAAGATATATACGAGTATCGTCATCATCAGGTCTTTTTAGTCTCCACTGCAGGAGCATGACCCTCTTTGTACTACCGGAGCCATACTTGGCCAGAGCAGACAGAGGATTTGGCCTACACTCACCTCGCTGGCCAGACGGGTTGGAGAGGTCTCATTGATGTTTATGAGCTTTGTTTAACTTGTTTTTCCTAAGTCGCCTCTTACGACTTCCATGGGAAGACTTGGAGTGGCCCTATCGTATTCTACTCTGCCGGAAACCACACGACTCATATATACGAGTATAATATGATGTAAATCAAACAGTCGCAAAGATGCATATACTTCTTTCACAATCATCAAGAAAAACGTAGATACGAGTCAATGACCTTTATTGACTTGCCATCAGGCGCTTAGTATTGACAATGATTATTTGAATGTTTCCGTCCGAAGTTTTCGATCACATAAATCTTCATCTTATTCTTGAGACGACAAATTAAATGTATGCCTGACAGTGTAGTTAGGATATTTAATAAGTAAAACTATCATCTGAATCCATTTTACCATCACCATAGCCTTAATAAGTCCTCTGGGCACAGGCCTCTCCCAAGATACCTCTTTACAAAAGAAGGGTATTGTCATACTCACCACGCTTGGCAGGCGGGTTGGCGAGCGCAGTTTCTTTGGCTTCTTGTGCTTCTGATTTTTTCTTCGCATGTAGCACTCGGGGCACACTATATGAAGGACCATGTGCAAGTGTGAGCTGTATAATAGCAGTGGACTGTGGGTTTGCTTGCTTGTAGGGCTGGTAAATAAACACCCGGAGCACTTTAACACTTTTATTGGTAGTTATCACAACTAAACACCGTACATAGAATAATTCGGAGACAAGAACAATGTATTTGGCCGGAAGATGGCTGACAATTGGAAATTAGGCAAGAGTTGCCAGTGTACAAGAATATACGCCTACAGATAACAAATATTTATTATGTACATGTTGGAATTACCAACACGCTGCTGCCCGGAAGCATTTTAAAGCTGGGGAAGGATACATTTGTTGGATTTGGAAAGGGACCGAAGGTATTGGATACAACTCACTCGGATGAATAGGGGAAAAGCAAGTAGCAGGCCGCGGGCGCGTGTACCTGATGCCATACCTTCAACCACCGGACAGGCAGAGGATGACATCCCTGGCCATTTTCCAAATGTAAGGGTGGAAATCGCCTGCATCCAGCTTTCATCTGGGGACATCCTTGGACAGTAACCCACGATTGTACGTAGTTGCCATTTAAATTATACACGGTGAATTTTTTATCGTTTTGGACCCTGAAAGGGGTGATTAAGCCCGTCAATATGACCAACTTTTCCTACGGGAACAATGCTGGGAACGCAAAAAAAAATCGACATTCCCATACAAACTGGCTGTGCGGCGGGACTCTTGTATGGAAATGACGAAATTTTTTTTGAGTTCTCAGCATTGTTCCCATAGAAAAAGTTTTTCATATTGATGGTCTGAGTTACCCCTTTAAGGGTCCAAAACGATCAAAAATTCACCATATATAATGGACATTTTAAATCTGGGCCGGGCCGGCGCGCATTTGCAATGCGACAAAGGAAATTGATCTTTCTAAACAGTAATTAAATTCCATATTTGAATGGAATTAACAAAACGGAGTCGGCACAAGCGGCTTCCGCCACGCCATTCAATTATGAAATTTAAATCCTATGTATAAGGTCTAATTTCCTTTGTTTCATTGTAAATCTGGCCCATACCATGAAGTGCTTATACTTTAAAACGCTCTGCTAACAGTCACGATAGTATAGTAATTAACATTTCTGTAATAGTATTCATAATCTTTAGATTGGATAGATTTTTCAAAATATAGTATTTCAAACTATTTACGAAGTTAGGATGCGGGACGACGTTTCTTATACTGTACAAAGATGTAGGGGACAACGGATCAAGCATTAATATTTTGCAAACTGATGAAACGTGTGTGTTAATTATCATCAGAAATATCGTAGATTGTCGATATTTCTGATGATAATTATTAATTAACATTGATAATTGAATTATTATCAATACATATAATAAAAGAGTAAAAAAAATATGTACATTAAATATATATACAAAAAAAATTATATAGGGCGATGTAAACATACTAATAGAGTAAGAATAAAAAAAAAGGTCTGTTTGTTTGTCTGTTTATACACGCTAATCTCCTTAAATACTGGACGGATTCGAATGAAACTTTTTTCTTTGTATAGCTATCAAGCTTGAGCAACATATAGGGTATAATTTGTTTTGAAAACTGGAACACTGATGCAGAACTATAGCCTGATGAGTATTTTCTGCGGAGTTATAAAGTTCGCGCGAATGAAGTCGCGGGCATCAGCTTGTTTATAATAACACATATAAAAGTTACGCGAGACATGATTACTATTATAACAAACGTATTTTTAAAACGTTTGGACGTACTGCATCGGCGCGAGCGCTTCGCGTGGAGAGGCGGGCGGAGCGGCGAACCTCAGTGTTCGAGGGACGGCCGTTTCGCGACGTCCATCTTGAGGGCGAGTGGCCTTGACACTCGCCCTCAAGATGGCCGTCCGAATGCGGGACCGTCGAGCTCTCACATTGACGCCCAACGTGGGGCCAATATGAGAGCTTGACCGTCCCGGCATGCTGCAACGTTACAAAGTATTTTTTTCAAAACGACCAAATTGAGATGACTTACCTCCACTTAACTTATAATACAAGCAACACGATTTTTTATTTATCAAATCATCTACTAATACACAAGACAAGACAAGTGTCAGTTTGCCATGTCGACTGCTATGAGGTAGCTATCTTTGCTTTCATTGATGACGTCATTGATCTTGGGGGGTAAGTCTCAAGAACAAAGAAATAAATATTAGCATGTTTTCCGATAATAGTTTGCGATCAAAAACAAAATGCAATTTTTTTGTTTTGTTAGCTGTGTGTGTAAGTCGTCAACAGTGGTGTAAGACATTTTTAAGCCGCCTATAGGTATCTAACATAGCTTAAAAACTCATATTTAATCTTTTATTATTCGTTATTATTTATTGTTATTATAAAGACATAATATATCAATTTCAAGATCTATAAATATTTCAAATACCTACCATTAAATATTTTTATTGGAGCGAGATCTAATTTTGTTCATATGGGATTATTATAATCATATCAGGCGCAAGAACTCCACTGCTGGACATAGGCCTCTCCCAATAATTTCCAAAAATGACCGATTGGAAGCGGCCTGCATCCAGCCTTTCCCTGCGACCTTGGTCAGATAGACTCATATGGGATTATGACAGATCCTAAAACAGCGTATGTAAAACACATGCTTCCGGTTCTGTTTTGATCTTGTTACCATGTTAGATGTTAGTGGCAAGCATACCATTTGAAAAACGCAAACTTCGTCTTTAAAGTCCTCTTATTCACTGGTAAAATGTATCTGGTGGTATTGTTCATAAAATAATTACTCCTCGATATTTTCTTAAAACATACATAAATATTTTTTTTATAAGCGTTTTATTTTGCATTCACAATGCTATTTTGATATACTCTTAATACATTAAGAAAATAAAATATGGTGAAAAAATTTCATGCGGGCGGGACTTGAACCGGCGACCTAGGTCTATATACGACCTACGATCTGCCATATGAGCTATATGAATCTCGGCGCCGAATTATAGCATTAACTCCGCCAGTTGTAAAGTGGTTTTGCTTTGGTACATTAAAGTTTTAATAAATAAATAAATAAATATGTATATTTTTCTATTCAGGTAAAATAAAGAAAATTCATAACGTAGCGGCCACTGTAACAGATATAAAACGGATGTTGTCACTGCAACGAGTACAATTAAACAAGCAGCGACAGTTCATCTGTCAGTTCTGTAAAGACGTAACCGCCACGTCGTGTGAGATGCGCGCCCATCTCAAAGAACACAGACCTTTCGAGTGCGAAGTGTGTCAAAGCAGGTTCAAAACAGCGGCGCATAGGAAGATACACAAAACCACCCACACTGGCGAGAAACCTCATATGTGTAGTTTCTGCGGGCAAAGATTTTCACAGAAGTCGGCATTAACGGTGCATTTGAGAAAGCACACCGGTGAGAAACCATATGTATGTAGTTATTGCAATAAAGGTTTTATTAAAAGTTGTTTTTTGAAAAGACATTTGTTGGTTCATACTGGAGAGCGTCCGTTCGAATGCGAGGTCTGTCATCGCAAGTTTAGCCAGAAAGTTAATTTACAGACACATATGAAAAAACATAAAAGACACATATGAAAAAACATAAAAGACACATGAAAAAACATAAAAGACATATATGAAAAAACATAAAAGACACATATGAAAAAACATTAAAGACATATATGAAAAAACATAAAAGACATATATGAAAAAACATAAAAGACACATATGAAAAAACATTAAAGACATATATGAAAAAACATAAAAGACATATATGAAAAAACATAAAAGACACATATGAAATAATTAAGAAAGATTATAAAACGCGTTAGACATGGAGCGGTCACTGACGATCAGGAGTTTATAATGAAACAAAGCAGCTGGCGCATAACAATGCGCATTTTAATCCACTAGGGACAATATCAACACAATGCATCACAATATGAAGCTACGCTTATGTGGGTCGGTCGGCTGCTCAGCAAGAAGTGTGGCTTTAACTAGGCGGTGAACGCAACGGCGATATGGCGGGCAGGTTGGGGCGAGCTGTGACGTCACGCCAGCATTGCAGTTTGCGTTGGTTGCGTTACAATTAATAAAAATATTACAATGTACTGCGATTAGTCTTTTGTGGTTTATGAATAAAATATTATTTTCAGCCTGTGGATTTTGTGTCCTTCTGCTGGGCAACGGCCTCCCTTACTTCTCCACTTGTCTCTACCTTTTGCCTAGAATTTTGCTTAATCGTCCCGCCATCTCGTTTTAGGTCTACCTCTATTTCGGCGGCCATTGGGTAACCAAAAGGATGTTATTTTAGTCCATCTCTCTGGCCGCATGCGGCAGATATGTCCCGCCCAATTCTATTTCAGTTTAGCAGTTTTTTCACCCACATCTGTATACTATCAAAATTCACTATCTTAATATATATAAATCTCGTGTCACAATGTTTGTCCTCAATGGACTCCAAAACCACTTAACTGATTATAATAAAATTCGCACACCATGTGCAGTTCGATCCAACTTGAGAGATAGGATAGTTTTTAACTTATGGCGAAACGAAGTTCGCCGGGGCAGCTAGTTTTAATATAAAAGAAAAACGCTGGTTGGCTGTATTTTCAGCCGTAAGTTTTACATTGATAACGGTAATGTATAAGTGGATATTCGGGTACTTGGAAGAACACGAGTGAATCATCATCATCATCATCATCAAGTTTTTTTAGTCTTCACTGCAGGAGCATGACCCTCTCTGTATTATCAGAGCCATACACATACACGAGTGAATGTTTAAACTGAATTTATTTAGTATACTAAATGATAAGAAACGTATGAAATAACGAAAAGTTCAATCATTAAGCACATAAGTTTTACGTCTAACAACCTAAAATAAGGTCCAGCAAATGAAAGAACCCTCTAAAAAACGAAAGCATAGACGTATTCACGTTAAAAAAACTGAATCTGACACACCGTGTCAGAATTACGGCTTTCCTTTCTTATTTTTGACAACATATAAAACTGCGGCTTTAATAAAGTCCTCTTAGACAGGGTGACTAGTAAATCACGTTACATATTGAAAGGAGGCACTCAGTACTTGATACTCGTTCTAAATAAATAAAAAAAATAGGGGCTTAAAAGTTGACCAAATTATCCTATAAAAACAAGATGAGAACACTCGCGCTAATAAAAGCGCGCGTTCCTGTTTTCGTGTCGGCCGCGGACCGTCTAGCTGGATGCGCGTAGCGAGCGCGCGGTTTCCAAACATTCCGAGACTTTGCGGACTAATTTGATTAAAATTTTCATTGTAATTAATAAGTATTTTGTTAGTTTTATATTTTTGAACATTACGTGGGATCATTATTTTTTATGTCCTTTAGTATGTAATGTGATTTACCAGTCAGGCTGTATATTGTCAACGACCTAACCAAAGTCACAGGAAGACGCTGGATGCAAGTCGCTTCCAACCGGTCATATTGGAAATCCTTGGGGGAGGCCTATGTCCAAAGGGAGTTCTTGCGACTGAGATAATGTATTTTTCCAATTAGCGAAATCGATTTTTAGAATTTTTAGTTTTCCTAAAACACACAAAAATATATGTTTCCCATTCAGGTAAATTCAAGGAAATACAAAACGTAGCGGCCACTGCGACAGACATCAAACGAATGTTGTCAATGCAGCGTGTTCGGATAAACCGGAAGCGACAATACATTTGCCAGTTCTGTAAAGCCGTAACCGCCACGAAACATCAGATGCGAGCCCACGTCAAAGATCACAGGCCTTTCGAGTGCAAAGTGTGTCAAAAGAGGTTTAAAACAGCTTGGCATAGGACGGTACACACAAAAACACACACTGACGAGAAACCTTATATGTGTAGCAGTTGCGGGCGAAGGTTTAGAGAAAACTCACAGTTAACTACACATTTAAGAACGCACACTGGCGAGAAACCATATAAATGTATTGTGTGCTCAAAAAGTTTCACACAAAGCACGCATTTGAAAAGGCATATGATGATACACTCTGGCGATTTGCCTTTTGAGTGCCGCGTCTGTTATCGTAGGTTTAATCAAAGGGAAATTTTAAAAACGCATTTAAAGAAACACCAGAGGAAGTGAACGAGACATGATAATTAATTATCTTTTACATTGAAACGCGTATTATCTACAAGTGTTACTTATTAATTTGCGAATTGGCAAGTATGCCTTTTTAGTATTATTAAGGGTAAAACGAAGTTTTGAAACTTGTATACAATAGGTATATATTTTGTTTCTTTTTTTATTGAGAGAATGTATCTATGTGTATTTGTGACTTTTTCAGAATAGCACACTGCAACTTAATTGTCAAATGACATAGCCTACTATGTTATTTGACAATTAAGTTGCAGTAAAAATCTAGTTAGATATAAACCGCATTTGTCTATTAATCGCAGTTCATTTTAAACTCGGTGTCAAAAGATAAATCTGAAAGTGTTTTGATAAGTGGAATCTTGATTAGAAGTGCTGTGCGCATCATGTACATCTTATAAATGTCCGATAAACTCCGAAAAAAAATCTACATTAAAATCAAATTGATACACTGAAAATTAGAAATGAAATGAATATCCGGTATTAACGAGTATTCGGCCTAAATTTACTATCGGACCGGATACCGGATTTGAAAAACACTTCGAATATTAAATAAAGGCTGGCCGACATATTCGACCTCATCCGCAGGTCTTCCTCAGGGCGAATGTGGATTGAGACGCGCAGTTAGTACATATTTTAATAATGTCTATATCTCACGTTTGGTAAATTTAATTTACAAAATACATTTCCGTAACTTGTGTAGCAATGCACCAATTGACAATCTTCGACCGGATATCCGGCTAACTGGCTCAAAGGTTGGCCGGATACCGGATAACCGGCCAAATAGCTATCCGTTTCATCTCTAATGAAAAGAAGCCACAAGCAATGAAAATATTATATTTATGAAACCTTTTAAAATGTTTAATGAAAGATATTTTGACTTATTTTTTCTATTGTTTGTTTTGAATAATAATGATAATAAAGCGAAGTTGTAAATATACTATTGTTTTTTTTTTTTCTACTAGCTTATAATTGTAAGTAATCGCAAACTGAAATGATTATTTACGAAACAGTCTTTGTCACCTCAATTTATAAATATTGGTAAAGGTTACCAATTAGCGTTTCGGAAATTATCACTGCTGTAAAGATTCGCCGAAAAGCTTTAGGGGTTTGCGGGGTATAAAAGACATAAAAACCACGATTAGCATGTTAGTGGGCGTGAAAAACAGAATCAAAAAGTGATGGGGTTGCTAGCCGCATTCCCTATTAACATGATTCGTCGGATTTTTGCCTTTTTCCTTGATCACCCTCGTTGCGCGGTAAGAGAAGCTTTTTTTTTTCCCAAACCAGCTCGGAAGATTTCATTATCTCAGTAATCATATAGGTTAGTAGTGAGTGCTGAGTGCGTAGACTAAAAGCTATTAAGGCAGACCAACTTTTAAAACTTCTTCATTATTAAAATATTTAAAATCCAGGCTGTTATTGTAGGTGTTTGTGAGGTAGAAACGTACACCGACAATGATGTGCCAAAGGTAAATTCGTTCACCGCTCCGTTCTCACATATTCCTTCTCTCGGAAATTTGTGGGAAATTTCCAATTGTTCTCGAAAATGTCTCAATAAATCTCGCACTTGAAAAAAGAAGATAGTCTTACTTTAACGGTGTGGAAAACTATTATACCACCTTAATTACTGCCTAGTGAATAATCCTTCTTCTTCTTCGTCGGTCCCTCAATGCTGATGATCGCCACCACATGAAATATTTTTCCATTGAGTGCGGTTATAAGCTGCGTGAACAGCACGATGCGTTCCACCGTCCACCGCCCTCTTCACAGTGATTAATTTGAATAATGTTTTTTTTTCATTAAAAAGCTAGTGTGTTTATAAATGTATACATGGTGATTTTAAATTTTCTGGCAATATTTTAATGTTGAAATCTCAATCCCCAATAAAATATATAACCTGAAGAAAAAGGTAAAAAGACAAACTCACCGATCAGCTGATCGAATTTCTATGGGAAATCGTATTTTTTTTTATAAATTCCCTTTGTCTTGCGTATTTATACTTTATTAGGGATTATGACCTTGTCAAATTGATAAGTATTTTTTTTTTCTTGCGGATCTATTACGGAATTTAATTCCGCCATTAAGATATTGCCAGAGAGCACAAAATTACCCTGTATAGATACAAATTTAAACATGAATCGGCTACATCAATTTAGGGTTTAACGCGTATGTACTCAGCATTCTATAGTGTGTTCTAATACTACACTCAATTTTTGGTCGAAATTCTGATGTCTGTTTTAAATCGAAAAATAAACTATTCTGAAAAAGATATTTGCGATAAAGTCCTCAGTGAAATATTACTTATACAAAGTTACTTTTAAAGCAGTAATAAATCTTTTAAGGGCAAATTCACCTCAAGAAACAGAACGGCTTTCCCCAAGGAACATCTGCGGCATATACACGGTAAAATTTTGATCATTCTGGACCCTTAAAGGGATGATTTAGCCCTTGGATATAAACAAATTTTCCTATGGGGCCAATGCTGGGAACTCAAAAATTATTTGACGTTCCCATATAAATTGACCGGGCGGCCCGGATTTTTTTTTTCAGTTCCCAGCATTAGTTCCAATGGAAAAGTTGTTCATATCGATGGACTAAATCACCCTTTTAAGGGTCCAGAACGATCAAAATTTCACCGTGTAGCAAAATAAAAAAAAAATGAACCTCTCGATTCAAACCAACCTTTTTTACTGTTATTTCTGCTGCTATAATTTCCTTGATGAAAGTCATTTATTATCATGGACTTGCTCTTAAGGTTTGTTATTCAAAAAGTAATCACGTAAGAGTTTTAACTGTTATATTCTTACATGTTTGCACAAACATACCTAATATTATTGTTAATTTTCCCATTCAGATATTCCCCCTACAAGCGCTCCGAACATTGAAGTCGACGAAACAGAAACAGGCATCAAACGAATTCGGTCTCTTCAATGCGTTAAAGTAGGCGACCGGCAACACTTCGTGTGTCAATTTTGTCAGCAAACTTTCGAAAAAAAGAAAAAAATACAAAAACATTTGAGAGAACACAAACCATTTGAATGTGCCGATTGTCATAAAAGATTCGATAGGAAAACTAATTTACAGCAACATGTGAGGATTCACACTGGCGAGAAACCGTATGTGTGTAACGTATGCGCTGCTAGGTTCACTCACTGCAGTAGTTTGACTACACATCTGACTACACACGCTGGTGAAACGCCGTACGAATGCGATGTCTGCCACCATAAGTTCAGTCGAAAATGGAATCTAACAAAACATCTAACAAGGCATACTGGCGAGAAACCATACGAGTGTGATATTTGCCATCGACGCTTTAGAGAGAAACACCCTTTTAAACAACATTTAAAAACGCATACAGGCGACAAACCCCATCTTTGTAATTTCTGCGGAAAACGATTCATTTCAAACAACGATTGTAAACTTCATATAATGAAACATACCGCTGAAAAAATTCATGAATGTAGTGTTTGTAGACGTAGTTTTATGACGAAGCAAAATTTAGAAAACCATTTGAGAACTCATACGGGGGAAAAACCGCACCAATGCACGATTTGTCGACGTTCTTATAGTACAAAACAATCCTTAGAGATTCATATAAAAACGCATAGTGGCGAGAAACCATTTGAATGTAATATTTGTCACTACAGGTGTAATAAAAAGGGCAATTTGACGAAACATCTAACACTACACACCGGTGTTAAACCATTCGAATGTAGTGTCTGTCATCATAGATTTTCCCAAAAATGGAATCTGACGAAGCATATGACCAGACATACCGGTGAGAAACCATTTGAGTGTGAGGTGTGTCATCGTCGTTTTCGTGAGAAACATCCTTATACTCTCCATTTAAGAACACACACTGGCGAGAAACCTTTTCAATGTAACTTCTGCTACTTGAGGTTTAGTGCAAATAACCAGTTGAAAAGGCACTTGTTGAAACATACAGATGAGTGTGACATTTGTCAACGTCGGTTTTCCACGAAGCAATCTTTAGAAATACATTTGAAGACGCATGCTATCGGAGGAGAACCAGATGCATTAAGAACTTCTTAAAAAAGCTGAATCACCAATAGAAATAATATGAGTCTATACTAATACTTAATGTAAAGCTGAAGAGCTTGTTTGTTTCTTTGTTTGATCGCGCTAATCTCAGGAACTACTAGTTCAAATTGAAAAATTCTTTTTGTGTTGGATAGCCCATTTATTGATGAAGGCTTTAGGCTATAAAATATCACGCTGCGACCAATAGGATCGAAGCATCAATAAAAAATGTTTTGAAAACGGAGGAAAGTTATTCATCTATACTAAAAAAAACCTAATTAATCATAATAACAGAAATTGCCGCAGACGAAGTCGCGGGCAACAGCTAGTATGAGATAAGACTTGTGCTAATTTGTCGAGATTATCCAAATTCTTGTACCTGTACGGAGTCCTTTTGGTGTACGTTTTATAAACGACCGGCATGCTTAAATTCGAGCGAGCCAAATCAAAAAGTAACGCAATAGAACAGATTTCCAATAGATCCCTATATTTGGGCCTTCGAAATTAAATAATAGTAGTCCGTCAGTTAGTAATTCAAAAAATATTGGATACCCATTTTTTCTTTTGTCGATTGAATAAAAAATGATAAAGATATAGCCCTTTGAAATTCCGTGTGACGTCATAGTTTGCTACACTTTTGAGCAAACTTTGACGTCACAAGCCCCCACTCATAAACTTTGACGCGCTTTATCTTTTCCATTTATTGTTTAATTGACAAAAGAAATAATACGTGTCCAATATTTTATAATTATCTATCTGACGGACTAATTGTAAAGTTATTATTTTGAGCCAGAAAACTAGCCTATTGAACTACTGAGAATTGATTTATCAAAATGCTAATTTTAACTCTTTCGCTGATCAATTTGACAGCGCCACAGCTTCAATTGGATAACATACCGAGATTAAAAGATGTACTGTCTTAGTTTTATGATAAATACTTTTGTATTGATAGGATTTGTATAAAACTTCACATATGACTTCTTGTAAGTAGGTGATAGGCTAACAACTAGTGATGTGCCGGAGAGAAATTCTCTGTTCTCATCAATTCCTTCTTACGGAAATTTGCGGGAAATTTCCAATAATTCTCGAGAATTCCTCAATAATTCCCGCGTTTGAGAGAAAGAAGAAGAAATTCTTGGGAAATTTTTCCGATCTGTTCTCTCCGTTCTCGAAAATTTCGAGCACAGCACAACCCTACTAACAACAAATAATTATTGCATTATTATTCCGATGCGAGTATATTCTATAAGTATACAATTTTATTTACGAATCAATTAGTATATTTTAAATTAAAACTCACGTGAGACACATACATTGATATGCGATTCATTCATTCATTTCGTGTAGGTGTCACGGTCAATCGACCATGCACACCCTGGTGTCAGAGTTATTCGGAACCGCCTCTCGACCTCTGACGTGGTTCCTTTAACGACTACCAGATGGCAGCCGGGACCAACGGCTTAACGTGCCTTCCGAAGCACGGAATCATCTTTATTATCAGACAATCAGGTGATTCAAGCCTGCAATGTCCTAACCAAACTGGAAACAACTAAACAAAGTATGCTTCCGGTGGGAATCGAACCCACGACCCCCGGGTCAACAGGCAAACGCCTTAACCACTAGACCACGGAGGCTGTTATGTATTGATATGCGAAATAAGGGTTACTTAAAAGTCTTATAGGCTACTTGCCACGTTTCAGCTCCATCCTGTGTCCTTTTTGACGGCAAATATAAATAGAAATGCGCACACAAAATTGCCTCGTAGCAACATTTATCGCAGTATAAATTCTATTTATAATACAATTAAAAATGTTACGTCCTATTGCATAACTTGCAATACAAGAATTGTAAGCTTTATTTAGACACCACTGGTATACGGATAATTCACGTAGAAAGACAGTTTATTTAATTCAACGTGTTTTTGAGCGAACTTACTTGATTTGTTAAGACTAAACTGAAACATTATGGCAGCCAGAGAAAAACTGTAAAAGTAAGCATAATATTACTAAACTTATTTATTCAACGCGTGCGTGCGATAAAGTCCTCAATAGATATTTGTATGATGTTGTTGTTAAATTGTAATTTCGCTTTGATTGCAAATATGCCTAATAATTCTGGAAATTTTTCTATTCAGGTGTTCCCTCGGCTTCGGTACCGACTGAACAATTTGAAGATACAACAACAGCAAACAAACGAATTAAGTCACTAGAGGGTGTTAAAATAAAGAATCGAACGCATTACGTGTGCCAGTTTTGTCAAAACACATTGACTGACGAGAAACAAATGCGGGGACATTTGAAAGAACACAAACCGTTCGAATGCGCCGTCTGTCACGCGAGGTTCAATAGGAAGACTTACTTAAAGAAACATTTTATTAGTCATACGGGCGTGAAGGCTTATGAATGTGATGTTTGTCACCGTAAATTCAGTCATAAGGGCACTTTGAATATTCATTCAAAAATACATACCGGTGAAAAACCTCACGAATGTCATGTATGTCACCATAAGTTTTTAACGAAGGGCAATCTAACAAAACATCTAACGAGACATACTGGCGAGAAACCTTACGAATGCGATATTTGCCACCGTAGGTTTAGAGAGAAACATCCTTTCACAGTGCATTTAGGAACGCATAGCGATGAGAAATCTCATCTTTGTAACTTCTGTGGCAAGAGTTTCACTGGAGTTCACTTATTAAAACGACATTTACTGAAGCATACTGGCATAGAATACAAATGCGATCTTTGTCCGCGTAGTTTCTATGTTAAGCGTACTTACGAATTACATTTGAAGTCGCATACGGGCGAGAAACCTTTTAAATGCACTGTCTGTCAGCGTGGCTTTAATATTAAACAACATTTAGAAGCACATATAAGAACACATACCGGTGAGAAACCATTCGAATGTAATGTTTGCAGCTACAGATGTTCTAGCAAGGGCAACTTAGCGATACATCAAACGAAACATACTGGCGCTAAGCCATATGAATGTAACATATGCCATCTCCGATTTACTCAGAAAGGTAATTTGAAAAACCATCTATCTGTACACACTGGCGAGAAACCTTATGAATGTGAATATTGTCATCGACGTTTTAGAGAGAAACATCCGTTTACTCTTCATATAAGAACACATACGGGCGAGAAACCTTTCCAATGTAGCGTTTGCTTCTTGAGGTTCTGTGCTAAGAACCAACTGAATAGACATTTGATGAAGCATACAGACGAGTGTGGCGTCTGTCACCGTCGTTTCGCTTCCAAGCAAACGTTAGAAATACACTTAAAATCGCATATTGGAGGGAACGAAGCATTAGTTATTTGAAGAACTTTTCGGATGGAATGTTTTTTGTCTTAAAATCAATCAAATGGTTTATTTCTTTATAAATATAGTCATATTTTATAATAGATACAAGAGTAGACTATTCAATATTTGAATAAGATTTTTTATAGCAAAACAAATATTTGCAAAAATACAATGCAATGTCTATGTGTACAATTAGTGCAAATAACAAGATAAAAGATAGCATTTTGCTAGGTTATTAATTTTAAAGTACTCTTCCATAAAATACTCGAATGACTCGTAGTGAAAGACAAGACCGCTTACTACAGAATGACGTCTTAAGTGTCTTACAGTCAGGGTGCAAAATTGGAGTTTTAATTTGTTATACAATTAGTATAAGAAATTATGACTCCACTTTTGAAGCTGACTGTACTAGTCGAACACAAAAATTATTATTAAAATTAATTTACCTTGTTTATACTAAATTATATTTATATTAAATAATGAAATGAGGAACTGCAGATTGATTTTAGGCGGGTAATATATAATAACAGATGTTATTTGAAATATCATGACACTCAAAAAGTCGCATCATTTTGTAGTAAGAGGTTTGAGTTATGAAATTGAATAAGTATGTAGATAGTTTTAATTTATCATTAACTGTAGGTAAAAGTTAGATTAAAGCGATAATGATAGGCTTGTTTTATTTATTCATAAAAGTGAATATTTCAGAATTTTTTAATGAAATAATAAGTTGATACAATTTTTATACGGATAATATTTGTAACGATGAACTTACGACAGCTGAATGAAATGTATTTTATTGTATTATTTTAAGCTAGTATTCTATGGCTGGTAATAAATATCACATCCAATCGATTGAGTGTTTGTTTTCAAATAATACTTTAAGTTCCTCCCGGATTTTCTAAGGAATTCTTCATTAATTACACTGGAGTTTGTAATACAATTTAGAATGTGTCAAACGAAAACATGAGGAAACACACGAATCATATCACAAATATCTTTAATACCAACATAAGCACATAACAAAAGAGGGAAGACTTACGTGTTTTATTTAAATTAGACCCTGTGAAATACTGTCAAACTTTATTCTTCTTCTTTTCTTAGTTTATGGCTCCGTCGTTCAGCCAAACGATGATTTTGACAATGTCAAGGTTCGAGATGACACAACAAACTATTACAGGCAATTGATCGGTACAGGAGCTGAGTGTAACCTAAAACAAACACAACAGAAATAAGTTAGTAGTCAAATTTATACTTTACCCGTAAACTCACCATTTACCAGGATCCCCCCTCGGAGCAGACTCAAGCTGTGAAATAACTGTTACATTAAAATCGAAAATATGTGATGAAAAATTTTTCGCCACTGGTAGGATTTGAACCCACAACCCGTCGATGCTCTCAACCACTGAGCTGCCGTAGCTTCAAATCACCGCGGCGAATTTGTTGAAGGCTAGATGTCGAAGGTTGTGGGTTCAAATCCTACCTGTGGCGAAAATTTTTTCATCACATATTTTCGATTTTAATATTAAACCGAGCATTGTAATGCTATTAATATAATTAATTGTTACATGTTCAGTCGGGGACAGAGATACCTGACCAGGTCCTCTACCTATATCTCGAATTTTCTCCTTAACTATAAATAATACTAACATGAAAATTTATATTAAGAAAGACTTTATTCAAATCTTTCTGTATATACATTTTCATGTTATTATAGTTTATAGTTTAAGAAAAAATACAAGATATAGGAAGAGGGCCTGGTCAGGTATCTCTGTTCCTGACTGTACATGGGATACCCCATCAAAATTCCAAAAATTATTACAAGAATATTTATGGGTTATGATTTTTAAACCACAATTTCAGTGTTAAGCTAAATTATTGACAAAGTTAGTTTTGACTATAGTCGACAATCCCGACAAAACAGCACATGAGTGAACCCGTTTTCAAAATATAAAGTTTCAAAAGCTCTTTCTGAATCTTAATTAAAAAGTAACATTTTATTGGATTATTCTACCTTTCATCCGAGATTACGTTTGTAATCTCAATGTTGTGGTGCTTCAGAGCAGCTTCAGGTTTCGCTTACACTGGTAATGATAGCTCTATCTACATACGTGTATCTAAGATGTGAATTGGAGCTAACTTGACATATTAAACGAATTGTCTTGTACCAAAAATTCTACCACCTCTATTTTTCTACAAATGTTGAAAAAGTATTGCCATATTTATTGGTGGTAAAGCCAGCCTGGCTCTTCTGGGGAAGTACCACACTCACAGAAAATCGACGTTTGAGTAGAAAATTTATCGCTTCTATTGTAAGTTCGGTGAGTGAGAGAGCTGGGGACAATCGTTCCCCCATTTCCTCCCCTCGCGTATTTTTGAATAACTCATAAACTTTTATTTGATACGTCTTTTTGTAAACGTGTTTCTTAAAACATAAATCCTTTTTTAATAAATCTAAAATCATAATCTACATTCTTTAGAAGAATATTTAAATATAATATATGGGCGAATAGGCAAAGGTTTTTTTTTTAATTAGCAGAAACTTCGATAGATCGACCGTGCTCACCACATTTTATCTGTTAGGTCTCGTGCTCACAATAAAATAAAATTGTATATTTCTCTAGGCCATTCATGAGTATCTGAAGATAACAGGTGTTACTATAAAGCGTGCGTTGCGATAAAGTCCTCAAATAAACTGTATAAAATTGCTTGTTCTATTTCCTTAGATGTCAATGGAAGTATGTCTAATAATTTTGCAAATTTTTGTATCCAGGTGGTTCCAAGACACCGGTAGCGAATTCTGAACAACTCGAGGACCTCGAAACAGCAAACAAACGAATCAAGTCTTTAGAATGTGTAAGAATAGGTAACTCGCGACACTACGTGTGCCATTTCTGTGACAAAACTATCGGTGATGAGAAACAGATGAGGACACATCTGAAAGATCACAAACCGTTCGAATGCGGGCTTTGTCATAAGAGGTTGATAAAAAGAGCATATTTGATGAGGCATTTTATAACTCATACTGGAGTTAAGCCTCATGAATGCGACATATGTCATCGTAGGTTTAGCCATAAGACAACATTAAATACACATAAGAAAATACACACCGGCGAAAGACCTTTCGAATGTCATGTTTGTCATCACGCATTTAATACTAAGACTAATCTAACAAAACATCTTACGAGACATACCGGGGAGAAGCCGTTCGAATGTGACGTATGTCATCGCAGGTTTAGAGAAAAACATCCATTTACTGTTCATTTGAGAACACACACTGGTGAGAAACCACACTTGTGTAACTTCTGCGGCAAACGTTTCGGCGGAAACAACCAATTGCAAAGACATCTGTTGAAACACACCGGACAAGAGTACAAGTGTAGTCTTTGTCCACGCAAATTTTACGTAAAGAAAACATTAGAAACCCATTTGAAATCGCACAATGGCGAGAAACGGTTCAAATGTACTATCTGTTTACGCGGATTTAATATAAAACAGCACTTAGAGGCTCATTTGAGGACGCACACCGGCGAGAAACCATTCAAATGCGATATTTGCGATTACAGATGTTCAACTAAAGGTAATTTAGCGATACATCAAACGAAGCATACTGGCGCTAAGCCATTTGAATGTAATATCTGTCATCTTCGTTTTACTCAAAAAGGTAACTTGAAAAATCACATGACCATACACACTGGTGAGAAACCATACGAGTGCGACTTCTGCCATCGCAGGTTTAGAGAGAAACATCCCTACCAACAACATTTGAGGACGCACACCGGTGAACAACCCTTCCAATGTAACATTTGCTTCTTGAGATTTAGCGCGAACAACCAGTTGAAAAAGCATTTGATGAAACACACGGACGAATGTTATATTTGTCACCGGCGATTTGTATCGAAGCAAACGTTAGAGATACATTTGAAAACTCATACTGAAGGCACTCAGTTGTCAGCATAATTATAATTATTTTAAACGCCGTAATTCTCTAGTTTTTTCCGCCCAATAAAATAATTAACGATCCTCGAAGATATATCGGACTCGTGAACCTTTTGCATTATCTTTGAAACTCGCCTATGGTTAGTAAGGTAGGAATTAAATTATTCGCAGTACAGCAACCTCAGGCGAGACGTACGTGTCTGTAGTTTCGTAGAAGAAGGCTGAAGGTCCCGCCAAAACTATGATGAAAAATTATATAGTTTGAAGCTGCTGTGTTAAGCTAATTTCTCTGAGTTGAGTGAGTGCCTTCAGACGGCAGATCGAGCTTGCGTGCTGATGGACATATATTTAGAATATAATGCGTAGACGCTAATGTAAATTTTTAATAAGATATTTTTTCTGAACAAGTAGCGGTAAAAGATAAGTTTTAGAAAATTATGTTATGAGTAATTCAGGATCTTAGGCGAATAATCAAGCGATCATAGCAATGCAAAAATATGTATATAAAATGTTTTATTTAAATTAATTTACTTTATATACTGCCTGCTTAATCGTCCAGATCATATTTTACGAATATAAATCTTTTATCAATTTTCTTACCCATTTTTATGAAATGATGACTATTTTGACCGTGATACTATTGTAGTAATAATTTTTATTTAATTATTTCTAACTCTTTATTTTATTTATATTTTCTTCTATTTGGCACTCAAACTTCATTCAGAAGCTTATTTTAGCCAGTGTCTAGGTAATCTTTGAGTTATTCTTGTGTATCAACGAAATGATGGTGTAATTTATTTCGCTGATTCGACGGAGCCCCTGGCGACAATTTCCACGAATCCACTGGCTTGATCATATACGATGCAGGAAAGCGAGCAAACACCAGCCCGCTAAGAAAATCTCACTACAGCCATGACACTTTATTTTAGTTAGTCCGCACATTTTTCATAAACATGGGCATCTATAACACCGAATAAAATCGACTTTACATTATAAACTCTACTAGAAATAATTTGCTAAAAATCCAAATCAAAGTCCGTAGAAATTCCCGCCAAGAACTCCAACAAGTAAACCGCAGTCTATTATGCAGAATATCGACTTATTTTTTTATTTTAAACGCAAGGTATAAGTTTTATATTAAAACTAATACCATCTCCTAACAATAATACTGTTTTTTATATAGTACTTAGATCATCTATATGTATGCTATCTCTTTTACACATATTACAATATCTTCAAAATTTAAGTTTTTTCCTTCATAGATTTAGAATAATATTTTTAACATTTTAAAATAAGTAAAATTTTAAACTGAAGTAATAATTTTATGTTTACGACAACAATAGTTAACTGATAGGTCGAGGTAATTAAGTGTTGATCGTGGAAATAATGAATTAATAGATCGTGGAATATGTTTACGGTAAAAATTCCGGGTTCATCCCGTATGATGCAACAACACGCAATCACTTAATCCGTCATGATATCCAGTTAAACGGACCGTAAACTTAAAAAGATCCACCTGCTTAATGTACAGCATCGGTCCCATTTTTAACATCACTATACAGTATTGCAAAGCATATTCATAAATATCGACAGTCGAAATGTTGTACAAAACGTTGTTTTGCGAAAAAGTCCTCTTATATAGTGTAATATTCATTTTTCATTACTAATCTATCGCCTTGGATAGAACATTATGGGAGACCTTTGTTCATGTTCATAGGACAGCGCAAAGAACAAAGTAATCAATAATATTAAGATTACGCTTAATAATTATGACATTTTCAGGTGTTTCTCCGCCAACGGTACCAAATACAGAACAAATTGAAGACATAACAACTGCAAATAAACGAATAAAGTCACTTGAACCTGTGAAATTAGGAAACCGGGCGCACTACGAGTGCCAGTTTTGTCAAAAAACGTTTGTCGAGGACAAACATATGCGGATACATTTAAAGGGACATAAACCTTTTGAATGTATACACTGTCATAAGAGATTTGATAGAAATACTAATCTTAAGCAACATATTTCCACTCACATTGGCGTCAAAATACACGAGTGCAGTGTTTGCCAAAGTAAGTTTAGTCAGAAGGGTGCTTTGAAAAAACACCAAGCCATTCACACTGGTGAAAAACCTTATGAATGTAGCGTATGTCATCAAAGGTTTAATAAAAAAGGCAATCTAACAAAACATCTAACGAAACATACTGGCGAGAAACCGTTCGAGTGCGATATCTGTCACCGTCGGTTCAGAGAAAAATACCCTTTAACAGTCCATTTAAAAATGCATACTGGCGAAAAATCACATTTATGTAGTTTCTGTGGTAAGACGTTCCGTGCAAATAAAAACTTGAAAATACACTTAATCAAACACACCGGGGAAGCAGCGTTCAAGTGCGACATATGTCATCGTGGTTTCGCGACTAAACATGATTTTGATACTCATATGAAATCGCACACTGGTGAGAAACCTTTGAGATGCTCTGTTTGCCGGAGAGTGTTTACTTCGAAACAACATTTAGAAACCCATTTTAAAACTCATTCTGGTGAGAAACGCTTCGAATGTCATATTTGTAATTATAAATGCCATTACAAAAGCTATTTAATCCAACATCTTACAAAGCATACTGATAAAAAGCCGTTCGAATGCAATATATGCCACATCCATTTTTCTCGAAAGAGTAATTTGAATAAACATTTAACGAGGCATACGGGTGAGAAACCATATGAATGCGATGTCTGTCATCGTCGTTTTAGAGAGAAATATCCATTTACTCTTCATTTGAGAACGCACACGGGTGAGAAACCTTATCAATGTAACTTTTGTTATTTGAGGTTCAGTGCGAATAATCAACTAAAGAGACATTTGTTGAAGCATGCTGATGAATGTAAAATTTGTCAACATCGGTTCTCTTCAAAGCAGGCTTTGGAAATGCATTTAAAGATACACACGAAGGAAAGTGAACGCCCACTTTAGCCATTTCGGCAGTGTACACATATTAAATAGTAAAAATTACGTACATTGACATAATAATAAAAACAAGCGGTTTCGTTTACGTATTTCAAGTCGGTATTGCCGACAAGTTACAGCCTTTTCAAAAGGCCATGTTCATTACAAGTGTAAAGGTCGTCTAACACTCTTTGAATGTCAAATGATTAAAGACTCGCGCCTGAAAGGTATTGTCCGGAAGTCATAGGTCCCCAATTAGTATTCTAATCTGATTATTTCACGGTAATTTTTAACTGTGATTTACTCTTTTTCGTAAAGGAAAACTAACAGGAAATGCACAGATTTTCTAAAGTGCTCTAGCTAATATAATTCAAAATTCAAAACGTTTATTCAATATAGGTTTCTTTGAACACTTATTAATTGTCATATTTCACTTCTCAACAATTGTTGACGTCAAAAATTTACTTAAGGCTAAGTTTAACGCCGCTTCCAAAGCGGAGTGCAGAAGAAGCGGCAACAAACTGCACACCGCCTTTTTTCCAAGGACGACAACTCACAATTTTTGAAAATCTTAGAAATTAAGTATGTGGACTGAGTATACATTGGTTTATTTAAATGTCATGTTCGAATTGAATTTAAAAAATAATGTCATATTATTGAAATTAATAACACCGAAATAAAAAAAAAATGTCAAATTATGTACCTACTAAAATTAAAATAAAAAAAAAAAGTCATATTTAAAAATAACACGTACAAAATGTACCACACATTAGTCATAAAATACAGAATCACGAGGCGTCCGCGCCAAGCCCAAGCCCAACATTCTTATCATTAATAAAATCTTCGCTTCTATAATATGCCTTTTTATAAAGTTATTGTTTTACATAACTTTTGAATATTCTATCAGGCATATCAAGGACCGATTTTGGCAATTTGTTGTAGTAGCGTATACAGTTTCCCATGAACGACTCGCTAACTCTGCTTAGCCGATATCGCGGAAGAAATAATTTATGATTGTTACGCAAGGGTCTATTTATTAAATCACTAACTTTTTTGAACGCCAAAATATTTTTCCTTGCATACATTATATTCTCGAATATATACTGTGAAGCTACAGTTAGGATATTAATTTCTTTAAACAACTGTCTGAGTGAGTCCCTCGCGCCCAGGCCGTAGATGGCACGAATTGCTCTTTTTTGTAGAATAAAAATAGTCTGGATGTCGGCTGCATCGCCCCACAGAAGTAATCCGTACGACATTAAACAATGAAAATAACAGTATACAAGCCTAGCAGTGGACTCATCTGTCAGTTGTCTAATCCTTCTAACAGCGTATGCTGCGGTATATGTACTTTAGAAAGTATATTATAAAGCTGCTGTTGTAACTATTTGGCAGTCGTATGCCTTAAGTTAAATATCGCTGTGCTAATCATAAGCACATACGAAAAGAAAAAAATATATTTTATGATACATACATTAAGAATCTTTAGAATATTTAGAGTACATACAGTGGAAATATTCTCGATGATGTTATATATTAATATGTGATACACGGGAAGCTCACGTACAGAATTAGCTACTGATCGACATGTTTCGATCGTATGATGTCTTTGACGGCTAGCAGCTGACTTCGTTCGTGAATAAACCGTACGTGGGCTGTTCCGAAAGTTTTTAGCTGTATAAAAACTACTAAGTATTTTGATATATATTATTTATTGTTTTTTAAAATATTCTTTTCCTGCATCAATACACTTCTTCATAATTCAAACCAATCTTGAAAACATTTTAAAAATGCATCTTGCGGCCTCTTCCGAATTCCAGAAAGTGCGCCCAAGAATACTTTGTTTACTATTGGAAAGAGGAAAGAATCGCATGGAGCCAGGTCTGGGCTGTAAGGAGCATGAGACACCACTTGAACCCCAGAATTGTTCAGAAAATCCATTGTTCTGGCAGCTGTGTGAGCGGGAGCGTTGTCCTGGTGAAAAAAATTCAACGGGTACCACTTTTGGGCCTGTCCTCACAAAACATCATAAAAAAATAACTAGTCGAAGGTAGTTTAAGAAATTACGTACACAGCCTAATAGATAAATTACCCTCATATTGGCGTAGAAACTAAATCCTACAGAAGTATATTTTAGGTATAGCTAAAAACTTTCGGAACAGCCTAGTATATCGCCTATTAATTAAGCCTGCGTCTCATGATACTTTTGACTAAAAGACACATTGTCATAAAGACTTTTTGGTATAAATAGTAGCATGACAGTAGCTCTACGTTTATCGAATTGCAGCTTACTTAGTTTAGAAAAATATTTTCAAGTACGTATAAATAAATATAAATATATATAATAAAGTATACACTATAAAGTGTTTATATAAATGTATATAAAAGCCAATCTTTTAATATTTGACAAGTTTTAGTACAAAAATTTTAAAACACTAATTTATTAATGAGATGATAAAGCAATTCTTACAATACCCTATTTATTTAAATCTGTTCAAGAATTTATAAGTTATAATGGAAAAAAGTAATAATACTAATATATTTATTTACTAATACGTACCGCGAAATTAAGATTTACAGAGAAATTGTATTGTATAGATACGTGCAATAATTCAGTTTGAAGGAATTTTCTAGCTAGTTGTGAACTACGAGTAGATTTTTACAAAATTTCGAAGTAAATAAAAAAATTATCTGTCTGTTTTGATATTATTTATAATTAACAATGTCATGTATTGTAATGTAATTATTTATTTATCAATTACTTTTTATAATTAAACATAAACTTTAAAAAGAAAGAATCACCTGTTTTATTGTATTATAATCCTGTACCAACTAATCACTAGATAAACCCTGGCCATGCCTGTAAGACACGTATGCAAGCCGTTGGCCAAATTTGACAGGTGCCAACAACTTTTGCAGTTGAGAAATTTACGATAAAAAAATTATCTAGCCTATGGTTCCGCACGCATCAATGTCGATTGGGCACAGTTCTTTATTCCGGAATGAAAGGTTTATCTATATCCCGGATTAGGCGTTTGTAAAACTTCCAATATAATTTTCAACCGTTTTTTTTTACCTCAAATAATTAACTTTCGTAAGTACAGAGTAAAATGCCTGTATAACGTCGAACTTTGCTTGCAACTCAGAACTTTCCTGCCCGTTGTATAGCATCGGTCTTTTTTTGCCAATAAAATATATATACTCAGCATATTGAATTCTTACCTATCAGCAATAGATTGAATAAAGCATGTTTTGCGAAAAAGTCCTCTTATATAGTGTTATTCTTAATTTTGTTAAGTTGTCAATAACATAATGCTTAATAATTGTGGACATTTTTCCATTCAGGTGTTTCCCCGCCAACGGTACCTAATACAGAACAAATTGAAGACATAACCACTGCAAATAAACGAATAAAGTCACTAGAGCCTGTTAAATTAGGGAACCTTAAGCACTATGAGTGCCAGTTTTGTCAAAAAACGTTTGTCGAGGACAAACAGATGCGGATACATTTGAAGGGACATAAGCCTTTTGAATGTATACACTGTCATAAGAGATTTGACAGAAACACGAATCTAAAGCAACATATTGTCACACATACTGGCGTGAAAAAACATGAGTGCAATATTTGCCATCGTAAGTTCAGTCAGAAGGGCGCTATGAAGATACACCAAGCCATTCACACTGGCGAGAAACCGTATGAATGTAGCGTCTGTCATCATAGATTTAATAAAAAAGGTAATCTAACAAAACATCTAACGAGACATACTGGCGAGAAACCTTACGAGTGCGATATTTGCCACCGTCGGTTTAGAGAGAAACATCCATTTACAGTTCACTTAAGAATGCATTCTGGTGAAAAATCACATTTATGTAACTTCTGCGGTAAGAGATTCGGGGCGAATAAAGATTTGAAAATACATTTAATGAAACACACTGGGCAAACAGCGTTCCAGTGCGACATATGTCTACGTGGTTTCACGACAAAACATCATTTAGATACACACTTGAAATTACACACTGGTGAAAAACCTTTCAAATGTTCTATTTGCCCAAGAGGGTTCACTACGAAACACCATTTAGAAACTCATTCAAAAACTCATACTGGTGAGAAACCTTTTGAATGTAATATATGCCATTATAGATGCTATTATAAAGGTAATTTAACGCAACATCTCACAAAGCATACCGGTATAAAACCGTTCGAATGCAGTACTTGCCACCTTCGTTTTACTCAAAAGAGTAACTTGAAGAAACATCAAACGAGACACACTGGCGAGAAACCATATGAATGCGATGTCTGCCATCGTCGTTTTAGAGAGAAACATCCGTTTACCCTACATTTGAGAACGCACACGGGCGAGAAACCATATCAATGTAACTTCTGTTATTTAAGGTTCAGTGCGAATAATCAACTGAAGAGACATTTATTTAAGCATAATGATGAATGTGAAATTTGTCAACATCGGTTTATTTCAAAGCAGGCTTTAGAAATACATTTAAAGACACACACCGTTGCAAGTGAATGCCCACCTTAGATATTTTGGCAACGGAGAAATAGTTAAAGCATTAGACGAAAAACATCCCGCCTGAGAAGTATAAGTTTAAATGTGTTTCTCGATGTATACAGTCTTATTCTAAAACGAGAACTAATTTTCACCTTAGATATTTCGGCAGCCGGCAAATGGGAAAGAATAAGACGAGAAACCTCTCCTCTGAGGTGTAGGTCTAAATCTCGCATTTCTAGAAATGCACATTTCTAGAAATGCGAGAACAATAAAAGGTAAAATAGTTGTGTGTGAAATAACTGTTAATGTAATATAGGCGGCCAATGGTTTAAACCAAGCATTATCTTTTAAAATAAGTTTTATCCGCGTTTTAAAATAAGACGGTAAACCGGTATTATAATCTAACTTACAGCATTGTGAATTTTCACTGCCATCTCTTCTCATCTGTCAAAAAACACAAGGACAACACAAAAACACTCAATCTTCATTTTTATTTGTCTAAAGTATGAATTTCAATGTATGTAAAATGAAATGAATGAATGAATGAATGAATATACTTTATTGCACCAACACTTAAAAGTAAACAAAATAGGAAAATATCTGTTTATGGAAGGTACAAAGGCGGGCTTATCGTATAACGCAATCTCTTCCAGCCAACCTTTGGGTAGAAGATACTGTAAACAGAGGCATGGCAGGCGCAGATTACATAAGGCAATAAAAAAAAAAAACCATATAAATTATTTTTTATTCAAATTGGATATTATGTATCCCTTTTTGAACGTTAAGATAATATTCTACTACTATTAATATACTACTTACTGGAACTACACTAGCACGTATGAATAAAAAGAAAATATAATTTATGTTACATCACTACATAGAATAGAACTCTTTATTGCATCAAATAACAGACAAATTAGTATATAGAGAACAAAAGTAACAATAAATGATGTAGTGATGGCATCATCATTAAATTCCTTTAAAAGTAAATTATTAAGATGTTCTCTTGTTACATCAGAC
Organism: Elegia similella; assembly: GCA_947532085.1. Classification (NCBI taxonomy): domain Eukaryota; kingdom Metazoa; phylum Arthropoda; class Insecta; order Lepidoptera; family Pyralidae; genus Elegia; species Elegia similella. The sequence goes on along the minus strand of OX383950.1, from coordinate 3,105,408 downwards.
ATTTGATTACTAGTAATTTTTTTTTTCGTTATAGATAATTAAATAGTTGTATAAATATGTATTTTTAAATTATGTATTTATTGTGTATATATATATATATATATATATATATATATATATATATATTATATATATGAGTATATATGTAAATGTATTCCGTTGTTAGATGTTATATTTATGGCTAGATTTATCCTTATTAATTGTACATGCTTCTGCCCCATAATTGAGTAAATTTCCTCTAACTTATTCGCCGGTTGACTGGAAGAGATCCCATCTTGGGATAAGTCCGCCCTTGTAGACTGATCTTTCTTAACTGTATTTATTATAGCTTTTTTCTTGTACAATTAAGATATCACAAACAAACAAACAAAGTTCGTACAAAGGCGGACTTATCGCTTTAGCGATCTCTTCCAGTCAACCTTAGGGTAGATGGACAGAGTACATATGATTGGCGTTGGCGCAGGATAGATACAATACTACATAGTATCAAACAAAGTCGCATCCCGCTTTCTATTGGCCCTATGCTTAGATCTTTAAAACTACGCAATGTATTTTGATGCTGTTTTTTTAATAGAGAGAGTGTTTCAATAGGTAGGTTTACATGTATAATTTATCGCACCCGTGCGAGGCCGGGGCGGGTCGCTAGTACGTTATAAATCTGTATTATATCTAGGAGTATCTAGGTCTAATTTAAATAAATCAATGTTGTCACAAATATATTTTTTACGGGTTTTAAAAGTTCTCTTCTTTGAACATGTCGCCCGTTTGCACCCCCAACAGCAGCATAGCAGTTCAATAACACAGCAGTTCAATAATAGGACCACTCCTAGTCTTCCAACGGAGGCCGTAAGAGGCGACTTAGGAAATACAAGCTAAACACAGTTCATAATCGTCAATGAGACCTCTCCAACCCGTCTGGCCAGCGAGGAGAGTTAAGGCCAAATCCTCTGGCACTGGCCACTCAAAATGTGACATACCTAATTTGAAAAATTGTGTTTTAAAAAATAAGTACAGATTTTATTAATTATCTAGCAAGTTATGTAGTAGTAAAATCAACATTTTAAGTTATATTTTATATTTACATAATTTTATGGTATATTTTTTGTAATTAAGAATGTAATGCATGGTATCTTATTTATCAATTGCATTTTATATACAATAAAATAATAAACTTAATATGAAATAAATTTTTTTCAAATGTGTAAATAAATAATAATAATTAATAATGTGATATTATTCCTTTACCATTTACACCTGTATGTGTCATGGTTCCCGGTAGATATAAAATTCAAAGGTCACATCATCGTGTTATTGTTTTAATTAATTTATTTGTTTTACCGCTTTTGGCTGACGTTTATCACACCTTTTCGTCCGGCATATACAGCGTGATTTTAAAGAAAAAAAGGTAAAAAACGAAAATGAAAATTAGGTTTCCCATACAAAGTCGCCGATCAGCTGGACGAATTTCTATAAAAGGTTTAATTTATTTTTTCGTTTTTTACCTTTTTTTTCTTGCAATTCTGTGTTCCATTAGGGATTTTGATTCCCAGATTTCAATATAGCTAGGGGTTCAAAATCACGTTGTATAATTTTTTAACGTGTATTATCGAGGAAATTATGGTGCGATTCATTTCTTTGATGCGACGGAGTTCCTGGGGTCAATTCCCACGAATCCATTGGTTTGATCGTAGACGACACAGCAAGGCGGGCACCACCAGCCCGCTAAGTAAATCCCACTACAGCCGTACCATGACAGTTTTAGTTATTCCACACATTGCCCATATACATGGGTATTTATAATACCAATCTACACCGATTTCAGATTATACAGTCCACTAGAAGCAATTTGAAATCGATACAAAAAAAAAAGTCGTGCAGTCCGCATAAGTAGGCAAAACGACTTTATCCAAAAAGTCTTGTTAGCGGCGTTGCTTTTATTTAAAAAGTCTAAAAACGGCAGTCGGTTTGCGTGCTTGACGTAAAACAAGTCATCATCATTATTTCGAGTAGGTGACACGGTCAATCGACCATGCACACCCTGGTGTCAGAGTTCTTCGGAACCGCCTCTGGGCCTCTGACGTGGTTCATTTAACGACTTCCAGATGACAGCCGGGACCACCGGCTTAACGTGCCTTCCGAAGCACGGAATCATCTTTATTATCAGACAATCAGGTGATTCAAGTCTGCAATGTCCTAACCAAACTGGAAACAACTAAACAAAGTATGCTTCCGGTGGGAATCGAACCCACGACCCCCGGGTCAACAGGCAAACGCCTTAACCACTGGACCACGGAGGCTGTAAAACAAGTAATGTTACTGAAAACGGAAAAATGGCGCGATTTATTGCTTTTTGATAATCAATAAACCGCACCAATGCTGCAAACAGATGCAGCGGTATCGACCAGGGTTGCATGCATCAACTATTGGTGGCGGGCATGAAGGGACTAACAGTAGTGGGTGGGCGCTGGCCAGCAATAGTTTGCATGAACTAACTGGTGGCGGAAGCACGCAAAGTAAATTGTCTCAAAGTAAATGTAGCTTTGACTTCCGCAAAGTAACACCTGAATCTATATCTCTAAACCATTTTTGATAATCTACTTTTAAAAAGTTTATAAAACGCACAAGCATGTATAAATACTTTATAAAGCATGTTTGTGTACAGAAACTAAGTTATCAGGCCACCTCTACATACTTACATGGCGCCAATAGACATTTCTTATGAAATATAAATATATACGGACAAACCACACAGATTGAGCTAGTCCTAAAATAAGTTCGAGATTTGTGTTATGAGATACTGACTCAACGATAGTATATTTTATAACAAATACATATATAGATAAACATCCAAGTCCCAGGCCAATCTGAAAAAGATCATTTTCCATCTTGACCTGGCCGGAGATCGAACCCGGGCACTCTCGTGTCGCAGGTGTTAACCACTGCGCCACGGAGCTAACTATAAATATTAGCAGAAAGTGAATATGGACAAATGGTTTCGATCTCATGGGGATTGTCTGCTTGGAACGCAACCTTGAACGCGAAGTTTCAGCTCGCAAGAATAAATAAAAACGTCACGTCTTTGCTCCGATACAAATTTATATTATGTATTCAACATTATATAATTTGTATCGGCTCAGTGTTTTTATCTTCGTCTATAGGAAATTGAGGAGCGATTCAGTTAAATAGATAACGTTTATTTTACAAAAACTGCATCACACACAACAAAAGACATAATCAAAAGATACTTATCTATACATATAATAAAACAGTAAAAATATTTTGTCTGTACATTTAGAATTTTTGGCTGAAATGGATAGAGGGACACTTAAAAAGAATAATAGAAAGCAAAAAAATTTTATTCGAATTTTTTGTCTGTCTGTCTGTCTGTATGTATGATCACGATTATCTCCGAAAATACTGAACCGATTTACTTCAAACTTTCACCAATTGCTTTGTTTTAACTCAGCAAAACATCTAAAGTTTGTTTCATCAAAATCGGATCATTAAAAAAAAAGTTATCGTCATTTGAATAAACTCAAGGCATTAGTTTGCCTGCAAATATACACGCTGAATTTTTTATCGTTTTGGACCCTTAAAGGGGTGACTCAGACCATCAAAATGAACAACTTTTCCGATGGGAACAATGCTGGGAACTCAAAAAAAAATTCGACATTCCCTCCCATGAAAAACTGGCCGGGCGGCGGGACTCTTTTGGATGGAAATGACGAATTTTTTTTTGAGTTCCCAGCATTGGTCCCATAGAAAAAGTTGTTCATATTGATGACCTGAGTCACCCCTTTAAGGGTCCAAAACGATCAAAATTTCACCGTGTATAGCACTTAAATAGTAAGTGATTAAATAATAAGTGACATAAGAAAATTTAAATACAAAGTCAATTCATCATCAGCATGCATTATACCTATCCATACTAATATTTTAAATGCGAAAGTAACTCAGTCTGTCTGTCTGTTTTCACGCTTCAACCATTGAACCAATTTGGATGAAGTTTGAGACCGGGAAAGGACATAGGGTATGTTTGATTCCGGGAAATTCTACTGTTCCCAAGGGATCGACACTAACGCGGGCGGAGCCGCGGGCAACAGCTAGTCCTTACTAATATTATAAATGCGAAAGTGAGTTTGTTTGTTTGATTGTTACGCTTTCACGCCGTAACTACTGAACCAATCATCATGAAATTTTGCATACAAGTTCTCTGGAGTACGGAGAAGGACATAGGCTATCTTTTATCCCGGGAAAAACTATTCCCGAGGGATCGACATTGACGCGGGCGGAGCCGCGGGCGAAAGCTAGTAATACTATACATTAGAAAACATTACATAAAAATAACTATGTATGCGCAGTTCGGCCAGCATGAACCTTTCCAATGGACAAAGGTGGGATTTGATAAAAATATCTTAATCATACAAAAGTGTTCACCAGATAATTCTATGGCAATAGACATCACAGCAATGACCCCGTAGATAAAATATCATATAAATAATGGACCGGGTCAGTTCTTCAAATAAAATACACCTTGTATATCCAATACAATTTAGAATTTCTTTCCATCCAGGTATACCCCAAACAGCGGCACTGACTACCGAACAATTAGAAGAAAACACAACAGCTACTAAACGAATCCAATCTTTAGAATATGTTAGCGAGAAACAGCATTATGTTTGCCGATTTTGCCAAAAAACATTCGTCAAAATAAAGCAAATGAAAACACACTTAAAAGAGCACAAACCATTTGAATGTGAGATTTGTCACAAGAGATTTGGTCAGGCGAGTGAGTTTCGCAGGCATATTAGAATACACACGGGCGAGAAACGTTACCAATGTGGCGTCTGCGGCGATAGGTTTACGAAAAGCAGTGGTTTAAAAACACATTTTGTTAAACATACCGGCGAGAAACCTTTCGAATGTAAAGTTTGTTTTCATAAATTCAGTTTAAAGGCGAACTTGAAAAAACATTCTACGAAACATACTGGCGAGAAACCATTTGAATGTGATATTTGTCATAGCAGATTTAGAGAGAAGTTTCCATATAAAATTCATATGAGAATGCACTCAGGCGAGAAACCTTTTCAGTGTAACATTTGTGGTCTAAGGTTTAATGCTAACGGTGAATTGAATCAACATTTAAAGCGACATACTGGCGAGAAACCATTTGAGTGTGATATTTGTCATTGTAGATTTGCTTACAAGGCTGTTTTAGGTAAACATCTTAGAACGCATAATAAACCATTCCAGTGCAGAGTCTGTGAGCGTAAGTTTTCTGCGAAATTTAATTTACTACTCCATTTAAGAATTCATACGGGTGAGAAACCTTATCAGTGTTCTGTTTGTCAACGAAGGTTTTCTGTTAAAAAATCATTCGAAACACATCTGAGAATTCACGGTGAGAAATCTTTCTATCCGAATACGGCGAAGCTAAAAGGCGGGTTATGATTCTTGGCCGCTATGCATGTTCGTTTATTTCCCTATTACCTTCTTAAAAACCAACGCAACTTGACATATTATTAGAAACGTCTTAACCGTCCGCTGGTTATAACCAGCCGATATAGCCTATAAGTGACGTCACACCAAATTCAAAATGGCGCCCACTAGAATACAAAAAGTCGCGAACATAAAAAAAGCATATTGTGTTTGGTATCAAATGAATGGTATTTTTTTATGTATATAACAAAAAAATATAATTTATAAATATTATACGGGAATTGAGTTCATTAGCAGGAGTGATTCAGACTATGATTCTGAACAACTTTCGCTGCGGGACCAACTCCGAAATCGCAAAAAAAAATCACCTGTTCCATAGATTTTGGTGTCCGTTATTCCAGCCAGATTTTGTCGAAAATTTGTTTGATAGTAAACACTAGCTTTCGCCCGCGGCTCCGCCCGCGTTAATGTCGATCCCACAGGAATAGTACTTTTTCCCGGGATAAAAGGTAGTCTATGTCCTTCTCTGTACTCCAGAGAACCTGTATACAAAATTTCATACAGATCGGTTCAGTAATTACGGCGTGAAAGCTTAACAAACAAACAAACTCACTTTCGCATTTATAATATTAGTAAGGATAACGCAGATTAACTACGAGTAAATTATCAAGATGCTTCCACTACTAACTGCTAAGCTGTAACTGGTAGCTAGTAGCTATTTTAAAATAAATGTACCTACTTTTTAAAAATAGCTGGTCTGTACAAACCGCGTATGTATTATCCTGTAAGTTTTAGAAGGTTGGTATAATGTATTGCGCGGCCGCTTTTTTATAACATTCTAGATTTGGTCGGGTAACCAAGCGAACATAATTTTTTTTCAATTATTTCGTTAATTAATTAATTTACAGGTCTGAAATTTTGCAGGTATTAAATTAACATGTATATCTAATTATTTACAAAAGATTCAGTGACCACTCGTACAGGAAACTCGGTTAATCGGTCGTTAAATAACTCCGCCGCGCGCCATGGCCGAAACAAATCGAAGATTCATCATAACTTTTTAATTACGTATAGGATACTAATGAAACTTTGGTACCATTTATAGACAGTATTTCACTATATAATAACGTTTAAAGTTAGTCTTTGGAGCGCTTATTGGAAGTGCTAGGACCTATTAAAGCATATTTCTATTTAATGAAAATAACTTCTAAACGGTTAATTACTGTGAATTCCTTTATTGCGCTATAAACTATACCTAATTAGCCAGATGTCCTGTGCAAAAATCATCATCATCTGCTTAGTCAATTCCAAGATACAGCAATTGGGCAAACCGTTACTCCAGCAGGATTTCAAATATCTTCGCAACCATAGCAAATACAAATACAATTTAAGTTGTACCATTTATACCAAATTGATATCTAATTATTTACATAACTTTTATTTCAAAATTCCCGTTAAACAAAAAAAGATCTGGCTACGGTAACGTTCCTCCAGCCGGAACTGTTTTTATCAAATAATTAAAAAAAGTATACGCTTACCAAATTTAAAAATCAGCTTACCATTTACAGAAGCTCTATATCTAATTATCTATTGCACTTCAATGTCGATTTTCGACAATTTTCAACAAAATCTGGCTGGAATAACGCACACTAGATTTTGGCCAAATAGATATTCCTCCGTGCTGCTCCGTGCTCCAGTGGTTAAGGCTTGAATCACCTGATTGTCTAATAATAAAGATGATTCCGTGCTTCGGAAGGCACGTTAAGCCGGTGGTCCCGACTGCAATCTGGTAGTCGTTAAAGGAACCACGTCAGAGGCCGAGAGGCTATTTCGAAGAACTGACACCATCCACCACTAACCTACTCGAAATGATGATGATGAGTCGTGAAGCTACGTCTGATGCCTTTAGGCAACTTGAAAAATTGAAAAGTTGCCTACTTATGCACACGAAAAACAAACAACGACCTGGTCTGTACCACCAGGACGGTTGGGGTAAAACAATTTTCTTCGAATTTATTTTTTCTTCCCTCTGACTGACACAGACTTTTTCCTGATTATCTTCTTTTTGTCTTCAGTTCGGTCTCTGATATTCGCGGCAATAATACTGGGCATATAATGTTATATGCTTTAATTGATTTTACATACTATAAAACGTGGCCAGCCTTTAAGGCCTCATAATAATTTTTCATGAATAACGTCTGCGTCGTAAGTAATATTAGTATTCTTTTGTTCAGGTGCTCTTCCCGTACCAATTACTGAACCAATAGAAGAAGTAACGACATCAAACAAACGAATCCAGTCTCTAAAGTGTGTAAAAAAGGAAAATCGACAGTACTACGCGTGTCAGTTCTGTCAAAAATGTTTTTCAGAGAAAGGAGAAATGAAAGCACATTTAAAAGCACACAAACCTTTTGAATGTGCTCGTTGTCATAAGCGATTTCAAGGGAGGACTCACTTAAAGAATCATTTTAACACCCACATAAAGCCATACCAATGTGACGTTTGTGATCAAAGGTGCAGCGATAAGAGCCAATTGCGAAGACATAAAGTGGTGCACACTGGTGACAAACCCTATGTGTGTAATGTGTGCGGAGCAAGTTTCACCTACCGAGGCTCGTTAACCCAACATTTGGCTGCACACAGCGGCGAAAAACCATTCGAATGTAATTTTTGTCACCACAAATTCAGTATCAGGGGCAATTTAAATAAACATATGTCAGTGCATACCGGTGAGAGACCTTACGAATGTGAGTTTTGTCATCGTTGTTTCAGAGAGAAATTTACCATGATGACTCACAGAAGGATTCACACGAAAGATAAACTTTTTCAATGCCAATCTTGTAGCAAAAGCTTCATAGCGAAGAGTTCATTGTCGACACATATACAGGCAGCTCATAGCGGGGCAAACAAACCTTTTTTTCAATGCGAGTTTTGTGGCAAGACTTACACGTCAAAGAAGACATTGTCGGAACATATAAAGAAAGAACATAGCGTGGAAAAAAATGAATGTTTATTTTCACACAAAAAATCACGCTTTGATTCAAGCGGTCCCCCTGCATCGATACGAATAGAAGAAAAAACGACGGCAAACAAACGAATTCAGTCTCTCCAAGGTGTATGGGAGGAGAATCGACAGTACTACGTGTGTCAATTTTGTCAAATCACTTTCCTCAATGAACGAACAATGCAAGAACATTTAAAAGAACACAAACCATTCGAATGTACATGTTGTCACAAGCGATTTAAAAAGATAGTTCAATTAAAGCAGCATATCGACGTGAACCACAGTGACGTTTTACACCCAGACGAGAAACGTTATGAATGCAGTATCTGCAACCGTAAATATGCATACAAAAACAGTTTGATGATGCACCTAGCAGTGCACACTGACGAGGAAAGATATGACAATGGTACGCAGTCTATCACAACGAAGCCGTTTCTGTGTAACGAGTGCGGTTCGAGATTTTGGAGTCAGAGCAGTTTGAATGTTCATAGGCTCATCCACACGGGGGAAATGCCGTTTGAGTGCAAACTGTGCCAACGGAAATTCAGACAAATAGGTCATTTGAGGTCACACCTCAAGACACACGGGGGAAAGACCTTTCCAGTGCGATGTTTGTCAACGTAGGTTCGCGTTGAAAGTTAATTTGCAGGCGCATATCAATACGCACGCCGGCGGTTCGGGCTCAAGTAGCCGTTTAAAGAAACGTCGTATTGCGTGATCCTTGTTAGACTGTAAGAAACTGTCGTAAGATAATGTTGGTGCTGCCGTTTCTATTGTAAAAACTACATACATAGGTGGAGATATAGTTTTCAAAAATAAATACTTTAAAAAATGCAATTGTGGTAGAGCAACACTACCGGCAAAATAAATTGCTAGTAGCATGAATGGGCCGGCTCGACAAAATCGACGTCTAAGTAGAAGCTGGAGCCGGAGGCCCTACCTTCCCCCAACTTCTTGAAAGGCCGACAACGCACCTGTCACACCCTGGTGTTGCAGTTATCCATGGGCAGCGGTGATCACTTACCCGTGACCCGCTTGTTCGTTTGCCGCCCTATATCATAAAAAAGTCTTAACCTGACATATTTCAGATATATATACACATGTTTTATATGCGATACCAAAACTCTTTACAGTATGTGAACAGTGACGTCACAATTCAGTAAATTGTTTGAGAAGCGTGTAGACTTTGCTCGACAGCTATATTTAATATTGCGTTTATGATAATGGCTCATGACAAAAGTTACTTTAAATTTAGTAGAATATCTTAAAGTAATATTATTATTATTGTTCATCAGACATTCTGTCTGCTCTGGCCAAGTATGGCTGCAGTAGTACAGAGAGGGTCATGCTCCTGCAGTGGAGACTAAAAAGACCGATGATGATGATCAGACATTTAAAATGGACTTACCAACTTAAAATGATCATTGTAGTAAACGTATAGATACTCGTATCAAAGTACACGTGCTTTACAAACTTTTTACAATAGATTTTTTTACTTTGAGACAATTTACTTTGCGTGCTTCCGCCACCAGTTAGTTCATGCAAACTATTGCTGGCCAGCGCCCACCCACTACTGTTAGTCCCTTCATACCCGCCACCAATAGTTGATGCATGCAACCCTGGTCGATACTGCTGCATCCGTTGAGGCTGCAGCAATGTCGGCCGTCGTGCTCGCGACACGTGTGGCGGGTATGAAGGGACTAACAGTAGTGGGTGGGCGCTGGCCAGCAATAGTTTGCATGAACTAACTGGTGGCGGAAGCACGCAAAGTAAATTGTCTCAAAGTAAATGTAACTTTGACTTCCGCAAAGTAACACCTAAATCTATTAACTACAATAGATTTTGTTGAAATTAGAGATTTTTCAAAATCTAAGGTACATTAATGTGCCAAATAATTATACTTGACATGATTTTCACACCCTGCCGTGTGGTATCCGGCAGAGTAGATAGAATAGGACCACTCCAAGTCTTCCCGTGGATGTCGTAGAAGGCGACTTAGGAAATACATGCTAAACAAAGCTTATATATACATCTGTGAGACCTCTCCAACCCGTCTGGCCAGGGTTAAGAGTGTTGGCCAAGTGTGGCCCTTGTATTACAGAGACGGTCGTGCTCCGGTAGTGGAGACTAAAAAGACTTCATGATGATGACATAATTTTGATGAAGCAATCTCAAACTTCAAGAGTTTTAACCCGCCACGTCGATTAATATTTTCTTTATGTACAGTGTATGTACTATTGAACAAAACATTTGTGTTTTGAAAACATTCTCAATCTGCAATTTGAGTGATTACAAAACCACTTTTGAGATTTGAGAGGGATTGATTCATTACGAAATCATTACTGTGAAACATGTGCGTAAGCGTGTGTGAGTGCGCAGACTGCGCACTAGCAGAGTGTCCTGTGCATATTTTCCTTAACACCAAGCAAGTGGTAATAACAGCACGGATAATACTGTTTTTTTTTTTTTTTACAAAATTTGAATTAGGCATTTGTCTCCCATCTCACCTGATGGTAAGTGACGATGAAGACGAGGATGTTACATGCCTATCCAAGAGATACCCATTTATTCTACTTTTGAATGTCCCGGGACTGTACTTGTTTGGGAATATAGACGCAGGCAGTTCATTCCACACCTTAGCTACTGAAGCGTATGAGCGCGCGATTTTCGTTGGAGATAATTCACTCTTGCGATTTATCACTGAACGATTTGGTAACATTCCGACTGTACTGGAAGCAAGGTAGTACCCAAGATCTTTCCGCGACCCCGAAAATGTTGCGTCGGAAGTTGTATTTATATTTATGTTCTATATCGTTGAAACTGTTTGCGCGTTACAGAATCGCTCAGCGCCATCTTTTTTTTATACTAAATGTTGGATTTGGCATTTGTCTCCCATCACATCTGATGGTAAGCGACGATGAAGACGAGCATGTTACATGCCTATCCAAGAGAAACCCATTTATTCTACTTTTTAATGTCCCGGGACTGTACTTGTCTGGGAATATAGACATAGGCAGATCATTCCACACCTTAGCTACTCGAACTAAAAAGGAACTGTCAAAGCGTTTAAGCTGTGCGTGCACTGGACCGGAATCGGAGCGGACGGAGCGGCCGGAGCGGCCGGATTTTCAAAATGCCGGTGGGGTGCGTTCACTGCATTCGGATTCCGGACCGGCATTTTTACAGTGTTGCCAGGGCCCTTGAGTCATAAATTACGTTTCGTTTCCTGAAATGTTACATTTTTGCAGCAAAAGTTACAATATTGTAATTTTTTTAATTTACGTGTTTTTGGGGTCGGAGTATAACCCTCCACACAGCGCTATCCTATAAAGTGGTTACTAACATATAGCATAACGCTTTGCTTTATTTACCGGCGGTGACTTTTGTTTATAATAATAGAGATAGAGAAGATACCACCTAAACCTGTACCAACCTGCCCTGTCCCATTATTATGTCTGTGTCATATTTAAGTCTGTCTTTACCAAAACACAAAAAAAATATTCTAAGATCTAGATCATCACGATGTCTATACCTTACTGGGTAATCATTGAGTAATGATGGCTGGAGTGAGAAAGATATGGGTGCATAATATGAACTCTAAAAGACTCCTCTATGGAGAGTTTCATACATTATATGCTGATTTATTAAAAGATGAAGATAGATTCTTTGGGAATTGAAGAAAAAATTTTTTGAACTTCACTATATTCTTGAACCTTATATTTTATTTTACTACTTTTTCGGCATGATTAATATACATATCCGTACCAAATTACAGCTTTTTAGTACTTATAGTCTATGAGTAAAACCACGGACGGACAGACGGACGGACGGACAGACATGGCGAAACTGTAAGGGTTCACTATTTACTACGGAACTCTGAAAATTGGTTGACTCTAAAGTCAGTTTACGGCCAATAATTTTACGTGATAACGGGGAGAGATAGATGCGTGATAGATACTACTACTACTCCTGCTGCTGCTGCTGTTGCTGGTCTGGAACGTGACATTTTTCGTGCGTGCAGCCAATGTTCATTGATTTATATCTTTGTTTTTAAGGTCAGTATTTTCATCACTCTGTATTTTCGTCTTACTCATTCACGACATATGTAATTGAGGAAGACTACAATGAATGACTAGCTAATGAATTTAAAAGTTATGGATGATCTAAATCGAATTCCTACGAAATGAGGTTTCTACCATTCTCTGTTATTCATAATAATATTCCAATATAAAAAGTTCTACCATAAGGGGTAGATCTTCTTATGAACGGCAACACTGACGACTGCCGATGCCGGTGACGTCACCGGCAGAAATTCCGGTCTCCGGCACGGAAATGCCGATGCAGTGCACGCAGCGCCATACAAATCCATACAAAGCAACAAATCCGTCCGCTCCGTCCGCTTCGATTCCGGTCCAGTGCACGCACAGCTTTAGTTCGACTCTTTGGTATTCCAACGATAAAAGGGTGAAATTTCTGTCTGCGCCTCGTAGTCCGATGGAGGAATGGTATTGGAATCTTGTGAGTATTGTAATAGTTAGGTGGCCATATTGACAGTAGACTCTTCTTATTTATTAATTCTTGTGGTGAATGTAGATGGCGCCACACGAACACTTACATATCGTGTGTCCAATTCTGTCGCGTTGGTGGGGTCACAGAAAATACTTACGCTAAGCAGTGTTCTTGTTCTTTTCGTGTCGGTGGCAAACCTTTCTATATTTCCTGTCCCCCATGTTCAGCCACTTGAATTGCATAAGTGTTAGTTGTCATCAGGTCATACAATGTACAGGAACAGGTGTACAAAGAGCAGGGCTGTTAGTAAAGCTTGAAGTTCAATTTATATTGTGAACGTGTAATTTATGTTGTTTCCATTTAGTGACACCGACAAAAGCTATTGATTTTCAGAAATAGCTTACCTAAACCCCGATCACACTCGCTTGAATTCAGTCAATGACGAGAGGGACACCGCGGTACGTTAGACACGATCGGGAGATATTTGGCTAAGTCCGTGGCGCAGTGGATAACACGCCAGCCTGCGACACGGGGTGCCCGGGTTCGATCCCCGGTCAGGTCAAGATGAAAAATGATCTTTTTCAAATTGGCCTGGGTCTTGGATGTTTATCTATATATGTATTTGTTATAAAATATAGTATCGTTGAGTTAGTATGCCATAACACGAAGTCTCGAACTTACTTTGGGGCTAACTCAATCTGTGTGATTTGACCGTATATATTTATTATTTATTTCCATTGGTGTCTAACGTACTGCGGCGCTCTCCACAGTAACTGAATTCGGCAGCGTGATTGGGCTTCTATACTCGTACATTTATAAAAAGTTGCAATACTCTTTGAGAATTATAGTATATACTCGTAGCGTAGAGATATTTAATTGAAACAGATATTTACAAAACATTCCGATCTTATTTCGCAAACTTTTACAACAAACATCGATTGTTGACAATAGAACAATATTCTATGACTGTATTGATAGTATTGCTGCCTCGATCTATACGTTTGTTGTTCATTTTGACTTTAACAAGCTTGATTTTCTATATCTCACTGATACTTTATCGCAATATCCTTGTCAACTTGACTTAACCTTGAAGATTTAACTCTCCTTAACAGTCGACGCCAGTAAGAACTAAGTATTTGAGAATTTGCTGCTCTGCTCTGAAGACGTTCATTAACCGTACTCGGTCTTATCCAAACTCCTTTCTGCAATAACTTAACTGACCATGCGTGGCTAGCGTTTAAGTCCTCATACTCATATTTTCGTTATTCTTTCATCAGTCTTTGCATCGTAATATTTTTGTATCTTTTGCTCAGGTGTTACGGCATCCATACCAATAACTGGACCAATAGAAGAAGCAGCAACAGCAACCAAACGAATCCAGTCTCTAAAATGTATAAGAATAAAAGAAGAGAATCGACACTACTATGTGTGTCAATTCTGTTCAACCACTTTGCTTGAGGTGCAAACAATGCGAAAACATTTAAAAGAACACAGACCGTTTGAATGTGCACGCTGTCACAAGAGATTTCAACTAAACTCCCACTTAAAACAGCATATAAGAATCACACACAGCGACGTAAAGCCTCACCAGTGTGAAGTTTGTCATTACAGATGTGTCCTTGAGAGCAGACTGCGATCACATATGCGGAAGCACACGGGTGTGAAACCCTATGCATGTAATCTGTGCGATGCGAGATTTTCCCAACGATGCAGTTTAAAAAAACACTTGTTCGTTCACACCGGCGAAAGGCCTCATGAATGCAGTGTTTGTCACCTGAAATTTAATTGCAAAAGTAATTTAAGTAAACATCAGTCAGTACATACCGGCGAGAAACGCTACGAATGTGAGTTCTGTCATCGTCGATTCAGAGAGAAATTCCCTTTGATCATTCACAGGAGAACTCACACGGAAGAAAGACCTTTTCAATGCGACTCTTGCGGGAGAGGCTTCATATCAAAAAGCATGTTGTCAACACATATAAAAACACTACATTGCTATAATGAGGAAGAGAGTAGTGAGAAAGCTCTTACGTGTGACCTTTGTGGCGAAGGCTTTATTTGTCAAAGCAGTTTGGCGCTACACAAAATGTCACATGTTGGCGAAAGATATAGTTGTTATGTGTGCCAACAGAGTCTTCAGTCGAAACAAGGTTTGAAGGTTCACCTACAAATTCACACGGGCGAAAAGCCATTTCAATGCGATGTCTGTCATCGTCGGTTTACTAGGAAACAATTGCTAAAATATCATCTCGAAACGAATCATGATAGCATTAACAAACCGTTCTTGTGCAATATGTGTGGCATGAGTTTTAGGTATCGAAGTTTATTAGACACTCACTATCTCACCCACTCAGGGGAAACGCCTCATGAATGTAACGTGTGTCACCGAAAGTTTAGACAGAAGAGCCATATGAAGACACATCTCAAAACACACACTGGGATTAAGCCTTTTGCGTGCGATATATGCCTACGGAGTTTCGCTTTAAAATGTAACTTGCAAGCGCATATGAAAACGCATGCAGTCAGCAGCTCAAGTGATATTGGCCGTTCGAAAAAATCTCGTACAGTCGGTAAATCTTTGTAAGATTGAAGGCAATACATAAACATTATGAGTATTGCTTACATAAGAAGTCGGTATGATTGAAAAACTTACCATAAAATATTAGTGTAATATTTGCAAAGACATGAAAAATATATTTTTCTTATCATATGTCTAGGTATAACATTATCATTGACATTCACGAATGAACAAAATATCAAATTATTAGCTAGCATTGCGTCGTTAGGCATAAAAACATCCACAGAACAAGGGTGCCTTAAAAGCCCGTTTATACGTCGTCTATGTAAAGATTGACTTGTGGTCAGAGCACAGTGTAATTTAGTCACAATGCCCTAAATTATGTACGCTCACTGCTGCCAACAGAAAAGATAAAGATTATTTATTTGCATAAACATGTGTTAATTACATTAATAGACCAGAGCTGATAATTTTTGAGACCAAAATTAATTATAGTAGGAATGAGTGTAATCAGCCAATGAGAGAAGTAGTGTCACGGGAAATAAAACTTACCTATGACACTACTGATAGTGCCACGCAGTAGTGCTACGGGCAACGAATGAGGATGAAACCCAATGCAAAAGGAAGAGAATATAACAAAAATTAAAGGAAAAAAAATACGGGCGATCTGAGGTTGGGAAATGGAAGGGGTTGAGCTTTTAAGGGTAAAAAACGGTTTGTCTCGATTTCCGGCAAAACTGCCAGTTCTGTGGAAAAGCTTTATATGGCATGGCAATAATGTAGGTACTACAAAGTTCTACTCCTTTTGTCTTTACACATTTTTCACCTTTCATCAAAAATGTATGTGAAAAATGAAAATAACCAAGATTTCGGATTTTTATTTTTATCTTTTACTAAAATGTTACAGTCTGTTTAGGGCATCGAAAGGTAAGTTTTCACCAAATTTCGTGAAAGAAAAAAAAAACATTTTTGTAAAAGATACAATAAAAAAAGCCAAAAACTTGCTAATTTGAATTTTTTACATACATTTTGAGGTTATGTTAAAAGTGTATATACAAAAGGAGTAGAACTTGTTATTACTGACATCATGGCCATATAACGTTTTTCCACAGGACTTTTTGTGGGGAATCGACATAAACCGTTTTTAACCCTTAAAAGCTCACCCCCTTCCATTTCCCGACCGCAAATCGCCCGTAATTTATTTTTCATTTAATTTTTGATATATTCTCTTCCTTTTGCAATAGTTTTCTTCCTACTATAATTTTATTTTACTTTTAATCATTTTCAAAGGCTTTCGGCACTGGTCTATAAATTAATAATATTACAATTAACAAAACATACAAGCGTGCCTCGTTAAAGTCCTCTGATATTTTGGTACAATAGTGTGAGGCTTAAGCCAAACGCAGACTAAAGGTGGTGCGACGCAACTGCAGGACAATATTGTTGTGCGTTTTTTCCGCTTCGCGGTGCTTGATCTAACTACTTTCTGTCTGTATTTGGCTTAAGCTTGAGTATTTATTTTGGCTATGACTATTTTGGTAAATGTGATGGCATTGTAATTTCTTTGTTTAGGTATTCTCTCTACTACTTCAAATACTCAACAAATCGAAGAACCGACAACGGCTAACAGACGAATGCAGTCTCTGGAATGCATACGAGGGGAAGACCAACAATATCAATGTCAATTTTGTCAAATCACGTTGAGTAAAGAGAAACAAATGCGTACACATTTGAAATCGCACAAACCTTTCGAATGTTCCGTTTGTCACAAGAGGTTTATTAATTGGGTTAGTTTACAGCTGCATTTTAGAACGCACACTGGTGAGAAACCTCATGGGTGTGGCGTGTGTGGCGCTAGGTTCGCTTCAAGCAGCAGTTTAAGAACACATTCGATTATCCACACAGGTGAGCGTCCTCACGAATGCCACATCTGCCATCACAGGTTCAATCTAAAGCGAAATTTAACTAAACATCTATCAACGCATACTGGTGAGAAACCTTATGAATGTGAGTACTGCCATCGTCGATTTAGAGAGAAATTCCCTTACGTCATACATTTAAGAAAACACACAGGCGAGAAACCTTTCCAATGTGACTGCTGCGGCAAAAGCTTCACTTCTAAAGGCGACATGTCATATCATTTGAAGAGAAAACATTCAAAAGGCTACAGAGGCGAGAAAATCCTAATCTGCAACATTTGTAGCAAAAGTTTTATATCAAGCAGTGAACTGTCAAAGCATTTAATGAAACATAATACAGTGGAATCTAGTCATAAGGAGATAAGCGAATACAAATGTGATGTATGTGGACGTACCTTATCTACGAAATACCATTTACAAGATCACATCGCGAGAAAACATGCGGGTTCGAGCGATGGCGTTAAAAAACCGTATGAATGCGAAATTTGTGGTCTTAAGTGTGCTTTTCGCAGTCTTTTGGAAAAACATACACTGGTTCACACTGGTGAGAAACCTTACCAGTGCAATGTGTGTCACCGAGGATTTAAACAAAAAAGTCACGTGAAGAACCATCTCAAAACACACACGGGGGAAAAGCCGTATGAATGCGAGGTCTGTCACAGGAAGTTTGCCATAAATGGGAACCTGAAAGCTCATTTGAGAACGCATACGGTTGGTGGTTCGAAAAACAACTTAATAATGTGAAGGAAACTGAAATACATTTTTTAGGTCTTTCTTGCTCAAGTCTCAGCCGAAGTTGTTCATTAGTTTTACGTCAATGATTAACAAACAATTTTCTTTACAAATACTTGTAAACGCTATTAATGAAGGAAAGTGAGCTAGATTGGATTGGATAGTCTCTATCATGCCCGCGGGTTTTATGATTCCATACAAATTCCATTACGCCCAAGATCGCGTATCTAAGCATTTTTTTTTTATTTACTTTATCACGATACCACGTTCAAGTGCCATCTACAGTACAGTGCTAGCCCGAGGCTAGTTGGCTAGCAGAACTTTTGCGTTAACATAGGTACGTATACAGTATTTATAACACACAATGCGAGCTTTACCTTTACCGCTTCTATGCTTCGATCGGTGAGTGAGAGAGCCGGAGGCCCATCCTTCCCCCTCCCCTCCCCATATCCTTCCCCCAACTCCTTGAAAGGCCGACAACGCACCTGCCACACCCTGGTGTTGCAGTTGTCCATGGGCGGCGGTGGTCACTTACCATCAGGTGACCTGCTTGCTCGTTTGTCGTCCTATAACATAAAAAAAAGAGGAGCGACCGCGAAGTTTCAACCAACAATCAATGTTCACACGAACGAGCGGATGCGTACAATAATATTCAGTCAGTATGAATATTATGCTGTAAAAAATAATTAAAATATTTCCCAAGAAATTTAAAATTTTAAGTGTGTTTGTGCTCAAATACTGATTATTATATTGCATTTACTTTTATTGTCAATAAGATGTTGAATGAACACCACTTAATTCTTGCAATGAAAGCCTTCGAAACATAGAAAGATACAAAGGGTTAAAACGCGCACATAAAATACTTTTGCATTTATTGAATTTCAATGATGTTTGGGGCGGGATACAACAGAAAAATCCCCACTCCTGTCTCAGTTCTACGGTCTACGCGAAAAGAGTAGCAACTGATACATTGCCATTTTTTCATTTTTCCTAGACCAGCCTGGAAGAGACCATTAGGTAACTAGTTTAGTAATCTGTGCCATTAGTTACTGATAGTCTGTCCGTTCAAATGGCTTGCGCACTTTAAAAAGGTGACGCCGCGGCAGCTGACATAAGAAGTGTCAGCACCCGCCAAAGGCGCTATTGGCAGCAAAGATTCGGCACGCGATGTACAGACGCATGCAATACACGATGATGCGTCGCGTCGTACGCCGGCACGGCTGATTAATTTTGCTACGCAGAAAGTAAACTACACGATTAAAAATGTTTTTTTCGTCCTTGGAAGGATAAATCAAGTTTTTTTTTGTTTATTTTTCATGTTTTGTACTAATAAAAAATATATTCCAAATTAAATAATTTTATTATTTTCATTTACTTTCCAAAATCTCTTGTACTGCAAACCATTTGCCCGGACATCCTATACTCGCCTGTTCAAAACTGTCACTTGATTTTTGTGAAATACGCAAGACAAGTTTTAGTAGTGAATAATAAGTTGTTTGTTCAGAGAAGTCATTATTTTCTTTAAATGTAAGTAGGTAACTGTAGTTTAAGGACCTATGTGATACCGTTAAAAATAAATACAGAATAATTTAAATTATTTTTTCATTGTAATCTCCCCATCCGGTACCTATCTTCTGTCCTATTTATCCTATTGTGGCATGTTTGTCTCTCGTCCTCCATTCCTCACCTTTATAATACCTTCTTGAATGGAGTCTGTCCAGCCAAATGGTTTGCGCGCTTTGACAAGGCGGCACCGGCAGCCAACAAGTGTCGATTAGCTTCAAAGAGTCGGCACCCGCTATACAGACGCACGTTGATGCGTCGAGCGGAGCGTCTGTTTAATTTTGTTACGCAGCAAGTAAATAGCAATTTGTTTAATTTTTCATGTTTTGTAGTAGAGTTTAAAGAGTTTATTAGAAACCAAAATAACATAATATTCAAATAACAATCTGGATCGTAAACAACTGCGATAGTATAGAACTGTGTTGCAGTTGTTTGCGCCCATTTCCGGAAATTGTGTACATTTATATTGGAATACATATTGGACATACAATAAATTATACTGACAGAGCATCAATTTAGAAAAAAAATAGATAAGTAGATAAATAAATATTAAACAAATAAAATACTACATAAAGTCTATAACAAATGCCATGAAAAGTTATTTATGAAATTAAATGACCAAAATTAACTAGTAATTAAATCCATCACACTAGTTGTTAGGGAAAAGCAGGAATAGGAATAGGAATATAATTTATGAGATGGTGGGAAGGGGAGGGAAAGGATATATGCGTATTATTCATTTAGTATTTCAGTCTCTTCATATGATAGATTCATCAACCAAACAAACAATTTACGTTTGCATTCCTGGCGTTTAAGTGGATAAATTGCAAGAACTCTATTTACTCTATTGTAGATCCACGGACTTAAGAAATGGTAGTGACGTCCAGCCATTACAAGTCGGCATGAGAGTGTCCTACAAACCCTATCAGACCTACGCTTTTTCTCAATTACATTAGGATCATAAGGTAATTGCGAGTGTTTTCGCAAAATTAGGCTTGAGATAAACAATTTTCTCACAGAAAGGACACCACATATGGAATACAACTCTGCAGTTGGAAAACGTAGAGGTTTAGATAAAATTACCTTTAGAATGGTCCTTTGAGCTCGTTCTAGTCTTATTAATATTGTTTTTGCAGCCCCACCCCAAACAGAGACACAATATGACAGAACAGATTGAGCAAGGGTGAAGTAAACTGTTTTCAATGTTTGTAAGTCAGCCACTGAACGAAGGGTTTTAAAGCAGTATATTAGTTTGCGAGTACGACTTACAAGAGAATCAATTTGTGGTTTCCAACTTAGTACATTGTCAATAAGAACACCAAGGTATTTTATCCTGTCCTCCCGCTTCAAGGAAGGGCAGACACAGGTTGATGTATGGAAACAAGAGTGAGCAGTAACTGAAAATGTTGGTGGTGGCAATGACGCCGTATTTGGAGCAAAAGGAATGCACCCGGTCTTATCCAGGTTAAGCGTGAGCAAATTATCTGCGAGCCAGCTCATCACTGTGTGCATAGCAGCTTCAGCATTTTGAGCCACCTCACTCCAGGTTCTACCCTCAATGACCAGCGCTGTGTCATCAGCATACGTGACTATACTACAATGTGGTATGTTAAGACTGCAAAGGTCATTAACGTAGATTAGGAATAAGGTAGGACCAAGGACACTACCTTGAGGGACACCAAAATTTAGCGTCAAGTCTTGGCTGACAAAATCGCCAACTTTCACACACTGTGTCCGAGCACTCAAGTAGCTGGAAAAAAGATCAAGAACAAGACCTCTAACCCCAATATGCTCCAATTTTGTTAATAAGATGGTGACAGAGACAGTGTCAAAAGCCTTGGACAAGTCCAAGAATAGGCCTAGCGACTTCCGTTTCTTATCTAATTGTTTAACAATAATTTCTGTTAGTTCTAAAATAGCATCCTCAGTACTTTTACCCTTTTGAAAGCCATATTGGTTTGGAGCTAAGATGTTATTTGCGTTTAAGTAGTCGAGTCTATTATTTATGATTTTTTTAGTTATTTTTGAAAAGGTCGTCAGAATTGATATTGGTCGATAATTGTTGACACTGCCTCTGTCTCCACTCTTATGAATGGGATAAATTAGCGCCTTTTTGAATACTTTCGGGAAAACTCCGTGAGCAAAACTCAAATTAAGTATATGGGTTATAATAGGCACTAGAATGTGGCGGGCAGATTTGACAAATGAAGAAGAAATTCCATCCCATCCCACTGCACAGTTTTTGAGGCCTAAGATAATATTTTCCACTTCATTATCATCTGTAAAAAATACCGCCATAGAATTGACTGGGGTTGAACGGTATTTTTTGTGTTGTACAAAAGAATTTGAATTTATAGGTTGCGAAATTTTTGAAGCCAGAGAAGAGCCAATAGTCCCAAAATAATTGTTCACCACATCTACAGATGATTTTGGGTTGTCCGATAGTGATAAAAGATGGTCAGGTGGGACACTCTCGGTATCTAAACGAGAGATATTCTTAATTAGTTTCCAAGTTGCCTTTGGATCTCCCCTGGCCCTCTTGAACTCCGATCGGTCATAATCACGCTTGACTTTTTTCAAAAGATTGTTGCAGAAGCATTTATATCGTTTGTATGTTATGTTAAGGGTATGATTGTAAGGATCTTTTTTTGATTTCCTGTAAAGAGCGTCACGATTACGAATACATCTAAGAAGGCCAGGGGTTATCCAAGGTTTGATGATTCGCTTTCTGTTTGGTACAATGGTAGAGGTAGTGTGCGACTTTATGGCTGTGGTAAGAACGTTTACAAAACTATATGCCGCTTGTTCAGGATCAATGCTAGCCAATATTGAAGAAAAGTCGATAGTTTCAATTTGTTTTATACACGAGACTTCATCAAACCGATAACGAGTACGTAAGGCTTTACGGATAGGTGGTCTATTACTGCAACATAGAATTACTGGTAGATGGTCAGTAAACAAGGACTCTAAAACAAATGTCACAGCCGGCACATTCGTTTTAAGCAATACATGATCCAGGCAGCTCTTTTTCCGAGTTGGGAATAAGTGAGTTGGTAGTAAAGCATGAGCAGCTGTTGTGTTCAGGTATAGTTCACTATCAGGATCATTGTTTTCAGCTTTTATATTTAAGTTAATATCCCCAATGACAGCTATCGTTTTAAAACTTTTTAGAGTAGTTAATATACTGTCTAGAAAGTGAGTAAATTTTGTTTTATTTTTATAGCACGGAGGCCGATAGATAGCAACAATGAGGCAACAATAGCCGTGTCTGTTGTGAATTTAAAAATAAGACAATTTGCCTATGGAAATTAGGTTTAACAAGTGAACATGGCAAACTTTCTCTAATATATGCGACAAGCCCATCATTTTGATTTGTGTATTCAGTGTTATACGTGTTATAACCAGGTAATTTTGGAAGATTAGGACATTTGCTTATCCAACATTCAGTTAACAACAGAACATCAAAGTTAATCTGCAACTGTTCAAGCAAGACCAAGAGTTTGTTAAAATTACCATTAACACTAGTTATATTTACGTGAAAAACTTTAAGAGAATCTCCAAATGCAGTAATATGATTTTTTAAATCTTCAGGCTTACTCAAAAAAGACTTACCTCAGAAGAATAATATACATAGAAGCCGCATAAAAATAGAAACTGAAAACAGATAGTTGACACTGTATTTTTCTTATGAGCTTTCGCTTATGACAGAATGAGACAAAAACTTCAGTCAGTTTCTATTATTTTCATGGTTGTCCCGACTTGAAATGTCAATGGACTCCATTGGACTCCAATTAAATCCGACTAAATTCAAAATAACTTATTACAGTTCAACGTCTGTAATATTAGCATCTTGCCG
This sequence comes from Elegia similella, assembly GCA_947532085.1. Taxonomy (NCBI): domain Eukaryota; kingdom Metazoa; phylum Arthropoda; class Insecta; order Lepidoptera; family Pyralidae; genus Elegia; species Elegia similella. Next base: position 3,081,868 of record OX383950.1, on the reverse strand, counting down.
ATTTGATCGGGTTATATATCGACAAAAACATTGCGGCGGAATTGTGATGTCTGCAAATTAAATATAGGATTGTGCTAAAATTCTCACGGAAAAAAGTATTAACCGGTGTTGGGTTGGTGCGTTATCAAATGACCATTATACTAAACAATGTCTTGTGCAATGGAGCGATGTAAATCCCATTCAGGACGAACAGAAATAAATTCTGTAAAACATAATTTTCTTCGGTAAGTTTTTCAGTTAAAAGTGCATAATTAAAACCCAAAATACCTCAAAATACAACAATAATATTGTCAATTATATAACGTATTGTATAAATGACAACTTTTATAGGTATTTTGCTTAAAATTATCGTTTTTTCCTTATTTCAAATTAGGTTAGTTTTTTTGCTAGTGATGTGGTAAAATCACGTATCTACGAGTATATCGATATTTTTTATGACGGTCTTGCTATCAGGGATATTTTTGTTAGTGTTGAGCCATGCAATAGTAATGTAACAAATTGAACCATCATAGTAATTAAACAACCAGCAAAGTGTGAGTCGGACTCGCGCACGAAGGGTTCCGTACCATCCTTACATATAATATTATAAATGTGAAAGTGAGTTTGTTTGTTACGCTTCCACGCCGTAACTTCTGAACCGATCATCATGAAATTTTGCATCATCATCATCACCATTGCACGATCTCTGGAGTACGGAAAAGAACATAGACATAAATTACATCTCAGAATAAGGTACTGTTATCGGGGATAGACATTAACGCGAGCGGAGCCGTGGGCGTAAGCTATAAAAACGCCCGAAATTTTTGTTTGTAATATTTCAACTGTCTCACTATCACGGTTCATGAGATACAGCCTGGTGACAGACAGATGGATATCGGAGTCATATTAGTAGGGTCCTGTTTTTATCCTTTGGGTACGGAACCCTAAAAAGAATCGATTTTTACTAATATGAAGAAAATTATTGTTGAAATTTTATTGCAGCTCCCTGAAGTAAAAGGATAAAAAGGTGTGGATCCGAGGAACTTTCAAGCGACATATTGGACATAAAATGTCATACATACTCGAATTTGTTCAAAATATTTTACTGCCGTGCCGATACATTAATTTCGAATATAAAATTAAATGGAAGCGATTGAAACACGATGCTTTACCTACATTTATATTTGCCGAATTATAAATCAATGGTAATAAGAAAGTTTACGGAAACGGTTTTATTATTTATATTTAAAATTATGAAAAACATTTTATTTTGGACAGTAATGAAAGTGGGTAAAGTAATCTCTTGTTTTTCTTCACCTCTTGTTTTTCTATTACCAACACTGTGAATTTTTCACAAATAACACACTGGCACTTTTTTACCCTAGTGTAAAAGTTTTATAAAATAAAAAATATCACTTCGAATTATGTGTTTCTCTTTACCTACCTGATTATGTTTCCTTTACTGACTGTTCCTCAAAGCTAGCTGGGAAAAGCTTTAGATGGTTTTGGAATATGCTGAATGGCCCATTGATCAAGTGAAAAATATATCTGACCTTATATTACCTTTTGATACATGAGCGCCCCATTGCAATTTAGAGTCTATTGTGATTCCTAAGAAGGTGGTATCATTTACAAAGTCTATTTTACCTTCAACTAGTATGTCAACGTTGGACTGCCTCACATTGGGGACTGTAAATCGAATGCATTGGGTTTTTTGCGCATTCATAGGTAAGGTAGGTAAGTAGGCACTGTTTGAATTTCGAAATAATCGAAAATATGATTGACATCATATTAGGTATTCTGCCGTTCGACCAATACTGGGTAAGGCCTAATGACCAGCAGTAGACAGTAGACGCGCGGTGGGTAATGTATGGTTTTTTTTTTTACCTATTTATCAGATGAAGCCAAGCGGCGCCATGCGATTAGGAGTTATTTAGGTGTATCTTGACGTAACTTTTAAAGTAAAAGCCTCTTTAGCGGCTTTGTGCACTTTTTGGGATGGGTAAAATAGAAAACTCGCGTCAGGACACGTGAATTGATCGAAAATTCGTAAGAAGGACACGGACCTGAGTATGCCGCAAAGGCGAGTTTTCACTTCTGCCGGCACTCCTGGAGTGCAACTAGTTTTTTTTTTTTTATGAATCGTACTCATTTAACGAATCGATACAATCAGAGTAGAGTACATTTATGACTTTCTTAGGACGAAACATTTAGTCGATAAATATATTTCATCGATATAGTACAACCCTGATCACATCAGTACCCCAGGACAACCTGCACATTTACGCAAATGGCATTGTATATGCATCTCTTTCTGATGCTTTAACAATGCCATAAGTAAAAACAGTGTAGAATATTGTATTTTGTTGTTATTTTAACACGGTTTCTATGCTTTAGTTATTGTTCTGAGAGACTTACAGACAGCTAAACTGTCGATTTCTTTATCTAGATTTGACTCTTTATCCATAATCAAGTAGATTTAGAACAAAGTTTAGAAACCATTTATTTTCCAGGGATGCGTTTTTAAATAAGATCGTATCATATAAGAGACATTGGTATGCGCATATATAGGATATTACAGAACTTGGTTGGTTTTCTGCGTATGTAAATAGGGAATTTTGAGGAGGAAGGAATGTGATGCTTATGTACATATTACCTGAGGTTTGCAAGACTTTACACAAAGAATATAACAACAAAGTAACGTCAACATACATATCACTATTACTTAAGAGTAAACAATAAACCAGGTCACAGAAACACATATATAGTCACTTTGGTTCTGTCAGTTTTTTGAGGTCCAGTTCATGACGAATTAAATGCAGCGGGGCACCCTCAGCCTTGCGCAAGAAAACTTTACCGTTTGATACCCAGCAGAAAATAAAGTTGTTTGTCTTGGCAAAGTCTCGCGCAAGAAAGAAAATCCTCTTCATTTTCTGGGATAAGTTTTCAGCGATAAATATAGGTTTAGGGGGACCACCGTATTTCATAGTTTCAGTGTTCAATTTACTAGGCCCTCGATTGTACTGTCTGTATTTTTGTAGAATTCTTTCTTTGGAGAGTACACTAGTAAAGTCCACGATTACTGTCTTATTAGCTTGTTCCTTTGTATTTATACGAAAAACATCTTTAACCTCATGATGTTCTATATTTGTGTTTATTGCTTTAGCAACAGCGACAACTTTGCATAATAAGTTCTGTTTAGACTCGCCCTGGGTGCATGGGATGTTTTTAATTTCGATGCACGTAGACCGCGCTCCACTCTCAAACTTGTCAAGTTTCTCCTCTAGGGACTGTATATATTGTAGATTTTTTTGCCTCTCGGTCATCAATTCGTCAACTTGTCCCTGGATGGATTCATATTTTTCAGCTAAAAAGTCTATGGAAGCTTGGATAGACGAATTTTGTGATTTTATTTCGTCTATAGCACATACAATTTTTTCCAATTTGGCATCTTGAGTTGACTGCCAGGATGTAATATCCATAAGCATACTTCTTACTTCGGTTCTAAAATCTACTGTAGAATCTTCCGGGAGATCAAACCGCCTTCGTTTGAAACGTTGTGCTAAACGAGCGCTATCGCAGGCCTCCTCACTAAGTAGATCGGGTTCTGAAGACGTATGTTGGAGTGTTGGTGACGTCATAAGAGGTGACTGCATCTTAGGTGATTGTGTTTCAGGCGGCAAAATAGGTTTTGATGGTGGAGTGCGTTTTAGTGGCATACTTCCAGAGTCGATTGTGAGCTACGAGGTACTAGGATATTATAACTCAAATAGATCATGTAATCCGGGAGGGATCTTCAAAAAATGGACACGTTTTCGATATTTTATACAATTACACGTCGATCCAGTATAGTTAGAACTCCAATATCAAGGCAAACCCCAGAGGTCTACAAAATTGGTCGTCTATCGACGTTTTCATACAATTTTTGTGTAAGAAGGATGGAGCTAACCATTGGTTACGGTGTTCAGTGGATTAGATAGGGGAGTGCGTTACCCCAGCCGACTAAGTGCTCCTTTTAAGAATTGATAAATGCAAATAATTAGATCATTACTTCGTGTCAATGTCCCCGAAAGTAAATAATTTGACACCCCGCCGTTTCAGAGATAATGAGGAAAATAAAATTCGGCTGGCGTAACGTTACCCCAGCCGACTTTTTTTGATTCCGACGGTTTATCTGGATAAAAAGTATGCACAAAGATAGATTGAATTTGCTCTCAAATGTCCCCGATAAAATTAAATTTGACACCTTTATGGATTTCGAGTTATTTCATTTTCTGCTGCGGTAACGTTTGGTCAATCTCTGTATCTCTTAAACCGTAAGACGTAGAATCATCATTTTTTTATACGTATAGAACGGAATTTGTCACCATTTGACACCTAGTTATCTTAAATATTAATAATATCGTTTGCGAGTAATAAATATTATTCTGAAAACCATATTTTCGGTTCTAGTTATTAAACGAGGGAACCCTGAAAATTCAAACTAGTCCTAATAGATGCCTCTTATAGAGACATACAAAACACCAAAACTTTCATCAGCCTAATCCATAGCATTGGCAAGTTATAATGATATTACTGGTTCCAGAAAGCCAGATTCTGGGCTCTCGATTTAAACGAGGAAAATAATACTTTCCTTCCACTTGGCTGATTCCATATTTAAACAATAATTAGACACTTTAACCAAAAATATACATACAAATTTTCAGCTTGATATACTATCGTATATAAGAAATAATAAATAAAAACTAAACCTAGATAATTTTTCCCGATTACCCGACCAAGTTCGAATGTGCATCTAAAAGCGGCCGTACGATACATAACGTATACCTTCTAAAATCTGCACAGTAATAATAAGTGGTTGGGTATATTCAAGTAGAAAAATTGTTAGGATTAATTTTAATATTATAAAGACTCGTATTTAATAAATGAAACCTTAGGGTCAACAGCAGAAACAGCCTCCGTGGTCCAGTGGTTAAGGCGTTTGCCTGTTGACCCGGGGGTCGTGGGTTTGATTTCCACCGGAAGCATACTTTGTTTAGTTGTTTCCAGTTTGGTAGGACATTGCAGACGTGAATCACCTGATTGTCCGATAATAAAGATGATTCCGTGCTTCGGAAGGCACGTTAAGCCGGTGGTCCGGCTGCCATCTGGTAGTCGTTAAAGGAACCACGTCAGAGGCCGAGAGGCGGTTCCGAAGAACTCTGACACCAGGGTGTGTATGGTCGATTGACCGTGACACCTATTTAAAATGATGATGATGATGATGAATGAACCCTTAGGGTGACTTACAGATTTTCTCTTTCAGCAAAACTATTACTTAAATGGCAATGTCTACATACTAATAATGTAAATAAAATATCTTTTTATATTTTTTTTGTTTGAATGATTTTAAGGCAGACTTCTTAAATACAAGTCTGCCGCCTGCATAATAGTTCAATCAAACTGTCACCGTAGTTGGTAATCAAAAACCAACGAAAACAAGGTTATATTCTATAAGGTAAGACTATCAAGAGATAAAAAAAAAAAATCTTGAGTGTTATTTATTTTTGCTGCTCTCGCGTAGAAAGTGTCAGTTTTACAAATTGGGAGTAAAATGTGTATCCATCAACTAGGAAAACGCGTCGTTATTAGCTAAACAAATGAACTAGAAGTCCGTATTTCTTTTTCTATATTATGTACTGCTTGTTTTATTGTGCATTGCTTTATGCGAAGATGTAGGGGACATCTTATAAAGATTTGTTCGAAATCAAAAGTAGTCGGTACCACAGTTCAGAGTATCAATACTTTTTTGTGTCCTTCTTTGAAAATAAAAAAAATATATATACTAGTTTTTGCCCGCGTCAATGTCGATCCCTCGGGAGTAGTACTATTTCCCGGGATAAAAGGTAGCCTATGTCCTTCTCCGCACTCCAGAGAACTTGTATGCAAAATTTCATGATGATCGGTTCAGTAGTTACGGCGTGAAAGCGTAACAAACAAACCCACTTTCGCATTTATAATATTAGTTAGGATTTGTTATTATGCGCGAGCAAACCTAGGGACTATCGCTGCGCTGTCCCGCTCACGCACATTAGCCAATGAAATTGCAGTTCCGAGCAAGTGCAGTTGTATTTTTTTCTAATTCTATCTAACAAAGCAAGTATTACATACTCGTATTTCCAATATAACTCATATTACAACATAATGCCTTTGGTCTTGCAATAATAGACTTGGTCAATCCCGTTAGGAATCAATACATTATAAAGTATAAGTATGGAGGAAATAAGTAATTCCATTCTATAAGGCATATATTTTTTTATTAAAAAATTTCCACTCGCCTGTACCATCCAATTTAGAATACAATGCCGTCGAATATGGAAGTATATCTAGTAGTATGCCGCAGCCGCTTTCAGATGCACATCAGAACTTGGTCGGGTAATCGGAAAAAAATATCTAGGTTTAGTTTTTAATTATTATTTCTTATATACGAAAGTATATCAAGCTAAAAATTGGTATGTATGTTTTTCGATAAAGTGTCTAATTATTGTTTAAATATGGAATCAGCCAGGTAAAAGGAAAGTATTATTTTCCTCGTTTAAATCGAGAGCCCAGAATCTGGCTTTCTGGAACCAGTAATATCATTATAACTTGCCAATGCTTTGGATTAGGCTGATGAAAGTTTTGATGTTTTGTATGTCTCTATAAGAGGCATCTATTAGGACTAGTTTGAATTTTCAGGGTTCCCTCGTTTAATAACTAGAACCGAAATTATGGTTTTCAGAATAATATTTATTACTCGCAAACCATATTATTAATATTTAAGATAACTAGGTGTCAAATAGTGACAAATTCCGTTCTATACGTATAAAAATAATCATGATTCTGCGTCTTACGGTTTCAGAGATACAGAGATTGGCCAAACGTTACCGCAGCAGAAAATGAAATAACTCGAAATCCATAAAGGTGTCAAATTTAATTTTATCGGGGACATTTGAGAGCAAATTCAATCTATCTTTGTGCATACTTTTTATCCAGATAAACCGACGGGATCAAAAAAAGTCGGCTGGGGTAACGTTACGCCAGCCGAATTTTATTTTCCTCATTATCTCTGAAACGGCGGGGTGTCAAATTATTTACTTTCGGGGACATTTACACGAAGTAATGATCTAATTATTTGCATTTATCAATTCGTAAAAGGAGCACTTAGTCGGCTGGGGTAACGCACTCTAGATAGGGACGCCTTGATTATGCGTGTTCCGATTCGTGTAGGCAATTCAAAAAGACTCACGCGCACAGATGATTTATCGATGTGGTGTGTGTGATGACAGATCTTGTTCCCGGCCGATGCAGCGACTTCTCGGTTATATGCACTCCTAGTATTGCAAGTTTGATTTGACGAGACAGAATTACTTTTTAATTTTATTTATTTAATCTGACAAAGATTTTACCAAAAACACGTCTGAGCTCCTCAGAGGTCCGGAGGGAAGTAAGTTTGTAGCATGGGTTTGTAATCATAAAAAATATTTCCCAAATTAAATAATTTTATTATTTTTAAAAGCTTTCTTGTCGGTGTACTGCAAACCATTTGCCTGGACAGACTTTACACTTTTATGCTAGGTATAAAGATTTCAGATCCTTACTCAATTATTATCTTTCATATAAAACAGACTTCAGTCAAACTACCAAAGCTCTCATCAATCAATCAATCAGCCTATTGCAGTCCACTGCTGGACGTAGGCCTCCCCAAGGGCACGCCACAGTGCACGATCTCCCGCTTTCCTCATCCAACCACTACCAGCGACCTTCCTCAGGTCATCGGTCCATCTGGCAGGGGGGCGTCCAACACTACGTTTGCCGAGACGTGGTCTCCATTCGAGAACCCGTCTACTCCAACGCTCATCGGTTTTGCGACAAATACATTACTTTTTATGTATTCTACATAAAAAATATCAATCATACGAGAGCCGCAATGTATTGTAAAATGACTAACAAAACGTTGTAAATAGGTAAGTTAGTAAATAGGCCGGCTGGAGTGCTATTTTTGAAATTTTACCGTCCGTAATGGAGCGGTTTTTACATCCAAAATACACGCTCGAAGACGAGTGAGTCATACTTTCAAAAATAGTACTTCTGATTCGACATGTAAGTCCTTGTTCTGCTTTTATACGGCTTTATGGGATTCTAAAAAGTTTCTTAAAGGTGCAGATTTTAGAGACTGTGTAAACGGGATAGAATACATATATGAGAGAAGGATGTAAGATAGAAGTTTCAGACTGGGAGCTTCGCGACAATATTAAGTACAGCACCTCTTTCAAGCGACCCCTTGCCTAGAATGGCTTGGTTTTAATAAAACCATGCGGTGTCGCACTCCAAGCAGGATAGACCTATATACGTGAAAGAGGAACCCTTACAACTTTCACTTTTATGTACAGATAGCTGCAAAGAAATTTGACCACCTCGGCTTTTTTATTTAAGATACACTAGCTGTTGCCCGCGGCTCCGCCCGCGTTAATGTCGTTCCCTTGGGAACAGTAGAAATGATAAAAATTCCAAACAAACCCCTCCCCCTTTGCTTTTTCCCCTTAAGGGGGATTTTGCCCATTTCACCTACACAAATATTTTTTATTGTAATGGAGAACTTCTTATTGTCATATTTCTAAGTAAATAAAAAAATCCATACAAATTTTACCCCACCTATTCTAATGGTCAAAATTTCCTCTTGAAGGGGTCAAGAGGAGATTTCGACCATTTTAACTACACAGATCTTTTTAATTGTAATGTAAACATATATACTTATTTTTATACTTCAGAATGTTTTCATGTTCAGAAATGAGAAAATTTCCATACAATCCCTTTATCCCTTAAGGGGGGAATTTTGTACATTTCACCTTTAAGTCTAGAAATTAAAAAAATCCATACTAACTTTACTCCCCTATTTTATCCCTTCAGGCGAAAATTTCGTCGGTTTTACCTACATACATCTTTTTAATTGTAATCTAGAACGTCCAGAAATGAGAAAATGTCCATACAAACTTAACCCCTCCCCTCCCCCCATGTTGCCCCTTAAGGAGGGGATTTTATACATTTTACCTACACAGATCTTTTTAAGTGTAATCGGGAACTTTCATACCTATTTTTATATTCTAAGTCTAGAAATGGAAAAAATCCATACAAACTTTACCCTCTATTTACCCCTTCAAGAGAGAATGTTGTCTGGTTCACCTAAACAGATCTTTTTTAATTTTAATTGAGAACTTGCGTACCTACTTTCAAACTTCTAAGTCCAGAAATGAGAAAATTCCATAAAAATTCAACCCCTTTGATTTTCTAAAAATCCTTTCTTAGTGCTCATTTACATCATAAAAAGAATCTCTGTGCCAAATTTCAAGTTTCTGCGCACAGTAGTTTCGGCTGTGCGTTGATAATTTGATATATAAGTCAGGTTTGCCTTTGGCCCGCGACTCCGCCCGCGTAAGTGTCGATTTCTCAGGAACAGTAGAATTACCCGGAATACATTAGTTTATAACTTTCAATGAAACACCTTAATATTGAATTTCAATTAAATAACTTCAAAAACGGAAAGTTTCATACTAACCTTGCATCCCCGTTATATCCCCTTAAGGGATGATTTTTGAGAAAAATATTTTACTCGTGTTTCATGCCTTTCAGTAAAGAACCTTCATGCTGAATTTCATTCGACTAACTTCAAAAGTGGCAAAGTTTCATGCTTACTTTGCACCCCTATTTTAACCCCTTGAGGGATGATTTTTGAGTAAAATATTTTACTCGTGTTTCATACCTTTCAGTAAAGAACCTTCATGCTAAATTTCATTCGAATAACTTCAAAAACGGCAAAGTTTCATACTAATTTTGCAACCCGTTTTACCCCCTAAGGAGATGAATTTCCAAAATTCCTTTCTTAGTGCTCTCCTACGTTATAAAAGGAACCCCTGTGCAAAATTTCAAGTTCCTAACCCTTATAGTTTAGGCCCTGCGTTGATATGTCAGTCAGCTTCTCCTTTTTTTTTAGTATGGATTAGTATGGATAGGTATAATGCTGTCGTATAATGATGATGAATTGACTTTGGATTTTAATTTTCTTATGTCACTTATTATTTTATTTTATTTTTGCTATGTTTGCAGGCAAACTTATGCCTTGAGTTCATTCAAATGACGATAACTTTTTTTTTAATGAACCGATTTTGATGAAACAAACTTTAAATGTTAAACTGAATTAAAACAAAGCAATTGGTGAAAGTTTGAAGTAAATCGGGTCAGTATTTTCGGAGATAATCGTGATCATACATACAGACAGACAGACAGACAGACAGACAGACAAGAAATTCCAAAAAAATTCTTTTGCTTTCTATTATTCTTTTTAAGTGTCCCTCTATCCATTTCAGTCAAAAATTCGAAATGTACAGACAAAATAATTTTACTGTTTTATTATATGTATAGATAAGCCGAATGGATCACTCCGAACTGCAGGTCTGCAGTTTGGAGTGCGGCACCGCAATGTTTGAAACCAATGTATCGCTTAACAGAGGTTTTATCTCAGCAAAATCATATAAAAGTTATTCATTTAATGCATGCGGGCAGGTATGCTATATACCTCTGTACTCTATTATGTGCCATATCGAACACAAGGCGTTCGGTTGAAGAAGCTGTCTGCAATTTTCCCCATAATAATGCTTTAACTTACTTTATCCGGCGGTATATATCCAGTTTCATCATTCCACTCACCAGAGGGCGCAACATCAGTTATCAATTGTCTGATGTTGGCAGTGCTTTTTTCTCATAGCGTTTGTGATTTCCCGCTAAACGGATAACCGGCGTGAAAAATCTTTTTTAAACCTTTTAAAACCAGTTTAAAAGTGCATATTTTAGCATTACTCATTAGTAAAAAGCAAGTGTGTGTTGTTTTTGTGAAAATATGCGTGCGGAAGGCGAGAATGAGGACCCATGTTCCGCTGCCCCGGACGGGGAGCAGAACGGGACCCCAGCTAGTCCAACTTCGAGCTCATCCTCTTCGTCTTCGGAAGACGAAGAAGGATTTGCAAGCCCACCACCTAACAAAAGGCGTAAGTACAATTCTAGTAAACAAGTTTACCACGATCCTAGAGTAGATACTTTAATGAGACAGGTAGCTTGTATCTCTAACTTCATCGCTAACTCTGTGGCACCCCCTATGACTACATCACCTAGCTCCGGGGCAGGTTATTTTCTGTTGAACCCTTTGCAAACAAACGAAAAGGTTTTAACTTTGGGGGAGTTAGGTGTGGATTATGACCATAATCAAGTCATTCCCTTAGCGGATAAGAAACGCCTTGATGAATTAATTAAGTTACAACATTTTAGTTCTCAGGCTTGGAAGGCCATCCGTTATAAAAAATCTTTAAGAACTTGTTTGGCCAACCCAGGGTTTATGGCACTTAAAATCAACGAAGAACTTTGTCACTTTAACAAACTCAAAGATTACTTATTGTCAACTGAAAATTTGGTAGCGGGCCTATCTAATATTTTATTAGAGCTAAGACATTTATACCAAACGAGTCTCCAGAGCCTTGTTAATTGGGCTGCGGCCAACACCAATAACTTAAACCCGAACAACTTATTTGAACAAATAAATTTAAATTTTGGCTCTGGCTCGGAAACTAACAAAAGGTGGGACACAATTATGCAGATAATTTGTGGCAAAAGGTCAGAATGCATTGACATAAGGCGTAATTTGATTCTTAAACAAATAAATAATGATAATCACAAATCCACTCTTCAAAATATCCCACCTAGCTCAGAATACTTATTTGACCGTCAGGAATTGCTTCCTGTAATTCAATCCTTGGGAGGCACACAAATGTCAAAGTCAAAGTCAAAGATTTTTATTCAAAATTGGATACATGTATCTCTTTTTGAACGTCATATTTTTATTTCTTATATAATTTTTTATATATGCAAAATTGAAATACTACTAGCGTTTCGGAACGACCACTGGTGAGAAGAATACGCCGAAAGAAACTCAATCCAGCCTTGGTCCCTACGTGCCTGAAGGGCTCTGAATACATTGTTAACATTAAATACAATTTTTCATACTATAGATTAATTTTAACATTTAATAATTGTTAACATTAAATAAATTTATATAAATTTCCACGCATTTTTATCAGTAATATAATCACCAATGCAGTAATAAGCCTTTTTTATTAACTGGTTTTTTACAATCGTTTTGAACTTAAGTAAAGGCAGACCTAATATTTCTGCAGGAATTTTATTATAGAAGCGTACTCCTAAACCCAAAAATGAATTCATAGTTTTCTGCAATCGCAATACTGGTGTAGCTAATTTATTTTTATTTCTCGTGTTTCGGTCATGGATATCACTATTTTTCTTATATAAATCAAGATTATAGCGCACAAACATAATATTCGCAAATATGTACTGAGAAGGTAAAGTTAAAATATTTATATCTTTAAACAATTCTCTAAGAGATTCTCTAGCACCAAGTTTATATATAGATCTAATAGCGCGTTTCTGCAGGACAAATATGGTGTTTACTTCTGCAGCGTTACCCCATAGTAAAATCGCATAAGACATAACACTATGAAAGTAACTGAAATATACCAAACGCGCAGTATCAACATCAGTCAGTTGTCTAATTCTCCTGACAGCATAAGCTGCAGAACTAAGTTTACCCGCTAACGTAGTAATATGGGCACCCCATTGAAGCCCGGCATCAAGAGTTATTCCAAGAAATGTTGTTTTATCAGTTAAATCTAGTGGTTCATTATCCATTACTATTTGTGTTGGAATTTATGTAACATTTGGTAAGCAAAATTTAATACATTTCGTTTTCTTAGCGTTCAACAATAGATTGTTCGCTGTGAACCAATCCAACACTTGAGCTAAAGTACTATTAACCACGTCAAAAGAATTAGTTTGTCTATCAATTTTGAAGACAAGAGAAGTGTCATCGGCAAATAGTACAGCCTTACATGTATTGACACAGTAAGGTAGGTCATTGATGTAAATGAGGAATAACAGAGGCCCTAGGATAGAGCCCTGGGGTACGCCCATCTTAACCGATGATCCGGAGGATTGTACCCTATCTAAACTAACTTTTTGAGTTCGGCCACTTAAATAAGATTCAAGGAAATCGCGAGATTTACCTTTTATTCCATAGTGCTCCAGCTTGGAGAGAAGGGTATTGTGGTCTACGCAATCAAAGGCTTTGGAAAGATCACAAAAAACACCAATAGCATTTTGTTTTCCCTCCCAAGCATCATATATGTATTTCAACAGAGCTACACCCGCGTCTGTAGTTGACCGACCCTTTGTAAATCCATACTGTTCACGATGGAAAAGGCTATTTATGTTAAAAAAAGCTAATAACTGATTAAAAATCATTTTTTCAAATATTTTACTAAGCGCTGGCAGAATAGAAATGGGACGGTAATTAGTGGGATCATTTTTATCGCCAGATTTGTACAAAGGAATGACTTTACTTAACTTCATCAAGTCAGGAAATGTCCCAGTATCTACACACTTATTAAATATAGAAGCTAAATATGGTGCAATTACTTCAATGATGTTACTAATGACAGCTACAGAGATATCCCACAAATCGCCAGTTTTCTTATTGTTCAAACTCTTAAATGTATCAATGATTATTTGAGGTGTTACATGTTGAAATATTAAATGATTGTTACATTCTGGTATACAGCTTGTTAATAGTTTTTTAGATTCCTCAGATGATGAACGTAAGGAGGCAGTAGTATTTACGGGAATGTTAGTAAAGAAATCTTCGAAATATTTTGCGACGTCTTCATTAGTACTGAGGATCTTATTATCTACTTTTAATTCTATTTTGTTGTCACGATTTTTAGTTTTCCCGGTTTCCATGTTAATAATTTTCCAAGTGGTCTTTATCTTATCATGAGAATCTAGAATAGCTTTTCTTGTATCCGGATCATCTCTAGTTTCTTCAATTAGGGGCATTTTTTCAGATATTTTTTTCTTAAATACATTTATTTTAGCTTTGGTTATAGATCTAAAGGTTACTTTTGGTAAGTCTACTTCTACATCATTTATAAGTTTTACAAACTGACCGTAGTGATCCGAGGTTAGATTTTTAGTTATATATTTGTCAACAGCAGTGCAATTGCAGAAAACATTATCTATGCACGTTGCAGAATCTTCAGTAACTCTAGTTGGTTCCAAAAACAAATTAACCAAATCAAATGATTTAAAGACATTTAAAAATCGAACACTTTCAGTTGTTGTAACTAACAAATCAACATTAAGGTCACCGCACACTATAATATTTTTGCGACAACAACATAATTTTCTCAAGACATCTTCAATAACTGATTCTAAAGTATTATAATCTGATTTTGGGGGTCTGTATACACATACTATAATATAATTCCCTAGTTCGATACATGACAGCTCAACATTACAATCTACCGAAAGACTAACAATATCCTTACGTTCTTTACATTTTACGTCACTTCGAGTTAGAATTAAGCTACCGCCTTTCTCTTTAGTCTCTCGGGTGTAAGAGCTTGTCAATAAATAATTTTCTACATTGAACTGTTGCTGGTGCGACTGCATAAAATGTTCAGTCACACAAACTATATGCAAATCTTTACTGTTTATAAACAACTCTAATTCTAACAATTTGCTAGTCAGGCCTTGGACATTCTGATGAAAAATATTTAATTCTTTAGCCTCGACTGTTGTCTTATTAATTAGTTTTTGATTATTAGGATTTTGTATTTTAGGTATATTATTAGTTGCAATACCTGTGTCAAATTTAAAATTATTTGCAGTTGTACTACATACAACAGAAGTTTGTAAATTAAAAGCCACTACTGTAGCTATTTGTCTTTTAAAATTAAAAGGAAGATACATAGTATCGTTAGTCAACTTAAATCTACTTATAAACTTATTTATATCTAAATAAAAAATAAAATCGCCATGACGATACGTCATGTTGTACATATGTACATTTAAATTGTGTATGTGCTCGTTTCTTTTCCTATCTAAAGATTCCGAATACGGAAAGGCACATATCATAAATTTACATTGTGTTCTTTCATTTATATTAATTAATTTGTCCATACTTTGTTTAATATTCCTTTTTGATACAGAGGAACTGTCACCACATAATATTAATATTGTACAGTTTTCATCAAGACTGTCACAAGTAATACTGTTTACCAGGTCTAAATAAGAAGCGCCGGGTGTACATGTGTTGTAGACAGAACAGTTATAGGTAGACAGAACAGATGTGGTTAAATACACCTACTTATTTAAAAGAATCTAAAGCTTCTGTTTCAAATCCAAAGTCTTCCAATCAGTCTCATCACAATATTAAGAAAGATAATAGATGGAAAAGATATTCAAATAAGTTTAACAATTCACAGAAAGACCATAAGTCCTCTTCCAATAAAAATTCTCAGCTCTTTCGTCGTGAATATACTGCCGAAGCGGCAAATAACTTAAATTCTACCAAAAAATGACTCTCTCTTCAGGGGGGGTTGTTTGAGAGCCCATGCAGAGGCATGGAAACAATAAGGAGCGAGCCCTTTCATATTAAAAACAATTACAGAGGGCCGCATTCCTTTCAAGCAAAAGCCCCTCCTATGTTACCCTTCAAAGAACACTGTAAAATGTTTCACAACGAAACAATCTCATCAAATGTCACTGATGATAGAAGATTTAAAGTCCAAAAACATTTTAGAACATCCTACAATTATGAACACAGGCCATTATTCCAAGATGTTCTTGGTACAGAAGCCCGATGGGGGCACAAGGCCAATTTTCGACTTGAGAGGTCTCAATCAATCGGTCTCGACCAAACATTTCAAGCTAATATCACAAATGAATGTAATTGGGTTCCTACAAAGAGAAGATTGGCTTGCAAAAATCGACCTACAACAAGCATACTTCCACCTGCCTATTGCAGAGGAGCACCGACGCTTTCTTCGCGTCATATATCAAGGACAAATACTGCAGCTAACTGCACTTCCCTTTGGTCTAGCATCAGCTCCCCGAACTTTTGCAGCGGTGTCAAATTGGATTGCGGAAATCCTAAGGGCACAGGGCATAAGAATATTGGTCTACTTGGATGACTTCCTCCTAGCCAATCAGAACATAGCAGTATTAGTCTCCCAAATATCAAAAACCATAAAATTGTTGGAGAAATTAGGTTGGCACATAAATTACAAAAAGTCTATTCTGACACCTATCAAAAAATTAGACTATCTAGGTCTGACCTGGGACACCCATCAGTGGGTATTAGCCCTACCACCAGAAAAAGTCACAAAAATAAAACTTGTTCTAAAACAAACCTTGCTGAGAGGAACTTGCTCGCTCAGAGAAGTTCAAAAATTACTCGGACTATTAAACTTCGCAAATTACACAACTGCGAAGGGCCGCTTACATTGCCGGAGTCTACAAATGCTCCTAAGGACGTTCAGATCAGGCAGACAGAGAGAACGAAAACTGCTGACTGCAACGGCAATTCAGGATCTAAGATGGTGGCAAAATGCAATAGATCAGAGTTCGGTACTATTGAGCGAAAAAGAAGTCACTCACTTCCTGACCTCAGACGCAGCGGACGCGGGCTGGGGTGCTCATTTAAATGGCCTCTTCTTGTCTGGAAGATGGACTCTATCTCAGAAGGCTTGGCACTCAAATGTAAAGGAGCTTTATGCAGTTTATGCCGCAATCAAAGATCATCAAGAGGACTTGAAGAATGCACACATTCTAATACAGTCCGACAACCGTACTCTGGTGGCATACATAAGAAATCAAGACGGCACTCATTCAGTGGCTTTATTAACATTGACGACCAAGTTACTAAAGCTAACCGAGCAGTTAAACATAACACTGTCGGCATGTTACCTCCCGGGGAGGTTAAACGGAATTGCAGACTGTCTGTCAAGAGGTCGACCACTTCCGGAGTGGCACTTACTACCACAGGCCACGGAGGCCGTATTCAAAAGATGGGGCATACCCGACATAGACTTGTTCGCGTCGAAAAACACCGCGGTGGTCGCTCGGTACGTTACGCTGGACTCGACAGATGGGTCAGCGGCTTTCTACGACGCCTACCTTATCCCGAGAGTACTAGCACATCTAAACAGTGCGAAGGGCACTTACATTCTAATAGCACCTCTGTGGACCCAATGCTTTTGGCTGCCGGACTTTCAGGTCAGAGCACTGTCCGATCCGATCCCAATCACAGACCTGCGGAAGGTCTTGATAGATCAGACAACAGGAGCATGTCCACCGATGGTGGAAAAATTATCTCTCCAAGCATGGAAAATTGGGGCTGGTTCAAAAATATCTCTCATTGGACCGTAAAAGAACAGGACTTATTTAAAAATAGTTGGCGTAACTCTACCTTATCAACCTATAAGGCACCAATTAGGAGATGGATCTCGTGGTGCAGAACCAAGGGCATTAATGAGAAATCCCCAAATCCTAATGTTATTGCCCATCTTAGCAAATTTATTTTTACAAGAACAGCTTGCCTACAATACCATATGTTTACATAAATCGGCAATACTGACATATTGCGAACCTAATGATAAATATTCAAAAAAATTTTACATTAGCCAGATTCTAAAAGCGATTTCTCTCACTAAAAAACCATCTCCTAAAACCCCCGTATGGGACACAAAAATACTCTTCGAGTGGTTAATTAAGACTCCATTTATAGATTCACTATTCCATATTTCAAGAAGAACTGCTATAGTGTTATTATTAGCCTCAGGTAGGCGGATTCATGATTTAACTTTACTGGATATTTCTGAAGAGAACATAGCAATAAATGAAGAAGAGATAATTATGTGGCCCAAATTTGGATCTAAAACAGACACAGGAACTTATCAACAATCTGGATGGAAATTGATTCGTCATGCTGAAAGCAGGGTTTGCCCAGTTTATCATATAACTAAACTTATAGATATGTCGATTCACCGTAGAGTGGAGGGCGGTAATTTAAACTCCCTTTTTATTTCCATCACGGGACCAATAAAGCCAGCTTCAAGAGCTATGATTGCAGGGTGGGTGAAAACCGTTTTTAAAGAGGCCAACATTGATGCATCTCCAGGAAGTATTAGATCAGCGGTAGCCTCAAAGGGCTGGATAGAAAATAGACCAGTTCAGGAAATTTTTGAAAGAGGAAACTGGAGAAGCATTAAAACCTTTACAAATCATTACTGCCGTCCAGTTCAAAGATCTCATATTCATTTAAGTGATTTATTACATAATAATTTCTCAATTGTTTAATAAAAAAAAAAAAAAAAAGAATCTTGTTTGAAGCTTTAATAAGAATCATTGTTTTGAGAAGAAAATTTTATTTTTTATTAAGATTCTTTAGAAGCAACAGATTTATGTTTATGGATCAGATATTATATCATAATATTGTTCATTTTTATTTTTCTATTGATTCAAATTAAAGTAAATTACTTTACAAACTTGTTTATTTCAACTCCTACTGTATAATTCTTAATGTTCACATAGCGTTTGTGTTTCTTAATCATTCCTTATCACCAGCAGATAACAAACAGATCTTCAACCGAACGCCTTGTGTTCGATATGGCACATAATATTACTGTTTTGCATTACAACAAAACAGGTATTATGTGGCTGAGAACACAAGGCGTTGGAGCGAGGCTCTAGCTCTCAGAACAATAACTAAAGGTTATTGTTCTGAGCTCTAGCTGGATGAAGACTTCTATGAGAAAAAAGCACTGCCAACATCAGACAATTGATAACTGATGTTGCGCCCTCTGGTGAGTGGAATGATGAAACTGGATATATACCGCCGGATAAAGTAAGTTAAAGCATTATTATGGGGAAAATTGCAGACAGCTTCTTCAACCGAACGCCTTGTATTCTCAGCCTCATAATACCTGTTTTGTTGTAATGCAAAACAGTAATAATATATAATTTACATGAAATGAG
This sequence comes from Elegia similella, assembly GCA_947532085.1. Classification (NCBI taxonomy): domain Eukaryota; kingdom Metazoa; phylum Arthropoda; class Insecta; order Lepidoptera; family Pyralidae; genus Elegia; species Elegia similella. The sequence continues at coordinate 3,062,935 of OX383950.1, read as the reverse complement.
AGTGCTATTTTTGAAATAACGTCTTTCGTAAACGAGCTATTTTTCATACGAAAATCGCTCGAAGACGAGTGTCACACTTTCAAAAATAGTACCCATGGTTATGGCAACACAGAATCGATTAACTGAATGAACGATTGTTTTGTTTCTTGTTTATCTGTCACTGTCACTCACTCATTTTTTCGGCGAAACTTTTTTGAGCTTTTTTTACTTTTCTTTCCCATGTATGTGTGCTATAATTATTGTTATTGTATAAATTTCTAAGCTGCTAACTGTCTGAAAGTGTTATTAAATATTCTCACTATATATTGCGCCGATTATATATATAGCCTATATAAGTTAAGTATAATTCTAAATAATAATTGACAGAAAAACGCTAAATAATTGATAGAAATGGATGATAAACTACAGCAAAACGAGAATATAAATAAAGAAGATGGTGAAGTAAAGCCTCCTGAATGCGTAGTATGTGCGACAACAAGCCATGAAGCTTCCTTTAAGCACACCAGCCGTACAAAGTTAGGGACTTCTCTATCTGTTTTCATCCAAAAATGCATAAAACCCATGTGGAAGCCTGAAGACCATCCTAAATGCATCACAATCTGTAAGTCGTGTTACGACGCCGTCAATAAGCTGGAAAAGGTCCAAGTGAAATTTAAAATCCATGGCGACAAAAGTACCGATAGTGATTCTGAGAGCGAGTGGAGTAAAGCTGTGCGTGCACTGGACCGGAATCGAAGCGGACGGAGCGGACGGATTTGTTGCTTTGTATGGATTTGTATGGCGCTGTCTTTTAGAGTTCATATTATGCACCCATATCTTTCTCACTCCAGCCAGAGTAATGATTACCCAGTAAGGTATAGACATCGTGATGATCTAGATCTTAGAATATTTTTTTTTGTGTTTTGGTAAAGACAGACTTAAATATGACACAGACATAATAATGGGACAGGGCAGGTTGGTACAGGTTTAGGTGGTATCTTCTCTATCTCTATTATTATAAACAAAAGTCACCGCCGGTAAATAAAGCAAAGCGTTATGCTATATGTTAGTAACCACTTTATAGGATAGCGCTGTGTGGAGGGTTATACTCCGACCCCAAAAACACGTAAATTAAAAAAATTACAATATTGTAACTTTTGCTGCAAAAATTTAACATTTCAGGAAACGAAACGTAATTTATGACTCAAGGGCCCTGGCAACACTGTAAAAATGCCGGTCCGGAATCCGAATGCAGTGAACGCACCCCACTGGCATTTTGAAAATCCGGCCGCTCCGGCCGCTCCGTCCGCTCCGATTCCGGTCCAGTGCACGCACAGCTTAAAGCTGTGCGTGCACTGGACCGGAATCGAAGCGGACGGAGCGGACGGATTTGTTGCTTTGTATGGATTTGTATGGCGCTGCGTGCACTGCATCGGCATTTCCGTGCCGGAGACCAGAATTTCTGCCGGTGACGTCACCGGCATCGGCAGTCGTCAGTGTTGCCGTTCATAAGAAGATCTACCCCTTATGGTAGAACTTTTTATATTGGAATATTATTATGAATAACAGAGAATGGTAGAAACCTCATTTCGTAGGAATTCGATTTAGATCATCCATAACTTTTAAATTCATTAGCTTGTCATTCATTGTAGTCTTCCTCAATTACATATGTTGTGAATGAGTAAGACGAAAATACAGAGTGATGAAAATACTGACATTAAAAACAAAGATATAAATCAATGAACATTGGCTGCACGCACGAAAAATGTCACGTTCCAGACCAGCAACAGCAGCAGCAGCAGGAGTAGTAGTAGTATCTATCACGCATCTATCTCTCCCCGTTATCACGTAAAATTATTGGCCGTAAACTGACTTTAGAGTCAACCAATTTTCAGAGTTCCGTAGTAAAAAGTGAACCCTTACAGTTTCGCCATGTCTGTCCGTCCGTCCGTGGTTTTACTCATAGACTATAAGTACTAAAAAGCTGTAATTTGGTACGGATATGTATATTAATCATGCCGAAAAAGTAGTAAAATAAAATATAAGGTTCAAGAATAAAGTGAAGTTCAAAAAAATTTTTCTTTAATTCCCAAAGAATCTATCTTCATCTTTTAATAAATCAGCATATAATGTATGAAACTCTCCATAGAGGAGTCTTTTAGAGTTCATATTATGCACCCATATCTTTCTCACTCCAGCCAGAGTAATGATTACCCAGTAAGGTATAGACATCGTGATGATCTAGATCTTAGAATATTTTTTTTTGTGTTTTGGTAAAGACAGACTTAAATATGACACAGACATAATAATGGGACAGGGCAGGTTGGTACAAGTTTAGGTGGTATCTTCTCTATCTCTATTATTAAAAACAAAAGTCACCGCCGGTAAATAAAGCAAAGCGTTATGCTATATGTTAGTAACCACTTTATAGGATAGCGCTGTGTGGAGGGTTATACTCCGACCCCAAAAACACGTAAATTAAAAAAATTACTATATTGTAACTTTTGCTGCAAAAATGTAACATTTCAGGAAACGAAACGTAATTTATGACTCAAGGGCCCTGGCAACACTGTAAAAATGCCGGTCCGGAATCCGAATGCAGTGAACGCACCCCACTGGCATTTTGAAAATCCGGCCGCTCCGGCCGCTCCGTCCGCTCCGATTCCGGTCCAGTGCACGCACAGCTTAAAGAGGATATTTCAAACATCGAACTATCTAAAAGGTCGATTTCAAAAATAGAACCATCCAAGAATATGGTGTCAAAATTCGAACCTTTCAATAGTAACAATGTCAACCCTGCGGCAGATGGAAAAGAACTTCAAACCAAAGGTAAACGGAAGAGATCTTTTAAATTTACATTTTCTTTCAGATCATCAATATTTTATATTCATCAAATGGTTTAATTAATGGGTTTAATAAATGTTTGTTTTGTATGTTCTGGTATGTGTATAGTAAAGATAGCAGCTGAAACTAACTACTTTCCTTCGGAAGCATTGAATTAGAAAAACTATGGAAGCGTAACTCATACAACTAACGATTCAATATCAGTCCCATTTACACAAACAAATTAACAAGTTTGAGATTGGCCACGTCAAGATCACAGGGCAGTGTCAACATTATCTAATGACGCTATGGAGACAACATAGTGAAGGTAGGTGGGCTAGCAGTTTGCCTCGCTCGCTATGATAACTTACTGCAGTGTCACTTTTCCGTCTTTCCTTTCGTTTCCTGCACCACTTTACTACACAAGAAGTCATTTTTTTTCCTATATCGTTACGATTTCACCGATGTTTACAAAAAATATGTCGTTAAATGCTTTTATCGACGCGTCCTTCCGTCACGGAGTGCGCGGCAGACTAGTTTGCGAAAAGATATACATTTTAAGCACCGCCCGCATTGATCTACTTTGCGTGGTGTCTGTTTTTGAGTGCAATGCTGCTTCCATAGTTTTTATAATTCAATGTTTGGAAGTAAATATTGTTGACAGTCACACACAGTGTGGAATAGAGATTTTACACCGGCAGAGTAGAATAGGACCACTCCAAGTCTTCCCGTGGATGTCGTAGAAGGCGACTTAGCAAATACAAGCTAAACAAAGCTTATAAACATCTAAGAGACCTCTCCAACCCGTCTGGCCAGCGTGTAGGCCAAGTCCTCTGGCTGCTCTGGCCAAGTATGGCCCTAGTAGTACAGAGAGAGTCGTGCTCCTGTAGTGGAGACTAAAAAGGACCTGATGATGATGATGATGACACACAGTGTCTTACTTCACTTTATCTTATTTTCGTATTGTAAGTAATAGTAAGTAAAAACACTTTATTGCACCAGTATCATACAGAATTAATTAATAAATTTTTAATTATTGTACTTCACTGGGAATGAAAAATCACTGTATGAGAGAGACAACACAGGGTTTACATTTCAGCCTGCTACATACTCTGCTTTTGGTGATTCAAATATATTAGGCCAAATATTTGTCCTTGTTAAACAGATATATATCTGAGATTCTGGGCCAAGGAGTGTTGCATTATTACAGCACAATTACACAGTATAATAGCACATATAAGGTGGAATCATAGCTGACAATGGAACCGGGAAAATGCTCAGATGAGGACAAGGGAAATTGGCCTTTGGGATAATTTCCACCTTGCCAAAATGCATCGAAGCAACAAGTTTTTATTAACAAATTAATATATTTGTTTACAGATGACATTCTGGCTCAAAACTTAGAAAGAGACCGACTAAAAGCTGAAGGAAATACGAAACACAACTGTAATATTTGCAATCGTCAATATTTTAAATTCTCCTATGGAAGAGATTTGTTACAAGAAAATCAAACTGACACGTCTCTCGATTGTTTAATATGCCAGCATCTATTTATTCCCAGACCGTGTAGACGTAGAAAACAACTGACTGCCAAGAAGCCTTTTGGATGTTTGATTTGTAAAAGGAGATTCATGAAAAAGGAATCTCTAGAACCTCATTTAACGTACCATACCCGTCAACCACCTTATCAATGTCATGCTTGTGAACTTAAATTTGAGAAACGGGTAGACTTCTTGGGACATTTATAGGACTGCAAAACTTGTGTTTGTGGAATTAGGTGTTTTCAAGTCTTAGTAACTTAAAGTCTAACTTCTCAATTCCCGGTGTTTGATGAAGTCAAGGTTACCTGGTTCAATTTCGCGTATTATGTATATAAACGGGACTTAGCCCGAACCCTTTTTTTACTTGTTTCCACAAACCTTATTTACATGTTTTGTTAACAAATAATAAAAAGGTTCTGCTAAGTCCCGTTGATATATATAATTATGACCTAGGCCTCGTCTAGTCTCGTTGTGGGCCAAAGCGACCACAATATGGATCCCACAAAATCGCAATCGAACGCGTGGAAGGCCCAGAAAGAGATGGGAAGACGAACTGTAATCCTATCGGAAAGACTGGACTTCAGTAGCCCTCGACCGAAATAGTTGGAATGATGAAAGGGAGGCCTTTGCCCTGCAGTGGTACAGTATAGGCTAGAAATAAAAATAGAATAGGCCTCGTCTTGCCAAATTGACAAAGTGAGTGAGTGAGCAAGACTGTTTTTATGGTCGTAACTATATACATCTATAGTTATATAACCATATATATAATAATTCTAAAGGAATATATATCTCATCCGGCGGCACCTAGGCGGCACGCACTCTGGCAAGCTTAGTTAAAATAACTCTTTTTAGAGCATACTGCACATCCTTTTACACGAGCAGCCTATGGGTGCAATATACGAAGAAGCAATTTAACACCCTACGTGTCCAGTACAATGATGCCTTCAGGGTATTGTTGGGGTTGTCTCGACGTTGCAGCGCGTCGGGGATGTTCGCCGAAGCGCGAGTGGATTGTTTTTATACTACAATGCGCAAACGGTGCTCATCTCTGGCAAATAGACTTCGGGCCAGCTCCAACAATATTCTGAGGTTATTTGCCTCCCGTGTCGATTTTCAGTATGTGAATCACTGTTCAATGATACATATGCTGAGGAACGAACAGGTATGATGTGTGTTTTTTGCGCGATATATTGTTTGTGTACTAACATTAGGTTTTAAGGTTTCTGTGTTACTAACAAAAAATGATCTATAGTTGGTCGACAAATAAATGATTATTATTATTATATTATTATATATTATTATTATTAGTTCCAGAAGTCATCGTTAGATGGCAGCAGGACCACTGCTAGTTAACTGGCTGTGTATATAAGCGTATATATATGACGCATTTATTTAAGATTAAAATGTAATCTGAATAAAATTAATAATCGGAAATGCCTTTTATTTTTAGTTATAGTATAAATGTCGGCTTAGACCAGCTAAATAGCGCCGCATCCCTTTATTTTATTCTTCTACTCCTAACCCCGATCGATAAAAATATAATTCTATTCATAAATTATGTACTTGTAGTGTTTTTGATATTATCTTTCATTGTTTTATTCGATCAATCAAAAGAAATACTGATTACCGCCAAAAGTGAGCACTTCTTTTTTACTAAATGTTGTAGGCATTTATCTCCCATCTCATCACCTGCCGGCCTATTTGCTAACTCGGTGACCAACGTTTTGATAGTCACTTCAAAATACATTGCGGATTTCCTATGATTGACTATTTTTATTAAAGATACTTATAGCGTAATGTACTTTGAAATGACTATCAAAACGTTGTACACTGAGTTAGCAAATAGGCTGGCTGATGGTAAGTGACGATGAAGATGAGGATGTTACATGCCTATCCAAAAGATACACATTTATTTTACTTTTGAATGTGTAGGGTACTTTTTTTTTTTACTAAGTATTGAATTAGGCATTTGTCTCCCATCTCACCTGATGGTAAGTGACAATAAAGACGAGGATGTTACATGCCTATCCAAGAGATACACATTTAGAGAAGTTCTGCTATCTGTTACACAATATCTACAACAATCAAAAGTACCTAATACCAAAAATACTAATTTAATTTACTACCTACCTACAAAAGATTTTATTTAATTTGATCGGGTTTAAGAATAGGCAAATAAAATAAACGGTATCATAATCATACATACATAGTATCACGTCTTTTTCCCTTGCGGGCTAGACCAGAGCCTAGCTCTATAAGAACTTAGGTATGTCTACATTGTTGTGTCGGTGTAAAACAATCAAAATAGTTCTGGGTTGCTAGCTGCATCGCCTATTTCTTTTCATGCATACATACATACACATACATAGCATCGCCTATTGACAAGATTCCGCAGAATTTTGCCCAAATATAGGTAGGATAAAGTAAAGGGTTGCGCGAATGGGGTTTAAATGGACTGTATATTTAGGGAATAATTACGGGATAAAAGAGGACTATTATGTAGGAAAATGAAGGAATCTCTCACCTCGCAATACTGCAACAGACGATCACGTCACAACTCGTGGCTGCCTTTTCCGACGAGCACGAATCTTCAAATCCTGGTTTTCAGCAATTACGAGGGGCCCCTTAACTTTCTCAAACACAATAGCACAAATAATTCGTGTTTATGCGACAAATCAATCGGATGTCGTTCGCGTTGTGAATCGAGTATTGCGGCGGTATTTTGATACGTGCGGCGCGCGCGGCGATTTCTGAGCGGGTACTGACCTCACAAAATAGGCCGGCAATGCGAGTCAGTTGAGATTAGGGCTGAGATATGCGGATCGAAGGAATCGATACTATACTAGTGAAGCGAAAGTAGTGAAGCGGTTTAATAAATAAGAACGGCGCAACCAGTTAGTTTAGTGGATGAAGCACGTAACGACCTCTGGAGTGCTATTTTAAAATGATACCGTTCGTCGAAGACGAGTGTCACACTTTCAAAAATAGTACCCCTGGTCAATCTGTAATCAGCCCAATCAGCCATACTTTTTCTTTATAAGCGTAGAGGTAGTTTTCGGTTTCTTTATAAGTTAATTGATTATTAATTAAAAACGGCGTCATTTATAAAATAGCATTCCAGCGCGTTTCACAGCTCTCTACGGTGGGATAGTGGTCATGCAGGCGTACAGCGCGGTTTTCCTCCGTCAACAATAGCCGCATATCCTCGGGAAGCTACATTTCGTGAATTCCACTGGTTTATTCAGAAAGACTTGGCTGTATAGGTTAGATCCCTTTGCCATCCTAAAAGGAAAAAAAAAACAAAGAATGTCACTGTCAGTCTTTTGCCAAATTTGTTTTTGTTTGGTTTGATCTCAGAAGGTTTGGTTCAGGCTCAGAACAATAATTTTTCTGAGGGTTCAGGTTTGGTTCTCATCTCAGCTCAGTTTGGTTAGTATCTCTTAGTAGTTTGTGGTTTGGTTTTTGCTAAGGGTTTGGGTTTTTGTTTTTAACTAGGCTAGGTACTAATTGTTTGTTATAGATCATTCCCACTGTTGTACTGAATAAAGCATAGAGATAAGATAATCCTGGAATAAAGAAATACCAAACCGAAGCACATAAAGCCATTCGAAATGGATGATAAACTGCAAAAGGAGGAGAACATAAGTCAAGAAGTTGATAATCCCGTGAAATCTGGATCTTTACAGCCTCCTGAATGCGTAGTCTGTTCGACAACAAGCCCTGAATCTTCCTTTATATTCACCAGCCGTACAAAGTTAGGGACTTCTCTATCTGTTTTTGTCCAAAAATGCATAAAACCCTCGTGGAAGCCTGAAGACCACCCTAAATGCACCACAATCTGCAAGGCGTGTTACGACGCCGTCAATAAGCTGGAGAAGGTCCAAATGAAATTTAAAATCCATGGCGACGAAAGTACCGACAGTGATTCTGATGGCGAGTTGAGCAAAGAGGCGATTTCAAACATCGAACTATCCAAAAGTTCGATTTCAAAAACAGAACCATTGAATAATTTGGTTTCAAAAATCGAACCATCCATTGGAATAGAACTTTATGCCAAAGGTAAACAGAGAAAATTTTAACAATTGCTTTATTTTTCTTTATTAGTGTTTCAGTGACAAAACTGAACCATTATCACTTGTGGGTCTGTCTGTTTGTTTGTCACAGCTAATAAGCTCAGAATCTACCAGAATAATAGTTGAAATTTCACATCTTTATAGACTTATGTCACCCAAAAACTTAGATATTATGTAAATAAATATGTTTCGAGTTTAAGCATTATTGTGGGGGCTACAAATAAGAAAATAAACAAGTTTTGCAGACTGCACCAAGTGAAAATCTAAAGGTACATGTATGTAGAAAGAGATAAATAAATATATACGGACAAATCACACAGATTGTTTTGCTTGCCACGTCAACCATATGATTACTGAAATATTCACTAAATCACATTACTGTCTGTAGCAATCTATGGCTTAAAAATATTTCCCGCTTTGCAAAATACAATTTTGTGAGTTGTCTTTATTCATAAAGTATGTTTATTTATGTTTGTTCACAGATGACACGGTGTCCCAAAACATAGAAACAATCCGAGAAAGAGCTAAAGGAAACACAACACTCAACTGTAATATTTGTAAACGTAAATACTTTCCATTCTCCTATGGAAGAGATTTGATAAAAGAAGATCGAAATGACGTGCCTCTCGAGTGTTTAATATGTCAGCGTCTTTTTATTCCCAGACCTAGTAAACGAAGAAAACCAGTTACAGACGGAAAACCATTTGGATGTATGCTTTGTAGATGCAGATTCGGTGAAAAACGAACTTTTGAACAACACTTAAAGTACCATACTAGTCAAACACCTTATCAATGCCATGCTTGCGAACAAAAATTTCATAAAAGGCCAATCTTATTGACACATTTAAAGGCTTGCAAACCATGTTTCTGTGGAATAAAGTGTTTTCAAGTCTTGGGACCTGAATGAACCTCCATGATGTGTATTTTGAAAAATAATTTGACTGGGTTTCGCCTGTGGCTCTGTTCGCGTTATCATCATCATCATCAAGTCTTTTTAGTCTCTACTGCAGGAGCATGACCCTCTTTGTACTACCGGGGCCATACTTGGCCAGAGCAGACAGAGAATTTGGCCTACACTCTCCTCGCTGGCCAGACAGATTGGAGAGGTCTCATTGATGTTTATGAGCTTCGTTTAGCTTGTATTTCCTAAGTCGCCTCTTACGACCTCCATGGGAAGACAAGGAGTGGTTCTATTCTACTCTGCCGGAAACCACACAGCTGTTCACGTTAATAAATTGTCATTGACTAATTGCCCTTGGGAACAAGGATTTTTTCGCGATGACGATTAATGCTTTAAAATAATTTCTAATTTCTGTATTACTAACATATTTATTTAAGTATACTAATATTATATGGATCTAAGTTATTAAGAAAATAAATAAATTATTAATAAAGACTTGTGCAATCAATATGGTGTATAATTTCTGAATGTATTTACTTTATCTTTTTCTCCTTGTTTTTAAACCAGCAGAGCTAGCATGTGTAATAAAATATGACAAAAATTACACGCGCGGGTACTCAGGGTTCTAACCACAAACTATATCAACCACGAGCTTTCGCTACTTCACCGGGCGTTTGAGGCGAGGGCAGAGTGCCCTCAACCTTTTAGACATCACCAAAGGGCCCCCAGGAGGGACGGACCTCGGCTTTGGGCGTTGCCTGTGTGCGCAAGGCTTGGAGAGACAGCAAACTCTCATATTGCCTGATGGGCCGCGTATACATAGATGAATATTATATATACTGAGACGCGTATACGTGCATGCAAGCCTGAATGGCCAATCTGGGTATATCTCTATATAGTTTGTGCTGAGAATGTTTTTTTTTTGGAAGGGCTATGTAGCTAGCTCCAAGTGAGCTTTCGCTACTTCACCGGGCGTTTGAGGCGAGAGCAGAGTGCCCTCAACCTTTTAGACAACATTACCAAAGGGCCCCCAGGAGGGACGGACCTCAACTTTGGGCGTTGCCTGTGTGCGCAGGGCTTGGAGAGACAGCAAACTCTCATATTGTCTGATGGGCCACGTATACGTGCATGCAAGCAAGGGCCAATCTGAGGTTTGAACCAGCTACCTTTGGCCTATATATCTGTAGATGTATGTTGGTGTGGTGCAAAGGTTCGCCCTATCTGTGAATGAAGACTATACCAGTGTGTATACTGGTGTACTTGCATAGATATCAGAATAGCAATGTACTCGTAATCCTTATCCTTACTAATATTATAAATGCGAAAGTTAGTTTATTTGTTTGTTTGTTTGTTACGCTTTCACACCGTAACTACTGAACCGATCATCATGAAATTTTGCATACAAGTTCTCTGGAGTACGGAGAAGGACATAGGCTCCCTTTTATCCCGGGAAAAAGTACTATTCCTGAGGGATCGACATTGACGCGGGCGAAAGCTAGTACCCATATAAAACTGTGCAGCTATTTTGAAACCTCGACTCTGAGACTAGTACTTAGTGCTTATTCTGTGGCACTATATAAATTCCATATTTAAATCGAATAAATATAGTCGGCTCACGGCTACCGGGTGTACTATTTTTGAACATGTGACACTCGTCTTCGAGAGATTTATAATGGAAAAATCGCTCGTTTACGAACGGCATCATTTCAAAAATAGAACTACCGGCGTTGTGTATAAAGACGAGAAAATACTTAAGACTTGACTGTATAGATCTAGATCCCTTTGTCTTCCCAAGAGTAAAACGACAAAAAACGTCATTGTCACACTTAAAAATTATTTGTTTGGTTTTTATTTACTTTGTTTTACAAGTTTTACCCAATTTTAATTAATTCTATTACACATATTTATAGATAGGATAAGGTATTTTTTTGAAATATACGTATATTTTGTGCCTACGAATTAACATTTCAGCGTTTGTACTGAACAAAGAAATACCAAACTGTAACTGAAGAACATAAAGCCATTCGAAATGGATAAGAAGCTGCAGAAGGAGGAGAACATAATTCAAGAAGATGATAATCCCGTGAACGGATCTTTACAGCCTCCTGAATGCGTAGTCTGTTCGACAACAAGCCCTGAATCTTCCTTTATATACACCAGCCGTACAAAGTTAGGGACTTCGCTATTTGATTTCGTCCAAACATTCATAAAACCCTCGTGGAAGCCTGAAGAACACCCTAAATACATCATAATCTGCAAGTCGTGTTACGACGCCGTCAATAAGCTGGAAAGGGTCCAAATGAAATTTTTAATCCATGGTTTCGAAAGTACCGACAGTGATTCTGATGGCGAGGGTACCAATCGTGATGTCGGGAAAAAGTACTACCCTGCGGAAGATGGTATGTTTTTATTCATTATCATCATCATCAGTCCAGCCGTTAATGTCCACTACTGGACAAAGGCCTCTCCTAAGCATTCTTTCAAATTGCCATACTCACCACACTTGGCAAACGGGTGAGTGAGCGCAGTTTATTTCGCCTATATCAGACTCTGCAATCGAAGAAAGGGTAGGAGTTTATTGGGTTGGTGAAATGGGATAAAAGTATTTGGTATACTACTATTTCGGCAAGTTTCTTTTCAATCAATCAATCAATCAAATCATTTATTTCGCATAAGTGCATTTACACCAAGCTGTTTCCAGCATGCTAAAGTAAAATAAAAACTAAGTAGGTACAATCAACATAATTGTCACACTGATATTAAGATTTTTTTATGATGTAGGACGGGAAACAAGCAAGCGAGTGACCTGATGGTAAGCGATCAGTGCTGCCCGTGGACAACTGCAACACCAAAGTGTAACAGGAGCGTTGCCAACCTTTCAAGGAGTTGGGGGAAGGACGGGCCTCCAGTTCTCACACTCACCAAACGAAGCGGTAAAGCTTCTACTCAAACGCTGATTTTCTGTAAGCGTGTGGTATTTCCCCGGACGAGCTGGCCCATTCATGCTACTAGCAAAAATTACTTAAGTCGGTAGCGTGGCTCTATTAGAACTAAAAAGCTAGGGATGTACTTGTAGCCTTATCTACGATCATGACAGGCAGTCGAGACTGGCACCCCCTGGCCTAATGTTTTTATTGATACTTATCTTGACTTGATCCTGTATGGGATACACAGAGCTTAAAGCCATAAGAACTGGGCCATATTTAGCATAATAGTGGGTGTACGTGAAAATAGAAAAAGAGATAGAGTTGAGGTGGAACTACGCAAGCAGCAAAATTATTTTTGCTGCTAGCGTAGTACCATACTCTTCGCTTTTATGCTTTGTTCAGTGAGCGAGAGAGCCCAAGGCCCATCCAAGGCCATCCCTCTCATGTCCATAATCCTTAAAAGGCCGGCAACGCTGCTGTCACACCCTGGTGTTGCAGTTGTCCAAGGGTAGAGTAGATCTCTAACCATCAGGTGACTCGCATGCTAGTTTGCCATTTACGACTATGATATAGTAACTGAAATATTCCCCCTTATCCTGTGACTGGCTTTTATAATCTTCATGTGTAGCTTAACAATAATTTCCCCCTTCCCAATATATTTTATTCACAAAATATGTTTGTTCACAGATAACATTCTGTTCCAAAACTTAGAAACAAGTGAAGAAAAACCTAAAGGGGGAACACTCGACTGTAATATTTGTAATCGTATATACTTTCCATTCTCCTATGGAAGAGATTTGATAAATGAAGATCGCTTTGATGCTCCGCTCAACTGCCTTGTATGTCAGAAACTATTTATTCCCAGACCTAGTAAACATAGAAAACCAGTTACAGACAGGAAACCATTTGGATGTATGCTTTGTAGATGCAGATTCAGTAAGGAAATATTTTTAAAGGGACACTTAAAGTACCATACCAGTCAAACACCTTATCAATGCCATGCGTGTAAACTGAAATTTGATAAAAGGCCTAAGTTATTAGAACATTTGAAGGAGTGCAAACTATGTGCTTGTGGAATTAATTGTTTTCAAGTCAAGGGCAAATTCACGGGAGGGTCATGGAAATGGACCACTAACTAATTTTTTTAATATTAGCCAAAAGTTGTGCTTGATGAGGGCTCGAATTATAAAAGTGAAACAAGCTAAGAGCTTTTTAAGTAAGTAAATAAACATTCTTTATTGCACCATAGCTATACATACAAATATAAATAAACTAGCTTTCGCCCGCGGCTCCGCCCGCGTCAATGTCGATCCCTCGGGAATATTACTTTTTCCCGGGATAAAAGGTAGCCTATGTCCTTCTCCGTACTCCAGAGAAATTGTTTGCAAAATTTCATGATGATCGGTTCAGTAGTTACGGCGTGAAAGCGTAACAAACAAACAAACAAATAAACAAACAAACAAACAAACAAACTCACTTTCGCATTTATAATATTAGTAAGGATTCTAAACAAATACAGTACAATAGGCGGCCTTATCGCCAAGGCAATCTCTTCCAGGCTATGAGGCCAGGCGAGCTTTGATGGTTTAAGAATGTTTAACCAGACTGGCATTTCTTCACGCAGTGGCCACGGGCCCCAGATCTTAGGGGGCCACGGCCTGGAGCAGAAGAGCCAGGGGGAGGAGGGTAAATGGGTTAAAACTAAGCCTCCAAGTATGGTTACGCCACTGTCTCCATGTCCATAAAAACGTACCCATTGAAGTAGATGAAGCGATAACGCGTTTTAGGTGAATATGTAAAGTAAAATATATTTCTATATTTAAACGTTCGTACGGTATAGGTATTTTTAAGTACAGTAATTATTTTTATAAATAAAATACCTACTTTTTACTTTTATCTATTATTATCAAAATTAAATTATAACTTCTTGTGACCCACCCGCGCCAAAGCTGGATCCGCCCTTTTTTCAAGTCTTGGTAACTAAATAGAGAATCTTCATTTGTATAAACAAATGAAGATTCTCTATTTAGTTACCAAGACTTGAAAAAAGGGTACTGATCACAAGAGGCTTATTTGATTAAAAGTCCTTGGTACTAAGCAAAATTTATTTCCAATTAACCGGCACCATTACAAAGTGTGTTGTGTCACATTTTTTCACCAAGAGAGATATTTTCTGTCCTGTCAAATCACAGTTGACATTTTACTTTTTTTTCTTTTTAAGAACGAAGTGGACATCCCGCGGGCCAAGGACTAATGGTCCTTAACAGTACACAAAGTTAAATAACAGGAAATCAACATAGAGTTAGGTTTACAAGCAGGAATTGATTCACAGAAGTTTGGTTCTAAGACAAGGATGTTTGGTCAAGTGAATTTTAAAGATAACAAAGTAATGTGAATTTCTAAATTAACAACAACACAGTTAAACTCTGGTAAATATTAATGTTAAATTTATAACAAAATTATGTAGGTATTCAATTGCATAGTCTTAAGTAATTTTTTCCAGTGGCAGAGGGCACAACTTGGTAACTGGTCTTTTAAATTGATGATTTTTATATTGCAAAGTGACAACACGAGTTATACCATCTGCTCCTGGGTGCTTATCTATAACACGACCTAAGAGCCACTTACCCGGTGGCAATCTATCATCCTTTACCAATACAATAGTACCTAGTTCAATATCTTTCTGATGTTTATTCCACTTATAGCGATGTTGTAATGTTGTAAGGTATTCAGCTTGCCAACGTCGCCATAACGCTTGTAACATACGCTGTACAATTTGCCATCTATCCAGGTAATTGGTACGAAAAGATTCTAAATTAGGTTCAGGTATAACTACAGGAGCAGTTCCAATCAAAAAATGACCTGGAGTCAGTGGAGGTTCATCAAGAGTAGAACCAACTAAAGTAAGTGGACGAGAGTTGACACAAGCTTCCACTTGGGTAAGTAGAGTATTGAACTCTCCAAAAGTTAAAAAATCTTGTCCAATGGTACGCTTTAAATGCCCTTTAATGGATTTAACTCCTGACTCCCAGAGTCCCCCAAAATGAGGCGCTCCAGGAGGAATGAAATGCCAAGAAGTGTGAACATTAGACAATAATTCAGATATTTCCTGAACTAAGGTAGAACGAGAGTTTTTAAATTGAACATCAAGTTCCTTAGAAGCTCCTCGAAAGTTAGTTCCACAGTCACTATAGAGATCACTACAGTGACCGCGCCGAGATGTAAAACGCTTAAAAGCTGCTATAAATGCAGCTGTGCTCAAATTTTCAACCAGCTCTAAATGAATAGCCTTCGTAACAGTACATATAAATAAACTTATGTATGCTTTACAGGTTCTAGTGCATCTGCCTGAGTATAACTTAAGATTAAAAGGTCCAGCCATATCGACTCCGCTAGTACTGAATGGTCGAGATGGTTTAGTCCTATAACTAGGCAAATTACCCATGAAAGGCGCAGATGGACTAGCTCTCTGTTTAAAACATGTAACACATTGCCTAATTACCTTTTTAGTTAGATTTTTTCCACCAATAATAAAATATTTACTATTAATAGTATTCAAAGTTAGTTGGATACCGCCATGCAAAGTCTTAAGATGAGTATTAATTACAATTAACTTTGTTAAGTGACATTTACTTGATAACAAAATAGGTGATTTACGATCATAAGAAATAAGTGCATTTGCAAGGCGTCCACCAACTCTCAAAACATTGTGTTTATCGATAAACGGATTCAAAAAATATAACTTACTCGATTTAGGAAGAGGTTTGTTTTTAGTTAACAATTCAATTTCAGTTCTAAAATATATACCTTGTGACATACCTAAACAAATATTCTCAGCTCTATAGAGTTCACTAGAAGTTAAAAAATGTGGACACTGCACAGTGGTATCAAGTTTAGCTTTATTCTTACATTTAATTATAAATCTCAAACAATATGCAGTTACTCTTATTAGTCTAGTGAAACTCGAATATTTAGTTAAATAGGAAGTAAAGTTATTATTATCTTCAATGGTAGCAATATTAGTAGTAATTTTAAGTTTACAACTTTTAGCCTCAAGTAAGGTATCTGGCACAGATTGATTTGTGAAATGCTGTGAGCCAAAATCTAAATTCTCCTTCAAAAAAGCTGGACCTTCCCACCATAGCTTTGACTCCCTTAGCTCATTTGGACTTACACCCCGTGAAGCTATATCAGCTGGATTGTCACTAGAACTTACATGACTCCATTGATTGCTGTTAGTTACACTTAAAATCTGAGAGGTGCGGTTAGCAACAAATGTAGTCCAAGTGTTGGGATTCTTGCGTAACCAGGCCAAAACTATAGTGGAATCAGACCAGGCATAAACATTAGAATTATCAATATTAAGGCTTACCTTAATATCCTTTAACATGTCAGCTAGGAGAACAGCACCACAGAGCTCCAAACGTGGCAATGAAACTTGTTTCACTGGCGCTACTCGTGACTTGGCAGAAATTAATTTAACTGTGATAGTATTACCATTAAGAACTCTGAGGTAAGTTACACAAGCATATGCAGCACAGGAGGCATCACAAAATCCATGTATTTCTATTCTAGTGTTAGTAGGTTTCAATTCAAGCCACCGTGGAAGTAAAATTGTCTTCATGTTCTTTATGTTATCATGGTAGGCACACCATTCATTCTTTAAATTATCATCTAAAGCATCGTCCCACCCAAGGCCGGCCAACCATAACTTTTGCATAAATATTTTTAGTGAAATCACAATAGGTGCAAGCCAACCTAGAGGATCAAATGTTTTAGCGATAGTGGATAACACAGATCTTTTAGTGAGAACTCCAGTATGAGAGTCAATTTTTACTTTAAGTTCAAAACTATCACTTCGAGGGTTCCATATAATACCTAAAGCTTTGATGGAATCATCTATTTGTATGCTCACTACACTTTGAATAGACTTAGACGCACTAGGGATACCACTTAATACCTTTTCACTGTTGGATGACCACTTATGAAGAGGGAACCCACCCTTAAGCAGAAGCTGGGTAAACTGCTGCTGCGCTGCGATGCAATCATCTTCTGAGGAGCATCCTGACAACAAGTCGTCCATAAATGTGTCTGTCTTCAACCTAGGAGCTACCTCAGGAAAGTTACTAAGTTCATCATCTGCCAATTGATGTAAGGTTCTAATTGCCAGGAATGGTGCAGAGGATGTTCCATAAGTAACAGTAACCAAACGATATTCTTTAATATTCTCTTCTGGGGATTCTCGCCATACAATCCGTTGATAATCTGCATCTTCCAAAGACACAAGTATTTGGCGATACATTTGTTGAATGTCTGCTACTAAACAGAATTGATGAGTTCTCCAACGTGTCACTAAGTCTCTAATATCCTGAAGCAGAGGTGGACCTATAAGCAGCTCGTTGTTCAATGCACTTCCCTTTTCAGGTTTAGCACTGCCGTCAAAGACCACTCGAAGTTTAGTAGTAGTGCTGCATTCCCGCAAGACAGCATGATGAGGTAAGTAGTAGCATTTCTTTCCTTTTATTTCATTTTCAGGTACCAGCATCATGTGACCCAGGGCTTCATACTGTCGCATAAACTTACAGTATTCTTCTCTAAATTCAGGTATGTTCTTAAACTTTCTTTCCATTTGCAGCAGGCGACGAATCGCAATAGATTTAGAATCACCTATGCGTGAGTCATACCCATCCATGAAAGGCAGACGGACAATGTAGCGACCCTCAGCGTTCCGAGTGTGAGTAGTCTTATAATTCTCTTCGCACTGAGCTTCTAGTGGAGTGAGTGAAAGTTTCTTTGGGTTTTCTTCCAACTCCCAGAACCTTCTTAGCAGGTGATCGAGTTCAAATTTCAGGTGAGTGACAACAACGTGATGGGTACTTCTAGTTTCTTCAGTGACTTGTCCTGAGATAAGCCACCCAAGGCGTGAGTTGAGGGCTATCAGTGAGTGGTGTTTGCGTAACCCATCAAGGACTAATTGTGCGTGCATATCGGCACCTAGTAAAATATCTATGTGGCCCGGTTTTCCAAAATGAGGATCTGCAAGGTGAAGTGACTTTAATAGGGGCCATGAGTCATCCATACTCAGTTCTTGTGATGGTAGCAGTGAGGTTAATCGCTTCAGTACATAAGCCTTTGTGACCATAATGTGAGTGTCATCATAAATAGAGTGAAATTTCAAGTTGACTATTGACTTTGTAATAATCTCATTTTCTGTAGATATTCCAGTTATTTTCCCATTCACAGCAACTCGCTCAAGTTTTAAAAGTTGTGCAGTCTCTTCAGTGACCAGGCAAGCCTGCGATCCATGGTCTACGAGTGCACGGAGTTGGTGAGGAGTACCATTCTGAGCATATACTATTATTTGAGCAGTTGGCAAAATCACTTGGCCAGTCTGGGCTTCTACTTTCATGCTAACAACTCCATGCGTTTCTGGTGGTTTACTTTCTTCATGTGAACTTGTCTCAGGGATGCTAGTGAGGTGCAATAAGGTGTGGTGTCGACGACCGCATTTTCTACAGTTAATTGTTTGTCGACAGTGACTTACAGAGTGACCCTGTACAAGACAATTGAAGCATAGGTTGTTATTCTTGACAAAGGCATGACGTTGTGGAACATCTAACAGTTTGAAATCCGTGCAGTGACAAATGTAGTGACTTTGGTTACAGTAAGTGCATGCAGTTTTTACTTCGGCTACTAATGTTTTTAAGGGTGTTGACTTATTAAAATGACGCTGGGTTTGCTTGCTTATCTCTTTTCTAGGCACTTCTCTTCTATTATTGCTAACTATTTCCATGGCTCTAAATCTACTTTCTAAAAAGTCAGCAAGTGATTGAAAGGTAGGTACTTCCTGTGATGATCCCAATGATTGCTCCCACAGCTGATGTGTCTCCAAATCAAGTTTTGATACAACAAGATGAATTATGATAGGATCCCAAGAACTTGTTTCGATTCCAAGATTGTTTAAAGAGTTCAAACATTCTTGAGAAGTGTCTAGTATATCTTTCAAAGCCTTGGAGCATTCATTTACTAATTTCTTTTGAGAGATAAATCTATTCAAAATGTTACTTACAATAATTCTTTTGTTATTGTACCTCCGTTCTAAGGCTTCCCATGCCTTGTTGTAGTTAGCAGCTGTGATAGTGAAATGTTTCAGCAAAGCTTCAGCTTCTCCGGAAAGGTTAGATCGTAAGTAATGATGTTTTTCAACCTGGGACAGAGTATCATCTTTATGAATCAGGGATACGAAAATATCTCGGAACGACAGCCATTCATTGTAGTCACCAGAGAATCTTTTGATGGAAATATATGGAAGACGAGTTTTTCTTGTTGGTTGTTCAGTACATACGGGAGGCTGAAATTGGGGCGTTTCCGACACCAGTGGGTTACTTTTTTCCAGTTCTTTCAGTGCATCTTTCAGCATAGTTTTAAAATCTAAGTATTCCCCTTCCAACGCATCGTATTCCTCCAAAGGATTGTATTTTGTTTCTTCCAATTCGTTGGGTGACAGACTTATTACCAATTCTTCGAACTGCTTAAGATAAGCGGTCCAATATTCTGTAAGGGTTTCGTACCTTGTCTCCAAGTAACTTTTAGTAAACCTAGCTTTCGATTTCTTTGTGTTGCTATAAAGTTTTTTGATACGTTGTCCTAGTACTTTAAGTGTTTTACATTGTTCCGCCATTTTGCACGCGGCACCCGGCACCCGGCACTTTTTATCACTGAATTTACGCACTTACTGTTTTAAGAAAAACGCAATTTAATCGCGGCTCAAGGACCAAAAATGATCACAAGAGGCTTATTTGATTAAAAGTCCTTGGTACTAAGCAAAATTTATTTCCAATTAACCGGCACCATTACAAAGTGTGTTGTGTCACATTTTTTCACCAAGAGAGATATTTTCTGTCCTGTCAAATCACAGTTGACATTTTACTTTTTTTTCTTTTTAAGAACGAAGTGGACAGGTACCTTAACTTGATAAATATATCTGACTAGGTTTCGCCCTGAGGTTTCGCCTGAGTCAATAGTCAATTATTTTATTCATTGTAATATATTTTAAATATATGTTGTAATTGTTTACTTTTATTACACAATTGATTTATATGTATGACTCTCATCCCATGGAAAAACGGACGGTCGCTCGTGTGGGATGCCACATACGTGGACACTGTTGCCCCATCCCACGTGAGAGCGACCGCTCGCAAAGCCGGCGCAGCTGCGGCGACTGCTGAATCCAATAAGAGGCGTAAATATGCGGCCTTGGGAGAGCCGTATATATATATATATATATATTTATATATAATATAAATATAATATACGGATAAATCACACAGATTGAGCTAGCCCCAAGGCAAGTTCGACTAGACTTGTGTTATGGGATACTAACTCAACGATACTATATTTTATAACAAATACATATATAGATAAACATTCAAGACCCAGGCCAATCTGAAAAAGATCATTTTCCATCTTGACCTGGCCGGGGCATTAGGTCCATGGGCCGGGGATCGAAACCGGGCACTCCGTTTCGCAGGCTGGCGTGTTAACCACTGCGCCACGGAGCTGTATATATTTGCGCCTTTTGCCGTGGAGACCTTGGGGCCTTGGGGTGCGGAATCCCGTCAGTTGTTCAAGGAGATCTCCGCACGCCTCGTCGATGCCTCAGGGGATCCAAGGGCTGGCACGCATTTCGGCCAAAGGTTGAGCCTGGCCATTCAACGGGGAAATGCCGCTAGCCTCTTGGGCACCCTACCCTGTGACCGCAGCGATTTGAGGTCGATTTTATACATTATTTAATTTTATATTTAGTTTTATTAATTTTAGTTTATTTATTTATAAGTAAGTAGCTTTCGCCCGCGGCTCCGCTCGCGTCAATGTCGATCCCTCGGGAATAGTACTTTTTCCCGGGATAAAAGGTAGCCTATGTCCTTCTCCGTACTCCAGAGAACTTGTATGCAAAATTTCATGATGATCGGTTAGGAAGTTACGGCGTGAAAGCGTATCAACCAAACAAACAAACTCACTTTCGCATTTATTATATTAGTAAGCATTATAACTTGTAGTTTAATCATCGTTACTTGTATTTTTTTCCTTTTTTTATCTTACAAATAAATTACAAATTAAATAGCAATGTGAATGCAAAATTTAAATATAGAATTATTGTTGACGTCAATAACTTACTAGCACCTAGTTTAGTGACAGCCTCCGCGGTCCAGTGGTTAAGGCGTTTGCCTGTTGACCCGGGGGTCGTGGGTTCGATTCCCACCGGAAGCATACTGTCGCGAAGCTCCCAGAACAGAATAGTCTAGAACTTTTCCGAACATCGTCTGTCGCGCTCATACATCTTCCATCCTGCTCACACATATGTATTCTATCCCGCTCATACAAATACTCGAATATTCTGGAATGTTTTGGTTGTCGGCCGTCGGGACCGGAAGTATATGGAACTTTCTAGAGACCCATAAGTCACTATATAAGGGAGCGGACGTGGCGATCGTGGATCAGTTGACCGCGAGTGTTCTTAGTGAGCGATACTAATACGAGTGATTTGTGTGCGACGATAAGTGATAATTTCTACGACTACAGCAACGGACCAGGACTACGAGTGCTTTGCGTTTTGGATATTCGACGTGTTGGAAGACCAGTCAGTGTTGGGATTCCGTAGTGAATAAATTCCCTCTGAAGAGTTTGGTATTTTACTCCAAATCCTGAACCCTAACAACGTAACATTTGGTGTCAGAAGTGTGGGATTTGGAAATGCCAGTGTTGCCGAGGGACAAAGAAGATAAGGAAGGCGTCAGGACCCGGGCACAACGTGCAATGGAGGCTACCGCAGCAGCCGCCCAAGTTGCATCCGCTCGACGTGCGCCAGCCGCCCAAAACATCGCAGCCGAGCAACTGCCGCCCGTAGCCTCAGAGGTCGCAGCCGCCCAAGACATGGCAGCCGCCCAAGACATGGCAGCCGCCCAAGACAGGGCAGCCGCCCAAAACGTCGCAACCACCGAAGCCGTCACAGCTGCCCAAGTTGTCACAGCCACCCAAGAAGTTACGGCCTCCCAAGAGATTGCCGCCGCCCAACAGATGCCAGCCGCCCATCATCAAGCCACGTTTCCTAGCCCCTCTCACCAGGTTCCCACTCAAGCATCTTTTGATTTTGGTAGCTTGATGCAAATGTTGCAGTGCATAAATGAGAACCAGAGTAAACTGCAACGCATCAATGTGGAACTTAATGGAGAAATATGCGGGAAGAGCAGAAGGAGGAAAAAAGCGCACGAGGGATGAGCTGCATCACATGAGTGAGGACCAACGAAGGGTATTAGCGGCTGTCAGCAAAATCAGCAACGTGGTGGACCAGATCCGTAAGGATGTGGATTTAGTAGAGAACCGAGTGACGGATTTGGAGACTTTGGTGGAGAATCGCGTGACAGGTCTGGTGTCACGTATAAATTAACCTATAGGGTAACCTATTCGGACAATAAAGAATACCAATTATTTATCAAAGATACAATTTATTAATATGTACTACAATGAAGATTTAGATTAAGTTAAGTTTAAAGCAATTATTTTAATATGGATGTATAAAAGTACAAGAAGTTAAACGTGGGTCCGAAGCCTAGATTCTGGGTATTAAGCTGAGAGTTGGGTCGGTTCTTCAGGAAAAAACCTCACGCCCCTTGGATGCGACCGCGTGGTAGCTCAGGCGGTTGACGGCAGCTCAGCTTATGTCCAACAGGGATGTGGATGACTCAGGCCTCCTTTGCGGCCCGTAGAGGATCAAGCGCCAACAGATAATAGACGCAATCAAGTCCGTCGTCAATCGCTACGGGTTGAACCCGTACGGTGTTCCTGGAACGCGTCCAATTGATATATTTAGAAAGGTAGGCCCTTATTCTGCCCTGGACTGTAGAATATCACACGCGTGCACCAAAGGGTGGGTATATAGAAGGAAGCGGTGATTCGTATATGATGGGCAGTCCAGGTACATGAGAAGCCAAGCGGTGAGGCGAGAATCACATACCAAGCGAAAGATAAGAATAGTAAGGCTATATAAAATTATAATTCCACGTAAGCACAGACAGTTCGGAAAGGCAGCAGTAGAAGGCGATAATTTATTGACTTTATCGACATGTTATATAACAGGAAGCAACGGTAAGTGATTCTAGCTTCATTACAATGGAATTAAGATACAATGATTATGCGCATTCGTATGTTTTGCGTCTAATTGTACATCTTTTCTTATAAAACGTACTCAACATTACGAACGGGAGGGTAAGAAACCACGTTTAAATAATTAACGTTACTGACAAAGGGTTTAAGCAATTTACTAATTTATTTATTCGAAATTTAATACGTGAGCGTAAATAAATATCTACTAAATTTAATACACTGGCTTGTTTAAAGCAAAGATTCATAAGTAAGGGCGTATATGTTGGCAGGCAAAATCAGCCAGCAAGGAACCATGATTCTAGAACTGCATACATTATGATTTAATTATCTAGTAGTGGCCAATGAACACCTTAGGAGGCATAACTATTCGCAAAATGAATTACAATCAACGTGCTACTGTGTAGAACAAAGGAATGTTCGAGAATGTTCCAAACCAGACAAAGAAACCGACCACCAGCGTGGCGAATTAACAGTTACTACACAATAACACCCGTTATTCACCGTTTACCAATAAGGCTACTTAACTAAGGATAATTGTGCAACACTTACCCATCAACGGGATAAACACTACACGAGAACTATGTATATTAAGTACAAGGAAACGCGTCCACACGGGACTCAAAGCGTTCCGAATGAAATTATAAGGATTTTAAGCGCGGGCAGCTCGTAGCCAGTCCCGCAGCGAAGTGTCGCGCTAGGAGGCCCTGAACGGCGATTCGGACGGAGGTTCGGAATACTTCGTTAAAACTCGGCTAGGGTCGGAACAGTCGTCACCTGCGCGCGAATATATTGCAGCGGAAGGTCAATTTGTTTGTTATTATAACGATGCTAAGGCAACAAGTAATCTACAATGACTAAAGAATTATAAAATATTTTATATGTTACACTGGAAACGAACTTCTCCAGACTAGAGAAGAAACTAGCTGAATTGGAAAAGAAGATACAACGATTGGAGGCAGTAGGCGTTACAGTAACGCCGAGCGCTCCCATCACTGCTGTAACTGGACCCAAAATAAAAGTGCCATCTTACGATGGTACCACTTCTTGGGCCGCTTACAAACAGCAATTCCTAACTGTCGCTACTGCAAACGGATGGACTGATGAGCAGAACTTGACAGCCCTCACCATCGCTCTAAAAGGATCGGCTTTATCAGTATTAGAGGCACTGCCTAACACAGGCCGTAAGTTCGGAAACTTAATAGAGGCGCTTGAAGCAAGATACGGAGAACGCCACCTGGAGCACGTGTTCCGAGCACAACTACGAGAAAGAAAGCAGCGCTCAAATGAAGGATTACAACAATGGGCACTAGAGATCGAAAGGCTAGTCTGGAAAGCGTATCCTTCGTTAGACCCTAGGATGGTGGAGAAGAATCTGCTGCAAGCCTTCATAGATGGCATCATGGATCTGGAGGTAAGGGCTGCAGTAAAGCTACACAATCACGGTTCGCTTAAGGAAGCCCTCGTACATGCCCTTGAAGTAGAAGCAGTAAGGCAAGATGAGCGACATAATAAAGGACGAGAAGTTAGCGAGGTCGAGGACGTCAGAGCGATAAGAGACACACCCAGGAAAACTAATAAAACTGGACGCATGTGTTACAAATGTGGTGAGAGAGGCCATCTACAACTTAGCTGTCCAGAAAAGGATAGGCTTGTAAATAAACAAGGGGATAGTTGTCAAGCAGATAAATGGCGCAGATTGACACTATTGAGTGAGCCCCGGTATGAGCAGTGTCCACAACGCTGCAACCGGGACAACCGCGAGTTCCACGGGAATTCTGAGGGATTGACTAAGTTTAACGTGAGACCTATTGGCGATTGTGACTCCAGATTTTCTTACAATTGGCGAACTGAGGGGGTCTTTAACAGTTCAACGAGAACCGCTAAGGGAATGAAGGCGAGTGTCTTTGGAGAAGGAGCATTGGTTTGGGTATTCAATCCATTACACCAAAGGAGAAAGTCTACAGAGTCACAAGCAAGATGGGAAGGCCCATTCAAGATACTAGCCCAATTGAGTGACGTGACATATGTGATTCAACGACGACCAGGTGGATCTCTAGAGATGGTACATGTGGACCGCTTAGCGCGTTATCATGGCAGCAACAAAGACGCTCGGGACGAGCGTCTCTAAGAAGGGGGCAGTGTCGCGAAGCTCCCAGAACAGAATAGTCTAGAACTTTTCCGAACATAGTCTGTCGCGCTCATACATCTTCCATCCTGCTCACACATATGTATTCTATCCCGCTCATACACATACTCGAATATTCTAGAATGTTTTGGTTGTCGGCCGTCGGGACCGGAAGTATATGGAACTTTCTAGAGACCCATAAGTCACTATACCGGGTGTTACATAATAGCGAAATAATCCTTAAGGAGCATGTAGGATAGCCCAAATGCAAAGGCCTAAAAGTGTTCCTTACCCTGTAAAATTATTTTAAATAAGTAAAAAAGTTAATTTTAAATTTTCTATTAGCTTGGTCGGTGCCAACCTTAAAATCAGCTGTTCCTTCAAGTTCAAGGTTAAATGAAAGCAAAAGCTTTTATCCTGCTCTCTCTCCATTTTTATTGGATTAAAACTGACACACTGAAACTTCATAACGATGGCAGATACCTAGAAACTACTTACCTTTCATTCATATGACAAGGACATGAAATGTCTCTTTCGCGCTCTTGAATATTGTCAAAAGGTTCTGTAGTTCAGTTTCCAAATTTTAAAAAGGCCTAAAAATTGGACTTATTTACCAGGACATCATAAGTTATAAAGAGTATTCAAGTGGGGTTTTATGCAAATCAACTTTGAACCCTAAATTTGTGGGAAAATTTCTTTAATTTTTACCAGAATAGCATAATTATTAATACTTTTCTAATCGTAAATAAAGTTTTTCAAGGTGTTTGTACGTCAAAAAGTTTGGTAAATACAGAATTATGTTACTAGGAGATAATGACACATAAGAACAGTTTTAAAAACTTTCTTTCAAAAAGGTTTCATGTAATTCAATACTTCTTTAGTGTGATAAAATTTGAAAAAGTTGTTTATCATCAGGGTGTAATAACACTGAGAAGTAATTTCTGCAGATTTTAATTTGTAGTAAGACCTCTTTAGAATAAAGTAAAAAATAAATTATTAAGACATGACCATCCACGTATGTCATGTCAATCGTGACTCGTGCGTGACACTTAATCTGTACTAATGTTTATTATTTATGTAAAATAATTAATTATTTAAAGAATATTGTAATAAAAGTTCTACAAGCTATTAAATTGTAATGTAAATGAGTACTTTAATGTGAAAAAGTGTGTTTCCGGATTAGTTTTGCGTTGTGGTGTGTTCATCTAGGCAAACTTTGATACCTGCGTTTTAAATAAGTATGAAAAGAAAATTTACCTACATGGATGGTGCAGTGGTCTAGTGATATTTATTTTCGGACAATTTTAACGTGAGTAATTGTAAGACGAGCATGTAATACTGAAATTAAACATTGTTAAATAATACGATTGCTTTGTTATGACAACCAAGGCTATGACAAGATGCGCGAGCATTGATGCGCACAAAAGTTTAGAACCAGGCCTCCAGGAGTTCATATTGTAAGTGAGTGCCAAATATCTAACTTCTAGCAGTGTTTGAGGGTTGTCACCAATGCACTCTCAAAATGTAAATGTATGAAAAAGAATATTTTCGTGCTGTGGTGTGAGATACTCAGCAAGCTTTTTGTTATGGGATACCCGATACGCTCACGGAGTATTATCTCGTTATTATGTAACACCCGGTATAAGGGAGCGGACGTGGCGATCGTGGATCAGTTGACCGCGAGTGTTCTTAGTGAGCGATACTAATACGAGTGATTTGTGTGCGACTGATAAGTGATAATTTCTACGACCACAGCAACGGACCAGGACTACGAGTGCTTTGCGTTTTGGATATTCGACATGTTGGAAGACCAGTCAGTGTTGGGATTCCGTAGTGAATAAATTCCCTTTGAAGAGTTTGGTATTTTACTCCAAATCCTGAACCCTAACCACATAACAATACTTTATTTAGTTGTTTCCAGTTTGGTTAGGACATTGCAGGCGTGAATCACCTGATTGTCTGATAATAAAGATGATTCCGTGCTTCGGAAGGCACGTTAAGCCGGTGGTCCCGACTGCCATCTGGTAGTCGTTAAAGGAACCACGTCAGGGGCCGAGAGGCGGTTCCGAAGAACTCTGACACCAGTGTGTGCATGGTCGATTGACCGTGACACCTACTTGAAATGATGACCTAAGTTTAGTGCTGCTTCCGAAGCGGAGTGCAGAAGAAGCGGCAACGAACTGCACACAGCGCATTCCAAATGACGTCAACTTACAATCTACAACATACTTAGTACTAAATGTGTGAACTTCAGCTTACATTTTCATAACCTGTTCCACAACATTATGTAACTTGAAATTGTAATACCATGAAATCAGAAAAAAGAAGAAAAGATAAAAATATAAAAAATCATACAAAGTCCTTCAGGCAAGTAGGCCAATGCTGTTAAAAAGAGTCTTCTTCTCTGCAGTGGTCGGTTCCGAAACGCAGGTAGTTTGTAGCTTTTGAACAATAATTAATAATTTGAATATAATTATTATTTAATAGGTATTATTTAAATGTGAATTGACGTGAAAAAGTGCCTGAAAAGGCCTATTTTCTGAATAAATCTTTGAATCTTTGTCTAATTTAAAATTCAATTATGTGTTCTTTTTTTTTCAATTATTTTAGTCAATTATGTGGCTCTGTTCGAATTAATGTCAATCCTCTTTGGGAATAAGGTTTTTTCGGAATGAAAGGATGGATAACTACCAGCCAGGTATTGCATCCGGGGATAATAATTGACAACTTACTACAAACCGGAAGTGATGGTTTTTATTTATGCAATCGAAAGTACCTTAGATGTAAATACTTCCAAAATCTTTTTAATTTAATTTATCCAAAATTCATTTTTTTATACATTTTTGAAACAAATTAGTATGACATTTAAACTGGTGGACTGTGATTCCTTATTTAGCTAACTTTAGTTTCCTTATCCAACTTTACTTTCCTTATTCAGAGGTCGCGGCTTCAAGGCACGCTTGTCAATCGTTCATGCGTCGTTCAAAGTTTTAAAACGTGTGCGTAAGAACTACAACACATTGTCATCATTACTATCAGGAAGAAATAAAACGTCTTTTATAAAAAGATCATTTATTCGCTTATAAATATAAATTAAAAAAACAATATTTACGTAAATGCTTGTAACGTCAGACCAGTGTTTTGTGGAGCAAACAAAGAGATTTAATAAATTAATACTAGTATCTATCCGTATCTATACTGATATTTTTATACATCATCCTTACTAATATTATAAATGCGAAAGTGAGTTTGTTTATTTGTTACGCTTTCACGTTGTAACTACTAAACCGATCATCATGAAATCTTGCATACACGTTATCTGTGGTACGGAGAAGGACATAGGGTATATTTTATCCCGGGGAAAATGACTGTTCCCGAGGGATAGATATTGACGCGGGCGGAGCCGCGGGCGAAAGCTAGTTCACTATAAATGCATTTTTATTATTTACTAGCCGTTGCCCCGCGACTTCGTCCGCGGCAATTTCTGTTATGATTAATATTTTTTTTTCTTATGAATAATTTTCCCCCGTTTTCAAAACATTTTTTATTGTTGCTATTGGGCGCAGCGTGATGTTTATAGCCTAATGCCTTCCTCAATAAATGGACTATCCAACACAAAAAGAATTTTCCAATTTGAACCAGTAGTCCCTGAGATTAGCGCGTTCAAACAAACAAACTCTTCAGCTTTATAATATTAGTATAGATTATTTTTATCATTTATTATTAACATGAGTGGCCAAATGTCTCCTCAACGTGGTCGAATCTCCAAACTTCCATTCACACAGATGACATTCAAACGGCTTCTCCCCTGTATGTTTACGCATGTGTCTCGTCAATGTGCTCATCTGTCCAAAACTCCTCTTACACACCTTACACTCGAATGGTTTCTCGCCTGTGTGGGTTCTTTCGTGCCTTATTAGAGCGCCCATGAGCCTAAATTCGAGATTACAAACATTACACGCAAAAGGTTTCTCGCCAGTGTGTGTCCTTATATGCATCTTCAAATTCCCCATCTGACTAAACTTTCGCGAACAGACAGTACATTCATACGGCTTCTCGCCGGTATGAGTGCGTAAATGCTTATTCAAGTTACTACAACTGCTGAATACGCGATGGCATATATGACATTCACTGGGTTTCTCGCTGTAATGTGTTCTTAAATGCCTTTTCATACTATCCTTACTAATAAATCTTTGTTTACAGACTTTACATTCATGTTTCTCGCCATTATGGCTTTTTAAATGGGCGAGAAATCTATGCCGGTGGGGGAGTATTTTGTTACACATGTTGCATTGATAGTGCCCGTCTTCCGTTTTGTTATTACTGCCTTCAGAATCGCTTTCTTCGGCCTGGTATTCGCTTCGTTTAATTTCGCCACCAGAACCTGTGCCAAAGAAAGGTTCATGTGAATGCATTGCTTTTTTCAAAACCACAATGTTGAGACCGAATTTGTAATTTAAAATTTTCGGGGCTATCTATATTTTACTAAACACTTCATATATCAAAATTTCAGCTCAATCGACCACTTCTGTAATGCGTTGGCTTCCTCTATTGCGGTGCCGTATTCGACGTTCGCCCGAATAGGACAGACCTATATACTTAAAAAGCCGTGTGGCTTCCTCTATTGCGGTGCCGTATTCGACGTTCGCCCGAATAGGACAGACCTATATACTTAAAAAGCCGTGTGCTATCCGGCAGAGTAGAATAGGACCACTCCAAGTCTTCCCGTGGATGTCGTAGAAGGCGACTTAGGAAATACAAGCTAAACAAAGCTTTTATACATCAGTGAGACCTCTCCAACCCTGTCTGGCCAGCGTGGAGAGTGTAGTCCTCTGGCTGCTCGGGCCAAGTATGGCTCTAGCACAGAGAGGGTCGTGCTCCTGTAGTGGAGACTAAAAAGGACCTGATGATAATAAACGTAAAAGAGAAAGTTATAAGTTTCGCTTTTACGTGAGGTCTGTCTTACTTGGACTACCTGATGGAAACTGTACGCATAGAATGAGACACGTTCGCGTTAAGTCTGTGTGCGTAATCCTCAAAAGCGCGCATGGCATGGTTTTAGAGATCCAGTTTTGCAAACCGTTACTACAGCATGAAACTCAATATCTTGAAAACCTGAATAGCCACAAATTATATTTTCGGCCTATATTTCAGAACAAATATAAGCTATCTGCCCATGCACATTTTTTCTCGCTCGGATTATTCGTTTAGAATCTTCCTGATGGAAAAACGGACGGTCACTTGTTTAGGATATCAAGTGTAGATATTGTGACTTCATCCTGTAACGTTGCAGCATGCCACCTGCATGCTGCATCTCGTCCAACCTCATTTCTTTCTCATCCTGTCCATTTTGCATTCCTCATTTTATTTCAAATTTCATTCCATTCCATTATTAGATTATTTTCTCTCTCTCTCATCACTCATTCCTTCAGTCTACCATCATCTCTTGGACTGTTCACTTCTGTCCAGCGTTCAATGTACTATCTGATCTATATTTTAGTGAAGTTATAAATAAATTTAATCTACTATTGTCGAGTAAATTTATTTTTAGTGTCAAGTCTCTGTTCTCCACTACTTCCTTATATGTGGGAACTCGGCTAGAGCGCCGGGACGGTCGAGGTCTCACAATCCTACCTACAAGCGAGCTCGCGTAGAGCGGGCTCGACTGCAGCAAAGGCAGAAGGCATTAAGAGACGCAAATATGCGGTTCTAGGTGAACCCTCCATATTTGTACCTTTCGCCGTAGAGACTTGGCCGTGGGGTGCAGAGGCGCGTCAATTGTACAGTGATTTCGGCACGTTTAATACGTCTCCGGACCCAAAAGCTGGCGCAGTGGCGCACATTTTGGTCAAAGTCCTTTTGATTATTGGGATTAGTCTGGGCAATCCTACGTGGAAATGCGGCCAGTCTCCTGGGTCGACCTGATTCGACAGCGATCTGGGCTCCATTTTCTATTAAGTTTAGTCTTCTATTTTTGTATTGTACTTATTGGATTTGTTTTTTTTTTCAATTTTAATAGGTTTACTCTTGACCTTAGACTGACCCAGAAGGTAAAGACAAGATGAAGCGAACTTGTCTAGAAGATGCCTGGTCACTCGACTTTTGCTTCTTATTTAGTTTAATTTTGTGATAAGTACATAAATAATGTGTTAAGTAAATAAAAAAATAAACTTCTAATACGGATTTACGAGATAGGCACATCTGGAGCTTTGTTTGCCTGCAAACCGATTAACGTCACATCCGTATCCAATTCCTTTGCATGAACCCTTAGATGCGTCTTCAAATGATTCTTTTGATTGAACCGCTTCTTGCAGACATGACACTCAAAAGGTTTCTCGCCAGTGTGTACCTTCAAATGACGATTCAACGAACTCGAAAACTTAAATTTGCGATGACAAACCGGACACTCGCAGGGCTCCTCACCAGTGTGCACTCTTTGATGATACTTCAGCTTACTCCTTTCATAAAATCTACTGTCACACATATCGCACTTATAAGGCCTTTCTACATGTGTTTTTAGATGCTTACTTAAATGTCGTCTCACACTGAAACTTGTCTGGCACACGTGACACTGGTAAGGTTTCTCGCCAGTGTGTTTCTGTAAATGATCTTTCAGACTTCCCTTGCATATGTACGTTTTTGAACATATATGACATTGGTGCGGACGCTCACCAGTGTGCGATCTGATATGGTTGGAGAAGTTATACTTATTAGTGTAAACTTTCTGGCAATAAGTACAAGTGTAAGTTTTGATTGTAGGGTTTCTTATTTCTTCCCGTTGACTTTCGTATTCGCGTATCTTTTCCGCCAAGTCTGGTGGCAGGTAACCTGTGAGAAAATTTAAACTTGTTAACTCTTCAACACTTATCAATACAAAATCAATACATTTCAGGAACTACGGGATCAAATGTAATTCATAATTCGTTTATTTTTGTCAGACATAGGCTACAAATAGGTGTTAGTATTGATTACATAGAGCGCCATGCTGCGCCGTCAGGCATACAACATTTGATTGTTATTCTAGTAAGTTATACAATTACAATAAAGGTAAAGTTACGTCACAAATTTACAATTATTAGTGCTTAGTGCATAGAAACTATTTTACACTAGTTTTTAAGCGGGTGCCGCGCGAACGAATAACGTCGTTACTGCGCAAGCCATTAGGCTGCGCAGAACCATTAGGCGATTAGGAAAAAAGATAAAAAGACTTAATATTTTCATATTTATATTTTTATAAAAATATATAAGAAAGGGGGCGACCTCCGAGATATAAATATTGTCATTTGAGAATTATTGTTTTAGATGTAAAAATTATGAAATTTTCGAAGAAAAATGTGTTCAGATATCATAAAATATATATATATCATTTTTAAATTTCATATGTATCTGTTTAAATTCCAACAATGGGGCGATCTTATGCAAGGATCGACCTAAATTATACAAATACTTTTAATGTATTTAATTAATTCAGCGCAGAATATACTAGTGATTTGAAAACACGTAAATTTCCACATTTCGTGCAGTACCGTCTTAATGGAAAGTAATTAATTGGGCAACCGATTTTACAATTGGGGCATTTACATTTTACAACAGAGAAAACTTTTGGATAAGCTTTGCCCTTCCACCTGGAACGACTGAGGGCAGAAAAGAAGTTAGGTACCTACAGGTAATTTTTTTTATGACCACCCGGAACGAAGGGCTGACAAGAAGTTTTGCTGACCGTAAGTTGCTGCCCAACTAGCTATTGTAGCTGACCGATAATAGTAAATTGTCGCACCAAGCAGAAAGTAATTTATTATTGCACCGAGTGCTTATTTGAAGCCCAAGCGTTAGCGAGGGCTTTAAAAAGCACGAATGCAATAGTATGCAACTTAATGCGAGTTGCATAATCTGCTTTTCTTTCAACTACTACAAGAAAAGTAGGTATGTAAAAATAAAACTGAAGATAAATTACAATCAGTGAAAATTTTTGGTTTACATGCACGTCTTTTTTTCTTTCTGGCCAGTATTTTTTTAGCCCAGGCAATGTCACTTCCTCAGAACAATAACAGTCACTTCACAGGCAACTCCATACGGCCGTCAGGTTGGCCAACCTTTTTCTGTCACTTCACAACTACTCCATACGGCCGTCAGGTTGGCCAACCTTTTTTGAGACAAGTGACACTTATGGTCACGCGATTTAAAAAAAACTAAACATTTTTTCTCCTCTAGAGCAGTAAAGTTCCGCTTTGTGCTGGATATGTAGTGCAGTTATGATAGAATTGCAGCGTAGTTGGAAGAAATTTTTTTTACTAACAAAAATCCGAATATTCTGCTAACCATTTAACCACTGGACCACGGAGACAGTTAACTTTAAAAAAGTTAGGAACCAGCTTGTATCTTCCAGAGCACGTATTTTTTTTTATAATGAACATAATACTTATTTGAAATGAAATGAAATGAAATGAAATGAAATTTATTTGCATAAGTGTCGTACAACAGGTGGAATGCATTAAAAGGTAAAAGCGTACACTTAGCCGTTTCCAGCATGCAAAATGTATAAATGATTTTACAAATACATGTCAAGTTAATATAAATTCAGAAATGTGTATTTCATTATGTCAAAAGTACATTAAGTCAAAAGATTCAATATGTCAATAGTACAATATGTCAAAAGGAGATAG
This sequence comes from Elegia similella, assembly GCA_947532085.1. Taxonomy (NCBI): domain Eukaryota; kingdom Metazoa; phylum Arthropoda; class Insecta; order Lepidoptera; family Pyralidae; genus Elegia; species Elegia similella. The sequence continues at coordinate 3,028,740 of OX383950.1, read as the reverse complement.
GAAATTAAAATTTACAATTTATTAAATGTCAATTATTTTAAATATTCATTTATAGTATAAAAGCATTTCCCAATTAGCCATTCATGTAATTTCCTTTTGAACAATTTAGCAGGCAATCTTTTGATTTCATTAGGTACTCTATTAAATATTTTTACACACATGGTACTGGAGCCTCTAGAACAGATGGCAGTTCTACTATTAGGCAAGAGCAGGCGATCCGGAAATCTACAACTGTAACTATAATGATCAGCTCGTTTTCTGAACAGGTGCCCATTATTAATGACAAAAACACAGGTCTCGTATATGTAAAGGCTTGTAAGAGTTAAAAGTTTCAGTTTTTGAAAAAGTGTTTTACAGCTCGTTAGAGGAGGAGCATTACATATTGCTCTAACACACTTCTTCTGCACAAGAAAGAGCCTATTTATTTCTACTGAATTTCCCCACAACAGAATGCCATATCTTAAATTAGAAGCAACATATCCGTGATAAGCTTGCATAGCCGCCTTTTTGTCAGCTACCGCGGTGAGACGTCCTAGAACGTACACAAAGCGATTTATTTTTAAGCACACTTTATCGACATGTTGCTTCCATGTACAACACTTGTCCAATGTTATGCCAAGAAATTCAGCCTTTGCAACTTCATTAATTTGCTCGTTATTTAGGGTTACTTTTAATGGCAGTCCGCTACCACCTTTACTATGAAACTGCAGGTATTTTGTTTTGGATGTGTTGACCTTCAAATTATGTCGTTCAAGCCATTGTGTAATATTCGATATGGCTTCGTTTATGTCCTTATTATAGGTCTGTTTATTTGAGCATGGTACTACCAATGCTACATCGTCCGCGAAGAGTGAGCATTCATGTTGTGTGACATTTGGTAGGTCATTAATGTAGAGCAAGAAGAGGAGTGGACCCAGAATGCTACCTTGCGGCACGCCAAATTTAGTTATTTGTTTATTAGATTTGTACAATATCTCTTCGTTATTTTCGTTTAGTTTTGCAATTTCTACATATTGATTTCGTTCCGTTAAGTATGATTTCAACCATTCTAGCGGTTTTCCACGAATGCCAACTGTGTCACATTTGGTCAGCAATATTTTATGACAGACTAGGTCGAAAGCATTCGACATGTCAAACAGCGTAACAGTTGTCGGGTTTCTTTTGTTGATGTTTTCTGTTATGTTGTTTATGAGGTTAAACGCTGCCAAGGTTGTGGATTTTCCTTTTTGAAAACCATTTTGTTGGGGACATAATATATTGTTTTTGACAAGAAAGGAAGAGATGCGATTCTGCATTACTTTTTCGAATATTTTTGAAAATATTGAGATCAGTGCTATTTGTCGATAATTTACAATTAAATCTCTATCTCCTTTCTTGTGTATTGGTTTCACAATTGAAGTTTTTAAACGTTCGGGAAATACGCCCTGGGAAAAAGATAAATTTATTATGTATCCAAGAACAGGAGCTATTACAGAAGCACACCTTTTTAAAATATTGGTTGTTACATGGTCATAACCAGCTGCTGGGGTATTGTTCAATGATAGAATAGTTTTTTGTACCTCGTAACTGTCTGTAGGAAGTAAAAACATACTGTGCGGATTAGAATTAATTTTGTATCGAATATTATTTCTATTATTGTCATTTTTGCTGTTATCTTTATTTATTGATGTATAGTGATTATTAAATATATTTACAATTTCTTTAATGTCATTGATTATTTTCCCATTATGATTTATTTTGTCTATATTTGTCCTATAATTAATGATGTTATTGGATTCTTTTTTAATTATTTTCCAAGCAGCCTGACATATATTCTTTGCATTATTAATTAGTCGCATATTGCTTAATTTCTGGGAAGCTTTAACACACTTTTTAAAAACCGAATTGTATTTATTGTAGCGTATTTTTGCTTCAGGGTTTTTATTAGTGTAATATTGGTATCTAAATTTCCGTTTTGTAATAGACGATATCTTAACACCTTTGGTAATCCAAGTAGATCGCCTTGGTGTATTGCTTTTTTGAATTCGTGTCAAAGGAAAACACTGATCGAATAGGAAAGTAAACAAGTCATGAAATTTATTAAATGCAACATTTGTGTCATTCTCTGCATGTACTTCCGCCCAAGACAGACTTCTCAAATAATTATAAAACTTTCCTATATTGTTGTGACTAAAGTCTCTTCTCTGAATAAAATACTTTTTAGGAGGAACTTTCGTGTCTGTCGTCGGGAATCTAAGCAGTTGTCCCGTGTTGTGGTCAGAGAGACAAAGGTTTAAGACTTCACAAGTAGCTTCGGGACAGTTGCTCATTATCTGATCCAAACAAGATTTGAGTCGTGTTGGTTCTCTCACATGTATAGTAAGATTATAGTTCAGAGCTATTCTTTTTAATTCTCTCAAATCTTTGCTTTCCTTTAGATAGTCAATATTGAAGTCACCAGTTATAATAATACATTTTTTATATCTTTTACGTAGTTTAGTCATAAGTAAATCTAATTTACTAAGAAATATGTCCGAGTCACTATCCGGCGTTCTATATATACAAATAATAATGCATTTTAAAGTTAGTATTTCTATGCCGCATGCTTCAAATGATTTAGGAATGCAAAAATCTTTAATAAAGTCCAATGTCTTAAACTCTAGGTAGTTTTTGCAAAATATACTTACACCGCCCCGTTTTTTAGTTTCTCTAGAATACCAATTAGCTAGAACAAGTTCCTTTAAAAACATATTTTTTTCACTCCCTGATTTAATAAAAGTTTCAGACAGGCATAAAATGTCTATACTCTTATTTTGTTTGGTGAAATCATTTAATATTATTTCAAGACTATCCTTTTTTTTGAAGAAACCAGCTATGTTTTGATGAAATAATACTTTGTATTTCTTATTACTTTGAGGAACGAAAAAACGTATTTTTTTTTCCTATATTTATAGGTGAGATATTACATAGCTGTTGTGGGTTCATTGTAGTTTCAGATGCATTTTCAGTGGCTGAACTTTGTATATCAATAGGCATCCGTTCAGATTTAAAAGTGTGAGTTATAGATTCTAAGAGTTGGCCAACGTTTTGTAATATACACTGCATTCCAGAATTTCGCAATCGTCCTGAATAATATGAAAACATATCAAAAGTCAGTTCTCTATTAGAGTCGAGGAAATAAGCATACTGATGTTTTTCTATGTCTGCCTGTAGGAGGGTAATAAAAGTTTCAACTCGGCTGTTAAACACAGGCGCCCCACATATATAAGTTGGGCAGGCAATGATGATGTTTGTATATTTGATTTTTTCCATTTTTTTTCTAATGACGTTTACTAAGGTGTGGTAATTCTGAGAGTAATGAAAATCCGCGTCTCCAATCAATATAACACAATGATCAACATTGGTAAAAGTCTGTAATTTCTTTTCAATTCCTTCTAATAGGTCTTTTATTCCTGCGCGAGCTTTGATGAAATGGCAATACTGATATTTTTCCAACTGTTTTTCCTTCCGCAGGTAAGGCAAAATCTTATGCTTATTGTTGGAACTCATAATAAGTAATCTATTTTTTGGAGGCATAATTGGTAAGTTGGATTCGATAGAATCTGTATTCTGTTTGGGGATCTGGGATGACTTCGATTTCAAAGAGTCAGACTGTTTGTGGTTTATGATGTCCCTTTTGTTATTTTCTTTTAAGGTTGAACCATCGTGCATTTGTGATATTACACATTTATTGCTATTTTTAGAGAGCTGTTGTTTTATGGAGTTATTTTCCAGCTCGAGACTTCTTATTTTATTTTTTGATGTACTTAATTCCTTCTGTAGGGAGCTTATTGTGTTTTTTAGGGTATTTATCTCATCGACCAAATTATCTATACTTTTTGAACAACCCTTGTTAAGTTTTTCGTCGGTAAATGATGTGTATTCTTCATCTTCGTCGGATATCGAGTCTGATAGTAATTCGAATGAGTTTTGAAGTGCTATATTCTTGTCGTGTTTTGGCCTGACTGTGACATTATCTTGAAGTTGCGGCGAGGAGGTGTGATGAAGACCAGATGAACAATCATTACATCGCCATGTTTTTTTGTGTTCAGAAGTCATGGTTGTATAAAAACGTTTTTCTGTTCCAGTACATTCCAGATCAAAATTATTTTTGCATATTATACACGTTAAATAATGGTTTGTGTCTACTTTCCTTTTACATTTTTCACATTGTAAAATGATGTCCTGGTTATCATTATTTTTGTTCTTTCTCTGGTTTGTATCAGGTGGTGCCATCTTTTGGTGAGCGGACGAAAACAGTATTTATCTGTGGTATTGACGTTATTCAGATTATTTTTCTTATTTATTTTAGTTTTCAATATAAATATTTCATTATTAATTTCGTCAAGATTTAATAGTACATTTTTCTCATTAAATAAGATAAAAATTATGTCAAAAATAAATAATATTGTCAAAAGCAAGGAACTCCGCAAATCTGTCCAGGCGTGGGCGAGACTCGAACCAGGGGCCCGTTGCATACAAGTCGATGTGAATCGAGTAGTGCCACTTGGGGAGCTAACCAATGCGGTGAAATTTTATTTCTGTTGGCTGTCGTGGTACGCTATCGAGACCGAGACCGGTTGACCGCGTCAGCTGATGACTCATAACAATCACGCACGACACCACAACACAGCTGATTTGTTCTAGTCACTGTCAACGTTTTTAAAATGTTATTTAGTTATTATCACTGCACTCGATCAGTTCTGAGAGTCCTTATATCAAAGTTGGGCACTTGATGTAACTGGCTTTAGATGGATGTAACTTTTATCCTTAAAATTTTACTTTAACTATTTTATAAATTTATCTTTACGTAGTCGGGTTCAAAGTGCTGCCGCTCGGAGCGCGCGCGCGCGGGAGATGTTCTCACAATATTTTTTATTTACCAGGGGTGTCACCCTCAACTGCCTGTTCGGTGTTTGCAGGTATGGCATCAGGTACACGAGCCCGGCCTCCCGAGGAGCTAATTGCTCTTCTCCCAATCAACCGAGTGAGTAGTATCCCAATGCCTTCATCCCCTTCCCGAATCGAACAAATTCCTATTCGAACAAATTTTACCCAGCTTAAAAATGCTTCCGGTAGCGTAGGAAGCACAGCTAAAGCGGCTGAGGCTTCCGTCGAACCAAGAATAGAGAGGACTGTACGATCGCCGACCTTCACTAGTTGGAGAGGCACTGTTCACGCGTAAAGAGGTTGGTTACATGTGGTTTTTTTATTTATGCCCTCTATGAACTGCCTCACACAATAAAAAGGAAAAAAATAGTGTCATTGTCTGTCAAGAAAATTTTCTATACTTACGGCTGGACTGATGATGGATGATGGACCAGCAACTTGTATCTTCGAAAGCACATATTTTACTAAATAAGTTAATACCACTAATATGCAGATGTTCTGACTGTTTTTCGTTAACGGAAGCAAATCATATAGGAATATAAACTCAAGGCCGGGCCAGCGACAGGGTTATATTATAGATAGATAGATAGATAATGTTTATTTTACAAAAACTGCATCACACACAACAAAAGATACTTATATTACTATACATTACATAAAAATAACTATATGTTTGTGCTGCAGTAGTGCAAAAAGGGCCAAAACTCAGCGTGCTTGGCCATAAAGACGGCACACTGGTTTTCAGTTTCAGCCTGAAATGAGTAAACGCAGGTGCAAATTAATAAAATTAAAATTAGGGCTTGTGTTAATTAAAATGTAGGTATTTCATACATAGTAAAATAATTATAATAGTGTTTAAAAATCACATTACAGAATAAAATCAAATTTAATTAAAGTTTATTATCAAAACAAAATCTAATTATAAATTAAATTAAAACAAAATTAAATTATAAATTAAATTAAATCTTATATATATAATATAATTAAATAAAATAAAAAGGTGTAAACTTTATATGCTTTCAGCTATCAGTTACCATGCGTCAAAGTTATAACGATCGCTATGATAGCGATTATTTAACAGAATAAATAAGAGGCGTCAGAGGCCGAGAGGCGGTTCCTAAGAACCCTGACACCAGGGTGTGCATGGTCGACTGACCGTGTCACCTACTCAAATTGATAATGATGATGATGAACAGAATAAACGCCGTATTAAATTTAAAAGCTTTGCTTCTCTTTCTCGCAAAGCTCATTACTGTGGTCAGAGTGAAAAGTACATAGAAATCCTGTCTCTTTTTAAAATCGCCCTTATGTCGGTAAGGCAGTACCGATTATAAAATCAAAAAGCTCTTTCCTTCGCAAATTGTAATTACGTTATAATATATTAAATTACTAAACATAATAGGCTTAGTTTCCTGGGTCGTAATAATAACATAACAATTAGTCCGTCAGTTAGATAATCAAAAAATATTGGACACGTATTTTTTCTTTTGTCAAATAAACAATAAATAATAAAGATAACGCGCATCAAAGTTCAGGAGTGGGGGCTCATGACGTCAAAGTTTGCTAAAAATTGTAGCAAACTATGACGTCACACGGAACTTCAAAGGGCTATATCTTTATCATTTTTTGTTTAATCAAGAAAAGAAAAAATACATGTCCAATATTTTTTGAATATCTAACTGACGGACTAATTATATTTTTTTAGGAAATTACCCTATTTTTTCCAAATTTGTTAATGTTTGTGTAAAGTAGCCAACATTGGTGTCAGATTTTTCAAGCTGCCTCACGGCTTCTAACATAGCTTAACGTTATCAATGATGACAACCGGGACCAACGTCTAACGTGCGCTCCAAAGCACGAAGGCTCGAGATATTTTTATGCCACTTATGGTCCCCCATCCCAGCGGGGCCGCGCACGAGGTTACGGCGATAGTGTAAACCTCTAAGTTTTACACAGAACAACAAAGACATTAGAAATGACAAGGGGGCGTGGCACGCGCGCCGACAATGCGCTCGATCATCGACACTTGAATCATCTAAGTAGTTTGTCCCGCGATCGTCAAAGTAACAAAAGTGAGATATACGTAAAAAAAATCGAAATACGCCTACGTGTGCTATTCTAACTTGTAAAGTGAGAAGTCCTAGTGAAATTTTGGCCAAAGGAGGAGTTTCTACTTAATTGTGTTGAGTTAGTAGTATGCTCGAAATAAGGCGACGCTACGCATAATATATATATATATAGAAATCACGCGTGATAACACTTCTAATGTGTTTGTTGTTCTGTGGTTATATATAAGAGTTTTTGTCACTTTCATTTGAATCAAACACCGGGAGGGGTCTAATTTTTGATATTAGATTACACTAGATTTTTTATTTAAGTATTATAGTTATATAAAAATAACATTATTTGAAAATAATATTAATTAATAAACATGTTAAGGACGTAAGGATATAATTATTAAATAATTTTATTGTAATAGCAACACAGACGTCACGTGATTGGTCGCTGAAAATGCGCAATCACGTATTGCTGTCTACTTTCTAGAGTTCATGTTGACAACTGATTCATTATGATATATTATACCTAGACATTTGAACTGAGAGATTGTCTGCAAATAATTTAAATGAAATCAAATGAAGTGAACATCTGAGACTTGTATACTAGACTTAATAATGTGTGTAATAGACTTGAGAACCAGGGTGTGCAGATTGACCGTGTCACCCACTCGAAATGATGATGATCTAAGACTGACTAAAGCTTAATTAATTTATTTATTAATTAGGAATAAAAGTGATTATTTATTCCCATAGATTTAAAAAAAAAATTGCGTCCTTCTATGTTTATTCCTTTGATTCATATCACTTTGATTTTATGAAGCACTCAACAGACAGATACTGGAATAGGTGGAGCTAAATAAAACCTTTAAGAACATTTAAACTTAATTCTTTATTTATCTACATAACATACAAACATAGCATAGATGTTAACACCAAATTAAACAATAAAGTTATAAAAAATAAATTAAGATTTAATTAAATAAATTGTAAAATCTAATCTATCTTATATGTGATCATTTATTTATAATGATTAGATATTTTTTAACATAAGTAATATATAAGCTTTATGATAAAATAAAACTTATATTTTAATTTAAGACAATATTTAAAAATTCATAACTTATTTTAAACTTGGAATACGATTAAAAATCAACCATTAAAATTAAGGTTAAAACTGAACCTTTTTTATTAATAACTATTGCAATAGTATAAAAAAATTGATTAAGCGCAAATAAAATACAACATTTGATTGTTATTCTAGTAAGTTATACAATTACAATAAAGGTAAAGTTACGTCACAAATTTACAATTATTAGTGCTTAGTGCATAGAAACTATTTTACACTAGTTTTTAAGCGGGTGCCGCGCGAACGAATAACGTCGTTACTGCGCAAGCCATTAGACTGCGCAGAACCATTAGGCGATTAGGAAAAAAGATAAAAAGACTTAATATTTTCATATTTATATTTTTATAAAAATATATAAGAAAGGGGGCGACCTCCGAGATATAAATATTGTCATTTGAGAATTATTGTTTTAGATGTAAAAATTATGAAATTTTCGAAGAAAAATGTGTTCAGATATCATAAAATATATATATATCATTTTTAAATTTCATATGTATCTGTTTAAATTCCAACAATGGGGCGATCTTATGCAAGGATCGACCTAAATTATACAAATACTTTTAATGTATTTAATTAATTCAGCGCAGAATATACTAGTGATTTGAAAACACGTAAATTTCCACATTTCGTGCAGTACCGTCTTAATGGAAAGTAATTAATTGGGCAACCGATTTTACAATTGGGGCATTTACATTTTACAACAGAGAAAACTTTTGGATAAGCTTTGCCCTTCCACCTGGAACGACTGAGGGCAGAAAAGAAGTTAGGTACCTACAGGTAATTTTTTTTATGACCACCCGGAACGAAGGGCTGACAAGAAGTTTTGCTGACCGTAAGTTGCTGCTAACTAGCTATTGTAGCTGACCGATAATAGTAAATTGTCGCACCAAGCAGAAAGTAATTTATTATTGCACCGAGTGCTTATTTGAAGCCCAAGCGTTAGCGAGGGCTTTAAAAAGCACGAATGCAATAGTATGCAACTTAATGCGAGTTGCATAATCTGCTTTTCTTTCAACTACTACAAGAAAAGTAGGTATGTAAAAATAAAACTGAAGATAAATTACAATCAGTGAAAATTTTTGGTTTACATGCACGTCTTTTTTTCTTTCTGGCCAGTATTTTTTTAGCCCAGGCAATGTCACTTCCTCAGAACAATAACAGTCACTTCACAGGCAACTCCATACGGCCGTCAGGTTGGCCAACCTTTTTCTGTCACTTCACAACTACTCCATACGGCCGTCAGGTTGGCCAACCTTTTTTGAGACAAGTGACACTTATGGTCACGCGATTTAAAAAAAACTAAACATTTTTTCTCCTCTAGAGCAGTAAAGTTCCGCTTTGTGCTGGATATGTAGTGCAGTTATGATAGAATTGCAGCGTAGTTGGAAGAAATTTTTTTTACTAACAAAAATCCGAATATTCTGCTAACCATTTAACCACTGGACCACGGAGACAGTTAACTTTAAAAAAGTTAGGAACCAGCTTGTATCTTCCAGAGCACGTATTTTTTTTTATAATGAACATAATACTTATTTGAAATGAAATGAAATGAAATGAAATGAAATTTATTTGCATAAGTGTCGTACAACAGGTGGAATGCATTAAAAGGTAAAAGCGTACACTTAGCCGTTTCCAGCATGCAAAATGTATAAATGATTTTACAAATACATGTCAAGTTAATATAAATTCAGAAATGTGTATTTCATTATGTCAAAAGTACATTAAGTCAAAAGATTCAATATGTCAATAGTACAATATGTCAAAAGGAGATAGGAAATTAAAATTTACAATTTATTAAATGTCAATTATTTTAAATATTCATTTATAGTATAAAAGCATTTCCCAATTAGCCATTCATGTAATTTCCTTTTGAACAATTTAGCAGGCAATCTTTTGATTTCATTAGGTACTCTATTAAATATTTTTACACACATGGTACTGGAGCCTCTAGAACAGATGGCAGTTCTACTATTAGGCAAGAGCAGGCGATCCGGAAATCTACAACTGTAACTATAATGATCAGCTCGTTTTCTGAACAGGTGCCCATTATTAATGACAAAAACACAGGTCTCGTATATGTAAAGGCTTGTAAGAGTTAAAAGTTTCAGTTTTTGAAAAAGTGTTTTACAGCTCGTTAGAGGAGGAGCATTACATATTGCTCTAACACACTTCTTCTGCACAAGAAAGAGCCTATTTATTTCTACTGAATTTCCCCACAACAGAATGCCATATCTTAAATTAGAAGCAACATATCCGTGATAAGCTTGCATAGCCGCCTTTTTGTCAGCTACCGCGGTGAGACGTCCTAGAACGTACACAAAGCGATTTATTTTTAAGCACACTTTATCGACATGTTGCTTCCATGTACAACACTTGTCCAATGTTATGCCAAGAAATTCAGCCTTTGCAACTTCATTAATTTGCTCGTTATTTAGGGTTACTTTTAATGGCAGTCCGCTACCACCTTTACTATGAAACTGCAGGTATTTTGTTTTGGATGTGTTGACCTTCAAATTATTTCGTTCAAGCCATTGTGTAATATTCGATATGGCTTCGTTTATGTCCTTATTATAGGTCTGTTTATTTGAGCATGGTACTACCAATGCTACATCGTCCGCGAAGAGTGAGCATTCATGTTGTGTGACATTTGGTAGGTCATTAATGTAGAGCAAGAAGAGGAGTGGACCCAGAATGCTACCTTGCGGCACGCCAAATTTAGTTATTTGTTTATTAGATTTGTACAATATCTCTTCGTTATTTTCGTTTAGTTTTGCAATTTCTACATATTGATTCGTTCCGTTAAGTATGATTTCAACCATTCTAGCGGTTTTCCACGAATGCCAACTGTGTCACATTTGGTCAGCAATATTTTATGACAGACTAGGTCGAAAGCATTCGACATGTCAAACAGCGTAACAGTTGTCGGGTTTCTTTTGTTGATGTTTTCTGTTATGTTGTTTATGAGGTTAAACGCTGCCAAGGTTGTGGATTTTCCTTTTTGAAAACCATTTTGTTGGGGACATAATATATTGTTTTTGACAAGAAAGGAAGAGATGCGATTCTGCATTACTTTTTCGAATATTTTTGAAAATATTGAGATCAGTGCTATTTGTCGATAATTTACAATTAAATCTCTATCTCCTTTCTTGTGTATTGGTTTCACAATTGAAGTTTTTAATCGTTCGGGAAATACGCCCTGGGAAAAAGATAAATTTATTATGTATCCAAGAACAGGAGCTATTACAGAAGCACACCTTTTTAAAATATTGGTTGTTACATGGTCATAACCAGCTGCTGGGGTATTGTTCAATGATAGAATAGTTTTTTGTACCTCGTAACTGTCTGTAGGAAGTAAAAACATACTGTGCGGATTAGAATTAATTTTGTATCGAATATTATTTCTATTATTGTCATTTTTGCTGTTATCTTTATTTATTGATGTATAGTGATTATTAAATATATTTACAATTTCTTTAATGTCATTGATTATTTTCCCATTATGATTTATTTTGTCTATATTTGTCCTATAATTAATGATGTTATTGGATTCTTTTTTAATTATTTTCCAAGCAGCCTGACATATATTCTTTGCATTATTAATTAGTCGCATATTGCTTAATTTCTGGGAAGCTTTAACACACTTTTTAAAAACCGAATTGTATTTATTGTAGCGTATTTTTGCTTCAGGGTTTTTATTAGTGTAATATTGGTATCTAAATTTCCGTTTTGTAATAGACGATATCTTAACACCTTTGGTAATCCAAGTAGATCGCCTTGGTGTATTGCTTTTTTGAATTCGTGTCAAAGGAAAACACTGATCGAATAGGAAAGTAAACAAGTCATGAAATTTATTAAATGCAACATTTGTGTCATTCTCTGCATGTACTTCCGCCCAAGACAGACTTCTCAAATAATTATAAAACTTTCCTATATTGTTGTGACTAAAGTCTCTTCTCTGAATAAAATACTTTTTAGGAGGAACTTTCGTGTCTGTCGTCGGGAATCTAAGCAGTTGTCCCGTGTTGTGGTCAGAGAGGCAAAGGTTTAAGACTTCACAAGTAGCTTCGGGACAGTTGCTCATTATCTGATCCAAACAAGATTTGAGTCGTGTTGGTTCTCTCACATGTATAGTAAGATTATAGTTCAGAGCTATTCTTTTTAATTCTCTCAAATCTTTGCTTTCCTTTAGATAGTCAATATTGAAGTCACCAGTTATAATAATACATTTTTTATATCTTTTACGTAGTTTAGTCATAAGTAAATCTAATTTACTAAGAAATATGTCCGAGTCACTATCCGGCGTTCTATATATACAAATAATAATGCATTTTAAAGTTAGTATTTCTATGCCGCATGCTTCAAATGATTTAGGAATGCAAAAATCTTTAATAAAGTCCAATGTCTTAAACTCTAGGTAGTTTTTGCAAAATATACTTACACCGCCCCGTTTTTTAGTTTCTCTAGAATACCAATTAGCTAGAACAAGTTCCTTTAAAAACATATTTTTTTCACTCCCTGATTTAATAAAAGTTTCAGACAGGCATAAAATGTCTATACTCTTATTTTGTTTGGTGAAATCATTTAATATTATTTCAAGACTATCCTTTTTTTTGAAGAAACCAGCTATGTTTTGATGAAATAATACTTTGTATTTCTTATTACTTTGAGGAACGAAAAAACGTATTTTTTTTTTCCTATATTTATAGGTGAGATATTACATAGCTGTTGTGGGTTCATTGTAGTTTCAGATGCATTTTCAGTGGCTGAACTTTGTATATCAATAGGCATCCGTTCAGATTTAAAAGTGTGAGTTATAGATTCTAAGAGTTGGCCAACGTTTTGTAATATACACTGCATTCCAGAATTTCGCAATCGTCCTGAATAATATGAAAACATATCAAAAGTCAGTTCTCTATTAGAGTCGAGGAAATAAGCATACTGATGTTTTTCTATGTCTGCCTGTAGGAGGGTAATAAAAGTTTCAACTCGGCTGTTAAACACAGGCGCCCCACATATATAAGTTGGGCAGGCAATGATGATGTTTGTATATTTGATTTTTTCCATTTTTTTTCTAATGACGTTTACTAAGGTGTGGTAATTCTGAGAGTAATGAAAATCCGCGTCTCCAATCAATATAACACAATGATCAACATTGGTAAAAGTCTGTAATTTCTTTTCAATTCCTTCTAATAGGTCTTTTATTCCTGCGCGAGCTTTGATGAAATGGCAATACTGATATTTTTCCAACTGTTTTTCCTTCCGCAGGTAAGGCAAAATCTTATGCTTATTGTTGGAACTCATAATAAGTAATCTATTTTTTGGAGGCATAATTGGTAAGTTGGATTCGATAGAATCTGTATTCTGTTTGGGGATCTGGGATGACTTCGATTTCAAAGAGTCAGACTGTTTGTGGTTTATGATGTCCCTTTTGTTATTTTCTTTTAAGGTTGAACCATCGTGCATTTGTGATATTACACATTTATTGCTATTTTTAGAGAGCTGTTGTTTTATAGAGTTATTTTCCAGCTCGAGACTTCTTATTTTATTTTTTGATGTACTTAATTCCTTCTGTAGGGAGCTTATTGTGTTTTTTAGGGTATTTATCTCATCGACCAAATTATCTATACTTTTTGAACAACCCTTGTTAAGTTTTTCGTCGGTAAATGATGTGTATTCTTCATCTTCGTCGGATATCGAGTCTGATAGTAATTCGAATGAGTTTTGAAGTGCTATATTCTTGTCGTGTTTTGGCCTGACTGTGACATTATCTTGAAGTTGCGGCGAGGAGGTGTGATGAAGACCAGATGAACAATCATTACATCGCCATGTTTTTTTGTGTTCAGAAGTCATGGTTGTATAAAAACGTTTTTCTGTTCCAGTACATTCCAGATCAAAATTATTTTTGCATATTATACACGTTAAATAATGGTTTGTGTCTACTTTCCTTTTACATTTTTCACATTGTAAAATGATGTCCTGGTTATCATTATTTTTGTTCTTTCTCTGGTTTGTATCAGGTGGTGCCATCTTTTGGTGAGCGGACGAAAACAGTATTTATCTGTGGTATTGACGTTATTCAGATTATTTTTCTTATTTATTTTAGTTTTCAATATAAATATTTCATTATTAATTTCGTCAAGATTTAATAGTACATTTTTCTCATTAAATAAGATAAAAATTATGTCAAAAATAAATAATATTGTCAAAAGCAAGGAACTCCGCAAATCTGTCCAGGCGTGGGCGAGACTCGAACCAGGGGCCCGTTGCATACAAGTCGATGTGAATCGAGTAGTGCCACTTGGGGAGCTAACCAATGCGGTGAAATTTTATTTCTGTTGGCTGTCGTGGTACGCTATCGAGACCGAGACCGGTTGACCGCGTCAGCTGATGACTCATAACAATCACGCACGACACCACAACACAGCTGATTTGTTCTAGTCACTGTCAACGTTTTTAAAATGTTATTTAGTTATTATCACTGCACTCGATCAGTTCTGAGAGTCCTTATATCAAAGTTGGGCACTTGATGTAACTGGCTTTAGATGGATGTAACTTTTATCCTTAAAATTTTACTTTAACTATTTTATAAATTTATCTTTACGTAGTCGGGTTCAAAGTGCTGCCGCTCGGAGCGCGCGCGCGCGGGAGATGTTCTCACAATATTTTTTATTTACCAGGGGTGTCACCCTCAACTGCCTGTTCGGTGTTTGCAGGTATGGCATCAGGTACACGAGCCCGGCCTCCCGAGGAGCTAATTGCTCTTCTCCCAATCAACCGAGTGAGTAGTATCCCAATGCCTTCATCCCCTTCCCGAATCGAACAAATTCCTATTCGAACAAATTCTACCCAGCTTAAAAATGCTTCCGGTAGCGTAGGAAGCACAGCTAAAGCGGCTGAGGCTTCCGTCGAACCAAGAATAGAGAGGACTGTACGATCGCCGACCTTCACTAGTTGGAGAGGCACTGTTCACGCGTAAAGAGGTTGGTTACATGTGGTTTTTTTATTTATGCCCTCTATGAACTGCCTCACACAATAAAAAGGAAAAAAATAGTGTCATTGTCTGTCAAGAAAATTTTCTCTACTTACGGCTGGACTGATGATGGATGATGGACCAGCAACTTGTATCTTCGAAAGCACATATTTTACTAAATAAGTTAATACCACTAATATGCAGATGTTCTGACTGTTTTTCGTTAACGGAAGCAAATCATATAGGAATATAAACTCAAGGCCGGGCCAGCGACAGGGTTATATTATAGATAGATAGATAGATAATGTTTATTTTACAAAAACTGCATCACACACAACAAAAGATACTAATATTACTATACATTACATAAAAATAACTATATGTTTGTGCTGCAGTAGTGCAAAAAGGGCCAAAACTCAGCGTGCTTGGCCATAAAGACGGCACACTGGTTTTCAGTTTCAGCCTGAAATGAGTAAACGCAGGTGCAAATTAATAAAATTAAAATTAGGGCTTGTGTTAATTAAAATGTAGGTATTTCATACATAGTAAAATAATTATAATAGTGTTTAAAAATCACATTACAGAATAAAATCAAATTTAATTAAAGTTTATTATCAAAACAAAATCTAATTATAAATTAAATTAAAACAAAATTAAATTATAAATTAAATTAAATCTTATATATATAATATAATTAAATTAAATAAAAAGGTGTAAACTTTATATGCTTTCAGCTATCAGTTACCATGCGTCAAAGTTATAACGATCGCTATGATAGCGATTATTTAACAGAATAAATAAGAGGCGTCAGAGGCCGAGAGGCGGTTCCTAAGAACCCTGACACCAGGGTGTGCATGGTCGACTGACCGTGTCACCTACTCAAATTGATAATGATGATGATGAACAGAATAAACGCCGTATTAAATTTAAAAGCTTTGCTTCTCTTTCTCGCAAAGCTCATTACTGTGGTCAGAGTGAAAAGTACATAGAAATCCTGTCTCTTTTTAAAATCGCCCTTATGTCGGTAAGGCAGTACCGATTATAAAATCAAAAAGCTCTTTCCTTCGCAAATTGTAATTACGTTATAATATATTAAATTACTAAACATAATAGGCTTAGTTTCCTGGGTCGTAATAATAACATAACAATTAGTCCGTCAGTTAGATAATCAAAAAATATTGGACACGTATTTTTTCTCTTGTCAAATAAACAATAAATTATAAAGATAACGCGCATCAAAGTTCAGGAGTGGGGGCTCGTGACGTCAAAGTTTGCTAAAAATTGTAGCAAACTATGACGTCACACGGAACTTCAAAGGGCTATATCTTTATCATTTTTTGTTTAATCAAGAAAAGAAAAAATACATGTCCAATATTTTTTGAATATCTAACTGACGGACTAATTATATTTTTTTAGGAAATTACCCTATTTTTTCCAAATTTGTTAATGTTTGTGTAAAGTAGCCAACATTGGTGTCAGATTTTTCAAGCTGCCTCACGGCTTCTAACATAGCTTAACGTTATCAATGATGACAACCGGGACCAACGTCTAACGTGCGCTCCAAAGCACGAAGGCTCGAGATATTTTTATGCCACTTATGGTCCCCCATCCCAGCGGGGCCGCGCACGAGGTTACGGCGATAGTGTAAACCTCTAAGTTTTACACAGAACAACAAAGACATTAGAAATGACAAGGGGGCGTGGCACGCGCGCCGACAATGCGCTCGATCATCGACACTTGAATCATCTAAGTAGTTTGTCCCGCGATCGTCAAAGTAACAAAAGTGAGATATACGTAAAAAAAATCGAAATACGCCTACGTGTGCTATTCTAACTTGTAAAGTGAGAAGTCCTAGTGAAATTTTGGCCAAAGGAGGAGTTTCTACTTAATTGTGTTGAGTTAGTAGTATGCTCGAAATAAGGCGACGCTACGCATAATATATATATATATAGAAATCACGCGTGATAACACTTCTAATGTGTTTGTTGTTCTGTGGTTATATATAAGAGTTTTTGTCACTTTCATTTGAATCAAACACCGGGAGGGGTCTAATTTTTGATATTAGATTACACTAGATTTTTTATTTAAGTATTATAGTTATATAAAAATAACATTATTTGAAAATAATATTAATTAATAAACATGTTAAGGACGTAAGGATATAATTATTAAATAATTTTATTGTAATAGCAACACAGACGTCACGTGATTGGTCGCTGAAAATGCGCAATCACGTATTGCTGTCTACTTTCTAGAGTTCATGTTGACAACTGATTCATTATGATATATTATACCTAGACATTTGAACTGAGAGATTGTCTGCAAATAATTTAAATGAAATCAAATGAAGTGAACATCTGAGACTTGTATACTAGACTTAATAATGTGTGTAATAGACTTGAGAACCAGGGTGTGCAGATTGACCGTGTCACCCACTCGAAATGATGATGATCTGAGACTGACTAAAGCTTAATTAATTTATTTATTAATTAGGAATAAAAGTGATTATTTATTCCCATAGATTTAAAAAAAAAATTGCGTCCTTCTATGTTTATTCCTTTGATTCATATCACTTTGATTTTATGAAGCACTCAACAGACAGATACTGGAATAGGTGGAGCTAAATAAAACCTTTAAGAACATTTAAACTTAATTCTTTATTTATCTACATAACATACAAACATAGCATAGATGTTAACACCAAATTAAACAATAAAGTTATAAAAAATAAATTAAGATTTAATTAAATAAATTGTAAAATCTAATCTATCTTATATGTGATCATTTATTTATAATGATTAGATATTTTTTAACATAAGTAATATATAAGCTTTATGATAAAATAAAACTTATATTTTAATTTAAGACAATATTTAAAAATTCATAACTTATTTTAAACTTGGAATACGATTAAAAATCAACCATTAAAATTAAGGTTAAAACTGAACCTTTTTTATTAATAACTATTGCAATAGTATAAAAAAATTGATTAAGCGCAAATAAATGCTGTCACCCATTAGCTATAAAAATGCTTTAGAAGCTAAATAAAAAAATAAATAAAACGCTAGTTTTCAAGACATCTGGTCTACCTAAAAACATTGGCTAAAACAGACAAAAAAACACCCTGTATAAAAAAAAAAAACATTTTATTTGGCGAACAACTTTTTACTGTTATCAGTCGTCAGTAAGTCACTGACCTCGACAAACAAATCAGCTGATTTATCGATATTAACAAAAACAAAGTTTTGTATGAAAAATCTAAAATGAAAAGTAGCCGGTCGATTTCTTAAATTTTGCTACTAAAGCATTTCTTTGACCTACGGATACCAGCCCTTAAAATATTAATGGAATGAATAAATGGACCTTATATAAAACTTTTATAATTTTTTATTTACTTTTGCCCAAGGAAATACGTTGAAAAGAAGGGTTTTATATAAGCTCGCATAAGCTGACCGATCGTCTTTTTTTATTTAATAATTTCACAATTAAGTAGAAAAGAAATTTACAAATGGAAGCTTTAGCATATAAGTGCTACTTTCGGTAAGAAATTTCTTCCAGTAGACCTGCGAGGAAAAAAGGGCAAAAGAGGGAATTGGCGTGCACGATTTAGACAAAAAAATATTCCTACACAAATAACATATCGCAATCCAATTCAATCCTCTTGTAGGAACCTTTTTATTTATCCAAGTATATCAGAAAATATTTTCAGTATCATAGACCCTGTCCTCACCTAATCTACACAATATGTAAAATAATATTATATTTCGTATTTCACTTAAAAACATAAACTCGCAAGACTAGATTTTTACAATCAACAACAGTTGTTCAATAAATTCTAAAATAACTTAAAAAAATAAATAAAAAATATTTGTCAAGTTTTAAGTTATTTAATTTATTATCTCAGAACTCGTAGAACAAACTTTGCTGTTTAAGATATTAGCTATCTAGTCCTGCGAAGGTTATTCCGTGGTTATTACTGTTCAGCACTGATACTGAAAATATTTTATACAGGGTGTATAGAATATTTTCAGTATCATTGTCCTAATCTTATTTCTTTTATCGAGTCGTATACATATTAAATATGGCCTAACTCAAATAAATTAAAATATAACTAATGCGATGGAGCGTAGCATTTCAGGTGTAAAACTAATGGACAAAATCCGTAATGTCAATTGCGCTCTCGAACAGGAATCGATGTAGCTTTGCAGGCCGCAAAGTTGAAATGGGACTGGACTGGCCACACATACCGCAGGCCAAATGATATCTGTGCAAAGGTCACCTCAGGCTAGATCCCTACCAATGTCAGATATAATATGATAGAAGACTGTCTGCTCTGGACAAATATGGCTCCGGTAGTACAGAGAGGGTCATGCTCCTGCAGTGGAGACTAAAAAGACCTGATAATGATCGATAAATTTAAGAATGATTGGAAGGAAATAACGCAGGACCGGACTGAATGGCCAAAGTAGAGGGAGTCTTTGCCCAGCAGTGGGACACATGATGGCTCAAAATAAATTAAATAAGTGATCATTTAATATGAATAAGACCAGCTTGTTTGTCATTTTTAGAATGATTAAACGAATATACAGGGTGAAATTTAATTCATTAGCAAACGTTCAAGGAGTGACTCAGAGCACAAATCTGAACAACTTTCATTATAGGACCAACATCGACATCGTGAAAAAATTATGTGCTCTTTCATACAAAAGTGGAATCTACTTGGCCAAATTCTATGGAACAGCTGATTTTTTTGCAATTTCGGAGTTGTTCCCATAGTAAAAGTTGTTCAGAATCGTGGTCTGAGTCACTGCTTGCTAATGAATTGAATTTCACTCTGTATTGGACTTTACGTGTGTATAAGGCTCTAGGAGCCTTAATAGTATTTGTAATACATAAGTTAACAGGGTAAATGAAATATTTCATGGAAAGTACCATCAATAACGGACGAAATAGATCAATAATATCACGCATCGACATCATATGTCTCCCTAAACAGTTTTACTACAAAATCTAAACATCTGCGCATTAAGTAATTATTTCTACACCTTACCCCTTATTAACTATGTTTCTCACTTTCAACTTTAATTTCTCAGCCTTACAAATTCAGTTCTTAAATGGAATTTTTACTCTAATATGTCGACCACAGTGGCGTAGTGATAACACAAGTGCCTTTTGATTCGCAGGGTTAAGAGTTCGATCCCTGAGTCAGTTCAAGATCGAAAACGATATTTTTCAGTATGACCTGGGTCCTGGGTCAGTCTATCTCCGTGGTTCAGTGGTTAAGGCGTTTGTCTGTAGACACGGGGGTCGTGGGATCGATTCCCACGGGACGCATACTCTGTTTAGTTGTTTCCAGTTTGGTTAGGACATTGCAGGCTTGAATCACCTGATTGTCTGATAATTAACATGATTCCGTGCTTCGGAAGGCACGTTAAGCTAGTCCCGGCTGCCATCTGGTAGTCGTTAAAGGAACCACGTCAGAGACCGGGAGGCGGTTCCGAAGAACTCTGACACCAGGGTGTGCATGGTCGATTGACCGTGACACCTACTCGAAATGATGATGATGACGATTATAATATAATCGTTGATTCCACAAACAAAGTTATCAACTAAAGGCTGATTTACACAAGGTCAGTGCACAGGTCAGTAGCGGCGCCAGTGCGACTGACGTCATAATATTCGTAAGCGAATTCCAAGTCAGCGCTGACTTCACACCGCTGTACATAGGGGTTTTTCGGGTCAGCACCGACTTGTTTTGAATTTAGAGTCAGTCGCTGACCCTGTATTACTCAGCCTTTCGTGTGGTAGCTCAATCCTCGCGACTTGTCCTTCTTTGTTTTTATTTACTTATTTCAACATGTTTCTCGCGTGTATGCGTATTCATATGCGCTCTCAAATGCGTCTGTCTAAAAAACTGCGCATGACATTTCTCACATTTAAAATCCTTCGTACCACTGTGTATCCTTAAATGAGTTATCAAGTTACACCTGCGTGCAAATCTATTCCCGCACATGTCACATTCAAATGGTTTCTCGTTGGTGTGAATGCTTTTATGCCTCTTCATATGTGTGATTTCTCTAAATTTAGTGTGACAAATATCACATTCATAAGGTTTCTCGCCAGTGTGCACTCTCATATGACATTTCAAGTGTTTGTTCAAAGAAAAGCTCTTCTTGCACACATCACACGTGTAAGGTTTCTCACCAGTGTGCGTTCTAATATGCTTTTTCAATTCGCCCTTTTGGGGGAACCCGCGGTCGCAAATGCTACATACATATGGTTTCTCACCTGTATGTGACATTATATGTCTAGACAAAGCTGAATACTGAGCAAATTTGCTGTCACATAATTTACATCCAAAAGGTTTCTCACCAGTGTGGGTTCGTAGATGACTTTTCAGTACTTCGTTTTTATTGAATCTACGTTGGCAAACGGTACACTCATAGCCTTTAATAGAACGTACTTTTAACAATCCAAATTGTGTCTTCACCTTGTATTCTTCGTCTTGTTTCTCGGGGGGTTTTTCAGGACCTGTATTGATTTAACGCATTAATATAAGGCCTAATAAAATTAACTGAAAATGTTTTGAGGGTGGGTTCAGTCCGCAATACTGATCAACTTTCTCTGAGGAAATTAAGTATTTAGATAAGGAAATTTATATATTATATATATATGTAGTATATAGTAATAATGACTGTTTGATGCCAAAATAAAGAGAGAAGAAAAGAGGAATATAACTAAATATTTAAATAAAACCAGCCAAGAACGACTCGATGTTTTTCCACACTAGTTTGGAAGAAAAGAAAAAACTTAAAATGTACCAGCTGCTTCTCTTTCCTCACAGATCGTAAAATCTGATCGAGGGTACGAGTATGGGCGGTGTAAGGAATCATCTAAGTAGGTGATGCGGCTTCCAACCGATTTCGATTGCGTTTTCCTCCTAACCCCACCAACATGCTAAACGTGGTATTTAGTCTTAAAGGCATATATTTTTTACACCTTGGGTATATCTTGGATAGGCATGTAACATCCTCTTCTTTATCAAAATCAAAACGTTTATTCAGAAAATAGGCCTTTGCAGGCACTTTTTCACGTCAAATCACATTTTAAAGGATCTAATTTAGTCATATTTGTATTATTAATTAATGTGCAAAAGCTACAGACTACTAGCGTTTCGGAACCGACCACTGCAGAGAAGAAACGCCAAAATAAACTCTTTTCAACAGTATCGGTCGCCTACTCGCCTAAAGGGCTTTTAATTTTATCATCTATCTTTATCATTTATCATCTAATTTCTTCATTTATCATTTCTTTTTCACAACATCGTCACTTACCATCAGTTGAGATGGGAGACAAATGCCTAATCCAACATTTAGTAAAAAAAAAGGCCTGGGCTCTGTCTATCCCACCAGGGAAAAGACGTGTTAGTACGTAATGTAAAAATATATATTTATTTAAACGCTAAACGTGGCCTTTGGCTATGTCTACCCCGTAAGGGATAAAGACGTAATATGCATGTACTCCGTGGCGCAGCGGTCAACACGCCAGCCTGCGACACGGAGTGCCCGGGTTCGATCCCCGGCCAGGTCAAGATGGAAATGACCTTTTTCAGATTGACCTGGGTCTTGGATGTTTATCTATATATGTATTTATTATAAAATATAGTATCGTTGGGTTAGTATCCCATAACACAAGTCTCGAACTTACCTTGGGGCTAGCTCAATCTGTGTGATTTGTCCGTATATATTTATTTATTTATCCTCGTTCTTCCAAGGGGACTTTATACCCGTAGTTCTATAAGAATCTACTAGCTAATAATCAGATCTAGGATCTACGGTAACCAAATATACCTTTTCGTATTTCGCAATATGTTCCAAGGGATTTTTTCAATATTGTGGACCGAACTCACAGTCAAAATAATTTCAGTCAACTTCATAACACTTATATAATTGTTAGTAATCCTTCACCTGGGACGTGTAAATATTTCTAATTTAACAGCTTAATTTCACACATTTCGGAGTTAATGCAAGATGTTCTGAGTAATCGAATTATAAATAACTTTATTTTAATAAATTATTAATGCGATGCCCTTTTTTTAAATAACTCTGTACTAAAATTTTTATCGTCGTTATGATGCCGTGTGAAAAATAAAAAAAAATAGGCCAATAGGGTGAGGAATCCAGAAAAAAAAATACTCGTTTTAATTTGATTGCTACTATATGAAGCAAAGACAGGACGTAGAGTGTTATCCATTTAAGGTAAATAAAATCTTCTAAAATATAAAGTAAACCAATTTATTTCTATCATCATCAGGTCTTTTTTAGTCTCCACTACAGGAGCACGACCCTCTCTGTACTACTAGAGCCATATTTGGCCAAAGCAGACACAGGACTTGGCCTACACTCTCCACGCTGGCCAGACGGGTTGGAGAGGTCTCACAGATGTTTATAAGCTTTGTTTAGCTTGTTCTTTCTAAGTCGCCTTCTACGACATCGATAGGAAGATTTCGAGTGGTCCTATTCTACTCCGCTGGATACCACACGACAATATTTCTATACAATATCTTAATTTTTAATGAATTTAAACTATTAACTGTCCCGTGATCTATTAGGTATAGTTACTTATTAAATGTACTAGAAGTTAGGCGCTAAGTACGTGACGTACTTGAGATACCTAAGCCAGTATGAAAAATCTAACAGAATGATTTGTTACACACTTGGTAAAGAAATATTGGTATAGATGCTCTCGGACTAAGATATTTTTTTTAAATCAAAAAGTTATTAGTTGTGAATATGATTCACATGATGATGAGGTTTCCGGCAGAGTAGTATAGGACCACTCCTAGTCTTCCCATGGAGGTCGTAGGAAGCGACTTACGAAATACAAGCTAAACAAAGCTCATAAAAATCAATGAGACCTCTCCAAGCCGTCTGGCCAGCGAGGAGTGTAGGCTAAATCCTCTGTCTGCTCTGGCCAAGTATGGCTCCGGTAGTACAGAGGGGGTCATGCTCCTGCAGTGGAGACTAAAAAGACCTGATGATGATGATTAGTGACAGGAAGAAATGTTAGTATAATCATGGCAAAAAAGACGGCATATAGAGCATTCGAACATTCCGAATGTACAAGAATACCCTTTGGCCTTTCTTATGTGTTCACTTAATTATGGTAACTTACTTAAATTATCGCGACAATAAGTACATCGGAATGGTAACCGCAACCTACACTGTTTTATTTTCATGATTTCCACATTATGTTTTAGAGGAAACTTATTTTTTTTTTTTATTTAAACTCCAAAGTTTTATATACAATGTATATAAATTATATACAATGTCAAATAAACATATGTATGTCAAAATTAAAATAGATAAAACAAAAAGAAACATATTATAGCCCGCCCTTTAGTGTCTCTTTTGCGAAGGTGCCCAAAATACTAGCTGCATTGCCACGCTGAATGGCTATGGTCATCCTTTGCACCAAACTTTATTAGTATGCATTTTGTATGTTTAGTAAATTGTGACAAATCTTGCCGCCGTCCACAAATGTGGCATGCAAACATTGCTGTCATAATTTTAAAATTGTCTGTACCTATTTGCGTCTTGGCAGGCATTGCTCCCTGTTTTTCATTGCTTTTCGTTGCATCTGAAAAACCGGACACAGATTAAGGTAGTGTGCTGATTATGCGCATTAGCACCCTCTCTGGCTCAGTGGTACTGCAAGTGGTTTTGACCCGCTGGGTCCCGGATTCAAGCTACAGCCAGGACCTGGGTTTTTGATGTTTATCTATAAATGACTGGATTATATTGGACCCCGGGGGTCGTGGGTATCAACTGATTGTCTGATAATAAAGATGATTCCGTGCTTCGGAAGGCACGTTAAGCCGTTGGTCCCGGCTGCCATCTGGTAGTCGTTAAAGGAACCACGTCAGAGGCCGAGAGGCGGTTCCGAATAACTCTGACACCAGGGTGTGCATGGTCGATTGACCGTGACACCTACTCGAAATAATTGAATGAATTGGATTATATTATAAAATATAGTATCATTTGGTAAGTATATCACGACACAAGTTCAGAACTGTATAATTTGCCCTCATATATTTAAATAAAATCACTTTAATACGGTATTATCGAGTATATTACATTATTTTGGGTCTGAATATATCATTTATTTATCACAAAAATAAAAATATTACATAAAATGCCATAAAATTTTTGATAATTTAACTTAAATAGAAGATATCTTCCAACTCGTCGCATCGTGGCAACGTGCCCAATATACTGGCAGCATTTCCGCGCTGTATAGCAATACTAATTCGCTGAGCGAAATAGCTGCCAGCTCTAGGATCTCCAGTCGACTCAATGAGACGAGTTGTTATGTCCATTATTTTTACACCTAACGTTTCTTAAACTTTACAGTTTTCATGGTCGCAGGTAGACTAAGTTGACATTTGTCTACTCGTCTCAGAAACCATTATTGTCCTTATATATTTATTTTAACCAAAGTAAATATATAATAACATAAAGATTGCTAACTTTATAGGATAATATCCACCTTAAGACCTGTGACTGTGACTTTTAGTTCCCCTAATTGAACGGTTGCCACTGCCAGTAGTAGTCTAAATCAACTCTTCGTTAGATGAAGATAGTAAAACTCTATCCGTCTTATTATAAAACAAGGACTAACTTTAGTACCTGGCTTAAACCATTATCCGACCAAAATAAATCGACAGTTTTCACTCTGACGTTTGGTCAACTGTCATTGTCAATTTGTTTGGGAGGGATAATGGTTTAAGCCAGGTACTAAAGTTAGTCCGCGTTTTATAATAAGACGGTATATGTCTGGGTAAAACTGAGAATTCTTTATTTTTTACTAGCTTTCGCCCGCGGCTCCGCCCGCGTCTATGTCGATCCCTCGGGAACAGTACTTTTTCCCGGGATAAAAGGTAAAGCCTATGTCTTTCTCCATACTCCAGAGAACTTGTATACAACATTTTATAATGATCGGTTCAGTAGTTAGGGCGTGAAAGCGTAACAAACAAACAAACAAACTCACTTTCGCATTTATAATATTAAGTAAGGATTAACTTAAAAATATTTTTGATATACTCTAATTAAATGAACAAATCAAATATGGTTATAAAATTCCACGCGGGTGGGGTTTGACCCTAGTACTACGACCTATGCTCTGCCTATTCGAACTACCGCGCGTTCAACCTCGGCGTTGAAAATCTCCACCATATCCCATTCTCCTGATACGCATTAAGTCTTGCGTCACCTAACACAACTTCCCCACTTTTACAAGTGAGGTATTTGATTCAACTCATTTTACAATATCGACTAATATGTAGGGAAGCCACGCCGCAAAGTCTGGCAGAGGGCGCCGGGCTAAACCCCCCCCCCCCCACACACACACCGCTAATAACGCGCCCTTACTATCCTTACCCCTTCAAAACCCATTATCTCATCTTCATGTACCGTACACATGACTTGGATGGGTGACCGCAAGTGGTATTAAAATATCTCGAGCTCCTCCGTCGATAAGCCGTAGGTCCTGGCTTATCACCGTTCACCGTTGCTGGCAGTCGTTAAGCTATATCAAATACTATGAGAATGGTGCTAGTCAAATCTCAAAATCCCTTCTTGGGCTCCCTAGCATTAGCACTATTTGTAAATAAATACTTCCAAATACACTTATAATTAGATTTTCAATTTACAGTATGTTAAAATAACGGTTAATTATAAACAGTCCTAAGCCTATCCTAAGTGTAAGTGTTAACAGCCTCCGTGGTCCAGTGGTTAAGGCGTTTGCCTGTTGACCCGGGGGTCGTGGGTTCGATTCCCACCGGAAGCATACTTTGTTTAGTTGTTTCCAGTTTGGTTAGGACATTTCAGGCTTGAATCACCTGATTGTCTGATAATAAAGATGATTCCGTGCTTCGGAGGGCACGTTATCGTTGGTCCCGGCTGCCATCTGGTAGTCGTTAAAGGAACCACGTCAGAGGCCGAGAGGCGGTTCCGAAGAACTCTGACACCAGGGTGTACATGGTCAATTGACCGTGACACCTGCTCGAAATGATGATCCTAAGTGTCGCGCGAACGTGAGTTCTGCGAAAGTCATTAGGCGATTATATACGGTGAAATTTTTATCTATATATTTCGTCATTTCCATACAAAAGAGTCCCGCCGGCCCGGCCAGTTTGTATGGGAATGTCGATTTTTTTTGAGTTCTCAGCATTGTTCCCATAGGAAAAGTTGTTCATATTGATGGTCTGAGTCACCCCTTTAAGGGTCCAAAACGATCAAAATTCCACCATGTATATAAATAATTTAAAAGTCTTCATATGTTCATATTTATATTAAAAAATAATAAGAAAGGGGGGCGAGGTGTAAGAGTGTAGACATGACTACATGGTAAATTAGTTGATCAAAGATTCAAAAGTTTTGTTCTACTTATTTACGATGTAGACAATGTCTAATCAATACAAAAACATGTCTAAAATATCCACGATATAGTAGTATATAGGAATTTGAGACAAATTTGTTAAAATGAGGCAGTGTTGGAGCACACACCTCACATGTAGGGCCCCGCGCTTGTTTTTACTTATAAATCGATTCATTCGTATTTTTTATTGCAATGACAACACCGCGGCTGTCCTTTTGTATCCGTTTCCGCCTTCCATTCGCCATCTTATCGCGCAGCGCACAATCACCAAAAAAGCTCTAGAGGTTGTAGTACTATGTGATGAGATCGCTTCCCGTTGGCAGTTTCTCTGCAGGTGGTTGTTCAAAGGATCCCGGCTGCCATCTGGTAGTCGTTAAAGGAACCACGTCAGAGGCCGAGAGGCGGTTCCGAAGAACTCTGACACCAGGGTGTGCATGGTCGATTGACTGTGACACCAACCCGAAATGATGATGATGATGTTCAAAGGAGTGAGGCGGGGTGTTTCCTTTTCCACTGTACAAGATAACTCTAGTACAATATAATTATAATAACGCTCAAGAAACCAGATTCAACAACCTAAATGTAATTTTCATCTTTACATAGTATAAATGAAGTCGTTTCTGCTGTATGTTCGCTTAGATTTAACTACTCAACGGATTTAATGCAGTTTTCAGTAATAGATAGAATGATTCAAAAGGGAAGTTTATATGTACCTATAACTTACTGCCCCATATTTCTACATTGCACCTGCGCGAACTGCCTCCGTGGTCCAGTGGTTAAGGCGTTTGCCTGTAGACCCAAAGTTTCGATTCCCACGGGAAGCATGCTTTAGTTGTTTCCAGTTTGGTTAGGACATTGCAGGCTTGAATCACCTGATTGTCTGATAATAAAGATGATTCCGTGCTTCGGAGGGCACGTTAAGCCGTTGGTCCCGACTGCCATCTGGTAGTCGTTAAAGGAACCACGTCAGAGGCCGAGAGGCGGTTCCGAAGAACTTTGACACCAAGGTGTGCATGGTCGATTGACCGTGTCACCTACACGAAATGATGATGATTCACTTTACTCACTAATCTTAAATTCTACTATGGTCTTTTACTCACTTTTCTCACAAAGTTCATCGCTCGGCTTGTAGCTCGGAAAGACCACAAAGTGGCTGGCAACACTGACGCTCTCTGCTCGCCTGGAGTGCTATTTTTAAAATGATGCCGATCGTAAACAAGTGATTGTTCCATACAAAAATCACTCGAAATCGAGTGTCACACTTTCCAAAATTGTACCCCTGATCTGACGCAGCCTAAATAATAATAACGGTATTTTACACTCACCGTCGTCGGAGTCGTTGTCCTCGACTTTGATATTAACTTCCAAAGGCAACGGCGGCTGCTCGATGTCACTCGCCACATCCGCCGCTTGGGAAGACCCTACAACAAGATGTTTTTATCTCATCTACTCTAAAAACAAAGAACAGTTGCCCGAAAACAGGGTCTAAAATATGTTTTTATTCCCTAAAGACTAAAAAAAAAATCACAAGAAATCACAATTCAAAATTTTTTTGTAAGTGTTTTAATTTGCATTCATAAAATATGGCCATATTTTATTTTTTAATTTATTAAAAGTATATCAAAAAGCCGTGTGGTTTCCGGCAGAGTAGAAAAGGACCACTCCAAGTCTTCCCATGGATGTCGTAAGAGGCGACTTAGGAAATACAAGCTAAACAAAGCTCATAAACATCAATGAGACCTCTCCAATCCGTCTGGCCAGGAGCGAGGAGAGTGTAGGCCAAATCCTCTGTCTGCTCTGGCCAAAGAATGGCTCTGGTAATACAGAGAGGGTCATGCTCCTCCAGTGGAGACTGGAAGGACCTGATGATGATGATGATGATATCAAAAAAGCATTGTGAATGCAAAATAAAACACAAAAATATTGCATGGCTTCCTACATATTAGTTGATTTTCAAATTCATTGTAAAATGAGTTGAATCAAATACCTCACTTGTAAAAGTCGGGTAGTTGTGTAGCTGACGTAAGCCTTAATACGTTTAAGAGGAAATGGGATATGGTGGAGAACTTCGGCGCCGAGATTAAATTGTGCGGTAGCTCAGATGGCATAGCATAGGTCGTACATAGACCTAGGTCGCCGGTTCAAGCCCCGCCCGCATGAAAAATTTTTTCGCCATATTTTATTACTTAATTCATTAAGATATTTTTTGTAGTCCCGTGGGAAATAAAACACAAATATTGTTTTGTTTTTCTCATAGAGGAAGATGAAAAGCAGAATGCCTCGGGACTAACATAATACTTTTACTTCAGGCAACATACTATTGAATCCCTCACTTAAGAGTCCATTTTGTGTATGCTAGACTCCTTGCTTTCGCTCTGGATACAAATTATTGCCCTCACCAAAAAATATGATGTTATGCTATTTGTGTATTGCAAAATGTCCAAGAGAGAATGTGTGATAGTGGATGACTTTCTGTATAACAGTGAATGACTGACTTTAAGAATGACGGTAAGCCGAGGTGGGCGATGGAGAACAGACTTAAAGCCGAAGCCGTTCCCATAGGTGCGTGCGAGGCCGGGGCCACAGTTTATTGTCCATTTATTTTAATAAATAACTACATTTTATTCGCCTGTCCTACATAGGTAGAGGTATACTATACTTGCCGGGTTCTCCTTGACTCTTCTCCTGTTAGATGCTGCCCAGGGGAATATCATCGTAATGATGACTTTTTTTTTATGTTATAGGACGGCAAACGAGCAAGCAGGTCGGTAAAGCTTTTACACAGATGTCGATTTCCTGTGAGAGTGTGGTGCTTCCCCGGACAAGCCGGCCCATTCATGCTACTAGCAAATCATTTTGCCGGTAGCGTGGCTCTACCACGACGGAAGTTTGACTTTCTATATGACAGTGAATAGCTGACTCTTTCTATGACGGTAAGTCGAGGTGGGCGATGGAGAATAAACTAAAAGCCGAAGGCTTTCCCATAAGTGCGTGCGAGGCCGGGGCCACACCTTATTGTCCATTTATTTTAATAACTATAATTACATTACCTTGTATAAGTTGAAAAACTTTCTCCCCGTGCATATTAAAACCATGTTAGTGTACACCCTGATTTTTCCGATCTTGGACTATGCTGATGTATGTTACTCAGACCTGAATTGTAATTTCCTCAATAAACTTGATCGGCTTCAAAATAACTGTTTACGCTTCATTTTTGGGCTACGCAAGTACGACCATGTGTCGGCTTGTCGCAATCAACTCAAATGGTTACCCATTCGCCAACGTCGCAAGTTGCATATTCTCACAACTTTATTCTCCATCCTTTTCGACCCAAAAACTCCATCGTACTTGAAGTCCAACTTTACTTTTCTGGGTGACACCCATGTCAGAGAACTTCGCTCTTCAAGCAATTCCTTCTACATACGCCTCGTCATCGGAGTGGGTTTTTCGAACATTCTTTTACAGTACAGGCCGTGCAGCTTTGGAACTCCCTCCCAGTCAGTATTCGCAGGGCACGCAGTCGTCTGACTTTTAACGCAGTACGCGCTTATTATCTTAATGACATAACGAAGAGTATTTGAAAAGTATTTATGTAAATAGTATTTATATATATGTATCAATATTTGGTATTTATGTATTTTGGTATGTAAGTTTATTATGATTTTATTTAACTATATGGGTACAGCTTTTGTTTTGCACTTACTTCTACATTTTGTTCTCGGCATCACCTGTTGGTTGACTGGTAGATAAAGCCTACGGCTTTAAGTCCGCCAATTACTTGTTTGTAATGAAGTTTTTAAATAAAATAAATAAATAAAATACACTTTTATTGACCTGCTTGTACTGTCCTACATATACTATACTTGCCTGGTTCTCCTCGACCCTTCTCCTGTTGGATGCTGCCCAGGGGAATATCATCGTCTTCTGAATTGTCTTCTTCAGCCTCAGAGACTGCCATATCTTCTGTCAATGGATCTATAAAACAATTTTGCTAACGTGAATTCTGCTGCCGTTTAAGGCGTAGGAATTTAAAATAATAAATAATTTATATCTAATTAACTATACATATTTGGAATTAAATGAATTACAATTATATTATTACAATATTCAGCTTATCACCACAGGATCGTCAGGTTGATTGAAACATTTCATTAAATAATAAATAAATATAAATATATACGGACGAATCACACAGATTGAACTAGCCCCAAAGTAAGTTCGAGACTTGTGTTATGGGATACTAACTCAACGATACTATATTTTATAACAAATACATATATAGATACACATCCAAGACCCAGACCAATCTGAAAAAGATCATTTTCCATCTTGACCTGGCCGGGGATCGAACCCGGTCACTCCGTGTCGCAGGCTGGCGTGGTGACCGCTGCGCCACGGAGCTAGTCATTACCTTTATAGTAACATTTTCTAAGTAGCCTTCTTCTTCTTATCGTGTGGCTCAAAACATCTTAAAAATATTTTAAATTTTGTCCCTCCAGTAGGTTGCGACAGCTACGCCACTTGCTGATGCAGAATTGAGGTCGTACTTTGTGCAGGTAGTGAGGCACAACGGACACGTCAAAAGGTGTGACATGGTCTGATACCCATGACCACATTCACACTGCACGTTTTCCTGGTCGACATATCCCCACTTTGCTAGGTTGTGCTTGCATCGGCCTACTCCAGTTCGTAGGCGGTTCTAAGGAGCCAGTTAATATATATAGCATACATTTAAGTTTCCCTTATCTCAAGCGGCAGCGCGTTATAAACAATCTCATCGGATCAAGATTCACATACTGCCCATTTACTCCCCCCCTTCCCCAACTCCTTGAAAGGCCGGCAACGCTCCTGTCACACCCTGGTGTTGCAGTTGTCCATGGGCAGCGTTGATCGCTTACAATCAGGTGACTCGTTTGCTGTCCTATAGCATATTTTTTTATAACTTCAACATACCTCCTTCCTCCTTCACATGGATCTCTTCCTCTAGAAAAGGCTCACTCTTGACCACAACCAGAAACTCCGAGTCGAAGCCTTCATGCTTGATCGGTGTTACTGTGAGTGAGTGGCAAAGACCTCTGTCCCTCCGCTCCACAACAGCTACAGATTGCGGAGTCACCTGAAAGTAGGTAAGGAATATGATATTTGTGGAAAAGATCCAGACATGTATTTTTGTATTTTTTACACGTGGTAGAGCCACGCTACCGGCAAAATGAATTGCTAGTAGCATGAATGGGCCGGCTCGTCCGGGGAAGTACCACACTCTCACAGAAAATCGACGTCCGAGTAGAAGCTTTACCGCTTCTATGCTTCGTTTGGCGAATGAGAGAGCCGGAGGCCCATTCTTCCCTCTCCCCTCCCCATTTCCTTCTCCCAACTCCTTGAAAGGGCGACAACGCTCCTATCACACCCTGGTGTTGCAGTTGTCCAAGGGCAGCGGTGATCATGTGGTATATCATAAAAAAAAGTTGCGTAATAGTTGCCTGTAGTGTAGGTATAGCCTCAAGTTAGTATATAAGATATATAAATATGAATAGATATCTTCAATCGGCGGCAAATTTATTACAAGCTTAGTTCCGAAAGACACCGTTAGATGGCAGTAATTCCACTGCTGGTTAGCGCGGGGGTACCATCCTGAATCGGATCCGAGATGCCGCTATACGTGCGATACGATTGGAGATATCTCGTATCTTTCTAACGTATAGCGGCGTCCCTCTCATCGGATCCTAAATTCAGGGGTTTAATAGGCGCCTTACTATCCTTACTAATATTATAAATGCAAAAGTGAGTTTGTATGTTACGCTTTCACGCCGTAACTACAGAACCGATCATCATGAAATTTTGCATACAAGTCCTCTGGAGCACGAAGAAGGACATAAGCTACCTTATATCCCGGGAAAAAGTACTATTCCCGAGGGATCGACATTGACGCGGGCGGAGCCGCCGGCAAAAGCTAGTCCTTACTAATATTATAAATGTGAAAGTTTGTTTGTTACGCTTTCACGCCATAGAACTGAACCTATCATCATGAAATTTCGCATTCAAGTTCTCTGGAGTAGGGAGAAGGACATAGGCTACTACTATTACCGAGGGATCGACACTGACGCGGGCAGGGCCGGGGGCGAAAGCCTAACTATTATATAATTTTAAAAATTCAAAAAAAGAATCTACTTATACTTACAACTGAGCCTATCCTCAGTAGCTCCTCCAAAGTGGCTTCTGCTTGATAAGATTTTGCAATGAATGTATGACACCTCTTCAGTTCCGCGACGCAGATGTAGCAAGCTGTGACAGGCCGCTTATCTGCTTGTAACTAAAAATTTACAACAGTAGATTATGTTACCAGTAGATTATGTTACCAGTAGATTATGTTACCAGTAGATTATGTTACCAGTAGATTATGTTACCAGTAGATTATGTTACCAGTAGATTATGTTACTATTGGTTATGTTACCAGTGGTTATGTTATTTATTTATATCTGTATGTATAGTTATGGTGCAATAAAGAATGTTTACTTACTTACTTAACTGTGCTTATGGTACCAGTGGTTATGTTACCAATGGTTATGTTACCAGTGATTATGTTACCAGTTAGGCGTGTGCGAAGTGAGCTCTATCTCACGGCCCCTCGCATAATGCGAAGTGAGCTCTATCTCACAGCCTCTCGCATAATGTAGCAAGCTTTTTTTTGGGATGCCTACAATTTGCAAAATAGAGCCACACAGCCTCATGAAATGTGTCTTGCTCACACCTAACTTAGATCTTGTGATGCCACTGTTTGTTAAGATATACATGGTGTATTAATAAACTGTTTCAGTGAGGACATTTTTAGAGTTCCATACACAAGGAGTAAAAATGGAACCCTATTAATATTGCTCTGCTGTCTGTCTGTCACCAGGCTGTGTCTCATGAACCATGATAGACAGTTAAAATTTTCACAGATGATGTATTTCTGTTACCGCTATAACAACAAATACTTCAAAATAGAATAAAATAAATATTTAAGGGGGCTCCATTAGAACAGACATGATTTTGATGCTGTCTTTCGTGCGAGTCCGACTCGCACTTGGCCGGTTTTTTAACCACCTGTCAATAAGGGTTATGGGTTTTGCGCATATCATGTATGTTTTTAAATTTCTTTATTGCGAAGGTTATTTATAAAACAGTAATAACCTCGCAAGACTAGACAACTAACATCACAAACAACGTTGTTCTACGAGTTCTGTCATAATCACTTGTTACGCGCTCTCGCTTGCACACAGAACGTGACACCTTTTTGTGCGTGCAGCCGGCGTTCATCGCTTATAAGACTTTATCACTTCAAGATTGGAATGCTGAACGTAGCGTTAAGCAGTCCATTGTCACAGTCAGCACAATCAATATACCTCTTATGGGGGTTTATAATGAAACTTAGATAAATTTTATATTAGAGGTCCCCCATGAGGCTGGCATAGTTACACCAAGTGTACGGAAGACTCGAAAATATAATTAGATTAAAAAAAAGCAGTCAATATTTTTTAAGTCCTGGGCACCTTTGGACCCAAAATGCCTAAAAATGTTGTTATAAATTAGTAAGTACTTACGCGATGGTGAGTGACTCTTTCATACACATCCTGCAGAGGTACCAGCGAGAGCATACGCACATCGACACTTAAACATAGCCTACAAACGACGCCCGAAGACATATTGAATATGTCTCGAATTAACGATTTTAAATCATTGACAAATATATTAAAATACAATAGTTACGTAGAAGCGTGACTTTATTGTTAAGTACTCAAAAGAATTTAAAAACTTTGTATAAATTGATTGTTTTATTTTTATATACACAGAGTACACAAAAGGGTTGCATGTTTTAACTAATTAATAAGCCATTCATAGCATACATTAATGTTTCAATTAGATTGGGAACAGTTGAAATCATATTATTAATTGCACTTTTGGCGTCTTACGCAATTATTTTGTTTAATTATAATTATTTAAAATAAAATTATCGGAAAATGCTGAGCATAGTCCCCTTGGACGAATAAACATAGTCCCTTCCACAAACTATTAAGAGATACCCTTCTTTCTTTTGGCTTGTATGATTGACAATTGACATATTATTTTTCTACCACTTTTCAGGCATTGACATTTGCGGACCGAACGGACTATTTTTGAAAATGTGACACTCGTCTTCGATCGATTTTTGTATGGAAAAATCGTTCGTTTACGATCGGCATCATTTCAAAAATAGTACCCTTGGAGTGCTATTTCTAAAAGTATGACACTCGTATTCGAGCAATTTTTATATGGTAAAATCGCTCGCGAAATTTTAAAAATAGCACTCAATGGTTATGGCAACACAACAGTTTTCGTTCATTCAATAGATGACATGACGAACGCTTTGGTTTTTTGTTCATCTGTCTGACTTTGTTTTGTTATTGTTATTTACGTTAATCGATATACCTAGGTACCGGCCGGTACCCTTTGCCATTCCTTATTTATAGTCATACATAACTCAAGCAAGCCTCACCCTCAGCTGTTACCTGGTAAAGGTACGTGCCCGGAATAAAGCGTCATTATTTCATTATTAGTATACATTCTCACCTTATTTGTATGTTTTTTTGCATTTACAATAATCACAATGCTATCCTGGTAAAACGGCATCTTCAGAAAAACTTGTTCCAAACTTAAAAAATGCAATTTAAAATATGTTTCATTATTCAGATGGAGTCCCAGAAAAAACGGAAACCAACGAAAAAGCAGCGAGTTAGACACAACAATTTCCTACGAGCTCGGAACCTCTATCCAAATAACGAGCCGCCTGGAGAGAAATCTTTTAAATGCAGTATGTGCGAACGTGAATTCTTCCTCGAATCTGATTTGAAAAAACACATTTCACGTAAACATGAAGAAAAACTATTCCAATGCTCTGTATGCCAGCAACGGTTCACTTATGAAGGTGGCTTGAAATGTCATATGAAAATTCATATTATAAAAGGGTATAAATGTAATGTTTGCAAAGAACTGTTCAAAACCAGGACAGAAATGCAACAACACTATTCTAGGGAACACCGTTGCGTCCAATGTCATATTTGTAAAGATAATTTTAAGAAGAAAGCTCAGTTAAAATTACATTTAATTAAATGTATCAAAAACAATCTTAATAATGAATGCGGCGAAGCGAATAAGGTATCTGACGATGGATAGAGAGTAGGGCCCACAGAAATGTATCAAGATAGAACTGGGGATGCCAGGATTCTGCCAAGGAAACGCGCGTGTCAGAAGTGCTATTTTTGAAATTTCGCCATTCGTAAACGAGCGATTTTTCCATACAAAAATAGCTCGAATGAGATGGGAGACGAATGCCTACTTGAATTATTAGTAAAAAAAAAAGGAATACGATAAGTGTCAACTTTCAAAAATAGTACCCCAGTTTTTGCTTATGCAGCGCCCACAATATGACATAATACTATAGAAATAGTAATGTGACATGCACAGAAATTTACCGCGTCATATCGATAAACAGTTTTTACAGTTGAAAACCGCAGAATAAAGCATGTGTTCATGTCGGGACGTGCGCACTGACTGATGTGACGTTTGACGAATCTTGCACGATCGTGCAAGATTGAGACGCGTGTACCGCTCACTTGGCCGTTTTATCTTGATATATATCTGTGGCAGGGCCCAATTCATATAAGGTCCAATTTATAAGCGCTAAAACAGAATAAATACTAGTACTTATGTACAGAACTCACACTGCAAGGGTACCTATTCAAACAAATATCAACTCAATGTGGTTAGCGATACGGTGTAATTTTGGTCGCGTCAGAACACAGCACCATTTCGTTTACAGAATCCATGCAAGCCAATTTCATTCTTATAGCTCTTAACAAACGATTCATATTTCATTGAAGTCAATGAACACATAATATGACCAAACGCGCGTCGTTCCTAGGATTTGCCCGGTTTCACCGCTCCTGCGCCGCCGCCGCGCGTATGTATGTTTTCGATACCTATAAATACTCCGGCACCCATAAGCTAATAAAGCTTATACTAAAGCATTTTTAAATGCTTTTTGGCGAGCTCCGTAGCGCAGTGGTTAACACGACAGCCAGCGACACGAGGGCCCGCGTTCGTCCCCGGTCAGGTCACGATGGAGAATGATCTTTTTCAGATTGGCCTGGGTCTTGGATGATTATCTATATATATATTAGTTATAAAATATAGTATCGTTGAGTTGGTATCCCATAAAACAAGTCTCGAACTTACTTTGGGGCTAGCTCAATCTGTGTGATTTGTCCGTACATATTTATTTATTATTTATTTTATAAGAAAAAAACTACCTGCCAGTTTAAGAGATAGGTATTTTGACTTTAACATTTAGAAAAACCAGACAAAAAACACTCTTGGCGTATAGCTTTTAACTATTACCTACTATGGTTACAAATTCACTGACGTCGACAATCCAACCGCCTGATTAATCGATTTTCATAAAAAAATCTTATTATGTTCGAAAAAACTAAAATAAAAAAGGCTTGATTTCTTAAAATTTTATAAAAAAGCATTTCTTTGACCTATGAGAGCCAGCTCCTATTTGCGCTTAAAAATGAACTTTTTATATAAATATCCGTCAAAAGTGGGTTATTATCGTATATACCGTATTGTACTACACACATATACTCGTAAGTATATAACTCACCTCTTAAATAATGTAACATATTTATATATTAAAAGATGTAAACATTATCAATACTCCATTTGTCGTTTCATTACTTTTCACAGTGAACTCTAGTTTGTGCCAATTTAGAGTTAAGGCGATACCACTGTAAATAAGGTCGTTCTGAACCTTATTTATCTCGCAAAATACTTAAATTAGGAGTTTCAAATCTAAGTAATATGATTTTTGACTATTTCATCTCCAAAAATTGAAGATGAAAACACGTTTTGATAAAATTTTCTCGATAGAAATATTTTTTGAAAAATGGTCTTCGTTCGCAGAGTTTTTGTTATTGTAGCTCAAATGCGACGAATGAAATAATGATTTTTAGACTAAAAGATAGGTTATTAGAAATTCATCAAAATGTAAATATGAAAATACAATTAACCAGTCTGATTTTATATAAAATAGAAATAACGAATTTGGCGCTTACGTTTTTTTCTTTGAGCGACTCGAGACTATCTCCTATCTCATCATTCACGGGCTAAACCGCCAAGCGCTATCCCTTGCGCGCACTTGATCAGTCCTTTGCCGAGCGAAGGTACCAAACATTTGAGGCCTCGCCTTAAAGGGTAAAACGGGACCATATTTCTCCTAGCCTCTGATGTCGAAGGGAACGTTGAGGCAGAGGCGGCTCTAGCCCTTGTGGCGCCCGTGTGCAACCAGTACCCTGGCGCCCTCTAGGAGCGGGGTCAAAATGGAATACGTACAGTTATATTTTCCACAATATGCTAGTTGCCTGGGTCAAAATAATAGCATTACAATTAGTCCGTCTGTTAGATAATCAAAAAATATTGGACACGTATTTTTTCTTTTGTCAATCCTTACTAATATTATAAATGCGAAAGTGAGTTTGTTTGTTCGTTACGATTTCACGCCGTAACTACTGAACCGATCATCATGAAATTTTGCATAAAAGTTATCTGGAGTACGGAGAAGGACATAGGCTACCTTTTATCCCAGAAGTACTATCCACGAGGGATCGACATTGACGTGGGCGGAACCGCGGGCGAATGCTAGTTAACCGGTCAACTACCGAACGCCCCAATCGGGAGACATAACAATAGATAATCAATTGTGTCTGGGTTTCTCGCGATTGATGAGTTAAACAATAAATGGAAAAGATAAAGCGCGTCAAAGTTCATGAGTGAGGCTTGTGACGTCAAAGTTTGCTAAAAAGTGTAGCAAACTATGACGTCACACGGAATTTCAAAGGGCTATATCTTTATAATTTTTTATTCAACCGACAAAAGAAAAAATACGTATCCAATATTTTTTGAATTAATCCGTATTAATTATATTTTTTTAGGAAACTAGCCTATTCGGCGTGTTTTCAAACTAATCAAAACAGATGCCGGCACGCCCTTGGTAGCGACGCGACGCTACGCTATATAATATATCTGTTTTTAAGCTGATCACTTTGAAACAAAAGTTATTGTGTAGAGTAGTTAAAGACGCAGCTTGTGGTGGCGCTTTGCTTTGCTACCGCGCGCCCGGCATCGGCCGTAACACGGGCGCAGGGTGTTTGAGAGCGCCGGTGCCGCGAGCGACGCATCTTTGGAGGTGCCGCGTTAGAGGGCGCTCGGCGCCGTGTGCGTTACCCCAGCAAAAAAGTACTGAATATCAAAACGTAATATTGCTAGATAATTAGTAAGTAACGTCGTGTAAATGTAGGTGAAAGTTTTAAATTTGTACGTCCATTAATTTTTGAGGGTAGATGGCGTTAGTCGTCACGTAAAGAGATAGCAGCGACAATTAAATTGAGGAAAAATAGTTAAAGTTATTTCAAAGTGATAATTTTATTGTGAGTGAAGAGATTCCCTAACAATAGTCAAGGACAAGTGTTATCAACAATAAATTAGTGATCGTTTCAAAGTGGACTCAACATAAATCCCGGCACAAAGGATCAAAACGTTTGCCTTCATTTAAGTGACTTATAAACAAAGAATACCTATAAAGTGCGGAGAATCACAAACATCACTAAGTTAAGTGGACATTTGGTGTAAAAGTGATCTGATTATTTAAATAATAAGGAAAAGGACAATATTGACGGTTATTTTAACTTTAAATTTTGGTGTAAACAAAAGACACAATTTTGGTGTAATCAAAAGTGAAACTTATGCTGTATTATTAGGACTGATTATTATATACACAGCACTGCAATACCATCTGTTGTCGAGTAATTGAGCAAATAATAAATATTTATGCTTTTACTATACAGTGCCATCTGTCTCTGACAAGCTGAAATAAAATAACATCTAAGACAGTAACGACATCTAGGAGCGGTGGCTATGTTGTCTACGGACTCCGAAGATTAAGCTTTGTGCATGAATCATATCGTAAAATTCATATCTCGCATCATCGTGTCGACAGCGCACACCCTGCACTATACGTAAAGCCGCCTCTGCGTATTACATACATACAATTTGCGCAACTATTGTATTAGGTTATTCCTGTAATGATGGTTGTAAGTCGGAAATCAATACATAAGTGTCGCGAAGTATACTTAATATTTTTTGAGGTAATTTTGTTTTTTAATTCATTTGGCAGTTCGTTAATCAATTGGGGTATAACATATTCTAGTCGTCTTTTACCATAAAGGTTATGGAAGAAGGGAAGTAATAATAGTTTTTTGTTTTTGTAATTCAGTATGGAAATAGTATTCTTTTAATAATATATATTTTATTTTATTTTGAACTTTTCCGAACATCGTCTGTCGCGCTCATACATCGCATCCTGCTGACACGTATGTATTCTATCCCGCTCACACACATACTCGAATATTCTGGAATGTTTTGGTTGTCATAAAAGAATAAAATAAATTTCTGTACATTGAATATATTTACAAAATATATATATAGGGCGATGGAGACATACTAGAGTAAGAATTTAAAAAAAAATGTCTGTCTGTTTATTTATACACGCTAATCTCCGGAAAAACCGCTCGGATTGGAATAAACTTTTTCATTGTATAGCTATCAAGCCTGAGCAACATATAAGGCATAATTTATTTTTAAAACTGGAACACCTGATGCAGGACTATAACGGTCCAGCTAAACTATAAAAAATATAAAAATG
Organism: Elegia similella; assembly: GCA_947532085.1. Lineage (NCBI taxonomy): Eukaryota > Metazoa > Arthropoda > Insecta > Lepidoptera > Pyralidae > Elegia > Elegia similella. The sequence continues at coordinate 2,987,464 of OX383950.1, read as the reverse complement.
ACGCCTCAACAAAAGTTGTTTAGCCTGATGATTTTCTGTGGAGTCAAAGTCCACGCGAACGAAGTCGCGGGCATCAGCTAGTGACTTTGACTTAAGGTCCTATGGCCCCAGGTGGAGCAGATGGCTTCCACAGTATTTCGCCATTGCGATCTATCCTTGGCTAAGCACTTTACTTCGGGCAAGGTTAGCCCGATTGACTTCATCTCCGCCGCCACAGTGCGCCGCCAGGTCTGCTTGGGGCGGCTTACCTTCCGCTTTCCCTAGGGGGTCCACTCCAGGCCTTGCCTCGGGATGTGTTTGGGCTCTCTTCTGAGCGTATGGCCTATCTATGTCCACTTGCGGCGCATGATCTGCTTGCCAATTGGCATTTCCCGGCACGCCTCCCACAGGCGTTCGTTGGAGATCTTCTCAGGCCAGAAATTGCCAAGTATTTGCCGCAAGCAAATGAAGATGTTGATGAAAACTTGAATTGTCTGTGTGATCTCGTTGGGTTTGGTTGGATTTAACGTTGGATCGAAAGATTTTAAGTTTATTTTTTACTAGCTGTTGCCCGCGACTTCGTACGCGGCAATTTCTGTTATTATGATTTCTTTTCTTAGTATAAATGAACAATTTTCCCCCGTTTTCAAAACATTTTTTATTGATGCTTCGCTCCTATTGGTCGCAGCGTGATGTTTTATAGCCTAAAGCCTCCTCAATAAATGCACTATCCAACACAAAAAGAATTTTCCAATTTGAATCAGTAGTTCATGAGATTAGCGCGTTCAAACAAACAAACTCTTCAGCTTTATAATATTAGTATAGATATATACAAAAAGTTAGTCTTCCATGTCGTTGATTGTTACATCTACTGGGATAACACCAGTGTGCTCCCCTATATGATTCCTTATTGCTGCCACGTTAGAAAAACTATGGAACGAAATATTGCATACAGGGCATACAAACATTTCGAATGTACGACTATGCCCTTTGGCCTTTCTTATGTGTTTACTTAATTCTAACAAGTCATTAAACCCGATGCGACACTGAATACATCGAAATGGGAGCCGCACGTCGCTCGGCTCTATTTTCATCGCCTTTCCATATCCTGTTTTTGCCAATACTTTCTTAGTGTGACTATCCATAAGCCTTTTTTCTATTTTCATCGCTTTTTCATGGCTTGGTTTTGTCATTACTTTCTTAGTGTGACTATCCATAAGCCTTTTTTCTATTTTCATCGTTTTTTCATGGCTTACTTTTGCCAATACTTTCTTAGTGTGACTATCCATAAGCCTTTTTTCTATTTTTATCGTTTTTTCATGGCTTGGTTTTGTCATTACTTTCTTAGTGTGACTATCCATGAGCCTTTTTTCTATTTTCATCGTTTTTTCATGGCTTGGTTTTGTCATTACTTTCTTAGTGTGACCATCTATAGGCAATTCGTCTTTATTCATCCTCTTACCGTATTCTGATGTTTTTTTAGCTTTGTGGGCACTCAGATGTCTACTCAATTTAAATATTTCTTTAAAGCCGTGCCCACAAATATTACATTCGAATGGATTTATTTCTTCTACAGCTCCTGAATCTATTTGCGTCTCGCCCAGCGTTGTACTTTGTTCTTCATTTTGTTTTTCTGTAAAAATCGGACAATAGTTATCAATCAATTGGCTCAATTGGATGATGCTGGTCTGGGAGAAAAGAAAAAATCGGCCAAATGCGAGTGGGACTCACGCACGAAGGGTTCCGTACCGTTATCTATAAAAACGGGAAAAAATATGTTTTTTGGGAGCCCCCATTTAAGTTAAATTTTAGTTTTACTTAATTATTTGTTTTTAAACTGAATATATAACTAAATATTCTGTGAATATTTCAAGCGTCTACGTGTTGCCGTTATCCATATCGAGCAAAAACAAGCAAAATAAAAAATCACGTTTGTTGTATGGGAGCCCCCTTAAATATTTATTTTATTCTATATTTTAGTATTTGTAGTAATAGCGGCAATGGCAATAGAAATACATCATTTGTGAAAATGTCAACTGCCTCCACGGTTCATGAGATACAGCCTGGTGACAGACGGACAGCGGAGCGATATTAATAGGATCCCGTTTTTACCCTTTGGGTACGGAACCCTAGAAACGTAGTTAACTAACTTAGTGTACAACGTCTTAATATTCACTTAAAAATACATTACTGTTTATATATCTGAAATAAAAATATTCAATCATATGAATCCCGCAATGTATTTTGAAGTGACTATCAAAACGTTGGTCACTGAGTTAGCAAATAGGCAGGTTAGGCAGTTAGGTAATAGGAAACATGCCCATTGAACATGGCGTGGATAGAGCAGATGCTTTCAACTGTTTGTTTTTCGTGTAAGTGGCCAACACTGGTGTCAGATTTTTCAAGCTGCCTTAAGGCATCTCACATAGCTTAACGACTGCCATCAATGATGACAGCCGGATCTAACGGCTTGAGGTTCCTTCCGAAGCACGGAGCAGCTCGAGATTTTTATGCTACTTGCGGTCACCCATCCCAGTGCGGACCGCACCCGGGTTGGTTAACATACGTCAGCGGTAATAATGCTCGGGTCTACTGGAACATCAGGCTCAGTGGTGGCATGAAACGTCTTTAAAATCGGTACTATATACGAAGTACCAAGTCAGAAAACTGAACTGTAACGAATTATTTATTTATTATCACCACATACAGATTTACAGTCATAACACCAATACATCTGCATGTTAGTCAATATAGTAATAAAATTAGAAATTAGATGCCAAAGTAAAATACAATAATAATATAAAATCAAATAAATTTTTAAGCAGATATGAGCAATAAAACATAAAAAGACATATCAAATAATTAAATTACAGAAAGAGACGTGATGGTATGTATGTATGTACAAAGTAATAAAAACAGTGTTGCCACAAAAAAAAGGGTTGGCCACTAACACAGTCTTAGCCAATATCAACGAGTTGGCCACTTACGCAGTGTTTGACATTCCCAAAAACGACGAACGATTCCAAAATCTACAGCTGCATGTTGGCCACTATCACAAACTCTTAACAATTAGGTATATATATACTTCGTAGCTTCATAGTAAGTATACTTATATAAAACCACATTTTCTACATAGAAAAGCAATTGCACCAGATATCAATGCATTACCTACTAGTTTTTGAATTTAGAATATTTGAAAATCTAATAATAATTATAAAACCCATACGTAATGTCTCCTGGGAAATATAGTAACAAAGCCAAATTTATATTGTCTTTGATAATGCCCAGGCATCCTACACTCACCCCGCCCGCCGTTCCAAATTTTATATAGGTAGACGGAGCGGTTCGCTCACAACAGCGGTTTGAAAAAGCGCGGGAAACTGGGATTGAAACGTCCATTCGACAGATGAGAGGAAGCTCGACCATTAATTATCTTTATGAGCTCAACTTATTTTTTGCCATTGACAAGACAACTGAGGCTTTCGAGTAATATATAGGTAGGTAAGTCAATGGGCTCTCTTCGTTATGGCGCGCATATGATGCTGGTGTCTTCGATCCGGGGAACATACATAAAAATAAAATAAACGATTCCAACAAATTGAAAACCTTTTATGAAGTCGCATACAAACGAGGCGAAACATGAAATAGTCAATAATCAACAAACTTATCGTCGTACATAGTTGTAGTTAAAATAATAGCGTTCCTTCGCATAAAATAGAAGTACCTAATTATGAAGTATCCGAATAATTACTGTGGACAGAAAATAAAAAGTATCATGAGTAGCGCCATCTTTCCTTTCTGATGTGTCAATAATCAAGCAGCACGACCGCTGTTGAAGGCTCAGAAGAATAATATACGTAGAAGCCGCATAAAAATAGAAACTGAAAACAGATAGTTGACACTGTATTTTTCTTATGAGCTTTCGCTTATGACAGAATGAGACAAAAACTTCAGTCAGTTTCTATTATTTTCATGGTTGTCCCGACTTGAAATGTCAATGGACTCCATTGGACTCCAATTAAATCCGACTAAATTCAAAATAACTTATTACAGTTCAACGTCTGTCACATTAGCATCTTGCCGATTTGATCGGGTTATATATCGACAAAAACATTGCGGCGGAATTGTGATGTCTGCAAATTAAATATAGGATTGTGCTAAAATTCTCACGGAAAAAAGTATTAACCGGTGTTGGGTTGGTGCGTTATCAAATGACCATTATACTAAACAATGTCTTGTGCAATGGAGCGATGTAAATCCCATTCAGGACGAACAGAAATAAATTCTGTAAAACATAATTTTCTTCGGTAAGTTTTTCAGTTAAAAGTGCATAATTAAAACCCAAAATACCTCAAAATACAACAATAATATTGTCAATTATATAACGTATTGTATAAATGACAACTTTTATAGGTATTTTGCTTAAAATTATCGTTTTTTCCTTATTTCAAATTAGGTTAGTTTTTTTTGCTAGTGATGTGGTAAAATCACGTATCTACGAGTATATCGATATTTTTTATGACGGTCTTGCTATCAGGGATATTTTTGTTAGTGTTGAGCCATGCAATAGTAATGTAACAAATTGAACCATCATGGTAATTAAACAACCAGCAAAGTGTGAGTCGGACTCGCGCACGAAGGGTTCCGTACCATCCTTACATATAATATTATAAATGTGAAAGTGAGTTTGTTTGTTACGCTTCCACGCCGTAACTTCTGAACCGATCATCATGAAATTTTGCATCATCATCATCACCATTGCACGATCTCTGGAGTACGGAAAAGAACATAGACATATCTTACATCTCAGAATAAGGTACTGTTATCGGGGATAGACATTAACGCGAGCGGAGCCGTGGGCGTAAGCTATAAAAACGCCCGAAATTTTTGTTTGTAATATTTCAACTGTCTCACTATCACGGTTCATGAGATACAGCCTGGTGACAGACAGATGGATATCGGAGTCATATTAGTAGGGTCCTGTTTTTATCCTTTGGGTACGGAACCCTAAAAAGAATCGATTTTTACTAATATGAAGAAAATTATTGTTGAAATTTTATTGCAGCTCCCTGAAGTAAAAGGATAAAAAGGTGTGGATCCGAGGAACTTTCAAGCGACATATTGGACATAAAATGTCATACATACTCGAATTTGTTCAAAATATTTTACTGCCGTGCCGATACATTAATTTCGAATATAAAATTAAATGGAAGCGATTGAAACACGATGCTTTACCTACATTTATATTTGCCGAATTATAAATCAATGGTAATAAGAAAGTTTACGGAAACGGTTTTATTATTTATATTTAAAATTATGAAAAACATTTTATTTTGGACAGTAATGAAAGTGGGTAAAGTAATCTCTTGTTTTTCTTCACCTCTTGTTTTTCTATTACCAACACTGTGAATTTTTTCACAAATAACACACTGGCACTTTTTTACCCTAGTGTAAAAGTTTTATAAAATAAAAAATATCACTTCGAATTATGTGTTTCTCTTTACCTACCTGATTATGTTTCCTTTACTGACTGTTCCTCAAAGCTAGCTGGGAAAAGCTTTAGATGGTTTTGGAATATGCTGAATGGCCCATTGATCAAGTGAAAAATATATCTGACCTTATATTACCTTTTGATACATGAGCGCCCCATTGCAATTTAGAGTCTATTGTGATTCCTAAGAAGGTGGTATCATTTACAAAGTCTATTTTACCTTCAACTAGTATGTCAACGTTGGACTGCCTCACATTGGGGACTGTAAATCGAATGCATTGGGTTTTTTGCGCATTCATAGGTAAGGTAGGTAAGTAGGCACTGTTTGAATTTCGAAATAATCGAAAATATGATTGACATCATATTAGGTATTCTGCCGTTCGACCAATACTGGGTAAGGCCTAATGACCAGCAGTAGACAGTAGACGCGCGGTGGGTAATGTATGGATTTTTTTTTTACCTATTTATCAGATGAAGCCAAGCGACGCCATGCGATTAGGAGTTATTTAGGTGTATCTTGACGTAACTTTTAAAGTAAATGCCTCTTTAGCGGCTTTGTGCACTTTTTGGGATGGGTAAAATAGAAAACTCGCGTCAGGACACGTGAATTGATCGAAAATTCGTAAGAAGGACACGGACCTGAGTATGCCGCAAAGGCGAGTTTTCACTTCTGCCGGCACTCCTGGAGTGCAACTAGTTGTTTTTTTTTTATGAATCGTACTCATTTAACGAATCGATACAATCAGACTAGAGTACATTTATGACTTTCTTAGGACGAAACATTTAGTCGATAAATATATTTCATCGATATAGTACAACCCTGATCACATCAGTACCCCAGGACAACCTGCACATTTACGCAAATGGCATTGTATATGCATCTCTTTCTGATGCTTTAACAATGCCATAAGTAAAAACAGTGTAGAATATTGTATTTTGTTGTTATTTTAACACGGTTTCTATGCTTTAGTTATTGTTCTGAGGTTGTCCCGACTTGAAATGCCAATGGACTCCATTGGACTCCAATTAAATCCGACTAAATTCGAAATAACTTATTACAGTTCAACGTCTGTAATATTAGCATCTTGCCGATTTGATCGGGTTATATATCGACAAAAACATTGCGGCGGAATTGTGATGTCTGCAAATTAAATATAGGATTGTGCTAAAATTCTCACGGAAAAAAGTATTAACCGGTGTTGGGTTGGTGCGTTATCAAATGACCATTATACTAAACAATGTCTTGTGCAATGGAGCGATGTAAATCCCATTCAAGACGAACAGAAATAAATTCTGTAAAACATAATTTTCTTCGGTAAGTTTTTCAGTTAAAAGTGCATAATTAAAACCCAAAATACCTCAAAATACAACAATAATATTGTCAATTATATAACGTATTGTATAAATGACAACTTTTATAGGTATTTTGCTTAAAATTATCGTTTATTCCTTATTTCAAATTAGGTTAGTTTTTTTTGCTAGTGATGTGGTAAAATCACGTATCTACGAGTATATCGATATTTTTTATGACGGTCTTGCTATCAGGGATATTTTTGTTAGTGTTGAGCCATGCAATAGTAATGTAACAAATTGAACCATCATGGTAATTAAACAACCAGCAAAGTGTGAGTCGGACTCGCGCACGAAGGGTTCCGTACCATCCTTACATATAATATTATAAATGTGAAAGTGAGTTTGTTTGTTACGCTTCCACGCCGTAACTTCTGAACCGATCATCATGAAATTTTGCATCATCATCATCACCATTGCACGATCTCTGGAGATAGACATAAATTACATCTCAGAATAAGGTACTGTTATCGGGGATAGACATTAACGCGAGCGGAGCCGTGGGCGTAAGCTATAAAAACGCCCGAAATTTTTGTTTGTAATATTTCAACTGTCTCACTATCACGGTTCATGAGATACAGCCTGGTGACAGACAGATGGATATCGGAGTCATATTAGTAGGGTCCTGTTTTTATCCTTTGGGTACGGAACCCTAAAAAGAATCGATTTTTACTAATATGAAGAAAATTATTGTTGAAATTTTATTGCAGCTCCCTGAAGTAAAAGGATAAAAAGGTGTGGATCCGAGGAACTTTCAAGCGACATATTGGACATAAAATGTCATACATACTCAAATTTGTTCAAAATATTTTACTGCCGTGCCGATACATTAATTTCGAATATAAAATTAAATGGAAGCGATTGAAAACGATGCTTTACCTACATTTATATTTGCCGAATTATAAATCAATGGTAATAAGAAAGTTTACGGAAACTGTTTTATTATTTATATTTAAAATTATGAAAAACATTTTATTTTGGACAGTAATGAAAGTGGGTAAAGTAATCTCTTGTTTTTCTTCACCTCTTGTTTTTCTATTACCAACACTGTGAATTTTTCACAAATAACACACTGGCACTTTTTTACCCTAGTGTAAAAGTTTTATAAAATAAAAAATATCACTTCGAATTATGTGTTTCTCTTTACCTACCTGATTATGTTTCCTTTACTGACTGTTCCTCAAAGCTAGCTGGGAAAAGCTTTAGATGGTTTTGGAATATGCTGAATGGCCCATTGATTAAGTGAAAAATATATCTGACCTTATATTACCTTTTGATACATGAGCGCCCCATTGCAATTTAGAGTCTATTGTGATTCCTAAGAAGGTGGTATCATTTACAAAGTCTATTTTACCTTCCAACTAGTATGTCAACGTTGGACTGCCTCACATTGGGGACTGTAAATCGAATGCATTGGGTTTTTTGCGCATTCATAGGTAAGGTAGGTAAGTAGGCACTGTTTGAATTTCGAAATAATCGAAAATATGATTGACATCATATTAGGTATTCTGCCGTTCGACCAATACTGGGTAAGGCCTAATGACCAGCAGTAGACAGTAGACGCGCGGTGGGTAATGTATGGATTTTTTTTTTACCTATTTATCAGATGAAGCCAAGCGACGCCATGCGATTAGGAGTTATTTAGGTGTATCTTGACGTAACTTTTAAAGTAAAAGCCTCTTTAGCGGCTTTGTGCACTTTTTGGGATGGGTAAAATAGAAAACTCGCGTCAGGACACGTGAATTGATCGAAAATTCGTAAGAAGGACACGGACCTGAGTATGCCGCAAAGGCGAGTTTTCACTTCTGCCGGCACTCCTGGAGTGCAACTAGTTGTTTTTTTTTTATGAATCGTACTCATTTAACGAATCGATATAATAGAGTAGAGTACATTTATGACTTTCTTAGGACGAAACATTTAGTCGATAAATATATTTCATCGATATAGTACAACCCTGATCACATCAGTACCCCAGGACAACCTGCACATTTACGCAAATGGCATTGTATATGCATCTCTTTCTGATGCTTTAACAATGCCATAAGTAAAAACAGTGTAGAATATTGTATTTTGTTGTTATTTTAACACGGTTTCTATGCTTTAGTTATTGTTCTGAGGTTGTCCCGACTTGAAATGCCAATGGACTCCATTGGACTCCAATTAAATCCGACTAAATTCGAAATAACTTATTACAGTTCAACGTCTGTAATATTAGCATCTTGCCGATTTGATCGGGTTATATATCGACAAAAACATTGCGGCGGAATTGTGATGTCTGCAAATTAAATATAGGATTGTGCTAAAATTCTCACGGAAAAAAGTATTAACCGGTGTTGGGTTGGTGCGTTATCAAATGACCATTATACTAAACAATGTCTTGTGCAATGGAGCGATGTAAATCCCATTCAAGACGAACAGAAATAAATTCTGTAAAACATAATTTTCTTCGGTAAGTTTTTCAGTTAAAAGTGCATAATTAAAACCCAAAATACCTCAAAATACAACAATAATATTGTCAATTATATAACGTATTGTATAAATGACAACTTTTATAGGTATTTTGCTTAAAATTATCGTTTATTCCTTATTTCAAATTAGGTTAGTTTTTTTTGCTAGTGATGTGGTAAAATCACGTATCTACGAGTATATCGATATTTTTTATGACGGTCTTGCTATCAGGGATATTTTTGTTAGTGTTGAGCCATGCAATAGTAATGTAACAAATTGAACCATCATGGTAATTAAACAACCAGCAAAGTGTGAGTCGGACTCGCGCACGAAGGGTTCCGTACCATCCTTACATATAATATTATAAATGTGAAAGTGAGTTTGTTTGTTACGCTTCCACGCCGTAACTTCTGAACCGATCATCATGAAATTTTGCATCATCATCATCACCATTGCACGATCTCTGGAGATAGACATAAATTACATCTCAGAATAAGGTACTGTTATCGGGGATAGACATTAACGCGAGCGGAGCCGTGGGCGTAAGCTATAAAAACGCCCGAAATTTTTGTTTGTAATATTTCAACTGTCTCACTATCACGGTTCATGAGATACAGCCTGGTGACAGACAGATGGATATCGGAGTCATATTAGTAGGGTCCTGTTTTTATCCTTTGGGTACGGAACCCTAAAAAGAATCGATTTTTACTAATATGAAGAAAATTATTGTTGAAATTTTATTGCAGCTCCCTGAAGTAAAAGGATAAAAAGGTGTGGATCCGAGGAACTTTCAAGCGACATATTGGACATAAAATGTCATACATACTCAAATTTGTTCAAAATATTTTACTGCCGTGCCGATACATTAATTTCGAATATAAAATTAAATGGAAGCGATTGAAAACGATGCTTTACCTACATTTATATTTGCCGAATTATAAATCAATGGTAATAAGAAAGTTTACGGAAACTGTTTTATTATTTATATTTAAAATTATGAAAAACATTTTATTTTGGACAGTAATGAAAGTGGGTAAAGTAATCTCTTGTTTTTCTTCACCTCTTGTTTTTCTATTACCAACACTGTGAATTTTTCACAAATAACACACTGGCACTTTTTTACCCTAGTGTAAAAGTTTTATAAAATAAAAAATATCACTTCGAATTATGTGTTTCTCTTTACCTACCTGATTATGTTTCCTTTACTGACTGTTCCTCAAAGCTAGCTGGGAAAAGCTTTAGATGGTTTTGGAATATGCTGAATGGCCCATTGATTAAGTGAAAAATATATCTGACCTTATATTACCTTTTGATACATGAGCGCCCCATTGCAATTTAGAGTCTATTGTGATTCCTAAGAAGGTGGTATCATTTACAAAGTCTATTTTACCTTCCAACTAGTATGTCAACGTTGGACTGCCTCACATTGGGGACTGTAAATCGAATGCATTGGGTTTTTTGCGCATTCATAGGTAAGGTAGGTAAGTAGGCACTGTTTGAATTTCGAAATAATCGAAAATATGATTGACATCATATTAGGTATTCTGCCGTTCGACCAATACTGGGTAAGGCCTAATGACCAGCAGTAGACAGTAGACGCGCGGTGGGTAATGTATGGATTTTTTTTTTACCTATTTATCAGATGAAGCCAAGCGACGCCATGCGATTAGGAGTTATTTAGGTGTATCTTGACGTAACTTTTAAAGTAAAAGCCTCTTTAGCGGCTTTGTGCACTTTTTGGGATGGGTAAAATAGAAAACTCGCGTCAGGACACGTGAATTGATCGAAAATTCGTAAGAAGGACACGGACCTGAGTATGCCGCAAAGGCGAGTTTTCACTTCTGCCGGCACTCCTGGAGTGCAACTAGTTGTTTTTTTTTTATGAATCGTACTCATTTAACGAATCGATACAATAGAGTAGAGTACATTTATGACTTTCTTAGGACGAAACATTTAGTCGATAAATATATTTCATCGATATAGTACAACCCTGATCACATCAGTACCCCAGGACAACCTGCACATTTACGCAAATGGCATTGTATATGCATCTCTTTCTGATGCTTTAACAATGCCATAAGTAAAAACAGTGTAGAATATTGTATTTTGTTGTTATTTTAACACGGTTTCTATGCTTTAGTTATTGTTCTGAGGTTGAAGGCAGCGCCCGTAACACCATCTAGCGTGACACATTTACAACCTATATTTTACTCGATGAGAAACGCCATCTGGAAATATTATACTTTTTCGGCGCAATTCGGGCTACGATCTTTTGTATGGAGATTGGCAGTCTTATATTATATTGTCTTTGGCGATACGGTGTAATTTAGCTCGCGCCAGAACTCAGCACCTTTTCGTTTAGATACCTACATATTATCACGTCTTTTTCCATTGCGGAGTAGACAGAGCCTAAGTCTATAAGACTTGAAAGTATAGCATGTTGGTGTGGTAATAAAGGTGGAAAACGGAATTAAAATAGTGGTGGGTTGCTAGCCGCATCGCCTATTGTCCATTCGCTTGACCGGTTTCTACGGTCTGCGTCAGAGAAGCAGCTGGCATATTCTACGTTTTATCTTTTCTCCCAGACCAGCATGGAAGCAATGGTCAAAGGGCTCCTCATCATCATCATCATCTGAGCCGCAAGAAGTCCACTGCTGGACATAGGCCTCCCCCAAGGACTACCAATATGACCGGTTGGAAGCGGCCTGCATCCAGCGTCTTCAAAGGGCTCCTCATTCATAGGGTATTCAATGGGTGTTTTGTATGAGATTTTAAATAGTACTAACCAGGAAATTGCTGTTTCAAGTTGATCTTCCTCAGTTCCTCATCGTACTCCGGGTCGGACTGGTACTCGCATTTGACATCATCTGCGTCGGGTAAGAAAGAACCTGCAAGTGTAAAAATAAATAAATATATACGGACAAATCACACAGATTGAGCTAGCCCCAAAGTAAGTTCGAGACTTGTGTTATGGGATACAAACTCAACGATACTATATTTTATAACAAATACATATATAGATACACATCCAAGACCCAGGCCAATCTGAAAAAGATCATTTTCCATCTTGACCTGACCGGGGATCAAACAAGGGCACTCGTAAAAAGCATAGATGAACCCTTTTTAATGAAATTTCATCAAGTTACTCCACAGTTTCATCAGCAACCTCCGTGGTCCAGTGGTTAGGGCATTTGCCTATTGACCCGGGGGTCGTGGGTTCGATTCCCACGGCAAGCACACTTTGTTTAGTTGCTTTCAGTTTGGTTAGGACATTGCAGGCTTAAATCACCTGATTGTCTGATAATAAAGATGATTCCGTGCTTCGGAAGGCACGTTAAGTCGGTAGTCCCGGCTGCCACATGGTAGTCGTTGAAGGAACCACGTCAGAGGCCGAGAGGCGGTTCCGAACTCTGACACCAGGGTGTGCATGGTCGATTGACCGTGACACCTACTCGAAATGATGATGATGATCGAGTTAGTTGTGGTAGAACTACTCTACCGGCTAAATTAATTTTTAGGCTAGTAGCATGAATAACCTCGATATGAAATTAAATTTTCAGACACCGTGTGCCAATACTGCGTACATCCGGAACGTTATCAATAAATATTGTAGGCGGTAGATTTGCATAGTTCTTATAACACAAAGACAAATGTCAACTTAGTCTACCTGCGACCATGAAAACTGTAAAGATTTCAAACGTTAGGTGTAAAAATAATGTTATAAACGCGATAAAACCTTGATGTGATTTAATTCAATTTAGAAACCATGGGCCAGATCGTCTGTAGAAGTACCACTCTCACAGAAAAGCAACGTCTGAGTAGAAGCTGTAAAGCTTCTATGCTTCGTTCGGTGAGTGAGAGAGTTGGAGGCATATCCCTCCAATCCCCCACCCCATTTCCTTCCCCCCAAATCCTTGAAATGCCAGCAATGCTCCCATTACACCCTGGTGTTGCAGTTGTCCATGGGCAGCGGTGATCACTTACCATCAGGTGATTCGCTTGCTCGTTTGCCGTCCTATATCATAAAAAAAAACCGGCCAAGTGCGAGTCTGACTCGCGCACAAAGGGTTCCGTACCATTTATAAAAACGGCAAAAAAGTCATGTCTGTTGTATGAAAGCCCCCTTAAATATTTGTTTTATTTTATTTTTAAAGTAAATACATAACTTAATATTCTGTTAATATTTCAAGCGTATACCTGTCTTATCAATATCGAGCAAAACAAATTACGTTTGTTGTATGGGAGCCCCCTTAAATATTTATTTTATGATGATTTTTAGTATTTGTTGTTATAGCGGCAATCGAAATACATAATCTGAGAAATTTTTAACTCTCTAGCTATCACGGTTTATGAGATACAGCCAGACAGACAGATGGATTTTTTTTTCGAGGCTTCAGTAACTTAAAACTTTGGGGTACGAAACCCTAAAAAGAAAAAAGTTGACCTCTGGCCTATTGGTCATCATGGCAAGCTGTCACAGCGTAGGTCCTGGCTTCGATCCCCAGTCAGACAATATGACAAAAAAAAACATCTTACTGGCCACATGTTCTTCCAACTTGTATTCCTGTTCCGAACTGATACTAGGCAATGGAACACCATCTGAATCAGATTCCAGCTCAAGTTTGATGACAGCGTCCATGATCACTGCTTCCTTCAATCCTGAAATGTAAATTACTTACATCTCAGAACACATCTAAACTATCTATACTAATATTATAAATCTGAAGAGTTTGTTTGTTTGAACGAGCTAATCTCAGGAACTACTGGTTCGAATTGGAAAATTCTTTTTGTGTTGGATAGTACATTTATTGAGGAAGGCTTTAGGCTATAAAACATAACGCTGCGACCAATAGGAGAGAAGCATCAATAAAAAATGTTTTGAAAACGGGGAAAATTATTCATCTATATACTAATTAATCGTAATAACAGAAATAGCCGCAGACGAAGTCGCAGGCAATGGCTAGTAAATATATATGGACAAATCACACAGATTGAGCTAGCTCCAAATTTTTGTGTTACGGGATCCTAACTCAACAAAACCATATTTTATAACAAATAAATATATAGATACACAACCAAGACCCAGGTGTTTTGAATTCCATATTGATCATACTGTAGATTGAACCCACGGGCTTGGGGCCTTCCGTATAGTCGGCTAGGCCATATAACATAGCGTGTTCCACAAAAATATGTAGATTGAAATTGTATATAACATTACATCAGAAAAAAATTAAAAAAAATATAAAATATACAAAGCCCTTCAGGCAAGTAGGCGACCAATACTGTTGAAAAGAGTTTCTTTCGGCGTCTTCTTCTCTACAGTGGTTGGTTCCGAAATGCTAGTAGATTGTAGCTTTTGAACAATAATTAATAATTTGAATATAATATAATGAGTATTATTTAAAATGTGAATTGACGTGAAAAAGTTCCTGAAAAGGCCTATTTTCTGAATAAATGTTTGAATCTTTGAGGCCACAGGTTGTGAAATTTGAACTATAAGCTTATGATTACACAATTTTAGAGATTTTATAAAGAGGTAAAACAATAATTACAGCAGTGACACATTGCAATTACTATTCTCTGCCATCGGGATTAAGCCGGAGGACAGTTTTGTTGTGTTCGGCCAACCCAGTGTTGGTCAGATTAGGTCAGATTTTAAAGCTGCCTAAAGGCATCTGACATTGTATAATAACTGACTTTCAATGATGTCAGCCGCCTCCTTATAACTCAAATTTCAAGATAAAAAGGGTATTGTCAAACTTTGATACTGGAAACAAAGTGCATGAAAGGATCATTTCATCAGACGAATAATAAAATTAGGTAAATATCAGTTACCTGTCTACATTTAATTCACTTTACGGCGAAAATCAACGGTCATAGAATATAGCAAACGGAGAATTTAGGGCCCTCGTTAAATCACCCAATTTATTGTGTGAAGTAATTTCGTTGAAAACAAGTTATTCAATTATAAATGTACGAACTGCCGGCCGACCATAACAAACAATAGGTACTGCCAAAGAGTATATAATCACTACGTTTTAATGGTGAAGAAAGTGAAGTGAATTCGATTCACAGAACAATTTTACTCTATCGGATATTCGATTCGATCGACTGGTCTCCATTGACAGAACATACCCATACCCTATTATCTTTGCCCTGGGGTACTATTTTTGAAAGTGTGACACTCGTCTTCAAGCGATTTTTGTATGGAAAAATCGCTCGTTTACGAACGGCGTCATTTCATAAATAGCACTCCCTTCCAACACAGAGCGTTGTCGACGTTGTCGATGAGAGAGAGCTCTGTAAAGTTACCCGATTATAATTATGGCAATATTACCATAAATTCTGTGGTTCTCTTTGAATTTTTTCATTCCTTAGCAGCTGGCAACACTTGTCAATGTTAAACTGACATTGACAAGACATTTATTTTTTAGCGTTTGTAATCATATATGAATATTATATTTGTAATTTTACCGCTAAACGGTTCTTAAAACTTTATTGAAAAGTTATTTCACGTGTTCATTTGTAGCAATATTCGTACAAAATGTTGATTACTATCGACTGATACATAACATATGCTGTGTTATGCAAGGCAGGCAGTTGAGTATGCAAGCAGAGGACGAATCGTGCAAGCTATGCAAACTGCAGCTCCCAATACAATAAAATGCGACATGTTCGGCTTTTACGTGAAGCGTGCCTTCGGTGGCAAAGAGAAAAATAGCCTGCCGCCAAACATGCTGGAAAGATGTATTTAAGTAAGCTTCTGACAAAGAGCACGATCGGAGTGATAAACTTCTGCTTGGAGTTGTTGGAACTACATGAATGAAATATTAATCAAAGATAATTACTGCTAGCACTGTTAGATGCACACAAACCTCGTTTGATGCTTAACTATTTACGCCCAAAGGAACTTTTAAAACAAATAACCTTAGTTATCACAGAGCTATGATATTCAAATTTTAAACTTCAATTTAGCTCTAAGAGCTAGAAAAATACTGTTTCTAATTTTCTAGTTCTGGTAATGCCTATTAATATTAATGAAAACTGCTGACAAACAGGTAAATTAATCATATAGGTATTTATTGTATTGAATTTGCGATATCAAATAATTAAGTCATTATGTGACGAAACAATTACATTAAAGCAAAACAGGGTTTTAGATGTTATGGATACAGAATAATTACTAACTATTCTACCAATTCTGGAACATTGACAGTCCAGACACTGCTCCTTGTAATCTGAATGTGTTTGCTCTTGACTAATTTTGTGCCCAGGTTCCCAATGCAATATTACTTTACTGTCCTGTTTTCAAAGCAGAGCAGCACTTTAATTAAAGTCTATTTATGATTTAGTGTTTAAATCGGAGAAAAAAATGTGGAACCTCAAGCATTACCTTAATTTTAACTAAACATTTCCTACCTTTATCTAAGCCCATTTCCATTAATAAAACAATCAAAAATACATTGCTGATATTAAATATATGTGCCAGGGGTACAGCTATTGATTTCCTGATAAGTTTTATTATTCTGTTTGTTATGCCATCAAGACCAGGGGCACTGTCTGTTTTAAGATTTTAAATACGGGAATCCCCTCACCTGTCAAACGCGTGCGGTAATTTATGGCTCGGTAATTTATGGCTCGTCTGTGAGCGACCTTGAGAGGCGCGCAGGCGCGTTTCAAGTTGTCGTAAATAATGGCTTGGCTCGCCTCTGCTCAACCATAACAATTTATAGGTCTGTGGGTTCGTAGATAAATTGCCTACAGTTTAAAGTTGCTTTAACAAAGATTTATTGTTTCAGGGCCTTCATGGAATCAATTGAAAACGAGCAAAAGGTTTTTTTACGTAACTTTTGTACTTTGGTGATTTATGACAATATAAAATAAAACCACATATGCACCTTGTTTTATTACCAACCTAGTCAGTATTTATCTAGTTTCGTAACTAAAGATAAAAAAAACAACCTTCCATAGTAAAATCTTGAGAAAATCGCCATTTACGAAGTTTGAAAAATAGGTACACTGCATCTAGGTTTTGTTCAATATATATCTTTAAACTAGCTTTCGCCCGCGTCAATGTCGATCCCTCGGGAACAGTGCTTTTTCCGGGATTAAAGGTAGCCAATGTCCTTCTCCGTACTCCAGAGAACTTGTTTGCAAAATTTCATGATCGGCTCAGTAGTTACAACGTGAAAGCGTAACAAACAAACTTACTTTCGCATTTATAATACTAGTTAGGATGCAAGGAACATGTATAAAGTAGTAAAGCTTATCTTACTGAGAATAGAAAACAAGTATAATTGAGGTGATATATTGCTTTTTTTTTTTTTTTTACAAAATTTTAATTAGGCTTTTGTCTCCCATCTCACCTGATGGTAAGTGACGATGAAGACGAGGATGTTACATGCCTATCCAAGAGATACCCATTTATTCTACTTTTGAATGTCCCGGGACTGTACTAAAATTACTTAAATTTTAAATAATATGCAAAATAGTGGACCCTTCGTTAGACGGGTGAATAGCGTCATTATTCCTGGCCCGGACCGCTTTTAAAACTACGGTCATTGCAAAAACACCAAAGGTCTTACAGAAAAAAGGAATCTTTTATCTAAAACTAGAAGAAATGACCTTTCGAATACAAAAAACTAAACATGTGTTGCTCCTTTAGGATTCGAGAACCAAGCCGTCACAAAGCAATTGAAATGGTACATTACAGGCACCAAATGTGTACATAGACTTAAAAAAGTGTAGATGCGCGAATGGATGGATGATGGATGTTCGAACGGTAGTTGCAAAATAAAAATCAGTTTAGAAAAATATATTTCTTGGTTTAATTATCACAACATATCGTGCTACAATGCATACCCAAGGAGGGTCGACGTCGGGAGGCGCCCGGTTGTATACATTTTCAAACGATATTTCTTGATATTAGGACTAAGTACAAACATCTCGTGCTACAATGCATACCCAAGGAGGGTCGACGTCGAGAGGCGCCCGGTTGTATACATTTTCAAACGATATTTCTTGATATTAGGACTAAGTACAAACATCTCGTGCTACAATGCATACCCAAGGAGGGTCGACGTCGGGACGCGCCCGGTTGTATACATTTTCAAACGATATTTCTTGATATTAGGACTAAGTACAAACATCTCGTGCTACAATGCATACCCAAGGAGGGTCGACGTCGAGAGGCGCCCAGTTGTATACATTTTCAAACGATATTTCTTGATATTAGGACTAAGTACAAACATTTCGTGCTACAATTGCATACCCAAGGAGGGTGGACGTCGGGAGACGCCCGGTTGTATACATTTTCAAACGATATTTCTTGATATTAGGACTAAGTACAAACATCTCGTGCTACAATTGCATACCCAAGGAGGGTGGACATCGGGAGGCGCCCGGTTGTATAACTTTTCGCACAAATGCATTAAACAGTTTTAACTGTAGGACTAAGTACAACAAACATCTTAATTAGCGGCAGAAATTGGCATGGAAATCACCGACATGAACCCAGCTTATAAAATATTAGATGAAGAGGACAAGCATCTCGTGCTACAATTGCATTCCCAAGGAGGGTGGACGTCGGGAGTCGCCCGGTTGTATAACTTTTCGCACAAATGCATTAAAAAAATATTTCTTGATATTAGGACTAAGTCGCCCAGTTGTATAACTTTTCGCACAAATGCATTAAAAAAATATTTCTTGATATTAGGACTAAGTCGCCCAGTTGTATAACTTTTCGCACAAATGCATTAAAAAAATATTTCTTGATATTAGGACTAAGTCGCCCAGTTGTATAACTTTTCGCACAAATGCATTAAAAAAATATTTCTTGATATTAGGACTAAGTCGCCCAGTTGTATAACTTTTCGCACAAATGCATTAAAACCCTAACCTAAAAACCTAAGAAAAGGCAATAACGAAAGGCTAACCGCATGCCCACGAGTAGTCGCGTCGCGCGGCTGCGGCGGGCTTCAGAGGCAGGCGCAAGCGGCAGAGGCAAGCGTCAGGTGTTCACGAGAACGGGCCGCGCTCGGGCGACAGACTTCAGTGGACGTATTTAGATCACAGAATTAACAAAATATTTTATATTATGAAAATGCAAATGATAAGCGTGTTTAAAGCAATGATAGCGATATGACAATATTTTTATTCACTGCGAAATTTTTAAGGATGTAAAGAATTAACAGTAGATAGTTTGTAACTGCGTGAAGGAATAACGAACATTGATATTTACATACAACAGTCCATCCACTAAGAAGAAAGATAGGTCTGAGTGTAGCAAAGGATGCGCAGTGCCCAGGACTTCTGACAGAATTTGTTTTTGATGTCCTATTAAGACCTATTTTTAATGACGCCACGGCCTCGAGATCTTACGACTTATTATGTAAGAAAAATCACCAATAGATAAAGAGTAAATTTGTATTTAAGTGGTAAAGTTCTGTGTAAATGAATTGAAACAAAACGTTATTTTTTGGTAGAAAACCACAATACACAATGAAAGGTTTCGACAAATTGAAAACCTTCACCATTTTTAAAGTCGGTTGAAAAATACGTTTTAGGTACTTACATTTATACCTATTATATCTTACCATTATAAAAGTAAAATTAAGTATCGGCATACATACCATAATATTAATATGACACTGAAGGTAAAACTCCAAAAAAATTATTAACAAATACAGTCAATCTGAATACGCCCACCGACTCACTACCGCTCTCATTCTAACTTAATGTCTGGCACAGCTTGCCGTCTCTTTCTACTTTGGCGCGAAGCTGCCGCGCTGTGTTTGCGCGCATCCGTGTCGCTCATCTTTTTTCGTGAACAGCTTGCACGGTTTGTATGAGTTTGTGCGGCGCCTGCCTCTGACGCGCGCGTACTCGTGAGCGAGCCGTAAGGTGCAGTGTGGTACTTGGCGAAACATTCCATTAGACATAAGGCGACATTACAACCAGGGCAGCGCATACAGATGCGCTTCTTGCAGACAGCGCATCGCCCACGCTGCCTACGATTAGTGCCCTCGACTAACGGGTATTCTTGCGGAAGATGGTTTCTCACCGTCTTCGAAAGGTATACCCGATTCGAGGGCCCTTCAACTTGTTCTAATATCGCCAGTTTGGTATGCTTCGCCAAAATACCCACCACCAAAGCCTTTCGGAATTGCCTGTGAGACATTTTTTGATGATTTGATGTGGAAGGTACCGACTCCTTGTATACTATGTAAGAATTTAAGACGCTTACGTTGAGTAAGCGTCTAAAAAACTTTTTGTACCACATGGAGGTCCTCTTGCGCTCCAGAGGGTAGGTCGAAAGCATCTGGTCCTTTTTGTGTACCCCGCCCATCCGGACGCTGTAGTCATGGACCACCGATGGCTGCGACCTTCCACTCCTCGCGAAAGAGGACGTACCGTGGTAGGTGGATAATAGTGATACAAGGTTGCGGTCCTTCCACACCAAAACATCAACATCTCCACTTGTGCAGCCATGTACGCTACCTACCCCTAATGCAGATTTTACCAAGGATTTGAGTTGCGTGGGGACATATTGCCTATTTAGGCTAATAGTTCCCACGCAATCAAATCCTTGGCATTTTAACAATCTAGCCAATGCTGGCGAATTATAGAAATTATTCATAAATATTGTATGTCCCTTGTTCTCCAACCCCTGAAGGAGTTGAAGAACAAAGGACGTAATGTATCTGTATTCTTCGTCGCCATCCTCGCGACCGGTGTCTATCTTGAACCGCCAAAGATACCCCGAATTTGAGTCGCACACCTCGTAAGTTTTAACGCCCTTGTTTTGATTGAATTGGTTGATACTCAGCCAACCTTTCCACTGTGTCAAGGAGTGATCGAGTGCGACGCATTGCCCCAATTGGTAAACAGCTTGAAATTTTTCATTCAAGTGTTTCACAATTGGGGCAATTTTGAAAATCTTTGACTCAGCTTTGGATAGTTGGCTGATATCAACCTCTTCATTGTTTACAAAATGAAGCATACTACCAAGGGCGATAAACCTATTATACGACATGTGCGCCCTGAAATTCGGGGTATCGAAGATGTCGTTATGGACCGACCAGTACTCTGATAAGTCAGATTTGATGACAACACCGGTCGCGAGGATGACGGCGAAGAATACGTACAGTTCATCCACGTCGGTGTCCTTCCATGCCAAAAGTCTGCTCTTCCCGTCTAATATCCCCTTATTCATTTTATTTAGGAGACATTGCTCCGCATACCTATTGGTCTCTAGAGCAATCGTGGACATAATCGTCATGTCCCAGTAGAATGTAAAAATTTCATACGGGTCAGCATAAGATCTGACAGGGCCCGACGACCCTGTGAAGGTCTCACGACGGCTCAAGGGATCAATAGGGGGCTGGGGCAATGTCTCCCAAACAAAATCAAAAAGATTCGGACCAACCGTGGGCCCAGCAGATGATCCGGCCTCCGTAGCCTCCGATGCCGAGGATTCCGGTGCCCACGACTGCGCACCCTGCGCCTCCTGAGCAAAGTCCTCAGCCACATTCAGCATGTCGATGAATGCGCGGGTGGGGGCATCGAACATATGCTCATCTTCGTCTTCAGAGTCGTCGTCGCTGCCTAAAAATTAAATACGACAGTGAATTTGCGTTCTTACGTAACTACCATCACTTTTTCACAAAAAGAGGAGATCTAGCCACTAAATACACATTAAGACATAAAAACAAGTTACAACTTCCACCTTCGCGGCTTAAACTTCATTCATCTAGCCCTGTGGTAATGTGTATAAAGTTATATAACAAACTCCCGGAAACTATAAAAAACATACATCACGAGAAAACATTTATTAAACATGTTAAAGAATTTCTAATCAACAAATGCTATTACTCTATATAAATGAATATTTAGAAATATAATAAATCTTAAAAACAATTAAAATCTGAATTAATAATAATAATACGGACATACAATTAAAAATATTATTGATATAATGAAATCGAAATTAATAATTAATATTCTTATTAAATAAAATAATAACAAAATCAATAACTAATATAAATATTAAATACTATAATTACAATTAAATAATATGACATAATATTAAATAGATATATTTTAAACCATATCACTTTGAATACAATATTATTAATAAACTGTTTGTTTACAATTAGCCCCTCTCTCATTGCAGCGCCCGACAGGGCCCTTAATTGATACTAATTTTGTAATAAAAGACCTGTAAAATACATTAAGGAAGCAATAAACGATTGATTGATTGATTGATTGATTGATCATTAACTAGATCAGATTAGGGTCCAAGACTTTGTACGCTAACTCCTCTGAAAGTGAAAGTGTTAGTGCTTCAACCCCCAAAATACAGTGATCGGACGTGGCGGTGCTGCGGGATCCTGGTCCACGCCAGCGGCACGAGGTTATCCTTTATTCCCGCCCCGTCAGTGCTGGTGGGAGTAAAGGTGGCAAATGGAATCAAAATAGTCATGGGTTGCTAGCCGCATCACCTATTCTCCATTCCCTTGACCGGTTTCTACGGTCTGCGTCAGAGAAGCAGCTGGCATATTCTACCTTTTGTCTTTTCTCCCAGACCAGCATGGAAGCAATGGTCAAAGGGCTCCTCATCATCATCTCAGCCGCAAGAAGTCCACTGCTGGACATAGGCCTCCCCCAAGGATTTCCAATATGACCATTATTTTGACAGCTCCGTGGCGCAGTGGTTAACACGCCAGCCTGCGACACGGAGCGCCCGGGTTCGATCCCCGGCCAGGTCGAGATGGAAAACGATCTTTTTCAGATTGGCCTGGGTCTTGGATGTTTATCTATATATGTATTTGTTATAAAATATAGTATCGTTGAGTTAGTATCCCATAACACAAGTCTCGAACTTACCTTGGGGCTAGCTCAATCTGTGTGGTTTGTCCGTATATATTTATTTATTATCTTATTTATTGACCAGTTGGAAGTGGCCTGCATCCAGCGTCTTCTCCTCATTCATAGGTTATTCAGTGGTATTTATGTATGAGATTTTGAATTATACTTACCAACCGATTGCTGGTTGATCTTCCTCAGTTCCTCATTGTACTCCGGGTCGGACTGGTACTCGCATTTGACATCATCTGCGTCGGGTAAGAGAGAACCTGCAAGTTTAAAAAGTATAGATGAACCCTTTTTAATGGAGTTTCATCAAGTTAGTTGTGGTAGAACGCCTTCAAAGGGCTCCTCATTCATATGTTATTCAGTGGTTTTTTTGTATGAGATTTTAAATAGTACTAACCAGCAAATTTCTGTTTCAAGTTCATCTTCCTCAGTTCCTCATCGTACTCCGGGTCGGACTGGTACTCGCATTTGACTTCATCTGCGTCAGATAAGAGAGAACCTGCAAGTTAAAAAAGCATAAATGAACCCTTTTTAATGGAGTTTCATCAAGTTAGTTGTGGTAGAACTACTCTACCGGCAAAATTACATTTTGCTACTAGCATGAATGGGCTAGTAGCATGAATAACCTTCTAAGAAGTACCTTCAATAAATATTGTTGGCGGTAGTTTTGTATAGTTCTTATAACACAAAACACAAATGTCAACTTAGTCTACCATGAAAACTGTAAAGTTTTTGAAACGTTAGGTGTAAAAATAATGTAATAAACGCGATAAAACCTTGATGTGATTTAATTCAATTTAGAAACCATGGGCCAGATCGTCTGAAGAAGTACCACTCTCACAGAAAAGCAACGTCTGAGTAGAAGCTGTACTGCTTCTATGCTTCGTTCCGTGAGTGAGAGAGCCATTCTTCCAACCACCCTCCCCATTTCCTTCTACCAACTCCTTGAAAGGCCGGCATCGCTCCTGTCACACCCTGGTGTTGCAGTTGTCCATGGGGAGCGGTGATCGCTTACCATCAGGTGATTCGCTTGCTCGTTTGCTGTCCTATATCATAAAAAAACCAGCCAAGTGTGATTCTGACTGGCGCACGAAGGGTTCTGTACCATTATCTATAAAAATGACAAAAATGTCATGTCTGGTGTATGGAAGCCCCCATACACCAGACACAAATTACATATTTGTTTTATTTTAATTTAGTTTTTAAAGAGAATATACAACTTAATATTCTGTGTATACTTCAAGCGTATACCTGTTGTCATTATCAATATAAAAACGAGCAAAACAAATTAAAGTTTGTTGTATGGGAGCCCCCTTAAATATTTATTTTATTCAGATTTTTAGCATTTGTTGTTATAGCGGCAATAGAAATACATAATCTGAGAAAATTTTAACTCTCTAGCTATCACGGTTTATGAGATACAGCCAGACAGACAGAAAACTTTGGGGTACGGAACTCTAAAAAGAAAAAAGATGACGACCTCTGGCCTATTGGTCATCATGGCAAACTGTCACAGCGTAGGTTCTGGGTTCGATCCCCAACCAGACAATAAGACATAAAAACATCTTACTTGCTACATGTTCTTCCAACTTGTATTCCTGTTTCGAACTGATACTAGGCATTGGAACATCACCATCTGAATCAGATTCCAGCTCATGTTTGATGACAGCGTCCATGATCACTGCTTCCTTCAACCCTGAAATGTAAATTACTTACATCTTAGAATACATCTATACTATCTATACTCATATCATAAAGCTGAAGAGTTTTACAATGAATTTGAAATCAACTAATATGTTATCTATTATATATGTACTTACGCAAAATAATTACACAATAACATGAACACAAAAGAGATAGAAAGAAGAATAACAAATGGCTGGAAAAGTTATTGGGCACATAAAGAAGTCATGAAATCCCCAGATCTAAGCATTGGAATGAAACGTAGTCTTCAACACCTGCATCCTACCCTGCATGACATATGGTTGCGAAACATGGGCACTCACAAAACACCAAAGAGATATGCTGGAGCATTGCCAAAGAGCCATGGAGAGGAGCATGTTAAATATAAAGAAAAAAGACAGAATACGCAACACAATAATAAGGAGAAAAACAGGATTAGTGGACATACTTTCCAAAATAGACCAACTAAAGTGGAGATGGACTGGCCATATGTTGCATAGTAGCCAGGACAAGTGGAGCAAAACCCTAACTCACTGGTATCCGAGGGACGGGCAAAGAAACAGGGGAAGACAACATACAAGATGGGAAGATGAATTGAAACTCACTGCAGGCCCTAACTGGAGAAGAGTTGCCAGTGACAGAAAGCAGTGGAAGCGGTTGGAGGAGGCCTTTGCCAAGAGGCACACTGAACTCAGAGACATACTATAAAAATAACTAACATAACCCAAGAGTTCAGGATGAAGGGCTTATACAATACAATACAATATACGCAAAATATGTATAAACACTTAAAAATATTGCATGGCTTCCTACATATTAGTTGATTTCAAAATTCATTGTAAAATGAGTTGAATCAAATACCTCACTTGTAAAAGTCGGGTAGTTGTGTAGGTGACGAAAAACATAATACGTATAAGGGTAATAGGATATGGTGGAGAATTTCGGCGCAGAGGTTAGAACAGACGGTGGCTCAGTTGGAAGTGCGTAAGTCGTACATAAACTTAAGGTCGCAGGTTCAAATCCCGCCCGCTTGGAATTTTTCACCATATTTTATTTCTTAATTTAATAAGAGTAAATTACCATACGTTATATGTATGGCTCCTCAGACCATACGTGCGATTACTAATTTTCAAAGAAACAGTTGTTCAGTAAAAGCGCAATTTCGTCATCATTTAGTAGTAAGTATATAAGTATTAAGTAGGCCAAGTCCTCTGGCTGCTTTGGCCAAGTATGGCTCTAGTAGTACAGAGAGGGTCGTGCTCCTGTAGTGGAGACTAAAAATACCTGATATAGATAGATAGATAGATATAAGTATTGTAGCACAAGAGTCAGTAACTCTAAATGAGCGGGTTAGGAGATATTTTATATTTTATCTGGCTCCTCAATTAAGATGTTTCGGCAAATCGTTTTGCCTCTTATCTACATGTGTGCGACGAAATTTAGAACTATATACATCTTTATCTATACTAATATTATAAAGCTGAAGAGTTTGTTTGTTTGTTTGAACGCACTAATCTCAGGAACTACTGGTGCAAATCGGAAAATTATTTTTGTGTTGGATAGTCCATTTATTGAGGAAGGCTTTAGGCTATAAAACATCACGCTGCGACCAATAGGAGCGAAGCATCAATAAAAAATGTTTTAAAATTTATTCATCTATACTAATTAATCGTAATAAAAAAAAAAATAATCGAATATTTCTGCCAAAGGGAAGCTAGAACAACACTTGGAGTATCGAGAGGACGACTTCACATAGGTAAAGATGGTGGAACAGTGATGTGAAAGAGATAATAAGAGCCAAAAGAGAATCTTTTAAGGTCTGGCAGAAATCTGACTTGGAAGAAGATCGGCTGAGTTATAAGAACTTGATAAAACTAGCAAAGTCAGCAGTGGTTCAGACCAGAGCTAAATCTAGGGAGAACTTCTACATACAACTAGAAAATGCACCTAATGAAAACTCCATCTTTAAATTGGCCAAACAGTGCAATAGATCAACACAGGATGTGAAGTTCAATAAATATATCAAAGATGACAAAGGCACATTACTCACATCAAATGAAGCAATCAATGATAGGTGGAAAGAGTACTACCACAAACTTCTAAATGAGGAATTTCCTCATGATACCTGTCAAGAGATACCACCGACTCTAGGCCCGTTTAATAGCATTCAGCCCTCTGAAGTGAAAGTGGCTATGGCCAAAATGGAATATCATAAAGCTCTGGGACCTGATAATATACCTGCTGATATTTGGAAACTGCTAAAGGATGGAGCATTGCCTTGGTTAACAAATTTCTTTAATGATATTGCTTTGGAGGGAAAAATACCGAAATCCTGGCGTGAAAGCTACTTATGCCCTATTTATAAAAACAAAGGTGATATTGCAAACTGTAACAACTATAGAGGTATTAAACTAACATCACATACTCTGAAACTTTGGGAGAGAGTCTTAGGAGCTCGCCTGACGGCCCTGATAAACATATCTCAAAACCAGTTCGGATTCACAGCTAACAGATCAATCACATAAGCCATACAGTGTATCCGTATACTTATGGAAAAATGTAGAAGCAACTCTGAAAACCTGTACTTTGCTTTTATCGACCTGGAAAAGGCATTTGATAGGATCCCCAGGAAACTAGTCTGGCAAGCTTTGCGCTCCCAAAACATACCTGAGACATACATAGCTTTAACTCAGGACATGTATGATGCTATCACCACAAAAATTAAAAACCAGGCGGGCATTAGTGATCCTTTTCTGATTAAGGTTGGGGTACATCAGGGATCCGCGCTGAGCCCACTTCTCTTCAACTTAGCAATGGATTATATCACCAAAAACCTCCAGACTGACATCCCATGGTGCATGCTCTATGCTGATGATATTGTCCTCATTGATAAACACCCACTGTCGCTGCAAAACACCTTTAATATATGGATAAAAGAACTCGAGATCCATGGCTTACGTGTTAGTCGTTCGAAAACAGAATACATGGAGTGTGACTTCAGGGGCACCGAAGAATTAGAAACTAACTTGAAACTCGATGATACCGAACTACCGAAGGTAACTCACTTTAGGTATCTGGGCTCTACGCTAACGACTGATGGACGTATAAACGATGACGTAAACCATCGAATTAATGCAGCATGGCTAAAGTGGAGATCACTGTCCGGCTACTTTGTGACACTAAAATGCCCGTAAAAACTAAAGGGAAAATTTATAAGACCGCTGTGAGACCAGCAATGCTTTACAGAGCAGAGTGCTGGACCACGCTTAAGAAGCATGAACAACAATTACATACAAATGAAATAAAAATGTTACGCTTGTTAGGCATGGGGAAGTGACCCGTTTGGACAGGGTTCGCAATGAGTATGTAAGAGGATCGTTTAAAGTAGCGCCTATAGGGGAAAAACTTAAAGAAGCAAGGCTTCGATGGTATGGCCATATAATGAGAAGGGACGAAAACTACTCCATTAAAACTGTCCTGAATATTCCATCTCAGCCCCGAGGTAGAGGAAGACCGGTCTCGACGTGGTGGTCCACGGTAGAACGTGACATAAAAGCCCTTAATCTTACATCTAGGACAACCCAGGATCGTGTATCCTGGCGCAGGAGTACAAGGAGGCCCGACTCCAAATAAAATGGGAACATGGGCAGGACAAAGAAGAAGAAAGACTAATTAATCGTAATAACAGAAATTGCCGCGGACGAAGTCGCGGGCAACAGCTAGTATAGTATAAAATACTACTAAATGTTCGTACAAACCTGCCATAAAATAACTATATATCTACGAAATAAATGGCTATTCTTTGATTTCCTAACAAATTATTTTGAAGGGTGTCCATGAATAATATGTTTTTTTATTTTTTAGCCTTTAAAAACAACACAGTCTATTTTTTATTTTAATTTTATATTATTACAGTTCCATGTTTTTCCTTTTGAGGTACGGAACCCTTATAGGATCACTTTGTTGTCCGTATGTCTGTCTGTCTGACAAGATCCAGGAATGCCTGGAGATATCAAGCTGAAATTCATATCAAATACTTAGTTCTACTGTCTCTTGAAGCTGTGAAAATATCAAATTTCTGAGCCAATGCAAACAAAAGATACAGCCTATAGGATACTTCCCGTGAACTCAAAATCTTGAAATTTAGCACGATGCAACGTCTGCATACATTTTTAGTTGCATCATATATTCAAAATATTTTTAATTATTTCAAACTTAAGGTACGCAATTTGTTGCAAATTCTAAACCAAGTTATCCTAGTTTCATTAAAATAATATCGTCACCCTTAATAGCGGTTTCTTAAGGAATATTCAAAAGCTTTTTTCAGACACCAAGTGTATATTATTTTACCCTACCTACCTAAGTATTTAGTAGACATTTATACTAAATATTGATATCACTGGTTATTGATTCCGATGTGATCTCATAAAACTACACTAAATTATTTATATGCAGAATGTCAGGATTGAGGAGCCAAATAATATGAATTTATTAATTAAATTCACTCAGTTTAACTAGTTTGCCCATGTGTTACATATTCAAACATACTACTAAATGTTTTATATTCGACTATATAAGTAAATTAATTACTTTCACTGAAATGGACGCTCATATTGTATAGATTGAGGAGCCACATGAAAAGTGTTGTATATTCATGAATATTAACGGTTCTTAACCCAGAATTTTAGTAGGCACTATACACAACTACTACTAAATGTTACTAAATGATCAACAATATTCATTAAATACTTTCCGTGTTCCAGGTGGCTCCTCAATTCAGATGTTTAGATTGAGGAGCCACTTTTACATTGATATATCTTTTGATATACTTAACTACAAATTTCATAATTTTGCCTACAAAATTATTTGCTTTCCTACTAAATAGGGAGGTGAGTCTTTTCTATAAAATCTGAAGTGGCTCCTCAATCCTTACGGACATTTTTGCTTTGGTAAAGCTCTTGCTTGAGATGTTCCAGTCGGTTGTCATATATACGTCCATGGGTACCCATTACAGAAAAATTTTAGTATCATAGTATATAACCTCAAAATCAAAACTACACGATAAACTAAATGGATCAGTAAATAGTATAAAATATTACAACAAAGATTATATATAACATAATTAATGATTATCAAGGATTATATTCTTACCAAAAAAGTTTTCGATTTAGGCGTTTGGCTCTGTCTGTCGAAATATCCAAAGAGTATTATAATCGCTACGCTTTGGACGAACTGCCGGCCGACCATAACAAACAATAATGCAAAATACAATGGCACCAGTGTGACCATCTCAAAAATGCCGAATCTGCCACACACGGACCTAAAAATCTGCCAAAATCTGCCACACTCGACGATAAAAAATGCCAAAAATATGCCATCATAAAAATAAAAAAAAACGTATTTTCATATTTTTTTTTTATCAACATTATAACTACGTTAAACGTACAAAAAAACAATACACCTAATCAACATTGGCTTCAAAATTTTCGTCTTCATTTTCTTTGTACATGCATTTTAACGACATATTTTTTAACATTTCCTTGCTTGGTTTAAAGGAGACGCAGTCTCCGTGTTCCTTTATTCCCTCTTTTGTAGTAATTATTGCCGAGACATGTTTATTTAAAAACCTGTTTCTTATTTTTGTTTTATTAAGATTGACTTGAGAAAATATCCTTTCGCACGACGCATTTGACATCGGCAAACATAAGAGAGCTTTTGCAAAGTTTGCAATATTTGGATATTTTGTTGCCCTATTTGCGTCTCTGATTTTTCCAACCGCTCCCCAAAACTTGCCCACGCTCAAAATTGTACCGGCGCTACTTCCACTTCCGCCTGCTTCTAACAAATCGCTTACACTTTTGTCAAACTTCATCTGTCGGAGTTCGTCATCAACTTTTTGAATATTGTCTCCGTCTACAATGTTGGGAAATGACTTCGCAATCGCAACGCTTAAAATTGACGTAAATTCTTTGTATACGACATGTTGTGGATCCAAAAACTGTAAATCTTTGAAACTGTTAGTAAGTGGCAGACGTGTTTTCAATTGACTTCATAGTTCAGTTAAAAATGATTGTATTCGTTGAAGGAACGTCTGGATTTCAGGTTTCAGACTCACGTCTGTGGATAAGCGATCGATACATATCTTTTAGAGGGAAAAAGTTTACGGTAGATTTTGGGTCAATTGCAAGTGGGTCTGCGGTTTTTAAATAATTTCCCTTGATATAACAACTCAATAGGCACACGTACACTTCAGAAATGTCTTTGAATGCTGTGTGGACTGTTGTATAATCTCCTTTAAATATAATGTTTAGTTTGTTGACTGAGTGCAATATATAATCCAATGCATAAAAATAAAGTTTGTATATCTTGTCATTCAAACTGTTAAACAAGAACTCTGATGAAATATTTCTGTCTTCCAAAAAC
Organism: Elegia similella; assembly: GCA_947532085.1. Classification (NCBI taxonomy): domain Eukaryota; kingdom Metazoa; phylum Arthropoda; class Insecta; order Lepidoptera; family Pyralidae; genus Elegia; species Elegia similella. Next base: position 2,956,215 of record OX383950.1, on the reverse strand, counting down.
TGCGACTGAAAAAAAAAGTTTTAGGGCGTCCCATTGCTCCAAAATTCTTTTAATGCAAGCGTGCAAGCAAAGCCAACGAATTTCATAATGTCTTAATATTTTATGCTTTTCAGTACCAATAAAATCTTGATATTCAACAAACTCCCTTTGTCTTTTACTGCTATGGGCAAAATATCCGTAAACCTCTTGTATCATTTGGTTAATAGCTCGTGGTATGGTGTTTTTACTAGCGTGAGATACACACAATGCAGTGGAATGACATACACACTTAATGAACATGCAGTGGGGATTGACGTGCCTTATTTTTGCAATGATACCACCATGTTCTCCAAACATAACGTTAGTTGTGTCAGCCCCAAAACCAATAGCATTTTTAATATTAAGGTTAGAATTAGTTAAAGACGTGGATAATGCATCAAACAATGATTGGGCATCAGCCCCGTTCAAGTCAACCAAGGTCGAAAATTTTGTTTTTACCTGCAGATATCTTTCTGAATAATATTTGGTTACAACTGCAAGCGTTGATGTGGTTGTAACGTCTGTGGTCTCATCTATAACCAACGAAAACATCGGTGTACGTGTTTTAATATTTTCACAGGATTTAAGATCAGAAAGCATCTCTGCTTCTAAATTTGGTTTTAAAACATTATACGTTACCGCTGCCGTTTTGGTTCTCTTGCAAGAAAAATGCTTGGCGATTTCAGAATCATGGAAGCTTTTTGAGACGACTTCGCTCAAATGATCCATTAAATGGAATGGCTAATTGTGTTCCACTAACATGGCACAAAAATGAAGTTCGGCTTTTTTTACTTCCTCTTGTAATGGAGATGTTTTGAAAAACTGTTGCACCTAAAACAAATATAAATGTAATTAGTCACAAATCCCTAACAAAATACGTGGATAAAATATCTATTACTTACAGCATAATATTTATAACAACTAAATGTAAAATACTTACCGAAGATTGGCCACTAAAGCCGATTATGTTTTTTTTGTGTTTCTGGGATGAAACATGTTCCTTTAAAGAAGATAACCTAGTAACTAATTTGCAGTTACAGGCTTTACAAAATGCAACGTCCTGGTCATCCTTAGCTCGACTGATCCAGGACGAGAGCAAAGGATCTTGCTCCCATTCCGGTCGATAGGACCGCTCGTATTTTCTTTTCATTATGTATTTGCTTTTCAAATTTAGAACTGCACTTCACATACACGCTAAGCGCCGTAAGAGAATGAAATGAAGTAAAAACAAAGATGATTGAAAACTCAATCAAGAAAGGTTATAAGAATATGAACCCTATGACTTATCACTTACAGCCCACAATCAAATGACAATACCTATGTATGAACAGATCAAACGGGGAATCCCCGTGTAATCTGCCCCCTTACTCTCTAACTTTGACAGCTATGGTGTACAACGATTTTGATAGTCACGTCAATATCACATGCGGGTTTTGTTTGCCTCATCTTTTTATTGGCCATGTGAAAACTGCAATGGATATTAAAGTGACCATCAAAATTGTTGTACACCATAGCTGTCAAAGTTAGAGAGTAAGGGGGCTGGGCTGGGTATCAAACAAAGGCATAGGTTGCCAGATTGTGAAATAATTTTCTACTAAATATTTTTACATTTACCTTATTTAAATTTTTTATTACTTATTTATAATGTAATTTAAAATTAGCATGATTTTTAAAACCTTTGAAATCTGCCAAAATCTGCCACATTTGTAAATTGTCAGCATAATATGCCATAGCTTAAATTTTGGATCCAAATCTGCCAAAATGGCAGAAATCTGCCACAAATGGTCACACTGAATGGCACAGAGTTGAAAGAGTACAATAGTGAAGTGAAGTGAATTCGATTCGAAGAACAATTTTACTCATAACGGAGATTCGATTCGATCGACTGGTCGCCATTGACAGGACATACCCATACCCTAGTATCCAAAGACTATTATCTTTGCCCTGGTGTACTATTATTGAAAGTGTGACACTTGTCTTCGAGTGATTTTTGTATGGAAAGTCTAAGATAAAGTATATCTGAGTGGAAAGTGAAAATGCAGTGCTGTTTTTGAAATGACGCCATACGTAAACGAGCGATTTTTCTATTAAAAAATCGCTTGAAGACGATTGTCACACTTTCAAAAATAGTACCCCTGAGTCCTGTGGCCGTTGACTTTGATTTCGAGTTTTTTTTGTTTGCTATCCCTCTTTGGAAGGCAAAGGGATCCCCATATGCCAAGTTTTATGTTTTTTCCTCAGGTTTTTTTCTGTCTTCATACGTCAAGCAAATGATCCTAGGGGTACTATTTTTGAAAGTGACACTCGTCATCGAGCGATTTTTGTATGGAAAAATCGGTAAATCGGAACGGGGCGTCATTACAAAAAGTAGCACTTTTGTCTTGATCATACACAACGGCGGACCCCGTGCAAAATCCAGTGCCATTGCCATGCATGACAAGTCCTACAGCTATTAATTACTGCTTCAATATAGCCTTTGACGAGTTCACTCATGGTTTCATCATTATAGAAATGACGCAGACGAAAGTAGTGTTATAAAAAAATCTCTTTGCAGGCGACCGTCAACGTCAACCCCTAATAAATCTCACTCTATTATTCATTAATTTGCAATTGTTGTTCGTAAACATGGGCATTTACATATACCGGGTGTTACAAAATTACGAAATAATATTTAAGGGGCATGATCAGTCCATAATATTAAACAACTTTCCCCATGGGACAAACTTCGAAAACATGAAAAGAAAAATTCGATCTCCGATACAAAATAAGCAATCAGCTGATCGACTTTCTATGGAAAGTAAAAACTTTTTTTTTGCCTTTCGATGTTCCATAGTTTTTAATATCATGGACTGATCATGTCCACTAAATATTATTTCGTAGTTTTGTAACAAACGGTATTTTATCATATCACTAAACTACATAGGTAACGGTGAAAACCACGTGAAAACCTAGGTATTGTTCTTTATACATGCATGATCAAAGGTATTGTACATAGAGATAAGATAATGTATTGTACATACTGTGGTAAAATAAGAATGAAAGCATGAATGATTTTGCCTCAGAACAATAACTAATCTTCAGAGGATTTTGCTCAATACGTTGGCAACATTGTAATAACGTCAGCTCATCTCGTCAGCTGTCTGTCATTGTCATTGTCATGTTAAATAAATCAGTCGTTCTATGCTCAATTTTATTTATCGTATTGTTTTCTTTGGATTTATTTATTAATTGCATAATAATAGGTTAAAAAGAAATCGCATCTGCGATAAAAATGCTGACATCAAAAGTATGTATTAATCATTGTAAATACATATATAACAATCGGCTGGATTGAATAGAACGTAGTGCCTATTTAAAATTCTGTTTTCATATAGTTTTAATTGATTATTTCGTAATCTTACGCAATACTATAGGTCATAAGGTATGCAGTTATATGTATATTGTCTGTTTAAGGTCGCAGGTTACGTATTGTATGTTTGTAGATTGAATAAAAAATGTAAACACTCTTGTTTATAAGTTTATAAGGTGCTTATCAATAAAACTTTCTTTTTGACGTGATAACAAATAAATATATACGGACAAATCTCACAGATTGAGCTAGCCCCAAAGTAAGTTCGAGACTTGTGTTGTGGGATACTAACTCAAGGATACTATATTTTATAACAAATACATATATAGATACACATCCAAGACCCAGGCCAATCTGAAAAAGATCATTTTCCATCTTGACCTGGCCGGATATCGAACCCAGTCACTCCGTGTCACAGGCTGGCGTGTTAACCACTGCGCCACGAGGCTAGTCTAACATTTTATAAATCAATGAACGCTAGCATGCATGATAAAGTGTCATGTTCCGTGTCCAAGCGAGAGCGCGGAAATGGCTATCATCTTCATTTCGTGTAGGCGACACAGTTAATCAGCCATGCATACCCTGGTGTCAGAGTTCTTCAAAACCACCTCCACCAGATGGCAGCTGAGACCAACAGCTTAACGTGCCTTCCGAAGCACGGAATCATCTTTATAATCAGACAATCAGGTGATTCAAGCCTGCAATGTCCTACTAATCAAACTGGAAACAACAAAACAAAGTATGCTTCCCGTGGGAATCGAACCACGACCCCTGAGTCTACAGGCAAACGCCTTAACCACTGGACCATGGAGACAGTTAATACGGAAATAGCGATAAAGGCACAATGAGCCCAAGCGTTCGGCTTGTGAAGTACCTATCCAGCTCTCTTCCATCGCTGTTACGTAAAGTATCATCCGCATCCATAAAACGACTTTACATACAACCATCATCATCAGGTTTTTATAGTCTCTACTACAGGAGCACGACCCCCTCTGTACTACTAGATATATACTTGGCCGGAGCAGCCAGAGGACTTGGCCTACACTCTCCACGCTGGCCAATTTGGTTGGAGAGGTCTCAGAGATGTTTATAAGCTTTGTTTAGCGTGTATTTCCTAAGTCGTCTTCTACGACATCCACGGGAAGACTTGGAGTTTAATTTTTTAGGGTTCTGTACCTCGAAAGGTTAAAAGGAACCCTTATAAGATCACTCGGTTGTCCGTCTGTCTGTCTGTCGGTCTGTCAAGACCCTTTTTCTCAGGAACGCGTTGAGGTATCAAGCTAAAATTCATATCAAATACTCAGGTATGCTGTCACTTGGAGTTGTGAAAAAATCAAACTTCTAAGCCAACGCAATCAAAAGATACAGCCGTCTATGCTGCAAATTTTCATGTTTTTTCGACATTCGCAAGGGAATCAAAACCTACAGGGTACTTCCTGTAAACTCAGAATCTTGAAATTTGGTACGAAGCAACATCTTATAGCACAAATAAAGGAAAAATTGCGAAAAACACAAATTTCTTGTAATATCATGTACTTAATGATAATATTTTTAATTTTTATGCCGAAAATTTTCGACATTCGCAAGGGAATCAAAACCTACAGGAAACCTCCTGTAAACTCAGAATCTTGAAATTTGGTACGAAGCAACATCTTATAGCACAGATAAAGGAAAAATTGCGAAAAACACATTTTTTGTAATATCATGTAATAATAAGGTAGGCCAAGTCCTCTGGCTGCTCTGGCCAAGTATGGCCCTAGTAGTACAGAGAGGGTCGTGCTCCTGTAGTGGAGACTAAAAAGGACCTGATGATGATGTAATAATAAAATTTTTAATTTTTATGCCGCAATATTTTCCTTATTCACAAGGAAATCAAAACCTAGTAGTACAGAGAGGGTCGAGCTCCTGTAGTGGAGATTAAAAAGGACCTGATGATGATGATGATGATGAATCAAAACCTACAGGGTACTTCCCGTGAACTCAGAATCTTGAAATTTGGTGTGAAGCAACGTCATATAGCACAGCTAAAGGAAAAATTGCGAAAAGTAAAAATTTTTAGTTACATCATATAATAAAAATATTTTAATATTTTTTTTACTTATTATAGATAACATTACGGAACCCTTCGTGCGCGAGTCCGACTCGCACTTGACCGGTTTATCCTTATCCTTACTTCCTTACTAATATTATAAATGCGAAAGTGAGTTTGTTTGTTTGTTACGCTTTCACGCCATAACTACTGACCCGATCATCATAAAACTTCGCATACAAGTACTCTGGAGTACGGAGAAGGACATAGGCTACCTTTCATCCCGGGAAAAAACACTATTCCCGAGGGATCGACATTGACGCGGGCGGAGCCGCGGGCGAAAGCTAGTTTAATATAACTTGTGTTAATTTTCAGTTGGAAGTATTGGTGGACCTCGGGCCTCAGCCGGAAGCGAAGACTTTGGACAAGACAATCAATGAGTTAAAATCACAAGATGGAGTCAAAGAGGTTTGTTTATTTTTTTCATTAAATATGTTTTTAGGACTCTCATCCCTGCCGCCAACACTCTTTGGGTAACTGTAGACCTGCAGACAAATGGATGAATCCTTACTAATATTATCCTTATCCTTACTAATATTATAAATGCGAAAGTGAGTTTGTTTGTTTATTTGTTTGTTTGATACGCTTTCACGCCGTAACTAACTAACGAACCGATCATCATGAAATTTTGCATACATGTTCTCTGGAGTGCGGAGCACATAGGCTACCTTTTTTTTAGCCCGGGAAAAAGTATTATTCCCGAGGGATCGACATTGACGCGGGCGGAGCCGCGGGCGAAAGCTAGTAAATTATATTTGACTTGACTAAAGTGACGCATGGCTGGCTAAACCACTATCCGTTTCATCTCTTTATTTATCTATATATGTATTTTTTTATAAAATATAGTATAGTTGAGTTAGTATCCCATAACACAAGTCTTGAACTTACTTTGGGGCTAGCTCAATCTGTGTGATTTGTCCGCATACATATATATATCTCTGGTGTTATGTGTGTCCACACAGGTAGTATTCAAAGATGGTGCCTTCATGATCGAGACCACGTTGCCAAGTTCCGTCGTTGTGGACATGGTCGCCAAAACGTCAGGAAAGCGAGCGGTGTTGCAAGGTTTTGGTGGTGAGTTTCATCATCATCAGGTCCATTGTAGTCCACTACAGGAGCACGACCCTCTCTGTACTACTAGGGCCATACTTGGCCAGAGCAGCCAGAGGACTTGGCCTACACTTTCCTCGCTGGCCAGACGGATTGGGGAGGTCTCATAGATGTTTATAAGCTTTGTTTAGCTTGTATTTCCTAAGTCGCCTTCTACGACATCCACGGGAAGACTTGGAGTGGTCCTATTCTACTCTGCCGGATACCACACGGTTTAATTTCGGCTGGAACTTACTTTGGTGAGTTTTATTTTATTACATACATCATATTCTTATCTATACAATTATCTGTGTTCGTTAAACACTTGACGTTCTAGATTCAAAATTTCAAATTCCTTGTTTTTCCAGAGAGCCAATCAGCGGTGGCCATGATCAGCAGTCAGTCGTGCTGTTCCGGTCGCGTCATGGGCGTGGTCCGCTTCCAGACCGCATCGGATGGGTTGGTCTGCGACGGATCTATAGACGGACTCGCGCCCGGGGACCACGGTCTGCATGTACACCGCGCCGGGGATCTAAGTCAGGTTGTTCATCATATTATTTTTGCCCGACTGCCAATAAAGTTTATTTGTTTCGTATCGTGTATGTTTGTGAATGTCTTTATTACTTCGTATCTTCCAAACAGCTGGATTGATTTCTACGGTTAAGCGGGTGCCGCGCGAACGTAAAACGTCGCTACTGCGCAGGTCATTAGGCTGCGCAGAACCATTCGGCGATTAGGAAAAAAGATGAAAAGTCTATTTACCTATACTTCTGTACTATATAATATTATAAAGCTGAAGAGTTTGTTTGTTTGTTTGAACGCGCTAATCTCTGGAACTACTGGTTCAAATTGGAAAATTCTTTTTGTGTTGGATAGTCCATTTATTGAGGAAGGCTTTAGGCTATAAACCATTCACGCTGCGACCAATAGGAGCGAAGCATCAATAAAAAATGTTTTGAAAACGGGGAAAAATTATTCATCTACGCTAATTAATCATAATAACAGAAATTGCCGCGGGCGAAGTCGCGGGCAACAGCTAGTAATATTATAAAGCTGAAGAGTTTGTTTGTTTGTACGGGCTAATCTCAGGAACTACTGATTCAAATTGGAAAATTATTTTTGTGTTGGATAGACCATTTATTGAGGAAGGCTTTAGGCTATAAAACATCACCCTACGACCAATAGGAGCGAAGCATCAGTAAAAAATGTGTTGAAAACGGATCAAAGTTATTCATCTCTAGTAAGAAAAAAACTAATTAATCATAATAAATTAATCATAATCCGGCGGCGTGGCGGTTCAAACACGGATGATCTAAACGCGTTGGCTACTTTGATATTTTCGTTTTTAAAGAATATTCAAGAGTTATATGACTAGCTCCGTGGCGCAGCGGTCAACACGCCAGCCTGCGACACGGAGTGACCGGGTTTGATCTCCGGCCAGGTCAAGATGGAAAATGATCTTTTTCAGATTGGCCTGGGTCTTGGATACACATATCTATATATGTATTTGTTATAAAATATAGTATCGTTGAGTTAGTATCCCATAACACAAGTCTCGAACTTACTTTGGGGCTAGCTCAATCTGTGTGATTTGTCCGTATTTATTATTTTTATGTCTTTGTCTCCTCGTAAGAGGGTAAATTTAAGCAACTAAGGCGGGCTGTAGCCAAGCCATAGAAGCTGAAGAAACTATATCGAAAAGGTAGATGACACACTAGATGATGTTAGAAACTTTCGGGTTATGCGACATGTATTAAGAATTGTTGCTTTTTGTAATAAATGTATTATGTAGGTTGGTATTTGTAATGTTTTTAGACTTTGTGTGAGTGATTTTGGTATAATACCTGTAGATGATAAAACTATTGGAACTATGTGTACTGTTTGTGCTCTCCATTAGGACTTAAGTTCTATGGCCAGCCGGCCTATTTACTAACTCAGTGTACAACGTTTTGATAGTAATTTCAAAATACATTGCGGCTTTCGTATGATTGACTATTTTTATCTAAGATACATAAAACGTAATGTATGACTGAAGTGACTATCAAAACGATGTACACTGAGTTAGCAAATAGGCCGGCAGATCTTGGTATTTACTTAGTTTCTCTGATAGTGTCTTTTGAATATTATGTGAGTTCGGGATGGCTGTATCTATGAGGTATACTGTATTTGTTTCTTTATCATGAACGGTTACATCGGGCCTATTAAAATGTATGGTTCTATCTGTAAGTATTGTTCTGTCCCAATAGATTTTATGCTGACTGTTTCCCAATACTGTCTCCGGTTTACATTTATAATATGGAACCATACTGTTGATAAATTTGTACTTCGTAGCTAAGTGTTGGTGGATGATTGCTGCAACCTGGTCGTGGCGATGTTTATAATCGGTTTGAGCAAGTGCTGAACAGGCTCCTGTTATGTGTTGTATCGTTTCAGAAGTTCTATTACAATGTCTGCAGTTGTTAGTAGGTTGATTATTGTCTTTTATTATATATTTTACATAATTGCGGGTGGCTATTACTTCATCCTGGATAGCAATCATAAAGCCTTCGGTTTCAGGAAACAGTTCACCTTTTTTGAGCCATTCGTTTGACTTGTCTTTGTCAACGTGCGGTTGGCTCAAATAGGATCGGTGTCTTCCATGTAAGGCTTTCCCTGCCCCTGTTACTATGTTTTGTTTATGAGTTTGTTCATTCGATTGTGTGTGCAAGTCGTGTAAATTGAGTGGTGTTATCTTTTGATCTATGCCTGCTATGTGTTTGTGTATTGGTGAGTGTTCGGATTTAGTATGAAAATATTGTCGGAGTGAATGTATCTGTTTGTTATGTAGGTTTTGCATGTCAATCAATCCTCTTCCTCCTTCCAATCGTGGTAGTGTGAGGCGCTGAATGCAGGATTTTGGGTGATGTTTTCTATATTTGGTGAGATTTGTATTAATTACCCATTGTAGTTTTTTTAAATCTGTTTGTGACCACTGTATTATGCCAAATGAGTACGTGAGAATGGGGATAGCAAAAGTGTTAATGGCTTTTATGGTATTTTTAGAATCTAGATGAGTTTTGAGAATTAGATTAAGACGGTATTTGAATTTATTAGTTAGTTCTATTTTGGTCTCTTATTGGTTGATCTGTCTTGATTGTTGAAAACCCAGGTACTTATATGTGCTCTGTTCTTCCATAGGTTCAATCGGCTCACCAGTTTGAAGCATATAGCGATTTTTTTGAATTTTACCCTTGACTATGGAAAGAACTTTGCATTTATCTATCCCAAATCGCATTCGAATATCATTTGAAAAATCTTGTGTGATATCAGCTAATTGGAATAATTGTGATTTAGTGTTAGCAAGCAATTTTATATCATCCATGTAAAGCAGATGTGACAAGATGAAATTTGTAATTTGGTAAGTTATTTTGAATCCTAAGTTACTATTGTTCAGTAGGGTAGAGCACGTTAAGCCGTTGGTCCCGGCTGCCATCTGGTAGTCGTTAAAGGAACCACGTCAGAGGCCGAGAGGCGGTTCCGAAGAACTCTGACACCAGGGTGTGCATGGTCGATTGATCGTGACACCTACTCGAAATGATGATGAGTAGGGTAGACAAGGGATTAAGAGCTAAGCAGAACCATAAAGGGCTCAGTGCATCGCCTTGGAATATTCCACATTGGATACGAATCGGTTCAGTAGTTAACGAGTGATTGTCTTGATTTATTTTAAGGACAGTTACCCAATTTTGCATGGATCTTTCAAGAAAATTTATCAATATGTGGTCTATTTTATAAAGTCTGAGCACAAATTTTTTTTTATGTGGTACAGAATCGTAGGCTTTTTGATAATCGATAAACATTGCAATTAAACTAGTCTTGTTTTTAGCAGCTTTATTCGTAATTGCAGAATCTATGGTAAGTTGTTCCTTACATCCTTGGCTGTTTTTTCTGCATCCCTTTTGTTGTTCCGCTAATATATTATGGTCAGCTACATGTTTATAAATAGTTTGGCTAATACATGCTGTGAGTAGTTTATAAATTGTCTGAAGACAAGTAATAGGTCTGTACTTAGCAGGGTTTTTCATATCGTTTTTATCTTTAGGAATCATATAAGTTACACCATAATTATATAAGTTACACCATAATTATTATTATTGCCTTATCTGTAATGCAATTATAATCAGAAGTTTCAAGGTTAATTTTAATGTATTGGTGAATAATGCTCTATACCGAGTAAATTAGACGTGAAAATATTAGTTAAGATATAATTTTTTAATTTCATATGTATCTGTTTCAAATTCCAACAAGTGGGCGATCTTGTTCAAGGATCGATCTAAATTATAAAAATACTTTTGATGTATTTAATTAATTCAGCGCATAGTACTAGTGATTTGGAAACACGTAAATTTTCACATTTTCGTGCAGTACCGTCTTAAGGTATTGTTAAATTCGTCTTCTCGTCAATTGGTCATTCATTCATTCATTTTCGTGTAGGTGTCACGGTCAATCGACCATGCACACCCTGGTGTCAGAGTTCTTCGGAACCGCCTCTCGGCCTCTGACGTGGTTCCTTGAACGACTACCAGATGGCAGCCGGGACCACCGGCTTAACGTGCCTTCCGAAGCACGGAATCATCTTTATTATCAGACAATCAGGTGATTCAAGCCTGCAATGTCCTAACCAAACTGGAAACAACTAAACAAAGTATGCTTCCGGTGGGAATCGAACCCACGACCTCCGGGTCAACAGGCAAACGCCTTAACCACTGGACCACGGAGGCTGTTATTGGTTGTCTGTAAAGTCGGTTTACGGACGATACTTTTACGTGATAACGGTGGAAGAAAGATAGATGCGTCACAAGCAGAACGCTTAGGCCGATCGTGCCTCTCTATCGCTTGATCCGCGCTCTCGCTTGCACAAGGAACGTGACACTTTATCGTGCATGTAAATGTAAGACGTTATTAGGTGAAAAGAAATCTAAACTGAGTCCTTACTCCCACAGGGATGTCAATCACTTGGGGGCCATTTCAACCCGTATGACTCGCCCCACGGAGGACCAGATGACCCCCCCGAGCTGCGGCATGCTGGTGATTTGGGGAACATAGTTGCAGATGAAAATGGCAGGGCTACTTTTAGGATACAAGACAGAGTACTTAAGGTATGTATATAATTTATTTACAGGCCTAAATCATTATCATCAGGCCTTTTTAGTCTCCGCTACAGGGGCACGACCTTTCTGTACTACTAGAGCCATACTCACTTTCTGTACTACAACAGCCTCCGTGGTCCAGTGGTTAAGGCGTTTGCCTGTTGACCCGGGGGTCGTGGGTTCGATTCCCACCGGAAGCATACTTTGTTTAGTTGTTTCCAGTTTGGTTAGGACATTGCAGGCGTGAATGACCTGATTGTCTGATGATAAAGATGATTCCGTGCTTCGGAAGGCACGTTAAGCCGGTGGTCCCGGCTGCCACCTGGTAGTCGTTAAAGGAACCACGTCAGAGGCCGAGAGGCGGTTCCGAAGAACTCTGACACCAGGGTGTGCATGGTCGATTGACCGTGACACCTACTCGAAATGATGATGATGAGAGCCATACTTGGCCAGAGCAGACAGAGGACTTGGCCTACACTCTCCAGGTTGGCCAAACGGGTTGGAGAGGTCTCACAGATGTTTATAACAGACCCTAAGTTGGGCCAATTTCTTTTTTGAGGTGGGCAGTCTAAACTTATTTTATTTTTGGAAAACTTACAATTTTCAATTTCAGCAAACAAATAAAAATTAGATAACAAAAAACAGCCGAGCTCCATGGCGCAGTGGTTAACACGCCAGCCTGCGACACGAGGGTGCCCGGATTCGATCACCGGTCAGGTGATGATTGAAAACGATTATTTTTCGATTGACCTGGGTCTTGGATGTTTAACCTATATACTTATTTATTATAAAATATAGTATCGTTGAGTTAGTATCCTACGACACAAGTTCACAACTTACTGTGGGGCTAGCTCAATTTGTGTGATATGTCCCTATATATTTATTTATATATTTTTCATTATAAGAAAAACAGTTACTGACAAGTTTTTACAGATAATTTTAGTAAGTCAATGATTTCTCAAACCAAATAAAGGAACGACGTCAGAGGCCGAGAGGCGGTTCCGAAGAACTCTGACACCAGGGTGTGCATGGTCGATTGACCGTGACACCTACTCCAAATGATCATCATCAGGGCTTTTTAGTCTCCACTGCAGGAGCCTCTCTGTGCTACCGGAGCCATACTTGGCCAGAGCAGACAGAGGATTTGGCCTACTCTCGCTGGCCAGACGGGTTGGAGAGGTCTAATGAGACCTCTCCAAGAGGTCTAAAGCAGCGATTTAGGAAATACAAGCTAAACAAAGCTCATAAACATCAATGGATGTTTATGAGCTTTGTTTATCTTGTATTTCCTAAATCGCTCCATAGGAAGACTAGGTGGTCCTATTCTACTCTGCCGGAAACCACACGGCTACAAGAAATGATGATGACTACCAAAAGATCTAACATACTATATTTTCCTTTCAGATTTGGGACATAATCGGGAGGTCGTTGGCCGTGACGGAGAGACGGGATGACCTCGGCCGTGGCATGTCGCCCACGTCTAAAGAGGACGGCGACAGTGGCAAACCGTAAGTTTATTGATAATTCGGCGAGCAGTGGTTAACACGCCAGCCTGCGACTCGAAGTGTGAGTGTGGGTGACCGGGTTCGATCCCCGGTCAGGTTATGATTGAAAATGATCTTTTACAGATTGACCTGGGTGTTGGATGTTTATCTATATATGTATTTGTTATAAAATATAGTATCGTTGAGTTAGTATCCCATAACACAAGTCTCGAACTTACTTTGGGGCTAGCTCAATCTGTGTGATTTGTCCGTATATATTTATTTATTATAAGTATTATAATAAAGGTATACCCCTTCCAGTGTAGCGTGTGGCATCATCGCGCGCTCGGCTGGAATCTTCCAGAACCCCAAACGTGTTTGCGCCTGTGATGGTGTCGTCGTGTGGGATGAGAGGGACAGGCCGCTGGCGGGGCGGGGGAGGAGGAAATGCTGTGGGAAGGACCATGACAAGGAGAGGGAGGGGGTGAATGGAACGGGCGCTGTCAACGGGACGGGGGTTATGAATGGGACGGGAGATGCTGAGAGGTGTTGTAAGATCTGAAGAGGATAAGAACTGGGGAGGGGGGAGTAAGAGTGTGATTGGGACGGGTGTGTTATACAATACAACAACAACGCTAGTTTGCGATTGGCCGCGTCAAGGTCACGGGGCGGTGTCAACATATCTAATGAACGCTATGGTGTCAACATAGCGGTGGTAGGTGGGCTAGCAGTTTGCCTCGCTCGCTATGACAAGTTACTCCAGTGTCACTTTTCCGTCTTTCCTTCCGTTTCCTGCACCACTTTACTACACAAGAAGTAATTTTTTTCTAAATTCTTTCCGATTTCGCCGTTGTTCACAAAAAATATGTCGTTAAATGCGTTTATCGACGCATCCTTCCATCACGGCGCGTGGTGGAAGGATGCGTCGATAAACGCAAGGTAAGTTTTTTGAGCGCAATGCTGCTTCCATTGTTTTCCTAATTCAATAAATGGGACTCATTATATTAAAATATTTAAACACGGATCTTGAAAGCTGATCGATGGAATGGTTCGAGATAGCTTGCGCGCTTACCGCGTGATTATTGTGATTTGTCCGTATATATTTATTTATTTTTATTTATGTATTTATTTTGAACCTCTGAACTATATTGAAATCCTGGAATCAGAATTGCAAGAAAAAAAAGGTAAAACCAGTCAAGTGCGAGTCGGACTCTCGCACGAAGGGTTCCGTACATATAATAAGTATGAAATTTTAAAAAATATTTTATTATATGATGTAACTCAAAATTATTGCTTTTCGCAATTTTTCCTTTATCTGTGTTATAAGACGTTGCTTCGTACCAAATTTCAGGATTCTGAGTTCACGGGAAGTACCATTTAGGTATCGATTCCTTGCGAGTGTCGAAAAAATATTAAAAATACTAGCTTTCGCCCGCGTCAATGTGGATCCCTCGGGAATAGTAATTTCTTCCGGGATACAAGGTAGCCTATACCCTTTCCGTACTCCAGAGAACTGGAATGCAAAATTTCATGATGATCGGTTCAGTAGTTACGGCGTGAAAGCGTAACAAACAAACAAACTCACTTTCGCATTTATAATATTAGTAGTAAGGAGTAAGGAAGTAAGGATTTTTAATATATGATTTAACTAAAAATATATATATTTCGCAATTTTTCCTTTATCTGTGCTATAAGACGTTGCTTCGTACCAAATTTCAAGATTCTAAGTTCGTGGGAAGTACCATGTGGGTTTTGACTCCCTTGCGAATATCTAAAAAACACGAAAATTTGCGGCATAACCAGCTGTATCTTTTGAATGTGTTGGCTTAGAAGTTTGATTTTTTCACAATTCCAAGGGACAGTAGACCTGAGTATTTGATATGATATGAATTACAGCTTGATACCTCTACGCGTTCCTGAGAAAAAGGGTATTGACACACAGACAGACGGACAACCGAGTTATCCTATAAAGGTTCCGTTTTTTCTTTTGAGGTACGGAGCGTTGTATGGGAAGCCTAATTTTTTTTCGACTTTCAGCGTTTTTTCCTTACAGTTCTGTATTCCATTACGGGTTCTGATTACAGGATTTCAATATAGTTCAGGGGTTCAAAACTACGGTTCAAAATCATATTTTCGGTGTCTAAAATATTCGTGCAAAGAATCATAAATTCAACATTTTCGAAATTATGATGGTCAAAAAGGCCTGTCATTTCGTCCCCCTTGTGACTCCTTCCTTCCCACATAGGCTTTTTTTTTTATAATAATTAAAAAAATAAACAAACATCTGTTCTAAAAAATCTTTTCATAACATTCAGTGAAATCAATTAAAAATAAAGTAAATAAAAAAGAGAAGAAACGTGCGTCAGACTTGTTCATAGTTGAGTTATTTGCTAAAAACAAAGCAAATAAGTTTTGGATGTGTTTTTTTTTAAACAGTGGACCTGTCTGACTTAAGACGGTACTGCGCGAAATAGTGAAAATTGACGTGTTTTCAAATCACTAGTACTATGCGCTGAATTAATTAAATACATCAAAAGTATTTGTATAATTTAGGTCGATCGTTGAACAAGATCGCCCCCTTGTTGGAATTTGAAACAGATACATATGAAATTTAAAAATGATATATATATATGTTATGATATCTAAAAACATTTTTCTTCGGAAACTTTGTAATTTTTACGTCTAAAACAATAATTCTCACATGACAATATTTATATGTACATTTCGGAGGACGCACCCTTTCTTATTTTTATAATAAAAATAAAAATATGAAGACTTTCATCTTTTTTCATCATCGCGTAATAGTTCTGCGCAGCCAATTAATTGGCTTGCGCAGTAGTGACGTTTTTCGTTCGCGCGGCACCCGCTGAAGTCTGAGTCGTACATAGACTTAATAGTAAAAATTATACCAAATATGTTGTATGATTGCATTTATGTTGTACTAGATTTCGCCCGCGGCTCCGCCCGCGTCAATGTCGTTCCTTTGGGAATAGTACTTTTTTCCCGGGATAAAAGGTAGCCTATGTCCTTCTCCGCACTCCAGAGAACTTGTATACAAAATTTCATGATGATCGGTTCAGTAGTTACGGCGTGAAAGCGTAACAAACAAATAAACAAACAAACTCACTTTCGCATTTATAATATTAGTAAGGATAAGGATGATTGCATTTTTTTTCAATTTTCACTTGTTTAGGTAAACTGGAGATGGCTTTAATATTTTTATTTCGGTGATGTACATGTTGTTTCAAATAATTATTGTTGGGTTTTTGTTACAAATAAATTATTTTTGTAATGCAACCTGTCTCTTATTTTTCATACGTATGACATCTTTTACCCTTGCGGGGTAGACAGAGCCTAGGTCTATAAGACCTGATGGCCACGTTTAGCGTGTATGGGCATTATGTGGAAAACGGAATCAAAATAGTGATGGGTTGCTAGCCGCATCGCCTATTAACATGATTCCTTAGATTTTACCCATTCCCTCGATCGGCTTTTACGATCTGCGCGGGAAGAGAAGCAGCTGGTACATTCGACGTTTTATCTTTTCTCAGACCAGCATGGAAGAGTAATTCTTTTTTCTTATGAAAATGGATATCTTCCTAACCTTATATGAGAAAATACGAAATTTGCAGCAAGCGAGCTTATCTGTGTTAAGCAACCCAGAATATTAACCTTAATAGTATGTAGCATAAAGTCGATTTTTGTAGTGCGCCCGACGCAGAGAGACGCGCGCCGCATGATGGCGCTGGGCGCACTACAAAAATCGACTTTATGCTACATACTATTAAGGTTAATATTCTGTTGTTTTGACTCTGCGCCTCTTGTGGCGCGCCTCCGCCGCACTGCATCTGTTAGTTTCTTGCTTAATACTCACTCGGGTGACTTGCGGAAAATTAAGTAGCAACTCGCTCGGGAGGCTGGGCGGACGTACCGGATGCCATAGGTACCTGCAACCGCCGGACAGGCAGTTGAGATAACACCGCTTATTTTAAATTGACCTTATATATAAAAATCATAAACTTTCCTGAGCATATGCCTTATTACTTATTCGTAGGTATATGCACATTTTAGTGAAAACTGCATCAAAATCGGCCCAATCGTTTTCAATATTAGTCTATACACACAAACAAATATCGCCGAGGGACTTCAATTTATATGATAGTGACTCGAATGTGAAACGATATAAAAGATAATCAAAATAAAACAACAATGTTGAGTCTATTTTATTTATTTGTTCATTCTCCACATCCCTTGTTTTTTTTAATTGTGTATATTATAAACACTAACGTAAAATGTCAACGGCTTAGCCTTGGTTTTATTTTTTATGATTTGTACAAAAACATGGTTAATTTAGTGATTTATCTAAATGATTTTATATTTAAGCGCCCATGTTAAACGAGTTATATGAGCGATCCATATTTTACCAATGACTAACTCGTTACTAATATCCTAAAGGTACAGGATGTAACAGAAACGCGAAATCATATTCAAAGGGCATGTTCAGTCCACGACACCACAGTATGATACTGAGAACAACATTTAACAGGAATAATTAAGCGAAATAAGGGTCGTTGCCTTATAAAAAATAACTAGTTTGATTATTAGTTGCGGCGATTGTTGTGACTAGCAACACTGTTTTAGGAAAATTAAAATATTAGATAGGGCAATGTTTTTAAATCTCTCTCGGTCTCTTCTTTTGGACCGTAATGAATGTGTAAACTCGCTCTCGTTGTTTGATTGGATTGAACCTTGGACAAGACGAAATGTCGAGTTCTTGGCGGGAATTTCGACGGAGAGCACGGCTTGTGTTTTGGATTGTTTTGTAAATTGTTTCTAGTGGACTTTATAATGTGAAATCGGTGTAATTTGGTGTTATAAATGCCCATGTTTATGAACAATGTGTAGAATAACCGAAATAAACTGTCACAGTGCGGCTGTAGTGAGATTTACTTAGCGGGCTGGTGGACCGCCTCGCCTCGTTGCGTCTGTGATCAAGCCAGTGGATTCGTGGGAATTGTCGCCAGGGGCTCCGTAGAGTCAATGAAATGAACTACACCATCGTTTCATTGATAACAAGACTTAGAAAAAAGCGCGGGAAAACTCATTTATACTTGATACTGGCTAAATACGTAACGCGTGAAAGCCATAAATAAAAATAAAAAAAATAAAAAAAAGACGAAATGTCAGTGTCACGTGGTTTTTTTCCTCGTATAGCAGCAGGATTATGGAATGGGTTCTCCTCTCGAGAATTTCCCTGTATGCTATGACTTGGGTTCCTTCAAAAGTCGTGTTTAAAGATGCAGATGTCCATGGGCGACTAAACCACTTTCCATCATCCACTTTGCATACAAAAATCGCTCGAAGACGAGTGTCACGCTTTCAAAAATAGTACCTCAGAAAACTGTCTACAACGATAACTTTTATCTGTAGCAGTAGGTATCATGTATCTGTAGCTCATGGTATTAAACAATTCTTTAGGAGTACATCCCTGATGCTTGTAAATATCTTAGCTAACCAAGCACTCAATATTTTTCCTTTCTTTTACATCCTGTACATCATAACAAGTTTGTTTAAGATAAAACATCCGCGTATAGATATGCTAACGTCTTAGGCCTTAAGCCTTAAGGGGGGGTAGTAGTACAGAATTAAGGATCGCGTTTTCAGTCAAACAAACAGTGGCAGTCCGGGTGCACGGTAATGATAACTAACAGTATTCCGTCTTCATACAAACGGTTGAAACTCGCATCTCACCTACGCGCTTCGAGGTCATTACACTCTCTCGAGGTCATGAAATAATGAAATATAATATGGGTAATAAGTGCGCACGTAAATGCCCACTGTCAAACACTAGACGTGGGCATTTTTTTTTTTGGAAGGACTATGTAGCTAACTCCAAGTGAGCTTTCGCTACTTCACCGGGCGTTTGAGGCGAGGGCAGAGTGCCCTCAACCTTTTAGACAACATCACCAAAGGGCCCCCAGGAGGGACGGACCTCGGCTTTGGGCGTTGCCTGTGTGCGCAAGGCTTGGAGAGACAGCAAACTCTCATATTGCCTGATGGGCCGCGTATACGTGCATGCAAGCCTGAAGGGCCAATCTGAGAATTAATGGCAAAAGCCTTTGGAGAGCAGCAACTCTCATCTTTTGCCTTAGCCTTTAGCTTAGACGTGGGCAGCCCTGGCACGTGTTGATGTACCGCGCGGCCGTAGGCATTTAATTCAAGGAAAGGCCCGAGTTACAATACATACATACACAATAATGTTAGATATCGTTACCGTGCCGGGGGTACTATTTTTGAAAGTGTGATACTAGTCTTTGAGCGATTTTTGTATGGAAAATCGTTCGTTTACGAACGGCGTCATTTCTGCTATTTCAAAAATAGCACCCCGGGAGTGCTGACAGAAGTGATATCCTGAAATTCGGTCACTTAAATAAAGTGTCATGGTGCGGCTGACGTGAGATTTATTTAGCGGGCTGGTGTTTGCTCGCCTTGCTCCGTCGTTTATGATAAACCAGTGGATTCGTGGAAAATGTCACCAAGGGCTCCGTAGAAATGAATTACACCATCATTTCGTTGATGCTACACAAGAATAAAGAATAACTAGACACTTGCTAAAATAAGCTTCTGTTCTAAGCGGATATTTTATCCCAAATTTAGTTTTGTTTCTACACTCGCCAAAAGCTACAAACCACTTAAACTAAGTACATGTACATAAATACGTTCTCTTGTAAAAATACAACGCACTCTTTACATTCCTTCTCTATGGTTAACAATTCCGCAAAATACTTTTTTAATTAATTATGAAGTACCTAATAAAACGAATTCTGATACAACTTTACAATGTTAATCAGAAAGGGTTTAAAGATAGCCATGTTGGTACTCATATGTAGGAACAACATTTATTAAGGGACCAATACTATATTTTATATTATAGGTAGTGTGCACAGAAATATATCAAGATAGAACGGGGTTGCCAGGATTTTGCCAAGAAAACGCGCGTGTCAGTTTTTGCATAAGCCCGCAATTTGACGTTATTTCTAGCGAAATAGTAATGTAAGATGCACAGAAATAAATCGCGTCACATCCATAAAAAACCGCAGAATAAAGCATGTGTCTCATGTCGGACGTGCGCGATGACTGATGAGATGAACGTTTAACGAATCTTGCTCCATCGTGCAAGATAGATTGAAATACGCGTGTACCGCCCACTTGGCCGTTTTATCTTCATATATTTCTGTGGTAGTGTGTACTAATGTTCATTGACCCTTCTTACTCGATAAGCATTATAGTCTCTGATAAAAGTTGTAAAGATATATCGCATATTACACGAAAATAAACAATAAATATGTACGGCGCGGCGCTGCAGCGAACTCTAGACATGGCGCATAAGATATTTTCGCGCCATGCTAAAATTTGATTTTTGCGCAGGTACATCGGTGTAATCTTCGATCAAATATAATGGTAGATACACAGTCTCATACAAAATGAAGCCTTAAAATTGTCCCCGAGTCAAAACATCACGCATACCTACTTACAAACAACGACAAAAACGGTACATACTGAAAGTATAACTCCATCTTTTTTCACTTTTGATGCGTAGTTTCTGCATCTTTTCACTGTACCCTTGTCATCGCGAGCGAGACGTATGAGTGCTAGCGCGGTTTATTGAAACTGTGGACAAAACAGCTCTGAAACTCGATTAGTGCGCTGTTTTGCCGGTGCCACTTTTCGAGCGCGAATCGTGTATCTACATTATATTTGATCGAAGGGTGTAACTTATAAAAGTGGCAGCACTCTACCTTTGTAGCATTGTGTAGCAGTGAGAACCTTTTAATTAATTTTAAAAGCATCGCAATTTTTATAATAATACTGAATTTGTTAAAATGCCCAATTCAAAACATTCTCTCTTTTGGGCAAGAATCTTTGGCATTAAATTGTAAAAGTCCACTTCTCAGAAGACATCAAAAATCCTTTATTTTACGTACATAGAGATCAATCAATAGCCAAACACGTTAGACGACCAGTTACACTGCTTAAAAAAGCGTCCGAGTTAAAAAAAATATGCTACAAAACTTACCTGGGGTACTATTTTTGAAAGTGTGACACTCGTCTACGAGCGATTTTTGTATGGAACAATCACTCGTTTACGAACGACGTCATTTCAAAAATAGCACTTCTGCTGGCAAGAGTCGCGTACTCATTTCATTTACATAGACTTACAAATAGCACGACGAGACTCTAAAAACTAGAATAATATTTCAAGTTTAATTTATGAAGTTATGTCAGAACTAGTAAGTAGTTTTTTGTACTTTGATATTTAAGAAAACTTGTTCAGGTATCCATTTTATAACAGCCTGTAAATCCATTTATTCCATTTCTGTTACCTGATTAGACGTTTATAATAAAAATAATTAACTTGACTCTGTTTTTAAAGAGTGTAACTGATCTTCTTTTGCTAAACAATCACGCCAGAAAAATACAAGAAAATTATTGGTCATATTTTAAATATTAACATAAGTAAGAGTGCATGTTCGAGTTATTTTTAAAACAAACTATGTAGAAAATCATTAGCCGAATTTACTTCGTTTAAAACTTTTTCTTACAATTTTGTATTCCATGATGATAATCCCAGTCCCAGGGAAACGGTATTTCAACAAGAACCTTGTTTTTAAATTGCAATAAAGCAATGAGGTGACAATGATATTTTTTTATTATGTTAGATATAGTAAGGTTTGGCAATTATGAATGAAAAATGATATCGGACACTCCACTAGGACCACGGTTTGAGTTTTTAACAAAACAAACAATATGAGTTGTTAACATCTCTCGATAGTGTACCTAATCCATTGACCGTAATCGCATTTTAAGTCAATTTTTTGCAAAAAAAAGACACGATTACGTCTCCAGCATCTCCAGACAATACAACAAAGGCTTCTCAACAATCTTTCTTGAATTTTAAGAAGCCCGAATGTTATAACTTTTCTGCAGTTAGAATTCGTGGCGTGATTAACAAAATAGACCAAAACGTGAAAAAATTTGATGAAAGATTGGTACTTATGTATAACCGTGGTCGTGGTAGACATTTGTCCGATATCATTTTTCATTCATAATTGCCAAACTTGAATCTTTCTAATATCAATACAAAATTTGGATCATTGTCACCTAAATTCATTGTTTTATTTTGATATAAAAGTTCTTGTTTTAAAACTGTATATTTATATCCAGGTATATTTCTGGGATTCGATATCAACATGTAAATACCTTTCTAGATACACGTTCGACGATCCTAACACAAAGTTGAAAACATTTTCTTTAATTTCTCTGGCAGTATCCGTCGTAGCAAGAGATAAATACCTGTACAAAGTTGAACACATCAATTATTTTAGGTTTTCATACATTCATTTAGAACACATGACACTTATATTATAGTAAGTTACATGAAAACTTAGGCTATTTTTCTGGGTCAAAATAATAACATTATAAGTAAATAATAACATAGTTAGTTAAAAAATATTAGACACGTATTTTTTTTGACGATTTATCGCTCGTACGCGGGAGCGCAATGGTACTATTTTTGAAAGTGTGACACGTCTTCGAGCCTTTTTGTATGGAAATATCGCTCGTTAACGATTGACGAAATTTTAAAAATAGCACTTCAGGAGTGCTATTTTTGAAATGACGCCGTTCGTAAACGAGCGACATTTCCATACAAAAATCGCTCGAAGACGAGTGTCACACTTTCAGGAGTGCTATTTTTGAAATGATGCCGATCGTAAACGAGTGATTTTTCCATACAAAAATCGCTCGAAGACGTGTCACACTTTCAAAAATAGTTCCCCAGATCGGCGCAAAAATGCATTGTTTAACTATTGTGTCTGGTATGGCCGCATACAAGAGGTAAAAAAACGAAGATAAAGCGCGTCAAAGTTTGCTAAAAAATGTAGCAGACTGTGACACCACACGGAAATTTAACAGGCTATATATACTTTATGATTTTTTGTTTAATTAACATAAGAAAAATACATGTCCAATTCATTTTTGACTATCTGACAGACTAATTATATTTTTTTAGGAAACCAGCCTATTGCTTAAATTAAAAAGAATACATAGTTATGTTCAAAATTATATTTAGAATTTAGAATACACTTAGAATATAGCAAGTTACACGTATATATTATGAGATAAATCAGTGTTATTATGTACAGAATTAGAATACCTATAATAAAAAAAATGCCATAAGCTAAAAGTAAACAATTAAAAATTAAGTTACAGTTATTTGGTACTTTTAAAACTTAGCAAAAAATCCGTGGGACCTAATAATGAAACTAAAATAATATAATAAAAAAGATAATTCATTACAATTACGTTCTAGACAAAATAAATAAAAAAATGTTAATATATAAAACAAAATCGGGTTTTATTAACTTTGATTTTTTGGTTAATTAAATATAAGAAATATTTACGACAGTAAAATAATAGCGAAATGAAGTTCATCGGGATAGCTAGTACCTAACAATTATATATTTACTAATGTGCCTGTGATAGGTTTTTTATAACGCTTATTCAATATGCGCCCCCATCGCAAGGCAGCGTTTTAACTGTCGCGGAGTGAAACGGAAAGGAGCTTAGCGGTGTATGAATTGACCAATCACAAGACTCGACCTACACCGCTAAGCTTCTCTCCGCTCCACTCCGCGTCAGTGGAGAAGCACCCTAAGGTATTGTTTTATCTTGTGCATCCATATCGCTAGTGCAACCAGTGGAAATTATTTAGTGGACTGAGAAGACTGTGAATGAATGCACAGTAACTAGCTAACATTGGTGTCACCCGGCGTGATCAACATGATGGTGTCACCTCAGCGACGGAGAGGAAGATGCAAATCGAGACACCCTGCAACTTTGACGATGGTCCCCAGAGGCGGTCGTCCTGGATACGTATAGTTCTTGTAGGTGTGAACCCCCTCAGGGGTGACACCAGGGACGGACCGCCCTCGCCAACTTCCCTAACTATGCCACTGACAATGTAAACCCGAGATTTCAAAATCCGTTGAGAAGGTACTTACTACAAACGTAGACATTTGAAAGTTTAACTAAATCTTTGTGTTTAAATATCACGCTACCAGCAGAGTATTTACTTTTTCAATCTACAAATTATAGGGAAAGTAAAGAATTTTCAACCTTCTCTAAAAACAGGGAGAAAAAGAAACATTTTTCATTGTGATAACCTAACAATTGCCATCACCATCTTAAACTACAAATACATGATATGATGCACAATTATTATAAGCTTCATCTAAAAATTAACTAAGATCTTACCAGTATGTTCAAAACACCCTGCCGTATCTAGGAAAAGCACAGGTATTCAATTTTAATAACTGTGACAACATTACATGCAGACATAGATCTAAGAATAATCAGAATGGACCCCAGAAACGCAAATACGAAGCATGCAAACGTGTCGCAACACAAGCTCACACAAATCGACATGAAATAAGCTTGCAATTTTCGCCTGTTCGAAATTCTAACTTTACCAAACGTCAATTAGTGCCTACCTAATTTGCACACATGAAGTTGGCGTTATTTATGGCCAGACCATATTATTCCTAGGTCTATGCATGCAAAAAAACACAACACATTAACCATGCTCACAAATTATTTAATTCTGTATTAATAACTCAAACAGAAAGGCGAAAATCTGTTTTATTTATGAGCAGTGGTCGATACGCGTTGAATCAATTTACCCAAACTTCAAGTGATCAGTTGGAAAAGTGAATTATAGTCGCACGCGTGGTATGGGTTCCGCGCTTTACGCGTTCAGACCTCTAAATATAAGTAATTATTCCGCTTTTCTGTTACATCTGCATTTGTATTAATTTGACTTGAAATATTTTAAGCACACTAGTATGGAATTGATAAGTATGGCCTCTAAGTTTTTTTTATAAACACTAATAACGCATATTAATTTAAGTAAATAAATCAAAGCATAGGAGTTACTAGTGTTGAGTTTAAAGCAGTTAACATTTAGGAACTAAAAAACTACAAAATGAGGATGCTCTCTTTAAATCATTAATTTATTATCAAATACAATGACAGCTTTTAAATGCCATCTATTCCCTAATTTCCAATATTACGTTGATATTTTTTTGCTAACTAGGGGCCATCCATAAATAATGTCACACGTTGAGGGGTCAATGAAGTGTGAGGAGTGATAAGCTTTGCGACGTCACACATACACAGCCGGTCGCCGGTAATCAAAACTTAAAAATATTTCACAAAATCTACATTATTACTGTATTATAAGCCATAAGTTTCAAAAGAGTAGTATTTTTATTGTATTGTAGTTTTGACATTTACTTCATTTAAAATATGTGACGTCAGCGTCACACTAGGGGAGGGTGTCACACAAATGAGACCACCTGGAGAGGGTTTAAGAATCATGAAACAGGTGTGACGCAATTTATGAATAGCCCTCTAAATATTGTCTAAACGTGTAAAAACATTTGAAGCCAATATTTAATGAAAATTAACAGTAATAACGAATTGTTAATCTTATTTACTTAAGAGCAAACAAACAAAAAATTTAAAAATAAGATTAGTTTTACAATATGTTTTACACGTTTTATTATTGAAATAATACAACCTACATTATGGTTTTTTTTATCTACTATTTATTTTATAACGACAACTCTTTTAAACCTAGACAAAAAAAAAAGTAAGCTGTAATTATTTTTCTACTAACAAAAAAGTTTTGTAGGTTTTGTGGTAAAATAATATCACACCCACATTTAGTTAACTAAAACAATATATTAATAAAAAAACAATTGTCTTAGAAATTATATGTAATTCAAATGGATTAAATTAAACTTTAAACATTTAACATAAAACCAGAGTTTTTTATTCACTTTTTGATATTTGATTAAATACAAACTTTGTTATCCGATGGAATTCAAAAAAATTGCGTACTCGTAGTCCCATTTAATAAATCACAAGTGAAAACAAAAGTAGATATTGGTAAAAAAGTAAAATAGGACTAGAGATAATTATTTAATAGTCCTTATCCACTTTTTTTTTGTTTTAAAACACAGATAAGCAAATTTGGTCATTCAATTTCTTTTTTTAAATTTTGTTTTAAATCTTATGTTGGATAATTACATAAATCACGCAGGTTAAGCAAATTTGCTTATTCATTTCCTAAAATCGTTCCCATTCTTTTTAACAACTATTAAACGAATAAAGGCCAGTAAAAAAATATATACCTTGTAAAATTTTACGTTCGGCCCGTTCCATTTGCGTTTGCCCGAACAAAAAAAAGGGGTTTAAAAAAAAAGTTGGCCTTTTATCATAATAATCGAATGTGGCTCAAATAAGCTTCAGAATGAAGTTTGATCCACACATATAAGAAAAAAAAATTTGTTGGTCTGATTCAAAACCATGTTATTATTTATATCTTCAATCATCTGAAGATTCGGAGTCTTCATTTTTGGTGCAAATGTGGAAAGCTATGACGGGGATTGAACCTAGGACCATACAAGATCCCATGCCGTAGAAACACCAAGAATAACCACCCGTGACGTCGCGGAGAAGACCTGAAACAAGAAGTGTTATTTTAAAAATTGAAATGCCGACTGCTTTACCTTTTCCAAACTTGTAAGAACACTTGGTTTTTAAACACACAGACAAACAGACGGACATCCAAGTGATCCTATAAGGGTTCCGATTTTTTCCTTTTGAGGTTCGGAACCCTAAAAAGAAGTAAAGTATAACAATACATAAATAAATAAATAAATATATACGGACAAATCACACAGATTGAGCTAGCCCCAAGGTAAGTTCGAGACTTGTGTTATGGGATACTAACACAACGATACTATATTTTATAACAAATACATATATAGATATACATCCAAGACCCAAGCCAATCTGAAAAAGATCATTTTCCATCTTGACCTGGCCGGGGATCGAACCTGGTCACTCCGTGTCGCAGGCTGGCGTGTTGACCACTGCGCCACGGAGCTAGTCAATACATGCAGGATAGCATTATTTCGATTTGGACGATCGAGCATCTTGACCATCCTGAAGGGCGAGGCGACACTAGCAGTGGCGAAGGCATCTGCTACTGATATGGGCATAGACCGTACGTTGCTGGATTTTTTTATGATATAGGACTGCAAACGAGCACGCGAGTCACCTGATGGTAAGTGATCACCGCTGCCCATGGTCAACAACACCAGGGTGTGACAGGAGCGTTGCTGGCCTTTCAATAAATTGGGGGAGCGAATGGGCGGATGGGCCTCCGACTCTCTCACGACGAGGTAAGCATAGAAGCGGTAAAGCTTCTACTCAAACGTTTTCTGTGAGGGTGTGGTACTTCCCTGGACGAGCCGGCCCATTCGTGCTACTAGCAAATATGAATGAAGGAACAGAATATTCTTTATTTACGAATATACATAAGGGTAGCATACAACAAATTCCTATCCTTCCCCAGCTTAAAGTACTTCCGATGGGCAGCAGCATCGGAAGCACGAAAAGCTAGAGAAACTGCGTTCGCCAACCCGCCTGCCAAGCGTAGTGAGTATGGCAATATCCTTCCATGGAACGAAAAATCCTTAGAAAAGGCATTTGTCCAGCAGTGGACATCTTTCTTACGGCTGTAATGATGACGATAATGACTTACCAGCAGTGGGAGGTACTGAGACTGCTGCTATGCTCTGGAACATCCTGACCAACCCGTAGGACGATGCGATGCGAGCAGTCCCGAAGGCATCAGCTAGTAGTACAGGCACCAACAGGAACCAGCAACCCAAGCATAGTCCATATGCCCCTGAAAAAAGTCGATAGTCATTTTATCATCCTTTTTTAAGTATGCTATTGCCACGGACTTGTGGTCCAGTTAACTATCTCCGTGGTCCAGTGGTTAAGGCGTTTACCTGTAGACCCGGGGATCGTGGTTCGATTCCTACGGGAAGCATACTTTGTTTAGTTGTTTCCAGTTTGGTTAGGACATTGTAGGCTTGAATCACCTGATTATCTGATACTAAAGATGATTTCGTGCTTCGGAAGGCACGTTAAGTCGTTGGTCCCGGCTGCCATCTGGTAGTCGTTAAAGGAACCACGTCAGAGGCCGAGAGGCGGTTCCGAAGAACTCTGACACCAGGGTGTGCATGGTCGATTGACCGTGTCACCTACACGAAATGATGATGATCTAAGCGTGTAGGTATGTACCGGACGCTATAAAGTAACAATCCCCTTTAAAGTAGATTGACAGCAAGTACTGCTTACCTGAAGCAATAGCTAGGGCCCACCATGACGTCAGACTTGGCAGCGTCAGCACAGCGATGCCTGCTACCAGGATACTGGAATCAAAACCATTCGAGTGAGCATTTTTATCATTCAAGTGAACATTCTTATCATTCAAGTGAACATTTTTATCATTCAAGTGAACATTTTTATCATTCAAGTGAACATTTTTATCATTCAAGTGAACATTTTTATCATTCAAGTGAACATTTCTATCATTCAAGTGAACATTTTTATTTTCATTCAAATGAACATTTTTGGGCCTCCGGCTCTCTTACTCACCGAACGAAGCATGGAAGCGGTAAAGCTCCTACTCAAACGTTGATTTTCTGTGTGAGCGTGGTACTTCCCCGGACGAGCCGGACCATACATGCTACTAACAAAAAATTAATTGTGCCGGTAGCGTGGCTCTATCATAAAAGTCCAGAGTTAGGTTGAAAAAATCGATATATTGTAGGGAATGTATTAACATTCCATATAATTGTTTTTGTGTTGGGTGTGCGATTGTGTATTGCAATAAATATTTTTCATTTCATTTCATTTCCATATATAGTAGTTTACCTGAATATATACGCCTTTCTTCTACAAAACAGGTGTAGGTCGCACAGCCAGCCAAGACCGAGTCGTCCGCAGAGATCCAGCACTGCGCTGATTGCCACCAGGCGCCCTGACAAATAATACAGATTTCCTTAGTCGCCTCTTACGACCTCCATGGGAAGAATAGGTCCTATTCTACTCTGCCGGAAACCACACGGCTGAGGAAACACAAGCTAAACAACGCTCATAAAGATCAATGAGAGCTCTCCAACCCGTCTGGCCAGCAAGGAGAGTGTAGGCCAAATCCTCTGTCTGCTCTGGCCAAGTATGGCTCCGGTAGTACAGAGAGGGTCATGCTCCTGCAGTGGACACTAAAACACCTGATGATGGTACTCTTAGTAAATAAGGAAAAAAAAAATATTGTTAAAAAAAAACAGCTTCCAGGAGTTTGAACCAGCGACCATTGGTGTATGTGCGACCTATGCTCTGCCAACTGAGCTACCGCGCTTTCAAACCTCGGCGTCGAAAATCTCCACCATATCTCATTCCCCTTATACGCATTAAGGCTTGCTTCACGTAACACAACTACCCGATTTTTGAGTATTATATTTGATTTAACTCATTTTGTAACGAATTTGAAAATCAACTAACATGTAGGAAGCCATACAATATTTTTGTGTTTTATTTTGCACTAGCTTTCGCCCGCGGCTCCGCCCGCGTCATTGTCGATCCCTCGGGATTAGTCCTTTTTCCCGGGATAAAAGGTAGCCTATGTCCTTCTCCGTACTCCAGAGAACTTGTATGCAAAATTTCATGATGATCGGTTCAGTAGTTACGGCGTGAAAGCGTAACAAACAAATAAACAAACAAACTCACTTTCGCATTTATAATATTAGTAAGGATTCACAATGCTATTTTGATATACTCTTAGTAAATTAGGAAATAAAATATGGTTAAAAAATTTGACGCCGGCGGAGTTTGATTTGAACCAGCGACCTTATGTCTCTGTACGACCTACGCTCTGGCTATTTGAGCTGCCGCACTTTTAAACCTCAGCGTCGAAATTTTTTCACCATATTTTATTTCTTAATTTATCAAAAAATCTTCCATGCTGGTCTGGGAGAAAAAAAAAATAGAATGTGCCAGCTGCTTCTCTTCCCGCGCAGATCGTAAAAAGCGGATCGAGGGATGGATTGGGCTGAAATCTCCGGAATCATGTCAATAGGCGATGCGGCAGATTTATATATTCAGACAAAAACGTAAATTTTTTAGTAGCACAGAAACTTACAATCTATGTTAGTATATCCTTTAATTTAAATATTTTCTCGACCCACTGGGCGACCCTGAGACAACCGCGTGAGCATGTATCCAGTGCCGCACAATGGGACAATCAAATTTAGTACTTATTACCTTCAGAATAGTGTTGGCACTTCCGCGTACTCTGTGCATCAGCGATGCGATCCTCTTACGTAAAACGGCATGAAAGCCGTCGACGTGCGCCTGCGTAAACATATTGGATGCGCTGCAGTGCCGCGGAAGCCCCAACATCACTCTGAAGGCATTATTATATTGTACTCGGAGAGCATTGTAGGCGCGCTGCGTGTAATTAACCCACAGATTGCAAGTGTACATGGACTGACAGATCCAACCCGTCTGGCCAGCGTGGTCCAACCCGTCTGGCCAGCGTGGAGAGTGTAGGCCAAGTCCTCTGGCTGCTCTGACCAAGTATGGCTCTAGTAGTACAGAGAGGGTCGTGCTCCTGTAGTGGAGACTAAAAGGACCCGATGATGATGATGGACTGGCAGAAGGATTTAAACAAAGTTATTTTAACTTTATAGATAGCTATGTTCTTACCGGCAGCAGCTTTCGTATGTCCAGCGGCCACAGTATACGCGGGCAGGTAGTACAACGCATACGGTGATCCGCACGACATGAGGGCTACCGACGCGCACAGGAGGCCGAAGCGCCAGGACTTCAGTAGGGAAACATCCAAGTACCTAGAAAATAATGCGTATCTTGAATTAATACACATCCAGGGGCGACTTCATAATGTCAATGGAACTACTGAGAGAATTTGCAGTCTTATCCGTAAAATTATGAACAACAATGTCCGCACGAACTTAAACTTTACCAAGCGAAAACAAGTTGGGCGCCCCTGCACTCGACGCGCGAGCTTCATCATTTTGCCTAAGACACGGATAAATTACGGCCAGTCGACAATAACGTACGAAGGTGCGCGACTTTTTAACAAGATACCCTCAGAAATTAAAAACATTAACTCGTTCGATGTATTGAAAAAAGAATTAGCCAAACACATAATTTCAATATACTGAACTTGTCTGTATATTTTATTTACTAGTGTGACAATCATGTGACAACGAATATATTTATGTCTTATATTTTATGTTCTCATGTGTGATGTAAAATATGTCTTTATGAGAATAAAAATCTTTAAACCTAAACACTCACTGGTTCCATGGAACTGTTTGCACCCACTAGACATTTGGTTCATATTTTCCGTTAAAGTTTTGAAATATTCAAAAGCTGACGACGGTCAGCTTACGAAATTCGACTTTATGGCATGCAAGTAAGGTTGGTTTTGCATTGATCTAGGCTTATAACGTTTATATTTTCTTATAATTGTGGACAGTATCAAGCATCCTTACTAATATTATAAAAGCGAAAGTGAGTTTGTTTGTTTGTTTGTTTTCACGCCGTAACTACTGAACCGATCATCATGAAATTCTGCATACAAGTTCTCTGGAGTACGGAGAAGGACATAGGCTACCTTTCATCCCGGGAAAAATTACTATTCCCGAGGGATCGACATTGACGCGGGCGGAGCCGCGGGCGAAAGCTAGTAGAAGTATAAAGTAAAGAGAGACGTAATATTTTTTTTTATTTATGTTATAAAGTGTCATGTTTGTATACGGATTTTTTAATAAAACTTACCTAGAGATAGTCTGGATGCATCCCTTCTTCTCTTCCACCTCCACTTTGGGCAGCTCTTGTTCCGGCTTCACTATCACTGGCTCTGATAGTTTGTTCTGTATCAGCCGGCTGGGTAGAGGTGGCTTGATGTATAGAGACCTGGAAACATTCGCTTAGGTATCAAATATTATTTTAGTTGGGTTGCGGTAGAGCCACGCTACTGGCAAAATTCATTTTTGGTAGTAACACAACCCCCCGCTTGTCACACGTCACACTCGCCCCCGAGTTGTCACACGTCACACTTTAATGACCCCTTTTCTTCCCTTATAAGGCCATCCACAAATTCCGTCACGCCATTTTCATGAATATTACTGTTACATTTGTGTGACACCCTCAAACTTGTGTGACGTCACATTCTAGTTAAAAAAATATATAAAACGTACAATTCAAAAATACATTTTTCGCAATCATAAATAAAAGCTAGTAATTTTTTTCGGTTCCTGGTTTTTTGAGTTAATATGGTGGGTTGTTTGTTGCATGGAGATAGATTTTCAAAGCGAAGAAAACCAACGGTGACTGGCTTTATACATGTGAAACGTATTCCTCCCCCTGTCACATGCTGTCACACTTCGTTGACGCCCTCCTCACCCTTAAAGTGACGTAATTTATGGACTCTAAAGAATACCTCTATTAATTTAATTTCTTCAACAAAGCTGTTACCTTTTTATTTTCAATTGACTATGTAGCTATCTGCAAGTGAGCTTTTGCTACTTCACCGGGCGTTTGAGGCGAGGGCAGAGTGCCCACAGCCTTTATAGACAACATCACCAAAGGGGGCCCTGGGGAGGAGGGACGGACCTCGGCTTTGGGCGTCGCCTGTGTGCGCGAGGCTTAGAGAGTAAGCAAACTCTCATATTGCCTGGTGGGCCGCAGCTCTTACCGGCTGATCTTTCTCCTGCTCGCCTTGTAGACACACGTGCTGTCAGTAGACAGGTCTTCAACGGAGTGTAAGATTGAGGAGGACCTCGTCGGCCGGAGGCGGAGCCGAGCCACTTCTCTGGGCAATCCTGCCGAAGGATACTTATTTTATTGACTCTTAAAACACTTTAACTTATCTTATACCTTTATTTTAATTAATTAAACGAGCAATTCTTGTATAATTTATTTCGGAAACGGCTCTAAAGATATCGCTGACATATGCAAGAAACTGTGGCAAGAAACGAGCGGGTTCGAATCCCGCTCGGTGATTTACTTTTGTTTTTTTTTTATATATTCAAGTTTATATATATTTTTTTATTTTTATTACTTCTAGACAAGTTTTAAAAAATATAGTTAATGTTTGAGATAAAAATATATATTTTTCATTAATTTCACTGAAATCGAACACCTGATCTACCTACACAGAATAATAATTGTCAGTTCACATTTTACTTTTTAAGTTTATGTAGATTATCACCTAAACACCACCATATTATAAGAAATAGTAATAACCGCCCAGGGTCTTTGACATTTAAACGTGATCGCCAAACCTTAAAACCGAACAGACCCGCCAGTTTTGCCTGACATTTGGGAAAACAGGCCGGACCCGGGCTGCAAATCGAAACACCTATCTATAATTATTTTTTGTGGGCCTGCCCCTTTTTATATTGCAATTTTTTTAAAAAGCCTAATATAATTCTCGACAGACCGTACTCTGACTAATGGCCGGACACGCAACAAGCCTGTGTCCGGCTTTATCCGGACGCTTGGCAACCCTGCACCAGAGCAGTATTGCCCAATGTATGAGTCGCGACACACTTGTGTGTCGGAAGGCTGCTGAGAAACTTACCGACAACGCCAAGGACGTCCAGTACTTCCGAGTCTTCAGAATCTGAGTGCTGGGACTGCATCGGTGGACGAGCAACCTGCAAAGAACACAGTTTCGTATTCCTCGGAGCAATCCCCATGCAAGGGTGGATCCAGCTTTGGTGCCGGAGTGATAAAAACACAAATTTAATTTTTATAATCATAGATACGAGTAAAAGTCATTTTCCAGGGTCATGACCCCCATGTCCCCCCCCCCCCCCCCCATCCCCTGGATCCACCCTTGTCCCCATGATATGACATATGCGATAAAGAATGCACAAGGATGCGATCCCTATGCAGAGCCATCCAGCCTGTCATAATAACGGATCCTCGGACACGGTGCACCACCGAATGTAACAAGGCAAACGCTCAAATGTGCAGAAACGTTACTTTTTTACGTCGTGGTAGCGTGGTAGAGCCACGCTACCGAAAAATTAATTTTTGCTAGTAGCATAAATGGGCCGGCTCGTCCCGGGAAGTACCACACTGTCACAGAAAATTGACGTTTTGAGTAGAAACTTTACCGCTCCTCTTCTTCGTTTGGTGAGTGACAGAGATATCCTTCCCCTAACTCCTTGAAGAGAATGGCGTGCATTATTAGAGGCCTACACTCAGCATTGGGTGACAATGGGCTGAAGAAGAACTCCTTGAAAGGCCAGCAACGCTTCTGTCACACCCTGGTGTTGCCGTTGTCCATGGGCAGCGGTGATCACTTACCATCAGGTGACTCGCTTGCTCGTTTGCCGTCCTATCTCTTTCATACTTCTGTGATCCTGGTACGTCCATAACGAACTGTCGTTGAAATGAAAATGAAAATACCTTCATTCATGTCCAACTTACTGCGACGTCTCTCTCCTCAGTCACGGTAATGATATATAACAGTATTGTAAATTGGGCCTTTCCTTGAATTAAATGCCTATAAAAAAAGCTACCCGGCAGGAGGCAAGATCTAATAAATATGAAATGAAATGAATACTATTTATTGTAGAAACATAAACAAAAAATACAATTACAACATAAAAAAGTGTACTACAATACGTGATGGCTCAGTGTTACGCTGGACACATTTGTGACCAGCACTGATTTTCAGCCGTCACCTTTTGTGGCAAGGACGCTTCAATGCGCCTAATAATGATAATAATTAATAATAATAGAGAACTAATAATGGTACTTAATATTCGTCTATATAAATAAACACCTCTATGAGACTCGGATGGATGATTTCGGTGATAAGATTCGTCCGCTTTTCGTCGTTGAACAAGTTCTTCTGGTGGACAGTCAGCTCGGAATCTGGTTGGAACAGTTTCTCTAGCCGATTGTCCTTTATGATGGGTTCCATTTTACCTGCAAACAAAATTTAATTAATAAACCGAAAGTGAAATATATAAATCATACCAACTACATCCTTTCCCCTGGACAGATCCTTTGGTGGTTTCGCTAGAAAGTGCACCCTGGTGAATCATACCATAGACAATATAATACTAATGTATAGACTGCCAACGTCATACAAAAATTTTGGCCCAACTTAACGCCTGTTAATAGCAGTTAGTTCTAGGAACAGCCACTATGGGCTGCGGAGAGGGCGCTGCAGTGCAATAGTTACTTTGCCACCCGTCACTAGATGGCGTTAGCCTAAACTTGGTAAAACCAAGTAAACTGAAGAATATTGGTTTAATATAAGCTGAAATTATTTTTTTAATTTTAAATAGGATATTTTCATGAATACTGATTTATTTTTTCATAATGTGCTGGATAGCTCAGCGGATTAACTCTTTGAAGTGGCAGTGGGCGGGGCACATAGCGCGTAGAACCGATGGCCGATGGGGCAGAAAGGTTCTCTAATGGTGACTACGTACCGGCAAGCGCAGCGTTGGACACCCACCGACCAGATGGTTGGTTGACCTGACCAAGATCGCAGGAAGACGCTGGATGCAGGCCGCTTCCCGGTCGTATTGGTAATCCTTGGGGGAGGCCTATGTCTGGCAATGGACTACTTGCGGCTGATATAATGATGATGAATGTGGTATTAGCCGTGTGGTATCCGGCAGAGTAGAATAGGACCACTCCAAGTCTTCCCATAGATGTCGTAGAAGGCGACTTAGGAAATACAAGCTAAACAAAGCTCATAAACATATAAGAGACTTCTCCAACCCGTCTGGCCAGCGTGGAGAGTGTAGGCCAAGTCCTCTGGCTGCTCTAGCCAAGTATGACTCCGGTAGTACAAAGAGGGTCATGCTCCTGTAGTGGAGACTAAAAAGACCTGATGATGATGATGAATGTGGTAGATACATAGTTGTGAATAAACCTTTGGCGCCATCCATGTGATGAGCCTGAAACAAATTGCACACAATAGGCGTTGGGACATGACCACACCTACCTTCTTGAATGTCGTGTAGCAAAGTAGTGTTTTCAGTCGTGGTGGTGGTCGCAGGTGTACACCCCCTTTCCCTAACCGTTGGTGGGGGGCGGTAAAGGGTCGCTGATACGCAAACGTGGAGCATCCCACCACCTGAAATTATTTACAGTTATATAATTATATTAAATAACAATACATAATAACTTCCAGAACAGTAAAGTAAGTTAGTCGTGGTAGAGTCACGCTACTGGCAAAATTCATTTTTGCTAGTAGCATGAATGGGCTGACTCATCCGGGGAAGTTCTACACTCTCACTGAAAATTGACGTTTGAGTAGAAGAGTGAGAGAGCCGGAAGCCCATCCTTTCCCCTCATGTCCTCCATCCAACACCGGCCGGCAATGCTCCTGTCTCACCACGGAGTACATACGAAGAGGAGTTGCCCTAAGGAATATTTTCTATGCAACAATGCGTGGCACTTACAGGGGGTGAGGGGAGTATTATCTGTCTCACTCTACTTGCTCTGTCTCACTCCCTCCTTTATATCCATCTAGCGGCGAATAGCCCAACTACTTAATAAGGTCGATGTTGATTTTTCTTTTTAGTTTATCTATCCGTCACTAGATGTCCCTAACACCTACTGACGTCTAGTGTCGGATAGCTGAGTAATTAGGGTTGCCAACCAGACTGTTAAAAACAGTATAATACTGTTTTTGCTAGTTAATGCTTTTTACTGTTCTATTATAAGAGAGTTTGCAAAACACTGTTTTCACGACTGCTGGTAAAATTATGGTTAGAAACATATAATTTAAAATTTTCCACAAATTAATATTTCTTTAAAAATAATTTTAATAACATAATATTGTTGTATATAGTATAGTTCTGTACCTGTTCAAAGCAATCGTTTATTTGGAGACTACATCTTCACAGCCACAAAAACAAAGAATCAATATGTTTTATGTAAATTATTTCCTTTCTGTTTTTTGTCATAGATAATTAATCAAATTCCATAATAAAACCATAGTGTCAGTGACCATATCATGTAAAAGAGTAGTCAAAATCCAGGCAGCATACGAGATGACGCACGGGCCACCCAAAACTTAGCCACACTAGAGGTGACTTGAGCTAGTAGTAGTACTAGCCTGCCTTCGACGCCGCCACAAGTTTGTATATTTTTTTGACCCACATGCTCGACCCACATGTCAAAAAAATATACAAACTGGTGGATTGATCTTTTGTTGATCGTTGATCTTATCAAGAAATTACATCGATCGCATGACATTTTTCCATCATTAATAATAAAGGACATAGATATTGGGTCCAATAGTAAAAATCAAATACTATTATGCTTCGATCATATATTTCTTTAAGTATTATGATTTAATAATCATAGCATGGAGTGTAAATAAGCTTAAGAACAGCCATTAATTTTTTTCTTACCATGAAAAATCAACATTAACAGACATAATCTCAATCAATTAAAAAAGTATCACGTAACGCCAAAGTGCAATATTCGATTTGTATGAATGGCAAAAAATTATACAACATGTACAAAAGTTTTATTTACAACTAACTTAACTAACAAGCGGGATCAGAAAAGGAATGGGATGTACAGATCAGCCGGCCTATTTGCTAACTCGGTGTACAACGTTTTGATAAACACTTCAAAATGCATTGCGGCTTTCGTATGATATTGTTAATTTTTATATAAGATGTATTTGATGTGACCATCAAAATGTATTTTGAAGTGACCATCAAAACGTTGTACACTAAGTTAGCAAA
This sequence comes from Elegia similella, assembly GCA_947532085.1. NCBI lineage: Eukaryota > Metazoa > Arthropoda > Insecta > Lepidoptera > Pyralidae > Elegia > Elegia similella. The sequence continues at coordinate 2,918,311 of OX383950.1, read as the reverse complement.
TAGACTGGCAGGTCTTTTCCATGTCTTTTTCATTTTGGAGAATTTTTTGGCCAAAGGTCAAAAAATGTACTGCGTATTCGTAGATTTGGAAAAAACCTATGAAAGAATTGTGGTCGATGCTGTCTGCATATGGGGTGAGCACTCACTGAAAGTAGGTTTCTTTGATGAAAAATGCTCTCGGGGTGCTCAGAAACATCATTATTCCCTCATCTTCCATGTAACTTTTTATAAAATTTCAAAATCCAATCGTAGTTTTATCAGCGGTTGAGAAAACAGTATTTTGTATACTGTCTTTTGATAAAACAGTAAAAAGTATTAACTAGCGAAAACTAGGTGGTTGGCAACCCTAGACATTTTGCCATGTATGGCTATTATTCGTGAACGTCAAGATGACGGGACCCCGCCCGGTTTTGTGAATATGATGTAGTACCATTACGTACGTAGTAATATTAGTGCTATTTTATACTTACATACGTGCTATAATAAAATTGTACACTCAAATGATTTCAAGATATTCAACAAAGAAAGTGGTCCCGCTATTATAATATCAAAATGGCGGGACCACAATTCAGTTCTTAAAAAACACTTCAATTGTAAAAATAAAAAATATTTTCAACGATTTTTCTGGGGAAATTCTACAGATAAAAAATTGGTTTTAAAAATGCAAAAACGGTGTATCCGCTCTATGTTTGGTCTACAAAGCACTGATAGCTGTCAATCTTATTTTAAACAATATAAAATATTTACACTGCCATCACTGTATATATTTGAGATAGCTGTATTTGTTTAAAATAATCCCCATTTATTCAAACGTATATCGGATGTGTGTGCAAGAAACAGAAGAAATGGCGATAGACTTTGTCTACATCAATCAAAAACAGCTCTGTTCCGAAAATTTATAATAAAATCCCTAAGGAATAGAAAACATTAAATATAAATTTATTTAAGAAAAAACTGAAATCATTCCTCAACCAGAAGTGTTACTATGATATTAGTGCGTTTTTTAATGATAAAATTTAGTGGTTTTTTTTTTATCTCTCTATTTATATATTTTTTGTGCTTATTGTACATATATTGACTTATTTTGTAATTTAATATTATTTATTGTTTATTTTATGTGGTACTAACAGTAGCTCATCTGATTCAATATTTGTACACTCTAACGGTAAGCATGTTGATTCCTACTTTTATATTATTTAACACATTGTAACACATGTTTCTCAAATAAATAAATAAATAAACGAATAAGCTCCCGAGGAAAAAGTGAATTTCAAAGCCAAGTAGCATTATACTGCTCTTACAATTTGCTTAGGCGTTTGTTTGACAGTTTTATTATGGAGGTTATTCTACACTGAATTTGTTTTAATTTACCTTTGCCTAAAAATTAAGTGCAAAACCAAAATGTTAAAACATACATACATATTATCACGTCTATTTCCCTTACGGGGTAGAGAGAGCCTAACCTCCATAATAAAACTGTCTCCATAATAAAATTTTATTATGTAAGTATAAAATAGCACTAATATGGTACTACATCCTAATCACATCATATTCATATTCGCAAAACCGGGCGGAGTCCCGTCATCTTGACGTTCACTATTATTCAACGTTGACGACAGGTGGCGCATTGCTGAAAAGAGAATTATGAAACAACATAAACATAATCTTTTTGTCAAGGTAAAAGTCTTTAGGTATAAATTTAGAACAAATTTCAGTACTTATGGTTATTATTTATTACGATAATTAGCTTTAATATATTTTTATAGTTCATACGTCCCATTACGCAAAGTGGTGCCATCTAACGATGAGTAGCACGGAACGTCGCCAAAAGATTTTTCTAGAATAATTTCAGTAAATTACGAATAAATATACTTACAAATGAAATGTGATTCCTTCCATAGCATCTGAACGTTTATCTGAGTAGTTTTTACATGATATAATGCAACACTTCATGATTTTCTTCGTAAAAAACAAGATAAGTCCGAAAATCTCACTGTGTGCACAGAACGAACCACGTACGAACATTGACAGCTACAATAGCAGACTAATAGGCCACGCCTACTCTCGATGTTAACGTGATGACGTCAGGACCTAGTTGGAATCACAGTGCACAGTAGCTAACGCCGTCTCCACTCTGTATGTACTCCGTGTGTCTCACCCTGGTTGTCCATGGGCAGCGGTGATCACTTACCATCCAGGTGACTCGCTTGCTTGTTTGCCGTCCTAATACCTTAAGGCGAGGCCTCAAATGTTTGGTACCTTCGCTCGGCAAAGGACTGATCAAGTGCGCGCAAGGGATAGCGCTTGGCGGTTTAGCCCGTGAATGATGAGATAGGAGATAGTCTCGAGTCGCTCAAAGAAAAAAACGTAAGCGCCAAATTCGTTATTTCTATTTTATATAAAATCAGACCGGTTAATTGTATTTTCATATTTACATTTTGATGAATTACTAATAACCTATCTTTTAGTCTAAAAATCATTATTTCATTCGTCGCATTTGAGCTACAATAACAAAAACTCTGCGAACGAAGACCATTTTTCAAAAAATATTTCTATCGAGAAAATTTTATCAAAACGTGTTTTCATCTTCAATTTTTGAAGATGAAATAGTCAGAAATCATATGACTTAGATTTGAAACTCCTAATTTAAGTATTTTGCGAGATAAATAAGGTTCAGAACGACCTTATTTACAGTGGTATCACCTTAAAAGCAAGCTTAATAGTTATCATTTTATGCCTAATATACGTATACAAAAATATACCTACCTACTGGTAGGTATATGACAATTTGTAATCTACGAGAGTTGCTGCCTAGCCAACAAACTGTCTCGCAATTTGTCAGAACATGTAACTAAGTAAGGTATAATGGCGCTCTCACTCGCCGCACGAAGCATAGAAACGGTAAAGCTTCTACTCAAACGTCTATTTCTGTAAGAGTGTGGAACTTCCCCGGACAAGCCCATTCATGCCACTAGCAAAAATTATTATTACTGGTAGCGTGACACTACCACGAATAAAAATGGTATTAGAAAGGTAAAGAGATAGGAATATCATCATTTCGTGTAGGTAACGGTCAATTGATTGACCATGCACACCCTGGTGTCAGAGTTCTTCGGAACTGCCTCTCGGCCTCTGACGTGGTTCCCTTAACGAGTACCAGATGGCAGCCGGGACCAACGGCTTGACGTGCCTTCCGAAGCAGGGAATCATCTTTATTATCAGACAATCAGGTGATTCAAGCCTGCAATGTCCTAACCAAAGTATGCTTAGCGAGGGAATTGAACCCACGACCTCCGGGTCTACAGGCAATCACCTTAACCACTGGACCACGGAGGCAGATGTATGTAGAGTTAGATTGAAAGATTCACTTACCTAGTAACAGAACAGTTCCATGCAGTCCGTACATGTCAACCAGTTTCTCTATGAGCATCGGGAACACGAAGCTCCCGGCAGCAGTCCCGCTCACACATATTCCGTTGGCTAGTGCTCTGGAAAGAGAAAAATGATTATTGATGACGAGGTCACCATGCTTCAATTACTTCGGAACTGAAATAAGACAATGCAGGCAGTGAGTGACGTTATTACAGGGTGGGTTCGATGCGTTAAAGGAACCACGTCAGAAGGCGAGAGGCGGTTCCGAAGAAATGTGACACCAGGGTGTGCATAGTCGATAGACCGACCTACACTAAAAGATGATGAGAGGGCGAGAGGCGGTTCCGAAGAAATGTGACACCAGGGTGTGCATAGTCGATAGACCGACCTACACTAAAAGATGATGAGAGGGCGAGAGGCGGTTCCGAAGAAATGTGACACCAGGGTGTGCATAGTCGATAGACCGACCTACACTAAAAGATGATGAGAGGGCGAGAGGCGGTTCCGAAGAAATGTGACACCAGGGTGTGCATAGTCGATAGACCGACCTACACTAAAAGATGATGAGAGGGCGAGAGGCGGTTCCGAAGAAATGTGACACCAGGGTGTGCATAGTCGATAGACCGACCTACACTAAAAGATGATGAGAGGGCGAGAGGCGGTTCCGAAGAACTCTGACACCACGGTATGAAATGAAATTAAACGATATAATATATTTGCCAGCAAATGATTAAAAATATTAAATACATACAAAGCCCTTCAGGCAAGTAGGCGACCAATACTGTTGAAAAGAGTTTCTTTCGGCGTCTTCTTCTCTGCAGTGGTCGGTTCCGAAACGCTAGAAGTTTGTAGCTTTTGAACAATAATTAATAATTTGAATATAATCTTATTGTATAATATTATATTTAATATTATTGTATATTATTATATTAAATTATACAATAAGTATTATTTAAAATGTGAATTGACGTGAAAAAGTGCCTGAAAAAGCCTATTTTCTGAATAAATCTTTGAATCTTTGAATCTTTGAAACACGGTACAAGTATAAAACTGATATAAAGCAGGTCTAAATCTAACACGAAATGATAATGATTGAGTAGTGAGGTGCACAGAAAATATTGACGGGTTATATGTTTTAAGTACGCTTACGGCTTAGGATTACGTTTGCTGGTTATTTTTAACTCTATCTAATTACAAACCGCCAGAAATGTTACACCACTCAGCTCAAAAACCTCAATGAGTCAGGTCATTTACTCATTCATTTCGAGTAGGTGACACGGTCAATCGACCATGCTCACCCTGGTGTCACAGTTCTTCGGAACCACCTCGGCTTCTGACGTGGTTCCTTAAATGAACTGAGTCAGGTTCGCCGATACTTCAGACGGGTTGTACTTGTACTTAACGATTACCTGTGTTTGTCAAAATACTGAGACACGATGACAATGCCTGGAGTCGTGGAGAGACCTCCACCAATACCTGGAACAAGAAAATGGGTATGTGAGTAAAGATTTCTAAGACAATCAACCAAGTCCTAATATAACAAAAATTCAGCTGTCCTGATTATTAGATAGATAGATTATATCATCATCATCATCATTGCAGCCGTAAGAAGTCCTCTGCTGGACAAAGGCCTCTCTCAAGGATCCTTTCTTCCATGTGAGGATATTGCCATACTCTCCACGTTTTGCAGGGGGTGTAGTGCAGTTTCTTTGGCTTCTTGTGCCGCTGCCCATCGGGAGTATTTTAAAGCTGGGAAAGGATAGGAATTTGTTGAATCTGGGAGGAGAATGATTATGATACTACTCACTCTGATGCATGGGGGAAAGTAAGTAGCAGCTGGGGAAGCCAGGGATGCGTACCCAATGCGTATGGCATTGGGTACTCGGTTACGTGATAGATAATATCTTTATTTACTATTAAAACACAATTCACTAGACATAATATAAAGTTACATACAGTTTAGGAACTTTAGGAACATATAACGACTTAAAGTATTTAGGAGAGGTATGTATGTAGCGTGCAGTGTGGTTGTACTGTGAACATTTCTATAGGTGCTCGACAGTGAAAGGGTCTTTACTCAGCATATTGCCACAGACTAACTGGTCGAGCTGCGACGATGATAATTCTCAGAACCAAGATATAGGTCGGACAAGTTATCCCTATGAATTACAATTCACATAATGTGAAAATCATCCTATGAAAAAAATTTAACATATGTTGATGATTTTCTCCATAGGAGTAGTTGTTCTTATTGTCATGCAAATCATTCTTCCAAGTATGTGTCAACTGTATAATTTGCACCATGTATAAATAATATCTGCCGATCGTTATGTCGTCTCATCCCAAAGAAACATCTTCTTCCAGTCCTCATCCCACTCTATGTGGGGTCGGTACGGCGTGTACAAGTTTTTACACTTTTCATGCTGTGAAAATTTTTGGCTTATTTTTATGACCGGCCGCCTGCCTAACGTCAACCCTTCTTGGGAATGCTTTCGTTGCAAGGGATGTGCATGTGCTTATCCCTATCCCACAGAAGTATGAAGTAAAAACAAAAGGCCATAACTATGGACGTCGTAAAATCTATAATTCAAAATTATTTCTCAAATATAATGAGGCAGAATCAAACAGTCACGAGCATTCATATAAACACAATTGTATTCTATTTTAGACCTTAGTACAATAACTTAAGAACCAATGCGTGTACTACATATCAATGCTGGTAACTGTACACTAAAACTAGGAATTTATTTTTTTAAGGTACTTACGTGATGTTTAGGATCAAACTGACAAAGTGAAAAAAGTAAAACCCAACTCACCAGTCATAACCCCGAAACTCAGCAGCAGATGCAGCAGCCCCGTGCTGAAGTACGAGAGCGCAAGCCCTGTCGCGCAGAACAGCCCGCCGATGAACACGACTAAGCGACAGGAGTACTTCTCACAGAGGGCTGACGATAGAGGAGCTGAAGGAAAAAAATGTATTTAGATATCGTCAGACGTTTGCTATTTGGAGCTTTGCTGTAATATATATAACAATTTCAGGTTAAATATCAGTCATGCTGTGTCTGTGATCCCCAATTAGTGAACAGTGAACTGATGAGAAACGACAAAAATAACAGCATTATTATCCTGGTCACGGCACCAAAATGTTGCCCTCTTAATGTTTTCTATTTTTTTACGTAATCCCATCTATAATGATCACTTACGATCACATAATCACAATATAATTAATAAATAAAAAGTGAGGCCTGCGTTTGTAGAAACTATCGCGTTCCTGTATCCTTCTTCGATGAGCATTTTTGCATTATATTCAGAATTCTGGTTCCCTTTTTTTTTATGACATAGGCAAACAAGCATGCGGGTCACCTGATAGTTAGTTATCACCGCTGCTTATGGACAACTGCAGTAGATGTAATATAGGGTTCCTGGATCCACCTACGGTGTCTCCAAGAACCCTATATTACACTTTTTGATATTTATATTCTATTCAACAAGTAAAAATTGATATAGGGTTCCTGGATCCACCTACGGTGTCTCCAAGAACCCTATATTACACTTTTTGATATTTATATTCTATTCAATAAGTAAAAATTGATAAGAAAGTATAAAAGACTTCCATTCTGTCCTGACCCCATATAAAGTGGGATGAAGAGTGGAAAGCACTTGCACGCAAAATCTAGTAAGTTTATGCCGATTCTAATACAGAGGGCGCTTTGGAAATCGAACACATTTTTAAAATGCACTGGACTACGGTGTCTCCAAGAACCCTATATAACACTTTTTGATATTTATATTCTGTTCAACAACTGATCAGATAGTCTCACATCTAAAACCATACTTTTAAACCGTATTGGGCTCAATTACAGATCAGAACAGGTTCACCTTTTCTTTTAAAAGCCAATAATTATACTGTATACCTATAATCACTTCTAAATAATTATAGAACAATTTATCTCTTTAATAATCGTGAACATTCCAATAATAAAGAAGTCAATATGGTGAACAGCAGACATCTTTTCATGGCGTAATTTTCACATTTGTCAAATAATCCAAACTTATCTTAATTTTCTTCTTACATCAACTAGACGATTATCAATTCTTATTATTCGAGCATGTAATATTAGTCCTTTATATACAATTCTAGTACATCGCTTGTTTTGTTTAAGAAGAGGTAATAAAATGGTATCGTACTGCACATTGTCCTTTATTTTTACGATGTGAAGTCCAGATAATCTCTTTTCCATGATCATTAACTCAACTCGATCTCCAATATTTAAAAAAATAGTTACTAGTAATTTACGTAGATATATTGTAGAATTATATTAATATTATATATGTTATTTTTCTCTTATAAGTCTTGTAAAAATATAACATCTCTCTCAGTAGAATGAATGGAATGTTTTACCTGTTATAATTAGGAGAAGTAGGAATTAAAGAAATAAAATAATAGTTTATTTTTATATTAAAAATTTATTATAACTTTATCTTGATTTTCCTTACACCATCTATACAAACAACATACATTTTTATACGCACACACATTAGTATGATAGATACAAGTTTGGATATCTGAATAATAATTATTATATAATATTTCAAAATTAGGACAATCTTTCTCTTCTAAATTGAACACATTATTTGTTTCCAGCATGTCTTTTAACCACAACGTTTTTTCAGTTCCCTTAGTGAATACATTTTTATTTTTAAAAAAATTGATTATGCTATACTTATACTTATCGTAAGGCACAAAACCTTCATTCCATAAAATCCCTTTGTTTTTTTCAATCCAAGCTACTTGTTGTCTCTCTTTTTTCGTTAGATTATAAAATGGATATGGCGATCTTATTAATAATATCATAACGTGCGACTTAGATAAAATTGCAATTTCTTTAGGTATAAATTGATTCCGCTCATTCTTAAAACCTTGAACATCAACAATAACATTCATGTTATCTTTCTAATAATGTTACTTAAGGGCTTATACTCGAACAGACGATCGTTTATGATCAAACAGTAGCCTGTAGTATTCTCAGGTATATCTTGGGATGACTCTATTTCAAGACGCACATCTACTGGTCCGCTCTTTAATGAATCGTTTTGTCTTGAACAATCAATAACAAAAAGTGGAGCCTTTTCTTTAAATGTTAGCAAATTAAGCAACGGGTCAATACCAGAGCCATAATATGACTGACGAAAATTAGTATACATTTCGTATAATATACTGTATTTATCTTCGCCAAATTTGAGATTAAGTGATTCATATGGAAAATATTGTGAATTTAAAAACAATTTGACATTGTTAACATTACAGTGATCAAACATGGAAGAACTGTTTATTGAATCATTTTTTCGGTTACTTTGCATTCCAAATATTACATATCTCGGTTTTTCTAACTGAGAAGCTGTTTTAACAGACCATGAATGTTTAGTTGTTTTAGGTAACAACGGATATTCATATAAATCCCAATTCCGAAATGCTAATTGAATTGGACGATCTTTTTCTAAATGTTTAAGTAGTAGAAGTCTTTGACGATCAGAAACTTTTATATGAGGTATTCGCCATTGTACCTTTTGGATATCTATGAAGATATTATTCGATTTTTCTGTAGTTACGCAATTTACCGCCGAACTGCTTCTTTGTAATATAAGTTCATGTCTACAATTTAAAATAATTTTATTATAATCTTCAGCAAATCCTAATACTCGATTTAATGGAAGAATAATACTAAAATGACCGTTGGTTTGCTTTTTTCCATTTAATTTCCAGCCCCATACTTCAGCGGCTCTATTTTCTCCCTCATTCATTGAAATAAAAGATTTCATTGTAGTGGTGATCCCTGCATTTTTTATACGATCTATTTCAATTCCATTCAATTCATATCTTATATCTTGAAATAGAAATGGTATGGCGTTGTTAATAAAATTAATCTCTTTCTTAGACACTTTTCCTGCTGCATCAACGCTGCTTATGCTCACGTATCCTTCTATGTATATCGAGCTTGCGGATGGTAGAACATATACATCTTGTTGATGAATAGGTATTCTAATTTCGTCATAATCATTAAAGCTATTGTTGTACGGATTGTAACTATGTATTTCATAGCTCTCTATCGATTCATCATGTTGCGGTAAATCTATGATTTGTAGCATTTTTTTAATTTAAATCCGAGGGTGCGAAGGAATTTTTTATTGTTCGCTGTAATTATTTGTTTCACACCTAATTGTCTTTTTCGTAGCCGTCTTCCTTCTTTTGATATCGAACGTGAAATGTTAAGTTTTTTGTCATTAACAGGTATTTTATTAAAAACTAACATAGTTGTTTTATATAATTTTTATTTTATCGAAATTGATTTGATACATTAAATATACAAATAGAGTAACGGGATTGCTTTTATTGTTATGCAGTATGATTAGAGACTGAGTAAATTAATGAGAAGCGTGTACTTTTATTTTCTTATGTCATAACATTTCCAAAACATATAAAGAAATTTCAAACATAAATGTCCACAATTGTATAAATTATTTCCTTGTAAATTATCATAGTTATATCGAATGTTTTGGCCAACATACCTCACAAATTCTTTAGGTGGTTTCAAATTACCATAGCTATCGAAGTATTCGATATAGTCATTAATTTTTGCATAGGCTACCCAATGAGTACCGGAGTTTAAAGAACTATCTAAATTAATTATTCCACATTCTATTTGTTGCGGTTTCTGTGGTAGTTCATCCCTCATAAATACGCCGCGAAAATATGGAATTGCTTTTGAGTGTTTCATAAGGTCAATATTAGTTAAAGCTCTTCTGGGTAGCCGGTTAATCAGTTTTTTGGCTTGGTAACATATATTCCTAAGCCATCTTTGTAGGGCTTGAGATGTAATCCTTTTCCAACACAAAAAGATTTTGTAGCTAACGAATTCTTTTCTTCACTTTTGAATCGCTTTTTGGCATATTTATAGTCGTTTAAAGCTTTTGTTATTCCCGCCACACCACCAGCTATACTACCAGCAGCAGACAATCCTGCGAATATGGGAATCAAAGGAAGAAAACCACCAGTTTTTGGCACTGGTATAATTCTTGGTAACGCAATAGGTAAGTCTGATGCTAGTTCTTGAGCTGCGGCATAAGCTAATTCCGTCAACATTTTTTTACATTTAGGTTTTAAATTACTTATATGTCGTTTTGCATGTGTAACAATATTTTTAAAAGATTTTTTGATTCCCGCGCCCGATGCTGACTTTTTTGATTTTTCTGAGTTCATAAGCTTTCCTTTTTTTAAAAGGATATGACGTTTTTTAGAAGTCATAGTCCTGATTGTAATAGTAGTCTTCTCTGAGTAAAGATCAAAACACAAATGACTTGAGATTAACCGAAAGTTTAATTAAATATTAAACCAATTATAATCTTACAATATATTCGTCTTATCTATCCAGCTGTTTTCACTTATTGGTAGACCTAACCATTTAACGTATACTTTGTTGTCTTTAGACTTCAAAACTTTTTCTACTAGGTATATGTCAGGATGCTTCGTTTTTTGAATTTCTTGTGCATAAAAGGCTCCCAATATTGGTCTTGATCGAGTATCTTGTAGTAAATAGGTTGTAGGATTCGTATATTTCACTTTTATGATCTTAAATATTTCAGTAGACCAATTAGCCGTGTATCCTTTTTCAAAACATCCTTTATGTTTGCTAATTCTGACATAATCTCCTATTTTGAATCTTTTATTTGTTAACATTTTCTTATTTTCCGAAACATTGTATCTTTCCAATATTATTTTGTCATTATTTTTATTTATTGATGCAGGTTTTTGTTTAATTGTGCTATGATATGAATTATTATATTCATATATTTTTTTAGCAAGTGTACCATCAATCCATTTATAATTTCCTTTTAAACTAAATTCTTTATACAGTTTGTTTTTTACGGTTCTTATTAGTCTCTCTACTATTGAAGCTTTTTTCGTAGAATACGTAGAGTAATGATTAATTTTATATTTCTCAATAACCCTTTTAAATTTATCGTTATAAAATTCTGTCCCTAAATCGGTTTGCAAATTTTTAGGCACTCGTCCTTTTTTTAATAAAGTTTGAAACGACTTTGAAACTAATTCCTTATTTTTTTGTTTAAGTGGAATAGCCCAAGCATATTTTGAAAAACAATCAATTATTAATAATATATATTTATTACCATTATTAACTGATGATAATGCTTGCATGTCTATTAAATCAGCTTGCCAAAGATCATCTATACCCTTCAGTATCACACTCCTTCTAGGAAAGTTAACGCGGGCACATTTATGAATTTCATTTACAACGTCTGCTTTACTCATAATGATGTGTTCAACATGTCATTAAAGGTTAACACAATGCTAAATACTAAAATAATGGCTACTTTTACATTCATTTTATTCCTTAATGATTCCTGCTTCTTTTAGTTCTTCAATTATAGAAAGAATTTCATTATCATGATTACTGTTTCCAGCACTTTGAGATGCAATTAGCAGTTGTAACCTCTCAATTAGCTCATTGGGATCATCCCAGTATATATAATCGGTATCACTTTTATATTTTTTAAATGTTGATAAAGAACCTCCAAGTTTTGTTTCTGATGTCTTTCCAGGAAATAATGGTTTGATTATCTGACAATATTTAATACCCTTATCACCTTTTATTTGACCGCTAGGGTTATAATCACGTTTATGTACGCTTGTAATATCAAGAATGTCTTTGTAAATGGCTTTGTCATTATCATTTACTAACTTAAGATTAGGTTTATTACGTATTAACAATTCCTTTAATCCAGGAGTCAAGTCATATTTATTGTTGTTGATACTAATAACATATGACTTTTCAGTTTCATTTGATAAGTCTCCCTTTACTAAAAAGCGAACAGCAGTGTTTCCTATCATTAATTTTTTGTTTTCACTCCGGACTCCAAACGGTACATTTATATCATTATATATTTCCATCAAATCTTCTTTTTTGAGTGAAATTAATGTATCATTTTCTTTTTGTGGTGTTTTCTCAATATCAGAGTAATATTCTGAATTATCATTATTAGAGGTTGTTTTTATTGAGTCCTTGAATTCTTCATATGCCTTAGGAGAACTAAAATCTTCAATTGAATTGTCTGCATTCATAATAATATCATCAATAGTAGCAGTCACGTTAACGTTTTCCGAATTATTCATATTACAATTATTTTTTTCGTTAATTATCATCTCTAAAGGGTCGACAATAGGTTTAAATATCTTTTTGTATTTTAAATTGACAGCATCTTCTTCGTTTTGCATCTTTTTAATTTTATTTTTTATATTTTTAACTGACTTAATTAATTGTTCTTTTAAATCCATTTTTCTTTAATACAAGCGTTAAGCTCAAGTAGATATATCAAAATGAAATATTTTATATTGAATATTAGTATATATTCAATTATCAAAAGTACACAAATGTATGGAACCCTCTTCTATATCGCCCTTTATTTAATGAACAGTCTTTGTTTATAACTAAGAAGTTATAATTATTTTGCCATATAGTACAGCAGAGCCTTTTAAAATTTAACCAATCCATATCTGTATTGACATGCTCCTTGTATATGTGTTTTAAATTAGTATCATCTTGTTTAAATATAATGAGAAAATTAACGTTATCTCTTATAAGTTGTTTAGGTATTTTCGAATAAGTTTGAGACAGGTAAAAGCAGTCTATTTTTTTATGCCTTCCCATAGCAAAGTAATTTCTAATATTTATCTGATTTTCACATACAACATCATCAAAAATAATAACCGAGTTTAGTAATGCCTCATTAGGATGAACTACTTCTTTATTATCACTAAACAGAAATAAATTTACATTTGGGATCCTTGCAATGACCTCATTTAAAAATTTGTACTTTGACTGAAAAGCGGTCTTGGAATAGAGATAAATATTTTTAAATATAAGTCCATTTTCATGTAATAATAAATTGAGCATTATGTTAGTTTTACCACAGTTAGAAGGACCACAAATAATACAACGTATTGTATTTGGTAAAAGAGTACTATGTTTTATAGTTTGTGTATGATTTTTGACGTTTATATTATCGATTTCCAAAGTTTGTGACTGCTTTATGAATTTCATTTTGAAATGAAATGTAATAAGATCTAGCTAGTCTTTATATACCCTGATGAGGAAGGTTTATGTAGAAATAAAAATAGTTGTAAATGTATTTGAAACTTTATTGATCTTATAATTAAATTAGAATATCTTATGTCAAAATTTAAAATAAAATTAACAAATATTCTTAATATTAATCATTATTTAAGATTTAAACTAAATTTGATTATCAAATGTAATAAAATTAATACTATTAAAAATGAAATAACTACTAGTAATACATGTTTAGGTTTATTGTTTTCTAACATAAGTATCACATATTTATTCCATAAACATGGAATGGCAATGACCCCATGGTATAGTATGAATGTGATCTTGCAGTACTTGAACTTTATCATCATTTCCATCTAAAACTTTTTTATCAACTTGTTGAGAATATAAAACATGTTTTATTGATTTGATCATATTCATCTTACTTCTTAGTACTTCATTCATCATTAAGACTTTATTATAATCACTTAAATCTAGATTGTTTGTCACTGATTTAGATATACCTTTCGCTTTTTTAATTCGACTTTCAACGCTATTAATAAAATATAACTTAGCGCGTAAACCAATAAACTCTGTAATTAAGTCATCACCCATTTCATGCTTCCATAGTCCTGGAATTTTCGCATTCGTTTGAGGTATATGAAAAGGATTATCGATTTTGAAATTACTAGTATCGTACTGGAGGATATCGTCGTGCATATCTTTATAAAAATCGTCTGTGTATATTAAATATAATAAGCTATCAGTGTCAGTATAGCAAAGTTTTGCATTATTTGCATACTTTTTCTTTATATAGTTATAGTGGAACTGATATAAATGCTGCTTTGCATATTCTAAAACTGTAAATCCAATATAAATCGGTCTGTCTAAAACTACACTATCGCGATTTAATTCTATCGCTACGAAATTTTCTGAAAATATTGCTATGCTCTTAAGGTTAGGTTTTGCTATTAATTTTTCGGCACCAAGTTGTTTATTTGTTTTATTATTTTTATCAGACCATTTAGAAATTAATTTAACATTTGCTTGTTTACGTTTATTTTCAATAGTTTTGCCAAATATTGCATTGTTAAGTAATTTAAAAAAATCTTTTTCAAACGCTGTTTTTGAATTTTGTCGAAGATTGGTGTTGAGATCAATATATTTTTTCAGAAAGTTCTCCTGTCTAAAGCTAAGAATACGATGAACTTTTTTTAAAATTAAACCATTCCTAATACATTCTTTCAAGTGAGAATAATGAATAACATAATTTTGTTTGTCATAAAGATTTGCAACTAATTTGTATGTTTTTCCATAGGGTGGTAATATTTTCTCAACAGCAAACGGTAAATCTTTATGCTTATTATGCAAATAATCTGGATAGTTCAAGTCTACTTCCATAATATAGCCATAATCATTGTCATCAGAGATGGTCATTACATCAAATTTTTCAATTTCATCATTCGATAATAATCTGAACTCTGCAATAGGAAGTTTTTTCATCATAGCAAAGCCATATAAATTATTACAGTCAAGGTATATTAAATAACTACTTGCTTCAGAAACGTCAAAATGTGGTATGTATTTATTATTTGCTTTAGCATGACGATGCGAGCACTGTGCTAGTCCACCACGAATGCCTTTTTCTAATAACTCATACATTTCTAAGTCACTTATTAGCTCAAGTTCAACACCAGTATGTAGTAGCATTGCATCCCAACTCAAATTTGCAGCGCTGACGTAATAACTCGGATCCAAGTGATAATAATGCAAACTAGTTCTTCTAAATTTTTCAAATACATCGCAAAGTAAAAGTACATCACATTTTAAATATAAATCTGTGTATTCCCCTAAAGACTTAATATTAAATGTATTCCATACTGTTTGAGCATGTATAAAATCGCTTTCAGTTATAGATTCATCTCTCAGTGTGTTGTAGAAATTGTCTCTAGAGGGTAATTTAGTTTCTTCGAATTTAGACCATGTATTCATGTAGTCATAAGGATAAACGCCTTTTTTTCTCAATAAATCGAATTTATTTTTATCAGAAATCTCTCTCGATAAACTCAAAAAATCATTTTCTGATAAACTTTTGCTTAATGTGTCTAAACTAGAACTCAAAAATTGAAAAGAATCAATAAATTTTATCTGAATTGGAAAATTAAATACCTTGCTTTTTATAACTTTCGTAAATGATAGATATTTTTCTTTCGTTTTCGGTATGACGTTGATGCTGCCTTCATATTTTGCTAACTCTTTAATAAATAAATGTGAATCGTATCCAGATAGATTATGAAATACCACTGGAATAAATGAACAAACTCTATAAATTAAATTACATTGAGAGTGTGCTGCTCCTCTATACATGGAAGTAATATGATCATGATCTTTGACTTTATCATCAAGTAATGCTTGTTTACATATATGGCATAAAGTTGCATTTTCATATTCAAACTCCTGCTTTGATGTTAACAATGCTATTGGCTTTTTGTAACTTAAAATTTTATGTATACGTACTGCGTCTTTTATAATTTTTTTAATAAAAACTTCTACACAATCTTCACCCCTATACGATACATATTTATTTAATGAATCATCATGCGAACAACAAATATAATATGCGAAGCATGATGGCTGGTGAACACTTAAACTCTGAGTATTTGCTGAGCTTTTTTTATCGCATTTCATTAATAAACATTCAAAGTCAGCGTAAATAATAAAATTGATTTTTTGTTGTCTTTCATAATTCTTAAATGTCAACATTGTATTTTTTTCAGGCAAATAGACAAAATCTGAGAACAGTTATGAGACTTATATTTTGTTTCACTACAGAAAAATTGTAAGCATGTCTCACATAGATAAACTTTACCCTTGAAGCGGGTTACTTGTTTTCGTACCAAACGTACAAGATTTTTAATTAAACAGTAATGGCCTGTAGTTTTATTTTCTATGTATAATAAATTGAAATGATGCTTTTTTCTACATTTCGATATAAAGAGAGGACCAGTCACAATGTTATTTCGTAGACCATATATATTAACACTTATGTTTGGATTGTTTTTTTCGAAACTTCTAATATCTGTATGCGAAGGAGGAAATGACATTTTATCTGTATTTAAAATAGTAGAATAGTGAGGATATGAACTAATTCTGCATACATTTTTTGTAGTTGGGTATAGTCCAGCCATTATGCTCCATAGAAAACAATAATTATCTTTATTTTTTTATGTTTATACAACTTTTTGTATTTCTGATGGCTGGTGGTAGTTCTATATAAGATCCACCTCTCATAGGAGAATATTTATTAACATTAATTTCAACATGACTTAATGAAACAAGAGTCCACCCAGATTGACAATGTTGGAATTCAGTTAATTTTTCATTTAAAATATCTGTCACATTATTTAATAACTCCTTTAAATCAGTGTTCTTGTATATAATAGTATATTTGGTATTAAAAGACTTTAATTGCGTTTCATCAGATTTTGGTAACATAAAATATGCAAACAACTCAAAATTAGTTTTAATGCAATCATATTTACTCAGTGAAAAATTTATTAAGTCTATAAGGTGCGCTTGGTTGAAACGCAATAACGTCTCTAGACCAAAGTTCTCGTCTTTCTGAGTGATATTCAATCTATATGTTATTATTCTGTTTTTGAAAGCAGTCGCAACAATATTAATTTTTGCGAACTGCGTATTCAATAAAGAATTAGCTTTATGTATATTCGTTCTCATATGATAAGGATATCGTTTTTTTAGTATTAACATTTTGCATTTGTCACAATATATCGATTTTTGAGATCTCGATGTGTCGATAGGGTGAACAACTGTGAAAAAAAAAAAAACAGATGCAATCATAAAACTATTTATTATCAATCACTAACTAGTTTCATAATAAGTATAGAAAGAGTACATAACAGAGAACATATATTAAGCGTCTAAATATAAAATTAGAGTAGGGAGCAGAAATAATTAAAACTAATTTTATTCAGATTGTATATTTAATCATACGAAAGTATGACTGGAAAATAGAAAGAGATTAAACTGGTTGATTATGTCATACTTTCGTATGATCCCATTAAAGTAACTGGACAGTTCTTAAAGTCCTTTCTTGACAAATGGACAAAGTCCTTCAATGAGTGCCAAGCTTCTTTGCTGTCTTCCATCTTGGTCTTTATAGTTGTAATGGCGTATCGCCATCTGTTTATTGGCAATATGTTTTGGATTTCTTCAGTATTATATATTTTTAATTCTACATAATATTTTCCTTGCTTATTACTATGTACTCGTCGAGAGTACCCCTTTGCTTCCCTTTTCATATAAGTAGAAATTAAGGGTGGAATGTTATTACCGGATTTTGTAGATGGCTTTATCTGCTCCTCCTCCTCACTATCTTCCCCAAACAGATCATTTGCTGTAAGACGAGGCGGAGTACATGGAGCTATCGCCGGCTTCGATTTCTTCCCCCTCGTCTCTTCTCTCGTCTTGCTGGAGCTCCGTTTTCTCTTTTTTTCTATTGGCTTTGACTCAACTTCAGAGTCATCGCTGGATATGAATAGGTCTTTCTCCAATGACTTTGACCTATAAACAAAATATATAATTACTTTACTATATTCTCAATCTCTGATTCTCTCTCATTCTCTGAAATGATTATTTAATGGAAAAATGGCTTGGAAATAATAATTAATTGTTATGATGTACTGTAACTATTATGTAAACTGAGCATATCAGGCACGTAGGGGCCTAATACTGAACTGAGTTTCTTTCGGCGTATTGTTCTCAGCAGCGGACTTTCCAAAACGCTAGTCGTTTTTTGATTTTGCAAATACAATAAAATAATAATATGAAAGAAAAGATAACGTTTAAAAAGATATACATGTGATCCAAATTTGAATAAAAAATATTACCTATATTTGCCATACAAAGAGGTTCAAAGAGAATCGTACTACTAAGTTAGGAGAGGAGTTGCTAATGTCATTAAAGAGAATATGTTTATAACGGAGAATGTGAATAAATTATATAATTAGGGTATGTAAACAGATTAAGCGAATAGAGTTTATGAAAAAAGTATTTAAATAGACTGTATGAATATAGTATATGAATAGAACATTTGAATAAAGAGTATGAATAGAATATATGAGTAGAGAGTAAGAATAGAACATATGGATAGAGAGTATGAATAGAACATATGAATAGAGAGTATGAATAGAACATATGAAAAGAAAGTATGAATAGAACATATGAGTAGAGAGTATGAATAGAACATATGAATAGAGAGTATGAATAGAACATATGAAAAGAAAGTATGAATAGAACATATGAATAAAGAGTATGAATAGAATATACGAATAGAGAGTATGAATAGAACATATGATTTAAATGTATGAATAGAGTTTATGAGTTGGAGCATCTGAGTAAACTATAAGAACCGATAACATTAATTAGTTCTAGATGAATTGATAGATACTCACATTTTTATTTCTCTCCTTGGCACGACTTTAACAGATTGTATCACAAGGTAGACCACTGCTACAGGACCAGATTTCTCCCAGGAATTAAATCAAACTGTTAGTTCACTCAACATTGGGATGATTTAAATATGTTTTTATAACAATGATATAAAATTTTGTAAAGATTCCGCATTATGTCTGTCGCTGTACTTATTCTAAGGTAATAAATATCTGACAAATAATATTGATACTAGGATTTCCAAAGTCGACCTTATCACATAAATATAGAGTGCAAAGCGCTCTTGGTTATCGAATAGGTACTTAGGTACTTGTATTTAGTCAAAGCACACGCCGATCGTAACGTTTTTGAGCGTTTCTAAAGATTTATTAATCATTGGCAAAAAAAGCAAGGTTTGCATATCGCCCAAATTAGTAAAAGTGCAAGGTATTGTCTTCGTGGTGGTCTTCAGATATACGATGTCCTACTACATTTACTAATGTTTTTATTTTGTACAGAGTTCAAAAATGTTATAAATTATGTTAACTGAAATACAATATTGGTTATTTAATACTTCAGAACTAGAAGACAAGCATGCGGAAAGTATGTACAGATAAATGAGAAATGTACCTAACCTTAAAAAAACATTACCTACCTTACTCAACAGTCGGTTTAATATTAAAATGCGAACATCGGCAATATCTGAACTGAACTAAGAAAATGCTAAGAAATTATTGTATTTTGAACTTTAAACGATACAGTTTCATTGATATAAATTAGAGGTCTTCTGTTAATTCTATATTAGTATTTTTAAAGCACTGTAGGACGAACATGTCGGTAAGTAGCCATTTTAATACTTTTCTATCACTAGTTGTTTCCTACCATCTTTTTCCTATAAGACAGTCAATATTATTATTGGATTAAGTCTTCCAGGCTGGACTGGGAGAAAAATTGAATGTGCCAGCTGATTCCCTTCCCACGCATCCGAATCCGATCCGATCGAGGGAATGGGCGAATAACTGAGTAATCATTTGAGTAAGCTATGCGGCTAGGTATCCATCACTATTTCGATTCTGTTTTCCACCTAATGGCCAACAACATGCTAACATAGCTTTTAGGTCATAAAAATCCGCGCTCTACCCTCCGCAAGGGAAAAAGACGTGATAGTCTGTAAGAATATGTGTAAAACAAATAATTTCAAAGTTATGTTATCTATTTCAGTTCAATAACGATGTCAACAACGTTCGCTACTCTGTAATCTCACCACCGCTTTCTGCACCAGACCCGGAAGAGGCAGCCCTGAGAAGGATGAATAGTTTAGACTTCGAGGCACCGAATGTGGAATCTGACATTGCATATTCGCAATTAGTCAACAGACAGAAGCAATTAACTTCAAGTGTTAAAATCACTACAAGTGGAGCGAAACTCATTAGATTAGAAGTATATGACGCTAACCAATTCGATAGCGCTGAAAAATCCATTTGTCACTGCAATGCTGAGGTTTGCGTTCAACATGTAGTGACTAACATCTTCACAGACAATATCTACGCTCGAGTAAGAGAAATCTTAAGACATGTTGAAAATAAGGTCACATTTCTGTAATTGTTTTGAGGATTCCTATTTTACTGTACTGTAAGATAATATTAATAATAAACATTGTGTTTAAAGAGTATTCTTTTATTTCATATTATTTATTGCTACGTAAAGTTATTCAAATTAAAATAATAGTCATTTCGAGTAGGTGTCACGGTCAATCGACCATCATGCACACCCTGGTGTCAGAGTTCTTCGGAACCGTCTCTCAACCTCTGACGTGCTTCCTTTAACGAGTACCAGATGGCAGCCGGGACCAACGGCTTAACGTGCCTTCCGAATCACGGAATCATCTTTATTATCAGACAATCAGGTGATTAAAGCCTGCAATGTCCTAACCAAACTAGAAACAACTGAAGTATGTTTCCCATGGGAATCGAACCCACGACCTCCGGGTCTACAGGCAAACGCCTTAACCACTGGCCCACGGAGGCAGTTAATAAAATAATAAAAACCTCTTTTAAGAAATATACACATAAAATAAGCATTGTAATACTGCTGAAAATACTCTAAATCCTACTGAAAATAATTAAAATTACATCCCTACGAATTGAATAGAGAACCTTCTTTTGAAGTTGTATGTAGAATTTAGTATCTATAATTAGATTTGAACCCACAATCTTTCGGTCACAATATCCACCTTTTAACCACTCGACCACCGCCTCTTCATTTATTTGCATCAACTTTGAATAAGTAACTGTATATTTTACCACCATGACACTTTTATTTTCGAGTCATCACAGCTATTACTCACGTATTCCAGTAACAAATATATGTATAGCTTGAAGTTTATACATTCTTTTTTTTAATAGTATAATCTAATGACAATAAAACAATGTCATAATTATTATTGTTCATATTTTATTTTATTTGGATTGAAAATCAGTGTCTGCTAAAATATACATTTAAATATCAACATCATATCTTTTTTACTTTACAGTTCATAAGCTCATATAGTATCGCATTTGAAAGAGAGAAACTTTATTGGAAATGAAAAACGCTTAAGCAACAATTTGAGTTATATAGAGTTAATTTATCATTATTTTGTACTTAAGGCGTTTTTAATACGGAAATTGTTATAAGAGTGATAACTCGGTTGAAATTAAGTATTGTAAATTATGCATCAGCGTCAAGCACAGGTTTGCGTTTAGTTTGAATACAGGTAATTAATACAAACTTAACAGGGAGATAATTATATTAAAAAGTTGAGTGAGGTCTCTCCTAAACATAAATTAATGGACATTGCTGTTTAATGACAATTAAAGTAATAAACTTAAAGAATAACATACTGGGAATCTGATCTGTTGTTAAATCAGTTAAATACAATATCTTGTTTTTTCTTCCACTCTTCATCCCACTTTATATGGGGTCAGGACAGAATGGAAGTCTTTTATACTTTCTTATCAATTTTTACTTGTTGAATAGATTATAAATATCAAAAAGTGTAATATAGGGTTCTTGGAGACACCGTAGGTGGATCCAGGAACCCTATATTACATCTACTAACTGCAACATCTGGAGTGTCAAGAGCGTTGCCGGCCTGAAAGGCCACATATAGAAAACATAGGTAATCTCGTTTTTTGAAGATTCCAATGTCGTATTACATATACATACATATTTTGACGTCTTTATCCCTTACGGGGTAGACAGAGCCTAATGTTATAAGACCGAAAGGCCACGTTAGCGTGTTGGTGGGCGTAAAGGTGGAAAACGGAATCAAAATAGCGATGGGTTGCCATTGTCATGATTCTTTAGATTTTCGCCCATTCCCTTGACCGGCTTCTACGGTCTGCGCGGGAAGAGAAGCAGCTGGCACATTCTATGTTTTTTCTTTTCTCTCAGACCAGCATGGAAGAGGAAGGAATGTCGTATTGATTCGAGAATATCGCCGAAGAACGTCCATCCCACAGTTTAGTCGTTCGTCTTTGTCGAGAAAAAGCAAACTCACCAAGAGCCAAGCAGAGGGTGGACAGCGCCGCGGGAATCCATGAAGCCACGGACTCGGAAGAGTCGGGAAAGGTCTCCATAATCTCCACGTACAGTACGCCGTACGACTTGAACAGCCCGGCCACCCAGAACTGTACCATGAATGCGCCAAACACCACCACCCAGCCGTAGCCTCCGTCAGGGGGGCTCGTTATACTGTAAGTAAAATATATTTAAAATATCTTTGGAAAATCTGAACTAAGTTAAAAAGTGAATCGTCTGAACCATTATGATCTGACGGTCTTAAAGATCGTAATCGATAAGCAAAAAAAGCCTTAGATCCTGCCCAAATATCCTTAAATTCAGATTTTGTAGAGTCATATCAGAATCACCTTAACTGAAAGACATTTTCAGTTGCATGGCATGAAAGCAGGGTAACTAGATATCAGGAAGAACAATTCAACTTCATTATAAAGCATAGTACCCCGTCAGCAGAGTCAACGTAGTCCAATATGACTCATATATGGTGATTTTCATCTAAAATGTATATGTGAGAGGAACTACCGACCAAAAAGCTTAAAATATTATGGTTCATGGGTATAGAGGTAGACGCAGGCTAAAGCAGAGGATGGATTGCTACAAAGGGATATAAAAGTGGTGGGAATGGTGGGGAGTAGATAATTGTTGAGGAAAAAGACATATTGCGCCAAACCCAGATAACGGGATAAGGTAAGGCAGATGATGATGGTGATTTTCATCACTTCCGGTGAACAAATGCCGTGCGGAGACCCGTACACTTTGTCTGATAGACATAATTTATGAAAAGCAGCCCAACGGCACAGAAACTTTGTTATGAAGAGGGATTTTTTTTATGTTACAAGGCGACAGACGAGCAAAGGAGTCCTGATGTGAAGCGATCAGCGCTGCCCATGGACAACGGCGACACCAGGACAGGAGCATTGGAGCCGGCCTTTCAAGGTTGGGGGAAGGATATGGAGGTATGAAATGGGAAGGATGGGCCTCCGGCTCTCCCACTCACGCGTGGAAGCGGTAATGAGCCGGACGTGCCGGCCCATGCATGCTACAAGCAAAAATGAATTTTGCCGGTAGCGTGGCTGTACCACAACTAAAATGGATGTTGGAAGATTGCCTATTGATTTTCCAGAAAAAGTAGTAGTGTACAGGTGTAGTAGTGAGTAAAGCAACTCACTCTGAGGCGTTGGAGTCAGGCACCGCCGGCCGTAGCTTCCTGGACGCAGCCAGCAGAGGCCGGGCCGTCACCGACGATAACGTCAGGAGAGAATCCTCTTCCTGCTCCGTCGGCGACATCGCAGAAAGGTAGGCGCCTACTTGCTGCAAGATAAAAACATATAATTCATTCATTTTTAAGGTATCATCTTCAGGGTCATCCCGGCCAGCCTCCCGATGCTATTTGCTTTTCTCCCAGTCATCCGTAAGTAGTATCCCAATAGCTATCATTCCCTTCCCAAATCCAACAAATTCCTATCCTTCCCCAGCTTAAAAATGCTTGCGATGGATCAGCAGTATAGTAAGCACAAGAAGCCCAAGAAACTGAGCTCGTCAACCCACTTGCCAAGCGAGCTGAATATGGCAATATCCTCTAATGGAGGGAAGAATCCTTAGTTCTCCGCCCTTATCCAGCAGTGAACTGTGGCTGTAATGATGATGATATTTTATAAGAATAATGTTCAGTGGAGGACTTTCCGTCTTTGTTTATCTTCCGCTAGTTTGACTTCTCTAGACAATATCTTAGGGCGTAGAACCGATGGCAGAAGGGTTCTCAAATGGCGACCACGTACCAGCAAGCGCAGCGTCTGACACCCACCGACCAGATGGTCGGATGACCTGACGACGGTTATAGGAACGCTGGAAGCAGGCGGCTTCCAACCGATCGTATTGGAAATCCTTGGGGGAGGCCTATGTCCAGCAGTGGACTTTTTGCGGCTGATATGATGATAGATTTTATTATACAAATACTTACGAATCATCTTGTAAAATCGGGTGCCCAATAATAGGGAGGATCTTCTACAATACAAACTGTTTATTTCGTTAATTTACTCGTAATGTCTTCAGAGAGAGCGAGCGACACTTCTGTCCATATTATAGTACTCTATGCTTCTGTCACCCGTTTTATACTTCGGTTAAGCGCCCACGTAAAATCCCGAAAACTATTACGTATGTTGGCAAGATATTAGTTAATTCGAAACCTTTCCGCTAGGTGGCGCTCAACCTTAGTTTACAATAAGCCGTCAGATGGCGCTGTTTAACACATCTTTATTATTGATCACAGGTAAAAGGTCTAACAATATGGTTACTAATGTTCACTTACACTGTCAGGGATTATTTATTTATTTATTTATTATATAAACCTTCCTCTTAAATCACTCTATCTATTAAAAAAACCGCATCGAAATCCGTTGCGTAGTTTTAAAGATCTAAGCATACATAGGGACAGACCGACAGCGGGAAGCGACTTTGTTTTATACTATGTAATCATCATCATCATTTCGTGTAGGTGACACGGTCAATCGACCATGCACACCCTGGTGTCAGAGTTCTTCGGAACCGCCTCTCGGCCTCTGACGAGGTTCCTTTAACAACTACCACAAATGGCAGCCCGGTCCAACGGCTTAACGTGCCTTCTGAAGCACTGAATCATCTTCATTATCAGACAATCAGGTGATTCAAGCCTGCAATGATGCTAAGGCATACCAACAAATGAGCACACGGAGGTTGACGTTCAAAAAGAGATACATGTTTCCAATTTTGAATAAAAATCTTTGACTTTGACTTTGAGGAGAGGGTATTCTTGGGAAATTCCTCAATTTCTTGATGGAAAGAGTTTTCTTATCTGAACATTACAAATTAAGGTGTGGTGCTTCTGCCTCAAGGTCGGGATAACTCACCGTGGCTAACGGCAGCTCCAACAGCAGGCTGATTGGTCTCTCGCGCTGTTCCGGAGGCGCTGACTGGACCGACAGGAGAGAGCCGGCTTTGTCTGGTGATAGCAAATCCTGGGGAAAGAATAAAATATTTGTTTGAAATTATGAATCTTTGTGTATTCGTCTTCTTTTGAATTCTGTGGTAGTCAAAGAATAAAAGGAATGTCTCTGGGTTCATGTACAATGTACATCATGTATCAAATCCGTGCTTTTTCCTCGGCATTAGAATATTAGGTACCTAAACTCAATCTGCTCTTTGTCGTATCAACATTTTATAAGTATAAAAAAAACCTATGCTTATTCGATGACCAGCGCAGTAGACTTTATGATTTACCCTTCTACCGTTGTAGGTACACCCTGAATAAAAAAAATGTAAGTTCTTTTAAATTTGTGAGCAAAAGACTGGTAGAGGTGTCCAATGACCAAAGGGCCGGCAATTTCTTTGCACAAAGAATAAGCATTGCCATACTCCGTGGCAATGCTGCCAGCCTTTTGGCACACTTTCGCAGAGCAGTGATTTGCGAGACATTTTTTATCTTTAAGTTTTTTGTTTTTACTGTTATGTTTGCTTCCTCTTTATAATATTAACTTTTTTTTTGATTAAAACTAACGCGAGATAATAACATTATTTATATGTGAATTACGGGTTACTCACGTACGAAGTCAGCTACAGGCCGACGAATCGGGACGACTCCGTGCGCGCGTCTCGGTTCACATTCGCCCTGAGGAAGACCTCCGGATGAGGTTGAAACATGTCGGCCTGTAGCTGACTTCGTACGTGAGTAACCCGTAATTCACATATAAATAATATTAACTTTGTTTATAGTTAGGTTTAAGTAGATTTAGTTTTCGATTTGTTCTATTATTAAGTACTGTTATTTTAAGTATTATGGTTTTAAAAAATATCACATTGATAGATAACAGATGAACTCTCCAAGATAGACCAACTGTAATGGGATTTGCTGAGCATGTCTACGACGTGAGCAAGACAAATGGAGCAAAATCATAACACATTGGTATTAGTGATGTTAACCGATTACAATAATCAGCACCAGTTTAAACCGATTACTTTAAAAAAAATACCGTTTTTTTTCGGTACTTTTAGGTTTTTCATTACTTCATAAAAAAATTATATACCTTTCCGCTCAAAGCAAAACTATTATTCTGATTCTGATTCTGATACAGAGATGTTTTTTTTTATATTTAAGAGTTGCCAGTAGGAAACCATGGGAATGGTTGGAGGAGGCCTTTGTAAGGATGCACACTGAACTCAGAGACATGTTATGAACAATCAATGACAATGTGGCCTTAGATAGTTAAAAAAATATATAATACGGACAAATCACACAGATTGAGCTAGCCCCAAAGTAAGTTCGAGACTTGTGTTATGGGATACTCACTCAACGATACTATATTTTATAACAAATACATATATAGATACACATCCAAGACCCAGGCCAATCTGAAAAAGATCATTTTCCATCTTGACCTGGCCGGGGATCGAACCCGGGCACTCTAGTGTCGCAGGCTGGCGTGTTGACCGCTGCGCCACGGAGCTAGCCTCTCTTTCGCTAGCTAGACTCAAGATGGAAGTCATTCTCAGCGTTTCGCGCTTACGTCTTTCGCACCTGACTCTTCCTTCATCTATGATGGTGTTTGTGGGCTGATTGATGGAATAAAACAGGGCCATTGTCGTCCAGCCCGATGAGCCCAACATCTGCGCGTAACCCAAGTTCGAGGACGAAGGCGCTAACAACTGAAGGCTAAATGTATTCCTTCATGCCTTAATCCATTGCATCTGCGTTCTATTGCACCAGGCTCTCTTCTCCCCCATACTTTTGTGATGGTGTCCATTTGCAAGTCTATGAAGCATACCAGTGGAGCCGTTAAAGTCAGTCTCGACAAGCTCAACACCAGCAATAGACGAAAAGCAAAGGGCTACAGAATATGCACTCCTCCGCATCAGAGTTCTTTGTAACCGCGTTCTTTCATGCCTCAGCTTTCGCACCTCCGTCTTTCGCACCTGACTCCCCTCACCCCTTACCTCTGCGATGGTATCCGTTGGCAGGTCAATGGAGCATGACAGCGGGACAGTGGTAGGTGGGGCCGACGTACCCAACACCTGCACGTCCAGTTTTGACAGCTCCTACAACAAAGAAAACAAAATGGTTACTTTACTTAGCCTGCCTCGGTGGTCCAGTGGTTAAGGCGTTTGCCTTTACATCCGGGGGTCATGGGTTCAATTCCCACGGGAAGCATATTTTGTTTAGTTGTTTCTTACTGTTAACTACACAGTAAGACGCTAGGGGCTCAAAACTTTGATCACTTTGTTGTCCGTCTGTCTGTCAAGATCATTTTTCTCAGGAACGCGTTCCTAAAATGAGTGACCACGGAAAAGAAATTGCAATTTCATTTTTAACAGAACTTATGGCCGGACTAGATATATATGAGAGTCTTCGGCGAAAGGATCTTGAATTTCTATAAGTCGTACATTTTAATAATTGGAAAGGATAATTATTTTTGAAGTATTCTATCTTATTCATCACAGAATCGCGTTGGGATGAGTAGGCAGTCTAATATATCACTGTTACTTATCGATTTTGTCAATTCAAATGGGTTGCGTGCGTGATGATGGTACTCATTAATAAATTACAGCGAATAACCGCTTTAGGACTGATCGATATCATTGTCAGGGGCGGATATTGATTTAACATTGAGTTTTAAACAAAATATTCAGTGCTGTGACGTTATGCAACATTTTAAATCAATGTACATACATACATACTTAGATCACGTCTATTTCTCTTGCGGGGTAGACAGTGCCTAGGTCTATAACACCTTATAGCCACATTTAGCATGTTGGAGGGCGTGTAGATGGAAAACGGAATCAAATAGTGATGAGTTGCTAGCCGCATCGCCTATTGACATGATTCCGCAGATTTTAGCCCAATCCCTCGATCGGCTTTAACGATCTGCAAGGGAAGAGAAGCATAAAACAATGTAAATATATAGGGACAAATCACACAGATTAATAAATATCTATCAACACTATAACGCACCACCCATAGTGATAATGACTAGCTCCGTGGCGCAGCGGTCAACACGCCAGCCTGCGACACGGAGTGACCGGGTTCGATCCCCGGCCAGGTCAAGATGGAAAATGATCTTTTTCAGATTGGCCTGGGTCTTGGATGTGTATCTATATATGTATTTGTTATAAAATATAGTATCGTTGAGTTAGTATCCCATAACACAAGTCTCGAACTTACTTTGGGGCTAGCTCAATCTGTGTGATTTGTCCGTATATATTTATTTATAGTAGGTATATATCGGATTGGTCTCAAGTTTTGACTGGCAGAGAATGCCTATGCCATTATTAAGTCCACCTGTTTGTAATTTTTATTGTGCAACAAAGTTTAAATAAATAAAGTCATCATCATCATTTCGAGTAGGTGTCACGGTCAATCGACCATGCACACCCTGGTGTCAGAGTTCTTCGGAACTGCCTCTCGGCCTCTGACGTGGTTCCTTTAACGACTACTAGATGGCAGCCGGGACCACCGGAACGTGCCTTCCGAAGCACGGAATCATCTTCATTATCAGAATATCAGGTGATTCAAGCCTGCAATGTCCTAACCAAACTGGAAACAACTATACAAAGTATGCTTCCGGTGGGAATCGAACCCACGACCCCCGGGTCAACAGGCAAACGCCTTAACCACTGGACCACGGAGTGAGCTAGCCTCACAATAAGTTGTGAACTTGTGTCGTGGGATGGTAACTTAATCCTAACCCTAACTAATAATATAAATGCGAAAGTGAGTTTGTTTGTTACGCTTTCACGTCGTAACTACTGAACCGATCATCATGAAATTTTGCATACAAGTTCTCTGGAGTACGAGGAAGGACATAGGCTACCTTTTATCCCGGGAAAAAGTACTATTCCTGAGGGATCGAAAGCTAGTGATACCATATTTTATAATAGACTAGTGACCGGGACCCGGCTTCGCACGGGTACAGTGTACATATAAACCTTCCTCTTGAATCACTCTATGTATTAAAAAGTCGGGTGGGGCTAGTCGGGTTCGCTCGAGTCAGTTTTGAGCCCCAAGCGTCTTATTGTGTGATTAACAGTAAGACGCTTGGGGCTCAAAACTGACTCAAGCGAACTGAACTCGAGCGTCTTACTGTTAACACACAGTAACTCTCTCACTCAAAAGAGGTCCGTCGCGAAAAAACTTTGACAGCCACTGGAATTACAAGGAAATTTTGCGGAAAATATATTATTTACTTCACTGAATTGGAAAATTAATTTCCATTGGGCCTCTCTTGTTTTACCACCTAACAGCCGTGAACAAATTGAAGGGTAATAAATTCCACTTCGTATATCCTTTGAAAGTGAACGTTTATATTCGCTACTTCTCAGCTATTTCAATAATATGACATTATTTTTCAATTCAATTTAAACATGACATTGAAATAAACCAATGTAATGTGTAATGAGTTGGATGGCAATAAGCATTGCCACCCAACGTGGCAACGTGCCAGCCTTTTGGGCACGTTACCGCAGAATGACGGTTTGCAGGGACTATGTAATTTGTAAATCTTAATATATATAAATCTCGTGTCACAATGTTTGTCCTCAATGGACTCCTAAACCACTTAACCGATTATAATTAAATTCGCACACCATGTGCAGTTCGATCCAACTTGAGAGATAGGATAGTTTTTAACTTATGGCGAAACGAAGTTTGCCGGGGCAGCTAGTATTTATATATATATTTTTAAGTAGTTGTTATTATTTTAAAAGTGTTAACACCAATGTATACTCAGTCCTCATACCTAGGTTATAAGGTTTTAAAAAATTGTGAGTTGACGTCTTTTGGTAAAATGCGCTGTGCAGTTTGTTGCCGCTTCTTCTGCACTCCGCTTTGAAAGCGGCTCTAAACTTAGCCATAAGTACATTTTTGACGTCAACAATTGAAGAAGTGAAATTTGACAATTAAGTAATAAGTCTTTAAAGAAAACTATATTAAATAAACTTTTTAAATTTGAACTGAATTTGCTAAAATTAAATCTAAGACTCGACAAAAGAGATTTAAAATTTACTATCTTTTGCCCGCGAATTCATTCGTGTAGAAATCACAGCCCCACCCGACTTTTTAATAGATAGAGTGATTCAAGAGGAAGGTTTATATGTACACTGTACCCGTGCGAAGCCGGGGTCCAAGTCACTAGTCCATTATAAAATATGTATCACGAACTTTCGCCCGCGGCTCCGCTCGCGTCAATGTCGATCCCTCGGGAATAGTCGATCCCGGGATAAAAGGTAGCCTATGTCCTACTCCGTACTCCAGAAAACTTGTATCCAAAATTTCATGATGATCGGTTCAGTAGTTACGGCGTGAAAGCTTAACAAACAAACAAACACACTTTCGCATTTATAATATTAGTCAGGATTAGGATTAAGTAACCATCCCACCACAAGTTCACTACTTATTGTGAGGCTAGCTCTATATTTAAACTTTATTGCACAAAAAAAAAGTACAAACAGGTGGGTGGAGGTTAATAATGGCTTAGGTATTATAAGGCATTCTCTGCCAGTCATCATCATCATTTGGAGTAGGTGTCACGGTCAATCGACCATGCACACCCTGGTGTCAGAGTTCTTCGGAACCGCCTCTCGGCCTCTAACGTGGTTCCTTTAACGACTACCAGATGGCAGCCGGGTGGTCCCGGCTGCCATCTGGAATAATTATCCGGCTTAACGTGCCTTCACAGCACGGAATCATCTTTATTATCAGACAATCAGGTGATTCAAGCCTGCAATGTCCTAACCAAACTGGAAACAACTAAACAAAGTATGCTTCCGGTGGGAATCGAACCCACGACCCCCGGGTCAACAGGCAAACGCCTTAACCACTGGACCACGGAGGCTGTTAGTCAAACCTATAGATTGAGACCAATCCGAGATATGGGTGGTGCGATAAAGTGTTGATAGATATTTATCATTTTATGCTATTGCATAGCTTCTATCGCGGGCCTAAAGTGTGGAGACCGAATCCAGAAATTCCGTAACAAAAAAACCTAACACCCCTACTCCGACCGGCACAGCGGTGATACTTTGACTTGGGTGTCGTGACAGGCTCGACGAGTTACTGTTAGAGTGTTACAGTAAGTTAACTTCGTAAGTTAAGTTAAGTTGCTAAGTTACAGTAAGTTACAGTTACTGTTACAGTAAGTTAACAGTGAGTTACGGAGTTACTGCATAAATAAAATAAATAAATAATTATAATTGCATAAGTTGATAAAAAATGCTGTGCAATAGCTTTACCGCGACAGTCCCCGAGTGACACACGTCTTTCTTTTTTTTTGATAAAAATCAATGAGTCCTTCACAATCACAACCCGTCTGGCCAGTGAGGAGAGTGTAGGCCAAATCCCTCTGTCTGCTCTGGCCCAAGTGTGGCTCTGGTAGTACAGAGGTCGTGCTCCAGTGGGGATTAAAGGGACCTAATAATGATGATGAGATATTTATCAATCTGTGTGATTTGTCCCTATATATTTACGGCGTTACATTAATTTATGCTTCTCTTCCCTCACAGATCGTTAAAGTTGATCGAGGGATTGGGCTAAAATCTGTGGAATCATGTCAATAGCCAATGCAACTAGCAACTCTTCACTATTTGATTCCGTTTTCCATCTACACGCCCTCCAACGTGCTAAATGTGGCTATAAGGTCTTATAGACCTAGGCACTGTCTACCCCGCAAGGGAAAAAGAAGTGATACTGTAACGTTGCAGCATGCCACCTGCATGCTGCATCTCGTCCAACCTCATTTCTTTCTCATCCTGTCCATTTTTCATTCCTCATTTTAATTCAAATATTATTCCATTCCATTTTTAGATTACTTTCTCTCTCTCATCACGCATTCTTCAGTCTACTATCATCTCTCGGACTGTTTACTTGGTTCCTACAGTCTCTGATATATTATGTAAAAGTCAATATATTTCAACAAATTGTCAATATAAGACAAATAAAGTTTATCTCTGTGTGTGTTGTGTGTCGAGTCTCTGTTCTCCCTAATTCCTATTTATGTGGGAACTCGACTAGAGCGCCGGGTCGGTCGAGCCCTCACAATACTACGTATGTACATTTAAAATGTTGCATAACATCACAGCACTGAATAATTTGTTTAAAATTCAATGTTAAATCAATATCCGCCCCTGACAATGATATCGATCAGTCCTAAAGCGGTTATTCGCTGTAATTTATTAATGAGTACCATCATCACGCACGCAACCCATTTGAATTGACAAAATCGATAAGTAACAGTGATATATTAGACTGCCTACTCATCCCAACGCGATTCTGTGATGAATAAGATAGAATACTTCAAAAATAATTATCCTTTCCAATTATTAAAATGTACGACTTATAGAAATTCAAGATCCTTTCGCCGAAGACTCTCATACCTAGTCCGGCCATAAGTTCTGGTAAAAATCTAATTGCAATTTCTTTTCCGCGGTCACAAAAATGATCTTGGACAGACAGACGGACAACAAAGTGATAGTTTTTACGAAGCGTTAATTTTGTGTACTTTTTATACATATTTTCCGGCCGAGCTGCAGTTATCTCTATCGCACTCTGCGGGGTTTGTTTGGGCACACGGCGCGACAGCAATAGATATTATAAATATCTATTTTTCAATTTTCTCGAGCTTAGTGTTTCCTCTTAAAAAAAGGGTCTGGTCGGGTCTTCTGGTAAGGGGAATGTAGGTTTAAATTTCCGTTTCCTCTGGTACCTAATTAAGAGCAGCGGGGATTGGGGAATAGTAACTGAAGAAAATCATCCTTTAGTCAATTAGCATATCAGTAACAGATATATTTTAGAGCACTGAAGGGCAAATGTGGATGTTGATTGTAAGGGCTCGCGAGGTCTACTGTTCTCGCAGAACCACTAGTATAATATTCTTTATGCAAAAGTAAGTCTGTCTTTCTGTCTGTCATCTTTTAACGCTTCAACCATTGAACCATTTTGGATTGAATTTGATATGGAGGTAGTTTCGAAGCCCGCGGAAGGGACATAGGGTAGTTTTCTACCCGGGAAAATTCTTCTGTTCCCGGATTGTAACTAAGTACTTCACGGATTCGCATGAGTGCTGAATTTTTATCTAAGCGTCCCAGTTGCATTCAAGCTATGAATGCAACTGCGACCACAGAATTAATATAAGTACTAACGGC
Source organism: Elegia similella (assembly GCA_947532085.1). NCBI lineage: Eukaryota > Metazoa > Arthropoda > Insecta > Lepidoptera > Pyralidae > Elegia > Elegia similella. The sequence goes on along the minus strand of OX383950.1, from coordinate 2,884,640 downwards.
TTGACAGCTCCGTGGCACGCCAGCCTGCGACACGGAGTACCCGGGTTCGATCCCCGGCCAGGTTAAGATGGAAAATGATCTTTTTCAGATTGGCCTGAGTCTTGGATGTTTATCTATATATGTATTAGATTCTCTTTTTTTAGCTAAAAAACAATTCAACTTAATATTAAACATAATTAATAACATAAAAATAAAAAATTATAAATAACTTACAAATAAAAAAATTCTTCCAACGCACCACATCGAGGCAAAGTACCCAAAATGCTGGCAGCATTTCCCCGTTGCACAGCGAGTCCGATACGTTGTGCAAAAAAACTGCCAGCTTTTGGATCACCAGTTGCCTCGATGAGACGTGTTGTCAATTCCTTATAGAATTTTTTGGCTTCAGTGCCCCAGGGACCCAATGTTTCTACAGCAAAAGGCAAGAATATAAAGCTGTCGGTCAATCCCGCGTATTTTCGCTTTTTGCTAGCTTCAGCAGCACAGGCAGCTGCTCCGCCTTGGCTGGAAGTAGCTGGTATGTGGGATGGAGCTAAAGTATCTACACAAGTGGCATCCCAAACTAGACATTTGCCTTGCCGCCACGGGATTAAAGAAAGACCATCTGGTCGCTTGCCATCGGTGCGGAAGATTCCATTTGGTTCCAAAACTGACGGAACATTGACAGTTGCTAAAGTTCTACGAATTATGTCGTTTAGTGAGGCATGACGTGGAATTCGGCCAGCACTTTTGATGCAAGCAAGACCATGATGACCCAAACCATCCACAGCTGTACCACAGTGACATAAATGTGGTTGATTTATTTTTACACCCAAACGGAGGCCAATGGCGAGTGTAAAAGTGCAATTATCTAGAAGGGAGCCAACATGTGCAGAAGGAAGTGCTTGTACTTGTTATATGTATTTGTTATAGAATATAGTATCGTTGAGTTATCCCATAACACAAGTCTCGAACTTACCTTGGGGCTAGCTCAATCTGTGTGATTTGTCCGTATATATTTATTTATTTATAGCAGTGATGTTTTGGAACCAACACGAACCCTGATTGTGATATCGATCAGTCTAAAAGCGGTAACTCGCTGTAACTTATTAATAAAGTTTCATCACGCGGCAATCAATTTGAAGCCTTGACAAGACCTTGAATCCTTGATAACGCGACGGCTTCACGAACTTGAAAAAGAAAATAAAAAGTTATGCCTAAGTTTTGTGTTTTTCCATCAAAGTAAGGTAGTTTGTGTTGAGTCAGCAGTATAATTAACTGCCTCCGTGGTCCAGTGGTTAAGGCGTTTGCCTGTCGACCCGGGGGTCGTGGTTCAATTCCCACGGGAAGCATACTTTGTTTAGTTGTTTCCACTTTGGTTAGGACATTGCAGGCTTGAATCACTTGATTGTCTGAAGATAAAGATGATTCCGTGTCACTGTCACCAGGCTATATCTCATGAACCGTGATAGGTAGACAGTTGATATTTTTACAGATGATTATGATATGCCGATGATATGCCTTTTTAAAGATAACGGTACGGAACCCTTCGTGCGCGAGTTTGACTGGCACTTGGCCGGTTTTTAAATAGTTTTAGCTATATTGTAGCAAGTATTAGTTTTTAATATTCTTTACTTTAGTACCTATTACTTGTAAAATAAATAATTAAAAGAGAAAGAGAAGAGAAGGTAAAAAAATCGGGCAGTCATAGGCAAAGTGAAAACTGAGGTGAGATGGGAGACAAATGCCTACTTCAATAATTAATAAAAAAAAAAAAAACTACATACAGGATCTAAAACATTAGAAAACACGATCAACATTTTAGTAGCTGTATACGCTTTTCGTATTATGAACCTCCTTTTTCTAGTTGGTTAAATAGCATTCAGTCCTGCCTAAATATGCAAAAAGTATTTTAAACGTATTAAACAAAAAAAAAAATTGTTTAAAACCAAATGGTTTTTAACCGTTTTTTGTTTAAAACGTTTTAAACCAATTTTTAAGTTTTAATATAGGTTTAACATAGGTTAGGTTTAAAACGATTTACTATTAGAATTTACTAACTTTTCACAAAAAGCAATTTAGAAATATAATTATTATCATACATTTGGGTCAAGTAAAATGAAAAAAAAAGTAGCAATCACGTGGTCACGGTTTTAAACCGTTTTAAATTTATTTAAAACGGTTTGAAACTTTTATTTGCAACTGGTCCTGCCGGTAGCATTGGTCGCTATCGGGGTCACCGAGTATTGATTTGTACGTTCCAGCCAGTGTCTGCCTCCATCCTTACAGACAGACACAAATATAGATCTACCAGTCTCCTATAGATATGCAGTTACTATAGGGTGGCAGTGCTGGCAAAATTCCACGGGCCCCCGGTCGAAGGGGGCCCGGCCAGAAGCAAAAGAGGGGGGTTCAAAGATACGCTAGCAAGGTGGCTCTATTAATGACGTAATCAGAAGGGCTCTTACCACCATTCACGTTTCCTGCACACTTGAACCTCGGGGTGTGGTTCGTGATGATGGTAAGAGGCTTGATATTATGTCGCTGATTCCTTGGGAACGCGGTGAAGCTCTAGTGTGGGATTAGTGCCGGCGTCAGCATTACAGGCGCCCTGGGCGAGATTTCTACGAGCGCCCCCTCTTATTGGGGAGAGGGGGATGCAATGCGATTGTACCACACTGCCCTGCGTCCTCTGCCCTTGCTTGGTTGTTTGTTGTTCGTGTGTGTAGGTGGCCAACGCTGGTGTAAAGATTTTTCAAGCTGCCTAAAGTCATCTGACATAGATTAACGACTGCCATCAATGATGACAGCCGGGACCTTTCTGCCGCATCAGCCTTACGGCTTAACGTGTCTTCCTTGCTTGGTGGTGGCACCCCTTCCGTATCTAGCGCCCTGGGCGGTCGCCGAAGCGCGCCCTGCCCTAACACCGCTACTGAATGTGATGCTACTTGTGTCGACACACTCGCACCTTCCCATCTCAGGGGATCAGTTGCTAGAGCTGGGTCTGCCGCAGACGCCGCTGAGGTCGCTAAGCGGCGCAAATATGCCTGCTTAAATGCAGACTATATATTTGTGCCGTTTGGTGTAGAGACATTTGGACCATGGGGTCCTGGTGCGAGAGCTTCTCTACAAAGAGATTGCTCCTCGTCTGATCTCCGCCCCACGTGACAAGCGGGCTGCTTTTTCGCACAAAGGATAAAGTGCCAAAATGTAACACTGAAAAATATGAACGCAGTTTTTTTGCCATCTTGGGCTACCGCATTAGTTGGGAAAGGATAACAATTCGTTGGATTTTACTCTGGGAAAAAGAGGATTGGAATTTATTGGATTTGGAAAGAGAATAAAGTTATTTGGATACTGCTCAATCAAGATGAACGGTTCCTCCATGTGAGGAGCTGCCTCCGGGATCCTAGCTTCCTTGGACCACATGGAAGTGCCTTAATCGCCTCCGCACTGGGGTAGGTCGATGCCGACATAACCTGGCTAAATGGGGCTTTATCCAAAAGGCGGAAGTGCAGTGTCAGTGTGGTCACGATGACCAGACCATGTTGCACCTCCTTTCGTGCCCCCTGTGCCCCACCAGTTGCACCAAAGAGACAGATCTGTACATTGCATCCGAGAGTGGTGTCAGAGTCGCCACATACTGGAGAGACAAAATCTAATCATTTAAGCCATCGACACGAAAAGAAGAAGAAGATGAACGGGTGAAAAGCGCTCGATGCCATACCTGCAACCACCGGACAAGTACTTGAGAATGACACCACTGAAATGAAATGAAATGAAATGAAATGAAATGAAATGAAATGAAATAGAATTTTATTCAAATTTGGATATCATGTATCTCTTTCTGAACTTCATATTATTATTATTAATATTTGCAAAAATCGATAAGCTACTAGCGTTTCGAAACGACCACTGCTGAGAAGAATACGCCGAAAGAAACTCAGTCCAGTATTAGCACTCTCCTGTTTATTAAGGCGATACCACTGTAAATAAGGTCGTTCTGAACCTTATATATCTCGCAAAATACTTAAATTAGGAGTTTTAAATCTAAGTAATATGATTTTTGACTATTTCATCTCCAAAAATTGAAGATGAAAACACGTTTTGATAAAAATTTCTCGATGGAAATATTTTTTGAAAAATGGTCTTCTTTCGCAGAGTATTTTTATTGTAGCTCAATCAAATGCGACGAATGAAATAATGATTTTTAGACTAAAAGATAGTAATTCATCAAAATGTAAATATGAAAATACAATTAACCGGTCTGATTTTATATAAAATAGAAATAACGAATTTGGCGCTTACGTTTTTTTCTTTGAGCGACTCGAGACTATCTCCTATCTCATCATTCACGGGCTAAACCGCCAAGCGCTATCCCTTGCGCGCACTTGATCAGTCCTTTGCCGAGCGATGGTACCAAACATTTGAGGCCTCGTCTTAAGGCCGGTTCAGCAGCGACAGCGGCAGAAGACCTCAAGCGGCGCAGGTACAGTAGTCTTGGAAACAACTATAAAGGTCAATTTAAATTAAGCGCAAATATTTTAACGGAGACTAGCTCCGTGGCGCAGCGGTCAACACGCCAGCCTGCGACACGGAGTGACCGGGTTCGATCCCCCCCGGCCAGGTCAAGATGGAAAATGATCTTTTTCAGATTGGCCTGGGTCTTGGATGTGTATCTATGTTTGTATTTGTAATAAAAATATAGTATCGTTGAGTTAGTATCCCATAACACAAGTCTCGAACTTACTTTGGGGCTAGTTCAATCTGTGTGATTTGTCCGTATATATTTATTTATTTATTATTTATTATTATTTAAAGGCTGACTCCCATAAGCTAGAAAAGTGCTTTAGAAGCAAAATTAAAAAATCGGCACGCTAGTTTTTGAGATATCTGGATCCTGAACATTTAAAATAAAAAATGAAAAAAACACCCTGTGTACAAATAAACACTTTCCTGGCCAACAACTTTTTACTATTATCTACTATGAATAACTAGGTCACTGACCTCGACGATCAAAACAGCCGAATTATCGATTTTAATAAATAAATATTATTTTGCATGAATATATAAAAAGTGTCGATTTCTTAAAATGTGTTACAAAAGCATTTCCTTGACCTATGACATCCAGCCAGCCCTTAAAATATTAATGGATCTTGTATTTGAGCCGTTTGGGGTCGAAACTTTAGGACCGTGGGGGCCATCAGCTCATAAGATGTTCGGCACCGTTGCCCATAAATTAATCGAGGTGGCCCGTGACTAGAAGGCTGGCTGCTATACCTTGGCCAAAAGATCAGCATTGCCATCCAACGTGGCAATGCTGCCAGCCTTCTGGGCACGCTACCGCGAGGCAACGATCTACCCGGACTATTTTATTTGTAAATACATATATATTAATTTTTATTTATTTTTAGATGTAGCATTCGTTATTTTTAATTTAAATTGTATTATATTTTAGTAAATTTCCTGCTTACTTGAAGTTTTTTTTTTATGCTTTTTTTTTTTACTAGCTCCGTGGCGCAGCGGTCAACACGCCAGCCTGCGACACTAGAGTGCCCGGGTTCGATCCCCGGCCAGGTCAAGATGGAAAATGATCTTTTCCAGATTGTCCTGGGTCTTGGATGTTTATCTATATATGTATTTGTTATAAAATATAGTATCGTTGAGTTAGTATCCCATAACACAAGTCTCGAACTTACTTTGGGACTAGCTCAATCTGTGTGATTTGTCCGTATATGTTTATTTATTTATTTATTATTAATTATTTATGCTATAAGACGGCAAGCGAGCAAGCGAGTCACCTGATGGTAAGTGATCACCGCTGCCCATGGACAACTGTAACACCAGGGTGTGACAGGAGCGTTACCAGACTTTCAATGTGTTGGGGGAGGACATAGGGAAGGAAATGGGGGGAAGAATGGGTCTCCGGATGTCTCACTCACCGAACGAAGCATAGAATCGGTAAAGTTTCCTATGTGCTATGACTTGGGGTCTTTCAAAAGGCGTGTTTACAGAGTCGGCAACGCATCAGCAGCTCCTCTGGTGTTGCAGATGTCCATGTGACCACTTTCCATCAGGTGGCTCGTCTGCTCGTTTGCCGTCAAATATAGGTACATAAAAAAAAAGTTTCGACACAAATGTCGATGTTCACAGGGCTACACTAATAGAAAATCGTTTTAAACCTAAGTATATTAAACCTCAAAAATGGGTTTAAAACGTTTTAAACAAAAAAAAAACGAAATATTTTTTGCATCTTTAGGCAGAACTGAATTCTATTTAACCAACTACAAAAAGGAGGTTCATATTACAACGAAGCGTATAAAGCTCTAAAGAATGTTGATCGTGTTTTCAAATGTTTTAGATACTGTATGTAGTTGGTTAAGTACGAGTAGTCGTACAGCGACGTCGGTAGCATTAGTCGCTATCGGGGTCATTGAATATTGATTCTTACGTCCCAGCCAGTATCTGCCTCCATCCTTACAGACAGACATATACACATCTAGGTAGTCGTGTGACTGATCAATATATTTTTTTTCCACTTTAATTAACTTTAAATTCATCTGATATGAATTAAGTTGGATACCACACTTCTAAATAGTGGGTAGTAATGGAGATTACGCATGCTTCGAATGCGTGTACCTATAATATGTGATGAACAAATTCGCCGCGGTGATTTGAAGCTACGGCAGCTCAGTAGTTGAGAGCATCGACGGGCTAGATGTCGAAGGTTGTTAGGTTCAAATCCTGCCTGTGGCGAAAATTTTTTCATCACATATTTTCGATTTTAATATATTTTTTAAGTGTTCAGTATTGTAAGTTTGTAGACACTACTCTATTCATTCGCTACTTGAATGATATTAAGCTACGATTTGTCGTAGGCCGTAGTAATCATCCCCGTACCACAGCTGCGACACTCCCCTGTACGTGTGATTCGAACCTCGGTGACCTTGAAACGCAACGTTTAAGCGCTAAGGTTAACACCACGGAACAAGAAAAAAGAAAGTAGGATCGTTGACATAATATTTTCTATGTACGACCTACGGTCCAGCATTTAAGCTGAATCTAAAAAAGCGGCCAAGTGCGAGTCGGACTCGCGCAAGAAGGGTTCCGTACTATTATCTATAAAAACGGCAAAATAATCATGTCAGTTGTATGGAGCCCACCTTAAATGCCCCGCGCGCCTCTCGATGCCCCCGCGCACATCCAGACACCCACACATAACCGCAAGCGCTTTTACGTGCACACATCTTTAAGGGCCCGTACTACCTCACACTGCTTTGCATGATTGACTGTTATATCAATAATAATTAAATACTCAAGTTGAAATAAAAATGCAGCAAAGTTCAGGAATAACTCTGGTAACTATATGACTCAAAAACACGATAGCGTTAAATTTTCTCGATAGAAAAAAATTGCAAAGTTGCCTCCAAATCACGTCTAATTTACTCGGTATATAGCATTATTCACCAAATACATTAAAATTAACCTTGAAACTTTTGATTATAATTGCATTACAGATAAGGCAGCCATCATATGTTTTTCTTTTTCGAATAACCCTTGAATATTCCTAAAAAACGAAAATATCCAAAGTAGCCAACGCGTTTAGACCATCCGCATTTGTATCGCCACGCCCCGCCGCCTGTCATATGGCGGGCTCTTAAGTGTCGTTTCTTTTCGCGTAGTATATATATTCTTTGCCCGTACATGTTCCATATGTCGTAGCTGGTAGTTAAACTTGTAGCTCGAGTCGTAGCAGTATTGTAAGTTCGTAGACGCTACTCTATTCATTCGATGCTTCGGCCTTGCTTGTAAATACTTGCAATAAGATCAAAGATGATTCATTGATTGAAGATCTGGCTACGACTTGTCGTGGCTGTAGCAAGCAACTTTATACGCAGCTCCATATGTCGTAGCTGGTAGTTGAACTCGTAACTCGAGGCGTAGCAGTATTGTAAGTTCGTAGATGCTACTCTATTCATTCATTCGATGCTTCGGCATTGCTTTTAATTGTTGCAAAAACTTGCAACAAGATCTGGTGACAACTTATGTCGTGGCTGTAGCAAGCAACTATAAATTCAAATTTCAAATATCATTTATTCATCATAAGATACTTTACATATCATTTGGTGAATGTTAACATTTATTTTACAACAAAAGATTGTTGATGTTAATTTACTTAAAGCTAAGTTTAGAGCGCTTTCTACGCAGCTCCATATGTCGTAGCTGGTAGTTGGAAACTCGTAGCTCGAGTCGTAGCAGTATTGTAAGTTCGTAGACGCTACTCTATTCATTCGATACTTCGGCCTTGCTTGCAATACTTGCAATAAGCCGGCCTATTTACTAACTTAGAGTATAACTTTTTTATAGTCACTTCAAAATACATTGCGGCTTTTGTGTGATTGACTATTTTTATTTAAGATATATAAAAGGCAATGTATTTTAAAGTGTCATTGACAACAAAAAAGACTCCGCGGAAGGCCTAGAAAGCGGTGGAAGGATTGTGTAGAGGAGGACCTGAACATATAATTAAATTTTCAGACTATTATCAATATTCTACTCGTACTATTGTAAGTCATTGTCGTCATCATCATCCATGGAGTCACTTTTGTTACTCCATTGTTCAATCAAATTTTCACAATAATTTTTTAAAGCCTGTAGTATAGTTGACCAGTTGTCATGTGAAAAATCAAATTCAGTGTTGATGTTGTACGAAGTGCATTGACATGCTTCATTGGTCTAACCAGAGGAGACATAGCCCGTGCAACGGTGTTCCCTTGACCCACATGGAAAATATTATGTTGCCTTTGACGGCCGCGCCTGTCAAGTGTGCAGGGTAGGCTAGTTTCCAAAAAAAATATAATTAGTCCGTCAGTTAGTTATTCAAAAAATATTGGACACGTATTTTTTCTTTTGTCGATTAAACAAAAAATGATAAAGATATAGCCCTTTGAAGTTCCGTGTGACGTCATAGTTTGCTACAATTTTTAGCAAACTTTGACGTCACGATCCCCCACTCCTGAACTTTGACGCCCTTTATCTTTATTATTTATTGTTTATTTGACAAAAGAAAAAATACGTGTCCAATATTTTTTGATTATCTAACTGACGGATTAATTGTCATATCAAGTCTTTACCTATGATTTCATAGGTAAAGACTTGATTTCCAGTAGCCTACTAACCATAGATTTAAAAAAAAAAATTTTGTGTCTAACGTATTAGTTTAAGTACCGACCGACGCTCCCCTGTGTCCATGAAATGTGGAACACAAGGCCGAAGCCCTGACTCATAATACGTGACTCATGACGAAGTTGACTAATGACCGGAAAGACTACAAGCGCTAACATCGAGTAAGTATGGCGTCATTATAACTAATATTCTTCCTCACCCCCGACGTGTCTTCACCCTCACCGGTTTGGTTTTTTAGGGTTCCCTACCTCAAAAGGAAAAAACGGAACCCTTATAGGATCACTCGGTTGTCCGTCTGTCTGTCTGTCGACAGCTCCGTGGCGCAGTGGTTAACACGCCAGCCTGCGACACGGAGTGCCCGGGTTCGATCCCCGGCCAGGTCAAGATGGAAAATGATCTTTTTCAGATTGGCCTGGGTCTTGGATGTTTATCTATATATGTATTTGTTATTAAATATAGTATCGTTGAGTTAGTATCCCATAACACAAGTCTCGAACTTACCTTGGGGCTAGCTCAATCTGTGTGATTTGTCCGTATATATTTATTATTTATTTATTTGTCTGTCAGTCTGTCAAGACCCTTTTTCTCAAGAACGCGTAGAGGTATCAAGCTGAAATTCATATCAAATACTCAGATCTGCTGTCCCTTGCAGTTGTGAAAAAATCAAGCTTCTTTGCCAACGCAATCAAAAGATACATAAGCTGGTTATGTCGCAATTTTTCGTGTTTTTTCGACATTCGCAAGGGAATCAAAACCTACAGGGTACTTCCCGTGACCTCAGAATCTTGAAATTTGGTACGAAGCAACGCCTTATAGCACAGATATAGGACAACATGCAAAAAGTATAAATTTTGAGTTACATCATATAAAAAAAATATTTTTAATAATTTGTAACTTATTATATTAATGTACAGAACCCTTAGTGCGCGAGTCCGATTCGCACTTGGCCGGTTTTTTATGATATAAGATGGTTTTTGTAATGTCGGAGGCCAAGATCCACTTTGGGTCGCTGAGCCAGTCAACAAAAATATATTTTTTTATACTTTACACCCGAAAAACAAAACACTCCTGACTCCTGATACCTGACGTATAGAGTAATAAGATGGCGAGCTCCGTGGCGCAGCGGTCAACACGCCAGCCTGCGATACGAGGGTGCCCGGGTTCGATCCCCGGTCAGGTCATGATGGAAAAAGATATTTTTCAGATTGACCTGGGTCTTGGATGTTTATCTATAAGTATCTATTATAAAATATAGTATCGTTGCGTTAGTATCCTACGACACAAGTTCACAACTTACTGTTAGTCGCATCGCCTATTGTCCTGACATTCTTTAGATATTCGCCCATTCCCTTGATCGACTTCTACGGTCTGCGCGGGAAGAGAAACAGCTGGCACATTCTATATTTTTGCTTTTCTCTCAGACCAGCATGGCAGATATTTATGGCGGTCAAAAATATTAGCGGGTATTTTTTCTTTCATCATTTAATCTATAAAAATATTTTGAAATGGGTAAAAAAAATGTTACACTCACGCCAGGACACGTGACCTAATCGAAAATTCGTAAGACGGACACGAACACGAGACCAGAGACCGCCGGCGCGGCGTAGGAGAGGAAGCAATGTGCAAGAATCGACCTAAACTATACAAATAATTTTGATGTATTTAATTAATCCCGCGAATTAAAAATACGTCAAATTTCACCATTTCGTGCTGTCGTCCTTGACTTAAGTATGTATGTTTGCGACAAAGGTTAAGCACCTTTCGGGAAAGATCCTGCCGTGACCTAGATATGTGCCGCATTCAGGGGTCTACCGACTGCGGCAGGTTCGTTGTATGTAAACGACCTCCAAATTCCCGTTCGATAACAATAGGCGGACCCGCCATGATACTAAGTAGGTACTTCCTGTAGGTTTTGATTCCCTTGCGAGTGTCGAAAAATTATTAAAAATATTTTTATTACTAAAAATGTGTGATTTTTGCAATTTTTTAATATTGTAGGATGTACAAAAGTAACGTGATTTTTGCGTTTTTTGTTATTATATATTAGCGGCCCGCCCCGGCCTCCCGCCCGTGTAGATATAGGTATTTAATTTATAGCCTATGTTTATCAGGGATAATGTGGAACTCTGGTCAAGAGTAAACTCATATAATTAAAAAAAAAAAGGAAATTTTCAAATTGATCCAGAAGTTTCGGAGCATATTCAATGCAAACAAACAATCAAATCTTTCCTCTTTAAATACTAGTGGTTCGAGAACAGTAGACCTCGCGAGCCCTTACAACCAACATCCACATTTGCCCTCCACTGCTCTAGAATATATCTGTTACTGATATGCTAATTGAGTAAAGGATGATTTCCTTTGGTATCGATTTCTGACAACTTTTGGGCTAATTGCCGACTATAAACACGTTCAAGTTTATCGTATAAAATAGTTGTTTAGACAAAAAAGTTGAATCTTAATGAGAATAACAAAAAAGTCTAATGACATTTTTGTTTTTTTTTTCAAATAGCTGTGCTATGTGTTTTTTTAAGTTTTGGACCCCATATATCCGCCATTTTTTAAAATTTCGATATACTGGCACGACAAAAAAATCTATATAATTACCGATCCTGCTCACAAAATTTCATGAGAATCGGTTGAGAAATGCGACCTGTAGGCGAGAACAGACAGACAGACAGACAGACAGACGGACAAAATAATTTTGGGCCAGTCGAAACTGAGACGCTTCGCTCGCTTCGCTCGCTCGGTCAAAAAAAATCAGTTAAAATAGCTAGTTGGGCAGCAACTTATGGTCAGCAAAACTTCTTTTCTGCCCTCAGTCGTTCCGGATAATCATAAAAAAAAAATAACCTGAACCTAACTTCTTTTCTGCCCTCAGTCGTTCCGGATAATCATAAAAAAAAATAACTTGAACCTAACTTCTTTTCTGCCCTCAGTCGTTCCGGATAATCATAAAAAAAAAAATAACCTGAACCTAACTTCTTTTCTGCCCTCAGTCGTTCCAGGTGGAAAGCCAAAGCTTATCCAAATGTTTTCTCTGCTGCCCCAATTGTAAAATCTGCTGCCCAAATAATTATTCAGCGGCCCAACTAATTACTTTCCAATAAAATTTGAAGGAGTTCTTGGCGGGAATTTCGGCGGACTGCACGGTTTTTGTTTTGGATTGTTTTGCAAACTGTTTCTAGTGGAGTTTATAATGTGAAATCGGTGTAATTTGGTGTCATAGATGTCCATGTTTATGAACAATGTGTGGAATAACTAAAATAAAGTGTTATGGTGCGGCTGTAGCGGTCTGGTGTTTGCTCGCCTTGCTGCGTCGTATATGGTTAAGGTGATACCACTGTAAATAAGGTCGTTCTGAACCTTATATATCTCGCAAAATACTTAAATTAGGAGTTTCAAATCTAAGTCATATGATTTCTGACTATTTCATCTTCAAAAATTGAAGATGAAAACACGTTTTGATAAAATTTTCTCGATAGAAATATTTTTTGAAAAATGGTCTTCTTTCGCAGAGTTTTTGTTATTGTAGCTCAAATGCGACGAATGAAATAATGATTTTTAGACTAAAAGATAGGTTATTAGTAATTCATCAAAATGTAAATATGAAAATACAATTAACTGGTCTGATTTTATATAAAATAGAAATAACGAATTTGGCGCTTACGTTTTTTTCTTTGAGCGACTCGAGACTATCTCCTATCTCATCATTCACGGGCTAAACCGCCAAGCGCTATCCCTTGCGCGCACTTGATCAGTCCTTTGCCGAGCGAAGGTACCAAACATTTGAGGCCTCGCCTTAAACCGATTTGTGGAAATTATCCGTAGAATCAACGAAAAGAATTACACCATCGTTTCATTGATAACAAGACTTAGAAAAAGCGCGGGAAATCTCATTTATACTTGACTAGCTTTCGCCCGTGGCTCTGCCCGCGTTAATGTCGATCCTTCGGGAATAGTACCTTTTCCCGGGATAAAATGTAGCCTATGTCCTCCTCTGTAGTCTAGAGAACTTGTATGCAAAATTTCATGATGATCGGTTCAATAGTTACGGCGTGAAAGCGTTACAAACAAACTCACTTTCGCATTTATAATATTAATAGTAAGGATACTGGCTAAATACGTAACGCGTGAAAGCCATACTTAAATAAAAGAAAAAAAATAAGAACCCAGCGTGTGGGAATCCGACTTGGCCGGGTCTTTAATACTGGCCTTGTTAGAAAAGCTTTTTAACTTAATTGACCTAGATACCACATTGCGAAATTCCCAGTATTTCTTGTAAAGTTTTTTTGTCAATTTTGGCCTTGATAACATAGTTTTAAGCAAATTGACATACTACAGTTGAAAAAAAGTCAAGTGCGAGTCGGCCTCGCGCACGAAGGGTTCCGTACTGTTATCTAGAAAAACAGTAATAAATACCATGTCTGTTGTATGGGACCCCCCTTTAATATTAAATTTATTTTTATTGAATTATTTATTTTCAAAGTGAAATTATAACTAAATAGGTTTATATATTATACATATTCTGTCAATATTTCAAGAGTCTACCTGTTGCCGTTATCAATATCGAGCAAAAACGAACAAAAAAATCACGTTTGTTGTATGGGAGCCCCCCTTAAATATTTATTTTAAACTATTTTAAGTATTTATTGTTATAGCTTAGTATTTATTGTTCTTCCAAACTGGTCTGGGAGAAAAGAAAAAACGTAGAATGTGCCAGCTGCTTCTCTTCCCGCGCAGATCGTAAAAGCCGATCGAGGAATTGGGCTAAAACCTGCGGAATTATGTCAATAGGCGATGCGGCTAGCAACCCATCACTATTTTAATTCCGTTTTCTATCTACACGCCCCCAACATGCTAAATGTGGCCATAAGGTCTTATGGACCTTGGCTTTGTCTACCGCTCAAGGGAAAAAGACGTGATACTATGTATGTATGTATGTATGTATGTATGTATTGTTATAGCGGCAACAGAAATACATCATCTGTGAAAAATTCAACAGACTGACAGACGGACAGCGGAGCGATATTAATAGGGTCCCGTTTATACTCTTTAGGTACGGAACCCTAAAAACTACTAGGAAGGTAATATGTATATGGGGTATTAATATTAAACCATCCTGAATATCGGATCCGATGGGAGGGACGCTGCTATACGTTAGACACGGTACGAGATATCTCCAATCGTATCGCACGTATAAATAAATAAATAAATATATACGGACAAATCACACAGATTGAGCTAGCCCCAAAGTAAGTTCGAGACTTGTGTTATGGGATACAAACTCAACGATACTATATTTTATAACAAATACATATAGATACACATCCAAGACACAGGCCAATCTGAAAAAGATCATTTTCCATCTTGACCTGGCCGGGGATCGAACCCGGGCACTCTCGTGTCGCAGGCTGGCGTGTTGACCGCTACGGAGCTAGCCTCTATAGCGGCGTCCCTCTCATCGGATCCTTTAGGTGAAAATGCGACACTGTAAGATAATAACTCATACATTGTCGCCAGCCTGCGACACGAGAGTGCCCGGGTTCGATCCCCGGCCAGGTCAAGATGGAAAATGATCTTTTTCAGATTGGCCTGGGTCTTGGATGTGTATCTATATATGTATTTGTTATAAAATATAGTATCGTTGAGTTAGTATCCCATAACACAAGTCTCGAACTTACTTTGGGGCTAGCTCAATCTGTGTGATTTGTCCGTATATATTTATATTTATTTATATTTATTTATTGTTGTCTAGCGCTATAAGGCAATAGCAAAAAGGTTAGTCGACGTCACAGGAGACCGAAGAGCTGGCAGCTACCTCGGACAAAGAATTAGTCTAGCTATTAAAAGGGGGAACGCTGCCAGTATCTTCGGAACCTTGCCTAAAAAGACTCCTCTTATTAATTTATTTTAGTTATCCTAACTTCCTAACTAATATTATAAATGCGAAAGTGAGTTTGTTTGTTTGTTTGTATGTTTGTTTGTTTGTTTGTTACGCTTTCACGCCGTAACTACTGAACCGATCATCATAAAATTTTGCATACAAATTCTCTGGAGTATGGAGAAGGACATAGGCTACCTTTTATCCCGGGAAAAGTACTATTCCCGAGGGAGCGACATTGACGCGGGCGGAGCCGCGGGCGAAAGCTAGTTATATTATGTTTTTTAAGGTTTTTAGTTTTAGGTTCGTTGTTAAATAAATTGACCTAGATAGCACAATGCGAATTCCTCCACACTAGGTCAGTCTACTGCGACAGGTCGATGTCTGGTAAACGACCTTCCTAGACGTTGGAGGCCGTTCAATAGCCGAGGATTCGGCTATTATGTAAATGAATTGGTAATAAATAAGTGCTTAAAATCTATCCTTATCCTTACTAATATTATAAATGCGAAAGTGACTTTGTTTGTTTGTTACGCTTTCACGCCGTAACTACTGACCCGATCATCATAAAACTTTGCATATAAGTTCTCTGGAGTACTGAGAAGGACATAGGCTACCTTTTATCCCGGGAAAAAGTACTATTCCCATGGGATCGACATTGACGCGGGCGGAGTCGCGGGCGAAAGCTAGTATCTATATACAGCGTGAGTTTGAACCCCCTAGCTATATTAAAATCTGGGAATCAGAATCCGTTATGGAATACAGAATTGTAAGAAAAAAAGGTAAAATACAAAAACAAAAAATTTAACCTTTCATAGAAATTCGTCCAGCTGATCGGCGACTTTGTATGGGAAACCTAATTTTCTTTTTCGTTTTTCACCTTTTTTTCTTGCAATTCTGTGTTCCAGTTGGGATTCTGATTCCCAGATTTCAATAAAGCTAGGGGGTTCAAAATCACTTTGTATATATATGTCGCAGGCATATTGTATGATTCCGCGTTTTACAAACGGCGTCGTCTTTTTACAAACGTTCGCTCCCTTTTTTGGAATATGCCGAAGGCAAATTGACAACTCGCTCAATTGTAAACATTTTAACATTGATGGTTATAGTAGGGTGACTATCATAAAACACAAATTGGACAAATCACTTTATTTCAGCAATCACGTACCTATTCATGTAGGAATAACTTAAAATACATGTTTAGGCACTCAAGTAATTTAAATATTTAAGTAACAAAAACTTAGGCCAGGGGGTGTCATTCCTTATTGCCTGTCCGGCGGTTGTAGATATGGCTAAAGATACGCGCGGCTTCCCGAGCTGTTGCTCACTCATCTCCAAGTCATCCGAGTGAGTAGAATACCTATATTCCGTTTTCAAATCCACCAAACTCCTGTCCTTCCCATGCCTAAAATGCTTCTGTGGGCAGCAGCGTCGGAATCATAATAAGCCAAAGTAAATGCGCTCGCCAACCTGCCTCCCAAGCGTGGTAAGTATGGCAAAACCTTCCAATGGAAAACAACAAAAAGACCAGGCCCCCAGTCTACGGCAGCCCCGCTATTCCTGGCTCCGGTAGCGGTCACCTACTACGTAAATAACGTCGTAACCCTCGAAAGTATTTCCAGCAGGGTGATATACCTTAGACTCAGAGTATCTAAAAGATACTCGCTGATGGTCATACAGGTGTACATGCATGCCGACCGGGGAATACTCAGATGAAGACGTGGAAGCGGTGTATGAGGACATTAGTAGGGCCATACACGCTTCCAAGACCTATTTTACGGTGGTTTTGTGCTAATAATATTCCGCAGGAATCCTCCGAACACCATATTCCATGGACATCTTAGCATTTTTTACGTGCCGGATAACCTCAAAACCTTTGTCCACGGCTTTTTTTCTGCTCCTACTAAACATTTTCTTACCTTACTATGATACATCTCCTAAAAACAATCCTTTTTTTGTAAAAAGTCCCTTGTACACGCAGGATTTGCACTGTTTTCATTATTTTTCTGTTTCACAAAATCGACGCCATTTTGATTGTATTGATTAGCAGCGCCGCGCGAGGTAAGAAAAAGAACTAAATACTTCAATCTGCCGCGCCATTTTGTAAACGGCGATTGAATTGTCTATCAAATATTAAGGCATATTATATACTGACAAGGCAATTCACAATTTGCCTTCGGCATATTCCAAAAGAGCGAGCGTTTGTGAACAGACGACGCCGTTTGTAAAACGCGGAATCATACAATTTGCCTGCGACATATACATATAATAAAACAGTACAATATTTTGTCTGTACATTTAGAATTTTTGACTGAAATGGATAGAGGGACACTTAAAAAGAATAATATAAAGCAAAAAAAAATTCTAATTTTTTGTCTGTCTGTCTGTATGTATGATCACGATTATCTCCGAAAATACTGAACCGATTTACTTCAAACTTTCACCAATTGCTTTGTTTTAACTTAGCAAAACATTTAAAGTTTGTTTCATCAAAATGGGTTCATTAAAAAAAAAGTTATCGTCATTTCAATGAACTCAAGGCATGAGTTTGCCTGCAAACATAGGAAAATTATTATAAAATCCAAAGTCAATTCATCATCATTATACGATAGCCTCCATACTAATCAATACTACTATTATAAATGCGAAAGTAACTCTGTATGTCTGTCTGTCTTCTTTTCACGCTTCAACCATTGAACCAATTTGGATGAAATTTGGTATGGGGATAGTTTGAGAACCGAAAAAGGACATAGGGTATGTTTAATTCCAGGAAATTCCACTGTTTCCGAGGGATTGACACTAACGCGGGCGGAGCCGCGGGCAACAGCTAGTGGGTAATAAATATATGCTGCCGGTAAGAATATAGCTATCTATCTATTTGACAGCTCCGTGGCGCAGTGGTTAACACGCCAGCCTGCGACACGAGAGTGCTCGATCCCCGGCCAGGTCAAGATGGAAAATGATCTTTTTCAGATTGGCCTGTGTCTTGGATGTGTATCTATATATGTATTTGTTATAAAATATAGTATCTTTGAGTTAGTATCCCATAACACAAGTCTCGAACTTACTTTGGGGCTAGCTCAATCTGTGTGATTTGTCCGTATATATTTATTTATCTAGGTTTGTCACACTCCCCGTTTCGGTATTGAAAACCTACGCACGACCACATCGGAGCTGTAAAACTGGGCAAATATTGTTACCATATTTAATTTCTTAATTTACTAAGAGTATCATAATCAGGTCTTTTTAGTCTCCACTGCAGGAGCATGACCCTCTCTGTACTACCGGAGTCATACTTGGCCAGCAGACAGAGGATTTGGCCTACACTCTCCTCGCTGGCCAGACGGGTTGGAGAGTTCTCATTGATTTTTATGACTGAGCTTTGTTTAGCTTGTATTTCCTGTTGTTTTTATTTATTTTTAGTTGTAGCATTAGTATAGAAAATTATATAATAGAAAAATATGAAGTTCAACCCAAAAGCGATACATGTATCCTATTTTGAATAAAAAATATTCATTTTATTTTTAATTAAAGTTGAAGCGAAGGTCGTCGTCTCGATACTTTCACAATATTGGGGCATCCAGACATGCACTTACATAAAACGCAGTTGGTACTTCGCCAGGCATTGATTTTGTCTGCTGCCAGTGAAGGTTTTACGAAGCTACGAAATTGAATTTAGATAGATAGATAACTTGTTTATTTGGTTTGCCACAAACACACGAAGTATTAAAATGCAACAATCTTATATCTAAACACGATCAAATATGGTCTTTGTGTGCTGCAGCAAGGCATAATTCTTTTGCACCGAGGTAAAAACACTGATTTTCAGTTATCGCCGTCAACGTAGGTGCGGGCGCAGAACGTAAATAAATCATTGCATTAAATACGTGTACACATTTAATAAAAATAATTTCGACGAAACCGACTCGACTGGGCAGCGTTCGGGAAGCTCCGCAGTGTCTTCTCGTCCAAAATACCTCAGTGCCTCAAGACAAAAGTCTATAATCAATGTGTGTACCAGTGATGACTTACGGGTCCGAAACGTGGTCCCTTACTATGGGCCTCATAAGAAAGCTCAAAGTCGCTCAAAGAGCTATGGAGAGGGCTATGCTCGGTGTTTCTCTGCGAGATCAAATCAGAAACGAGGAGATTCGTAAGAGAACAAAGGCCACCGACATAGCTCAGCGGATTAGCTCTTTGAAGTGGCAGTGGGCCGGGCACATAGCTCGTAGAACCGATGGCCGATGGGGCAGAAGGGTTCTCGAATGGCGACCACGTACCGGCAAGCGCAGCGTCGGACATCCACCGACCAGATGGTCGGACGACCTAACTAAGGTAGCAGGAAGACGCTAGACGCAGGCCGCTTCCAAACGGTCGTATTGGAAATCCTTGGGGGAGGCCTCTGTCCAGAAGAGGACTTCTTGTGGCTGATATGATGATGATGATGATTTAATAAAAATAGTGAAATTTATCGAAGAAACAGCATAGATATTTTAAAGTCATTATCGATATCAAATATATCCGTTTTTTGATGAGACCTTTGCTAGTTTCCAAAGTTCCTTCATCACGAGGTTAAAGAAATAATACTACATAAAAATAACCCCCGACGCAAAAAGAAGGGTGTTATAAGTTTGACGTCGATGTCTATGTGTATGCGTGTCTGTCTGTGCATCGTAGCTCTCGAACGGACCAATTTCGATGCGGTTTTTAGGGTTCCGTACCACAAAAGGAAAAAACGGAATATCACTCGGTTGTCCGTCTGTCTGTCAGTCTGTTAAGACCCTTTTTCTCAGGAACGCGTAGAGGTACCAAGCTGAAATTCATATCAAATACTCAGGTATGCTGTCACTTGGAGTTGTGAAAAAATCAAGCTTTTGAGCCAACGCAATCAAAAGATACAGGTGGTTATGTCGCAATTTTTCGTGTTTTTTCGACATTCGCAAGGGAATCAAAACCTACAGGGTACTTCCCGTGACCTCAGAATCTTGAAATTTATTACGAAGCAACGTCTTATAGCACAGATAAAGGAAAAATTGCGAAACACATAAATTTTGAGTTATATCATGTAAAAAAAATATTTTTAATAATTTCAAACTTATATAATATACGGAACTCCTAGTGCGCGAGTCCGACTCGCACTTGGTCGGTTTTTTTAAATTTGAAAGCCAGTTTCCTAGCGGTGGTTCTTAGCTATATTTGGTTAATATCGGTTCAGCAGTGTAAGAGCATCAGCTCTTTTCCATAATGATGTCCTGGCGTATGATTACTTGATTAAGTGCTTCAAGTGTGCCAGTATAATCGTTAAATGACAGTATAATCGATAACTCCCTCCGTGGTCCAGTGGTTAAGGCGTTTGCCTGTAGATCCGGGGGATGTGGATTCGATTCCCACAGGAAGCATAATTTGTTTAGTTGTTTCCAGTTTGGTTAGGACATTGCAGGCTTGAGTCACCCGATTGTCTGATAATAAAGATGATTCCGTGCTTCGGAAGGCACGTTAAGCCGTTGGTCCTGGCTGCCATCCTGTAGTCGTTAAAGGAACCACGTTAGAGGCCGAGAGGCGGTTTCGAAGAACTCTGACACCAGGGTGTGCATAGTCGATTGACCGTGACACCTACACCTACACGAAATGAATGAATGAGTTTAATCGATAACTTCGACCTGATGCTGCAACCAGAATGGTCTCCAAAGAACCTAACTCCTCGAAAACTTACAGCAGACATATCCGTGTTTGGAATCAATATATTAGTTTTAATGACTAAATTTCTTGCAGGTTATAATCTTGCAATACGGTTACGTTGACCTGTGCCTTTAAGTAGCTCCACGGAGAGTAGCTCTGTCAATCTCCGCCTTAGGGCCGTGCTACACCGGATTGGCATTGGATAGCATCGGAAGCGACGCGTCATTTCAAAACAAGCTATTAGGTACCATCACCTTTATGTCTAGTGGTATACCATTGGTAGTTACACATTCAGACGTACAAGATACAGGATAGTCTATTTAATCTTTTTCTCCAGTTATGCTGACACGTGGCCCCCATACAAATATAATTTGCTTTTTCAACGTGGTCATATTCGTCATAACTAACGTAACCATTTATATTTTATGTCAGAGCGGGACATCTGCGGAATTATGTAATAAAAAAAGTTTTTAGTGCTTTACAAGTTTTTTATTATAGAAGATAGAATAATAACTCAAAATAATCAAAACAAATCAGTAGTGGCGTGAATTCTAGTTCGTATTTTTATACTTGTTTTATGTTACTTGGCGGGTGACGCGCTGTCTCGTAATTTATTTGCCTTCCCGCTCGGGGCGCCGCCCGCCGTGCAACGCATTTCGAACGAGAAAAAAAATTTTAAATTATCGTTTGGTCTATTTGCAAAAGCGGGACAATTTTGGCTTTGCGGGGGACACCGGGACAGACTGACTGAAAGCGGGACTGTCCCGCCTAAAGCGGGACGTATGGTCACGTTAGTCATAACCGCTGGGCGACTGTGGGCGCGATGCGCGCGCACACTAGAAGAAAAACAAGAGACTAGCAATCTGCTCGGCCCAAAGATGGTCACGTCAAAACGTTTTCTACATAAACATATATTTTATGCACCTTATTCGTAAATAAATGAGTATTTCAAGTTCACGTTGTTTGCAGGAAGAATCCTTTGCGGCAGCCTCAACATGGTTGATGACTAGACGTCGCCACGCGGCGGCTCGGTCAGACGCGCGCTCGCCATCACATGCCAATCCAGTGTAGCTTCCCTCCCCCTCACAACACTCAATTTTCAATGGAGGAGGAGCTACGTTTGACTGTATATTTTTTTATGTAAAGTTCACCGATTTCTCCGTCAATTGTAGACCGATTTTCAACATTATTTTATGCAAATTCTTTTGCAGTCTAAACCGTTTGCTTGTCGAACTCATTGCCAATCCATATTCACCGAGCTCAGAGTCTTCATAGTTTTAAAACCCTGGTTTAATCGTACTTCTTAGAGCCATAAATTATTTTTTTTGTTTTTTTACTTAAACGTATTTTGTATTTGTATTATTTGGGCATATCTACCGCATGCCAGACGAGTTGTGGGCCAAAGCGACCACAATATGGATCCCACATAATCGCAATCGAACGCGTGGAAGGCCCAGAAAGAGATGGGAAGACAAACTGCAATCCTATCGGAAAGACTGGACTTCAGTAGCCCTCGACCGAAATAGCTGGAATGATGAAAGGGAGGCTTTTGCCCTGCAGTGGGACAGTATAGGCTAGAAATAGAAAATAGAATAGGGCCGCCTTGTACACTACAATGTTTTTGTTCATAATTATTTTTACTGTTTATTCCTGGTGCAATAAAGAGTTTTTATCTTTATCTTATCTTACTCTGACGATAATACAGCGACCGTAAAACGTAAAAACTAAAATATCAGGCATCCTGTCTGGGCTATTGACCCGTCGCCGAGTTTCTGCCCCCTCTGACGCAATGTCTGGTGACGCTCTTGATGCGATATCCAGACCGTAACACCTCCAGTGTATACGGGTGCATAAAATGCAGTTGGCTAGCCAGACCGCATCGATTTTGTCTGCGGTGAAACTTTCAAAGCAAAACAGAGGAAAAAACCGGCCAAGTGCGAGACGGACGCGCGCACAAAGGGTTCTGTACCAATATATATAAAAACAGCAAAAATACTTAATACCTTAAATATTTGTTATATTTCTATTTAATTACTTGTTTTTAAATTCGATATATATCTAAGTATTCTGTGAATATTTCAACCATGTACTTTTATCGTTTACGTTGCTGTTATCAATATCGATCAATAACGATAAAACATCACGTTTGTTGTATGAGAGCCCCATAAATGTTTATTTTATTCTGTTTTTTAGTATTTGATGTTATAGCGGAAACAAAAATTAATCATCTCTGAAAATGTCAACTGTCTAACTATCACGGTTCATGAGATACAGCCTAGTGCATAGACGGATAGACAGACAGAGAGACGGGCATTTTTACCCTTCGGTAGGGAACCCTAAAAATACTAAATACATTGGTGCGAGAACAAAAGGGTTTTAGAAAGAATAAAAATATTGACATGGCTGTATTTGACTTTTTAAATATTATAATGACAAACATAGATAAGGTTAATCCTGTATGTGCGGTATATTGTGACATGACTCAAGCCTTCGACTACGTAGATCACAATATATTGTCACTAAAATTAAATGCTAATGGAATTAGAGGAAATGTTGCGGAACTAATAATTTCATACTTAAGTAATAGAGTTCAATATACAGAAATAACAAGTATTGACGATAAAAACGTAGAACAATGTTATCGGTCAGACGGACGCAATGTTAAATTTGGCGTCCCGCAAGGTAGTGTATTATCCCCATTATTATTTATTATCTATATTAATGACCTACCTAAAGCAGTAAAATATCCAATGACTCTTTTCGCAGACGATAGCACAGTTACGATAGAGTATGATAACTTGACAAATTATGAAAATGACATAAATCAAACATTATTGGACATAATTAAATGGATGGAAAATAATAATCTAAAAATAAATATTAATAAAACCTACATAATGCACTTCAGCCAAAGAGTACCGACTAAAAATATTAAAGTTACTTATTCAAATATTAATACTGTTAAGGAAGTAGATGACACTAAGTTTTTAGGTATTAAGATAGATAAAAGTTTGAACTGGAAGGCTCATACACAAGAATTGCGGAAAAAAATTAACAAAAATGCTTATGCTTTATATAAACTACGACCAGTATCTGACATTCATACACTTCTTGCTGCATATCACGGTATGGTCGCGTCAATACTAAGGTACGGAATAATTTTCTGGGGAAACTCCACAAATAAAGAGCTGATTTTTAAAGGCCAGAAAAAGTGTATAAGGGCGATGTTTAACTTAAAACCAACAGTTAGCTGCGTTCCGTACTTCAAAAAATATAATATTTTGACTACCACTTCCTTATATATATATGAAGTAGCAGTATTTGTTAAAACAAACCCTCACTTATTCCCTAAGCTCTCTGATGGAAATACTCGCAGCAGAAGGGACAATAGCATATTACGTTCACGGAAAAGCAATACTCAACTTATGCAAAGTAGTGTGATCTGCCTAGCGCCAAGAATTTTTAACAAACTGCCGTTATCTCTAAAAGAAATGCCTATCCCCAGTTTTAAAAATCAACTTAAAAAAATATTAGTTAATAAATGCTATTATAAATTAAATGAATATTTTAATGACAATAAAATTAAATTATAAATTATAAAAGTACAAATAAATTATAACAAATTTGACTCAATGGACAGCTGTTTTAAATAATTGACTAATACAATTCTTAACTTGACATCCTAAATATGTATTAAGTATGACTATCAAATTTGTTACCACTATTTTTGCATCAAGACTAGTATACTTGTTTCTCTCTAGTTGACGGTTGCTATAATTCTACAATATGCATGTCTTGTAATAAGGACTGACGTAATATTTGTATGCCATGTGGCCGAACATGTTCATTTCCCACTATTTATGTAACATCTACAATACATGTATGTACCTACTTATATGTAATGTAAACTGTAACATGTTTCACAAATAAATTATCTTATCTTATCTTATCTTATCTTATCTACTTTTATGTTTTCGCTTTATGAAAATTGGATTTCTTTTGCCTTGGTACATTTTTTGCCCTGTAATATATTCATCCAGTGGTATACATCACATTTTTTTAATCTATGAAGAAATATATGCTTTATCTCCAACTTAGGGATTTTGCCCCTAAATTTAGGGGCTAGAAGTGTTAAAAGGGACATTTTTAGGGGCTTTCAAACTACAAACAGACTAGGAAAAGGTTTTTCATAACGACGGGTGTTTAAAATTCCGTGGACGGGAGAATCACCCCTTTCACGATCCGATAGAGTTTTCTTTAGGTACATATTGTATAATCTAGGGTGAAAAAAATGAGACTCGGCGAAAGTTCAAAGGGCTATGGTTCATTGACCGTGACACCTTAATTAATCATGTATGCTGTCCGATTAGACGTGCGTCCTAAAGCCGAGGCCCGGATAAAATATCTATTGGGTGTGAAAAGACCCTCGACATTAATAATAACTTGAAGAGACATTAATCGATCACATTTTGTATGGGAGGTCCTTTTTAGGGTTCCGTATCCAAAGGGTAAAAACGGGACCCTATTAATTTCGCTCCGCTTTCCGTCTGTCTGTCTGTCTGTCCGTCTGTCACCAGGCTGTATCTCAAGAACCGTGATAGTTAGACGGTTAAAATTTTCACAGATGATGTATTTCTGTTGCCGTTATAACAACAAATACTAAAAAATAGAATAAAATAAATATTTAAGGGGGCTCCCATACAACAAACAGGCAACAGGTAGACACTTGAAATATTCACAGAATATTTAATTATATATTCACTTTAAAAATAAATAAGAAATAAAAGTAAAATTAATAAAGGGTTTACCTTTTTCCCATACAAAATAAGTCCGCCTTTTACAATTATGTATTATGTAATAAAGTTAAATAAATAAATAAATAAAATACATGATTTATTTGCCGCTTTCATAGCTAACGGTACGGAACCCTTCGTGCGCGAATCCGACTTGCACTTGGCCGGTTTTTTTTTTTATTTCGATGTATGTCCTCTGGTGAAAGTTGTTCAATATATGAGGAGCTCGTTGGCCCATTTGGCGTGCGTATTATAAACGCTTACGCATGTAAAGCAAACCCTGGGCGTGGTTTCCCCTGGGATGGGTGACCACAGGTAAATTCAACCCAACAAAAAATTCCCGAGCTCCTCCGTGCGGAAGGCACGTCAAGCCGTTGGTCCCGGCTAACATCACTAGATGTCGGTCGTTAAGCTATGGTCGGATGCCTTTAGGCAGCTTGAAACTAAAAGACACTAGTGTTGGCTACTTGTACACACGAAAAGCAAGTTGTTCAATATCATGGGTTGATCATGCCACTTAAGTTTTGTTACCACCATTTCGTAACACATTGTAAGTACCTATAAACGCAACAAGTTCGATGCAACCACGATAGATGTCATCATCATCATTTCGAGTAGGTGACACGGTCAATCGACCATGCACACCCTGGTGTCAGAGTTCTTCGGTACCACCTCCCAGCCTCTGACGTGGTACCTTTAACGACCAGGTGTCAGCCGGGACCAACGGCTTAACGAGCCTCCCGAAGCACGAAATCATCTTAATAAACAGACAATCAGGTGATTCAGGCCCGCAATGTCCTAACCAAACTGGAAACAACTAAACAAAGTATGCTTCGCGTGGGAATCCAACCCACGACCCCCGGGTCAACAGGCAAACGCCTTAACCACTGGACCACGGAGGCAGCATAGATGTAAATCCATTAAAACGTCAAAGGAAACAAATATTAAGATGGTCAGCGGTGTCATCCCCAACTTCCTGTCCGGTTGTTGCAGGTAAGACATCGGGTACGTCCGGCCTCCCGACCTGCTACTTGCTTCCCCCCATTCATCAGAGTAAGTAGTATCCCAATACCTTCATTCCCTTCCCTAATCCAACAAATTCCTATCCTTCCCCAGCTTAAAAATGCTTCCGATGGGCAGCAGCATCGGCAGCACAAGAAGCCAAAGAAACTGCGCTCACCAACCCGCCTGCCAAGCGTGGTGAGTATGGCAATATCCTCCCATGGAACGAAGAGTCCATGGGAGAGGCTTTTGTCCAGTAGTTGACTCTAACGGCTGGAATGATGATGATGCACAAATATTGTAAAAGGTTCGTTCTGAGTCCCGTTTATAAACATAATTATGAGTGTGACTCCTGTGGTGTCACATATCCATATAAAAAAACTATAACTATACTATTATTAGGATAACTACCTAATAGATTCAGGTGTTACTTTGCTGAAGTCAAAGCTAAATTTACTTTGAGACAATTTACTTTGCGTGCTTCGGCGCGTGTCGCGAGCACGACGGCCGATATTGCTGCAGCTTCTTCTTTTTCTATAGAGTCGTAAAATGGTTGTATATTACATTTTAAATAAGTTTTGACCAGTGTTTTGCAGCTACAACAGACAGATAATATATAGGTACACCAGGGTTGCATGCATTAACTATTGGTGGCGGGCATTGAAGGGACTAACAGTAGTGGATTTGCGCTGGCCGGCATTTGCATCAACTGGTGGCGGAAGCACGCAAAGTAAATTGCCTCAAAGTATATATGAAAATCTAAAAGGAGGTTCCTGCCACTATTAGTTAAAAAGAATAAAATGTTAAAGAAATAAAATTATTTTGTTATTTTTATTATTATTAAATATTACTGGGATGACTAAGATGGCAATAAAGCTATTTAACCATCTGTCTGAGAGTTTAAAATCACTACCGTTCTCAAAGTTTAAAAATCAGTTACAAACAATACTGGTCGCTAACTGTTTCTATACAATTGACGAATTCCTTGAATATAAGTTTTGACATGCAGCGCCCTCATTTTGATTATTTTGATTTTTTTTTCTATTGTAAAATTTATTTAATTTTTAATCTTTTGACATCAATTTATATTTCGTATTGTGTAATTTTAAACATTATATATAGTAACATAAAAAAATAAAAAATAAAATGTATGATTATTAAAATTTGCATGCCAATTGTTGGCGCGACACGCGTGTGCTGTTTGTATGACACTATGTTTGTCCTATACATGTATTTGTACCGTGTTTGCCTGCAAATAAATTGAATTGAAAGACTCACCTGGTTAAAGATGAACTCTCGTGGCAGCGACATTGCGAAATATCCGGAGGCGCAGGTAGGTGTAGATATTTAAAATGGTCCTCAGATTCCGTTGACTGTAGCCTTTCTGTACTTCTTTTGGGAACGACGACGGCAAATGCCGTATACATTTGTTTATCTGGCCTATTTACTCTTGAAGAAGCCGTTTTAAAGTCTTTTTTACGCCTTTCCAATCAAAATACTACGACTCCTTACAAAAAACGCGCGGCAATTTTATTTTACGGAACAACCGACATTTTTTAGAAATATCTTTAAAAAATTGTGTGGTTTATATTGCTTTTTTAGCACAGTTTATTTGATTTGCGAATTTTAATGATATGCCGTCGGGACGAGCGTCTTTAGCCACGGTTCGATAACGTTTGAGATCGTCGTGAAGTTCGTCGCTGCGCACTGGAGAAAATCAATAATAGGAGTGTTTCAGTACGACGTCGCTTTTGCTATTATTTCTTTGCAGGCGCTGTCAAACTCTCCATACATATGAAACAAACAGTACTAACTTAATGTTTGTATGTAAAACAGCTATTTCTTTAACGTAAAGGAACTAGCTAATTGTTATTTTGTAAAATTCTCGGAATTACGTTGGCGTTAAAGCTTAAAGCGTAGCGATTATATATTCTTTGGTTGGTGTTACCGTTGTTTTGAGAAGAGAAATGCTTCCGACAGACCAATACCAACGCATATCGTTTGAACGCAAATTAAATTAATTACATAACATAGCTACAATGTAATAGCCTTCTATTTTAACAAGGCTATTTTAAACCGGGTAGTCTGGAAGACTTATGTAATCTAGGAATCAATAGCTTTATTTTATATTTATACCTACTAGCCTTCGCCCACGGCTCCGCCCGCGTCGATCCCTCGGGAACAGTACTTTTTCCCGGGGTAAAAGGTAGCCTATGTCCTTCTCCGTACTCCAGAGAACTTGTATGAAAAATTTCATGATGATCGGTTTAGTAGTTAGGGCGTGAAAGCATAACAAACAAACAAACTCACTTTCGCATTTATAATATTAGTAAGGATAAGGATTTATCTTTTTACACGCCAAAGGAATAGAATAGGGCTGGGCAAAATACATGTATTGCTGTAATCCATTAAGTACTTCAATTTCCATTCATTAATCCATTCGTTTCGAGTAGGTGTCACGGTCAATCGACCATGCACACCCTGGTGTCAGAGTTATTCGGAACCGCCTCTCGGCCTCTGACGTGGCTCCTTAAACGACTGCCACAGATGGCAGCCGGGACCAATGGCTTAACGTGCCTTCCGAAGCACGGAATCATCTTTATGATCAGGCAATCAGGTGATGTTTGCAATGTCCTAAACAAACTGAAAATTTCCATACTAATATTATAAATGCGAAGAACTGTCTGTCTTCGTTGCACGCTTCCACCATTGAACCGATTGAGATGAAATTTGGCATGGAGGTAGTTTGAGGCCCGGGGAAGGACATAGGGTACCTTTCATTCCGGGAATTTCTACTGTTCCCGAGGGACCGACAATTAACGCGGGCGGAGCCGCGGGCCAAGCTTGTTAAAATATAAATTACAAAATACGGTCTCAGACGTTTTAAAATGCTAAATATAAATTACCACCTTTTGCCTGCGGCTTCGTCCGCGTGTGCTTTAGTTATCAGGGCCTATAATTTTTAATTAACCCCCGGCAGATCATTTTAATATACTTGCATTCGCCCGCGGCTCCTTCCGCATCAATGTCGATCTCTCGGGAATAGTACTTTTTCCCGGGATAAAAGGAAGCCTATGTCCTTCTCCGTACTCCAGAGAACTCGTATACAAAATTTCATGATGATCGGTTCATTAGTTACGGCATGAAAGCGTCAGAAACAAACAAACTCACTTTCGCATTTATAATATTATAAGGATATTTTTTTATTTGTAATCAGGACCCTATACCCAGATTTGAACCCATAGGAAAAGTTGTTCATATCGACGGGCTGAATCGCCCCTTCTAGGATCGGACAGGGTTTTCGTCTTTTTCCCTTGCGGGGTAGACAGGGCCTAGGTCTATAAGCATTAGGTGAAAACGGAATCAAAATATTGATGGGTTACTATCCGCATCGCCTATTAACATGATTCCACGGAATTTGCCCGTTCCCTCGTTCGGCTTTTACGATCTGCGCGGGAAGAGAAGCAGCTGGTACATTCTACGTTTTTCTCCCAGACCAGCATGTAAGAGAGTATACAATACAATACAAAAATTCTTTATTGCACCATATTAGAAATATAAATGTATAATTTTAATTAATTTGTGTACAATTAGGGTATTATTTTTGAGTATGTATGTATGTATTGTGTTTTTTTGTTCCACCATAACTTTTTAGGGTTCCGTACTGAGCACATAGGTACAATCTACTACTAGCTCCGTGGCGCAGCGGTCAACATGCCAGCCTGCGACACGGAGTGACCGGGTTCGATCCCCGGCCAGGTCAAGATGGAAAATGATCTTTTTCAGATTGGCCTGGGTCTTGGATGTTTATCTATATATGTATTTGTTATAAAATATAGTATCGTTGAGTTAGTATCCCATAACACAAGTCTCGAACTTACTTTGGGGCTAGCTCAATCTGTGTGATTTGTCCGAAAAAAAGAAAATCTTTAGGCAATAAAAAGGTTGAGAAATAATAACAAGTTTTGAATAAATTATTTATATTTACTGGTTGTAATTACATTTATTTAATCTATCTCACAGTACTAATAAATTTATATCTTAACTTTAATACACTTAATTGTACCATTAATAAAACACTGAACATACCCTTTGACGGGTAATTTAGCCCGTCAATTTGAACAACGTTTCCCACGGGACCACTGCTGGCAACTTGTATTTTTGACATTTCCATGCAAGTGTTCAGCCGGCCGGGCTAATTGTATGACAATTTTTTTTTTATTTCCAGCGTTGTTCCTATAGATAAAGTTGTTCATATTGACGACTGATACCCCTTTGAGGGAATTTTTACACCGGTATGTATTTATCTTCTACAGCGTTTATAAAAATCATAATTAAACCTTATAAGTAAGGTAACAATACTATGTAAAGACCTTACCTTTCTAATGTACGGTTGGATGAAAAGTCACTTTTGAGTTGTTTTGTATGGCTAGCTCCATGGCGCAGCGGTCAACACGCCAGCCTGCGACACGAGAGTGCCCGGGTTCGATACCCGGCCAGGTCAAGATGGAAATTGATCTTTTTCAGATTGGCTTGGGTCTTGGATGTGTATCTATATACGTATTTGTTATAAAATATAGTATCGTTGAGTTAGTATGCCATAACACAAGTCTCGAACTTACTTTGGGGTTAGCTCAATCTGTGTGATTTGTCCGTATAGGTATATTTATTTATGGCGTAATTAGAAACGTCAAAAGTGACTTCGTATCCGGCTGTACTATACATTGTATGTTTGTATGTTATTTGAAGACAAGAATCACATCCATATGATTTTAAATTTACACTTTTTACTTATATACTTAATAGTGTAAGACTAAGAAATAATAATAATAATAATAATAATATACACTTTATTGCACCATTATTACAAAACTTAACAATAGAAGAAACAAAAATAAAAAATAAAATAATGGGTACAAAGGCGGACTTATCGCAGTATGCAATTTCTTCCAGCCAACCTCATACCTTTGGGTAGGAATAATTTAAATCATTAATTGAGAGCGGTGCAGCATATATATATTACATAAGATAAAATATTACATACATACTGTAAAAATAAAACGAATACCATTCTATGAATATATATAGTATACAATACAAAGATGAGAACAATGTTAATGACAGTAATTATATAAGAATGGAAATACTTAGTCCTAATTTAAAATTAAAGAGAGAAAATGAGACTTAACCTGACTTTTAAATGATGATATCGATTGGGCCTTGCGAATATCAAGTGGCAAAGCATTCCACAAGCGAACAGCCTGAACAGTGAAGGAATGGGAATAGAAGTTGGTAAGATGAGGAGGGGTGACAAGACGAAGGAAGGCAGAACTGCGTAATTCGCGATTATTAATCTCACTGAGAAAAGTGAAGCGTTCCTTGAGGTAACAAGGGGTACTAGGGATAAACAAAATGGAATACAGTAAAGAAAGGATATGTAAATAATAAGTAGTATTAAAACTTACGCGAGATAAATTCATTATCAAAACACGGTTTCACTCACGTTAGGTACCGTTCAAGTATTACGTAAGCAATGCAATATTAATCAGTTAAGAAAAGCTCAAAGTTTTTTCTAAAAGTCCTGCCAATATCACAAGCTGTTCTCGTCGGATGTTTGAGTCTCAGTGGACCAGCTGAGCAGTACATCCGACTTCACCATCAGCCGGTCAGCTGTTTGCGTCTGTACACGTATGTATAATATTCCCTCATATCTCTAAAACTAATCTATATCATTTGACAAACGATATATCATCAGTAGCGTCTGGATTCTCCGTTAGTTATAGGGCATAATGACGTCACAATACTTATTATGGCGCCCGACCATAGAGTAGGAAACTTAAAAAAGTTTTTACAAAAATTCCTGCCAATATCACAAGCTGTTTTCGTCGGATGTTTGAGTCTCAGTGGAACAGCTGAGCAGTACATCCGATTTTACCATCAGCCGATCAGCTGTTTGCGTCTCTGTAGACTTTGTACCATCGCATAGTTTAAGCAATTTCGGCGATTCTAGGCAACAACATGTTTGAGTCTCTTTAATAGTCAAGTCTGGGTACAGAATATCTGTTATAGTTTCTTTATGTGATCGTCCGAAGTCTACTGGTAACGTCTGAGTTTGTATATCAGACAGTGACACCGTCTCGGAAAAAAAAATCGAGTCGTCCTCACTAGTCACCGATTTTAACGATAATAAGTCTTCAAAGACAGTTTGTGTTGATATTTCATCTGTTTTGGTTTCGTACGTGTCGTTTTTCCAAAATATGACGTCATTTTTCAGGTTATCTTCTAGTTTCGATGTTTGCGTCGCGGACGATCGCTTAGGACTGTCACAAAAGAACTCGTTCAACTTCTCCGTGTCAGTCTTTTGCTTTTTATTTTCGAAATTCGAATTCAACTTTCTTTTAATCGCTCGGCTTTCTTTATATTGTTTATGGACATCAGGATGTTTTCTCATTAGATGAACAATTAAATGTTCATGTACCTTATAATATTTATCGCATATTTGACACGAATAAACAATATTACAAGTCTCTAAATGCTTATAAAAACTAGCTGTATTGAGGAAACTTCTGTTACACTTTTCGCATTTGATATCTTTGCTTTTATGTACTTTATTGTAGTGTTGATTTAAAAACTTACGGCCGTTGAAGTGTTTGTTTTCGTTATCGACATGATACTGGCAGGTTTGGTGATGGCAATAGTATTGGAGGTCTATAACAGTATCTTTACCGACCTTGTGCGTTTTTTGAAGGTGGAACGACAAGTCGCTTTTCTTTTGGAACGTTTCGCGGCAATTGTACGGGCAACTGAGATAGATTTTGGTGTCAGTGTTAGGAGCAGTGATCAAAAACACCAACTTTTTGTCATATTGCACGCAGACGGCGCTGTTGACCAATTCTTCGTCTGGTATTGAAGATAGATGTGCGATTTCTTCATTCTGAAAAAAAAATGGGTGCCTGTAAAGTCGATATACTGATGACAATTTTACGTGATAACGGTGGAAGAGAGGTAGATGCGTCACAAGCCGAACGCTTAGGCCGACCGTGCCTCCCTATCGCTCGTTCCGCGCTCTCTCGCACACGGAACGCGACACATTCACGTGCGTGCAGCCAGCGTTCATCGATTTAGAAGTTATCGCGTCAAAAGTATTTTTGGATTGAAGTTCTTTACAGGCTTTCATGTACGGTCAGCTTCAAAAGTGCAGTCAGAAATAGGCTAGTTTCCTCAAAAAATATAATTAGTCCGTCAGTTAGTAATTAAAAAAATATTGGATACGTATTTTTTCTTTTGTAGATTGAATAAAAAATGATAAAGATATAGCCCTTTGAAATTCCGTGTGACGTCATAGTTTGCTACACTTTTTAGCAAACTTTGACGTCACAAGCCCCCACTCATGAACTTTAACGCGCTTCATTTTTTCCATTTATTGTTTAACTAGCTTTCGCCCGCGGCTCCGCCCGCGTCAATGTCGATCCCTCGGGAATACTATTTTTTCCCGGGATAAAAGGCAGCCTATGTCCTTCTCCGTACTCCAAAGAACTTGTATGCAAAATTTCATCATGATTGGTTCAGTAGTTACGGCGTGAAAGCGTAACAAACAAACAAACAAACAAACAAACTCACTTTCGCATTTATAATATTAGTTAGGATTAGGATTGACAAAAGAAAAAATACGTGTCCAATATTTTTTGATTATCTAACTGACGGACTAATTGTAATGTTATTATTTTGACCAGGAAACTAGCCTATTCTCACACTAATTGCTTAACGAACTAGTAGCATTTAAGACCTAGTGATTATGAGTTGTTGCTAGTCTCTGTGTATGCGCCGATGTATTGACGTAGATACGATAAATGTTATTCTTAAATTCAACGCTTACTGCAGATACGAGCTAGCCTAATTGTAAATACTTGTGTCTCGGATAGTAGGGTCAGGAGCTCTTCAATGATGCGTTTATTTAGTAACTAGCTTTCGCCCGCGGCTCCGCCCGCGTCAATGTCGATCCCTCGGGAATATTCCTTTTTCCCGGGATAAAAGGTAGCCTATGTCGCGTAACAAACAAACAAACAAATAAACAAACAAACAAACTCACTTTCGCATCCTTACTAATATTATAAATGCGAAAGTGAGTTTGTTTGTTTGTTTATTTGTTTGTTTGTTACGCTTTCACGCCGTAACTACTGAACCGATTATCATGAAATTTTGCATACAAGTTCTCTGGAGTACGGAGAAGGACATAGGCTACCTTTTATCCCGGGAAAAAAGTACTAAGTAATATTTAGTAAGGATACAGACGAATGCGTTTATTTACTTTATATGCCAAATTAAGAATTAAATAAAATCAATATGGAAAGCCGTGTCGTCAGTTCGCTAGCCAAGCAGTAGTGCATGTGTCCTGGAGCCCGCAGCCCGCGCATCCCCTTCGTCGTCCTAGCTGCTTGACGTCGATCACTGCTTGTAGATCCTTGTGTAGATCTTAGTTACGTAGGCCGCTACACAGATGTCGTTAGTAGGTGCGTTGACACTAATGGTTAATAGCTCTTCGAGTCGGTGGCAAACCCTAAAATTTATACCCTACCAATACTTAGCCCTTCATTAGCAGCCATCAGCCGGCCTATTTGCTAACTCAGTGTACAATGTTTTGATAGTCATTTCAAAATACATTACGTTTTATATCTTTAATAAAAATAGTCAATCATAGGAAACCCGCAATGTATTTTGAAGTAACTATCAAAACGTTGGTCACTGAGTTAACAAATAGGCCGGCAGGTCACCCATTGTGCAGGTGCTGGGGCATTTAGAGCAAGATAACAAGTGGCTCATTGTTTATATGTCTCCACATTTTACACTTTTTTTTTTTTATTTAAAATCTTTATTAAAACAATGTAGTTGGCGGACTTAAAGCCAAAGGCTTTATCTACCAGTGTACTTACCTGTACTTTATTTCTGAGTAGAACATCAGATTGCTGACATTGTTCCCTGAACCTCTTGCAGGTGGACAGCGTCTCCTCACAGGATAGACACAGCAACTGCGATAACCCATCTAGATTTGATACCTGCGAAACAGGAGCTTTGATAATAGTGTGCCAAAGGCTATGCAAGATTTATGATTATTTGGTGTATCTCTCCTCCTCCCTGGCCGTATTTCGGCTGCGGTGACTGGCAATGTCTTAAAAAATCATGTTCTGTCGTGCGTCCTTATATGGCTTATGTATCCTATTTTTGGCGTAAATTTACGTGCACAATGAGGACACGTCAAGGTACCGCCAACGTAATTATAAGTGATAGTGGAGGGTGGTCTGCTCTTAATAGTATCTCTTTTAGTGTCGAGTTCATGCCTCCTTCGGTCTTCAAACAAGTCGACGCTACGCTGCACTGTACTTCTCCACTCTGTTCTTCGAGCCGCAACACTTTCCCATCGCGACTGGTCTATATCGCAACTTATTTGGTGTATATGAATACAATAATATGAAAGACAAGACAAGAGGACCTCACCATTCCTCCATCGGACTACGAGGCGCAGACAGAAATTTCACCCTTTTATCGTTGGAATACCAAAGAGTCGAACTAAACGCCTTGACAGTTCCTTTTTGGTTCGAGTAGCTAAGGTGTGGAATGAACTGCCTGCGTCTATATTCCCAAACAAGTACAGTCCCGGGACATTCAAAAGTAGAATAAATGGGTATCTCTTGGATAGGCATGTAACATCCTCGTCTTCATCGTCACTTACCATCAGGTGAGATGGGAGACAAATGCCTAAATCAATATTTAGTAAAAAAAAAAGAGGGCTGGCTCTTTCCTCGCGCAAAGAATTGCAATTGCTATTCAGCGGGGGAATGCAGCTAGTGTTCTTGGCACTATGCCACACGGGCAACACCTTAGTTTAGATTTTTAAATTTAAATTCTTTTATTTTTAAGTTTTTTTTTTTTTCTATTAGTATAGTTAGGGTTATTGATAAGTAGTTTAATTTAAGATTATTGTATATTTGTTTGGAGATAATAAAGATAATATGAAATTATCTTCGAAATTTACAATAACTACTTGACATAATACGCTACTGAAGTGGTTTCGCTGGAAAGGATACTCAGGAAAATTTATATAATGACATAGTTTTTTTTACAACTAGTCATAGCATTTCATTGGAAACAAATATTTATTTTTAAAATTACAGTGATAAAACTAACTATATACAATATAAACATGAAGTGAAAAAAAAAAGAGCATATTTCTTCGAAATTTTCCCCATGTTGCATTTCATAGATTTTTACTTCGTAAAGTAAAAGTGGTTCCATCGGGGAGCATGACATAAAAGAACCATTCATCAGAGGTGATAACCTTATCTCAAATAATGTCCTTGGCCATAAATTACTATGGAAACATGTAGTCATTGACCAATGTGCTTAGATTTCTATATCTCTGGGCTTTGTCTACCCCGTAAGGGACAACGACATGTTAGGGACAGTATTTTCATAACATAAGGGAAGAAAAAATATTATAATCTACTAAACCTACCGCTATATCGGTGTATTTGAAGAATTCGTCCACTAAACCCCATTCGATCATATTCTTCATTTCACCCGAACCGGCGAGGCATCCTCGGCACATGAGAGAGAACTCACTCACAGGCTTCTGTAATTCTGTGAACGGGGCGCTCATTTTTGTATTTTTTTAAATAAATAAATGATTTTTCCAATTTTCAAAACAAACAAAAATTGTTTCTACCATCGGTGTCACTTTGACATTGACTTTTTTATTCTTTTCTGACAGAAGCAAACGAAAGAAATCTCAGAAAGAAATAGAAAAACGTTTTGTTCTTATTTCTTACTATGTACGTATGATTATGTCATTACGTTTTGTTTTAAAGTTTTAAATCTTTCGAAGGTAAATCCCCGATAATCTTGCTCTTTACTTATGAGTGTAGATTTTTTTAAATATTTTACTGACGTGAGCGTCACGAGCAGCAAACCTAATGCGCCTATTAGACTACGCGTTATTCAGCACACGGTATTCAGTCTGTCTTCGAGTCTAATTAGACCGCTCGCTATTACACTAGACTGAAAAACGCGGGCTTGCTCATTCGCACGCAAGACGTCGACGTTGGCGGTTGTAATGGCACCTGCAATTTCTAAGCCCAAAAAATTTGCCGTAGCAAAAAAACATGTTTCTTTTGTAATTATTTATTCAAATAATCTTGATGATTTATTTTGTCATAAACATGGCATCTCATGGTACAACTCTAGCATGCAATCATGCTTAATAATAATTTTCTACCAATTTAAAAAAAAAGGAGAGGTTAATATCAATTTGGTTGTATTTATTTTAATTTTTGTTACCTCAGAACTCCGTAATTTTTTAACCAATTTTTAAAACTGTTATTTGTTCTTTTTTTTAAAGAGTACCTATGCTTAAAATTTGGTCCCATTAAATTTCTTCATAATCGTTTCATATGAAAGATTATTTTTCTTTACTTCGCGCCATTATTGTAAAGGTAACGCAAACAAGACAAGACACACTTAATATGAATAAAATATACGTGGCGCACGCGCACGTCTGCTCCCTTGGGATGCGAGCGCAGACTGAACGGTCTAACGCTTATTACACTACTCGATATTCAGACTCTAAGCGTCTATTACACCACACGGTATTCAGTCAGACTAAGTCTAACTAGCGTAGTGTAATAAGAGTTAGACCGTCTTACTCTGAATTCAGTCCGCAAGATCGGGCTCGGCGAGGCTAACTGGCTTAGAGTCTGAATATCGAGTAGTGTAATAAGCGTTAGATCGTTCAGTCTGCGCTCGCATCCCAAGGGAGCAGACGTGCGCGTGCGCCACGTATATTTTATTCGCAATAAGTGTGTCTTGGCTTGTTTGCGTTACCTTTACAATAATGGCGCGCAGTAAAGAAAAATAATCTTTCATATGAAACGATTATGATGAAATTTAATGGGACTAAATTGAAAGCATAGGTACTCTTTAAAAAAAAGAACCAATAACAGTTTTAAAAATCGGTTCATAAATGACGGAGTTCTGAGGTAACAAACATTAAAATAAATACAATCAAATTGATATTAACCTCTCCTTTTTTTAAGTCGGTAGAAAATTATTATTAAGCATTTCTGCATGCTAGAGTTGTACCATGAGATGCCATGTTTATGACAAAATAAATCATCAAGATTATTTGAATAAAGAATTACAAAAGAAACATGTTTTTTTGCTACGGCAAATTTTTTGGGCTTAGAAATTGCAGGTGCCGTTACAACCGCCAACGTCGACGTCTTGCGTGCGAATGAGCAAGCCCGCGTTTTTCAGTCTAGTGTAATAGCGAGCGGTCTAATTAGACTCGAAGACAGACTGAATACCGTGTGCTGAATAACGCGTAGTCTAATAGGCGCTTAAGCCAGTTAGCCTCGCCGAGCCCGATCTTGCTGACTGAATTCAGAGTAAAGCGTCTATTACACTACACGGTATTCAGTCAGACTAAGTCTAACTAGCGTAGTGTAATAAGAGTTAGACCGTCTTACTCTGAATTCAGTCCGCAAGATCGGGCTCGGCGAGGCTAACTGGCTTAGAGTCTGAATATCGAGTAGTGTAATAAGCGTTAGACCGTTTAGTCTGCGCTCGCGTCCACAGGGAGCGGACGTGCGCGTGCGCCACGTATATTTTATTCATATTATGTGTGTCTTGTCTTGTTTGCGTTACCTTTACAATAATCATCATCAGGTCCTTTTTAGTCTCCACTACAGGAGCACGACCCTCTCTGTACTACTAGGGCCATACTTGGCCAGAGCAGCCAGAGGACTTGGCCTACACTCTCCACGCTGGCCAGACGGGTTGGAAAGGTGTCTTAGATGTTTATAAGCTTTGTTTAGCTTGTATTTCCTAAGTCGCCTTCTACGACATCCACGGGAAGACTTGGAGTGGTCCTATTCTACTCTGCCGGATACCACACGGCTTTACAATAATGGCGCGCAGTAAAGAAAAATATCTTTCATATGAAATGATTATGATGAAATTTAATGGGACTAAATTGAAAGCATAGGTACTCTTTAAAAAAAAGAACCAATAACAGTTATAAAAATCGGTTCATAAATGACGGAGTTCTGAGGTAACGAACATTAAAATAAATACAATCGAATTGATATTAACCTCTCCTTTTTTTTTAAGTCGGTAGAAAATTATTATTAAGCATGACTGCATGCTAGAGTTGTACCATGAGATGCCATGTTTATGACAAAAATAATCATCAAGATTATTCAAGAATTACAAAAGAAACATGTTTTTTTGCTACGGCAAATTTTTTGGGCTTAGAAATTGCAGGTGCCATTACAACCGCCAACGTCGACGTCTTGCGTGCGAATGAGCAAGCCCGCGTTTTTCAGTCTAGTGTAATAGCGAGCGGTCTAATTAGTTTCGAAGACAGACTGAATACCGTGTGCTGAATAACGCGTAGTCTAATAGGCGCTTAAGACGGTCTAACTCTTATTACACTACGCTAGTTAGACTTAGTCTGACTGAATACCGTGTGGTGTAATAGACGCATAAGTCTTTCGTCGATTTTATAAAACTTCATATTAGAATTTTTATCTGCAAGTCTGCAACTGCAAGCAATCCCAAATTTATGGTCCATCCATCAATTAAATTTATTTTCGAAAAAAGAACAATTTTGACAACCATTTTGGCTCAGCTAAATTTACAAGAGAATGTTAGTCAAATAAAAGGTAATTTATCTCTTTTACAACACAATCATTTTATTTCGAATCAAAAAATTACCGGCATTTAGATCGCCCCGAAGTTGGTAATTAATTTTTGGAACCTTCCTTCCATATCGGTGCAAACTTCAACTCGGTCGCCATTTGCGCCACGAGACGAGAAAGAGTGCTGGCAAAGACTTCTGTGAAAATATAGGTTATTGTGATTATTTAGTTGTTATTCGTGCGTAAAAACAGTCTGAAACGGCAATAAAGTTTGTGTAACACGTTTGAAACTCGTAAAAGCACAGGAAGTGCGTTGAATATGTAAGTATTACATCGCTTTTATTTTCCACCAAATCTTATACACGTGTTAGGATATTCTCAGAATTTACTGCATATATCATTCTTATTTACTAGTCACCACCGTTTTCTCTGTTATCTACATTGATTAATTTCCATTACGTCGTGTATAGCAGGCGGGATTGTTCGGAAAGTCGGTCAAACTTATATTTTTAATCCCAGAGCTATTTTGGGCCGTTGAGAAGTGAATAGAATTATTATTGGCCAGTATTGTAAACAAGCTTTGATACCGTTGAATAGAAAGTAGAATATTTTAATTAATGTAGGCCGCTTTTAATACTGTTTGCATTGTTTCGATTTTAGTTTTGTTTTGTTTCCAACAAGCAGACCCAATGTGATTCCAATAAGCCAGTATCTTTTTAACTTTTGGTTATTTCTCCTAAATAAATTTAGTATTTCGTTTATTTTTTAAGATGAAGAACACATAAATCGTGTTACTTGAAATCTTCTAAGTTATTGTGTAATGTTTCTTAACTTGCAATTTTTGCTCTTAAATTAAAAACTTTTATAATCTCAATGGCTACAATTGCCTACATCATACATTCAATCTGTACACAAATATTCAAAGTTATTTTAAATAAACATAAAAGAATATAGTTAAGCCTGAAAAGGGGCATGATTTAATGAAAACAAGTCATCAATATGTTGCCCAGACAACAATGACATAATAAAATCAGACTTAATACAAGTACTGAACCTCTTATCATTATTATAAATATGAAAGTTTGTATTGGTGTTATCGTCATGTTGTGTGGGTTCAGGGTCAGAGTTAGTTAAGGGTGTACAACGCGGCTGGGATTAAGAAAAAAATCTGCTGTTGTTCCTAGTGGTCATAAAAAAAACATCGAACCTAACTTCTTTACTGCCTTCAGTTGTTCTGGGGGTCATAAAAAATACCTGAAACTAACTTCTTTTTTGCCATTAAGTTGTCTAATGCAGACTATGTCGAATTATTTGAGAATGGCAAGCTGCAGGAAAAAGTATTATACAAAAAAAAGCTTATTTTGATGTCTTCTGTCCATAGGAATAATATAAAGTACATGTTAAACCTAAAAATTTCGCTGACATGTTTTTGTGTGATGTCCACTGTCAAAGACAGAAACCGGTCATCATTCTTCTCTCAGCATCAACCTATCTGGCAGAAACTTTTGTTTGATCAACATGGACTAGCTCCGTGGCGCAGCGGTCAACACGCCAGCCTGCGACACGGAGTGACCGGGTTCGATCCCCAGCCAGGTCAAGATGGAAAATGATCTTTTTCAGATTGTCCTGGGTCTTGGATGTGTATCTATCTATATATGTATTTGTTATAAAATATAGTATCGTTGAGTTAGTATTCCATAACACAAGTCTCGAACTTACTTTGGGGCTAGCTCAATCTGTGTGATTTGTCCGTATATATTATTATGTTTCTAACACATTGTTGGCATTGATGCAGGAGCTTTTGAATAGCTTAGTGCAAATATGAAAAGACAGGAAATGAAAGAATATAAAAAAGTTGTCCTACTTTAAATTTCATCAAAATGTGTGTTTTTTTTTTATATAAATGATTATTCTTATTAGAATTTCAAGTGTAAGTTATGTTGCTTAGCTACCTACTTATTTACATACATCTCCTTGGATTTGTTTGAGGTCAATCAAAATTAAAGACAACAAAATCATTTTTTTGTTTCAAACTGAGAATCCCACAAAAAAAAAACTAGCTGTTTCCCGGCGACTTTGCGTACATTATAGCCTATGTTAGTTACCCTGCGCTCGTCGAATGTTTTCACCATATTTATAAGCCTACATCAATATTGACTAAACAAAAATTTGTTTATTTCTTAACTACATATTTCTTTCCTCCATCTGCGAGTTGGCTCCATACTTGGCACTTTTTTAATATTTTTCTTCTTTAATTTTAGATCCAGTGACACCGGCAATGAATATAGCAACTCACACGCACATCGTAAACCTTATAGTGCCTCACTAAGTGTAAATTTTTGTATACGTGAAACGGTTGATGGACTAATAATGAAAATACCCGAGACTTCAGCCAACGTTGGTGCTTACTACGGCAACGAAGAGAATGGACAGTGGCAGGTGAGTTGTCTTCAAAAATTATTACCATCATTATCAGGTCTTTTTAGTCTCCACTGCAGGAGCATGACCCTCTCTGTACAGTCAGCCAACGAGACAAGTGATCCCGCCATCTACCTATAGGTAGTCTTAAATTTTCTCTTAAACTACAAATAATATTGACATGAAAATATATATTCAGAAAGATTTTAATTAAGACTTTCTGATTATAAATTTTCATGTTGATATTACTGACTGTACTACAGAAGCCATACTTGGCCAGAGCAGACAGAGGATTTGGCCTACACTCTCCTCACTGGCCAGATGGGTTGGAGAGGTCTCATTGATGTTTTTGAACTTTGTTTAGCTTGTATTTCCGAAGTCGCCTCTTACGACCTCCATGGGAAGACTAGGAGTGGTCCTATTCTACTCTGCCGGAAACCAAACGACTCAAAAATTATATGTAGGTATAAGGATTAAAATTGGAAATATGTAATGAAAAAGAACTC
Source organism: Elegia similella (assembly GCA_947532085.1). Lineage (NCBI taxonomy): Eukaryota > Metazoa > Arthropoda > Insecta > Lepidoptera > Pyralidae > Elegia > Elegia similella. The sequence continues at coordinate 2,841,505 of OX383950.1, read as the reverse complement.
GCTAAAGGATTTGAACCTAGTCCCTTAGGTTAACGCCAAGTGTGTTACACACACACTACCGTGAATTCGAATCACCGCGTCGAATTCTCTCAGTCACATACCTAATTAATGTTTAAGGATTATTTATTGAGTACGAAAACACTCTCTTCTCTTACTTGACGGGTAGTGACTGAAAATCAGGGTTCTGCTCTTGCAAATGTTTCACTCAGTTGTTTTTTTGATTTGTCATTCGTGACAGTGTCTTTCAATATACGTTTATTTTATTTATGGCTCTCACGCGTTACGTATTTAGCCAGTATCAAGTATAAATGAGTTCCCCCGCGCTTTATCTAAGTCCTGTTTATCAATGAAATGCTGGTGCAGTTAATTTCGTTGATTCTACGGAGCCCCTGGCGACCATTTCCACGAATTCACTGGCTTGATCACAGACGACGCAACGAGGCGAGGCGGACAACCACCAGTCCGCTAAATAAATCTCTCTACATCCGCACTGTGACAGTTTATTTTGTTATTCAACACATTGTTCATAAACATGGGCATTTATAACACCAAATTACACCAATTACACATTATAAAGTCAACTAGAAACATATTACAAAACAATCCAAAACACAGCTGTGCAGTCCGCCGAAATTCCCACCAAGAACTCCCGTTCAATATACCCCAATTGTGCGTAGTGTATATATTATATAGTTTTTATCTATCTATCTAATAAGTGTCGTAACACGCGCAACCTTAAAATTGCATCCGATTGCTGCCTACCAGAAAAAATTTTAAGATTTTTTTTGGACTCTTAGTAAATAAAGAAATAAGATATTGTGAAAAATTCCATGCTATACACTCAATTTTTATTAGTAAGTACTAAAGTTGCCATTTGTCTCCCATCTCACCTGATGGTAAGTGACGATGAAGACGAGGATGTTACATGCCTGTCAAAGAGATACCCATTTATTCTACTATTGCCGGGACTGTACTTGTCTGGGAATATAGACGCTAGACGCAGGTAATTCATTCCACACACTAGCTAATTTAACCAAAAAGGAACTGTCAAAGGGTTTAGTTCGACTATTTGGTATTCCAATGATAAAAGTAAAAAAAAACGATTTATTTTCTGAGTTATTTTCGATGACATGGGGAACGGGGGGCTTCCGTGGTGATGGTGAGTCAGTATCATTTCACAAAACAAACAAATGCTTGGCTTGGGAGAGGAGGAAAAGCTTTTCTCACTTTTGCTGACATGAGGGGGAAGGGGTAAAAATAGCTGACATTTTGCTTACATAATACTTCATCATCATCATCATAACAGCTGTTAGAAGCCCACAGCTGGACAAAAGCCTCATCCAAAAATTCAAAATGTTTATTTAATATAGTTACCTTGATAATTTTTTTTTACTAAATTTTGTAGTAGGCATTTGTCTCCCATCTCACCTGATGATAAATGACGATGAAGACGAGGACTTTACATGCCTATCCAAGAGATATCCATTTATTCATATTTTTCAATTGTCATATTTCACTTCTCAACAATTGTTGACGTCAAAAATTTACTTATCGCTAAGTTTAATGCCAATTCCAAAGCGGAGTGCAGAAAAAGCGGCAACAAACTGCACAGCGCATTTTCTCCAAAAGACGTCAACTCATAATTTTTGAAAACCTTGAACCTAGGTATGTATACTAGGGATTTATGGGACATCCAAGGATTCTTTGTGTTCCATGGGAGGATATTGCCAGACTCTACTCGCTTGGCAGGCGGGCAGTTTCTTTGGCTTCTTGTACAGTCAGCCAAGGAGATACCTGACCCCGCCAACTACCTATATCTTGAATTTCCTCTTAAACTAAAAGAAATATTAACATGAAAAAGTATATATATTTCTTAAACTAAAAGTAATATTAACATGAAAAGTATATATTCTGGAAGTCTTAATTAAAATCTTGCTGAATATATATTTTCATATGAATATTATTTTTTATTAATTTTTATTTTTTATTAGCCGTGTGGTATCCGGCAGAGTAGAATAGGACCACTCCGTGGATGTCGTAGAAGGCGACTTAGGAAATACAAGCTAAACAAAGCTCATAAACATCTGTGAAACCTCTCCAACCCGTCTGGCCAGTGTGGAGAGCCAATTCCTCTGTCTGCTCTGGCCAAGTATGGCTCTAGTAGTGCAGAGAGGGTTGTGCTCCTGTAGTGGAGACTTAAAAGGACCTGATGATGATTATTTTTATTAAGGAGAAAATTCAAGATATAGCTAGATGGCGGGGTCAGGTATCTTCTTGGCTGACTGTACTTCCGACGCTGCTGCCCATTAGAAGCTTTTTAAGCTGGGAAAGGATAGGAATAAGTTGGATTTGGGAAGGGAAGGAAGGTATACTACTCTCGGATGAATGGGGGAAAAGCAAGTAGCAGGTCGGGAGGCCGGGCGCGTACCCCATGCCATACCTGCTACACCGGACAGGTAGTTGAGGATGACAGCGCTGACTTTATCATATCGTTTTAGTAATTATTATGTTTCGACCAGTGCATTGCCACCGCAATTGCCCGCTCGTTTGCCTCATTCAGATCTTGTTGAGTGCAAGAAATTGGGCTTTCTGGGCACACCAAGAGGTGTCTCATAGATTGGATAGCACCAGAGTGGCACTCACTATTTTTGGAGAAACCCCACTTGACTCTATTTTCGTGGCATCTGCCAACACCAGCCCGCAGTCTGTTTAAAGACTTCCAGACTGGCCAGGGCAGAGTGCCACCCGGTGGTAGTTTCTCAGCAGGCGGTATCTGGTTAAAGAAACATATTTAATTAAACGCAAAAGCCATTTTACGACTCTATAGAAGAAGAAGTAATTATTATTATTCATATATTTAAATAAGTTTCTCGGCTGAAAGTGAGAAACAAACCGAAATTTCGTTTGCGGTTTCGGTAGAATTTAAAACTCAAAAATTCTAAATTAATTTATTTGCTTTTAAGTAGTTACATACACAATAAGAATGTTATAAAATGTGTCAAGAACAAGCCTATTTAGCCATATTCATGGCAAGCAATTTTTTTTTGGCCATCATCGTAACTTAACTACTTAAATATTAGTATTATAAATGTTTACAAATTTGTCATAAATGTATTTTATTATGAACTAGCTTTCGCCCGCGGCTCCGCCCGCGTCAATGTCGATCCCTCGGGAATAGTAGTTTTTCCCGGGATAAAAGGTAGCTTATGTCCTTCTCCGTACTCCAGAATACTTGTATACAAAATTTCACGAAGATCGGTTCAGTAGTTACGGCGTGAAAGCGTAACAAACAAATAAACAAACAAACTCACTTTCGCATTTATAATATTAGTAAGGATTACATCTAGTATAATATAAAATAATTATGTTAATGTGAAAATTGTTAAACTTGTTATTTAGACGCAATCATTTAATTGATTGAGTAGAAGCATTCGTCTAACAGCCATTTTTTTAATTTGGTTCTAAAATGATATCCTGTTTCGGTGGGTGTCTAATAATTTGCCTTTGTACCGTGAGCGGGGGGTGAAGGGTAGATATTCCTACGCAGGGTGTCCCTCTGGGTGTGTGCAACATTGTCGAAGCCATACGGTACGACAATGTTGCACACACCCAGAAGATATTCTCTTATTACTATATTTTTAACCAACTTAAAAAAAGGAGGAGTTTGTCTATGGCAGCCTAGTACCTTAGTGCCATGCCCAGCTTGAAAGATCTTCCCATTGGAGGTTGTATTTATGTTCCGGATCGTTGAACCATTGCAGTCTTGTAGTATTTATTTTTATTTTTTGTCTATACTAATATTATAAAGCTGGAGATTTTGTTTGTTTGTTTGAACGCGCTAATCTCAGGAACTACTGTTTCAAATTGGAAAATTATTTTTGTGTTGGTTAGTATATTTATTGAGGAAGGCTTTAGGCTATAAAACATCACGCTGCGACCAATAGGAGCGAAGCATCAATAAAAAATGTTTTGAAAACGGTGGGAAATTATTCATCTACGCTAAGAAATAAACTAATTAATGATAATAACAGAAATTGCCGCGGACGAAGTCGCAGGCAACAGCTAGTTAAGTATTTATTTGATTCAACTCATTTTACAATGAATTTGAAAATCAGCTAATATGTAGGAAGTTCAGTACAAAATGAGTTGAATCAAATACCTCACTTGTAAAAGTCGGGTAGTTGTGTAGGTGACGTAAGCCTTAATACGTAAGGGGAAAGGGATATGGTGGAGAATTTCGGCGCCGAGATGGAATTGTGCGGTAGCTCAGATAATAATAAATAAATTAAATAAATACGGACAAATCACACAGATTGAGCTAGCCCCAAAGTAAGTTCGAGACTTGTATTATGAGATACTAACTCAACGATACTATATTTTATAACAAATACATATATAGATACACATCCAAGACCCAGGCCAATCTGAAAAAGATCATTTTCCATCTTGACCTGGGCGGGGATCGAACCCGGGCACTCTCGTGTCGCAGGCTGGCGTGTTGACCGCTGCGCCACGGAGCTAGTCACGGAGATAGCAGAAAGGTCGTACATAGACCTAAATCGCCAGTTCAAGTCCTAGTGAGATTTTTTTCACCATTTATTATTTCTTCATATATTAAGATCCATGCTGCAATAATATATGTATGTTTATAACATATAAAATATTCAATTATATTTGCTTTGTATTATGTATAATTTTACTATTTAATTGATTTTACCTACATAAATGTTCGTCCAGTTTCTCACTTAAATCTTGCACCGCTTCTATCAGCTTTTCACCACATCCCAAAGGTAAAACTGGTAGACAATGCTTAGCATTAAGTTATTACCTTTTGTACATTAATAATTGATCGTATGTGCAAAGAATTAAAAAAATAAGAAAATAGAATAGAATATTTTTTATTGCAATACAAATTACACATAACACAAAATCCAAGAGCTGGCAGTTTTTTTGCACAACGTATCGGACTCGCTGTGCAACGGGGAAATGCTGCCAGCATTTTGGGTACTTTGCCTCGATGTGGTGCGTTGGAAGATTTTTTTTATTTGTAAGTTATTTATAATTTTTTATTTTTATGTTGTTATTAATTATGTTTAATTTTAAGTTGAATTGTTTTTTAGCTAAATAGCATTGTGAATGCAAAATATAACGTTTAGATAGTAATATTTCACACAAAATAAAATACACAAAGAAAATGCATATAACCATATGTGCCAACAGTGTTACAAAAGGTGACGGCTCAGCGTTACGCTGGACTAGGGATACCCTAATCCAGCACTGATTTTCAGCCGTCACCTTCTGAGGCATCACGGGCCAACTCACGACCCGTACACAAAAACAAAAATACAAAAACAAAAATTTGTCTAGCTCCGTGGCGCAGCGGTCAACGCGCCAGCCTGCGACACGGAGTGACCGGGTTCGATCCCCGGCCAGGTCAATATGGAAAATGATCTTTTTCAGATTGGCCTGGGTCTTGGATGTGTATCTATATATGTATTTGTTATAAAATATAGTATCGTTGAGTTAGTATCCCATAACACAAGTCTCGAACTTACTTTGGGGCTAGCTCAATCTGTGTGATTTGTCCGTATATATTTATCTATATATATATATAAAAGAAAGTCGTGTTTGTTACAAAACTTATAACTCGAGAACGGCTGGACCGATTGCCATGGTTTTTGATTTGTTGGATTTGTTTCCGTCCCGAATAGCAGAATACATCTTAAAAACAATGAAAACATTCAGTGACTGTTAGGCGGTATGAAGTTCGCCGGGTCAGCTAGTTTATTATAAAAATGAGTACACCTTAATCTCTTTTTGTGTGCAGCCTAACGGCGTGATCATCGACTCCGGCGTGGGTGGTGGTGTGGTCGGCTCGGGTGACGCTGGTGTACAACGCGCCCCGCTGTACCCCGTGCATCTGCCGCGAGAACACATCCCCGGTCAGTCCCCTCTTATATCATCTCAGAGGGTTTGGTTCAGAGGGTGATTCTGTCATTTACCTGTCCGGTAACTGCCTAATAAGAATCACTACGGGTACGCGACCCCGGACTGCTCTAGCTGCTGCTGCCACACTCCTCTCTTCCGTGGTAGTAGTATCCCACCATTTCCCTTCGTTCCTAATCCCCTAAGTGGACGCCTCCCACTAACATCCACTGGCGTTCCCGGCCAGTTTCACAGGTCCTAGCTGGACGTAAGTATTAGGTCTGCGTCAGAGGCCTTGCTGACGCTTAGGGACGTTCCTACCTCTTGCCGATTGTAGCGATCTCTCGTTCCATTGGATTCAGGGAGGTAGGGATAAGAGTGCACCTGTGTCCGCGCGCACACTGTCGTCTATTCGTTTAGTGCACTTTAATATATCCTGCGCAAATGACTTGGCTCTGACAACGGAATCCGATTGGATTATTATATCATCTCACCTGATACCTCATAAGTGACAGGGCAGTGGCCGTGGCCACATACTGGGCAAAATTACTATAATTAGTAAAAAGACATTACTACTCGAAAAGAAGAAGAACCTGATACCATATCATCTGATTGTCTGATAAAGATGATTCCGTGCTTCGGAAGGCTCGTTAAGTCGTTGGTCCAGGCTGCCATCTGGTAGTCGTTAAAGGAACCACGTCGGAGGCCGAGAGGTTCCGAAGAACTCTGACACCAGGGTGTGCATGGTCGATTGACCGTGACATCTACTCGAAATGATGATGATGATGACTTATATCATTCATCATTTCGTTATTATCAGACAATCGGGTATTTCAAGCCTGCAATGTCCTAACCAAACTGGAAACAACTAGACAAAGTATGCTTCCCGTGGGAATGAAACACGACCTCCGGGTCTACAGGCAAACGCCTTAACCACTGAGGCGAGATAAAGACGTTATGACCGACAGCGATAGAAAAAATTATGTATATAAACGGGACTTGAGGGAACCATAATAAGTTAGTAAGAACCATAATAAGTTTAAAAAAGACGATACATATGATTGTTTTTTGTTCTTGATAGAGTAGCGGATTGGCACCCGCCGACAGTCCACATTTCGGAGAGCGTTGGGAAACACGAGAGGATAAGAAAGAGTAAGAGAGAATTATGACTAAAAATGGGTCACTCACGTGCTATTTTACTATATTTTATAATAAAAACTTATATAGATGAACATCCAAGACCCAGGCCAATCTGAAAAAGATTGTATTTTCATCTGACCGAGAATCGAACCCGGGCACCCTCGTGTCGTACGTCGTAGTTTATACTAACCTTTCTGTTTGCATACGCAGGCTACGTGATGGCGGGCGCGTACTACCCTCCGGCGTACCCGGCCGCACCGGTGCCTGACGACTTCGCTGACTACATGTGGATGGAGAACGAGGAGGAGTTTGACAAACAGGTGGGTGCCTGACGTTGTTCCGAAACGCTAGCAGTATTTTGACAGATAGATTTATTTATTCCTTAGAATATGGTGATACAATGGTGTTACAATAAATATGAGACGCAGCATATTCTGCCTAGTAGGCGTAGGAATGTTTAGTCACAATTCACAATACAATTCTATACATTTTTAGTTAATACAATGTCATTTAAATTACTAATTAATTACATATTTCTATTCATTCAGTCAAGATAGTTTTATAAATGTCAAAAATTAATTTGATATGTCATAATTATTTACAGTATGTATTTAATGTAACATTTCATGGACCGTGTAATAACATTTGTCTAAAAGCCAATTGAATGCAGTCGATTTGAATCTTTTCATATTTTGCATATAATATAAATAATTGATTTTGCATATATTTAAAAAATATAAGAAATTAAAAGAGAACACACGAGACAAGAATAAAAAGAGACACGAAACATGTTCAAAAAGAGATTCATGTATCCAATTTTGAATAAAAATCTTGACTTTGACGCCATCCCGTCTTGGGTAGCTCTAGGCAGACAAACACCTGTGAACATGTAGTACAAGTATATGATTTTTGGCAAAATTGCAGCATCTATTTTTACAGACTGACTGAGGCACTGCGTTGACTGTTCGAGAAAGTTTATATGAAACTTTGGGCTATCGCTGCTAACATTGAACTAGAAAAACTATGGAAGCAGCATTGCACTCTAAAACTGACACCACGCAAAGTAGATCAAAGCGGGCGGGGCTTAAAAAGTATATCTTTTCGCGAACTACATTGCCGCGCGGTCCGTGACGGAAGGACGCGTCGATAAAAGCATTTAACGGCATATTTTAACGAAGTAAGAAAAAAATGACTTCATGTTTAGTAAAGTGGTGCAGGAAACGCAAGGATAAACGGAAAAGTGACACTGGAGTAACTTATCATAGCGAGCGAGGCAAACTGTAGCCAACCTCCCTCCGCTATGTTGACACCATATCATTCATTAGATATGTTGACACCGCCCCGTGACCTTGACGCGGCCAATCGCAAACTAGCTTCGTCTACGAGTGCGTAAGTTTTTCGTTGTGATTTAAGTTTGTTTGCGTAAATGGGACTGATATTGAATCGTTAGTTGTATGAGAGTTACGTTTCCATAGTTTTTCTAATACAATGGCTGCTAATCATATTAATGTCTGTCCTCTGAGCGTGTTAGTAGCATCCTCATCTCAGGTAGTTTGGATGCAGGGGTCCGGGGGCCCACTGTAGACACTTTCGAAACTGCCGAAACACGCGTACGAGGTCGCGGGAGCCAGCTAGTTGTATCAGGCCTGTCTCACTCCCCGTGTCGGTATCACGAGTGGTTGAGTCTCGAAGCGGTAACCCCGGGGAAATCTAGTAGGAACGACGCGCGTTTGGTCACATGTCTTCACCGACTTCAACGAATTATAATAATAAATATATACGGACAAATCACACAGATTGAGCTAGCCCCAAAGTAAGTTCGAGACTTGTGTTATGGGATACTAACTCAACGATACTTTATTTTATAACAAATACATATATAGATAAACATCCAAGACCCAGGCCAATCTGAAAAAGATCATTTTCCATCTTGACATGGCCGGGGATCGAACCCGGGCACTCCGTGTCGCAGGCTGGCGTGTTAACCACTGCGCCACGGAGCTGTCATGAATTATGAATCGTTTGTAAAGCTATAAGAATAAAATTGGCTTGCAATGGATTCTCTAGGTGTCTAAAGGAAAAGGTGCTGCGTTCTGACGCGAGCCGAATTACACCGTATCGCTAACTACATTGAGTTGATATTTCTTTGAATACCTTTGCAGTGCGACTTCTTTACGTAAGTACTAATATATAATCTGTGGTTGTATTAATTAATGTATATCTTTCAGGTGATGCAACAGCTAGAAGAAGAAGCCCTTATGGAGCAATGTATAGAAGCGATGTTGGAGGATGAGCAGCGAGAGAGGCACAGGCCGAACGGACACCACCCACAGCAATACCCCACGTGAGTCATCACTCAGACAAGTAGACAGTGAGCCATGCTACGGAGGCAGGTTTGCCTTTTACAAATAACGTGTGAGAATTGCCGTGTGGTCTCCAGCAGAGTGGAGACCACACGGCAATTCTCGAATAGGACCACTCCAAGTCTTCCCATTGATGTCGTAAGAGGCGACTTAGGAAATACAAGCTAAACAAAGCTCATAATCATCAATGAGCAATACCCCACGTGATTCATCATTCAGCCAAGATAAGCCCACTGCTGGACAACGGCCTCTCCCAATGATTCTTTGTTCCATAGGAAGACATTGCCATACTCACCACGCTTCATTCAGCAATGATAAGCCCACTGCTGGACAACAGCCTCTCCTAAGGATTCTTCGTTCCATAGGAGGACATTGCCATACTCACCTCTTTTCTTTCAGCCATGATAAGTCCACTGCTGGACAAAGGCCTGTCTCAAGGATTCTTCATCTTAGCCGTGTGGTATCCGGCAGAATAGAATAGGACCACTCCAAGTCTTCCCGTGGATGTCGTAGAAGGCGACTTAGGAAATACAAGCTAAACAAAGCTCATAAACATCTGTGAGACCTCTCCAACCCGTCTGGCCAGCGTGGAGAGTGTAGGCCAAGACCTCTGGCTGATGTGGCCAAATATGGCCCTGGTAGTGCAGAGAGGGTCATGCTCCTGTAGTGGAGACTAAAAAGGACCTGATGATGATGATGATGATGAAGGATTCTTCGTTCCATGGGAGGATATTGTCATACTCACCACGCTTCATCATTTAATCATAAGTCTACTGCTGGTAGTTGTGGTAGAGTCACGCTACCCGCAAACTTAATTTTTGCTAGTAGAATGGGCCGGCTCGTCCGGGGAAGTACCACACTCTCACAAAAAATCGACGTCTGAGTAGAAGCTTTACCGCTTCTATGCTCGTTCAGTGAGTGAGCCGGAGGCCATCCTTCCCCCTCCTCCCCCTACTCCTTGAAAGTCGTTATTTAACGCGTATGTCATGCTCGCTGGGTTAAAAGACGCAAATCGCGATTTACAATACGACCGGTTGGAAGCGGCCTGCATCCAGCGTCTTTCTGGCACCCTAGTCAGGTCGTCCGATCGTCTGATCGGTGGGTGTCCGACGCTGCACTTGCCGGTACGTGGTCGCCATTCGAGAACCCTTCTGCCCCATCGGCCATCGGTTCTACGCGCTGTGTGCCCCGCCCACTGGCGTATATATTTATATCGTGATATCGTGTTGCAGAGCTAGCAGCAGCAATGGCGCGTCGCTGTCGCTGGAAGAGACGGTGTCGCGCTCGCGGCTCAACCCGCTGGCTGCAGAGTTTGTGCCGACCGCCGGCCCCGCGGCCGCGCCGCCACACACAGCCGCACACACAGCCACACACACAGGTCAGGACTCATTTTTAACAGACTAAAAAAAAACTGAGATTTTCTATTATTTTTTTTTTGTTTTGTGTTAAAACCTAAGAATTTTAAAAAATCTTTTTTTGTTTCAAAGGATGTATATTAAGTTGGTCCTATTTCAATTTCATCACAATCGGTTCAAAATTTTGATTAAAGTTTTTTTTTTCATTTTTAACATTTACGTCTACAGAAGAAAATGTCTATGTTCTTGGCGGGAATCTCGGCCGACTGCACGGCTTTTGTTATCACTCGGAACGTGACACTTATTCGTGCGAGCAGCCGGTGTTCATGAGATGTTATCACGACCATAAATGTTGATTTTGCAAAACGGTGCTGAAGTCATCACCATATAAACACCCCCCTCCCCCCTGTCATCATAAATAAGCCAAGCCTAGATCCCACCCCCATTTCGCTGCTGACAAATCATAATATTTCAATGATCCCATTTATGGAATGTATTATATGAAGCACAAATTTTACATACATTCATATTATCACGTCTTTATCCCGTGAGAGGTAGACAGAGCCCAAGGCCAGAAGACTCAAAGGCCACGTTTAGCGTGTCATCGGTTAACAAATTTTACGAATGTTTGTATTTATTACAGAAGAGAAGTGTAACATCCCCGAAGTGAGCCCAGCGGAGCCCCCCCCACAGCGAGCGGAAGAAGCGCCCGCGGAACACACACACACGCACACAGAACCGCACACAGGTAAATAAATTAAGATATAGGGTTAAATCTTAAATCACACAGATTGAGCTAGCCCCACAGTAAGTTGTGAACTTAGGTACTCACTACACTAACTGTTGCCTGGCACCGCTCCTGTCACACCCTGGTGTTGCAGTTGTCCATGGGCAGCGGTGATCACTTACCATCAGGTGACCCGCTTGCTCGTTTGCCGTCCTATATCATAAAAAAAATCATATGTGTCTTTGTCCCTATATTTTTTTTGCTAAATGTGGCCGTATTGTCTTACAGACCTAGGCTCTGTCCACCCCGCAAGGGTAAAACACGTGATATATTTTTTTAATTTACATTTCCCCTCCATGCTGGTCTGGGAGAAAAGAAAAAACGTAGAATGTGTCAGCTGCTTTTCTTCCCGCGCAGACCGTAGAAGCCGGTCAAGGGAATGGTTGAAAATCGGCTTGCAACCCATCACTATTTTGATTCCGTTTCCCACCTTTAGCCCACCAACACGCTATGTAGCCTTTGGGTCTTATGACCTTAGGCTCTGTCTACCCAGTAAGAGATAAAGACGTGATAATATGTAATTTATTATCAGATCCAACGCCACCGCCATCAGATCCACCGGAGGTATCAGCAGCGGACATACAGACAGACGACAAGCGGAGAGATAAGCACAAGAAGCCGGAGCCCAAGAAGCCAGCCGCGAACGCGAAAGACAAGCCCAAACCCAAACCAGTGCAAGCCAAGTCCGACTCCAAGCTTGTCAAGAAGGAGGACAAGAAGAGGGACGGCAAGGAGATCAGGTTGGCCAAGAGCGAGGATGTGGTGGACGAGAGTACACATGAATCTAAGGTGAGATATGTCTCTATATCTATCCCTATCTCAATTAGGGAGGGGGGCAACTAGGGAACATCACAGCTGCCCCCCAGCAGCTGTGATGCTGTGTCCGATACCAAGCTTGTAAGAAGGAAGAGAAGAAGAGGGATGGCAAGGAGATCAGGTTGGCCAAGAGCGAGGATGTGGTAGACGAGAGTACACATGAATCTAAGGTCAGATATATCTATATCTATCTCTATCTCAATTGGGGAGGGGGGCAACTGGGGAGCATTACAGCTGCCCCCCAGCAGCTGTGATATTAATCACGAGTACACATGAATCTAAGGTAAGATATATGTTTCTATATCTATGTCAACTGGGGAGGGGGGGAGTACACATGAATCGAAGGTGAGATGTATTTCTCTATAATCTGAGAGGGGGGGCAACTGGGGAGCTGCTTTTCACCTGTCCCGATGTTTGTCTGTCTGTAATCAAATCTTGCGAGTTAAATTTCATCCACTTCCCGGTTACCCGGTATTGAGCTGAAATTTTGCATGCATGTATAAATCGGATGACAATACAATATTATGGAATCGTTGCGCTGGTCTGATGATGGAGTGGGTAGGTGGCCATCAAGGTACACCAATCGTATTTGGGCTCATTTGATTTGTCTTTACAGCGTGGATTTGTTTATATTTATTAAAAACAAATCCAAGCTTGTCACAAAAATGTCATTCTTGCAAAATAACTTATTCTTTATTAAAATTAACAAGCCTATTTTAGAAATAGAATGAAACCAAATTGTTCCTAATTCAAACGAAACTATTCTTTGCAGCCGCAACCAGCCCCAGTAGAAGAGCCATCAGGCCCCAAGCCCATCAATTACGCGGCCGCGGCCAAGGCCAACAAACCCAAGGCCAAGCCCACCTCGCCCCCCGCCACCGACAAGGCCTCCCCACCCCCCGCGCTGCTCAAGCAAGACAAGAAGAAAGCGGATAAACCTGCCATCAAGACCGACAAGCCTGTGCAGAGGAAGAATTCAGCTAAGTGAGTCCGGAGAGATGAAAGGTGCTGGTATGTGTATAAGTCTGCCGATCTTTTGTGTGTTGATATTAAATTTTGTAACTACCTTGGGAAATTTTTCACACCTAGGCCTCTAGTTTAGACGTCTGACCAGAAGGCTCTCAATCTCTCGGTCTGCTTTAGAGAGTCTACGCTCTCTTGCCTATTCCTTCCGTTCCTTTTGTTATTTTACCCAAAACGTTCTAAGTGTTACTGTGACTTTACTAAGGAACACTTAGAATTAGTAAGAAGCAATCGATAGTATGTTAAGTTGTCTGGGAAAGTGATAAGAACTTTAAATTAGACACCGTCTTTGGTTGGACGGTGTCACTATATTTTTATGCCATCATAACCGGAGTATGTATGAGATGTCTTTAGGCTTTCTGATTTCTGACTGAAGAATCAGATTTGTTAGATGAAAGTCATGACTGTTGAAAATGTTAAAGAAATTAGACTAAGGGTTCTGTATCTTGCAGAGAAACAAATTTATTATACGGAGAACCCTGTTTTACTTTATATTAGGTCGGTGGCATAAGTGAACGAGGTAAATAAATATATAAAAGTAATTTAAAATATTATTTATTTATTTATTTTGCCATTATACAAATTATTAACTAACAAATAGTTAGTATACTCTCTCAAAAACAACTAATTTAAATTACTTCGCCGATGGAAATATTAGAAACATCAGTTCTGGTTCTGTGAAAGTCAGTGTGAAGAAACAATCTGACTACTGGCAGGACCTTTAGAAAGGCTTAATAATAACATAAATTAATAATCTATGATAAACAGTAATCGGAGATAGCATAGTATATTTACTTTGTGAATAATATCATCAAACAGCAGACAGTCGGTATAATTTGAGTGAAAAGGATATCATCCGCTCTGCGATTATTCAATTCAATTTTATATAAATATACTCCGCTCGTTCCGAACACTGATACATAGAGATCTTTAAAAAAAATGTTTAATTTCAACACACAAAAAGTCGGTAGCTTTAAATCGGGCATAAAACGCGCGTTTAGAACGCGGCGGTTAAAACGTCGTGCGGTTTCGGCAATTCATCGTAGACGCTGATTTCTATCAGTTAATGTCATTTGCACTAATATAAGTTTAACCATTTATTTATAGTTTACCGGGCGTTTATAAATAACTAGCGAATCTTTGCGTACGGGTTCATTAATATTTATTTTATTTGTGAAATATTTTTTTTTAACAAAGTTACCCCTAAAACAAATAAAAATTGACGCAGGGACGTTGTTTTTATATTATTATGGAGTAATGTTTGTCTATTTTTTTTTTTTATTCTTGAATCTTACTGACTCAACCCTTAACTAAGCTCTATCTATTAGTTCTTCTGATTCCTAATGTTTAATTTTAAACACTTTTTTTTTACTAAATGTTGGATTAGGCATTTGTCTCCCATCTCACCTAATGGTTATTTGTCGAATCCGACATAATGTTGGAGCTATCTAGATCGAGTTAACCTCGAGTTCGTGCTAAGTCCCGTGAATCAATTGTTAGTTATTTATAGTCGCCTTTCTGTAATATATTATGTATATTTAGCAATATTACAGTGCAAATGACAAAGAAACCGCTGCTAAGGTCCTCAAACTGGGAACAGCCCTAGATTCAACTGCCATTTGAAAAGCCCTTTAGAGATAGGTACGAAGTAATCCGGATCTGCACCTGGTTTCGTGGATCTGCATCCGGCTCCGTGGACCTGCATCCGTCGCTGGTTCTTTAATGAATTGGCCTAGTGCCTGAACCAAAATAATAAATCTGGCTCCGAAAAGCTGGCAGCATTTTCTCGCTGGATTGTTGCGAGGATCTCCTGGAGGCTTCCAGGTCATTTTTAAAACAAATAATCTAGTTAAAGGCAAGTACTGCTTTTTCCATGAGGAATATGGACTGAACTTGCCCTTAATATGTTGAGTGCTTTAATAGTTCCCTGGTATGTAGAGAAATTATAAAGACAAAGCATTTTTGTGTTCAGTGTTTTTTTTTTTTTTGTTTAATGGCAGTCGAACCTAGGTCTTGTATAGTAAATGTATATGTTAAATAATTATGATAAATCTAGTATTTATGTGATATTGACCGTAAGCATTTTTTTTTTGAAACGTCGAAAGAAAAAAAAAGTAAAAAATTGTATAAAAATCTAATTTTAAATAGTATTATGGTAAAGTATGTCCGGCTGGGCAGTGTGTAACATAGGGTTTGCTTGTTGTAATATTTTGGATAGGGAAGGAATTTTGAAAATTCTAAAGGTGAACGCACACTACGCGTTCGCACGACCGCAGCTGTCGGAATTTTCTGAAACTAAGACCGTAATATAATATTAAAAATGGCTCCGTCGATTTGGATAAAATTTAGATTAAGGAGGGGGGAATGTTGATCCTAGTTAGATCGACATTCCGCCCTCCTTAATCTAATCTTATTGAAACGCTTCTCAGCGAAGATCATCTTCTAGGTAGTTAGAAATAATTGTGCCAATGCGATGCACAATGGCGACCGCGTCCGGCAAATGCAGCGTCTGATACCCACCGACCAAATGGTCGGACGACCTGACTAAGATCGCAGGAAGACTGATGCAGGCCGCAAACAACCGGTCGTTCTGGGTTTTCTTGGGGACCCCCAAGAAAACCCAGAACGAGCAGTGGACTTCTTGCGGTTGATATGACGATCATGATGATGAATGCAATGCGGGAATAGATAGAATACCGAGCAGATAAGTGTGCGTCCACCCTAAACAGAAAAGAACGTCATTTTATTCTTATTATTACAGTGACATTTAATGAAAATTAAGTTTATGTTGGAATAAGTTCAATAAACACAAATAAACTAATGTGTAATTATAATATCTAGGCAAAAATTGTAGTTTTAAAATAAAATAGTGACAATATTTTATGTTTTAATTATAGTGTTTTCTTTTTTTTTTTTTTTTCATTTAAATTTAGGGCCCAGTCGGCGACGTTTAGGAAACGGTTTAGTGACATAAGAAAATAAAAGCCTAAAAATTGATCTGTATAAAAATGAAGGGGAAAACTGACTAAAATCCTTAAATTATTTAAATATTTTTTCGTGGAAAAAAAGCGAAAAATTCGATTTTTTTATGTCACTGGACTCTGGTAGCCACTTAAAGGCAGTCCATTATAATCCTACGTAGAAATAAAAAAAAGTCTTGTACATTTATGAAAGTTTAATAAAAATGTATATGAAAAAAAAAATGCACCCTCGTGTTTTAAATGGGTATACATTTATTTAAATTATTAGTATAGTAGTCTCTTTTCATACGCAACTCATGTAGGAAAGTTTTTTGCTAGTTTTGGGCGAAATTGTCATATAAGCTTTAGTATGTCAAAACACGAATACCGGAAAAAATATTTAAAAAAGAGATTGACTATATAGAATTTATACGGAGTGGTAATACCGCTTGGTCAACCCACAAAGATGGATTTTCGTAGTAGAATAACAGACAATTTTTAATTAAAGAAAAATATTTTTTGACCAAACGCTAATATCTACTCTTCTATCTAAATCATTGTGTCCCTTATTTCATCCTTTTCCGGTGTGGCAACGCACTTAGAAGTGGTGCCGATACGACCGAAAACGCAGCCGGTTTTTTACCAACTCCAAAAAAAGGATGAGGTTATCAATACGGTTGTTTTTTTTTCTTTAAGTTTGTTACCTCATAACTCCATCGTTAATGAACAGATATTTAGCTTTTTTTTTTGTTTGAATTTCATTCCATTTAAATTTCATCAAAATCGGTTCGCTTGAAGTCAGTTTTTTATATGAAAAAATATTTTTTTTTATTTGACGGAAGGTTTTTCGGTCGTTTTGTGGCGCTACGCTTAGAGATTAAAAAAACAAATTAGGTATAAAATTGGTGCAATTTTGTGAATCATGGTAATAATTAATTGAAATTATAGTCATAATTGAATGTGAATGATAATTTGGGTTGTAGATAGAAAGACACGTATGAGGGCTTGTTCAAAAAATTTTAGCACTGGTATACAGGCGGTTTTTTTTTTTTTTTTTTTACTTTAATACCATCTGTTTAATTTATGTTCTTAATGAGTTCCGTATGAATTTTGTGTTAATTTTTGTCATATTATAGGGTACCGTATCGGTAATATGTTTTAACAGGGAAATGTTTCTCTCATATAAAAGCTATGTTGTTTTCAATTGTTGCTAGTTTTATAGAGGTCAATGGCCCAGTTGTTTATAAGCGCTTACGCATGTAAAGCAAACCGGGCGTGGTCCCTACTGGGATGGGTGACCACAAGAGGCTTTTTGTTTGAGCCCCTCCGTGCTTTGGTAGGCACGTTACACACCAAAAGCAAGCAGCCAGTTTTATAGATATGGTTCGGTTGATGAGAGTGAACAACTTTTCGTATTCCGGGTGTACAATAACATCGACATAACCTTGAGACTAAGGGTGACTAAGCCCATCATGAACAACTTTTTCTATGGATTAAATGATTGAAAGTAAAAAAATGTCATTACCCATCAACCAGCCGGGACATTAGTATGAAAATGTCATATTTTTTTGAGTTCACTGGATTGATCCAATAGGAAGTTGGATATTCGCGGGTTGAGACGCCCCTTCACGGGAGTGTTGAATGTTAGTTTACGCCCGGTATGTGTAAACAAATACAGTGATCACATTATTACTTGGTTATATACACCCAAGTTACCGATGCAAAGGTGCCCAGAACACTAGCGGCATTACCATGCTAAATTGCAATGGTCATCGTTGTCACTTACCATAGTAATCTGTCTTGAATGGACTGAATTTTATTTAACCGACTTCAAAAAAAGGGGGAGGTCAATTCGTCGGATTTTTTTTTATGTAACTCGATTTCTCGAAGACGCCTGGACCTATTTAAGAAATTCTTTTTTGGCTGAAAGGTTGCACCCCCTAGTTGGTCCCATGGTCACCAAGTCAGGTTCTTATAAACGGATCCTCGAAAATGGAGGGAAATAATTTTTTCTGTCCTAATGAGTAATGGGTCGGGTGTTCGAACGAACCACCTCTATTATATTAGCTGCATTTGAAAACAACATGACACCGTGTAACAAAATGGGGGTAACATTAAGGGGCATGATCAGCCCATAATATTAAACAACTTTCCCCAGCCTACATATTTCGAAATACGAAAAAAATATTTGATATCTCATGTAAAGTGAGTAATCAGCTGATCGATTTTCTATGGAATGTCTTTTTTATCGAATGTCGTGGTTGGTCCCTTGGGGAAAGTTGTTCATGGGTTGATCGTGACCCTGAGTATTACCCCCATTTTGTCACGTTGTATAATTGTTATATTTTAATTAATTGAATATCGTTACGATTAAAATTAGTTGTACGTCGTATCGAGTCGATTTTTAATAAATTGCTGGATTCCTTCTAATTCTTTTTTGTGGTGCGTCATTTTGGATTATTGTTAGTCCCAAACATGGTGTTCTATACAAATTAATAAACTTTGTAATTGCAGACAAATAATTATGGAAATACACGGTTTTGTCTGAGCTGGTAATCCAACGCGAAGCTATCGGAAGACGGACGGATTTTTAACCGACTTTAAAAAAGGAGGTTTTCGATTTGGTTGAATTTTTTTATGTTTATTACCTCAGAACTCGGTCATATATGTACTGATTTTAAAAATTCTTTGTTTGAAAGGGTATGATTTAAAGTTAAATTTCAACACAATCGGATCAGTAGTTTCAATCATAAAAAGTAAAATTTAAAATGATGCTTATGCAAAAAAGCAGAAACGTGCGAAACTGTAGTCATTTCTTACCATTGCTAAATGAGTCGGTGGGATTTTATAACTTTTGACTTAAAATTTTATTTTTTTCATAGAACGGAATAAGGCCTGGACCAAACGAGCGCAATTTTTGAGTAAGGTTATTTACTTTTGATAAAAATAGATAATGAAAGCACTAGTGGTTCCGTGATCTAAGAGCGCTGCCACGTGAAATGTCCCGGGTTCATACTCTGGTGAGGTCTTATTAGTAAAAGAATAAGGTTGCATTTTGTACGCATATATCTGCCAAGCGACATGAAATATTGCGCGGACAAAGTGCAACCTTATTCTTAATACTAATAAGAGCGCCTTTTTGAAGATGTCTATGTCTGCGTTGGGCCTTTGTGTCGCTTTAGGGCACAAAAAGAATTCTATTAAATAAAATGTCCTCAAATTTTGCTGTGACCTAACAAGGGCCTCAAATTACTTAACTACCCTGCCCTTGTTGGGCAACATGGTCTTGTATCAAGTACAAATAAACTAGATACACAATCCCATTTAAAAATGACACTTTATGATGTCCACAATTATTAAGTAGAAAATGTTGTTATAAACATATATCAATGCAAAACCAAGGTTTGGTTGCATGACATAAATTCGGATTTCGTAAGTCCGTCGTCTGTTCGTAATTCAAATTTAAACGGAAAATATGCACCCAAATATCTAGTGGGTGCGTATTCTGTTAGTACGCGAATTGTGTATCTAGCTTTTTATATTTTATCGAAGGATAACGTTTATAATTGTGTTCGCTTGGCTCAGCCCTATGGCCATTTCTATGAATATGGCGATTGTCAGTCTTATTATAAAACAAAGACTAACTTCACTACCAGCGCCCGTAGCATGGCGCCCGCGACGCCGTTTATATCGCGCCCGCGACGCCGTTTATATCGCGCGATAAACTATCCACATCTCGCTCTTTGATATTAAGGAAAACAAGATGGCGATAGTCGATAAACGTTGTTGCGCGTGCCATGCTACGGGGGCTGGTGTAAATTATTATCCGGCCAAAACAAATTGATAATGACAGTAGACCAAACGTGAAAGTGTCGACTTATTTTGGCCGGATAATGGTTTAAACTAGGTACTAAGTTAGTGCTCGGCTTATAATAAGACGGTGTGTTAAATTAATTGTATTGCTGAGGATTCTTCATTCATGGAGTCGTAATAAAATATCGACCTTATTGTATTTAAACAAAGCTGAAAATAGTATGCAACAAATTCTCAGTGGAAGAACATTTTGCCGCTGCATACGATTTCGAACTTTATTTGAATGTAACAAAGTTGATATTTAATTACCACTTTGAATGACGTGGATTTCGCGCCTAATCTGAAGTTACCTTGGAGTTCTTTTTTCAAATGGGCAATGCACGAAAACGTGCGACTTGTCTATGGGAAATTACTCTTTCAGTCACATATTTTAAAATAGTACCCCTGAGTGTTGTAGTCCATACATTTCTACATGTACATAGCTCGTGTCTCAGTAACACCAGTCTCGGTCCTGTATATAGGTAAATATAATGTACAATAATCGCAATATAATAAATTGTAAAGTAATAATTATGGATATTAAAAATCTGTGCGATGCGCCCTGCTCATATTATTCATATTATTCGTTATTATTTAGATCGCTGCAAGCTTTATATTATTTGGTTATAAACAGAAAAATATAAATTAAAATGATTTATTTTTTGTCGTACTAAATACTGTTTTTAGTTTAAGACAGGCTTTGTCTTCTCCGTAAGCGTCAAAGACATATTTTTTTTAATAATCAAACCGTCAGTTCTTTTAGTTAACACTTTTACTGCCACGCTAATTCGTCGAACGAAAACAAATACAAAGTCAAGTTAGTAATGACTAGTGTCAGCGTAAGTGTTAAGTTTTTGTTTTTATTACAAAGAGACATGTTATGTCAGTTATCGCAGTTAACACTATCACTGCCACGCTAATGCGTCTAACGGAAACAAATACAAAGACAACTTAGTAATGACGCTGTCAGTGATAGTAATAAACAGTTTTTTTATTAAAGAGGCATATAATGTAGGTACATTGTACTAATCCGTTCTTAAAAGCCATACTAGTTAATTTTCTGTTTATAACCAAGTTAATATGGTCATTTTAAAATGTAAAGTATCTGTTATAATGTTTGACTATTCGAGTATGTATAATTGGAGTTAGATGTACGACGGTAAATTTTTATAGTTCACAAATTTGTTTTAAGTAAAACGCATTAAGTAAATATGAAATTGTGTTTTTTGTTTAATTTTTTACTCTTACCCAAAATAAATAAATATATACGGACAAATCACACAGATTGAGCTAGCCCCAAGGTAAGTTCGAGACTTGTGTTATGGGAAACTAACTCAACGATACTATATTTTATAACAAATAGGTATAGGTAAACATCCAAGACCCAGGCCAATCTGAAAAAGATCATTTTCCATCTTGACCTGGCCGGGGATCGAACCCGGGCACTCCGTGAGCTAGCCCGAAGGTAAGTTCGAGACTTGTGTTATGGGATACTAACTCAACGATACTATATTTTATAACAAATATAGGTAAAACATCCAAGACCCAGGCCAATCTGAAAAAGATCATTTTCCATCTTGACCTGGCCGGGGATCGAACCCGGGCACTCCGTGAGCTAGCCCCAAGGTAAGTTCGAGACTTGTGTTATGGGATACTAACTCAACGATACTATATTTTATAACAAATATAGGTAAACATCCAAGACCCAGGCCAATCTGAAAAGATCATTTTCCATCTTGACCTGGCCGGGGATCGAACCCGGGCACTCTCGTGTCGCAGGCTGGCGTGTTGACCGCTGCGCCACGGAGCTGTCAAAAAATAAAAATGAAATGACTAGCTTTTGCTCGCGGCTCCGTCTGGTAATTTAGGTCACTCAGGAATACACTTGCACCAAATCCTCTGTCTGCTCTGGCCAGGTATGGCTCCGGTAGTACAGAGGGTCGTGCTCCTGCAGTGGAGACTACAAAGACCTGATGATGATGTATATGTAAGGAAAATTACACATAAATTATTGCAATAATGACTCACTCTTTAAAAATATATTTATTTATTATTGCTTGCTTACATTACAGTTACAGAAATCTGAAAATAAAATCAAAACATTGTATAAATTGATTGACCCTTTTTTGTATAATTGTGGGCTCGCGAGCATACGCCATGATGGTTAAGGTCACCCCCTGGCGAGTGTATCGCTGCTACGGCAACCCCCAATATCAGGGAGGTTGTTGAGGATGCACCAAACGCCTGATTTTTCACAAAAAAGCCTCATGATAACAAAGAGCCGTGTGGTTTCCGGCAGAGTAGAATAGGACCACTCCAAGTCTTCCCGTGGATGTCGTAAGAGGCGACTTAGGAAATACAAGCTAAACAAAGCTTATAAACATCAATGAGACCTCTCCAACCCGTCTGGCCAGCTAGGAGTGTAGGCCAAATCCTCTGTCTGCTCTGGCCAAATATGACTGCAGTAGTACAGAGAGGGTCATGCTCCTGCAGTGGAGACTAAAAAGACCTGATGATGATAACAAAAAAACTGTATGTCTTAAGACGAAAGCGTAGCGCCGTATTTCCATACAAGCGTAGTCCCCTGATTCCTCGCATGATAGTACCAGTAGAGCAATGATTTTTTACAAAATTATCTATGGATATAGTAGCATGTCCCTATGTTTAATTTTTTTCGTAAATGAATTACTTAAAGAGATATGAACCTTCAAAAACCTGAAAAATTGGTAAGAATTATCGTTGTGTTCAAACATCAAATAAACAAATTTGACGCGATTATATTAGAAAAAGAAAACATAGGAACGCAGTCATAGCATATTTAAATTTTTTAATGAAAAAAGTAAATCGGTTAAGTTTTGGAGAAAAAAATCAGGGGACTACGAAGCGTTAATTTTGTGTAATTTTCATAGGTATCGGTCGGAGCTGTAGTTGTCTCTATCGCACTCTGCGGGGTTTGTTTGGGCACGGCGCGACAGCAATAGATTTTATAAATACTTCGATCAAATATAATGGTAGATACACGCTTCGCGCTCGTAAAGTGGCACCGGCAAAACAGCGCCCTAATCGAGTTTCGGAGCTGTTTTGTCCACAGTTTCAATAAACCGCGCTAGCACTCACACGTCTCGCGATGACGAAGGTACAGTGGAAAGATGCAAAAACTACGCTACTAAGTAAAAAGATGGAGTGTCATACTTTCAGTATTATCGTTTTTGTTGTTTGTAAGTCTGCATGATGTTTTTTTAGCTCGGGGACATTATTTAGGCTTCATTTTGTATGAGACTGTGTACAAATACCTATTTTTCAATTCTCTCGAGTGCAGTGTTTCCTTGCAGAGTGCGAATTCTGTATGCAGTTGTTGTTATATCGAAATGGCTTTATAATACAGATGCATAAATTTAAAGTTATCATCATATATAAGACCACTAGCTGTTGCGACTTCGTCCGCGGCAATTTCTGTTATTATGATTAATTCGTTTTTTTATTAGTAGGTATAGAAGAATAATTTTCCCCCGTTTTCAAAACTCGATGCTTCGCTCCTATTGGTCGCAGCTAGATGTTTTATAACCTAAAGCCTTCCTCAATAAATGGACTATCCAACACAATTTTCGAATATGAACCAGTAATAGGCTAGTTTCCTAAAAAAATATAATTAGCTAGTCCGTCAGTTAGATAATTAAAAAATATTGGACACGTATTTTTTCTTTTATCGATTTAATAAAAAATTATAAAGATATGGCCCATTGAAATTCCGTGTGACGTCATAGTTTGCTACACTTTTTAGCAAACTTTGACGTCATAAGCCCCCACTCATGAACTTTGACGCGCTTTATCTTTTCCATTTATCGTTTAATTGACTAAAGAAAAAATACGTGACCGATATTTTTTGATTATCTAACTAACGGACTAATTGTAATGTTATTATTTTGACCCAGGAAACTAGCCTATTCCTGAGATTAGCGCGTTCAAACAAACAAACAAACTTTTCAGCTTTATAATATTAACTAGTGTTTTGGGTGGGGGCGCGGGCTGCGAGCAGCCCGCGAGGCGGTCGTGCGGCTGTATGGGCGGGGTCTTGAACCCTTGCAGTCGTCGATGCGTCAGGTGACTTGTGGTGGTTGAAAAAGCCGTATTAAGATTGACAGTCAATTGAAATTGCACTAAAACTGAGGGGGGAGGGAGGGTTGTGACACTTTAAAACGGCTCGGGCTTCGCCCTCGCCTTGGAGCTCGGCCTTCGGCCTCGCAGACCCAAGTGGTCGGCAGTTCGGCCTGCGGCCTCACTGCAGCCCACTTGGGGGGGTTGGTGGGGGAGGTTGGACTTACTCTTGGACGGCTCGGGCTTCGCCCTCGCCTTGGAGCTCGGCCTTCGGCCTCGCAGACCCAAGTGGTCGGCAGTTCGGCCTTCGGCCTCACTGCAGCCCACTTGGGGGGGTGGTGGGGGGGGTCGCGCTAAGTCTTCGACGGCTCGGGCTTCGCCCTCGCCTTGGAGCTCGGCCTGCGGCCTCGCGCCCCCCGTGTGCAGCAGTTCGGCCTTCGGCCTCACTGCAGCACCTTGGGGGGAGGGGGAGGGGGGTGCCTCGGGCTTCGCCCTCGACACCCCGGTCGGCTCGGGCTTCGCCCTCGCCCCGAAGCTCGGCCTGCGGCCTCGCAGGCTCGCCCTTCGGGCTCGCTTAGTATGACGGGAATTGGCCTTGTATGGCGGCCATCTTGAATTTCGAATTTAAAAAAAAATAATTAGTGACACTTGAAATTGCTTACAACCCCCTACATTTTGGCAAAAAAATCAACCCCCTAACCCTTACCGTTTCTGCAGGCAGTTGACCCCTTACACCAGGTTTCTTCGATCCTCAAGATGTCAGATTTTTCTGGTACTCACTGGAACACCCTCTATACGATGGTATGCGTCACAAAACTCCACCATGTCGGGAACAGGTCAAACAACCATGTCAGTGAGTCAGTCAGTCAGTCAGTGGTATTGTAGCTTTATATATATATAATATATAACTAGTGTTTTGGGTGGGGGCGCGGGCTGCGAGCAGCCCGCGAGGCGGTCGTGCGGCTGTATGGGCGGGGTCAGTAAGGTTTGCAGTCGTAGATGCGTCAGGTGACTTGTGGGGGTTGAAGAAACCGTATTAACATTGACAGTCGTTTGAAATTCCACTAAAGATGAGGGGGAGGGGGAGGTTGTGACACTTTAAAACGGCTCGGGCTTCGCCCTCGCCTTGGAGCTCGGCCTTCGGCCTCGCAGACCCAAGTGGTCGGCAGTTCGGCCTGCGGCCTCACTGCAGCCCACTTGGGGGGTGGTGGGGGAGGTTGGACTTACTCTCGGACGGCTCGGGCTTCGCCCTCGCCTTGCAGCTCGGCCTTCGGCCTCGCAGACCCAAGTGGTCGGCAGTTCGGCCTTCGGCCTCACTGCAGCCCACTTGGGGGGGTGGTGGGGGAGGTTGGACTTACTCTTGGACGGCTCGGGCTTCGCCCTCGCCTTGGAGCTCGGCCTGCGGCCTCGCGCCCCCCGTGTGCAGCAGTTCGGCCTTCGGCCTCACTGCAGCACCTTGGGGGGAGGGGGAGGGGGGTGCCTCGGGCTTCGCCCTCGACACCCCGGTCGGCTCGGGCTTCGCCCTCGCCCCGAAGCTCGGCCTGCGGCCTCGCAGGCTCGCCCTTCGGGCTCGCTTAGTATGACGGGAATTGGCCTTGTATGGCGGCCATCTTGAATTTCGAATTTAAAAAAAAAAAATTAGTGACACTTGAAATTGCTTACAACCCCTTACATTTTGGCAAAAAAATCATCCCCCTGACCCTCACCGTTTTTGCAGGCAGTTGACCCCTTACACCAGGATTCTTCGATCCTCAACATGTCAGATTTTTCTGGTACTCACTGGAACACCCTCTATACGACGGTATGCGTCACAAAACTCCACCATGTCGGGAACAGGTCAAACAACCATGTCAATCAGTCAGTCAGTGAGTGGTAATGTAGCTTTATATATTATAACTAGTGTTTTGGGTGGGGGCGCGGGCTGCGAGCAGCCCGCGAGGCGGTCGTGCGGCTGTATGGGCGGGGTCAGTAAGGTTTGCAGTCGTGGATGCGTCAGGTGACTTGTGGGGGTTGAAGAAACCGTATTAACATTGACAGTCGTTTGAAATTGCACTAAAGCAGAGGGGGGAGGGGGGGAGGGACACAACAAAACGGCTCGGGCTTCGCCCTCGCCTTGGAGCTCGGCCTTCGGCCTCGCAGACCCAAGTGGTCGGCAGTTCGGCCTGCGGCCTCACTGCAGCCCACTTGGGGGGTGGTGGGGGAGGTTGGACTTACTCTCGGACGGCTCGGGCTTCGCCCTCGCCTTGCAGCTCGGCCTTCGGCCTCGCAGACCCAAGTGGTCGGCAGTTCGGCCTTCGGCCTCACTGCAGCCCACTTTGGGGGGGTGGTGGGGGAGGTTGGACTTACTCTTGGACGGCTCGGGCTTCGCCCTCGCCTTGGAGCTCGGCCTGCGGCCTCGCGCCCCCCGTGTGCAGCAGTTCGGCCTTCGGCCTCACTGCAGCACCTTGGGGGGAGGGGGAGGGGGGTGCCTCGGGCTTCGCCCTCGACACCCCGGTCGGCTCGGGCTTCGCCCTCGCCCCGAAGCTCGGCCTGCGGCCTCGCAGGCTCGCCCTTCGGGCTCGCTTAGTATGACGGGAATTGGCCTTGTATGGCGGCCATCTTGAATTTCGAATTTAAAAAAAAAAAATTAGTGACACTTGAAATTGCTTACAACCCCTTACATTTTGGCAAAAAAATCATCCCCCTAACCCTCACCGTTTTCGCAGGCAGTTGACCCCTTACACCAGGATTCTTCGATCCTCAACATGTCAGATTTTTCTGGTACTCACTGGAACACCCTCTATACGACGGTATGCGTCACAAAACTCCACCATGTCGGGAACAGGTCAAACAACCATGTCAGTGAGTCAGTCAGTCAGTCAGTGGTATTGTAGCTTTATATATATATAAAATATAATATATTATATATATAACTAGTGTTTTGGGTGGGGGCGCGGGCTGCGAGCAGCCCGCGAGGCGGTCGTGCGGCTGTATGGGCGGGGTCAGTAAGGTTTGCAGTCGTAGATGCGTCAGGTGACTTGTGGGGGTTGAAGAAACCGTATTAACATTGACAGTCGTTTGAAATTGCACTAAAACTGAGGGGGGAGGGATGGTTGTGACACTTTAAAACGGCTCGGGCTTCGCCCTCGCCTTGGAGCTCGGCCTTCGGCCTCGCAGACCCAAGTGGTCGGCAGTTCGGCCTGCGGCCTCACTGCAGCCCACTTGGGGGGTGGTGGGGGAAGTTGGACTTACTCTCGGACGGCTCGGGCTTCGCCCTCGCCTTGCAGCTCGGCCTTCGGCCTCGCAGACCCAAGTGGTCGGCAGTTCGGCCTTCGGCCTCACTGCAGCCCACTTGGGGGGGTGGTGGGGGAGGTTGGACTTACTCTTGGACGGCTCGGGCTTCGCCCTCGCCTTGGAGCTCGGCCTGCGGCCTCGCGCCCCCCGTGTGCAGCAGTTCGGCCTTCGGCCTCACTGCAGCACCTTGGGGGGAGGGGGAGGGGGGTGCCTCGGGCTTCGCCCTCGACACCCCGATCGGCTCGGGCTTCGCCCTCGCCCCGAAGCTCGGCCTGCGGCCTCGCAGGCTCGCCCTTCGGGCTCGCTTAGTATGACGGGAATTGGCCTTGTATGGCGGCCATCTTGAAT
This sequence comes from Elegia similella, assembly GCA_947532085.1. Lineage (NCBI taxonomy): Eukaryota > Metazoa > Arthropoda > Insecta > Lepidoptera > Pyralidae > Elegia > Elegia similella. Next base: position 2,813,568 of record OX383950.1, on the reverse strand, counting down.
TTCGAATTTAAAAAAAAAAAATTTGTGACACTTGAAATTGCTTACAACCCCTTACATTTTGGCAAAAAAATCATCCCCCTAACCCTCACCGTTTTTGCAGGCAGTTGACCCCTTACACCAGGATTCTTCGATCCTCAACATGTCAGATTTTTCTGGTACTCACTGGAACACCCTCTATACGACGGTATGCGTCACAAAACTCCACCATGTCGGGAACAGGTCAAACAACCATGTCAATGAGTGAGTGAGTCAGTGAGTGGTAATGTAGCTTTATATATTATAACTAGATGTCGCTCTGTGCGCGGGCTGCGAGCAGCCCGCGAGGCGGTCGTGCGGCTGTATGGGCGGGGTCAGTAAGGTTTGCAGTCAGATGCGTCAGGTGACTTGTGGGGGTTGAAGAAACCGTATTAACATTGACAGTCGTTTGAAATTCCACTAAAGCTGAGGGGGAGGGGGAGGTTGTGACACTTTAAAACGGCTCGGGCTTCGCCCTCGCCTTGGAGCGCGGCCTTCGGCCTCGCAGACCCAAGTGGTCGGCAGTTCGGCCTTCGGCCTCACTGCAGCCCACTTGGGGGGGTGGTGGGGGAGGTTGGACTTACTCTTGGACGGCTCGGGCTTCGCCCTCACCTTGGAGCTCGGCCTTCGGCCTCGCAGACCCAAGTGGTCGGCAGTTCGGCCTTCGGCCTCACTGCAGCCCACTTGGGGTGGTGGTGGGGGAGGTTGGACTTACTCTTGGACGGCTCGGGCTTCGCCCTCGCCTTGGAGCTCGGCCTGCGGCCTCGCGCCCCCCGTGTGCAGCAGTTCGGCCTTCGGCCTCACTGCAGCACCTCGGGGGGAGGGGGAGGGGGGTGCCTCGGGCTTCGCCCTCGACACCCCGGTCGGCTCGGGCTTCGCCCTCGCCCCGAAGCTCGGCCTGCGGCCTCGCAGGCTCGCCCTTCGGGCTCGCTTAGTATGACGGGAATTGGCCTTGTATGGCGGCCATCTTGAATTTCGAATTTAAAAAAAAAAAATTAGAGACACTTGAAATTGCTTACAACCCCCTACATTTTGGCAAAAAAATCAACCCCCTAACCCTTACCGTTTCTGCAGGCAGTTGACCCCTTACACCAGGTTTCTTCGATCCTCAAGATGTCAGATTTTTCTGGTACTCACTGGAACACCCTCTATACGATGGTATGCGTCACAACACCCCACCATACCGGGAACAGGTCAAACAACCATGTCAATGAGTCAGTCAGTGAGTGAGTGGTAATGTAGCTTTATATATATATAATATAACTAGTGTTTTGGGTGGGGGCGCGGGCTGCGAGCAGCCCGCGAGGCGGTCGTGCGGCTGTATGGGCGGGGTCAGTAAGGTTTGCAGTCGTAGATGCGTCAGGTGACTTGTGGGGGTTGAAGAAACCGTATTAACATTGACAGTCGTTTGAAATTCCACTAAAACAGAGGGGGTAGAGAGGGTTGTGACACTTTAAAACGGCTCGGGCTTCGCCCTCGCCTTGGAGCTCGGCCTTCGGCCTCGCAGACCCAAGTGGTCGGCAGTTCGGCCTTCGGCCTCACTGCAGCCCACTTGGGGGGGTGGTGGGGGAGGTTGGACTTACTCTTGGACGGCTCGGGCTTCGCCCTCGCCTTGGAGCTCGGCCTGCGGCCTCGCGCCCCCCGTGTGCAGCAGTTCGGCCTTCGGCCTCACTGCAGCACCTTGGGGGGAGGGGGAGGGGGATGCCTCGGGCTTCGCCCTCGACACCCCGGTCGGCTCGGGCTTCGCCCTCGCCCCGAAGCTCGGCCTGCGGCCTCGCAGGCTCGCCCTTCGGGCTCGCTTAGTATGACGGGAATTGGTCTTGTATGGCGGCCATCTTGAATTTTGAAAAAAAAAAAAAAACTTTATCGACACTTGAAATTGCTTACAACCCCCTACATTTTGGCAAAAAAATCAACCCCCTTACCCCCACCGTTTTCGCAGGCAGTACACCTCATCCACCAGGTTTCTTCGATCCTCAAGATGTCAGATTTTTCTGGTACTCACTGGAACACCCACTATACGATGGTATGCATTATATTACTCCACCATACCGGGAACAGGTCAAACAACCATGTCAGTGAGTCAGTCAGTCAGTGGTAATGTAGCTTTATATATTATAAACTAGATGTCGCTCTGTGCGCGGGCTGCGAGCAGCCCGCGAGGCGGTCGTGCGGCTGTACGGGCGGGGTCATTAAGGTTTGCAGTCTTAGATACGTCAGGTGACTTGTGGGGGTTGAAGGAACCGTATTAACATTGACAGTCGTTTGAAATTCCACTAAAACTGAGGGGGGAGGGAGGGTTGTGACACTTCAAAACGGCTCGGGCTTCGCCCTCGCCTTGGAGCTCGGCCTTCGGCCTCGCGGACCCAAGTGGTCGGCAGTTCGGCCTGCGGCCTCACTGCAGCCCACTTGGGGGGGTGGTGAGGGAGGTTGGACTTACTCTTGGACGGCTCGGGCTTCGCCCTCGCCTTGGAGCTCGGCCTTCGGCCTCGCAGACCCAAGTGGTCGGCAGTTCGGCCTTCGGCCTCACTGCAGCCCACTTGGGGTGGTGGTGGGGGAGGTTGGACTTACTCTTGGACGGCTCGGGCTTCGCCCTCGCCTTGGAGCTCGGCCTGCGGCCTCGCGCCCCCCGTGTGCAGCAGTTCGGCCTTCGGCCTCACTGCAGCACCTCGGGGGGAGGGGGAGGGGGGTGCCTCGGGCTTCGCCCTCGACACCCCGGTCGGCTCGGGCTTCGCCCTCGCCCCGAAGCTCGGCCTGCGGCCTCGCAGGCTCGCCCTTCGGGCTCGCTTAGTATGACGGGAATTGGCCTTGTATGGCGGCCATCTTGAATTTTGAAAAAAAAAAAAAACTTTAGTCACACTTCAAATTGCTTACAACCCCCTACATTTTGGCAAAAAAATCAACCCCCTAACCCCCACCGTTTCTGCAGGCAGTTGACCCCTTACACCAGGATTCTTCGATCCTCAACATGTCAGATTTTTCTGGTACTCACTGGAACACCCTCTATACGACGGTATGCGTCACAACACCCCACCATACCGGGAACAGGTCAAACAACCATGTCAATGAGTCAGTGAGTCAGTGGTAATGTAGCTTTATATATATATAATATAACTAGATGTCGCTCTGTGCGCGGGCTGCGAGCAGCCCGCGAGGCGGTCGTGCGGCTGTATGGGCGGGGTCAGTAAGGTTTGCAGTCGTAGATGCGTCAGGTGACTTGTGGGGGTTGAAGAAACCGTATTAACATTGACAGTCGTTTGAAATTCCACTAAAACTAAGGGGGGGAAGGGGGGGAGGGACACAACAAAACGGCTCGGGCTTCGCCCTCGCCTTGCAGCTCGGCCTTCGGCCTCGCAAACCCAAGTGGTCGGCAGTTCGGCCTGCGGCCTCACTGCAGCCCACTTGGGGGGGGTGTTGGGGGGGGTTGGGCAAACTCTTTGACGGCTCGGGCTTCGCCCTCGCCGTGGAGCTCGGCCTGCGGTCTCGACCCCCCCGTGTGCAGCAGTTCGGCCTGCGGCCTCACTGCAGCACACTTGGGGGGGGGGGGAGGGGGGTGCCTCGGGCTTCGCCCTCGACACCCCGATCGGCTCGGGCTACGCCCTCGCCTTGGAGCTCGGCCTGCGGCCTCGCGCCCCCCGTGTGCAGCAGTTCGGCCTTCGGCCTCACTGCAGCACCTTGGGGGGAGGGGGAGGGGGGTGCCTCGGGCTTCGCCCTCGACACCCCGGTCGGCTCGGGCTTCGCCCTCGCCCCGAAGCTCGGCCTGCGGCCTCGCAGGCTCGCCCTTCGGGCTCGCTTAGTATGACGGGAATTGGCCTTGTATGGCGGCCATCTTGAATTTCGAATTTAAAAAAAAAAAATTAGTGACACTTCAAATTGCTTACAACCCCCTACATTTTGGCAAAAAAATCAACCCCCTAACCCCCACCGTTTCTGCAGGCAGTTGACCCCTTACACCAGGTTTCTTCGATCCTCAACATGTCAGATTTTTCTGGTACTCACTGGAACACCCTCTATACGATGGTATGCGTCACAACACCCCACGATACCGGGAACAGGTCAAACAACCATGTCAATCAGTGAGTCAGTGAGTGGTATTGTAGCTTTATATATTATAACTAGTGTTTTGGGTGGGGGCGCGGGCTGCGAGCAGCCCGCGAGGCGGTCGTGCGGCTGTATGGGCGGGGTCAGTAAGGTTTGCAGTCTTAGATGCGTCAGGTGACTTGTGGGGGTTGAAAAAGCCGTATTAAGATTGACAGTCAATTGAAATTGCACTAAAACTGAGGGGGGAGGGAGGGTTGTGACACTTTAAAACGGCTCGGGCTTCGCCCTCGCCTTGGAGCTCGGCCTTCGGCCTCGCAGACCCAAGTGGTCAGCAGTTCGGCCTGTGGCCTCACTGCAGCCCACTTGGGGGGGTGGTGGTGGGCGGTTGGGCTAACTCTTCGACGGCTCGGGCTTCGCCCTCGCCTTGGAGCTCGGCCTTCGGCCTCGCAGACCCAAGTGGTCGGCAGTTCGGCCTTCGGCCTCACTGCAGCCCACTTGGGGGGGTGGTGGGGGAGGTTGGAGTTACTCTTGGACGGCTCGGGCTTCGCCCTCGCCTTGGAGCTCGGCCTGCGGCCTCGCGCCCCCCGTGTGCAGCAGTTCGGCCTTCGGCCTCACTGCAGCACCTTGGGGGGAGGGGGAGGGGGGTGCCTCGGGCTTCGCCCTCGACACCCCGGTCGGCTCGGGCTTCGCCCTCGCCCCGAAGCTCGGCCTGCGGCCTCGCAGGCTCGCCCTTCGGGCTCGCTTAGTATGACGGGAATTGGCCTTGTATGGCGGCCATCTTGAATTTCGAATTTAAAAAAAAAAAATTAGTGACACTTCAAATTGCTTACAACCCCCTACATTTTGGCAAAAAAATCAACCCCCTAACCCCCACCGTTTCTGCAGGCAGTTGACCCCTTACACCAGGTTTCTTCGATCCTCAACATGTCAGATTTTTCTGGTACTCACTGGAACACCCTCTATACGATGGTATGCGTCACAACACCCCACGATACCGGGAACAGGTCAAACAACCATGTCAATCAGTGAGTCAGTGAGTGGTATTGTAGCTTTATATATTATAATATAACTAGTGTTTTGCGTGGGGGCGCGGGCTGCGAGCAGCCCGCGAGGCGGTCGTGCGGCTGTACGGGCGGGGTCATTAAGGTTTGCAGTCTTAGATACGTCAGGTGACTTGTGGGGGTTGAAGGAACCGTATTAACATTGACAGTCGTTTGAAATTCCACTAAAACTGAGGGGGGAGGGAGGGTTGTGACACTTCAAAACGGCTCGGGCTTCGCCCTCGCCTTGGAGCTCGGCCTTCGGCCTCGCAGACCCAAGTGGTCGGCAGTTCGGCCTGCGGCCTCACTGCAGCCCACTTGGGGGGGTGGTGGGGGAGGTTGGACTTACTCTCGGACGGCTCGGGCTTCGCCCTCGCCTTGGAGCTCGGCCTTCGGCATCGCAGACCCAAGTGGTCGGCAGTTCGGCCTTCGGCCTCACTGCAGCCCACTTGGGGGGGTGGTGGGGGAGGTTGGACTTACTCTTGGACGGCTCGGGCTTCGCCCTCGCCTTGGAGCTCGGCCTGCGGCCTCGCGCCCCCCGTGTGCAGCAGTTCGGCCTTCGGCCTCACTGCAGCACCTTGGGGGGAGGGGGAGGGGGGTGCCTCGGGCTTCGCCCTCGACACCCTGGTCGGCTCGGGCTTCGCCCTCGCCCCGAAGCTCGGCCTGCGGCCTCGCAGGCTCGCCCTTCGGGCTCGCTTAGTATGACGGGAATTGGCCTTGTATGGCGGCCATCTTGAATTTCGAATTAAAAAAAAAAAAATTAGTGACACTTGAAATTGCTTACAACCCCCTACATTTTGGCAAAAAAATCAACCCCCTAACCCTTACCGTTTCTGCAGGCAGTTGACCCCTTACACCAGGTTTCTTCGATCCTCAACATGTCAGATTTTTCTGGTACTCACTGGAACACCCTCTATACGACGGTATGCGTCACAAAACTCCACCATGTCGGGAACAGGTCAAACAACCATGTCAGTGAGTCAGTCAGTCAGTCAGTGGTATTGTAGCTTTATATATATATAACTAGATGTCGCTCTGTGCGCGGGCTGCAAGCAGCCCGCGAGGCTCGCGTTAACTTTAACAACAATTAAATTCATTCAGTTGAGCAGAAAGATCAAAAAGTTAGGAATTTGGAAATGAGTAGGAAAAGGAGTGGGCGGCCATCTTGGATTCCAAAATGACATCCAGATTCGAGTCGGGCGGGGTCCCAAACCCCCAAATCCAAAATTTCAGTCAAATCCGATAAGACGAGAAAATTAAAAAAAAAAAATTTCGCTGCCATGTTGGATCCAAAAAAGGAGTGCAGATTCGAGTTGGGGGCGGTGAGGGTGTCCCAGATTTCGATTTTGAGTCAAATCGGGTAAAGTTGAGAATTGGGGGCAATTTAGGGGGGGGGTGAGTAAAGGAGGAAGGGATTGAAACTTTCGCTCGGCCTGCGGCCTCGCCACTCTGCGAGCCCTTCGGGCTCGCGGCCCCCAGTGGCCGGCAGTTCGGCCTTCGGCCTCACTTCCGCCCCCTTTGGGGGCCCCCCCCTAGGGGGGGTCATCCGAAGGGCTCGGGCTTCGCCCTCGCCCTTCCGATGTGAGGAAGGGATCGACCAATTGGCTCGGCCTGCGGCCTCGCCACTCTGCGAGCCCTTCGGGCTCGCGGCCCCCAGTGGCCGGCAGTTCGGCCTTCGGCCTCACTGCCGCCCCCTTTGGGGGCCCCCCCCTACGGGGGGTCATCCGAAGGGCTCGGGCTTCGCCCTCGCCCGTCGGATGTCGATTTAAACGCAGCTCGGCCTCCGGCCTCGCTTTCGCTCGCCCTGCGGGCTCGCGAGAGTTACTCGGGGGGTCGTGGGGGGAAAAGGGGGGGGTGGGATGAGCAAATTTGGCTCGGCCTGCGGCCTCGCCACGCAGCTCGGCCTACGGCCTCGCGTTTGCTCGCCCTGCGGGCTCGCAAAGCCCTTCGGGCTAGTGACTTGGGGGGAGGGGGGGGTGGGGGGGGTGATTTTCCGAGGGGCTCGGCCTTCGGCCTCGCTACGCAGCTCGCCCTTCGGGCTCGCGGGGAGCCGAGTCTTCGGCCTTCGGCCTCAGACTCGGCTAAAGACACTCGGGGGCCCGATTTGTATGGCGGCCATTTTGTTTTTCGAGAAAATTAAAAAAAAAATACCGGCTCGAGAATTTGACCGTGACCCCCTACAAAAGTCACTATGGGGGCAAACCCCTAACTCTGATAGTTTTCGCAGGCCGTACCCCCTTCCACCTCGGTTTCCGGGATCTTCAACTTTTCGGATTTTTCCCCTGGTGAGACAAAAATTCCACATCCAGTCCACCAGGCACCATCACCCCTTTCAGTCTCGAAGTGGGAGAACAACTATGTCAATCAGTCAGTCAGTCAGTCAGTGGTAGGTGTAGCTTTATATAATATAGACTAGATGTCGCTCTGTGCGCGGGCTGCAAGCAGCCCGCGAGGCTGGCGTGTTATGTTTATGACCAATAAAGGCATTCAGTTGAGCCAAACGTTAAAAATGTTATGAAATTCGGAAATAGTAGGAAAAGGAGTGGGCGGCCATCTTGGATTCCAAAATGACATCCAGATTCGAGTCGGGCGGGGTCATATACCCCCAAATCCAAAATTTCAGTCAAATCCGACGAGGTTGAAAAAATTAAAAAAAAAAAATTTTCGCCGCCATCTTGGATCCAAAAAAGGAGTGCAGATTCGAGTTGGGGGCGGTGAGGGCATGCCAGATATCGATTTTGAGTCAAATCGGGTAAAGTTGAGAATTGGGGGCAATTTAGGGGGGGGTGGGTTAAGGAGGAAGGGATTGAGACTTTCGCTCGGCCTGCGGCCTCGCCACTCTGCGAGCCCTTCGGGCTCGCGGCCCCCAGTGGTCGGAAGTTCGGCCTTCGGCCTCACTGCCGCCCCCTTTGGGGGCCCCCCCCTAAGGGGGGGTCATCTAAAGGGCTCGGGCTTCGCCCTCGCCCTTCAGATGACGGAGGAAGGGATCGACCAATTGGCTCGGCCTGCGGCCTCGCCACTCTGCGAGCCCTTCGGGCTCGCGGCCCCCAGTGGCCGGCAGTTCGGCCTTCGGCCTCACTGCCGCCCCCTTTGGGGGCCCCCCCCTACGGGGGGTCATCCGAAGGGCTCGGGCTTCGCCCTCGCCCGTCGGATGTCGATTTAAACGCAGCTCGGCCTCCGGCCTCGCTTTCGCTCGCCCTGCGGGCTCGCGAGAGATACTCGGGGGGTCGTGGGGGGAAAAGGGGGGGGTGGGATGAGCAAATTTGGCTCGGCCTGCGGCCTCGCCACGCAGCTCGGCCTTCGGCCTCGCGTTTGCTCGCCCTGCGGGCTCGCAAAGCCCTTCGGGCTAGTGACTTGGGGGGAGGGGGGGGTAGGGGGGGTGATTTTCCGAGGGGCTCGGCCTTCGGCCTCGCTACGCAGCTCGCCCTTCGGGCTCGCGGGGAGCCGAGTCTTCGGCCTTCGGCCTCAGACTCGGCTAAAGACACTCGGGGGCCCGATTTGTATGGCGGCCATTTTGTTTTTCGAGAAAATTAAAAAAAAAATACCGGCTCGAGAATTTGACCGTGACCCCCTACAAAAGTCACTATGGGGGCAAACCCCTAACTCTCATAGTTTTCGCAGGCCGTACCCCCTTCCACCTCGGTTTCCGTGATCCTCGACTTTTCGGATTTTTCCCCTGGTGAGACAAAAATTCCACATCCAGTCCACCAAGCATCATTACGGTTTTCAGTCGAGAAGTGGGAGAACAACTATGTCAATCAGTCAGTCAGTCAGTCAGTGGTAGGTGTAGCTTTATATAATATAGACTAGATGTCGCGTGGGGGCGCGGGCTGCGAGCAGCCCGCGAGGCGGTCGTGCGGCTGTATGGGCGGGGTCAGTAAGGTTTGCAGTCGTAGATGCGTCAGGTGACTTGTGGGGGTTGAAGAAACCGTATTAACATTGACAGTCGTTTGAAATTCCACTAAAACAGAGGGGGGAGAGAGGGTTGTGACACTTTAAAACGGCTCGGGCTTCGCCCTCGCCTTGGAGCTCGGCCTTCGGCCTCGCAGACCCAAGTGGTCGGCAGTTCGGCCTGCGGCCTCACTGCAGCCCACTTGGGGGGTGGTGGCGGAGGTCGCGCTGACTCTTGGACGGCTCGGGCTTCGCCCTCGCCTTGGAGCTCGGCCTTCGGCCTCGCAGACCCAAGTGGTCGGCAGTTCGGCCTTCGGCCTCACTGCAGCCCACTTGGGGGGGTGGTGGGGGAGGTTGGACTTATTCTTGGACGGCTCGGGCTCCGCCCTCGCCTTGGAGCTCGGCCTGCGGCCTCGCGCCCCCCGTGTGCAGCAGTTCGGCCTTCGGCCTCACTGCAGCACCTCGGGGGGAGGTGGAGGGGGGTGCCTCGGGCTTCGCCCTCGACACCCCGGTCGGCTCGGGCTTCGCCCTCGCCCCGAAGCTCGGCCTGCGGCCTCGCAGGCTCGCCCTTCGGGCTCGCTTAGTATGACGGGAATTGGCCTTGTATGGCGGCCATCTTGAATTTCGAATTTAAAAAAAAAAATTAGTGACACTTCAAATTGCTTACAACCCCCTACATTTTGGCAAAAAAATCAACCCCCTAACCCCCACCGTTTTTGCAGGCAGTACACCTCATCCACCAGGTTTCTTCGATCCTCGAGATGTCAGATTTTTCTGGTACTCACTGGAACACCCTCTATACGATGGTATGCGTCACAACACCCCACCATACCGGGAACAGGTCAAACAACCATGTCAATGAGTCAGTCAGTGAGTGAGTGGTAATGTAGCTTTATATATATATAAAACTAGTGTTTTGGGTGGGGGCGCGGGCTGCGAGCAGCCCGCGAGGCGGTCGTGCGGCTGTATGGGCGGGGTCAGTAAGGTTTGCAGTCGTCGATGCGTCAGGTGACTTGTGGGGGTTGAAGAAACCGTATTAACATTGACAGTCGTTTGAAATTGCACTAAAACAGAGGGGGGAGGGGGGAAGTTTGACACTTCAAAACGGCTCGGGCTTCGCCCTCGCCTTGGAGCTTGGCCTTCGGCCTCGCAGACCCAAGTGGTCGGCAGTTCGGCCTTCGGCCTCACTGCAGCCCACTTGGGGGGGTGGTGGGGGAGGTTGGACTTACTCTTGGACGGCTCGGGCTTCGCCCTCGCCTTGGAGCTCGGCCTTCGGCCTCGCAGACCCAAGTGGTCGGCAGTTCGGCCTGCGGCCTCACTGCAGCCCACTTGGGGGGGTGGTGGGGGAGGTTGGACTTACTCTCGGACGGCTCGGGCTTCGCCCTCGCCTTGGAGCTCGGCCTTCGGCCTCGCAGACCCAAGTGGTCGGCAGTTCGGCCTTCGGCCTCACTGCAGCCCACTTGGGGGGGTGGTGGGGGAGGTTGGACTTACTCTTGGACGGCTCGGGCTTCGCCCTCGCCTTGGAGCTCGGCCTGCGGCCTCGCGCCCCCCATGTGCAGCAGTTCGGCCTTCGGCCTCACTGCAGCACCTTGGGGGGAGGGGGAGGGGGTGCCTCGGGCTTCGCCCTCGACACCCCGGTCGGCTCGGGCTTCGCCCTCGCCCCGAAGCTCGGCCTGCGGCCTCGCAGGCTCGCCCTTCGGGCTCGCTTAGTATGACGGGAATTGGCCTTGTATGGCGGCCATCTTGAATTTTGAAAAAAAAAAAAAAACTTTAGTCACACTTCAAATTGCTTACAACCCCCTACATTTTGGCAAAAAAATCAACCCCCTAACCCCCACCGTTTTCGCAGGCAGTACACCTCATCCACCAGGTTTCTTCGATCCTCAAGATGTCAGATTTTTCTGGTACTCACTGGAGCACCCTCTATACGATGGTGTGGGTCATTTCACTCCACCAAGTCGGGAACAGGTCAAACAACCATGTCAATGAGTGAGTGAGTCAGTGAGTGGTAATGTAGCTTTATATATTATAATAACTAGATGTCGCTCTGTGCGCGGGCTGCGAGCAGCCCGCGAGGCGGTCGTGCGGCTGTATGGGCGGGGTCAGTAAGGTTTGCAGTCAGATGCGTCAGGTGACTTGTGGGGGTTGAAGAAACCGTATTAACATTGACAGTCGTTTGAAATTCCACTAAAGCTGAGGGGGAGGGGGAGGTTGTGACACTTTAAAACGGCTCGGGCTTCGCCCTCGCCTTGGAGCGCGGCCTTCGGCCTCGCAGACCCAAGTGGTCGGCAGTTCGGCCTTCGGCCTCACTGCAGCCCACTTGGGGGGGTGGTGGGGGAGGTTGGACTTACTCTTGGACGGCTCGGGCTTCGCCCTCACCTTGGAGCTCGGCCTTCGGCCTCGCAGACCCAAGTGGTCGGCAGTTCGGCCTTCGGCCTCACTGCAGCCCACTTGGGGTGGTGGTGGGGGAGGTTGGACTTACTCTTGGACGGCTCGGGCTTCGCCCTCGCCTTGGAGCTCGGCCTGCGGCCTCGCGCCCCCCGTGTGCAGCAGTTCGGCCTTCGGCCTCACTGCAGCACCTCGGGGGGAGGGGGAGGGGGGTGCCTCGGGCTTCGCCCTCGACACCCCGGTCGGCTCGGGCTTCGCCCTCGCCCCGAAGCTCGGCCTGCGGCCTCGCAGGCTCGCCCTTCGGGCTCGCTTAGTATGACGGGAATTGGCCTTGTATGGCGGCCATCTTGAATTTCGAATTTAAAAAAAAAAAATTAGAGACACTTGAAATTGCTTACAACCCCCTACATTTTGGCAAAAAAATCAACCCCCTAACCCTTACCGTTTCTGCAGGCAGTTGACCCCTTACACCAGGTTTCTTCGATCCTCAAGATGTCAGATTTTTCTGGTACTCACTGGAACACCCTCTATACGATGGTATGCGTCACAACACCCCACCATACCGGGAACAGGTCAAACAACCATGTCAATGAGTCAGTCAGTGAGTGAGTGGTAATGTAGCTTTATATATATATAATATAACTAGATGTCGCTCTGTGCGCGGGCTGCGAGCAGCCCGCGAGGCGGTCGTGCGGCTGTATGGGCGGGGTCAGTAAGGTTTGCAGTCGTAGATGCGTCAGGTGACTTGTGGGGGTTGAAGAAACCGTATTAACATTGACAGTCGTTTGAAATTCCACTAAAACTAAGGGGGGGAAGGGGGGGAGGGACACAACAAAACGGCTCGGGCTTCGCCCTCGCCTTGCAGCTCGGCCTTCGGCCTCGCAAACCCAAGTGGTCGGCAGTTCGGCCTGCGGCCTCACTGCAGCCCACTTGGGGGGGGTGTTGGGGGGGGTTGGGCAAACTCTTTGACGGCTCGGGCTTCGCCCTCGCCGTGGAGCTCGGCCTGCGGTCTCGACCCCCCCGTGTGCAGCAGTTCGGCCTGCGGCCTCACTGCAGCACACTTGGGGGGGGGGGAGGGGGGTGCCTCGGGCTTCGCCCTCGACACCCCGATCGGCTCGGGCTACGCCCTCGCCTTGGAGCTCGGCCTGCGGCCTCGCGCCCCCCGTGTGCAGCAGTTCGGCCTTCGGCCTCACTGCAGCACCTTGGGGGGAGGGGGAGGGGGGTGCCTCGGGCTTCGCCCTCGACACCCCGGTCGGCTCGGGCTTCGCCCTCGCCCCGAAGCTCGGCCTGCGGCCTCGCAGGCTCGCCCTTCGGGCTCGCTTAGTATGACGGGAATTGGCCTTGTATGGCGGCCATCTTGAATTTCGAATTTAAAAAAAAAAAATTAGTGACACTTCAAATTGCTTACAACCCCCTACATTTTGGCAAAAAAATCAACCCCCTAACCCCCACCGTTTCTGCAGGCAGTTGACCCCTTACACCAGGTTTCTTCGATCCTCAACATGTCAGATTTTTCTGGTACTCACTGGAACACCCTCTATACGATGGTATGCGTCACAACACCCCACGATACCGGGAACAGGTCAAACAACCATGTCAATCAGTGAGTCAGTGAGTGGTATTGTAGCTTTATATATTATAACTAGTGTTTTGGGTGGGGGCGCGGGCTGCGAGCAGCCCGCGAGGCGGTCGTGCGGCTGTATGGGCGGGGTCAGTAAGGTTTGCAGTCTTAGATGCGTCAGGTGACTTGTGGGGGTTGAAAAAGCCGTATTAAGATTGACAGTCAATTGAAATTGCACTAAAACTGAGGGGGGAGGGAGGGTTGTGACACTTTAAAACGGCTCGGGCTTCGCCCTCGCCTTGGAGCTCGGCCTTCGGCCTCGCAGACCCAAGTGGTCAGCAGTTCGGCCTGTGGCCTCACTGCAGCCCACTTGGGGGGGTGGTGGTGGGCGGTTGGGCTAACTCTTCGACGGCTCGGGCTTCGCCCTCGCCTTGGAGCTCGGCCTTCGGCCTCGCAGACCCAAGTGGTCGGCAGTTCGGCCTTCGGCCTCACTGCAGCCCACTTGGGGGGGTGGTGGGGGAGGTTGGAGTTACTCTTGGACGGCTCGGGCTTCGCCCTCGCCTTGGAGCTCGGCCTGCGGCCTCGCGCCCCCCGTGTGCAGCAGTTCGGCCTTCGGCCTCACTGCAGCACCTTGGGGGGAGGGGGAGGGGGGTGCCTCGGGCTTCGCCCTCGACACCCCGGTCGGCTCGGGCTTCGCCCTCGCCCCGAAGCTCGGCCTGCGGCCTCGCAGGCTCGCCCTTCGGGCTCGCTTAGTATGACGGGAATTGGCCTTGTATGGCGGCCATCTTGAATTTCGAATTTAAAAAAAAAAAATTAGTGACACTTCAAATTGCTTACAACCCCCTACATTTTGGCAAAAAAATCAACCCCCTAACCCCCACCGTTTCTGCAGGCAGTTGACCCCTTACACCAGGTTTCTTCGATCCTCAACATGTCAGATTTTTCTGGTACTCACTGGAACACCCTCTATACGATGGTATGCGTCACAACACCCCACGATACCGGGAACAGGTCAAACAACCATGTCAATCAGTGAGTCAGTGAGTGGTATTGTAGCTTTATATATTATAATATATAATATATAATATATAATAAAGTATAGATATTAGTTTCTTAAAAATGATCATAATTAAATTGTTTTAATAAAGCATTACAAATATCGGTATATTATTGAAATTAAAAAAAAATATGATGAATAAGAACTCGCTGGTCGTAACTCGAAGGCACACTTAGGGCGTAAAGCTAAGGAACGTGAGTTCAAATCCTACCTGTGACGAGTTCTATTTATCACATATTTTTAATATTATTAATTTTCAGTGTTCAAATGGCATTTAACAACCAATTTTGACCAAACTAAATGTAACTATATCAAAATAAAAGTGCCCTCAGCCGTATTTTTTCGCTGGATGCTTACATAATCAAAAATTATTTTCAAAATCTACTTTTCATGTACCACATTCGCATTGGACAATCTCTAATGTACTTAAGGGTAACTCTAGGGAGCTGTGGGGGACCAATTGGTAACGCTAGGTAGCTTTGGGGAGCCAATTGGTAACACTATGTAGCAGTGGGGAAACAATTGGTCTCTCTGAATCTCTTATACAGGATGGTAACTCTAGGCAGCTGTGGGGAATTAATTGGTAACTTTTAGTAGCTCTTGGGAACCAATTGGTAACTCTATAAAGCTGTAGGGAACCAATTGGTCTCTCTGAATCTCTTATACACGATGGTAACTCTAGGTAGCTGTGGGGAACCAATTGGTAACTTTAGGTAGCTGTTGGGAACCAATTGGTAACTCTAGAAAGCTGTGGGGAACCAATTGGTAACTCTAGAAAGCTGTGGGAAACCAATTGGTAACTCTAGAAAGCTGTGGGGAACCAATTGGTAACCAATTCATCTCTCTAAATCTCTGATCTACATGATGGTAATTCTAGGCAGCTGTGGGTTGCCAATTGGTCTTCTTCCTGGTTTGATGTCTAAGTGGCGAATGTCGGAGGCGGATAGTTTCTGCGTGTAGCGATGCGAGATGGGACGGAACACGAGGATCGGAGCGTCCTCGGCCGGTTGCTGGTCTGTGGAACAAATTAGAAATCTTCTAATTTTCGCGGTATAGACACATATCCTTATTTAATATTATAAATGCGAATTTACTACTGAATCGATCATCATTTCATAAAATATCACTCATAAAAAATTTCGTCATTTCCATACCAAAGAGTTCCGCCGCCCGGCCAGTTTGTATGGGAATGTCGATTTTTTTTTTGAGATCCCGGCATTGTTCCTGCATGAGAAGTTGTTCATTTTGATGGTCTGAGTCTGAGTCACCCCTTTAAAGGTCCAAAACGTTAAAAAATTCACCATGTATTTTGTCCCGGGTGAAATTACTGTTCTGGGGGTTCTCTAAAAACCTCATATATGGATACTAATGCCCTTAGACCGATAAGTTTGTTTTCTAGTCGCTTTCTGATTCAATCATCACTATGGCATGGATACCGGTATACCGAAATACCGGTAAAAAAATTCGGTATTTTGATACCGGTATTTGAGGATGAAATACCGGTATTTCGGTATTTCGTTTTTTTTTAATTTATTTCTGCAAGGGTGTTTAAGCCTATGAAGAACGTTCGATTGCTATTATTTATAGTGTTGTTCAAACTGCTGATGAGTTTTCATATGCACGAATCATGAATAATCTCTAATAAAAAAATATCACTAAATCAACTACTCAAGAATCATCACCACACTGTCTGATATTTATGAAGGTCAATCCCCGGTCAGGCCAGGATGGAAAATGAACTTTTTCAGATTGACCTAGGTCTTGGATGTTTATAAAATACTAGCTGTTGCCTGCGACTGCGTCCGCGGCAATTTCTTTTATATGATTGATTAATGAATAATTTTCCCCCGTTTTCAAACCATTTTTTACTGATGCTTCGCTCCTATTGGTAGCAACGTGATGTTTTATAGCCTAAAGCCTTCCTCAATAAATGGGCTATACAACACAAAAATATTTTTTCAATTTGAACCAGTAGTTCCTGAGATTAGCGCGTTCAAACAAACAAACTCTTCAGCTTTATAATATTAGTATAGATTAGCTGTTGACCGCGACTTCGTCCGCGGCAATTTCTGTAAATATATGTGATTAATTAGTATACTTAGATGAATAATTTTTCCCCGTTTTTTAAACATTTTTTATTGATGCTTCGCTCCTATTGGTCGTAGCGTGATGTTTTATAGCCTAAAGCCTTCCTCAATAAATGGAATATCCAACACAAAAAGAATTTTCCAATTTGAACCAGTAGTTCCTGAGATTAGCGCGTTCAAACAAACAAACTCTTCAGCTTTATAATATTAGTATATAGATAGTATCGTTGTTAGTATCCCATACACCAGTGTCGAACTTACGGACTAGCACAATCTATGTCCGTATATTATTTAGGTGATCAGGGGTTAAAGAGATACGCACCTGGCTCTTCATAATCGTCGTCTTTGGACGATTCCGGCCGCTCACTCCTGACATGCCTGACAGTGATTTCTGATGTCGACGCCTTCTTCCTCAGCGACGGCTTCGACGATATGGCATTTGTTAATCCTCTATATATAAAATACGAATGTTAAGTTGTTTGTCTTTCGTGTGGGGTATCCGGTAGAGTAGAATAGGACCACTCCTAGTCTTCCCATGGAGGTCGCAAAACGACTTAGAAAATACAAGCTAAACAAAGCTCATAAACATCAATGAGACCTCTCCAACCCGTCTGGCCAGCGAGGAGAGTGTAGGCCAAATCCTCTGTCTGCTCTGGCCAAGTATGGCTCCGGTAGTACAGAGAGGGTCATGCTCCTGCAGTGGAGACTAAAAAGATCTGATAATGATGATGAAGTGGTCAATGTACCTACCTATGTATTAAAAGTAAGTTTACGTGAAGATCAGGGGTCTTCTTAACTTCTTGGCAAATAGTTGCAGGTATATGGCATCGTATACTATGGGCCTCATAAGAAAGCTCAAGGTCGCTCAAAGAGCTATGGAGAGGGCTATGCTCGGTGTTTCTCTGCGAGATCGAATCAGAAACGAGGAGATCCGTAGAAGAACAAAGGTCACCGACATAGCTCAGCGGATTAGCTCTTTGAAGTGGCAGTGGGCGGGGCACATAGCTCGAAGAACCGATGGCCGATGGGGCAGAAAGGTGCTCGAATGGCGACCACGTACCGGCAAGCGCAGCGTTGGACACCCACCGACCAGGTGGTCGGACGACCTAACCAAGGCCGCAGGAAGACGCTGGATGCAGGCCGCTTCCAACCGGTCATATTGGAAATCCTTGGGGGAGGCCTATGTCCAGCAGTGGACTTCTTGTGGCTGAGATGATGATGATATGGCATCGGGTACGCCCGGCCTACCGAGCTGCTAATTGCTTTTCTCCATTTATCGAGTGAATAGTATCCCGACACCTTAATTCTCTTCCCAAATTCCTATCCTTCCCCAGCTTAAACATGCTTGCGATGGGCAGCAGCATCGGCAGCACAAGACGCCAAAGAAACTGTGAACCGACCCGCCTGCCAAACGTGGTGAGTATGGCAATATCCTCCCATGGAACCAAGAATCCCTGGGAGAGGCCTTTGTCCAGCAATGGACTTCTTACAGGTGAAATAATGATGTAAAATTAATTTATACACATTGTTCTGCACTCTAATACCACGTCTAGGGTACTATTTTTCAAAGTGTGACACTCGTCTTGGAGCGATTTTTGTATGGAAAAAGCGCTCGTTTACGAACAGCGTCATTTTAAAAATAGCACTCCTGAGCTGATGGAAAACGATGGCAGTGTTAGTTCGAATAATTCTACATATCCTAACCTAATGAAAAACACGAAGAAGTGTGGAGATGGGATTATGTCGTGATGATATTGATGACTTAGGAAATACAAGCTAAACAAAGCTCATAAACATCAATGAGACCTCTCCAATCCGTCTGGCCAGCGAGGAGAGTGTAGGCCAAATCCTCTGTCTGCTCTGGCCAAGTATGGCTCCGGTAGTACAGAGAGGGTCGTGCTCCTGCAGTGGAAACTAAAAAGATGTGATGATGATGATATTGATGATGCAATTACCCGATGACCGGCCTCCTTGGGTTAGCGAACAGACCATATTTGAGGTGCGGCGCACTAGGATTCGGTCTTCGGAAGGCGGGCTGGCGATTCGCCTTCTGATCTCCTTCAAACTGGGAAGGTGTTCTTCGGCACATACTGAAATGAGGATGTGACAGAAGCATTGGAAGACCTGGACTGTGGGTCGTATCAAAAAAAGCAATTCCCTTTTTTCCCGCGTAAAGCGTGCCTTCAGTTTGCCGAAAAAAAGGCAAGAAGAGTATATTTAATTGAAATGGTTTGTAAAAATTTGGAAAAAGTGGCAGATAATTATGATAAATAAATATTTCTTTTAATTATACGGAATTTTTTTTCTTTTGTTAGAATTTTTTACCCTACCTAAGGGCCAAATAAATTTTATACGGGGCCCCACCAAGGCACGCTTTTTTCTTTTTATCCTTTACAAACAAGCACACAATCAAATCTTTCCTGTCAATGCCACGGGGCCTAAGGGGCCCCGGCTAGCTGTAAAAGAGCAGGGGGGGGAGGGGGGGGGCAGGCTAACTCAGCAAGTAGCCGCCCACTGATCTAAACTCATAAGGGTCCCATTGCATAAGTTTGCCTCGGGCCCATTATTAGGTCTGCCATTAATTAAGTTTAAAACGGCTGTAAAAAATAATTTACTTAAAAAGGCTTATTATTGTATAAAAGATTATTTATTCGATAAAAATATTCGATAAGTTTGTTTAATGTTCAACATGCTTCGTCAAAATATTAGTCTTAAAGATCACCTCTTATCGTACCCGACTCAAATGTTCCCATTATTTTTTTATATATTTTTTTATAAATACGGACAAATCACACAGATTGAGCCAGCCCAAAGATAAGTTCGAGACTTGTGTTATGGGATACTAACTCAACGATACTATATTTTATAACAAATACATATATACCTAGATAAACATCCAAGACCCAGGCCAATCTGAAAAAGATCATTTTCCATCTTGACCTGGCCGGGGATCGAACTCGGGCACTCCGTGTCGCAGGCTGGCGTATTAACCACTGCGCCATGGAACTCTTTTTTTATACTGGCTGCATTACCGCGCTGAATTGCTATTGAAATCCGTTGAGACAGATACGACAAGGAGCGGTTGTCCTTTACTTTCTCCGACAGTCTACACCCCAATTTTTTTGATGAATACATCTATATAATGTAAGTCATTTAAGTTAATTATTGTAAAATATAGTTAGGTATATCCGAGCCCTACAGGCACATAGAGACCAAGACTGGACTGAGTTTCTTTCGGCGTATTCTTCTCAGCAGTGGTCATTCCAAAACGCTAGTAATTTTTCGATTTTACAAACATAAAAGAAAGAAAAATAAACAACATAAACATATGAAGTTCAAAAAGCGATACAGGTGTTCTATTTTGAATAAAAAATTATTCGCTTTCATTTTAAAAAAATATTCATTTTTTCATTTTCATTTTCCCAAGATGGTAGGTATAGGTAGCTAATTAGTTCTGGATTTGTCATTAGGCCGTGGCTTAGGGGCGACAGCGTCCTAGGGGCGGCAGATTTGAGGGGACACTAACGCGATTTCAGAGGATACATGTCAAACAAGTTCCCTGGTCATCTCATGGTTTTTAAGTGGCCTACACTCATAAAAACTATGTATTTTGTTTCCAAATTATTTAAGTATATATTTTCTTCTTATTATTTTGTACGTTCTTCTGCCCAATTAGTAAACATCCTGTCAATCATTTGACTGGTTGACTGGTATTATTTATATAAGAATATATTTTCTTCTTTAAATATTATTTTGTTCGTTCTACGGCCCAATTAGTAAACATCCTCTCAATCATTTGGCTGGTTGACTGGTCCCTTTATGATATATATGATCCCTTTATGGGATAAGTCCGCCATTGTTTGTTTACTTTTCGTTTATACTATGTTTTATGTTCTGTGTTTTTCTCGTACAATAAAGATATTACAAACAAACAAAAACTATAAATCCGGCACTGCACAGATTGCAGGTATATATGTATTTGTTATACATATAATATAGTATCGTTGAGTTAGTATCCCATAACACAAGTCTCGAACTTACCTTGGGGCTAGCTCAATCTGTGTGATTTGTCCGTATATATTCATTTATTTATTTATATTCTCAGGTATATACTCACCATCGGTTAACAGGTATCGGCTGTGATTGCTGTGACGACACGGTCCTCATCGACCTCAGGTTGCTGGACGCGTTCTTCTCACCATCAAGCCAAGATTGCGTGGAGTATGAGCTGAAAACACAGAACCACATCATCATTTCGTGTAGATGTCACGGTCAATCGACCATGCACACCCTGGTGTCAGAGTTCTTCGGAACCGCCTCTCGGCCTCTAACGTGGTTCCTTTAACGACTACCAGATGGCAGCCGGCACCAACGGCTTAACCTGCCTTCCGAAGCACGGAATCATCTTTATTATCAGAATACACAATGGTAACAGGCTTGAATCAGTGATTCTCCGTGGTCCAGTGGTTAAGGCGTTTGCCTGTAGACCCGGGGGTCGTGAGTTCGATTCCCACGGGAAGCATACTTTGTTTAGTTGTTTCCAGTTTGGTTAGGACATTGCAGGCTTGAATCACCTGATTGTCCGATAATTAAGATAATTTCGTGCTTCGGAAGGCACTTTAAGCCGTTGGTCTCGGCTGCCATCTAGTAGTCGTTAAAGGAACCACGTCAGAGGCCGAGAGGCGGTTCCAAAGAACTCTGACACCAGGGTGTGCATGGACGATTGACCGTGTAAATGATGATGATAAATTCCCTTCCCTAATCCAACAATTTCCTTGGGCAGCAGCGTCGGAAGCACAAGAAACCAAGAAATCTGCGTCCGCCAACCCGCCTGATACGCGTGGTGAGTATGGCAATATTCTCCCATGGAATGAAGTATCTTTGGGAGACCTTTGTCCAGTAGTGGACTTTTAACGGCTGTAGTGAATGAATAAATGAAAAGCTTATCACAAAAATGTGATTTTTGCAAAAGCGATAGATAGATAAAAACTTTATTCTAAAAAAAATATTATACCTGAGACACCTACAAACATACAGGGAGGTATTCGAAGATACATAACTAGGACTTATACATAAACTGTCACGATTGATATATCAAATTAAAAAAATGTGTCGCAGTGATACAAAAAGGTCACAACTCAGTGATACATTTGCTTAAGAGCCTGGTTTAGAACTGGTGCGACCAGGATTATCTTATCTCTATGGGTGCGACCACGGTTGCGACTTACTTATTTCGTGATTTCCTTCTTGTGAGCCGAGGGGAGGTTGGAGGCGCTTCTGCTGTATTCAAGGACTGGGATTGAGATACTGGGCACTTTATTTCACTGTAAATTTTAAAACTTCAATATTATATAAAATTTTGTAAATAAAAAGTATATTGATACCAAAAGAATGTTTACTTAGTACAACTTACATAGTCGTAGGGCCACTTTGAGGCATTTTTGTATATTTATTAAAATTTTAACAAATAAATTTTATGTATTTTTTTAGATTTATATTTTTTACATTTTTCATAACACCATTTTTAACAATACAAAATGGCAGGCCTTGTCAATTTTAAAACTCCCGCTTCTTTCTTGCAACGTTCCGTTACGCAAGGTCCATGGTTACGCATTATGTTATTTTTAAATATATCTTATTTTAATAATTTGTGTACCTACCTAATAATATTTGAAATTTATAATAAGTGGAATAAAAATAAGTTTATAGCTTTTATTTCATTAAATTGTTGATATTGTTATCTAAGTGAAAAGGAATAGTTGAGAGCGCCATCTAGCTAGTGGCCTCATAAAGCTAGGATATGTATAATGTTGCTCCTATTAAATATTTCCCATAAATAAGGTAAACGTACACTTCTAAACAAATATCTACGATATGTTAAATTCCGTGTTATGACTTATTTATGAGGAAAGCAAAAAAATCTAAATAATAAATATTTTTTGGGCAAGGTCAGCTTTATTGTTGTCATAATTTTTGACGTGACAACTTTTATACATCGATGAACGTCGACTGCAGGCACGAAAAAGTGTCATATTCCGGGTGCAAGCGAGAGCGCGAAACAAGCGATAGAGAGGCACGATCAGCCTAAGCGTTTGGCTCGTGACGCATCTATATCTCTTCCACCGTTATCACGTAAAATTATCGTCCGTAAACCGACCATTTTTTTTATTAAGGTTTGAAAAAGATTCAATGACTCACACGCCATCAGCAAACAAGAAAAGACGATTGCTATTTAAGATTTTCCGTTGATTTACGAAGGCATTTTATATGAAGGTATCTCTGGATTTTCTTTCAAACCCAGCACACACATCACTCACTTAGCCCTTCAGATGGAGATATACTCGTATTTCTTAATTTTCTGATTACCTCGTATCTTCCAAACGGCTGGATGGATTTCAACAGTTAAGGTATCGTCAGGTTCGTCTCAAATACCCAAGTGATCTTATGTATATGTATTTTTAAAAAAAGGAAGGCAAATGCGTTTTTAAGTTTTGCAACAATACTACTTTTATCAGAATAAGATCACAATCATTCCGAATATAAATTTTTTAATTTGATTAACTCTATTCTGCTATCTATTAGTTCTTTTGATATTAGTAGACAAATTAATAAAATGTAGTCAAAATTACCAAGACATGTGTTAAGTGGTCTCAGTCTATAGAAATGCAGATCATACATTACAATAAAATGTCTAGCTAGAGTATATTACAGTAAATAGTAGAATAAAATCAGGGCCCGCGACTATAGGGCCGTTAAATATATTTTCATAAATAAACGTTTGATCTCCCCCCGCTGGGCAAGGATCTTGTGTCTTGTCTTGCCCATTCTTTTACCAACATCACTATTTTAGGCTTCGTATAATATATATATATATATATTATAAATTCATTATATATATATATATATATATATATATATATATATATATATATATATATATATATATATATATATCCCCATGGGCACTTCCTGGCTCAACCGTGCCGTACGAGCAGCACTTAATTGCTCCATTTTCATTTCTGACTCCGGTTTGACTTTTTGACTCCATTGCCGTTTGCCCGTCAAAATATGACTCTGATTGGAGCCATAAATGTCGACGAGAGTAATAATAAGAATTAGGCAGTTTTAATACAAATCCACCTTTTTGGCTTTCAAGCACTTCTTGCTCCGATTCAAATGGGCCAATCAGAGCACACCATACCTGTCGGTATCTATGATTGGCTTCTGCCGGCTACTCACTATGTAGGTTAGTGTTTTGCTTCGTAACCATTTAAGTTGGTGTTCATTAGTTGCGTCTTGGCAAAAAAGGGGAGATGGGTCCGGAAGGTGAAAGAAACTTCTGGCTAAACTAAACAAGATATCCGTTGTGGACTTGTTAAAAAAACACGCATCCCGTTTCTTCGGTGACAAGATCATGTAGCTGGTTTGATGATGGAGTCAGAAGGTGACCGTAGGAACTCCTCAACGAAATAAGATACGTTCGTCGTGTTTCGACTCATTTGATTTGTATTAGCAAGCACTTCCGTGCTACATGATATTCAGGGCCTGGAGATGGAGCCGAGAGGTGGTAATAAGAACTTCTGATAAAACCTTACAAAACAGAGCAGTCTTGGGTATGAAGTTGTTAATAAAACAACTAACCCCTAATCTCCGCGTGATCCCCACTGCTGGGCAAAGGTCTGCCCCATTTCCTTCCAAACATCCCTATTTTGTGCCACTTCAGAACATTTCTTTTCATGGCTCGTGATGTGTTTGTTAATGGAAAAAAATATATTCTTTATAATATTTACTTGCCCAAATGTTTTTTAAATCTTTTGGTATCAGTATTTTAGTAAATCTTTATTCTTTTATTTAAATGTTAATTTAACTTTTAGTAAAAGTCTATTTCACATGTATTATTTTATTTGTTTAAGTTGTATTTTGCTTAAAATAAATATTTCTATTTGACTTTGATTTTATCTGTGGTTGTATTTGATGATGAATCAACAAACACTATGCCTGTTACATCAGGCTGGCCTATCACGGTATGTGCACTGAAACCAGACTACCTGTTGTGACATTGGCGGTTTTTGTTGAGCGGGACCCTCAAGATGT
The DNA here is from genome assembly GCA_947532085.1 of Elegia similella. Classification (NCBI taxonomy): domain Eukaryota; kingdom Metazoa; phylum Arthropoda; class Insecta; order Lepidoptera; family Pyralidae; genus Elegia; species Elegia similella. The sequence goes on along the minus strand of OX383950.1, from coordinate 2,789,394 downwards.
TATTTTTTTGTCTAAAGACAACAAACACGACATCAGTTGCAAGAAGCAGCCCACTTATACCTATAATTCTGCGACAGCCATGCGTTTTGTTGACTGAGGACGATATTCAGTTCTAATGTGACATATAAATATAATTTTTGTTGTGTGTTCATGTGTCATTTTATAAAATAAAAACCGGCCAAGTGCGAGTCGGAATCGCGCACGAAGGGTTCCGTACGTATGGTCTAAAAACGAGCCAAATTCTAGTCAGAAAATAGATAGTACTTTACTATTTTAACAAAAAACAACATGAATTTCACAATTTAGATAGGAACGTAATTTGCAAAATCACATTATTAAATCGTAATAAAGTAAAGTAAAGTTTATTTATTTGCCATAAATGTGGTACCATAGTACAATTAGATTAAGCCGTAAGTATCACACATTTAACTGTTTCCAGCATGCAAATATTCTTGATTACATTTTAAAATATTTAAGTTATGAGTCCAATTACATGTCATGTTAATTTATATGATAATATATGAATACAATTAATATATTATTACAATGTCAATCAATTAATTTTTTCATTTTAAGTAGTCACTTATAGAATAAAAGCATTTCTCCAATAGCCATGAATGAAGTTCAATTTTAAATTTATATAATGTCAACTGTTTAATGTCTTCAGGCAGCTTATTAAATACTTTAGCGCACATGGCATAACAGTTTCTTGCACAAATTTGCGTCCGAATATTCGGCAACATCAGCTTATTGGGATGTCGACAGTTAAATCCACTGACCTCCCCTCTTTTTCTAAATAGAGACAGGTTTTTTTTAACAAAGATGCACATTTCATAAATGTTTATGCAAGGTAATGTAAGTAACTTAAGCTTCCTAAATAATGGAACACAGCTAGTAGTTGGAGTTACATCACAGATTGCTCGAACACACTTTTTTTGAGCAATAAAGGCTTTATTGACATTCACTGCTTTTCCCCATAATAAAATACCATACCTAATATTTGATGCTATGTACCCATGGTAGGCCTTAAGTACTGTGTCTCTGTTTGTTATTTTTCCTAGTTTCCATAGGGCATATACAAACCTATTTATTTTGGTGCACACTTTATCAACGTGTTGCTTCCATGTACAACATTCATCAAGTATGATCCCTAAAAAGGTTGATTCTGACACTTCACTTATTTTATTATTTTTGTATAACACATTTAAGTCAATTGTTCTACCCCCCTTATATATATTACATAACGGAATAGTGTATTTAGTTATAAATACAGACATCACGCCTCGAATTTTTAAAATAGCTACAAGCAAACTTTTGGAATTGTTAATCAGGCTTGATAAAAACATTACATAAAATAATTCTCAAAATAGGTTAACTGACGAAGTTTTAAATAAACAAATTGTTACATAATTCCTCACGAAAAATATAATATTTATTATTTAGTTTTTTTTTATTATTCATCATCATTATCAGGTCTTTTTAGTCTCCACTGCAGGACTCTCTCTGTACTGCCGGAGTCATACTTGGCCAGAGCAGACAGATGATTTGGCCTACACTCTCCTCGCTGGCCAGACGGGTTGGAGAAGTCTCATTGATGTTTATGAGCTCTGTTTAGCTTGTATTTCCTAAGTCGCCTCTTACGACATCCATGGGAAGTCTAGGAGTGGTCCTATTCTACTCTACCGGAAACCTCACGGCTTGTTATTATTACTGTAAAAAAATAAGTAGTCTTTTCTAGATTTGTCATTAACTGCTCAGAGATAATTAGATACTTCCTGGGTTGTCACATTTGTAGGTCACATTAGTGTTACGATTTCAGGGTTGCGTTTTAATAAAGATAATTTTACGCTTTTTTTCTAGAAAACTGCTTCTTTGCGCAATACTTCTTCACACAAAGCTTTTCCTGGATTGTTTTCTTCAATGCGAATGATTTTCAGTGCTGCATCACGGATTCAATCTTAATGCTGCTCCGTTTGGTTTGAGTTTTCTTTCATCTTTTTCTCAACTTCTTCTTCATCTGATTTCTCATCATTTTCATCATAGTTTTTTGAGTATATTTTGGTCTTTTTTTTCTTCCTTATATTAAATTCATCGCCACTTATAATTTTTGTTTTTTTCTGTTTATGTTTTCCTTTTTCTTCACAAGATTGATCACTCTCAGTATTTGATACTAATTTTTACTCTTATTAATTTGCCCTATTTTTTACTCTTATTAATTTCATAGAGCCAAAGAAATTTGTTTTAACTATTTCATTTTGTTTGTAGTCACTTTCTGATGATTTTTCACTTTTTGTATATCTCTATATAGATTTGTGCAATTTGTTTACAGACAGGTCTGTTTCAGTTTGTTGACTGTTCTCACTCTAGTTGCTGTTATTCTTGATGTCTCTCTCATTCACTTTTTCATTTTCTTTGCAACTGGTTCTGTCTGGGTATCTATTATTTTTGTCATCATCATCATATCCGCAAGAAGTCCACGGCTGGACATAGGCTTCCCCCAAAGATTTCCAATACGACTGGTAGAAAGCTGCGTGCTTCCAGCATCTCCCTGCGACCTTAGTCAAGTCGTCCGACCTTCTGGTCGGTGGGTGTCCGACGCTGCGCTTAGCCGGTACGTGGTTACCATTCGAGAACCTTTCTGCCCCACCGGCCATCGGATCTACTCGCTTTGTTATTTTTATCAGTACTTTATTATTAGTCAATGTTTCCCTCGCCTTTGTATACATACGGAAGTGGATCTAATAAGTTACAATCTTTACGAATATAAAATTAGCCGGGCAAATTCCTTATATGAAATGGAGTCAACAAAGTACAAGTTTTGAATAAAACGCGGAGACAGAATGTGCTGACGAGTTAAAAAGATATATACGTTACGGGTCAAATAAGTTTTGAAATTTAGGTAAGTATATAAGTCAGTGAGTATAAAACGGAGGCAACAATGTTCAAGTGTTGAATAAAACGTGGAGTCATAAAGTGATAACGAGATTAAAAAAATGGAAGTAGATATTATAAGTTACAATCTTTATGAATATAAAATTAGCCGCACAAATTCCATATATAAAATGGAGTCAACAAAGTACAAGTTTTGAATAAAACACGGAGTCAGAATGTGCCAACGAGTTAAAAAGATATATACGTTGCGGATCAAATAAGTTTTGAAATTTAGGTAAGTATATATTTCAGTGAATATAAAACGGAGGCAACAATGTTCGAGTGTTGAATAAAACGTGGAGTCATAAAGTGATAAGGAGATTAAAAAAATTGGCCGTTACGGATCAAATTTGTTTCGAAAGTTGAGCAAAAATTTTGTCGAGTATAAAGGTATATTAACGAATATGTCGGTCAGAAATTATCGTAAGATGCAACATATTCGACTCCGAGCGAAATACCTACAACTGGAGCCAAGTTATTCCTAGTTAAAGGTGGAGGCAACAATGTTCCAGCTTACTGCTGGATGCGGTAAGTGCCCAAAGTAGTGTTTATATATATATATATATATATATATATATATATATATATATATATATATATATATATTGTCCTCCTTTCGGCCGTTGTTGATCAGGCCGAAATCCGATATAATTGTTGATCAACCTTTACCCGCCTCTAACTCTGAAAGTTTTGGGTCTATCGTGCTCTTTCTGCTATATATGAATTCTCCTCGTTACGACACTTTGCTTAATTGTGCCGTAAAGTCTAATACTCGTCATAAATTATCACGACAATTATTGATCAATTAACCGCCTTTTTTCATGCACTGAGGATACTTTTGTTGATCGAATATATACCGCGTTTGATCAATATTTGCTGCGAATTATTGCTTTCGAGCAACGCGGCGGCAGAGCGGCAACGTCGCAAAAAACGAAATGGAAGTATGTTAAAGTGAGATAGAAAGTGTGCGCGTGCAGTCGGTGTATTTCGTTGGATGATGTGTTTTTAAGGTCTTATGATTACGTATTTTTGTTTAGGAGACGGACGACATAAGTATGTAAGAACTTATTTTACTTTTATATTCCATACTACCAGTATCCATATCCATACTAATATTATAAATGCGAAAGTAACTCTGTCATATTGTCTGTCTGTCTGTCTTCATAGACACTTCATCTGTCTTCATTCAGAAAATTTCCATACATAATTCCCCCTGAAAGGGTAAAACAGGGGGAAAGTTTGTATGGAAATTTTCTCATTTCTATTTATTTATTTAATAACGCTACAGCAGTACTTTCTAGACTTGGAAGTATACAAACAGGTGTATGAGTTCTCTATTACAATTAAAAAAGATTATGTAGGGGAAACTGGGCAATATTCACCCCTAAAGCCACGAAGGGTAAAATGGTTCGAAGGCGAGGGCAAAGCCCGAGCCATTGAGGATTCAGCACGACCCCCCCCTTCTACCCCAAGTGTGCTGCAGTGCCGCCGCAGGCCGAACTGCTGAACACTAGGGCCGTGAGGCCGTAGACCGAGCCCCACGGCGAATGCGAAGCCCGAGCCGTCGAGGATTCAGCACGACCCTGTAGTTACCTATTTATTAGGATTATAGAATGCAAGCAGTGCCCGCGACTCCGTTCGCGTACATTACTAATTAATTATGTTATGTTTGTAGGCAATAAGTTATGAGCTACGGGGCGAGGGCGCAGCCCCCACCCCCCGGTGAGGTGAGTGAGGCAAAGACTATATGAATAATACGTTTATTATTACACATTGCACAGGTGAACAAAGTTGCAGCAATATCGGTTCTGTGAAAGCTGTCTACCTAGTGATAGTATAGAAACATCAAATACATTGTCGTTTGTTATAATAACTGTATGACTATAGAAAGAAACCGGCCAAGTGCGAGTCGGACTCGCGCACTAAGGGTTCCGTACCATTATCTATAAAAACGGTAAAAAAATGTCTGTTGTTTGGGAGCCCCCCTTAAATATTTAGTATATATTAATTTAATTATTTATTTTTGAAGTGAATATATAACATTATCAAGCAAAACTGAGCAAAAAAAATCACGTTTGTTGTATGGGAGCCACCTTAAATATTTATTTTATTCTGATTTTAGTATTTTTAAGGGTTCCGTACCTCAAAAGGTTAAAAGGTACCCTTATAGGATCACTCGGTTGTCCGTCTGTCTGTCGCTCTGTCAAGACCCTTTTTCTCACGAACACGTTGAGGTATCAAGCTAAAATTCATATCAAATATTCAAGTCTACTGTCCCTTGAAGCTGTAAAAAAATCAAACTTCTAAGCCAACGCAATCAAAAGGTACAGCCGTTTATGCCGCAAATTTTCATGTTTTTCGAACTCCAAAGGGAATCAAAACCTACAGGGTACTTCCCGTGAACTCAGAATCTTGGAATTTGGTATGAAGCAACATCATAAGGCACAGATAAAGAAAAAAATGCGAAAGGTCTTCATTTTTTGTAACATCATGTTATCATAATATTATTAAATTTTAATGCCGCAAATTTTCAACATTCGCAAGGGAATCAAAATCAATAGGATACTTCCCGTGAACTCAGAATCTTGAAATTTGGTGCAAAGCAACGTCGTAAAGCACAAGTAAAGAAAAAATTGCGAAAAGTGTAAATATTTATTTACAACATATAATATAAATATATTAAATAATTAAATTTTGCTATGCAATAATGCTTATTATAGATAACGTGCGCGAGTCCGACTCGCACTTGATCGGTTTTTTTTTGTTATAGCGGCAACAGATATACATCGTCTGTAAAAATTTCACACTGGCAAACTGTCACGGTTCATATGATACAGTCTGGTAACAGAAGGACGGACGACAGACAGACAGACGGGCAGCAGAGCCATACTAATAGGATCCTGTTTTTACTCTTTGGGTACGGAACCCTTAAAAGGGTACATATCAAACCTTTTCTAATATTATAAATGCGAAAGTGAGTTTGTTTGTTTGTTTGTTTGTTACGCTTTCACGCCGTAACTACTGAACCGATCATCATAAAATATTGCATACAAGTTCTCTGGAGTACGGAGAAGGACATAGGCTACCTTTTATCCCGGGAAAAAGTACTATTCCCGAGGGATCGACATTGATGCGGGCGGAGCCGCGGGCGCAAGCTAGTTTTCTATAAACTTGCGTCTGCGACAGGTACCTGACTGTACGTCAAAATATTTATCTACCAATATTCATATAATGAACTGAATTCGTTATAGAGTTATGGAGGAACATACATAGATGCATACAAAAAAAAATCTAAAAATCGTCAATTTAGTTTCAGTGTCATGTATAAAGCTTATAAACACGATATCTCTAAAAACAAAGTAACTTACTCCATGACCGACCCTGACAAGTTATTTATTAGTAGTGATATAATAGTTATAGGATTATAGGTAGGTACTTTAATCTTACCACAAAAAGGTATTAAAGTGACGTCATTACTTCGTGATTGTAGTAAATATGTGTTTTACTTCGTTAATTAAGTAATTGTTATGACCTGTCTTAGGTAGCTTGTTTTAGATTTCCCTTTAATTAAATCATTCATTCATCTCGTGTAGGTGTCACGGTCAATCGACCATAAACATCCTGGTGTCAGAGTTCTTCGGAACCGCCTTTCGGCCTCTGACGTGGTTCCTTTAACGACTACCAGATGGCAGCCGGGACCAACGGCTTAACGTGCCTTCCGAAGCACAGAATCATCTTTATTATCAGACAATCAGGTGATTCAAGCCTGCAATGTCCTAACCAAACTGGAAACAACTAAACAAAGTATGCTTCCCGTGGGAATCGAACCCACGACCCCCGGGTCTACAGGCAAACGCCTTAACCACTGGACCACAGAGGTAGTTTAATAATTACAGAGGAGAAATTAAATGATTGATTACTTGTGTTATCTATCATTTATCCTTCGTACCATAGGTAGGAAGATAGTATTGATACCCAATCCTCATAGAAAAAAAAAACACTTGCATCCTTACTAATATTATAAATGCGAAAGTGAGTTTGTTTGTTTGTTTGTTTGTTACGCTTTCACGCCGTAACTACCGAACCGATCTTCATGAAATTTTGCATACAAGTACTCTGGAGTACGAAGAAGGACATAGGCTACCTTTCATTCCGGGAAAAAACACTATTCCCGAGGGATCGACATTGACGCGGGCGGAGCCGCGGGCGAAAGCTAGTACTTTATAAATAGTAGTGTCCGATCCTTGAAGGGATTCTCAATCCTAATTCAGCCCATTGATATGAAAAATTTTACAACTATGGGACCAATGAATGCCGAGACAGTCGTTGGCGAGTTACATACTTTACTCCAAATTAAACATAGCATCGTTAGGAATAGAATTCATATGTAGCAAAATTTGCAACATATGAATTCTCTTTGCTTTAAACTGAACACTTCCTAAGTAAGAGGCCGGTACAGGTGGATCAACAATTAATGCGGATTTCAGCCTGATCAACAAAGGAGGCATGGGGTGTCATCCTAAACTGTATATCCGGTAGTTGAAGTAATGCTTCTTGCTTTACCAGTGTTAGTAGTATCCCAATACCTTTATATCCTTCCTTAATCCAATAAATTCATATCCTTCCCCAGCTTAAAATTACTTCCGTTGGGTAGCAGCGTCGGACGCACAAGAAGCCAAAGAAACTGTACTCGCAATCTCGTCTGGCAAGCATGGTGAGTATGCCAATATCCTCCCATTGAAAGAATAAGTATCCTTGGGAGAGGCCTTCGTCCAGCAATAGACTATTTGCTGCTGTATTGATGAATGATGATGACGAACAATAGCCGAAAGGAGGACAACACAGGAAAGGCTACTTCTGATTTTAGTATTTTTTTGTTACAGCGGCAACAAAAATACATCATCTGTGAAAATTTCAACTGTCTTACTATCACGGTTCATGAGATACAGCCCGGTGATACACGGACGGGCAGACGGACGAAAAGTGGAGCCATATTAATCGTTCAATACACTTCGATTTTGCAAAGAAAATATTTTTGTAACTATTTCTCTTTAGCCAAGTCAAGAAAGAGATCAAATATTTTACAATTTTGAAAGCAGCAAAAAGATTGGGAATCATTAGATCCCAAGATCACTTAAGAGAAGGTCGCTCAAAGAGCAATGGAGAGGGCTATGCTCGTTGTTTCTCTGCGAGACAAAATCAGAAATGAGGAGATCCGTAGAAGAACGAAAGTTACCGACATAGCTCAGAGGATTAGCTCCTTGAAGTGGCAGTGGGCGGGGCACATAGCACGTAGTACCGATGGCCGATTGGGCAAAAAGGTTCTCGAATGGCGACCACGTACCGGCAAGCGAAGCGTCGAACACCCACCTGCCAGGTGGTCGGACGACCTGAACTAGGACGCAGGGAAACGCTGGATGCAGGCCGCTTCCAACCGGTCATTTTGGAAATCATTGGGAGAGGCCTATGTCCAGCAATGGACTTCTTGCGGCTGATATGATGATGATGATGAGATCCCAAGAATGTCAGGCAAGGCTTGATGCTGGTTGAGAACATCAGGCTGCATCTCGCTTAGCGGAATCCTATGCTACTCGCGAAGCTCACCTGAGTGCTGATTGTGAGCGTCATACGTCATCTCGCGATTCAGAAATTTACATACAACGGGAATCACGCCGTATGCTGTCATAAAAGGCGATCTTTGCTAACAATCCATTCATAGATAATATATATAGAACTATCTATTATCTATGCTGTGATAAAAGGCGATCTTTGCGAACAATCCATCTAAAATAAATTGGTATATAGTATATTTTGTAGGCGTGTTATATTTGATTGCTAGCTGATGCCTGCGACTTCGTTCGCGTCGACTGACGTTCATGATCAGTACTCTGTAGTGCACTCTAAAACAAGTGAGGAACGTGGATCGCAACTGAGACCTAGACGTGGTTGTGCATATACCTACGGCAAGAAGTCAATCGCACATCACGTTCCTCACTGGTCTCTAGATACCTAGACGTAGACGTGTTAATACGTTGAGAACTCAGGCGTGATTCTCGATGTATGTTAATTTTTGAATCGCGAGATGACGTATGACGCTCACGATCAGCGCTCAGATGTGCTTCGCAAGTCGAAGAGGATTCTGCTGAGCGAGATGCAGCCTGATGTTCTCGATCAGCATTAAGTCTTGCCTGAAATTTTTGGGATCTAATCTTTCCCAATCATTTTGCTGCTTTTAAAATTGCAAAAGATTTGATCTCTTTCTTGACACGGCTAAAGAAAAATAGTTACAAAAATATTTTCTTTGCAAAATCAAAGTGTATCGAACGATTAATATGGCTCCGCTATCCGTCCGTCTGTCTGTCCGTCCATCCGTACGTTTGTCAACAGGCTGTATCTGATGAACCGTAATAGTTAGATAGTTGAAATTTTCACAGATGATGTATTTCTGTTGCCGCTATAATAAAAAAAAAATATTATAATCAGAAGTAGCCTTTCCTGTGTTGTCCTCATTTTGGCCATTGTTCATCATCATCATTTGAATAGCTCCGTGGCGCAGCGGTCAACACGCCAGCCCGCGACACGGAGTGACCGGGTTCGATCCCCGGCCAGGTCAAGATGGAAAATGAACTTTTTCAGATTGGCCTGGGTCTTGGATGTTTATCTATATATGTATTTGTTATAAAATATAGTATCGTTGAGTTAGTATCCCATAACACAAGTCTCGAACTTACTTTGGGGCTAGCTCAATCTGTGTGATTTGTCCGTATATATTTATTTATATTTATATCATTCATCAATACAGCAGCAAATAGTGCATTGCTGGACAAAGGCCTCTTCAAAGGATACTTATTCGTTCCATGGAATGATATTACCATACTCACCATGATTGGCAGGCGAGATGGCGAGCGCAATTTCTTTGGCTTCTTGTGCGTCCGACGCTGCTGTCCATCGGAAGTAATTTTAAGCTGGAGAAGGATAGGAATTTGTTGGATTAGGAAGGGAATAAAGGAATTGGGATACTACTAACACTGATAAAGCAAGATGCAGCTCGGGCGGCTGGGTGCGCGTTCCCGATGCCATCACTTCGACTACTGGATAGGCAGTTGAGAACGACAACTCTTACCTCCATTGTTGATCAGGCTGAAATCCGCATTAAATATTGATCCTCCTTTACCGGCCTCTTACTTAGGAAGTGTAGAGTTTAAAATTTTGCTACATGTGAATTCTCTTTCTAATGATGCTTTGTTTAATTAGGAGTAAAGTATGAACTCGCCAACGACTGTCACGGCATTCATTGGTCCCATAGTTGAAAAGTTGTTCATATCAACGGGCTGCATTAGGATCGAGAAGGCTCGGACAGGGTTTTCTTTACATATTGTATGTATTGATTTACTACTATTTACAATGTATGCAAGTGTTTTTTTTCTATGAGGACTGTGTATTAATTCTACCTTCCTACCTATGGTATGAACGATGAATAACAGATAACACGAGTAATCAATCATTTAATAAAGAACAATTACAAGCTACCTAAGACAGGTCATAACAATTAATTAACGAAGTTAAACACATATTTACTACAATTACGAACTAATGATGACACGTTAACACCTTTATGGTAGTATTGATTAGCTGGTAAGATTAAAGTACCTACCTATAATCCTAAAGCTATTATATAACTACTAATAATAAATCTGTAAGGGTCGGTCATGGACTAAGTTACTTTGTTTTTCGAGATATCGTGTTTATAAGCTCTATGACATGAAACTAAATTGATGAATTTTAGATTTTTTGTATATATGTATGTATGTTTATCCATAACTCTTCTATACATATAATATCTATACATATAAAACAGTAAAAATATTTTGTCTGTACATTTACAATTTTTAACTAAAATGGATAGAGGGACACTTAAAAAGAATAATAGAAAGCAAAAAATTTTTTTTCGAATTTCTTGTCTGTCTGTCTGTGTATGATCACGATTATCTCCGAAAATACTGAAACGATTTACCTCAAACTTTCACCAATTGCTTTGTTTTAACTCAGCAAAACATCTAAAGTTTATTTTATCAAAATCGGTTCATTAAAACAAGAGTTATCGTCATTTGAATGAACTCAAGGCATTAGATTGCCGGCAAATATACACGGTAAATTTTTTTATCGCTTTGGACCCTTAAAAGGGTGACTCAGTCGTCAAAATGAACAACTTTACCTATGGGAACAATGCTGAGAACTCAAAAAAAAATCGACATTCCCATACAAACTGGCCGGGTGGCGGGACTCTTTAATATGGAAATGAATTTTTTTTTTGAGTTTCCAGCATTGGTCACATAGAAAAAGTTGTTCATATTTATGACCTGAGTCACCCTTTAAGGGGCTTTAAGAGCCTTAAAATAGCACTTAAATAGTAAGAGATTAAATAATAAGTGACATAAGAAAATTTAAATACAAAGTCAATTCATCATCAGTATACTACAGCAATATACCTACACATACTATCCATACTAATATTATAAATGCGAAAGTAACTGTCTTCGCGGCTCCGCCCGCGTTAGTGACGATCCCTCGGGAACAGTAGAATTTCCCGGAATCAAACATACCCTATGTCCTTCCCCGGGCCACACACCTCCATACCAAATTTCATCCAAATCAGTTCAATGGTTGAAGCGTAAAAAATGACAGACAGAGTTAAATGCGAAACATCTATACTAATATTATAAAGCTGAAGAGTTTGTTTGTTTGAACGCGCTAATCTCAGGAACTACTGGTTCAAATTGGAAAATTCTTTTTGTGCTGGATAGTCCATTTATTGAGGAAGGCTTTAGGCTATAAAACATCACGCTGCGACTAATAGGAGCGAAGCATCAATAAAAAATGTTTTGAAAACGGGGGGAAATTGTTCGCCTATACAAAGAAAAAACATAATTAATCATAATAACAGAAATTGCCGCGGACGTAGTCGCAGGCAACAGCTAGTAAATAAATAAGTTCATTAAATGAAACTTGGTAGATAAACATTTCGATTTAGAGTCAGGTACCTGTCGCAGACGCAAGTTCATAGAAAATACATCAACGCGTCATCACATTTCTCTGATGATTTTTTCGAATGACAGATATGAACAGTCGGTCCAAATATTATGTAATTGGATATGTACCCTTTTTAGGGTTCCGTTATTAAAGGGTAAAAACGGGACACTATTAATATGGCTCCGCTGTCCGTCCGTCCGTCTGTTACCAGACTGTTTCTCATGAATCGTGATAGTTAGCCAGTTGAAATTTTAACAAATGATGTATTTCTGTTGCCACTATAACAAAAAAAAATTCAGAAAAAAATAAATATTTAAAGGGGCTCCTATACAACAAACGTGTTTTTTTTGCTCATTATTGCTCAATGGCAATATGTAGACGCTTGAAATATACCCAGAATATTTAATTATATATTAATTTCAAAAATGAATAATTTAATTGATATAAAATTTATATTTAAGGGGGGCTCCCATACAACAGAGATACTTTTTTGCCATTTTTATAGATAATGGTACGGAAACCTTAGTGCGCGAGTCCGACTCGCACTTGGCCGGTTTTTTCCTATAGTCATACAGATATTATAACAAATGACAAAGTATTTGATGTTTCTGTCACTAGGAAGTCAGCTTTCACAGAACCGATATTGCTGCAACTTTGTTCACCTGTGCAACGTGCAATAATAAGCGTATTATTCATAATACTTTATCTTGTATCTCATGAACCGTGATAGTTACAGTTGAAATTTTCACAGATGATGTATTTATTTTGCCACTATAAAAAAAAATACTAAATTCAGAAGTAGCCTTTCCTGTGTTGTCCTCCTTTCGGCCATTGTTCATCATCATCATCATCATTCATCAATACAACAGCAAATAGTGCATTGCAAGACCTCTCCCAAGGATACTTATTCGTTCCATGGGAGGGTATTGCCATACTCACCATGCTTGGCAGGCGAGATAGCGAGCGCAGTTTCTTTGGCTTCTTGTGCGTCTGACGCTGCTGCCCATCGAAAGCAATTTTAAGCTGGAGAAGGATAGGAATTTGTTGGATAAGGGAGGGAATAAAGGTTTTGGGATACTACTAACACTGGTAAAGCAAGACGCAGCTCGGGCGGCCGGGTGCGCATACCCAATGCCATTACTTCGACTACCGGATAGGCAGTTGAGGATGACACTTCTTACCTCCATTGTTGATCAGGCTGAAATCCGCATTAATTGTTGATCCACCTTTACCGGCCTCTTACTTAGGAAGTGTTGAGTTTAAAGCGAAGAGAATTCATATGTTGCATATTTTGCTACATGTCATACATACATTGTCGCAGATCGTAAGCCGATCAAGGGATTGGGATAAAATCTGCAAAATCATGTTAAAAGGCGATGCGGCTAGCAACCCATCACTTATTTGACAACTAATTTGATTCCGTTTTCCACCTAATGCCCACCAACATGCTAAACGTGACCTTCAGGTCTTAAAACTTAGGCTCTGTCTACCCTGCAAGGGCAAAAGACGTGATACTAAAAATCGTCAATTTAGTTTCAGTATCATGTATAAAGCTTATAAACACAATAACTCTGAAAACCAAGTAACTTACGCCATGACCAACCCTTACAGATTTACTATTATTACTAGCTGTCCCGACGAACGTTGTTTCGCTATAAAATAAACACTCTTTAAAACAATCTTATCTTTTAATTTGGACCAAATTACAGATAATTATAAAGTTGGTTCAAAATCTAAAAAATTTGTAGTTTTAGATTTTATCCCGAACATACATCGTGACACTAGATTGTTATATACAAGAATTTCTCGTATATGCTATACTTTATTTACTAAACTTTCCAAGTCATTGTATGTCCTCTGTAAACTTTATTATTATTATTTCGAGCTCTTTTTTATGTTTTTCTTTCCCAATTTTTACCCATGACCAAGGCCAAGTGCAAATGAAAATAAAAAGGAAATGTCTATTTCTGTATGAATTTTATTATTATTATTTGTATCTCTTTTTAAGTCATGGGACATGCCCCGGTCCTTTGAGAATGAGCTGAATGAGCTTGCGTGGGAATATAGATCCAACACTGAGAGGCCCTTTGGAGAAGTTGATGTAATGTGTGTCTCCAGCCAGAAACCGTTCCTGGAAATAGTAATATATAATATGTTCTTAAACAGGTCTTGGCCGAAAGAGAAACAATTGCATTTTAAAGAGAAATTACTGGGTTATGTTATTGAAATGTGGTTGGACTTGTGTTGGGTTATTGCAAAGGGCCGGACACCTGCCATAATCATTGGCGGTTGTGCTGAATCCTTAAAGGCTCAGGCTATGCCCTCGCCTTGGAGATCGGCCTGCGGCCTCGCGGCCCAAATGTTTGGCAGTTCGGCCTGCGGCCTCACTGCAGCATACTTGGGGGAGGGAGTGGAGGGGGCGATCGTGCTGAATCCTCAACGGCTCACGCTATGCTCTCGCCTTAGAACACGGTCTGCGGCCTCGCAGCCCAAGTGTTCGGCAGTTCGACCTGCGGCCTCACTACAGCACACTTGGGGAAGTGGGGGGGGGATTTCTGAATCCTCAATGGCTCAGGCTGTCCCCTCACCTTGGAGCTCGGTCTGCGGCCTAAGTGTTCGGCAGTTCGACCTGCGGCCTAAATGCAGCACCAACCCGGGGGGGGGGGGTCGTTCTGAATCCTCAACGGCTCAGGTTATGCCCTTGCCTTGGAACTCGGTCTGCGGCCACGCGGCCCAAGCCTTTGGCAGTTCGGCCTGCGGCCTCAATGCATCACACTTGGGGGAGTGGGGGGAGGGGGGGGGTCGTGCTGAACCCTCAGCGGCTCGGGCTCCGCTCTGAGCTCGGCCTGCGGGGTCGCGGCCCAAGTCTTTCGCAGTTCGACCTGCGGCCTCACTGCAGCACACTTGGGGGGTGGGGAGAGGGGGGGGGGGGTCGTGCTGAATCCTCAACGGCTCAGGCTATGCCCTCGCCTTGTAACTCGGTCTGCGGCCACGCAGCCCAAGTCTTTGGCAGTTCGGCCTGCAGCCTCAATGCATCACACTTGGGGGAGTGGGGGGAGGGGGGGTCGTGCTGAATCCTCAGAGGCTCGGGCTCCGCTCTGAGCTCGGCCTGCGGGCTAGCGGCCCAAGTTTTAGGCAGTTCGGCCTGCGGCCTCAATGCATCACACTTGGGGGAGGGGGGGGGGGTCGTGCTGAATCCTCAGCAGCTCGGGCTCCGCTCTGAGCTCGGCCTTCGGGCTCGCGGCCCAAGTCTTTGGCAGTTCGGCCTGCGGCCTCACTGCATCACACTTGGGGGAGTGGGGGGAGGGGGGGTCGTGCTGCATCCTCAGAGGCTCGGGCTCCGCTCTGAGCTCGGCCTGCGGGCTCGCGGCCCAATTTTTAGGCAGTTCGGCCTGCGGCCTCAATGCCTGACACTTGGGGGAGGGGGGGGGGGGTCGTGCTGAATCCTCAGCAGCTCGGGCTCCGCTCTGAGCTCGGCCTGCGGGGTCGCGGCCCAAGTCTTTGGCAGTTCGGCCTGCGGCCTCACTGCAGCACACTTGAGGGATGGGGAGAGGGGGGGGGGGGGGGTCGTGCTGAATCCTCAACGGCTCAGGCTGTGCCCTCGCCTTGTAACTCGGTCTGCGGCCACGCAGCCCAAGTCTTTGGCAGTTCGGCCTGCAGCCTCAATGCATCACACTTGGGGGAGTGGGGGGAGGGGGGGTCGTGCTGAATCCTCAGCGGCTCGAGCTCCGCTCTGAGCTCGGCCTGCGGGCTTGCGGCCCAAGTCTTTGGCAGTTCGGCCGGCGGCCTAAATGCAGCACCATGGGGGGGGGGGGCGGAGGAGCGGGGGAGGGGGGTTGTTCTGAATCCTCATCGGCTCAGGCTATGCCCTCGCCTTGGAGCTCGGTCTGCGGCTTCGCGGCCCCAGTGTTCGACAGTTCGGCCGGCGGCCTAAATGCAGCACTATCCGGGGGGGAGGGAGCGGGGCAGGGGTTCGTTCTGAATCCTCAACGGCTCGAGCTCCGCTCTGAGCTCGGCCTGCGGGCTTGCGGCCCAAGTCTTTGGCAGTTCGGCCGGCGGCCTAAATGCAGCACCATGGGGGGGGGGGCGGAGGAGCGGGGGAGGGGGGTCGTTCTGAATCCTCATCGGCTCAGGCTATGCCCTCGCCTTGGAGCTCGGTCTGCGGCTTCGCGGCCCCAGTGTTCGACAGTTCGGCCGGCGGCCTAAATGCAGCACTATCCGGGGGGGAGGGAGCGGGGCAGGGGGGTCGTTCTGAATCCTCAACGGCTCAGGCTGTGCCCTCGCCTTGGAACTCGGTCGCGGCCCACGTCTTTGGTAGTTCGGCCTGCGGCCTCAAAGCATTACACTTGGGGGAGTGGGGGGAGGGGGGGGGGGGGTCGTGCTGAATCCTCAGAGGCTCGGGCTCCGCTCTGAGCTCGGCCTGCGGGCTAGCGGCCCAAGTTTTAGGCAGTTCGGCCTGCGGCCTCAATGCATCACACTTGGGGGAGGGGGGGGGGGGTCGTGCTGAATCCTCAGCAGCTCGGGCTCCGCTCTGAGCTCGGCCTTCGGGCTCGCGGCCCAAGTCTTTGGCAGTTCGGCCTGCGGCCTCACTGCAGCACACTTGGGGGGTGGGGGAAGGGGGGGGGGGTCGTGCTGAATCCTCAACGGCTCGGGCTCCGCTCTGAGCTCGGCCTGCGGGCTCGCGGCCCAAGTCTTTGGCAGTTCGGCCTGCGGCCTCACTGCAGCACACTTGGGGGAGTGGAAGGGGGGGGGGGGGGGGGGCGTCGGCTTTGCCCTCGACACTCCGATCATCGGTTCGGGCTGCGCCCTCGCCCCGTAGCTCATAACTTATTGCCTACAAACATAACATAATTAATTAGTAATGTACGCGAACGGAGTCGCGGGCACTGCTTGCATTCTATAATCCTAATAAATAGGTAACTACAGAATAGATGACAGGTCGTTCCATCACAGCTGTTTAGCTAACAGTTGTGATGCGATCTAGAGCGAAGTGGCAACAGCGCACAATGGACTCAGCCAATCGTAGAGCAGGAAGCCTCTCATTGGCCCATTTGAATCTGATCAATAATTGACGGAGTGGAATTGTATAAAAAAGTTCAATTTTCTGCCACCAGAGGGCTGGCAATTATTGATCTAATCTGAGATCGGATTGCTCACAATGTACGCAAAATCCAGCATTAGATCAATAAATGCTGTCCTGATCAACAATTGCCAATTGATCAACAATTAACTGATGCCACGAGACGGTCGATCAACAAATGTCGAGTGGAGATATCTATATATATATATATATATATATATATATATATATATATATATATATATATATATATATATATATATATATATATATATATATATATATATATATATAAATATATATAATGAATTTTGCTTAAAACATTAATGTATTTACTCCAACGCTTTCTTCTTCTAGAAACGCGTCTTCAGGTAGGCTGTGCTGTGCTTCCTCGAACTTGAAGATTAAAAATAATTGATTGCCAGCGTCTTTGAATACCTTTGATGTATGTAACCATCATTTTACTACTTATTAACTTTAGATTCAAAGTGGACTCTCCACTTTGAATCTAAAGTTAATAAGTGGTAATTATCGGTTAATTAGGATTTAAAGAGGTTTTTAGGGAAATCTGTAGTTAAATTGTAGGGTCCAAGACAAATAATTATACTACTAGATCAGCTACGCCATTGATTAAAACAAAATGAAGTTTAAAAATCCTACTATTCTTTTAGATTCCCAGTAGCTATTTTCTGACAATTTCTGAGTATTTCTATCTAACTATATCATCATCATCATCTGGTCCTTTTTAGTCTCCACTACAGGAGCACGACCCTCTCTGTATTATTAGAGCCATATTTGGCCAGAGAACTTGGCCTACACTCTCCACGCTGGCCAGACGGGTTGGAGAGGTCTCACAGATGTGCATAAGCTTTGTTTAGCTTGTATTTCCTAAGTCGCCTTCTACGACATCCACGGGAAGACTTGGAGTAGTCCTATTCTACTCTGCCGGATACCACACGTCGTATATAACTACAAATCGAAACTAAATCAGTTACCTATGTAACGTGTTAGATAGATATAAAGTATTAGCACTTAATGCTCTTCACTTCACTGTCGTACGTATCGTCAACATGATTATTTATCCAAGAAAAGGAAAATCAGAATTCCATATTGGCAACATTAGACAGGTTCTGCTCCCACAAGTCATTCATCACTGTCATTCATCACTGTCATTCATTTCCATTCAGTCAGTTAGCGTGCGTCATTCATTGCGTCACACACCGGTTGCTATCAGTGTGGTATTGTGTTATTATTTCGTAAATAAAAGTTATATTCAAGCATTTTCAGTGAACCGAGTGCTATTTATCATGTGATATATTTAGTTCATAATCAGATAACCATACTGGAAATTTCATTTACGGTAAGTTTTTAACTTGAGCTGTGTTTGTTGATTCGGCTAAAATTAAAATTCTGCGCATGTGTTGTAGTGTAGGCTTGGGACAAGGCTGTTCGTTCATTCGATTTTTTTTAATCGATTATCAGTACTTGATTCGTTTTTGATCAAATTGTTCATAAGATAAGAAATTAAATGGACAGAATTTATAATATCTTAGCACTAATTTAGATATTGTGTATTGAATTCGATACAATCATTAAATATTTTATGCAAAAGTTTTGCATAGTTTTCGAAACGTTAGGTGTAAAAATAATGTAATAAGCGCGATAAATAAAACCATACTAAGTGATTGAATTTGTAACAATCGATTCAATCACTTTCTTCTTAATTATGACACCATGTTTAAAGCGCAGGGTTGCTTAATTTTTAACAAGAATATTGTTTTATTACTAATACAAAATATATATATTTTAAGATAATACTTATTTAATAAAACTAATAAAGACGACACTAAAATAATAATAAAATAAATAACCTACTAAAAATATATATTTACAAATCGTACAGTCCCTCCAGGTGCTCACCTCCGGGCATCGTGCCCAAAAGGCAGGCAGTATTGCCTAATTAAATGGCAATGCTGATACGCTGAGCTAGGTAGTTTCCAGACTATATAAACATTTCGATAGATTATTAATTTCGTCTGTTTACGGTAGTCCATATATTTGCCTGTTTCGAATCAATCGTAAACAACGTCACTAACGCACTCCATCAAAATATATGACGACACGACTTTACGTGCTAAAAAATAAAGTCGATCAGGTCATGTGTCCTGACGCGAGTTTACCATTTTTTACACTTCCTAATATGTGGCCGACGACTCTAAAAAAGTTTACACTTAAAAAAATTTATTAATGTTTTATCGATTATAATCGATTTAACATTCGATTATTAATCCTTGAATCGAATAAATGCACCTTGCGTGTTGTTTAACATCACTGATTACCAGGCAGCAATAAGTTGTTTGCTAGTGTGTGTAAACGTCAAAATTCTTGGAAATTGCTATGGGAATTTCGTTGCGGACGTTCGATGTTCGATCCTGGCCAGAAGCTGAACAATTCCATATTCAAATTGAAGTTTAATCCAGAGAAATACAAGGTATTAGTGTCCTCTTGTTTATGTTATATAAGTTTTTGACTAATTATCTATTTAATATACAAACTTGAGGTGTGAAATAGTGTTTTTAATAATGCATTGTCTTATCAAGGCTTAAATTAATTCATATCGAGCCTATTTTAGTGTCAAATTTATACAAACGCACAGTTCTTTGTATTCATAAGTATTTTTATCGTCGATTTTCCTCCTTGACCTTAACTTATGATTAGTCTAATATTAATGATTGCATTGTAATCATACTGTAATGCATTAAGGATTAGTAGCTTAATTTATGGGAACTGTAACGTGAGGACATAGCACAGAAATGTTTACTGAGGTTTTCAGTTAAAAAGTGTGTGAACTCAGCAAGGTAGCCTATGTCCTTCTACGTACTCCAAAGAACATGTATGCAAAATTTCATGATGATCGGTTCAGTAGTTACGGCGTGAAAGCGTAACAAATAAACAAACTCACTTTCGCATTTATAATATTAGTAAGGATAAGGAAAAGCTTTGATGTCTTCTGTCCATAGAAATAATAAAAAGTATATGTTATATAGATCTAAAAATTTAGCCCAATTTTTTAGGGTATAAATGGGACCCTATTAATATCGCTCCGCTGTTTGTCTGTCTGTCCATCTGTCACCAGGCTGTATCTCATGACCCATGCTAGTTAGACAGTTGTTTTTTTTAACAGATGATGTATTTCTGTTGCCGCTATAACAACAAATACTAAAAAATAGAATAAAAAATATATTTAAGGGGGCTCCCATACAACAGACATGATTTTTTTGCCGTGTCCTACTCGCACTTGGCCGGTTTTTAGGATGCGGCCGGGTAACGGGTAATGGCGCCGGGTACTCGGCAGTGCCGGGTAATTTAAAAATAATGTATTTATTTAAAAAAGAACACCGAATATTATCGAAATAAACATTTATTAAATGGTAGTTACAAGAAGGTAAAAAATACAGTTTTTTCTTTTATATTTATAAAGACGAGTTTTTCTGCACAATTCGGATCTAGCCTGCTTCGTTTTTTTTTTCATATACTAAGCAAAAGAAGTAAAACGCACGCGTCGTATAACCGGCTGGGTACCCGCGGGTCGGGTACCCGGCCAATCCATAACCAGCGCTATTTTGGTTTTGGAATTATATTGTACTGGCAGTTTATGGTTTCTGAGAAGACAAATAAGGAATGTTTATATGAAATTTTAAAAATTGATGTCAGCGATGATTTGATTTTTTCTTAGTCAGTTGAGGAAAATGTTTGATGCGAAGACACCGAATAAGTAATAGTACTAACGGCGAAGACGTGAGTTTAGAAAAATGTTTTGATGTTTACATTTTGAAGGATCAGGGTTTTTTAGAAAGATGTTATTGATATTATTATATTTATATTTAAATTATGCGGTGATGGTTTTTATATATAAAGTTTTTAAATCAAGATGTATGTGTGAGTGAGAAACAATACAAAATTGAATACAAGGAGAGATATCAGACTTATTAGGCGTAACCAAAGTTTATACTTTAACAAAATTGACCCTCGACATTTCCTTATAATGGTAACTCATATCATCAATATGAACAACTTTTCCCATGGGACCAATGCTGGGGACTCAAATAAAATTTCGACATTTCCATACAACGCAACGCCAAATTCAATTGTTCTACACTACACTAATATTAACTGCCTCCGTGGTCCAGTGGTTAAGGCGTTCGCCTGTAGACCCGGGGGTCGTGGGTTCAATTCCCACGGGAAGCATATTTGTTTTGTTGCTTCCAGTTCGGTCTGATAATAAAGATGATTCCGTGCTTCGGATAGCACGTTAAGCCGTTGGTCCCGGCTGCCGTCAGGGCCGAGAGGCGGTTCCGAAGAACTCTGACACCAGGGTGTGCATGGTCGATTGACCGTGTCGCCTACTCGAAAGGATGATGATGATTTAGTCTCCACTGCAGGAGCATGATCCTCTCTGTACTACCGGAGCCATACTTGGCCAGAGCAGAGGACCTGTACATGAATTACTATTTTTATATGACATAGCCGTGTGGTATCCGGCAGAGTAGAATAGGACCACTCCAAGTCTTCCCGTGGATGTCGTAGAAGGCGACTTAGGAAATACAAGCTAAACAAAGCTTTGAAACATCTAAGAGTCCTCTCCAACCCGTCTGGCCAGCGTGGAGAGTGTAGGCCAAGTCCTCTGGCTGCTCTGGCCAAGTGTGGCCCTAGTAGTACAGAGAGGGTCGTGCTCCTGCAGTGGAGACTAAAAGGGACCTGATGATGATGATATGACATAGAGAAGAAAGCGAGTTACCTTGATGGTAAGTAATCAACGCTGCCCATTGACAACTGCAACACCAGGGTGTCACAGGAGCGTTGCCGACCTTTCAAGACCGCCTGCGTCACGAGGGTGGTTCGATTCCCGGTCAGTTCATGATGAGAAACGATCTTTTTCAGATTGACCTATCTCTTGGATGTTTGTCTATTTATGTATCTATTATAAAATATAGTATTGTTGAGTTAGTATCCTTTGCATTGATGATTCGAAAAGGCGGACTGTACGCTCATTCATATAAACTTTTTGCTCAAAAAGTTTTGCTAATTTAAATTTTGGTGAATCATATGATTCATTATGTTTTTAACAAGATAGAGGAAAATAGAACAAAATTAAAATTGATATATTTTTGGGGATCAATGTTTAAGGTTTAAGCTTTCGTTAGATGAAACTATTTAAGGAAATCTGGTTACTAGTGTGTGTGAGTGAGGCTATGGCACACAAATAACTTCATTACATACTCACACACACACATAGTATCATGTCTTTTTCCGTTGCGGGGTAGACAGAGCCCAGGTCCACAAGACCTGAAGGCCACGTTTAGCATGTTGGTGGGCATTAGGTGGAATAAGGGAATCGAAATAGTGATGGGTTGCTAGTCGCGTCACCTATTAACTTGATTCCTGAACTCATGAACGAACTCACATCTGTGAACGGGTGCTGCTAGGGGGGACAGGTCTGCTCGGCCTCTTTGAGACTACTTTGTATAATGTAAAATATTATCATTGCACACTCGATCGCTAACATAATATGTTCCAAAAATAATAATGTACCTATATAATAAAAATTGTAATCTTCTTCTTCTTCTTCCGTCCCTGTTCCCGTTATCTGGGGTCGGGTCTCCTCACTCTACGGCGCCAGGTTGATCTGTCCTGGGTTGTCGGTTTTGGCAATTGGGCTTTCTTAAGGTCTCTTTCGATGTTTGACCACCAGGTCGATGGCGGACGGCCTCTACCTCTCCTTTGTTCTGGCAAGCTTAATGCGATTTTTACTACATGGTCTTCGTCCCGTCTCATGATATGGCCATACCATCTCAGGCGATTTTCCGACATTTTGTCTGTGATGGGTGCGACTTTAAAGCTCCCCCGTATATATTCATTCCGAATTCTGTCCATCCTGGTCATCCCACCCGCCCAGCGCAACATCTTCATTTCATTTACATGTGCCATCTGTTCATGCGTTTTCTTAACTGTCCAGCATTCGGAACCGTACAGTAAGGCTGGCCTGACGGCTGTCTTGTATACTTTACCCTTTGTTTTTATGGGCATACGGGTATCACACAGAGCTCCTGTTAGCGACCGCCATTTCTGCCACGCTACATTTACACGGTGCGCAACATCGGCCTCCACATTGGCATCCGGCGTGAGCATAGATCCCAGATATTTAAACTTGTTCACAGTGGGGATAGGTGTTGATCCAATACATATGGTTTCAGGAGTTGCATTTCCGCTAAAGGGACATTTCATGTACTCCGTCTTACTTCTGCTCACTCGAAGTCCGTACTTCTCTAAAGAGTGTGTCCACGTATTTAACATTTCTTGCAGGTCTTTTGCAGTATTTGCCGCCAGTGCTATATCGTCGGCATACAGTATGGTCCACGGTAAAGGTGCTGGAATATGGTTTGTTAGATAATCCATAACTAGGTTAAATAAAAAAGGGCTTAAAGCAGATCCCTGATGGACACCCACTTTGACCTCGAACGCGTTACTTAATCCTGCTGGTGTTTTGACTTGTGTACTGCTGCCGCTGTACATATCTTGAATTATTAATATATATCTGTCCGGTACTTTTTGCGCTCTAAGGCCCTGCCACACGAGTTTGCGGGGCACTCTGTCAAAGGCCTTTTCGAGGTCGATAAAGGCAAGATGTAGATCTGTTCTGTTTATCCTGTGTTTTTCCATCAGGATTCTAACTGCCTGAATAGCATCAGTGGTTGATCTGGACGGTGTAAAGCGAAACTGATTTTGGGACACATTTGTAATAGAAGACAGGCGCTTATTTATGATCCGCTCCCAAATTTTTAGAGTGTGTGAGGTTAATTTTATGCCTCTATAGTTTTCACATTGTGCTACATCCCCTTTGTTTTTGTAAAATGGCAGCAAATAGCTTTGGCGCCATGATTTTGGGATTTGCGTGGTGACTAAGATGGTATTAAACAGTTCAGTTAGCCAGTTAACTGCCATGGGACCGAGTCGTTTCCATAGATCGGCTGGTATATCGTCTGGCCCTGCAGCTTTTCGGTTCTTCATGCTAGCTAATGCAAGTTTCACTTCATGCACATCTATTTCCGGTAATGGACCACATACAGGTTCAAGGGGGGCGGAATCTTCGTGCGGGAATTCTTCATTCAGTAAGTGTTCATAGTATTCTTGCCAACGGTCCCTAATTCGGATATCATCCGTTAGTAAGACCTGCTCCTTGTTCTTAATATATCTGTTCATTTTGATGTCAATTGTAGCCTGATGTCTTTGTTTAGCTATTTTCAGTACATCGTTTTCTGTTTTAGCTGACTCTAATCTATCATAAAAAGCTTGATTTGCATTCGCTCTTTCCTCAGCTATGCAAGTTTTTGCTTGCCTCTTAGCTTCTTTATATTTATCCTTGTCTTCACCTGTTTGTGAACTTTGCCAAGCTTTAAATTGGGTTTTCTTGGTAAGTAAAGCCTGCTTTATTTTGTCATTCCACCATTTAGGATCTTTTCCGGAACGAAGAGGCCCTTTAGAAACGCCCAATATTTCTGCCGCTTTCGTTCTACAATAGTCTTCAAACTTGGACCACATAATTTCAGCTTGGGTGTACTCTGTATCCAAATCGGCCTCGAGGTAACGCTTAATATCGCCTAGCAGTATTTCGCCCTTAGGACCATCCAGTTCTTTCCACTTTGTCTTCGGTGTTCTATCCACCATTACCTTCAAGGCCCTTGGCAGATCATACACAGCTACCAGGATGCGATGTTGGGATGTAAGAGATTCACCAGGAATTACTTTGCAATCTTTGAACTTTTGTTTCACAGTAACGTCAGACATTATATAGTCTATTTGAGACGTTTTTCCAGCACTCTTGTAAGTAATTAGGTGCTCAGGCTGTTTTTGAAAATTGGTGTTTACTAGAACTAGTGAATGTCTTGCAGCAAAATCCAAGATGTCCTCTCCTTGCTTGTTTAGCGTACCAAACCCAAAACCGCCATGTACATTACTGTAGGTGCTGTTAGTTTTTCCGACATGTCCATTCATATCGCCTCCTATGATCCTGTACTCATTAGATGGTATGTCCTGCATCACCTCATCGAAATCCTCCCAAAATTCAGCTTTTTCTATGTCTGTACAGCCCGTTTGTGGAGCATACGCTGATATTATGTTGGTTACTTGCTGGTTGTCTAGCGCTAGTTTCACGGATATTAAGCGGTCACTCTTCCGTGTAATGTTAATTATTCGGGACTTGAAGTTGTGATCCAGGACCACTGCCACACCGTTTCTTTTATTGTCCACACCGTGGTATATGACCTAAGAGTCATTACCAATGTCCTTTGATTTCGAGCCTTTCCATTTAGTTTCTTGAAGACAACAGATATTGATGCGTCTTTTTAGTAGGATTTTGCTTAACTCTTGGCTCCTGCCCGTCAAAGACCCTAAGTTCCAGGTTGCAAGTCTTATACGATGTAGATTTTGATGCGAATTTTTGTTCTTGTCCAAATTATCGTCGCTTGGGGGGTACGCCCTAGTATTTATCGCATTGTTCGCATTTACGTCGCTTATGGGGTACGCCCTAGTAGATTTGCCCTTATCCATTTTTCGTTGTACTTTCATGATTTTATTGTGAGGAGAAGATGGTACTGGCTATACTTTTTACGGCCGGCTGCCGCCTGACGCCAAGGCAGTAACTCTCTTGGAGAGCTTGGGCGCCACCGTTGGGCCGAGACCTCATCCGCCGCCATCCCTTTCACACCATCCTGCCTGACGATGTGACTCCAGTGCAACCTGGGGCTCACATACGGTGAGGCAGCTTGCCACTGGGTATTTGCCTCTTCCGCCTGCTCCACCGTACTGATGTCCTTCATCTCCGCTGTTGCAGCCGTTGAGGTCTTCACCCGTAACCCTGGGCAGGGGACCTCGATATACCCCGCGGTACTGGGTCCTCGATCCGAACTCGGCCACTCGTTCACCTCGGCCTACTGAAATGGCGAGTGCCCACCCCCGCGGCAAGGACGCGCCGGACGAGAATTGCCCAAGTGGGAGGTAGAGAAGGTGACTCTATATCCCCAAGGGCCGGGTTAATGGTCGTGTTTGGTACCACAACCAAAGGCAATAAAAATTGTAATCATAAAATGAAAAAAAAAATGATAAATGAAGAAATTAGATGATAAATGATAAAGATAGGTGATAAAATAAACAAGCCCTTCAGGCGAGTAGGCGACCAATACTGTTAAAAAGAGTTTCTTTTGGCGTTTCTTCTCTGCAGTTGGCGGTTCCGAAATTCTAGTAGTCTGCAGCTTTTGCACATTAATTAATAATATAAATATGACTAAATTAGATCCTTTAAAATGTGATTTGACGTGAAAAAGTGCCTGCACAGGCCTATTTTCTAAATAAACGTTTTGATTTTGATTGTTGACCTGAGATTTTACCCATACTTTCGATCGGCTTTTTCAATCTGCGCGGGAAGAGAAGCAGCTGGAACATTGTACGGTTTTTCTGTTCTCCCAGACCTCTGATGCTCACATGGGAAGATGTTCCCATACTCACCATGCTTGGCAGGTGGGTTGGCGAGCGCAGTTTCTTTTCCTTCTTGTGCTTCCGACGCTGCTGCCCATCGGAATCGTTTTTAACCTGAGGAGGGATAGGATTTTTTTTGGGTTTGGGATTGGAATGAAGATACTGGGATACTACTTACTCGGATGGATAGGGAAAAGCAAGTAGCAGCTCGGGCGGGAGGCCGGGCGCGTTCACGATGCCATACCTGACACCACCGGACAGGCAGTTGAGGATGACGCCCCTGACTTGAACCCCGGGGCCCCCTTATCATTGATACGGCGGTAGCTACGCCCCTGACAAGATGTGTACCGTCTGATTAAAAAGTGCATGTTTCTCAGAAACCTTCTCCTTTTTATCATGTATTTTTTTTTTATTTCAGATAAGTTTTCTTACCACCGGCTGTCATTGACTTGGTGAGTGTCTAAAGTAGAACAGCTTTTTTCCTTTTTGTTTTCTTATGGCATAGGACGGCAAACGAGAAAGCGAGTCACCTGATGGTAAGTGATCACCGCTGCCCATGGACAACGGCAACACCAGAATGTGACAGGAGCATTGCCGGCCTTTGAAGGAGTTGGGGGAAGGAAATGGGGGTGGGGAGAGCCTCCGGCTCTCTAACTCACCGGACGAAGCATAGAAACGGTATAGCTTCTATTCAAACGTCGATTTTGTGTAGAATAGAATAGAATATGTTTATTCGACAAAAAGCACATACACAAAACAGAACAAGTGGTGTGGTACTTCCCCGGACGAGCCGGTCCGTTCATGCTACTAGCAAGAATGAATGAATTTTGCCTCTACCTCTAAGTGAAGGCTCTATTTCAACGAATTATTTTATAACTAGCTGTTGCCCGCGACTTCATCTACGTAGAAGTCATAAATGGTTATAATAGGATGTTTAATTGATTTTTTTCTATCAAAAAAATATATACGGACAAATCACACAGATTAAACTAGCCCCAAAGTAAGTTCGAGACTTGTGTTATGGGATACTAACTCAACGATACTACATATATACACATCCAAGACCCAGGCCAATCTGAAAAAGATCATTTTCCATCTTGACCTGCTCGGGGAGCGAACCCGGGCACCCTCGTGTCGCAGGCTGGGGGGTTTGATCTCTGCGCCACGGAGCTAGCCGAAAATAGCATTGTGAATGCAAAATAAAACACATAAAAATATAAATTAGTAACTTAGGAATGTTTCTGTTTCAGAAGAAAGATGTCGCTCTGGGCAAAAGCTCAGCAGCTCCCAC
Organism: Elegia similella; assembly: GCA_947532085.1. NCBI lineage: Eukaryota > Metazoa > Arthropoda > Insecta > Lepidoptera > Pyralidae > Elegia > Elegia similella. The sequence goes on along the minus strand of OX383950.1, from coordinate 2,761,531 downwards.
CGGACTGCCTGCAAAAGGTGATTTCAGTTCAATCAAATATTATAAAATAAAATAAAAATTCTTTATTTCACTCTTTTTTTTTTTTTTATATATTATCAAGGTGATGTCACATTTCCATCTATTTTTAATTGATTATACGTATCATCGTCATTAAACGGCGTAAGGCTATTTCCAAATCATCTATGGATAGGCTGAAGAAAATATGGAGCAACAGAAACATCACGAAAGCCACAAAAATTCGATTGGTCAGGGAGTCAGGGCACTAGTATTCCCAATATTTCTTTATGCTTGTGAGACGTGGACACTTCGGGAAAGTGAGAGGAAGGGGATAGACGCTCTTGAGATGTGGTGCTGGAGGAGAATGCTTGGAGTATCATGGACTGAATTCAGGACCAACGAATCCATTCTTCGGGAACTCGGCATCAAACAGCGTCTGTCCTCCATCGTCCAGGCTCGGATATTGACCTTTTTCGGACACGTTTCTCGCAGGGGAAATGCTTCTGTGGAGCGCCTAGTGGTTCAGGGGAGGGTCGAAGGCACGAGACCACGCGGCAGATCACCGATGCGTTGGACAGACCAAATGAAGGCTGCACTTGACGGTACTCTTCACGAGTGCACTAGAAAGGCAACTGTTCGCGAAGAGTGGCGTCGAATTGTGAAGTGCGCCACCAACCCTAAATGATGACCACGAGTACCTCTGTAAAGAGTGCAACGACTAAGAAGAAGAATCATCATTATTATTTCGTGTAGGTGACACAGTCAATCGACCATGCACACCCCAGTGTCAGAGTTCTTCGGAAACGCCTCTCGGCCTCTGACGTGGTTCCTTTAACGACTACCAGATGGCAGCCGGCACCAACGACTTAGCGTGCCTTCCGAAGCACGGAATCATCTTTATTATCAGACAATCAGGTGATTCAAGCAGGGGTTGGAATACCGGTAAAATCCAGTATCGGTACCTCTATGAAACTACAGTACCGGTAATTGGATAGGTACCGTTAAATTAGGTAACGTTAATCACTCGGGTATCCGCGACCCCCGGGTCTACAGGCAAACGCCTTAGCCACTGGACCACGGAGGCAGTTGTCCCATTGAAAGCGTTTTTAACCCCTGACCTATATACATATATAATTGCAGCTTACCTATTAAATCAACGGACAAAAGTAATTTATTACGGCTATACTGTAAATAGTTTATTAATTCACTGAATTTCATTGAGAACGATCAATACAAAACGTAGGACTGCAGAGGGTATGCTGCAGGCCATGAGCGAGGCCTGCAGCACACCCTCTGCAGTCCTACGTTTCCTCGACGAGCTGGGATGGCTCGAGTAAAACAACAAGAACGAAAATTGAGGGAGAGAGCAGTCTCTCCAAGGCAGAAGATCGGTAGAAAGAACGTCTTCAGCTCACACACAATGGGCCCAAACGAGAGGCCTAAGTGTGGAAAAATGCCCACGGAACCAGGTGAACCAGGTGATCAATACAATGTCTGTCACAGGTGCGGTCGATCTACAACATGGAGACGTTCCCCATTGAAGTGAGGCACTGCCTCGCGCCGTGGATCGAGAACCGCATATGGTAAGTTGTATTTTGTTAATTCAATTCATTTATTTTTTTCAAATAACTTGATCCAATTTACTTTGAGACAATTTACTTTGCGTGCTTCCGCCATCAGTTAGTTCATGCAAACTATTGCTGGCCAGCGCCCACCCACTACTGTTAGTCCCTTCATGCCCGCCACCAATAGTTGATGCATGCAACCCTGGTCGATACTGCTGCTCGCACGACGGCCGATATTGCTACAGCCTCAACGGATGCATGCGGGTTATGGTGCTTAACTCATGGCTGGTTATGTTTTGGAGAAGAAATCAGGGGACTACGAAGCATTTTGTGTAATTTTCATAGGTATTTTCGGTCCGAGCTGCAGTTGTCTCTATCGCACTCTGCGGGGGTTGATTGGGCACGCAGCGAGACAGCAATCGATTTTACCTATTTTTAAATTCTCTCGAGCATAGTGTTTCCTCTTAAGTGACGTTTCTTTTCGCGTACTGTGTAATATTCTTTGCCAATAGTGAATTCTTTATATATATCTCATTTTCCAGGAACACAGAGGTAGACGAACAGCAGCAATACTTCGTGGAAGAGCTGGTTCATGAGCTCAACGCTCACGCCGACCTCCTCCGCACGCCAGAGATGTTCGTCACCAAGATGAAGCTCATTGAAGCAGCCAAGATGATCCAGATGCAATACGGGTGAGACGGTTTAGCTTGCTAGTCTACCCGAAAAAGAATAAAACAAAAATGCATGGATTTGAATAAATATATGCTCGTATTAGAGTAAAAAATATGCCTTTTTAAAAATATTAAATATGCTCGTATAAGAATAAAATAAAAAAGACCATGTACGAACAAAAAATACGTCTGTTTATGAATATAAAATATATCCGTATAAGAACAAAAAATATGCTTGCCTGTATTACCATATAAAGAATATAAAAAATCCGTATATGTATTTAAAACATACATACATAGTATCACGTCTTTTTCCTTTGCGGGGTAGACAGAATCCAGGTCTATAAGACCTTATGGCCACATTTAGTATATTGGTGGGCATTAGCTTAGAAAACGGAATCATAATAGTGATGGGTTGCTAGCCGCATCGCCTTGTACGATCTGCGCGGGAAGAGAAGCAGCTGGCGTATTCTACGTAATTAAAAAAATGCCGGTATGAGATAAAAAAAAAGTTAAGAAGCGACGATTATGTATTTGGTTTTTTTTTATTCTTGATCAAAAGTAGAAATAAATAAATTTTCTTTCAGCCACGCTCCTCATGACCTGTACAATTACATGCGCAACTGCCTCATGTTGGAGCTCGACGTGATCCAGACGGCCATGGGGGCGCAGTACGCGGCGCCCCCGCAGACCGAGCGCAAATACAGCGAGGTCAGTCACTACTCTTGTACAGTCATCATCATCATTCCAGCCGTTAGAGGTTCACTGATTAAAAAACCGGCCAAGTGCGAGTCGGACTCGCGCACGAAGGGTTCCGTACCGTTATGTATAAAAACGGCAAAAAAAAACATGTCTTTTGTACGGGAGCCCCCGTTTAATATTAATTTTGTTATTAATTTTTTATAAAGTGTATGTATAGGATTATATTATAATTATGTTAAACTTATTTTATTTCAAACACAATGTATATTGTTATTGAAAAAATAAACTATGAACTATATCTAAATATTTTGTAAATATTTCAAGCGTCTATCTTTTGCCGTTATCAATATCGAGCAAAAACAAGCAAAAAAATCACGTTTGTTGTATGGGAGCCCCCTTAAATATTTATTTTATTCTATTTTTTAGTATTTGTTGTTATAGCGGCAACAGAAATACATCATCTGTAAAAATTTCAACTGTCTGACTATCACGGTTCATGAGATACAGCCTAGTGACAGACGGACATAGGAGCGAAATTAATAGGGTCCCGTTTTTTCCTTTGGGTACGGAACCCTAAAAACGCTCGATCGCTAACATAACGACATCATCATCATCATCAGATCCTTTTTTAGTCTCCACTACAGGAGCACGACCCTCTCTGTACTACTAGGGCCATACTTGGCCAGAGCAGCCAGAGGACTTGGCCTACACTCTCCACTCTGGCCAGACGGGTCCAGTGGTTAAGGATGGACTATTAGATCTGAGAAGAGAAGTATATATATTTTTTTAATAACCAGTACTGTCCCACTGCTGGGGAAAGGTCTCTCCCATCTTCCATTTATCTCGATCCTCCGACACGACAGCTCCGTGGCGCAGTGGTTAACACGCCAGCCTGCGACACGAGGGTGCCCGGGTTCGATCCCCGGCCAGGTCAAGATGGAAAATGATCTTTTTCAGATTGGCCTGGGTCTTGGATGTTTTTCTATATATGTATTTTTTATGAAATATAGTATCGTTGAGTATCCCATAACACAAGTCTCGAACTTACTTTGAGGCTAGCTCAATCGGTGTGATTTGTCTGTATATATTTATTTATTTAGCCGTGTGGTATCCGGCAGAGTAGAATAGGACCACTCCAAGTCTTTTCGTGGATGTCGTAGAAGGCGACTTAGGAAATACAAGCTAAACAAAGCTTATAAACATCTAAGACACCTCTCCAACCCGTCTGGCCAGCGTGGAGAGTGTAGGCCAAGTCCTCTGGCTGCTCTGGCCAAGTATGGCCCTAGTAGTACAGAGGGGGTCGTGCTCCTGTAGTGGAGACTAAAAAGGACCTGATGATGATTTATTTATTATTTATTTATCCTGATTTAAATAATATTTCTTTTCTCCTGCCAGTTAATCACCGGTCTGAGGACGGTTCAGGCCAAAGTGAACCAGGTCAGCAAGGAGATCCGTAACCTGGAAGCCAACATGGAGTCCTTCTCACTGGAGTACCACGAGTGCGTCAAGAAGAAGGGTGAGTTTTTAAGGATTTTTTATCCTTATCCCTACTAATATTATAAATGCGAAAGTGAGTTTGTTTGTTTGTTTGTTACGCTTTCACGCCGTAACTACTGAACCGAACATCATGAAATTTTGCATACAAGTTCTCTGGAGTGCGGAGAAGGACATAGGCTACCTTTTATCCCGGGAGAAAGTACTATTCCCGAGGGAGCGACATTGACGCGGGCGGAGCCGCGGGCGAAAGCTAGTCCTTTATAAAAACACGGTTTCACTCACGTTGATTCAGTTGGAATCGCCGACTAGTTTCGGTCTGTTACGAAGACCATTATCAGAGCGAGTGTTAGGGGGCGACACGGCGGTTTCGCTTCCCTCAGAACATTGATTTTCTATCCAAAAGAACGGAACCCTATGACCAAGTATCCGCTGTCCGTCCGTCCTGCCTACCAGACCAGTGACTGATTGCCATGTGGGAGACGGTCACTTACTACTACAGAATAAGTACTAGTACGAACAGAAGTCACACTTTGCAAAGGTATTCAAAGAAATATAAACTCAATGTAGTTAGCGATACGGTGTAATTTAGCGCGCGTCAGAACGCAGCTCCTTTTCGTTTAGATACCTTCACAATCCATTGCAAGCCAATTTCATTCTTATAGCTCTGAACAAACGAGTGATAATTCGTTGAAGTTGGTGAATATATGTGAGGTGTCGTTCCTACCGGATACGCCGCTTCGAAGGTGTCGCCGCGCGTAGGTCATCATCATCATTTCGAGTAGGTGTCACGGTCAATCGACCTTGCACACCCTGGTGTCAGTTCTTCGGAACCGCCTCTCGGCCTCTGACGTAGTTCCTTTAACGACTACCAGATGGCAGCCGGGACCATCGGCTAAACGTGCCTTCCGAAGCACGGAATCATCTTTATTATCACAATCAGGTGATTCAAGCCAGCAATGTTCTAACCAAACTGGAAACAACTAAACAAAGTTTGCTTCCGGTGGAAATCGAACCCACGACCCCCGGGTTAACAGGCAAACGCCTTAACCACTGGACCACGGAGGCTGTAAAAGGTATGTTTACGATTCCGATACGGGGAGTGACACAGGCCTGCTACCAGTAAGTGACTGATTGTCATGTGACAAACGGTCAACTACCTTCTTTATGCCTGGTTCCATTTTATTAAATTTATTTTTTCCAGTATTTTGCTACACTGATCACCTTATTATTAATTTTATTTTATTTATTCAGAAGATTTACAGCACTATTCTATATTAAACTAAATCGTATATAACTATAAGCCGATAATAAATCTCCGTATCTAGATAATAAAAATACATTTGTCTTTTTTTTTTTTTTTTTTTTTTTTACAAAATTTGAATTAGGCATTTGTCTCCCATCTCACCTGATGGTAAGTGACGATGAAGACGAGGATGTTACATGCCTATCCAAGAGATACCCATTTATTCTACTTTTGAATGTCCCGGGACTGTACTTGTTTGGGAATATAGACGCAGGCAGTTCATTCCACACCTTAGCTACTCGAACCAAAAAGGAACTGTCAAAGCGTTTAGTTCGACTCTTTGGTATTCCAACGATAAAAGGGTGAAATTTCAGTCTGCGCCTCGTAGTCCGATGGAGGAATGGTGAGGGTTCAACTAGCTCAAAGAGCGCCTTCGCACACTCCAAAATGGATCCTATAAAATACCGATAGGCAAGCGACTTTACGGCGATGCTCCAGGGATTGCAATTTCCTATTTGAGACCACGTCGTTGTTTATGAGCCTGCGGGCTCTTCGGTCAACAGAGTCCAATGCTTCAAGTTGGTATTTCGCTGAGCCATCCCAAAGGTGACTGCAGTACTCCATGCAAGAGCGAACCTGGGCTGTATAGAGATTGAGCAGCCGTTCAGAGCTGAAGTACCGCCGAACCTTTGAGATGATGCCCAACTTCTTGGAAGCAGTTAGTGCCATCGACTCAATCTGTTGGCCGAAGCTTAGTTTGGACGTGACTGTCATGCCTAAAAGCCCAAGGTGGTCAACTAACGGCAAGGAAACACCCTGGAAAGTGGGTGCAAGTGGGAAAGCACTCTTTTTAGCAGAAAAGAGACACGCCTGTGTTTTGGACGGGTTAAACTTAACAAGATTGGCGTCTCCCCAATCGGACACCCTCTGTAATTTCGAGTTAACCCGTTCAATCATAAATTCTCTAAGAGACTGGACTTCTTGTGGACTTGCACTGGCACTAGATGTATAACTCTCTACAACGGTGCTGTCATCAGCATAGCCAATAATGCCAGATTTAAGAAGGTCATTAATGTGCAGCAGGAACAAGGTTGCAGAGAGAACAGATCCCTGAGGTACCCCGGCATTAATAGCCATTAGGTCGGAAGAGCAGCCATCCATAACCACTCGAATCGACCGTTCCCTCAGGAAATCGGATATCCAGTTGCAAAGGTCCTCTGGTAAACCATACGCTGGAAGCTTACTGAGGATAGCTTCGTGCCAGACCCGGTCAAAAGCCTTGGATATATCTAGTGAAACAGCAATTGCCTCACCGTGACCCTCCAAGGCTTCGCTCCATAAGTGAGTGGCATATACCAGTAGGTCACCGGTTGAGCGACCCTTGCGAAAACCATATTGGTTGTCACTAAGGAGCTCGTTGGTTTCCAGGTATGCCAGGAGACGATTGTTCAATACACGCTCCATAATCTTGCACAATATGGAGGTGATCGCAACAGGTCGATAATTGGCCGGGTCGGAGCGACTTCCCTTTTTAGGTACTGGTTGTACATTGGCAAGCTTCCAAGATCTTGGGACTTTGCCAGTCTCTAGAGAAAGTCTATAGAGGCGTGTCAGTACAGGGGACAACTCGGGTGCGCAGCGCTTCAGAACCACTGCTGGAATACCATCGGGTCCACTAGCCTTATTCACGTCTAGGTTTAGCATGCATTTAAGTACCTCTTTTTGGTGGATTTGAGCGGCCCGCATCTTGGGGCCGAACGAAGGTAACTGGGGTGGGCTTTTATTGCTACTATCTAGACGCGAATTATCTGCAAATAGATTGGCAAACAAGTCTGCTTTCTCTTTTGCACCATGGGCCAGAGAACCGTCAGGTTTCTGCAATGGTGGCAGCGATGGGCGACAGAAGTTCATCTCCACTGACTTGGCTAGAGACCAGAAGGCTTTACTTCCTGAGGGACAGGAAGCTATCTTGTCTCCAATACGGCCAACGTGGTCGAAACGAGCTCTTCTGAACACCTTTTTGCAGGACTTGGCAGCAGCGTTATACACTCTCTTTCTGTCTTGAAGATCATCAGCTTTGATTCTGCGGGCATCAGCCCAGGACAAATATGCTTCCCGCTTACGCCTTTCAGCTAAGAGGCACTGAGCATTGAACCATGGGCGAGCTTTGTTTTCAAGGGATACGTCAGCAAAAGGAATAAAATACTCCATTGCCTTACATATCACACTCGAGACAGCATCAGCGCAGCATGATGGATCCCTAGAAGAGAAGCAAACCTGCCGCCAAGGATAAGATGCGAAAAAATGTCGCATCTCATCCCAATCTGCCGACTTGTATCGCCATACTCGCCTGGTGCCTTTGGGGCTGGTGTCAGGAAGCGAGTAGTGCGATACAGATTTCACCACACAGTGATCCGATGTCCCGAGCGGTGGTGATACGGACACCGAATGCCTGTCAGGATCGGTTGTCAGCAGAAGGTCCAGGCAATACGCAGTGTGGCCAGCAACGTCAGGAATGCGCGTCGATTCGTTGACAAGTTGGGAGAGACCGTAAGTCAATGCAAACTTATAGGTTTCTCTCCCAGCATGGTCGGTGTCCCGGTACGGGTACAGCCACTCTCCGTGGTGGGCGTTAAAATCCCCCAGAAACACCAACTGCGCAGATGGAAAACGTTGCTGGACCTTATCTGCAGCATCGCTGAGATATTCCATGAGCCGAGTTGTCTCAGAGTCTCCGCTATGCGAACGGTAGACACTGGCGTAAACAATATGATCAAGGCCAGTATCTACATGAACCCACAAAACAGAAAAATGCGGAACTTCCAAGTCATGGAGACGCCGACAACAGATCTCATCCCTGACATACATGCACACGCCCGCGTGGGGGTGGAATTTGGCCTCCAGGACATAGCCTGGGTAATACAGGTATGACAGGTCTGATGGATTACTGATCTGCGTCTCGGTCAGAAATAGCAAGGCCGGCTTGGCAGTCTCGAGGTGGTAATGGACTGCATCAAGATTGGAATGTATCCCCCTAATGTTACAGAAATCGACTAAAAGCTTAGGGGGCTCGGCCGGAGAGCGCTTGCTATGTTGGTTGTAATTTGGATTCTCAACCTTCAAAAGCGGAATTTTGCCCTCCCCAGAATACGTAGGGCAGCCTGAGCATTGTTGCCCAGGGAGGGATTCTCCTGCGCATGAACGCAGGTACCCTCCTGGGGTAATTTTCTCTTTAATTGCCGCTATCATATTGGAGAAGATCTGTAGGGGTATTGGGCTACCGGAACTCTCACTCACCAGGCGAAACACAGCAGCATTTACATGCTCCTATTTGACGCCGGTATTCTGTGAGAGGGTGGTTGCTAGCCGGTTCGAGCCAGCCCGATTTATGAGCTAAAGATGATGCTGTAGCTAAGAGTAAGTAGGCTCTACCACCGGGATATTGTCTGAGAGCAGGAAGAAAAAAAAATACTTTTTATAAATTATAAGGTTCTCTAAGCTAATTGACAGAAAGGATAACTATAAATAAATCGTAAAATTGAATACAAGCAAGATAACAATACTTAAATATAACTATTAAAAAAAAAAGATTACTAAGTATAATCTGCAGGCAATGCCTGCATGAAGTAAGACCTAGCCACAGTGCATTTTATACTAGAAACAGATTATTAGATTAAGTTTGGCATCCGCGAAAGACCAGCGTCATGGTTTCCCCTGAGGGTGACTCATGACAATGCTGAGCGGAGACCAATTTGGTACCTTTTTGTGCAATTTTAATTTTTGTTCAATGTGTATGTTGTTAACAAATTTATTTAGTGCGCCAAATAAACAATTTTTCTTTCTTTTCTGCTTTCCTTATCATTAGCCTCATTGAGGTCCTGTACCGTGCAAGTAGTGGGACAGTTAGGGCACAACAGAAGGTGACACATGGACAGATTGACAGCAGTCACACAGATTGTTGGTAGAGAAACTCCACCTTACTCTGTTTTCTCGACTTTCTAACTGTTACCGGGTCATCATCATTTCGAGTAGGTGAGACGGTCGATGATGAAAAGAGTTTCTTTTGGCGTTTCTTCTCTTTAGTGGTCGATTCCGAAACGCTAGTAGTCTGTAGCTTTTGCACATTAATTAATAATATAAATATGACTAAATAAGAGCCTTTAAAATGTGATTTGACGTGAAAAAGTGCCTGCGATGGCCTATTTTCTGAATAAACGTTTTGTTTTTTTTTGTTTTTTTTTGTTGAGTTCTTCGAAACCGCCTCTCGGCCTCTGACGTGGTTCCTTTAACGACTACCGGGTTGACCCTTATATCAATTCTATGCCTTGCTCTGTCCCAGGTCACCGAAGCTACCTACAGCAGTCCCCACTAACGCCCGACCGTCGTGACTACGAGGCTCACCTTACCATGCAAATCGAGGAGATGGAACGCAAACTGAACGTCCTGCTGGCACAGATCAACCGCTCGCAGCTGGAACTCGTGGACCACATGAAGGAGAACATCGCGACGCTCGGACAGCTGCAGAGCCAGGTGTTGGACGGCGAGCTCATCAAGTGAGTTGTTTTATTTCAGTGCTTCCCATAGTGGTACAGGTGGTGGGGTCTACAGATCAAACGCTCGAGGCTGGAACTCGTGGGCTATATGAAGGAGAACATCGCGACGCTCGGACAGCTGCAGAGCCAGGTGTTGGACGGCGAGCTCATCAAGTGAGTCTTATTTCAGTGCTTCCCATAGTGGTCCAGGTGTCGGGGTCTACGGGGCATAGATCAACCGCTCGCAGCTGGAACTCGTAGACCTCATGAAGTTGAACATTGCGACGCTCGGACAGCTGCAGAGCTAGGTGTTGGACAGCGAGATTATCAAGCGAGTGTTTTTTTTTCAGTGTTTCCCAAAGTGGTTCTGATTGTGGGGTCTAAGAGACGGCCGGGGTCTGAAAAATTGGTGGTTCACAAGTTGTTAGTCTTAAGAAAAAAATCGAATACAGCTCGTTTTCCTTATCATTTCTATATTAGTCTTGGTAGAGCCACGATACAGGCAAAATTCATTTTTGCTTGTAGCATGATCGGACCGGCTCGCTAAACCAGCACGTGAGTCAATTGATGGTAAACGATCAACGCTGCCCATGGACAACTGCAATACCAGGGTGTGACAGGAGCATCGCCGGCCTTTCAAGGATTGGGGGCAGGACGAGGGGATGGGGCTCCGGCTCTCTCACTCACCAAACGAAACGTCGATTGTCTGTGAGAGTGTGGTACTTCCCCGGAAGAGCCGGCTCATTACTGCTACTAGCAAAAATGGTTTGCCGGTAGCATGAATTAGCACAAAAGATGTCTTCAGTGGCACTCCTGGTGTTGCAGGCATAGGCTACGGTAACCGCTTTCCAGCGGGTGGGCCGTATGCCTGTTTGCCTACTAAGTGGTATAAAAAAAGGACTGACTGTACTAAAGTTATACAACGTGATTTTGAACCTCCTAGCTTTATTGAAATCTCAGAATCAGAATCCCTAATGAAATATAGAACTGCAAGAAAAAAAGCTGAGAATCGAAAAAAAAATTAGGGTTTCCCATACAAAGTCGCCGATCAGCTGGACGAATTTCTATGAAAAGTAAATTTTTTTTCAGTATTTACCTTTTTTTCTTGCAATTCTGTATTCCATTAGGGATTCTGATTCCCAGATTTCAATATAGCTAGGGGGTTCAAAATCACGCTGTAATGATGTGCCGCCTTGCAGAGCTAACAGTGGGGCTAGCTCCGTGGCGCAGCGGTCAACACGCCAGCCTGCGACACGAGAGTGCCCGGGTTCGATTCCCGGCCAGGTCAAGATGGAAAATGATCTTTTTCAGATTGGCCTGGGTCTTGGATGTGTATTTATATATGTATTTGTTATATATTATTGTATAGTTGAGTTAGTATCCCATAACACAAGTCTCGAGCTTACTTTGGGGCTAGCTCAATCTGTGTGATTTGTCCGTATATATATTTATTTACATATAATATCGTCGTGTCATAGCCGTGTGGTATCCGGCAGAGTAGAATAGGACCACTCCAAGTCTTCCCGTGGATCGTAGAAGGCGACTTAGGAAATACAAGCTAAACAAAGCTTATAAACATCTAAGAGACCTCTCCAACCCGTCTGGCCAGCGTGGAGAGTGTAGGCCAAGTCCTCTGGCTGCTCTGGCCAAGTATGGCCCTAGTAGTACAGAGAGGGTCGTGCTCCTGTAGTGGAGACTAAAAAGGACCCGATGATGATGATGAATATCGTCGACCCTCAGATGGAAGCGCGAGCAGCAGTTGAGCGGCAACGGCGTGCAGATGCAGACCAACCTCAACGCCATCCAGGAATGGTGCGAGCTACTGGCCGACCTCATCTGGACCACGCGCCAGCAGGTCAACAACGTGTCGCGCATCATCAGCAAGACGCTGGCCGAGGCGCGCCAGCCGCATCTGCCCGAGATGCTGGACGAGTGCAGCAAGCAGGTACCTGACACTCTCACCTAAACCTGTCTTTGATCTACCGTCAAATTGCCCTAAAGTTGTCTTCGACTTGCCCTAGACTTGCTCTCGACATGTTCTAAAGTAGCACTCGACTTGCCTTAAACTTGCTCTCGACATTTTGTAAAGTAAACCCTCGACTTGCATTCGACATTTTCTAAAGTCGTCTTCGACTTGCCCTAAACTTGCTCTCGACATTTTGTAAAGAAGCCCTCGACTTGCCCTAAACTAGCTCTCGACATTTTGTAAAGTAGCCCTCGACTTGCCCTAAACTAGCTTTCGACATTGTGTAAAGTAGCCCTCGACTTGTCCTCAACTAGCTGTCGACATTTTTTAAAGTAGCCCTCGACTTGCCCTAAACTAGCTCTCGACATTGTGTAAAGTAGCCCTCGACTTGTCCTCAACTAGCTATCGACATTTTCTAAAGTAGCCCTCGACTTGCCCTAAACTAGCTCTCGACATTGTGTAAAGTAGCCCTCGACTTGTCGTCAACTAGCTGTCGACATTTTCTAAAGTAGCCCTCGACGGCACGGTTCAAACGCGTCACTGAAATCAGCCTAAATTGACATGTTCTATGCCGTTGCCTATTTCTCGTTTTTGTCCAGGTGACGAGCCTGCTTTCGACATTGGTGACGTCCACGTTCGTGATCGAGAAGCAGCCGCCGCAAGTCATGAAGACCAACACGCGGTGAGTCAAGCACCTCACCTGTTTCTTTAACTTCAAAATACATTGCTGCTTTCGTATGATTGACTATTTTTATTTAAGATAGGATCTCTTGGTTGCCGTCTGTCTGTCTGCCAAGACCAGAGGGGGCAGGTACAATTTTACGTATCAGCTAAAAATATCTAGCCTCCCATCTTGGGCTTTGGACCAACGTCGCTGAGGTTGTATTCGGTCTTGTGTGAGTCATCTTCGGCCCATAAGGCAAAAGATGAGAGTTGCTGCTCTCCAAAGGCATTGCCATAAATTCTCAGATTTGCCCTCCAAGCTATTCATGCACATAATCGCGGCCCATCAGGCAATATGAGAGTTTGCTATCTCTTCAAGCCGTTCCTCCTGGGGGCCTTTTGGTGATGTTGTCTATAAAGGCTGAGGGCACTCTGCCCTCGCCTCAAACCCGGTGAAGTAACAGAAGCTTACTTGCAGCTAGCTACATAATACAAAAAAAGTAAGCGAGTCACCTGATGGTAAGTGATCACCGCTGCCCATGGACAACTGTAACACCAGGGTGTGACAGGAGCGTTGCCGGCCTTTCAAGGAGTTGGGGTGAGGATGGGCCTCCAGCTCGCACTTACTGAACGAAGCATAGAAGCGGTAAAGCTTCTACTCAAACGTCGATTTTCTGTGAGAGTGTGGTACTTCCACGGACGAGCCGGCACATTCATGCTACTAGCAAAAATGAATTTTGCCGGTAGTGTCTCTACCACACTAAAAGTGTAATTTGATTTATGAATAAAAGGACAAGATGCTTGGCCATAAATTAATTGAAAAAATAGACAAGATCAACTTACTATGTAGATTTATTTATGAAGTATGTTGTGGCAGGTTCACGGCCACAGTGAGACTGTTGGTGGGTGGCCAGCTCAACGTGTACATGACCCCGCCGCGAGTCAGTGTGAGTACTCTTAGATATATATATATATATATATTTATGTTATAGGACTACAAACGAGCAAGCGGGTCACCTGTTGGTAAGTGACCACCGCCGCCCATGGACAACTGCAACGCCAGGGTGTGGCAGGTGCGTTGTCGGCCTTTCAAGGAGTTGGGGGAAGGATATGGGGAGGGGAGGGGGAAGGATGGGCCTCCGGCTCTCTGACTCACCGATCGAAGCATAGAAGCGTTAAAGCTTCTACTCAGACGGCGATTTTCTGTGAGAGTGTGGTACTTCCCAGGACGAGGCGGCCCATTCATGCTACCAGCAATTTATTTTGATGGTAACGTGGCTCTACCACGACTGAAATATCCACAGACAGAACTAGTAGATTGTTGCATCGAACAGAAAGTAATTTATTATTGCACCGAGTGCTTATTTGGAGTCCAAGCGCCAGCGAGGGCTCTAAAAAGCACGAGTGTGATTTACGTAATGTGAGGTGCGTAATCTGCTTTTCTTTTAACTACTATAAGAAAAGTGAAGAGACGAGCTCCGTGACGCAGTGGTTAACATGCCAGCCTGCGACACGAGGGTGCCCGGGTTTGATCCCCGGTCAGGTCAAGATGGAAAATGATCTTTTTCAGATTGGTCTGGGTCTTTGATGTTTATCTATTTATGTATTTGTTATAAAATATAGTATAGTTGAGTTAGTATCCGCATATACCATAACACGTCTCGGACTTACTTTGGGGCTAACTCAATCTATGTGATTTTTCCGTATATGTTTTATGGCCTTTTCTTTATGGCCAGTATTTTTTTAGGTCAAGCAATACACACGTCACTTTACACGCTAACTGTATAACTCCATGCGGCCGTCAGGTTGGCCAACCTTTTTTGTGACATGTCACACATATGGTATAAAGATTTAAAAAAAAACTAAACAGTGCATTAAAAGATTTCCATTGAGTTCTTGGCGGGAATTTCTACGGACTGCACGGTTTTTGTTTTGGATTATTTTGCAAATTGTTCCTAGTGGAGTTTATAATGTGAAGTCGGTGTAATTTGGTGTTATAAATGCCCATGTTTATGAAAAATGTGTCGAATAACTAAAATAAAGTGTCATGGTGCAGCTGTAGTGAGATTTACTTAGCGGGCTGGTGTTTGCTCGCCTTACTGCATCGTATATGATCAAGCTAGTGGATTCGTGGGAATTGTCGCCAGGGGCTCCGTCGAAATCAGTGAAATGAATTACACCATCATTTCGTTGATACACAAGCAAGAATGACTGAAAAAATAACTAGACACTGGCTAAAATAAGCTTTTGAATGAAGTTTGAGGGCCAAATAGAAAATAAGAAAAAAAAAAAAGATTTCCATAATTTTTTTTCTAAACAGATATATTTCAAACAGGTGGTAATAATATCCGAGCAACAAGCACAACTGCTCTTGAAAAGCGACACGCAAGGAGGGAAGAGCAAGCAGCCCGTTGAGTGTGGGGACATCCTGAACAACACCGGGGTTATGGAGTACCAGGCTACCAGCCGACAACTCAGCGTGAGCTTCCGGTAAGTAGGCTGAAGAGCCTACATATAGGGTACAGCAACTTTGGAACGCTCTTTCTGTTGATGAGCGTACTAGCTGATAGCTCAGCGTGAGCTTCCGGTGAGTAGGCACTTCGAGCTTACATATAGTGTACAAGACAACTTTGGAACGCCCTTCCTGTTGATGAGCGTACCAGCCGATAGCTTAACGTTAGGTGCAGGTAAGTGGGCTCTTCGAGCATACATATAGTGTACAAGACAACTTTGGAATTCCCGTCCTGTTCATGAACGTACCCAGGCTATCAGCCAGCTCAACGTTAACTTCAGATAAGTGGCTTTTAGAGCATTCATTTGGGGTACAATAAACTTAACGCCCTTCCTGTTGATGAGAGTACCAGGTGACTAGTTGCCAGCTAGGCGTTAGCTTCAGGTAAGTGGGTTCTTCAAGTATTCATATAGGGTACAGTAAACGTTGGAACGCCCTTCCTGTTGATGAGTGTACTAGCTGATAGCTCAGCGTGAGCTTCAGGCAAGTGGGCTCTTCGAGCAAACATATAGGATACAACACAACTTTGGAACGCCCTTCCTGTTGATGAGCGTACCAGCCGACAGCTCAACGTAACTTCAGGCACACTTGGGGCTCTCTGAGCATACATATACGGTGCAAGACAATTTGGAACTCCCTTCCTGTTGATTAACGTACCCGGGCTATCAGCCAGCTCAACGTTAACTTCAGGTAAGTGGCTCTTAGGGCATTAATTTGGGGTACAATAAACTTTGGAACACCCTTCCTGTTGATGAGTGTACCAGGTGACTAGTTGCCAGCTCAGCGTTAGCTTCAGGTAAGTGGGCTCTTCAAGTATTCATATAGGGTACAGTACACTTTGTAACGCACTTCCTGTTGATGAAGGTACCTATCAGCCAGCTCAACGTTAACTTCAGATAAGTGGTTTTTAGAGCATTCATTTGGGGTACAATAAACTTAACGCCCTTCCTGTTGATGAGAGTACCAGGTGACTAGTTGCCAGCTCAGCGTTAGCTTCAGGTAAGTGGGTTCTTCAAGTATTCATATAGGGTACAGTAAACGTTGGAACGCCCTTCCTGTTGATGAGTGTACTAGCTGATAGCTCAGCGTGAGCTTCAGGCAAGTGGGCTCTTCGAGCAAACATATAGGATACAACACAACTTTGGAACGCCCTTCCTGTTGATGAGCGTACCAGCCGACAGCTCAACGTAACTTCAGGCACACTTGGGGCTCTCTGAGCATACATATACGGTGCAAGACAATTTGGAACTCCCTTACTGTTGATTAACGTACCCGGGCTATCAACCAGCTCAACGGTAACTTCAGGTAAGTGGCTCTTAGAGCATTAATTAGGGGTACAATAAACTTTGGAATGCCCTTCCTGTTGATGAACGTACCAGCCGACAGCTCAAGACTAGTCGGCAGTTCAGCGTGACCTTCAGGTATGTGGGTCCCTTAAAATGTATAAAGGTTCCAAGTTATGCAGCTTAGGAACGCCCTCCTAGATGACTAGCTGATAGTTAAGACTATGATAGAAAATATCGCCGCAAGTCAAGAGCAAATAGCCTATAGAACTTGTTATTTGTTGTAATTTTATTTTGTAGCTGTTGGTCTTCCTATGAAAATAAAATAAAAATAGAATGTGCGGATAACCTGAACAAAAGGGGAGTGATAGAATACTGGCCGACAGCTTAGCGTAAGCTTTAGGTAAGTGGGTTCTACCAAAATTCATATAGGACGGTAGTTGTGTAACTTTGGAACGGCCTTCCTAGTGATCGTGTTTGAGCTCATGTGATTTGTCTTGCAATTTAGTGTGCATTCGTAGATAGTAAAAGTTAGTCGCAAAAATTTAATTTTTGCTAAAAAAAACTTAGCTTATTTTTAAGTGTTATATTTTGCATTCAGAATGCTATTTTTAATAAACTCTTATTGAATTGAGAACTAAAATATGGTGAAAAAAATCCAAGCGGGCGGGATTTGAACCTGCGACCTTAAGGCCTTAAGTCGCACATAGACTTAAGGTCGCAGGTTCAAATCCCGTCCGCTTGAAATTTTTTTACCATATTTTACTTCTTAAATTAATAAGAGTATATTACGTGATATTTTTAAAGATGACTTTTTTTATTTTAATTTTAGTAGGTAATTCATTTAAAAAAAAATTTTATTTCGGTGTTATCAACTTCAATAATATGACATTATTTTTAAAATTCAATTCGAACATGAAATTAAAATAAACCAAAGTATACTCAGTCCACATACCTAATTTCTAAGGTTTTCAAAAATTGTGAGTTGTCGTCCTTGGAGAAAATGCGCTGTGCAGTTTGTTGCCGCTTCTTCTGCACTCCGGTTTGGAAGCGGCGTTAAACCATAAGTAGCCATAAGTAAATTTTTGACGTCAACAATTGTTGAGAAGTGAAATATGACAATTAATAAGTGTTCAAAGAAACCTATCCTTACTAATATTATAAATGCGAAAGTGAGTTTGTTTGTTTGTTTATTTGTTTGTTTGTTACGCTTTCACGCCGTAACTACTGAACCGATCATCATGAGATTTTGTATACAAGTTCTCTGGAGTGCAGAGAAGGATATAGGCTACCTATCCCGGGAAAAAGTACTGTCCCGAGGGATCGATATTGACGCGGGCGGAGCCGCGGGCGAAAGCGAGTATTGAATAAACGTTTTGAATTTGAATTTGAATTATGTCTATTTTCGCAGTACATAACGTAATCTTTATGTTCTTGTATGTTTGTGTCAGGAACATGCAACTGCGCAAGATCAAGCGCGCCGAGAAAAAAGGCACTGAGAGCGTGATGGACGAGAAACTGACGCTGCTGTTCCAGTCGCAGTTCAACGTTGGCGGTGGCGAGTTGGTGTTCCAGGTAAAGATTCATCATCATCATCATCATCTCAGCCAGAATCAGTCACTGGACATGATCCCTAGGATTCTTCGTTCCATCATCATCATTTCGAGTAGGTGTCACGGTCAATCGACCATGCACACCCTGGTGTCAGACTTCTTCGGAACCGCCTCTCGGCCTCTGACGTGGTTACATTAACGACTTCCAGATGGCAGCCGGGACCACCGGCTTAACGTGCCTTCCGAAGCACGGAATCATCTTTATTATCAGACAATCAGGTGATTCAAGCCTGCAATGTCCTAACCAAACTGGAAACAACTAAACAAAGTATGCTTCCGGTGGGAATCGAACCCACGACCCCTGGTCAACAGGCAAACGCCTTAACCACTGGACCACGGAGGCTGTTCCATGGGAGGCTGTCTTCGTTCCATGGGAGGATATTGGCATACTCACCACGCTTGGCAGGCGGGTTGGCGAGCGCAGTTTCTTTGGCTTCTTGTGCTTCCGACGCTGCTGCCCATCAGATTTTTAAGCTGGGGAAATATAAGAATTCGTTGAATCTAGTGTCCGAGCCAAACAGCATTGGTGAAATAAGATCAGCTCGTCTTCGGTGGTTCGGACACGTAGAGAGAATGGAAAAGGATCGAGCCGTAAAGAGAGCATACTCGGGTAGGCCGGATGGTCGTCGACCGGTCGGCCGTCCTAGGTATCGCTGGTGTGACGAGATCATGAAAGACCTACAAAGCCTCGGAGTAAGCGATTGGCAACGGCTGGCACATGACCGCAAGAAATGGCGCCTTCTAGTGTCGAAGGCCAAGATCCACTTTGGATCGCTGCGCCATTGCAGTAGTATGTTGAATTTGGGAAGGTATTGGGATACTACTCACTCAGATGTATGGGGGAAAAGCAAGTAGCAGTTTGGGAGGCCGGACGTACCCGATGCCATACACCTACCTGACACCATAGGACAGGAAGGCACTCCCTGGCCTTGGACAAAGAAATGAGGACTACCAGATTTTTCGTTCAAAGACTGCTCAATAAAACCTAAGAAATGCCTCTTCACCGAATTTTTCATATTCATATTCATCAGGTCCTTTTTTAGTCTCCACTACAGGAGCACGACCCTCTCTGTACTACTAGGGCCATACTTGGCCAGAGCAGTCAGAGGACTTGGCCTACACTCTCCACGCTGGCCAGACGGGTTGGAGAGGTATCACAGATGTTTATAAGCTTTGTTTAGCTTGTATTACCTTAGTCGCCTTCTACGACATCCACAGGAAGACTTGGATTGGTTCTATTCTACTCTGCCGGATACCACACGGCATATTCTTCTCTCTTCTTCACCGAATACAAATAACATTTTATTTCCACAGGTGTGGACTCTATCGCTGCCCGTGGTTGTAATCGTCCACGGAAATCAGGAGCCCCACGGCTGGGCCACTGTCACTTGGGACAACGCCTTCAGCCCCTCAGGCAGGGTGCCCTTCGCCGTGCCTGACAAGGTAGGGAATTCCAAAGCTTGTTCTAGGTTTGGTTGGTTTACCTGTGGTTGTTATCGTTCTCGGTAATCACGAGCTCCACGGCTGAACAACGGTCAACTGGGACAACGCCTTCAGCCCCTCAGGCAGGGTGACAAGGTAGGGAATTTCAAAGCTTGTTCTTAAGTATGGCTATAACTACCTGTGGATGTTATTGTCCTCGGTAATCAAGAGCCCCACCACTGCAGGCCTACAGTCACTTAGAACAACGCCTTCAGCCCCTAAGGAAAGTTTCCTTTCGCGGTGCGAAGGACAAGGTAGGGAATTCCAAAGCTTTTTCTTAAATTTGAGTTCTATAACACCCTATGTCCTCAGTAATCACGAGCTCCACCGGTGGGCAACGCGCGCTTGGCGTTGCCTGACAAGGTAGTGAAGTCCAAAGCAGTATGCAGTAAAAAGGTTTGATAACACCCCTGACGTGTTATCAAACCTTAAGAGTTTTAATTTTTTTTTCTTTAAAAATTAGCTATGTGTCTATGTTTTCTTTTTCTAATACAATTGCGACGAATTTGTTTTCTTGATGTTTAAACTCAACGGAAATTCTTACTAATTTTTCAGGTTTTTGAAGGTTCATATCTCATTAAATAATTCAATTATGAACAAAATTAAAACATAGGGACATGCTGCTATATCCATAGATATTTTTGTAAAAAAATCATTGCTCTGCTGGTACTATCCGGCGAGGAATCAGGGGACTACGCTTGTATGGAAATACGGCCCTAGGATTTGCTCTTAAAGTTTATAAACACGATATCTCTGAAAACAAAGTAACTTACTCCATGACCGATTAAAAATAAGAATATATTTTTTTAAATTTATAACATTAGGGAAGCAAGCGTGTAAATAGCTTGTTTCCTAAAGATAGCGGTAGGAGAAAAAAAGGGTATCACAACTCGGTTACTTTAAACGGGACTAGACGCCGCTTACCTCGTTCACGAATCGTGGTCGTCTTCTCCTGGATTATCACCAGATTCCTTTCAGCAGCACGGCGGTGATGAAGGGGTCTTGTGATCCGCGGTGGGCACGATTTTGGGCGCGTATGGCATGCAAGGAGCAGCGCTGACACGACCCGTCAGTGTGACATGTAAATCGGTACTAAAAAATATCCCGAGGAACTGTGTAATCGCTCGGGGCGGCGGACGACCATCTCTTTCAGTCCCATATACGATGAACGGGACAACAACGCCAAACCGTCCAAGTGACCTCATCGCGAAATGGAGCGAGATAGAAAATAAGGCTCTTTCGGCCTAAACAAACATAAATAAGTGTATAAATGATCCAGAATTTTTGATTATAAGAAAAAATTACCTAAGGCATAACAGCGTAATTGTTTTTAGTTCGAATAAAAAAAGAAGTTTGCGACCTCGAAGTTGGATTAAGATAAAAATTAAATGCAAAAGTTTAAGTTTTTGATCTGTTCGATCATTAAAAACTTAGTATTGATGATGATGTTAATATTGATCTGTGATGATGATGATGATGATATTTGTCGTGCAGGTGACCTGGGGCCAGTTAGCGGAGACGCTGCGTATAAAGTTCTACTCCGCCACGTCGGGCGGAGATCTCTCCGACGACAACCTGCGCTTCCTGGCAGAGAAGATATTCAGGTAGCTTGCTGTATATGCTTTAGGCTGTTTTCAGAGTGGCGCTGGCGAGACGCGCGTTTCAACAGCGCGCGCTTGACCGGCGTGCGCTGTGAAACCTGTGAAACACGTCAATTTTCACAATTTCGTGCAGTAACGTATTACAGCTGGTACTATACAAGTCCATTTAAATTAAGCTCAAATATTTTAAGGGCTGGGTCCCATAGGTCAAAGAAACGCTGTAATCGCAAATTTTAAGAACTCGACACGTTAGATTTTTTTTTTTTTTTTTTCATACTACATAATTATTTTTTTTATCCTTACTAATATTATAAAAGCGAAAGTGAGTTTGTTTGTTTGTTACGCTTTCACGCCGTAACTACTAAACCGTTCATCATGAAATTTTGCATACAAGTTCTCTGGTGTATGGAGAAGGACATAGGCTACCTTTTATCCCGGGAAAAAGTACTATTCCCGAGGGATCGACATTGACGCGGGCGAAGCCGCGGGCGAAAGCTAGTTAAATCGATAAATCAGCTGTTTTGATCGTCGAGGTCAGTGACCTAGTATCCATAGTAGATAATAGTAAAAAGAAGTGGGCCAAGAAAGTGTTTATTTGTACACAGGGTGTTTTTTGTTTTCATTTTTTATTTTAAATGTTCAGGTCGAGATATCTCTAGCGTGCCGATTTTTTTAATTTTGCTTCTGAAGCATTTTTCTAGCTTATGGGAGTCAGCCTTTAAAATATTTGCGCTTCATTTAAATTGACCTTATATAATACTTAGTGCCTGCGGCTCCGCCCGCGTTAATGTCTATCCCTTGGGAACAGTATAATTTCCCGGAATGAAAGTTACCCTATGTCCTTCCCCGGGCCTCAAACTAACTCTATGCCGAATTTCATCCAAATTGGTTCAATGGTTGAAGCGTGACACTGACAGACAGACAGAGTTACTTTCGCATTTATGATAGTAGTATGGAAGTACGGATATTAGTATGGATTTATTTCTTAGGAAGTTATCTTTTATAAATTTGTCATTTTATAAAGTTTTCCTTTTCACAAATAAAGAATTTGATTGATTATTTATATTTATGAAGTACTAGCTTTCGCCCGCGGCTCCGCCCGCGTCAATGTCGATCCCTCGGGAACAGTACTTTTCTCGGGATAAAAGGTCTATGCCCTTCTCCGTACTCCAGAGAAATTGTATGCAAAATTTTATGACGATCGGTTCAGTAGTTACAACGTGAAAGCGTAACAAACAAACTCACTTTCGCATTTATAATATTAGTTAGGATATTATTAAAATCCGTTAACTATCGTCTGGTCCCACTGTTGTAGGACGAGTCTCCCCCTCAGCACGCCGGAACTGAACGCTATGCCGGTCAGTTGGACGCAGTTCTGCAAGGACGCGCTGCCCGAACGCAACTTCACCTTCTGGGAGTGGTTCTACATGGTGGTGAAGGTCACCAGGGAGTATCTACGGACTCTGTGGTGCGACCGGTGAGTATCTAGGATCCTGCTAGCGATAATTGGTAATCATCATCATTTCGAGTGGGTGTCACAGTCAATCGACCATGCACATCCTGGTGTCAGAGTTCTTCGGAACCGCCTCTCGGCCTCTGAAGTGGTTCCTTTAAAGACTACCAGATGGCAGCCGGGAACAGGCTTAACGTGCCTCCCGAAGAACGGAATCATCTTATCAGACAATCAGGTGATTCAAGCCTGCAATGTCCTAACCAGACTGGAAATAACTAAACAAAGGATGCGTCCCGTGTGAATCAAACCGTCGTGGGTTTGATTCCCATGGGACGCATCCTTTGTCTACAGGCAATTCTAAGTCTACCTTAAGGTCCAACCTAACCCTAGGTCTACAGGCAATTGGTAGTAGGTTTTCATCGTGGTAGAGCCACGCTACCAGCAAAATTCTTTTCGATAGTAGCATGAATGGGCCGGCTCGTCCGGGGAAGTACCACACTCTCACAGAAAATCGACGTTTGAGTAGAAGCTTTACCGCTTCTATGCTTCGTTCCTTGACTGAGAGAGCCGGAGGCCCGTCCTCGTTTACCTCCAAAACGTTTACCACCAGGATTCTGGCCTTTTATCACAATGGGAACGTCTCACCCTGACGCGCTCGCGATGATAATGTCATGTATATGAAGAATCGCCTGCTCAATTTGTGAAACAATGCCACACTTGGCTAGCTCCGTGGCGCAGCGGTCAACACGCCTGCCTGCGACACGAAAGTACCCGGGTTCGATCCCAGGCCAGGTCATGATGGAAAATGATCTTTTTCAGATTGGCCTGGGTCTTGGATGTGTATCTATATATGTATTTGTTATAAAATATATTATCGTTGAGTTAGTATTCCATAACACAATTCTCGGACTTACTTTGGGGCTAGCTCAATCTTAGCTATATATTTATTTATATTTATATTTACCTACATTGCTACATAAAGACCGAACATACCCCTTCCCCTCCATTCTCTACCTCTCCCCCTCTCTACCACTTTTACATTATATAATTTCGCCGGCAGACTTATCATGGGTTTCATCCAGAAGAAGCAGGCTGAAGACATGCTGTCCAAGTGTCCCCCGGGCACGTTCTTGCTACGTTTCTCGGACTCCGAACTGGGGGGGATCACCATCGCTTGGGTGGGAGGTGAGTACCATGGTCCCAACTCCTATTGCGTACGATTTTGACTGGCTCATCACATAGATGGCGCCACAGTTTTATTCACAACTATGTATCCACCATATTATGAGAAAATAAAAGTATTCACGAGAAATATCTTATTTCAGATGAAATTTTTTTTGGTTTATATATAAACAATGTCACCAAATTTCATGATGATCGGTTCAGTAGTTACAACGTGAAAGCGTAACAAACAAACTCACTTTCGCATTTATAATATTAGTTAGGATAAACTTTTTTACTGTTTTTTTTATTAATATTCTTTTTCCCAGACGGTAACGAAGTATTCAGCCTGCAGCCGTTCACTGCGCGCGATCTCTCGCTTCGCTCGCTCGCGGATAGAGTTTTAGACTTGCCCCAACTGCAGTTCCTGTACCCCAACATCGCCAAGGACGACGTGTTCTCCAAGTACTATACCAAACCAGGTAATTTCATCATCATCATTACAGCCGTGTGGTTTCCGGCAGAGTTGAATAGGACCACGCCAAGTCTTCCCATGGAGGTCGTAAGAGGCGACTTAGGAAATACAAGCTAAACAAAGCTCATAAACATCAATGAGACCTCTCCAACCCGTCTGGCCAGCGAGGAGAGTGTAGGCCAAATCCTCTGTCTGCTCTGGCCAAGTATGGCTCCGGTAGTACAGAGAGGGTCATGCTCCTGCAGTGGAGACTAAATAGACCTGATGATGACAGTATTGTCACTTTTATATATTCTTTTAATAAGCTTAAGATCGGAGAGAAAAATAAAGATTTTATTTTATTTATTTTTTTATAGATTTTATAAGTTACATCGATGTCATCAGAAATCAAATGTTTGCATGACGCGAAAATATCCGTCCGCTATTGGCTGATGCGTTCGCGCCATGTCTGGAGTTCGCTGCAGCGCCGCGCCGTACGAGTATTATTGAGAAATATCTAGGTGCTGTACTTAGAGATTGTCCCACAGCTCATGTCGGCTGCCGGTGATAAGAGAGCTGGCTGTTTTTTCGTCCAACGGATTAGCATAGCTATCCAACGGGGGAACGCAACCAGCGTTCTTGCCACCATGCCACACGGGGAAGATTTCGAAGAAATTTCTTTCTAGTGCTCCTTTTTTTTTCACTTCATGTTTATATTCTACATAATTAGTTTTAATCACTGTTATTTTAATAATAAATATACTCTTAGGTGCTGTACTTGTCTAAAGTTTACTTTAGGCGGATCATAATAAAACACATCCATTCAGTAACATGTATAATCGCAGGCAGAGAAAGCCGGCAGCTCGGCCGCAGATTACAAATTTGGTTTTAACTACCTACAGATAACTGATAATAATAACTCATACATTATGAGCGAGACAGCACGAGTCCTGTTGTTTTATGATTTTCAATCTTATGACGTCGGAATAAGTTCGTTTTTTTATTAAAGGTTGCCGGTTTTTTTC
The DNA here is from genome assembly GCA_947532085.1 of Elegia similella. Taxonomy (NCBI): domain Eukaryota; kingdom Metazoa; phylum Arthropoda; class Insecta; order Lepidoptera; family Pyralidae; genus Elegia; species Elegia similella. The sequence continues at coordinate 2,736,111 of OX383950.1, read as the reverse complement.
GGCGGTAGGTTGTGCTAATCTGGCTGACCAGACCTGGCTCCGAGGAATTTTTTCCTCTTTCCAACAGTGAAAAAATGCTTCGTTTAATACAGCTAAAAACTTTCGGAACAGCCATTGAATAAGCCAATAGACGGTTATTATAACTTGTCGCCCCCCGCAGAGAACGAGATGCTGAAGAACGGGTACGTGAAGCCGGTGCTGGTGACCACGCTGCCGCCCTACATGGCGTCCCCCGCTTACGCTTCGCCCGACACACACCGCGGGACGCCCAGCGTGCAGGGCAGGTATGTGTGGGTTGTACCTTACAGGCTTATCTCAGCTTATCTCAAACTTAGTTTCTAAAGTCAGCGCTAGATGGAGCTTCCCATCCCGCAGCCTGAATTCAATCTCGGTATTTGCGGGACTATGAAATTTTAATCCCGCGGGATCTCGGTATTTGCGGGATCCCGCATATTGAAAATATTTATAGTTATAATAAATAATAAATATATACGGACAAATCACACAGATTGAGTTAGCCCCAAAGTAAGTTCGCGACTTGTGTTATGGGATACTAACTCAACGATACTATATTTTATAACAAATACATATATAGATACACATCCAAGACCCAGGCCAATCTGAAAAAGATCATTTTCCATCTTGACCTTGTCGGGGATCGAACCCGGTTACTCCGTGTCGCAGGCCGGCGAGTTCCGCTGCGCCACGGAGCTAGTCAAGTTAGTTATAATAAAACAAACAATGAATTAATCAACGAACTCCACATTTATTTAAGTAATTACTGTTATAGTATGAGATCAATTACACCGTTTATTCTTCACAAAAAACAGTAACGAATACTGAAGACACAAAAATCTATCTTCAAAAAAGTCACCGAACGATCGCGCTCGCGAGAGGTCGCATGCACGCTTTTTTCAGTACTGCAAATCCCGCGGATCCCTCGCCTGTAATCCCGCATCACGCGAGATTGAAAAATGACGCGTGAGCCCGCAATACCGAGATCTCATGGCAATAGCTCCTACTAGTTAACTACACTATTTAGTCCCCGGCCTATGCCTCGCCCGACACGTACCGCGTGATGCCTAGCGTGCAGGGCAGGTAAGTGTGTGTTGTACCTTAGGCAGCTTATCCAACGCAGATCGAGATCCGTGTAGTATTTTTTAGTCCGTGATAATAGAACTTATGCGGTACATAACGCAGACAACGCGCCATAGAGGCTTCTTTGCGTACACGATCGGACAAAAGTGTGTCTACATTGGGCCTTACAGGGAGAGGTGTCTCAGCCGGCGGCTCGCGCGTACTGGATTAGTTCTAAAAATCAGCGCTAGATGGCAGTAGTGACACTGCTAGTTAAATAAACTAATACCATGTGTTAGAGAGAGATAATAGTGTACCTACTGTCTTCAATCAAATATAATGGTAGATACACGATTCGCGTTCGAAAAGTGGCACCGGCAAAACAGCGCACTAATCGAGTTTTGGAGCTGTTTTGTCCACAGTTTCAATAAACCGCGCTAGCACTCACACGTCTCGCGGTGACCAAGGTCAGTGAAAAGATGCGAAAACTACGCGTCAAAAGTAAAAAAAAAAATATGGAGATATACTTTCAGTATGTACCGTTTTTGTCGTTGTTTGTAAGTATGCATGATGTTTTGGGCTCGGGGACATTATTAAGGCTTAATTTTGTATGACCATTATATTTGATCGAAGCCTACAACCATCTAGCGATGGCTTTTTCAACTACTTACTTTTCATGTAAGTGGCCAACAATGTTATCAGATTTTTTTAAGCTACCTAAAGGCGGACATAGCTTAACGACTGCTTAAAAAATCGGTAATTTTTAATAATTACCACCGCCCAGAAAACTTGGCGCCTATGTATATTAGATGTACAGTCGGGGGTAGATTATAACTGACCCCCCAGAAACATATTTTAAATTTTAGGGGGTCGAATTTATCTGCACCCGAATGTACGGTCGTCCACAAAAGTCCATATAGAAGTTGCGTAAAAAGTCGTCTGTAGCACATGTAGCTAATTGAAAAAAAAAACAGCAATTTCAACCTTATTTATGTGGCATAAGGTTTATGTTACTGTTAATAGATTCAGGTGTTACTTTGCGGAAGTCAAAGCTACATTTACTTTGAGACAATTTACTTTGCGTGCTTCCGCCACCAGTTACTTTATGCAAACTATTGCTGGCCAGCGCCCACCAACTACTGTTAGTCCCTTCATGCCGCCACCAATAGTTGATGCATGCAACCCTGGTCGATACTGCTGCTCGCTCAACGGCCGACATTGCTGCAGCCTCAGCGGATGCATGTTCAGGATATTGTTAAATTTATATTAGCCTCCCTAATCAGAGCAATCGATTTTCACCTTTGTTATCTATGGACTTTTGTAGTACATCAAAACTAGTTTACATTTCAGTTGCTGTAGCATTTTATTTGTTTATTAATTTTATTTATTTCTCCCCCATCAGGTACATGATTGATTTTTAGTTTAAGCGCCAAGACACATGACTTCTCGATATATTTTTAATTTAATAATAATTTAGTTTTATTTTTTTTTAATAGTCACATCCTTTTTTAGAACGTGCCTCTTTGCAATATTAGCGCTTCCTATTTCGGTCACATTTTTTTTTTTATTATTTTAAGTCAGTTCGTGATAGGTGCTATGCTTATAAGTTATTGTTTTTTTAAGGAATTGCGGTTGTTGAAATTATGGTTTTTTGGATTATTATAAATAGCACAGTGAAGGAGATTTTCTTAAAAATAGTTACTTCATAGGTTGTTAGATATTGTCAAAATTCGTTCTAAATGGTTGTGACGCTTTATGTCACTTATTCAAAATGTCATTCACAGCTTTTTAAACACCTACAGCACTACAAGTATTTTTGACAGCATCTGTCAAAATCAACCAATCTATTTTGTTTGGTGGATTTTGACAGCTGCTGTCAAAATACCTATCGTCAAAATCGCATGTGAAAACATGCGTAGTGGTATATATGCGATGCGGTTATAAATTTCGATTTATAAGGTCAATAATGCAATAACCTTCTGTTTTCTCCTTAGCTGCGCACCGACTATCCTACAGTTGTAATCGGATGGGACGAATCGAAATGTCAATTTTATTCATATTTAGGTTAGGATTCCGTTACAGAACACGGCGCACACTTTAGACGTCTATTGCGAATGATTAGAAAAGAGGTGAACCTTTTTTTTCTTACGCCCGAAGATTGAATGAATGAATGAATTAAGTACTCCTTATTGCACGATAAACTAGTGGCTCTGTGTGCTGTATTTGTTTGTTTGTGTCTCAAAATGATCAGTCAGGCTATCATCATCAGGTCTTTTTAGTCTCCACTGCAGGAGCATGACCCTCTCTGTACTACCGGAGCCATACTTGGCCAGAGCAGATAGAGGATTTGGCCTACACTCTCCTCGCTGGCCAGACGGGTTGGAGAGGTCTCATTGATGTGAGCTTTGTTTAGCTTGTATTTCCTAGCTGGGAGGAACCCCAGGTTTGGTGTGTTGCCTATACAGGATGAGGGCACTCAGACGTCCGCAAAAGCAAAATTGGAGCTAGTTACATATTATTATTATTAATAGCCTTTTAAATCCCACTGCTAGGCAAAGGCCTCCCTCTCTGCTTCCCACTCTTCTCTGTTCCGAGCTTTGGTTGGAGCCCTCGGCGGATATGGCGGGACGACTTGGATGCGTACTATAGTTACATATATACCGGGTGTTACAAAACTACGAAATAATATTTAAGGGGCATGATCAGTCCATGATATTAAACAACTATCCCCAGGGAACATACATCGAAAAATAAAAATAATGTTTTGACCTTCCATAGAAAGTCGATCAGCTGATTGCTTATTTTGTATTGTTTCGAAGTTTATGCCATGGGGAAAGTTGTTTAATATTATGGACTGACTATGCCCCTGAAATATTATTTCGTAGTTTTGTAACACCCGGTATAAGCCTTCATTATGGATACATCTTAAATTCTCGTATATTGCCTTCTTCTTCCACTTTGTGTGTCCATTTGCCAGGTGGCAAAGGCCTCCTCCAATCTTCTCCATTCTGGCCTTTCTATGGCCACTCTACCCCATGTTGTTCCCGCTACTTGTCTAATGTCGTTCATTCTGCCACAGAATAGTTACATAGTCAATTAAAAAAAGGAGCTGTATGTATAAACATACATGAACTCAAAAAATTGTACACCTTTTTTGGCAGTCTTAAAAAACAACTGTGGAAAATAAAAGTCTAAAGTGTGCGCATGTCCACAAAAGTGCACAGGATTTCATTTAATCTTAACTTATATTAATTTAGATATATTATTTTTATTGACAAAAAACTCTGTGCATTTTTTTTTTAATTTTTTTCGTCAATGCTATATTAGATTTTGGCCCAAAATTATCAGTATTATAACGGTTACGAATTAAGCATTTATTTTATTTAGGTTAGGTTTTATTGTAAGCAAATAATGTACGAAAAAAGGATAATATCAAATTGCGTCAATTTAACTGTGAATATTTATAAATGGGTTTTTTAATTATCATTATTGAAAATAAAAAAAAAGACATGGCTTAGACGGAGCGTTCACTTTGTGGATATAATTTGCTATAATGTATTTCGTTACTTTGCGGAGTCAAAGTTACATGCACTTTAAGATTACTTAATCAAGCCATGGGAGCATAGCTCCAATATTAAATTGAATCTTCTGTCCTTCACATAAGGTTCAAAACCAATGGAAAGTTTATAACTTTGATGCCTAAGGTTTAAATAATGTCACACAAGCGAACGCTGCACAACGCAAGGTCATTGGTGAACTAGGGTTCTATTTTCAAACGGATGACTTGAGACTAGTAATTTTCACACGTTCGAAAATAGCACCCCTGTAAGTTTTTTAATCATTCAGACAGTATTTGCTCGTGATAAAATGCGCCCGCAACGGCATCATTTGATTTATTTTTCAAGTATTACCCCTTGATCGTATGTATCAGACACCGAAAAGTATTTAAGTTTTAACCGACTTCGAAAAAGAGGAGGTTAAAAATTCGGTTGTGTTTCTTTTTCGTCATTTATGAACCGATTTAAAAAAAATGAAAAGGGATGCTTTCAAGTTGTTCCCCTTTTAAATTTCATTGCAATCGGTTCAGTAGTTAAATTAGGCGTTTTTTTTTATAATAAATATTATTAACCGATAATGTCATTAAATTCGCGATAGTGAGTCTAGATCTATAGAAAGAGACAGAACATATCATAAGCGAGAGGGCGAATGCGTCAGGGAGACAACGAATTTAGTATTAACGAACTCAGTCTGTGTTATTATAAAACGAATACTAATTTAAGTACCTGGAGTGCTATTTTTGAAATGACGCCGTTCGTAAACGAGCAATTTTTCCTTACAAAAATCGTTCGAAAACGAGTGTCACACTTTAAAATAGTACACCTGGTTTAAACCATTATCTGACCAAAATAAGTTGACACTTTTGACGTTTGGTCAACTGTCACTGTCAATTTGTTATGGACGGATAATGGTTTGAACCTGATACAAAAGTTAGTCCTCGTTCTATAATAAAACTGAGTAGGACTAGTTACGAGGGTAGGGAAAAGGAACAATTTTGGTAGTGAATATTGACCAAAACTTTTCAGTTTTGTGAGGTCCAACAAAATTTACTCGATTCGGGCGAATTATATTAGGGAGGGGGGGGGAACTATTATCGTATTTTGTATTTGGTTATAATAGTATTAAAATAAACGCAAGATAAATTCATTATAAAACACGGTTTCACTCCCGCCACGACACGGGTTCGTGCTAAGTCACGTTTATATACATAATTGTGTGATTATTTTACGTGATAACGGTGGATGATAAATAAATAAATATATACGGAAAAATCACACAGATTGAGCTAGCCCCAAAGTAAGTTCGAGACTTGTGTTATGGGATACTAACTTAACGATACTATATTTTATAACAAATACATATATAGATAAACATCCAAGACCCAGGCCTATCTGAAAAAGATCATTTTCCGTCTTGACCTGACCGGGTATCGAACCCGGGGCCCTCGTGTCGCAGGCTGGCGTGTTAACCACTGCGCCACGGAGCTCACCAAACAACTAACGGAAGATAGATGCGTCACAAGCCGAATGCTTAAGCCGATCGTTCTATCGCTTGCTCCGCGCTCTCGCTTGCACGCGGAACGTAACACTTTTCGTGCGTAAAGCGTTATAATATAAGTAAATGTAATATAATGTTAATGTAACTTGCTTCCACCAATTTTTTATAAATTTTGATGTTATTCTCAAATCAAAAACAAAGGGGACGAAAAGACGAATTTGTACCGAATCATGCGCTGAATCCAAAACAGTTAATTTTGTTGGACCTTACTACTTTCTTAGTTAACAATGTGCACAAACACCCAGAAGGCTGTTAATAAAATGTTAAATATCTACAGGTGCTCCCACAACGGTGTTGAGAAAAGTTTCCAAACAATTATTAACATTAGTTCTTATAACACAAAGACAAATGTCAACTTAGTCTACCTGCGACCATGAAAACTGTAAAGTTTCGAGACGTTAGGTGTAAAAATAATGTAATATACGCGATAATACCGTATTAGTGTGGTCACGATGACCAGACCATGTTGCACCTCCTTTCGTGCCCTCTGTGCCCCACCAGCTGCACCAAAGAGAATCTGTACACTGCATCCGAGAATGGTGTCAGAGTCGCCACATACTGGAGGGACAAAATGTAATCCCTTGAGCCATCGACACGAAAAGAAGAAGAAAGTGATTTTATTTAAATTATAAACATCCGGTGGAAGAGCAATAGCGGAAACGTTAGAAATGTTTCAAATACGTTTCAAAACACAAGGGCGGATCCAGGTTTGGTGCCAGGGGGGGTCACAGAGTCGTGATCAGGTCTCAAGAAGTAATAATTTAATTTTTATAATCATAGATACAAGTGAAAAGTAGGTATTTTATTAATGTTTGTAATTTACTTTACTTAAAAATACATATATTTAAATGACAAAATAATTTTTTCTTGTACGTCTTTTTCCAAAACGCGTTATCACCTCAACGGGTACGTTTTTATAGATGAATATTTAAAAACTATGTGTTTAGCAATTTTAATTAGTGGTCCACCTAGGTCCTGGACTCAGCCCAGGGGGGAGGAGTCATGACCCCCATGACCTCCCCTGGATCTGCCAAAACATTAAGGAATATATTTATGCAATTCTCTTGCCAAAACATTAAGGAATACTATTTAAGGCACTGTGCAGAAGAATACCGTTAAACGTCTATTTTTCGTCGCGCAGTTAGCCTTACTTTTCAAGGAATACTAGCATGAAAAAATATGAAGAAAGACAGTTCAAAGATCAAAATAAATGGTTACATCAAAATATTTTCAAAAAAATATTAAGAATCTAGCAAAATAAAAACGCTATATCCAGAAAAAGTTTCGTCGCGAATTACTTGATATTTTCAGCGACAATTACCAACTTCTTTACGTCTATAAAAAGTATAACTAGATGAGCTAGATGATGATGGATACCTAAAAAAAATGCAATAATTATTAAATTAAAAGTGAAAATGAACACGGAAATGGCAGACACGGGTTTAAAATGAGACTAGTGACAGGCCCACCGGTATCGCCACTTTCAACCGCTACAAACGGTTAAGGGATACATCGCCTTAATACTGAATCAATACTGTTCCTAACAGTTGACGAACGTGTAAAAAAAACTAACAATATGGACGTTTTTGTCTGAATAAATATTTTTTATTATTTATTTTTAAAAATCTTTAGTAACATTTGGAGACAAAACAAAACTGTTTGCAAGTCACACCGGTGTGGGAGCACCTTGTATAGGAATCACGACTTTTAGGTACCAAGTACCGTTTAGTCAAAAAATATATCAAGACAGAACGGCCAAGTGGGCGGTACACGCGTGTCTCAATCTTGCACGATGGAGCAAGATTTGGTAAACGTTCATCAGACATCGCGCACGTCCAGACATGAACATATGCTTTATTCTGCGGTTTTTAACTGTAAAAATGTTTAAGAGCCCGCCATATGCCAGGCGGCGTGGCGGTACAAACGCGGATGGTCTAAACGCGTTAGCTACTTTGGATATTTTCGTTTTTTAGGAATATTCAAGGGTTATTCGAAAAAGAAAAACATATGATGGCTGCCTTATCTGTAATGCAATAATAATCAAAAGTTTCAAGGTTAATTTTAATGTATTTGGTGAATAATGCTATATACCGAGTAAATTAGACGTGATTTGAAGGCAACTTTGCAATGTTTTTCTATCGAGAAAATTTAACGCAATCGTGTTTTTGAGTCAGATAGTTACCAGAGTTAGTCCTGAACTTTGCTGCATGTTTATTTCAACTTGAGTATTTAATTATTATTGATATAACAGTCAATCATGCAAAGGAATGTGAGGTAGTACGGGCCCTTAACGATATGACGCGATTTATTTCTGTGCATGTCTCATTACTATTTCGCTAGTAATGGCGTCAAATTGGGCGCGCGGCGTCAAATGGCGTCAAAATGGGTCAAATTGCATAAGCAAAAACTGACACGCGCGTTTCCTTGGCAAAATCCTGGCATCGCCGTTCTATCTTGATATATTTCTATGCGTGTAGTGTATGTGACGAATGTGCGGAACCTATGCTCAATTATTAAATACATATTTATGTATTACTATACCGAATTGGATGAAACGAATTGTTAATCAAAAAGTCACATTATTTATTATATACCTAAACGTTGTATACAAAACGTTGGATTGTTGTAGCTAGGATTTAAAAGGGGTTCTACGCCAAGGAGTCTATGCGTTTATAGGTCTGTTTGTCGCAATATCCTGAAGATATATCTGGAGGCAAGGCGTAAGTTTTGATCAGATGTCGACATGCTATACAATATGTAAAGAAAACCGTCCGATCCTTGAAGGGGTGATTTAGCCCATCGATTTGAACAACTTTTCCTATGGGACCAATGCTGGGAACTCATTTTTTTGTGACGTTCCCATACAAATTGGCTGGGCGACTGAATTTTTTTGCTTGGAAATGTAATTTTATTTTTTAGTTCCCACCTTTGATCCTATAGGAAAAGTTGTTCATATTGTTGGGCTGAATAACCCCTTCAAGGATCGGACAGGGTTTTCTTTACATATTATATATGTATGTGTCCATAATATATAGAACGTCTTGTATCTTAATATTATTTGTGTTAGAGCCCCTATGCCAAAATTAGGTAGACCTATACTGCAATGGTTGTTCCCTTAGAACACTTGTCATGAAATGGTTGCTTGCTTTTCATACGTGTAAGTGGCCAACATAAGGCAAAAGATGAGAGTTGCTGCTCTCCAAAGCTTTGCCATAGATTCTCAGATGGCTCTTCAGGCTATGCGTGCACGTAATCGCGGCCCATATGCCAATATGAGAGTTTGTTGTCTCCAAGCCTTGCGCACACAGGCAACGCCCAAAGTCGAGGTCCGTCTCCTGGGGGCCCTTTGGTGATGTTGTCTATATAGGCTGAGGGCACACTGCCCTGGTAAAGTAGCAAAAGCTCACTTGGAGCTAGCTACATAGTCCATGCAAACAAAATGAAATAGTACGCACACATTAAAATAAATAATTTCAATGTTGCATACTATTTTCAACCTTGATTGAATGGAATTAGTGATGTGCCGTTCCCGGGAATATTGGAAGCTTTGGGAATATTCCCGTGTAAGTTTCCGGAAATTTTCCTGCAATTGGGAATTTTGGGTAATATTGCTGAAAGTTTTTTTTTCTATATGCAGAGCAAATTTCGTTGCATTTTTATATTTGTAAACGGTTTTGATGATGATGAAACGGTTTTACAGAACGAACAAGAATATTTGGTCTGTTCATTATTTGTGTGTTAAAAAGTGGTCAAAAACTTTACTCTTCGCTTTCATTGTTGTACGCACGTAAATAAATAAGTATATGCATATGCAGTATAAACGATTATATTATATTATTAAAAAGAATGGAAACTTTGGGAAAATTTACGGAAACATTGGGAATATTCCCGTAAATTTACAATGTGTAAATATCGTAAATTTCCAATATTCCCGGCGGCACATCACTAAATGGAATAAGGTTTCTGTAAAGTGGTCAACCATTTTTCTACCTTGAAACAGGACTACAAGTAACTGATAAGGCAAGTCGGAGCCATCGTTGCAGTGTAAACTAATTATAAAACTTTCTCGGCTAAGTAATGCCAAAGTAGGGTTTGCGTCTCCGAAACCGTCCTCCAAAACGTTGTATCTCCTATTTTTCTCTAATTGTCACTTATTTTGAATAGCAGGCCTTTTTTACAAACACTTAAAAAGATAGTGTTTTTGGTAGGCAGAGAAAATAATTATGAGGCTATTAGAAATGGTTTGTTCCCGTTGAATCTTACCGCGATGAGTAAAACTGCTACTTATTGGGAAAAAATATCCCGTTGTGTGTTACACATTGCAACTATCTTTTTCCCAATGAGTAACACTGTTACTCATTGGCACTGTATTCCCGTTCAGTAACAAGAAATGTTCTTACAAAAGCATTTCCAATGTTTGTTTTAAAAGTAATAATTCTTTACATATTACTTTACAATTATTACTCATAAAACAAATATTGGAAATTCTTTTAAGGAACATTTCTTAATAACTCACTCACTGAACGGGAATACAGTGCCAATGATTAACAGTGTTACTCATTGGGAAAAAGATTGCTACACAACTGGATTTTTTCCCGTTGAGTAGCAGTTTTACTTATCGCGATGTGACTCAATGGGAATAAACCAGCATTCAGAAATGCTTACCACCAGATTGTAACACTCAAGAGCACAATAAAACGTCGGTTTATCGACGATTTTACGTGATAGCGGTAAAAGAAAGATAGATGCGTCACAACGCTTAGGCCAATCGTGCCTCTCTATCGCTTGTTCCGCGTTCTTGCTTGCACACGGAACGTTACACATTTGTGCGTGCAGCCGGCGTTCATCGATTATCACGTCAAAAATACGGACAATTTACTTGCTTTGCTGAAACTGACTGTGGAATCATTTTTGGAGTTTGTTTTTTGGGCCTAAAGTCCGGCAACGCTCATATTGGTGGTCACTTACCATCAAGTGACCCCTTGCTCGTTTCCCGTCCTATCATAACAATTATGGAGACCAGGAGATGTTGCTATTGCAAAAATCATTTTAAAGCCAAAATATATTCACATTTGTAGAATAATGTGATTAATAGATCTCAAAAATGTTATATATAAGTATTTATAATTTGTAAAAAAGGTCTGCAATAACCATCGGGTCCACTTACTGCATTTGTTTGTATTTATATATTATACACTTAGGCTATATTTACATGTTGATGTTGAATTGAAAGAAAATTTCAATAAAAATTAAGTAGTGAGAAATCTGTGTTAAGATAAGACTATTTGGTGAATGTTTGTCTATGGCTATGGCATAAACTTTAGTATAAGAAATTAGATATATTTATGATCTCTCTCTTACCCCACTTTTTCTATGTGAATTTATGTATTTTAAAGTATGATAAAAAAATATGCAGTTACGTCGACAACAGAGGGAACGAATTGGATTTTTTTTCTCAAGGACTTCTCTCAAGTGCAAGAATTGTTTAGAATTACTCGTGAATTCTTTGAAATATCATGGAACGGTTTTTTTTATAATAGATAATTTATCTGTGGCACATCAGTCATAGGACGTAAAAACTTTTGCAGATGAATCGCAGATTGAAATTGACAAAAAAATTCAGTAAAAAAATTTTTTGATCAAAAAAGTAAAAAAAATTAGACATTGATAAACTTTTGCCAGAAAAAATACCGACTTAAGTATACATTTTATCGATTTTTTAGGGATAAGTTAGGCGTAAGTTGTACGAAAACAATCACTTTTGATACTTATTTTGACTCATTCAAAGTATTGATATACAAAAGTTTTGAAGCGTGATTTTTTGAATATGTATATGGAATTCGGTGCTATATTTTTTTCATTTGAGTACATTATATCATTACAATTTTATACTTTTTAAGTTTTAAGTATTTCTACACGACAATTTTTATTCTTATTGTTATTATTAAATCTCTTTTACATGGAGCAACACTATTATTTTTTTAATTAGTGGCAATGCTGCGTCGAATAGAGAATAGCGAGTCTAAAGATTTATTTATATTAAGAGAAACAACAGATCAGAATTAAAATTTTAACAACACAAATCTTATTATATGTATCCGAGATATATGTACCGATTTTCTTTTTAGTACCAACACTAAAATTGCGAAAATGTCATGGGAGCTATTTTTGACGCCGTTCGTAAACGAGCGATTTTTCCATACAAAAATCGCTCGAAGATGAGTGTCAAACTTCCAAAAATAGTACCCCAGGAAGGTTCTGACGTTGCAAAACGTATGATTTTGTTTAGTGATTATTCCTTTATTTGTTTTTAATATTTTTATTGATTGAAAATAAAAAACACGAAACATATAATAACAGACGCGATTATTTTCTTTTTACTTATCCCTTAGAGGGATCTCTACCAATCAACCTCCCAAATGATTGAGAGGATGTTTACTATTTTTTTTATTGGTTCCTATTAGTTTTTGTATTGATGTATTCAACCTCATTTCGGCTCGCTATCCTCTAAGACGAATCTTGTATATGAAACTAAACAAATACACGTAAATTCGTTATTATAAAGTAATACAGAGCAGTGGTGAAACGTGAAATGTTTTTTTATAGCAAAGGCGACCAAGGTATTTTTGGTATTAAATTTCATTGTAAATTATAAGATATACAATAACTACTAATTACATTTAAGTGGCCAGTTTTGGCAGTAATTAGTTCTCTTAATTTATTAAACGCAAAAAAATATTTTTTTTTAGTAAATTATTAAATTTTTTGCTGGCGCTTGTTTCGCTAGTATGCGCCTCTTAAACTCTTTTTTGTAATAGAAAAAACTTGTTAAGTTTCATGTACTTAGGTAGCAAACTGTCTTATTGGACGAACTATAAACGCGACGACCAAATTTTAAATTAGCAGTATTATTTGGATATACACTGTTTACTGTTTGAAATTCTTACAGTTGTATTTGATATTGGATTTTATTAAGACTTTTGAGATCGCTTGATCCGCTGACTTTAATAGGGTATTTGACTGTGTCTAATAATATTATTAATGATAAAGTTTGTTAAAATTGACTGTCGTTTTACTATAAGAAATTGGTATAGGCACAGCCGCATCCAATGTGTTAAAATATTTGATTTAAGATATAAATGTGATTCAAATTGTATTACTTACGTTTTTGCTTTGTTGCTACAACACGTTGTGGCTATAGGCTATCGCAAAAACTTGACGTTAACTTTGGTACGTCCTTGGCCTAACTTCGCCAAGATGATTAGTATTAATATTATAAAAAAACACTATTTAAAACGTGCAGTTAAAAAACTATAACAAACAGATTGCATCGAACATGGACAAATCGAAAAAAAATATTTTTTTTTATTTGTTAAAGAGGCAGTCAAATACCCTTTATCTTTAATATAGTTTATATTAATATCTAAATAATATTAAGACTTAAAAGTAAAAGATTCCCGGGATGTGACTATTATAAGTAGTTAATACGTCTCACGACTCATCGTATTATGTTATTTTCTAGACAATTCCTTTATCAAAATATGTTACTATCTCAAAAACAAATTTTCATTCTAATAATAAAAAAATAATTTGTTTTTTTTTTTTTCTTTAAAATATAAACAATTTCCTTTTGTAAGTGTAAGAAAATATTTAGTGCATTTTTTTTCAAACATGCATAGAAATCCGAACATTTTATGACATATTGATGCACTGGCCAAATACACGCCAGCAAAACATGTATGAAAATCCATATCGGTCGTGTTTTAGCGATTAAATAAATGACTATACTCCTACTTTACAAGTAATTACTATCAATGTCTTTTTTGCCGTCCGTTGCAGTAATGCACTATAAGAGATAGTTCAGTCCATAATACAAAAAAAAAGCTAAAAAAGAAAAAAACTCAATTTAATAAAAAAAAAACAGAAAGTAAATGTAATTTTGAGACAGTACATTTCGAAAAAGGAACATAATGCGATGGGAGTTAGTATTGTAAGGTTTATAAGTTTATGTGTTTAATGTTGTGCTCAAAAATCGCACTGGACCTATGCTTGCCGGCGGCCTGACAGTAGCACCTGGTATGTGACATTTTATTGACGAACTTTCAATCAATCAATCAATACTTTGCTATGATCATGACTCAGCTCCCAAAACTATTAGTGATTTTTGTGATGATGTGTCAAGTTGACTTGGTCTCAATCTCGAAAATGTATTAAATTAGATAAACAATCCTTATTGTATCGGACATGTAACCATTCTTATAATAAAATAGCCGAATTATTGATGCTTATTGAAACTAACAAAAGGTTCATAATTAGAAATTGCTTTAATTTTGTGTATCTTTGATGTTTTTTTACATGAAGTAAACTAATCAAGACTCCTCATCTATATGATCAATACGTCATATTATATTTTTTTCATATAAATTGTTTTTTTTTTTACAGATATTTTACTTTATTTTTACAGTGACGAAATGTCACTTACCAGGTCTTACTTAGCCGTTGTATACTAAACTATTCGGACCTATACATGACAATGTTATATATTGATGCATGTTTAATGTATTTGTATACAATTATATGTGAGATTTAAAAAAAAATCTTTTATTTAAAAAAGTTGTCTTTGACAAAAAGACGATTTTTTATTATCCATCGCGAAAATGCAACACAGACGGTCGATTTTAAAATTTATACTTTTTAATTTGTATTTTAATAATAATATTCAAAACCGTTTTTTCTTTTATACCATAGACTATTGTATTGTTTATTTTTTTATTTGTCTGTGCTGCCATTTTGGCGACGGTGATTTCAAAAGATTTTTTTTTATTTCTACTTTCGTCTCGACCGTAAACTAACGTGTTGCATTTTCTCTTTCTTTCCCGATCCGATGACGACGACGACCATCACACACAACTACACAAAAAAATCACACACTGTAATTACAATAAAATCAAAATACAAATTGCAAAAATGCGCCAAAAAAAAACATATAATTTTAAAATTTCTAATCTGAACATATGAAACATATCTGATATAAAACATGTATTAATTATATTAATTTTTTCAATAAATATAATTGTAATGCTTTACATTTAAAAAAATACACGAATCGTTCGTTGATATCTTAAAACTTAAAATTAAATTATATAAAACTAAACACTATGAAAACGATAATTGAAAATAACACTAATTATATTCGAAAACACACTAATGAAAATTGACTTTAATAACATATTTTATTGGAAATAACACTATATTGCGAAAATACAAATAAATACATATATAACTACAAAATACATGGTACAAACATTAAACGACACTTCACAAACGACGACTACATTACAAAAACGCGAATAAATACAAATGTTTCTTATAACTACAAACAACACGGTACAAACATTAAACGACACTTCACAAACGACGACTTACAAAATCGCGAATAAATACAAATGTTTTATTTTATTATAACTACAAACAACACGGTACAAAACTTAAAACGACACCAAAAATACGAATAAATTAATTTATTGTTATAACTACACGGTACAAACATTAAACGACACTTCACAAACGACAACTACATTCGACGAAGCAGCTACTACGGCTCGGCCACGCCGGCCCCCACCGAGACCACGTTCATCAGCAGCGATCTCTTCGACATGCACTCTTTCGATGCGGATGACTTCGAGTTCGCCATGCATGACACCACCATGCACTGACGTGTGAGTATATCTATACAGTCCACTCTATGTCCAAGGGCGTAGCCAGAATTCTATTAAGGGGGGCTAAGAAAAACCTAGGGTCAACAAAAATCCTAATCGTAACTAATATTATATATGCGAGAGTGAGTTTGTTTGTTTGTTACGCTTTCACGTTAATAATAAATAAATAAATATATACGGACAAATCACACAGATTGAGCTAGCCCCAAAGTAAGTTCGAGACTTGTGTTATGGGATACTAACTCAACGATACTATATTTTATAACAAATACATATATAAATACACATCCAAGACCCAGACCAATCTGAAAAAGATCATTTTCCATCTTGACCTGGCCGGGGATCGAACCCGGTCACTCCGTGTCGCAGGCAGGCGTGTTAACCGCTGCGCCACGGAGCTAGTTAAAACGGCCGTTCCCAGCTTTAATGTCATTAGAAAAGTTGTTCATATCATATACATACATATTATCAAGTCTTTATCCTCAACGGGGCAGACAGAGCTTAAGGAAGACCGAACAAAGGCCTAACCCAAAAAAATCTTTGTTCGATGCGAGGATATTGCCATACTTACATGGCGAGCGCAGTTTCTTTGGCTTCTTGTGCTTCCGGCGCTGCTGGCCATCGGAAGCATGTTCAAGCTGAGGAAGCATAGGAAATTGTTGGATGTGGGAAGGGAATGAAGGTATCGGGATACTACTCGCTCGGGTGAATGGGTAAGTAAGTAAGTAATGGGTAAGGGTAAGTAGCAAGTAGCAAATCGGGAGGCCGGACGTACCCGATGTCTTACCTGACACCACTGGATGACACCCCTAGATAGTTTTATTTCAGATAGTCAATGTATTCTCCCAAAATATGTAAAAGTGTTATAAGTAACACGAGTTTATAATTTTTATTGTGTACTAGCTTTCGCCCGCGGCTCCGCCCGCGTCAATGTCGATCCCTCGGGAAAAGTACTTTTTCCCGGGATAAAAGGTAGCCTATGTCCTTCTCCATACTCCAGAGAATTTGTATGCAAAATTTTATGATGATCGGGTCAGTAGTTACGGCGTGAAAGCGTAACAAACAAACAAACAAACTCACTTTCGCATTTATAATATTAGTTAGGATTAGGATAGTCAATGTATTCTTCCAAAATATGACAAAGTATGATAAGTAACACGAGTTTATAATTTTTATTGTGTATTGTGTATTTTTTCAGGTTCAGCAAAGAAACGAAGCTTATAGTAAAGTCAAGCTTTCAGTCAATTCTTATATCGTGGCATATACTACATGTAGTATGGCAGCTAAAACCGGGATATACAATAGTTGTTTAAAACTAGGTGGTAGTAATGGCGAATTAAAAAAAAATACTTAGGTTGGTTTTACAGTCACGCTTACCGCCCGCGCGGATAGTAAGCGCGGCCGAAATACCGTAGCACGCGCCATCCGCGCGGTTAATTTTACTATATAGCGATCCTTTGACACTCTTAGCTCGTGGCCCGCGACGCTTACCAACCGCGCTGACGAACGCGTCACTATAAAATCAGCCTAAGAGGCACAAACCCCATGTCTGTACGCCGATGTTTTGACCAAATTTGATATCTTTTTAAATACACAAAATTTTGTATCTGTAGCAGAAATTACGCGGCCAATAATGTGGGTTTTCGGAATCGTCTTTCATCCAGATACACTATGCCTAGAGGTATTTTGACAGCTATCAAAATGAACCAATCATAAAATAATGATTAAAAATGATTGGTTAATTTTTGGCGGGAATTTTGGCGGACTGCACGGCTTTTGCTAATTGTTTCTAGTGGACTTTATAATGTGAAATCGGTGTGATTTGGTGTTATAAATGCCCATGTTTATGAACAATGTTGTGGAATAACTAAAATAAAGTGTCATGGTGCGGCTGTAGTAAGATTTATTTAGCGCGCTGGTGGTTGTCCGCCTCGCTGAGTTGTCTGTGATCAAGCCAGTGGATTCGGGAATTGTCGCCAGGTGCTCCGTAGAATCAACGTAATGAACTACACTATCATTTTGTTGATTAACAAGTTTTTAAAAAAGCGCGGGAAACTTCATTCTAGTTGATACTGGCTAAATACGTCACGTAACATTCTCGTCTTCATCGTCACTTACCATCAATTGAGATCGGAGACAAATGCCTAATCCAATATTGAATAAATAAAAAGATGAAAGCCATAAATAAAAAAAAAAGTATTGGTGAATTTTAACAGCTACTCGTGGGGAAACAATTGATTCGGAAAACCTTCATTCTTTAAACGCAATTATAACATTTGTTTCGAATGATTAAAAAACAGAATTTAGCTTAGATTAGCTGCATTTTGAACAAAGGAAGAACTGTTCGCTCTCTAAAGAAGAAGTAAGTTTTAGATATGACATTAAAACAATATTTAGGAGCTTCAGAAAACCGAAGTAATATTTACGCCTTATACTACAAAGGACACACGTCAATATGTAAGTTAATAATGAAGGTCACCACCGCAGAATGAATTCAAGTACTAACGTACGTATAAAAACGTCGCGGAACGCACGACTAGCATCAGTAGCAGCCAACCCTGTTTTTCGAAGCTATCAAACACACCCGAGAGCGGGGGAGAGGTGCGGGGACGGGGACGCTGCGAGTTTCCGTTCTGCACGTGAGTACTTATATTTATTCTATGGTTTCGACCGACTTTGAATAATGAACCATAGACTAAAACCTAAAATCACGGTTTTAGTTGCAATTTTTAGTGCCATAGTTTTTTTTTTACATATTTTTACCTTTAGTTGACAATATACGTAGTAAGTTTTAAATGTTATCGAGAAGAAATATAGAATTATTCATCAAATAGTTTATGAATTAATATTTTAATGTAAATTTTTATTAAGATTTTTTTTCGCAATTTTTTTGTAAATTAGTGGTCAATGTTACGTACCTTCGTAGATGTATTTTATTTTGTATACTTTCATGTATTAATTTTATTCGATTTTATCAATATTGTAATAATAACATTAATCAAGATAATTGAATTGACGATGAAAATGAAACTATACTATAGACCAACTATACTATAGTTCGAGCTAGTTAGAAAGTTAAAACGGTTATTAACCTCTTTCACTAAGTAGTCCACTTCGATGTAGCGCATGATTTTGCTTGTCATCCCTAGTGAATTTCAACAGACGGAGATTTTCAAAGATGTCATTATTTATGATTATTGACTAGCTAAATGGCGCAAAGTATACTTGACTATTACATCATATACAATATGTAAAGAAAACGATGTCCGATCCTTGAAGGGGTGATTCATCCTGTCGATATGAACAACTTTTCCTATGGGACCATCATTTTCGTGTAGGTGACACGGTCAATCGACCATGCACACCCTGGTGTCAGAGTCCTTCGGAACCGCCTCTCGGCCTCTGACGTGGTTCCTTTAACGACTACCAGATGGCAGCCGGGACCACCGGCTTAACGTGCCTTCCGAAGCACGGAATCATCTTTATTATCAGACAATCAGGTGATTTAAGCCTGCAATGTCCTAACCAAACTGGAAGCAACTAAGCAAAGTATGCTTCCGGTGGGAATCGAACCCACGACCCCCGGGTCAACAGGCAAACGACTTAACCACTAGACCACGGAGGCTATCCTATGGGATCAAAGCTAGGAACTCGAAAAAAATTGACATTTCGAAACAAAGATGTCCGGAACGTCAAAAATAAATTGAGTTCGCAGTATTGATCCCATAGGAAAAGTTGTTCATATCGAAGGACTGAATCACTCCTTCAACGATCGGACATCGGTTTTCTTCATATTGTATATCATCATCATCATCATCATCAGGTCCTTTTTAGTCTCCACTACAGGAGCACGACCCTCTCTGTACTACTAGGGCCATACTTGGCCAGAGCAGCCAGAGGACTTGGCCTACACTCTCCACGCTGGCCAGACAGGTTGGAGAGGTCATATTGTATAGAATATTGAATATAGTGCCATGCATAAAGTGGGGTCAAGACGTTGATAGCTATACTTAAAAAAGTTTTCAAATTGATGATTGCGCCTATTGTCCCACTATTTACTAGGATATTTCTAAACAGACGAACTTGCACAGCACACACAGAATCGCTGGCAAAATTACCAGTGACAATTAAAGAATTGATCGCGAAGATGAGTACGGATGAAGATTTTTGTACTTCCGTCATATTAATGAAAAATATTTGACGCATATGTACAGTCAGCTTCAAATGTGGAGTCATAATTTCTCATACTAATTGTATGCCACATTATGACTCTATTTTTGAAGCCTGACTTTACCACCTTTTTTTTATTACAATCTTACGATATATTCATTTGGACGCACATTGGTTTAGTACATTTTACAAGCTTTTATTTAACTTACAATATTTGTATGTAACTATGTTTGTTCGGGTGTAAGCTTGCGACTCAATTGTAAGACATGTATCATCCTCTTCTTCATCGTCACTTAACATTAGGTGAGATGGGAGACAAATGCCTACATCAATAATAAGTAAAAAAAAAATTTTTTTTTTGACCACATCTACCAGACCAATAGGCTAGTAGTTTCCTGGGTCCTAATAATAACATAACAATTAGTTCGTCAGTTAGATAATCAACAAATATTGGACACGTATTTTTTATTTTGTCAATTAAACAATAAATGATAAAGATAAAGCGCGTCAAAGTTCAGGGGGCTCGTGACGTCAAAGTTTGCTAAAAATTGTAGCAAACTATGACGTCACACGGAACTTCAAAGGGCTATCTTTATATTTTTTGTTTAATTGACAAAAGAAGAAATAATTGTCCAATATTTTTTGAATATCTAACTGATGGACTAATTATATTTTTTTAGAAAACTATCCTATTGAGCTGAAATATTGTAAGATGTCGATTTTTGCGTGTGTCCAATTCAAGCACGCTTAAAACGCGATACAATATATACAATACAGTAGACGCGTGTTTCACGATGGCTCCGTGTGCTTAGGTAATAAGGTTGCGTTCAAATCTCGTTTATCTCGTCATCTGCGCGTTAAAAATACGCCGTGTGCTGAGGCCCTTAAATGTAGGACGACCACAATAAGTAGACTCTAGTCTGTGTGATACATGTGGCCTTTTAAATCTTAGCGGTTAATCGAGCGTCGTGGTTGAATATAATTCTTAATGAGGGAACACTGTAAAAAAATAAACAACATTTTTGTTGTGCTATCAAAAGAAACTCTAAAAAATGGGATTGATTGTAGCATGTGGTTCCAATGCCTCATGCGTACGATTTTT
Source organism: Elegia similella (assembly GCA_947532085.1). Taxonomy (NCBI): domain Eukaryota; kingdom Metazoa; phylum Arthropoda; class Insecta; order Lepidoptera; family Pyralidae; genus Elegia; species Elegia similella. The sequence goes on along the minus strand of OX383950.1, from coordinate 2,714,928 downwards.
GTCAGGCGTCTGTACAGTGCGTGCAGAGTCTTTGAAGCTGCCGATAGCGCCTTTGGCAGGCGCCGACACTTCTTTTGTCGGCTAACGACGTCGTCTTGTCAAAGCGCGCAAACCATTTAAACGGACGGACTATACTTATAAAAAATATTTACCACTATTTACTACAATCTAAGCATTTCGCGGTAGTAAAAAAAGATAATTGATAATGGTGCTTGAAGTAGAAATTATTAGAATATTTCTAGTAACGTTGCCGTCTTAAAAAGTTAATATGATTATTTAATCACGGTTTAATTCACGTTAGACACCAAACACACGAGCAGCAGTTTGCTGTCGACCACCCAACTGCAAGCTGACGACAAATGCAACTGCAGCTGTCTAAAAACCCAACTGCAGCAGTCGACAGCATTTTTGCAGTCATTGGTGGGCTGCATCCGTCGCCATGACGAATTCTGCTGCCGAACAGTGCCGACAGCTGCAGTTTGCAGTCGACTAGTCAACTGCAGGCTGCCGACAGCTGCCGTTGGCTTTTTCGACAGTCCATTTGTATCTTTCGACTGCTTGCAGTTGAGTAGTCGACAGCAAAGTACTGCCCGTGTATTTGGTGTCTTACTCGTCGGATTCGCCGACTAGTACGGTCTGTTACGAAATTATTACAGTTAATATGGTTATTTATTATACAGTGTACATATACTTTGCAAAATTGGGACCTTCGAAAGAACTATAAACGAGGTGCTACTGAGTCAAGTTAAAGTTACGAATGTTTTTAACAAATGTGATAGGACGACTTTGACTTTAGTAATAAAACTGATTATTTACATAAAATATAAATGAATTAGTAAAGAGAGTAGCCGGAAGATATTTACTGGATATTTTGGGAGGCAAAATGTACAATAATAAATTATTGTGAAATAAAATGCTGAAATATATATCAAAGGAATAATCTGCCATTAAACTGCATTACACATTATTAACAAAGTTGCTGTCTAGTGCCATGTTGTTCCAACGCCTATTGCGCGTGATTTTTGTCAGGCTCATCACATAAATGGCGCCACAGGTTTATTCACAACTATGTATCCACCATATTATGAGAAAATAAAATCTGTATTCACAAGAAATATTTTATTTCAGCTGAAAAATATATTTTTGGCTTATATTAAAACAATATCTTACAGTTCTACTTGGTTTTACCAAGTTTAGACTAACGCCATCTAGTGACGGGTGGAAAAGTATGTAACTATTACACTGCAACGCCAATAGTGGCAGATAGTGGAACTAACTACCACAGAGTGCCGGCAACTGGCCTGCTGCGTTTAACAAGCCTTAAGTGGGGCCAACAGATCAGATCGTTTGTGGGCTGCCAGCGTCGCCTTTTCAAAGCGTCAACCATTTAAACGGATGGACTGTACTGCGATCGTTTCATACAGAATGCGACACTTGCAACTGTCGCTAAACTTCAAACCTCACCTTTAATGAAATGTAGATAATCTTTGTCAATTTACTATGAAATATTGATGTTCGAGCATTTTTTTTGCATTATACATATATATTATATTTGAAGTATATAAATGATTGTAGTTATAGTTATATCTTAGCTTTAAGAAGTGTTTTACAAAGTGTCGCTTTTGCACGCACCAGATTGTGTATTGTAATTGGAAAATATATAAATTAATTTTGCAGGTACCGGTACTTGTGTGTCTTACTTATTGCAAATAAATATTTTTGTTTTCATTATTGTTACTATGGGACTTATCTCGACGGCTCAGGCGCAAAACGTCTCTTTTGCCTGGTCGTACAACGTCTCTTTTGCAAAATGTCGCGCCAGGGAAAATATATTTTATTCGCAATACTTGATAACTAAAGTAAATTACAATGCCAATTCATTTGACATTTTAATATTAAATTAATTTTCTGACAATTTATTTTTTATTTATTTCAATCAATAAAACATACAAATATTCCTTAATTAAAAATAAAATAAACATTTAAGAAATGGTATAAAAAATATTTTTATTTGCAATAGTTATTTAATAAATGATTTTGCTTTGAAAATCGAAATTTCATTATAAAGTCCCTGGCGCGACATTTTGCGAAAAAGACGTTATACGAGTAGGGGACATTTTGCGCCTAAGCCACCTCGATATTCGTCTGGTATTTTGGCAATATTGCAGCTGCCATTCACAGTTTGGCCGAAGAGCTGCGGTGGACGGTGGATATTGAAACTGTCACCTTTTTACCTTATCTTTTATTGCACAAGTTTTTACACACAGCATTTAAAAAATCTATGATTAAGTTTTTAGTCTTTATTTTGCATTCACAATGCTATTTTGATATACTCTTATTAAATTAAAAAATAAAATATGGCGGTTCGAACCAGCGACCTATGTTCTGTACCTAAAGTCGCTGGTTCAAATCCCGCTCGGATTTTTTAACCATATTTTATTTCTTAATTTAATAAGACTATGATTAAGTTATTTTGAAATAGTAACATACAGTAGGTTACCTGACGCCAGTTCTACGATATAATTGTCAGTTTCTATATTTTCCAATTATTATAGTTCCCGTCCGTGACACAAAATAATGACAAAATATACCTAATTTGATCGCTTTTTATCAAAATACGGAGAGTTTTGTAAGGATGGGACAGTTCGTAACCCCAACGCTTACGTATCCATGTTTATATGTAGATATTCATTTACTTGAAATAAATATTGACTGTTGGAATGGGTGTTTTTATTTACTCCTAAGGGCCGCGCTCCGCGCTACACTGGATTGGCATGGGATGGCATCGGAAGCGACGCGTCATTTCAAAACAAGCTATTATAACCTTTATGTCTAGTGGTACAAGATGACGGATTATTCCCACTGTCCATCTCTTGCTCGTCCGCCCGGGGTGGACAGTGTCACAAATTTTAAAAATAATTCCCTCTGTTCCCGGGGGATGGCCAGTGAGAATTAGACGCCCGCGAGCGCGCGTCTGATCAAGCCGCCCCGCGCGTCACCTCGAGCCGTCTAGTCATCTTACTACTAGACATAAAGGTTATAATGGCTTGTTTTGAAATGACGCTTCGCTTCCGATGTCATCCCATGCCAAGCCAATGTAGCGCGGCCCTAAATTTCCTATCCTTTAAATTTTGTTTTTATGGTATAATACGGCAAACGAGCAAGCAAGTCATGATGGTAAATCACCTCTGAGTGTGTTACCCCAGCCGACTAGAATTGATAAATACAAATAATTAGATCATTACTTCGTGTAATGTCCCCGAAAGTAAAGAATTTTTACCCCGCCGTTTCAGAGATTTTTTTTCTAGCTGTATGTGTCCCACTGCTGTGCAAAAGCTTCCCCCCTTGCCTTCCACTTTTCTCGATTCTTCGTAGTACCCACGCAGAGATAATTAATAAAAATCGGCTGGCGTATGCCCATGAACAACTACACCAGGGTGTGACAAGAGCGTTGTGAGGCTTTCAAGGAGTTTGGGAATAGACATGGGGGGGGAAGGAAATGGGAGGGATGGGGCCTCCGACTCTCTCAATCACCGAACGAAGCATAGAAACAGTACGCGAGACTACTCAAATATTTTTCTGTGTGTGGTAACCATTGCGGACGAGCCGGCCCATTCATGTGCTACAAAAATGAATTTTACCGGTAGCGTGACTCTACCACGGCTATGGTGTAATACAAATAGACAGCAGTTTACAAAAGTTACGGCTAGCTCCGTGGCGCAGCGGTCAACACGCCAGACTGCGACACGGAGTGCCCGGGTTCGATCCCCGGCCAGGTCAAGATGGAAAATGATCTTTGGGGGCGTCCATTAATCGCGTCATACGTTTTTGGCTTGTTTTAGACCCCCCCCTCCCCCATATGGTGATCTTTGGTGATATTTTTAAGAACTCTGGTTTTGAAAGTTTGGTTAGATGAAGGGTTGATGATTTAAAAAATAATAGCTAACTAATTTTTTTTTTATTGACTAATACAGTATAGCACAGAGGAACAAAAAAAATTACACGCGATACGTGTCCATACCCCCCCTCCCCTGTGGTGATCATTAGTGATTTTTTGTTGACCCCCTCCCCCCCTATACAATATGACGCGATTAATGGACGCCCCCTTTTTCAGATTGGCCTGGGTGTTGGATGTTTATCTATATATGTATTTGTTATAAAATATAGTATCGTTGAGTTAGTATCCCATAACACAAGTCTCGAACTTACCTTGGGGCTAGCTCAATCTGTGTGATTTGTCCGTATATATTTATTTATTAAAAAAAAAAAGTATTTATAGGTATATAATGAAAAGCCCTGGGTTAAACCAACCAAACCAAACCATATTTTTGGATGAGGCTGGCAGTCTGTATTTGGTCCAGCAGACTTTACGACTGAAATAATGATGTAAATGAAACAAAGATTATATAAGAATGCATGTTTATTACATTAATATTGTATGTACAAATCTCAGTTAATGTTTACATTGAGTATGCGTATAAAATAGAAAAGGTTATGCAACTAAGGCTCGAATTATATCCGTCCGCGCGACTGAGCGGCCCGACCGCTACATCGCAAAAATAAACTGTATGCCATAACTATTTGAATAGCTCGCTTGGTAGGGGAGATCTGCTTGGTGCGGCGTGGTCGCAAGGCCCTACAAGTGTCACTGTGTCATCGGTGCATTGAAATTAATTCTTCATCTACCTCCGTGGTCCAGTGGTTAAGGCGTTTGCCTGTAGACCCGGGGGTCGTGGGTTCGATTTCCACGGAAAATTTGTTGCTTCCAATTTGGTTAGGACATTGCAGGCTTGAGTCACCTGATTGTCTGATAATAAAGATGATTCCGTGTTTCGAAAGGCACATTAAGCCGTTGGTCCCGGCTGCCACTTGGTAGTCGTTAGGAACCACGTCAGAGGCCGAGAGGCTGTTCCGAAGAACTAACACCAGGGTGTGCATGGTCGATTGACCGTGTCACCTACACGAAATTATAATGTTGATGAATATTAAAACAAAGCAATGTAAAATGTGACCTTTTTCATATAATTCGCCACGTATCATCTAAAATACTAAAAAACGCACGCATTTTCACCTAAAATACTAAAATACGCATGAAGAGCAAAAGCGTTCGAGCCGCTTCACATAAATCGAGAAGGCGAGAAGGAATCCGCGGCCAAGACGCTCGGACGCGCGGACGCATATAATTCGAACCTAATACACTATTTTAATAGTTTTAATTATTTCTGTAAGCTACGGAAGCACTGTATTACAAAATCAAGTTTGAGTCTTCTCTACCATGTGCTTAATAAATTTCATTTATTCTCACTAGTTCGATTATGAGGTTAATAGCCCAGTGGGCATAATTAGCGCTTACGCAAGTTAAGCAACGTCGGGGCAGTCCCCGCTAGGATAGGTGACCGGATGTAGCATTAAAAATCTCAGGCTCCATACAGGTTAAGTTGGTCCCGTATGTCATCATTGATGGCAGTCGTTAAGACAGATGCCTAGGCAGCTTAAAAAATCGGACAACAGTTGACTTAAATGAAATAAAAAAAACCGGCCAAGTGCGAGTCGGACTCGCGTACGAAGGTTTCCGTACCGTAATCTATAAACGGCAAAAAAATCACGTTTGTTGTATAGGAGCCACCTTAAATATTAATTTTATTCTATTTTTTAGTATTTGTTGTTATAGCGGCAACAGAAATACATCATCTGTGAAAATTTCAACTGTCTTACTATCACGGGTCATAAGATACAGCCTGGTGACAGACAGACGGACAGCGGAGCCATATTAATAGGGTCCCGTTTACCCTTTGGGAACGGTACCCTAAAAACAGTGTTTGAAACACTCCAGGTACCGGTTAAGTGTCTGCTGTTTCAAATGTGAAAATATTGAAGAATGTCTTCCTTCACTAGTATTCCATCACTGCTGACGCCACGTTCACGCACTCTCCACCAGCTGAACGCTCCACGTCTCTACACCGTTGTCGCTGAGGACATATTCGTCGCCTGATACCACCTGAAACAAATGATTTTTCGGATCATTCTCAGTAGTTCCATTGGCATATAGTTCCATGGAACTAATGAGACATTTTTTTTCTCACCAGTACGTTTGGCAAATAGTTTCATGGAACTAGTGAGATTCTTTTTCTCAGTGGTTCCATTTGCAAATAGTACCATGAAACTAGTGAGACTTTTTCTCTCAGTAGATTCATGACAAATAGTTCCGTGGAACCACTAGTAAGATTTTTCCCTCAGTAGTTCGATTGGCAAATAGTTCCATGGAACTAGTGAGACTTCTTTTTCTCAGTAGTTCCATTGGCAAATAGTTCCAAGGAACTAGTGACTCTTTTCTCACTAGTTCCACTGGCAAATAGTTCCATGGAACTAGTGAGACTTTTTTCTCAGTAGTTCCATTTGACTTCATAATGTCACTGGAACTACTGAGAAAAGAAATGGTCGCAGCGTGATGTTTTATAGCCTAAAACCTCTTTTTGTGTTGGATAGTCAATTTATTAAGGAATCAATAAATTGACTATCCAACACAAAAATAATTTTCCAATTTAAACCAGTAGTTCCTGAGATTAGCGCGTTCAAACAAACTCTTCAGCTTTATAATATTAGTATAGATATTAGTAAGGATAAGGATAAATAAAATGTAGGCGGGGCACATAGCGCCTAGAAAGATGGGGCAGAAAGGTACTCACATGGCGACCACGTACCGGCAGCGTCGGACACCCACCGACCACATGGTCGGACGACCTGACTAAGGTCGGAAGACGCTGGATGCAGGCCGCTACCAACCAGTCGCATTGGAAATTGGGGGAAGCCTATGTGCCAGTGGACTTCTTGTGATGATGATGATGAACATACCTGCATATCCTGCTCAGCGCCCCTCTCAGCATCCAGCTCATAGCCAGCACCAACATCCACTTCGATCTCGACTTCTCGACTCATCATCCCGATCAGCTCAGCATATTTCTCCTTCTGCTCATCAGTCATGTTGGCAGGATTATGGTTCTTCAGGTGGTAGTTAAGATGGCTGCTCTGCTTGAAGCGTTTCTGGCAGATGCCACATTGGAATGGGGAAACGTTGGTGTGCGTTCGCATATGTTGCTTGAGATGGATAGATTGGCAGAAGGATTTGGCGCAGATGACGCAGCGGTAAGGCTTGACCTTGGTGTGGATGCGGAGGTGTTGGTCGAGACCTGACTTCTGCGTGAAGGCCTTGGGGCAGAAGGTGCAGGGGAACGGACGGTCTCCGGTGTGCATACGCATATGTTGTTGGACTCCGCCCTGAAATAAATAAATATATATGGACAAATCACACAGATTGAGCTAGCCCCAAAGTTCGAGACTTGTGTTATGGGATACTAACTCAACGATACTATATTTTATAACAAATACATATAGATACACATCCAAGACCCAGGTAATTTGAAAAAGATCATTTTCCATCTTGACCTGGCCGGGGATCGAACCCGGTCACTCCGTGTCGCAGGCTGGCGTGTTGACCGCTGCGCCACGGAGCTAGTCAAAACGAAGTCGAAACGAAAGCGATTGCTCGAGCGCAGTGATTCCCAGTGGTCCAAGAAGTGGGAGACTTGGCGGGTGTATACACAGGCGGGAATAACAAATATTTTCGAATTTTTCGCTCCACTCGCAACTTTGGAACTACTTGGAAGTTGTAAGTGGGGCGAAAAAAATCGATTTCCCTCATCGTTTTTGAGGAAAATTTTTTTTTTGTTTAATAAATCAATTACTTAGTATCCATAGTATGCAATAGTAAAGTTGTACGCCAACTTCAGAGAAATGTCTTGTTCGATGTTTCGAAGCAAATTGATGTTAATATTATTGAAGAAATGTTTAAATTTAAATTATTTTTTTATTTAAATTTAAATGAAAAGAAATTATGCCATAAGCGTATTTATTAATGACAAAAAATGTGATAATTTGTGAACATAATCTTTAATTAACTGAAATTGACATAGTTTAATCGTACAAAAAAAAAACTTTCGTTTTATATGTATGGGGTAGTGTGCATTGATACTACCGAATTACGGGTAGCGTGCATTGATACTACCGAATCTGTAACATCTTTATACATGGATTACGAACAATCATAGATTTAACAAAAAATGGCGTCTTATGCGAACAATTATGCGAATCTTTGACTTTAACTTTGGCCAAGATAGTGTTTTATGCGAACAATTATGAGAATCTTTGACTTTAACTTTGGCCAAGATAGTGTTTTATGCGAACAATTATGAGAATCTTTGACTTTAACTTTGGCCAAGATAGTGTTTTATGCGAACAATTATGAGAATCTTTGACTTTAACTTTGGCCAAGATAGTGTTTTATGCGAACAATTATGAGAATCTTGGACTTTAACTTTGGCCAAGATAGTGTTTTATGCGAACAATTATGAGAATCTTTGACTTTAACTTTGGCCAAGATAGTGTTTTTTGTATAAAAATATGACGTTCAAAAAGAGATACATGCATTCAATTTTGAATAAAAATGTTTGACTTATGAGTTTAGGAGCTAAGCCGTTACCTGCTGCGTGAACCGCTTGTGGCAAACGCTGCACTCGAAGGGCTTCAGCTTGACGTGAGCCGCGGACGTGTGCTCCGCCAGTTCCTTGTTGCTGTTGAACCCCGCGCCGCAGACCTGCCACACGTTATTATCATTATAACAATAAATATTTATTTTTCTCCAAAAAATCTTGTAACTACGACATGTACTGTAAAAAATCAATGAATCAATCCATCCAGACCGATTTCGGCCACACGGCCACGGCAGCTGACTAATGAGAGATACGTTCGTGAGCTCTGAGGTGACTGATATAGCCAATTTTTGCAGTGTGAATACGTCCACACTCACTGCAAGTCAGCACCCCTCCGATATAATTATATTGGATGGCCGCGGGTAAAAAATATCTATATAATAAATAAATAAATATATACGGACAAATCACACAGATTGAGCTAGCTCCAAAGTAAGTTCGAGACTTGTGTTGTGGGATACTAACTCAACGATACCATATTTTATAATAGATACATAAATAAATAAACATCCAAGACCCAGATCAATTTGAAAAAAGTTCGTTTTCCATCATGACCTGGCCGGGGATCGAACTCGGGCTCGTGTCGCAGGCTGGCTTAACCACTGCGGCACGGAGCTCTTCAAAAGTAAAACAACTACAGTGAGAACGGCAGCCTGTCGATCTATTTGACAATCTGACCATCAGCCTCAAGTATCCTACAGATGCCGCCCTTGATAGACAAAAGGAGACAGTGGTCAGTAAGCTGGATCATACTCTGAAATTCGCCGCAGGAGCACCTAGGATTCCACCAGCACATCTTCCTTGCGAAGTCCGGCACCTGTTTACTTCATCATCAACATTTCGTATGGCAAATTACTGCAAGAATCCTATATATTTAATTTTAAATTTTGAAGCCATTCCTCAGCTCTCGGAGTTAAGGAATGAAGTTCACTCAGGCCTCCGGGGAAACGCTGAAGTGGGCACTCTCCGGCAATATGCCACAAAGTTTGGTCTGCTGCCCCACACTCACACTCTGGAGAGGCCTTAAGTCCCCGTTTATGGAGATGGTGGTTGGACCGTCCGTATCCCGTCCGGAATCGGTTTAATTTTACCCACAGTGCTCGTTGAGCATCAAGACCTGCTGGTTTTTGGGTCGGGTCCAAGATTAAATCTTTCCCAGCAATCTCGCTAGCCTCCCAGGATGAGCGCCAGGATGATTCGACACTAAACGGCGTTTCAAGTCTGACATCCGTCCAAATGGGAGATCTCGATGAAAGGCGTTGAGGTGGTAGGTCGTTTAGTGTTTTCTGGATTGGCATATCTTTCCGTTGGCATTTCTTCCATTCAGATATTGCTGCCTGTTTATTTGAGCCCAATATTTTCACGGAAGATTGAGATGAAAACCTTAAGGCCTTGACTAGCTCCGTGGCGCAGCGGTCAACACGCCAGCCTGCGACACGAGAGTGCCCGGGTTCGATCCCCGGCCAGGTCAAAATGGAAAATGATCTTTTTCAGATTGGCCTGGGTCTTAGATGTTTATCTATATATATATCTCTTACGTCGCAAGTAAAGGGCGCCGTGTCCTCTCGCCGTAACGGTTTCTCGCAGAACTGGCAGCGGTGCCCCTTGCGTCGCCTGGTGTGTGTATATAATATCACTTACGTCGCAAGTAAAGGGCGCCGTGTCCTCTCCCCGTAGCGGTTTCTCGCAGACCTGGCAGCGGTGCTCCTTGCGTCGCCTGGTGTGTGTATATAATATCACTTGTCCTCTCCCCGTAGCGGTTTCTCGCAGACCTGGCAGCGGTGCCCCTTGCGTCGCCTGGTGTGTGTATATAATATCACTTGTCCTCTCCCCGTAGCGGTTTCTCGCAGACCTGGCAGCGGTGCCCCTTGCGTCGCCTGGTGTGTGTATATAATATCACTTGTCCTCTCCCCGTAGCGGTTTCTCGCAGACCTGGCAGCGGTGCCCCTTGCGTCGCCTGGTGTGTGTATATAATATCACTTACGTCGCAAGTAAAGGGCGCCGTGTCCTCTCCCCGTAACGGTTTCTCGCAGACCTGGCAGCGGTGCCCCTTGCGTCGCCTGGTGTGTGTATATAATATCACTTACGTCGCAAGTAAAGGGCGCCGTGTCCTCTCCCCGTAGCGGTTTCTCGCAGACCTGGCAGCGGTGCCCCTTGCGTCGCCTGGTGTGTGTATATAATATCACTTACGTCGCAAGTAAAGGGCGCCGTGTCCTCTCCCCGTAACGGTTTCTCGCAGACCTGGCAGCGGTGCCCTTTGCGTCGCCTGGTGTGCTCGTCTCTGAAGTGCGCGGAGTAGTCGCAGCAGGAGAAGAAGATCTGGTGGCAAGTCCCGTCTGCCACCAGCGTTGACGGCTGTAGGCACTCGAACGGCCCGCTGGGACAACAAAGGGAGAGTTAGTTCGTAGGTCCCTCACAAATCAGTCTTGTTTTAAGCAACTTCTATAGGTAGTTGTTTAAAGGGTTTGATTACAAGAGAACTGTACGAGAAATGAATAGGAATAAAACTAGCCAAGTGCGAGTCGCATCGCACACGAAATGTTCTGTTGGTATCACAGAACAACAAACACGTTACAAGTGTTATCACGCGTGATTTCTATGAAAACCAGCGTCTCCTCATTTCAAGCATACTACTAACGCAACACAATTGAGTAGAAACTCCTCCTTTGGTCAAAGTTTCACTAGGACTCTCACTTTACACGTTAGAATAGCACACGTCGGCATTTTTCGATGTTTTTTTCAAGTAAATCTCATTTTTGTTCCTTTGACGATCGAAGAACAAACTACTTAGGTGCCAACCCACCAAGCGTGGTGAGTATGGCAATATCCTCCCATGGAACGAAGAATCCTTGGAGACTTTGTCCAGCAGTTGTGGACTTCTTACGGTAGACATGAAGTACTCACGTGATGACCTTGGGCTCCCGGTCTCGATCCCGTTTGTCGCGTACCAGTCCCTTCTCTGCCATTTCCTTCTTCCTCTTCGAAGACGGCTGTGGAAACAATAAAAAAAATTAGAGCGCATCCATTAATTGAGGTGTTTAGGGGGCGGGGAGGAAGGGTTGACCCGAATCTCACTCGATCTTACACTAGGGACGAGAACAGTTTCTCCTAATTGACCCATCTCCAGCGAGCCCGGCTCGTCTTCGGCCTTGATTATGATGTAGCTGACGTCCTCGGAGGCGAGACTCATGAGGTTCTGCAGGCCCATGGCAGGTAGCAGCTTCTCCTAATTGACTCTGATGACATTTTTTACAGACCCACCTCTAGTGAGCCCGGCTCGTCTTCGGCCTTGATTATGATGTAGCTGACGTCCTCGGAGGCGAGACTCATGAGGTTCTGCAGGCCCATGGCAGGTAGCAGCTTCTCCTAATTTACTCTGATGACATTTTTTACAGACCCACCTCTAGTGAGCCCGGCTCGTCCTCGGCCTTGATGATGATGTAGCTGACGTCCTCGGAGGCGAGACTCATGAGGTTCTGCAGGCCCATGGCAGGTAGCAGCTTCTCCTAATTGACTCTGATGACATTTTTTACAGACCCACCTCTAGTGAGCCCGGCTCGTCCTCGGCCTTGATGATGATGTAGCTGACGTCCTCGGAGGCGAGACTCATGAGATTCTTGCGGGCCCATGGAAGGTAGCAGTTTCTTCTAATTGACTTTGATTGACATTTGTTAGGAGACCCACCTCTAGCGAGCCCGGCTCGTCTTCGGACTTGATGATGATGTAGCTGACGTCCTCGGAGGCGAGACTCATGAGGTTCTGCGGGCCCATGGAAGATAGCAGCTTCTTCTAATTGACTTTAATCGACATTTGTTAGGAGACCCACCTCTAGCGAGCCCGGCTCGTGTTCGGACTTAATGATGATGAAGCTGACGTCCTCGGATGCGAGACTCATGAGGTTCTGCGGGCCCATGGAAGGTAGCAGTTTCTTCTAATTGACTTTGATTGACATTTGTTAGGAGACCCACCTCTAGCGAGCCCGGCTCGTCTTCGGCCTTAATGATGATGTAGCTGACGTCCTCGGAGGCGAGAATCATGAGGTTCTACGGGCCCATGGAAGGTAGCAGTTTCTTCTAATTGACTTTGATCGACATTTGTTAGGAGACCCACCTCTAGCGAGCCCGGCTCGTCTTCGGACTTGATGATGATGTAGCTGACGTCCTCGGAGGCGAGACTAATGAGGTTCTACGGGCCCATGGAAGGTAGCAGTTTCTTCTAATTGACTTTGATCGACATTTGTTAGGAGACCCACCTCTAGCGAGCCCGGCTCGTCTTCGGACTTGATGATGATGTAGCTGACGTCCTCGGAGGCGAGACTCATGAGGTTCTACGGGCCCATGGAAGGTAGCAGTTTCTTCTAATTGACTTTGATCGACATTTGTTAGGAGACCCACCTCTAGCGAGCCCGGCTCGTCTTCGGACTTGATGATGATGTAGCTGACGTCCTCGGAGACGAGACTCATGAGGTTCTACGGGCCCATGGAAGGTAGCAGTTTCTTCTAATTGACTTTGATCGACATTTGTTAGGAGACCCACCTCTAGCGAGCCCGGCTCGTCTTCGGACTTGATGATGATGTAGCTGACGTCCTCGGAGGCGAGACTCATGAGATTCTGCGGGCCCATGGAAGATAGCAGCTTCTCCGTGTTGACTCTGATCGACATTTGGGTTTGGTCCATTTTCTTCTTCTCCAACTTTATTCTTGGTGTCTGTGAACAATTATTCATATTTAAAGACTTAGATTAGTTTCTCACGACTTCGTTCTTTTATCACAGTCTATCCAGGTCCTGGGTTTTTTTTTACCTTATTGTCCATCACAGATTACAGAACATTTACAGGTTTTTTACACTTTTATTTTGCACATCACAATAATGCTGAAATCCTATACTAGATTGTACATCATAATCATCATCATCTCAGCCGCAGGAACTCCACTTCTGGTCATAGGCCTCCCCAAGGATCTCCAATATGACCGGTTTGATGCGGCTTGCATCCAGCGTCTTCCTGCGACCTTGGTAAGTTTGTCCGACCACCTGGTCGGTGGGTGTCCGACGCTGCGCTTGCCGGTACGTGGTCGCCATTCGTGAACCTTTGCGCCGCATCGGCCATCGGGTCTACGCGCTATGTGCCCCGCCTACTGCCACTTCAAAGAGCTATTCTGGTGAGCTATGTTCTTCTACGCTTCTGATTCGATCTCGCAGAGAAACACCGAGCAAAACCCTTTCGATAGCTATTTGAGGGACCTTGAGCTTTCTTATGAGGCCCGTAGTAAAGGACGAGAACCACATTTCGGACCCTAAGTCATCACTGGTATGGTAACACACATTGGTCGAAGACTTTCGACTTGAGGTACTAAGGTATTTTGGAGTACCAAGGCGTTCTTTATATATATATATACTAGCTTTTGCCCGCGGCTTCACTCGAGTTAAGAAGTATAGACATCATAGTACCTTTATGCATGCAAAATCTCAGCCCGATCGGTTTAAAATTGACAAAGTTTCATACAAACTTTCATCCCCTATTTTATCCACTTGGGGGTAGAATTGATCAAAATCGTTTCTTAGCATATGCCTACGTCATAACATCTACCTGCATGCCAAATTTCAGCCCGATCCGTCCAGTGGGCTGGGCGTTGATAGATCACATGTCAGTCAGTCACTTTTGAGATATATATATTTAGATATTATTATTTTAACTCACATTGGCGTGCAGCCTTTGCAGCCAAGCGGTCTCGTCGCCCTGGAGGTAGAGTTCCACATGTTCCACACGCACGTGATTGCGGAGCGCCATGTCGCTGGCGAAGCCCTTGCCACACACCTTGCACGCCACCTCATCATCATCGTCTGGGATCTCCACTATTTCTTTCTGGAAAAAAAGCGGAAAATTATATAATTTGACAACCACACAGATGGGAAAAAAATAAAATTATCTTGCAAGCTGCAATTTTAAAAAAATTTAATGGATTTTGAACCCCAGACTTTCCAGTCTGTGTATTTCCTATAGATACTTTTGCAAACGGTTGACTAAATGTATAATAAATAAATATATACGGACATACCACACAGATTGAGCTAGCCCCAAGGTAAGTTCGAGACATGTGTTATGGGATACTAACTCAACGATACTATATTTTATAACTAATACATATATAGATAAACATCCAAGACCCAGGCCAATCTGAAAAAGATCATTTTCCACCTTGACCTGGCCGGGGATCGAACCCGGGCACCCCGTGTCGCAGGTTGGCGTGTTAACCACTATATAACATCTAAAAGGATATGTAAATTTCTTCCAAGCTGGTTTGGGAGAAAAGAAAAAACATAGTATGTGCCAGCTGCTTCTCCTCCCGCGCAGATCGTAGAAGCCGATCAAGGCCATGGGCGAAAATCTAAAGAATCATGACAATAGGCGATGCGGCTTGCAACCCATCACTATTTTGATTCCGTTTTCCATCTTTACGCCCACCAACACGCTTAACGTGGCCTTTTGGTCTTATGACTTTAGGCTCTGTCTACCCCATAAGGGATAAACACGTGTATGTATGTACTAGCTTTAAATGTCGATTCCTTGGGAACAGTACTTTTCCCGGGATAAAAGGTAGCGTATGTCCTTCTCCGTACTCCAGAGAACTTGTATGCAAAATTTCATGATGATCGGTCAGTAGTTACGGCGTGAAAGCGTAATAAACAAAATCACTTTCTTATTTATAATATTACTAGCTTTCGCCTGCGGCTCCGCCCGCGTCAATGTCGATCCCTCGGGAATAGTAGTTTTTCCCGGGATAAAAGGTAGCCTATGTCCTTCTCCGCCCTCCAAAAAACTTGTATGCAAAATTTCATGATGATCGGTTCAGTAGTTACGGCGTGAAAGCGTAACAAACAAACAAATAAACAAACAAACAAACTCACTTTCGCATTTATAATATTAGTAAGGATAAGGATAAGTAAGGGTGTAAATTAAGGATTATTTGTAAATGTGTACAAAGCTCACAGATAGTACATAGATGACGTAAGTATCACAATTTAATATATAAATACTAGCTGCCCCGGCGAACTTCGTTTCGCCATAAGTTAAAAACTATCCTATCTCTCAAGTTGGATCGAACTGCACATGGTGTGCGAATTTTATTATAATCGGTTAAGTGGTTTAGGAGTCCATTGAGGACAAACATTGTGACACGAGATTTATATATATTAAGATATACGGACAAGTCACACAGATTGAGCTAGCCCCAAAGTAAGATCGAGACTTGTGTTATGGGATACTAACTCAACGATACTATATTTTATAACAAATACATATATAGATACACATCCAAGACCCAGGCCAATCTGAAAAAGATTTCCCATCTTGATCCGATCAGGGATCGAAACCGAGACCTCTGGTGTGGCAGCCTGGCATAATTACAACTACACACATCTACAACTACTGGCAACCACAGAGCTCATCATTTGTATGGAAACCATCCAAAACTCCGTGTTTCAGAAACGTGAAGCCGTCTGTCCAAAGTCAAAGTCCCAGTTGTTATCACTACATGGCGGTCATAAATCTGTCAGATGCCTTTAGGCAGCTTGAAAAACCTTACACCAGTGGCTACTTACACACACGAAATGCAAATACAATGTTAATTTATTCTTCTTCTTATTGAGTCAAACAGTTCCATTTGATTATATTTAATTTGATTATATTTATATTTCATTTGATTATATTTCATTCGTAGCCGTGTGGTATCCGGCAGAGTAGAATAGGACCACTCCAAGTCTTCCCGTGGATGTCGTAGAAGGCGACTTAGGAAATACAAGCTAAACAAAGCTTATAAACATCTAATACACCTCTCCAACCCGTCTGGCCAGCGTGGAGAGTGTAGGCCAAGTCCTCTGGCTGCTCTGGCCAAGTATGGCCCTAGTAGTAAAGAGAGGGTCGGTAAATGGAGACTAAAAAGGACCTGATGATGATGATGATGATGATATTTCATTTGACCAGTATTTGGCTACGCTGATCGTCTTATCATTAGCCCCCTCGAGGTCCTGTACCGTGCAAATAGTGGGTCAGTTAGTTAATGTATAGAACTATACATATAATGTATACATCATGAAATTTTGCATACAAGTTCTCTGGAGTGCGGAGAAGGACATAGGCTACCTTTTATCCTGGGAAAAAGTACTATTCCCGTGGATTTAGTAAACTTACCTTTATTCTCACATTGGGGATCACATTCACCATTCGCACAGACATTGTGAACCTGAAACAATTAACATATATTTTTAAAAATAATTATAGTTTTATAGTTACAGGACTAGAAAGACAGACAAAGTGCAATAAATAATGTCTTAAAAACGAGTTTATGTTTTCTTAAAAGGCTGGCAATGCTCTTGTCACACCCCAGGTGTAGCAGTTGTCCATGGGCAGCGGTGATCGTTTACCATCAGGTGACTCGCTTGCTTGTTTGCCGCCCTATCTGCAGAATTAAACATTAAAGAATTGGGACGCTAAATATCTAGCCGTTCATTATCATATCTGTCTCAAAGAATTTCTATAGCTATATAGCGCGGGAATGCCGCAAGTGTTATGGGAACTTTTGAGCCAGTTACGATGCAGGGCGGTCTCTTAGATTAAGGATTTGACGAAGCATGTTGTGGATAATTTTAAATGGAAAAAAATTGACGATGCATGTGCTGAATACTTATTTTGTAAATTTTGACGAAGTATGTTGTGGATATTTCTTATGGTATCATCATCATCATTTCGAGTAGGTGTCACAGTCAATCGACCATGCACACCCTAGTGTCAGAGTTCTTCAGGACCGCCTCTCGGCCTCTGACGTGGTTCCTTTAACGACTACCAGATGGCAGCCGGGACCACCGGCTTAATGTGCCTTCTGAAGCACGGAATCATCTTTATTATCAGACAATCAGGTGATTCAAGCCTGCTATGTCCTAACCAAACTGGAAACAACTAAACAAAGTATGCTTCCGGTGGGAATCAAACCCACGACCCCCAGGTCAACAGGCAAACGCCTTAACCACTGGACCACAGAGGCTGTTAATCCATCTCACCTGATGGTAAGTGACGATGAAGACGAGGATGTTACATGCCTATCCAAGAGATACCCATTAAAAAGTAGAATGTGTTAACAAGATTGATTTTACCCCATTAATTTAACCTCTTTCAATGTAAATACATAAAAAACATCAGCAACAAACTCTTTAACCTAAGTAACGCATACTTAGGTTAAAGAGTTTGTTGCTGATGTTTTTTATGTATTTTTTGGAACTCCTTAACCAAGGCTACAAATTCTTTCACCAAAAGAAAGCTACAGTATCACTGTACAATATAAAAAGCTATATTGTACCCGTTCGAAGTTGCGCGACGGATTGCAAGTATAAAATAGATAGGTGTAATGTTATAACCTATAAATTTTGAAGTATGTGGTATTTTGAGTTGGAACGTTCAGAGCAGACGCTCTAAAGCTTAAAGTACCTACAGTTTTTGAGCAAGTAAATCGGGGAACAAAGATAAATAGGTTTTAATGACTATGGGAAAAATTACACTAACATAGAAAGTAATGAATTATGACTATTGCAATAAACATACTTGAAAACATTGGAGATGCATGTTAGGTGTTGCGTAACCAGGTTTACCAGGAATCATTTTGAAAGTATTTGGTAATAAAATACAAGAAATTCAAAAATATATCCAGGTAGCGGGAATGATATTGTCAAAAATATACTTTTTATAAATATTAGGCTATGGGAGCCGATGTGGTGTGAAAAAAACTATAAAATGCTATTGATTTACAGTACAACGCAGCCAAGCTTTCCTTACCAAATCAGAATCCACTAAAACACATTAAATAACAACTTAAACACTAAAAAACACCGAAAGAAACTAAAATACACCATGAAAAGTCCAATATTTTCTTCGTCAAACACAGATTGGCGATTGTTTTTTTTTTAATTAAAAAAAAGAAATCGAAAAAGAAAAAATTAAAAAATAAAAGCGATTTCAAAAAAATGTCAAAGTCCAATGACGTTTATGCACCTGTTGATGAATTTATGTTTTATCCACAGAAATCTTCAGCAAATTGCAGGAAAATAGCTACGATTTGAAAGTATAAAATAGTACAAGCGTGGCTTCTAAATAGCTCCAAGCGCCATTTTGTGACTATTCGTGGTGTGATGGCGTCACTGGCGTGGCGGTATTTTTAGTTCAAAACTGTCATTGTACCTATGCCGTGAATTTAGCTGCGGTGCACCTAAAGAAAAACGGTTTGGTCGGTACTACTTCAAAGTGCAACCGCATGGAACAGAAATGCATTTACAGTCCGTGGACCTAGGAATTCTTAGATCCATGCTCAGGATCCATGTTACATTATGAGGCTTATTTTTTTTGCTATAAATAGGCCTAACATAAACATTTATGTCATAGATTTATGAAAGAACATTACTTGTAAACTGAAAAAAGTTTTTCCTTTACAATGATAATGACAATCCATGACAATTTTCAATATGTGTATTATTAGTGCAGATGGATGGAAGGAATGGAAGGGCCATTCAAAGAAATATTTTATTAATGTTTCTTTAGTTATGTCATGTGTGTGTGATAAATCTAACCACAAGACAAAGGATTTTAAAACGAGGGAAATGTTACGTAGGATATATTAATACAAAAGCTACGAAGGGAATATTATTTCATCGTTTAGGTGCTAAAGTTACGTTAAGTATTTACAGTTTTTAAGGGATTATTACAAATTATAAACCTATTGACTTTTTACGCCCGGATACGTTACAGTTTTGTGATTTGCGTCCGGTTTACAGTGAAAACCTGTATTATGCCTATTCCCTTGACCGGCATTTTGCGGTAGTAGATAAAGGAGGACAAGGTCAAAGATATATTAAAATTCATATAAACTGAAACTATGCGTTGTACCTAGTTACCTCTACTATTAAATCAATAATCTTGTTGCTATGGACAAGAATCTTCATTCCGCATCTCAGTTCATACAAAAATCACTTCGCGACCGAGATGGCAGTGGCCAAAGCCACAACAATAAAGGAAGCAATCAAACGCTGGGAAGACAAGACTGGCCAGCAAGCCGAGACAGCCACTGAAGTCAGTCTGATCTTCCAATGGCCTCCGATTGAGAAGATGGACAATACTTTGGCAACACTCGTTAATTGCGAGTAAGTTAAATATTTTTAACTTTACTTAATGATTCTGACTGTCGTTTGCGAGGTTTGATTGATATATGTATAACGCAAAGACTAACTACTGGGTAGGTATATGGATTTTAATGTTTATCTCTTACCTATGCTATGACGCATACAATTAGTTTATTACGCGAATTAACAAATGTTTTTAGTGACGTGTTAGATTTGTTTAATCTTCTCAATGATTATAATAAATATAAAGCTTAATTTTAGGAAATTGAGTTTGTCAACGAACCTGATAGAGAAAGTGACCAACCTGAACAGCTTAAAGAAACTCAGAATACTGTCGCTAGGAAGAAACTACATAAAATCTTTTGCTGGAATGGTGAGATTTCTAATTTCTACACTATCACTTTTATTGCCGGATTAGTCCTAAAGTAAATAAGCAGTTGCGTAGGCCATCACGTCTTCACAAAAGGCAAAAATAGAAAACAACCAGCCAATAAATAAATAAATAAATACGGACGAATCACACAGATTGAGCTAGCCCCAAAGTAAGTTCGAGACTTGTGTTATGGGATACTAACTCAACGATACTATATTTTATAACAAATACATATATAGATACACGTCCAAGACCCAGACCAATCTGAAAAAGATCATTTTCCATCTTGACCTGGCCGGGGATCGAACCCGGTCACTCCGTGTCACAGGCTGGCGTGTTGACCGCTGCGCCCCGGAGCTAGTCAATGTAGCCAATGTAGGGGCTGTCATCATCATCATCATTTCCTGTAGGTGTCACGGTCCATCGACCATGCACATCCTGGTGTTACGGTCAATCGACTATGCACACCCTGGTGTCAGACTTCTTCGGAACCGCCTTTCGGCATCTCACGTGGCTCCTATAACGAGTACCAGATGGCAGCCGGGACCAACGACTTAACATGCCTTCCGAAGCACGGAATCATCTTTATTATCAGACAATCAGGTGATTCTAGCCTGCAATGTCCTAACCAAACTGGAAACAACTTAACACCGACGACCCCGGGTCTACAGGCAAACGCCTTAACCACTGGACCACGGAGATAGTAGATCAGTAGAGGCTATTAGAGCCGAACTCACTTTTGGCTGTATTTCAAATGCAGAATTCACTTTTGGCTGTATTTTAAGCTAGTGCAGTATGGAATGTGAATGAACATTCATATAACAAAATTATTATAGACATGCAGTCATCATCATTTTGTATGGCAGGTTCAAGTCAGCCATTACTCAGCTCTCGAATTTAAGAATGAAGTTCGCTCAGTCCTCTTATAGGCTTGCGAGCTTTAGTTTCGACCCAACCCAGAAATCAGCAGTCTTATGCTCAACTAGCAGTGTAGGTCTATTTAAACTGATTCCGGATGGGATATTGACGGTCCAACCACCATCTCTATAAAGGCAAAGAGTAAAGTCGAAATATGTTACTCAGGAATCACTTGGAGACACCCTTGAAGAGCTCTGGATCTCCTACAATTTGATAGAAAAGCTGAAAGGTATCAACGTGCTACGAAGCTTAAAAGTCCTGTACATGAGCAACAACCTGGTAAAAGAATGGAGTGAGTTTAATAAACTGCAGGTTTGTGTATTAAGTCGTCATTTATATTGTATGTTTGCGTATTAAGAGTTTAAAAGTAAGATTTAATTAAATTATTTAATTTTTAGGGTTCCGTTCCTCAAACGGAAAAAACGGAACCCTTGTAGAATCACTTTTTCTCAGGAACGCGTAGAGGTAACAACCTGAAATTCATATCAAATACTTAGATCTACTGTGCCTTAAACTCTTTTAAAAAAATCCTACCCGTCTGCGACCATCCCTTGGGAATATATCAGATATTCCCAGACGGAGTCAGGGCTAAAAGTAGTTATTTATAAGTGCATACCGTTTTATTCCACAAGTTTAAAAATAAAAAACGTAACGTAAAAAACGCCTAGCTAAAAAATATAGCCAGTATTACTTAGGGGGATATTCTTACATTCCTCAGAGTAATACGGGCTATACGAGTATGTTTGGCTAGCTACGATAGAATGAAGAAAAAAATAACATAATTTATTTGGTGCTAAAAAGTAAACTCTAGAAATCAAATTAAAAGTGAAGTGAATAGTAATATAATAGTTATTACAACATTCACAGAAATCACTCAGCAATTTGGGTTAAGCATAAAAGTTATGACTTGCTGATTTTCGGTAAACACCACGCATCTTAATCAGGAGATGAGGTAAAAGAGGAAGTAAAGAAAATTTATATACTTATAAGAACGAATTCTAAAAAATATTAGGTGCGTAGGTACACTCCTTCTTGGTGCTGTCGTGTAAACACAATTTCAATTTTGGCGCGCTTTATTTATATGAGGTCCAGCAAAAATAAATTCATCAAAAATAAATAGAACTTCCGGTTCCTATTCCAAAACGCGGGAAATTATACTGGAATAAAAAGTAACGAAGATGTAGATAGTTAATAATTGTTTTTCTACAACTTTCAAGCTTTTTCTTTTACCATTAACCTTTGGAATGCTTAAACGCAGATCTGTGTTACATTTCGTGTCCTTATTCAGTGCTTGAACGCAGTTCTGTGTTGTTCCGAAAAATTTCAGTTTTACTCGATTTTAAGTGTTAAAGCAATGTTTTTAATGTTCAAATTAGTTATTATTGCATTTTTGAATAAATGTTCTACCCATAGACAAAGCTCATTCATTTACTCTTGTGTCAAAATTTTCCGTTACGCGTCATTCAAATTTGATCTCGTCAACCGCGCGCTGAGTGTTTACGGCTGTGAGAAAAAGTTGAAAATAAATAATATATTCCTTGAAAGGTAAGTTATTTTATATTAATTCTTACAGGAAACTTATTAGGCTACCTATATTTTGTAAAATATTATCTAGCTCTATAAAAATATTGAAGAAAATCAGAAAAACAAACTTCATTCAGTGTTTTTTGTACATTCCCTTATCATAATCCTTGATTGATTTATATCAATTTGTAGAAAATTTTATTGTAAATATGAATTTCAAAGTGTTATTTGATATAAATAGGAGATTTACAAGAAATTCAAGATATATTATGCCGCGCTCCATTAGCACGCACACATAGACATAAAGCAATGGCTTACGTAACATGTAGGTACACAACGTTCCCGGCCTGCCTTACAGGATGTTCATTTTTTATGCATACATTTATTGAATAATTCTTCTGTTAAATTCAATTTTCAATCGTCTTTGCAAATACATAGTATGAAACGTTTACAATAATCAGTGTACAGCATATTTAGAAAATAAGAGTTTTTAACCGACTTCAAAAAAGGAGGTTCTCAGTTTGACTCGTATGCATGTTTGTATGTATGTTTGCCCGCTATTATCTCGGAATCGGCTGAACCGATTTTGATGCGGTTTTCAGAAGATTATTTGTTAAAAATAGTCTTTTAAAATCTTTTTTGAAGGTTCATTAAAAAAAATACACTTTAATCATAAGACTTTTTTCATGTTGTAGCTGGTAACTTGGAATTATTATCTATTACCCTATTACGGCGAAGCCAAAATGAAGGGTAATAATTTTGGCAGTCTATGTATGTATGTTTGTTTATTTGTTCTACCGTAGCTCCTAAACTAATGAATTGATTTTATTGAATGAGGTGTCAATTCCGCGGGTGACATATGCTATATAAATTTCGTCAAAATTCAAAATAAATTAAAATGTGATAATAATCACTTCTTTGGTTTACAATATATATAAATATCATATATAGTCGACAAACATGTTCAAAATGCAGTCTTACAGTTTTATGTAGTCGGGTCATAGATATTTAAACGTGATTTTTGTTATTATATATAGAATGGACGCAAATAAGTATATTGTGGCTATGGAGGTCGAAAGGACGCCCCAAGGCAGTATTCGAGTCAAGGATGCAGGCGCCGTTCTCGAGAGAAGCGAGTCAGGAAGACTTCGGGTACCTTGCATTTATTTGTATTAGATTGCATTATCTATGATTATATACATTAATTATTTTATTTTAGTAATAACACAATATATTTCATTTTTAGCGGTGGCGTCCTGATAACTTGAATGTGGGGGATGAGATCGAGGTGATAAATATACCAATACCATCCAGTGATCATCAGCTTGAACCTCGCAGGCTGATATTCCCGGACGAAGCAGATAATGTAAATTTATTTTTAATTAAATATGTAATTTGTATTATTATTTTCATTTATCTTCATACTTAAAAAATATTTTTCTTGCAGGGATTACGGATGGATATCTCTCAAGGGGGTCCCAATGTTCCAGAGGAGATGGAATCAACCTCGCTCCCGGAATCTGGCGGGATTTTTCCAGAAAGCGAGGCGGTCGTAAGTATATATTTTTATGACATGGTCTTTTTTCTTTTTTCGGGAATTAATGCTTTTGAATTTTTTATACGGTACTACTGTGTATTACTGCTGTAAAATGATATATAATACATACAGTTATTGATGCATACATATTATCACGTCTTATCCCATACGAGGTTGATAGAGCCTAGGGTCATAAGACGCCGCATATTAGCATGTTGGTGAGCGGTTGGTGAGCATGTTGGTGAGCGGAGACAAAATAGTGATGGGTCGCTACTTCGCTAGCCGCACTGCCTATTGATACGATTCCTTGTATTTTTACGAATTCCCTTGACTGGCTTTTACAGCCTGCGCGAGAAGTGAAGTAGCTGGTATATTCTAAGTTTCTTTTCTTCCAGACCAGCGTGAAAATTGGCACGATAAAATAAACTGCATGAAAATGGAATAGTTTTGGATAGAGTTCGGTTAAACTAAGACACTAATAAATTTAACATTTTGGTTATGCTCTTTTTAATTATGCTCACTTACTGCACTAATAAGTAAGGTTTGGCTTCGCATGATTGGTTGAGGGTTTTTGTCTTTGCTTTTAATAGGAAGAGGAAGAAATTTTAAGTCGACCACTTGCTGAGGCATTAGCTGTGGATTCTGGTAGCGAGGCCGATGAAGATGAAGAAATGACCCTCGAGGAGTTGCAACAACTCCTCGAGGAGGATGAAAATGATGATCATGATGAAGATTTGCGATTCGAGGAGTTTAACTGGTCATCAGATTTTGCTAATTTTAACGGCTCTCTCGGTGATTTTAGGGAAGTACCTGGCCCTAAAGTCACCGGGACGAGACCTATTGATTTTTTTTCGTATGTTTTTGATGAAAATTTAATTAATAATATTGTTATTGAAACAAATAATTATGCGTGGGAAACAATTGCTGCTGCTGCCGAACAAGGCATTTCGGATAATTCCAGGTTAAACTCATGGACGGAGACGACTGTATCGGAAATTTATGTACTTCTAGGAGTCATGATGTTGATGGGACTGTGTGTTAGGGGCCGCATTGACGAGTACTGGCGGACCGACGTTATGGGAATGCCTGGATTCCGGCGCCTAATGACGAAGGACCGTTTCTTACTTTTAATGAGGTTCCTACACTTTACTGATAATTCTCAGTATACGGGTGGCAGTGGAGCCGAAAAAAAAATATCCAAAATAAAACCCGTTTTAGATTATTTGATTAATAAGTTTAAAGCCGCTTACACGCCTCGCAGAGAACTGTCAATAGACGAATCGTTGCTGCTTTGGAAGGGACGATTGAGTTGGGTCCAATGCATCCGTTCCAAGGCAGCACGATTCGGAATTAAAAGTTATGAGCTTTGCGAGGCAGTAAGCGGCTACGTATTGGATATTATTATATATGCCGGCAAGGGCACTACATTAGCGCAGTCCGTTCATGGATTTACTTCTTCTACCGCCAAGATAGTCCTAACATTAA
Organism: Elegia similella; assembly: GCA_947532085.1. Taxonomy (NCBI): domain Eukaryota; kingdom Metazoa; phylum Arthropoda; class Insecta; order Lepidoptera; family Pyralidae; genus Elegia; species Elegia similella. Next base: position 2,689,385 of record OX383950.1, on the reverse strand, counting down.
TAAATGACTATCTTGGGAAAAATTTTATCTTATTTATGGATAATTTTTATAATTCGATACCATTGTGTAGATTTTTAAAGTCAAAATTAACCGATGTTGTAGGTACTCTTAACAGACGTAGAGTAGATACGCCAGCAGACATAAAATCGTTAAATGAAAAGAGGATGGCAAGAGGAGATATGGTAAGTCGCCATTGTGGTGATGTTTCTGTAATTGCTTGGAAAGATACGAAGTTGGTCACCACGGTGTCAACTTATCATAAGGATAACATGGTTGAGGGTCAACGAGCAGGACAGCACGTAAACAAACCTCAGTTAATTGCAGATTATAATAAATTTATGGGCGGGGTCGATTTAAAAGACCAAAAACTTAGCATGTATTTGTTAGAACGAAAAAGAGGGCTGAAATGGTATATCAAAGTATTTAGACGACTGCTAAATATAACTGTGCTGAATTCCTATATTATCTACACCCAGACTCCACTGAAAAAGCTGACCCACAGGCAATTTCGTTACCAACTTGCTACAGAAATCTTTGAACGATTTGGAACAATGGGTAAAAGAATTGCTCAGCGCAATAATATATCTTGTGCGAGGCTAGACATGGCACTTGGTCATTTTCCGGAGCAAGTCCACGTACAGGAAAGGGCATCATCGAAATGCCAACGCTATCAAAGAGGAGCATGTGTGCTATGCACAAAACGGAAGGTCCGGAAAATGACGAACCTGCGATGCCGCCCATGCAAAATGTATCTCTGCGTTGATTGCTGGTCTGATTTTCACACACTAGAAAACTTTTAGCTATTAATATAATAGCTAAAAGTTTTCTAGTGTGTGAAATTCAAATTCTTATAAACATTTTTCGCATCAAAATTAGCTTATGTCCTTTCTCAGACTGTTCTCTGTGTGCCTTTCATTTAAATCGCCCGAATGAAACGTCTGGTTAAAAATTGTAATTTGTATTTTATATACTAAATTCATACTTTATAAATACTATTACCATGTTTTTGTTGAATAAATAATTTGTAAAATATAGTGTTTAGTTTCATTTATTTATACTAGTCGTTTGCGCGGCGAACCTAGACCTCGCTTAGACTGTTTTTAATAAAATCTAAATATCTCAAAAACGGCTGAACCGACTTTGATGTTCAATTAACTGAAAAGTTATATTTACCATATCTATGTATATTCCAAGTTTCATTAAAAGCCGATCAATATAAATTTTATTTTCTCAAAAAATCGAATATCTCTAAAACGGCTGGACCGATTTTGATGCCCAACGAATTCGAAAATTCTATTAACTATATCTCTGTATATTCTAAGTTTCATCAAAGTCTGACCAACTTAATTTGCAGACTTTGCTCGCTTCGCTCGCTCGTTCTAAAATATTGACCAATGTTGCAGATCATATTTTATTCGAAAATTGTTCGTATTGGTTGGTCATTTATTTATATTGCAATCATTGATTGCAATACTAAAAAAGCGGTGTTGCAGATAACCAAAAAATAACAACCTGTATACATCCGCAGATCTGTGTTGAAGCAGATGGGGAGAATTTAGTATACCACAGATCTGCGTTCAAGCAAATAGAGTGAATTTAGTATAGCACAGATTTGCGTTCCCGCAGGCGAACGTATGATGTTACACACGCACACATGCATACAACAACGGTTCACGACAGATTTTTTCCGCAACTTCAGTGTCTTATTTTCATATTTTTTTATACAGTAACCCTAAATAGACTAAAGACAAAACAAAAGAGAATTTCTTTTGCCTCATCGCACATATATTTGTAGTAACCATTTCGTGTTGGAACTGGCAACAAAACGGTACCAAAAATATGTCTATCAGCTGAGCGTCTCTAGTAACTGTTGTCAAGTTTTTCATGTTTTAACTATTATCACTGTAAAAAATACTTAAATTTTACATTTGTCATATAATTGAATACACTATATGCATAAACAAACGGTTTACAGTGACTAGAATGACGTCTTATATATGTTATTCATGACTGGAAGTTAGGCTACGAAAGTTGTGATAATGGTGACTGTCGGATTGTTTCATGAAGGTCAAATTATTTATGTGATCTTTTATAAAACTATAAGAAATACTTTGAAATTAAATAGCTTAGTTATCCATATACACGGTAAATAAATAAAAATAAGAAATTATGCAGAAATAATATTTATTAACAACACAATTCTCAAATGGTGTAAATTTTGGCTACAGTTACGACTTTACTGGATGTGTATACAAAAATAATATAAAATTATCCTTGAAAAAGGGTCTCAGAATATAAATTAACTATCTGAGTAATGAAATCACTCGTTTTTTTATATAAATTATTATAGATAAGCATATTATTCATATTTATTGCGAAACGCGCAGAGCGCTCATTTTCGCGCAAAATACTCCCGCAGACGGCGTGCATAAAAGTTGGCAGCGCTCTCGCAACCGAAAGGTTAAGATTAACCTGATCTAACACCGCTGAGATCACAGATATAAGAACATTACTGGGGTATATTTTTTTCAGGAACTTCCTCACCTTGACGACTTATTGTTCGTTGGTAACCCCCTCTATGATGCGTGTGAGTTGGAAGCATGGCGCTCGGAGGCTGCGCGGAGACTGCCCAACCTGAAGAAGCTGGACGGAGAGACTGTGATCCGGGAAGACGACCCACCCATCACCGTCGCCGACATGCAGGTACAGTATATTTTTGTTTTATTTCGCATTCACAGTGCTATTCTAAGGTTCAAATCCCGCCCGCTTGAAATTTATTCACCATAATTTATTTCTATAACACATCATATATTTCATATTACAAGAAATTATAAAATATATATTTATAAATAAATACTAAAACTTAATCTACAAACTTATTATAAAATTAACTAACTAAACTAACTTAAAATATCTAAAAAATTTGGGGAATCCGGCATTGTCCCGAGGATGCTGGCAGCATTTCCTCGCTGAATCGCAACGCTAATGCGCTGTGCGAGGTAACTGCCAGCTCTTCGTTCACCTGTAGTTTCAGCGAGCCTCTTACCCAGCTCTTTTACCAGTGAATGCTAGGGCCCCACGGACCAAGAGTCTCTACTCCGAATGGCATGAAAATGTATTCAGAGCCGAGACCCCTGTATTTATTATTTTTTAAGTTTTCGGCTGCTTCTGCTGCAGCCCCCGCTTGCTTGCTGGATCCACGAAGGTGGGAAGGGGCGGGCGGGATTTGAACCTGCGACCTTAAGTCGTACATAAACTTAAGGTCGCAGGTTCAAATCCCGCCCGCTTGGAATTTTTTCACCATATTTTATTTCTTAATGAAATAAGAGTCTAAGTCTAAGCTAAAAATCTTGTTTAAATATTATAACTGTTATTGGCTTTCTTGTGTAGATCATGCTATGTACACAAATTTTGGACATTTATTTGATCCTTTTAAATAATTTATGTATATATATCTTTTAAAATCTGTTGCAACATTGTAAATTGTCTGTATGTGTACTTAATAAAATAAAACATAGCCGTTGAATGAGCAGCCGTTTTACACCGAAGTTTTTAAAAGATAGAAAGTAAGCCTGCTGATCAGTGTTTCAGCAGCTGAAAGGCTATAATATACTTACCATAGAATCTTATACCTTTAAACGAGCAATTCTTGTAAATTTATTTATATATAAATTTATTTCTATGATCTCGGAAAAGGCTCTAACGATTTCGCTGAAATTTGGTACATGGAGGTTTTCGGGGGTAAACAATCGATCTAGATTAATCTTATGTTTGGGAAAACGCGTGTTTTCGAGTTTTCATGCGTTTTTCTTTTCACGCAGAATATGTTCGCTAATTTCGTCCTGCCGGCCACTGTCCGTCTGGTCCAGCGAGTTATGGGTTCGAATCCCGCTCGGCGACTCTTTTTTTTCTATAATTTCAATTTTATATTAATTTAATGTTTGAGATAACAATATATATTTCTCATAAATATAGAATAACACCTCAACACCACCATATTACAACAAATACTACTATACTATACGGTACTATATAATATATGCGACGGAAAGAAAATTTCTTCAATAGGGGTACGGAAACTAAACAAAAAAGCCTTCATAATAATCGTTGTTTTCAGATGGACGAAGGGGACGGTGTGGAGACGCTAGTCAGCGCTGAAACCAACGACTAAAGGCCGGAATTGATGGAAAGGCGCCACCATTTGAACTCCACCCCCCACCCCCGAGCAAAAACAAATTCGTCATTGCTTCAGTTGTCATTAGATTGAAGATTGCAATCGTTAAGAAAGCAGATTCATTAGTTTTAAAGATGTTTTGATGTAACTAAAACAGAATTTTTACATTGTAATTCAACAATTTGATTGCCAACCATTTTTAGAGCAAACTTATTATTTATGAGTAGACAGAGGCGAATCTACAGATTTTCCGCCCATCATCATCATCAGGTCTTTTTAGTCTCCACTACAGGAGCACGACCGTCTCTGTACTACTAGGGCCATACTTGGCCAGAGCAGCCAGAGGACTTGGCCTACACTCTCCACGCTGGCCAGACGGGTAGATTTTTCGCCCATCGGCAATTAATTTTGCCTGCCTCCCACTTTTCACTTTCCCCGTTTGTTTTGCATTGTTGCAGGTCCCATTGTTCACTTTGACAGATTCGCTCTACCACTCTACTAGTAAGGACTTCCTCTTCCGAGGCGACAGATTGTTCTAGACAGGAATTGTAGTTTGTCGCGCCGCCCGCGCCCCTATAGGCACGTAGCCGAATCGCCTATTGACATTACTCGAGATTTTTAGCCCAATACCTCGATCGGCGTTTACGATCTGTGCGAGAAGAAAAGTTCTTGAGTTTCTTTCGGCGTATTCTTCTCACCAGTGGTCGTTCCGAAACGCTAGTAGTATTTCAATTTTGCATATATTAAAAAATATATAAGAAATAAAAATATGACGTTCAAAAAGAGATACATGTATCCAATTTTGAATAAAAATCTTTGCCTTTTTCTTTGTTTTTAAGAAAAGCAGCAAGCGCATTCCACTTTTTTTTCTTCCAGAATAGCATGGGTTCTTAAAATAAAAGACTACATTCGTAGAAAAAAATACTTTTTATTTACAATAAATTCCTATAACTACATTATTGTACATCTTCACAGAAGGCAAATCCACTTGTTCACAAACAAGCCTAATACATTGTGACGTGATACATCTATTGGCCGTGACGGCTAACGGCATGACTTGTGCCGTCACGCTAAAAACTGATGTCTCACATCTGCCGGCCATCCCGTGTCAGGACAGCCAACTTTATCTCTCACATTTTTTATCCTATGATAATTAGACTTCACTTATTATTAAACATAAACAAAAATCGTCACTACTATCTATTGTGCATAAATTAACCTACGGTTATTTCTAGAGATCAACCGAAATAGAATATTCAGCCGAAAGCTTCAATCAAATATAATGGTAGATACACGATTCGCGCTCGAAAAGTGGCACCGGCAAAACAGCGCACTAATCTAGTTTGGGAGCTGTTTTGCTGTGTTCGGGTGAATTGGTGTCGTGTGTCGCGACACCAATTCACCCGAACACGTAAGTTTCAGCGAGGCCGAAAATTCGGCCGATTTTATGCCGAAACTCTTTTTTTTACCGAAACCTTACTTTCGGTTGATCTCTATCTAGTTATTTCAAACAATAGTATTAAATATTTTTTGTATTTCTTAGTTCGTAACAAGATGTTATGCTGAAATTCTTACCACCAAATGACAGTGCTATTATAACAATTTTTAACATGATAACGTTATAAATAGATGAACGCCAGCTGTACGTACGAAAGTTTCACGTTCCGTGTGCAAGCGAGAGCGCGGAACAAGCGATGTCACGAACGGTCTAAGCGCTCGGCTTGTGACGCATCTATCTCTTCCACCGTTATCACGTAAATTATCGTTCTTAAGCCGACTTTCTGTAAAGTCGGCTTAGGGACGAATTTTTTTCTTTTAATATTTCGGCACAATCAATTTTGTTTTATGGATATTTTTGTTAAATATAAAAATCTAGATACACAATAAGCGATAAAAAGAAACGTCCTTACCAAATAAGCACCCAGTGCATATTTTCCGTTGAATTCCGAACGCTGACGACGCTCAGCTTTTGAAATTCGACTTTATAATAATAATGGCCCGTGCGAAATTTTACCTCTTTTCTTCCAAAAAATATTTTCCGTTCTTCTTCTTTTCGAGTCAAAATAGCTATATGTGTATAATAAATGTTATAACAAGTTAGACCAGAATTTGGCCACTTCAACGGCACGATCATTTGCCTTAATTAAGTCTTCTACAGTACAGGAAGTAGGACAGCTGGGGCAGTTCATTAGATGGTTCATCGTCTGTCATTATTTTCCGTTGAAATTTGAATTTTGAATTCCGAACTCTGACGACGATCAGCTTTCGAAATTCGACTTTATGTCATGCAAGTAAGGTTGGTTTTGCATTGTAGTAGGTTTATAACATAAAAAAAATTGTATGTGACTGTGTACATGTTGGTGGGCGTTAGGTGGAATCAAAATAGCGATGGGTTGCTAGCCGCATCGCCTACTAATATGATTCGTCAGCTTTTCCCATCCCCTCGATCGGATTTTACGATGTGACTGTGTATCTAGTTTTTTATACTTAATTTAATAGTATAAATTAGCAAAACTGAAAATAATAGTACAGTCAGCCAAGGAGATACCTGACCCCGCCATCTACCTATATCTTTAATTTTCTCCTTAATTTAAAATAATATTAATATGAAAATATATATTCAGAAAGATTTCAATAAAGTCTTCCTGAATATACATTTTCATGTTAATATTAATTTTAGTTAAGGAGAAATTTCAAGATATAGGTAGTTGGCGGGGTCAGCTATCTCTTTGGCTGACTGTACATACACAAAATACAAGCGTTTTCTCTTTTAATATTGAGCAAACATTATTCAATACATCTAAGTGGATTATTTCAAAAATAAAATACCTGACTGCCTTTTTGACAGTTGAACGTCACATAGCCTATGACACTCCAGGGAAGAATACGAATCTAATGATACCTCGCTCTCCAAAATCGGTCAAGCCGTTTAGGCTACATAAGACAATGGAACAGACATACATACACGCGAAAAACATTACCCTCCTTCTGGGTAGGTCAGTCGGGTAAAAACTAATAATATACTATAATAGCTGCAAATTGTGACGTAATCATAACCGACTTCAAAAGAAGGAGGTTCACGATTCCACCCATTTGTAAGTAAATTGCCCAGTTTTTGTATGTTAGTCTATAACATCTATTGTATTAGAAAACTATGGAAGCAGCATCGCGTTAAAAAACTGACACCACGCAAAGTAGATCAAAGCGGGCGGGGCTTAAAAAGTATATCTTTTCGCGAACTAGTCTGCCGCGCGCTCCGTGACGGAAGGACGCGTCGATAAAAGCATTAACGACATATTTTTTGTGAACATCGGCGAAATCATAAAGAATTAAGAATTTAAAAAAAATAACTCCTTGTGTAGTAAAGTGGTGCAGGAAACGCAAGGAAAGACGGAAAAGTGACACTGGAGTAACTTATCATAGCGAGCGAGGCGACCTACCTCCGCTATATTGACACCATAGCGTTCATTAGATATGTTGACACCGCCCCGTGACCTTGACGCGGCCAATCGCAAACTAGCTTCGTCTGAGTGCGTAAGTTTTTCGTTGTGATTTGAGTTAAGTTTGTTTGCGTAAATGGGACTGATATTGAATCGTTAGTTGTATGTGAGTTACGCTTCCATATTTTATTCTAATTCAATGATAACATCTAAACATGTGTGTTAAATTTCTAAAGTATCCGTATTAATGTTTGTCCGCACATATCTCAAAAAAAAATAAGTAGGATTACAAATATGATTTCTTTCTAGGTATAGTTCGACTAAGGGAATAGTCCAAGTTTCATCAACTGAGTTCTTGAGATTTTAAAGGTTATTTTTGATGTGATGTCTATGATGATAAATCGATGTACGAATGAAAAAGTGTCATGTTCAGCGTGCAAGCGAGAGCACGGAACAAGCGATAGAGAGGCACGATTGACCTAAGCGTTCGGCTTGTGACGCATCTATCTCTCTTCCACCGTTATCACGTAAAATTATCGTCCAAAAACAGATTTTATAGACATCATTTTTTTTTATATTTACATGTTTACAAGATTGATTTGTTAAAGTAATAAGGTTAAACTTTTAAAATAAGCTACGGCTGTGTTTCTATGTTATCTTTAACTAATATAATCGCAATCAAATTTGTTTTCTACATGTTTGAACACAACGGAAATTTTTACCAATTATTCAGGTTTTTGAAGGTATGAAAAACAATAAAAAAATTGGGACATGCTAACATATCCATAGATTTTTGAAGCGAATACTTCTCAGCAAAACCTCGCGCCAGGACACGTGACCTGATAGAAAATTCGTAAGACGGACACGTGACCTGAGACCGCGCAGCGTAGGAGAGGAAGTAATCCTATCTTTCTACCGCGCAGAGTTTTCACTTCTGCCAATACACCCAAAGTGCAACTAATAAATAAATAATAATGATATACGGACAAATCACACAGATTGAGCTAGCCCCAAAGTAAGTTCGAGACTTGTGTTATGGGATACTAACTCAACGATACTATAGTTTATAACAAATACATATATAGATACACATCCAAGACCCAGGCCAATCTGAAAAAGATCATTTTCCATCTTGACCTGGCCGGGGATCGAACCCGGGCACTCCATGTCGCAGGCTGGCGTGTTGACCGTTGCGCCACGGAGCTAGTCAAAAGCAACTCTTTTTTTTTTGTCAACTATCCGGTGTGGAATCAGGGAACTCCGCTTGTATGGAAATACGGCCCTAGGATTTCCCCTTATCATTTCTGTATGTTACAGTTTACATGTATATCCTTCTCAGATGCTGCGACGTTGTAATGGCGTTGCATTGCGGACAAATTTTCTTGGCTCGCAGGGACTGGAGCCAGCATACCTGGAAAATCATATAAATAAAATAAAAATAAATATATACGGACAAATCACACAGATTGAGCTAGCCCCAAGGTAAGTTCGAGACTTGTGTTATGGGATACTAACTCGACGATGCTATATTTTATAACAAATACATATATAGATAAACATCCAAGACCCAAGCCAATCTGAAAAAGATCATTTTCCATCTTGACCTGGCCGGGGATCGAACCCGGTCACTCCGTGTCGCAGGCTGGCATGTTGACCGCTGCGCCACGAAGCTAGTCATATATCATCATCATCAGGTCTTTTTAGTTTCCACTGCAGGAGCATGACCCTCTCTGTATTACCGGAGCCATACTTGGCCAGAGCAGACAGAGGATTTGGCCTACACTCTCCTCGCTGGCCAGACGGGTTGGAGAGGTCTCATTGATGTTCATGAGCTTTGTTTAGCTTGTTGAAAACCATATTAATATATTTATTCATGTAAAGTAAAAATAAACAAAGATACAAAAAAAAAATTCGAGTAGTCGGGTGCAAATAAACAGATTTTAAATTGTAGGTTCGATTCTTACCGGAAGCATACTTTGTTTAGTTGTTTCCAGTTTGGTTAGGACATTGCAGACTTGAATCACCTGATTGTCTGATAATAAAGATGATACCGTGCTTCGGAAGGCACGTTAAGCCGGTGGTCCCAGCTGCCATCTGGTAGTCGTTAAAGGAACCACATCAGAGGCCGAGATGCTGTTCCGAATAACTCTGACACCAGGGTGTGCATGGTCGATTGACCGTGACACCTACTCGAAATGATGATGATGATGATGCGAATACATATTTCTATTCTATTCTATAACAACCCGTATCTTACGTAGTCTAACTTGCGATGCGTAACTACTTTGTTTTGTTGCCTACTTATTAAATGCTCGCAGTCGCACGGCGCATGAGTCACACTTGTTTACGCTCATCATCATTTCGTGTAGGTGTCACGGTCAATCGACCATGCACACCCTGGTGTCAGAGTTCTTCGGGACCGCCTATCGGCCTCCGACGTGGTTCCTTTTACGACTACCGGATGGCAGCCGGGACCACCGGCTTAACGTGCCTTCCAAAGCACGGAATCATCTTTATTATCAGACAATCAGGTGATTCAAGCCTGCAATGTCCTAACCAAACTGGAAACAACTAAACAAAGTATGCTTCCGGTGGGAATCGAACCCACGACCCCCGGGTCAACAGGCAAACGCCTTAACCACTGGACCACGGAGGCTGTCAAACTTGTTTACGCTAATCTCGGTATATTTTGTATCTCGGATTAAGGTAATGTAGGTAGTTAAAAACATATATGATTGTTAGACATCTGTTCGTTTTTCAACTTTTTAACTATTAAATTAAATGCATCCTAACTAATATTATAAATGCGAAAGTGAGTTTGTTTGTTTGTTACGCTTTCACGCCGTAACTACTGAACCGAGCATCATGAAATTTTGTATACAAGTTCTCTGGAGTACGGAGAAGGACATAGGCTAAGGACATGCTTTTATCCCGGGAAAAAGCTATTCCCGAGGGATCGACATTAACGCGGGCGGAGCCGCGGGCGAAAGCTAGTGTTTGAATAAATGTAATTGTAAATGCATACTGGAAGGACCTAGTGTCTATGGTACACGCACGGCCTAGTTTAGACACTAGTGATGGACTAATCTAAATAACAGTGAGGTAAAGTGATTACTGATTACTTTATAGTTATACTAGCTTTCGCCCGCGGCTCCGCCCGCGTCAATATCGATCCCTCGGGAATAGTACTTTCTCCCGGGATAAAAGGTAGCCTATGTCCTTCTCCATACTCCAGAAAACTTGTATGCCTTCCTTCATGATGATCGGTTCAGTAGTTACGGCGTGAAAGCGTCACAAACAAACAAACTCACTTTCGCATTTATAATATTAGTAAGGATACTAGTGTAAATAGATTAAGTTCAAAATTGTATGTTTTCATGAAATATAAAAAAATATATATAACAAAACTCACTTCACAGTAGACGTGCCAGCACTGTATGGAGACAGCGGGAGACGTGTACGGCCCGAGGCATATGAGACACTTCGTCTGAAACACAAAGGCATCATGTTAAAAAAATCTTAAAAAAATAAACTGCCTAGCTATCACGGTTCATGAGATACAGCCTGGTGACAGACGGACAGTGAAGCGAAATTAATAGGGTCCCGTTTTTACCCTTTGGGTATGGAACCCTAAAAAGTACAATCGAACTGATAAGTCATTCAAATATTACGTAAGCAGCGAATGGGGGGTCTGGGCTAGGCATATTTTTGCTGACAAAGGGGGGGAAGGGTCTGCACGGTGATGACATCAGCCACATTTTGCAAAAAAAACAAACATATTTTGTAAAAATTATACCATATATGTAAGCTTGGGGGAAGGGTGGAAGAGCTTTTCTTACTTTTGCTGACAAGGGGGGGGGGTTGAAAATAACTGATATATTGCTTACGTAATACTTGAACGGTCCTTTACCTCCTTTTTTAAAGTTGGTTAAAAATAAATTAATAACACTTTCTGCAGAATCATGTCAATAGGCGATGCGGCTAGCAACCCATCCACTATTTTGATTCCTTTTTCATCTGCACGCCCTCTAAGCTGAATGTGGCCATAATGTCTTATAGATGTGGGCTCTGTCTACCCCGCAAGGGGAAAACACGTGATACTATGTTCAAGTCAATATATCTTGAAATATTGAGTGTCGTTTTTGTTTAAATTTGCTTCTAAAACATTTTTCTAGCTTGTTGGTAATTTAAATTGACCTTAAAATAAATAAATAAATACGGACAAATCACACAGATTGAGCTAGCCCCAAGGTAAATTCGAGACTTGTGTTATGGGATACTATCTCAACGATACTATATTTTATAACAAATACATATATAGATAAACATCCAAGACCCAGGCCAATCTGAAAAAGATCATTTCCCATCTTGACCTGGCCGGGGATCGAACCCGGTCACTCCGTGTCGCAGGCTGGCGTGTTGACCGCTGCGCCACGGAGCTAGTCAAATAAAAAGATACACCTTAAAAAGTAGAATGTGTTAACAAGATTGATTTTACCGCATTAATTTAACCTCTTTCAATGTACATTGTATTACTTAGGTTAAAGAACTTGTTGTTGATGTTTTTTATGTATTTTTTGGAACTCCTTAACCAATGCTACAAATTCTTTCACCAAAAGAAAGCTACAGTATCATTGTACAATATCAAAAGCTATATTGTACCCGTTCGAAGCTAGTCCAACCAACCTTATACTCGTATATTAACGATATCATGAATCTTATGCTACATGATTGTTCTACTAGGCTCTGTCTACCCCGCAAGGGAAATAGACGTGACACTATGTATATTACTAAAGAATGACATCTTACCTCCGAAGCACTATTCTTTCTTTCCAGCTCTTTAATTTTTGCCCTCAACGCTAGAATTCTTGTCTGAAAGAAAAACAGTCAATGAGCCATCATCATCATCATCAGATCTTTTAGTCTCCACTGCAGGAGCATGCCCCTCTCTGCACTACCGGAGCCATACTTGGCCAGAGCAGACAGAGGATTTGGCCTACACTCTCCTCGTTGGCCACATTCCAATATTATTCACTTGCATACATAGTTTGGTTTTAATAAGTTCTAATAACATATTTTTTTGTAACTTTATGGAATAGTTGTCTCTAAATTCCTTATATGCTACAAAACGGACGAAGCGTTGCAGCTAAGCCATTACCTCTGCACTGCACATCTAACTGTCTCCGTGGTCCAGTGGTTAAGGCGTTTGCCTGTAGACCCGGGGGTCGTGGGTTCGATTCCCACCGGAAGCATACTTTGTTGTTTCCAGTTTGGTTAGGACATTGCAGGTTTGAATCACCTGATTGTCTGATAATAAAGATGATTCCGTGCTTCGGAAGGCACTTTAAGCTAGTCCCGGCTGCCATCCGGTAGTCGTTAAAGGAACCACGTCACAGACCGAGAGGCGGTTCCGAAGAACTCTGACACCAGGGTGTGCATGGTCGATTGACCGTGACACCTTCTCGAAATGATGATTACCTCTGCGCTGGCTTCCACCAATCCGTTGACTTTTGGAACTGTTGAAACTGTCTCTTTGACTTCAACGTTTTGGTCTGCCTCCGAGCTCTCAGCATTGTCTGTCTGTTCCTCTGCTCGCTCTTCGTCTGGTGGCGGAATCTCTGCCTAGAAGTTAAGGAATTAAATTTTGTAATACAGTATTATCGAGTTCATTAAATTATTTTTACACCTAACGTTTCGAAAACTTAAAGTTTTAATGGTCGCAGGTAACCTAAGTTGACATTTGTCTATTGTGTTATATGCAGAGATCTGATATTCTAGTGCAGCGTTTCTGAACCTTTTTCAGTCCGCGGGCCCCTAGAAAATCAAGCACAATTCAAGGACCTCCTTAATAAAAGAACAGAAATAGATTAAGGACAATTTATTTTAGAAGGTGCTTTTTTAAAACTAAATCTATACTAATATTATAAAGCTGAAGAGTTTGTTTGAACGCGCTAATCTAACAACTGGTTCAATTTGGAAAATTCTTTTTGTGTTGGGTAGTCCATTTATTGAGGAAGGCTTTAGGCTATAAAACAGGCGACGCTGCGACCAATAGGAGCGAACCATCAATAAAAATGTTTTGTAAACGGGGAAAAATTATTCATCTAAACTAATCCTTATCCTTACTAATATTATAAATGCGGAAGTGAGTTTGTTTGTTTGTTTGTTACGCTTTCACGCCGTAACTACTGAACCGATCATCATGAAATTTTGCATACAAATTCTCTAGAGTGCGGAGAAGGACATAGGCTACCGCCGCGGCTCCGCCCGCGTCAATGTCGATCCCTCGGGAATAGTGCTTTTTCCCGGGATAAAAGGTAGCCTATGTCCTTCTCCGTACTCCAGAGAACTTGTATGCAAAATGTCATGATGATCGGTTCAGTAGTTACGGCGTGAAAGCATAACAAACAAACAAACAAATAAACAAACAAACAAACTCACTTTCGCATTTATAATATTAGTAAGGATAAGGATAAGGATAGTAAGGATAAGGATACTGGGATTTTATTTATGATAAAATATTTAAAGAAGCCGCTGCCATAATATGTGAGCAAAAATCAACTTTAGGTAAATATGCACTGGAATATCCCATCTCTGGTTATAACTGTGCAAAAAAAGTTAAAAAAAATTAAGCCGATTCCCATACAATGTGAAACAAAAAAAAAATATATAATCTTTACTAATATTATAAATGCGAAAGTGAGTTTGTTTGTTTCTTTGTTTAATTGTTTGTTACGCTTTAACGCCGTAACTACTGAACCGATCATCATGAAATTTTGCATACAAGTTCTCTGGAGTACGGAGAAGGACATACCTTTTATCCCGGGAAAAAGGATACGGAGAAGGATAGTGTACATTTTATACCGGGAAAAAGTACTATTCCCGAGGGAACGACATTGACGCGGGCGGAGCCGCGGGCGAAAGCTAGTTATCTATAAAAACGGCAAAAAATCATGTCTTCTGTATTCCCATACAAAATATTAATTTTATTTTAATTTAATTATTTATTTTTGATAGTGAGTATGTAACTAAATATTCAGTGAATATTTCAAGCGTCTACCTGTTGCCGTTATCACGTTTGTTGTATGGGAGCCCCCTTAAATATTTATTTTATTCTGTTTTTAGTATTTCTTGTTATAGTGGCAACAGAAATACATAATCTATAAAAATTTCAACTGTCTAGATATCACGGTTCATGAGATACAGCCTGGTGACAGACAAACGAACAGCGGAGCCATATGAATAGATAAACATAGACTAAAATAATCTTGATAGTATCTTACATCGGGATCTATCCTGGAAGGTGAATACTGTGGGGGGCCGTAAAGCTCTGTATCTTCATCTCCGTCTACCACCTGGAATCATCAATACTTTTTATATTATACATTCATCTACACTCATTTTATAAGGAGGAAACATTTGATTGCACATATAGACCAAGATTCATTGAATTAGAAAAAAATATGGAAGCTTAACTCTCATACAATGAATCATTCAATATCAGTACCCAACAAACTTAACTCAAATCACAACGAAAAACTTACGCACGCATAGACGAAGCTGCGTGAGTTTTTCGTTGATTGGCCGCGTCAAGGTCACGGGGCGGTGTCAACATATCTAATGAACGCTATGGTGTCAACATAGCGGAGGTAGGTAAGCTAGCAGCTCGCCTCGCTCGCTATGATAAGTTACTCCAGTTTCAATTTTCCGTCTTTCCTTGCGTTTCCTGCAGCACTTTACTACACAAGAAGTAATTTTTTTCTTAGTTTGTTAATATTTTGCCGATGTTCACAAAAAATATGTCGTTAAATGCTTTTATCGACGCGTCCTTCCGTCACGGAGCGCGCGGCAGACTAGTTAACGAATAAAATCTACTTTTTAAGCCCCACCCGCTTTGAGCTACTTTGCGTGGTATCAGTTTTTGAGCGCAATGCTGCTTCCATAGTTTTTCTAATTCAATGCCAAGACTAGTGGTCATTCAGAAAAGCTAGTTTTTCTATTGTATACATAATAAAAAAAAATAATTGAAAGAAACATATGACGTTCTAAAAGCGATACATGTATCCTATTTTGAATAAAAAATATTCATTTTCATTTATTAGGGTTCCATATCTCAAAGGGAAAAACGGAACCCTTCTAGGATTACTTTGTTATCTGTATGTCTTTCAAACCCTTTTCTCAGGAATGCGTGGAGGTATCAAGCTGAAATTCATATCAAATACTCAGGTCTACTGTCTCTTGAAGCTGTGACAAAATCAAACTTCTAAGCCAACATTCATCATTTTCGAGTAGGTGTCACGGTCAATCGACCATGCACACCCTGGTGTCAGAGTTCTTCGGAACCGCCTCTCGGCCTCTGACGTGGTTCCGTTAGCGACTGCCAGATGGCAGCCGGGACCACCGGCTTAACGTGCCTTCCGAAGCACGGAATCATCTTTATTATCAGACAATCAGGTGATTCAAGCCTGCAATGTCCTAACCAAACTGGAAACAACTAAACAAAGTATGCTTCCGGTGGGAATCGAACCCACGACCTCCGGGTCAACAGGCAAACGCCTTAACCACTGGACCACGGAGGCTGGAGGCTAAGCCAACGCAATCAAAAGATACAGCCGTTTATGCTGCAAATTTTCGACATTCGCAAGGGAATCAGAACCTACAGGGTACTATCCCTTGAAAATTGGTACAAAGCAACATCTTATAGCACAGATATAGGAAAAATTGCAAAAACCATAAATTCTTAGTTACATCATATAATAAAAATACCTATTTTATAATAATTTCAAACTTATTAATAGACTAGCTTTCGCCCGCGTCAATGTCGATCCCTCGGGATTAGTACTTTTTCCCGGGATAAAAGCCTATGTCCTTCTCCATACTCCAGAGAACTTGTATGCAAAATTTCATGATGATCGGTTCAGTAGTTACGGCGTGAAAGCGTAACAAACAAACAAACAAACTCACTTTCGCATTTATAATTTAAGTAAGGATAAATGTACGGAACCCTTCGTGCGAGTCCGACTTGCACTTGGCCGGTTTTTACTTCATACACATTGAATTTAGAGAGTCATGCTCACCAAAGCCTGGTCGTTGGAGACGCGTCGCACACAAGTCCCGGGTCTTGACTCGGAGTCCTGCAGAGCCGTGGCTCGGACGCGCCACTCTCCACACCACTGATACTCCGCCCCGAACCCACTGCCTGATGGCTCGTCGTTCTAGAACAATAGATACAGCGTAACATTTATCATCATTTCGAGTAGGTGTCACGGTCAATCGACAATGCACACCCTGGTGTCAGAGTTCTTCGGAACCGCCTCTCTGCCTCTGACGTTCTTTAACAACTACCAGATGGCAGCCGGGACCAACGGCTTAAAGTGCCTTCCGAAGCACGGAATCATCTTTATTATCCAACAATCAGGTGATTCAAGCCTGCAATGTCCTAACCATCTGGAAGCAACTAAACAAAGTATGATTCCCGTGGGAATCGAACCCACGACCCCCGGGTCAGGGCTGTCATTTTTTAGTGGGCACAAGCCCCACATACGCGATAGCTGGGCCCCACAGGGTGGGGCCCTGCTATCGCGTGGCAGAGCATTTTTTATCTCATCTCAAAAAGAAAGGGTGTCATTCTCAACTGCCTCTCCGATGGTTGCAAGTATAGCTTCGGGTACGTGCTCGGCCTCCCGACCTGCTACTTGCTTCCCCCCATTCATCTGAGTAAGTAGTATCCCAATACCTTCATTCCCTTCCCAAATCCAACAAATTCATATCCTTCCTTAGCTTTAACCATTTTAACATGCTTGAGATGGGCAGCAGCGTCGGAAGCAAAAAAAGCAATAAAATCTGCGTCTCTGATGTTTTGACGATTTTTTTTTTATAAATACTAATAAAAAAAGAAAGATTGCTACACAATTAAATGTGACTGAAGGTCTTGCAGTCTTGTGATGAGCTTGACATCATCACAAGACTGCAAGACCTTCAGACACCGTGAGCTAATACTGTGTACATCCGGAACGTTATCAATGAATATTGTAGGCGGTGGTAGTTTTGTATAGTTCTTATAACACAAAGACAAATGTCAACTTAGTCTACCTGCGACCATGAAAACTGTAAAGTTTTCGAAACGTTAGGTGTAAAAGTGATTTTCTTTAAAAAAAACTGCGTCGCCATCCCGCCTGCCAAGCGTTGAGTGGTAAGTAATGGTAAAGCGCCTATTATACCATCCTGAATCTAGGATCCGGAATTCAGCATCCGATATGGACAAGAATCAGTCATCAGAGCTCCTGATTACACCGTCCGGAACGTGTCCTGAACGGAGACTGCGCGTCCTGAGAGAGCCATCCGTTGGCCATCCTGAATGCGTGAGAGGGACGCCGCTATACGTGCGATGCGATTGGAGATATTATCGTATCGTTTCTAACGTATAGCGGCGTCCCTCTCTTGCGTCGATCCTAAATTCCGGATGGTTTCACTTTATGCTTCCGATAAGGACGTCGGAAGCCATTCTGTCCTGACAACGGATCGACGGTCCTGAATGCGATTAAACTGTCCGTTGACTATCCGTTGACTTAATTCCGGATCCTGAATTCTGGATTGTCTAATTGGCGCTTTATATCCTTCTACGTATTGCATAATAATACTTAAAACACCCTAGTCGTAAAAGAAAACACGGAAGGTGTTCTCTAATTATTAAATAAAATGTGGTGAAAAAATTCCACGTGGGCGAGGATTGAACCTGCGACTCGGCCATTTGAGCTGCCGCGCTTCAAACCTCGGCGTCGAAAAACTCCAACATAACCCATCCCCGCATTTCGTTGCAATGTACAGCTGTGTATAATCGTCATTATCGGGACAAATATAATAATACGATCGCTGTTTATTTTCTATGGAAAATAGTGCAACAGCGACGTCGTTCAACATTGCAAATTGATTATTGAGCGCGCTTCGGCAGCGCTGGCCGACGGCGCGCGTGTCAGGAACGGCGCGTTTGAACTGCATTAGTATGAAACGCAACTACTATCTAGCGTAATTGCAAGCGCGCGTGTGGCCGGCGCTGTCAAACGCGTGACTCTGGAATCAGCCTTATAAGAATATGCAAGGTGTTCTTATTTATAATACCTCAACATCAATGCTCTCATCCTCCGAGCTGGTATCAGGCACATCCTCGTCCATCACGGCTCCAGTCCTCTTCAGACACCGTAATGCGTGCCTCTGGAGTCGGGACGTTGGTAAGGTGACATTGCAGACGGGGCATTCTCCTTGCTGCGGTGGCGGGGTGCCGCGGCGTCGCGCCCGGAGACGACGAAGGCGGTTTGAGTGGACTCGCTGAAGATTGTAAGATCAAATTGTGTATAAGAATCAACCACAATGGCAGTTTTATAGATTTTCTGCCTGTAGGATATTTAATTATTGCCTCCAAAAGGGGCTGAATAGACTCAAAATAATATTTTGCCGCCCCAGTCTGCTGAGCTTAATTAATAAATTTCATCATCAGGTCTTTTTAGTCTCCACTGAAGGAGCATAACCCTCTCTGTACTACCGAGCCATACTTGGCCAGAGCAGACAGAGGAATTGGCCTACACTCTCCTCACTGGCCAAACGGGTTGGAGAGGTCGGTCTCGTTGATGAAAATTCTGATTCTGATGTTTATGAGCTTTGTTTAGCTTGTATTTCCTAAGTCGCCTCTTACGACCTCCATGGGAACACCACACGGCTATCTATATACAGATATATATATAATAGTAGTTATTTATTTGCTACTAAAGCAAAAATAATCAATCTGGTAAATTGTTATAGTGGGTATGATACCATCCTGAATCGGATCCGATGAGAGGGATGCCGCTGCATATCGATAGATGACGAATATCATATTGATCGATCATATGTGTTTCATTCGAGAATACTGTTATCGATATTGGACCTTTTTAAAACACCTCTTCAGTGTGACAGAAAGCAGCATCTACAAGAGAGGAGTTCCTGGGATATCCAGGGACCATGAGCGAGGCCTGCAGCACACCCTCTGCAGTTCTACACTTCCTTGACCTTGAATCAGGTAAAATAACAACAGGGAAGAGGCGAGAAAGCATAAAGCAGAAGACCGAGAGATGGACAGTCTTCTGTTCACACACAATGGGCCCAAGCAAAAGGCCTGGGTGTGGAAAATTGCCCATGAGACCAGGTGATAGGCCACAACTTGCTCATACAAAATGCAGCACTTGGCACTGTCGCCAAACTACAAAGCTAACCTTAACTATCTCCCAAACTAAACAATTATGTAATCATATCTGTCTATTTGAGACTTAGATAGTATAGCATTGTTCATGCTTAAAAATCCTGTATTATCTCCGATATTAACTACTTTCACTTACTTTTAATTGCAAATAGATAACTAGAAGAGAGCTTTATCTTTGAGTGGGACAATATGTAATTCTGCGAATTTATTATGTCTATAGGCAACTGGCCATAGCAGACAAGACCAAGAGATTTGTATACACTCCTATTTCATTACTAACTAAACTTTAAAATACACCATCTCATAACGACAACTTGAAAACTCCTTAGAAAAAACTTACCTGATAAACATCACTGCCCAAACATCCCGACACATCTACTTCTTGGTCTTCGACAACTTCAGCACTAGTACTAGACCCGGGCACCGCTAAACTGGTATTAGGAGATGTAGAACTGAGTTTCCGCTTCGAACTTCCACTGGACAACTTGTGAAGCCTCTCCACTTCTAAACTTAAATGAGAATCTAACTCGCCTTGCCGTATCGTACACGAACAAACGGGGCAATTTGGCAATTCAGTCACTTTCTTCCTATTCCTAACCGAATTCAGTATCCTTTCGTCGTATAAACTGTTGTAACTGCTACCGGGACTGTTATTTAATGAGTTTGAACTCCCATCCATGTTATTGTACATCAAAACAGGTAACATTTTCGGTTACTTATAAATCTAAAAACATCGTAATTATTTACACATTAAATTACTAAAATGATGCCGTAATCCATTAATGAAACTTCGATTGATAGGATCGAACTCGTTTTGTAATCATTATTTAGGTTTATCGCGTAATTAGAGGAATAATTTTAGAATAACAACAACAACTTGAACCGTTTACACTTTTTTTTGAGATTTTGATTGGCCGCGCACAGATTGAAAATATATTTGACAGTGTCATTCATTTGCGTTTTGTTTTTGCATCGATTTGTTACATGTCACATAAAACCTATTTGGCTGTCATTGAAACTAAAATCGATTACGATATTCGATTGTATTCGTTTAGGATCACGTCGCGATGAGCATTGACCGCAATAATCCCACCAATCAGCCTCAAGCATTTACAAAACTGCCAACCTTAAGAAAAAATGTAAACAAAATAATGTCAAACTCGAAGCTTCAAAGCTTGTTGTGATTTTGAAGGCGTCTTTCTTCAATTTTTATTTTAAAATTAGATATATTATTACAAAATGTGCCGACAACCTAGGACTAAGAGAATAAGTAAATCCAAATCATGTTCATATAAGAAACTCTTAATATGAAGTGAATTTTGTACAAGTTTAGTGTCGAAGTTATTTTCGCAAAAATGATATCTGAAAAAGCGTTTTGTCGGATATGCTTGGCTGCAGACGTGCATATGCACGTTATAGCCCAAACTCCACTCCAAGAAGTGTACGAGAAGCTGACAAATATCGCTGTAAGTTACTTTGAATGTACACTACAACAAACTATCCATATTTGTTAATCAATAAAAAATGTCCTGTGTTTTCTTCTTATCTTCTCTTTTGGTGTGGACTAACAGTAATAGCTTAAACTATTTAACACTTTACAAGAAGAAAATGTATGCATGCCCATGATGTTTACCTTGTACCACAACGTACCATGATGTTTACCTTGTCTTGTATTTTTATTAAAAAGTTATGGTGGATTAATGATAATTTGTATTAAATATTGTATAATCCTTAAATAACAGCTAATCTATGAAACTTTAGTAACTGAGCCCAGCTTAGTAAAGTTTATTCTCAGAAATGCGACCTGCCTAGAGCGAATGCAAAGTTTAATTTAGTAAGTAGTTGGATTAGTTACGCAATAGTCTTTTACACTTTGTATATTTGTTATGTATTCATTTGACATATATGTATTTGGAGAGCTCCGTGGCACTGTGGTCAACACATCAGCCTGCAACACAAGAATGCCCTGCGACACGAGAATGCCTGGGTTCGATCCCCGGTCAGGTCATGATGGAAAACAATCTTTTTAAGATTGACCTGGGTCTTGGATGTTTATCTATGTATATGAGTATCCTTACTAATATTATAAATGCGAAAGTGAGTTTGTTTGTTTGTTTGTTACGCTTTCACGCCGTAACTACTGAACCGATCATCATGAAATTTTGCATACAAGTTCTCTGGAGTATGGAGAAGGACAATACAATACAATACAAAATATCTTTATTGCGCCATAGTAACAAAAACACACAAAGAACATAATTAACATAACATATGACACAAAGGTGGACTTATTGCTAAGCAATCTCTTCCAGCCAACCTTTGGGTAGAGTAGAAGATAACTTTTAAAAAAGGGACTAAGGCTATCTTTTATCCGGGGAAAAGAACTAATCCCGAGGGATCGACATTGACGCGGGCGGAGCCGCGGGCGAAAGCTAGTCTATTATAATATAGAGAATCGTTGAGTTAGTATCCTAGACACAAGTTCACAACTTACTGTGGGGCTAGCACAATTTGTGTGATTTGTCCCTATATATTTATTAATATTTGTTTATTTATTTACTTTGCTCTTGCAGCTGCTTATATATTTATTTATTATGTGTCTTGGAGAGTGTTAAATTGATTTGTGAAACTTCCAGCTCCACACAGACATGAGGCCCTTAGCAGCGTGCTACATCTGCCACTCGCGGCTGAAGAACTCCTACAAGCTGATGCAGACCTCCCTCCGGGCTGAGAAACTGCTTAAAGGCATATTTGAGAATAGTGAGGTACTTACAGTTCATGATCATTTTTAGGGTTCCGTACCCAAAGGGTAAAAACGGGACCCTATTAATTTCGCTCCGCTGTCCGTCTATGACAGATAGATGTCACCAGGCTGTATCTCATGAACCGTGACAGTTAGTTGAATTTTTCACAGATGATGTATTTCTGTTGCCGCTATAACAACAAATACAAAAAAATTGAATTAAATAAATATTTAATGCAACAAACGTGATTTTTTTGCTTGATATTGATAATGGCAAGAGGTAGACTCTTCAATTATACACAGAATATTTAATTATGTATTTACTTTAAAAATAAATAATATAATCAAAATAAAACAAATATTTAAGGGGGGCTTCCATACAACAGACATGATTTTTTGCCGTTTTTATAGATAACGGTACGGAACCCTTCGTGCGCGAGTCCGACTCGCACTCGGCCAGATTTTTTTATTACTATAATGTGCTACTTGGCCCCTTTCCATGATGATGGCCTTGCTGTGGCAATGTGTGTAAGTGGTGATGAAAACACAGGACACTAACTCGACGATACTATATTTTATAATAGATACTTATATAGATAAACATTCAAGACCCAGGTCAATCTAAAAAGACCGTTTTCCATCATGACCTGACCAGGGATCGAACCCAGACACTCTCGTGTCGCAGGCTGGCGTGTTAACCACTGCGCCATTGGGCAGAAGTACGTAAAAAAAACAATAAAATGTAGAAAAAATATATATAAATATTCGGCGAACATAAAATACATAATATTATAATAAATATACATACATATATATTTTAAATAAATACTTATAAAAAAAACTTTTCAAGTTTTATTTTTTTATTCTTTCAGTTGACCAAAAATCCAGCACTGATCACATCCCAGTCTAAGAGTCTACTGTCGTTCCGCGTGACACCCATTGAGTTCATCTCCACACACATAGAGGTTAAGAGCGAACCGGACGACCAGAAAGCTGAGGTGAAGGCTGAGGAAACTCCAGGTAAGAAGACACTGGCTGGGTTGAGTTCCACCATTTTGCAAATTCAAAGAGCCATGCTGTGGCCGTGTGGTTTCCGGCAGAGTAGAATAGAACCACTCCTAGTCTTCCCATGGATGTCGTAAGAGGCGACTTAGGAAATACAAGCTAAACAAAGCTCATAAACATCATTGAGACCTCGTCAACCCGTCTGGCCAGTGAGGAGAGTATAGGCCAAATCCTCTGTCTGCTCTGGCCAAGTATGGCTCCGGTCATGCTCCTGCAGTGGAGACTAAAAAGATCTGATGATGATGAGAGCCACGTTACTGGCATAATTCGTTTTCGCTAGTAGCATGAATGGGCCGGCTCGTTCGGTGGAGTACCACACTCTCACAGAAAATTGATGTTTGAGTAGAAGCTTTACCGCTTCTATGCTTTGTTCGGTGAGTGAGAGAATTTAATTTGTATTATATTTCAGAATCTGTACAACCTAAAGAAGCGCCAGTTTCCGACGCAGATGACAAGGACTTCTCTGATTCTGAAGACGACATCCCACTGAAGAACATCAGCTTGAAGCAGGAGAATGTGGCAGTAAAGAAGAAAAGAGAAAGTAAACGGAGTGGAAAAATAGGTATTTATTTTATTAAGGTTGGGGTCCGTGGCGTAACTTCAGGGTGGCATTCTGGCAAAATGCTACGGGCCCCGATCCTAGGGAACCTCGGCTTCCTGGAGCATGAAATTGTAATTTCTTTTTTTTTATATTTGTTTTACGGCATTTGGCTTTCTATGCCTTTTAGCCCTTTATATTTTTCTACGTGTTATCAACGAAATGGTAGTGTAATTCATTTCGTTGATTCAATGTAGCCCCTGGTGATAATTCCCACGAATCCACTGGTTTGATCATAGACGCAGTAGCAGTAAGGCGAGCGACCACCAGCCCGCTATGTAAATCTTACTACAGCCGCACCATGACACTTTATTTTAGTTATTCCACACATTGTTCATAAACATGGGCATTTATAACACCAAATTACACCGATTGCATGTTATGAAATCGACTAGAAGCAATTTGCAAAACAATCCAAAACAAAAACCGTGCAGTCCGCCGAAATTCCCGCCAAGAACTCTCTCGCAATTTTAGATAGACAAAATCTTTTTTCTTGTTGGCCATCAAACTTAATTCAGAATGTTACTTTAGCCAGTATCTAGTTAGCCAATGGCGCCATTTATACATTCTCCGAGATATTTTGTTAAACGAAATTATGGTGTAAATTATTTCGGTAACTCGACGGAACCCCTGGCGACGATTCCCACGAATCCAATGGCTTGATCATAAACGACGCAGCAAGGTGGACCACTAGCCCGCTAAGAAAATCTCGCTACAGCCGCACCATGGCACTTTATTTTAGTTATTCCACACTTTGTTCATAATGGACATTTATAACACCTAATTACACCGATTTCACATCATAAAGTCCACTAGAAACAATTTGCAAAACAATTCAAAACAAGCCGTCAGCCGAAATTCCCGCCAAGCATCATCATCATCATCATCATCAGGTCTTTTTAGTCTCCATTACAGGAGCTCGACCCGCCAAGCATACAAGTTACTTTTTATTTGGCGAGCTCCGTGGCGCAGTGGTTAACACGCCAACCTGCGACACGAGAGTGCCCGGGTTCGATCCCCGGCCAGGTCAAGATGGAAAATGATCTTTTTCAGATTGGCCTGGGTGTTGGATGTTTATCTATATATGTATTTGTTATAGAATATAGTATCGTTGAGTTAGTATCCCATAACACAAGTCTCGAACTTACTTTGAGGCTAGCTCAATCTGTGTGGTTTGTCCGTATATATTTATATTTATTTCAGTGCACAAAATGAATGCAAAGGAAATTATTCTGACGAAAGAAGAGCAATTAGAAGAACTCCTATTTCGGGCAAAGTCTTCAAACTACAAAGATTCTCCATACAAATGTGCGCTATGTTACAAGGGTTTCGTGGACGCACAAGCTTACGACAACCATAAGGAGAAGCACGACGAGGTTGGTAGAAAATGGTAGATTTTGTCTAAGCATGGTAGATTTTGATAAGCATTAAGATTTGTCGTTTAGACGAAAATGGTAGCTATTTAAAGGTAGATGTCGGCTACCCATGATATTTGTGTACAACTTTTCCTGTAGGAACTCATTTTTTTTTTGACTTTACCATACAAATAGACCTGGTGGCCGAATATTTTTGTTTGGAAATGAAAATTTTTTGAGGTCCCAGTTTTGATCTGATGGGAAAAGTTGTTTATATTGACGGGTTGAATCACCCCTTGAAGGATCGGGCAGTGTTCTTTTACATAATGAATAACAGAGAGAAAAGAAAACACGTAGAATGTACCAGCTGCTTCTTCCCGCGCAGATCGTAAAAGCCGATCGAGGGTATGGGTAAAATCTGAGGAATCATGTTAATAGGCGATGCGGCTAGCAACCCATCACTATTTTGGTTCCGTTTTCCACCTAATGCCTATACATGCTAAACGTGGCCTTTAGGTCTTATCCTAGGCTCTGTTTACCCCGCAAGGGAACAAGACGTGATACTATATATGTATGTACTATCATCATCATCATTTCGAGTAGGTGTCACGGTCCATGGACCATACACACCCTGGTGTCAGAGTTCTTCAGAACCGCCTCTCGGCCTCTGACGTGGTTATATTAAAGACTACCAGGTGGCAGCCGGGACCAACGGCTTAACGTGCCTTCCGAAGCACGGAATCATCTTTATTATCAGACAATTAGGTGATTCAAGCCTGCAATTTCCTAACCAAACTGAAAACAACTTAACAAAGTATGCTTCCCGTGGAAATCGAACGCACGACCCCCGGATCTACAGGCAGACGCCTTAACCACTGAACCACGGAGGCAGTTTCAACTATACTATCAATCACAGTCAATGTCGTGTTTTTTTTTAGAAAAGCGGGTCGTTCGAATGCGACATCTGTCGCATGCGATACCGCACGGCGCGACATCTCCGCACGCACGCGGCGACATCTCACCGCAGACAGTACCAGTGCAACGACTGCGGACACAGGGCTCACACCGCGTGAGTATTGACTGTTTAAACATCATCATCATTCATCATTCCAGCCAATAGAAGTCCACTGCTGGACAAATGCCTCTCCTAAGGATTGTTCGTTCTATGGGAGGTGCTTCCGATTTTCCGAATATAATGGTAGATACACGATCCGCGCTCGAAATGTGGCGCCGGCAAAACAGCGCACTAATCGAGTTTCGGAGCTGTTTTGTCCACAGTTTCAATAAACCGCGCTGGCACTCACACGTCTCGCGATGACGAAGGTACAGTTAAAAGATACAAAATATGCGCACCAAAAGTGAAAAAAAAACCGGCCAAGTGCGAGTCGGACTCGCGCACCAAGGGTTCCGTACCGTTTTCTATAAAAACGGCAAAACAATCATGTCTGTTGTATGGGAGCCCGTTAATATTAATTTAATTTTTATTTAATTATTTATTTTTAATGTGAGTATATAACTAATTATTCTGTGAATATTTCAAGCGTCTACCTGTTGCCGTTATCAATATCGAGCAAAAACAAGCAAAAAAACATGTTTGTTGTATGGGAGCCCCTTAAATATTTATTTTATTCTATTTTTTTGTATGTGTTGTTATAGCGGCATCAGAAATACGTCATCTATTATCAAATTTTAACTGTCTAGCTATCACGGTCCATGAGATACAGCCTGGTGACAGACGGACAGACAGACAGATAAACGGACAGCGGAGCGAAATTAATAGGGTCCCGTTTTTACCCTTTGCGTACGGAACCCTAAAAAAGATTGAGTTATACTTTCAGAATGTACCGTTTTTGTCGTTGTTTGTAAGTATATAAATATATACAGACAAATCACACAGATTGAGCTAGCCCCAAAGTAAGTTCGAGACTTGTGTTATGGGATACTAACTCAACGATACTATATTTTATAACAAATACATTTATAGATATAGATACACATCCAAGACCCAGGCCAATCTGGAAAAGATCATTTTCCATCTTGACCTGGCCGGGAATCGAACCCGGGCACTCTCGAGTCGCAGGCTGGCGTGTTGACCGCGGTGCTACGGAGCTAGCCAAGCCTTTTGTACTTGCTTCGTGCATATTAGTCCCATTTACGCAAACAAACTTATCTGCACTCATAGACGAAGATAGTTTGCGATTGGCCGCGTCAAGGTCACGGGGCAGTGTCAACATTATCTAATGAACGCTATGGTGTCAACATAGCGCAGGTAGGTAGACACCGCTCGCGACAGCAGCTCGCCTCGCTCGCTAAGTTACTCCAGTGTCACTTTTCCGTCTTTCCTGCACCACTTTACTACACAAGAAGTATTTTTTTTCTTAATTCGTTAAGATTTCGCCGATGTTCACAAAAATATGTCGTTAAATGCTTTTATCGACGCGTCCTTCCGTCACGGAGCGCGTGGCAGACTAGTTCGCGAAAAGATATACTTTTAAAGCCCCGCCCGCTTTGATCTACTTTGCGTGGTGTCAGTTTTTGAACGCAATGCTGCTTCCATAGTTTTCCTAATTCAATGCCTATGTCTGTACCCCAAACAACAGGTATTCAAAAGTTCATGACGATCGGTTCAGTAGATAGGGCGTGAATGTCACAAACAAACTCACTTTCGTATGTCGATTTGGACTTTTAAAATCCTCTATTTTTCAGGAACCAAGCCAGAGAACACGACAAGTGGCATAAGGGTTATACATACGAATGTCAATTATGCGGACAGAAATTCAGGTAAGTATCTTTTTTATACTCTTAATAAATTAAGTTCAAGTTCATTTATTTTATAACAATTTACATTGTGTTGAAAATTGTGTGAACACAAATTAACAAGTAGCTACTTATAAAATAATTGAAACATAAATAAATTAAAGACTATAATAAATATCAGAATAATTAATTAGGATATAAAAATAAATGCGTATCAGTCTTAATATAATTTATAATAAGTATTCATCGACCGAGCAGTAACACTTTTCCAGTAAAAAAGCATTTATTTTGATTTTAAATAATAAAATATGGTGAAAAAATTTCATGCGGGTGGAATTTGAACCGGCGACCTAGGTCTATGTACGACCTATGCTCTGCTATCTGAGCTACCGCACAATTCAATCTCGGCGCCGAAAATTTCGGTGGAGAATTTCAGCGCCGAGATTGAATTGTGGAAAAATAATTTCACCATATTTTATTCCTTATTTATTAAGAGTATATCAAAATAGCATTGTGAACGCAAAATAAAACATAAAATTACCTTTTTTTAACCGACTTCAATAAAAGGAGGAGGTTTTCAATACGGTCGATTTTTTTTAACCCATTATTTATGAACGTAGTTCTTGGAAACGGAATCAAATAGTGATTAGCTAGCCGCATCGCCTATTGACATGATTCCTTAGATTTTACCCATTCCCTCGATTGGGTTTTACGATCTGCGCGGGAAGAGAAGCAGCTGGCACATTGTACGTTTTCTCTTTTCTCCCAGACCAGCATGGAACTAAAAGGTCCATTTAAATTAAGCGTATTACAAGGTCCATTTAAATTAAGCGTATTACAAGGTCCATTTAAATTAAGCGTATTACAAGGTCCATTTAAATTAAGCGCAAATATTTTTCGGGCTGGGTCCCATAGTTCAAAGAAATGCTATAGTAGCAAATTTTAAGAAATCGACACGCTATTTTTTTTTTTTTTCATACAAAATATTTTTTTTTTATTAAAATCGATTAATCAGCTGTTTTGATCGTCGAGGTCAGTGACCTATTATCTATAGTAGATAATAGTAAAAAGTTGTTGGCCAACCAAGAAAGTGTTTATTTGTACACAGGGTGTTTTTTCTTTTTTTATTTTAAAAGTTCAGGTCCACATATCTCAAAAACTAGCGTGCCGAGTTTTTTTATTTTGCTTCTAAAGCATTTTTCTAGCTTAAGGGAGTGTTTAAAATATTTGCGCTAAATTTAAATTGACCTTATATATTCATATATAATAACTTTTTGACTAGCTCCGTGGCGCAGCGGTCAACACGCCTGCCTGCGACACGGAGTGACCGGGTTCGATCCCCGGCCAGGTCAAGATGGAAAATGACCTTTTTCAGATTGGCCTGGGTCTTGGATGTTTATCTATATATGTATTTGTTATAAAATATAGTATCGTTGAGTTAGTATCCCATAACACAAGTCTTGAACTTACTTTGGGGCTACCTCAATCTGTGTGATTTGTCCATATATATTTATTTATTTATTTATAACTTTTATAAAGTTAATAAAAATTGTTTTAATCACATTGTAGAAAATCAACTTCCTATCTGACGCATATGAGGAAGAGTCACCCGACTGAACACGTCTGTGAGATCTGCGGGGAGAGCTTCGTCGGCAGACACGGCTTACTAATGCACAAGAGCAAGACACACAGACACGCACAGGTGAGGAAAATTAATTGTTAATAGATTGTCAGCCGTGTGGTTTTCGGCAGAGTAGAATAGGACCACTCCAAGTCTTCCCATGGAGGTCGTAAGAGGCGACTTAGGAAATACAAGCTAAACAAAGCTCATAAACATCAATGAGACCTCTCCAACCCGTCTGGCCAGCGAGGAGAGTGAAGGCCAAATCCTCTGTCTGCTCTGGCCAAGTATGGCTCCGGTAGTACAGAGAGGGTCATGCTCCTGCAGTGGACACTAAGAAGACCTGATGATGATTGTTTCTTTTTAGTGTGTGTAAGTGGCCAACACTGGTGTCAGACTTTTCAAGCTGCCTAAAGGCATCTGACATAACTTCACGACTGCCATCAATGATGACAGCCGGGACCAACGGCTTATCGTGCCTTCCGAAGCACGGAGGAGCTCGAGATATTGTTATGCCACTTGCGGTCACCCATCACAGTGGGGACTGCGCCCAGGATTGCTTAACATTCGTAAGCGCTTTTAATGCTCACGAACACTGGGCTATCGGGCTCCTCCTGATGATGATCATCATCATCATTTCGAGTAGGCGTCACGGTCAATCGACCATACACACCCTGGTGTCAGAGTTCTTCGGAACCGCCTCTCGGCCTCTGTTGTGGTTCCTTTAACGACTACCAGATAGCAGCCGGGACCACCGGCTTAACGTGCCTTCCGAAGCACGGAATCATCTTCATTATCAGACAATCAGGTGATTCAAGCCTGCAATGTCCTAACCAAACTGGAAACAACTAAACAAAGTATTAGACCGGGGGCCGGTGGCAGGACTTCCTACCTCATAAGATACCCGAATGAGACTAGTATGTAGTGAAAGTAGGTGCTTTGGAGGTGGGGGCCAGGTAGGGTTGCCACTCCCTAACCTGGAAGAACCATAAAAAAAAAGGTGTCGAAAACGTCAATTTTGGCCAAAAATTATCTCATCAGATACTCGAACGGGAGTTTGACGTAGTGAAAGATATCCTTATGGAGAGGTGAACCAGCTAAGGTTGCCTGCGGCAACCCTGGAAGAAGTCCAAGTTCAGCCACCCTGAAGGGGGCGATTTTTCATGGTAATTTATCTCATAAGATACCTCAATGAAACTAGTGCCCGATGTTAGTTCTGAGGGTCGGGACTGCGAATAAAATAGGTTGCCTGCGGCAACCCTGGAAGAACCCATGTTCAGGCACGTTTAAGACGTGGAATTTGAAAATTAAAGTAATAAAAAAAATCTCGGAACCATATCCAAAAGCAATGCAGGATTACGATCTTAATATTATTTTTAACCGACTTCAAAAAAATAGGTTTTCAATCCAATGTTCAATATATTCTCTAAATTTTTTAATTGCATTGTAACTAATATTAACTGATGTTTCATATTAAATTTGATTTAGTGTAAGTTCCATCAAAATCGGTTCAGTAGTTTTCGAGATATAGGCTAATACGTATAACTGTGCAATTTTTTTTAATCTCATATAGTACATTAATGAAACTAGTGCCCGATGTTAGTTCTGAGGGTCCGAACTGCGAATAAACTAGGTTGCCTGCGGCAACTCTGGAAGAACCCATGTTCAGGCACATTTAAGACGAGGAATTTGAAAATGAAAGTAATAAAAAAAAACTTGGAACCATATCCAAAAGCACTGAAGGATTACGATCGTAATGTTATTTTTAACCGACTTAAAAAAAATAGGTTTTCAATCCAATGTTCAATATATTCTTCAAAACTTTTAATTGCATTGTAACTTATATTAACTGATGTTTCATATTAAATTTGATTAGGTGTAAGTTTCATCAAAATCGGTTCAGTAGTTTTCGAGATATAGGCTAATACGTATAACTGTGCAATTTTTTTTAATCTCATATAGTACATTAATGAAACTAGTGCCCGATGTTAGTTCTGAGGGTCCGAACTGCGAATAAACTAGGTTGCCTGCGGCAACTCTGGAAGAACCCATGTTCAGGCACATTTAAGACGAGGAATTTGAAAATGAAAGTAATAAAAAAAAACTTGGAACCATATCCAAAAGCACTGAAGGATTACGATCGTAATGTTATTTTTAACCGACTTAAAAAAAATAGGTTTTCAATCCAATGTTCAATATATTCTTCAAAACTTTTAATTGCATTGTAACTTATATTAACTGATGTTTCATATTAAATTTGATTAGGTGTAAGTTTCATCAAAATCGGTTCAGTAGTTTTCGAGATATAGGCTAATACGTATAACTGTGCCATTTTTTATCTCATATAGTACATGAATGAAATTGGTGCAGGTTGTTAGCACTGACGATCCTGTATATGAATAATTGCCAATCCGTAATCTGGAACAATCCAAGTTCGAGGATGAACTTGGATTATTCCAGGTTACGGATTTATACGTGGAATTTGAAAATTAATCATTTCAAAAAGGAAGTTGAAATCATATTCAAAAGCAATGCGAGATTAAGATTGCGATGCTTTTCAACCGACTTCAAAAAAGTGAGGTTATCTTTTCCATAGCCTATTGGTTATGTTAATTTTAGTTGTTTTATATTATTTTGGTTTAACTTGTTGCCAGTTGCATTAAACTAGGTTAGTAGTTTTCGAGTTATAAACAAATACGTCTTAGTGTAACCTTTTAGCTTATACGGAACATTTGTCTCCGTGATAAATCAACTTTCTATGTCTACAGAGGCAATAAACGATATAAGAGCATTTCAGACATTATTCCCGCCACACCCGGTGTTGCGAATAAGTTTAACAACTGGCGAGTAGAAGCAGATCTGCTACCTTTGCCTGATCATAGAGCCATGACCATGGTACTGGTATATGTGAATTAAATGATACAACAACAATCCCCCCAAAATACTAGTACAAGGAAATACCAAACAGCGAAAGCTAACTGGACTATATTTGAAAAGAATGTTAGAGGAAAAGTCCTAGCAGATCAAATAACCCAGTACTCAATCAGCCGTATTAAAGATAGGGAAGGCCATGATGACGTGGTGGCCAGATACTCGGAGATTGTAACAAGGGCTCGCGAAGCATCGATTCCCAAACTTAAGCCTAAATCGAAGTGTAAATTAATAAAGTGGTGGAACCCGCTACTGGCTGAGATAAAAGCTGTTAAAAGATAGAGAACATCTGAGAACGGCTTATAGGATTGTGAAAGCGTATGGACTGGTGGAGAAGGACAGACTAATGAGAAATCCAGACGAAAGCGGCCTTTTGTGTCCAGAAAAGTCCGCAGAACTGCTGGCTGAAACCTTTTATCCAACCGACACACAGCGATACGAGAAGAAGCCGAAAACATTGTACGGGCCCTGGATACTGAAACGCTCATCTCGATGCAATGTAACCGTTTCGTATGTACGAGCTTCTTACAGTGCTGAATGGAATGAGCCCAAGAGAGGCCCCGGGACATGATGGCTTCACAGCTAATATCTGCACCCATGCACTTATGGCTTGTCCTGAGGTTATGCTTGCCCTATATAACGCATCCTTACGCCTCGGAGATTTCCCCAGAACCTGGAAAAGAGCTGTTATAAAAACAATACCCAAACCCGATAAGGAGGACTACTTCGCACTCACAATCGTAAAGGAAGCCTAAAACGAGAAACAGATGGCATTAGTCATATCACTGGACATTGAAGGGGCATGCGACGGGTTGGAGAGGTCTCATTGATGTTTATGAGTTTTGTTTTTTATCTTGTACTAGCTTTCGCCCGCGGCTCCGCCCGCGTCAATGTCGGTCCCTCGGGAACAGTACTTTTCCCGGGATAAAATGTACCCTATGTCCTTCTCCGTACCCCAGATAACGTGTATGCAAAATTTAATGATGATCGGTTCAGTAGTTACAACGTGAAAGCGTTACAAACAAACTCACTTTCGCATTTATAATATTAATTAGGATTGCCTAAGTCGCCTCTTACGACATCCATGGGAAGATTTGGAGTGGTCCTATTCTACTCTGCCGAAAACTACACGGCTATCGTAAACCACACGGCTAAAAACTGTATAATAGAAGGCAAACATAACCATTTTGATTCGAAAAGAAGAAGATTGGGACTGGGTATGGAGTTGACACATGAAAATACATTGAGAGCATTTGCAGACAACCAACTAAGGGAAACGCTGTTGGACTACTGTAGACGAATCATACGATGTGTGGCCCGGGCGAACCGGGAAAAATATTTAATGTTTATATATAAATAATTAACATAACCAATAGGTTATGGAAAAGAAAACCTCACTTTTTTGAAGTCAATTAAGAACCATCGCAAACGTAATCTCGCCTATTATTATATTATATATTAAATATGGTTTCAACTTCTTTTTTAAATGATTAATTTTCAAATTCCACGTATAAATCCGTAACCCGGAAGAATCCAAGTTCATCCCCGAAATTAGATTGTTCCAGGTTACGGATTGGCAACCTACTTTATTCATATACAAGATCGTCAGTGCTAACATCGGGCACTAGTTTCATTCATATACTATATGAGATTAAAAAAAATGGCACAGTTATAGTATTAGCCTATATCGCGTGAACTACTGAACCGATTTTGATGGAACTTACACTAAATCAAATATAATATAAAACATCAATTAATATTAGTTACAGTGCAATTAAAAGTTTTAGAGAATATATTGAACATTGGATTGAAAACCTATTTTTTTTGAAGTCGGTTAAAAATAATATTACGATCGTAATCCTGCAGTGCTTTTGGATATGGTTTCGAGATTTTTTTTATTACCTTAATTTTCAAATTCCTCGTCTTAAATGTGCCTGAACATGGGTTCTTCCAGAGTTTCCGCAGGCAACCTATTTTATTCGCAGTTCGGACCCTCAGAACTAACATCGGGCACTAGTTTCATTCATGTACTATATGAGATTAAAAAAAATTGCACAGTTATACGTATTGGCCTATATCTCGAAAACTACTGAACCGATTTTGATGGAACTTACACTAAATCAAATGTAATATGAAACATCAATTAATATTTGTTACAATGCAATTAAAAGTTTTAGAGAACATATTGAACATTGGATTGAAAACTTATTTTTTTTAAGTCGGTTAAAAATAATGTTACGATCGTAATCCTGCAGTGCTTTTGGATATGGTTCCGAGATTTTTTTATTACTTTAATTTTCAAATTCCACGTCTTAAACGTGCCTGAACATGGGTTCTTCCAGGGTTGCCGCAGGCAACCTATTTTATTCGCAGTCCCGACCCTCAGAACTAACATCTCATAAGATACCTCAATGAAACTAGTGCCCGACTAGTTTCATTGAGGTATCTTATGAGATAAATTACCATGAAAAATCGCCCCCTTCAGGGTGGCTGAACTGTGACTTCTTCCAGGGTTGCCGCAGGCAACCTTAGCTGGTTCACCTCTCCATAAGGATATCTTTCACTACGTCAAACTCCCGTTCGAGTATCTGATGAGATAATTTTTGGCCAAAATTGACGTTTTCGACACCTTTTTTTTTATGGTTCTTCCAGGTTAGGGAGTGGCAACCCTACCTGGCCCCCACCTCCAAAGCACCTACTTTCACTACATACTAGTCTCATTCAGGTATCTTATGAGGTAGGAAGTCCTGCCACCGGCCGCCGGTCTATATGCTTCCGGTTGGAATCCAACACACGACTCCCGGATGATGATGATGTATTGATTTTCCTATTATAGATACTACCAACTGAAGATAACCCAGCAGACGCCTTCTGCGCGGACTGCAACATACAATTCTTGACGAGAGACGCGTGGAAACGTCACATACTCAGTTCCTTCAAACACAAATCGAAGAATCAAAGCAGGTACGACTATTTTTAACCCCCAACGCAAAAAGAGGGGTGTCACAAGTTTAACGTCGATGTCTGTGTGTGTCTGTCTGAAAAGTAGGTTGGGATAAGTTAGAACTGCGACATTTTGATTTAAAAAAGTTAATTTATATTTATAGGATTAAATTTATTTTGTGTTCGTATTTAGTGTGCAAGTCAGTATTTTTGGTGTAAGATTTGAATATTTTGTTTGAAAATACGGAATCCTTATAGGATCACTTAGTTGTCCGTCTGTCTGTCGAGACCCTTTTTCTCAGGAACGCGTAGAGGTATCAAGATGAAATTCATATCAAATGCTCAGGTCTACTGTCCCTTAGAGTTGTGAAAAAAATCAAACTTCTAAGCCGACGCAAACAAAAGATACGTTTTTTTCGACATTGGCAAGGGATTCAACATCTACAGGGTACTTCCCGTGACCTCAGAATCTTGAATTTTGGTACGAAGCAACGTCTTATAGCACAAATAAAGAAAAAAATTGCGAAAAACATAAATTTTTTGTAACATCATAATAAATATAAATATTTTTAAGCATTTTTCGACACTTGCAAGGGAATCAAAACCTACAGGGTACTTCCCGTAAACTTAGAATCTTGAAATTTGGTACTGTTACGTGGAAAATCTTAAACGTCTTTTAAAAAAAAAACTATTTTAACACCACGTAAATATATATTAAAAGGATATAGAACACTCTTTAGAACACACAGAGTTACTACAGTAGGTTATCCTTAGGCAACCGCGCGGGAAGAGAGCTCATCACGGACTGAGCTCCAGAGCTTCTGCTAGGGCTCTCTAAGGAGGGAGTGATGCTGAGTAATCCCGAAGGGTTGCTCAGTCAGCATTAAGCATAACATGTAGAAGATGTAACAGTACGAAGAAACTTCTTATAGCACAGATAAAGGAAAAATAGCGAAAAGTAATAATTTTGAGTTACATCATATAATACAAATATTATTAATAATTTCAAACATATAATGTACGGAACCCTTCTTCCGACACGCACTTGGCCGTTTTTTTATTATTATTTCAATAGCCCCACGTATTTTTCTTGGGATGTATTCTGTTTTCTTTTGTAACGACTTATAAGCAATCCATACTAATATTATAAATGCGAAAGTAACTCTGTCTGTTGCCTTTTCACGCCTCAACCATTGAAGCAATTTTGATGAAATTTGGTACCTTTCATTCCGGGAAACTACTGTTCCCTAGGGATCGATAAAACGCGGGCGAAGCCGCAAGCAAACGCTATTGTATCCTTATCCTTACTAATATTATAAATGCGAAAGTGAGTTAGTTTGTATATTTGTTTGTTTGTTACGCTTTCACACCATAACTACTGAACCGATCATCATGAAATTTTGCATACAAGTTCTCTGGAGTACGGAGAAGTACATAGGCTAACTTTTATCCCGGGAAAAAGTACTATTCCCGAGGGATCGACATTGACGCGGGTGGAGCCGCGGGCGAAAGCTAGTATTTATATATTTATGACTGAACAGTTTTTTATCAAATTTTAGTTCCGAGTGTCGTATTTGCGGGGAGAGTGTCAATGGTTCGCTGGCCGAGCATTTGCGCGAGCATGCTCGCTCGCTCCGCTCGCTGCGAACCAACGAGCGCGTGACGTCACAAGCCGAGCTTCCATGCCAAGAGGTACAACAGTTTTTATTCCAGGAAATTTATACTTTTGTAACTTTTTCACTATTTTTTTTAACTGCCGCCGTGGTCCAGTGGTTAAGGCGTTTGCCTGTAGACCCGGAGGTCGTGGGTTCGAATCCCACGGGAAACATACTTTGTTCAGTTGTTTCTAGTTTCGTTAGGACATTGAAGGCTTGAATTACCTGATTGTCTGATAATAAAGATGATTCCGTGCATAGGCACGTTAAGCCGTTGGTCCCGGCTGCCATCTGGTGGTCGTTAAAGGAACCACGTCAGAAGCCGAGAGGCGGTTCAGAAGAACTCTGACACCAGGGTGTGCATGGTCGATTGACCGTGACACCTACTCGAAATGATGACTATTATTTTTGATTCTTCAGTTCCCAGCATTGGTCCCATAGGAAATTGTTTATATCAACGGGCTGAATCATCCCTTTAAGGGTCCAGAACGATCAAAATTCACGCCCCACGTTGGGCGCCAATGTGAGGGCTCGACTATCCCACATATAAGGAAGTTAGGGAGAACACAAGACTCGACACACAGAACACACAGAGAATAACTTTATTGTTACAACTTCACTTTACAACTTCAACTATGTAGATGTTGACTTCAATAATTAATAACAGAGACTGTTATGCTCCGAGAGATGGTAGTAGACTGAAGAAGGAGTGATGAGAGAGAGAACGTAATTTAAAAATGGAATGGAATAGAATGAAATTTGAATTAAAATAAGGAATAAAAATGGACAGGATGAGAGAAATGAGGTTGGACGAGATGCAGCATGCAGGTGGCATGCTGAATATATATATATATATATGATATATATATATATATGATAATGAATTCAATTTTACCGTGTATATATTTATTGTTTTTTTTTTGTTTTTTCATTATATATGACGGCAAACGAGCAAGCGAGTCACCTGATGGTAAGTGATCACCGCTGCCCATGGACAACTGCAACACCAGGGTGTGACAGGCGCTTTGCCGGCCTTTCAAGGAGTTGGGGGAAGGACATGGGGAGGGGAAGGATGGGCCTCCGGCTCCCTCACTCACCGATCAAAGCATAGAAGCAGTGAACCTTCTACTCAAACGTCGATTTTCTGTGAGAGTGTGGTACTTCCCCGGACGAGTCGGCCCATTCATGCTACCAGCAATTCATTTTGCCGGTAACGTGGCTCTACCACGACTAAAATGTGCAAGTTTATGTACTAGCTCCGTGGCGCAGCGGTCAACACGCCTGCCTGCGACACGGAGTGACCGGGTTCGATCCCCGGCCAGGTCAAGATGGAAAATGATCTTTTTCAGATTGGCCTGGGTCTTGGATGTGTATCTATATATGTATTTGTTATAAAATATAGTATCGTTGAGTTAGTATCCCATAACACAAGTGTCGAACTTACTTTGGGGCTAGCTCAATCTGTGTGATTTGTCCGTATAAATTTATTTATATAATATTTAAAAGGAATTATTGAATATTCGCAGTGCGGCGCGGTTTTCGCGTATAAGTCCCGTCTGCTGGCTCACATGCGACGGACGCACCTCGGCATGAAGTACAACAAGAATATCGTGTGCGAAGTCTGCGGGAAACACTGTTCTGTAAGTACATGTATCCGGTTTGATCTAGATCATCATTCTAGTCGTCAGTTGTCAGTCAGGTGGCTATATTCTTATCGGAATCATCATCATCAGGTCTTTTTAGTCTCCACTGCAGGAGCACGACCCTCTCTGTACTACCGGAGCCATACTTGGCCAGAGCAGACAGAGGATGTAGCCTACACTCTCCTCGCTGGCCAGACGGGTTGGAGAGGTCTCATAAATATTATTATTATCATCCCTTAAATATTATTTCGTAGTTTTTAGGGTTCCGTACCTAACGCTCCGCTGTCCGTCTGTCTGTATCCAGGCTGTATCTCATGAACCGTGATAGTTAGACAGTTGAAATTTTCACAGATGTATTTCTGTTGCCGCTATATTTTTTTTTTCTCGTTTTTGCTCGATATTGATAACGGCAACAGGTAGACGCTTCAAACATTCACAGAATATTAAGTAATACATTTACTTTAAAAATAAATAATTAAATGAAAATAAAATTAACATTAAAGGGGGGTTCCCATACAACAGCAATAGGCTAGTTTCCTGGGTCCTAATAATAACAGAACAATTAGTCTGTCAGTTAGATAATCAAAAAATATTGGACACGTATTTTTTCTTTTGTCAAATAAACAATAAATAATAAAGATAAAGCGCGTCAAAGTTCAGGAGTGGGGGCTCGTGACGTCAAAGTTTGCTAAAAATTGTAGCAAACTATGACGTCACACGGAACTTCAAAGGGCTATATCTTTATAATTTTTTGTTTAATCGACAAAAGAAAAAATGTGTCCAATATTTTTTGAATATGTAGCTGACGGACTAATTTTATTTTTTTAGGAAACTAGCCTAATATTTTTTTGCCGTTTTTATAGATAACGGTTACTGTAGAGAAAATCCACGTTGGGGATAATTAAAAACGGAAGTTTTTAGCTAGGAATATATTTGAAAGACCAAAATTTATGATGCAACGAAATGACATAAGTACTAGTGATGTAACGAATGTCTTTTATTCAGCATGCGAATATATGTTACCGACATTCGCGAATGCGAATGCGAATATTCAGTCTTTGTTCATATTTGGCGCCAATTTGTCTATGGCTTGGCGGCAGTCGCGTTCCGATAAGGTTCGTTACGTTCGTATCTAATAAATAAATTTAAATGAATGGATTCTGATTTTATTAACCTAATGTTACCTTCAATTTGTTTTTGTTTTCTGATATTCATAATCCTTACTATTAATATTATAAATGCGAAAGTGAGTTTGTTTGTTTGTTTATTTGTTACGCTTTCACGCCGTAACTACTGAACCGATCATCATGAAACTAGGCATACAAGTTCTCTGAAGTACGGAGGAGGACATAGGCTACCTTTTATCCCGAGAAAAAGTACTATTCCCGAGGGATCGACATTGACGCGGGCGGAGCCGCGGGCGAAAGCTAGTAATTCATATTCGCAAAACATTCGCATTAAATAACATTCGCAAATAATAAAAAAAAAATTGCGAATGCGAATATACAAAAATGTGCGAATATTCGCGAATGCGAATGCGAATATTCGTTACAATGACAAGATGCGAAAAAACATAAGGCGAAAATTCAAAAAGGAGTTTTCAACAGTTACTAACGCACGAAGGGATCCGTACCCTTCGTGCGCGAGTCCGACTCGCACTTAGCCGGTTTTTTTAACAATTATAACATATTTATATACTGTCTACAGTCCAACGCCACTCTCAAGTACCACCAAAGGACCCACACCGGCGAGAAGCCGTTCAAATGTACCAACTGTACCAAGCGGTTCTCCAACAACCACCACCTCACCATACACATGAGGACGCACACCGGGGAGAAGCCCTACAGCTGTTCCAGTTGCGGCAAGCGATTCACACAGAAGCCGGCCTTGAATCGACATCAGAGAGTACGTACCATGACAACGATGGCTAGTGATCATGTATAAATAAAATATATTTATATTTATGCACATTATAACTGTATTTATCCTAATCCTAACTAATATTATAATCATCATCATCATCATTTCGAGTAGGTGTCTCGGTCAATCGACCATGCACACCCCAGTGTCAGAGTTCTTCGGAACCGCCTCTCGGCCTCTGACGTGGTTCCTTTAACGATCACCAGATGGCAGCCGGGACCACCGGCTTAACGTGCCTTCCCAAGCACGGAATCATCGTTATTATCAGACAATCAGGTGATTCAAGCCTGCAATGTGCTAACCAAACTGGAAACAACTAAACAAAGTATGCTTCCGGTGGGAATCGAACCGAATGAAAACATCAGTGAAATAACGAAGTTATAGCTACTACATAAGATTTTAAAATGCAAAAACAATAGGACTCGTGCTGTCTCGCTCATAATACTCGTACGGCGCGGCGCTACCGCGAACTCTAGACATGGCGCCAACGCATCAGCCAATAGCGGACGGATATTTTCGCACCATGCAACAATTTTAGTTCTGCGCAGGTACATCGGTCTAACTTATAAAAGTTATTGTACTATATGTTATTATATATATGCTTGTTCTTATTCTTGTGAATCGTAAAGTGGCTATACATACACATTAATATGTTTCGACCAGTGAATTGCTACCGTAATTGCCCGTTCGTTTGCCTCATTCAGATCTTGTTGAGAGCAAGAAGTTGGGCTTTCTGGGCACACCAAGAGGTGACCCATAGATTGGATAGAACCACAGTCGCACTCACTATTGTTGGAGGAACCCCACCTGACTCTATTTTCGCGGCATCTACCAACACCAGACTATTATTTTTAATTGTTTATGTCAATGCTATTTTAATATACTCTTATTAAATTAATATACATATAAAATATGGTGAAAAAAATTTCTGACTAGCTCCGTGGCGCAGCGGTCAACACGCCAGCCTGCGACACGCGAGTGCCCGGGTTCGATCCCCGGCCAGGTCAAGATGGAAAATGATCTTTTTCAGATTGGCCTGGGTCTTGGATGTGTATCTATATATGTATTTGTTATAAAATATACTATCGTTGAGTAAGTATCCCATAACACAAGTCTCGAACTTACTTTGGGGCTAGCTTAATCTGTGTGATTTGTCCGTATATATTTATTTATTTATTTATTAATTTCAAACGGGCGGGATTTGAACCTGCGGCTTTAAGTCTATGTACGACTTAATTAATAATTATTATTATTATATTATGACCGGTTGGAAGCGGCCTGCATCCAGCGTTTCCCTGCGACCTTGCACAGGTCGTCCGACCACCTGGTAGGTGGGTGTCCGACGCTTCGCTTGCCGGTTCGTGGTCGCCATTCGAGAACCTTTTTGCCCCATCGGCCATCGGTTCTACGCGCTATGTGCCCCGCCCCCTGCCACTTCAAAGCTAATCCGCTGAGCTATGTCGGTAACTTTCGTTCTTCTACGGATCTCCTCATTTTTGATTCGGTCTCGCAGAGAAACACCGAGCAGAGCCCTCTCCATTGCTCTTTGAGCGACCTTAAGCCTTCTTATGAGACTCATAGTAAGGGACCACGTTTCTGAGCCGTAAGTCATCACTGGTAACACACATTGATTGAAGACTTTTGTCTTTAGGCACTGAGGTATCTTAGACGAAAAGACAGTGCGTAACTTCCCGAACGCTGCCCAGCCGAGTCTGATTCGCCGAAAGACCTCATCCATCCTCCTTCCCGCCGCTTCCAACCGGTCATTTTGGAAATCATTGGGAGAGGCCTATGTCCAGCAGTGGACTTCTTGCGGCTGATATGATGATGATGATGATTATATTATAATTGAATAAGTGGCCACAAGTTTGCCACCATGTGGAAACCGGATGGCTGCCGAAAACGTGGCACACCTAGGAGATGACGCGATGACTTGGATACATATATAATATTACTAGCTGTTGCCAGCGACTTCGTCCGCGAAAGCTATCCTATCTTTCAAGTTGGATCGAACTGCACATGGTGTGCGAATTTTATTATAATCGGTTAAGTGGTTTAGGAGTCCATTGAGGACAAACATTGTGACACGAGATTTATATATATTAAGATAATAAGATTATCTAATACTAACAACTATATGACAAGGACAACATTTTAGATCTGAAATAAAAGAATTTTATTTTATTTATTATTATAAGTGGCTGGCAAATTATTTCCCGCGATAGGGATGACTGGAAACAAAAAGGGGAGGCCTTTACCCAGTAGTGGGATACTGAACTGAAATAGGCTATTAAAAAAAATATCAGAATAGCATTGTGAATGCAAAATATAAACACTTAAAAATATTGCATGGCTTCCTACTTATAGTTGATTGCAAATTCATTGTAAAATGAGTTAATCAAATATTGTAAAAGTCGGGTAGTTGTGTAGGTGACGTAAGCCTTAAACGTTTAAGGGCCCGTACTACCTCACACTGCTTTGCATGATTGACTGTTATATCAATAATAATTAAATACTCAAGTTGAAATAAAAATGCAGTAAAGTTCAGGACTAACTCTGGTAACTATATGACTCAAAAACACGATTGCGTTAAATTTTCTCGATAGAAAAAAATTGCAAAGTTGCCTCCAAATCACGTCTAATTTACTCGGTATATAGTATTATTCACCAAATACATTAAAATTAACCTTGAAACTTTTGATTATTATTGCATTACAGATAAGGCAGCCATCATATGTTTTTCTTTTTCGAATAACCCTTGAATATTCCTAAAAAACGAAAATATCCAAAGTAGCCAACGCGTTTAGACCATCCGCGTTTGTATCGCCACGCCGCCTGGCATATGGCGGGCTCTTAAGGGGAATGGGATATGGTGAATTTCGGCGCCGAGGTTAGAACAGGCGGTGGCTCAGTCGGAAGAGCGTAAGTCGTACATAGACTTAAAGGTCGCAGGTTCAAGTTCCGCCCGCTTGAGATTTTTTCACCATATTTTATTTCTTAATTTAATAAGAATCATCATCATCATCATCATCATCAGGTCCTTTTTAGTCTCCACTACAGGAGCACGACCCTCTCTGTACTACTAGGGCCATACTTGGCCAGAGCAGCCAGAGGACTTGGCCTACACTCTACACGCCGTCCAGACGGGTTGGAGAGGTGTCTTAGATGTTTATAAGCTTTGTTTAGCTTGATAAGAGTATAACAGAGATATTTTGTTTGTTGAAGGTACACACGGGGGTGAAGCCATACGAGTGCCGGTACTGCTGTAAGCGGTTCAGCCAGTCTAACTCCCTGAACATCCACATCAAAAGCGTCCACCTCAAGCTGCCCGTGATGAGGAAGAAGGGGGACAAATCACAAGAAGCTGTCGTTGCAACAATCAGCGGTTCTGACTAAAACTTGTGGATGTCAGCGTAGAATTGTGAATTCTGACAGTTTTTAGTGTTCCGTACCCAAAGGGTAAAAACGGGACCCTATTAATAACGCTCCCCTGTCCGTCTGTCACCAGGCTGTATCTCATCAACCA
Organism: Elegia similella; assembly: GCA_947532085.1. Lineage (NCBI taxonomy): Eukaryota > Metazoa > Arthropoda > Insecta > Lepidoptera > Pyralidae > Elegia > Elegia similella. Next base: position 2,644,782 of record OX383950.1, on the reverse strand, counting down.
TGACAGTTGAAATTTTCACAAATGATGTATTTATTGTGCCGCTATGACAACAAATACATAAAAATAAAATAAAATAAATATTGGAGGGGGCTCCTATACAACAAACGTGATTTTTTGCTTGATGTTAATAACAGCAACCAGTAGACGCTTGAAATATTTAGTTATATATTCATTTTAAAAACAATTAATTATAATTAAATAAAATTATATTTATGGGGGGCTCCCATACAAAAGATACGACTTTTTTGTTTTATAGATAATGGTACGGAACGCTTCGTGCACGAGTCCGCCTCGCACTTGGCCGGTTTGTTTTCGTGTAAGTGGCCAATACTGGTGTCAGATTTTTCAAGCTGCCTAAAGGCATCTGACAGCTTTACGGCTGCAATCAATGATGGCAGCCGTAAAGGTATGTCAAATGCCTTTGACAACAGGTTCCAATGTTAACCTGAGTCATATATACAGATCACATATTTAGAATTATAATATCTAGAAAGTATTAATTTGTATTTCCTAAGTCGCCTCTTACGACCTCCATGGGAAGACTAGGAGTGGTCCTATTCTACTCTGCCGGAAACCACACGGCTTAGGAAACACAAGCTAAACAAAGCTCAAAAAACATCAATGAGACCTCTCCAACCCATCTGGCCAGCGAGGATAGTGTAGGCCAAATCCTCTGTCTGCTCTGGCCAAGTATGGCTCCGGTAGTACAGAGAGGGTCATGCTCCTGCAGTGGAGACTAAAAAGACCTGATGATGATGAATTAGCAATTTGTATGTGCTTTTTCATCAGTGTATATACAAATTAATCGTTCATCATTATCACGTCTTTTTAGTCTCCACTGCATGCTCTTCCATGCTGGTCTGGGTGAAAAGAAAAAACGTAGAATGTGCCAGCTGCGTCTCTTCCCGCGCAGATCGTAAAAGCCGATCGAGGGATTGGGCTAAAATCTGCAGAATCATGACAATAGGCGATGCGGCTAGCAACCCATCACTATTTGATTCCGATTTCCATCTACACACCCTGCAACATGCTAAATGTTGCCATAAAGTCTTATAGACCTAGGCTCCGTCTATCCCGCAGGAGAAAAAGACGTGATACTATGTATGTATGTATTTTTTATCAGTATTATAAAATTGTACTTTGAATAAGTATTAATATTTATATTAAATGCATGTATAAATAATTTAATCTTACTTAATATAATAATTAAATAAATGCTTATACATAATGTTTGTTTCATTCATCATTTCGAGTAGGTGTCACGGTCAATCGACCATGCACACCCTGGTGTCAGAGTTCTTCGGAACCGCCTCTCGGCCTCTGACGTGGTTCCTTTAACGACTACCAGATGGCAGCCGGGACCAACGGCTTAACGTGCCTTCCGAAGCACGAAATCATCTTTATTATCAGACAATCAGGTGATTCAAGCCTGCAATGTCCTAACCAAACAAAAAACAACTAAACAAAGTATGCATGGTCTACAGGCAAACGCCTTAATGAAGTTTGTTTCATTATGAATTCATCATCATTACAGCCTAAAAAATGTCTATTACTGAATAGTATCTCCCAAAGATACCTACTTCGTTCCATGGGAGGATATTGCAATACTGATCACGCTTGGCGGGCGGGTTGGCGAGCGCAGTCTCTTTGGCTTCTTGTGCTTCCGATGCTGCTGCCCGGAAGTATTTTAAAGCTGGGGAAGAAGGTATCGGGATACTACTCACGTGGATTATTGGGGGAAAAGCAAGTAGCAGCTCGAGCCGGGCCCTGTAACTGATGCCAAACATGCTGCACTGGACAAGCAGTGTGGATAACACCCCTGACTAAGTAACGGTTTATGTTATAATAAATAAATATATAGAGACATATCACACAAACTGAGCTAGCTCCACAGTAAGTAGTAAACTTGTGTCGTAGGATACTAACTCAACGATACTATATTTTATAATAGATACTTATATAGATAAATGTACCCAGGTCAATCTGAAAAAAGTGGTTTTCCATCTTGACCTGGCTGGGGATAGAACCCAGAAACCCTCGTATCGCAGGCTAGCGTGTTAACCACTGCGCCATGGAGATTGCCAAACTTTTTTTTAACATCTCTCATATGACAGGGTTTAATCGTCAGGTGCCCTAGAGAACGTGAGCATAATTAACGCTTACGCAGGTTAAACAACCCTAGGCGGAGTCCTCACTGGCATGGGTGACCACAAGTGGCATAACAATATTTCGAGCTCCTCCATATCCTTCAGAAGGTAGGTTAAGCGGTTGGTCTCAGCTGTCATCATTGATGGCAGTCGTTAAGCTATGTCAGATGCCTTAAGGCAGCTTGCAAAATCTGACACCAGTGTAAGCCACTAACACACACAAGAAAACAAACTTCTGAATAATTGTTTGACATAAGAAGGTTAAGTCATCATCATCATCATCATCAGGTCTTTATAGTCTCCACTACAGGAGCACGACCCTCTCTGTACTACTAGAGCCATACTTGGCCAGAGTAGCCAGAGGACTTGGCCTACACTCTCCACGCTGGCCAGACGGGTTGGAGAGGTCTCACATGTGTATAAGCTTTGAAGGTTAAGTGAGAGAGTAAAATTCAACACATAACGTAAAAAATATATTTATTTTCAAATGGTTAATCTATACTAAAACTTGGCACTTTTTCGTCGCGCAAACCCTGCCGTAGTGAGAGGCAATTTGAGCTGCACAACTTTCTTAGCTCCCGAAGTCACCATTGTCGCTCCTGTCACTCTAATCTTCGTAGTCAATGTCCGTATAGCCATGTTGGCATGTTTACATAATTCTTCCGCACTATATTTATATTCATTAATAAGAAGTAAGAATACTATCGCGTGACATAATGATTTATCTTTTAACTGCAATGATCTGTTGCGTTTATTGTTACTATAATTTGTGAAGTTCTTCAGTAAAACATCATTTAAGATTGCTGATTCAGGACACGCAGTAAATGATTTCTTAATTATTTCTTTTATATTTGTTGTATAGAGCTTGAATAAGCTACTAGCATATAATGCTAATACTTTTTGCTCTGCGGTTAAAGTTTTATTAGAAACTATATTTTTTACCCATTCAACCATATTAGACGTATAATCTGTGTGTTCGATCTCCGAATAAATAGTTTCGTACTGTTCTTTCGTAAGAATTTTGTACTTGTCATATACTTCACTGATTTCTGTAGCTTCACGATTGATAGGCGGTATGTAGAAGTCTTCAGAGTCAGTGTTAGTGTACGAACCCAAGTCTATTTGGTCTTCAGCTATGTTAACAGTGACGTTATGCATTTGGTTAACAACGGTCTCCGTATTGACTTTTAATTTCTCCCGTTGTTCCATAATCTTCTTCAGTCTCTTCGAACCAAATTTCCGACTTAGTTCCAAACGACTAGTGTCCAAAACAGAGTCGAGATGATCTTTTAAAACTGGCTTAACCTCTATGTTGCCAACTTCTATGAGCCTTACTTTTCCAGTGATTTTGTTGCGTGCCAGTACAAGCGTCTTGCCAGCATCTTCTTCTTCGTTTCCTGCGTACAATAAGTCGCAAACATCGGCTGCTAAAGATTTCGAACGAGTAGTTTTGTCTTCAAATAACATGCAGTTTTTGGATGTGAATTCGTCGGTCGTGTAGCCATTTTGGAAAGTTATTAATACTGGGTTGTCGGAGCTTTTAGGATATACTTCGTCTATGCACAACGTAGGCATTTTTGTTTGTACTAAATATTTTTTTGAATCACTCACTTATCACGTGTGGAGAGGTTACCTATTATTCAGATCAAAACAAACATTGAAATGTCAAGGTCAAATCTTTTTTTTAAAATTAAATGCAAAGATCATACGCTCTTGTAGTTCTATTTCTATAGTGTATGGTGAACAAAAGTGACGATTAAATTAAAATAAATGATAATCTATAATTTATTAAAAATGAATGATTGCACCGATAGAACACTAAAATTTGTTGTGAGTCATGTAACGGCACCAGTGCTTTTTTGTAGCGGACAAGCAAGCAGTGGTAGGCGAGCGACCGTTGACGTTGTTGTGGTGGTCGGGCCATACCAGTGCCGGATCTAGGAGGGTGGGCTGGAGCCCATGGCCCGGGCGGCAGGTCAAAGGGGTGGCAGAATCACAAACATATTTGGGCACGGACATTATGAAGCAACAGGGGGCGTGTAAAATGTTTTTAAGCCAATATGATGGAAAATAATCTGGTTTATGACTGATGATGTCATTAATGAGTGTTAATCAAGAGAAGTTCATATAAATTTTTATAAGAGCACAAAGTGACAATAACTTACGTATAAAAAAACAAATAAAATATAAAAAAAATTGAAGATACGTTTTATTCTATTCAGTTTATTATAAATCAGTAAATTAAAAAATAACAGATCAACCGCCTAATTATTTATTGTTATTTATTTGATCATTTATTTGGAATAATTATGACCGTTGCCTTTGTCTGATATTATATTTTATATAAATGTTCAGTTTGAAAAATATATGTGTGATCTAGGCTATGTTACATTTTTACGTAACACTAATGTTTTTGTGATGTAGACAACTTTTGTCACACTTAAGTCACATAAGGAAAACTCTGCGGCCTGACCCATTTATTATAAAATATAGTATTACTCTGTTTTATTTTTCGTGTACACACTTAGTAAGTAACAAAAGTCTAGAAATTATACTTTGCGCTAACTAAATCTGTGTGATTTGTCCGTATATATTTTTATTTATTTATTATTCAGAAAAATAAGAACGAGGAAATTATTTAAATATGACAAAATTAAAACGTCTACAGTTTATTAAATTGAAAATATTATATTTAAAACTTTTTAATAGGTCTAAAGTATATTTTTAATAGAGAATAAATCACATAATCACATTTAGGTATATTATTACCTTACGTACATTCATATTTAATTGATTCATTTGTGCTTCAAACTTTAAATTTAATTGTTAAAATACATAAATGTTCTTCCGTAATAATTCAATCAACTTAAACGTGCCAATAAAAAAAGTTCTAAAATTATGTACGACTACAACTATTGTTGGATGAAACAGGAGTCCTATTTTTGAAAGTATTATTTATACTCGTCTTCGAGCTATTTTTGTATGGAAACATCGCTGGTTTACGATTGGCGACAATTCAAAAATAGCACTTCTGCCAGCCTGTTTGCTAATTTAGTGTACGTTTTAATGGTCACTTCAAAATGCATTACGTTTTATATATCTTAAATAAAAATAGTCAATAATACGAAAGCCGTAATGTATTTTAAAGTGACTATCAAAAATTATACACAAAGTTAGCAAATAGGCCGGTTGGGCAGAAACGTTTGTGGCGCCCATAAAAATCGGTAATGCCTTGGTTTTTAACATCGGGATGCGGCCGCCGCTCTCCATACGAGCATAAAAGAAAGTTGTTAATATTTCTCTTTTACGTATATAGGTCTGTCCCGCTCAGACTGAGTGCGGCGGCTGCACCGCAATAGTAAATAACGCAGAGATATACCTATGACTGCGTTATATCAAAAGAATTGCATGCCGATGTGTGTAAAAGTATACAATAGATTGCCTAAAGATATAAAAGAGCTCCCATTGCCAGTTTTTAAAAAGAAACTGAAGTTGTGGCTCGTTGACAAACAATTTTATCAAATAAATGATTTGTTTATCTGAAGCATAAAAGTATGGAGACGCCATTTTTTCTTTTTTTTAAATTTATGATGTGACGTATATATAGTTTGTTTTACTAATGTTTTTGTATGAATATTTTATATTATTTATGATGACAATTTTGACGATTTAAGAATTTTGATGTGCCTACATATAGATTATTTCAAATATTCACATGCTTGATGTAAGCAAAATAGATTAAGGACATAAAAATATTGTAACAACTAATGTACTCTATTTTACGTGAATAAATTATCATTATCATTATCATTAAAAACTAATAAAGCATAACAGCGGTTTAACTGTCACGCATTTTGTATAAAATGACAGCGCGACCTGTACGATACGACCTCTGTTGCTGAAATTCAAAGTCAACCTTAACAATTTGTTAATTATCAATATCAGCGACAAAATACTACGTTTAAAAAAATATTACGTACAATACAAGTAATATGAGTATGTATTACAATATCTAGAACTACTAAATTCAATCATTTTAAACAACAAATTGATTAAAGATAACAATAATGGAGATTGATAGTGGCCAATGAAAGCGTTATTCCGAGTCGAAACATTCATAGCATAGAGAGAGTAGTAATCGCTCATACTTAATTCTATCTACATGGCGTTGTTAATCGTTGGTAAAAAATGAAACAATGCTCATCGAGATAAAGAGAGAGAGTCTGGACCGGTCGTTGAGTATAGATAGTCGTATCTTTTGTGTGAGCACACGATTGATGAAAGTGTCACAATAACTGAATGACAAAGATGACGCGTTACGTATTCTATGGCCGATTTGTTTCCTTCTATAACTAAAATTGCTAATAAATATGAAACCCTACATTAAACCACAAACACATTCTAAGGAATACAGTCACTGACAAGAGGAACGCGAAACGCCGCAGTGCGTTAGACATTAATGGAGATATCTCCAATCGTGTCCAACGTACTGCGGCGTCCCTCTCGTCAGTGACTGAATTAAGTATTGTACAGTACTACCACTTTTATAATTCGCATCGGCTTCGTTCGGTGTAGATAAACAAAACCTACCGCTGAATAAAACCGAGTAAAAAATTATTTTCACGCGGTTTCACCGATATCAGTGAAATAACCAAACTTGTATATTTTCGCGGTGTAACTTATAAAAGAAGTAGTAGGTACTTGTAACAGGCTTTTTATCGTTTGAATGTATAAGTTGATGTATTTAAGTTTCTCTTTTGACTTTATTTTATGAAATTTTTATTTATGAAATCGTCTCCGATGCTGCCCAAGATCCTTCCTTACATGTCCAACGTAGCTACATAGTTCACACGGGAATATTTTATCTTTACTATGTCTATCCATATGTACATTAAAATGATGTTTTAAATTCGTCTTATAAGAACACTGCACACAACTGTATCGCACTTCATTAGGTTCTACATGCATGTATTTATGTTTCCTCAAACTGTCATTATTTTTGTAAGTTTTATTACAAATACCACATTCAAATCTTTCTGTTTTCATAGTTGTATCTTTGTTAGTATCATTTGTCGCTATAATATTTGAGGAATCACTTGACTGTAGCGCATCTATACCTATTTCTGTTTGTAGTGTATTGGCATGGATAGCTTGTTCTATAATTTCTTCATACGTTTCGACATTCCAATTATTTTCTTCATTAGTTTGTAGTGGTGCCTCGCAAATTGCTAATGTTTCAGTTTTATAAATATGGTCTTGATTAATTGTTTCGGTTTGACTTAGACTGACATCTTCAACAATATACTTTCCTTTAAAAATAATATCAAATATATTAATGTCAAATACCGTGGGTGATATTCAAGAGTGCCACAGAGGTCACAGATATTGGGTTCATCTACACTAATCTACACTAATATTGTATAGACCGATTTGAAAATTTTTTTCACCATAAGAATCCTACATTCTCCCTGATGAACATAGACTAAATATTAAATACCTATAAGTACGAAGTGCGAAGCCGGGGCGGGCCAATAGTAACTTCTAGTCCTATAACCAACGATCCCACCGACCCAACTTAGTAATGATTCAAAACGCATATGGAGTTATTAAAATCATCTTACCAATTTTAAATCCTTGTGGCTTGTTGTAATTTTGCAAATCAATTCCCAGCGTATGAGCAGATTCACTGCCATAGAAAACCAGTAGTTCCGTGAATTTTGGAACCATTTTCACCGTCCTAAAATAAATTACTCCAATAAGTAGTGGAAGTATTCAGAAATTTGGCGGGGCATATCTGTCATATTCTCAAAAACGTGGTTCACTTGACTCCCTTTTGGTACTAGGTGACGTTGGGAGTGACGTAACTATAGCGTCGGAAGCCCACTTATAGAACGCTGTTAAAAATCTGATCCTTTCGACACAATCTTACCTAATCACAGAGGGGGGTTGTAAATCTCTATACAATCACTCTGAAGTGGTGATTAATGACTATCAAGTCAATCTTGACTTGATTCAAGGGGGGCTATCAAAATAGTGGTAATCGTTGATTATTCAAAAAACATTAGACTAAGCTAAATGTTAAAATTGCATGGAAATTTTTATACCTAGGTATATATATGGTGAGGTATAAACCACAGATTTGAAAGAGTATGTCCTAACGGAGTATAAACGAATAAGAGTGTTATTTGTTAAATGTTGATTTTTTTCGAACAAGAAAACATCTCGCGCTGCAGCTTTAGTAGTTGTATGAGGATCATGGTTTAGCTAAGAAAGCCAACGGTGACCGTGCTTATACGTTTGTCGTCACAAATCTTATGACCCCTCCCCCATGTCATATGCTGTCACACTTCGTTAACCCCTCCTTAGCGTCATTCAAATATTACGTAAGCAGCAAATGGGGAGAGGGGAGTCGGGGCTAGGCATATTTTTGCTGACATGGTGGGCGGGAGGATTTGCACAGTGATGACGTCAGCAACATTTAGCAAAATAAACAAATATATTTTGTCAAAATAATGCCAATGTTTACGTAAACTTGGGGGAGCGGGGAAGAGCTTTTCTCACTTTTGCTGACAAGGGGGAGGAGGGGGTTAAAAAAAGCTGATATATTGCTTACGTAATAATTGAACGGCCCCTTAACATGTGCCGTAATTAATGAATAGCCCCTCCCCGCGTGGATGGCGTGGTACCCTCCCCGCTTGTGGTGAGGGCCCTCGGACTAACTGACCCTGGTATTTATCCCCGCCGCCACCGAAGAATACAATGATGATTTGAGACAAATGTTACACCTATAGTATATCTGTCCTTTGTACTGAAAAGCGACCAGGTTTTGCTCTCGCCAATTCCTCGCACAGTTGACGTAGCGCATCCAGTTTGATGTGTCTTCGTCTAGTCCATCCACGACGACGAGTTTGGTCTTCGTGTGAATCTAAAAAAACCATTTGCTACTACATTACTGCAAACAAGATTAGACAAAAATGTAATTCTTCAATATTTTGTAACTGATCTCATTATAATTATCAATGCAGCCGTAAGAAGTTCACTGCAGACAAAGGCCTCTCCCAAAGATTCTTCGTTCGATGGGAGGATATTGCCATACTCACCACGCTTGGCAGACGGGTTGGTGAACGCAGTTTCTTTAGCTTCTTGTGCTTTTGACGCTGCTCACCATCGGAAGCATTCTCACGCTGGGAAGGATAGGAATTTGTTGGATTTGGGAAAGAGATAATGATATTGAGATACTACTCTCTCGGATAAAGGAAAAAAGCCAGTAGTAGCTCGCGAAGCCTGGGGTCGTACCCTTATGCCATACCTGATAAGTTACAAATCTTATTATGCACATATCTTTCTATTGATAGACACCTACTTATTTTATCAGTTTAGCATTTCAGGGAGAGAATGCTTTTAGCATTAAGTCTACTTATTGTAACTTTTAAGTACAATAAAGTTTTTAAATAAATAAATAAGTATAGTTGAAGGTGACAATCCTGCTGACCTTCTATAACCAATAAAAACTCTGACCATTATTTTAATTATTGTTCCTTAATTCTACGACAGTTATTCAGCATCGGCAATCAGAAGACAGATTTATAAATAAAGTTTGAAAAATGTTGACCTGCCAACAGTACAATGAAGTGAACTCATCCGTGAGTTTTCCTTGATACGGCCCGAAGCGCACGCCGAGTGGAAGAGTTAGCGTGCTAAACAATCCAAAACCCGCGCCTTAAAAATAAAAAAATCAAACTTAAGTACCTAATCAGCAAGTCATAACTATCTAGGTATGACACAAAATGCTGAGTGAACACCTTTTCGGATGCAAATGTGTTTAAATTTATAATTTTGTTAATTTACATTATATTTGTACCATTTATTATAATTGTAATATTTTTGTTAATTTTTGCACCGAATTAATAATTTTCTTTCTTACATTATTAGGGTTAGCTAAAGCCAACTCCAGATCAACATTTAGAGGGAGGCGAGAGTTAACTCTAGCTGAATTTGGTAAGGATATGCTTACATATTTAATATACCTATCTGTCAGTAATTTAAGTGTTAAATAATTATCTAGGTGAGTATTTCCAACCAAAAAGCATTTCCTTCATCCTTTCTTTTGAGTTATACTATTGTTTTAGAACTGCTGCTTTTTTTCAATTTCAAAATAAGCTCGATAGTAAAAAAATATTCGTCTGTAGTGCACTAGTTGCTGCATGGACATACCGTTGTTTCTCAACTTCTATGAACGCATATCCGAACACGTAAACGCACCATGACATGACACGACAGTAAAATGTTTGGGAACTTCTGTTAGCCGGTAGCTGATTTTGTATAGCGCGAACAAGCTGGCAGCCGATGCGGTGTGTGTCTAACACCAAGTTTTTTTTTAATAAGAAAGTCAGTAAAATTTATACTGGTTTCTGCCGGCTTATTTGCTAACTCAGTGACCAACGTTTTGATAGTCATTTCAAAATACATTGCGGGTTTCCTATGATTAACTATTTTTACTAAAGATATATAAAACGTAATGTACTTTGAAATGGTTATCAAAACGTCGTACACTGAGTTAGCAAATAAAGAAATAAATAAATAAAGCAAATAGGACAGCTGATGTTTTTGCGATTATTACACATTTAAATAAAATCACTTTAATAAGGTATTATCGCGTATATTACATTATTTTTTATACCTAACGTTTTGAAAACTTAAATATTGTAAGCGGTAGTTTTGTATAGTTCTTATAACACAAAGACAAATGTCAACTTAGTCTACCTGCGACCATGAAAACTGTAAAGTTTGTGAAACGTTAGGTGTAAAAAATTATTTGTAATATACGCGATAATACCGTATTAAAGTGATTTTATTTAAAAATTTATACTGTCAGAAATAAATGGTTCTATTATTATTAGTTTACCAGGAATTATAGATGGTGCAATATGCACAAACTCTTGTGGTGTAGTGAGCGCTGCGCGGGGCACCCATGGTGGAATCCCCTCCATCGATGTAACCTACAACAATACATTTACTGGGTATCTGACTAAATGACGCACTTCACGCAAGGCAACTTAGGGTCCATTATACACGTAATAATAAAAGCACGCTAATGACATGGTTTTTAACATTGCGGCACCGCACGCCATCTCCGTTCAATCAGGACAGAACTATATATAAAAGAAAAACCTTTACAACTTTCTCTTTTACGTACATAGGTCTGTCTGTTCTGCTTGGGCAGAGTGCGGCGGCCGCACAACAATGGTAAAAACCAAGGCATAATCTGTTGGTCCTGGCTGTTACCGTTTAAAAGTGCTCTTATAATCGTCCACCATTTATTCGTCCAAGTCCACCATCATGAACGACTACATAAAGCTTACCATGGGAGTACAAAATGTAGAATGTACTGCTGCAGATGCTTGTCTTCCCGCGCAGATCGTAGTAGAAGGCCGTGAGAATGGGTAACTGAAATAAAACCTTGAAAAACCTTTTGTGCCTCTATTTTGTTTCTTTACTAGCTTTCGTCCGTGTCTCCGCACGCGTCAACGTTGATCCCTCGGGAACAGTACTTTTTACCGGGATAAAATGTACCCTATGCACTTCTCCGTACCCCAGATAACGTGTATGCAAAATTTCATGATGATCGGTTCAGTAGTTACAAAGTGAAAGCGTAACAAACAAACTCACTTTCGCATTTCTTTATAGTCGACCTCTGTGGCTTACTACAGCTTACTACCTAGTCATCATGCCATGCTGTCACACCGATGAAAACTCTGCTATTTACGGAAACCGGGACCGGGAATGCCGATTGGATCAACGTTGCGTCAGTGGCGATTCATATTTGCCAAATGTTAGCTTATTTTTACAATGATTGTATGAAAATACTTACCTTATTGTCGGATATAATCAGAAGAGGACCATGAACGGAACAATATTCATATACAAAATCATAGCAAAGTTCACAATCTGAAAAAGCGAAATTTAAATTAGGAAATTTAATAAAATTTAAATAAATAATTAGCAAAAATATTTTAAAATGATGTACTCACAAATATATTCGTCGAATACAGGCTCATTGGGCTCATAGTAATTAATACGTTTTCTTTTCCTTAGGTTTATTCGGTTCATTGTAATATTGTTTAATTTAATATTTTGCACTTTTTGGTTTCCCGCTCTAATAAATTATATTTTGAACTTAGAACTATAAATAGAGGTGACATTTTTTTTTCTTTACTTTTATTTGGCTTTCAAACTTCATTCAGAAGTTTATTTTACACAGTGTCTAGTTATTTTTAGAGTTATTCTTGCTTGTGTATCAACGAAATGATGTTTTCAGTTCGCTGGTTTTGATAGAGCCCACAGTTGCGTCGTTTATGTCGCCAGACATAAACGACGCAACGAGGCGAGGCGACCAAACACCAGCCCGCTAGTAAATCTCACTACAGCCGCACTATGACACTTTATTTTAGTTATTCCACACTTTATTCATAAACATGGGTATTTATAACACCAAATTACACCGATTTCGCATTATAAAGTCAACTAGAAACAATTTGCAAAACAATCTGAAACAAGCCGTGTAGTGTAGCCCACTTAAATTCCCGCCAAGAACCTTGTTCTCATATTAAAATATGCAAACTTATTACTTTTTAATTATGTAAGATAATCCCAGAATCTTGTAGTTAGTACTCAGTTAGTGAAGTTATATTATTTTTATTGAATAGCTTCAAATTAGGTAATGGACAACAAAGCTGAATGCGTGTGGCTATTTCTTGATACAGAAAGAAAAAGCTCTAAATGTCAACTCGTTAACTGTCACTCACTGTCGAAGTCAAGTCAAAGAACTAAGCTTTTTTGTTTGCATTCGGACGGAATTATTTTTATGCCTTTTTATGTATCTACAGAATAATGTGAAATGATATACCTACCTGATGAAAATTAATATACGGAATTGCTATCACAGAAAAGAGATTACCATCTTCTACGATCCTCTTTCTCTCCATTTCTTTTTTAAAGGTGAGTCCAGTTTTTCTCTAACGTTTGAGCTTCCGGCTTTCCATTCTAGTTTTATTAATCATGTTTAAGATTACGTGAACTGTCGTCTCCTGTCTTAAGGGAATAAAATCAATGTATGTCGCAGAACGAATTGATTAGTTTTAACATAAAAGCTCGCTACATATTATCTTAATATATATAAATCTCGTGTCACAATGTTTGTCCTCAATAGACTCCTAAACCACTTAACCGATTATAATAAAATTCGCACACCATGTGCAGTTCGATCCAACTTGAGAGATAGCATAGTTTTTAACTTATGGCGAAACGAAGTTCGCCGGGGCAGCTAGTATACTATAAGGTCTTTTTCCCTTGCGGGGTAGACAGAGCCCAAATGTATGTTAACGCAATCAAAATACTGATTGGTTGCTAGCCATATTGCTTTCTAATAGGATTGCTGAGAATTCGCCCATTCCTCCTTTCAGCTTTTAAGATTTCTACGAGAATAGAAGCAACTAGCACATTCTAAGCTTATTCTTTTGTCGTAAACCAGGGTTTCTCATAGTTATGGCTCCACATACCCATTTTTAAAGTTTCTTACAGTAAACCCCCATTACCCCCTTCTTATCTCAAGCAGAATGTGCAACTTGTTACATTAACTAGGAAAAGAACTAAAGAGAGAGGCAGGAGACGGTAAATTGCTTCCATCCGCACACTGCACTGTGTGCATTTCAAAAATCTTGTTGTGAACCCCTTTGCGTCAATGGGAAACCTAGGGGTTTGCATACCCCACTTTGAGAAACCGTGTCCTAGACAAAGATGTTAGGCTGTGTTTACCCCATAAGGGAAAAAGATGTGACCATATATTTTGTAGACCAGCAAGCAAAAATGCTACAGACGGCTTTAGTATTTCTTTTCTTTTCATTAAGTAATTTGTGCCAAATTTTATTTTATTTACTAATATTATAAATGCGACAGTAAGTTTGTTTGTTACGCATTCACGCCTTAACTACTGAACCGATCATCATGAAATTTTGCATAAAAGTTCTCTGGAGTACGGAGAAGGACATAGGCTACCTTTTATCCCGGGAAACAGTACTATCCCCGAGGGATCGACATTATCGCGGGCGGAGCCGCGAGCGAAAGCTAGTAACGAATATTTTTATTTCTATGTATGAAACTAATATTAAGTGATTTATACAGCGCTATATTATTTTATTATATATATAGTATTGTTAAAGATTATTGAGTCAAGCGTTTCCATTCCAAGGAAACTGGTAAAATATAATTTTATTTTTGTTTCAGATATTATGCTCAATAATCATGAACATTTTAATTATTAAGCGAAATTATGTCTCATGACTCACAGATAATTTAATACTTAACCAGTGTATTACCAGCTCGAAGGACATCGGAAAGACAAAGAAATTTATAACAGAAGTTTCCAACCAATGTCTATAGAATTAGTTGAATTAGCCACCCTAGTTCACCTGGTTCCATGGGCAATTTTCCACACCTAGGTCTCTAGTTTGGACCTATTGTGTGAGCAGAAGACTATCCATCTTTCGGTCTTCTGCTTTAGAGAGTCTATTCTCTCTCGCCATCGAGACTTGCAGACTCAGTCAAAGCTACTGTCCATTTCAGTTAAAACATGGTCGACCCATCACGTATAAGAGCTTCCTCGACAATTAACAACCCAGACTATGTCTGCGACTACTGCAGCCGCACATTCACCAGGAAGTACAACCTCCAAACGCATATAGAGAACTGCCATCTCAACTCCTCGTGTTACTGCGATGTTTGCCACACGACCTTCGGTAGCCCATCTGGCTTAAACCTCCACCTATCACGAGGCCATAACCGATTTGATCAACCGTACCCAGAGTGCGACATATGCGGACGTATCTTTACCAGAAAACAGAATATAGTCTCCCATATGATGACGGTTCATTTACAAGGCTTAGGTCCGGAGATAAGGTGTCAGTTATGTCAAAAGATCTTCACGACTGAACGTAATTTGAAAAGGCATATAAACGTACTACACAACTCTGCGTCAGTCAGCTGCGAAGTATGCCACAAAGTTTTCAAAGAGAGGAAGCGGTTGAACGAACATATGCAATCGCATAACGTTAAGAATATACAGTGTCAAATGTGCGATAAGGCGTATACGAGCAACGCGAACTTGAAAAGACATATAGAGATGTATCACGGAGAGAAAGAGGAGTTTAAATGCAGTATATGTCCGAAGATATACACTTCGAATCAAAGTCTACGGCGGCATACGAGAACGCGGCATCAGACGGCTAGTAACGAAGAGTTTGCATGTGACATCTGCGATTTTACAACTATAGGCAAAGATAATTTAGATACACATATGTCAAATTATCATAACGATATGTATGAGCCGGAAAAAGCCAATGTTTGTCAAACTTGCGGGTGTACTTTTGAAAGAGAATCGAACCTACGGCAGCATATCAAAACGGAACATTCATTTGACATATTTTATAAATACTGCAAAGATTCGTTGCTAAAAGAGGTTGGGAGGAAGCATAAACATGTTTTCTTACACTGCGAATACTGTACTAATACTCACAATAATATATATGAGTTAAAACACCATTTGAGAACTGTTCACGACAGGGAATACCGCCTTTCGACGTGCAACGTCTGTTTTGGCAAATTCTACACTGAAGAAACAGCCGTCGAACATAAAAAGAAGTGTATACCGCCTCCAAACGTAAACTCTTGTTCGCATTGCGATAAATTATTCACAGACATTTCGAGCCTAGAGTTTCATATTAGAATCTTCCATCCTCAAGCTCAAATCGCCGATTCTAATATAACTTCGACTAAAGACGACATTCACGAAGGAAACTACAAATGCTCTCAATGTGAAAGAGTGTATTATAGCGACAGATCACTAAAACATCACATAAAGTTAAGACACACGACAGGAGAAGCGGTAGAATGCGATATATGTTCAAAAGTCTTTAATAACAAATACTACTTAGCGTTTCATAAGAAAAACGTCCACAGCCATGTCGCCTGGACGAAATGTAACTTTTGCGATAAACAATTCAAATCTAAAAGATATATCCGAAGACATATCAAATATACGCATTTGGGAATGCAAAGATATAAGTGTATTGAATGCGAAACTCTTTTTAAAGAGAAGAAGAGTCTACGCAAGCATGTAAGATCGAAACATCCTAACTCCACAGCCTTTCAACAGTGCCATATTTGCCACAAGCGTTTCGAATCAGCGAAATCTTGTAAAATCCATCTCAAGCTATTACACTCATTCAATATGAATACGTACCCTTGTGACTTGTGTTCGGTATCATTCAGCTCAAACGAAGCCTTAACCATCCATTTAAATACAAAGCATCTATCAGAAGATAAGATTTTCAAATGCAAGGAATGTAATTCCGTTTTCAAAGGGCAAGAGAAGTTTGAGAAACATAAGGAGCTGTGTCAAAACGCATCGAAAATACTACCCCGTTGCATTATATGTATAAAAGATTTCAGTACTAAAGAGACGTTAAAACGGCATATTAAGAATTTCCATCCAGAATTCGACCCTGATGATCTCGCTACTTATGGTACAGAGAGGCGTAGTTTCAATGTCGACTGTGACGGATGCATCAAGAATTTCCAAGACGATGTATATTTTGAAGTGTACCAACGAGTGAAACACGACAAGAACTCTTTCGTTTTCAAATGTGAGAGTTGCAAATCCTCATATAATTGTTTAGATTACTCTATACAAAGATATAAACTAATGAATGTGGATAGTTGTCAGAGCAAAATGATACTAAGTGAATTGTGTACGACGGAGATGAGTGACGCCGAAGAGCCGTGTGGTTTCGGCTCGTTGCACGAGTTGATGGAAGCGGAAAGTACGACTAATGATAATTTAGAAGATTTAGCTGCGCTGGTTAAGGGCGAGCCTCTGTCGCCTTGATTGAGAATCTCATTTGAAACTATAATATATCTGAAATGTAGTATAGTTTATTTCATAGTCTGTTTTAGATGTTTTGAATATGTATATCCTTTTATGAATAAAATGTATTGGAAGAACTCTACTGTTTGTCAATTTTTCTTCTCCGAACACTATTTCTAGTTCTATTAGGAGTATGTGCTGTTGCACGCTCGATCGCTAACATAACGTGTTCCACAAAAATATGTAAATTGAAATTGTATATAACATGACATCAGAAAAAAAAGAAAAGATAAAAATATTAAATATCATACAAAGCCCTTCAGGCAAGTAGGCGACCAATACTGTTGAAAAGAGTTTCTTTCGGCGTCTTCTTCTCTGCAGTGGTGGGTTCCGAAACGCTAGTAGTTTGTAGCTTTTGAACAGTAATTAATAATTTGAATATAATATAATAAGTATTATTTAAAATTTGAATTGACGTGAAAAAGTGCCTGAAAAGTCCTATTTTCTGAATAAATCTTTGAATCTTGTGCGACAATGTCTGTGTGTTTGTTTCAAAAATAATCAAACTAACACTAGTTACATGGTCAGGGGTATCATCCCCAGCTGCGTATCCCTGAATGTTTTGAGTTCAAAAACTAATTCTTGTGAGAGTCTGGTGTCTTTACTAGGCGTGAGCCTGCACAACAGATCACCAGGCCCCTAACAATTTCACAACGTCAGCTAGGAACTCTGCAATTTACAATAAGAAACCGAGGTACAACAGTTTTTTTGGAATTTTTGATACCCATATTTTTGTAAACAGACCTCAGTTTTTAGGAAACTTGCTGATTTACAAGCTTTCAGTCCCGATGTTTGTAAACAAATCTTGCGAGTTAAATTTCATCCAGTTACCGATTGAGCTGAAATCTTGTATGCGTATGTAAATCGGATGACAATACAATATTATAGAATCGTTGCGCTGGTCTGATGATGGAGTTGGAAGGTGGTGGACTGTTAAACAAAATCAATATATATATTGAACAATTTATTGAATGTATGCAGTTTTATTTGTAAGATAGTCATTAATACAATAGTATGCCTTTTTAAGTAATTGATTTTTAACAGCAGTCTTAAACTTAACTAATGGCAGAGCCAATATATTTTTTGCGGATATAAATCCCGTCATCACATCACTATCAGTCAGTGGTACCGTTTAATTTTAAAATACCCACCGTACCACCAGGGGTATGGCCAGGGGTACGGTGGGTCTGTAGTGAACAAGGTACACCAATCGTGTTTGGGCTCATTTGATTTGTCTTGGAAAGCACTTTACAGTGTGGAGTCGTTTATGATAAAAGCTTGTCCCAAAAATTATTTTTTTGCAAAAATACTTGCTAGGTACCGCTCAAGAATTACGTAAGCACTATATCAATTATTTCAACCCCCTCCTCCCCCTTGACAGCAAAAGTAAGAAAAGCTCTTCCCCCCTCCCCCCAAGCTTACGGAAACATTGCTATAATTTTTACAAAATATGTTTGTTTATTTTTTTAATTTAATTTTATTTATACAATCTTAAATCTTAAATTAAATACATTTTTTGTTCACAAATGGCTCCACACTAGGCAAAATGCCTGTCCTATGGCAGCCATTTTTAACATTGACATTTGGTTAAAAGCTATAGCGGTCAACAAGTTGTATCAACGATATATGTTCACTATACGATAAGTTTATAATGAATGACGTTATGATTTTCATTAAACTATGCTACTAGACAAAATAAAATATTGTAGAACTCAATTCAAATTCAATGTAAAACAACAACAAGAAGAAGATTGCAATAGGGATGCCTCAAATGTTGCTGAAGTCATCACTGTGCACTCTTCCACCCCCTTTGTCAGCAAAAATAAGCCAAGCCCAGACCCCCACCCCCTATTCGCTTACGTAATATTTGAATGACCCCTTAACGTCATTTATTTCTTTCATTAGGGAGAAGGAAAGACAAAAAATAAAGCGATATATTAAGTATTATAAAACATATTTATTTTTCATTCACAACACAATCTCTCCTTAAAATAGACTACACCTATCCAAATAGGTTTTAAAACCTATCTTCAATCCATCTATCTACAAGAACCTACATAACGTATAAATGGTGAAATTTTGATCGTTTTGGACCCTTAAAGGGGTGACTCAGACCATCAATATGAACAACTTTATATATGGGACCAACGCTAAAAAAAAATTCGTCATTTCCATACAAAAGAGTTCCGCCACCCGGCCAGTTTGTATGGGAATGTCAAATTTTTTTGAGTACCCAGCTTTGTTCACCTAGAAAAAGTTGTTCATTTTGATGGTCTGAGTCACCCCTTTAAGGGTCCAAAACGATCAAATTTCACCATGAATAAGTATTTCATAAAAAATACAGATATCTATGCAATTAAAGTTTCTAAAAGTAAAATATAAGTGAGGGTTAGTTTAGTCAGTAACGCTGAAGCCTACCCCAGAGAATGTACAGTCAGGGACAGAGATACCTGACCAGCCGGCCTATTTGAGTGTACGTTATAGTCACTTCAAAATACATTGCGGCTCTCGTACGATTGACTATTTTTATTTAAGATATATAAAAGGCAATGTATTTTGAAGTGACTATCAAAACGTTGTACACTGAGTGAGCAGATAGGCCGGCAGGCCCTCTACCTATATCTTGAATTTTACTTAAACTTTCTTTTTGGTCCAAAGGTATGGCTGGGAGAGAATGCCATATGGCATTAAGTCCACCTTTTGTACATTTTTTTTAAACTGTGCAATAAAGTTTAAATAAATAAATAAATGAAATTTTCGCAAACTATAAAAAAATAGCTTTTGCCCGCGGCTCCGCCCGCGTTAGTGTCGATCCCACGGAAACAGTAGAATTTCCCGGAATGAAAAGTACCCTATGTCCTTCCCCGGGCCTCAAACCTAGCTCCATACCAAATTTCATAAAAATTGGTCCAATAGTTGAAGCATGAAAAGAAGACAGAGTTACTTTCGCGTTTATGATATTTGCATGGATAATAACATGAAAATGTATATACAGAAGAAAGATTTTAATGAAATCTTTCTTAATATAAATATTTCATGTTAATATTATTTATAGTTTAAGAGAAAATGCAAGATAATCTCTGTGCCTGATTGTACATTGTAATCTAGGATGGGCCGACCGATCCCAGGTATTGCTGGAGCGACGTAGTGATGGCGGGCGATTTAGGGTTCGTCTCCAATGAAGCGGAGAGGAGCGGAAAAAAGCCGCATGTTTTCTAAAAAAAATACTTTTCAAACTAATAAGTCTGTCTGGTAGATTATTTAAAAATATTTGACACGTATTTTTTCTTTTGTCAATCAAACAAAAATTGATAAAGATATAGCCTGTCAAAGTTCCGCGTGACGTCACTGACCGGTATACTTTTTACCGGGCTGTTGCGTCATGAGTCATGAGCGCCCACTCCTGAACTTTGATGCGCTTTATCTTTATCATCTTTTGTTTGATTGAAAAAAGAAAAAATACGTATCTAATATTTTTCGACCATATATAAGACGGACTAATTATTTTAAATGGTTTTTTTTAGTAAACAAGCCTATTGACCAATCGCATGACTCGAAATCAGATTTCGAGTCTTGTGATTGGTTAATTAATTAAGAACGATGATAAGGCTGCACCCCTCTGTCAGTGACTACATTCATTCAAGTGAAATTGAGGTTTTATTTAGCTTAGGACTAGCTCTTAAAAAAACTACTTTTTAGCGAACTAATATACAATATTCTCAATGATTTCATTATATTAAAAAAATATGGAGCTAAATATTTAAATCTAGACAAAATCTACTATTTTATTATATTCGGAAATGGTATATCAAGCCAAAAGTTTTATTGTATATTTATTTCAGATACAAAAAAAGGCGAGCTCTGTAGCGCAGTGGTTAACACGCCAGCCTGCGACATGGGGGTGCCCGGATTCGATCCCCGACCAGGTCATGAATAATCATGATGGAAAACGTAATTTTTAGATTGACCTGGGTCTTGGATGTTTTTCTATATAAGTATCTATTATATAGTATCGTTGAGTCTAGTATCCGACGACACAAGTTCACAACTTCCTGTGGGGCTAGCTCAATTTGTGTGATATGTCCCTATATATTTATTTAATTAAAAAATATGGAGCAAACAAAACATCAGCTGAAAGGATGTTGTTAAAACTTTACAATTTATAATCGCCTCAGCATTGTTCGACAGCGCAACCTACCGCCGACTCAAATCGAATGAAAACATCAGTGAAATAACGAACTTATTGCTACTGTATAAGATTTAAAATCCTAAAACAAATAGACTCATGCTATCTCGCTCATAATACTTGTACGGCGCGGCGCTACAGCGAACTCCAGACATGGCGCGAACGCATCAGCCAATAGCGGACGGATATTTTCGCGCCATGCAACAATTTTATTTCTGCTTAGTTACATCGGTATAAAAGTAGTAGTACAGATTTTTTTTTGTCAAATTCTTTTTCTTTTCTTCTATTTGGCCCTCAAACTTCATTCAGAAGCTTATTTTAGCCAGTGTCTAGTTATTTTTCGAGTTATTCTTGTTTGTCAATCAACGAAATGATGGTGTGATTCATTTCGCTGGTTTCGACGGAGCCCCTGGCGACAATTTCCACATATCTACTGGCTTGATCATAAACGACGCAACGAGGCGAGCAAACACCAGTCCGCTAAGTAAATCTCACTACAGCCGCATCATGACAATTTATTTTAGTTATTCCATACTTTGTTCATAAACATGGACATTTATAACACCAAATTATACCGATTTCACATTATAAAGTCCACTAGAAACAATTTGCAAAACAATTATAAACAAAAGCCGTCTAGTCCGCCTAAATTCACGCCAAGAACACCAAAAATTTTTTTTAATTATCAACTTTTTTTTTTTCTCAGTTTTGATTTCATATAATAACTTGTTTATTCTGACGCGCTGGGTCTCTCCTTCAAGAGAATGTCGGTAGTAAATTTTCAGTTGTATACAGTTACATTAGGAAATACAAGCTAAACAAAGCTTATAAACATCTATGAGACCTCTCCAACCCGTCTGGCCAGCGAGGACAGTGCAGGCCAAGTCCTCTGACTGCTCTCGCCAAGTATGGCTCTAGTAGTACAGAGAGTCGTGCTCCTGTAGTGGAGACTAAAAGAAGACCTGATGATGATGATGATGATAGTTACACTACACTTCTGGCTTGATATTCCGTTTCTTACTAACTTTGTACATTATAATCTTTTTTACTTAAAATAAGACATTATTATTTTACAACTTGTGCATCTTAGGAACTCTAGACCTGATTATCTATGCTCCGACGTAGTTTTGTGAAATGCCCACCAGATGGCAGCATCGACACATTGAGTGCTATTTCGTCGGGATTGCCGACTATAGTTTCAGACTCGTCAGGAGCCCATTTTTAAGGCGAGTGCGGGACGCGCGGGGTAGGTAAGGGGGAACCAGCAGGTCGACATTATTTTTTTGGTGTTTTTATACACAATGGTACGGAACCCATAGTGCGCGAGTCCGACTCGCACTTGGCCGTTTTTTTTTATCGTAGATTGCGTATCCAGTTTTCTTATACTTGATCGAGGATTGAGCAAATGAAAACCTGAAACTTACCAGCACTAAACCAGATCAGTTCTTACTTTAATAAGACAGGTTGGCAGTGACGGTCCTTCATCCCCCGCGCTGTCTCCCTCTCTCTGATTCTCTCCCTCATCCGAGTCAGCACCAAGAGGATCTGACGGCTCAGGGCTTGATGGGGGTGAAGTCTTGATATCTTGAGGGGTTGAGGGTGATATAAATCTTTCAGGGCTCAGGGTTTTCTCAGGGGTCCCAGACGGAGTTGTCTTAGTACTCTGTCGCGTACTGTAATTACTTACAACATCACATACCGGCTCCTTCATCTTTCTCTCTTTCACCTTATCCGGTTTCTTCTCATGTATCCGTCTGAAGTGACTCTTCATATTTGTTATTCTACTAAACATGCGTTTACACACTTTGCATTCATACGGTTTCTCACCCGTATGGATCCTTATATGTTTCGTTAACACATTCATGTATTTGAATTCCCGTTGACAAACATCACATTTGAACCGTTTCTCGTCTGAATGTTTAACGGAATGCATCTTTAGCTCGCTTGTCCGTTTGAATTTCGCTTGGCATATATTACACTCATACGGCTTCTCACCGGTATGAGTCCTAACATGTATCGTTAGATAGTTTTTATCTTTAAATCGGTTCTGGCATATCGGACACTCATAAGGTCTCTCATCGGAGTGCACACTCATATGAGTCTGCAAAGTTTTATCCGTAGCGAATCTCCGTTGACAAATATGACACTCATATGGTCTTTCACCGGTGTGACTTCTGAAATGAATTTTCAAATCGAATTTTCTTTTAAATTTAAAATGGCATATTTGACACTCAAACGGCCTGATATCGGCATGAGTTTTCATATGGATCCTATAATCGTTGATATTATTAAACTGTTCTTGGCAGAACTCGCAGGCTTGGATCTTGTCGTTGTGTGTCTCTAAATGTCTTTTCAAATGTGGTATCTGGTTGAACCGTCTCTGGCAGATATGGCAACCGTACGGTTTCTCTCCTGTATGGGTTCTGGCGTGGCTTTTCAGGTGGTGTTTCTGGATAAAACGGCGGAGGCATATGCTGCACTCGTGTGGACGCTCGCTGATATCTGTTTTGTATTCGCGGAGTGGTTTTCGTGTCTTCTTGGAGGGGCTCGCGTTGTTTGTGGGTTGTGTGATCAGCTCTTGTACTTGGGCTTGGATTTGAGCTTCCCTTTCTGTGTCTTCGGGGAAAGGGCCATCTGTAACAGATTATTAACAGTGTTTAATGACTGAATTCTACGTTCTTGATTTACGTTGATGATGATGATGATGACCACTTTCTATCAGGTGTGCTCAAACGCTAGCCAGTTTAAGGCGAGCTCCGTGGCGCAGTGGTTAACACGCCAGCCTGCGACACGAGGGTGCCCGGGTTCGATCTCCGGTCAGGTCAAAATGGAAAATGATATTTTTCAGTGGGTCTTGGATGTTTATCTATATATGTATTTGTTATAAAATATAGTATCGTTGAGTTAGTATCCCATAACACAAGTCTCGAACTTACTTTGGGGCTAGCTCAATCTGTGTATTTGTCCGTATATATTTATTTATTCCACCCCACAGTATATACTGTAGGAATTAAAAGATTGACAATATGCCCTAAATGGTGTTTGTTTGACTATAACATCACACCTTGCAAATCTGCGGGATATTGGTTAGAACACTTCATCATCATCAGGTCTTTTTAGTATCCACTGCAGAAGCATGACCCTCTCTGTATTACTGGAGCCATACTCGGCCAGAGCAGACAGAGGATTTGGCCTACACTCTCCTCGCTGGCCAGACGGGTTGGAGACTCATTGACGTTTATGAGCTTTGTTTAGGTTGTATTTCCTAAGTCGCCTTTTACGACCTCCATGGGAAGAATATATAAATAAATAATATGTATAGGGACATATCACACAAATTGAGCTAGCCCTACAGTAAGTTGTGAACTTGAGTTCGCAGGATACTAACTCAACGATACCATGTTTTATAATAAATACCTATATAAATAAACATCCAAGACCCAAGTCAATCTGAAAAAGATCGTTTTCCATCATGACCTGACCGGGGATCGAACCCGGGCACCCTCGTGTCGCAGGCTGGCGTGTTGACTGCGCCACTGAGCTCGGCAAAGGAAGGACCAAAGGAGTGGTCCTATTCTGTTCTACAGGAAACCACACGACTTACCTTCAGGTATATCAGGCTCAACTTCGATCTCCATCACTAAGTCATGTAAAACATGTTCCTGCTGCGGCAACGGCTGCGTGTACAACGGAAACGGGACAAAACCGTAGTTCTGCCTGAGGTCCGGACCGAAGTCCTGGCCGCAGCTGTTCCCGTAGCTCTGGTCTAAGTTATCTTCATTGTGCAACTCCTTCTTAATGTCGACATCGTAGGCTGCCATGTGTGTTGTTCAAATCTGCAAATAAATAAATAAATAAATATATAGGGACAAATCACACAGATTGAGCTAGCCCCAAAGTAAGTTCGAGACTTGTGTTATGGGATACTAACTCAACGATACTATATCTTATAACAAATACATATATAGATACACATCCAAGACCCAGGCCAATCTGAAAAAGATCATTTTCCATCTTGACCTGGCCGGGGATCGAACCCGGTCACTCCGTGTCGCAGGCAGGCGTGTTGACCGCTGCGCCACGGAGCTAGTTAAAAGTTTTTTAAACGGATGCAGTGCGGCGGAGGCGCGCGTCTCTTTGCGTCGCGTCTCTGCGTCGCGCCGTATGAAGGCGCCGGGCGCACTACAAAAATCGACTTTATGCTACATATTATTAAGGATAATGTTCTGTTGTTTTGACTCTGCGCCGCTTGTGTCGCGCCTCCGCCGCACTGCATCTGTTAGTTTCTTGCTGAACATAGCGGCTATCAGTTCGGATGTATTTTTAGGGTTCCGTACATACAGATGAAAAGAAAGCGAGGTAGACCATGGCGCCGATGGGTTGACGATATAAAAGCTGTAGCAGGGAAAACTTGGACAAGAATAGCTAGCGAACGCGAAACTTGGAAGCGGTTGGAGGAGGCCTTTGCCAATAGACGGCAGCAGCAAAACCAAAACCAATTATTATAAACTTTGAATAATGCTATGCATACATATTGTTTTGTCTGTAATAAAAGGCTTATATTATTATTATTTATTACATAAATATGGTGAAATCTTTATCGTTTTGGACCCTTAAAGGGGTGACTCAGACCATCAAAATGAACAACCTTTCCAATGGGAACAATGCTAGAAACTAAAAAAAAAATCGACATTCCCATACAAACTGGCCGGGCGGCGGAACTCCTTTGTACGGAAATGACGAATTTTTTTTGAGTTCCCAGCATTGGTCCCATAGGAAAAGTTGTTCATATCAACGGGCTGAATCACCCCTTTAAGGGTCCAAAACAATCAAAATTTCACCATATATGTGGGATGGCAACACTGTGCTAGCGAGACGATGTGTATGAAAGAGAAGGAAGTAGGTCGGTATAAGCGGGGATTTGAACAAGATGGAAGACAGACGATTTTAACTAAAAAGACGATTACTGTGTCGAGAAATAAAAGAAGTTATTTTGAAGATGGAGCTTATACATATTATTTTCCACCAGTGGGATGTGCCCACATACATATTATCACGCCTTTATCTCTTATGGGGTCATCATCATCATCATCAGGTCCTTTTTAGTCTCCACTACAGGAGCACGACCCTCTCTGTACTACTAGGGCCATACTTGACCAGAGCAGCCAGAGGACTTGGCCTACACTCTTCACGCTGGCCAGACAGGTTGGAGAGGTGTCTTAGATGTTTATAAGCTTTGTTTAGCTTGTATTTCCTAAGTCGCCTTCTACGACATCCACGGGAAGACTTGGAGTGGACCTATTCTACTCTGCCGGATACCACACGGCTAAATGTTGTGTGTAATAAATGCTTATGGGGTAGACAGAGCCTAAAATCATAAGACCGAAAAGCCACGTTTCCCTACCTCAAAGAGAATATATGGAACCCTTATAGGATCACTTCGTTGTCTGTCTGTCATAAAACGCGTAGAGGTATCAAGCTGAATATCAAATACTCAGGTGCCCTTCCCTTGGAGCTGTAAAAAAATCAAACTTCTAAGTCAACGCAATCAAAAGATACAGCCATTTATGCTGCAAATTTTCGACATTTACAAGAGAATCAAAACCTGTAAGGTACTTCTCTCAACTCAAAATCTTGAAATTTTGTACGAAGCAATGTCGAAAAATTGCTAAAGGCATAAATTATTAGATAAATATCATATAATAAAAATATTTTTACTTATTATTAGAATGATACTGAACCCTTCGTGCGCGAGTCCGACTCGCACTTGGCCGTTTGTTGAATTATTTTTACGCCTAACGTTTTGGATACTTTGCAGTATTCATGGTCGCAGCTAGACTAAGTTGACATTCGACTTATTCAACTTCTAACATGTCAACTTAGTCTACCTGGGACCATGAAAACTGCAGATAGATAGATAACATATTAATTTCATTCATTGTATTTCGAATTTTATCATATTAGATTAGATTTCATTAGATTAGAGTTCATTATATTAGATTTCTAAACGTTAGGTGTATAATTAATCCTAACTAATATTATAAATGCGAAAGTGAGTTTGTTTGTGACGCCTTCGCGCTATTACTGAACTGATCTTACTGAAAATTTGCATTACACGCATAGCCGAAACTACTGTACCATACAGTAGTTTCAGCTGTGCATGGATATAATAAGTCCTGCGATTCTGTACCCCAGATGTTATGCAAAACTTTAAATTTGGTACAGGGGTTCCTTTTATGATGCAAATGGGCAATATGAAAGGATTTTTAGAAATTCAATCCCTAAAGGGGGTGAAATAGGGGGATAAAGTTTTTATAGAATTTTCTCATTTCCAGACTTGAATGAAAATAGGTATATGAGTTCTTGATTGCAATTAACACAGATCTGTGTAGGTAAAATGGTCAAAATTCTCCTCTACAGGGGTAAAAGGGGGGGTAAAATTGATAATTTTAATTGGTATAGGGGTCCTAATCAATATCAACATAACATAAAGTGTATGTTATATTATTCTTATTCTTATGTAAACAAAGCTGGAGACCAACATTCCATCAACTTTAAAGGGCCTCTACGTGTTGGATCTATATCCCCACGCAAGCAATGACCGGGGTGTTTCCATGAAATAAAAGGAGATACAAATAATAAAGAAAATTATGTGCATTTCATAAAACCCACTATCTAAATATGGCCTATGGCCTGGTGACCTTTGGCCCTGTCTGCCCAGAAAGGGATAATAATATGTTTCCGTAGCACCATAGAACATAAAGTTCTACTAATTATCTAAGCTGCCTATATACGCACACAAACTCCAATGTTTGTACTTTTACCTAGTTGATTTTATAATGCATTTTCAACAATATCTAAATTTCTGTACATGAAAATTACTTAAAAATAAGGACTGTTTTCGGATAAAGCTGAACGAATCTTTGGCCCTTTCGGAATATTGAACTTGTCACCGTAATAAGATCAGGACTCAGGATAAGACATTAAAGAACGTATGTAGACAAAACAACTTACGATGTTATCGATTGCCCCTCACTTTGTTCACTTCACAAATTGCCACGTTTTACTGTCCACGCTGTAGGAAGACGTCTGTTTGTATGAAAATATGTATATATAATGTTTTATTTCAGTTTACACATCATGAAAACTCAATTTTAGGATATTTTTCGTATTTATTGGTCTACATCAACATTTTTTTGTAGATTTGACAACAGCGAAATGACTTTTTTTTTCTTTTCTTCAGAAGTCCTAGTCCATGGCAAAGGAAAATTATTGGTGGTCGTCGAATAAAGGTAAGGCAACACCGCGCTGCACTGCATTACATCACATCACAACTGCGCCAATGAAAGAGAAACCCTCTTGAAACTTTCTCATATACTATACGTAATAGGACTGTCCTGCCGGCCTATTTGCTAACTCAGTGTACAATGTTCAGATGGTCACTTCAAAATCCATTGCGGTTTTCGTATGATTGACTATTTGACTGACTATTGATTTAAGATAAATAAAGCGTAATGTATTTCGAAGTGACTATCAAACCGTTGTACACTAAGTTAGCAAATAGACCGGCTGCTGATCGGCGGTGTTAGCACCTCAATGGTAAAAACATGGTAAAAACATAATATATAATCACAACAGGCATAATCGGCACGTGAAAAGGAGCAAATAATTATTGTTTCATAAACATAACATAAATAAAACTATGTATAAAATATACACACGTCGATACAGTTATTCTACAGTTCAAGCGAAACCGACAAATATTATCATTAATTAATAATAAAATTGTTGAATTACAGCGTCGCTGCGGTGTAGTGCTTACATAACTTAAACAAGAACTGTCAATGTCAGTCAGTGAAATGAAGTGGCTGGCATCGACTGTGTCGTGCTTGTGTATATTTATATGAAATTTATAATAAATTTTTAGTATATCCTATTTATTAAATGCTTGCTATTGCTCAGTTCTTTCTTTATAAATGAAAGCGTTGAACTTCAATTTTCATAGGATATAGTTTAAATACAGTAAAAAGTTACAGTTAAAATGGCCTACTCCATTTCCTTGAATTCTGATGATTCTCTGGCCAAACTAGTCTCCACAGAGCAAACTAACACAGAGGTTGAAGAGCCGGTAGAGCTTGACCAGTTAGATATACGAGAATGCGTGGTTTGCGTTCAGAAGACCTCTGAAACTTATGATATTTTTAACATCCATACGATCGCGACGGCCACCACCATACACAGTTTCCTGAGTAAATACAGCCACAATGAGCACCTTTTTACTTCAGACGTGAATAAATATATCTGTAACACGTGCTTACAACTTGTGAATGAACTGGAGTATGCTGAAATACAGTATGTAAAGTTAAAATGTACTTTTGAGATGATTATAAGTAAGAATTCGTTATTTCGCACACCACAGTCAATACGTTTGGTGTGTGAAAAGGAAGGAACTCCACAGGTAATTTAACACTTTCAATGCTGAAGATTTTGAGGAGCCCGATGGCCCAGTGGGTATTATTAGCGCTTACGTATGGTAAGTGACCCCGGGCGCAGTCCCCACTAGGAAAGATGGGTGGCCCTTAGGAACTTACCGCCAGTGCAATGTAAATTGTGATAATGTTGGGCTGTACTGTAGTACTGTTTATTGTTTTCGTGTGTGTGAGTAGCCAATATTGTAAAAATTTTCAAGGCATTTGAGTTAGCTTAATGGCTGCCATTAATGATGACAGTTGGGACCAACAGCTTAATGTAACTTTCAAAGCAAGGAGCTTTTTTTAATTTTTTTTTATTCTAATGAATTTTCGAGGCTTCAGTACACTTGGAGTGACTATGCCAGCCTCATGGGGGACCTCTAAAATGAAATTTATCTTAGATTAATTATAAATCTCCATAAGAGGTATACTGATTGTACTGAATGTGACAATGGACTGCTCTATGCTACATTCAGCATTCCATTCTCCATAGGTACCCCAGCCAAGAATCTGTCCCGCAGGGCAGTGACCACATTCCAACAAAACCCGTAACAAGTCTTCCATGAAGGAGTTTGAAAAAAATTTTATGCCACTTGCATCCTAGCAAGACCAGTGCCCTGGTTGCTTAACATGCATAAGCACTTATAATCCTCACGCCTGGACTATAGAACTTCATTAACAGTACTGTATGGTCACCTGCAAAGGCCATGTAGTTACTAAAGCAGTGTGTAGCTACGATACTATTTAAAATTATAGTAATTTCAACCTAATTTATGAGGCATAAGGTTCATAATATGGCTAATTATTTTCCTGGTTTCCTGCTCAGTGCAATTCATGTTCACCTTTATGTATTGGCTATGTGTTGGCTTTTGAAGGTCACAGGTATACAAATCATAAAGATAAGAAAAAAATATTTAAACCGTTCAGCAAGAAACTAACAGATGCAGTGCGGCGGAGGCGCGCCACAAGCGGCGCAGAGTCAAAAGAACAGAACATTAACCTTAATAGTATGTAGCATAAAGTCGATTTTTGTAGTGCGCCCGGCGCCATCATGCGGCGCGCATCTCTGCGGTCGCGTCTCTGCGTCGCGCCGCATGATGGCGCCGGGCGCACTACAAAAATCGACTTTATGCTACATACTATTAAGGTTAATGTTCTGTTCTTTTAACTTGTTTTGACTCTGCGCCTCTTGTGGCTCGCCTCCGCAGCACTGCATCTGTTTGTTTCTTGCTTTATAACTTTCTTTCCATGCCTGGAACAAAAAACTCAGAATGACCAGTTGCTTCTGTATTCCAGTAGTGACAGTCTGTTATATTATTATGAATGAACGACTGAATAAACTCTTTATTGCATCAACTTAAAAATACTTACCCAAAAAATAAACATACAAACAAGCAGGTACAAAGGCGGGCTTATCGCTTAAAGCGATTTCTTCCAGCCAACCTTTGGCTATTCAGAAATTTAAAATAGTGATTGTTACTTACCGATTTAACAAAATAAACACCGTATTAAAAACAAACGCATTGCTTCTCTTTCTCGCAATACACATTATGCTGTGGTAAGAGTGAGATGCACATAAAAATCCAATTTTGCTGAATGTGACAATGGACTACTCAATGCTACGTTCAGCAATCCATCCTCTATAGGTACCCCTGCTAAGAACCTGTCCCACAGGGCAGTATACTGACCACATTCCAACAAGACCTGTAAAAAGTCTTCTTCATTATGACAAATACTACATAGGTCTGAGTGGGTCATCATATCAGCCGCAAGAAGTTCCCTGCTGGACATAGGCCTCCCCCATGGATTTCCAATACGACTGGTTGGAAGCGGCCTGCATCCAGCGTCTTCCTGCTACCTTAGTCAGGTCATCCGACCATCTGGTCGTTGGGTGTCCCACGCTGCGCTTGTACGTGGTCGCCATTCGAGAACCTTTCTGCCCCATCGGCCATCGGTTCTGCGGGCTATGTGCCCTGCCCACTGCCACTTCAAAGAGCTAATCCGCTGAGCTATATCGGTGACCTTTGTTCTTCTGCGAATCTCCTCGTTTTTAATTTGATCTCGCAGAGAAACACCGAGCATAGCCCTCTCCATAGCTCTTTTGGCTCTCCATAGCTGCTTGGGTCACGTGCATCAAATTAATCTTAAAATCTTCCATTTCAGGACTATGTAGACAAAGGTACATACTCTGATGATGATGTGAAGGCGGTGGCACCTTCAGTTGAGGTTAAACTAGAACGGAACAATGAAGATGAAGATGTGGATTATGGGTATGTACATCTGCTTTACAGTATGTATGTAATATTTTATCTTATTTAATATATATATATGCTGCACTGCTCTCAATTAATGATTTAAATTATTCCTACCCAAAGGTATGAGGTTGGCTGGAAGAAATTGCATATTGCGATAAGTCCGCCGTTGAACCCATTATTTTATTTTTTTATTTTTGTTTCTCTCATTGTTAAGTTTTGTTATAATGGTGCAATAAAGTGTATATTATTATTATTATTATTATTATCTGCCATCAAACACTTACATATCGTTATTACCGAGCGAATCGGTGACAATTTAAGTTTAGGAACCCTATATTTATAAACTAGATTTCGCCCGCGGCTCCGCCCGCGTTAATGTCGATCCCTCGGGAACAGTACTTTTCCCGGGATAAAATGTACCCTATGTCCTTCTCCGTACCCCAGATAACGTGTATGCAAAATTTCATGATGATCGGTTCAGTAGTTACAACGCGAAAGGGTAACAAACAAACTCACTTTCGCATTTATAATATTAGTTAGGATTAGGATAAATAAAATAAAATAAAGAACCCTATATATTCTTGCACATATTCTTGATTCGCTTTAAGTTAAATCCCTTAGAAACACACATTTCTAGTCGGGTTTTCGCTTCGTAGTCCCCTAATTTCTTATCCAAAATTCTTACCAATTTTTAGGTTTTTGAAGGTTCTTATCTCTTTATATAATTCAATTATAAAAAAAAATAAAACATAGGGACATGCTAATATATCAATAGAATTTTTTTGAAAAATGACCTAGACTCTAATAAACTACTTCGTCTTTTTTACACCGCCAACTAAATATTCTATAGAAAGCGTCAAATAAAGATCATCTTATTATGACTTGTCCTTCTTATTTATACGTTGCCACCTAATTTACTAACTCGGCCACGGATTTTATATTTCGTCACCATTTTCCTTTTTACAGCATCTAAACTATGTCCTCAAAAAAATAGCCACTACATGATATGGCGTGATTCATGTATCGATAGGCAGGAGAGCTGATACCAATTTTTGTGAAGGTATATATTTGAAGCAAGTTGAAAAATTGTCACATACCTCTACCTCAACACGGAACTACAGACCTGCCTGGTGAGTAGCGGGACTAAATCAACCCCTATTTTTTTAATATTCTTTTTTCATTACCAAAAATATAGATATTTGTGGCAATATGCAATTTTTTATGTTTTATGTATAAAAATTATAAGCCAGACTATTTAGTCGGGGTTTTAACATTACCAGATGGGTGCAAAAAAATTTGCAAGAAAATATAAAAAATCAATTTGACTTTTTACTATTTTGGTAGGACTTTCTACTTGCCACGCTGCCAAAAAATTAGGGGTTGATTTAGCCCCGCTATTTACCACTAACCAGTCAGGTCTGCAGTTCCGTGTTGGGGTATAATAGGAGAGGTATGTGACAAGTGTCAGCTTGCTTCAAATACTTGCCCAAAAATTTGTACCAGCTCTCCTACTATTACTATTAGTAAAATTATGGTGAATAAATAAACATTTTTTTTTTCAAAAATAAAGTCTTATTTTGTCTCTCCTCAATAGCTACTGGTAATATTAGTGTCCATAATATACTATTTGATGACAATTTTAGCTAAATATTGACGATCAATTATTTCGGGGTAAGTTACATTTTAAACATGCTAAGTTAAAAAAATAGAAGCTAAATAAATATATTTTTTGATGTCAAATATAAGTATTTTAGAAGTTTACTGTTAGAATGCAAGTTACAAATTTAGATGCTAAATAATAACCATCATGCTGAGTTGTATTTAGAGTGGCTTACATAGAAGATAACTAGTGGCTAAGATGGTATTATTTAGATGCTCGTTAATTGTGGCTGACTTAGTAATTTAGAAGGCAACATACATTTTTAGAGGCGGATAATGCTATTAAAAAGAATCCTGTTTAATTAGCACCCATTAATTATCTATGACAAAAAACAAAAAGGAAATAATTTACATAAAACATATTGATTCTTTGTTTTTGTGGCTGTTAAGGTGTAGTCTCCAAATAAACGATTGCTTTGAACAGGTAAAGAACTATATTATATACTACAATATTATGTTATTAAAATTATTTTAGTTTCTAACCGTAGTTTTACCAGCGGTCGTGAAAACAGTGTTTTGCAAACTCTCTTATAATAGAATAGTAAAAAGCATTAACTAGCAAAAACAGTATTATACTGTTTTTAACAGTCTGGTTGGCAACCCTAATTACTCAGCTATCCGACACTAGATGTCAGTAGGTGTTAGGGACATCTAGTGACGGATAGATAAACTAAAAAGAAAGATCAACATCGAACTTATTAAGTAGTTGGGCTATTCGCCGCTAGATGGATATAAAGGAGGGAGTGAGACACAGAGCAAGTAGAGTGAGACAGATAATACTCCCCTCACCCCCTGTAAGTGCCACGCATTGTTTCATAGAAAATATTCCTTAGGGCAACTCCTCTCTGTATGTACTCCGTGGGAAATACGGCCGTACGATTTCCTCCTAAAAAGGTTTCACTTCAAAAATATGTTTATGTTTTTTCAGGGGACTTGAGGATTTGGTAGACACAGTTATGGAAACCGATCCTATGGATGATGATATCAGTTTCCCGGAAGATAATCAAGGTACTATTATACATCATCATCATCAGCTTTCCACGACCCACTGCTGGGTATAAGCCTCGTTTAGTCTGCGCCATTCTTCTCTAGCCCTCGCAATACAGTTCTTCTAGCAATCTGCTTTATGTCGTCGACCCATCTATAGTAGTGAAAAAGTTAGGATCTTGTTTATTGAAGGTTTCTCATATATTCAGGGCCCAACCTTTCAAACGTCAACCGGTCCCATGAGACCGCGCGTCAGCATTCGACTTTAAAGCTTAATATCAAGTTATAGAGAATACTTTTGCATGTATATCTTGAGTCGTGGTAGAGCCGTGGGCCGGCTCGTCCGGGGAAGTACCACACTCTCACTGAATATCGACGTCTGAGTAGAAGCTTTACCGCTACTATGCTTTGTTCGGTGAGTGAGAGCGCCGGAGGCCCGTCCTTCCCATCTCCCCACCCCATTTCTTTCCCCCAACTCCTTGAAAGGCTGACAACGAACCTGTCACACCCTGGTTTTGCAGTTGTGCATGGGCAGTGGTTATCGGTGACTTAGTACAGTCCCGAGACATTCAAAAGTAAAATAAATGGGTATCTCTTGAATAGGCATCAACATCCTCGTCTTCATCGTCACTTACCATCAGGTGAGATGGAAGACAAATGCCTACTTCAATATTAAGTAAAAAAAAAAGCCATCAGGTGACCCGCTTGCTCGTTTGCCGTCCTATATCATAAAAAAAGGAGTCATAGACAAACTCATCATCATTTCGAGTAGGTGTCACGGTCAATCGACCATGCACACCCTGGTGTCAGAGTTCTTCGGAACCGCCTCTCGGCCTCTGACATGGTTCCTTTAACGACTACCAGATGGCAGCTGGGACCACCGCCTTAACGTGCCTTCCGAAGCACGGAATCATCTTTATTATCAGACAATTAGGTGATTCAAGCCTGCAATGTCCTAACCAAACTGGAAACAACTAAACAAAGTATGCTTCCGGTGGGAATCGAACCCACGACCCCCGGGTCAACAGGCAAACGCCTTAACCACTGGACCACGGAGCCTGTTATATACTTAATGTCTGTTATAGACACACTACAATAAATTTACTTTAGGTTGAAACCCAACAGTGCTGAATAATCACAGGTTTCACTGTAATTACAGATTGCGCTGCACAGGAATCCCTGCTAGAGACATTCCAAATAGAAGAAAATTCAATCAACATACAAGACTCGCGACCTTTCGAGTGTCAAGTCTGCCACCGACGCTTCGTCCAGAAATACCACCTGATACACCACGAGATAAGCCACACCGGAAAAAAACAGTTTCAATGCACAGTCTGCCTCCGTTCATACAACCGGAAGGGATACCTCCAAAGCCATATACAACGATACCACGCAGGCGTCAAATTATTCCAATGCGATCACTGTCCAGAACAATTCATAAAAACATCAGAACTCCGCAATCATATAAAAAAACATACCGGGGAGGGATTCAAATGTGAAATATGCAATTGTGAATTCAAACGGAAAGATAATTATCATAGACATCTAAAAATTCATTCGGTTAAAAAAGAACGCCCGTTTGAATGCCCCATATGTCAGAAGAGGTTCGTTGAGAAACCTCACCTGAGAAATCATCTAGCAACGCATACGGGCGAGAAACCTTTCGTGTGTACCGTCTGCCAATGTTGGTTTAACCGCAAAGGGAACTTACAAAGGCATATGAGACGTCATACAGGCGAGAAACCGTTCGAATGCGACGCCTGTCAGAGATGTTTCTCGCAGAAATTGCACTTGCAGAATCATTTTAGACGGAAACATACGATTAAAACAGAAAAAGAAGACTTGAAACGGAGTAAAAGAAAACGAAATGATAGTAAGAGGTCGGTAATTAATAAATCTCAAAATTTAGCAAAAGAACTTGAGATTAAAAAGAGCTAATACAGGAAACTAGAGCATTACAGCAGAAAATAGTCCACTGCTGGACAAAGGCCTCTCCCAAATATACATCGTTCCATGGGAGGATATTGCCATACCTACCACGCTTGGCAGGCGGGTTGGCGACCGCAGTTTCTTCCGTGGCGCAATGGTTAAAGGCTCTTTTCCTGTCATGCGTTTTATCGCGTGCGGATCCTGTCCGCATGCGGGTGATTTCACGCTACTGGCCACACGCAGAACAAAAATTGCGTTTGTTGCTGCAGTGTCGTGCGTGTCGCCAGTGACTAAACTCATGCACAAAGACGAACGTTAAAAACATCATTTTTTTTTGCGATTATATGCGTACAGTGCGTGCGACCCGCGTCACAGTAAAAATAACACTGAAAACAGAAGAACACCGCCCGCATTCGGGTAGCACGCCCGCAGCCAATCCGCGTTCCGCGCGCGAGCTACCCGCATGATAGGAAAAACATGTATGAAATGGTAGGATGCGGACCAAATCTGCATGCGGACCAAATCTGCGCGCGGGCGAAAATACGCATGACAGGAAAAGGGCCCTAACACGCCAGCATGTAACACGAGGGTTTCCGAATTCGATCTCCGCTCGGGTCATGATGGAAAACGTTCTTTTTCAGATTGACCTGGGTCTTGGATGTTTATCTATATAAGTATCTATTATAAAATATAGTATCGTTGAGTTAGTATCCTACAACACAAGTTACGGTGGGGCTAGTTCAATTTGTGTGATATGTCTCTATATATTTATTTATTTACTAAAATACTGTCGCTCCCAACTTTCTTCTTCCATCTTGTACCGTTTATTCGAAATAAACATTTTTTTTTGAACTGACTATGTAGCTAGCTCCAAGTGAGCTTTCGCTTCTTCACCGGGCGTTTGAGGCGAGGGCAGAATGTCCTCAACCTTTATAGACAACATCACCAAAGGCCCCCCAGGAGGGACGGACCTCGGCTTTGGGCGTTGCCTGTGTGTGCAAGGCTTGGAGAAACAGCAATCTCTCATATTGCCTGATGGGCCGCGTATACGTGCATGCAAGCCTGAAGGGCCAATCTGAGAAACAATGGCAAAAGCCTTTGGAGAGCAGCAACTTTCATCTTTAGCCTTACGGGCCGAAGGCTTCGTTGCGAGAAGGGCCTATCCTGGGTGCAAGTCACCCGGGACCGCCGGGCGGTCACCAGTAATCGGAGCCTAAATAAACAACTTGGAGCCTTTTTAAGGAGTGCGGGTCGGGACATCGGACGCGCATCTCAATCCAAATTCGCCCTGAGGAAGACCTCCGGATGAGGTCGAAACATGTCGGCCAGTAGCTGACTTCTTACGCGAGAAGCCCGTTGTTGTCTTTTTAAGATTTATGAATTATAGGTACTTATAAATGATATTGTTTAGGTTCATAGAAACTTAAGTAATAAATATTTATTATTACATCTTACTTTATTGTTTTATTTCGAAAAACATTAACACAAGAATTATGTAAAACGT
This sequence comes from Elegia similella, assembly GCA_947532085.1. Classification (NCBI taxonomy): domain Eukaryota; kingdom Metazoa; phylum Arthropoda; class Insecta; order Lepidoptera; family Pyralidae; genus Elegia; species Elegia similella. Next base: position 2,606,664 of record OX383950.1, on the reverse strand, counting down.
TGTTAACGCACTTCAGCCGCACCGCACGCGCCTCATTCAAATAGGCTAGTTTCCTAAAAAAATATAATTAGTCCGTCAGTTAGATATTCAAAAAATAATTGGACACGTATTTTTTCTTTTGTCGATTAAAAAAAAAATTATATAGATACAGCCCTTTGAAGTTCCGTGTGACGTCATAGTTTGCTACAATTTTTAGCAAACTTTGACGTCACGAGCCCCCACTCCTGAACTTTGACACGCTTTATCTTTATTATTTATTTTTTATTTATTTATTTATTAAGGAGAACTAACAGCTATAATACAATAATATATAAACTTAAGTACAAAAAAAAGAAAGCCAATAAAAAGTTCCCGCCAATAGCAACAAAAAATATTATTAACAATTTTAGAGCACTAAAATAATTTAAACTAACCATACGCCTACATTCGCATAATCCGCATTACAGTGGCACCATAACATCACACGCAATAATAAGTAAAGACTTTATTATGTATTAAAGAATTGCCTGGATAGTTGCCGTCTTATTGTTGCTGCACTAGAGTTGAAAAGATCCAAATCAGTAATCCTAGACAACTGGTTTACGTAGCTGCTCACACGCAGGAGGTAAGTATTTTTACGATAGTTAGTGGACGCACGCGGGACATGAATGGGTGCTAAGGATCTATAATTTTTATAGGGGACTCTGAAAGATATTTGTGCTAGGAGTTCAGGACAATCAATAGCTCCAGTGATTATTTTTTGAAAATAAACGAGATCAGCTATCTCGCGCCTACTTTCTAGAGGCAGCAGATGAAATTTTTTGCAAAGGTCTAGATAATTGATTATTTATTGTTTATTTGACAAAAGAAAAAATATGTGTCCAATATTTTTTGATTATCTAACTGACGGACTAATTGTTATGTTATTATTACGACCTAGGAAACTAGCCTATTCTTATATGAAGTTTTATATAGCTCTTCCGTGCTGGTCTGGGAGAAAAAAAAAACGTAGAATGTGCCAGCTGCTTCCCGCGCAGATCGTAAATCCGATCGAGGAGCTAAAATCTGCAGAATCATGTCAATAGGCGATGCGGCTAGCAACCCATCACTATTTTGATTCCACGCATTTACGCGCCCTCCAACATGCTGAATGTGGTCATACGGTCTTATAGGCTCTGTCTACCCCGCAAGGGAATAGACGTGTTACTATGTATGTTTGTATGTAAGAATAATGTAAAACGTAGCGTAGACTTGGGATCCTGATTGTTTATTTTTCTTTGTCGGTTTCATAACAATGTCTTTTTTCCGCGGGAAGGCTTATAACCCGCCGCACAACCCCCGAAATGCTGAAGGACCACATACTTCGTTGGTCAGAGTCCATCGGACTTAGCCGGTTAGCGTAGCTAGGCGGTACTACCGACCGTTCCCCTATCCGCCAGGGGACGCTCCTCTACGCCGTGAGGGCCAGCGCGAGGCCTATCATGGTCAACCTTCCGGACGCCGTCCAGTGGGGCGTCCAAGATATCGTTGGAAGGATGAAGTCGCCAAAGACTTGAAAGAGTTGGAAGTATCCGACTGGTCAGAGGTGGCACAGAATAGGGAAGAATGGCGCACTTTAATGTCGGAGGGGTGCGTATTGATTGATATAATAACAAATTATATATTTTCATTTCAATAAAGTTCAAAAGATATAATGTTAACTTGACATAATCATTACTGATTATATTCTTAAAAGCTATAATATTCATAAAATTTTCAATTCAAAAGGCATAAACCCATTTTTTATAACGTTTATGAATACTAAATATCACCTGTTATACAACTTGTGCAGTATAAATGCCAAAATGTATACCATTCAAAAAGTATAGTATTTAAAAGAAATATGAATCAAAATCTATAGAAATCAAAATGTATACGTATTAAAATATATAACAGAGAAAATATACCAGCTAATTAGTAAAGACCCATGTCTATTTTGCGAATTTGAATTATTTCAGTAATACGAGTAACTACGAAATAATTCAAATTCGCGCAAGCTCATAAACTTCATTTTCTTGGAAAAATCGGAGTAGCCAGTAAAAAGGTGCATCATTCAAACAGATTATCGAATAACTAATAATGTGTAATCGATTTTTTTAGTAAAGCAAACGGAAAGTAATACAAGAAATCATTAACTTCATAGGATTACAAAAAAAACTATAACAAATAAAAGAACTTATTACAATATTTTATTGCATGTAAATATTAGGACAAAGTATAAAATAAATTAAAAAATTGTTACATTCGTAATATTCAGATTTTCGTTTTCTTCTTGTTTTAATAATATTTTTTTGCGTTTACGAGATCCACACGTGTCTATAAATTTTCGGCTAGGCGTTCTATAAAAAGAAATAAGATAATTTATTAACCGGCTTCGAAAAAGGAGGAGGTTATCAATTCGACTGTATGTTTTTTTTTTTTTATGTATGTTTGTTACACGATATCTTCGCCAATTGTGAACCGATTTTGATATTTCTTTTTTATTTAAAAGACAACTACCAAGATAGTCCCATTTTAATTTGGTGAAGATATGATGAAGAACTCGGGAGATATAGAAGAAACTCGTAAAATAAAATTAATTTAGGTTTTTCAAATTTAATTATTAGGTATGTATTGAGAATTTTCTACCAATTAATTCGTATAACCAATGATTATTATTCGTACTAATTGTACGTGATGTACATATACGAACGGGGGGCTGGTTGGAACCCACGTTTAGCCGCTAAGTGGGCCTGTAACTTAATACTATGACGAACGCGACGCGGGTGGTCGTCTGCCACAATGGGGAGTTCCAAAGAAACAGGAAACGTAGAAGAAAAGAAACAAATAGTTGTAGAAGAAACAGTATGGTCCCATGTGGCAGAGAACGGTGGCACGATACGACGCGTCGGAACGAACTAAACTGGAGCTGGAACTGTCTGGAACTAACTAGTCGCGTTTTTTTTTTTTGAAATGACTATGTAGCTAGCTCCAAGTGAGCTTTCGCTACTTCACCGGGCGTTTGAGGCGAGGGCAGAGTGCCCTCAACCTTTATAGACAACATCACCAAAGGGCCCCCAGGAGGGACGGACCTCGGCTTTGGGCGTTGCCTGTGTGCGCAAGGCTTGGAGAGACAGCAAACTCTCGTATTGCCTGATGGGCCGCGTATGCGTGCATGCAAGCCTGAAGGGCCAATCTGAGAAACAATGGCAAAAGCCTTTAGAGAGCAGCAACTCTCATCTTTTGCCTTATGGGCCGAAAGCTACGTTGCCAGAAGGGCCTATCCTGGGTGCAAGTCACCCGGGACCGCCGGGCGGTCACCAGTAATCGGAGCTAATCCTACTCTACGCACTCTATTCCGGTGGCGAGTGCGACGGGGTCGGATAGTGGGATTCCTCTGGCTATTCGGAGCCGAAGAGGGGTCGGGGCGGGCTTGTGCGATGTCAATAGGATCATCGGGATCGTCTAGTACGTTCCTAGGACGTCTACGACGTAAGGTCGTATCGTGTAAGTTGGGGGAGTAGTTAGCAGCTTGTACTACTAACGGGTTGGGGTGGCGTGCGGCTTTCTCAAAGTAACGCTTGGAGGCGTTTTTGAGATAGCCGCGAATGGATGGGAGATCTAGGTCACGGTGTAAGTCTGTCATGCGCAAGTACCGGTGGTGACTCGTATTCGTGGCACGGGTGACGAAGCGGTTCTGCAATCGTTGCAGCCGATCGATGTGGGAGGGCGCGATATGGGAGAAGACTACGCCGGCGTAGGTCATGATAGGGCGGACGCAAAGCTTATAGAGTGTCAACTTATTTCTAAGTGACATCTTAGCATTGCCTATCATGGGGTGGAGACGGCCTAATACGAAGGCGGCATGGTTGCGGACTTTGGTGATGTGGGGGCCGAAGGTCATCGCGCTATCGAGTACGACTCCAAGGTATTTAGCCTTGCCTGCCCACTGAATGGGCTTTCCGTACAACGATACTGATCCTAACGAGGGGAGTTCTGCTCCGGACATGGTGATTTTTCGACGTGTCACAGCTTGGTTATCCTTTGAGAAAAACACAGCTGTGCTTTTCTCCGGATTAACTTCGATGCGCCACCTCTTGAACCACCCGCCGAGAGCGTCCACGGCGGACTGAAGACGATTCACGATGACCGTTTTAAGGTGATGGGACGTGTAGAGGGCCGTATCGTCGGCGAATAGTGCCACTTCTACATCTGGGGTCTTTGGGATATCGCTTGTGTACAGCGAATAAAGGAGGGGCGAGAGAACAGCGCCTTGCGGGACGCCGGCTCTAATGGGACGGGGCCTCGAGAGGCATCCCTCTACTCTGTACCGAAAAGACCGATTCGACAAAAAGTCTCGTATGATGTGCACGAGACTATCCGGCAGGCCCAAGTTGGTCAACTTGGATATCAAGCCCGAATGCCAGACTTTGTCGAAGGCTTTCGCTACATCAAAGAAGAGTGCTCCCGTAGGACGTCCCCAATTTCTCAACTTGAGAATATGCTCCGTGAGGCGGTGCAGTTGGTGGTGACACGCGTGTTTGGCCCGGAATCCAAACTGTTCGTCGGGGATGAGACTTTTGGACTCTACGTAGTCCTTGAGTCTTTTGAGGATGATCCGTTCGTAGATCTTGCCTATACAGTTCAAAAGACTGATAGGCCGGTAGGAGGAGGGGTTCTTCAGGTCTTTGCCTGGTTTAGGGATCCCGATCACGATTGCATCTTTCCAGGCGGCTGGAAAAGTGCAATTTGCAAGACAAGCATTGAAGATGCTTACGAGCAGGAGGAGGAGGGTCTGTGGGAGGCATTTGAGCACTCCGTTCGAGAGTCCGTCAGCGCCGGGCGCTTTTCGGGGTTTGAGATCGCGGATGATTGACTTCACTTCGTCAAGTGTCGTCGGGGCAAGGGGGGTATTCGGTGGGATCGTCTTAGAAGCCACGAAGCGTTCTACGTGCGATGCCACCTCGCGAAGGTGATCGGGGTCTACTGGCTCACGACTAGGGGAGCATTGGCTCTCCAGGCTGTCTGCTAGGCATTCAGCTTTTTCATCATCATCGAAGGCGATGGAGCCGTCTGGACGCGTGAGGGGGGGAGTGGCCGCAACCGTGTCGGTCTTGAGGCTTCTGGCTAGTCGCCAGTATGCCTGGTGGGAAGGCGTCATCTCGGCAAGGAGATTGCCCCAGCGTTCGTTACTAATTTCCGCGATGCGTTCCTTGACTCGCCGTTGCAAGAAACGAAGGTGGGCACGGGCCTCTTCGGTGGGATAATTGTCATGTAAGCGTGAAGCGCGATTCTTCTCTGTCAACAGCTGCCGCATATCCTCGGGGAGCTCCATTCTGTGGGTGGGATCCACAGAAGGGACTTCCCGAGAGCATTCCTTGTAGGAAGCTTGCAGGTGGCTGGTGAGAGAGGAGATTGCGCTGTCAGTGTCGTCAGTCGTGGTGATTATGTCAGGGATTGCATCCAAGTGCGGTGTTGGCTGGTTGATAACTTTTCCAAGTTTCTTCCAGTCAGTCACAGTCCTTGTATGCACTATACGTCCGTTGTCTGTCGGTCCTAGTTGTAACACTACAGGTCGGTGGTCGGAGGAGATGTCAGGGTGGACCTCTACTGAACACACCTGAAGGGTGATGTTCTTAAGGAGGGCAATGTCAAGAACGCTGGGGTTTTGTCCCTCTTGAGTGGGGTAACGCGTGGGAGCTAACGTGGCCACAACGTCGAAATCTAGTTCGTCATGGAGACTCTCTAGGATTAGTCCGTTGGGCGAGTTCGTGACAGAGTGCCAGCGAACTGACTTGCTGTTAAAATCTCCAGCCAAAATGGTAGAGTTTGACAGCGAGAAGAGGGATTCGAGGTCGCTACGGAGCAACGTCTTTTTGCAGGGGAGGTAAATCGAGGCGATGTTGATAGGCGCATGACCGGTCATGGCTATCCGGAGGAGGGAGCACTCGATATTTGTAAGAGCTGGGGGGTCTAGCTGGGTGCAGTGAAGTGACCTTTTGTAGTAGATTACTGTTCCGCCCTTTTGGGTGCGTAATCTGTCATTACGGATGATGTTGTAATTCGCAATCCGAGGATTGCGATGGTGGGGCTTCAAAAAGGTCTCTTGTGCAAGGAAAATGTCCACCTGATGTGTTGTAAGAAACTCCTGGATGAGGGGTTTCACATCGGTGAATTTGCCGTTTGCGTTGTAGTACGCGATAGTGAGGGAGCGGGGTTTAGTTCTCTTATTGAGACTACCCATATTAACGCGAGGGGAAGTAACGCGCGAGGAAGGGCGCGTTTTCTAATCTTTCCATTAGGAACCGGTGTTGGAATACGATGTCCAAGATCGCGTAAGTGTCGCCGTTGGTCGCGAGAATGGCGTGACCCATTTCGAGGATCTCGGCGCGGTCCTCACGTGTTTCTCGCGCTATGTCGAGAACCACTCCGAAGGCCAGAGCGTCCTGGTCCCGGCTAGCCGGAGGAGCGCTGTGGCGCAACAGAGGTGGGGGCCTGCTGGGGGGAGCGCGGTTCCACGTTGGAACCTTTGGGGCTTCTGAGTGAGACACCGGCTGTCTCTGCTTCAGAGGGGGGAAGGCAGCTTGGCTGCTCATAAGGGGTTGAGGGGCGGTGGGCGCCGGCGCCTGGGGGGCACGATTTGTGCGTGTTTGGGGGGCAGCGTTTTGCGAGGATTTGAGCCCCAGGCGTTCCTGCTCGCTTTGGGGGCTTTTGAGCACCCCCGCCAGTTGGCGGGGTGGCCTTCCTGTTAACTAGTCGCCAATCCGGGTTCTTCTCACACTCTCGTTGGAGAGTCGGGGATGCTGTGCAGGACCGTGTCCTTTTCAGCGGATGCTGCCGCCGCCTGCAACTACAGGCGGGTCACATAGCTGTGGCCGTGGCGGCCACGTCGGGTGAAGTCTTGGCTACTGGGGATGCTGTGCAAGCGCCGCACTTGAAGCGGCGCCTATGTCGGCGGTCGGCGCTAAGATGGCAGCTCTGGGCGAAGGCTTGTGTTTTCCGTCGGGTGGGCGGGCGTGTAACGGCGCGATCCCTCGGAGATGGGGGTGCGCCGAAGAGTCCGCCCTGGAGTACATGGCCTTCGCCAGTCGGGAGACGAATGCGTCCAGGCCCTCCCATTTAAGGTCCCGCTGAATGACGTCGTTCCTCACGTAGCGTGGGGCCCCCGTCACTGCTCGGAGACATAGGTTCTCTTGGGCTCGGAGACGACGTCGGTTCGTCTCCGAGCAGTATGCGTACCACGCAGGGGCCGCGTACGTGAGGCGGGATCGTACATATGTTTTGTAGATCCCGAGCTTCGTTCTCAGCGGGAGTCGGGAGGAGAGCACTGGGCGCAGCTTCCCCCGGGCCATCTTTGCGCTTGACACAGCCGCGTCGACATGTTGCTGCATAGTGAGGCGCCTGTCTATCTTCACCCCCAGGTATGTGACGTGTGGCTGCCACGGCACTTTTTCCCCGAAGAGCGTTAACGGCGGCGGGAGTATGCGGGCGGTCCCCGCCAGCAGGGCTTGCGTTTTTTTGGCATTGACCGACAACCTCCATTTGGAGAGCCAGTCAGGCAGGGCATCAAGGGCCATTTGGACTTTCTTGGCGGCGTGCTTCGCGTTCATGGATTTGGCGAAGTACGCCGCATCGTCGGCATATAATGCCAACTCGGCCTGACCGGCTACGGGGATGTCGTCGGTGTACCACGCGTAGCAAGCTGGGGAGAGACAGCTGCCCTGAGGGACGCCCGCCCTTACCGGGCGCTCCGACGAGAGGGCGTCCTCGACCGCCACTCTGAATTTTCGCTCTTCGAGGAATGAGGACACGATCCTGATGATTCTCTTCGGGGCTGGGGACTCCGACAGCTTGTGTAGCAGCCCCTCGTGCCACACCCTGTCGAAGGCCTTCTCGTTATCGAGGAGCACGACAGCCATATGCTCCTTACGGTTGGCCGCATCCGAGATCTTGTGAATGACTCTTGCCACTTGAAGCGTCGTGGAATGTTCTGGCCGAAACCCGAATTGCTCCGCACGCGGTGGAATGTGCGGGAGCAGCACGCCGAGCAGCAACTTCTCGAACACCTTCGAGAGCGCGCTCAGTAAGGTGATGGGCCGGTAGCTTTCTGGGAGGCGCAGGTTTTTACCCGGCTTTGGCAGCATGATGACCCGCCCGGTCCTCCACTCTGTAGGGTAGTGGCCCGAGCGCAGAATGCCATTGAAGAGCCGAGTTACCGCCGTAATAAAAGACGGCGGTAAATGGCGCAACGCCTCGTTCGTGACGTTGTCTGCGCCCGGGGCCTTCCTGGGCTTGAGGCGGCGGATCTCTCGCAGGACTTGGCCGGGCGTGAAGTAGACTGCGTCCTCCTCAGCCGGTATCGGCCCTGCTAGGTACTCTCGAAGGTGTTCGGTCACCCTTTGATGGTGCTCTGGGTCGGCGATCGGGTTCGGCGTGAATTGGCGCTCCAAGTGGTCGGCGAAGATCTCGGCGCGGTCCTCCGCGCGGTAGCGCGGGTAACCATCCGCTGCCAGCAGCGGCCGCACGGGTTGGGGCTCCGTGGACAGCCGGCGGCATAGGCGATGAACAGAGGGGATGTCATCGCCCACTGCGAGCAGATGGTTCTCCCACGATCGGGCTGCGTGCTCCTCGAGGCGGTCCTTTATGGTCTCCACCAGCTTGTTGAGGCGAGTCTTGATTTCCGGGCAGCGGGTGGCTTGCCACTGCCTCCGTGTCTTCCTCTTCGCGTCCAATAGGCGGGTGATATCGGCCGGTAGCGGCTCGGGCTTCGAGCCCGCCGGCAACTCGCGCGTGGACGCGTTGAGGGCACCTTGTATGCAGCGGGTAATAGCGCCCGCCGCCAGCTCTACCTCTTCACTGGTGGAGACCTTTTGGAAAGCGATTTGGGGCTTTCGGGCTTCCAATTGGGACTGGAAATCGTCCCAATTTATTTTTGACTTCTTCCTGGCCAGCGTGACTCTGGTTGGCTGCTCCTTAAGGACGAGGAGTACCGGCCTGTGGTCCGACGGCAAATCCGGGAATACTTCGAGGGTCGGCGGCGTCCGTAGGCCTCTATAGGCCACGAGATCGATGATATCGCCGATGTTGGTCTTGTGATTGTAGTGGGTCGGCTCGTCCGGCCCCACTACATCGTACTCGTGGCGTATAGAGTCCGCGAGTATCCGTCGTCCCCGCGGGCAGTCCTTGGTGGAGTTCCAGTATACGTTTTTGGCGTTATAGTCGCCGGCCACTACGGTCGGCGTGGGGTGCAGCAGGAGGGAGCGCAGCTCTAATAGATCCAGGTACTGCGCTGGCGGTATGTAAATGGCGAAGAGCCGGGTCTCCCGGCCGCCGTAGTGAACAGTTACGCCCAAAGCGTACATTGTTCGGAACTCCACGTGGGGTATGGCCTGGTGGACGACATCTCTCTTGACGTACACCGCCAGTCCTCGAAACGGTGTGCCGTCGGAGGCCTTCTCGTCCTTGCGGTAGCAGATGTAGTTGGGGAGGTTGTATTGTTCACCCTCCCCAAGGTGAGTCTCGCTGACCAGGAAGATGTCTACATGTTGCTCCCGGAGGAAGTGGGCCACCATCTTTTTCTTCCTCCGGAGCGTTTCGGCATTCCAGTACATGATTCTCAGAGGTGTGCTATCCATATTAGTTGGAGCTAGGCACACCTCTGAGGAGCCCCGACGCTTCTAATTGGTCGGGGGTCATGGCCATCATATTGGAGAAGGCTTGGAACAGCATCGCCATTTGCGCTTGAGGCATGGGCGCGGTCGTGGCGGGCTGCTGCGGAGCCTTCTCGGGCTGGGCGGCCTGGGGAGCGGGCTGCGGGGGCGCCGGAGCGGAGCTCTCGGCTTGGTTTTTCTTTTTTTTCTTGTTTTTTCGTTTTTTCTTCGGGAGCTCCGCTCCGCGCTCGGTCGGTGGATTGGCGGGGGCCATCAATGAGGCGTCCGCTGCCTCCTCCGTTTGCGTGCGGGGCGTGAGCGATGTTCCAGTGCGAGCCACCGCGCCTGCCCTTTTGTTGCGCGCCTCCTTTTTGAACACGGGGCAGGTGGTGTTGTTCGCTGGGTGAGGGCCGCCGCAATTTGCGCAGGTGGCCGGCTGGTCCATGGGTCGGTCGCAGTCGGCGGCCTTGTGAGGGCCCCCGCAGCGCACGCAGGCGATCGGCCGGTGACAATTGACCGACGAGTGCCGGAACAACTGGCACCGGTGGCATTGGGCGGGGCCCTGCTTGCCCCGCCAGGGCTCGATCTTCACGCCCGGCATATGCAGCAGCTCTTTAATGGAGAAGATATCGCTGCAGCCCTCGGTCCTCTTCACAAGGCAGAAGAAAATGCAGCCGAGGCGCTCTCCCCTGCCCCGGATGCCCTTCACTGCCTCTGTTTCGAAGCCGAGCTCCGCAAGCGCCTGGCTAATTTCGGCCTCCTCGGTGTCCTGCGGCAATCCTCTTATGGCCACCTTCAGCTGGCGTTCGGCCGGCAGCGAGTAGCAGAACCAGCTGATGGCGGCCTCTCGCTCCAGTTTGGTGAGGTAAGCCTGCACCATCCTATACTCATTCTCGTCCGCAGGCGAGAACCGCACTCCCCGTCCGAAGGGTCGGGCCGAAGGTGCGCGACCCAATTGGCGGGCCAGTTCCCTGAAATGAACCGACCAATCGGGCAGGCGCTCGACCACGAGTGGCGGGTAGCGCCTGGTTTGCGCCTTGGCCGGTTGAGAAGCGGGCGTTGGTGCAGGCTGTCCTGGTCCACTTGTCGAGGATGTGGTGTTGGGCGCCCCTCCAGAGGCGGCCCGGGAAGTACTGGCGGCATGTTGGGAGGCCGCAGCCGCGGTGTTTGGGCCGGCTACGGCGGCGGAATCCTTGTTTTGTGCCGATTGCGTGTTGAAAACGGCGGCTGCGGTCGTACGCGCGGGCTCAGCCGCCCCCATAGCGTAGACTGGACCAGTGGGCGTCGCCCTGTCGATGGCGGCGGCTGTGGGTTGCGTCCTCGGTTTGGCAACGGTAGTTGTTGTTGCGGCGGTCGTGGCAGCGCCTGCAGTCACTCGCGCGAAGGAAAACGCGGGCGCGCGTGAAATTGCCTGCATTTTTGTGGCAGGCGGCGGACGTTCGGGTCCCGCCGCAGTCCCGGGCTGCGGCGCGCGGCGCGGCTCGACCTTTGAGGAGGTCGGCGCGGGTTTCGATACGGGCGCGCATTCGGGGCGCGGCTAGGAGCGCTAATTATATGCTCGTTAACCGCGCTTTGTTTCGGTGCTATACGAGCGAGGCGGACGGCCAATCAGAACGCCGCGTTAATTACTTCCTACCCAGCTTCCCCGCGCCCCTCGATCGTGCCTGCCGTTTGCTGCCTAGGACTTTATTTTATTTTCTATAACAAATTACAAATTATATATACAAACTTACTATAAGTCCTTACTATAAACTATATCTATTTTGGGAATGAAACGATGATAATACAAATTATTTATTGAAGCCCTATTCTATGCCTACCTATGTTAAGGACTTGTAGGGAAGTAAAACAACGAACAAACAAATATTTATTAAGACCTATACCTAACTTACGATAACTAATTAACTATATATTTTATACCTAACTATCTATTTACATTGTGGTTGCTATTTGCTGTCCCGTACATCTCTCCCGCCGTGCGTCGTCCGCCAGGTCGTCGCAGTCTCGTACCGGGTGAGGGACAGCCGGCTCCGTAGGCAGGATCACCAGCTTCCTCGTCGGGCGTCGCAGCACTCCTCCCTTGGTCCGCACGTCGACTGTCCGGGTGATGTCATCGGGCCCGGGGTATACGGCGGTGACGACGCCGCGCGGCCAGGTGTTGCGCGGCAGGGTACCATCAGCTATTAGTACCACGTCGCCAGCACGGATTGCGGGGCCCTTGCCGTGGGGCTCCCGCCGGTGTTGCAGGTCAGGCAGGTACTCGCGCAGCCATCTGGCCCAAAAGAGGTCGGCCAGACGCTGCGAGGAGCGCCAGTGAGGGCGCCCGATCAGGTCGGCGTCATCGAAGGTGCCGGTGCTCGGAGCTCGTGCCGAACCACCGAGAAGGAAGTGATTCGGCGTGATGGCCTCGGGGTCCTCGGGGTCGACGGAGACGTGAGTGAGAGGCCGACTGTTGACTGTATATTCGGCCTCGGCGAGTAGTGTGACGAGGACTTCCTCTGTCGGATGGCGCTCGTTGAGTACGGTGCGAAGCGCAGTTTTGACGCTTCTGACGAGACGTTCCCAGGCCCCCCCCATGAAAGGTGAGCCCGGGGGAATGTGTCTGTAGCTGATTCCCCTGCGGCTAGCTTCGTCTTCTGTAGCTTCGGCTGCTTCGCGTAGCTCACTCGCTGCCCCTCGTAGATTAGTCCCGTTGTCCGACCACAGTTCTGTGGGGCAGCCTCGTCGTGCTATGAATCTGCGTAGGGCGAGTACTGCCGAGTCTGTGGTGAGTGACGCTGCCATCTCTAAGTGTACGGCCCTAGTTGTTAGGCACGTAAATAATGCGACATAACGCTTCTGTTGAGTTCGTCCGACGGTTACGATGAGAGGCCCGAAATAGTCCCAGCCACTGTATGTGAAGGCCCTTCTATGGTGTGCGAGCCTGCAGTACGGGAGTTCGCCGGTGGGGGGGATGGACGGTGTCGTTCTTCTAATACGACATGGAAGACATCTGTGTATGATGAATCGTGCTGTTGGCCGTAGACGTAGAATCCAATAATGCTGCCGACACTCATTAACCACAGTTTCGACGCCAGAGTGATGAAGTTTTCTATGTATGTAGTCTATGTATAGCCGCGTCGAATGATGATCTCCGTCTATAACTGCCGGCCTTTTGACACTATTTTCTACATCGATGGCGGCTGCTATTCTCGACTTAATCGCTATTATTCCGTTGACTATTTCGACTGCTAGTGGACGTAATCGACTGTCGTTCTTGATTTTTCTTCCGTTCGTGAGGGCTGCTATCTAGTCGGCGAACGATTCTTGTTGACTAGCTCGTACTATTAACACTTCAGCGGCTCGTAGCGTCGCAGCGGGTATTTTTTCGTATCCTGTTTGTTTTTTCGCCATGCCGGATCCTTTTCTCTATTTTTCTTCGTACGTTTGTAGTGTACAGCTTCGTTTTTCTGTCTTCTTAGACGATCGATGAACTGTAGGACCCGCGCAGTGGCTCGAACTAGCCGCTCCCACCGTGAGAATCTGTCGACCGCCGGAATGCATTCTCGTAGTGTGGCGCGCGGTTTCTTTTCAACGATGTTGCATGTCTTCTCTTCGCCCGTTTTCTCCGTCGTAGTAGGGGTCTCGGCCGGCCACGTAGACGGGTCTTGTAGTAAGAAGGCTGGACCGGTGAACCATCGATGATTGTTGTCGAAGTTTGGAGGAACTTCACGTGTGGCATCGTCGGCGACGTTCATCTTCGTAGGGACCCAGCGCCACTCGTTGATTGTGCTATTTTCTTCGATGGCAGCGATGCGATGGGCGACGTATGGACGGTAGCTGCGCGCGCCGTTCTTGAGCCATATAAGGACCGTCTTGCTGTCGGTCCAAAATGTCCTCTCGTCGGGCTTGTGATCGTGTTCTTCTGTGACCGCCGCGGCCATTCGACTTCCCATAACGGCGGCTTGTAGCTCCAAACGAGGTATCGACGTGACTTTCAACGGGGCGACTCGCGCTTTTGCGAGAACTAGAGACAGCGACACGTCGCCGTTCGGGTGTACTATGCGCCAGTATATCGCGGCGGCGTAGGCGGCTTCGCTGGCGTCAACGAACGTATGTAGTTCTCTTCTATGTGCGTCGCTGTAGCCTCGTAGACATCGTGGTATGGCAATACGGCGGAGTGCGCGGAGGTGTTTCATCCATTCTCGCCACTGCTGTGTTAGATCTTCATCTATTTTCTCGTCCCATCCAGTGCCTCTTCTCCATACTTCTTGTAATAACTGCTTGGCTCGAGTCGTTACTACCGAGGCGAATCCGAGGGGGTCGAAGAGAGACATAACGACTTTTAATATCTCTCGCTTGGTCGGCCTATTGCTGTTGACGATTTCAGTAGGTAGCCGAATCAATTCTAAGTTGAATGCGAGCTCGTCCGTGTTCGGCGTCCATATTAGTCCGAGAACCCGTTCTGTTTTCGACCCGTCGTGTAGGTCGATCGATGTTTGCGCTGTGGTGGCTTCGCCTAGTTTCTGTAGGACGCGCGTCGAGTTGGACGCCCACTGTCGTAGTTCGTAGCGCGCCCGCCGATGTATGTCACGCACGTCACTCGCCGTAGTGATCGCCGTTTTTTCGTCCGGAAAACTTTGCAAGTAATCGTCCACGTAGTGATTTCGAACGATGGCCTCACACGCCGTTGGCCGTCTTCGAACTTCTTCGCGTTGATATTCTTGACGAAAATCGCTGTTGCAGGGGACGATGTCGCTCCAAAGATGAGTGAAGTCATTCGATACTCCGTTGGCTTGTGTTCTCCTCGATGAGTGCCCCGCCACAAGTACCTCAGTGCGTCTCTGTCTTCTTGTTTGATTTTCACTTGCATGAACATTTCCTTGATGTCTGCCGTGACTGCTATGGGATGTTGACGAAAACGCATGAGTACCCCGGGGAGCGATTGAAGGAGATCGGGCCCGGTGAGTAGAAAATCGTTGAGCGCTTTCCCTCTGGTTTTGGCGGCCGCGTCGTGGACGACTCGTACTTTTCCGGGCTTCGAAGGGTTGAGTACCGCGAAGTGTGGCAGGTACCATGTCTTGTTATGCGATCTCGGTGGCGCAGGCTCGGCGTATCCATTAGCGATGAGTGCGTCCATCTGTTGTTCATATTTCTGTTTTAGCTACGGGTTCTTGTCTATTTTGCGTTCTGTAGCCAGCAGCCTACTATGTGCGTTGTCGTAATTATTTGGCATTACGATGTCTTGCGATTTCCACAGCAGTGCAGTTTCGTAGTGGCCGTCGTCTCGCTGTCTTGTATTTTCTTGTAGAATGACGAGGGCTCGTTGTTCTGGGTCGCTGCGTGGCTGTTTTGGCTCTATGGTGAGGGACTCCAATGCGAAGTGGTTTCGTAACTGCTCGTTCATATCGGTGTCGACGTCGATTTCCGTTGCGTTGTCCGGTTCGGCGATATGATTCACGTAGTGCACTCGTTGCCCGAGCGCGCGTGTGTGAGCGCCGTGTAGTACCCAGCCTAACGGTGTTAGCGAAGCGACGGGTTGATCGCGTCGACCTCTTCTAGTTTCTGTAGCGAGCAGCATGTGCCAGTTGTCCTGGCCGATGAGTAGCTTGGGTGCCGCATCTTGATACTTGAGGTGTTCGGCTATGTCTCTGAGGTGACTACAACCGGCTATGTCTGTGTGTGCGACGTGTTGTGGCGACAACCGAAGATTGCTGAACGTGCGTGCTTGCATCTTGTTGCTGCTCGATGACCCATGGATGGTTAATGTCACACGCCGAGACTCTGCTGCCTCCACTTCACTTTTGCCGATAGCTTCGATGTGTAGCGGGTCTCGCGGTCCTCTCGCGCCGATCTTGTTTGCTATCTGTTCGTCGAGGAGCGAGATCGTCGAGCCATCGTCGAGGAGAGCATAAGTGCTGACGTCAGCCTTGGGACCGGAGAGTCGTACAGGAACGATCTTCAAAAACGCGTGAGCGCGTGTCTGTTTTGTCCACGTCGAGGCGACGACTTCACTCGGTTCTTCCTTTCTCTTGAAGTGCAGCAGACTATGGTGCGTGCGGGTGCAACCATCGGTATCGCAGGTCCTTTTTTCACACGTGTGTCCTTTCTTGCGATATTCTAGGCACCGGTAGCACAGCCTCTTTGACTTCGCGATGTCCCATCTTGCATTTGAGTCCGCTTCTATAAACTGTTGACACGCGGACAGAGTGTGGTCGAGCTTATTACAAACAGCACACTCCTTTTTCTGTGTTGCAGTCGGTTTTGAAGTCTCCGTAGCGGCGAATGTTTTCTGTGTTCTTTCTCGTCGCTGTTGAGGCTTCGTCGACGCTTCTATAGTGCTGACGTTCGTTTCGGGCTGGGCGTAGGGGCTGCATCGATCCGCCTCACGTTGTAGAAAACGCGCGAGTTTTTCTAGGTCGGCTTCATCTTGACTGTTTTCGGCGGCGAAGTCGAACCATCTGAAGCGCAGTGTCGGAGGGAGCTTCTCTATCGATTTCGTAGTAACTTCCGGATTGTAGAGGTAGTATATCTTGCCAAGCGCGCGAAGCGTAGTGACGATGTTGACCACTCGGGTTGCGAAGATGCATATGTCCTTAGGTGCGTCGGTCGGGCGAGGTAGTGCACGGAGACGCTCTAACTCGGCGAGGGCGATCGCGTCGGGACGTCCGAAGCGGGACTCGAGTGTCTTCATTAATTCTTCCGGCTTGGTGCTGTGTATGAGGAGAGTTTCTACTGCTTCCTTTGCTCTTCCCCTTAGGCTGCGCCGAAGGCGTGCGACATTCTCGATGTCTGTGTAATAGTAAGACGTTTCTTGATATGCAGCGCGGAAAGACAACCACTCCTGATATGAACCGTAGTACGGAGGTAGGTCTTGCATGTGACGAGGGTGATTTCCTGAACGTGCTGCGAGGGCGATGGCGTTCGCTAGCTCCGATAATTCTATTTTCTGTGGTTGCGGCTGGCGAACGCTGACTGTGGCTGGTGCTCCCGCCGGTGACGAAACAGGAATCTTTGTGGCGAACGGGGTCGGCTGAGGCGGCGCTCTCGGCATCGTTGGCTGCAGTACTGGCTGTTGGACGATTGGTGGCGGCGCGGCGAACTGTGCTTGCAAGGTTGGCGCTGCGACTTCCTCCGTGTGTACCGCAGGCGATGGGTTGAAAGGTTGGTTCGTGATGGCTAGCTGCGGTTGGCTTGTATCTAGCCAGTCGGTGACTCGTCGTGCCGTGTCCTGTTCTGTGGTGACTGTGTCGTCGTCCTCGATGTCTGTTTCTTCTTGTTCGGCACGGCGACGCGGGCGGCGGCGAGTTCAACCTTCAAACGTAGTAACTCTTCTTTAGCTTGAGCGAGGCGTAACGATTTCTTGCTCCTAATACTGCTTCGATGGCGCGTCGGGGGGCGCGGGGAGCACGGACGATCTTCTATATTCGAGGGGATGTCTCCCGTGGCGGCGACGGCAGTTGAGGGGCGCGGGGGGACTCCTCTCGGAGCGGGCGTATGTGACGAAGTTGCTGTGGTTCCATGCGACCACGTGTTGGTTTCTTCGGTCGTCGTGTTCTGCGATGTGGTCGCGGTGACATCGTCGCTCGATGCGATGTTGCCGCTTGCTGCAGGCGCTATTGTCTCCGACGGACGCTCGGAGACCCCTTGCTGAGAAGCGGCGGCTGTGGGCGCGACGGCGTCACCGCTGACTGGCTGAACGGGCGTGGCTGTAGGTAGTTCCGGCGCTTGGACGACGTGTGTGTCAGCTTCTGGCGCTGTCCTCGATGTACGTTCGTCCCGACCGGACCTCGATCTTGTTACGGGCATCTTCTATGTTTGCGACGACGACGAGGAAGGCTAAAACGTGGCTCCCACGATGATATCCGGTGGAGAAGGACCAGCAATGTACGTGATGTACATATACGAACGGGGGGCTGGTTGGAACCCACGTTTAGCCGCTATGTGGGCCTGTAACTTAATACTATGACGAACGCGACGCGGGTGGTCGTCTGCCACAATGGGGAGTTCCAAAGAAACAGGAAACGTAGAAGAAAAGAAACAAATAGTTGTAGAAGAAACAGTATGGTCCCATGTGGCAGAGAACGGTGGCACGATACGACGCGTCGGAACGAACTAAACTGGAGCTGGAACTGTCTGGAACTAACTAGTCGCGTTTTTTTTTTTTTTTTTTTTTTTTTTTTTTTTTTGAAAGGACTATGTAGCTAGCTCCAAGTGAGCTTTCGCTACTTCACCGGGCGTTTGAGGTGAGGGCAGAGTGCCCTCAACCTGTATAGACAACATCACCAAAGGGCCCCCAGGAGGGACGGACCTCGGCTTTGGGCGTTGCCTGTGTGCGCAAGGCTTGGAGAGACAGCAAACTCTCATATTGCCTGATGGGCCGCGTATGCGTGCATGCAAGCCTGAAGGGCCAATCTGAGAAACAATGGCAAAAGCCTTTAGAGAGCAGCAACTCTCATCTTTTGCCGTATGGGCCGAAAGCTACGTTGCCAGAAGGGCCTATCCTGGGTGCAAGTCACCCGGGACCGCCGGGCGGTCACCAGTAATCGGAGCTAATCCTACTCTACGCACTCTATTCCGGTGGCGAGTGCGACGGGGTCGGATAGTGGGATTCCTCTGGCTATTCGGAGCCGAAGAGGGGTCGGGGCGGGCTTGTGCGATGTCAATAGGATCATCGGGATCGTCAAGTACGTTCCTAGGACGTCTACGACGTAAGGTCGTATCGTGTAAGTTGGGGGAGTAGTTAGCAGCTTGCACTACTAACGGGTTGGGGTGGCGTGCGGCTTTCTCAAAGTAACGCTTGGAGGCGTTTTTGAGATAGCCGCGAATGGATGGGAGGTCTAGGTCACGGTGTAAGTCTGTCATGCGCAAGTACCGGTGGTGACTCGTATTCGTGGCACGGGTGACGAAACGGTTCTGCAATCGTTGCAGCCGATCGATGTGGGAGGGCGCGATATGGGAGAAGACTACGCCGGCGTAGGTCATGATAGGGCGGACGCAAAGCTTATAGAGTGTCAACTTATTTCTAAGTGACATCTTAGCATTGCCTATCATGGGGTGGAGACGGCCTAATACGAAGGCGGCATGGTTGCGGACTTTGGTGATGTGGGGGCCGAAGGTCATCGCGCTATCGAGTACGACTCCAAGGTATTTAGCCTTGCCTGCCCACTGGATGGGCTTTCCGTACAACGATACTGATCCTAACGAGGGGAGTTCTGCTCCGGACATGGTGATTTTTCGACGTGTCACAGCTTGGTTATCCTTTGAGAAAAACACAGCTGTGCTTTTCTCCGGATTAACTTCGATGCGCCACCTCTTGAACCACCCGCCGAGAGCGTCCACGGCGGACTGAAGACGATTCACGATGACCGTTTTAAGGTGATGGGACGTGTAGAGGGCCGTATCGTCGGCGAATAGTGCCACTTCTACATCTGGGGTCTTTGGGATATCGCTTGTGTACAGCGAATAAAGGAGGGGCGAGAGAACAGCGCCTTGCGGGACGCCGGCTCTAATGGGACGGGGCCTCGAGAGGCATCCCTCTACTCTGTACCGAAAAGACCGATTCGACAAAAAGTCTCGTATGATGTGCACGAGACTATCCGGCAGGCCCAAGTTGGTCAACTTGGATATCAAGCCCGAATGCCAGACTTTGTCGAAGGCTTTCGCTACATCGAAGAAGAGTGCTCCCGTAGGACGTCCCCAATTTCTCAACTTGAGAATATGCTCCGTGAGGCGGTGCAGTTGGTGGTGACACGCGTGTTTGGCCCGGAATCCAAACTGTTCGTCGGGGATGAGACTTTTGGACTCTACGTAGTCCTTGAGTCTTTTGAGGATGATCCGTTCGTAGATCTTGCCTATACAGTTCAAAAGACTGATAGGCCGGTAGGAGGAGGGGTTCTTCAGGTCTTTGCCTGGTTTAGGGATCCCGATCACGATTGCTTCTTTCCAGGCGGCTGGAAAAGTGCAATTTGCAAGACAAGCATTGAAGATGCTTACGAGCAGGAGGAGGAGGGTCTGTGGGAGGCATTTGAGCACTCCGTTCGAGAGTCCGTCAGCGCCGGGCGCTTTCCGGGGTTTGAGATCGCGGATGATTGACTTCACTTCGTCAAGTGTCGTCGGGGCAAGGGGGGTATTCGGTGGGATCGTCTTAGAAGCCACGAAGCGTTCTACGTGCGATTCCACCTCGCGAAGGTGATCGGGGTCTACTGGCTCACGACTAGGGGAGCATTGGCTCTCCAGGCTGTCTGCTAGGCATTCAGCTTTTTCATCATCATCGAAGGCGATGGAGCCGTCTGGACGTGTGAGGGGGGGAGTGGCCGCAACCGTGTCGGTCTTGAGGCTTCTGGCTAGTCTCCAGTATGCCTGGTGGGAGGGCGTCATCTCGGCAAGGAGATCGCCCCAGCGTTCGTTCCTAATTTCCGCGATGCGTTCCTTGACTCGCCGTTGCAAGAAACGAAGGTGGGCACGGGCCTCTTCAGTGGGATATTTGTCATGTAAGCGTGAAGCGCGATTCTTCTCTGTCAACAGCTGCCGCATATCCTCGGGGAGCTCCATTCTGTGGGTGGGATCCACAGAAGGGACTTCCCGAGAGCATTCCTTGTAGGAAGCTTGCAGGTGGCTGGTGAGAGAGGAGATTGCGCTGTCAGTGTCGTCAGTCGTGGTGATTATGTCAGGGATTGCATCCAAGTGCGGTGTTGGCTGGTTGATAACTTTTCCAAGTTTCTTCCAGTCAGTCACCGTCCTTGTATGCACTATACGTCCGTTGTCTGTCGGTCCTAGTAACTAGTCGCGGCTAGGAGCGCTAATTATATGCTCGTTAACCGCGCTTTGTTTCGGTGTTATACGAGCGAGGCGGACGGCCAATCAGAACGCCGCGTTAATTACTTCCTACCCCGCTTCCCCGCGCCCCTCGATCGTGCCTGCCGTTTGCTGCCTAGGACTTTATTTTATTTTCTATAACAAATTACAAATTATATATACAAACTTACTATAAGTCCTTACTATAAACTATATCTATTTTGGGAATGAAACGATGATAATACAAATTATTTATTGAAGCCCTATTCTATGCCTACCTATGTTAAGGACTTGTAGGGAAGTAAAACAACGAACAAACAAATATTTATTAAGACCTATACCTAACTTACGATATCTAATTAACTATATATTTTATACCTAACTATCTATTTACATTGTGGTTGCTATTTGCTGTCCCGTACACTAATATGTATATATAAAGTTTGTTATACATAACAACTAATCGATTTTTTAAAGTTTATAATTAATAAAACGGTATAATAAAGGTTTGATATGTTGAATGATTGTTATAATTAAAGATTTTAGTTTTTTTAAATTTATTTCTTTCGATTTTTATCTTATTTGATAATTATACTGACCAAAATTATATGTTTCGTTGATATTTATCTTAAATTATATATATTTTGTGTTTATATGTTATATTACTTACCCATGTCGGAGGCTAAGATCCACTTCGGGTCGCTGAGCCAGCGAAGTAAGTAGCGTAGACTTGAACCGCACCGCTCGCGCCTCATTCGAATTCTTATATGAAGTTGTATGTAATCATTACCTGTGGCCCAGCAGTGGGGAACAGTAGTGGGACCACGGTTAAATACCCGTCTGCGTTCACCCTAAATATTATTTAACAACGTTAAAGCGCCTATTAAAAGGAAATACTAAGCTCGAGAGAATTGAAAAATGGGTATTTCTAAAATCTATTGCTGTCAATTACGATCAAGCCATCATCATCATTTCGTGTAGGTGTCACGGTCAATCGACCATGCACACCCTGGTATCAGAGTTCTTCGGAACCGCCTGTCGGCCTCTGACGTGGTTCCTTTAACGACTACCACATGGCAGCCGGGACCACCGGCTTAACGTGCCTTCCGAAGCACGGAATCATCTTAATTATCAGACAATCAGGTGATTCAAACCAGCAATGTCCTAACCAAACTGGAAACAACTAAACAAAGTATGCTTCTCGTGGGATTTGAACCCACGACCCCCGGGTCTACAGGCAAATGCCTTAACCACTGGACCACGGAGGCTGTTGATGATGATGATGACGATCAAGCCTCCCGCAGAGGTGCGATAGAGACAACTGCAGCTCGGACCGAAAATACCCATGAAAATTACACAAAATAACGCTTCTCATTTCTTCTCCAAAACTTAACAGATTTCATTTCTTTTTTCATTAAAAATTTAGCTATAGCTGTGTTTTTATGTTTTATTTTTCTAGTATACCTAATCGCGTCAAATTTATTTTCTAGATGTTTGAACAACGGAAATTCTTAAAATTTTGTTAGTTTGTAATAATTACATGCTTAAACCGTACTTAAACTCGTTAAAATAAGACCATCGCTAGGTCACGAGCTTTAATATACGTACACACAACAGGGCTGTAGCTAGTCGAATCTCTGATATACGATTTGAGATATCTCCATTCGTATCTAACGTAATGCGGCGACCTTCTCGTAAGTGATTGAATCCAGGGTAGTTTACTAGGCGCTTAAGGCTGATCTTGTGATAATTACTTATTAATACTTGGGAGAGGTCTTTGCTCTGGCCAAGTATGGCTCCGGTAGTACAGAGAGGGTCATGCTCCTGCAGTGGACATTAAAAAGACCTGATGAGATTTATTTATTTATTAGCGTACTAAACAGATTACATTCATGTGTATCCATAATATATAAAGATTATAAATTGGTTTAGATCTAGAAAGTAATCGTAACATAAGTATGCCTAAAAGCTAAGCAATGTAAATTAATAACTAAATATGTACCGCTAGAGTAACATGTTAATTATTTGAAATTAACAGAATACCTTATTATAAAACACCAAAAAAAAGAGAAAAAAAGGAAATAAAACATTATTATAACTATTGCAAATCTGTTATCGGAGGTTGAGATTGGACTTAATTTGCTGCCGGAGCTTATAAAGTGTATGGTGATAAATGTCAATGTCCCTATCGGACAAAAGGACTTCATTATATTGGCGACACATTCTAACAATTGGGTTATAAAAAGATATATTATTAGAGTAAACTAGAAGAGAGAGGCCTTTGTCCAGCAGTGGACTTCTTACAGCTGACATGATGTGAACGACTCCTTCGTTCGTTTGCCTTTTCATTTTGAAGTGATAAACAGAGAAAAAAACACTTCGTCAACCATATTGAGGGTAAATAAGCCAATATATTTTCATGTCATGCAGTTTTATTTTAAATAAATATCGAAAAAGGTTATACTGTGTAGTAACCTTTTTGTATTGTAATAATTGCAAACTTAAACCCGTTAAGACACACATATATACACAAAAAGCTAGTTTGCAAGGTCAAAATAAAAGCTTATTCTTATAAATACATGTCACTGTATTAATTATACAGTGTAGTAGCCTTTGTTTGTATTTTATAAATTATGCTAAAATTTAAAACGCTAACATTAGTTTGTATTGTAATAATTACATGCTTAAACCCAACTTAAACCCGTTAAATTAGGACCATCGCAGAGTCCCGAGCATCAATATACGTCACAATAGGCTAGTTTATAAAGTCAAAATAAAATAATGTTCTTCTAAATACATGTCACTGTATAAATTGTGCTAAAATTTAAAACGCTAATTTCGTTTGTGTTGTATAAATTACATGCTTAAGCCCTACTTAAACCAGTTAAATTAAGACCAGCGCTAAATCACGAGCGTTAATATACTTATACACAATACGCTAGTTTACAAAGCCAAAATAAAAACTTATTCTTATAAATACATGTCAATGTTTAAATTATGCTAAAATTTTAAACAAATTTTTGTTTGCATTGTTATAATTACATGCTTAAACCCGGTAAATTAGGACCATCGCTTAGTCACGAGCATTAATATAAATATACACAAAATGCCAGTTTCCAAGGTCAGAATACAAGCTTGTTTTTCTAAATACATGTCACTGTATATAGTGTGCTAAAATTTTAAACGCTAACTTTCGTTTGTATTATATTCGTTACATACTTAAGCTCTACTTAAACCCGTTAAATTAAGACCATCGCTAAATCATGAGCATTAATATACTTATACACAATAGGCTAGTTTCCAAGGACAAAATAAAAGCTTATTCGTATAAATACATAACACTGTATAATTTTTGCTAAAATTTAAAACGCAAACTTTTGTTTGTATTGTAATAATTACATGCTTAAACCCTACTTAAACTCGTTAAATTAAGACACACATATATACACATAAGGCTAGTTTCCAAGGTCAAAATAAAAAAAGCTAATTATTATAAATACATGTCACTGTAAAAATTATGCTAAAATTTAAAACGCTAACTTTTGTTTGTATTGTAATAATTACATGCTTAAACCCTTTAAATTAGGACCATCGCTGAGTCACGAGCATCAATATTCATATACACAAAAGGCTAGTTTCCAAGGCCATAATAGAAGCATATTCTTCTAAATACATGTCACTGTATAAATTATGCTAAAATTTAAAACGCAGTCTTTTGTTTGTATTGGAATAATTACATGCTTAAACCCGTTAAATTAAGAAGGTTGGTGTTACATTAATGTAGTTTATAATATAACAATCTCTAGGTACTTAACTAATTGTGAACATTTTTTAATGTGTGATTGTATCTAGTTTTTATACTTGATCGAAGTATGGCATGGATGGAAATAGGACTAGATATAGAGGTAATATGCTAGATAAAAATCAATACATACGTGCTTTCGAACCCCTGAACTATATTGAAATCCCGGAATCAAAAACCCTAATGAAATATAGAATTGCAAGAAAAAACAACTGAAAATCGAAACAAAAATTAGGTATCCCACACTAAGTGTTTATTATATACACGCCTACCACATTTTGTTTCTATTTATCCCTCTAGGTTGACTGGTAGAGAATGCCATTAGCATTAAGTCCACCTTTTTGTACCATTTTCTTTGGTAAATAAAGTTTTAAATAAATAAGTCGCCAATCAGCTGGACGAATTTATATGGAAGGTCCTTTATTTTGTTTTTTTACCTTTTTTTCTTGAAATTCTGTATTCTGTTAGGGATTCTGATTCCAAGATGTCAATATTCAGAGGTTCAAAATCATTCGGTATAATAAAACTAGTACTACATTATATTTTCTAAAGTTATTACACACTCAAATTAAATTACTTTATATAAGCTCGAAATAGACGCTCAATCAAGTCTGCAGCCTGTGAACATGCTCTGGACAAACCTAACCATTACATGCGTTTTGATAATCCTCAAACCCTTGCAAAAGAAAACAGATACATTCCAAGAATGCTTCATGGGGCTATTGAAATTAAAAAACATCCTAATTTCAATAGAGAGGATAGTTGCCAGTTACCACCAGCTTGGGATCCTGTCATCAATTTAATTAAATCTCAAGCTCATCACAAGACTGCAACTTCAGACACCGTGAGCCAATACTGCGTACACCCCGAGCGTTTTCAATAAATACTGTAGGCGATAGTTTTGCATAGTTCTTATAACACAATAGACAAATGTCAACTTAGTCTACCTGCGACCATAAAAACTGTAAAGTTTTCGAAACGTTAGGTGTAAAAAATGCAATATAAAATAAAAACAATATAAAAACGCAATAAAACCGTACTATGGTACGGTTGAATCTATCTATCCTACGTCACCGGGAACGCATTGGTAGCACTAAAGTTGGTCGTTCAAATGACAAGCAACGAATATTCGTAACATCTAGGTTTTACTGTCTGAAGATGCCTCGTGTAGAGGCGAAACACGTGTCGCGAGCACGACGGCCGACATTGCAGCAGCCTCAACGGATGCAGCAGTATCGACCAGGGTTGCATGCATCAACTATTGGTGGCGGGCATGAAGGGACTAACAGTAGTGGGTGGGCGCTGGAGAGCAATAGTTTACATGAACTAACTGGTGGCGGAAACACGCAAAGTAAATTGTCTCAAAGTAAATGTAGCTTTGACTTCCGCAAAATAACACCTGAATCTATTAACTATCTAAGGGATAATTCGGCCCTTATAAGAGCTGACTGATGTTCACGGGCGGCGTGCCCGACAGATATATATGTTCAAATCCCGCCCGCTTGGAATTTTTACCATATTTATTTCTTATAAGAGCTATGTATGGATTATTACAGACTGTACTTCTATATTTATATCTCATTCACCGCGGCCACCTTATTCACCGCGGCCACCTTATTCACCGCGGCCACCTCATTCACCGCGGCCACCTTATTCACCGCGGCCACCTCATTCACCGCGGCCACCTCATTCACCGCGGCCACCTCATTCACCGCGGCCACCTCATTCACCGCGGCCACCTCATTCACCGCGGCCACCTCATTCACCGCGGCCACCTTATTCACCGCGGCCACCTCATTCACCGCGGTCACCTGATTCACCGCGGCCACCTGATTCACCGCGGCCGCCTCATTCACCGCGGCCAACTCTTTCACCTTAGGACTATGTTTCCTAACAACATGAATCTTCAAATGCGCGTTCTGTTTAAACCGTCGCCTACAAAATTTGCATGCATAAGGCGTTTCACCAGTGTGGGTTCTTACGTGGCATATCAAATTGGACTTATCTTTAAACCTATGTTCACACACACTGCACTCATACGGCTTCTCCCCTGTATGCAACCTATAATGCTTATTCAATGACCCCTTCTGCTTAAACTTTCTATGACACACGTCGCACTCAAAAGGCGTTTCACCTGTGTGCGTTCGCAAATGGTCCACCAAAATAGATTTTTGTTTGAACGCGCTCTCGCAAATATTACACTCATACGGGGCTTCCCCGGTATGAACCCTAATATGCCTCTTCAAACTGCTGTATTCTCTAAAGCTGCGTGTACAAAAGTTACAATCGTAAGGTTTCTCACCAGTGTGCACCCGGAAATGACTTTGCAAACTTCTTTTTCTATTAAAACGCTTGTCGCAAATGCTGCACGCGTGAGGTTTCTCACCCGTATGCGTTCTTAAATGGTGCTTCAAATTCTCTCTTCGACTGAATTTTCGCGGGCAAAAGCTGCAAGGGAATCTGCCTTCGCCAGTGTGGCTTCTGATGTGAGTTATTAGGTGGACCTTTTGAATGCATTTATGGTGACAAATGTCACATTCGTAAGGTTTCTCACCAGTGTGGGACCTCAGGTGTCTGAGCATGTGACACCGCAGTTTGAACTGGCTGCGGCACTCGTTGCATTCATAATATTTTTTGCCTTTCCATTCTGGGTGATCTTGGGATGATTCTTTTCTTATGGTTCGGTATGAGACCAATGGTTTCAATTTTGGCTTCAGATTTTCAGGTTTTTTGGCTTCGGTATCGACAACGACGTCGGCTGTGGAATAAAATAAATAAATATAAACGGACAAATCACACAGATTGAGCTAGCCCCAAGGTAAGTTCGAGACTTGTGTTATGGGATACTAACTCAACGATACTATATTTTTAACAAATACATATATAGATAAACATCCAAGACCCAGGCCAATCTGAAAAAGATCATTTGCCATCTTGGCCTGGCCGGGGATCGAACCTGGGCACTCCGTGTCGCAGGCTAACGTGTTAACCACTGCGCCACGGAGCTGTCATACCATTTTATCATAGGTTTGTTTCTTAAAAAATACCATTTGAAATAATTAATCCGTCTTAAAGATTATCGAAAAATATTAGATACGTATTTTTTCTACTTTTTAATCAAAAAAAAATTGATAATGTCACTTACATCGGCAATGAAAACAGTTAATTTTTATAAAAAAAAAAAAAATATATTTGTATTAAAAAGCTAAAACAAAAACTAGCCTGTCTACCAATTTCTTAAAATTGGCTTATGAAGAAATCTTGTCATGTCAGTTGCCATTGACAAGATGGTTGCTGGTTGCTGATGGAATTCATAGAGAACCAACGACAATTGATGGTATGGTTCTCACCATGAAGCTATAGTATACCTGTTCTCACAATGGTTCTCATAATCGGGGAAGTTACAGACTGCTCTATCATAGACAACGTGTTTTCGGTCACATAATACCTGTTTTTTTGTAATCCAAAACAGTATAATTAATGCATTTTTTGATCTATGGGTGCTAGGGTTTTTTGTAATACTACTAAGTAAGCAAACAGGCATACGGCCCACCTGTGGAAAGCGGTTACCGTAGCCTATGGACGCCTGCAACACCAGGGGTGCCACTTGCGCGTCGCCGACCCTGAAGAAATCTATTCACGACCTTTTTAAAGAACCTCATGTTGTAGTCACTCGGGAAAACCATGGCTGGGAGTTCGTTAAAATATTTGCGCGGACTAGGGGTATTAGGGTTTAGTGTTTAAAACAGTTGACCGGTCACTAAACAGCTTTGAATGATAACTTACTATCTGTCATGTCGGATTCCACCTCCAGTTTGACGTCATACTCAAACTCCCGGTCGTCAAGCACGATCGGGCCGTCTATAGTGGGTGTATCGTCGGTACCGATGGAGGTGTGGACTGTAGGTGCGGGGAACAGCGAAGCGTACAGCCCCGCATGCTCGCCGATCAAAGATGCCAGATTTGTAGCCTGGAATATACAAGTACAGTACTAAAATTTAAATTGAACAACTTTTAACGTTTCAAAAACTTTAGTTTTCATGGTCGCAGGTAGACTAAGTCACGGTCATGGTATAGCAACCAAAAACAGCACAATAAAATCTATATTTAACTATTTTATTCTTACACCACAATGGATGTGCTTATATATAACAATATCCACAAATAAACTTTAAAACAATCACATACACGTTTGTCCGTCACCGACTACAGCGCGTCCTTGACTGCGAATCGCCGGTTGCGTACCCAGAATGTACTTAAGAGTGTAATGACCTCGAAGCGCGTAGGTGTGATGCGAGTTTCCCGTTTGTATGAAGACGGAATACTGTTAGATATCATAACCGGGCCAAAACCGCTCGGGACATCGGATCACTGTGTGGTGAAATCTGTATCGCACTACTCGCTTCCTGACACCAGCCTCAAAGGCACCAGGCGAGTATGGCGATATAAGTCGGCAGATTGGGATGAGATGCGACATTTTTTCGCATCTTATCCTTGGCGGCAGGTTTGCTTCTCTTCTAGGGATCCATCATGCTGCGCTGATGCTGTCTCGAGTGTGATATGTAAGGCAATGGAGTATTTTATTCCTTTTGCTGACGTATCCCTTGAAACCAAAGCTCGCCCATGGTTCAATGCTCAGTGCCTCTTAGCCGAAAGGCGTAAGCGGGAAGCATACTTGTCCTGGGCTGATGCCCGCAGAATCAAAGCTGATGATCTTCAAGACAGGAAGAGAGTGTATAACGCTGCTGCCAAGTCCTGCAAAAAGGTGTTCAGAAGAGCTCGTTTCGACCACGTTGGCCGTATTGGAGACAAGATAGCTTCCTGTCCCTCAGGAAGTAAAGCCTTCTGGTCTCTAGCCAAGTCAGTGGAGATGAACTTCTGTCGCCCATCGCTGCCACCATTGCAGAAACCTGACGGTTCTCTGGCCCATGGTGCAAAAGAGAAAGCAGACTTGTTTGCCAATCTATTTGCAGACAATTCGCGTCTAGATAGTAGCAATAAAAGCCCACCCCAGTTACCTTCGTTCGGCCCCAAGATGCGGGCCGCTCAAATCCACCAAAAAGAGGTACTTAAATGCATGCTAAACCTAGACGTGAATAAGGCTAGTGGACCCGATGGTATTCCAGCAGTGGTTCTGAAGCGCTGCGCACCCGAGTTGTCCCCTGTACTGACACGCCTCTATAGACTTTCTCTAGAGACTGGCAAGGTCCCAAGATCCTGGAAGCTTGCCAATGTACAACCAGTACCTAAAAAGGGAAGTCGCTCCGACCCGGCCAATTATCGACCTGTTGCGATCACCTCCATATTGTGCAAGATTATGGAGCGTGTATTGAACAATCGTCTCCTGGCATACCTGGAAACCAACGAGCTCCTTAGTGACAACCAATATGGTTTTCGCAAGGGTCGCTCAACCGGTGACCTACTGGTATATGCCACTCACTTATGGAGCGAAGCCTTGGAGGGTCACGGTGAGGCAATTGCCATCTCACTAGATATATCCAAGGCTTTTGACCGGGTCTGGCACGAAGCTATCCTCAGTAAGCTTCCAGCGTATGGTTTACCTAAGGACCTTTGCAACTGGATATCCGATTTCCTGAGGGAACGGTCCATTCGAGTGGTTATGGATGGCTGCTCTTCCGACCTAATGGCTATTAATGCCGGGGTACCTCAGGGATCTGTTCTCTCTGCAACCTTGTTTCTGCTGCACATTAATGACCTCCTTATGTCTGGCATTATTGGTTATGCTGATGACAGCACCGTTGTAGAGAGTTATACGTCCAGTGCCAGTGCAAGTCCACAAGAAGTCCAGTCTCTAAGAGAGTCTATGATTGAACGGGTTAACTCGAAATTACAGAGGGTGTCCGATTGGGGAGACGCCAATCTTGTTAAGTTTAACCCGTCCAAAACACAGGCGTGTCTATTTTCTGCAAAAAAGAGTGCTTTCCCACTTGCACCCATTTTCCAGGGTGTTTCCTTACCGTTAGTTGACCACCTTGGGCTTTTAGGCATGACAGTCACGTCAAAACTAAGCTTCGGCCAACAGATTGAGTCAATGGCACTAACTGCTTCCAAGAAGTTGGGTATCATCTCAAAGGTTCGGCGGTACTTCAGCTCTGAACGGCTGCTCAATCTCTATACAGCCCAGGTTCGCTCTTGCATGGAGTACTGCAGTCACCTTTGGGATGGCTCAGCGAAATACCAGCTTGAAGCATTGGACTCTGTTGACCGAAGAGCCCGCAGGCTCATAAACAACGACGTGGTCTCAAATAGGAAATTGCAATCCCTGGAGCATCGCCGTAAAGTCGCTTGTCTATCGGTATTTTATAGGATCCATTTTGGAGAGTGTGCGAAGGCGCTCTTTGAGCTAGTTGAACCCTCACCATTCCTCCATCGGACTACAAGGCGCAGACAGAAATTTCACCCTTTTATCGTTGGAATACCAAAGAGTCGAACTAAACGCTTTGACAGTTCCTTTTTGGTTCGAGTAGCTAAGGTGTGGAATGAACTGCCTGCGTCTATATTCCCAAACAAGTACAGTCCCGGGACATTCAAAAGTAGAATAAATGGGTATCTCTTGGATAGGCATGTAACATCCTCGTCTTCATCGTCACTTACCATCAGGTGAGATGGGAGACAAATGCCTAATTCAATATTTAGTAAAAAAAAAAAAAAAAAAAATTGACATTTGTCTTTTGTGTTATAAGAACTACACAAAACTACCGCCTACAATATTTTTGATAATGTTCCGGATGGACGCAGCATTGGCTCACGGTGTCTAAAGGTCTTGCAATCTTGTGATGAGCTTGAGATTTTATTAATATATTGTAGGCGGTGGTAGTTTTGTATAGTTCTTATAACACAAAGACAAATGTCAACTTAGTCTACCTGCGACCATGAAAACTGTAAAGTTTTCGAAACGTTAGGTGTAAAAATAATGTAATATACGCGATAATACCGTATTAAAGTGATTTTATTTAAATGTGTAACAATCGAAAACATTAGAAACAATTACAGTACTACCACTTTAATAAGTTACACTGCCTCCGTGGTCCAGTGGTTAAGCGTTTGCCTGTAGACCCGGGGTTGTGGGTTCGATTCCCACGGGGAGTATACTTTGTTTTGTTGTTTCCAGTTTGGTTAGGACAGGACATTGCAGGCTTGAATCACCTGATAATCTCATAATTAAGATGATTCCGTGACGTTACGCCGTTGGTCCCGGCTGCCTTCTGGTAGTCGTTAAAGGAACCACGGCAGGGGCCGAGAGGCGGTCCCGAAGAACTCTGACACCAGGGTGTGCATGGTCGATTGACCGTGTCAAATAAAAATACTGGCATACCTGTGCTTAATCATAAGGAACTTGTATTTAGTTTCAAAAATAAACGATTTTTATTTTATTTTATATACCTTAGGGTACATCTGGAATATCTCAGTGAGCACGTTCTCAGCTCCAGCAGCCATCAGCATCAGCTTATGACTTTTGTCCAGCAGAGCGCAGCAGATATAGCACGCCGTTATGGGACGAGGTTCCTCACTAAGCAGCTGCAAGAGCAAAGCAGATAAACAAATATTAATAAATAAATAGCCGTGTGGTTTCCGGCAGAGTAGAATAGGACCACTCGTAGCTTCCCATGGAGGTCGTAAGAGGCGACTTAGGAAATACAAGCTAAACAAAGCTCATAAACATCAATGAGACCTCTCCAACCCTGTCTGCTCCGGCCAAGTATGGTTCCAGTATAGTACAAAGAGGGTCATGCTCCTGCAGTGGAGACTAAAAAGACCTGATGATGATAATGATGAAATAAAATATAGGGACATAACACACAAATTGAACTAGCCCCACAGTATGTTGTGAACTTGTGTCGTAGGATACTAACTCAACGATACTATATTTTATTATAGATACTTATATAGATAAACATACAAGACCCAGGTCAATCTGAAAAAGACCGTTTTTCATCATGCATGACCCGGCCGGGGATCGAACCCAGGCACCCTCATGTCGCAGAGCCATGGAGCTTGCCAAGTAGACTTAAATAAGCCTGACCAGGGAAGTATCATAGTATTCCTGAGAAAAAGGGGCTTGACATAATAAATAATAATTCATTTATTGCTCACCATAATCAACATACTAAGGTTACATATTTTAAATGATGTGATAACATGCCGATTACGGCAGATTGACACCCGAACTAGGATAAATCCTGTGTCTCAGGCTATTAATCTTCCGCCCCCATTAGTGTTGTACATTAATACAAACAAGTTTTATAAAAGCTTAAAAGAAACTAAATTAGGAAATAAAAAATAAAAAACTTTTTTTGTTAACAAAATCGTGCACAACTGCCCTCATCCCGAACTTTTAAGCTTATTATATTATAGAAACTTATTAAGTTACGAATATAAATTAATCAACAAATAAAAAAAAAATACAAAATTATATATAAATAATATTATATTACGCTCAAGTACAAGCACATAAGTAGTTAGACTTTTGGTCATTATATGTCTATGAGTTTATAAGAATATAATGTATTGTTAGTCAATATATGAGATATACAAATGAAATAAATAAATAGAAAATCTAAGGAAAATTGGGGACAATTACAGAAGATTTTAGATATCAACCTTAAGGATATTTTCCGTGTCATCGTATGATAAGGCTTTGAGTCTTTCGTTTAGCGTAGATTTTAAAGTGGCCCTGTTCATTTTATAGATTCGCTGTAAATCGTTAAAATGCCTGTAGAGGAATGGCCCGGAATAGCAAATTTGACGACGTGCAAGGGTACTTTTAAAATTTGGTACAGGTGTACGAGGTCGCCTTTTATGTTGCGGTATAGTCGCGATATCAATATTTTTATAATGACGTAAAACTGCTTTAAGTATGAATAATTGTCTAACAGTAAGCAGGCCTGATGTTTGGTAAAGTGTATTGGTGGAATATCTTCTGGGTTTTCGTAGCATTACCTTTATAACAGCTCGTTGTGCCCTTTCTATTACCAAAATATGAGTTGTAGCAGCACCACCCCAGACCGGAATACAGTAGGTTAGAAGGGATTGACATAGAGCGAAGTAAATCTTTGTCATAAGTTTTAAGTCAGCTGATTCTCTAAGGTTTCGGAAGATGTGAAGGGGTTTACGCACTTTTTTACTGAGCACAGTGATCTGAGGGACCCAGTTTAATTTTTGGTCTATAATAACACCCAGGTACGTATGTGTTTCCGTTTTAACCAAAAAGGGACAGTCACAAGGAGACTCAATATCCTGGTCACATCTGGCTGCATGGACTTTTAAGAAAAAATCGTCGGGTGCACTCGCGACCTTAGAGGTTCTAAAGCAAATGTACTTCGTTTTTGGTACATTGATGGTTAACAAGTTATTCATTAGCCATGTAGTAACCTTTTTTAGTCCAATTTCGGCATATCGTTGAACTTCAGCCCAGGAACCACCACGAAAGATAAGTGCCGTATCGTCTGCAAAGGCAAGTATACTACCGTTGTCGATTTCCAATTTGCACAAACTATTGACGTACACCAAGAAGAGTACAGGACCCAATGTACTACCTTGCGGTATTCCGTAGCTAATAGTCGAACTGGAGCTTAATTTATTAGAGACCCTAACGACCTGGCTTCGGTTAGTCAAGTAATCCTTGAACCACCCTAGAGCGGACTAAAGGAGGACATAAAGACAGACAGAGTCAAAGTGATTCTATAAGGGTTCTGTTTTTCCTTTTGAGGTACGGATCTCTAAAAACTCTTATTTACACCAAGAGTAAATAGTTAAAATAATCCTTATCCTTACTAATATTATAAATGCGAAAATGAGTTTGTTTGTTACGCTTTCACGCCGTAACTACTGAACCGATCATCATGAAATTTTGCATACAAGTTCTCTGGAGTACGGAGAAGGACATAGGCTACCTTTTATCCCGGGAAAAAGTACTATTCCCGAGGGATCGACATTAACGCGGGCGGAGCCGCGGGCGAAAGCTAGTTATGAATAAAATCATTGTAGTGTACAAAGTTATCTGTTTGGCTAAAGCACTTTCTTGCAAGCAACCTTGCTCGTTTTGAAAGTCACTTCAGAATACATTGTGACTGTTGTATGATTGACTATTTTTTTAAAAATACTAGCTTTCGCCCGCGGCTCCGCCCGCGACAATGTCGATCCCTCGGGAATAGTTCTTTTTCCCGGGATAAAAGGTAGCCTATGTCCTTCTCCGTACTCCAGAGAACTTGTATGCAAAATTTCATGATGATCGGTTCAGTAGTTACGGCGTGAAAGCGTAACAAACAAACAAACTCACTTTCGCATTTATAATATTAGTAAGGATTACTTGTGTACCATGTACAGCAGCAGTCGCAGCCGAAAGCCTCAAAAGGCGCAAGTATGTAGGTATCGGAGATAGCTACATATTTTATAGAGCCTTTTGGGGTAGAAATATTGGGTCCGTGGGGTCCATCAGCCCACCGTCTCTTTGACTTTCTGTCAAAGAGACTGATAGAAGTATCCCGTGACCAAAAGGCTGGCAATTACCTGGCTCAAAGGATAAGCATTGCCATCCAACGTGGCAACGCTGCCAGCCTTTTGGGCATGTTGCCACAGAATGACAGTTTGCATGGACTATATAATTTGACATCATCATATCAGATCTTTTTAGACTCCACTGGAGGAGCATGCCCCACTTTGTACTACCGGATATACCATACTTGGCCAGAGCAGACAGAGGATTTGGCCTACACTCTCCTCGCTGGCCAGACGGGTTGGAGAGGTTTCATTAATGTTTATGAGCTTTGTTTAGTTTGTATTTCCTAAGTCGCCTCTTACGACCTTCATTGGAAGACTAGGAGTGGTCCTATTGTACAATGCCAGTTAATATTATTTGTAAATATTTATATTTTTAAGTAGTTTTAATTATTATTAGTATTATAAGTTAATTGCTATTATTTTAGTATAATGTCTATACTATACTACCATGTTATATCAGTGTCCCCAATGTAAGAGTATAGTTAAAACCTTTTCTAAGCAAACTCCTTTGTAAAGCGCAAAACACACAGAAGGGACGTAAGATTTGGATACGATGTGGATCGGATTTGTTGTCCCTTCAAAACTTGTTCGTAAAAAATGTATGAAAGAGATGCGTCGTAAACTACACAGAATGGATTTATCGCTTGCAACGATAAATCCGCGCCTCATCCATTCTGTGTTACGACGCATCTCTTTGCGCTTAAGATTAACCAAACTCTTTCAATTTCAATAGACAACCTAAAAGTCAGGGTGTTGTCAACTGCTTGGCTGGTGGTCACAGGTATGGGTATTTCTCTTCCCCCATTCATCCTCGTGAAAGTATCTCAACCTTCATTCCATTCCCAAATTCAACAAATTGTTATACCCTAGTTTTAAAATGTTCCCAATGGGCAGCAGCATCGGAAGCACAAACAGACAAAGAAACTGCGCTCGCCAACCCGCCTGCTAAGCGTGGTGAGTATGGAAATATCCTCCCAGAGAACAAAACATCCTTGGGAAAGACCTTTGTCCAGCAGTGGACTTCTAACGGCTGGAAAGAAGATACAGGCCTGTAACAAACAGATACACATCGGAAGTTTATTGCTAAGCCTCTGATGTCCTATGATCTAATAATTTCCCAGTCAAAAATCCTATACTAAATGGTGCCGCAAGACCTGAGTTGCGCCAAGCGGCCCTAACCTCTGGCTGACGTATGATGGGAGCAGATCGCGAACTGAAAATTATCTCGTTTCTAACAGGCTCTAGGCGTTGAAGGTGGTCAAATAAGCCCAAATGCAGAAAACACCACGGCATTACTTACTGCGATATCTGTAAGTTTTTCGTACACGTACTGCAATGGCGTGTCGGCTATCGGGCACATACGCACGTTCACTGAGAGACACACACGGCATACGTTTGAATTTACAGCCATGTCGAAAGTAATAGACTGTACAACGAACAGAAAAATAATACAATGTATTAATTATGTAAGTAAAACGGAACCCGATCACTGTGTGCGCGTCACAAATTAACATTCAATATGAGGGAGTTGCGCGTGTGCGCTTAGACAATGAAATCCCGATGTGACAATGACACTTTGACACTGACAGTTTTTTTTTCAATCTATGTGGCGGCCACCAGCGTTCAGGGGTACTATTTTTGAAAGGATTTTTGTATGGAAAATAGCTCGTTTACAAACAGCGTCATTTCATAAATAGCACTCATGGTCAAATCAAGGCATTACGCTTATCGATGAGTTTAGTATACCGCGAAAAAGTTACACAGTAAGATAAGATAATTGTGAAACATGTTACAGTTTACATTACATATAAGTAGGTACACACAAAACACTCTTCCACGCTGGTCTGTGAGAAAAGAAAAAACGTAGAATGAGCCAGTTGCTTTTCTACCCGCGCAAATCGTAAAAGGCGATCGAGGGATCGGGCTAAAATGTGCGGAATCACAACAATAGGCGATGCGGCTAACAACCTATCACTATTTCGATTCCGTTTTCCATCTACACGCCCTCCAACATGCTAAATGTGGCCATAAGGTCTTGAAGACCTAGGCTCTGTTTACCCCGCAAGGGAAAAAGGCGTGATATTATGTATATATGTACATACATGTATTGTATTTGTATGTTACATATTTACTTACTTAGATAGTTAAAAATTAACATTTATATTTACATACTTAGATAGTTAAAAATTAACATGTTCGGCCACATGGCATACAAATATTACTTTAATCTTTATTACAAGACATGCTTGGAATTATAGCAAGCAACCGTCAACTAGAGAAAGTAAAAATATAGGTACTAGTCTTGATGCAAAAATAGTAGGTAACTTTGTTGGTCTTATGGTCTTATTACATATTTTATTTAGAATGTCAAGTTAAGAATTTGTATTTTTCAATTATTTTAAAAGACGTCCATTGAGTCAAATTCGTTATAATGAATTCATTTATTTATTTATTTTTGCTTTTAAAATGTATAATTTATTTTATTGTGTCATTAAAATATTCATTTAATGAATAATAGCATTACTGATAAGTTGATTTTTAAATCTGGAGATAAGCATTTCTTTTAGAGATAACGGTAATGTGTTAAAAATTCTTGGTGCTAGGCAGAAAACACTACTATGCGTAAGTTGAGTACCTATTGCTTTTCCGGGGGTGTAGTGGGTTATTAGCATCTATCATAACCAGTCGGCTTTAGTAAGCGGTAAGATAAGTAATAAACGTGTTAATCTCCTACAAACTCTCTCCAGTGGCTCCAAGCAGCTGCAGTGCACACAGCGGCCACATCCCGGTAAACCGCGTTGGCTCGCGGGCTAAACCTGGATGAGGGGCTTATCACTCTGGTGATAAGTTACTACTGAACCCTCCTGTATAGTGCTCAAAGTCTACTTCGGCAATGCAGGCAACTCATCGCAGATATGCATCGGGCTTTGGTGGATTCGGCGAAGTAGCAAGGCAAGCGTGTATGGCCCAGGGCGACGGTGGAGGGCGTATAGTCACCGTCGGCTAGACACAACATCTGACCCATCCTTCAGTCGTAGCGGTTTCCGTTCCACTGTATTAAAGAGGGGGAAGACGTGTGTGTGCGTCTGCGTTTGCGCGAACGCTCGCGCACCTTAATATATCCTGCGCATTTGACTGCTTCTGCAACTGGACTCCGACAACGCTAAAGACCTATGGCGATGGGTGGAGGTAGAGAGGTCTAGTCTGATGCAAGCTAGGCTTTGTCTGAAACCTGCACATAGGCGGTTCTGGGGGCATGAGAACATGCCGTGGTCGTTTTTGTACTGTACTTTTTCTGGGGCGACAGTGTAGATTCGGCAGCACCCGGGATGACAAAGCGGGCTGCTTTGATTTTATTTAGGGAGGCACTGCTTTCCTCGTTAGCCGAGGAGGGGGCTAGAAAAGGTGCCCTAAAAAAAATGCTCGTCCCTACAGGCCAGATGGTAGTAACCGCGGCTGCCATCGCATCATTACAATCGTGGTCGACGTCACAAATATAATAAAATCATTAAAAAATCTATTATGATATTTGGCGCGTGGAACGTAAGAACGCTTATAGATCGAGATGGTAACGCCTGCCCTGAGCGCAAAACCGCTATAGTAGCTCGAGAACTTCATCGCTATAATGTGGATGTGGCTGCACTCGGTGAAACACACCTTGCCGATGAAGGTGAGCTGGTGGAAGTTGGCGGTGGTTATACTTTCTTTTGGAAGGGTACCGCTGCTTCTGAAACACGGAGTTCTGGTGTAGGATTTGCCATCAAAAATCACTTGGTAAAGCAATTGGAGGAGTACCCTGTACATATCTCGGATCGCGTGACCACATTGCGCCTTCACCTTGACAAAGGCAACTATCTTAATGTCATCAGTGTCTATGCTCCAACGCTTGACAAGTCTGATGACATCAAGGCCAAGTTTGACGAGGAATTGACTACTTGCCTAGATGGAATAAACGCCAAAGAGCAGATTTTATTGCTGGGCGATTTCAATGCCAGGGTTGGAAGGGACTATGAGGCTTGGCCTAAAGTTCTGGGTAGGCATGGAGTCGGTAACATGAACGACAATGGTCAGTTGCTGCTAATTCTTTGTGCTCAATACGGACTGGCTATATCGAACACCATGTTTAGAGTTGCCGTCAAGTACAAAACAACTTGGATGCACCCAAGATCCAAACACTGGCATTTGATTGACTATGCTGTCGTACGGCAAAGAGATATCAGTCAAGTGCAGATCACCCGCGTCATGCGCGGTGCGCACTGTTGGACTGATTGTCACTAAATTGCGAATTCGCCTCCATCACCCGCGTAGATCTGCGATGCCAAAGCTTCCATCTCTAAACGTGGATAAGGTGAAAGATCCTGCAGTGAGGGAGAAATATACCGAATCCCTGTCTGAAAAGCTGTTGTCAGTGAATGAGACAGGTGACGTTGGCACTGTCTGGGGAACTTTGTCATCTCATATCATGAAATGTGCTTCAACTGCACTAGGGAAATACCCCCGTCGCAATGAAGATTGGTTTGATACAAATGACGGAGTTCTGAAGGCAGCGCTCGACAAACACCGAAATCTCTTACGACAGCATAGAAGACGGGCAGAAGGCACAGCGGTAGTCAAAGCTAGTGACCTGGAATTGAGGAAGCTCTGTCGAAAAATGAAAGACAAGTGGTGGCGAGATAAAGCTTATCACATGCAATGGCTTACGGACACAAACCAGCCTGATTGGTACATCCTACCATGCAAAGGTGCCTTAACGGTCCCTAGACGGCAGTCACCTCCTGACGAGTAGGGAGGATGTGCTAAACCGCTGGGTGGAGCATTTCAATACTCTGCTCAATGTAGATCGGTCAGCTGATCTACAAAGTATCAGTTTAATGCCTCAACTTCCTGTTGCCATTGAGTTAGACGAGCCTCTACTGCGTGATGAAGTTATTACTGCCATCAGACAGCAACAAAACAAACGAGCGGCTGGCATCGATCTTATACCGGGTGAGCTGATAAAGTAAGGAGGTGGGGAGCTGCACACGTTAGTGTGGGAACTGTTTGTTCGTATGTGGGAAGAGGAGTGTGTCCCGGATAGTTTAAAGCATCCCGCATAAGTGCCCTCTACAAAAATAAAGGTGACCGTTCTGACTGCGGCTCCTACCGCGGTATTACACTCCTTTCAGTCCCTGGAAAGATCTTTGCTAGAGTTTTCTTAAACCGCTTAACGGAGTTGTCTGAAAAGATTCTGCCGGAAACCCAGTTTGGCTTCCGACCGGACAGAGGTACATGCGAAGCTATATTTTCCGTGCGACAATTGCAGAAAAAGAGTAGAGAACAGGGTCGATCGCTGTGCCTTTGCTTTGTTGATTTGGAGAAGGCTTTCGATAGCGTACCTCGCGAAGCCCTTTGGTTAGTGTTGGGAAAGCTGGGTTGCACGGAAAGGTTTGTAAGGCTCCTTAGACTCCTGCATGACGACATGCAATGCTGCGTCGGTGTAAATGGCGAGCAAACTGACTTCTTCCTCGTAACCTGTGGGGTGAAGCAAGGATGCGTCTTAGCACCGACACTGTTCGCTTTATACTTTGCGGTAGTTGTCAGAGAGGTCTTACAAACTATTTCCCTCGGAGTCCGCATCCGCTTCCGCACTGATGGTGGTCTTTTCAATCTGGCCAGATTTAAGGCTCGCACCAAGGTCGCATATACATTGATCACTGAGATCATGTATGCCGATGATTTGTGTTTTTAAGCAGAATCCCCAGACGACCTGCAACAGTTGATGTCCACTTTTCATCAAGCTTGCTGTAAGTACGGCCTGAAGATAAGTGTTAAGAAGACAGAAGTGATGTCTCTAGACACTCATGGTCACGAGACACTAACCATAAATGTTGGTGAGGATGTACTAAAGCAGGTGGATAAGTTTAGATATCTGGGAAATACAGTAACTTCTAAGTGTGACCTTGATGCTGAGATCAACAGCAGGATAGGTACTGCTGCTGCAGCGTTTGGAAAGCTGTGTTCCAAGGTTTTCTGCTCACATGACCTGAAGCTGGCAACTAAGGTCTCAGTATACATGGCAATTATGCTGCCGAACCTCTTGTATTCCTCTGAGGCGTGGTGTGTCTATCGACGACACATACGCACTTTGGATCGATTCCACCTCAAATGCCTGCGTTCCATCATGAAAATCCGATGGTCTGATCGAGTGCGTAATACCAAAGTCTTGCGACGAGCCCATGTTGGTGGCATCGAGGCTTATTTAATGCGTCGACAACTACGGTGGTGTGGTCATGTGTCACGAATGTCGGAGGAAAGAGTGGCGAAACGCATCTTTTACGCTGAATTTGAGAAGGGGAAGCGGAGACATGGTGGACAGCTCCTTCGGTACAAGGATTTTCTGAAGCGTCATATAAAGAGATGCAATATAGAGCCTTCCCAGTGGGAACGTTTGGCAGCACAGCGGCCAGAATGGCGCAGGGTAATCAATACCCACGTACGCGACTTCGAGGATCAGCGTAAAGCTGATCTCGATGCTAAACGTGACCATGTAAAGGCCCGTCCACCTGCTGCCATTTTTTATAATTATGAGGACGGCGTACTTACGTGCCCTCAATGTGCACGGAAGTTCGCTGTAAAGATAGGCTACATTAGCCATCTTCGAGCGCACCAACGCCAAAACACTGACTAGGAGTCCAAAGTGGTCGCCATGACCGAAATCGGTCGGACTAATCATTAAGGTATTGTTTCTTCAGTTGCGAGTATCTGAGAGCTTAGGGAATAAAGTGTGGTTCGTTCTATCAAATACTGTTGGGTGCCTACTTCATATCATACTAGGAAGTGTTACTGGTACCTACATAGTCAAAATATTATACAAAGAAAACTGTCGAGAGTTCTTGGCGGAAATTTCGGTGGAGAGCACGGCTTGTGTTTTGGAGTGTTTTGCAAATTGCTTCTAGTGGACTTTATAATGTGAAATCGGTGTAATTTGGTGTTATAAATCCCCATTTTGATGAACAATATGTGGAATAACTGAAATAAACTGTCACAGAGCGGCTGTAGTGAGATTTACTTAGGGGGCTGGTGAACCGCCTCGCCTCGTTGCGTCGTCTGTGATCAAGCCAGTGGATTCGTGAGAATTGTCGGCTCCGAAGAATCAATGAAATGAAGTACACCATCGTTTCATTGATAACAAGAATTAGAAAAAACGCAGGAAATCTCATTTATACTTGATACTGGCTAAATACGTAACGCGTGAAAGCCATAAATAAATTAAATAAAAAAAAACGAAACTGTCACTGTCATTAAGTCCGTCTCCCAGTCTCAACAGTATTAATTTATTTAAATTTTACTGTGTTGAGTAGAAAACCTATGATAAAAAATAGTTTTGTTTGTTTTATTGAACTGAATTAATCACAATAAATATTTCTGTTACACTACGTACCAAAAATCAACTTCAGTTGTTCGAGTTAAACAAGATGACACAAGCGGCACCGAATTTTTTTGAAAGCCGGGTCTCCGAAAATGAGATAAAGAACGAAAACGAAGTGCCAGAAGAGATGTTGGGTCTCCATGAATGCGTCGTTTGTGTCACGCAAAATCAGGAGAGCTATGACATCTATAACATGTATACTATTGCTGGAATTTCGCTATATAATTTTTTGAGTAAATTTATTAATACTGACAATATAATGAGTGGAAACTTTACTGTACACATCTGTAAGAGATGTCTTCACCTTGTAAATGTCCTAGAACAGGCTGAGATGGAGTATATGAGAGCTAAAGCTGATTTTGATTCGATTATCAGCAAAAATCCTTTTCTCCGTATGCCACAACCAATCCAAGAATGCGTGAAGGGTGAACCTGTGTTTTCTGTGTTCTCGCACAATAAATGTGCAAGTGAAAGTTTAAGCGATGATAAGAAAAATGAGTCAAGTTTGGTGGTCAAGACAGAAGTAACAGAAGATTGCAGTGATCCGTAAGTACATACCTTTTTTTATTTCGAGAGCTCAGTTTGTGCAGTTTAGCTGCTGATTGGGAGAAAGAGGACTATGTCATCGGCATAGTGGAGGTTAACTCTTTTCAAGGCAAAGGGAATATCTTTTGTCTCCCATTTTATTTTTTGTAGTAAGGTGGGAAAGATATTCCCGTTGCCTTAAAAACAGTTTATAAGCTGGGTGCTGCTAATGTGACTGTCCACCGTCTCCCATGAGGCTGCTAGCTTTATGAAGATTTCTTCAAGGCAACTCGTAAGCTGGTGTGACTTCGGGTCACCCTGTTTAACTCTGCATTCTACTTTAAATGCCTACATTTGTTGGCCTTAGCTAAGTTTGATTGAAGCTGTGCGGAGAACCCTTCGTGCTCAAGTCCAACTCGCACTTGGCTGGTTTTTTATATGTGCAAGTAGTTGAAAATACATGTTTTGGTAAAGGTTATATTTTAGCATCATTAATTATTTGAATACTTCTATAAAATATTAAACCAATCAGGATATTGATTCAATGCAAGGTACGCCGCTATATGTCAGACACAATAGAAATATCTCCAATTGTATCGCACATACTGTGGCGTCCCTCTCATCGGA
Source organism: Elegia similella (assembly GCA_947532085.1). NCBI lineage: Eukaryota > Metazoa > Arthropoda > Insecta > Lepidoptera > Pyralidae > Elegia > Elegia similella. Next base: position 2,563,358 of record OX383950.1, on the reverse strand, counting down.
TCAGATTTAGGATGGTATTGTCACGTTTTTACTATGTAATAGAAAATAAACAACGTGAAACAGTAAACTTATTTATTATGACGTAATCACTATGTACGTATGCACGAATATATAGGCGTGGTCGCACGCCCGGCTGATAAATTGTTCCGTAGCCCTACTTCCCTTGTAGCTGGGTCTTGGAGTGATGCTTGGCCGGCGATGAAGGGGGGGGTGGTAGCAGGAGCGATGATGGTGGCTTCGGAAGAGACGGCTCGCAGGGCACGCGCATAAGGCTGCATGAAATGAGGCAGGGCGGCTCAGCACGTCTTCCAGAATTTTTTATTTTCTTTCCCCAAACTCGATCCCTGGAATTTACGGGCTTAGCATAAGCATAGCATCCCGACATTCTGCTGATCACGGTCATTCAGGCCAAGCAAGCGATGACAAGGGATTTATGAAGAAGGTAGATGGTGAGGTGGCAGTGACGGTGATCAGGGTGATCAGACGGAGTTACAAATGTGTAGGTATGGAACATACATGAGGGTGAAGAATAGATGTAAAATGGAAATTTATTACGCTAAATGCATTTACAATTCAATTTAAGATCATTACAACGCTAATTGCGGGTGCATAAAGAAAAAAAACAACAAGGGCACTTTGTGGGAAGAAAACTAGCTTTTGCACTAAAAAGGAAGTTTAAAAAACAGCTGTTCATCACTTACCCTATGCGGGGAAACGTTACACTTATGTTCTAATTATACTCAGGCTTCGTCCTCGGGATTAGCAAATTATACTTGTAGTACCGCCTACTGGATCGCCATTCACGCACTTATTTGAGGGTATTTTTTTTTTTTTACATCCCTTTAAGGTAGGTCTCTCTAGTTGCTCGTGCCATTCGCTTTTTTGTGCTCGCCACGAACGCACGTGTCTCTTTAATATTACATTCGTTAGTTTATTCGGTACTATAAAAATGCCGAAACGTAAACAAGAAGACGATTACGAGAAATTACTTAAGAAATTTAAAAAGTTAGAAAAGAAGGTGCGTCGTCGATGTCGCAGCCGTAGTCGCAGCACAACTTCAAAATCGAAGTCTCCAGGTTAGTGCACCTCCATTATTTTTCCTTTCACAGTGCCTTACTATAGATGTGGTATTTTAAGATCGTGCTTTAATGGTGTCCACTGCTGGGGTTGCGTCCATTTCAACGGAAATGGACTACCCGCTAAATTAGTTTTGCAAACGGATCTTTGGACTGTTTCTTAACTAAGCAGCAGAGATATATATATATACAAATACAGTTTAACGTCTTTAACACCGATTTGGGATTGCGTACTTCTCTTTGGAGCTGTACTATCCAATACCTAGTTTTGCGAACAGTACTTTGGTCTGTTTCTTAACTAAAGAAATAAAAACGGTCGATTTCAGAACGAGAACACACGTCTAAAGAAGTGTCATGTGAGGTTGCTGAATGTATTACGGACTTTCTGGGCTATGACGATACAACTGTGAATCGTGAGACCGACCCGCCTGTCTTCGAACCGAACAACCAAACGGAGCCTGCTCCTGAACTGCCTGCTAGCTTAGCGGATGCCACTACGACGGAGCCTAGTGCCTCCATTGCATTGGATAGTGCAATATTGGAAATATTAGGTGACGATCCTACTATTTCCAATAACTACGGCCCTGAGATCCACAAGGACCTGGCTGTTCGACTACAACATATTGCAGCACATGGGTTAAGTAAGGAACTTCGTAAGGAGTTGACCTTAAAATACTTATTACCGAGTAACTGCACTTTAATCAATGCTCCGGCGCTCAATGCGGAAATTAAGGTAGCCGTTTCGGATATAACCGCCAAACGTGATAAGAACATAGAGGAGCGTCAAAAACAAATGGCAACTGCCATTTCTTGTATAAGCCAAGTAATTAACGGGCTAATTTCGAATAATAATTCAGACAAATCCTTGATAAATTTATTAATGGACTCACAACGTATTTTATGTGACTTACAGTATAGTGATACTGTACTACGAAAGAATTTTATCTTGTCGTCCCTAAAGAAGGAGATGAAGGAACAGCTATTGAATACTAAGCCCGATACACTTTTGTTTGGTGAAAATTTATCTGAAACAATAAAAACAGCCAAAGCTATCAATAAATCTGGAGCAGAGTTAAAGACTCCGGCGCCAAAACCGCAGACAGCTAATAAGAAGCCAGCAGCAGCACCTAGCACGTCCCGTAATTTAAACTGGAAGGGCCTTTATCCCGCGCGCAAACAGCAGAATCCTCCGAAGACGAAGGAACCCCCTCCGAGCAGGAGTCGGCCATCGAGCTCATCGAGGCACTCGCAGCAGCAGCGGACGCGCAGCCGCCGGTAGACGAGGTAACCTACACTGGCAGATTACACTTATTTCATGACCAATGGTCAAGAATTACTAATAATACGGAGGTACTTTCATGCATCAAGGGCTATGAAATACCATTTGCCCATCCAGTACACCAATCTTATCCTCCTTTGGAGAAGAATTACTCTCAGAAAGAATTACAATCCTTTCAAGAGGCTATCAATAACTTAATTTGTATTGGAGCCATTTCAAAATGTAAACCTACAGAAGGGCAATTTTTATCTAGTATTTTCATGGTACCTAAACCAAATGGTAAAATGAGATTTATTTTAAATTTGAAAAATTTAAACAGATTTATTGAAACAAAACATTTCAAAATAGAGGATCTTCGTACAGTAATAAAACTAATATCTAAACATTGTTTTATGACAAAAATTGATCTAAAAGATGCCTATTATTTGATAAGAATCCATCCTAATTCAAGAAAATATTTAAGATTTGTGTTTGAGCATCAAATGTACGAATTTAAGGTTTTACCATTTGGATTGAGCACCGCGCCCTATATTTTCACTAAGATAATGAAACCTATAACCCGTCTGCTACGCTCTGCTGGCTTCACATCGGCAAACTATTTGGACGATTATTGGCTAATGGGGCAATCCCACGAGACATGTTTATATAACACCATACAAACTGAGAAGCTGCTAACTTCTCTTGGTTTTATTATAAACGAAGAAAAGAGTAGCTTTATACCCAGCAAGACCTGTACATTCTTAGGTTTTGTTTTAGATTCCGAAAAATTTCAGATCACGTTGCCTACGGAAAAAATTAATCGTGTTAAACTAGAGATTGAAAAGTTTATGAATTTGAATAGGTGTAAAATACGAGATTTTGCTCGCTTTGTTGGTCTTTTGGTGTCAGTCTGCCCAGCTGTGGAATACAGTTGGTTGTATACTAAACTTTTCGAAAGAATTAAATACTTAAATTTGAAATCTGATAACAATTATGACAAATATATGTATCTACCTACTTCACTACAGACTGACTTAAGATGGTGGCATAAAGCAATATGCTCACCATGCAACAGAATTAGAGAGGACAAACATGATCTGGAAATTTTCTCAGATGCCTCAAATACGGGGTGGGGCGCCGTGTGTGGGCAACAAAAGGCTAGCGGGTTGTGGAGTGAACGTAAAAGAGTAATGCATATAAACTACCTAGAACTATTGGCAGCCTTTTTTGGCTTAAAATTATTTGCAAGACATTTAAGGAACTGTCAAGTTCTGCTTCGTATTGACAATTCTACGGCGGTATCCTATATAAACCGCATGGGTGGCATTCAATATCCCCATCTTACAGATATTACAAAACAAATATGGCAATGGTGCGAGCTCCGCAACTTGTATGTTATGGCCTCTTACATATCATCATCAGATAATAAAGATGCAGACGTTGAGTCCCGGCGAGTGCATCCAGACATAGAATGGGAGTTGGCTAATTGGGCTTACCAAGAAATTGAGAACAAATTTGGCACACCACAGATCGACTTGTTTGCTAGTCGGTTAAATAACAAGTGTCCCAAGTATATTTCTTGGCACAATGATCCAGGTTCAATCACTGTTAATGCTTTCACAATTTCTTGGTGCGATTATTATTTCTATGCCTTTCCCCCTTTTTCCGTTATTTTAAAAACATTAAGAAAAATCATATCGGATAAAGCAACTGGTATTATGGTTGTACCGTTGTGACCTACGCAACCATGGTACCCACTTTATTGTAGTCTTTGATTTCTAATATTATTACCCTTAAGTCTATTAAAAGCCCAATTGTATCTTCTCATTCTAGCAACGGCAACATCCACAACAAGATTACCCTGGTTGCAGGGATCTTGTGCGGACAGCGTGGCTAAGGAGAAGTGTACCCCCGTCAGCAATTGAAGTGATGATCGCCTCATTGTCTGACAGTTCACTTAAACAGTACGATGTATACCTGAAACGTTGGTTCTATTTTTGTAATCAAAATCGCTATGATTTGTTCAATGCATCTATTCCACAAATAATGTTTTTTTTAAATAAACTTTATGAAGAGGGATCTCAGTACGGATCCCTTAATTCCTGTAGATCTGCATTAGCCCTTTTAATGGGCAATAATATAGGGAAAGATGACAGGCTATTAAGATTTTTCAAGGGTATATTTCGGTTAAGACCTCCTTTACCAAGATATTCCATGACCTGGGATACTTCAATTGTTTTAAACCACTTATGTCAACTATATCCCAACGAGACACTCAGTCTCAATAATATTTCTAAGAAACTAGTTACCCTATTGGCATTATTAACTGCTCACAGAGTTCAAACACTGTCTAAAATTAATGTTAAAAATATTGAAACATTTCCTTCAAAAATAATGGTCAAAATACCTGACTTTATTAAAACAACACGTAAAGGTTCTTTGCAACCAATTCTTGTCTTACCATTGTTTGAGGAACGACCTGAAATATGCCCAGGAAAAACGTTGTTAGCCTATCTAGAAATGACAGCCTCATTTCGAGGAGATATTGTTTCTCTTTTTGTTAGCCTTAAAAGACCTTTTAGGGCAGTTGGCCCACAGACCTTAAGTAGGTGGATTAAGGAAACCTTAAGTGACAGTGGGATAGATATTAATATATTTACGGCTCACAGTACAAGGCACGCAGCTACGTCTGCGGCCCACAGCTTAGGTGTAAGCTTAGAATTAATAAGGAAGACCGCTGGATGGAGCGGATCTTCAAATACATTCTATCGGTTCTATAATAGAACCATAAGTAATGTTGATTATAATGATGATTCTTTTGCAAGAGCTATTGTCAACAATGCTCGTTGATTCAACTTTCTGTAATGATTAATCAGAAACAAGTTTGTTTTTGTAATGATTACTTTGTAAAGCATTACCATTTATATAAATGTATTAGTTTAACAAATTATTATTTTTAATAATCATGAAAATTAAGTAAAAATATTTCTCTTGTATCTCTCAATGTCTACAAGTATAATTTGCTAATCCCGAGGACGAAGCCTGAGTATAATTAATGATTAAACGAACTTACCTGTACGTGAAGTTCTATCATAATTATACGAGGGCTTCGTCCGAAGGGATTAGCAACCCTCCCACCCTACTAGGTTCCCCAATTTTGAGAAATATTTCCTGCGCTCTAAACTAAATGACACGAGCAACTAGAGAGACCTACCTTAAAGGGATGTAAAAAAAAAAAAATACCCTCAAATAAGTGCGTGAATGGCGATCCAGTAGGCGGTACTACAAGTATAATTTGCTAATCCCTTCGGACGAAGCCCTCGTATAATTATGATAGAACTTCACGTACAGGTAAGTTCGTTTAATCATTAATTAGTTCAATTTGGTTTATTCTTATTTAATCATAATGTATCGTAAGGCGGCGTCGCAGTTTGCGGTATCAAGGCGCACGCGCACGCTCGCTGACTGATCTAATGCCACTGAGCAGCGACTCGTCCGGCCGCTAACAGATCGCGTGACCCTGACGTCACCGTAGATCTTACTAGAACATTAGGGATCCGCGTACGGGCGCAATGAGTATGAAGAAACCATTTCAATAATGTATGTTTATACACATCTATATTTATTTTCTTATTGCTTTATAAAAGTATGTACGTACAACGTTACCTCTTTATAGTACAGAGAGGGTCGTGCTCCTGTAGTGGAGACTAAAAACGACCTGATGATGATGATGATGATGATTACCTCTTTAATTCTTTTGAAATAATATCTTACATATTCAGGAGGAAACTGCATTAATACACACACATTAATGGACGCATCAGCTGAAAAGCTGCTTGTCCTATATCTACAAGGTGTTACGGAAAGGGTATATTAATAAAAAGTGAGTAGGTACAATACCTTGTGTATATGCTATATCCAAAATTCCGAGTTGAAATAAACACATCAGTTTTTTTCTTGAAATTATTATGACTGACTAGAAAATATTTTTTGCACGTAAACAAATATGTCACAACACTATTGAGGTCAGCGACTCCATTCTACGTATCACTAGCACTGCAATCACTGTGATCCGCTACTCTCCTTGCGCGTCCTGCGGTCCTAGTACTAGGCGGCACGCAACGCCGACGCCGGTCCGTGCGCCGGTGATCGGCTTCCCTTTAGCGGCAAATGACAAAGGAAGCGCTAGGTATGTCGGTCGGCGAATGTTTACTGGAATATCTGGAACAAACGAATTAAGAACTTATTATTTTGCCATAAAGACCACATTCTTCTAACAAACTTATTTTTAACATTTTTAGTAAATAATTTTCGTAAGAACCAAATTCAATTTGATAAAATCAGGACTAAGAAAAAGTAAATACCTATGAACTTACTATTTACAGAAAGGGTTCAAAATGTCGTCCTTCCTGCTGGATGCATAAACCAGTCCTCCGGTACATGGAGCCGCGGACGTTACGCAACATTTCTGGTGTTACGGTGCTGAAAGTGGCCTTGATGCGTTCTACCATTTCATCTCTTGACGAGCACTCCACAGCATACACTTTATTCTTGATGTAACCCCACAAGAAAAAGTCCAGCGGAGTGAGGTCCGGTGACCGCGACACTGCCATGGCTGGCCATGCGACACGACCACCTCGCCCAATCCACAGGGGGAAACGATCATTCAGGTGGTTTCTTACATCTCGCGCAAAGTGTGCTGGAGCACCATCGTGTTGGAACACCATGTTGTTGTCCATCACCAAGTTGACGTAGCTGACAACCGGCAACACCGAAAGCTCCTCATTTAAATCATTTATTAAAAACTCCAAATAATTTTCTCCATTTAGAGCGTGTGGTAAAAAATATGGGCCAACTACAGTGTCCCCGATTATTCCTCCCCACACATTTATCCGCCACTGGTGTTGAAAACTGGATTCCGTAGAAACATGCGGATTGGTATGCGACCAATAATGGTCGTTGTGGAGGTTGCTGATTCCACCTCTTGTAAACGACGCTTCGTCCGTCCACAACACTTTCAAGGCAAACTCCGGCGAAACATCCACCTGGTGTCTGTACCATTCGCAGAATGTTACTCTTGGTTGATAGTCTGTTGGTAATAGTTCTTGTGTGCGGCGAAAATGATACGGGTGTTGACGGTCCGCGTGCAGCACTCTCCAGACTTGTAAATGATTTGCAGCTCCTAGTTCCAAGGCAGCACGACGGGTGCTGGTCCTCGGGTTATTTTCAAAGTGCGCCAATATTGCATCCTCGAATTCCGGGTCTTGAGTACTAGCGCGTCCCATAGGTACTGGCGCGTGGAAAGATCCTGTTGAGTACAAGCGATGTACCATCCGGCTAAAGCAAGGCAATGATGGCAGACGCCTGGCTTCACCAGGTGGTCGACCCTCGACGAACCGTTGTCGGTACAACTCGCGGGCGCCCGACAGACTGCCGTCTGCATGGACCTAAGAATAATATGGACCGGGCGTGAGGAACGTCAAAGTGAAGCAAACTTTGGTTACATGTGTGCAGTATAGGGTGACCATTGTCATCAAAAATTACCCAATAATTAAGAGTAAATAAATTGTGAGTGGTACTGATGCCTAGTAGCACTAATATTATTTATATATTTTTTTTACAAAACGTAACATCTATATCAGAGAAGTATTATGAATTTAGACATAATGATCCAGAAGGGCAACTGTGAATCAATCTCATCTTTGAGCGACCTTAGACGTTTTGGGGAACTCGATAAAAGGAATAAAAGAACGAAATTATAGATAACATTTTTATTTTACTGTGTTGTTAATAAATAACAATACATATAATTTTACTTACAGAAAAACAAACCCTCGAGTTCTTATATTGGTGGTAAATTTTAAAATAACTTTTTTTATAATTTTGCAGATTTATAGATTCAGTCGTTCTATAGATTATTAGTGTCATCAATAAATCAACAATATTAAATTCAGAAATTGTTCAAAGTTAAAATCTTTTATTCTGACGTCAACAAACGATAATAAAATACTTTCACATTTACATATAAGTATAAAATATAAACATTGAATATCTCTATCTATAAAAAAACCGCATCAAAGTCCTTTGCGTAGTTTTAAAAAATCTAAGCATACATAGGGACAGACGGACACAGCGGGAAGCGACTTTGTTTTATACTATGATCCCGAAATTGACGCCACTTTTGTGATCTACACGCCAAAATACCCCGAAAATATCACCCCTGTTTTGCATCCCATAGGTGTTGTTTGTGATGCACCCAAAAATAACTCAAAAGCGACACATAAGTCATATTTTCAAAAATAAGTGACAACTTGAATCCCAACACAAAATTGACGTCAGTTTTACCCCAAAATACTCCGAAAACTTCACCCAAGTCGAATTTCCATAAATAATGGTGATGGCCATCTTGAAAACTGAAAATAACTTCATTTTTGTTGATATCCCAAAAAATTCCAAAACGCCAATAAAGTTGACTTTAAATGAAAAGTAATGTCAGCCATCTTGGATTCAAAAATCATCTCACCTCATACATTTATCATCAACACATACATCGATTTTCCAAATTTAGTTCATAAATGATGGAGTTATGACGTAAAAATATGCAAAATGAAATACAACTGGAACTGCTCCTTTTTTTGAAGTCGAGTAAAAGTATTAATAAGAAACATACCTTTTCTGGGCACGCGAACTTAATCAACCGGCGATATGCTCCTTTTGTCATATAAAAATTGCTCTTTTAAAATGTTTGGAACAAACAAATGAATAATTTGATGGTACCCATGATGCATCCTTTCTATTTCTTCTAATAATATCGATCCATTATGTTTTTACATAAGCATCACGAATGGGGAACCTTAAAAAAATAAACAAAATAAAATTTTATATTTTTATATTAAAAATAAAGAACAGGAATCTTGAAATCATATTCTGGCAACACCGACAGTCCGACTTAGCGCTGCGCTGTCACCGGGTCATTGACTTTTGCGGCGCAAAGAAAATTACAAAATCATATTAGTTTCATTTAAAATTGTGTTAAAACGTGTGTTTAGGTTACCAACCAATTCGTACATACGAGTAACTGTGGTGTTGTGTGTGTAAATAGTATAATTAAACCAAGAAAATATGCGATTGAGTGAAATACTTACATAGTCTCGAAAACAACAAGAAGTTTGTACTTACCTATGATACGTGATACCGTCGGACTTTTTGTGTAGTTTACTATAATTTTTACACTCTTTTACCACACAGCTCGGCATTATTTTATGTTTTTATGCTTATTTTCAACGAGTTTCAAAAGGCACACCAACTTCGCGGGAAGTACAAGTTTGACATTTCGTGAGTTTGACATTTCGACCGGGGAAAACCTGCATCCATTTGAGTGCCGATGTGTGCGTGAATTTCGTGTCACGACACGTCTGCATACATTGTGATTTGCTTCAATGCCACATTCTCAAGGTCCTATCCTGATTATTCTTAGATCCATGGCCGTCTGCTGCTCCGACGCAGAGAATCATCTCGTAATATTCTTGATTACTCAAAGACATCACGATACGAAATATCACTACAAGAAGGTATTAATACGAAAAGTCGAAAACACTTGACAAGATCTTATCACGACAACGTAAAGCGAACGACTGAAGCCGAAAGAAATTTCTTTCTCCTACCTATTTTGAATAAGGATGGCGAATTGAATAGTGGTGCCTTCCTGCTTTAACAATTAGGGTTCATTTTAATTTATTACGGGACAAATAAACCTCTTCCATACTCGTGAATTCCTAGTATCTCGTTGACTTGATACAAACAACTATCATTATTTTCCGTGATGGTGAAGACTCCCCTACAGCAAAAAGCCAACGTTTATCGAGTTGTTAGGCGTACAGGTAAAAAAGGCGCAAAAAACGGAATTTAAATAGTGATGGTTTGCTAGCCGCATTGACTTTAATCATTATCCCTTTACCGAAACGTGGTCCCTTATTATGAATATCCTCATAAGAATGCTCAAGCTAGCTTTTTGAAGTGGCAGTGGGCGGGGCACATAGCGCGCAGCCGCAGAACCGATTGCCGATGGGGCAGAAAGGTTCTGGAATGGACACCACGTACTGGCAAGCGCAGCGTTGGACACCCACTGACTAGGTGGTCGAACGACCTGATGAAGGTCGCAGGAAGGCGCTGGATGCAGGCCGCCTCTAACAAGTCGCATTGGAAATCCTTGTAGGAGGCCTATGTCCAGCAGCATGCGGCTGATAAATGATGATATGATTAATCCCTTTAATTATTGTCCAGTCCCTTCATCGGCTTTCCGGTCTGCGCGGAAAAAGAAGTAGCTTGTACATTCTGTTTTTTCTGTTCTCCCAGACCAGCTGCTAAAATTTTACTTTCTTATGCTGCCTAACCAGCCTTGATATGAAGAAAGATAAATGTGAAGATTTTATCATGCATGAAAATTAAATATCTGGAACCCGTTCAGTTACAGACTCGCGCTTGACCTATTTTGTTTAAAAATGTGACAGGGATAGAAGACTCCTGTCTGTCTGCTTTAATAATTAGGGTTCATTTTTATTTTATGTAATTATTTTACTAACAATAAACCTCTTGCATTCTCGTGAATTCCTTGTATTTCTATCAGGTTGGCTATGGCAGATTTTGACCTCCAACTCAAAAAGAAGGGGAAAATTTTAGTTTGACGCCAATGTCTGTTTGTTTAGGCCATCGCAGCTCTCAAACAGATAGACCGATTTTGATGCAGTTTCGTTGCGGTGGTAATTTATGCTAAGTTTTACGGGAAAAGGTTCGGCGTTTCAAAAGTTAGTGCGTACGCTACGCATGCGTTCAATTCAGAGGATCATTTGCTTGGCAAATAAACTTGTTTACTCTTAGTAAGTGTAAAAATTGATATTATTTATCACAACATTTTATAATTTATGAGATGTTATAAGCCATAGGAAGCAACTACTTGAAACTGTTTTAATGCAATTATTTAAATAAAAAATTCATTTGACACATTTAGAATTTAACATAATCTCTTTGATATTTGCTTTGAAGTATCATACTAAAACTAATTTCATTTAATTACAAAGTACGAATAATTTAGAATTGGAATAGATTTAATATAGGCTCAGATATTAGGGGAAAAAATACGGAACCTATTTTTTAAACTGATATTATTTTAGTACCAGGACCTTAGTTACATTTCATAGCCGGTAGCCACGCCTATTTTAGGGTCCATTTAGAAAAATATGTATTCCGGTTTAACAAAATTATTACAGTAACTAAATTTTTTGTTTTAAACCCCCAATGTAAAAATATGGGTATTGGCACAGTAAAAGGTATTGGTATTAAAAGAATTAAGCCAATATCTTCGGTCTGTCGATTTGTCTGACTTTGTAGTTTTCGAACGGGTGGACCGATTTAAATGCGGCTTTTTACGTAAAAGGAAGTACTTATCATTGCGGTTGTTTTAATCAGTTGATCATCATGAAGTTTATGCGGTTTTATTTAAACCATTTTAAAATTCAACTCAAACAGTTTGAACTCAAACAAAGACAATCTGATTTACATTTTTAATGTCAAATCCTTTACATTCCTCCCTTACGGGTTAGATAGGGTCTGTACAGCACTGATGTGATAATAATGATCAATGTAAGATCATCATCAATTACGCAGATGGGTTCCAGATATTTTATTTTCATATGAAAATAAATTATCTGGAACCCATTTGCGTAAATTAAAATTTAATTCAATACTAGGCGCACATTTGTGGGTTAGGCCAAAGAGGTGGGGCCTAAATTATAAATTGCGTGGTCATGTAATTGACCTCACAGCTGTTTAGGATAATAGTGTTGTGCTAACATGAGTTAGTTCAATTTTGACTAGTATTTCAAAAAAAGATTAAAAATCAATAAAAGGACTAGCACGGCTACAGATGGCCCTATACAGTTCGTTACCGTTGTCCGATTCCGTACTTTTGATGTTAATATACCCTTTCCGTAACAGCTTGTATATATATATATATTATTTGCATTTATCAAAATATATTGAATAAATCTGACTGCAAAGTGATCCTATTTTTTGAACTTTCCCCAAACTCAATCCCATGAGTGTATAAAATAAATATACATATATAGGGACATATCACACAAATTGAGCTAGCCCCACAGTAAGTTGTGAACTTGTGTCGTAGGACACTAACTCAACGATATTGACATTTGCAGGCTTAAATCACCTGATTGTCAGATAATAAAGATGATTCCGTGCTTTGGAAGGCACGTTAAGCCGTTGGTCCCCGCTGCCATCTGGTAGTCGTTAAAGGAATCACGTCAGAGGCCGAGAGGCGGTTCCGAAGAACTCTGACACCAGGGTGTGCATGGTTAATTGATCGTGACACCTACACGAAATGATGTTGATGAACTCAACGATACTATATTTTATAAAAGATACTTATATAGATAAACATCAATGACCCAGGACAATCTGAAAAATATAGATTGAAACAATCATCAACACTGATTGTTTCAATCTAATTAATCATCTGCTGATTTTAGATAGCTCCTTATTTCCTCTTTTAAAAAATAGTTACAAAATAATTGTACAACTTAACACTTAGTATAACTGTGAAAACCTATTATTGGCTGTATAAATGACTATAACCATTGTCTAATTTTCTGTGTAAAAGCTGTTGGTTTTCCTAAATAAATAAATAAATAATAAATAAAAATATAGTTTTTCATCGTGACCTGACGGGGATCGAACCCGGGCGCTGTCGCGTATCGCTGGCTGGCGTCGCTATATAACACATGTGTTTTTTGAGGGGACAATTAATCTTAGCAAATTACTTGCTAGACTTTTATATTTTCTAGATACATGAAGGCGCCACCGTGTCCTACACCAGGATGCAGCAAGACTCCAGGTCGCCAACTTCAAGACGCCCAAATTGACGCCTCGCTCAACTGTGGTAAGTGGATACAAATTGTTGGAAAGAATCGGTATGACTCAGGGTGGCATGCTGGCCACCGGCCCCCGCTCCGAAGGGACCCCGGTCAAGTTCAGAAGAGCGGAGGGGGAGAGAGGGGTTTAATGGGATAGCTAACCCGCCAAGAAGCCATTCGCCGGACTCACACTCTCCAGGAAAAAATCGGTATGACTCGGGTGGCATGCTGGCCACCCGGCCCCCGCTCCGAAGGGATCCCGGTCAAGTGACATGATGACACTTCTCTTGTCTTCAAAATTGATAGACAAACTAATTCTTTTGATGTGGTTAATAGTACTTTAGCTCAAGTGTTGGATTGGTTCACAGCGAACAATCTATTGTTGAACGCTAAGAAAACGAAATGTATTAAATTTTGCTTACCAAATGTTACAAAAATTCCAACACAAATAGTAATGGATAATGAACCACTAGATTTAACTGATAAAACAACATTTCTTGGAATAACTCTTGATGCCGGGCTTCAATGGGGTGCCCATATTACTACGTTAGCGGGTAAACTTAGTTCTGCATCTTATGCTGTCAGGAGAATTAGACAACTGACTGATGTTGATACTGCGCGTTTGGTATATTTCAGTTACTTTCATAGTGTTATGTCTTATGCGATTTTACTATGGGGTAACGCTGCAGAAGTAAACACCATATTTGTCCTGCAGAAACGCGCTATTAGATCTATATATAAACTTGGTGCTAGAGAATCTCTTAGAGAATTGTTTAAAGATATAAATATTTTAACTTTACCTTCTCAGTACATATTTGCGAATATTATGTTTGTGCGCATAATCTTGATTTATATAAGAAAAATAGTGATATCCATGACCGAAACACGAGAAATAAAAATAAATTAGCTACACCAGTATTGCGATTGCAGAAAACTATGAATTCATTTTTGGGTTTAGGAGTACGCTTCTATAATAAAATTCCTGCAGAAATATTAGGTCTGCCTTTACTTAAGTTCAAAACGATTGTAAAAAACCAGTTAATAAAAAAGGCTTATTACTGCATTGATGATTATATTACTGATAAAAATGCGTGGAAATTTATATAAATTTATTTAATGTTAACAATTATTAAATGTTAAAATTAATCTATAGTATGAAAAATTGTATTTAATGTTAACAATGTATTCAGAGCCCTTCAGGCACGTAGGGACCAAGGCTGGATTGAGTTTCTTTCGGCGTATTCTTCTCACCAGTGGTCGTTCCGAAACGCTAGTAGTATTTCAATTTTGCATATATAAAAAAATATATAAGAAATAAAAATATGACGTTCAAAAAGAGATACATGTATCCAATTTTGAATAGAAATCTTTGACTTTGACTTTGAAGTGCAGAAGAGCGGAGGGGGAGAGAGGGGCTTAATGGGATAGCTAAGCGGCCAAGAAGCCATTCGCCGGACTCACACTCTCCAGAAATGAGTTTGCTCCACTGCTGGACAAGAGCCTCCTAACGATACTCCGTTTGATGAGAGGATATTGCCATAATCACCACGCTTGGCAGGCGGCTTGGCGAGCGCAGTTTCTTTGGCTTCTTGTGCTTCCTATGCTATAAATAAAATAAATAAATATTAAATATTTATTTATTTTATTTATTTATTTTCAGAAACTATATATACGGACAAATCACACAGATTGAGCTAGCCCCAAAGTAAGTTCAAGACTTGTGTTATGGGATACTAAATCAACGATACTATATTTTATAACAAATACATATATAGATAAACATCCAAGACCCAGGCTAACCTGAAAAAGATAATTTTCCATCTTGACGTGGCCGGGGATCGAACCCGGTCACTCCGTGTCGCCGGCAGGCGTGTTGACCGCTGCGCCACGGAGCTAGTCACATAGTCTTATATATTTTCTAGATACATGAAGGCGCCACCGGGTATAGCCCACCGGAAGCATTTTTAAGCTGGGGAAGGATAGGAATTTGTTGGATTTGGAAAGGGAATGAAGGTATTGGGAAACTACTCACTCAGATGAATGGGGGAAAAGCAAGTAGCAGGTCGGGAGGCCGGGCGCGTACCCGATGCCATACCTGCTACCACCGAACAGGCAGTTGGGGATGACGCTCCTGACATACTTTTATCGCTCAAACATCGACCGAAAACACGTTAGTGAAACCGTTACTAACTGACTTAAAAAAAAGAGGAGGTTATAAATTCGGTTGTATTGTTTTTCATTGTTTGTTACCTCATAACTCTGTTATTTATGAACCGATTTTAATTATTATTTTTTGTTTGAGGCCCTTGCTTTCAAATTAAACTAAAACGAATTAAATTTAAAAAGTTGCCGCTTCTTCTGCACCCCGCTTTGGAAGCGGCATTAAACTTAGCCATATTATAAGTAAATTACTGACGTCAACAATTCTCAATTGAAAATGTATGACAATTGTCCAAATGACCTAGATTAAATAAACGTTATGAATTGAATTGGTCCCATTTAACTTTTATCAAAATCGGTTCAGTCGTTGATTGAAGTGCATTTTATTTTTATTTTATTTTATTTTTTATTTTATTTTCATAGGAAGACCAACAGTTACAAAAAATTACAATATATAACAAGTATAACAACAATATAACCAATTATAGGTCCTCACCCATAGAATCAATATATGTTAACAAAAAGTTGAACATTAAAACGCTACTAAAAAGAAAACAATAATATCATACTATTATAAAACAGCTACAAGAAGTCAGTGTACCTTTATCAAAAATGTTGAAAATGAAATTTCCTTTCTTAAATAAATGCACTAACATTATCAGGAAAGAAATAATCTATCCGTTACATTACTGGAGCAAATGCTCATAAAGTATCCGTTTAGCTTTCGTTACGCTTGTAGTGAATAGATCAATGTCGATGTTTCTAGAGATATTATTAAAATAGTCGCCCGCACGCAAAATATAAGAATTCTGGCGGTAATTCTTTTTTTTTTTATATAATAGATTATTCAAGCATATCTTTTACTACTTCGCGTAATGTACATTCATATTGTTTGACTCCAGTGTTTTGTGTGTTATATTCGACGAGCTCTCTCTGTGGCCTAATGGTCATCACGCCAGGCTGCCACACAGGAGATCCCGGGTTCGATCCCCGGTCAGGTCAAGGTGGAAAATAATCTTTTTCAGATTGACCTGGGTCTTGGATGTTATTGTTGATTTAGTATCTCATACCTAAGTTTTGGGGCTAGCTCAATCTGTGTGATTTGTCCGTAAATTTATCATTTATATTTAACTTCAAAACAGGAAGCGACATGGATTCTGATGAAGACGAGGACGAAGATGTAGGGTACGTGCCGATGGGGCCAGCGCGGACAGTCTCCATTTTGTTGGATACGCCAACAGACCCAGAACTGCCAGCTTCTTCACCGGTATTGCCTCCAAACGACCAACCCACGTGGATGTCGGATCCAATGTATAAGTTTCAGTGGTTATCTCACCCAAATCCACCAGTCCCACCAGAAAGTCGGCGGGAACCGTTTACGGTTGAAAAAGTCGGGCCGACCGTCCCAGATATGTCTCCAGAGGAGTTGTTCAAACATATCTGGGACGTCGACATCATGAGTCGGATAGCTACTGAAACAAACAGGTACGCGGAGCAGTTGGCAGCTCAGATGATGGAGCAAAACATTCTGCGACCTTCCAGTAGAATATGCAAATGGAAGGACACGAACCCCGACGAATTATATGTGTTCTTTGGCATCATTCTCGCAATGGGAGTTGTCATAAAAAGGAGGCTTAATGAGTACTGGAGCACAAGTGACGATATATTCGTCACACCCGGGTTTAACGCGAATATGTCTTTGCGAAGGTTCCAATTACTGTGCACCTGTCTTCATTTCAATGACAACTCCCAGATGCAACGAAATATTAAGGTGTCGGAAGCTCGCCTTTTTAAAATCATCCCGGTATTAGATCATCTAAATAGAAAATTTCAAACTATGTACAATATGGGGCAAAATATTGCGCTGGATGAGTCTCTTTTACAGTGGCGGGGATGGTTGCAAATCAGTCAAATGATCACAACCAAAACCGCCACTAAAATACTCAAGACATGTGAGATATGTGAACCCCATACAGGCTATCTCTGGCGCTTCATCGTCCACACGCAAGGTCAAGGTCCAAGGCCGACGCCACAACAGGATCCTCTCAGTTCATTCACACCGTCCCTTGTGATAAACATCCTTAAGGGTCTTGAACACAAGGGGTACACGGTGTGGATAGACAATTATTATAATTCACCTCCATTAGCGCGGAAATTAAAGAGCCTTGGCTTTGACTGCGTAGGGACTTTACGCACGAACCGCGAATTTGTGCCAGCGGAGATCAGTGAGCTCCAAAAATACCACATGAGACAGGGACAGGTTGCCGGAGTTACCAGTGGTGACGTTGATCTGATGGTATGGAGAGATCAAAATCGAGTGGCGACGATCTCGACATACCATGGGAATACAGTCACAACTGATAACGACGGTAATACGAAACCAGTTCTTATTCGAGATTATGCTATGATCATGAGCGGTGTTGATAAAAAAGACCAACACCTTTCATCGTATCCCATTGAGCGAAATCGGGGTAGAGTGTGGTATAAAAAATTCTTCAGGCGCTTACTAAATGTGAGCGTTTTGAATGCTTATGTTATTCACAAACAGCAGCACAGAGAACGCTCATTAGAACACACGGATTTTCGGAAAAATCTCATAAAATCATTGCTCAGTATAGGAGATTCTCGGAGTATTCCAAGCATACCACCAGCTTTTGATGTGAGGTATCATTACTTAGAAGAGTATCCATTTGGGGCGAGCAAGGGACGATTACGGCGAATGTGCGTTGTTTGCAAAGCCCGCTCAACTATGTTTTGCGTGGGATGCAAGAAAACAGTGTGCCTTGCTTGCTTTCCAAGACTGCATGTGTGATTGTGATAAGGGTTTTCTGGTTGCGGCGGCAGGACTAAGGCGTCGGGGTTCGGTAAGCTGTTATTAGCCAACAATGTGTCAGTTATTACTGCTTGACAAATTTTATCCAATCACAGCATCGTATCACTCTACGACACAGTGCTGCCATCTGGTGGTAAACAGTTTTGAGAATTCTCTTTAAAAATTAAGATGTTTGTTGCCTTGATAATGATGTTAAGAAATTGTTGTCTCAAACAGCAAAACCAGTGACGTGCAGTACAGTCCATAAGGACAAAAGACAGTATCTACAATGTATTGCGCTAATAATCTAGTCAACAAGTGCTTTTTAGGTCAAACCTTTATTGTATTCTCCTAATATTTTGATTGAGATGTCATCACGGGTGTCATTCGATTTAGAATGGTAAATAGAAATATTAGGACAAAAAATTGCGAAAAAAAATTTTTGTCTTTTTTTTCAATAAAACTTTTTAGACCGCGGCTCTTCATCGATCTATCACGGCATTATCTTAACTCTATAATCATCGCGCGCTCAGAACAAGGACTGGCGCCTGATTTTTTTCAGTTCTTAATTTTCACATTTAATAAGGTTAATAATATTTACTCATTAAAGGTCCGAAGTGAGCGTGGCTGGCGCCGGAGTACCCTTTATTGGGCTTTTTTGGGACATTTCGTCATCATAAGGAATATTTTTCAAATTTGAAAAATCGAGATATTTGCAAATCCTCATTTATTCACTGAATTGTTTATAACTTTTGCATATCCGCAAGCAACGCTTGAATTTAAAAAAAATATCTACTCGCATCCATTCTGAATCGAATGACACCTCAATCATAATTTTCGAAAAACTTTTGACCTAAAAAGCATTGCTGACTAGACTATAAATAAATAATATTTTTAACGAAAAAAAAATTGTTTTCGATGCTTTGCCTTATTACAGACTGTTTGAATCATAGAGATAAGATAATCCTGAGTTTGAATACAATCGGTATCATCATTATAACAACCTTGAGAAGTCCACTGCTGGACAACACCTTTACCAAGGATTTTTTGTTCTATGGGAGGATATTGCCATACTGACCACGCTTGGCAGGCGGGTTGGCGAGCGCAGTTTCGGTGGCTTCTTCTTCCGCCACTTGGTTGTTTCATATTTTTTTACATGATCGAAAGTGTAGGTCTATAGATACGAAATGTACCCTGACGGTACATTTTATCCTAGGAAAAGTTCCCGAGGGATCGAAATTGACGCGGGCGGAGCCGCGGGCAAAAGCTTGTTAAAAAATAAACCAAAGCAGACGGCCTTGCTTTGTTGTTGACCAACAAATGTTATTACACTACTACTGAGTATCTGGAAGACAAATTTACATAAACTAAATGACATATGAATGAATAAAAATGTAATTATAATATAAAAAGATATTAATATTTAATTATGTTAACTATTTATTGATAATAATTACTCATAAAATAAAAATAAATAAAATAATATAATTTGACATGAAGGTAAATACATATTAATAATTATAAAATAAGATGACAAGTCAGCCCCTCTTCGATTGCTGCGCCCGTAAGGGTCCTTAATTGCTTCTGTACTATTGTAAAAATACCTATATATGTACATTAAGGATGCAAATAAAGTATTGAAGTATTGTTCGGCAGTATTAAAAAATGCCATCGGATGGGGCGTCTGCTTTGTTGATTGGTTTTATTAAAAAGAAGACTAAATTAAGTCACTTCGACTTATCTAGTTGGAATGTCGTACTACACTCAACTCGCGGCGCCTTTCACGGCCATTGTGTAAAAAGAAATAATATTTTTTTACAGATTTGATGTATTTTTTTATTATGAGGTAACATATGTATTTTATTTAACATATCGTAAAAGAATCCTTATTGTAGGAAATAAAATTATATTTGTAAATTAAGTTGTTTTATTACTAAAACAAATTCATATCCTGCCACACCCATTTCTCTCCACCTCTAACCAACCATCTTTTGGTATATACCTCACAGAAAATCGACGTCTGAGTAGTTTTACCGATTCTTCGTTCGATGAGAGTGAGAGAGCCGCAGGCCCATACTTCCACCCGTCATTTCCTTCACCCCCAACTCCTTGAAAGGCCGGAAACGCTCCTGTCACACCCTGGTGTTGCAGTTGTCCATGGGCAGCGGTGATCACTTCCATCAGGTGACTCGCTTGCTTGCTCGTTTGCCGTCCTATATCATAGAAAAAAATACCTACATCATTTATTTGCTTAAATGTTACCCTTTTATTTAGCCCTCTACAGGTAGCAGAGCTGACCCGAAAACTGAGTACGGTCTGCTTACGAAATTCGACTTAATGGCATGCAAGTATTGGTTTTGAATATAACAATATCTACTTATATACTTTTTCCCGCGGCTTCGTCCGCGTTATGTCGATCCCTCGGGAACAGTAGAATTTTCGGGAATGAAAGTCCCTGTGTCCTTCCCCGGGCCTCAAATTATCTCCATACCAAGTTTCATCCAAATTGGTTCAATGGTTGAAGTGTGAAAAGGTAATAGACAGACAGTTACTTTCCCATTTAAAATTATAGATGGATTGTGGACAGCATGAAGAGTCATTATTGATTGTATACTATATGATTGACGATTATCTAGTTTTTTATACCTAATCGAAGATTTCCATCGAGAAATAGAGCCTTTTTATAATAAATAAATAAATATATACGGACAAATCACACAGATTGAGCTAGCCCCAAAGTAAGTTCGAGACTTGTGTTATGGGATACTAACTCAACGATACTATATTTTATAACAAATACATATATAGATACACATCCAAGACCCAGGCCAATTTGAAAAAGATCATTTTCCATCTTGACCTGGCCGGGGATCGAACCCGGTCACTCCGTGTCTTAGGCTGGCGTGTTGACCGCTGCGCCACGGAGCTAGTAGTCAGTTTTATAAAGTTACGGATTTTTACTCATTTAGAAATCAGCTGGCAGTATAAAAATTTATTTACAGGCAATAATTTGAAATTTGTACAGGCTTAAATTAACACAAATATGTATACAAAATGTAAAGAAAATCTAATCCGACCCTTTAAGAGGAAATCGTAGGGCCGTATTTCTATACAAGATATAGTAGCATGTACCTATGTTTAAATTTTTTTCAAAATTGTATTATTTTAAAAGATATGAACCATCAAAAACCTGAAAAATTGGTAAGAATTTCCGTTGTGTTCAAACATCAAGAAAACAATTCGACGCGATTATATTAGAAAAGTAAAATAAAGAAACACAGCCACAGCTTATTTTAAACTTTTAATGAAAAAAGAAATAAAACGGTTAAGTTTTGGAGAAGAAATCAGAGAACTACGAAGCGATTTTGCGTAATTTTCATAGGTATTTTCGGTCCGAGCTGCAGTTGTCTCTATCGCACTCTGCGGGGATTGTTAGGACACGGCGCGACAGCAATAGATTTACAAATACTTATTTTTCAATTCTCTCGACCGCAGTGTTTCCTCTTAAGGGGTGATTCAGTCCGTTCATATGAAACTTTTCATATGGAATCAAAACTGGGGTCTGGGAGCTCAATTATTTTTGACGTTCCCAAACAGATCGGGCGCCCAAACACTTTTGTTTGAAAATGTTCATTAATAATTCGATGAAGTCGGTAAACATTGACCAAACGCGTCGTTCCTACCGGATGTGTCCGGTGTGACCACTTCGAAGTGGTCGCCGCGCGTAGGTATGTTAAGACACTGGGGGTACTATATTTGAAAGTATGACACTCTTATTTCAGCGATTTTTGTATGGAAAAATCGCTCGTTTACGAACGGCGTCATTTCAGTGTGACACTCGTCTTCGAGCGATTTTTGTGTGGAATAATCGCTCGTTTACGAACGGCGTCATTTCAGTGTGACACTTGTCTTGGAGCGATTTTTGTATGGAAAAGTCGGTCGTTTACGAACGGCGTCATTTCAGTGTGACACTCGTCTTCGAGCGATTTTTGTATGGAAAAATCTCTCATTTACGAACGGCGTCATTTCAGTGTGACACTTGTCTTGGAGCGATTTTTGTATAGAATAATCGCTCGTTTACGAAACAGCGACATTTCAGTGTGACACTTGTCTTGGAGCGATTTTTGTATGGAATAATCGCTCGTTTACGAAACAGCGACATTTCAGTGTGACACTTGTCTTGGAGCGATTTTTGTATGGAGTAATCGCTCGTTTACGAAACAGCGACATTTCAGTGTGACACTTGTCTTGGAGCGATTTTTGTATGGAGTAATCGCTCGTTTACGAAACAGCGACATTTCAGTGTGACACTTGTCTTGGAGCGATTTTTGTATGGAATAATCGCTCGTTTACGAAACAGCGACATTTCAGTGTGACACTTGTCTTGGAGCGATTTTTGTATGGAATAATCGCTCGTTTACGAAACAGCGACATTTCAGTGTGACACTTGTCTTGGAGCGATTTTTGTATGGAATAATCGCTCGTTTACGAAACAGCGACATTTCAGTGTGACACTTGTCTTGGAGCGATTTTTGTATGGAATAATCGCTCGTTTACGAAACAGCGACATTTCAGTGTGACACTTGTCTTGGAGCGATTTTTGTATGGAATAATCGCTCGTTTACGAAACAGCGACATTTCAGTGTGACACTTGTCTTGGAGCGATTTTTGTATGGAATAATCGCTCGTTTACGAAACAGCGACATTTCAGTGTGACACTTGTATTGGAGCGATTTTTGTATGGAAAAATCGCTCGTTTACGAACGGCGTCATTTCAGTGTGACACTTGTCTTGGAGCGATTTTTGTATGGAAAAATCGCTCGTTTACGAACGGCGTCATTTCAGTGTGACACTTGTCTTGGAGCGATTTTTGTATGGAAAAATCGCTCGTTTACGAACAGCGTCATTTCAAAATTAGCACTTGGGGAGTGACACAGGCCTGGTACAGTTGAAATTCGCTATAGTTTAAATATATGTTGTACGTTTATTTAGTAGAATAAATGGGTATCTCTTGAATAGGCATGTATCTTCGTCTCCATCGTCACTTACCATCAGGTGAGATGGGAGACAAATGCCTACTTCAATAATTAGTGAAAAAAAAAAGTTTTATGAATTTCTGGACACATAATTTCTATATGACCTGTTTTCATTTGGATCTAGATTTAATTTAAATCACTTTAATACGGTATTATCGCGTATATTACATTATTTTTACACAATTAGTTTTCATAGTCGCAGGTAGGTAATATATACGCGATAATACCGAATGAAAGTGATTTTATTTAAATGTGTAAGAATTGAGAAAACATTAGAAACTATTTGGATCTAGAGTTAAAAAAAAACATGGAAATAAGCGATGCAAGGCTTGTTTCTCTCATTATCTGTCTAAGGTTACTTTACACTGTTCACAAGTTCTAAAAAAATTAACTTTAGTGTGGCTGGCTTGCTAATTATTGCGCAAACAGGAAAAAGTTGTCTTAAGTAAAAACAAAAGAAGACCAAAGGGATTATACTAAAAAAGCACGAGAAACTTGATTTTTACATTGTTTTTACTTTTTTATTAAATTAGCTTAATTTTGTAGTTACGTAATAATGTATATTACAATTTACCTAATACAATACAGTCCTTAACCTTATAACACGATAGAAAAGATAAAAAACAATACAACGGGTTGCATTTTGAAGTGCACGGTTGAAGTGAAAACTCCGAGCGGTAGAAAGAGGGCGATATTACTTCCTCTCCTACGCCGCGCCGGCAGTCTCAGGTCACGTGTCCGTCTTACGAATTTTCGATCAGGTCACGTGTCCTGCAAGAGTGTAACGATTTTTACCCATCCCAAAAAGTTTTCACTTCAAAATATTTTTTTTTGTGACCATCTTTTTTGTGCAATTTTATTTCACTTGCGCCAATGCACCATGATTATAATTGTAACACATATACACGCGCTTCTGTGTGCAGGAGTACCATGTTTATGAGTTGCTTCGGCATTGCTCGGTAGCGCAACCTACCGCCGACTCAAACCGAATTCTACAGTGAAATAACGATAAATAGCATTACAATGCTAGGTATATTATTAAAATTGAAAATATGTGATGTAAAAGAACTCTGCCACAGGTAGGATTCGAACCCACGTCCCTTTGGTTTACGCCGTAAGTGTGATACCATTACACCACGGTGACTTCGATCACCGCGTCGAATTCTCTCATCACATGCAATTTTAATAATATACCGAGCATTGTAATGTTATTTAAAAACAATTTAAGTAAGTAAAAAGCTTTCTTCAATTTAATCAACTTTCTATTCATCGGATATGAATGAAGTAGAATACCACACTGCTAAATAGTGGGTAGTATTGAAGAAGTATACATGCATGAAATGGGTATACCCTACGGGGTAATATGTGATGAGAGAATTCGACGTGGTGATTCGAAGTCACGGATGGTATCACACTTAGGGCGTAAATCTAAGGGACGTGGGTTCGAATCCTACCTGTGGCCGAGTTATTTTCCACCACATATTTTCAATTTGAATTAGTGAAATAATAAACTTATTGCTACTACATAAGATTTGAAATCCAAAAACGACAGGACTCATGCTATCTTGTTAATAATACTTGTACGGCGCGGCGCTACAACGAACTCCAGACATGGCGCGAACGTATCAGCCAATAGCGGACGGATATTTTCGCGCCATGCAACAATTGATTTCTGCGCAGGTACATCGGTGTGAATTATTATTACGACAATATTGCACCTGCCATGTTCTCAGACTGATTGGAGTCATGCGGTAGATGTTTAACCACTAACTGTATTGATCAAACCGCTTTTTAAGTTATTGCCATTGAATTAGAAAAACTATGGAAGCAGCATTGCTTGACACTGACACCACACAAAGTAGATCAAAGCGGGCGGGGCTTAAAAAGTATATCTTTTCGCGAACTAGTCTGCCGCGCGTTCCGTGAGGGAAGGACTCGTCGATAAAAGCATTTAACGACATATTTTTTGTGAACATCGGCGAAATCTTAATGAATTAAGAAAAAAAACTACTGTAACTGACAGTTAACATCCACCGCAGCGTTTTAATCAGCTCAAGAACATGGCAGATGCAATATAGCCGAAATATCAGACATAACTCAAAACTAATCGCGGTAAGTCCTATATAATTAATACCCATTGAATTTGAAAAAACTATGGAAGCACGAATCTCATACAACTAACGATTCAATATCAGTCCCATTTACACAAACAAACTTAACTCACGATGAAAAACTTACGCACTCGTAGACGAAGCTAGTTTGCGATTGGCCGCGTCAAGGTCACGGGGCGGTGTCAACATATCTAATGAACGCTATGATGTCAACATAGCGCAGGTAAGTTGGCTACAGCTAGCCTCGCTCGCTATGATAAGTTACTCCAGTGTCGCTTTTCTGTCTTTCCTTGCATTTCCGGCACCACTTTACTACACAAGAAGTTATTTCTTTCCGAGTTCGTTAAGATTTTGCCGATGTTAAAAAAAAATATAAATGCTTTTATCGACGCATCCTTCCGTCACGGAGCGCGTGACAGACTAATTCGAGAAAAGATATACTTTTTTAGGCCCCGCCCGCTTTGATCTACTTTGCGTGGTGTCAGTTTTTGAGCGCAATGCTGTTTCCAAAGTTTTTCTAATTCAATGTTAATACCTAAATAAAAGGAATTGGTAAACTTTTAGTTCGACAGTTCCATAGAACTACTAGCGCCATTCTTAACCTCATCGTCCGCTACTTGTTGGGCCTGCGAGAGGTCATTGGCCGCCGCTTGGTGTGCGTGGCTATCACTGTTCTGCTGATATTCAATCACCAACCCTCTGTCCTGCATATTATGCGATTTCAAATGTTTCACCAACGCATGATTAAAATAAAACCGTCTCTGACAAATGTGACACGCGAAAGCTTTCCCCACCGCATGCATTCTTAGATGCTTCATCAAATTCCCCTTCTGATTGTACCGATGATGACAAATCTCACATTCAAAAGGTTTCTCACCAGTGTGAGTCCTCACGTGCTCTTGTAAAGACGTTCTCCTGTTAAATCGAGTCTGACATACCGTACATTCAAAAGGTTTCTCGCCCGTATGTATTTTCACGTGCGATTTCAAGTGAGATCTTTGATTGAACCGCCTTTGACAGATTTGGCATTCAAACGGTTTCTCACTGGTGTGCGTCCTGCAATGGCTCTTCAATACATGTCTGTAGTTAAAGCGGCGTTGGCAAACATTACACTCGTAAGGTTTCTCGCCGGTGTGAGTTCTTTCGTGTTCTCGTAAATGGGATTTTAACTTAAAGCTAGATTTACAGACGTCACATTGATAAGGTTTCTCGCCAGTGTGCGTTCTAAAATGTCTAATAAAATCGTCTTTTCTGCTGCTGCGGTACGCGCATATATGACATTCGTGTGGCTTCTCCCCGGTGTGGATTTTCATGTGGTCCTTTAAATGGTGTTTGAGCATAAACCGACGCTGACACACGGTACACTCGTGAGGTCGCTCGCCTGTAGGTTTCTCGGGTTTCTGCTTGATTTCTTCTACTTGGATTTTCTGTGGTTTCGATTTGCGAGCGCGGCCTGCGGATAATTTTTAGTTAATTTGCTTGTAACCTTGTCACCTTTCTACCACCCTTCCCCACATCCTTGACACTTGTCTCCAAAAATGTCAGAGCGTCACGTGTTTTTTTCCCTCATACAGCAGGATTGTGGAATGGACTCCCTCCCGAGGTTTTCCCTGTGTGCTATGACTTGGGGTCCTTCAAAAGACGTGTTTATACATATCTTAAGAGTCGGCAACGCATCAGCAGCTCCTCTGGTGTTGCAGATGTCCATGGGCGACGGTGACCACTTCCCATCAGGTGGGTCGTCTGCTCGTTTGCCGTTAAATATACATAAAAAATGTAAATTTCATATTATAAATAGAAAAAATTAACTATTTATCAAATTAATAAACAGTGGGCCTCAGTGATCCGGCCCCTGTCTAATCCAGCGCCCCTAATGTCTGTAATTGTACCAAAATTAATAATATTGTTATTTCAGTTTGAATATGACTATGATAGCGACTAATCGTGCATTATTTACTGTTGATCACAAACTTCCATACTGGTCTAGCAAACAAGAAGAAAGATAGAATGTAGCTGCTTTTCTTCGCGTGCAGTTCGTAAAAGCCAATCGAGGGAATGGGCGAAAATCTGACGAATGATGCTAATACGCGATGCTGCTAGCCACCCATCGCTATTTTGATTCCAATTTTTACAAAGATGCTAAGCGTGGCTTTTGGCTTTTATTTGGCGAAAGCCACGGATGCGGCTGTGAAGGTTGCATCATTCTGGGCAAGATTAATTTAATCGTTTGGACCATTGACACGATAGAAGAAGAAGTGTGGCTTTTAGGTCTTATGGACTTCGGTTCTTTCTACCTCGCAAGGGGAAAAGACGTGATAGTATATGTGTATGTCTTCATCATCATAATTTTCGGACCACGTGAAATTTTTCACAAGGTGCAGGTTGCTAGCATCCCAACAAGGCAAAACAAAAGCACAATTTTTTCAGCATAAAATTGTTGAAAATTGTGCTTGTTGAGCTCAACACTAGGTCTTTTTAGCGCTTATCTGTTAATTAACTTTCATACTTGTTTATTGCTACTTGTATCAATTTATTTATGTTATGCTCCTTCCTTATACTAATGTAGATAATAGTTATTTTTTATTACATGTATCTCTAGTGGCTACTTTTATTTAATAAGCATACATAAAATCTGTGAATAATTGTATGTAGTTTTTTAGATCAATTTTGTAACTGTTTGTTATTCCCTAATAAAATAAAAAAAAAAGACTTCCTTTTCCACATTTTACCAAGAGTTAAGTGAGGCTTTCAGTAGTTTAGTGGGCCATCAAGCTCTTCGATCCAATAAGAAATGACGAGTACCTCTAGTCCGCTTTGTGCAATCCACAGGCTTCAGCTCCGTCACACATAGACTGCTTGCTGGCTCCAACTCATCGTCACTCATCGGCTCCATTTTTATTTGTGTGCTGAAGGTGCTACTGTATTCCCTGAAATTATAAATATATATATATATATATATAATATAATATTATACAGGTGAAAGATTTGATTGTTTGTTTGAAAGAAAAGAAAAAATCTTTCTTTTATTTTCTTTCATGAGAATGAGTCGCTCATCAGGTGAAGTACACTCTCAAAAATACACATTTGAGTAGAAGCTTTACTGCAACTTTGCTTTTTTTTGTGAGTGAGAGCAGAAGGCGCGTCCTTCCCCCAACTCCATGAAAGGCCGGCGAAGCTCCTGTCACGCCCTGGTGTTGCAGTTGTCCATGGGCAGAGGTGATCACTTACCATCAGATAAGTTGGCTTGTTTACTATTCTATATCTTTTTTAAAATGCCCCTGGGAAGATGGCTTGACGAAATTAAAGAATTGCAGGGGAAAACTGGGCAATAAAAGCCAGCGACAGAACATTTT
The DNA here is from genome assembly GCA_947532085.1 of Elegia similella. Classification (NCBI taxonomy): domain Eukaryota; kingdom Metazoa; phylum Arthropoda; class Insecta; order Lepidoptera; family Pyralidae; genus Elegia; species Elegia similella. The sequence goes on along the minus strand of OX383950.1, from coordinate 2,534,627 downwards.
GGAGAAGAATGGAGGAGGCCTTTACTTGAAAAGAGCTCCTTGAGAAATAAATCCTTATCCTTACTAATATTATAAATGTGAAAGTGAGTTTGTTTGTTACGCTTTCACGCCGTAACTACTGAACCAATTATCATGAAATTTTGCCTACAAGTTCTCTGGAGTACGGAGTAGGACATAGGCTTCTTTTATCCTGGGAAAAAGTACTACTCCCGAGGGATCGACATTAACGCGGGCGGAGCTGCGGGCGAAAGCTAGTAACATAATAAATAACAATAGATTGATAACAAATTCATTATGAACAACAATAAAATGGCTTATTAATGTTATTGTATCTTTAAAAATATCTGAGATTTACTTGTTTGTGAGAGGCTGGAACTTTGAGAGCTAGAGGCCCATCCTTCCAACCTCCACCTTATTTCCCCCTGTTACTTTTCCCATAGTTGTTACCACAAGTACATAGATCAATTGTAGTTCAGTAATTCTTATCCTTTATCCTTTTCATTATAAATACAAAAGTGATCATCATTAAATTTTGCATACAAGTACTCTGGAGTATGGAGAAAGAAGGCTACCTTTTATCCCAGGAAAAAGTACTATTCCCGAGGGATCGACATTGACGCAGGCGGAGCCGCGGGCGAAAGCTAGTAAATAATACAATGAATTTTACATACCCATCATTAGGATCTTCATTCTTGTCATCTTTTGCCGGTAACTGAGCCGCATCCTCTGGTATTGGATCTACATCCTTAACCAATGCCTCTTTCGCTGCCTCATCACCCTGACGTTGAGTTTCATCATCATCATCACTATCCCGAGGCTCTACTTTCACCGATTCCAGCTGAACTTGCTGTGGCAGGCAAAACAACGGATTCTGCCGTATAATTGACTCAAAACTGTCTTTTAATTTTCGGTAATCCATTTCAGCTCGCTCAAGAATATTAACAAGGTTTATAGGTATTCTGCAGATCTTTAACCAAGTTTACAAAGTAAACTGGGAGTTTATCAGTAAATCTACTGATGAAAGTGTGTAAAGGACTGCGCAAAGTGTTTGTATGAGTAGTGAAAATGATAAAGATATCACGTCTCTGTTTGACACATACAATTCATTCCTGCCAATCTGACTTGGTAAAGTTTAAAGTCTCTTGATATCTTCATTGCAAACCAACTGGGCGCATCCAAAGTTGAAATGTGCCATCTTTAGATAGGCACAAATTTCACTAGTAACTCCCCCGAATCTTGGTAAAATTATTATATTCGTGTCTATATAAAGTTTTAAAATTGTTTAGGCTTTGAGAATTTTAAGTTTTTGCGATACCAACGCCAGATATAAGTATACACAACAACACTATTCTCCTATGAATGAAGTTCTCTATTAAAACCTTTGTTTTGTCAGTAAAATTAAACTGTTAGTTATTCTACTATCGTTTACATATTGGAAACGAGTAAGAAATATTAGAAAACATATCCAAATCGACAATTTAAATCGGATTTCGAAAACTATGCAAACAATCAATGTCAATAAATCAATAAACATAACCTCCAAATCCAAACATCAAACGTAACCATAGACGAGATGCCCATTTTTTTTCGAGCGGACGTCAACAGAAGCTTTTGTATTGTATTGAATTATAAATAAATAAAGGAGAATAGAAGGAAGGAGCACGTACGGTGTGTAGGAGTAGGTACTATTTTTAACAGGCGTGATTTTTGTATGGAGTCGCTTGTCTTTTTCAAGTAGGGCAAGCTCACCTTGTGAAGTCGCCCGTTCAAAATAGTACCCATAGAGTATACATGGTGTCCTATAACTTAATGGTATAATTATTATAATAGATACAGCATTAACGCTGGATTTTAGGTACGGATTACTATTTTGGAAAGCGTGATACTTTTCTTCGAGCGATCTTCGAGCGTATTTTTATGAAAAAATCACTCGGTTACGAACGGCGTCACTTCAAAAATAGCACTCCCGATTACTGGTGACCGCCCGACGATCAGGATAGGCCCTTCTGGCAATGTAGCTTTCGGTCCGTAAGGCAAAAGATGAGAGTTGCCGCTCTCCAAAGGTTTTTGCCATCGTTTCTCGAAGTGGCCCTTCAGGCTATGCATGCACGTAAGAATAGAATAGAATAGAATAGAATAGTCTTTATTTGCCTTTGTATAGGGTATACAGAAGATGGTCTACAAATAATGATCTCCTACACAGCCATTAAATTATAGCATGCAAATACTTACAATTATAGAATAAAAAAAATAAAAAAAACAGGAATTGTTTGCCTACAAGTATTACAATTTTTACTAATAACAATATTAAGAATTAAACTATTGTATTTTATAAATAAGGAGTCATATTGTTTTATGTCAATATTTACAGATTCTATTATATACTAGCTGTTGCCCGCGGCTCCGCCCGCGTTAATATCGTTCCCTTGGGAACAGTAGAAATGATAAAAATTTCATACAAACCCCTCCCCCTCTGCTTTTTCCCCTTAGGGGGGGAATTTAATACATTTCACCTGCATTGATCTTTAGCCCTTAAGGAGGGGATTTTGCCTATTTCACCTACACACATATTTTTTTATTGTAATGGAGAACTTCTTATTGTCATATTTCTAAGTAAATATAAAAATCCATACAAACTTTGCCCCACCTATTTTACCCCTTAAAGGGGAAATTTTGTCCATTTTAACTACACAGATCATTTTAATTGTAATGTAAACATATATACTTATTTTAATACTTCTATGTCCAGAAATGAGAAAATTTCCATACAATCCCCCCCCCCCCCCCCTTATCCCTTAAGGGGGGAATTTTGTACATTTCACCTACTCAGATCTTTTTTAATTGTAATCTAGAACGTATATACTTATTTCCATACTTCTTAGTCTAGAAATGAAAAAAAATACCATACTAACTTTACTCCCCTATTTTATCCCTTCAGGCGAAAATTTCGTCGGTTCTATCTACATACATCTTATTAATTGTAATCCAGAACGTCCAGAAATGAGAAAATGTCCATACAAACTTAATGGGGGATGTTGCCTCTTAAGGAGGGGATTTTATACATTTCACCTACACAGATCTTTTTAATTGTAATCGAGAACTTACATACTTATTTTTATATAATTCTAAGTCTAGAAATCGATAAATTCCATACAAACTTTACCCCCTATTTACCCCTTCAAAGGAGAATGTTGTCTGGTTCACCTGAACAAATCTTTTTTAATTTTAATTGAGAACTTGTTTACCTACTTTCAAAGTTCAGTTCTACTTCTAAGTCCAAAAATGAAAAAAATCCATAAAACTTCACCCCCTTTGATTTTCTAAAAATCCTTTCTTAATAAAAAGAATCCCTGTGCCAAATTTCAAGAGAATCAATGTGCCAAGTTTCTAGGCACAGTAGTTTCGGCTGTGCGTTGATATATAAGTCAGGTTTGCCTTTGGCCCGCGGCTCCACCCGCGTAAGTGTCGATTTCTCAGGAACAGTAGAATTACCCGGAATACATTAGTTCATGACTTTCAATGAAACACCTTAATATTGAATTTCAATCGAATAACTTCAAAAACGGTAAGCTTCATACTAACTTTGCATCCCCGTTATATCCCTTTAAGGGATGATTTTTGAGAAAAATATTTTACTCGTGTTTCATGCCTTTCAGTAAAGAACCTTCATGCTGAATTTCATTCGAATAACTTCAAAAACGACCAAGTTTCATACTAACTTTGCAACCCGTTTTACCCCCTTAGGAGATGAATTTCCAAAAATTCTTTCTTAGTGCTCCCCTACGTTATAAAAGGAACCCCTGTGCAAAATTTCAAGTTCCTAACCCTTATAGTCTAGGCCCTGCGTTGATATGTCAGTCAGTCAGTCAGCTTCTCCTTTTTTTTAGTATGGATTACTATGGATAGTATGGATAGGTATAATGCTGTCGTATAATGATGATTAGCCGTGTGGTATCCGGCAGAGTAGAATAGGACCACTCCAAGTCTTCCCGTGGATGTCGTAGAAGGCGACTTAGGAAATACAAGCTAAACAAAGCTTTTAAACACATGTGAGACCTCTCCAACCCGTCTGGCCAGCGTGGAGAGTGTAGGCCAGTCCTCTGGCTGCTCTGGCCAAGTATGGCTCTAGTAGTACAGAGAGGGTCGTGCTCCTGTAGTGGAGACTAAAAAGGACCTGTTATGATGAATGATGATGAATTGACTTTGGATTTAAATTTTCTTGTCACTTATTTTATTATTTTTTTTGCTATATGTTTGCAGGCAAACTCATGCTTTGAGTTCATTCAAATGACGATAACTTTTTTTTTAATGAACCGATTTTGATAAAATAACCTTTAAATGTTTTGCTGAGTTAAAACAAAGCAATTGGTGAAAGTTTGAAGTAAATCGGTTCAGTATTTTCGGAGATAATCGTGATCATACATACAGACTGACAGACAGACAGACAGACAGACAAGAAATTCAAAAAAAATTTTTTTGCTTTCTATTATTCATTTTAAGTATTCCTCTATCCATTTCAGTCAAAAATTCTAAATGTATAGACAAAATATTTTTACTGTTTTATCTATATACAGACAGACAGACAGACAGACAGACAGACAAGAAATTCAAAAAAAAATTTTTTGCTTTCTATTATTCATTTGAAGTATTCCTCTATCCATTTCAGTCAAAAATTCTAAATGTACAGACAAAATATTTTTACTGTTTTATTATATGTATATAGATTAATAATTGTAACATTAATTGAAATTGAGAAATTCCTGCGTTGTATAAAACCCGTGCTCATTTAGCCACTCGAATAGGTATTTTTTGAATGCATTAAATGTCATATTTTTTATCGAATCACGTATTTTTTTATATATAGCTATACACATACAATAGCAATTTTTTTTAAAACGTACAGTCTTAGGAACTATGTCCAACACTAGACGATTGCCGTTTCTGGTATTTTTAGTATACACGTCTTTTGCTTCTTTGAATAAGTTGTAGTTTAGTTTGACAAATTTTGCAACTTCGAAGATATACAGACAAGGCAGAGGAAGCACTCTTAATGATTTAAATAAAGGCTTACAAGATGTATCAGGTGTAACACCACTTAATGATTTTACACATCTCTTTGGGCAATGAAGGCCTGCTGTATATCTGTACTATTACCCCAGATTGTAATCGCGGCCCATCAGGCAATATGAGAGTTTGCTGTCTCTCCAAGCCTTGCACACACAGGTGACACCCAAAGCCGAGGTCCGTCCCTCCTGGGGGCCCTTTGGTGATGTTGTCTATATAGGCCGAGGGCACTATGCCCTCATCTCAAACGCCGGTGAAGTAGGTAGCGAAAGCTTACTTGGAGCTAAAAGTATAGATATTCCTAAATAATCATCTAAAAAAAAAAGCTGTCATCGTCTTATGTCAGTTCATGAAAATAAGAGCCTATGCAAAATAAATTATTTATGTTTGATTTTGTGATGTGATATATGTACAAGAATTAAGTTTATTGTTTGTACAATCAGTAAGGTGATTTAGGAAGAAATTCTGGATATTTTATTAACTATTTAGATTAAAAGCAGAACTTCCCACAAACAATAAATGAAGTCAACTAAATTTTTTCCATAAATCTGAGTGCGTTTCCGGTCGAAGCCTAGCTGGGATCCTTTGGACTTCAGGCTTTACTTTCTAACACGAAAAACCGTTTTCGGCATCCTGAATTGTGAGAGTGAGACCAATGGCAGTTATAACCTACTGATATGTAACATCCATTTTGTTATTCCGTAAATATAATACCATGGCAGACAGCCGCACTGAATCCATTAACGAACTGGTCTTGATGGTCTCTGGGGACCAGATAAAGACAGAAATTGAAGTGCCAATAGAGCACTACGGACCCGAGTCCCAAGAATGCGTCGTTTGCCTCACTCACAGCTATGAATTTTATGAAATCACATCCACACATACAATAGCCACAGTGACATCCCTAGACGTATTTTTAAGTAAATTCACTAATACTGAATTGTTTCTAAGTGACAACTTGGCTAAATTTATCTGCAAAAGATGTCTTGATCTCGTAAATGTGTTCGAACAAGCCGAGTTGGAATTTATAAAGGCTAAAGATGACTTTGAAATGGTTATCAAAAGGAATCCTCTATTCTCCATGCTGCAGCCGATCAGTTTAGAACGTGTGAAGAATGAAACTCAGTATTTTGCCCATGAATGTCAGGATTCAAGTGATTCGGAGAATGAGCCACTGATGAGGCTTAAGAATAAAATGGATATGAAGGCAGAGGAATTTGATGATGAGTAAGTTAGTTTTTTATGTAGGTGGGCTTTACAATAGCTTAGCATTAATAAACTGCGTCCATGGTTCAGTGGTTAAGGCAATTGCCTGTAGACCAGGGAAGCATACTTTTTATACTATTAGTTGTTTCCAGTTTGGTTAGGACATTGCAGGCTTGAATCATCTGTCTGATAATTAAGATAAAGAATGAATCCGTGCTGTGGAAGACATGTTAAGCCGTTATCTGGTCAGTCCTGGCTATCTGGTAGTTGTTAAAGGAACCATGTCAGAGGCCGAGAGTTGTTTCCGAAGAACTTTGATACTAGGGTGTGCATGGTCAATTGACCGCGTCACCTTTTCGAAATGATGATGAGCATGAATATAGATATTATGCTAATTGATAGAACTAACCTTCTTCTTCATTGCTACACCATTTACAAAGCAAGAGTTGCATCATTAGTATCAAGTTAACATAAAAATAAAATTATACCCATAGTAATAAAATATTCCTTAATTTTGGCAAGGACAAGGCCCTAGTATGGCGAGCTGCGTAGCCTAGTGGTTAAGTAACAGAAGTAAGCTTCCAACTATCTATTGACTAGCTCAGTGGCACAGCGGTCAACACGCCAGCCTGCGACACGGAGTGACTGGGTTCAATCCCCGGCCAGGTCGCATATTGCCAAACTGTATACTGACCCAGACCAGGGTTGCTCTGAGTTCGATCGCAGTTTGCCTTTGTAGTTGAAGAGCAAACTGTATACCTATTCAGAGAGTGTCTGAATCAAAATACATTTTGCTTTAAAATACTTGAGCAAAATACATACGATTCCAGACATCCATACTTACCAGCGTCTGGTGTAGTATGTAATGGCATGATAATTTAGAACAAAATGCATGCGAATGCAGACATGTTTTATTTCCCTGCCTCGCCTTCTAAAACTTGCGCCGCTTGCGACCTTGACTCCTTTTTTTGGACAGTGGTCTTGACTTTATTAGCAATTACGCACGTGTTTACTAAATAAAGTGTAAAAATAGAGTTACTTTTAAAAAATAAACCGACTTTAAAACTGTTTTTTATAGATCGGTGTAAGCCTTAATAATTTGAATAAAATGAACACTTAGCTAGTTTGCGTTTGCGGTACAAGTATGCTGGTAGAAAAACAGTTGGCATATTTACTGATATTTTAAACATATAATTTTTATGTCGCACTTTCCGATTATTAATAAAAAAAATCGATAGGGAAATAAAGCACAAAAGGCGTGGTGTGACGCCATCTCTTGTTATTTGAGTTTTTTAATTATTTTACTTTGTTATCGATCACTTATAATATCGACTTAATTGAGTTAATATTACCTACACTTAGGCAGGAAACTAACAGATGCGGTGCGGCGGAGGCGCGCCCAAGAGGCGAACAGTCAAAACAACAGAATATTAACCTTAATGGTATGTGGCATAAAGTCGATTTTTGTAGTGCGCCCGGCGCCATCATGCGGCGTGCGTCTTTTTGCGTCGCGCCGCCGCCGCTTGCGGCACGCCTCCGCTGCACCGCCGCCGCACCGCCGCCGCTTCGCGGCGCGCGGCACGTATTTTGAACAGTGTTGCCTGAAGGTTACATTTCTTACATTTTTCGTAACTTTTGACCTCCTCGCGTAACATGTAAGTAATTTTTATATTTAGGGCAATTTTCGTAACTTTTGAGAGCAAAGAGATTTGTAATACTAGATTTTTATTGCAATTCAACGCATTCAATTTAAACTATAAACCATATTATCTTATCATCTAAATATCTTGTTAATACGTAATTTCGGCACTACAGCCAGAGTAATGATTACCCAGTAAAGTATCGATCTAGATCTTAGAATATTTTTTTTTGTATTTTGGTAAAGACAGACTTACATATGGCGCAGACTATAATAATGGGGCAGGGCAGGTTGGTACAGGGTAGGTGGTCTCTTCTCTATCACTATTATTATAAACGAAAGTCACTGCCGGTATATGCGCGATATACTCGACCGATTACATGCCGCAAAGCGTTATGCTATACGTTAGTGGTCACTTTATAGGATAGCGTTGTGTGGTGGGTTATACTCCGACCCCAAAAACACGTAAATTAAAAAAATTACAATAATGTAATTTTTGCTGCAAAAATGTAACATTTCAGGAAACGAAACGTAATATATACAGGAGGCACAAACATGCGTGACGATGCTGAATTTAATATACAATTTTGCCAATTGGTAGAGCAGTATCCTGCTCTGTATGAGTATACTAATACGAACTATAGTAACAGAAATGTGCAGGACACATTTTGGAGCATAATTTCAAAAAAAGTCGTAGCAACGGATAAGTTTCATTTATTTTCATACCTACATAAAAATACATACACAAATAATAAAGAAATTGTAACTTTACCTATGATTATTACAAATAATCATAGGTCAATAACCGCCGCTCGCGGCGCGCCACACGCCTCCGCCTCTTCAGTATAATTCACGAAGCGGCGCGGACATTTGCCGCGCCGCACTGAGATGCCCGCCGCACGCCACACGCAGCGCCGCGCCTCTTCTGTTAGTTTCTTGCCTAAAATTAAAAATAGGTACAATTTGTTGTGTCAGTGCATCTTTCTTTGAAAAATTAATAAATACTGAAGTGGACACATTTATAGTTTTTTAACACTCTTTATAGTTGTTACAGGTCAAATAAATTTTTAGTCATACTTACAACGGCTTAACTTAAATTACTTCACATAGGGTATGTTTTTTGGGGAAAGTTGTTCAGTTTCACGGATAGGATACCTAAAAATCGCAAAAGCATAAAAAAGTTACGGGAAATTACGAATCATTAGTTGTATAGTTAGTTAAAGATATTTGCGTGTCACAGTTTGCCTTACATACAAGCGAGCAAAGTGCATACCGTCTCAGAGTGCTCTGAGCTCGTATGTACTTTGCTCCAATTTGTTTGTGATTTTAATGAGCACGACGTAGTTCAGTACAGACTATGGGTGTCTGGGTCAGTATACAGTTTGGCAATACGCGGCCAGGTCAAGATGGAAAATGATCTTTTTCAAATTGGCCTTGGTCTTGGATCTATATATGTATTTGTTACAAAATATAGTATTGTTGAGTTAGTATCCCATAACACAAGTCTCGAACTTACTTTGGGGCTAGCTCAATCTGTGTGATTTGTCCGTATATATTTATTTATTTTATTTATTTAATGGAAATCCTTGATGGAGGCCTATATACATAAATAAATATATAAGGACATATTTACACAAATTGAGTTAGCCCTACAGTAACTTGTGTCGTAGGACACTAACTCAATGATACTATATTTTATAATAGATACTTATATAGATCAACATCCAAGACCCAGGTCAATCTGAAAAAGATCAATTTCCACCTTGACCTGGCTGGGGATTGAACCCGGGCACCCTCGTGTCACAGGCTAGCGTGTTGACCAGTGCGCCATGGGGCTCGGCCTATGTCCAGCAGTGGTGATGATGATGATAAACAGAAAAAAACACAACCAATTATTGAAAAACTGCGACAGATATTTTTTTTTACAGACAAATTAGAAATGCAATTGACATAGTGGAACCGATTATCGAAGTCAGTTTTCCAGAAGAGGACAAAACGTTTGAAGAACAGGATAAAGAGCCAGCCGTTGACACTCAACTTTGGAATACAGGTACTAGTCTGGTCAAGGAATGACTCAAAAGAGGGTATAGAGTGCGTGAGCGGAAACCTAAGCTCCCGGATTAGGGTCCCCAAAAGGTCAAAATTTTAGGTTTCTCGCTAATATCTCAAAAATGGTGCGTTATGGCGAATAATGTTCTAAGATAAAATGAAAGCTTATAAAATTCTCTATTACTTTGATTATATACAGTTTTTCCATATTTCCATATGTTATCAAACTACATGCTCTGGAAAAATGCAAATATATATTTTTTAAATATTCGTTCCTAATTCCAATTTTGTGATTCATATTTTTATCCCATATTTTAGTCATGAGGGTTCTGGCAAATATTCGTTTCCATGGTATCTTTTGTAACGTGTACATAAAAAAAAAAGGTTTTTGAAATAAAATGGCTGAGCAGAAGATCTGAGCTGCGACGGCCCTGCCTCTTCATTAGATAAAGATGCCTGCTTAATACATATATTTTTGAATTAGCTTTCGCCCGCGGCTCCGCCCGCGTCAATGTCGATCCCTCGGGAATAGTACTTTATCCCGGGATAAAAGGTAGCCTATGTCCTTCTCCGTACTTCAGAGAACTTGTATGCAAAATTTAATGCTGATCGGATCAGTAGTTACGGCGTGAAAGCGTAACAAACAAACAAACAAACTCACTTTCGCATTTATAATATTAGTAAGGATTAGTAAGGATGGTCAATTGGGGTGTAAATTTTACTGGAAATCTGTGCTGTGATCTGCAAACATCCCTGAGGCACTGCTCTAATACAGCCCAGACTGGCTCCTGAAGCTGTTGTTGTACTGTACTGTTGTTTGTTGTTCGTGTATGTAAGTGGCCAACACTGGTGTGAGAATTTTTAAGCTGCCTTGTATAGGCATCTGACATAGCCTAACGCGGCGTACGCGTAGTATACGGCTGGACGTTGTTTACTTCATTATACACTGTGACCCGTCATCAGTGTCGGAGCCTTAAGGCGCTGTGCATCAGAAGAATACCGTAAAACGTCTTATTTTTTCGTCGCGCAGTTAGTCTTAAAAAAATATGCAGTACAGTTCAAAGATCAAAACAAATGGTTACTTACATCAAAATATGTTCAAAAAAATATTTAAAACCAAGCTATAAAATTGCAAAAAAGCTATGTCCAGTCAAGTTTCGTCGCGAATTTCTTGATATTTTCAACGACAACTACCAAGTTTTTATGTCTATAAAAAGTATAACTAAATGAGCAAGATGGATACCTAAAAAAATACAATATTTGGTTATAATTATTGAATTATTAAATTAATAACAGCCTCCTTGGTCCAGTGGTTAAGGCGTTTGCCTGTTGCCCCGGGGGTCGTGGGTACGATTCCCACCGGAAGCATACTTTGTTTAGTTGTTTCCAGTTTGGTTAGGACATTGCAGGCTTGAATCACCTGATTGTCTGATAATAAAGATGATTCCGTGCTTCGAAAGGCACGTTAAGCCGGTGGTCCCGGCTGCCATCTGGTAGTCGTTAAAGGTACCACGTCAGAGGCCGAGAGGCGGTTCCGAAGAACTCTGACACCAGGGTGTGCATGGTCGATTGACCGTGACACCTACTCGAAATGATGATGATTAAATTAAAAGTGAAAATTAACACAGAAATAGCAGACACGGGTTTGAACTGAGACTGACGACAGATATGACACGAGATATCGGTTAAGGGATACAGCGCCTTAACTGGCGATTAACTGGCATTCTATGTGCCGCCTGTATCGTTTATTGTGCGTCCTTTGGTGATATTTGTAACGCGTGTTTATGTAAATAGTATTTCCGAATATAAATCTTTGTTACACATTACCGGCGTTAGCAATACTGGAGCGCCCTGGGCGAGATTTCTCCGAGCGCCCCCTCATGGCGAGGGGTGTAAAATGAATCACACTGCGTCCTTTGCCCCTGTTTGATAGCGCCCCTTACAGGTCTAGCGCCCAACCGCGTCCTACCCTAACGCCGCCCGCTACTGGTTATACATATCGCATATAGCCATATCATCATCATCATCATCATCATCATCATCATCATCAGGTCCTTTTTAGTCTCCACTACAGGAGCACGACCCTCTCTGTACTACTAGAAATGTTATTATGTTTTAAACTGTCATCAGTCTCAGTTTAAACCCGTGTCTGCTATTTCCGTGTTAATTTTCATTTTTAATATAGTAATTCAATAATTATAACCAAATATTGTATTTTTTTAGATATCCATCTTGCTCATTTAGTTATAATTTAAACCAGCCATATACAGCTCACTAAATAAAACAAATTTTTGTACAGGTACCGTCCCAGCTTACGAGTCGAAAAAACAAAAACACAACAGCAAGTCAACAAAAAAAAAGCAAGACTCAACACAACCCGAACGTCCCATATGTAACTTCTGCCACCGTCAATTCCAACAGAAGTCGAACTTGATCAAACACTTGAGACTCCACACTGGCGAAGTCCCCTACGGCTGCAACCTGTGCCAACGTCGGTTCTCCCGCAGAGACAACTTGGTGAAACACTTGAGAACCCACTCCGGTGAGAAGCGATACGAATGTGACATTTGCAAACGAAGATTCAAGGAGCGATCACAAGTGATAAGCCACACTCGAACGCACACCGGTGAGGAACCTTTTAAGTGTCATATATGTGAACGCCCGTTCAAAGATAGGAATAATTTAAGAACGCATATGCGGACTCACACCGGTGAGGAGCCGTTTCAGTGTAATATTTGTAAGAAGGGTTTCAAACAAAAAGTTCATTTGGATAGTCACATAAGAACGCATACGGGGGAGAAACCTTTTGAGTGTACATTGTGCGATCGTAGGTTTAAAGATAAGTGTATTTTAAAAAAGCATTTTAGGACGCACACCGGTGAAGCCCCATATGAGTGCGAGATCTGCCATCGTAGGTTCAAACAAAGCACGAATTTGAAGCTTCATTTGAGACAGCACACTGGTGAGGAACCGTTTGAGTGTAGTGTGTGCAAGTGTAGGTTTAAGCAGAAATCTAACTTGACTGTACATTCGAGAGTGCACGGTGTGAAGATTTACCCGCCAATACCGGTGGAAAGTAAATTAATGTAATTTTTATGTTTTAGAATCTTCTATCAAATATAATGGTAGATACAGTCTCATACAAAATGAAGCCTTAATAATGTCCCCGAGTCAAAACATCATGGATAGGCATGTAACATCCTCGTCTTCATCGTCACTTACCATCAGGTGAGATGGAAGACAAATGCCTAATCCAACAATTAGTAAAAAAAAATACTTACAAACAACGACAAAAACGGTACATACGGAATTTTTCACTTTTGATGCGTAGATTTTGCATCTTTTCACTGTACCTTCGTCATCGCGAGACGTGTGAGTGCTAGCGCGGTTTATTGAAACTGCGGACAAAACAGCTCCGAAACTCGATTAGTGCGCTGTTTTGCCGGTGCCACTTTTCGAGCGCGAATCGTGTATCTGCCATTATATTTAGTCAAAGTTTAGATATAAAGCTGAGAAAATTCTACTGTTACACTATTTTATAATGAGGTCTGTTTTTATGTTACGCTCCCCGTTTTTACTTTACCAAGTGTAAGTAAGAAAATTCTATGAAACTATATGTACAGGGGTTTTTTTATGTATCATTGACGCCAAACGAGCAGACGAGCCACCTGATGGAAAGTGGTCACCATCGCCCATGGACATCTGCAACACCAGAGGAGGTGCTGATGCGTTGCCGACTCTTAGGATACCTGTAAACACGCCTTTTGAAGGACCCACTAAAAATTGTTTAAAACTCTTCACGTGTTTAAATAAGGGAAGTAATTAGTTGAACCGCTAAATAATTATTTAGGCAGCAAGATTTAAAATAGGGCAGTAGATTTGGATAAGCTTTGGCTTTCCACCTGGAGCGACTGAAGGCAGAAAAGAAGTTTTGCTGACCATAAGTTGCTGCCAAACTATGTTTTTTTGGTAACAAAAATACGAATTTTCTGTTTTTTTTTTATGAAAACGAGCAATTGAGTCACCTGATGGTAAGTGATCACCGCTGCCCATGGACAACTGCAACACCCACCAGGGTGTGAGACAAACTTCGACATCGTGAAAATCTTCTCTTTCATACTCAAAAGTAGAATATCTACTTGGCCAAAATGTATGGAACAGCTGTTTTTGTTCAGATTCGTGGTCTGAGTTCCTTCTTAAACGTTTTCTAATGAATTCAATTTCATCTTGTATATATTTTTTTTTTTATATAGCTACTACTAGAGCCATACTTGGTCAGAGCAGCCAGAGGACTTGACCTACACTCTCCTCGCTGGCCTGACGGTAGTACAGAGAGGGTCATGCTCCTGTAGTGGAGACTAAAAAGGACCTGATTATGATGATGATGATATATAGCTAACATAATAAACACAATGTTATTGTTCTATGAACTTAAATGTCCTATAATGACATATCGGTTCTTAAATACAATTGTTGTGTGCTATGACTTGGGGTCCTTCAAAAGGCGTGTTTACGGGTATCTAAGAGTCGGCAACGCATCAGCACCTCCTCTGGTGTTGCAGATGTCCATGGGCGACGGTGACCACTTTCCATCAGGTGGCTCGGCTGCTCGTATGCCGTCAAATATACATAAAAAAATAATTGTATAAATAATTATGTATCAAAGATCGTGCTTGACTGTACATCACCAGGGGTACTATTTTTGAAAGTGTGACACTCGTCTTCGAGCGATTTTTTTGTATGGAAAAGTCGGTCGTTTACGATCGGCATCATTTCAAAAATAGCACTCTAGATTTGAGGATTTGGCATAATTTCGATCCCGGTTATCCGGGTATGATTCCGAGTTGGCTGGTATGCATGTGTAATTTATGTGATTGACTTTTTACATTATTTGGCATTTTTAATGTTATTTTTTTATGAAACCATGTTTTTATATATTGAAACAAATGTGAAAACAAATAAGAAACTTGTACATACTTGTAAATACATGATAAACAAAATTGTTTGTTGTTTTTATTTTTTTAAAAGGTTAACACTTCCAGCGAGGCGAGCGAACATCGTTTCATCTGTTTTCATACATTGGTTCACACAGCAAACTACATGAGCGATGCGGCCGAAGATATCAAAGATTAATCGCGGCCCATCGGGCAATATGAGAGTTTGCTGTCTCTCAAGCCTTGCGCACACAGGCATCGCCCAAGGCCGAGGTCCGTCCCTCCTGGGGGCCCTTTGGTGATGTTGTGTATAAAGGCTGAGGGCACTCTGCCGTCGCCTCAAACGTCCGGTGAAGTAGCAAAAGCTCACTTGGAGCTAGAAGTTAATTAAGAAAAAACATAACTAAAAGAACTAGCTCGCCTAGCTCTTGCGGTGTGAACCATAGCGCTTAGCTCATAGTTTCGTTCGCTTCACTCGCTCACTGGCGGTGTGAACCCCCCATAAGGATAGATCGGCAGTGTCTGCGTGTCACACCCACGAAATAGAAAAAACTCAGGTTTTATATTCCGTGGTCACACCGCCACAAGTCACTCACTCACCTGCAGGTGGCCCAGCGGGCTTATTTGCTAACTCAGTGACCAACGCTTTGATAGTCACATCAAAATACATTGCGGGTTGCCTATGATTGACTATTTTTATTAAAAATATATAAAACGTAATGTACTTTGAAATGAATATCAAAACGTTGTACACTGAGTTAGCAAATAGGCCGGCAGGAGTGCTATCTTTGAAATGATGTCGATCGTAAACGAGAGATTTTTCTAAATATCGCTCAAAGACGAGTGTCACACTTTCAAAAATAGTACCCCAGGCCTATTGCTTATCTAGTGTGCAACGTTTTGATAGTCACTTCAAAATACATTGCGGCTTTAATATGATTTTTATTTAGATATATAAAACGTAATGTATTTTGAAGTGACTATCAAAACGTTGTACACTGAGTGAAAAATAATAAAAGGACACAATAATGGTGTACATCACGGAATACAAAACTATATTCCGTGGTAATACACTTCCTTCACAACTTCAACATACTTTTCTAGCTTCTTGGTTTAATGACAGTAGGGGAGTTCTTGGCGGGAATTTCGGCGGACTGCACGGTTTTTGTTTTGGATTGTTTTGCGAATTGCTTCTAGTTTGTAATGTGAAATGGGTGTAATTTTGTGTTATAAATGCCCAAGTTTATATGTGGAATAAATAACTAAAATAAAGTGTCATGGTCATAGAAAAAAATTACTCTGTCGAGGTCATGGTGCGGCGGTTGTAGTGAGATTTACATAGCGGGCTGGTGGTCGCTCGCCTTACTGCGACGTCTATGATCAAACCAGTGGATTTGTTCGAATTGTTGCCACCTCCATTGAATCAACGAAAGGAATTACATCACCATTTCGTTGATAACAAGTTGAAAAAAATGAAGAGCTAAAAGGCATAGGAAGCCAAATACCGTAAACAAATATGAAAAAAAAAAAACAGTCAGTAAGTGTACGTCAGTGTGACAGCTGAGCTGACCAGCGTTGCCAGAAGGTTACATTTCTTACATTTTTCGTAACTTTTGACCTCCTCGCGTAACATGTAAGTAATTTTTATATTTTAGGCAATTTTCGTAACTTTTGAGAACAACGAGATTGCTAATACTAGATTTTTTTTGCAATTCAACGCATTCAATTTGAACGCTTAGGTTCGTCTAAAAAGTATTTTACTCCATATCACACTCTGAGATGGCTCTGAATAGAAAGCGCCATATTATCATATCATCTAAATAGTCTTGTTAATACGTAATTTCGGCACTCCAGCCAGAGTAATGATTATAATAAGGTATAGACATCGTGACAATCTAGATCTTAGAAAATTTTCTTTGTGTTTTGGTAAAGACAGACTTAAATATAACGTAGACTATAATAATGGGACAGGGCAGGTTGGTACAGGGTAGGTGGTCTTCCCCCCCCCGATTGGTTCCCATCTTGCCGCGATGGGGTCAGTAGCCGCAGATTTGCCACTCGCGGTGTAGCCAAGAGGAACCGGGTGGTAGGCGCTCCAGGAGGGTTTCCAGGGCACCCACCTTGGAGTTGCCTTATGGAGAGGAAGACAACCTCTATAAAAAATTACAGAAGGGGCCGCTCTCTCTGAGTGGCCTGGCTGTGGGTGAGGGGGGTGGAATCTCCCCACACTCACAGTCGTGGCGTGGGTCGCGGGGGGGAGGAGTGTTCGGTGGTATAGGACGCCGGTTCTCTCTGTCCTCCGCGACCAAGCGCGGCTGTGGCGCTTGGCACGGCGTCGGTGGGGCCGCAGGGGAGGGGGATGTTCGGTGATATGGGGCGCTGTTCTCCCTGTCCTCTGCGGCCGACAACTGGTGGGTCGCGGGGGGGGGGGGAGGAGCGTTCGGTGGTATGGGACGCCGGTTCTCCTTGTCCTCCGCGACCAAGCGCGGCCGTGGCGCTTGGCACGGCGTCGGTGGGGCCGCAGGGGAGTGGGATGTTCGGTGATATGGGGCGCCGTTCTCCCTGCCCTCTGCGGCCGATAACTGGTGGGCCTCTGTCACCTTTTTGGTCAACAGAGGCCATACTGAGGGCTGGTTGAGCGGCGGAAACGGGATTCCGTCTTGCTCGACAGACAGCCCTCCGAATTTCGACGTCGCTGGTGTCAAGACGTCTACCCGTTTCGGCCAGAATGGCTGGCCGAGGGCCGCTCCGAACCCTCTCATTGGAGAGGGTACCGGAGCTAGGTGGGGCTGCTTAATAGCGGCCGCCGCGCCGGGGCTGTGGAGCATATGGAAGCACACAGCCTCGGCATTATGCGGACTGGATTATGACACCGTGTGGTTTTAGTGGGTTCGAGTCCCACATACCTGTCCGGCTTCCCGTGGCGGGATAGACGAGACATGAGTCTTTCCACACGTTAAAAAAGAAAAAAAAGAAAGGTTAGGTGGTCTTAAACAAAAGTCACCACCGGCCGGTATATGCGCGATATACTTGACCGATTAGTGACCATTTTATAGGATAGCGCTGTGTGGTGGGTTATACTCCGACCCAAAAAACACGTAAATTAACTCGTTCACGGACTCTGAACCAGACACAAAAGAAATAACAATAGAATTACGTTTACAGGCGGGCAGTGTCCGCGAACGTGTTAAAAATAAATATATACGGACAAAAAAATTCAATAATGTAACTTTTGCCGCAAAAATGTAACATTTCAGGAAACGAAACGTAACTTACGACTCAAGGGCCCTGGCAACACTGGAGCTGACAGCTTCTCAGCTTGAGGTGGGGTGGTGAGGTGGTCGGTTTGGTTTTAGTGTCGTTTATTTTGTGATTATTTACTAATTTTCGTAAGTATTCATTCATTATAACAATAAGATGTTATAATATGATATATAGGCAAAAATAAAGTGCTAAGGTCTGCCATACATTCACAAAGAGACGCAATACGCGCCTAAGTTTTTATGCGCAAGCCCAGCAAATTTTATGGCCTTTGCTAGTTTTTTTGCTGGCATTTCTGTGGCTGCAAGCGGTATCAATCGCGTACTGCGGCATCCTTCGGCTGGATGCTCGTGGGAGTCATCAGCTGTGGAATTAAACTCGAAATAAGACCAGACCATTAAATACGGAAAAGTAAGATGATGTTTAATAATACCGGCCGGATGTTGAGTTATTGTTCACAGGTGTACCATGTTTCGTTACTGGTACTTGTTACAACCATCGATAGTCAGTTTATATGAATAGTCCGGCTGTCGCGTATTGAAGGCTTGTGATAGTGTTTTACGAAATTTGTGAAGGAAGAATTCCTCTGCTTCTTCTTCCTCGCCTTTTCCCTATTTGGGTTCGCCTCTGTATGTCAACTCTCTCCATAATTTTCTATCACTAACCATATCAATATTTATCCCCATTCCGTCATATCCCCTCTGACACATTTAATTCACGTCTTTCTTAGCTTCCCTCATCCCCTATGTCTGTCTACTTCTACATTGACCATTGTCTTCCAGATGTTCAGCATCTTTCCTTTCTACATGTCCATACCGTGTTAGACATTGGACATTGTCTTTTTAATTTGTCAACTACCGGTATGTCCCTAGCTCCCTGTTATGTAATGGTTCTGAATTTTATCCATCCTTATAACTCAACACATCCACCTAAGCATACGCATTTCCGCCACATGAATTCTTCTTGAGGACTGAAAATTATTACTAAAACACTACAGACATTAGTCATAAATATAAATCAATGCAATAACGGGAAGTAGCGCGCACATACCGTTTTTCTCTAGGCGTTTCGACCAGGTTGCACGGGCCGTGGACGCTGCTCTATTAACTTTTGTGGAATTTCCCCATATAAGTATTCCATATCTATATATGTTTTTGTTATAAAATATAGTATCATTGAGTTAGTATCCCATAACACAAGTCTCGAACTTACTTTGAGGCTAGCTCAATCTGTGTGATTTGTCGTATATATTTATTTATTATATTATAAAATAGATGCTACATAACCATGATAGGCTACTACCGCCGTTTGTTGATCTGCAATTTGCGATAGTCGCCAAAGAGCATATGCAAATCTATTGCACTTTGAGCAAAGTGTATCTATATGTTTTCCCATATACACTGGTCATCAATAGTTATACCTAGAAATGTTATTGCCTTTGTTTGATGTATAATACAGTAGTTGTAATACACAGTATTTGTGATGCACAGTATTTGTAATACTCTTAGTATTTTGTAATGTGATACATCAATAAAATAATACCAAAGATACTACAAGTATTTTACCAGCGAAGAAGACTAGATTTATTTGATCTTATTTAGAAGTAATATCCAATAAAATGGAAGTAAACTAAAATGGAAGTGGATGGGTCACATGATGAGAGAGAGAACTGAAAAGTGGACAAAAAAAATAACCAACTGGTACCCAAGAAACGGACACAGGAAGAGAGGCAGACAGTTTAAAAGATGGGAGGATGTTATTAGGGAAGTAGCAGGACCGATGTGGAGAAGGTTAGCAAGAAATAGAGAGGAATGGAAGTTGCTGGAGGAGGCCTATGTCGAAAGACAAGCTACGTAGTGAAACAGTGAAGTGATTATGAAGACAGCTCCGTGGCGCAGTGGTTAACACGCCAGCCTGCGACACGAGAGTGCCCGGGTTCGATCCCCGGTCAGGTCAAGATGGAAAACGATCTTTTTCAGATTGGCCTGAGTCTTGGATGTTGATCTATATATGTTTTTGTTATAAAATATCATTGAGTTAACACAAGTCTCGAACTTACTTTGGGGCTAGCTCAATCTGTGTGATTTATCCGTATATATTTATATTATTCATTTTGTGCTAACCAAATAAGTATTTTTTAACAATAATAAAAGATTGTAACTTATTCAATTTAATATTTTCAAGTTAATATTATTTCACAGATCTCCACTACATTGGATTGGTGTCAACCTTCATGCCATCAAAATGGCATCGACCACAACAAATGAAGAGCTTGTCCAACTAGAAGATCTATACCAAGTCACTATTGAAGTCAAGAAAGAGCCCCAAGAATGCGTCGTTTGCATAACGCAAAGCTCTGAGGCATTCGACATCTACGCTACACACACAACAACCACAAAAACTTTGCTGCATGACTTCATACAGAAAATCACAAATTCAGAACTCCCATACAATCCGGAGTTCGCAAAATACATCTGTAAAATATGCCTCAATCTTGTGAATGATTTGGAAAGTGCAGAAATTGAATATAATAAGCTAAAAGATATGTTTAAAGCTATCATAAGCAAGAATCCGCTGTTTAATTTAACATCGGCACAGATTGAGGCGGCGTTTGTGAAGGATCAGCCTCAGTGCAGCCAGCCTGTGGTAGTTATTAAGAAGGAGGTCCTGGATGATGAGTATGTATATCATTTATTTATATTTACCTATAAAATATAGTATATCAGGCGCGTAGACAGAGATATGAATGTAGAATCCCTCCCTGAAATTGTCATATGTAAAAATTATTGTCCACTAACTTTCGCACGCGGCTCCCTCCGCGTCAATGTCGATCCCTCGGGAATAGTACTTTTTCCCGGGTAAAAGGTAGCCTATGTCCTTCTCCATACTCCAGAGAACTTGTATGAAAAATTTCATGATGATCGGTACAGTAGGTACAACGTGAAAGCGTAACAAACAAAACAACACTTTCCGTTGATATACCAGGTTTAAAACCAAACTGTAAGCGGCGTCCCTCTCATCGGATCCATCATCAGGATGGTTTAATACGTATTTACAAACTATGTTTCAGTTTCAATTTCAAGTAATATTTTATATCCATTTATATATTATCCTTACTAATATTATAAATGCGAATATGAGTTTGTTTGTTTGTTTGTTACGCTTTCACGCCGTAACTACTGAACCGATCATCATGAAATTTTGTATACAAGTGCTCTGGAGTACGGAGTAGGACATAGGCTACCTTTTATCCCGGGAAAAAGTACTATTCCCAAGGGATCGACATTGACGCGGGCGGAGCCGCGGGCGAAAGCTAGTTATATATAACAGCCTCTGTGATCCAGTGGTTAAGGCGTTTGCCTGTTGACCCGGGTGAAGCATACTTTGTTTAGTTGTTTCCAGTTTGGTTAGGACATTGCAGGCTTGAATCACCTGATTGTCTGATAATAAAGATGATTCCGTGCTTCGGAAGGCACGTTAAGCGTTAGTCCTGGCTGCCATCTGGTAGGTTAAAGGAACTACGTCAGAGGCCGAGAGGCGGTTCCGAAGAACTCTGACACTAGGGTGTGCATGGTCGATTGACCGTGACACCTACGCGAAATGATGATGATGATGATATCCATTTATAATAAAATTATAGGCAGTATTCGGATTTTTACACCTCTAGTGTTTTTCAAGTAAATGTACTATGTCCACTTGTTTCTTCTGCCACAGATGTTCAAATACCACAAATTTCAGGGGACCGAGCAACAATTTCGACACCATAGTCAAACTGGAGACGATGAGCGATGAAGACGCAAGCACCAAAGAGTATGAGATCCAGTACACGCCGACCAAATGGGGTACAGTGCTGGTGAGCCGGAAGGGAGACGAACTTATCACTGAGAAACCGAATGTGACCCCAGCCGGAGCTCCTGAGGCACCGCCAAAAGGTAATGCCCATCATATAAATATAAATATATACGGACAAATCACACATATTGACCTAGCCCCAAAGTACGTTCGAGACTTGTGTTATGGGATACTAACTCAACGATACTATATTTTATAACAAATACATATATAGATACATAGACCTGACCGGGGATCGAACCCGGGCACTCTCGTGTCGCAGGCTGGCGTGTTGACCACTGCGCCACGGAGCTAGTCATTTATATTATTATAATATCTTTGCCGGTACTTGACCTTTCAATAACATGTACAATATAATTTTAGATGGACCCCCCCCGAAGAGAACGAGAAAGAAACCAGAGAAGAAAGATGTGGAAATACCAGCCAACGTCGTCATATTAGAGAACGGAGAGAAAGTCTTCGAATGCAAAGTCTGTCAACGGCAGTTCAAACAGAAGGGGAACTACAACCGACACGGGACGACACACACCGGCGTTATGCCGTTCGAATGCACCATCTGCCAACGCAGGTTCAACAGGAAGGACCATTTACTAAACCATATAAGAACACACACCGGTGAGAAACCTTTTGAATGTAATTTTTGTTATGTCAAGTTTAATCAGAAAGGAAGCATAATTAAGCATTTAAGAACACACACGGGACAGGAACCGTTTCAATGTAATATTTGTCAGAGAAGGTTCAAACAAAGACCGCATTTGAATAGTCATATAAGAACACATACGGGTGAGAAACCTTACGAATGCAAAGTCTGTCAAAGACGGTTCATAGAGAGCTCGAAATTGAAAATACATATACGGACTCACACTGGCGAGAAACCTTACGAGTGTACATATTGTAATAGACAGTTTAACCAGAGGGGTAACCTACAAAGTCATTTAAGAACTCACACTGGCGAGAAACCTTACGAATGTACAGTTTGTCAGCGAAGGTTCAATTTAAAACATCATTTGCGAGATCATATAAGCGTACACACTGGTGAGAAACCTTACGAATGTACAGTATGCAAACAAAGATTCAATTATAAACATGTTTTGCAAAATCATTTGCGGGTGATGCATCCACCGGAAGTGATGCACGAATTGTATCCGGATAGGGACACGAATGAATATAGTTTTGATGTGAGCGTTAATTCTGAGTGTAGTCAGAATTCCGAGCGTAATTTTGTAGACGAGAATTCTGAGCGTAATTTTGAAGACGAGAATTCCGAGCGTACTTTCGAAGTGAGCGTACATTCGGCGTCTGAAAATGAAGGTTATGAGAGTTTAAAAGATAAAGTTTCAATTGAGGTTACAGTAGAACCTTCCATCGAAGTTAGCGTTAAAGCTGAACCTATCGATTATAACTATAGTGCGATGGATTGAATAGGCTAGTTTCCTAAAAAATAATTCTTCTTCTTCGTCGCCTCAATACTGAGGATCGCGACCACATGAAATATATTTCCATTGAGTGCGGTCATAAGCTGCGTGGACCGCACGATGCATTCCACCGTTCACCGCCTTCTTCACATCGCCTTCGCACCATCTTGTAGGTGCTCTGCCCTGGCCCCGTCTGCCTTCCATTTGCCCCAGAATAATTTGCTTCTCCAGACAATGCTTTGAAGACCGCATAATGTGTCCAAAAAAACTAAGGGCTCGTTTCCGGCATATTGAGGAGAGCCGCGTTGTGATCTTCAATTCAGCTATTATGGACTCGTTAGTCCATAATAGCTGAAGAAAGTAAAAAATATAATTAGTTAAAAAAAAAAATAATTATTTAGTAATTCAAAAAATATTGGAGACGTATTTTTTCTTTTGTCGATTGAATTAAAAATTATAAAGATAGCCTTTTGAAATTCCGTGTGACGTCATAGTTTGCTACACTTTTTAGCAAACTTTGACGTCACAAGCCCCCACTCATGAACTTTGACGCGCTTTATCTTTTCCATTTATTGTTTAATTGACAAAAGAAAAAATATACGTGTTCAATATTTTTTGATTATCTAACTGACGGGCTCATTGTATTGTTATTATTTTGACCCAGGAAACTAGCCTATTGTATTATGTGCGCTTAGTAATTGTTCCTAAAGTCCGATAAAGCCCGGGGTCCATTGTTATGACAGCATGTTATTTGCTGTGATTTGGCAAAGTTTTTAAAGCCAGCTGCCTGGTTGACGCTGCTCTTTGGATAGCTTCACCGTCGACAAATGCGAGAAAAAGAAGTAGATTTTCTCGCGTTAGAAACTTCGATCAAATATAATGGCAGATACACTATTCGCGCTCGTAAAGTGACACCGGCAAAACAGCGCTCTAATCGAGTTTCGGAGCTGTTTTGTCCACAGTTTCAATAAACCGCGCTAGCACTCGCACGTCTCGCGATGACGAAGGTCAGTGAAAAGATACAAAAACTACGCGTCAATAGTGAAAAACAAAGATGGAGTTATACTTCCAGTATGTACCGTTTTTGTCGTTGTTTGTAAGTATGCATGATGTTTTGACTCGGGGACATTATTAAGGCTTCATTTTGTACGAGACTGTGTATCTAACATTATATTTGATAGAAGGTTAGGAATCATATTTAGGCCTCTGTTACGGAGAGGCGTCGTGTTGAGCGGAGCGTCATGCGTGGCGTTGGGCGGTACATTGAGCGTTTTCCTTTACGGAGATGTCTGCGGTTCGTGATAAGTCCCGTTTTTGTCCTCCTCCTTGCTTCGTAATCCTCACTGTTGAGGGTCGTGATCTTTATGGAACACCTTCCTGTGAACTATGTCCCGCCATTGAGTCCTGTGCTCTGCAGCCCGGACAGTGTCGCTGACTTTGGTCTCTAGTGTCGAGCGAATCTGGTCGGACCAACGCATGGGACTACGTCCTCTGGATCTCTTTCCTTCTACTTTGCCTGTAAACAGGAGTTTCTCGAGATTATCTCCACGTTTCCTGGAAATATGTCCGAGGAATTCCAGTATTCTTCGTAGACATATTGTGGAGAGTCTGGTCTTTATGCCTAGTTTTTTTAAGGATAGATGCGTAAGTCCGGCGTGCTGTCCATGGAATCTGAAGCATTTTTCTCCAGCACCACATTTCAAAAGAGTCGATTCTGGTTCGGTCAACTTTCTTTAAGGTCCAAGTCTCAGCGGCATAGAGAAATATTGAATATATGAGGGTAATGACTAGTCTCTTTTTGTTTATATACATAATATTAAATGTACTTGATGCGTGTCCCACGGCGTAAAACGTCACGCTTTACGCGCCGCCCGACGCGCCGCGTCTTCGTTAACGAATGGAGCTTACAATAATATGCTCTCTGGTCCCCCTTCATGCTGATGTCCTTGCTGTGGCAATGTTAAAGAGTGTTGATGGAAACAGAGCCGCCTTGATATGTTTATTGAAGTGAGAATTTCTAAAGCGGTTGTGCACTTTTTGGGATGGGTAAAAAATGTTACAATGTTACAATGTAAACTTCCTACGCCAACTCTGGCAGAATATGTTTGACACACTTGCTACTGTAACATCTTTATAACTACCATGTTCTAAAGGAATAAATGATCTTGAATCTTGAATCTTAAACTCGCCGGACACGTGACCTGATCGAAAATTCGTAAGACTTCGTAAGACAGTCGTTGAGCGAGCGAGTTGTAAGAGCGAGATGGCAATTTGTATGGTAGATCTGGGCCTCGATTTTTGAATTTCATTCCTGTATGAAACTTTGTATTCTTTTTCGAATACCATTATTATAAAGCTATGTAAATATGTATTTAATGCTAGCCTTAGATTAAGATGAAAAATGAAATATATGCCAAAAATTAAGGGTTTGTGCGCTTCGATCATATATTTCTGTAGTTTCATATAAAATCGAACAAAGTATTGTCCCCGTGTCAATACGTATTTATATAAATGTATATCACGTCAAGTATTTCTGAAAATTTCCTAAGAGTCATATATTTTAATCTAATTTATTCATTATGGGACTGTGACATAAGTAAGCAAAATAATACATATTAAGAGGAAACACTGCGCTCGAGTGATTTGAAAAATAGGTATTTGTAAAATCTATTGCTGTCGCGCCATGCCTTGAAAATACCTATGAATATTACACAAAATTAACGCTTCGTTGTCGCCTGATTTCTTCTCCAAAACTTATCCGATTTAATTACTTTTTTCATTGATAATTCAAAATGAGCTATGGCTGTGTTTTT
Organism: Elegia similella; assembly: GCA_947532085.1. Taxonomy (NCBI): domain Eukaryota; kingdom Metazoa; phylum Arthropoda; class Insecta; order Lepidoptera; family Pyralidae; genus Elegia; species Elegia similella. Next base: position 2,508,394 of record OX383950.1, on the reverse strand, counting down.
ATGTTTTATTTTCTAATATAATCGCGTCAAATTCGTTTTCTTGATTCAAACATCAAGAAAACGACGGAAATTCTTACCAATTTTTCAGGTTTTTAAAGGTTCATATCTCTTTAAATAATTTAATTAAGAAAAAAATTAAAACATAGGGACATGCTGCTATATCCATAGATAATTTTGTAAAAAATCATTGCTCTGCTGGTACTATCATGCGAGGAATCAGGGGACTACGCTTGTATGGAAATACGGCCCTAGGATTTGCTCTTAGGTTGGTAACATATCATCTTTTCGTTTTAAGACAGAATTACGAATAAAATTTTAAACATCGAAAAATCTAAAATAAAACCACATATCCATATTAAATGTATTGAAAAATAAACCGTAACAGACTACAATTAAGCACAAATTCCTTCCATCTTTGACGTTCTGACACGCGTGCTGTCACCGAGCGAATGAGAGCAAAGAAGGCGTATATTTTGGTGTTTTATTTTGCATTCAAAATGCTATTTTGATATACTAAATTATTATATAATATATTAAATTAAGAAATAAAATATGGGAAAAAATTTCACCAGGGCTTGAACCAACGACCTAAAGTCGTACATAGACTCAAGGGCCCGTACTACCTCACACTGCTTTGTGTGATTGTCTGTAATATCAATAATAATTAAATCATCATCATCATCATCATCATCATCAGGTCCTTTTTAGTCTCCACTACAGGAGCACGACCCTCTCTGTACTACTAGGGCCATACTTGGCCAGAGCAGCCAGAGGACTCGGCCTACACTCTCCACGCTGGCCAGACGGGTTGGAGAGGTGTCTTAGATGTTTATAAGCTTTGTTTAGCTTGTATTTCCTAAGTCGCCTTCTACGACATCCACGGGAAGACTTGGAGTGGTCCTATTCTACTCTGCCGGATACCACACGGCTATAATAATTAAATAATCAAGTTGAAATAAAAATGCAGTAAAGTTCAGGACTAACTTTGGTAACTATCTGACTCAAAAACACGATTGCGTAAAATTTTCTCGATAGAAAAAAAATTACAAAGTCGCCTCCAAATCACGTCTAATATACTCGGTATACAGCAGTATTCACCAAATACATTAAAATTAACCTTGAAACTTGTGATTATAATTTCATTACAGATAAGGCAGCCATCATAATTTTTCTTTTTTCGAAAAACCCTTGAATATTCTTTAAAAACGAAAATATCAAAGTAGCCAACGCGTTTTGACCATCCGCTTTTGTACCGCCACGCCGCGCCTGGCCTGGCCTGGCCTTAAGGTCGCAGGTTCAAATCCCGCCCGCTTGAAATTTCTTCACCATATTTTATTTTTTAATTTAATCAGAGTAAAGAAGGCGCAATTGTCGTTTTTATGCCTTCATTTGCTGGTGCCACTTTTTAAACGGCAACTGTGCAAGAGGAATATATGATCGAAGTATGTGGGAAATAATTTGTGACAGTTTAAATTTTGTACAGTGTTGTATATAACCTGGTTAATTAAATACTACTAAGTTAGAATCTAACTTAATTACTTAATTAGTAAATCTAATGAAATGCTTGAAAGAATATCGTTTCGTATGATTTTTTTTTTTCTAAGTATTGACGTCGGCATTTGTCTCCCATCTTATATGATATAAATATAGTCTTTGCATTACTTTTTCTAATTCTAATTCTAACTAATATTATAAATTAGCTTTCGCCCGCGGCTCCGCCCGCGTCAATGTCGATCCCTCGGGAATAGTACTTTTAATTAAGATAAATGTACCCTATGTCCTTCTCTGTACCCCAAATAACGTGTATGCAAAATTTAATGATGATCGGTTCAGTAGTTACAACGTGAAAGCGTAACAAACAAACAAACTCTCTTTCGCATTTATAATATTAGTTAGGATTAGGATGCGAAAGCAGGCACCGCTCGTAACAGCAGCTCGCCTCGCTCGCTATGAAAAGTTACTCCTGTGTCACTTTTCCGTATTTCCTTGCGTTTCCTGCACCATTTTACTACACAAGAATTATTTTTTTTTCTTAATTCGTTAAGATTTCGCTGATGTTCACAAAAAATATGTCGTTAAATGCTTTTATCGACGCGTCCTTTCGCCACGGAGCGCGTGACAGACTAGTTCGCGAAAAGATATACTTTTTAAGCCCCGCCCGCTTTGATCTACTTTGCGTAGTGTCAGTTTTTGAGCGCAACGCTGCTTCCATAGTTTTTATGTATGTATGTATCTGTGCTGGTTTCATAGTTGCAGAATGCAATGGTAGTTTTGAAGAAAGAAAAAGGAATTTATATCTGTTACAGTTCAAACTGACTATGTATCTAGAAATAATCATGAATTGAAATTTAATTTATAGTATTTGATATTGGTGTGACAACTTTTTTATACTTTGAGACAATTTACTTTGCGTGCTTCCGCCACCAGTTAGTTCATGCAAACTATTGCTGGCCAGCGCCCACCCACTACTGTTAGTCCCTTCATGCCCGCCACCAATAGTTGATGCATGCAACCCTGGTCGATACTGCTGCTTCCGCTGAGGCTGCAGCAATATCGGTCGTCGTGCTTGCACAATTATTATTATTGACATGATGTGTTTCCTACGACTCAGTTTTTTAAGTTTTATTTTAATAATAAATTGTATTTTTAAAGTACCTACACGATATAATTCTTACACTTTGTAATGTTTAAAACTAGACCGCACTGGACAGGCTGTGTGCATGATATATCTGTTCCGCTCAGTGCGATTTGACCTTAAGACCTTACCTGAGGTCTAGTTTTGCCTCCAATGGGGGTTTTTGGAATCGATTTTTTCTCCCAGATGGCGTCACTGTGTGATACGTTTTTGACAGCAACTGTCAATATCAACTTTTTTTTCATATTTGTTTTACGGCATTTGGCTTTCTATGCCTTTTAGCCCTTCATATTTTTCTACGTGTTATCAACGAAATGGTGGTGTAATTCATTTCGTTGATTCAATGGAGCCCCTGGCGACAATTCCCACGAATCCACTGTTTGATCATAGACGACGCAGTAAGGCGAGCGACCACCAGCCCGCTATGTAAATCTCACTACAGCAGCACCATCACACTTTATTTTAGTTATTCCACACATTTTTCATAAACATGGGCATTTATAACACCAAATTACACCGATTTCACATCATAAAGTCCCATCTATATCTGTGACGAATATCAAATTGAAAGTGTGGTTTACACTATTTTTATTTAAGTATATGCTAACGTAATCAGAAATAATTTTCAAAATGCATATCTCTATTGGCGGCGACACTGGACCTCAGAAACTTTTTAATTCTGTTATGCTTGATCAACAGCCCGATGTACAAAATATAAGCGAATATATGAATTTTATGCTAAAATGAAGTTTTATTTATTTTTCTATAGTAAATAGCCGTGTGGTTTCCGGCAGAGTAGAATAGGAGCACTCCAAGTCTTCCCATGGAGGTCGTAAGAGGCGACTTAGGAAATACAAGCTAAACAAAGCTCATAAACAACAATGAGATCTCTCCAACCCGACTGGCCAGCGAGGAGAGTGTAGGCCAAATCCTCTGTCTGCTTTGGCCAGAGCAGTATGGCTCCGATAATACAGAGAGGGTCATGCTCCTGCAGTGGATGATATATAAATATTTAAATTTGTATTTGTTCCATCCTTAAATTAGCTACTTAAATATGTATATAAACGGGACATAGCACGAACATTTTTATTATTAAAAATAAAAACTACGTAATATAAAGAATACGATATGAATTTCAGCATGATATCTCCACGCGTTTCTGAGAAAAAGGGTCTTGATAGACAGACAGACAGACGGATAACAAAGCGATCCTAAAGGGTTCCGTCTTTTCCTTTTGAGGTTCGGAATCCTAAAAACACTTTTAGATTACTTTAATATTATTGTAACTGATACAATGTTTGAAATATTCATCAAGAACTTTTACGGTTCAAAGTCAAAGATTGCTGGACAAAATCATCTCTCAAGGATTGTTCGTTCCATGGGAGGATATTGCCATACTCACCACGCTTGGCGGCGGGTTGGCAAGCGCAATATCTATGGCTTCTTGTGCTTCCGATGCTGCTGCCCATCGGAAGCATTTTTAAGCTAGGGAAGGATAGGATATCGTTGTATTTGGGAAGGGAATAAAGGTATTGGAATACTATTCACTCGGATGAATGGGGGGAAAGCAAGTAGCAGGTCGGGAGGCGGCGCGCGTACCCTATGCCATACCTGCTACCACGGGTTGGAATACCGGTAAAATATTACCGGTACCTCTATGAAACGACAGTACCGGTAATTGGATTGGTACTGGTACATTTGGTAACGGTAATCAGGGGTTGGAATAACGTAAAAAATCAAGTACCGGTACCTCTATAATACAACGGTATCGGTAATTGGACTGGTACCGGTAGTTAAAATTTTAACAGAATAGTAATACCGGTACTTACCGGTACTTTAACAAGCCCTGCCTGCAACATCGGACAGGCAGACGAGGAAGGAGCCCCTGACCCAATCCGCTATCGGTCATGGTAATAGGGGATCGGACAAGTTCTAGGTCGAAAAAGAGAATTTAGTCCGACTTTTATAATAAAAAAATATTAGACCCGTATTTTTTGCTTCGTCGAAATAACAACAATACTTGGATATAGCGCATTAAAGTTCAGGAGTGGGGGCTAAATACGTCACTTGTTAGTATAGAACGTACCCACGTCTGACGTCTTGGGATATATTTTTGAGCAAGATCTTCGTAAGTTTTTAAATAAGTTTCATGATAAGAATAAAAAAAAATACGTATCGAATATTTTTGAATCTATATGTACTAATCTCAGGAACTACTGGTTCAAATTGGAAAAAATCTTTTTGTGTTAAATAAAATATTTTTTGAGGAAGGCTTTAGGCTATAAAACATCACGCTGCGACCAATAGGAGCGAAGCATCAATAAAATTAATAAATGTTTTGAAAACGGGGGAAAATTATTCATCTATACTAATAACAAAACTAATGAATCATAATAACAGAAAAAGTCGCGGGCAACAGCTAGTAATTATAAGACGGACATACAATTTTGTTTTAGTCCGATCCCCTATTTGAGGGTCCCAAAAGAATAAAAATTAATTGAAACAACTAGTCTGTACAGTTTGAAACAATATTTATTTAAACAACCAACGAAATATAAAAGGTAACAAGAATAGGCAGTATCACAGACTCAAATACAAATAGACAACGAATGCATTGCATTTCTCAAAAACTTGGTGTAAATGGCTTATCCATAACGTATGGCGTAACTAAGTACCATTTGGGATATTACCCAACTTCTTGTTGTCATATTGTGGTTCTCTCTTCTTCTTCCGTCCCTGATCCCGTTATTTGGCGTTGGGTCTCCTCACTTTTTACGCCAAGAAAATGTAGTGGCCTTCAGACCGCAAAGTTGAAATGCTGGCTATATATACCGCAAATCAAATGATTTCTGGGTAAAGTTTACCTCTGGCTGGATCCCTACTAATGCTAGAAGACTCGGTAGACCAAGAAGGCAGTTTAATCCTATTAAAAATATTCATTTGTCGCTTTGAGAGAAAATCAATTCAAACGTTGTCTATCTAGATATTTGGTCTGTGTGTTGAATGTGTATTTAGGGCTGGACTTGTTGGGGAAAATCTTGGTGTTGCTCGTGCGCCATGCGGCCCACGCAAGGAGAGATCGAACGGCATTTCTGAAAACAAAGAAAAACAAAAAGTTTAAATTATGCGCGACTATTTAAGGGCTGGTACCCATATGCTACCAAAATTAAAAAATCTCGATACGGTACTTTTCGGGATATGTTTACTTAAATATTTCGATTAGACAAACAGCTACAAAGGTAAACTAAAAAAAAATATATATATATATATTAGAACATCCAAGACCCAGGCCAATCTAAAAAAAATCTGAAAATTGTTTTCCATCATAACCTGGCCAGATATCGAACCCAGAACCCTGCGATTCAAAGGCACTTGCCGTAACACTGAGCCACAAAGGTCATCCTGATATATGGAGTGGTCTTCTAAATCTTATAGCTCCAATCATTATTTACTAGGTGGTAGATTTATGAAATCTATCAATCAATAGTTTATTTGCATGAAAGGAGAGAGAATAGGTAAGCACCCCTACTGCTCGTTCGCGTTGGCGTAGGCGCCTAGGTATAGGCGGCGGCCGGGATGAATCTGACCACATGGTCGGACGACCTGACCAAGGTCGCAGGAAGACGCTGGATGGAGGCCGCTTTTAACCAGTCATATTGGAAGTCCTTGGGGAAGGTCTATGTCTAGCATCCCAACATCATCATCTCAGCCGCAAGTTCGGCTGAGATGATGATGTTGGGATGAATCTTGGTTCTTCACCTGCTTTCACTTCCTGACTCCGGTGGGAGAGCTGATGCTGATGGATATAGCCGACGGTTGACGGGACACGTAACTGGTACGAACGGGGCGGCGGAGCTCGAACAGAACGGTCAATCTGACCTGACGTTTAGGGTTTTGTGGTTTATCCTCATATGCGTGCTTTGTAGGAAATATGACAGGATATATGAGGGTAGATGATGGGATTATTTTTTGATTAAAACTAACGCAAGATAATAACATTATTTATATGTGAATTACGGGTTACTCACGAACGAAGTCACCTATAGGCCGACATGTCTTTCCCAGGGCGAATGTGAACCGAGACGCGCGCACACGGAGTCGTCTCGATTCGCACTAACGAGAGTGCGTGACTTCGTACGTGAGTAACTCGTAATTCACATATAAATGATGGGATTAGTACCTATGTATAATTAACTAACACTAGAAGTTACTAACCTCCCTGTAATCGGCTTCCGCCACAACTGGCGTCAGTAGGTCGACTCTCCTCACCGGGGTCTGGTCCATACCGTGCACCATCTTATACACATCCGAGTGCTGGAGATGATCCAGAGAGACGGGCGGCTTCTCGTATTTCAAGAAGTTTACTCTGTGAAGAAAATGTCAATTGGAACAAATGGCGGAAGTCGGACGCTGTCTAAGATAGGCCCAACGCAGATAGACAATGGCGGATGAAAAGTCTGCGGGTGCGTCCTTATTAGTATTGGAATAAAGTTGCATTTTATTTATATGAAAAGTGCAATGCATATTGTCATACTAATAAGAGCGCACTCGCAGACTTTTTTTCCCGCCACTGTCTGTCGTCTGCGTTGGACGAAATACGGGCAGATACGGGAAATGTGGCAGTATGGGAGCCAAACTCCTATCGCGTATGATTTGTTTCATACTTATCTCATAGATGGCGCTATAGCTTTATTCACAAAAATGTATCCACCAATACTGATTTTATTTTATTTCTCATAATAATGAGAAAATAAAATCAGTATTCACGAAAAAGATCTTGTTAAACAATAAAAAAAAATCGGCTTATATTAAAACAGTTTTAGTTGGTTTTACTAAGTTTAGGGTAACGCCATCTAGCGACGAAAGAAAAAGACAGTCTTTATTGCAATGCAGCGCCCTCTCCGCCGTCCATAGTGGTAGTTAGTGGAACTAACTACTAGGTTGGCAGTCTATACATATAATTATATAAGTATTATAATTTCTTTGGTGTCGGGGAACTTCATCGTGTCACCCCTGCTTACCCTATGCCACTTCCCGCTTCTCCCCATATTTAATAAGACAGCTTCCGAGTCAAATTGTCTCAGTGTTGTGTCTATTTCATTATATGTCAATGAATATTGTTTTTGCAAAACCACATGTTATTTGTTTTGCTAGCTTATGATTTGAATAAACTTTTGAAAATGTTAAATCTAATAAACACTTATAAATATGATATAAATTACGAAATTGAAGTAGATGAATAAATAAATAAATGCTGTGATTCTTCTTATGTCTTAAAATCAGCGATGAAAACCCATGAGATTATACATAGGGCGCACTGTAAGTTTCCGGAACTGGCCACTTACATAAACAATATTTAAAAAAATATTGCAACATTTGAAAATAGAAGTCTTTGGCTGTAGAATGCAGTTTGTTTCATTTGACTGTCTTTTGTTTTTACCTTGTGGCGCCATTTAAAAAATTGTGTGTCTGCATCAACATGGATTTATCTCGGGAAAATTTTCGTAGTATGATTTTCTACGATTTTAAGTGTAATTTGACAGCTCAACAGAGCATCGCTCGGCTTGAAACAGCTTTTGGCAATGAAGCACCATGCAAGACAACTGTTTATAGCTGGTTTGCAGAATTCAAGCGTGGACGTATCAATCTCAGTGACGAATCTCGCGATGGTCGGCCGTCCACCGCTGTGACCAACAAAAACATCGATGCTGTGCGCCGTATGATTGAAACAGACAGGCATGTGACCTACCATGAAATTCGCGCATCCTTAGAAATAGGCATGAGTCAAATACAATTAATCCTACACAAACATTTGGGTGTGAGAAAGCTGTGCTCGCGGTGGATCCCACACAACTTGACCGAGGCTCAAAAAACGGACCGCGTCACTTGGTGCAGTGCCATGCTTACCAGATTCAACGAAGGTGCGTCAAATTTGGTGTGGGACATAGTAACAGGTGACGAAACATGGATTTATTGCTACGATCCCAAAACAAAGCAGCAATCGAGCGTATGGGTCTTTTAAGCTGAGCCGAAACCAACCAAAGTGGCGCGCGTGAAAAGTGCATCTAAGCGGATGATTGCTTCATTTTAATAAAACTGGATACGTGGCTACTGTTGCTTTAGAGAATCGTCGTACAGTGACTGGTACACGACCATTTGTTTGCCGGAAGTTATTGACGAACTCCGTAAAAATAACCGTAAACGCCGTATCATCCTGCACCACGACAATGCTAGTTCTCACACGGCCAGACAGACAAACGACTTTTTGAAGGCGAAAAATGTAGAACTCTTGAGTCATCCTGCATACAGTCCCGACCTGGCACCTTGTGACTTTTTTCTGTTCCCAAAAATTAAGAACCAATTACGCGGTCAACGATTTTTATCACCAGAAGAGGCTGTCGAGGAGTATGAAAAACACGTTTCAGAGGTCACCACAGAGGAGTGGCACAAAAGTTTTCAAAACTGGTTTCATCGAATGAAAAAGTGCATAGACGCCAAGGGAGATTATTTTGAAAAACAATAAATTAATTTTGTACCTTTAATAGTATTTTTTCATATTACTTCCGGAAACTTATAGTGCGCCCCACGTATTGTAGTGCCTATGTTAAGTGAACGATGAAAAATAAAATGATTTTAATCGTGTGTGTAATGTGAGAAATTATTAAAACCTCAAACCATTCAATACACGACTCACATCTATAATTTTATCGAAATTCAAAACGTATTTTTCACGCAGGGTGTGAAAATCGACTAGGTGGCAGTTCGACTCTCTGGAACGATTTGTAAATAAAAATCACAAAAAATAATCTTTTTTTTATAAAAGAAAACTGACTTCAATCAAACTACTGAGCCGATTGCGATGAAATTGGAACAACTTGAAAAGCATACCCGTTGAAACAAATAAATAATTTTTAAAATAGTTTCATTATTATCCGCCTATTTGTACTTAACTGAATATATTATAAGCGTACATTTTGTGTCATCATCATCAGGTCTTTTTAGTCTCCACTGCAGAAGCATGACCCTCTGTACTACCGGAGCCATACTTGGCCAGAGCAGACAGAGGATTTGGCTTACATTCTCCTCGCTGGCCAGACGGGTTGGAGAGGTCTCATTGATGTTTATGAGCTTTGTTTAGCTTGTATTTCCTAAGTCGCCTCTTAAGACCTCCATGGGAAGACTAGGAGTGGTCCTATTCTACTCTGCCGGAAACCACACGGCACATTTTGTATAATATTTTTTTTATGTCCTTTAAAGTATTCTTAAAATATATTACTATTTATATAAAAAATCTACATACCTATACTGTCTATTAAAAGTTTTCGTGTCGCCCCAAGGCCATATGACGTTCCAGTTTTCGATCTGCACCACATGCAAACAAAACAAACAGGCATATAACACACACAACAGGCATTCACTCAGCTAAAAAGCAAGCTACGGAAGCACAATTATAACAAGCTTAAAGTATTTTATGCTATTTAAAGCTAAAAAGCAAGTTTAAAAATAATCCAAAAACAAATAGTCTACACAACTAAAACTAGTTACGTTAAAAGAAAAATGCTCGTTACGAAACATAAAAAATCTGCCAAGACCGAGTCGGACTCGCGCACGGGTTCCGTACCATTATCTATACAAAATTAACCACTATATTATTACGTATGTTGTATTCCCATACCCTTAAATATTTACGTAATTATTTAATTGCAACTAAATATTTTGTGAATATTTCAAGCATCTACTGCTGCCGTCATCAATATCGAGCAAAAACGACAAAAAAAATCATATTTGTTATATGGGACTTAAATATTTATAATATTCTATTTTTAATATTTGTTGTTTGTTGTTTATTTGTTGTTATAGCGGCAACAGAAAATATATAATCTGTGACAATTTCAACGGACGGACAGTGGAGTCTTAAAAATAGGGTCCCGTTCTTACACTTTGGGTACGGAACCCTAAAAGCAATAATAAAATGTGTTTTTGTACTTTTTTTTTATTTGTAATAATATTCTGTTTCCCTTAGGCGTCTCTTTATGAAAATGAGCATTATCCTTTATTCTAAAATAAAAACAAACACAAAGATGTTTACACTATGGATTTACATTAAAAATGGTACAATTCTAATAGAAAATACAACAAATACATTAATTTACAAATGTTTCCTAACAATACTAGCGAACACATTGACACAAATACATTTCATGTATCTATTACATATTTCTTATGATTTATGAAAAATGAAATGCCTTGAAGTTTTGGACCTTTTCTTATTAGTATTGCAATTTAAAGCTTAATTTAATTTAATTTAATAAAAATTACGAATAAAACCATCAATCAAACAATTAATCATTCAAATAATTGACCTAGAGATAAAATGAAGCAAAAAAACCTTGCTTTTCTTTGTGGGGTTATAATCTAAATACAATGCTTATTTTTTAAAACATGTTCTAAGTACCTATGCAAATGCATGATTGCAGTTGCAGGCCACAAGAAACCTCCCTACTCATCATAATTAAGACGAACAAAATTTTCTTCCATTTAACTTTATTCTGGCATTGTTTGATTTTTCCCGTGTGTAAGTGGCCAACACTGTAGTCAGAATTTTCAAGCTGCCTAAAGGCATCTGACATAACGACTGCCATCAATAATGGCAGCCGGGACCAACCGCTTAGTGTGCCTTCAAAAGCACGGAGGCCCGAGATATTTTTATGCCACTTGCAGTCTCAAACTAATAAACCTAACCCATCCCAATGAAAACCGCGCCCGAGGTTGCTTAACTCACATTAGAGATAATAATACCCAGACCTACTGGACCATCGGGTTCCTCCATTCTTCCATTTATTTTTATGTACAAGTTCATAATAAATTACAAATATAATGTATAAACAAACATGCAATAATGTACAATGTATGGGTATGTATGACAAACCTCTCATCGTATGGCAGTATGTCGCTTTCGTATGACATCCTAAAAATGACAATGGCTATGAAATACAAAACATATGAATTACAAAGTAACACATGTTGTATGGAACTATTTCATAACAGTGTGATGCTATAACGCAAATTCTCGTAAGTATACAGGGGCACTATTTTTGAAAGTGTGACATTCGTCTTCGAGCGCTTTTTATATGGAAAAATCACTCGTTTACGAACGGCGTCATTTCAAAAATAGCACTCTAAGTGAGACGCCGTCATTATTAGTTTTCTGCCTGTAACATCTGCTATAACGTAGCCACAAAGAAAAGAAAAATTAAGCCAATATGGTACTGGTTTGGTTTAATGACACATTATCGTTTTGGCTGGATTAAGATTAGAGCTTATAATTTGGTGCCGTGACAAGGATAATAGCTGTTTTAAAAAACTGTAATCCTAGTCACGGCACGGACGGTTTTGTAGTAATTAATTAATACAGACTGACTGGTATATTACGTGTCATACGTATAATAAGGACATGATAAATAATGATCATACGTAACGACAAAAAAATATAAAAACAACAAAATACTTATTAATCACAAAGATTTTTTTTTTCAAATTAGTCCGCAAAGTTAAGAATGTTTGGAAACCGCGCGCTCGCTACGAGCCCGCGGCCGACACGTTAACCAGTACGCGCGCTTTGACTGACTCTATTTTTTTATATATTTGGAACGAGAATCGAAAACTGAGTGCCCCTTTTCATTATGTAACGTAATTTACTAGTCAGATGTACATTTCTGAGAATAAGTGATGTAGATCTGAAACCGAAGTGTTTTCGAAGTGAGCGTCGATCCGACGTTACAGAATCACACTCTAGACAGAACATTTACTTATTGTACTACTGAGAATTGAGATCAACTAAAATAAAGGACTGTCAAATATAGGCTGGTAATAGTTACGACATATTTCTTCCAGTCTTTGTCCAATATGTCCCGTCTCTTTGAACATATTTATACGAATGTCTATCCAGAATATATATATCGCGATGATACGCGTGTGAATTTTACGCTAGAGGCTCAAGTATAACTTAAGTTATCTGAAATTACTTATAGGATATATAATATGGGATCCAACTATATCGATTTTTTGCCCTCTAGGCACTTATTAAATTTCATCGAAATCTATAACAATATTATAAAGCTGAAGAGTTTGTTTGTTTGAACGCGCTAATCTCAGGAACTACTGGTTCAAATTAAAAATTCTTTTTGTGTTGGATAGTCCATTTACTAAGGAAGGCTTAAGCTATAGAACATCACGCAGCGACTAATAGGAGCGAAGCATAAAAAAAATGTTTTGAAAACGGGGGAAAATTATTCATCTATACTAATAAAAAAAACTCAATAATAACAGATATTGCCGCGGACGAAGTCTCGGGCAACAGCTAGTGTTTGAATACAATTCATAGATACAGTTTACGAAGACAAAGTCATTAAATATGATTGAAATGAATGAGCTTTGTTTCAATGCCTATAATAAAAACCTTTTTCGGAACTTAGACGACAGTGACGCCAAAAAAGAACTGAAGTCCAATGCGCCAAATGCAAGGACGTTCTACTAAGGAAATCCGTTTACTATACAGCGTGTAAATGTACCTTCGACATTTACTTAAAGGGGTGACTCAGCCCATCAATATGAACAACTTTTCCTATGGGACCAATGCTGGGAACTCAAAAAAAATTTCGTCATTTCCATACAAACGAGTTCCGCCGCCCGGCCAGTTAGTATGGGAAGGTCGAATTTTTTTTTGAGTTCCCAGCATTGTTCCCATAGGAAAAGTTGTTCATATTGGTGATCCGGGTCACCCCGTTAAGGGAATGTCGAGGGTCTATTTACACGGTGTATAGACGGCCAAATGTCGTTTTACTACTAGCTAAACATATGTTTGACAGCGCCCTTGAATATTTTTATAAAGTTCTAAATAGGTATACGAATGTTCCTGCCGAAATATCGCGGATCTATATCCGCGATATTTACTATTAAATTAATTTAGTTCATGTTGTTAAAACAAATTCGCAGGACTAGACGATAATGCATTGAATTAGAAAAACTATGGAAGCAGCATTGCGCTTAAAAACTGACACCACGCAAAGTAGATCAAAGCGGGCGGGGCTTAAAAAGTATATTTTTTCGCAAACTAGTCTGCCGCGCGCTCCGTGAGGGAAGGACGCGTCGATAAAAGCATTAATCGACATATTTTTTGTGAACATCGGCGAAACCTTAACGAATTCGGAACAAAATACTTCTTGTCTAGTAAAGTGGTGCAGGAAACGCTAGGAAAGAGGGAAAAGTGAAACTGGAGTAACTTATCATTGGCGAGTAAAATATTTTTTCATTTAGGTAAGGTAGCTTGCGGCGAGCTGGTAGTCTACTTACCTCCGCTATGTTGACACCATATTGTTCATTAGATATGTTGACACAGTCCCGTGACTTTGAAGCGGCCAATCGCAAACTAGCTTTGTCTATGAGTGCGTAAGTTTTTCGTTGTGATTTAAGTTTGTTTGGGACTACTGATATTGAATCGTTAGTTGTATGAGAGGTACGCTTCCATAGTTTTTCTAATTCAATGGTTCTACGAGTTCATAACTTGGTTCTGCGAGGTTAGGTATTACTGTTTTACAAACCTGTATAATACAGGGACTTTCTACAAGAACTTTGTTTTATAAATCATAATAAAACAAAGAAGGACGACAAGATTCAAATTTTTATAGTATTAGAAATAGAAGGTGTGGCAATTACGAATGAAAAATGATATCGGACGAATGTCCACCACGACTCACGACCACGGTAACAGATATCAGTACCTGGGCGACCGAGCTTCGCTCAGTTATTACTATTTATTGTAATATGGCGGTGATTAGGTTTTATATTTATGAGAAATATATATTGTTATCTCAAACATTAACTGTTTTTTTAAACACGTCTAAAAACAATAAAAATAAAAAATATATGAACAAGAATTGCTCGTTTAAAGGTATATGATAAAACAAAGAAAGATGACAACGATTAAATTTTTTTAAGTACTATAAGAAAGAGTAAGGTTCGACAATGAATGAAAAATGATAGTAATAATTCTTTGATCACGTTTTGGTCTATTTTTTTTTTTACTTTACCAATTCAACTAACTGACAATTTATGTTGATCTTGAGTCGTTCTTGATTACTACTGTAATCGAAAAAAGGCTACATATATTGTACTCATGGTTGTAAAGTAAATTATGACGGTTTTAAAAACGTTACCGATTTCTGCTGTCGTAATCAATTAGACAAATAGGTACATATATTCGGCAGAAACATTCGAATACTATCTATTATAAAAAGAATTAAAATGACATAATGTTTTCGTAATTGTTTTACATTTAAATTAAATCACTTAATACAGGTTTATCGCGCTTATTACATTATTATTACAGTGAACGTTCCGAAATCTTTAAGACCGTACTGCACGAAATTGTGGAAACTGACGTGTTTTCAAATCACTAGTACTTACTTACTATGCGCTGAATTAATTAAATACATCAAAAGTGTATGTTTGGTCGATCCTTGCACAAGATCACCCCCTTTTTGGAATTTGGAACAGATACTTACATATGAAATTTAAAAACAATATAGATATATATAAGTTATGACATCGAAAACCTATTTCTTTGAAAAAATTGTTAATTTTACGTCTAAAACAATAATTCTTACATGACAATATTTACGTGTCGCAGGGCCTCCTTTCTTACTTTAAAAAAAAATATAAATATGAAAATATTAATAAGACTTCTTTTTTTTTACATAATCGCCTAATGGTTTTGCCCAGCCTAATGGCTTGCGCACTCGCGACGTTTTCCTTTCGCGCGACACCCCAGTTTTCATTGTCATTTCATAGACTACTTAACTTTACATTCTGTTTATTATGTTATAAGAACTAAACTACCGCCTACAATATTTATTGATAACGTTCCGGATGTACGCAATATTGGCTTAACTTAAGTCTACCTGCGAACATGAAAACTGTGAAGTTTCCGAAACGGTAGGTGTAATAATAATGTAACACGACAAAACCGTGAATTCAAACATAAAAGAGACATTAAGAAAAATATCTAAATTCTACATCCAACCAACCCCATAGCTTTTCCTTGAATAAGCTCAGCTTGTGCAGTCAAAGTCTCAGCGATGAACTGGTCGTTGTAGGCGTCCTTAGGTCCCCTCCATTTTCTCCCGCCAGGCAACACCATCGGCCTGGGTTCCTGGTTACCGTTCCCGAACACCGGCTTGGGTTTGCCCACGCGTGGGGTGGGACGCTGCTTCACTTGACGAGATTCTTGGTCTAGACGCATTTGTTCCACCATCTCCTATTTTGGTTAGTTGGAAAAATGTTATTTTATATTTCTAGAACGTTGCGTGACGAACGTGGTTTTTTACAGAAGGATTGTGGAGGTTTTCCCTGTGTGCTATGACTTGGGGTCTTTCAAAAGGCGTGTTTACAGGTATCTTAAGAGTCGGCAACGCATCAGCAGCTCCTCTGGTGTTGCAGATGTCCATGGGCGACTGTGACCACTTTCCATCAGGTGGCTCGTCTGCTCGTTTGCCGTCAAATTTACATAAAAAAAACACTAACCACTAGGCACTTATATGATTTTTCGTTATTGTATATTTTTTTAATTTATTTATGTTTGTTTTGGATTCATGTGTTAGGTACAACCTATAGTAGTAGTATAACCACAAATAAATGGCCTGTGGCTTTCAAACAAAAAACAAATAGAAAAACAGCATAGCTATAAATAATAATCTCCCGCAGGTCGTTATCGTCATCAAAGGACCAAGGCCTCTCCCAAGGGTTGTTCGTTTCATAGAAAGATATTGCCATACTTGGCAGGCGGGTTGGCGAACGCAGTTTCTTTGGCTTCTTGTGCTCCCGACGCTGCTGCCCATCGGAAGCATTTTTAAGCTGATGAAGAATAGGAATTTGTTACCAAGGGAAGGGACATCCCTGACCCCTATTATTGTCTCTCTCATCTGTCATCTCATCATCAGGTCTTTTTAGTCTCCACTGCAGGAGCATGACCCTCTCTGTACTACCGGAGCCATACTTGGCCAGAGCAGACAGAGGATTTGGCCTACACTCTTCTCGCTGGCCAGACGGGTTGGAGTAGCTAGTATTTCCTAAATTGCCTCTTACGACCTCCATGGGAAGACTAAGAGTTGTCCTATTCTACTCTGCCGGAAACCACACGGCACACTTTTATTGTCATCTGTTGCTTTTTAGTCATCATCAGCATAGCCATCAGTAATAAGTACAAAAATATATGAATTTTTTGAGTGGCTCTGCTTAGCGACAAAATTTGAATAAAAAAAATACAAACTCCCACCTTTTTCTGCTTCTCAATCCTTCTCTGCTCCTCCAACATTTCTTCCTCTTCCTTCCTCAACTTCTCCATCTCTTCCTGGGTCAGGCTCGGCTGGTTCTCGACCTTTTCTTCGACTATCTGTTCATTTTGATTCTCAATTTCTTCAATTTGAACACTTTGTTCTTCCCTTTGGACATCTTCGCTAGTTTCTTCAGAGATTGTTGGTTCATGATCAGTGACTGCAAGTGATCAGAATAGAATATCTTTAGGTATATGCCCTTTTTTTGTTATGCTATAGGATGGCAAACGAGCAAGCTAGTCACCTGGTGGTAAGCGATCAACACTGCCCATGGACAACAGCAACACCAGGGGGAGAGAGAATGGGCCTCTGGCTCTCTCACTAACCAAACGAAGCATAGAAGCGGTAAAGCTTTGACTCAATTGTCGATTTTCTGTGAGAGTGTGGTACTTCTCCGTACGATCCGGCCCATTCATGCTTCTAGCAAAAATGAAGTTTGTCGGTAGCGTGACTCTGCCTTAAGGGTTAAAAAATAAAATAGAACTGGGCAGCACTTGGCTAGAAGGAACGATGGTAGGTGGAGTAAGGCTGTCACGACAGAACAACAAAGACATTAGAAATGGCAAGAGGGCGTGGCACGCGCGCCCACAAAGTGCTCGATCAGCTCACTTGAATCACCTAAGTAGTTCGTCCCGCGATCGTCAAAGGAACAAAAGTGAGTTTTACGTGAAAAAAAAAGTTCTAGTGAAACTGTGACTAAAGAAGGAGTTTCTATTCAATTGTGTTGCGTTAGTAGTATGCTTGAAATGAGGCAACGCTGGTTTTTATAGAAATCACGCGTGATAACACTTCTAATGTGTTTGTTGTTCTGTGGCTGTTACCGAATGGTATCCTAGAAATGGGAAAGGTAGGATTGGTCGTCCGTTAGCTTGATGGGTTGGCGACATAAGGCAAATTGCGGGAAATAACTGGAAAAGGAGGCTCATGCCCAGCAGTGGGTCGTAGAAAGCCTCAGTCAGAAGCCCGGGGTGGAAAAAGGTCCCAAGGTTGGGATGCGATTTATTATGAGATTCTTCTTATCCTATTTAGTAAAAATAAATAAAAGAAGCTTCACAAAAAAAAAAATGAATGAAAACATTGAAAACCTTCATTAAATACCTTCATTTTGCACAAGAAACTGCTGGGTCTGTTCTATGGAAAGCTGTTGGGACTGGTGACTCGCCTGAATGGAGACGGTTTCCTGAAAAAATGGTAGAAATGTGTAGAAAAGATACTAAACCCATGAAACGTTGTCTTGGTGTTGCTAAAATATAAAAAATCTCGCCATATTGTGAAAAGCTATTGGAACTAATATTTATACTGTTGTGCGTGGTCTATTTCTTGAATATTGTATACTAGCTGTTGCCCGCGGCTCCGCCCGCGTTAGTGTCGATCCCTCGGGAACAGTAGAATTTCCCGGAATCAAACATACCCTATGTCCTTCCCCGGGCCTCACACCTCCATACCAAATTTCATCCAAATCAGTTCAATGGTTGAAGCGTAAAAAAACGACTTTCGCATTTATAATATTAGTATTAGTATGGAAGTATGGATATTATTTATACTTCTAAGTCCGGAAATGAGAATATTTCTATAAAACCTTTACCCTCCCATTTTACCCCTTTAGGAGTGAATTTTGTCCATTTCACCCACATATATCTTTAATTGTAATCGAGAACTTACATACCTATTTATTTTCATACTTCATAGTCCAGAAATGAGAAAATTTCCAATTTCCAAACAAACTTTACCCCCCTTCTGGGGGATTTTTTTTCCAGTTGACCTACATATATCTTTTTCAATTGATATCGTGAATTTATTTACCTATTTTCATACTTCTAAGTCTAGTAATGAGTAAATTCCTATACTATCTTTACCCCGCTATTTTACCCCTTCAGGGGAAAATATCGTCCATTTTACCTACACAGATATTTTTAATTGCAACCTAGAACTTATATACTTATTTTCACACGTCTAAGTCCAGAAATGAGAAATTTTCCATACAAAGTTTATACCACCCACCCACCCCCATTTTATCCCTTAAGGGGGGAATTTAGCAAATTTCATCTACCTACACACATCTTTTTTAATTTTAATCGAGGACTTATATACCTACTTTCATACTTCTAAGTCCAGAAATGAGAAAATTCCATATAAATTTTACCCCTTTAGAAGTTAAATTTCTTAAAAATACTTTCTTAGCGCTCACTCACATCATTAAAAAACCCCTGTACCAAATTTCAAGTTTCTAGGCGCAGCAGCTTCGGTTTGTTTGCCGTTTGCTCGCGGCTATGCCACCGCCGTTAGTGTCCATCCCTCAGGAACAGTAGAATTTCCCGGAACAAAAGGTACCCTATGTCCTTCCCCGGGTCTCAAACTTCATCCAAATGGGTTCAATGGTTGAAGCGTGAAGACGGACAGACAGACTGAGTTACTTTCGCATTTAAAATATTAGTATGTATAATGCATCATCATCATCATCATCAGGTCCTTTTTAGTCTCCACTACAGGAGTACGACCCTCCTTCCTCCTCACTTCACCCTCATTTTGATGGTCTGAGTCACCCCTTTATGGGTCTAAAACGAAAAAAAATTCACCGTGTATATTTGCAGGCAAACTAATGCCTTGAGTTTATTCAAATGACGGTAACTTTTTTTTTATTGAACCGATTTTGATGAAACAAACGTTAGATGTTTTACTAAGTTAAAACAAAGCAATTGGTGAAAGTTTGAAGTAAATCGGTTCAGTATTTTCGGAGATAATCGTGATCATACATACAGACAGACAGACAGACAGACAGACAAGAAATTCCAAAAAAATTTTTTTGCTTTCTATTATTCTTTTTAAGTGTCCCTCTATCCATTTCAGTCAAAAATTCTAAATGTACAGACAAAATATTTTTACTGTTTTATTATATGTATAGATTATTTTAACGTAAAATTTACGGAAACTATGGAAAGTTACTTAATACAGCTCCAGGGCAGGTTCTTATATTTTTGGTCTGGCTTTCTCGCAACAAAGGATGCTGATGACCACAGATATAGATGTACATAGATGATGCCAGTATCACGATCAGAGGCGGCTCTAGCCCTTGTGGCGCCCGTGTGCCTCCAGTTCCCTGGCGCCCTCTATTAGGAGCGGGGTCAAAATGAAATACTTACAGCTACGAATAAGTAATAAGTTTACAGTTATATTTTCCACAATTCGGCGTGTTTTCAAACGAATCAAAACGGGTGCCGGCACACCCCTTTGATAGCATTTTTTTTATTATTTCGAGTAGGCGTCACGGTCAATCGACCATGCACACCCTGGTGTCAGAGTTCTTCGGAACCACCTCTCGGCCTCTGACGTGGTTCCCTTAACGACTACTAGATGGCAGCCAGGACCACCGGCTTAACGTGCCTTCCGAAGCACGGAATCATCTTTATTATCGGACAATCAGGTAATTTAAGCCTGCAATGTCCTAACCAAACTGGAAACAACTAATCAAAGTATGCTTCCGGTGGGAATCGAACCCACGACCCCCGGGTCAACAGGCAAACGCCTTAACCACTGGACCACGGAGGCCTTTGATAGCGACGGCATTGTGTGAATGTGAAAATATCTGATTTAAAACTGATTTCACGTACACATAGTAGTAACACGGGCGCAGGGTCTTTGAGAGCACCGGTGCCGCGAGCGCCGCATCTTTGGAGGTGGCGTATTAGAGGGCGCTCGACGCCCCCTTAGACCCGGCGCCCCTGTGCCGGCACCCGCCGCACACCCTGCACTAAACGTGAAGCCGCCTCTGATCACGATTTGTATGGAAACCTAGTGGGCCGACTTTTTAACAAAACACTGTGACGTCACAGGCGTTTAGAGATGGGAAATCAAAACCGAAAAAATTTTTGGGTTTGCAGTTAATTATCACGCAACGAAGCATTTTTAGTTTTCGCAGCTTTCCGCCGGCTGCAACAACAGTCGCGCGCGGACTGTCAGTAGCCGCGGCCAACCTCGACGCTTGGTCGGGGTTCGGGCACGCGAAGTAGGTACATTTACATCATCTTTGTATATGTTACTGTGCTGGAGATCATGTAGAAAACAGCAGAAATGCGGAAGCCGAGTTCTTACGCATCAAAACTAAGGGTATATCTGCAATCTGCAATCAGGGAAAGAGAAAAATGAATGATCGCCTACCTGCTGGGTGAACTGGCTGAGCTGCCTCGTCACCAGCTCCAGGGTCTGCTGGATGACTCCGGGCAGCTGTGCTAGAGCCGCCAACTGAGCTCGCATCTGAGCCAGCTGCTGTTCTAAGGACGCGTTGGGATCTGTAACAAAATTAATTATTTTCTAACTTCGATCAAATATTATGGTAGATACACAGTCTCATACAAAATGAAGCCTTAATAATGTCTCCGATTCAAAACATCATGCATACTTACAACGACGAAAACGGTACATACTGAGAGTATAACTCCATCTTTTTTTTCACTTTTGATGCGTAGTTTTTCCATCTTTTCTTTGTACTTTCGTCATCGCGAGACGTGTGAGTGCTAGCACGGTTTATTGAAACTGTGGACAAAACAGCTCCGAAACTCGATCAGAGCGCTGTTTTGCCGGTGCCACTTTTCGAGCGCGAATCGTGTATCTACCATTATATTTGGTCGAAGTTTTCTAAAATTGACTATGTGTGAACATCAGAATGGCGAGGGTAACTGTAGCTAGCTCCAAGTGAGCTTTTGCTACTTCACCGGGCGTTTGAGGCGAGGGCAGAGTGCCCACAGCCTTTATAGCCAACATCACCAAAGGGCCCCCAGGAGGGACGGACCTCGGCTTTGAGCATTGCCTGTGTGCGCAAGGCTTGGAGAGACAGCAAACTCTCATATTGCCTGATGGACCGCGATTACGTGCATGCATAGCCAGGGCCAATCTGAGAATCTATGTCAAAAGCCTTTGGAGAGCAGCAACTGTCATCTTTTGCCTTATTATTTATCAGTGTCGTGAACAGATCTTGCTTTATCCAAACTGAATCAGGCACATAATTCATTAAGCACATGCTGGAACTTACATACATACTATCACGTACGGGGTAGACAGAGCCTAAGGTCATAAGATCTGGCGTGTTGGTGGGCGTAAAGGTGTAAAACGGAATCAAAATAGTGATGGGTTGCTAGCTACATTGCCTATTGTTATGATTCTTTAGAATTTCACTCATGCCCTTGACCGACTTCTACGGTCTGCGTGGGAAGAGAAGCAGCTGGCACATTCTACGTTTTTCTTCACTCCTAGACCATGAGTGGTTCGTAAACGAGCGATTTTTCTATACAAAAATCGCTCGAAGACGAGTGTTACAATTTCAAAAATAGTACCCCAGCATGGAAGATGTGCTGGAACTTGGTAGGAACAATCACACCCTACCTCACCTCAATACCGCAGTCAAATACTTGTAAATACTTGTAAATACTTACCAACCATATTTTGCACGCTTGTCATCAACTGTTCAGCGATTCTGTTCTCCATATCTTCTTTAGTTTCCACCACTGGTTCTGGAATAGGTTCCGGTGTGGGTGTCACCTCGGGAACTTCTACGATTGGTTCAGGTGTTGGTGCTTTTGTGTCTTCTTCAGATTTGGGTGGGGGTAATTTAATTCCTGTAAGAATTGTCAATAAGAATTAGGTACATTGGAGATAATTAGCCGTGTGGTTTCCGGCAGAGTAGAATAGGACCACTCCTAGTCTTCCCATGGATGTCGTAAGAGGCGACTTAGGAAATACAAGCTAAACAAAGCTCATAAACATCAATGAGACCTCTCCAACCTGTCCAGCGAGGAGAGTGTAGGCCAAATCCTCTGTCTGCTCTGGCCAAGTATGGCTCCGGTATTACAGAGAGGGTCATGCTCCTGCAGTGGAGACTAAAACACCTGATGATGATTGGAGATAATCGTAAATTATTAATGAAGTAATATGTAATTATTAATGTAGTATAGATGTAGTAATACCTACAGGCATAACGAAATTTTAACCAAGTGCGAGTCAAAAACGCACAGAAAGGACTCCACTACAAATATTTCACTACAAAAATGCTTGGCAAAAAAATGTTCATATATTTTATAATTTGTTGTTATAGGGGTAACAGATCCATCCTTCCCCCTCCCTATTTCCTCCCCCCAACTCCTGGAAAGGCCGGCAATGCTCCTGTCACATCCTGGTGTTGTTGTCCATGGGCAGCGGTGATCACTTACCATCAGGTAACCCGCTTGCTGGTTTGCCGTCCGTAAAAAAATCAAGTCTCTACCTATTAAAGATTCTACCTGAGACAGACGGACGAACATTGGAGGCTTAGTAATAGGGTCCTGTTTTAGCCCTAAAGGTACGGTACCTTAAAACTGCCGTCTACTCACCAGTTTCCTCCAAATCCGGCACTTCGCTCTCTGGCAGCGGATCAACAGCCTCCAAGAACTCTGGTACCTCTTCCGGTACTAATATAGGTTCTTCCGCTTCCACTGGGGGAGGAGGAGGTTCGAGCAACGCTCTCTCTTCCCACGGCAGAGGGCCTGTGTCGAAGTTCTGTTTGGAGAGGTATGGGTTAATGATATGGCGTGATATGGTATTTATATAGTGTGGTTTTTTGAAATGTTGCTGTGATGTGATTATGTATTTTTGGAGTGGAATGTTTAATGAAAGCTTTGAGTTCTGGCTGTACTAAAATTCGCGTGACTAATTGCTAGGTTTTAACCTTTGAACAAATAGATATACCCACAAAGTTATGCTTGTGACGAAAGGTTTAGCATGAGGTTTCAAGTATTCTTTGTATAAGTTCTCATTTTTTACCATTTAATTCTCTATTTACCAAAAAAACTCTTCCAGTAAATAGATAGGTACTTTGGTCCCCTTTAATGATACTTACACTGTTAGCCAATTATTCTTTTGTTAAAAAAATATATAGTATAACGAATAAATAAAATTAGCGTTGATTTAGTTTCATTGTTAGCTTTATGGCAGAATTAATATAAGTACTAACTTACAGAAAGGATACTTGCACCGTCACCCGTAATATGGCGTCCTCTCCCCTCTCCCTCTCCATTTTATTTCATTTCATTTCATTTCGTTTCATTTCGTTTTATTTCGTTTCATTTCGTTTCATTTCGTTTCATTTCATTTCATTTCTCCCCAGTTCTCAGGTGTTTTTGTTAGTAACAGTAAATTGCTGCTGCACATAGCGCGAAGAATCGATGGGGCAGAAAGGTGCACGAATGGTGACCACGTGACTGACCAAGGTTGCAGGAAGACGCTGATGCAGGCCGCTTCCAACCGATCATATTAGAAATCCTTGGGGGAGGCCTATGTCCAGCGATGGACTTCTTGCAGCTGAGATGATGATGAGCACGTTAGTACATAAATTCATTCTGTGGCGGCGTAAAGTTTCGTTTGTAGGAGTATTAGCCTTATTCAATTCAATTGAAAACATTTATTTAATATAGGTCTTTTGGACACTTATTAATTGTCATATACATATTTTCAACTGAGAATTGTTGATGTCAGTAATTTACTAAGTACTAATGTTCGTATAAGAGACGTCGCCCTGTTTTTTTAAACAAACGTACCCGAGAACATGAGAGCGGTGCGACGACGCCATATTGCGACGTCGCCATATTAAGACGACGCCATTTTGCGAAGACGCCATATTGCGAGGACGCCATATTTCGTTAGTACTTAAATTGTAATAATTTTGTGCCTATACTTTCTGTTTTAAAACTAAATCTAAAATGGATTTTTAAGCTATTGAACTATGAGAAATGTAACTTATTCAGATGGATGTGAATGCAATGTGGTGTACGCGTATGTGAAGTGAGTGGAAATGTCGCATGTCCACACTCAATACAAATCTTTCCATATTGACGGGATTCCTGATGTAGGTACTTAATAATTAAAAAGTAGTATCTTTTCAAAAATAAATGCCTTCCCTTTTTAAAAATGAACTATGAACCTAAGGGCTCCTTGACTGTCGAAATTCAGTTGTCTTACACATACAATTCAGTTACCTATTAAAAGATTAATGAAAAACACGATACGCGCGAAATACATCACCTTACTTAATCAAAAAAATAATATTGCTAGAAGAATACGATTCTCTTTTCATTTATTCAATTTTTTTCATTTCTATTGTTATACTATATGTTTATACACAGGATGAAATTGAATTCATTAGCAAACGTTAATCTGAACAACTTTCATAAAGGGACCAACTCCGAATTTGCAAAAAAAATATCAGCTGTTCTATAGATTTTGGCCAAAAGAACAGATTTTTTCACGATGTCGAAGTTGGTCCCATAATGAAAGTTGTTCAGAAGTCACTCCTTGAACGTTTGCTAATGAATTAAATTTCATTATTTACAGATTATCATTATTATATAACAGAAGGACTTGTTTATAATCGCTCGTTAATAGTCAGATTATTAGTTTAAGGGCCCGTACTACCTCACACTGCTTTGCATGATTGACTGTTATATCAATAATAATTAAATACTCAAGTTGAAATAAAAATGGAGCTAAGTTCAGGACTAACTCTGGTAACTATATGACTCAAAAACACGATTGCGTTAAATTTTCTCGATAGAAAAAAATTGCAAAGTTGCCTCCAAATCACGTCTAATTTACTCGGTATATAGCATTATTCACCAAATACATTAAAATTAACCTTGAAACTTTTGATTAATATTGCATTACAGATAAGGCAGCCATCATATGTTTTTCTTTTTCGAATAACCCTTGAATATTCCTAAAAAACGAAAATATCCAAAGTAGCCAACGCGTTTAGACCATCCGCGTTTGTATCGCCACGCCGCCTGGCATATGGCGGGCTCTTAAGTACTTTAATGGAAAAGTTTGCACCAGCTAATGTGACTTATGTAACGAACATGCATAAAGTCCTTTGGATCCTTACAGATATTAGAAGTTTCAAGACTTCATCATATCTGTGTGTGAAGACTTGAGACTTACAAATTTCTGTGTTCCCATCTGCCGCGATTCTCTAAAGCAAACTCACTCTCACTTCGCCGCGTCAATCGATTTTAACTGTCAATTTAACAATTTTTGTGTATGCTTTTTTAAGATTCTAACTCGTTTCTTTTAAACTAAACAATAAGATTTATTATTAAGATTTTATTACGGGTTGAAAAATAATTCCCCATAATTTAATTATCGTATGCATTTACAGAGTTCCTAAAGCATGTTATTTAAACATTTTTTATGAACAATTAAATATACTTCTACAAAAATTAAGTCAATTACGCAACAAAAAGGCTATAATTTGTGGTGACTTTAATATAAATGTTTTAAAAAATAGTTCAAACACTCGAGAATTTGTTAATCTTCTACAAAATTACAATTTTAAGTTACAGTTTAATGAGGTTACTAGACCCGTTAGCCGAACATGTCCTGATAACGTAGCTCATAATTGCCGAGGGTGTAAAGGTGAAATCCGCCATCTTACAATGTCTGATCACTCCGCCCTTATTTTTAAATATCCTATTAAAAAAGAATTCACCAGGAAATATTGGTATACAACATTACGTGACTATAGCCAAGAAAATATGAATAAATTCAAAGAATGCCTTAAAAACATAAGTTTTAATGAAATGTACAGTATTGACGAACCTAATCAAGCATATGAAATATTTTATGACAATTTTAAACTTTTTTATGACCTCTGTTTCCCGTTAATTCGTAAAAGAAATAGTTTTAAGAAAAGAACAACATGGTTAACACCAGGCATAAAGAAATCTAGTTCAACAAAGAGAAAACTTTATATTCAAAGTTTGCATGCAAGAAATAAAGAACACTATATAAAATATAATAAAACATTAAAAAAAGTTATTAATGCGTCTCAAAAAATACAAAATCATAAATTCATAAAAAATGCACAAAATGTTACAAAGGGTACATGGGGCATAATTAATAAATCAAATTACCAGTCACCGAGACAAAATATTGACAAAATAAAATATAAAAATAAATCCTTGACAGAACCTCATGACATTGCGAATGCTTTTAATGACACGTATATAGATTTAGCTGACGAAAACAATCAAAATAATGTAAAAAAATCTTATTATATTCAATCATCTAATAATTCAATTTTCTCTTCACCTACTGACCCTGTAATGATCCAAAAAATAATCAATAATTTAAAGAATTCAAATAGTGTTGGCTATGACGACATCAATACAAAAGTTGTAAAATATTGCAATAAAGAATTAGCAAGCCATTTAAGTTACCTTATTAATTTATGTTTATCTAAAGGGGTATTTCCAGAAAAGTTAAAAATAACGGTAATTAAACCAATTCATAAGAAAGGCACTAAAGAAAATTGTGAAAATTACCGACCAATTGCATTATTATCCATTATAGCAAAAATATTTGAAAAAGTTATATATAAAAATCTTTATGCTTTTCTTGACAAATACCAAATAATAAGTAAAGAACAATATGGTTTTCAAAAGAATAAGTCCACTAACAAAGCTGTTGATGAATTACTTTCTACAGTCACGGACTGTATTAATAATAGCCGATCAGTAACTACAATGTTCATGGATATGACTAAGGCCTTTGACTTTGTTTGCCATAAGTCTTTACTCAATAAACTATACGCTTATGGTTTGAGGGGACCTGCGCATGACCTAATCAAGTCTTATCTTAATAATCGTCAGCAAGTTACTTATATAACATATATGGATAATCAAAACACGGAAGTAGTTGCAAAATCTAACTATAGAATCGTAAAACATGGAGTCCCTCAGGGTAGTATCTTAGGACCACTACTATTTCTCATGTATATAAATGATCTTCCGAAGCATGTTGACTATAAAATAGTACTATTCGCAGATGACGCATCAGTTTTGATTACAGATACTAATGACAATGAGTATGAAAATAATTGTAATAAAGCATTATATAAGACCGTAAATTGGCTTCAGTCAAATAACTTAGTGGTAAACCTAGAGAAAACAAAGTGTATGCAGTTCCATGTACCTCAAGTTCAACCGAAACCACTTTCAGTCCAGCTCCAAAATAAAAAAATTGACTTTGTGAAGGAATGTAAATTTTTGGGTGTAACACTTGATAGTAATTTGCAGTGGAAGTCGCATATTAATAATATAATATCAAAAATAAGTAAATATGTCTATGTACTGAGAGTAATAACAAAAACAGTTTCACAAAAAACAGCAATCTGCGCATACCATGCATATGTGGCCTCTAATTTAAGATACGGTATATTACACTGGGGAAATGCTGCAAATATACACATATTACCTTTATTTAGAATGCAGAAAAAGTGTATTAGAGCCATGTTTGGAGGTTGTCAAAGAGACAGTTGCGCTCCATATTTCAAAAAATTAAATATATTAACTTTGCCGTGTATGTATATCTTGGAAGCTTGTGTATATGTTAAGGAAAATATAAATAAGTTTAAAATTCTACAAAATAGACGACCAAGAGGGACAAGAAATAAAGTGCAGGTACTTCCAAAGCATAATTCTAACATGGTAGCATATGACAGAACATTATATGTAACAGCACCAAGACTATATAATAAACTACCAGATTCAATTAAAGACCTAAATAGCAAAAATTTCAAATCTAAATTGCAAAAAATATTACTTGACAAATGTTATTATAGTATACAGGAGTATTTATCAGATAGTAGATTGTTAATATAATGACGAAAATTTTTGAAATGCTTAAAATTTATTATTGTTTAATTCACTGACCATTACTTGTTTGACATTATTATTATTATTTACTTAGTTTTGACATTTTATTGACTATTTTATATGCATTTGTTTTTTCTTATTTTTAATTCTAATCTATTATATTTGCAATTTTAAAT
The DNA here is from genome assembly GCA_947532085.1 of Elegia similella. Taxonomy (NCBI): domain Eukaryota; kingdom Metazoa; phylum Arthropoda; class Insecta; order Lepidoptera; family Pyralidae; genus Elegia; species Elegia similella. The sequence continues at coordinate 2,479,521 of OX383950.1, read as the reverse complement.
TTTTAATAATGATAAATTTTATATAATATAATGTTAAACATATTTGCACACCTTTTTAAGGTAAAATGTACTGGGAAAATAACTAAGATCAACTTACTGTACCTACATTTATGCAAATAAATACTTTGAACTTTGAACTTTGAATGTTTAGTATAGATATTGATTCGTCTCATGATTATAGGAAGTCGTCTTATATTATTAGTATTAATAGTAAACTTGTACGTTAGTGTGTAAACTGAAATGAAGCGAATTTTGAATTTACGTTAGAGAATTAGAACAAGGCTTCATTTATATTTCTATATTACAATATTATAGTTATTATAAATATATAAAATAATTGTAATAGTAATCAATAACATGTTGCTCAAAGTTCAATAATTGAAAATCTTAAGTTTAAGTTAAGAATAAAATAATTTTATTAACAACCCTAAATTTACTTACATTTAATACAAAATAGCCACTTATTTAAAAAGTAACAATAATGAAACACAAAATAATTTGCATTGCATTTTTAAAAATAAAAAGGTTTTTTTAAATACGAGTATTAAGGATGAACGGACTAAATTGCTTTATTCGTAAAAAAATATTGGTTACAAAATATTTATTAAGTATTTATATTAAGTACTGTGTATTTATATTAGTCTTAAATAAAGGATTACAAACTATTATTTTTTATTTCACTTTCAAGCAATTACCTCAGGCTTATAATCAGGCGCGACTTTGGGCTTGGGTTGTTTTACTATTTTTACTTTGTATGGAGCCTGAAAAAGAAAGAAAATCAATTATTAGTTATGCTATAAATATACATATCTACAGGACCAAATAGACGAAAGCAAATACATTTTAATTTTCAATTAATAGATCTGAAATTCAATTGATATAAATAAAATTAAAAGCTTGGTTTTTTCTAACTTCAGTTTGTTCCAAGTTAAACATAGTTTCATATTCCCTCATTAGAGTAATACGTCAAAATCACAAGTCAAACATCAATTCTTATCTTATTTTGTTAAATAAGAATTATTTAATAAATGTAACGTTTTATTTAAGATCTTAATTAAACATTAGCGACGCCTATGTTTACGTAAACGAACAAATTTTCAAAGCAAATAATTTGGATTCAGTCAATCAATGTTAACTTTGACGAAATAATCCACTTCTAAAACAATCTGTTTTAGTTTAAGACAATATCTTAAATATTGTATTGTTCAAAATATCTAGAAATAAATGAAAACTGCTTTTAAAATTGAGAAATTCACCTAAATCAAGCACTTGTCGACACCACCACTCTCCGTAACAATTAAAATAACACTGCAACTGCTTCTATTGGCTAAATCGATCTCATATTGACCAATACCTTGAAAACCTGCCAAAATGGACTAATATTGAAGTGTATAAACGACACAACACGGAAATAGGTGTCAGAATTTAGCAATGACAAGATCGGAAGCCAAATATTGTGTAATTATTATATTGACTTCTTTTGGCTGGGATACAGGTATATACCTAATGTTCTTTTTTGGCAGTGAGCTACTATGGTAATTAAGTATAAATTTTATTTATTCACCTTGAAATAAATCTGACTTCACTCAATAAAATCGTAGGTATACATTTTGAAATAAGAAGTGAGGTGAAGTGGAATGGAGTTTAAAATTGGAATCACCTAGTTGTGAGAAGTCGAAGTAAAGTTTAAAATTGGAATCACCTAGTTGTGAGAAGTCGAAGTGAAGTTTAAAATTGGAATCACCTAGTTGTGAGAAGTCGAAGTAAAGTTTAAAATTGGAATCACCTAGTTGTGAGAAGTCGAAGTGAAGTTTAAAATTGGCATCACCTAGTTGTTAGTTTGCCGTGCTATATTATAAACATACATACATAGTATCACATCTTTTCCCGTGTTGCGGGGTAGACAGAGCCTAGGTCTATAAGACTTGAAGGCCACGTTTAGCATGTTGGTGGGCATTAGGGTGGAAAACGGAATCAAAATAGTGATAGCTATCCGCATCGCCTATTAACATGATTCCTCAGATTTTACCCATTCCCTCGATCTGCGCGGGAACAGAAGCAGCTGGTACATTCTACGTTTTTTCTTTTCTCCCAGATCAGCATGGAAGAGCATTATTATAAAAAAATATATATTCTGTGCTCTCGAACGGCTTTTTAAGATGTTAATAATAGAAAAAAAAGATACATAGCTACCTCAATATTCTCCTCTTCCTGATCTTTATAACCATGATATCCAAACTTCGCTCGCGGCACCGCCCGTGTAGGTTTCTGCAGGAATTTGGTCCATTTCCTCTCTTCCTTCTTCTTCTCAGCTATGGTCTGGGTCAGCTCATCGTTCAGGGCCTTCAGGACCTCGGAGTCTTTCAGAGACTCTACTATGGGCTTGATCTTCTTGAAGTCGACGCTGGAATTGTCGTCGGCGCGACTCATATGTGATGTTAGGACGCGTGTGAGGCTGTTTCAACCATTTTGTGTGTTAGTTTGTGTTGTGTGTACTACATACCATCACGTCTTTTCCCTTGCGGGGTAGACAGAGCCTAGGTCTAATACCTACAGGCCACGTTTAGCTTATGATAGATGTTAAACGAAATTAGAATAGTCATCATCATCATCATTTCGAGTAGGTGACACGGTCAATCGACCATGCACACGCTGGTGTCAAAGTTCTTCAGAACCGCCTCTTGGCCTCTGACGTGGTTCCTTTAACGACTACCAGATGGCAGCCGGGACCACCGGCTTAACGTGCCTTCCGAAGCACGGAATCATCTTTATTATCAGACAATCAGGTGATTCAAGCCTGCAATGTCCTAACCAAACTGGAAACAACTAAACAAAGTATGCTTACGGTGGGAATCGAACCACGACCGGGTCAACAGGCAAACGCCTTTACCACTGGACCACGGAGGCTGTTAATTTAGAATAGTGATGGATTGTTATTCACATCTCTTAGCTACATGATCCCTGATTTTCGCCCATTTCCTCGATCGGTTTTTACGATCTACCGGCCTATTTGCTAACTTAGTGTACAACGTTTTGATAGTCATTTCAAAAGACAATAAGTGGGTGCCGCGCGAACAGAAAATATCGCTACTGCGCAAGCCATTAGGCTGCGCAGAACCATTAGGCGATTATGAAAAAAGATGAAAAGTCTTATATTTTCATATTTATATTTTTATAAAAAAAAATAAGAAAGGGGGTGACCTCCGATATACACATATAAATATAGTCATGTGAAAATTATAGTTTTAGACGTAAAAATTACAAAGTTTCTGAAGAAAAACGTCTTTAGATATCGTAACATATATATATCATTTTTAAATTTCATATGTTTCAAATTCCAACAAGGGGGCGATCTTGTTCAAGGATCGATCTAAATTACACATTACTTTTGATGTATTTGGGTTGAACTGTGATCACATGGAATTTTATCCATTATTTTTTGAACATTCTTTTTTTTTATTTGGCCATCAAACTTCATAAGCTTATTTTAGACAGTGTGTAGTTATTCTTTATTCTTGTGTATCAACGAAATGATGTTGTAATTCATTTCGCTGATTCTACAGAGCCCTTGGAGATAATTTCCACTGGTTTGATCATAAACGTCGGAGCAAGGCGAGCAAACACCATCTCACTACAGCCGCACCACGTCACTTTATTTTAGTTATTCCACATATTGTTCATGAACATTGGCTTCCTAGTCTTCCCATGGAGGTCGTAAGAGGCAACTTAGGAAATACAAGCTAAACAAAGCTCATAAACATCAATGAGACCTCTCCAACACGTCTGGCCATCGAGGAGAGTGTAGGCTAAATCCTCTGTCTGCTTTGGCCAAGTATGCATCCGGTAGTACAGAGAGGGTCATGCTCCTGCAGTGAAGACTAAAAAGACCTGATGATGATGATGATGGGCATCTATAACACCGAATTACCTACACCGATTTCGCATTATCAACTCCACAAGAAACAATTTGCAAAACAATCTAAAACAAAAACCGTGCAGTCCGTCGAAATTCCCGCCCAGAACCCTTTTTATTATCCAACTGACTAGGTAATTATATTTTTTTAGAAACTAGCCTAATATAATCTAAAAACTGGGAATATTCTAAATGTGCTAATTGTTAGAAAAATATGGCAGAAATGATGTTGAATCGAGGTAGGTGTAGGAGAAATGTACGTATGTGTGTATGAATGTCCATGAAATAATTACAAAATGGTTGAAAATGTCAAACGCAATGTACATATCAATGTCAAAATGTCAAACGCATAGTATATAAAAAGATCCATTTATATTAAGCGCAAATATTTTAAGGGTATCAGCACCCATAAGCTAGAAAAATGCTTTAGAAGAAAAATTAAAAAATCGTCGCGCTAGTATAGAGATATCTACATTTCGAAAAACACACGAAAAAAACATCCTGCGCAAAAAGAATACACTTTCTTGGCGTGCAACTTTTTACTATTAGGTATACCTACAATAATAATCATAACAGCTGATTTATTGGTTTCAATAAAAATGTTTGTTAAATCACTAAAACAAAAATTGGCGTGTCGATTTCTTAAAATTTGCTATTAAAGCATTTCTAGACCTATATATTGAAAGCCAGCCTTTAAAATATTTGCTTCTTAATTTATATCGACCTTATTTATCTAAGTTGTATGCCACGAGCATAGATTTAAAAAAAAATTGCGGCCACGTGAGGCGCATTTTTTTTTTAAATCTATGTATGCCACATATAATGTCTATGATAGAACACGATACATATATATGAAGTCGATAGTCAATATGAACAACTTTTGCTCAGAACTTGAAAACATTTTTGACTTTACTATACAACTTGTAGAAGTAGCTCTCTTAATGACGTCATCAGAAGGGGTCTTGCCACCTTTCACGTTCCCTGCACACTTGAACCTCGGGGTGTGGTTCGTGATGATGGTAAGTGGCCTGATGGTATGTCGCTGATTCCTTAGGAACGCGGTAGGGCTCTAGTGTGGGATGCTACTTGTGTCGACACACTGGCGCCTTCCCATCTCAGCGGATCAGTTGCTAGAGCTAAAAGCTAGCGATCAAAATTTCACCGTGTATATTTGTGCCGTTTAGTGTAGAGACATTTGGACCATGGGGTCCTGGTGCAAGAGCTCTCTACAAAGAGATTGCTCCTCGTCTGATCTCCGCCGCACGTGACAAGTGGGCTGGCTGCCTTTTCGCACAAAGGATAAGGGCGCTATCCAGCGTGGGAATGCAGCCAGCATTCTTGCCAACATGCCATATGGGCAAGAATTTTTAGATATTTAAGTTTAGTTTTATTTTAGTATGTAATTTAATGGTAGGTTAGCTTATCAGTTTTATTTTTAAATTTTTAAATTGATTTACTTATAATTAAATAAAACTTGTATAAATAGTAAAGTCAAATATGTTTTCAAGTTCTGCCACGCTACCGGCTGAATTAATTTTCGCTAGTAGCATGAATGGGCCGGCTCGTCCGGGGAAGGACACTCTGACAGAAAAACAGAAAATCGACGTTTGAGTAGAAGCTTTACCGCTTCTATGCTTCGTCCGGTGGGTGAGAGAACAGGCCCATACTTCTCCCCTACGTGTCCTTCCCCAACTCCTTGAAAGGCCGGCAACGCTCCTGTCACACCCTGGTGTAGCAGTTGTCCATGGGCAGCGGTGATCGCTTACCATCAGGTGACCCGCTTGCTCATTTGCCGTCCTATCTCTAATATATAAAATTACCGTGTCACAGTTTTCGTTGCCATACTCCTCCGAAACGGCTTGACCGATTTTGATGAAATTTTTTGTGCTTATTTTTTTTTTTTTATTTTTTTTTTTTATTTATTTAATATGAGAAACAAACAGGCTTAAATGTTACTTATATACTAGACAATTTATAAATTATACATTGCCAAAGCGTTTCTACAGCTAGCTTATTCCTTATATAGACGTTAGTCTACCATATTTATAAGTACATATATATATTTTATTATGTAAAAAAAACCACTAGATAACATTATTAACAAGTTTAAACAAGGTTGGAGTACAAAATAAAGAAGTTAATCCTTTAAGAGCTTTATAAATTTTCCTAATTTTTCATGAAATATATCGACGCGGCTATAAGCACTGTCATAATTGTCGCAAGCTCTCACCAGAAAACGATTCTGTGCATAATTAGTGTTACAAATGGGAGGAGCAAAGGTTTTGGTATTTCGTGTGCGATGATTAGTACATTTGAAATTAATCTTACTTAGCAAGTACGGAGAGTCCACTAGGTTGTTGATAATTTTATACAGAAAGGTTTGATCCCTGAGTTCCCTTCTTTTTTCTAATGATACCATTTGGTTATGGCTGAAGTTTTTAAATTTATAAAGTAGACGTTTAATGAATTTATTTTGAATTTTCTCTATTGAACTTTTATACTTGTCATACATAGGATTCCACACTGTGGATGCATATTCTAAATTGGATCTGACAAATGCATTATATAACAGTATAAAAGTATTCACATTTTTAAATTCTGAGCTTTGCCGAAAAACTAACCCTAGAAGTTTATATGCTTTTGCTGTAATGAAATTGACATGAGAGTCAAAGTAAAGTCCGTTATCTAGGAGTATACCCAGATCTCTCACCTCAGTCATTTTAGATAGTTTATGGTTAAGAAGTTTATAATTAAAAATGTATCGGATTTATTTTTCTAGTAAAAGTAATTGTCTGGCACTTACTGACATTTAAATAAAGGTTATTTTTAATGCAATATTGACATAGACGATCTAAATCATATTGTAAGTTTTCACAGTCTTTTTGAGACTGAATTACAGACAATATTTTGGAGTCATCTGCATAAAGGAGAATTTTTGAAAATTTAAAACATTCCATAACGTCATTAATAAATATGTTGAACAATAAAGGACCGAGGTGAGAGCCCTGGGGGACGCCTGAAGTAATAGGCACGAAGCTAGATATGAAACCTTTCACTGTTACAGCCTGGGAACGATTCCTTAGGTAAGATGTTATCCATCGAAGCAGATCTCCATGTACACCGAACGCATTTAGCTTAGAAATCAGTAAGGGATGACAAATTTTATTAAAAGCTTTCTGATAATCGGTGTACACGGTATCCACCTGATAGCCTTAATTCATAGCTTCAAGGACAACATTTAAAAATTCACACAGATTGGTTTCAGTGGAATGTTTTGATCTAAAACCATGCTGGCGATCAGTTAATGCTGGGTTTATTGAGGGATATAATGAGTCGTAAACGATTTTTTCAAAAACTCGAGGTAGAAAAGAAATCTTGGATATACCGCGATAGTTTCTTATATCATGTTTGTCCCCACTTTTGTGAATTGGAATAATATAAGAACGTTTCCAAAATTTATCCGGTATCTATGAGAATCGGCCAACATCTATTTTTCATCCCCCTAAATGTGAGGGGTAGTCCACCCCTAAATTTTATTTTTTATTTTTTAGACATTATTTATATGGCAAAACAACGTTTGCCGGGTCAGCTAGTATCGTATAAAAATCTCGTCTCATGAACACTTTAGTATGAAAATATATATCGTTTTTTGAGGTCCCAGCATTGTTCTCATAGTTAAAGTTGTTCATATGATTGGAGCAACGGGTTAAGTGGCGCTGTAAGGATCGGTCAGGGGCCAGGGTCTTTTTAACAAATAACATATTCAACAAGATTTCTATTTTTGCCAATAAAAAAATAGTACTTAACGTAAAAATTAAAAAAAAATAAGGTCCCGCTTTTCACTATTTGTCAAGGGAATTATAACACTGACTTTAAAATGTCAGCAGTAAAAACCCGTTGTTTTTAATCTCCCTCTAACGGCCCCCCTGCCTCCCCTTTGGTAGGTAAGCAGTAATTTCGATTTATGTTCCCTTTGTATAGTTCAACATCATCTGATATCACTTCGCCTTCCTCTTATACCTTTTTATTTAAGTAGAAGCTTACCCCATGACGTGCGCCTCTCTCAGCATCTCAGATTCCCCTGATATCAGCTCGGCTATCTTGTCTTCAGTCATGCCAGGCTTTCCAAGTTCCTCTGCGGAAATAAGTATAATAATTTTAATAACCAAAAAGCTTTTTATTATTTGTTCTAGTATGAATATCTGTCAAATGTTGCACGTAACGATCTCTACACAGAGTTGTAGTGCATCTCGCGTCGTGGAATGAATCAAAGAAGATATGTACAACCAATGCAAAGATACAACCAACCACCGCACCGCTCGCCACAGGAATAAAGTCTATCCCTGCATCCTTGACACTTTGTTTTACGGAATTGTTGACATTTATAAAAGTAAATAATTTTGAATTTGTCAATTATAAATTAAGTACATTTATTTTAATGAAATATTTGTATACTGTTTTCAACAGTTAAATAGGCAGACATTTTTTGTAATACTCCATCTGTATCATACCCTATTTTATACAAATAAATAATTGATTGATTGATTGATAGTAGGGGAACCCATGATGCTAAATGTGGATTAACTCGAGCGTCGTGGGGACCCACTAGACTTTAAAGATTAGGTGGCACCTCCTCTGGTGATGCAGATGTCCATGGGCGATGGTGACTACTTTCCATCAGGTGGCTCGTCTGCTCGTAAACCGTCAAATATAAATTTAAAAAAATACGAACTTGCTACTTCCTCGTCCACGACGGCTTCTTCCAAGCTGTCGACTATTCCCTGGTGAGTGCCGAGGAGTTCGCCAGTAGGTGTCGTATACGGCCTGCCGGTCACATTAGGGGGCTGCAAGAACGATTTCATATTGAGATATTTTTAAGTTAGCGGTTATTTTTTACATAAATACCTAGTATCACGTCTTTTGCCCTTGCCCCCGCAAGGGACAGAGCCTAGTTACAATTATTTAAAAGGGCGTATGCACTCTGTACGAGCGTCCGAGATAGCACCGTATATGGTCCCAACGGAAGACCAGTGCTGGACTTAAACATCCAGCAAATGCTGAGTTGGGTCCATGTTTGGAGAACCTTATTGTTTTTACTCCAATTTATCCATAGTATTTAGACATTAAGTACTGTTATTGTATAGTATTTTTGATTTTTGGTGTCTTTGTATATAGTATAAGTGGTTTCTCCAAATAAAGAAAATCTTTATCTTTATATCTTTAGGTCTATAAGACCCGCCACATTTAGCATGTTGGTGGGCATTAGGTGGAAAACGGAATCAAAATAGTGATGGGTTGCTAGCCGCATCGCCTATTAACATGATTCCTCGCAATTTTGCCCGTTCCCTCGATCGGTTTATACGATCTGCACAGGAAGAGAAGCAGCTGGTACATTCTAGGTTTTTTCTTTTCTCCCAGACCAGCGTGGTTATTTTTTTTAAGTATTTTTTGGTGATGGGATGGAAAAGGCGACAAATATACTGGGGTACTATTTTTGAAAGTGTGACACTCGTCCTCGAGCGATTTTTGTATGGAAAAATCGCTCGTTTACGAATGGTGTCATTTCAAAAATAGCACTCCTGGACTGAGTTTCTTTTGGCGTTTTCTTCTCAGCAGTGGTCGTTCTACTACGCTAGTAGTTTATCGATTTTGCAAATATTAAATACTAGCTTTCGCCCGCGGCTCCGCCCGCCATAATGTCGATCCCTCGGGAATAGTACTGTTTCCCGGGATGAAAGGTAGCCAATGTCCTTCTCTGTACTCCAGAGAACTTGTATGCAAAATTTCATGATGATCGGTTCAGTAGTTACGGCGTGAAAGCGTAACAAACAAACAAACAAACAAACAAACAAACAAACAAACAAACAAACAAACAAACAAATAAACAAACAAACAAACTCACTTTCGCATTTATAATATTAGTAAGGATAAGGATAATAATATGACGTTCAAAAAAAAATACATGATATCCAATTTGAATAAATTTTATTTTATTTCATTTCAAAGTATTATTGGGTTAGCAGTAGCACCCAACCCACCTACACTTATTGGGTCAAAATAATGACATTAAATTAGTCCGTCAATAAGATAATTAAAAAATATTTGACACGCATAGATTTAAAAAAAAAATGGCGTTTCCATGGACACGCATAGATTTAAAAAAAAACTTGCGGACTTCTTACTTCTATGTTGACACGTATTCTTTCTTTTGTTAATTATACAATAAATGATTACGATATAGTGCGTCAAAGTTCATAAGTTCAAAAAAATTTGCGTGAGACTTCATACTTCTATGCCCCCATAGAAATATGAAGTCTCACGCAAATTTTTTTGCAAATCTGTGAGTGGGGGCAAAGCAAATTATGACGTCACACAAATCTTTGCAATTTTTTGGTTAATTGACAAGAGAAAAAATACGTATCCAATATGTTTTTGATTTTTTGCAAACTAGCCTATTTTTATTTTAGTTGGTCATACTGAAATAAAAATTGGTTCTCCTACTTGTTTATTGAATAAATATGACAAATAAAAAGAATGGTTATCTGTAAAGTCCGTTAACGGACGTTAATTTTACGTGATAACGGTGGAAGAGAGATAGATGCGTCACAAGCCGAACGCTTAGGCCGATCGTGCCTCTCTATCGCTTGGCACATTCGGTCATGCAGCTTGGGCAAAGATTTTTCGTGTCGGTGTGTCTACAGGTCGCATTTCTCAACAAATTTTCGTCAAATTGTTACAGATTTTTTTTAATGATATTTTTAGAAATTATTAATAACTAGTTTTCGCCCGCGGCTCCGCCCGCGTCAATGTCGATCCCTCGGGAACAGTCCTTTTTTCCGGGATAAAATGTACCCTATGTCCTTCTCCGTACCCCAGATAACGTGTATGCAAAATTTCATGATGATCGGTTCAGTAGTTACAACGTGAAATCGTAACAAACAAACAAACTCACTTTCGCATTTATAATATTAGTTAGGATTAGGATTAGGATTATTAGGATGGCGTGTTTAAGGAGCCCGATGGCCCCGTAGACTTGAGCATTATTATCGCTTCCGCATGTTAAGCAACCCAGGGCGCAGTCCCCACTAAAATGGGTGACTGCAAGTGGCATAAACAATATTTTGAGCTCCTCCGTGCTTCGGAAAGCCTTCCGAAGCACGGAGGAGCTCAAAATATTGGCTGTCATCATTGATAGCAGTCGTTAAGATATGTCAGATGCCTTTAGACAGCTTGAAAAATCATGACACCAGTGTTGGCCACTTACACACACGAAAGACAAAACAACTTTTTATTAAGACTCATTATAACGACGTCTTCAGCTCATAGACCCACTAGTTAAATTTAATTTAATAATAAACTTTCATAAAATAATACTGACCATATCAATGTAAACGCCAGTTGCTCTTGGGTTCCTCGGTTCAGGATTAAATACAACAGGTCGATACCCTTTCATCGGATCTTCTTTCTCTTCTACTACGTCCACCTTTTCATCTTTGAGAATCTCTTCAGCTACTTCCACCGTTGACATAATTGTATCCACCTCATCTGTAGGTACTCTTCCTATATCAACAAAGACATTCCTTCTCGTAGTTTCGCCATTTGTTAGTCTATGTTCTTCATTATTTAGAGATATTTTCATTTCTTCAAATGAATTTATAGATTCAGCACAAACCTTTGCTTGAGTATCTTCGACTCTTTCTTGTAAATTAACTTCTATAGAATTTGTTCCACCATTTATTCTTTCACACGTTTCGTCTTCTTTGTATACTTCACCAATTACTTTTTTTTCAATTGCCTCTTCATTCATATCTTTAATACAACCATTCACTAAATTTTCCGCAATTCTTCCTTCTTTATGGTCCTCAATCGCAAGTTGAGATAATTCTGACAATGTTTTATTATTGTATTCGATTTGTTTATCAACTTTTGTCCATTCGTCTTTGAGTTTAGTATTCACTTCTGTTTTTGACACAGTTATACTACTTTCTTCTTTTGAATATTTTTCACTCTTATTATATTTGATAGTTGATTCTTCTTCTTTCTTCGTTTCCATTCCTACTTGTTCTTTATACTCCTCAATACTCTTAATGGTCTCATCTATTGCTGATGCTAGAAGTGTAGACTTTCTTTCGATCTCTAATATTTCTTCCTGTTTAAAAATATATTGATTAGCATTCGTGTCAAGACTTACTGAGATGAAATAAAACTGATTAAAAACAGAAGTTACGAAGATGGCAAGTTTTGCGGGCACGATGCCGACGAGAGTTATTTCGATTAGATAATTTATGTTCTAATCAATGTCAATACATTTTGTGGCAATCAATTCAATTGTATTTTTAAATGACCGATAGATTCTACACGCTATATCTACGGGTGTATTACGCAAGTTAAATATTACAGCGTTTTAGTTTTTATTTTTCATTTTTCTCATTAAATGATTGACGGTGAAATTCAGTACGAAATATTTCGTAATAAGAATGTGTTGAGAATAAAATTTTTAAGGCAACTTGCTTCGATATTGTAAATTTATGGAATCTGTAACTTAAGTTATAATATTAGCTGCTAGAGAGGCTGCGCCTTCTAATTCAATGGCGCCAACAATTTTAGAAAAGGTGCACGCAAATGTGCTTTCAGGCCTACAGCAATAAGTAAAATGGCGCACTAAAAGCATTCACATTCAAATTGGAGATCTAATTATCGTTAAGGATAACAACCGCCTCTACTACAATGGCTATCAGGACGGAGTGTCTAACATTATCCAGGCATGGATGGCATCATCGTAGTCAAAAACGAAGAGTTATTTCAAGATTCCTCTTTGATCGCAGAATCCCTTCCTTTTGAAAGCAGTACTTTCAAGGGAGGGGGGGGGGATAAATGTTAAAGATATGTCGTCATAACCGCTGGGCGACTATGGGCGCGATGCACGCGCACACTAGAAGAAAACAAGAGACTAGCAAGCGGCTCGGCCCGACGACGGTCACGTCAAACGTATCCTACGTAAAAATATATTTTAAATATATCTTATTCGTAAATAAATAAGTATTTGAAGTTCACGCTGTTTGCTGTTGATGAATCCTATGCGGCAGCCTCAACATTTTATGTTATATTATTTATTTTAATAAATTTTAATATTTCAACATCAAAATTAAAAAAGAAACTATGTGATGTCTATAAGGAATGCCAATATGAGATACATGTCGACACTTCAATGTAATGCCAAAATAAAGATTTATTGTAATGTACTTTGTATTTGTTGTCAATGCCACATAAACTAGTATCTATTTTATTACTGGTGAAAATATACCTCCTGTTGGAGGTATATTTTTACCAGTAATCCCGAGGGGTGACCCAACCCGTCATACTGAACAACTTTTGCTACGGCAGCAACGCTGGAAACCCAAAATATTTTTAGACATTTCCTTTAAAAATTGTTCGGTTAGCACGGCAAAATGTCAAAATTAATTTTGAGTTTCCAGCATTGGGCCCTTAGGAAAAGTTGTTCATATCAACGGGCTGAGTCACCCCTTTGAGCGAATGTCGAGAGAATATTTACACGTTGAAAATTATATGAGAGACTTTGAAATGTATGCGTCTTTGTGCAGAGAAATTCTAGCAACACAAATTTGATGGGAGGCGTGAAAGTAGTTGGTTTCCATGCGTTTTAAAGACGTACCTTTGACGAATTCGCATAAAGACGACCTATGACGAATTCGCATTAACTTATAAACTATAATGAGTGGTGATGATAATTAGGATATTCTCAAAATGATTTTGGTGAATTAATTTGTTTTTATACAAAAACTCACGATTGAAATTCACATCTGTGCAAAAATATTTCTGAGCATTTGCATAATACTCTCACCTTTCTTAAAGAGCGGATATTTCCTCCCCTCAAACCAGGCTTAGTGTATACTGGAGACCCAACTTTGCTCCCAGGAGGTGATGGAAGAGGGGGATCATAAATTACTGGAGATTCTAACGTAGTTTCTATGTGAGGAACCAATTTCTTCTTAACAATATGAAGGTCTTCATCAGCTTCAGGACTTTCCTCTAATGGAATGACTGTTCCACTTGTTTTGGGCAGAGGGATTTGTAGTTTAAAAACATATTCATCTGTTACAGGAGTAGGAGGGACAGTAGATGGAGTGGGGGTGTCAATATTGTTATTTTCGTCACCAGAAACTGATGATTGTTGCTCCAATTTATGATGAGCGATATCAGTATTTAGAGTCAACTTTTTGGCACTTGATTCAGAAGATTTAGCGACAGTAGACTCCGTTGACTTTGCAATAAAAGATGACTCTTGGACGGATTGTGAAATAGTTGTTGCCGTGAAGGAAGCTTCAGATTGTTGCGTACTTGACCGAGCAGTGAAACTTGATTCTTGGATTGCTGTTTTACTCTTAACGTCAATTGAATCTAAAGAACTAGATTCAGAAATATCAACAAACTTACTTTCAGATTCAACGACGGCAGCGTTTGATAAGTCAACAATTTTCTCCATCTTTAATACTTTGGTTTCTTCCGATTCTAAAATTTCAGGTGACGGTTGAACTTCGGTTACTTGTTCTTTAACAATTTTCAAAGCTGCTGATTCTATTTTCGGTTCAGTTTCTTTGATTTCGGCCTTTTCGATCTTCACATCAGCAGTCACATCTAATTCTAGAGTTTGTTCTTCTTTGACAACAACTAACTCTTCTTCTGCTAGTTGAACATGTTCGTGAGTTTTGTGTTCTACTTCAATAGCCAAAGTCTCGCCTACAATTTCTTGTATTTCAACTGTTTCTTTCTTTGCCATTTCTAAGCTTTCCTCTTTCATTGATACCTTATGTGATTCTTCTTTAGTATCAATATGTTGGTTTTCATACAGTTCAACTACAGGTTCAGTTATTTGTTGGACAGCAACTTCGTGGGTTTTAAAATCACTTTGAATAGATTCTACTTTAATTTTTTCACCTACGATCTCTTTTGATTCTTGAACTCTTTCTTCAATCTGTGTAATTTCTTCTTGTTTAGCAATAGCTTCAACTCTGGTTTGTTCAATTGCAATCTGTTTTGATTCTTCTTTTCGTTCTTCAATCATACTAGCTTTGTGTTCTTTGATTTCGGATGTTACCGTTGTCACATTTTCAGTTGCCGTTGTTGATATGGATTCCATAGCAATATTAGAATCTTCAACACTTTGCACTGATTCAGTTTCAGATATATCTGTTTGGTCTAGTAAAATGGCATCTTCGTTAGTGTAAACGTGTGATTGTACGATCGCTACATACATTTGCCTGTTAGGTGTAGTAGACCTAGCTCGTGATCCATGTCTGCTTTCAATCTTTTTCTCAGCAGCTGTAGTGACAGCAGTACTGATTTCCCTTTTTGTAGCAGCAGACGCAACTGTACTACTAAACTCGCTAGTTGAAGTTTTAATTTCAGTAATTTCTTGAGTTTTCTGGCTATCAACTTTAGATAGCCATTCTAAAGGGTCGCTTTCCTTCATTACTTCATCTACTACTTGACTGCGACTCCTAGATCTACGGCGTTCAGAAACCTCCTCAATACCGGATTTGTTTTCAAATTCAGAAATGACAGCATCCATTTTAACAGTCAGCTCTTCTGATTTCTTTTCACTAAGTTGAGCCATTTCAGATCCAGATATAGCTTTTTTATGG
Organism: Elegia similella; assembly: GCA_947532085.1. NCBI lineage: Eukaryota > Metazoa > Arthropoda > Insecta > Lepidoptera > Pyralidae > Elegia > Elegia similella. The sequence goes on along the minus strand of OX383950.1, from coordinate 2,463,945 downwards.
GTTTTTAATTCAACAGTGTTTTCTTCATGATCTTTGATATCATCATTTTTAAGAATCTCTAGTTTAACCTTTTCTACCTTTTCTTTTTCTACTTGTCTTACGTGACTTTTTTGTAAGATTTGTTCCTGAGATTTTATTTCCTTCTTTTCCATTTCAGTATCCTTTAATTCCTTTTTTTCTTGTACAATAACCTTATCTGCCTGGCTTTTCTTTTCGGCAGTACTCTCCGCTACTTTAATTTCTCTGTGAGCTGCTTTTGATTCAGACATTTTAGCTACATCGTCATGTTGTTTTGAAATAACTTCACTTTTTGATTCATAAGCATTTGAGCTCATTTGTTGGGTGGTTATTACGTCATTTTTCTCTTCAACTTTATTGAATACAGGCTCGGACAAAATAAACCGAGACAAAGCTACCATAACATCAGTGAGATGTAAGAAAAATGTCTGAAGTAGTAAATTGTAGTGATAAGATGAATGTACTGTCCCTCTTATATTAGGAATTGTTTTCAAACCAATATTATAAGCTCTATGTTCAGCCTGAGAAGTGGATGTTTTGGTACCACTTACTTTGGACGCTGTCGTCGATGCTTTTTGTTCAACACTGCTTGTAACTTTACTAATATTTTCACCTTGATCAACAATCACCTTTGCTTGTATTTTTTCACCTTTGTCAGCAATCTTAGCTTGATGTACTTTAACATCTTCAACAGATTTGACTTTTGGGTCAACGATGGCTTCTTCTTTATCAAATATCATAGATTTTCTTCTCACACTTCCAGCTTCAATCAATTCTTCTACTTCTTGCTGCACTGATTTCTTTCTTTCATCACTAACGTGATCTTTGCTATCAATTGTCTCAAACTTTTCAACTTTTTTTGCTACTTTTACTTCGATTTGTCTTGTATTTTCGTCACTTACTTCTTTTACTTCTTTCGCTTCCTTTGCAGCATATGCTTCTCGCTTAACAATACCAAGATCTTCATGCTCAGTCACCATATCAGATTGCACAGATTCGTAACTCTTCTCAAGCCTTTGAACAGAAGACTCCTGTATATCAGATGTTATTTCTGACCGTTGCTCTGTAGATTTCATGACAGATTTTGATTCTGCTGTACTAATAACCGAAACATCAGACAGCGCAACATCAATCTCTTTTATAATCTCTTCAGCTACAGTAGTAGCCTTTTCGATGCTTTCATCAACAATACTCGTTGCTGTCATTTCAATCTTATCTAAGTCAATTTCTTGTTTCATCTTATTCATAAACGCGATGTCTTCCTTCACCATCTGTTCTTTTTTCTCAGAAGTAATCTTGGTATCTTTCTTTATCGAACAAATATTACTTACATCTTGAGTCTTCACTTCCGTGGTTTTCACTTCCAAACCTCTCGTTTCTTTATCTAATTTCCCTTTCTCCTTTTTCTCCCAATCCGGGTCATACTGTTCTGAAATCGGCAACTTAAACTTGCTTTCATATTTCCCATTTAACAAGTCTAATTCATCAAATCCGTTTAAAACTTTATCGAATTCATCCCTATAGTTAGGATTTAAAATAATAGGATCTTCAAGTGGTGGGATTTCAGGTAGAGGTTCCGTTGAAAAGGGTCTGTAAGGTTTAGTAGGTAGTACAAAAGGGGAGGCAGTTAATGACCGAGTTTCCGAAAGTTTCCTGTCAGGCAAGCCGTTTAAAGGGCAGATGTCCTGGCTGGGGTCCAAGAACTGTTGTATTTGGAAAGTTTCCAGTACCTCAGTTGGCTGTAACGGTTGGTCGGTATCGGCTTGGTCTATCTGGTCTATATCCTCGTAGATCGGCTCGTAATCGTCCAGCACTGGATCGTAGAGGCCACTGAAAAAAAGAAATAAGTTATTAGAAAGGTGCAGCGTTAATGGCATTATGTGGTCTACATCATCCTATGTCGATTTAAGATAATAGCAGTCGTTCCTCTTTGGACCTAGAATACATCATAATCATCATCATCAGGTATTTTTAGTCTCCACTGCAGGAGCTGCAGGGTACAAGAAAAGAACAAACAAAGGGCTTTTTATAAGGGTTGGTTTGCGCCACGGAGCTAGCCAAAATTTGGCTGTTAAGACATAAGGAGGTGATACTATGATCAAAAAATAAATAAATAAAAATTACGTTATCATCAGGATACCGTCTTGATCTTGAAATCGCTAGAGACATAATGGACACATCGCTAAGTTTCTCATAACTCATTCTTCAATAACTTTTAATGGCCGAACTAGACAAATGAGCTTTTATTATATAAATTAACAAAATCACATTATAGTTATGTGTTTCATTTTATTTAGAAATAAGAAATATTTATTTAGAACAGAAAATACAGTATAGTATCAAACAACAGTGGCACTGTCCGCCACACTAGGATTCCCTGTGTCGTGGCGACCAGTGTCTTCCCAAATGTGCAAAAGTAAAATGTTTTACAGTTTGTGTGTATATATTGTTGTCTAATATTATAAAGCTGATCAGTTTGTTTGTTTGAACGCGCTAATCTCAGGAACTACTAGTATCTATACTTATTATTATAAAGCTGAAGAGTTTGTTTGTTTGTTTTTTTAAACGCGCTAATCTCAGGAACTACTGATTCAAATTGGAAAATTCTTTTTGTGTTGGATGGCCCATTTATTGAGGAAGGCGCCCAAAGCCTTCCTCAATAAATGGGCCATCCAACACAAAAAGAATTTTATTAAACATCACGCTGCGACCAATAGGAGCGAAGCATCAATAAAAAATGTTTTGAAAACGGGGGAAAATAGAAATTGCCGCGCACGAAGTCGGGCAACAGCTAGTCTATACTAATATTATAAAGCTGAAGAGTTTGTTTGTTTGTTTGAACGCGCAAATCCTAAAGTTAAAATAAAATTTAAGATGGGAAAATTATTTTTGTGTTGGATAGTCCATTTACTGAGGAAGGCTTTAGGCTATAAAACATCACGCTGCGACCAATATGAGCGAAGCATCAATAAAAATGTTTTGAAAATGGGGGTAAATTATTCATCTATACTAATAACAAAACTAATTAATCATAATAACAGAAATTGCGGCGGACGAAGTCGCGGGCAACAGCTAGTAATGTATAATTTAATTCTAAGTGTAATTGTTTATGGAGTTTCTAGTACTAATTAGTCTTATAACGCCTGAAATACAGGATGATTTTCATCCTAGCTCAGGCACCCGTAGTTTATATGTCCTTAAATGTATTTATAATGTACTTATTATAAAAAGTCAAAGTCAAAGATTTTTATTCAAAATTGGATACATGTATCTCTTTTTGAACGTCATATTTGTATTTGTTATATTTGTTTAATTTATGCAAAATCGAAATACTACTAGCGTTTCGCAACGACCACTGGTGAGAAGAATACGCCGAAAGAAACTCAATCCAGACTTGGTCCCTATGTGCCTGAAGGTCTCCGATTACATTGTTTACATGTATTATATCATCAAATAAATTTATATTAATTGCCAAGCATTTTTATCAATTATATAACCAGCAATGCAATAATATGCCTTTTTTACTAATTGGTATTTTACAGTCGCTTTAAACTTAAGTATAGGCAGACCTAATATTTCTGCAGGAATTTTATTATAGAAGCGTACTCCTAGACCCAGAAATGAATCCATAGTTTTCTGCAATCGCAAAACTGGTGTAGCTAATTTATTTTTATTTCTCGTGTTTCGATCATGAATATCACTATTTTTCTTATATAAATCAAGATTATGGCGCACAAACATAATATTCGCAAATATATACTCAGAAGGTAATGTTAAAATATTTATATCTTTAAACAATTCTCTAAGAGATTATCTAGCATCATAGATTTAAAAAAAAAAATTTCGTCTCTAGCACCAGGGTTATATATAGATCTGATAGCGCGTTTCTGCAGTACAAATATGGTGTTTACTTCTGCAGCGTTACCCCATAGTAAAATTCCGTAAGACATAACACTATGAAAGTAACTGAAATATACTAAACGCGCAGTATCAACATCGGTCAGTTGTCTAATTCTCCTAACAGCATAAGCTGCAGAACTAAGTTTACCCGCTAACGTAGTAACATGGGCACCCCATTGAAGCCCGGCATCAAGAGTTATTCCAAGAAATGTTGTTTTATCTGTTAAATCCAGTGGTTCATTATCCATTATTAGTCGTGTAGGAATTTTTTTAAAATTTGGTAAGCAAAATTTAATACATTTCGTTTTCTTAGCGTTTAATAACAGATTGTTCGCTGTAAACCAATCCAACACCTGAGCTAAAGTACTATTAACCACGTCAAAAGAATCAGTTTGTCTATCAATTTTGATGACAAGAGAGGTATCATCGGCAAATAGTACAGCCTTACATGTATTCACACAGTAATGTGTTCCTATTAATTGAATAAAGAATTTACTTTTTTTTTTTTATTTTTAACATTAAATTTCAAGACTATTTTCAGCCTTATACTGTTTAAAAACATTTTTCAAAATATATAATAAAGTTCGATTGGCTTAATTTTTTAAATTATGCTTATTTTGTTTTGTGTTGTAAATTAAAGACACGCTATATTAATTTAAAAATCGAAATTGTTTATATTTTATTACCTAAATTCTTAATTTAGTTTTATAATCTTCTAAAGAAAATACTTGACATAATAAGCACATCTCCAAATACTAACCACAATAAACCACATAAACATTTAAATAAAACTAGCTGTTGCCCGCGACTTGTCCGCGGCAATTTCTGTTATTATGATTAATTAGTATAGGTGAATATTTTTTCCCCGTTTTCAAAACATTTTTTATTGATGCTTCTCTCCTAATGGTCGCAGCGTGATTTATTATAGCCTAAAGTCTTCCTCAATAAATGGACTATCCAACACAAAAAGAATTTTCCAATTTGAACCATTAGTTCCTGAGATTAGCGCGTTCAAACAAACAAACTCTTCAGCATTATAATATTAGTATAGATAGATAGTATAGATTACTTTAATACGGTATTATCGCGTATATTACATTATTTTTACACCTAACGTTTCGAAAACTTCACAGTTTTCATAGTCGCAGGCAGGCAGAAGTCTACCTTCGACCATGAAAACTGTGGAAAACTGCAAAGTTTTCGAAAAGTTAGGTGTAAAAATAATGTTATATACGCGATAATACCATATTAAGGTGATTTTATTTAAATGTGTAACAATCGCGTAAACATCAGAAACCAATATCATAAACGTATTTTGAGAGTATTGCAACGAATGAGGTAAGTTGAATTTTCCTACACATGTTTCGATTATAAAGTAGGTATAGTATCGTTGAACTGTACCACGACTCAAGATCACAACAAATTGTGGGGCTAGCTCAATCTGTGTGATTTGTATCTATTTATTTCTTTATGTACTCATGGACATTTTTTTTTTTTTGGAAATGACTATGTAGCTAGCTCCAAGTGAGCTTTCGCTACTTCACCGGGCGTTTGAGGCGAGGGCAGAGTGCCCTCAACCTTTTTAGACAACATCACCAAAGGGCCCCCAGGTGGGACGGACTAAAGACTAAGTCTGTCATGCGCAAGTACCGATGGTGACTCGTATTTGTGGCACGGGTGACGAAGCGGTTCTGCAAGCGTTGCAGCCGATCGATGTGGGAGGGCGCGATATGGGAGAAGACTACGCCGGCGTAGGTCATGATAGGGCGGACGCAAAGCTTATAGAGTGTCAACTTATTTCTAAGTGACATCTTAGCATTGCCTATCATGGGGTGGAGACGGCCTAATACGAAGGCGGCATGGTTGCGGACTTTGGTGATGTGGGGGCCGAAGGTCATCGCGCTATCGAGTACGACTCCAAGGTATTTAGCCTTGCCTGCCCACTGAATGGGCTTTCCGTACAACGATACTGATCCTAACGAGGGGATACTCATAGACAGAGCAGGTAAATCATATACCGGGTGAAATTGAATTCATTAGCATACGTTTAAGGAGTGACTCAGACCAGACCACGAATCTGAACAACTTTCATTATGGGACAAAATCAGAAATTGCAAAAAAAAAAAATCAGCTGTTCCATAGATTTTGGCCAAGTAGATATTCCACTTTTGTATAAAAGAGCAGATAATTTTTTCACGATGTCGAAGTTGGTCCCATTATGAAAGTTGTTCAGATTCGTAGTCTGAGTCACTCCTTAAACGTATGCTAATGAATACAATTTCATCTTGTATATCGGGTTTCTGTCACAACCTAAGACACTAGAGAAAGCTCTAACAGTAAGTTCCAGACACGACTAAAGTTCACAAACATCACTTATAAACGTATTTAAAAAAGTAAAGCAAATTTTGAACGAAGTTCAGATCAATACTGAATTAGATTCGGATTCAGTCTATCGCCAAGTGTGTTGATTGGCAGTGGGTTAAGGATAGCTTTCTATTTTTATCTTCATACATATTGCTCTAAGAACATAGGTTAAGTTTTCAAAGATTTATTCAGAAAATAGGATTTTTAAGGCTCTTTTTGACGTCAATTCACATTTTGAATAATACTTATTAAATTATTTGTATTATATGTAACAGCACCAAGACTATATAATAAACTACCACATTTAATTAAAGACCTAAATAGCAAAAATTCAAAGCTGAATTGCACAATATATTACTTGATAAGTGTAAAGGAGTATTTATCAGATAGTAGTAGGTACATTGTTAATATAATGACAAAATTTTTTGACATGCTTAAATTTAATTGTTGTTTAATCCACTGATCCATGGCTTAAGTTTTTAATTTAAATTGTATTGTTTTGTAAACTAAAGACACGTTTTTTTATATTAATTTAAATGCCAAATTTGTTTTTTTTTTCTTTTCTTGTATGTGGCGATCAAACTTTATTCTGAAGCTTATTTGAGCGTCAACATTAAAAATATACATATGATATACATATAATTTATTTTTAACTAGCTGATGCCCGCGACTTCGTTCGCGTGGACTTTATGACCCTGCAGAAAATGCTCATCAGGCTGAACAGCTTTTGTTAAGAGCCCGACATATGCCAGGCGGCGTGGCCATACAAATGCGGATGGTCTAAACGCGTTGGCTACTTTGGATATTTTCGTTTTTTAGGAATATTCAAGGGTTATTCGAAAAAGCGAAACATATGATGGCTGCCTTATCTGTAATGCAATAATAATCAAAAGTTTCAAGGTTAATTTCAATGTATTTGGTGAATAATGCTATATACCGAGTAAATTAGACGTGATTTGGAGGCAACTTTGCAATTTTTTTCTATCGAGAAAATTTAACGCAATCGTGTTTTTGAATCATATAGTTACCAGAGTTAGTCCTGAACTTTGCTGCATTTTTATTTCAACTTGAGTATTTAATTATTATTGATATAACAGTCAATCTTGCAAAGCAGTGTGAGGTAGTATGGACCCTTAAGGCGTCATTTTTATATTTCTTATAGTTTAGCTGGACCGTTATAGTTCTGCATCAGTGTTCCAGTTTTCAAAATAAATTATACCCCTTATGTTGCTCAGGCTTGATTGCTATACAATGAAAAAAGTTTCATTCGAATCCGTCCAGTATTGCCGGAGATTAGCGTGTATATATAAACAGACAGTCATTTTTTTAATAAATTCTTACTCTATTAGTATGTCTCCATCGACCTTTTTTTGGAAATATATTCAATGTACAGACACATTTTTTACAGTTTTATTATATTGATTTACTTTTCTAAACTTCTAACAAAATACCGAATACTATAGAGTTTTAAATAGTAGATTAAAATCAAATTGTCTATATTTTTCCCAAAGAACTTTGAATTATGAATTTCATAACATTTTCTTTACTAAATAAATAACTAATTCTCGGGGAATTGACCCTTCGATCTCTGGTATCAACACTAAATCACTACACTATAACACTCACAGTTAATAACTAAAACTTAAAAAAAGCTTACTTGTTTTTATAAACCAGATAAAACTTCATTTTGCCGACCAACCGCAAAAAATATTGTTTCAAACTGTCGTTTTCGTTGAAAATCGAAATGCAAATGGTAAAAAAAACCGATCGACGATCGATCTAATAATATATACGAAAGGTCAGATCACTATATCTTGAATTAGATCAATCAATATTTGGCTTTGGGTTGACATTGATTGAATCATTTTAGACACTCTATAAGTCTATTTTTGAAGCTGATATGAAGAGGGAATCCCTATTACTGATTTTAAAAACATAGCTTTAATAGGCTTGTTATCTAAAAAAATACCATTTTAAATAATTTATTATTTAAAATGGTATTTTAAATAATAAATTAATCCGTCTTATAGATTATCGAAAAATATTAGATACGTATTTTTTCTTTTTTCAATCAATCAAAAATTGATAATAATAAATAAATATATATAGACAAATCACACAGATTGAGCTAGCCCTAAAGTAAGCTCGAGACTTGTGTTAAGGGATACTAACTCAACGATACTATATTTTATAACAAATACATATAGGGGCCAATCTGAAAAAGATCATTTTCCATCTTGACCTGGCCGGGGATCGAACCCGGTCACTCCGTGTCGCAGGCAGGCGTGTTGACTGTTGACCGCTGCGCCACGGAGCTAGTCAAGTAGATAAAGGTATAGCCCGTTTAATTTCCGCGTGACGTCACTATCCGGTACACTTTTTACCGGCCTGTTGCGTCATTGGCCCCCACTCCTGAACTTTGATGCGCTTTATCTTTATCATCTTTTGTCTAATTGAAAAAAGAAAAATATCTATACATATAATAAAACAGTAAAAATATTTTGTCTGTACATTTAGAATTTTTGACAAAAATGGATAGAGGGACACTTAAAAAGAATAAAAGAAAGCAAAAAAAAATTTTTTGGAATTTCTTGTCTGTATGTATGATCACGATTATCTCCGAAAATACTGAACCGATTTACTTCAAACTTTCACCAATTGCTTTGTTTTAACTCAGCAAAACATTAAAAGTTTGTTTCATCAAAATCGGTTCATAAAAAAAAAAGTTATCGTCATTTGAATGAACTCGGAGGATGAGTTTGCCTACAAACATATAGCAAAAATAAAATAAAATAATAAGTGACATAAGAAAATTAAAATACAAAGTCAATTCATCATCATTATACGACAGCATTATACCTATCCATACTATCCATAGTAATCCATACTAAAAAAAAGGAGAAGCTGACTGACTGACTGAGATATCAACGCAGGGCCTAAACTATAAGGGTTAGGAACTTGAAATTTTGCACAGGGGTTCCTTTTATAACGTAGGAGAGCACTAAGAAAGGATTTTTGGAAATTTATCTCCTAAGGGGGAAAAACGGGTTGCAAAGTTAGTATGAAACTTTGTCGTTTTTAAAGTTATTCGAATGAAATTCAGCATGAAGGTTCTTTACTGAAAGGTATGAAACACGAGTAAAATATTTTACTCAAAAATCATCCCTTAAGGGGGTAAAATAGGTGTGCAAAGTAAGCATGAAACTTTGTCATTTTTGCAGTTAGTCGAATGAAATTCAGCATGAAGGTTCTTTACTGAAAGGCATGAAACACGAGTAAAATATTTTTTTTAAAAATCATCCCTTAACGGGTATAACAGGGATGCAAAGTTAGTATGAAACTTTCCGTTTTTGAAGTTATTCAATTGAAATTCAATATTAAGGTGTTTCATTGAAAGTCATTAACTAATGTATTCCGGGTAATTCTACTGTTCCTGAGAAATCGACACTTACGCGGGCGGAGCCGCGGGCCAAAGGCAAACCTGACTTATATATCAACGCACAGCCGAAACTACTGTGCGCAGAAACTTGCAATTTGGCACAGGGATTCTTTTTATGATGTTAATGAGCACTAAGAAAGGATTTTTAGAAAATCAAAGGGGATGAAGTTTTATGGAATTATATTAAAAAAGATCTATTTAGGTGAACCAGACAACATTCTCCCTTGAAGGGGTAAAGTTTGTATGGAATTTTTCCATTTCTAGACTTAGAATATAAAAATAGGTATGAAAGTTCTCGATTACAATTAAAAAGATCTGTGTAGGTGAAATGTATAAAACCCCTCCTTAAGGGGCAACAGGGGGGGAGGGGAGGGGTTAAGTTGTATGGACATTTTCTCATTTCTGGACGTTCTGGATTACAATTAAAAAGATGTATGTAGGTAAAACCGACGAAATTTCGCCTGAAGGGATAAAATAGGGGAGTAAATTTAGTATGGATTTTTTTTAATTTCTAGACTGTGTGAACTGTACAAAATTCCCATTGAAGGAGTAGAATAGATGGGGTAAAGTTTGTATGGATGTTTTTTTATTTACTGAGAAATATGACAATAGAAGTTTTCCATTACAATAAAAAAATATCTGTGTAGGTGAAATGGGCAAAATCCCCTCCTTAAGGGCTAAAGATCTATGCAGGTGAAATGTATTAAATTCCCCCTTAAGGGGAAAAAGCAAAGGGGGAGGGGTTTGTATGGAATTTTTATCATTTCTACTGTTCCCAAGGGAACGACATTAACGCGGGCGGAGCCGCGGGCAACAGCTAGTATATAATATTTTTGAATAATCTATAAGACCGACTAATTATTTTAAATCATCATCATTTCGAGTAGGTGTCACGGTCAATCGACCATGCACACCCTGGTGTCAGAGTTCATCGGAACCGCCTCTCGGCCTCTGACGTGGTTCCTTTAACGACTACCAGATGGCAGCCGGGACCACCGGCTTAACGTGCCTTCCGAAGCATCTTTATTATCAGACAATCAGGTGATTCAAGCCTACAATGTCCTAATCAAACTGGAAACAACTAAACAAAGTATGCTTCCGGTGGGAATCGAACCCACGACCCCCGGGTCAACAGGCAAACGCCTTAACCACTGGACTACGGAGGACCACGGAGATTATTTTAAATGGTATTTTTTTAGGAAACAAGCCTATTGGATCATCATTAGCCGTGTGGTTTCCGGCAGAGTAGAATAGGACCACTCCAAGTCTTCCCATGGAGGTCGTAGAAGGCGACTTAGGAAATACTGGCTAGCGTGGAGAGTGTAGGCCAAGTCCTCTGGCTGCTCTGACCAAGTATGGCTCTAGTAGTACAGAGAGGGTAGTGCTTCTGTAGTGGGGACTAAAAAACAGGTCATTTTTAATGCTACAGCCGTTGAAATGCGCATTAAAGCGCATTTCAATCTTCCTCGAACTTCTGCCCTTTTTCAGAGATTTTGATATTCTAAAGGGAAGGTCTATGCCCAGCAGTGGGCCTGCCATAGGTGCCTTCTGACTTTTAAATAAGAGCAGCCCCTTATTATGGCATACGTGACAACGTTTTTCGACTACCACCGCCTTGTTTTCCGTAATATCAAAGAGCGAGATGTGGATAGTTTATCGCGCGATATAAATGGCGTCGCGGGCGATATACTACGCGCAGTTTGACTACTATCTACAGCTCACGCCAAAGATAGACAAAAAAAGGCAGCCTACTTAAAATTTATCGAAGCCCACCAATGAAAACGTAGTATTTATCTCATACGATTGCACGCGCATGCAGCGTAGAAACATTATTCATTTTTCAAACACGAAACTTCAAATTAAAAAATGTAAACCTCGTGTGATTAATTGTCTGTAGCGAGCTGTCAAACCCATGCTCGCAAGACGCGCACCCCGCAACCTCTAATGTATTTATTAATGAAATTTGACATTAAAATAAATTAATAAATACGGACAAACCACACAGATTGTGCTAGCCCCAAAGTAATTTCGAGACTTGTGTTATAAGATACTAACTCAACGATACTATATTTTATAACAAATAGATACATATAAAGATGAACATCCAAGACTCAGGCCAATCTGAAAAAGATCATTTTCCATCTTGACCTGACCGGGGATCGAACCCGGGCACCCTCGTGACGCAGGCTGGCGTGTTAACCACTGCGCCACGGAGCTGTCAAAAAAAATATTTAACGCGTGTGCCATGCTCGCTGTTAACGCGATATTTTGTCTTTTTATCAACGGAGACAGGAGCCATGCGGTATCCGGCAGAGTAGAATAGGACCACTCCAAGTCTTCCCGTGGATGTCCTAGAAGGCGACTTAGAAATTACAAGCTAAACAAAGCTTATAAACATCTAAGACACCTCTCCAACCCGTCTGGCCAGCGTGGAGAGTGTAGGCCAAGTCCTCTGGCTGCTCTGGCCAAGTATGGCCCTAGTAGTACAGAGAGGGTCGTGCTCCTATAGTGGAGTCTAAAAAGGACCTGATGATGATGATGACAGGAGCCATGCTACGGGGGCTGATTAAAGAACATATCTTACCGTTTCACACCGAGTCTGAGAGTCATCTTCGCGCGATCGACGATTTGTCTCGCGTCATCGTGCGACAAATCGTCGGCGACTTTGTCGTCGATACGCGACACCGTGTCGCCGTTCTGCAGGCCCGATTTCTCGGCTGGAGAGTCTGGTAACACCTGAAGAGGGAAAGATAGTTAATTAAGTATCACTGCTTTATTGTAGGGTGGGAGCTAGTCGTGAAAATCACTCGCTCTCACCGTACAAATAGGTACCTATTGATTATTACAGTTTTTAGATCAGGTGTGTCATTCTCAACAGCCCGTCCGGTGGCTGCTTCAGGGCGAGGCTTCACCGGATGAAGCTCTCGGAATGGGGGCACTGCTTCTGCGAGGAAGCAGTTCAAGAGGATGTGCACCATGTGCTCTGGGAGTGCCCCCTCTACGGGGAGGAGCGTAGGGTTCTTTTAGACAATGTGGTTCCGCTCGAAGTGGGACCGGTATATTATGCTGATCTCGTAGGAAGTGAGGCGAACTTCAAGCGGCTAGTAGAATTTGCGCACGGATGGCATCGCCTCCGTAGCGGCCTCGAAAGAGGCATTACCTAGCCCGGGAAGGGCAGAAGAAGAGGACGGGCGGGAGGACGAGGAAAAGGTGCAAGACGGGTGTTCTGGGAAAGGGAAGGACGAGGAGTGAAGGAGACGGAGCAGCGGACCGACCGCCGTTATTTCGAGCGGCCGAGAGGAAGCCTAATGTAAGTATTGTTTTTCGCCCATTATAGGGCAGACTTTTAAAGTACACAATCAACGGTGTACTCAAGCGACCAGAAATCTCTCTTAAAAACAATTTGTCATTAGTTTCGGGCCCTATAACCGAAAGGTTGGCAGGCCCATGGGTGGAGGCGGGAAGAGAGTGCCCGTCCGCTGGTTACAGGTATACGCTCGGTGCGTATATGGAAACCCTTCCAGTATTCAGAACCTCGATAGTTCTGAACTGCGGAAGCCTTTAAGCGATTGAATTCGCAGTTTCGTAGATTAAATGCTACCCTGCTTTTAGTTCTGTAATGCGGGAGGCATTACAAACACAATATTAGCGTTATGATTGTGAATTCCTACCGCTTCAGATTAGCCTTCTCTGCTTTTAGTTCTGTAACGCAGGAGGCATTACAAACGCAATAATAGTTAAGTTCTGTAGTTTTTGCACTCTCAAATAATTTTGTCATAATAATTAATAACGCAGGTTAATCCGCTCAATTAAAATGTAACCATTTTAATTAAGCGGATTAACCTGCGTTAAGGACGTTAAATTTTAATTATTGCATAAAAAATATTGCTAACCGAACAGAATGCCTTTTGTAATTACAGGAAGGAAAGATTCTTCAAAGTCCTTTTTAAAACTTTCAGTTTGTGTATTTTCTAACAACGGAACTAACCCTCTCTCTCTTGGCACGCTGCTGAACGGATATTATTATATAATGTATGGAACCCTTAGTGCGCGAGTCCAACTCGCACTTGGCCGGTTTTTAACCCTAACTTTACTAATAAGGGTCTGTGCGGCATAGTACCCCGTTTCCTCACGTGATACTTATCAATACAATACTTACCAATACTTATGCATTCTAACAATCTTATCTCTATGATTCTATCTAACACAGTTATTTAAAATCAAAAATAAAGAAGATTGAACGGTGACATTGACTGCCAATTGAAATAGATGGATTATTGGCAGGGCGGCCGGCCTCGGCGCTGGCAGACTGACAACTTTGGAAATCTATTGTCAGTCATTGTCAATCGATCGATTAGCTAAGGGTTCTAACGTATCACTAACTGCCTCCGTGGTCCAGTGGTTAAGCGTTTGCCTGTAGACCCGGGCGTCCTGAGTTTGATTCCCACGGGAAGCATACTTTTAGTTGTTTCCAGTTTGGTTACAACATTGCAGGCTTGAATCACCTCTGATAATAAAGATGATTCCGTACTTCGGCACATTAAGCAGTTGGTCCCAGCTGCTTTCTGGTAGTCGTTAAAGGAACCTCGTCAGAGACCGAGAGGCGGTTCCGAAGAACTCTGACACCAGGGTGTGCATGGTTGATTGACCGTGACACCTACTCGAAATGATGATGATAAACGTATCACTGCGACTTTGCTTACAACACTTGAACTAAGGAGCGGTTTCATTAAGCAAGTCTTGTGTAGAAAGTCATCATCATCATCATCAACAACAGCCGTAAGAAGTCTTCTGCTGGATAAAGTTCTCTACATAATTATTATTCCGATTTTATCAGTGTCTTAACTATACGTAATAAGCCCATGAGAGTTCAGCTTCGGCGGCTTCTTGCTGGTTTAGCTTTTTGACCCCCTCTCCCCGCTCTTTTACTTCTGTCCATGCGTCAACTCGTGAACGGGTGCTTCCGGGGGGACAGGTCATAACGTGTTCCACAAAAATATGTAAATTAAAATTGTATTTAACATCACATCAGAAAAAAAAAGAAAAGATAAAAATATAAAATATCATACAAAGCCCTTCAGGCAAGTAGGCGACCAATACTGTTGAAAAGAGTTTCTTTCGGCGTCTTCTTCTCTGCAGTGGTCGGTTCCGAAACGCTAGTAGTTTGTAGCTTTTGAACAATAATTAATAATTTGAATATATGTAGTTCAAAGTATTTATTTGGTTAAATGTAGGTACCTACAGTAAGTTGATGATCTTAGTTATTTTTCCCAGTACATTTTACCTTTACAAGGTGTGCAAATATGTATAACATTATATTCAAATTTATCATTATTAAAATTGCAAATATAGTTAATTAAAATAAACACAAAATGTCAACAAAATGTTAAAACATAGAAAATAATAATAATGTCAAACAAGTAATTATGGTCAGTGAATTTAACAATAAAATCTAAGCACAAAAAAAAACAATTAAAAAGTATTATTTGAAATGTAAATTGACGTGAAAAAGTGCCTGAAAAGGCCTATTTTCTGAATAAATCTTTGAATCTTTATCCGGGGCCCCCTAGGATCGGGGGCCCGTGGAGTTTTACCAGCACTGCCACCCTGCAATTACGCCACTGGTTCTTATAGTCAATGGAAATGCCATGAAACTCGGTTGATACTCTTAGTTAATACCTATAAAGGTGGTTGTACTAACCGCTAAACTAAAAAGGTCAGAAAGAGACTTCAACTGGTGTACCATTGGAGATCGGAGATTATGGGATAAGTAAAAAAATTGAAGTATTTCGAGCCTCTAACTTTAAATTTTTTTTGCTCGATATTGATAACGGTAACAGGTAGACGCTTGAAATATTCATAGAATATTTAATTATATATTCACTTTAGTTAGACAGAGCGTCCCAGTAGGCATTTCAATAATATGACATTATTTTTCAATTCAATTTAAACATGACATTAAATAAACTAATGTATACTCAGTCCACCCACATACCTAGTTTTTAAGATAAACTAAAATTGTAAGTTGACGTCGATTGGAGAAAATGCGCTGAGGATGCAACAGAAAAACACTTTAAAAATAAATAATTAAATAAAATTAATATTATCCCCCATGAGTGTAACAGGAGCTTTGCCGGTCTTTCAAGGTGTTGGGGGTCATGGGAGGAAGGAAATGCCCCCATCGGAGGATGATGGTACTCTGGCTCTCTAACTCACCGAACGAAGCATAGAAGCGGTAAAGCTTCTCTCAAACATCGATTTTCTTAGTGGTACTTAACCGGACGAGCCGGCCCTGCTTATTCATGCTACTAGCAAAAATAAATTTCGGTAGCGTGGCTCTGCCACGACTAAAATGTTCTCCTTGCTTTATTATGTTGCTTACCTTGACAACAGTGAGAGGCACCTTGAAGTCAATCCCCCCGATGAGCCGGAACCCCCATGGCTCATCGCCCTCCCGAGATAGGTTCACGTCAAGCTCCATCTGCCGGGGAAAATAACATTG
Source organism: Elegia similella (assembly GCA_947532085.1). NCBI lineage: Eukaryota > Metazoa > Arthropoda > Insecta > Lepidoptera > Pyralidae > Elegia > Elegia similella. The sequence continues at coordinate 2,447,722 of OX383950.1, read as the reverse complement.
TATGAGTGAAGTTTTTCTGACGTGATCACGTCTAATAAATTGACGAACGCCGGCTGGACGCACTAAAAAGTGTCATGTTCCGTGTGCAAGCGAGAGCGCGGAACAAGCGATAGAGAAACACGATCGGTCTAAGCCCTTGGCTTGTGACGCATCAATCTATCTTCCAGCGTTATCACGTTAATTGATCCACTTCACGATTACCAATTGAGCTGAAATTTTGCACGTAGATATATGTAAATCGGATGACAATACAATATTATGAAATCATTGCGGTGGTCTGATGATGGAGTCGGAAGGTTGCCATAGGAACTCTTGAACTAAACAAGGTATACCTACCTAAGTTGTGAACTTGTGTCGTAGGATACTAACTCAACGATATATTTTATAATAGATACTTATATAGACAAACATCGAAGACCCAGGTCAATCAGAAAAAGATAATTTTCCATCATGACTTAACCGGGGATCGAACCCGGGAGCCCTCGTGTCGCAGGCTGGTGTGTTAACCACTGCGCTTGATAAGAATTATCCTCTTACCTACACATTGAAATAATTATCGTTGGATAAGCTTTGTTTTAAATTAGTAAAGTTTCTACAATATATTTGATTCAGGCGTGTACAAAAATTAAATTTACATGCTTTTTGATTGAAATTAGTTTGCGTGCTTCCGCCTTCAGTTAGTTCATGCAAACTATTGCTGGCCAGCGCCCACCCACTACTGTTAGTCCCTTCATGCCCGCCACCAATAGGCTAGTTTCCTGGGTGGGTCGTAATAATAACATAACAATTATTCCGTCAGTTAGATAATCAAAAAATATTGGACACGTATTTTTTTCTTTTGTCAAATAAACAATAAATAATAAAGATAAAGCGCGTCAAAGTTCAGGAGTGGGGGCTCGTGACGTCAAAGTTTGCTAAAAATTGTAGCAGACTATGACGTCACACGGAACTTCAAAGGGCTATATCTTTATCATTTTTTGTTTAATCGACAAAAGAAAAAATACGTGTCCAATTATTTTTTTAATATCTAACTGACGGACTAATTATATTTTTTTAGGAAACTAGCCTATAGTTGATGTGTGCATCAACTATTGTTGACCCAATAGATGCAGCAATATCGGCAAAGGTTGGGACAATATTGGCAAAGTACACAACCTTTGCCGATATTGCTGCATCCATTGGGACTACAAGGGATTAGAAATAAATAAACAAGAAATCATCATAAGTGACAAGAGGGCTGGCTCTTTCCTCGCGCAAAGAATTGCAATTGCTATTCAGCGGGGGAATGCAGATAGTGTTCTTGGCACTATGCCACACGGGCAACACCTTAATTTAGATTTTTAGATTTAAATTCTTATATATTTAAGTTTTTTTTTTAATTTTAGTTTTTAGTTTCAATATAGTTATGTTTATTGATAAGTAGTTTAATTTAAGATTATTTGTTTGGAGATAATAAATATTTTTATAAACGCTGCACAGAAATCCTTATCCTTACTAATATTATAAATGCGAAAGTGAGTTTGTTTGTTTGTTACGCTTTCACGCCGTAACTACTGAACCGATCATCATGAAATTTTGCATACAAGTTCTCTGGAGTGCGGAGAAGGACATAGGCTACCTTTTATCCCGGGAAAAAGTACTATTCCCGAGGCATCGACATTGACGCGGGCGGAGCCGCGGGCGAAAGCTAGTCATCTATAAATCCGACAAACATTTTCTTAAAAAGTGTATGTCGGATTTATCCGAAGTTCGCGGTCAAAGGGTTAGTGTGTGTTGAATTCGAATCAAAATAACGTTCAAACAAAAGCAAAGAAAAGATACACGTGTTTATTTTTATCACATAACTGTCAGTCTTATTTTGCTGTCGCGACGAACTTCGTTTCATTAATTTGTCGTAAATATTTTCATTACAAATTTTTGATTTTAACACTTGGGTTTTTTAAACGAACCTATCGAAATCAGGGTTGTTGCGAATATCACCATCAGCTGATCATCAACTTCATTTTCCACATCAGAATCATCATCATCATCGGCATTGATCGTTGATGATGTTCGAGTCGCATCATCCCCCCCGGTGGGCGGAGTTACGTCTCGCATCGCTGTCGCTTGCAAGTTTTATCCAATCGGAATGCACCATCGTCATTGGAAACAAAACAAAATTACAGTGATATATTTCTTCTTCTTCCTCGCCTTTTCCCTAATTGAGGTGGGCTCTGTATGTCGACTCATAATTTTCTATCCTTAAGGCGCTGTATCCCTTAACCGTTTGTAGCGGTTGAAAATGGCGATACCGGTTGGCCTGTCACTAGTCTCATTTCAAACCCGTGTCTGCCATTTCCGTGTTAATTTTCACTTTCATTTTAATAATTTAATAATTATAACCAAAGATTGTATTTTTTTAGGTATCCATCTTGCTTATTTAGTTATACTTTTTATAGACGTAAAAAAGTTGGCAGTTGTCGCTGAAAATATCGAGTAATTCGCGACGAAACTTTTTCTGGTTATAGCTTTTTTGTGTTTTTTTATTTTGCTAGGTATTAAATATTTTTTTGTAAATATTTTGATGTAAACATTTATGTTGATCTTTGAACTGTACTTCATATTTTTTTTCATGCTAGTATTCCATGAAAAACTGCGCGACGAAAAAAAAGACGTTTTACGGTATTCTTCTGATGCACAGCGCCTTAACCATATCAATATTTACCCCCCATTCTCTCATATCCCTCTGACACATTCAATCCACGCCTTTCTTGGCTTTCCTCGTCCTACGTCCGTCTACGTCTAAATGGGACATTCTTTACAGAATTATATTTATCTTTTATTAAAATACATAAGCTAAGGAAATCTAATATTTATGTAATAAATCATAATAATGAGCGCCTTTTTACATAAACATAATATCAGTATCCGCTGATGTGACAAAATTATGCATCAGCAACAACCCTGATCGAAATCTATCTAGCCGGTTGGAATATCTTTTCATTTCTCATACTCGGAAAGTAGTGTTGTTTTGATCTGATTATTGGGTGTATGCTGCTTCCCTCCATAGAGAGGGAAAAACTCATACAAATTACTTCCCACGCAAGGGCCGGAATGAACTTTAAAAATAGAACTGCTGTCAGCTGTGAAAAGATTTATGTTAAAAAAAAAACTAATTAAAAAAATGCTGCGTCCATGTGACTTTCTAAACAGCCAGTGTGAACTTAGCGCAAACTTCTTTGAGCGGAATAAGCCGCTACAATTACGCGGTGAGTTCCATGTTTAAAATTTTAAAAGTCGACATAAATTAATAGTTACTACTAATCATCATCATCATGATCAGGTCCCTCCCAGTCTCCACTACAGGAGCACAACCCTCTCTGTACTACTAGGGCCATAGTTGGCCAGAGCAGCCAGATGACTTGGCCTACACTCTCCACGCTGGCCAGACGGGTTGGAGAGGTTTCCTAGATGTTTATAAGCTTTGTTTAGCTCGTATTTCCTAAGTCGCCTTCTACGACATCCACGGAAAGACTTGGAGTGGTCCTATTCTACTCTGCCGGATACCACACGGCTTATATATATATATTATATACTTAGTACTACTAATATTATTATATTATATATTATTAATAAATAGTTTAGATAAACAACTAGTTCTATTTTCCTCATATTCATAGTGTTTAACACGGGTAAAAGAATCAATTCCTACTCGGACTATAGTCTAAATACCTCGGGAATTGATTCTTTCGACCCTTGTATAACAATCTACTGTTCTTTATTCTGTTGTGGTTTAGAACTTACAAGGTAATAAAGAAAACAAACATACATATACCGAAAGAGAAAATGAAAGCACATAAACTTTAGAAATTTTCGACATTGTGGCCGTGTGGCACGATAGCAAGAACGCTGGCTGCTTCCCCGTTGGATAGCTATGCCTATCCAATGGACAAAAAGCTGCAACCCCTTTATCACTGGCAGCCGTGATATAAGTATATATTTCAAAAATCATTGTATTAAACAGTTAGGTATAAATCACTCTTTTAAACTTTAGAAATCTCCGACATCCTACCCTTGTGGGATGGTGGCAAGAAAGCTGGCTGCTTCCCCTGTTGGATAGCTATGTTTATCCAGTGGGCGAAAGCAACCATCCTTCTTATCACCGGCAGCCGAGAAATAAGTACCCTTATATTTCATATCATCATCATTTCGAGTAGGTGTCACGGTCAATCGACTGCACACCCTGGTGTCAGAGTTGTTCGGGACCGCAACTCGGCCTCTGCCGTGGTTCCTTTAACGACTACCAGATGGCAGCCGGGACTAACGGATTAACGTGCCTTCTGAAGCACGGAATCATCTTTATTATCAGACAATCAGGTGATTCAAGCCTGCAATGTACTAACCAAACTGGAAATAACTAAACGAAGTTGCTTCCCGTGGGAATGGAACCCACGACTCCCGGGTCTACAGGCAAACGCCTTAACCACTGGACCACGGAGGTAGTTAAGTTAATATATATTTCATATAACATAACATGAAACACTAATAATACTTAGTTGTGACGTGAAAGACGAACAAACCAACACAATCTCAATATAGTTGTAAATAATATTCACCTGTGTTTATAAAATAAAAGTACACATGACACGTCCAATCGAAAGTGCAAAGATAACTGAGAGTTAAAATTGGCAGTCGCACTGACCGCGATTTTAACCAGAGCAAGTATCTAGGTTCAGTTAGGGTTACTACAAACTTCTTTACATACATAATACATAGTATCACGTTTTTTTCCCTTGCGGGGTAGACAGAGCCTGTGTCTATAAGACCTGAAGGCCACGTTTAGCATCATCATCAGGTCCTTTTTAGTCTCCACTACAGGAGCACGACCCTCTCTGTACTACTAGGGCCATACTTGGCCAGAGCAGCCAGAGGACTTGGCCTACACTCTCCACGCTGGCCAGACGGGTTGGAGAGGTCTCTTAGATGTTTATAAGCTTTGTTTAGCTTGTATTTCCTAAGTCGCCTTCTACGACATCCACGGGAAGACTTGGAGTGGTCCTATTCTATTCTGCCGGAAACCACACGGCTAGCATGTTTGTGGGCATTAGGTGGAAAACGGAATCAAAATAGTGATGGGTTGCTAGCCACATCGCCTATTAACATGATTCCTCAGATTTTCGCCCGTTCCCTCGATAGAATAGAATAGAATATTTTTTTTTATTGCAACACAAATGACACATAACACAAAATAAAACTTAAACAAAAGAAAATACACTAAGAAAATGCATAGAACATGTCAACGGTGTTACAGAAGGTGACGGCTCAGCGTTACGCTGGATAGGGATATCCTAATTCAGCACTGATTTCGATCGGCTTTTACGATCGGCTGGTACATTCTACGTTTTTTCTTTTCTCCCAGACCAGCATGGAAGAGCTTTTTTACGGAAAGTGAATAGTCGGGCCGCAAAATAATGATTTAGGATAAGATTATACAATTGGGGCAGCAGAGAAAACATTAAGATAAACTTTGGCTTCCCACCTGGAACGACTGAGGGCAGAAAAGAAGTTAGGTTCAAGTTAGTTTTTAGGGTCCCGTACCCAAGGGGTAAAAATGGGACTCCCGCCTGTCACCAGGTTGTATCTCATGAACCGTGACAGTTAGACAGTTGAAATCGGCTCCCATACAACAGACATGATTTTTTTGCCGTTTTTATAGATAACGGTACGGAATCCTTTGTGCGCGAGTCCGACTCGCACTTAGTTGGACACTAGTTGGGCAGCAAAACTTATTTTCTGCCCTCAGTCGTTCCGGGTGACCATAAGAAAAAAACCGGCCAAGTGTGAGTCAGACTCGCGCATGAAGGGTTCCGTACCGTTATCTATAAAAACGACAATAAAATCATGTCTGTTGTATGGAATCCGCCCTTAAATGTTAATTTAATTAATGAATAATATAACTCAATATTCTGTGAATATTTCAAGCGTCTACCTGTTGCCATTATCAAAATCGAGTAAAAACGAGCAAAAAAATCACGTTTGTTGTAAGGGAGACCCCGTAAAAATTTGTTTTATTCTGTTTTTGGTATTTATTGTCATAGCGGCAACAGAAATACATCATCTGTAAAAAATTTCAACTGTCTTACTATCACGGTTCATGAGATACAGCCTGGTGACAGACGAACATACAGACGGACGGGCAGGTTTTAACCCTTCGGGTAGGGAACTCTAACAACAACGGTATTGGATAAAAGCCTCATTTCCCCAAAATAAAATAGTTCAAAATCAAGTAGGCTCCCAAACAATTGCTAAGTTTGAGTCAAAATTATCAAAATGGACCCTTTAATTGTATTTTTACTTCTAGCGAGTTGTAATAGCGTTTTAATCAAAAATAATGTGCTCGCTTTGACTGAAGTTCAAGGCCAGGAGGTCATAGAGATCGGGACTCCTATAAAAGGTAAGTAGACCAAGTTTATCATCGAAACTATAAATATATACGGACAAATCACACAGATTGAGCTAGCCCCAAGGTAAGTTCGAGACTTGTGTTATGGGATAATGGGATACTAACTCAACGATACTATATTTTATAACAAATACATATATAGATAAACATCCAAGACTCAGGCCAATCTGAAAAAAGATCATTTTCCATCTTGACCTGGCTGGGGATCGAACCCGGGCACTCCGTGTCGCAGGCTGGCTTGTTAACCACTGCGCCACGGATCTGTCACGGAAACTAACGTGAGATACAGACATTATGTCCTAAAAACGAGTCACTCACGTGCTATTTCGTCGGAATTGCCGACTATAGTTTCAGACTCGTCAGGAGTCCATTTTCAAGGCGAGTGCGAGACGATTAGCTCTTTCGACACACACGTACCGTCACCAGACACCGACGAGGAAGAAATAGGATCCACTACCTCCGTGACTATTCATCACCATGGTCCTGCCACCGACCTGCTGGTTCTTCCCTCCACAAGAGCGGCACGAGCCGCCGCACTAGCAGTGCGTCTAGAGCAGTTAGTTCGGGACCCTCCGCCGCGCGTCTCGCACTCGCCTTGAAAATGGGCTCCTGACAAGTCCGAAATTATAGTCGGCAATCCCGACGAAATAGCACGTGAGTGACCCGTTTTTAGTACATAAGACAGCCTCCGTGGTCCAGTGGTTAAGGCGTTTGCCTGTTGACCCGGGGGTCGTGGGTTCGATTCCCACGGGAAGCATACTTTGTTTAGTTGTTTCCAGTTTGGTTAGGACATTGCAGGCTTGAATCACCTGATTGTCTGATAATAAAGATGATGCCGTGCTTCGGAAAGCACGTTAAGCCTGGTCCTCCATCTGGTAGTCGTTACAGGAACCACGTCAGAGGCCGAGAGGCGGTTCTGAAGAACTCTGACACCAGGGTGTGCATGGTCGATATATCAAAATATTTCAGAGCTGCCAGCAGACATAGAGGAGGAGCCATCTATAGAGAACGAAGAAGATGAGCATGTCACCACGTCCCCTGCTGTCACCACCAGGCCTCCCAGTACCAGGAAAACTACCACACTTCGTGATTCGGTAAGTACTTGTCCTTTGAACGACATATTCCGTCCAAGGTTTTGGGGCCAAATCCACAATAAATTTTGTGAAAAGGCCCTTTTCATAAATCAATCATCAATACTAATAATAAAACTGTAAGGGTTGGTCATGGAGTAGGTTACTTTTTACCAATTAAACGACATAAATACAATTTGTAAAGAAAACCCTTTCCGATCATTGGAAGAAGAAGAACAACTTTTCCTATGAGGTCAAAGCTGGGACTGCAACTTAGTTTACGTCCTATAAGTTGTTCTATTTTACAGGTAGGAACCTTACACCCTAAGAAGCTGCCGAATCTTCGGGAAAACACCGAAGACGAAGAAGACAGGATTGAGAAGGAACTTGCAGAGATTTACAAAGACAACGTTGGTAAGTAAAGCTTGTATTTCTACTGAACCTAACTTTCCTGGCCAGTCTGGAAGTCGCTAAACAGACTTCGGGCTGGTGTTGGAAGATGCCGAGATAACCGGGTTAGGTGGGGTTTCTCTAGCAACAACCTGTGCAGCTGCGGCGCTGTTCAGCCGATGAACCATCTAATGAACTACCCCAGCTGTCCTACTTCCTGTACTGTAGAGGACTTAATTAAGGCAAATGATCGTGCCGTCGAAGTGGCCAAATTCTGGTCTAACTTCATTCATTCTTCAGCTATTTTGACTAAGTTGGGGAAGGAGAAGAAGTATGTAGCTAGCTCCAAATGTGCTTTCGCTTCTTCACCGGGCGTTTGAGGCGAGAGCAGAGTGCCCTCAGCCTTTATAGACAACATTACCAAAGGGCCCCCAGGAGGGACGGACGTAGGCTTTGGGCGTTGCCTGTGTGCTTGAAGAGGCAGGCGGGTTGGTCGGAAGCATTTAAAAGTTGGGGAAGGATGGGACTTTATTAAATTTAGGAAGGGATTAAAGATATTGGGATACTACTCACTCAGATGAATGGGGGAAAAGCAAGTAGCAGCTCGGGAGGCCGGGCGTACCCCATGCCATACCTGCTACCACCGGACAGACAGCTGAGGATGAGTCTCCTGACCGAAGCGCTATATTGAATTGACAGTGCACCTATTTCCGTAGAATCAATGTTGAATTTGGGAAGGGAATGAAGATACTGCGATACTACTCGCTGGGATGAATGGGGAAAAAGCAAGTTACTCCCTCCGTGGTCCAGTGGCTTGTAGACCCGGGCGTCGTGGGTTCGATTCCCACGGGAAGCATACTTTGCTGCTTCCATTTGGTTAGGACATTGCAGGCTTGAATCACCTGATTGTCTGATAATTAAGATGATTCCGTGCTTCGGAAGGCACGTTCAGCCGTGGTCTCGGCTGCCATCTGTTACCTAGTCTTTAAAAGAACCACACCGAGAGGTGGTTTCGAAGAACTCTGACACCAGGATGTGCGTGGTCGATTGACCGTGTCACCTACACGAAATGAATGATGAATGAATGAATGGAAAGCAAGTAGCAGCTCGTGAGGCCAGCAGCCTCCACCAGCCAAGCAGTTAAGAATGATACCCTGACCGTCGTAACTTGCCGTATATAGAGCTTAATCATCATCATCAACCTACATTCGTCCACTGCTGGTCATAGGTCTCTCCCATGGCACGAGCTCGGTGTTGAGCTTTTCGTCTCCAATCACTGCCAGCAACCTTACGTATATATAGAGCTTAATAGCTAGCCGTGTGGTTTCCAGCAGAGCAGAATAGGGCCACTCCTAGTCTTCCCATGGAGGTCGTAAGAGGCGACTTAGGAAATACAAGCTAAACAAAGCTCATAAACATCAATGAGATCTCTCCAACCCGTCAGGCCAGCGAGGAAGTTGTGCCCAATCCTCCGTCTGCTCTGGCCAAGTATGGCTCCAATAGTTCATGCTCCTGCAGTGGAAACTAAAAAGACCTGTTGATGATGATAGAGCTTAATGTTGGCTTTTAATTCAGGAGATTACAAAGAAAGCTCCGAGTCCACCACAAACGTTGAAACGAAGCTCACAACAGTCACAACGAAGACCAAGATGAGCATGGCGGATGTTAATAAGCCTATAGCCAGGGACAGAGACAAGTGAGTATACCCAGGAACTAAAAAAATTAATTATTTGAATTAATTAATTGAACTAGAAAAACTATGGAAGCAGTATTGCGCTCAAAAACTGACACCACGCAAAGTAGATCAAAGTAAGCGGGGCTTAAAAAGTAAATTTTTCGCAAACTAGTCTGCTGAGCGCTCCGTGACGGAAGGACGCATCGATAAAAGCATTTAACGACATATATTTTGGGAACATCGGCGAAATTTTAACGAATTAAAAAAAAATGAATTGTTGTGTAGTAAAGTGGTGCAGGAAACGCAAGGAAAGACGGAAAAGTGACACTGGAGCATAGCGAGTGAGGCGAGCTGCTAGCCTACCTTCTCCGCTATGTTGACACCATACCGTTCATTAGATACGTTGACACCGCCCCGTGACTTTGACGCGGCCAATCGCAAACTAGCTTCGTCTATGAATGCGTAAGTTTTTCGTTTTAGTTTGCGTAAATGGTACTGATATTGAGTCGTTCGTTAGTTGAATGAGAGTTACGCTTCCATATTTTTTCTAATTTAATGCCAGAAACTCAATCTTTGAACTGTAGAATCCCAGAACTTCTAATATATCGAAATAGAAATGCTATGGCAGCCGGCTAGGTCTATAAGACCTTATGGTCACATTTAACATGTTGGAGGGCGTGTAGATGGAAAACGGAATCAAAATAGTAATGGGTTTCTAGCCGCATCGCTTACTGACATGATTCCGCAAATTTTGGATGTTTATCTATGTATGTATTTGTTATAAAATATTAGTATCGTTGAGTTAGTATCCCATAACACAAGTCTGTGTGATTTGTCCGTATATATTTATTTATTTATTTTAGCCCAGTACCTCGATTGGCTTTTACGATCTGCGCGGGAAGAGAAGCTGGCACTTTCTACGTTTTTCTTTGCTCCCAGACCAGCATGGAAGAATTATGACATTAGATTCTATTTACCATTACCACTACGCAAACTTACCATTTACGCAAACAAAAACGAAAAACTTACGCACTCATAGACGAAGCTAGTTTGCGATTGGCCGCGTCAAGGTCACGGGGCGGTGTTAACATATCTATAAACGCTATGGTGTCAACATAGCGGAGTAGGTAGGCTAGCAGCTCGCCTCGCTCGCTATGTTAAGTTACTCCAGTGTCACTTTTCCGTCTTTCCTTGCGTTTCCTGCACCACTTTACTACACAAGAAGTCATTTTTTTCTTACTTCATTAAGATTTCGGCGATGTTTACAAAAAATATGTCGTTAAATGCTTTTATCGACGCGTCCTTCCGTCACAGAGCGCACGGCAGACTAGTTCGCGAAAAATGTACTTTTTAAGCCCCGCTTACTTTGATCTACTTACTCTTATTTATTTATTTATATTTATTTATCATTTGACCTCCGTAAATTTTCGTTCCAGTTTCAAATTCCAACCGGACCCGTTCAATAAGGCTGAAATTGAGCGGTTCAGGACTTCGGTGGACGACATCAGCTGCATGAAAAAGCTGAGGCAAGAAGGAAATGTATGTCTCTATGCTCACCTTACGCAGTAAACTTCTTCTTATCATGTCGTTTTTTTTTTTTTTTATTTTATAGGACGGCAAATGAGCAAGCGGGTCACCTGATGGTAAGTGACCACTGCCGCCCATGGAAAACTACAACACCAGGGTGTGGCAGGTGCGTTGGCGGCCTTTCAAGTATTTGGGGGAAGGGAGAAAGAAATGGGGAGGGGAGGGGGAAGGATGGCCCTCCGGCTCTCTCACTCACCGATCGAAGCATAGAAGCGGTAAAGCTTTTGCTCAGACGTCGATTCTCTGTGAAAGTGTGGTAATTCCCCGGACGATCCGGCCCATTCATGCTACCAGCAATTCATTTTGCCAGTAACGTGGCTCTACCACGACTATGTCGTGTAACGAGATGCGTTTTTGGGTGAATTACGATTGAGAGGCGAAAGGCTACATATTATATGGGTCGTCTGAGCACAGATGCCGGAATGAAATGGTTGAATGGTATAGTCTATCCAGGCAAATAGCCGTGTGGTACCCGGCAGACTACAATAGGACCACTCCAAGTCTTCCCGTGGATGTCGTAAAAGGCGACTTAGGAAATACAAGCTAAACAAAGCTTATAAACATCTAAGAGACCTCTCCAACCTGTCTGGCCAGCGTGGAGAGTGTGGGCCAAGTCCTCTGGCTGCTCTGGCCAAGTATGGCCCTAGTAGTGCGGAGAGGGTCGTGCTCCTGTAGTGGAGACTGAAAAGGACCTGATGATGATGATCCAGGCAAATGGTTTGCACCCACAAGATATTTCGGAAAGTAACTGAAAATAATAGAATTATTTAATTTTGATTCGTACAATACATGAAAAATTAAACAGATTGCTAAGAACCGCCTTCATCTTCCTAATGACGAAAATCATATTATTCGTGTACTTTAATAGCTGCGTAACAAAATCAAACAACCGTTCCGCGCGACGCATTAATGTGTGTGGCGCGTGCCGAGTCTTTGAAGCTGCTGATAGCGCCTTTGGCGGGCGCCGACACTTTTTTTGTCGACTTTCGGCGCTGCTTTGTGAAAGCGCGCAAGCCATTCGAATGGACGGACTATACATGGTAAATTTTTTATCGTTTTGGGCCCCTAAAGGGGTGACTCAGACCATCAAAATGATCAACATTTTCTATGGGACCAATGCCGGAAACTCAAAAAAATTCAACATTCCCATACAAAGTGGCCGGGCGGCAGAACTCTTTTGTACGGAAATGACGAATTTTTTTTTTGCGTTCCCAGCACTGGTCCCATAGAAAAAGTTGTTCACATTGATGGTCTGAGTCACCCCTTTAAGGATTCAAAACAATAAAAATATCACCATGTATGTCTATCTTTTAAGGATAACCCACAATTTTAGTATCAGCATTGCACCCGTGCGAAGCCGTGGCGGGCCGCTAGTTATTTATAAGTAAGAAACACTAAAATATATTTTGTTTTTCCTTTCAGCCCAAGCCGAACGCAGGTTGTACTACGATTCTCAACACTGTAGTGTCCATTACCTGCCTGCTTATGAAGACATTATTTTAAATTAATAAATATTGTTATTTTCATGTATAAAGAATTTATTCTTACCTGTACATTTTTTGAAGAGAAAACTTCTTTAGCAGCTTTGTGCACTTTTTGGGACGGGTAAAAAAATTTAAGCCAGGTCACGTGGGTGATCGAAAATTCGTAAGACGGACACTCCGTGGACACGGAGTAAGAAGGATTGTTTGAATTTGTTCATCACATATTATAGGTACACGCATTCGAAGCATGCGTAATCTCCATTACTACCCACTATTTAGAAGTGTGGTATCCAACTTAATTCATATCAGATGAATTGAAAGTTGAATATAGTGGAGAAAACTTTATCAATTAACTAGCTGTTGCCCGCGTCTTCGTCCGAGGCAATTTCTGTTATTATGATTAATTAGTATAAATGAATATTTTTTCCCCGATTTCAAAACATTTTTTATTGATGCTTCGCTCCTATTGGTCGCAGCGTGATGTTTTATAGCCTAAAGCCTTCCTCAATAAATGGACTATCCAACACAAAAATAATTTTCCAATTTGAACCAGTAGTTCCTAAGATTAGCGCGTTCAAACAAACAAACAAACTCTTCAGCTTTATAATATTAGTATAGATTATGTAAATAACACTACAATGCTCGGTTTAATATTAAAATCGAAAATGTGCGATGAAAGAAATTTCTTCATCAAATATTTTTGATTTTTAAACCGAGTTTTCTAATGCTATTATTATAATTAAACGAAGTACCTTAGATTAATAATTGGTCTCCGCGCGCTCGTAAACCAATTATTAATCTTGAATTATTTCGTTCCTAATAAAAAAACAGCCGACCACGCCCGGGGATACATTTGTGACTTTTTTGTCTGCACTTTTGTTACCCTCCCACCCCCTGACGTCATGGTCAAATATCTAGATTATTGCTAATACACAATTTTTAGCATGTGATAAAGCCAGCTTGTATTAATCAGACGCGCTCGAGTATTTTCATGTGACTATTATTTTTGTTTTGAATTTTTGAAACCCCCTATCTGCTCTCCCCACCGGTGAAATGAAAAATATCATATATCCTTTTTTCCTTTCTGCCACCTAATCTTTAAAGTCCAATGGGTCACCACAACGCTCGAGTTAATCCACATTTAGCGTCATGGGCTCCCCTACTATTGTAATTTTATTTCCAAAGATCTATCAAAAAATCATATTATAATAAAATTTATTTAAGCATCAAAGAATAAGGTCGTTCGTGCAATTTGTAAATGACTGTCGGCGCGGTTTACTTGGTTCGTGTCGTGATTCTTGGAATCTAATCAGGCTAATAGCTGGCTTTCGTTTTGTACAGGTTGTTTCATTTTACAAGTTTCAGCCGGCATATGTCTTATACCTGTTAACGAGCAATTCTTGTATCTTATACCTTTAAACGAGCAATTCTTGTATATTTATTTTTATATACAATGTGATTTTGGACCCCCTAGCTTTATTGAAATCTGGGAATCAGAATCCCTTATGGATCACAGAATTGCAAAAAAAAAGGGGAAAAACGAAAAAGAAAATTAGGTTTCCCATACAAAGTCGCGAATCAGCTGGACGAATTTCTATGAAAGGTTACATTTATTTTTTCGTTTTTTACCTTTTTTCTTACAGTTCTGTATTCCATTAGGGATTCTAATTCCCAGATTTCAATATAGCTTGGGGGTTCAAAGGACAATGGGCACTTTAGTATGGGCCCCGTCCCCAGGCTGTATCAAGTTGGGCTTGTGTATTTTTAAAGGACATTTCAGTAGCTTTATTTTATTGTATGACATCAACCCTGAAATATGTGCAGGGAAAAAATTATGATTTCTTTTTCTTTTTGTTTTCTATCTGATTTTGAAGGACTTTATCAAACTAAATCTTACTTTAAGAATAAGAGCTTCCTTTTTAAATAGGTACAAGCTTAGTAGACGTTTAATTATGAAGTATCTTTGGTTTTTATTTTTATTGGATGAAAATAAATGATAAAAAAGTATTTAATAGTCTAAATCTAAATTATTTCGATCACTTATTACACAATGATTTACACGTTCCATAATTAAAATGTATCCAATCCAATAGCAATCAGGTCCGTATAAACTAGCCACAGTTAGAAGTAAGAAAAACAAAGTCCATTAAACGTGCTGAGGTCAAAAATGCAAAACAGTTCCAATCCAATCCGAAATGCAACGAAAGGCGAGCGATGTGCGTACTGCAGAAAATATAAAACTAACCTAAAAGTATATTTTGTTGTCATTTACTATAGAAGACACACAATCATAAACAATAGGCACAACAAGCAAGCCGCTTCTTTCGATTTCGCTCTTGGCTATGCGAGACCAAGCTCTTAATGTTTTCTCGCTCTTTTTGATACCTGATTATTGTTCCGAGTAACCTGATACCGGTGTTTGTTATAACATTATTGTTTAACAACAGATCATCATCATCATTCGTGTAGATGACTCGGTCAATCGACCATGCACACCCTGGTGTCAGAGTTCTTCGGAACCGCCTCTCGGCCTCTGACATGGTTCCTTTAACAACTACCAGATGGCAGCCGGGACCAACGGCTTAACATGCCTTCCGAAGCACGAAATCATCCTAATTAAGTATCAGACAATCCGATGATTCAAGCCTGCAATGTCCTAACCAAACTGGAAACAACTAAACAAAGTGTGCTTCCCGCGGGAATCGAATGTGAACGTGGGGTCTACAGGCAAACGCCTTAACCACTGGACCACGGAGGCAGTTTTAACAATAGATGCGTGGCCCATTTCGACCGGGGTTGTTTTTATGATTTTAAGAGAGTATATGTGTGTGAATAAAGGAGTATGATCATGAAGCCATACAGACGGCTAGCCATACTGCGTAAAAGGTTAAATATAATACAGTAAGTAAAGTATACTTTTACATTGAAAAATATATTTTTGTTAAAATCGTTATTTTTTTCCTGCACAAGTCTCAATGTTGGTGTCATACAATAAATTGAACATATTATTATAACCTTTCAAATGACGTATATCTCAACTTGATACACAACTGGGGCCAAAGCGCCCATTCTTGAAAAGAAACTTTCGCATTTATAATATTAGTAAGGATAAGGATTATAGTTTAAGCTAAATTTTTTAGTTAGTTTTTAATTTTAAGAAGTATTAGCATTTTACGACGTTCCTTAAATCTTATGAATAAACTGGTTTCTTCAAAATACATAAGATTTTATATTATATCCTTATTATTAATATTATAAATGCGAAAGTGAGTTTGTTTGTTTGTTTGTTTGTTACGCTTTCACGCCGTAACTACTAAACCGATCATCATGAAATTTTACATCCCAGTTCTCTGGAGTACGGAGAAGGACATAGGCAACCTTTTGTTCCGGGAAAAAGTACTATTCCCGAGGGATCGACATTGACGCGGGTGGAGCCGCGGGCGAAAGCTAGTCTTAAATAAAATAGTCAATCATACGAATGCCGCAATGTATTTTGAAGTGACTATCAAAACGTTGTACACTGAGTTAGCAAATAGGTCGGCTGGGCTAGCTTGACGTTTAACGACCTCTATGGCCTAGTGGTGATCATACCAGGTTGTCACAGCGTAGGTCTTGGTTTCGATCCCTGGTCAGGTCAAGACGGAAAATATTTTTTTTTCAGATTGGCATAATCTTGGATTATCCATACAACGTGTAACAAAATGGGAATTCCAAAAATTAAGGGACATAATCAACCCATGATACTACACGACTTTCCCCAGTTGACCAAACACTACATTCGAAAAAAAGAATGTATAGTCGGTTTACGGACGGTAATTTTTGCGTGAGAACGGTGGAAGAGAGATGGATGCGTACAAGTCGAACGCTTAGGCCGAACGTGCCTCTCTATCGCTTGAACGCGGAACGTGACACTTTTAGTTGCGTGCAGCGTTCGTCAATTTATAAGATTTTATCACGGCTAAATACCCAATTATGTCATTTTATTCTAACTTATCCTCTGTAGATAAGATACGTAACACAAAAATAACACGCCTGTATACAATCAGATAAGACCAATCAACTATGACTCAGAATGTTATCAAAGCCATCAAAAGAGAATCGATATTTTGGCCAGTACAGCGCTGGAAGTGTTAGTAATACAAAGTGGTCATGGAACACGCCGCCTTCGCCGCCGCCGGGGCCAGCCCGGGAATCGAGATTTGGACAATCGATGTAAGTAGATATAGAAATGTATTACTTATAGGAACACAGTAGGCTGAGGACACTCTGTCCTCGCCTCAAACGCCCGGTGAAGTAAAGAAAGCTCACTTGGAGCTACATAGTCAATAAAAAAAATTGGCTTCGAACCGAATATAATCGTAGAATATATACCGGCTGTTACAAAACTATAAAATAATATTTAAGGGGCATGATCAGTCCATAATATTAGACAACTTTCCCCATGGGACAAACTATGAAAAATGACAAGAAAAATTCGATTTCCGATACAAAATAAGCAATCAGCTGATCGACTTTCAATGGAAGGTAAAAACTTTTTTTGTCTTTCGATGTATGTTCCCTGGGCATAGTTGTTTAATATTAAATTTAAATAAAAAATAACTATATATAAAAAATAATAAATAAAAACACATGAAATTAATCCAAAGTTGACAATTGATATTCCTCCTCTCTGTCTTGCAAAGCTCAACAAGGTCCTTGAATATGTGTTGTTTACCTTATGATTATGACCGAGTTTATAACTACTGCATGTAATTTAATGAGGAATAAGTATTGCGTATTGAATATTAGTCTACTTAAGTGTAGCTTTATTTTGATGAAATAAGTTAGTAATTTGAAGAAATCGCTTACTTTGTTACCTACACTTTAGGGGTACAGAAATGTAGGGTAATTGGTCAAGTGAGAAAATTTTGTCACGTGGTCAAGCGTTTTTTTACCGCTCCTAAAAATGTAACATACTAGGCTTGGCTTCGCAACGGATAGGTATACTTGTTAATGATTAGTTGACTCAAGTGTAGCTTTGTATGGATGAAGTACGTTATTCGAAGATATCGCTTCAACAGATTCAAAGATTTATTCAGAAAATAGGCCTTTTTAGACTTTTTTTTGTCAATTCGCATTTTAATAATGTCAAATTATTAATAAATGTTCAAAAGCTACAAACTACTAGCGTTACGGAATAGACCACTGCAGAAAAGAGCAAATATAATAAGTAAATCTTTCTTCTTTATAATTTACTAGAGGCCTGTCCTGTCTTTGCACGGGTAGATTTAACAACCTCCGTGGTCCTGTGGTTAGGGCGTTTGCTGTTGACCCGGGGGTCGTGGGTTCGATTCCCACAGGAAGCATACTTTGTTTAGTTGTTTCCAGTTTGGTTAGGACATTGCAGGCGTGAATCGCCTGATTGTCTGATAATAAAGATGATTCCGTGCTTCGGAAGGCACGTTAGCCGTTGGTCCCGGCTGCCATCTGGTAGTCGTTAAAGGAACCACGTCAGAGGCCGAGAGGCGGTTCCGAAGAACTCTGACACTAGGGTGTGCATGGTCGATTGACTGTGACACCTACTCGAAATGATGATGATTTATATCTATTATCATAATACATACCTATATACAGAAAAAAAATCCTCAATTTAATGAAAACTGTAATTTAATGAACGAATTACTATTTCATAGCTTTAAATAAAACTAAGTGTAGTGGCAAAATAGATAAAATTATATTCTTGTAAAACATGTACAAATTACGGCAGGAAACATTCACAGAGTGAAAAAAATAAAAAATATTCAAATCAAGAAGGCTCTTACATAAACTTTTTTTACTATAAGTATTTTTAGTGGCCAGTGTTCTATGGTGTTAACAGGTTACATAATCTTGACAAAACGACCTTAAACTTACCGAAACACTATTTAGTAATCTGTGCCGAAACCGAACCTTCATTCGGTCTCTAACTAAAACCCTTTTATTTTTACAGAAATTCGAGCCAGTTGCGATAGATGAGAAAATGTATGGAAAATTCTATAATGGCGACTCGTACATCGTTTTAAAGGTAAGGTGATGTCATAATCCATATACACTAACACTATCTGTGCCCGTGAATTCGTTCGCGTACATTTGTATGGAGGCTAAGGCTTATCACAACTGGAGAAACCATTAAAATAGTGGGGGATAGGTAGGACACGCAGGGCAAGACAACAGGTGTGCCATGGTCTGAGGAGTTCACGTCACCTTTTCATGTTCTCTTTGCTTCGGCCGACTTGACTCCGAAGTCTGTTCAAGGACTTCTATGTCGCCCAAGGTAGATCGTGACGTGACCAGGGCGCGATGCTCTGATTATTTTCACCAAGAAATTACTACCGCCCTGGATGGTAGATAGATAGATAGATAAATAATTTATTTTGTTCACTGTTACACACACCATACAAAATCAAAAATGGAATCAAAGTACCGAAAGACTTAATTCTATACATGCATTATGTGTGCCACAGTAGCACAAAATGGCTACAGCTCAGTGAAATGTTGCTCAAATTTAGCAACCACTGGTTTTCAGCTGTCACCAATTGAGAAGACACGACATTATAATTAAATAGTTCAAGTTGTCCGCATTTACGCAGTTTGAACAGAAGGTACATTGTCAATTTAGTGCGAGAAGATAACCTCTTATAGTGAAGTACATTCGTTGGCACCTAGTTCAAAGGATATATATTATATTATCAATCTCTATCCCAAGGAGAACTGTGGTCCCTTTGAGCCAGGTACAATTCGGTCTAAATTATATTATTTTTATATAATTACGTATCTACGTAACTAGGTATCTACCTACCTACATTTTTTAAAAGTGAACTGTTAATTGATAAAAAAAAAAACGCATTAAGATAGCAATTTCTGATGAGATAGTAGATTTGATAAGTTATTTTGGTCAAAATCACAAAGTATTTTAATGAAAATTGCCTTTTTAATAACCAATACATTTATTCAATTTAAAAAATCTTTTGGCGAGCTCCGTGGCGCAGCGGTCAACACGCCAGCCTGCGACACGAGAGTGTCCGGGTTCGATCCCAGGCCAGGTCAAGATGGAAAATGATCTTTTTCATATTGGCCTGGGTCTTGTATGTTTATCTATATATGTATTTGTTATAAAATATAGTATCGTTGAGTTAGTATCCCATAACACAAGTCTCGAACTTACTTTTGGGCTAGCTCAATCTGTGTGAATTGTCTGTATATATTTATTTAGGTATATTTATTAAAACCACTTCCTTGAATGAATACCAAAACTATTTAATGATACTTGACGCTCATCATTCATCATCATTCCAGCCGTTAGAAGTCCACTGCTGCACAAGGGCCTCTCCCAAGGTTTTCATTCCATAGGTTTTACCATACTCACCACGCACGGCAGGCGGTTTGGCAAACGCAGTTTCTTTGGCTTCTTGTGCTTCCTCTGCTGCCCATCGGAAGCATTTTGTGAGGGCTCAACTATCCCGACGCTTTAGCTGAGTTCCCACATAAATAGGAAGTAGGAAATAGTGGAGAACAGAGACTCGATACACACAGAGAATAACTTTATTGGTTGCAGCTTATGTATTACACAACTGTACAATATAAATATAACAGAACGGTCCGAGAGATGATGGTAGACTGAAGAATGAGTGATGAGAGAGAGAGAAAGTAATCTAAAAATGGAATGGAATGAAATTTGAATTAAAATCTCAAGTTTTAATTTAGATTTTTAGTTTAGAATTATTTATAATAATATGTCGATTAATTTGTTATAAAATATAGTATCGTTGAGTTAGTAAACAAATTAAAATAAGGAATGAAAAATGGACAGGATGAGAAAGAAATGAGGTTGGACGAGATGCAGCATTTTTTTTTATTTTTTTTATTTTGAATAGGCTTACTTTGACTTGACCTTAGAATAAGCTTGCAGCATGCAGGTGGCATGCTGCAACGTTGCAATTTTAAGCTGAGGAAGGATAGGAAAAAGGATGAATTTGAAAAGCAAGTAGTAGGGGGAGGCCCGTGCATACCCTTACAAACAACGGACAGGTAGGTGAAGATGACACCCCTGGCCACTGCGTGTTCTCAGCATTGGTCCCTTTGGAAAAGTTGTTCATATCTACGGACTGAATCTCCCCTTTACGGGTCTAAAACAATCAAAATTTCATCGTGTATATTGGAGTAAATCTCCAGAACCTATTTATATGTGAATTACGGGTTACTCACGTACGAAGTCAACTACAGGCCGACATGTTTCAACCTCATCCAGAGGTCTTCCTCAGGGCGAATGTGAACCGTGACGCGCGCACGGAGTCGTCCCGATTCGCACTGGTAACTCACATTGTTAGTTTTGATCAAAAAAAAAACTCGAGAACCTACTTGCTAGAAGTCCAAAATGACAAGGTAATAAAAAAATTGGTTCTGTGTAAAGTCTTACTTATGATCATTTTATGTGATAACGGTGGAAAAGACATAGATGCGTCACAAGCCTTAGGCCGATCGTGCTTCTCTATCGTTTGCTCCGCGCTCTCGCTTGCACACGGAACGGGACACTTTTTCGTTCATTGATTTAAGCCGTTATCACGTGAAAATTAATTAAAAAATCGGTCAAGTGCGAGTCAGACTCGCGCACGAAGGGTGTCGTACCGTTTTCTATAACAACGGCAAAAAATCATGTCTGTTGTATTGGAGCCCACTTAAATATTTATTTTATTCCTTTTTTTAGTATTTGTTGTTATAGCGGCAACAGAAATACAAAATTTCAACTGTCTAACTAATACGGTTCATGAGATACAGCCTGGTGACAGAAGGACAGAGAGACAGACCGTTTTTACCCTTTTGGGTACGGAACCCTAAAAACTATTTTGTGAAAATTTCAACTGTCTAACTATTACAGTTCATGAGATACAGCCTGGTGACAGAAGGACAGAGAGACAGACCGTTTTTACCCTTTGGGTAGAACCCTAAAAACTATTGTATAGTCTACAGGTGAAAACACATCGGCCCTCTCATATGACGCCCATTTCTGGCTTGGTGCCAACACCACTCAGGACAAGAAGGGATCTGCTGCCATTCTGACCGTCACCCTGGATGATATGCTGGGAGGAAGGGCGGTGCAGCATAGGGAGGTGCAAGGACATGAATCTAGCCAGTTCTTGGGGTACTTCCAACCAGGTGAGCCACGACCCTACAAAATCAAATCAAAATTTCTTTATTGATGACTCGGATCCATTTTGTTAGTTACAGTTTACTTATATCTATGTTAGTGTGAACTTAACCGAAATCGATAAAATTTATTTAATTGAGACGCTCTGTGCAGCGAATCGGCCAGCATATTATATTTGCCCAAAAGAGGCCACGGCCTTAGTTCCCTGCACAAGATGCCTCATCATCGGCGAGTCTAGTCTTTCCGCCACAGTTTTTAGAATGCTGTTTTGACTAGCTCTCAGTCTTTTCAGTAATGAGGCCATTTGTTTACGTATTACAGCATTGAATCCGTCCGTTCTGGCTTGTGCAAACATATTCGAGGCACTGCAGAACCGAGGTAGTCTCAACAGCATTCTAAAAATATTATTATATAGGATACGCAGGGCGTCCAACGATCGTTTGGCACACACAGCCTGTTTCCTGGAGGTTCCTGACCCGACCGAGATCTAAGGCCCAATGTCCCCTGATGATGATTTCGAGTAGGTGTCACGGTCAATCGACTATGCACACCCTGGTGTTTGAGTTTTTCGGAAAAAAAATGTACCCTGATCCTGACCCTTGATTCGACTATTTCATGAGCTACTTAATACTGTTTGGTTAGTTTGTGGCAACATCTATCTAGTTATGCCACAACTAATACGAAGACTTAAACGCCAAGATGGTGACCTAATTTTTGACTAGCTCCGTGGCGCAGCGGTCAACACGCCAGCCTGCAACACGGAGTGACGGGTTCGACCCCCGGCCAGGTCAAGATGGTAAATGATCTTTTTCAGATTGGCCTGGGTCTTGGATGTGTATCTATATATATGTATTTGTTATAAAAAATAGTATCGTTGAGTTAGTATCCCATAACACAAGTCTCGAACTTACTTTGGGGCTAGCTCAATCTGTGTGATTTGTCCGTATAAATTTATTTAATTGCTTAATGATTCTGACAGGCGCAGTTTTACCAATTTGAACATAAGACAGTTTTACCGCAGCACAGTCTGAGCCATAGATTAGAGACAGGTCGGAACTGTACGATTCTCCAGGCACACCTTGTGCCTTTCGGGAAGATTTCCGTCTGTGGTGGTGGAGCATACGGCATACCACTGTTCCCGTTACATTTTCTCTATCACCCCTACTTGATTCTTCATTACATACATCACAGAAGCCGCAAATCATGAGTCCAGCTGTCTAAATTTAAGTCATATGTCAAACTAGCTGTCCGCGACTTCGTTCGCGCATGCATTTCGTGTTTAGACAGTTATTTATACTGTATTGTATAGGTACCCAACCTCAAACATAGGTATATGTAGCTATATATGTCAGGTAGGCTAAAGAATAGATGAATCGAGTGCGTAACAGAGGATGTGGAAAAAAAGAAGATAAGGAAGGAGATAGTTCGGAAATGGCAAAAATGGTAAAGACTTACATACATGTTGGCCGGACCTCACATTATTAAGAGGAGAGGAAGATGAAGAAGGGGAATCTCTTCCCAGCAATTGCTAATTTGCATCCGCTTCTTACTACTATAGTGCGCCAACTCACCATAGAACATGATCATTATATATCATCATATCAGCCGCAAGAAGTCCACTGCTGGACATAGTTCTCCCCCAAGGATCTCCAATACGATCGGTTGGAAGCGGCCTGCATCCAGCGTCTTACAGCGACCTTAGTCAGGTCATCCCACCATCTGGTCGGTGGATGTCCGACGCTGCGTTTGCCAGTACGGGGTCGGCATTCGAGAACCCTTCTGTCACATCGGCCATCGGTTCTACGCGCTATGTGGCCAAGAACATAAGGTGAAGTAATTCACAGTTCACATTTCTGTTTCATGTTTCAGCTATCAGGTACCTGGAAGGTGGTAATGAATCCGGCTTCACACAAGTGGAGACCAACGCTGGCGCCGAGAAACGGCTGCTCAGGCTATCCGGCTGCGATAACATGAGGATTGAAGAGGTAAGAACATCTTTTGTCTACCTTTTCTTCACGTTACTCCTTCTCCTCCCAATGTCCTCCCCCAACTCCTTTCAGACCTCATTTTCGGCTATTATAACAGCATTAGCTATATTTTTTGCTAGTGTTTTATTTTGCATTCACAATGCTATCCCATGCTGGCGGGGTACCCGGCCATAAAGGCCGGTGAAAGACCCCGCCCCCATTTGATACCTCGGGAACAGTACTTGTCGTTCTCCGTACTCCAGAGAACTTGTATGCCAAATTTTCACGATGGTCGGTTCTGTAGTTACGGCGTGAAAACGTAACAAACAAACAAACAAACTCACTTTCGCATTTATAATATTGGTAAGGATACGAACTATTTTTTTCCCGCGGCTCCGCCCGCGTTAATGTCGATCCCTCAGTATCAGTACAATTTAAAGGTACCCTATGTCCTTCCCCGGGCCTCAAACTACCTCCATATCAAATTTCATCCAAATTCGTTCAATGATTGAAGCATAAAAGAAGACAGACAAAATAACTTCCGCATTTATAATATTAGTATGGATAATATCTGCCTCCAGGTGCCAGCCGATTCCTCGTCCCTTACCAAGGACCACTGCTTCATCTTAGAAGTGGACCACGATATCTTCGTGCTGATGCCGGAAGGAGCTAAGGCTACGCAGAGAAGGAAAATCATCAGTGTTGCGAACAAATTGAGAGACGACGACCATAACGGCAGAGCTAACATCGAGATCATTGGTAAGAGAAAGGAGTTACATAATACTAGATTTAGCCCGCGGCTCCGCCCGCGTCAATGTCGATCCCTCGGGAATAGTACTTTTTCCCGGGATAAAAGGTACCCTATCTCCTTCTCCGTACTCCAGAGAACTGGAATGAAAAATTTCATGATGATCGGTTCAGTAGTTACGGCGTGAAAGCGTAACAAATAAACAAACAAACTCACTTTCACATTTATAATATTATTAAGGATGATGTCTTAAATTTACGCAACATTTGAAATAAGTAGAAGATACTGTTTTTAGAATTAATAATTTTTTTTTTATTGACACAGAAAAAACATAAGATACAGTTATTTATGGAGAACACATTAGTCAGTTCAGGGGTGTCCTCAGATGCTTGGTTACATACTTAAACTCAAACTGCACCGCCCTACACTCCAGTGCTATCTACGAGCCCAAATACTTTCTCTGGTCCCATTCATGCTACTGGCAAAAATATTTTTTGCTAGTAGCACGAATGGGCCGGCTCGTCCGGGGAAGTACCACACTGTCACAGAAAATCGACGTTTGAGTAGAAACTTCACCGCTTCTATGCTTCGTTCGGTGAGTGAGAGAGCCGGAGGCCTAACCTCTCCCCTCCCCCCCCTCCATTTTCTCCATCCCATCCATCCTATGTCCTTCCCCCAACTCCTTGAGGCCGGCAACGCTCCTGTCACACCCTGGTGTTGCAGTTGACCATGGGCAGCGCTGATCGCTTTCTATCAGGTGACTCGCTTGCTCGTTTGCCGTCCTATAACATAAAAAAAAGGAGTTTTCACGTCTGGTTGTGTTCATAAGCGCAGTTACAAACTCTTCCTAGTGGACCTCCTTCTTACGCTCTTACAGCCCGCTGGCACAGAACAGAACAGATAAATATAAGTGTCCAAGCAGAGGCGGCGTAAAACGTGGGTGGTGTGGGCATTCGCACATGGCCTTGTGCCCAAATGAGGCCTCGCGGGCCTCGCGTATAATGTAGATGAGCTACTTTTGGGCTACATACGATTTGCGAATTCACAAGGCGTCCCAACTCCTATTGCATACGATTTTTGTCAGGCTCATCACATAGATGGCGCCACAGGTTTATTCACAACTATGTATCCATATTATGAGAAAATACAATTAGTATTCGCGAGAAATATCTTATTTCAGATGAAAAATATAATTTTGGCTTAAATAAAACAATGTCTTTCAGTTTTATTTGGTTCTACCACATTTAGGCTAACGCCATCTAGTGACGGGTGGAAAAGTCTGTAACTATTGCACTACAGCGCGCTCTCCGCCGCCCATAGTGGCAGTTAGTGGAACTAACTACCACAGCCTGCCGATAACCTTTCTGCTGCTTTTAACAGGCCTTATGTTGGGGCAATATTTTTGTATGGGTATATGTTAGTGTTAAATTGTCTTTGTCCACGCCTAACCTAAATCTTGCGCCGCCACTGGTCCAAGGTATATAGTGTGACCGGATCGATTATGAATAAAAAATGGCGTCAGTCAATGATTACATTTCTTGTTGTAGATGAATTCTCATCAGATGAGGACATCGCTCTGTTCTTCGACGCTCTTGGATCTGGATCCAAGGACGACCTTCAAGATGATGACTCATCTGAGGTACCTACATATTTTTAGGGTTCCGTAAACTAAAGGTAAAAACGGGTATTACTAAGCCTCTGATTTCCGCCTGTCCGTGAATCCGTCCGTCTGTCTCGGGTACGTATAGGTAGATACTATTTTTTTTCTCCGAATCTCTAGTAGAGGTATTGCAGATAAAATAACCAATAATATAAAAAATATATATCTAAATATATATAACTCAAAGACTGACTGACAGTGATCTATCAACGCACAGCCCAAACCACTGGACGGATCGGGCTGAAATTTGGCATGCAGGTAGATGTTATGACGTAGGCACCCGCTAAGAAAGGATTTTGATCAATTCTACAACCAAGGGGATAAAATAGGGGATGAAACTATACTTCTTAACACGAGATAAGCCGCGGGCAAAAGCTAGTTAATGATAAATTGGGTGCAATACCAGAGACGTGTTTTATAAATTATAAGCTTATTTTTTATGTACTTATGTACGTGGTTTTGTTTATAAATATCGTAAGGCAGTACGGAACCCTTTGTGCGCGTGTTAATTTAAATAATAAATAAATTCGTACAAATCACACAGATTGAGCTAGCCCCAAAGTAAGTTCGAGACTTGTGTTATGGGATACTAACTCAACGATACTATATTTTATAACAAATACATATATAGATAAACATTAAACATCCAAAACCAAAGCCAATCAGAAAAAGCCGGCCAAGTGCGAGTCGGACCCGCGCACGAAGGGTTCCATACTGTCATCTATAAAAACGGCAAAAAAATCATGTCTGTTGTATGGGATAATATTAATTTTATTTTTTATTTAATTATTTATTTTTATAGTGAATATATAATTGAATATTCTGTGAATATTTCAAGCGTCTACCTACCTGTTGCCGTTATCAATATTAGGCAAATACAAGCAAAAAAATCACGTTTGTTGTATGCCCCCTTAAATTATTAATTTTATTCTATTTTTTAGTACCTATTTGTTGCTATAGCGGCAACAGAAATACATCATCTGTAAAAATTTCTTCTGTCTAACTATCACAGTTCATGAGATACAGTCTGTTGACAGACGGACAGACAGACAGACAGATAGACAGACAGACAGACAGACATGCAGACAGACAGACAGACAGACAGACAGACAGACAGACAGATAGACAGACAGACAGACATGCAGACAGACAGATAGACGTACAGACATACAGCGGAGCGATATTAAAAGGGTCCCGTTTTTACCCTTTGGGTACGGAACCCTAAAAAAGACCATTTTGACCTGACCGGGGATCGGGCATATTGACCACTAGGCCACGGAGCAAGGAGTATGACTCACACATTGAATTAGAAAAACTATGGTAGCAGCATTGCGCTCAAAAACTGACACCACGCAAAGTAGCACAAAGCGGGCGGGGCTTAAAAAGTATGTCTTTTGGCGAACTAGTCTGCCACGCGCTCCGTGACGGAAGGACGCGTCGATAAAAGCATTTAACCACATAATTTTTGTAAACATCGGCGAATTCTTAACAAATAAAGAAAAAAAATGACTTCTTGTGTAGTAAAGTGGTGCAGGAAACGCAAGGAAAGACGGAAAAGTGAAACTAGAGTAACTTATCAGTAATGAGTCAAATATTTTTTGCGATCTGCAAGCCTGCCTACCCCTCTATGTTGACACCATAGCGTTCCGACACCGCCCCCATGACCTTGACGCGGCCAATCGCAAACAAGCTTCGTCTATGAGTGTGTAAGTTTTTCGTTGTGATTTGAGTTTAGTTTGTTTGCGTAAATGGGACTGATATTGAATCGTTACTTGTATGCGAGTTACGCTTCCATAGTTTTCTAATTCAATGGACTCACACTTGGCCATTTTTATTAATTCCGCTTTGTTTCTAGGGTTACGCTCGTGAGGACATTTCTACCGTGTACCTGTACAAGGTGTTGGTTGGCGATGACCTGGATTTAGTCTCTCTGAATAAGCCATTCAAACAGAAGCAATTGGCATCCGACGTAAGTATTAAGCTTCGATTACTGGTAACCGCCCGGCGGTCCTGGGTTCTGGCAACGTAGCTTTCGGCCCATAAGGCAAAAGATGAGAGTTGCTGCTCTCCAAAGGCTTTTGCCATTGATTCTCAGATTGGCCCTTCAGGCTTGCATGCACGTATACGCGGCCCATCAGGCAATATGAGAGTTTGCTGTCTCTCCAAGCCTTGCGCACACAGGCAACGCCCAAAGCCGAGGTCCGTCCCTCCTGGGGGCCCTTTGATGATGTTGTCTAAAAGGTTGAGGGCACTCTGCCCTCGCCTCAAACGCCCGGTGTAGTAGCGAAAGCTCACTTGGAGCTAGCTACATAGTCCTTCCAAAAAAAAACACCTAAGTATCAGTCGTCATCATCTACTTAAGCGGGTGGCGCGCGAACGAAAAACGTCGCTACTGCGCATGCCATTTGGCGATTAGGAAAAAAGATGAAAAATCTTAATATTTTCATATTTATATCTTAATAAAAAAAATAAGAAAGGGGGCGACCTCCGAGACGTACATATAAATATTGTCATGCAAGTGAGAATTATTGTTTTAGATGTACAAAATTACAAAGTTTTCGAAGAAAAATGCTGATAGATATCATACCATATATATATCATCATCATCATCATCAACCTATACTAGTCCACTGCTGGACATAGGTCTCTCCCATGGCACGCCACTGAGCTCGGTCTTGAGCTTTTCTTTTCCAATCAGTGCCATATATATATATATATCACTTTTAAATTCCATATGTATCTGTTTCAAATTCCAACAAGGGGGCGATCTTGTTCAAGGATTGATCTAAATAATACAAATACTTTTGATGTATTTAATTAATTCAGCGCATAGTACTAGTGATTTAAAAACACATCAATTTTCACAGTGTCGTGCAGTACGTACCAATACCATCTTAATACTCGTATGACGCCTTCGATTTTACGAAAACAACAACACAATCCACGATAAAAAGACGTCCGGTGTTCTTGGCGGGAATTTCGGCGGACTGCACGGCTTTTGTTTAAGATTGTTTTGCAAATTATTTCTAGTGGACTTTATAATGTGAAATCGGTGTAATTTGGTGTAATAAATACCCATGTTTATGAACAATGTGTGGAATAACTAAAATAAAGTGTCATGGTGCGGCTGTTGAGAGATTTACTTAGCGGGCTGGTGTTTGCTCGCCTCATTGCGTCGTTTATGATCAAGCCAGTAGATTCGTGAGAATTGTCGCCAGTTGCTCCATTGAAATGAACGCCATCATTTCGTTGATACAAAAGCAAGAATAACTCGAAAAATAACTAGACAATGGCTAAAATAAGCTTCTGAATGAAGTTTGAGGGCCAAATAGAAGAAAAGAAAAAAAGACGTCTTTACTCCTGAAATGAAATAGAATTTTATTCAAATTTGGATATCATGTATCTCTTTCTGAACGTCATATTATTATTTTTAATATTTGCAAAATCGATAAGCTACTAGCGTTTCGAAACGACCACTGCTGAGAAGAATACGCCGAAAGAAACTCAGTCCAGTATTGGTCCCTACGTGCCTGAAGGGCTACACTTTCACATATTTATAACAAATTGAATTATTTTACATTAAGTAATCACCGATGTACAATTTATTGAATATATTACTTCCATGGAGTTTTATCTGATAAATAGTCATTAATACAATAATAGGCATTTTTAAGCAATTGATTTTTAACAGCAGTCTTAAACTTACCTAATGACAGAGCCAATATTTCTTCAGGAATTCTATTATAGAAGCGTATACTAAGTCCCAAAAATGAATTCATTGTTTTCTGTAATCGCAAAGTTGGTGTCGCAAATTTATTTTTATTTCTCGTATTCCTGTTGTGGATATCACTATTTTTCGCGTAAAGATGAAGATTATTACGAACAAACATAATATTTGCAAATATGTATTGCGCGGGGAATGTCAAAATATTTATATTTTTAAACAATTCTCTAAGAGATTCTCTAGCACCTAGTTTATATATAGATCTGATAGCGCGTTTTTTTTTTTTCATTTCATCCTAATCAAATTACTACACTAGGCATTTTTATTTCTTGCTTGGTGGAGGCGCCCCTTCCGTATCCAGCGCCCTGGGCGGTCGCCCAAGCGCGCCCTAGCCTAACGCCGCTACTGATCGCATATATCATGGGGAATGCTCTGAGGAATTGTTCCACCTAATACCTGCCGCAAAATTTCACTACCGTACCGCCCGACATAGATTAAAACGTCATTCCTACCACCTGGATAACTGGCAGTCAAACACCGTACGTTTTAACAGAAACTTCCTGCCACGTACGACCGAACTGTGGAATGAACTTCCTGCGACGGTATTCCGGAATCGATACGACATTGAAACCTTAAAAAAACGAGTCTATGTTTTCTTAAAAGGCCGGCAACGCTCCTGTCACACCCTGGCGTTGCAGTTGTCTATGGGCAGCGGTAATCTTTTCCCATCAGGTGACCCGCTTGCTCGTATGCCACCCTATATCATAAATTAAAAAAAAAGGTTTCCGATATTTCATGTAATCTTTGAAATTTCTTTTAGGAGGTGTATATCCTGGATACGCCCTGCAGCGGCGTCTATATCTGGCTGGGCAATGAAGTGGACTCTGAAACTAAGAAGAATTACAATGACATTGTCCAGAAATATCTGGATTTGAAGGGTTATCCTCCTTGGGTAAGAAGCTTATATCAAACACGAGTACGCTTAATTTTGTTTTCTAGCTATAACAAATATGACTAAATTCTTTACTTAAACGACAACAGGCACAGAAAACAATAATACTTTTCCTTGTTTGTGTTTTTCATTTGTGTAAAAGGTCCTAACACAGACCCTTGCGGCACTCCTATACATGCTTCAAAGAAAGCATATACAAACACTATAATTCTATACAAATATTATAATTGTAATTTTAGGTACATGTGACCAGGGTATCAGAAGGCGTAGAGTGCTCCAACTTCAAGCAGTACTTCCACAATTGGGACACTGTGAACACTGCTTACTCTGTCACAAGCATGATTGCGGACCTTGGTGAGTAACAGAGTTCTTTTTAGTATGGTTAAGATTGGCAGAAGGTCAGGATATCCAATCCTATCTAATATTTTTAAGAACGAAGTTCTGTATGAGTGGAAACAAAACAACGACATATGTTATAAAAAGGTTCGCCAGTCTTCTAGTAAGGAGGTCAACTTTAACGTTGGCCCTGAGTCTCACAAAAGCCATTCGGTCGGATTTTTGTTTTCATTTCTTTTTAATTCGGTAACATTTGGAATCGAAGCTCACAAGAAGATGTATATGAAAATGTTGTGATGGATGAGTGGAGTGACTTAAATGATAGGATAAGAAACAAGTATGTGTAAGGAAGCATGAAAGAAGCTCCAATAACGAAAAAGCTCAAAAGATAACTTTAAAGCTTTTTTTGATTTATTAGATTGGGACAGTATGAACATGTTTAGCGAAGGGAAGAGAGTCATATTACGAGGAAGGTGATGGGTATGAAAGTTACTGAGAATCAGAATAGAGGTAGGCCAAAAAAATGAAGTGGGTGAAATAGGATAGGGCAAAAGAAGGTAAAGAGAGAGATAGGCATCTCTCGAGAAAAGGAAAAATAGAAAAGACTGACATGCTGTCTTGAACCCACATAAAGTGGGATGAGGAAAAGAAGCCAAGTTCTATCAGCGTTTCACCACATCCCAAAGGTAAAACTGGTAGACAATGTATAGCATTAAGTTATTACCTTTTGTACATCGAGTTTTATTCATTATTAAGACATCACACAGATTGAGCTAGCCCCACTGTAAGTTGTGACCCACTGTTGTTGTTGTGTTGTGTTGTAGAATACTAACTCAAGTATAACATAGTATGTTTTATAATACATATTTCTACAGCGTGTAAATTTACTCTCAATTTTTCCTTAAAAGGGTGACTCAGCCCATCAATATGAACAACTTTTCTTATGGGACCAATGCTGGTAACTCAAAAAAAATTCGGCATTTCCATACAAAAGAGTTCAGCCGCCCGGACAGTTTGTATGGGAATGTCGAATTTTCAGCATTGTTCCCATAGGGAAAGTTGTTTATATTGATGGGCTGAGTCACCCCTTTAAGGAAAAATCGAGTGTCAATTTACATGCTGTAGAAATATGTATTATAAAATATAGTAATCTTGACGTTACTATATTTTATATTACATGCTGTATAG
Organism: Elegia similella; assembly: GCA_947532085.1. Taxonomy (NCBI): domain Eukaryota; kingdom Metazoa; phylum Arthropoda; class Insecta; order Lepidoptera; family Pyralidae; genus Elegia; species Elegia similella. The sequence continues at coordinate 2,415,336 of OX383950.1, read as the reverse complement.
ATAAACATCCAAAACCAAGGTCAATTTAAAAAAGATAGTTTTCCATCTTGAACTGGCCGGGGAGTGAACCCAGGAGCCCTTGTGTCGCAGGCTGGCGTGTTAACCAATGCGCCATGGAGCTCGCCCTCGCGCACCAAGCGCACAGATTTATTCCTGTTATATTCATTTTCAGATGCTGGATACTACTCCGGAGACGCCGAGGAGTCAGCTGCCGTGGCCAAGCTGATCGGTAAGAGCGCAGCTGCGAGAGGCTACATGCCGGATCAGGGAGAAGGCAGCTTGACTGTCACCAGGTTTGTGACAATACCTTTCCTCTTATATCATCGTCAAGAGCAGTTAGTTCGAGACCCTCCGTCGCGCGTCTCGCACTCGCCTTGAAAATGGCTCCTGACGAGCCCGAAACTATAGTCGCCAATCCCGACGAAATAGCACGTGAGCAAGGGCGGATCCTGGGGGGGGTCATGGGGGTCATGACCCCCCTTGGCTGGGTCCAGGACCACTAATTAAAATTGTTCAGCATAATGTTTTTAAATATTCATCCATAAAAACGTGTCAACGCGTTTCGGAAGAAGACGTACAAGAAAAAACGATTTTGTCATAACAATGTATTTTTAGGTACAGTAAGCACTTACATACATAAATAAAATATAATAAAATGCCTACTTTTTCTTGTATCTATGATTATAAAAATTAAATTATAACTTCTTGTGACTTGATCACGACTCTGTTACCCTGGCACCAAAGCTGCACGTGAGTGACCCGTTTCTAGACCTTTCCTTTTATTCGATATACTTCTTCTTCTTTTTTACCTGATCGTACTTAATCATGTGGCCCACATTCAAAGATTCAAAGATTTATTCAGAAAATAGGCCTTTTCAGGCACTTTTTCACGTCAATTCACATTTAAAATAATACATATTATATTATATTCAAATTATTAATTATTGTTCAAAAGCTACAAACTACTAGCGTTTCGGAACCGACCACTGCAGAGAAGACGCCGAAAGAAACTCTTTTCAACAGTATTGGTCGCCTACTTGCCTGAAGGGTTTTGTATGATATTTAATATTTTTATCTTTTCTTTTTTTTTCTGATGTCATGTTATATACAATTTTAATTTACCTACATATTTTTGTGGAACACGTTATGTTAGCGATCGAGCGTGCAACAACAACAGATATGATAAAAGTCTCAAAGATAGATAGAAGTCTCAAAGAGGCCGAGCAGACCTGTCCCCCCTTATAAAGTATAAGCAGGATTATGTTATCTCTATGGTATATGCATAGTATGCTAGTTCTCTCCATTTTGTTCTGTCCTTCCTTGATCATACGTCTTCTGGACACAATCCATCTCTTCTATGGTCGTCCGTCCACTGTTCCGGGTTCCATTCACTTTCAAATCCAATGCCTTCCTTGTGTGTGTTGTGCAATAAAGTCATTCATTCAATTCAGTTACCTATAAAAATTTCGTGTTCAGGTTCGCCGGAGACCAGGAGGATATAACTGAACGCTTCGACTCCGGTCTCTCGATATTCTACCAGAGCGAGGTCTACGTGGTCAAGTACCAATATACTAACGATGATGGAGAAGACGCCTTTGTGGTTTATTGGTGGATTGTAAGTACTTTAGTCGTGGTAGAGCCACGCTACCGGCAAAATTAATTGCAGCATGAATGGGCCGGCTTGTCCGGAGAAGTACCACACTATTACAGAAAATCGACGTTTGAGTAGAAGCTTTACCGCTTCTATGCTTCGTTCGGTGAGTGAGAGAGCCGGAGGCCCATCATTTCCCAACTCCTTGAAAGGCTGGCAACGCTGTCACACCCTGGTGTTACAGTTGTCCATGGGCAGCGGTGATCACTTCACCGTCAGGGACTCGCTTGCTCGTTTGCCGCCCTCTATCATAAAAAACAAATACTAATAATGAGTATTTACTTGAAATGAAATTGGCGTTTTTTCCGCTTACCCTTTTGTTCCTAATGACTATGATAAACACATTTTTTTATTTTCAAGTTGACTATTTTAGTAATATAGTGGTCATTCGTTGATTGTCATTCGAACGACCAACATCTAGGTTTCACTGCCTGAAAATGCCTCGTGTAGAGGCGAAACACGTGTCGCAAGCACGACGGCCGATATCGACAGCAGTATCGAGCAGGGTTGCATGCATCAACTATTGGTGGCGGGCATGAAGGGACTAACAGAAGTGGGTCGCTGGCCAGCAATAGTTTGCATGAACTAACTGGTGGCGGAAACACGCAAAGTAAATTGTCTCAAAGTAAATGTATATCTATACATATAATAAAACAGTAAAAATATTTTGTCTGTACATTTAGAATTTTTGACTGAAATGGATAGAGGGACACTTAAAAAGAAAAATAGAAAGCAAAAAATTTTTTTTTGAATTTTTTGTCTGTCTGTCTGTCTGTCTGTATGTATGATCACGATTATCTCCGAAAATACTGAACCGATTTACTTCAAACTTTCACCAATTGCTTTATTTTAACTCAGATTAACATTTAAAGTTTGTTTCATAAAAATCGGTTAGTTAAAAAAAAAAGTTATCGTCATTTGAATAAATTTAAGCCATGAGTTTGCCTTGCCTGCAAATATATAGCACTTACATATTTATTATAAGTGACAGAGGAAAATTACATGCTAAACGTGGCCTTCAGGTCTTATAGACCTAGGCTCTGTCTACCCCGTAAGGAAAAAAGACGAGATACTATGTATGTATGTATAGTCTTCTTTTCACGCTTCAACCATTTAACCAATTTGGATGAACTTTGGTATGGGGGTAGTTTGAGACCCGGGGAAGGACATAGGGTATCTTTTATTTCGGGAAATTCTACAGTTCCTGAGGGATGGACACTAACGGCGGCGACGTAGCCGCGGGCAAATTCTGACTTATATATCAACGCAACCGAAACTGCTGCGCCTAGAAACTTGAAATTTGGTACAGGGGTTTTTATAATGATGTGAGTGAGCGCTAAGAAAGGAGCGTCTGTTGTCTTTTTACGCTTCAACCATTGAACTGATTTGGATGAAATTTGGTACGGAGGTAGTTTGAGGCCCAGGAAAGGACATAGGGTATGTTTGATTCCGGGAAATTCTCCTGTTCCCGAGGGATCGACACTAACGCGGGCGGAGCCGTGGGCAACAGCTAGTTATTAATATATTGTTTGTTCGCATGCATTAATATATTGTATTTCTGAATTTAATTAGTGAAAAATAGTCATGAAAAGAACTCGCTTCAGATTATGTTCGTTTTGATAAAAAATGTCGTAATTTTTGCTGCTTTTTTTCTATCTTTTTGTTAATTTTATAATGATTTTAACAAGCTTACTGATATCCGTAAATACATATGCAAAATTGCAATTTCGTCGAATTTACCAAACCTAAAATCCTTACTAATATTATAAATACGAAAGTGAGTTTGTTTGTTTGTTTATTTGTTTGTTACGCTTTCACGCCGTAACTACTGAACCGATCATCATGAAATTTTACATACAAGTTCTCTGGAGTACGGAGAAGGACATAGGCTACCTTTTATCCCGGGAAAAAGTACTAATCCTGAGGGATCGACATTGACGCAGGCGGAGCCGCGGGCGAAAACTAGTAATACTATAGAGGTGAGTATAAAAAAATCCATGCTAGTCTGGGAGAAAAGAAAAAACTTAGAATGTGCTAGCTACTTTTCTTTCCGCGCAGATCGTAAAAGCCGATTGAGGGGATGGGTTATAATCTGCAGAATCATGTCAATAGGCGATGCGGCTAGCAACTCATCACTATTTGATTCTGTTTTCCATCTACACGCCCTCCAATATATATGTGTATTTGATATACTTAAGTAGAAAACGCCAATTTCATATGTAAAGACGGTAAAGACCCAATTTACAAAGATTTATTTAGAAAAAAGACCTTTTCAGGCACTTTTTCACGTCAAAGTAATAAAAAAAGTAAAGTCCCGGGACATTCAAAAGAATAGAAAATGGGTATCTCTTGGATAGGCACGTAACATCCTCATCTTCATCAGGTGAGATGGGAGACAATTGCCTACTTCAACATTTAGTAAAAAAAAATGCTCGAAATATCCTTAAGAGCCCGACATATGCCAGGCGGCGTGGCCATACAAACGCGGATGGTCTAAACGCGTTGGCTACTTTGGATATTTTCGTTTTTTAGGAATATTCAAGGGTTATTCGAAAAAGCAAAACATATGATGGCTGCCTTATCTGTAATGCAATAATAATCAAAAGTTTCAAGGTTAATTTCAATGTATTTGGTGAATAATGCTATATACCGAGTAAATTAGACGTGATTTGGAGGCAACTTTGCAATTTTTTTCTATCGAGAAAATTTAACGCAGTCGTGTTTTTGAGTCATATAGTTACCAGAGTTAGTCCTGAACTTTGCTGCATTTTTATTTCAACTTGAGTATTTAATTATTATTGATATAACAGTCAATCTTGCAAAGCAGTGTGAGGTAGTATGGACCCTTAAAGGGGCGATTCATCTCATGTATATGAAAATCTTTTAATTTCTAGTTCCCAACTTTGATCCCATAGGAAAAGTAGTTCATATCGACGAGCTAAATCATCCCTTCAAGGATCGGATAGAGTTTTCTTTACATATGTATCAAGACACGTTGATTTCTTGACCAGGGAACCGACGCATCATCAGACGACAAGGCCGCAGCCTACGAGAAGGTCGTCGAGTTAGAATCCGAGCTGGGGAACAACGTTACCCTCGTCAAAGTACCGCAGGGGAAGGAACCTAAACATTTCTTGAGTATTTTCAAAGGTAATACGATAAGTAGTTATTATTGTTAAAATGTTTACCACCTGATCATCATCATCAACAACGACGTGGTCAAATAGGAAATTGCAATCCCTGGAGCATCGCCGTAAAGTAGCTTGCTTATCGGTTTTTTATAGGATCCATTTTGGAGAGTGCGAAAGCGCTCTTTGAGCTAATAAAACCCTCACCATTCCTCCATTGGACTACGAGACGGAGACAGAAATTTCATCCTTTTATCGTTGGAATACGAAAGAGTCAAACTATATGCTTAGACAGTTTTTTTTTTATATATACGGACAAATTACACAGATTGAGCTAGCCCCAAAGTAAGTTCGAGACTTGTGTTATGGGATACTAACTCAACGATACTATATTTTTATAACAAATACATATATAGATACACATCCTAGACCCAGGCCAATCTGAAAAAGATCAGTTTCCATTTTGACCTGGCCGGGGATCGAACCCGGTCACTCCGTGTCGCAGGCTGGCGTGTTGACCGCTGCGCCACGGAGCTAGTCTAACAGTTCCTTTTTGGTTCGAGTAGCTAAGGTGTAGAATGAACTGCCTGCGTCTATATTCCCAGACAAGTACAGTCCCGGGACATTCAAAAGTAGAATAAATGGGTATCTGTTGGATAGGCATGTAACATCCTCGTCTTCATCGTCACTTACCATCAGGTGAGATGGGAGACAAATGACTACTTCAATACTTAATAAAAAAAACATCATTACAACCACAAAATGTCCACTGCTGGACAAGGGCCTCTCCCAAAGATTCTTCATTACATGGGAGGATATTGCCATATTCACCACGCTTGGCAGGCGGGTTAGCGAGCGCAGTTTCTGTAGCTTCTTGTGCTGCCGATGCTGCTGCCTGCAAGCATATTAAAGCTGGGGAAGGATAGGAATTTGTTAGATTTGGGAAGGGAATGAAAGGTATTTGGATACTTCTCACTACGATGAATGGGGAAAAGCAAGTAGCAGCTCGGGAGGCCGGGCGCGCGAGAGAGCCTGGAAGTCATCATTCCAAAATCTGCAAGAATACTCATCTCCCCAATTGATTGCAGGTCACCTCGCCATCATCTTCGGCAACAAGGATGAAGAATACAAAGCAACAAACTCTAGACAATCCTATGATGATGACAAAATTCGTCTATTTAGGGTAAGTGCATAAGCCCTCTTCAACAGCCTCCGTGGTCCAGTGGTTAAGGCGTTTGCCTGTTGACCCGGGGGTCGTGGGTTCGATTCCCACCGGAAGCATACTTTGTTAAGTTGTTTCCAGTTTGGTTAGGACATTGCAGGCTTGAATCACCTGATTGTCTGATAATAAAGATGATTCCGTGCTTCGGAAGGCACGTTAAGCCGGTGGTCCCGGCTGCCATCTGGTAGTCGTTAAAGGAACCACGTCAGAGGCCGAGAGGCGGTTCCGAAGAACTCTGACACCAGGGTGTGCATGGTCGATTGACCGTGACACCTACTCGAAATGAATGAATAAATAATAAATAAATATAGGTATATGGGACAATGGCAGATTAGCTCTCCGAAGTGGCAGTGGGCGGGGCACATAGCGCGCAGAACCGATGGCCGATGGGGCAGAAGGGTTCTCTCGAATGGCGACCACGTACCGGCAAGAACAGCGTCGGACACCCACCGACTAAATGGTCGGATCGCAAGAAGACGCTGGATGCAGGCCGCTTCCAACCGGTCGTATTGGAAATCCTTGGGGGAGGCCTATGTCCAGCAGTAGACTTCTTGCAGCTGATATGATGATGATGATGATGATGATATAGAGCATGTAACATAGCCAACGATGTTCCCGTGAAGTGGTGCCCTCAGTCCATCAAAATTAACAACTTTTCCTATGGGACCAATGCTGGCAACTCAATTTTTTTTAGACATTTTTATAATATTTGCTTAAAATCTCAATTATTAATGGACGCACAAATCTCAAAGTTTCACAAACATTTACATGACGTTACGCACTGATAATCTAGTAATATCACGTTTTGATATTCAGTACTTTTTTTGCTGGTGTAACGCACACGCGGCCGAATACTTTTGTATGAAAATGTAATTTTTTTTTGTTCCTAGCATTGGTCCCATCTTAAAAGTTGTTCATTTTGATGGGCTGAGTCACCCCTTCAGGGGAACATAGTTGGTCATGTTACACACTGTATGGTCATATCACACAGATTGAGCTAGTCCCAAAGTAACTTCAAGGCTTATGTTATGGGATACTAGCTCAACGATATTATATTTTATAACAAATAGATACATACTAGCTGTTGCCCGCGGCTCCGCCCGCGTTCATGTCGTTCCCTTGGGAACAGTTGAAATGATAAACATTCTATACAAACCCCTGCCCCTTTGCTTTTTCCCCTTAAGTGGGAATTTAATACATTTCACCTGCATAGATCTTTAGCCCTTAAGGAGGGGATTTTGCCCATTTTACCTACACAGCTATTTTTTTATTGTAATGGAGAACTTCTTATTGTCATATTTCTAAGTAAATAAAAAAAATCCATACAAACTTTACCCCACCTATTCTACCCCTTCAAGGGGAAATTTCGACCATTTTAACTACACAGATCTTTTTAATTGTAATGTAAACATATATACTTATTTTTATAGTTCCATGTCCAGAAATGAGTAAAATTTCCAAACAATCCCCCCTTTATCCCTTAAGGGGGAAATTTTGTACATTTCACCTACACAGATCTTTTTAATTGTAACCTAGAACGTATATACTTATTTTCATACCTCTAAGTCTAGAAATAGAAAAATTCCATACAAACTTTACCCCCTATTTACCCCTTCAAGGGAAAATGTTGTCTGGTTCACCTAAACAGATCTTTTTTAAATTTTAATTGAGAACTTGCGTACCTACTTTTAAACTTCTAAGTCCAGAAATGAGAAAATTCCATAAAACTTCAACCCCTTTGATTTTCTAAAAATCCTTTCTTAGTGCTCATTTACATCATAAAAAAATCCCTGTGCCAAATTTCAGTTTCTGCGCACAGTAGTTTCGGCTGTGCGTTGATATATAAGTCAGGTTTGCCTTTGGCCCGCGGCTCCGCCCGCGTAAGTGTCGACTTCTCAGGAACAGTAGAATTACCTGGAATACATTAGTTTATGACTTTCAATGAAACACCTTAATATTGAATTTTAATTTAATAACTTCAAAAATGGAAAGTTTAATACTAACTTTGCATCCCCGTTATATCCCCATAAGGGATGATTTTTGAGTAAAATATTTTACTCGTGTTTCATACCTTTCAGTAAAGAACCTTCATGCTGAATTTTATTCGAATAACTTCAAAAACAACAAAGTTTCATACTAACTTTGCAACCCGTTTTTCCCCCTAAAAAGATTAATTTCCAAAAATCCTTTCTTAGTGCTCCCCTACGTTATAAAAGAAACCACTGTGCAAAATTTCAAGTTCCTAACCCTTATAGTTTAGGCCCTGCGTTGATATGTCAGTCAGTCAGTCAGCTTCTCCTTTTTTTTAAGTATGGATTACTATGGATAGTATGGGTAGGTATAATGCTGTCGTATAATGATGATGAATTGACTTTGGATTTTAATTTTCTTATGTCACTTATTATTTTATTTTATTTTTGCTATATGTTTGCAGGCAAACTCATGCCTTGAGTTCATTCAAATGACGACAACTTTTTTTTTAATGAACCGATTTTGATGAAACAAACTTTAAATGTTAAACTGAGTTAAAACAAAGCAATTGGTGAAAGTTTGAAGTAAATCGGTTCAGTATTTTCGGAGATAATCGTGATCATACATACAGACAGACAGACAGACAGACAGACAGACAGACAGACAGACAGACAGACAGACAAGAAATTCCAAAAAATTTTTTTTGCTTTCTATTATTCTTTTTAAGTGTCCCTCTATCCATTTCAGTCAAAAATTCGAAATGTACAGACAAAATAATTTTACTGTTTTATTATATGTATAGATATAGATACACATCCAAGACACAGGCCAATCTGAAAAAAATCATTTTCCATCTTAACCTGACCGGGGACTCTCAGAACCTCCGGTGTGGTCATCATCATTATCATCATTTCGTGTAGGTGTAACGGTCCATCGACCATGCACGCACACCCTGGTGTCAGAGTTCTTCGGAACCGCCTCTCGGCCTCTGACGTGGTTCCTTTAACGACTACCAGATGGCAGCCGGGACCAACGGCTAACGTGCCTTCCGAAGCACGGACTCATCTTCATTATCAGACAATCAGGTGATTCAAGCCTGCAATGTCCTAACCAAACTGGAAACAACTATACAAAGTATGCTTCCAGTGGGAATCGAACCCATGACCCCCGGGTCAACAGGCAAACGCCTTAACCACTGGACCACGGAGGCAATCCGGTGTGATAGCCTAGCATGATGACCAAAAATGGCTCAATAATGGGTCAAAATTGGGTCAAAAACACACAGGAAGTGATGAAACTAAATACAAACTTGTCTCTACATGTTACAGGTGGAAGGTACAGAGCTGGGTGTGGACATGCGGGCAGTACAGGTGCAAGAGTCAGCGTCTGTGCTGGAAGATGACGATGTGTTCGTTCTGGAGACGCCTTCAGTCGTCTACGTATGGACTGGGAAGGTCCTGTCGTATTTATCGACAAGTTACTTTCATGATCATCATCATCAACAGGTCTTTTTATTCTCCACTGCAGGAGCACGACCCTCTCTGTACTACTAGAGCCATACTTAGCCAGAGCAGCTAGAGGACATGGCCTACACTCTCCACGCTGGCCAGACGGGTTGGAGAGGTGAACAAGTTACTTCACAGCGAGTTAACCACCCACATCCATTTCTCGGATTTTTGTCCACCTTTACGCCCACCAACACGCTAAACGTGGTCTTTCGATCTTATGACTGTAGGCTCTGTCTACCCCGTAAGGGATAAAGACGTGATAATATGTATGCACATTCACTTGAAGGGGTGACTTGGCCCACTAAAATACACTACGTTTTCTCAATAAAAAAAAATCGCATCCAAATAGGTTCACCCGGTTAGAAGCTATGTGTGTGTCTGTCAAGGCCAAGTGACAAAAATAGCTATACACAAAAACTGACCCATGAAAAGAACACAGAAAATCGACGTAGCGTCTGAGTAGAAGCTTTACCGCTTCTATGCTTCATTTGGTGGGTGAGTGAGAGCCAGAAGCCCATCCTTCCACCCCACCCCCTACCCTTTTCCTTCCCGCATTTCCTTCCGCCCAACTTCTTGAAAGTCCGGCAACTCTCCTGTCGCACCCTGGTGTAGCAGTTGTCCATGGGCAGCGGTGATGACTTACCATCAGGTGACCCGCTTGCTCGTTTGCCCCCCTATATCATAAAAAAACACACCGACACACACATACCAGCCAAACTTACATAACACACCTCTATTGGCGTCGAGGGTAAAAAAAATATTTTATAAACTTTCAGGAATCTCACCCGACTGAGGTGGAGGCGGCACAGACCTTCGTCAGCATTGTGGTGAAACTGGTTGATGATGAAAAGGAGGTCGAAGTGGTGGAGCAAGGCAGCGAGCCTGAGGAGTTATGGGAGGCGCTGGGTACGTAGGTTTTTTACCAACATCAGCAAACTTTTTAGGGTAGCGTGAGACGATTTTGGCCATGTATCAACATTGCAACCTGGAACTAAGGTCTACTGACACCCTTATGCTAGTAAAAAACTTTACAAGCAAATTTAAAAATTGACACGATATGATGATGGTGATAGTAAGTACTATCAAACTTCCATTCATACAGTATCACGTCTATTTCCCTTGCGGGGTAGTCAGAGCCTAGGTCCATAAGACCTTATGGCCACATTTAGCATATTGGAGGGCGTGTGGATAGAAAATGGAATCAAAATAGTGATGGGTTGCTGGCCGCATCGCCTATTGACACGATTTTATAGATTTTAGCCCAATCCCTCTATCGGCTTTTACGAACTGCGCGGAAAGAGCAGCAGCTGGCACATTCTAAGTATTTTTCTTTTCTTATAGATCAGGATGAAAGAGAAAAAAAAGTAAACTAGTATTCTAAAAAAGCTATTTGTGTTGGGAAATAAATATTTTTCTTTCATATATAATCTTTAATATAAAAGAAACCGACTTCAATCAGAGTCCTGAACTGATTTTTGATGAACTTCCATTTAGGGATAAATTTGAAAGCAAACCCTTAGCAACAAAAAAAAAATATTTTTGAAATCGGTTAAATGAACGAGTTATAGCGTAAACAATAAACAAACATTAGAAAATACAACGTCCTCCTTTTTTTTTAATTCGGTTCATCATCATCATCATCATCAAGTCCTTTTTAGTCTCCACTACTGTACAGGAATATGACCCTCTCTGTACTACTAGGGCCATATGTACTTAGCCAGAGCAGCCAGAATTCGGTTATAAACATAAATAAATAAATATACATATACGGACTAATCACACAGATTGAGCTAGCCCCAAAGTAAGTTCGAGACTTGTGTTATGGGATACTAACTCAACGATACTATATTTTATAACAAATACATATATAGATACACATCCAAGACCCAGGCCAATCTGAAAAAGATCATTTTCCATGTTGACCTGGCCGGGGATCGAACCCGGTCACTCCGTGTCGCAGGCTGGCGTGTTGACCGCTGCGCCACGGAGCTAGTCAACATACAAATAAACATCTAGTTTACAATAACAGGTGGAGCTCCAGAGGAGAAAGAAGACGCGTCCGGCTGGAAGCTGACAGTCAACCGGCGAGTCACCACCCCCCGGACCTTGAACGCTGTGATCGTCACCATCACGGGCAAGCTCAAGTTTGAGGAGCTGCCGCTAGATTTCACTCAGCAGGTATCATCATTATCATAACATAACTGCTTCCGTGGTCCAGTAGTGGCGTCTGCCTGTAGACCCGGAGGTCGTGGGTTCGATTTCCTCGGGAAGCAAACAACTTTATTTAGTTGTTTCCAGTTTGGTTAGGACATTGCAGGCTTGAATCACCTGATTGTCTGATAAGAAAGATGATTCCGTGGGTTGGAAGGCGGAACCACATCAGAAACCGAGAGGCGGTTCCGAAGAACTCAGACACCAGGGTGTGCATGGTCGATTGACCGTGACATCTACTCGAAATGATGATGATGATCATCATTATTTAAGCTGTAAGTTGTAAAAGGTCCACTGGACAAGGGTCTCTGGGTGCAAGTCACCCGGCGGTCCCGGGTGATTTGCACCCAGGATAAGCCTTTCTGGCAACGTAGCTTTCGGCCCATAAGGCAAAAGATGAGAGTTGCTGCTCTATATTTATCCTCTTTAGCCGTGTGGTATCCGGCAGAGTAGAATAGGACCACTCCAAGTCTTCCCGTGGATGTCGTAGAAGGCGACTTAGGAAATACAAGCTAAACAAAGATTATAAACATCTAAGACACCTCTCCAACCCGTCTGGCTAGCGTGGAGAGTGTAGGCCAAGTCCTCTGGCTGCTCTGGCCAAGTATGGCCCTAGTAGTACAGAGAGGGTCGTGCTCCTGTAGTGGACACTAATAAGGACCTGATGATATTTATCCTCTTTCGGTCAGTGTCTACTAATTCGTCGAAATACTACAGGACCTGGCTGATGATGGAGTCTACGTGCTGGATACGGGTGAAGAGTTGTACTTGTGGCAGGGAGCTAACATCCCGGAGAGAGTGAACAACGCAAGGACAACAATCATCCAGGTAAAGGAAATATCGTTTGTGATAACCGCTTTCGGAAAAGGAAGTTCTCAATTGAGGAGGTTGTATTTTCTTCTTTTTACAAGCTTTTTAGTTTCTCCTGTCCTGATGTTTGTCTGTAATCAAATCTTGCAAGTTAAATTCGATACACTGGGCGGTTAGCTCGAATTTTGTATGCATGTGTAAATCGGATGACAATACAATATTATGGAATCGTTGCGCTGGTCTGATAATGGAGTCGGAAGGTGGCCATAGGAACTCTTAAACTAAACAACGTACACCAATCGTGTTTGGGCTCATTTGATTTGTCTTGGAAAGCACTTTACAAAGCTCGTTTAATAATAAAAGCTTGTAACAAAAATGTATTTTTTTGGAAGAAACATTTTGTGTTTTTTTATCTCATTAACACCGTATTTTTTTAATCTTTGAAAGGTTAGACTTTTTCAATTGGTCACATTTCAATTTTATCAAAATCATTTCATAGTATGCGAATTTTGTTTTTTTATGAAAAGTATTTTTTTACGTTTTTTTACTCTTACCCTACGCCATTGATGAACCGATTTGTAAAAATCTTATTTTATTTGAAAGAATACGCTTTCCAATTGGTCCCATTTAAATTTCATCAAAGTCGGTTTAGTTTTCTTCAAAGTTGTTTTTTTTTTTTATATGAAACATTACACATCTAGAAATAATGCTACATGTTTGAAAAATATTTTGTAATGTTTTTCAAATCGATAAACGCCCGCTATACACCCAAAAAGTGTCACGTTCCGCGTGCAAGCGAGAGCGCGGAACAAGCGATACGAAAGCACGATCGGCCTAAGCGTTCGACTTGACGCATCTATCTCTCTTACACCGTTATTTACTCTTACACCGTCTATTTCCAAGGTGTGTAAGAAACCCTACGAGGCTTGTACTAGATGTCGTACCGAAACATGAACGGTTCAAGAAAAATTGCTATGACATGTGCATCAGCATATACAACAAACTACCAGATCATATAAAACAGCTAACACTAAATAAATTTAAAAAAGCTTTGCATCCATTTTTACAACAAAACTTATTTTAGTCAATAAATGACTTTCTGGCGCGGGACTAGACAATAATACATTTTGTTTGTCACTAATTTATTTAATGTTATATCAAATGTAAATAAAAATGTTTTTACAATTGGAAAATGCATGTGTGTAAGAAATAAGTATAATAAGTAGTAGATAATTATAAAGAAAAAATAATTGCATACTGTTTTCAACAGTTGAATAGGCTTGCTCTATTATTTATGTAACATCTGTTATTGACCCTATTTCAGCAAATAAACGATTTGTATTGTATTGAATTGCATTGTTATCACACAAAATTATCGTCCGGAAACCGACTTTACAGACAGACAACTTTTTAAAGAATAAGCTTTCCAACTGGTTCCATTTAAAGTTCATCAAAATCGGTTTAGTAGTTTCTGTAAAGTCAGATTCTTATATGAAACATACATTTCTAGAAATAATGTTGTTTGAAGGATATTTTTCAATGAAATAAGGTTTTCGATATAATCTGTACCAGGAATACATAGAAGATGACGGTTTGGAGCGCACGGTAGACTCGGCCCTGGTGGTGATCGTGAAGCAGGGGGCGGAGCCAGCCGTCTTCAGGAAGCTGTTCCCGGAGTGGGATCCTGATATGTGGAGCGTGAGTATCTACCAGGAATACATAGAAGGCGACGAGTTAGGGCCGCGCTACACTGGATTGGCATGGGATGGCATCGGAAGCGATGCGTCATTTCAAAACAAGCTATAATAACCTTTATTATATAGCTATTATAGCCGTTTTATTTCTTTTGTCCTTTTTGCGATACCCGACAGGGTTCATAGTGTAACTATTTAAACAAATAATAAATATATACGGACAAATCACACAGATTGAGCTAGCCCCAAAGTAAGTTCGAGACTTGTGTTATGGGATACTAACTCAACGATACTATATTTTATAACAAATACATATATAGATACACATCCAAGACCCAGGCCAATCTGAAAAAGATCATTTTCCATCTTGACCTGGCCGGGGATCGAACCCGGGCACTCTCGTGTCGCAGGCTGGCGTGTTGACCGCTGCGCCACGGAGCTAGCCTAAATATTAACTCAATGTAGTTAGCGATACGGTGTAATTTTGTACGAGTCAGAACGCAGCACCTTTTAGTTTACATACCTACAGCAATAGCCGTGTGGTATCCGGCAGAGTAGAATAAGACCACTCCAAGTCTTCCCATGGATGTCGTAGAAGGCGACTTAGGAAATACAAGCTAAACAAAGCTTAAACATCTGTGAGACCTCTCCAACCGTCTGGCCAGCGTGGAGAGTGTAGGCCAGAATGTCATGCTCCTGCAGTGGAGACTAAGAAGGACCTGATGATGATGATGAGGATGACCTACAGCAAGCCAATATATACTTATAGCTCTGAACATACGATTCATAATTCGTTGACAAGCATGAGCCCAAACGCGCGTCGTTCCTACCAGATTTGTTCGGGTTTCGCCTTCGAAGGTGTCGTCGCGCGTAGGTGTGTTCTCGATACCTACACGAAGGATGACATCATCATCATCAGGTCCCCTTTATTCACCACTACAGGAGCACGACCCGCTCTGTACTACTAGGGCCATACTTGGCCAGAGCAGCCAGAGAACATGGCCTACACTCTCCACGCTGGCCAGACGGGTTGGAGAGGTCTCTTAGATGTTTATAAGCTTTGTTTAACTTGTATTTCCTAAGTCGCCTTCTACGACATCCACGGGAAGACTTGGAGTGGTCCTATTCTACTCTGCCGGATACCACACGGCTAAAAGAAGGTGACAGTATTGGTAAAATGCTACAGGCCACTAACACCAAGGCAATGCCCGGGGCGCATGTGTTTCTAACGCCTCATCATTCATTATAGTCGATTCAGTCGCAAGAAGTCCACTGCTGGACATTGGCCTCTCCCAAGGATTGTTCGTTCCATGGGAGGATATTGCCATACTCACCACGCTTGGCAGGCGGGTTAGCGAGCGTTTCTTTGGCTTCTTGTGCCTCCGAAGAATCCTAACCTATCGGAAGTAATTTTAAGCTGGGGAAGAATAGGAACTTTTTTTTACTAATTATTGAAGTAGGTATTTGTCTCCCATCTCACCTGACGGTAAGTGACGATGAAGTCGAGGATGTTGTTGTTGAGAACTTGTTGGATCTGGGAAGGGAATGATGGTATTAGGATGCTACTCATTTGGAAGAGCAAGTAGCAGCTCAGGAGGCCGGCCGCGCGTACCCGATGTCAGAGCTGACACCACCGGAAATGCAGATGCTTTGTTCTGAGGGCAGACAAAGTTGATATGACACCCCTGACTTCTCGAAGCCTATTCCGTAGGATTTGTTTCAGACTCACCACATAAGATGGCGCCACATGTTTATCTATACTAATATTATAAAGCTGAAGAGTTTGTTTGTTTGTTTGTTTGAACGCGCTAATCTCAGGAACTACTGGTTCAAATTGGAAAATTCTTTTTGTGTTAGATAGTCCATATATTGAGGAAGGCTTTAGGCTATAAAACATCACGCTGCGACCAATAGGAGCGAAGCATCAATAAATGTTTTTGAAACGGGGGAAAATTATTCATCTATACTAATAAAAAAACTAATAAATCATAATAACAGAAATTGCCGCGGACAAAGTCGCGGGCAACAGCTAGTTCCCAACTATGTATCCACCATATTATAAGATAACATCAAAAATATTTTCGGCTATACCTATTAAATCTTATTTTTCAGTTTTACTTGGAATTGTAAAGTTTTTGAAATATTAAGTGTAATAATAATTTTATAAACGCGATAACACGGTATGATGTGATTTAATTTAAATTCAGTTTATTATAGTTATTCCGCACTATGTTTACATGCATTGTTTACATGTTTACAGGCATTCAAAACACCAAATTTCATCGATTTCACATTATAAACTCCACTAGAAGCAATTTGCAAAAGTCGCGAAGTCCGCCGAAATTCCCGCCAAGAAATCTACCAGAATATTTTGTCGTCGGTTTTTTTCTTTTAATAATTTAGCTAATTTATTTTTCAGAACCAAACCTCATACGAAGACATGAAGAATGAAACTAAAGCAGCTAACTCTTCTTAATCTATAAGTTAATAGTTAATAGATTCAGGTGTTACTTTGCGGAAGTCAAAGCTACATTTACTTTGAGACAATTTACTTTGCGTGCTTCCGCCACCAGTTAGTTCATGTAAACTATTGCTGGCCAGCGCCCACCCACTACTGTTAGTCCCTTCATGCCCGCCACCAATAGTTGATGCATGCAACCCTGGTCGATACTGCTGCATCCGCTAAGGCTGCAGCAATATCGGCCGTCGTGCTCGCGACACGTGCGAGCCTCTACACGAGGCATCTTAAGGCAGTGAAACCTAGATGTTGGTCGTTCGAATGACAAGCAAGGGTGGGCGATGGCCAGCAATAGTTTGCATGAACTAACTGGTGGCGGAAGCACGCAAAGTAAATTTTTTTCAAAGTAAATGTCTGTTATAAGTAAAATAAAATAAATACATTGATACATAGTAAAAGTTTATTTACACTTCTTATATTGTAAAATTAACAAAATATGACTTATTATTCTAATAGCATAGTTGTTTTATTTTAAACCCTGGGCGAAGTCCCCACTGTGATGAGTTTTTTTATATATGTTACGGCTAATAGGCGAAGTGCAGATACACCTAGTTCTAGCCGGGTACAACTAGGTGCCGGGCACATGCGGTTAGACCTAGGTGTATCCTACCTATCTTCAGTTAGAATATCGCCTTCATCATAGCGGCTAGAACTAGGTGCAGCCGCACATCAGTGGTTAAACTTAGTTGCAACCTATTTAACATCGGCTAGAACTAGGTTTTCAGTTCAGTTATGGATTTTGGTTTTAGTTTGAAATCCTTATCTTGGGATTCCCGTTTGATTTGATTTCGTATCACTTCCATAGATTCATCTTGCCCTAAATGTAATAATAGCAAGTGCCTTTGTAAAACAGCCAGTATTTTGAGTAACTCGAAATGTCATTCAAATTCATCTTGTTTAAATAAGTGATACACATTCTTGCAACATACTATCACATGAGAGTTGTTGATTTTTATATTAGCCATAGCCTATTAGCCGTAAAATATATATGACACATTTTTTTTTTAAATTATCTGTATAGTAGTTTCAATATTAACACAACATTTATTTAACAGCAATACACTGATTTATAATCTGGACCAAGTTATTATTCTCCAAGGCCGCTGCAACTCTCTCCTTGTCAGCTAGTTGTTTGTTGACGGCATGCTCGGACATGTGTGTGCCTTCTGTTACTAACACTGTGACCTTGAAGCGACTGGGCAGAGCTCGGAGCAGCTGGACACGGATTGATAGACCTGGAAATTAGGTTAAATTTTTATTAATAAACTATTTTTAAAACAATCCTCAAACCTACTTGGACATATGGCATACAACTGTGGGGAAGTTGCAGCTATTCAAACACCTCAATTCTGCAGAGAATGCAAAATATTCAGAATAATAAGTAATGTGCCATGGTTTATCACAAATGCTGAAATACATAAAGAACTCCAAATGAAATCAGTCAAGGAGGAAATCAGTATGACTTCAGAAAAATACAAGGAGAAATTGGAGGTCCACCCGAATGAGCTGGCAGCTGGCCTGACAACACAATCATATCAAAAAAGGCTAAAAAGGAAAGACATTCTGCCATGTATAAATGATGAGTAGGTCACTCGCTGGAGGACTCACTCCAAATGACACATAGCCCTCAACAAAAAACCCTGCTTAAAGAGCAGTATCGCTGATTGCAGAATCAAACGAGAACACAAAAAAAACTATTTTTAAATAAATTGCCTATAGACAGACAGGAATCATCATTCACCCAACTGAAACCAAAAACATGTATTATTTGGTCACTTAGCGCAATGTAAACCCGATAGTCTTGAAAAGACCAGTTTGTTGGGCACGTCCCTGGGTCAAGTCAAGGAAAACCGCCAGTTAGAGGGATTGATGGAATCAGACAGATAACCCGCACCAACACCCATGAAAAGATGGAGTAAAAAGAGCTACTTTAGGTGGTCACGACCCTCAGACTTGAGGATACAACAGAGAAGAAGAGATATGACACTTTTAATCGGACGATTGCCCTAAGACTGGGTGTACAGAAATTGTCAGTCTGCTGTAATGTAGGCCAAGTCTTCTGGCTGCACTGGCCAAGTATGGCCCTAGTATTGCAGGGAGGGTCGTGCTCCTGTAGTGGACACTAAAAAGGACCTGATGATGATGATATCAGTCTGCTCCATGAAAACTTCGTAAATAAAATTGATTGTTTTAGTAAAAACTAACCTATCAAAGTGGCCATACTGCAATGGGGAATAGTCGGCGTGAACGTCACATCCACTGTATTCTCCTTATTGTTCACTACGATATACTTCTCCTCGACCACATGCAGCTCTTCCAGCGTCAGAGGATGCTCAGGGTCGTTGATGTTACGAATGAGATCGAAAATTTCCCTCTCATCAAATTCGTCGGTAACATCCTCGTCTTGGTCTGCTGATGTAATCTCCCGCTCGGAACCTTTTTCGTAGACATCTGGGTTTACGTTGTCGGCGATTTTCGTCATTATTGAAGATATTTAGTGGATATAATTAATAAATAAATAAACAACGCAACTTCTGGAACAGCCGTTTCGATGACATTGACAATTGACACATTAAGTAAATGTTCGAGTTCGAAAATTGAAACATCTATTATCACATGTTATTCCTTGGTTTCCTCCATGCGGTGCTTCACTTGCGCTCCAAGCAGGACCTGCAGGACAATCCTATTCTATACACGTAAAAGAGAAAATGAGGATCTGTAAAGCTTTTAGTTGAGAATGCAGGATTATAGAGCTAAGAAATCCATAACATACAGTGCAAAAATTATTGTTCTACGATAAAAATTGACGAAGTTATGACTATTATATTAAGAAATTACTAGTAAATATATTAAGAAATTACTAGCAAAATTCACTGACCGGCCGGCGCGGTGGCTGTGACGTCACTGTGACGGACGCCGCTAGATGCCCGTTGGCAGTGACAAGGCGCGCAGTGTTTTCGTGGTAATGGCGACTTTAAAACAAATTATTTATGTCTAATTTATCTTTTTAACTATGTACAAATATTGTATAGTGCCGAACTATACAAACACTTATTTTAAAATGCCAGAAAAACTATCTTTTAACGTGCCGAAAGACACAAACCTTTTGGAAAAATTAATAATTTTTCACGAAGTTTTGTGTGAATTTTATATCATCTCTTTTTACAACGAAATACAATTTAAAATTGTATTCCGTTGTAAAAAGGGATGATTATAAGACTCCACTCTCTACCCCGGCTAGTAGACAATGTAGTGAATATAATTTCAATGTAAGTACCTACATAACTATTCTTACCTTTTATTAAGTTGATATGGAAATAAGTTAGTACCTATGTATTCTCTTTTTATAAGGCGGATGTATTAATAAAAACATATGTGGCGTGCCTCCGCCACTATTGTATTGTATTAGATTTTAGTTTATAATTAGTTTTGATTTTTATTATTATTATATATTTGTTAAAATCCTTTATATAAATTAGTACTAAATAACATTTACATACATATTTAAATATATTAGTATTATATAAAAACAATACACAAATATAGTTTTATATAAATATATAAAATACATATATACATATATCGTGTAAGAATAATATTATATAACTTTATTTATTATTATAAGTTACAGAAATTTGTACGTTGAAGCGGACAAGCGAACGCTATTTACTATAGTTGATTTTGTTCGTAGTAAACCTGTTGCCGGCCGGGCCACTGACCTTGACGGGCCCGGGCGCACTCACAGCCAGTCTGTATATCGACTTTGCATTGATCGCATGTCCGCCGCTTCCGCACTCACTCGCTATCTAGTCGCGCTGCGCTTACGCAAATCATTCATGTTATTTCCTTTCATTCTTCTTTCTTCCATACTTTACTCTTGTGCCCTTCTATACTTTCGCTAACGTATGTGTTATAGTGATCAATAAACTATCTGTGTTGATATACCTTGGATGCTTTCATTCCACACCGCTTGCTGCACCCGTGAGTACATATACACCTACATAGCTAAACATACCTACTTATTTCTTTCTAGTTTGGTGGACAAACCTACTTACCTTCCAATACTTCCGTTTCCATTTCTATGTAATATTCCAAGGTCAAAACAATGACACAGGGACGTACTAGAGTAAAAAGCAAATAATGAATGATATAATATGTATCTGCTCCAGCTATGCCTGATTGTTGTAAGCAAATAAGTTAATACAGGATGTAAGGGTGAACATCGTTGTACCTAAAACCATTAAATCAGCCCGTCTAAATGAACAACGTATGGGACCCAGGATTGGGCTAGAAAACAATATCGACATTTTCATACAAAAATGTAAGGCCGATTAAAATATGGTATTATTTTATATTTATATATTTCAGGTGAAAAAAATGAAAAAAAAATTACATGGAAAATTACATTAAGTTTAACTGAAGAAGGGAGTTTTGCCTCATTAGTTTGAATGTCAAAAGCTTTCAAAAAAACCGGCGAAGTGCGAGTTGGCCTTGCGCACGTATAAGTTTGAAGTTATTATAAATATCTTTATTATATGATGTACCTAACTAAAAATGTATGCATTTCGCAATTTTTTCATTATCTGTGTTATAAGACGTTGCTTCGTACCAAAATCTAAAATTCTGATTTCACGGGAAGTACCCTGAAGTTTTGATTCCCTTGCGAATGTCGAAAGATTATTAAAATATTTTTCTTATATGACGTAGCTTAAAATATATGTATTTCGCAATTTTTCCATTATCTGTGCTAAAAGACGTTGCTACGCACCAAATTTTAAGATTCTGAGTTCATGGGAAGTTCCCTGGTAGGCATTGATTCTCTTGCGAAATCGAAAAAACACAAAAATTTATGGCACAACCAGCTGTATCTTTAGAAGGCTTTGAAAATTTGCGGCATAGACTGAATATTTGTCGTTTGTTGATACCTCTACGCTCCTACGTTCCTGAGAAAAAGGGTCTTGACAGACAGACAGACGGATAACCAAGTGATAAAATGGAACCCTTATAGGGTTCCATTTTTCCCTTTTGAGGTACGGAACCCTAAAAATTATAGACCTGATTTTAAGAAAAGATAAGAAATAGAACAGTTTTAATGAGTTTTTAAGTACGGACATTTCCAACCCAAAACCTACAGCATATGAAGTTTTGCAAACAAAAACGATCGCTGATATAAGCGATAAGAGTTCTCGTTGAAAGAAGCATGGAAGTTGAAAGACTATAAAATGATCGGACCTCACGCATATGTCCATATTTCATACTTTTTTTTTAAATATTGTAACAAGAGCATGTGATTTAGTTAATTTACAAGTGTAAAAATAAAAATTCTTCCTTTACTTTGTTTTCTATATTAGTTCCCATAATAAGTTCGTTTTATACGTAAATATTATAAAAATTGCACTCTAACAAGACTTTATTTCAATAAATTGTTAAATATAGCGACGAACCGCGTCGTCGTCGCTCAGTCGAATGATCTCTCTATGAGTGCCGACTGCCGACCGCGCTCGGTCCGTCACAGTGACGTCACACGCACCGGCGTGCAATGCCTTTTCGCGGCAGGAACGGCATTACGTTTATTATTAATATCTTCGTAAGTAATGGTCTGATTTGGATAATTCAAAAAGATATATCATTGTAATGTCATGAAGAATAATGTGGATATTGACTAGTCCTATTGAATTTGCTACAACTTTACTGATCCTTATTGTATGGGTTTCTCTTTTGCGTACCTACACAGAACTTCTCTTTTTTTTATTAAATAAAAATAGGCATTGTAATCAAGATTTACTACTACTATTAAAATGACCTCATTTTTGAAGCTTGTGTTTTATCTATATCTACTAAACTTGACTAGTAGCCGAAATGACTTGGCAGCATTTTAGGGTGTGTTGTACAACTTAGGCGGTAAATCACAAAACAAGTGGGAACTATATGAGATTGAAATAATATTTAAGTAACCTAGTTAAACTTTAGTTACCATTAACGCCGGCCTCGATTTTCTTTACGCCGTTCTTTACTGCCTCCGTGGTCCAGTGGTTAAAGCGTTTGCCTGTAGACCCGGGGGTCGTGGGTTCGAATCCCACGGGAAGCATACTTTGTTTAGTTGTTTTGTTTCCAGTTCGGTTAGGACATTGCAGGCTTGAATCACCTGATTGTCTGATAATTAAGATGATTCCGTGCTTCGGAAGGTACGTTAAGCCGTTGGTCCCGACAGCCATCTGGTAGTCATTAAAGGAATCACGTCAGAGACCGAGAGGCGGTCCCGAAGAACTCTGACACCAGGGTGTGCATGGTCGATTGACCGTGACACCTACTCGAAATGATGATGATTAACGCCGCGCCTATTTCTGTATTCTTTTTTTGCTCAGTTACTTAAATAAAATAGGTATTAACTCTTCCGATGCCGGCGGGTAATGCCTTCGGTTTGGCTATTGTGGCGCCGCCGCCACATTCCGTTCAAGCAGAAAAGACATTTATAAGTAAAAACTAGTAATAACTCTTACAACTTACTCTGTTACGTAACATTACATTATAGATCGGTGTTGCTTAAGCGGAGGCGGCGCCGTATTGTAGAAACCAAGGCATAAAACGGGAAAATATCAGTCTGACAGTTTCTAAACGGTTTCGTATCTGTCAAATAAATGTCATTATCTGCTTTGACAGTTTACCTGGATCAATAGTTTCTCTCGGGTGTTCTTTCGATATTTTCGAGTAAAATAAGACTAAATAGGGGCGTTTCTCCCATATATTATCTCTATGGTTTCTCCTTAAATTGTTATTCCAACCAGAGGCCTAAAGGTAACTCCAAATCCTGTTTATTAATAAAAGCAGCATTTTTGGTAATTTCGCATAACATATGATTTATTGATGATCTCTTTAAATGAATTATTTATAATATTTACAACAAAGATAGAAAAAACATAATCGCTAAAACTAAACCTACCAGAAAAACCCTAAATTAGTGACAAAACGGTCATAAAAATATATCATGACTTAAACTACGTAGAAAAAAAACAAGAACAAGAGAAAAAAAAAAGCATAATAAGCAAAGCATTTCGCATTGAATGTTTATTAGAAAGTTATATTTTATTGAATCATCTGCATTGGATATTTTATCGGTTTTTCTTGCTTATTATTATAGAAACAATAGTGCTGAGCATCTGTTACTCTATTTTTTACTAGATATGATCTACCTGTAAGAATGTAATTGTATATTTTATACATTTCAAATACTGATAAGTAAGTAGGTATAATAAAGCAAATATGCATCGTCCTCATATGTAGCATTATGATTTATCTGTCTGGTATGAAAAGATAACAAACATAGTTCGTAATAATATATTATATTACATATATAGCATAGCAACTGCAAAATAAAACACAAAAAATTAAATATTTACTAGCTACAAAACTAAAAATTAATTAAATCTAAATTAAAAACCTACCTTTATATAAAACCTTTCTATAAATAAAAACCTATGTATAAATAAAAAAATGTCACACAGGTCATTGTAATGTAATGTGCCCAGAAGACCGGCAGCATTGCCACGTTGAATGGCAATGCTTGTTCGTTGAGCAAAATAGTTACCAGCCTATTGGTCATTCATTTTGTAGCTAGTAAATATTTAATTTTAATTGTACTATTATTGGAAAAAAAACCGAAATAAAAAAAAACTTAATTGTCAATGTCAATAGTAAAAACACAAAAATATACAATAAAATAAAAAAAAAAAACAATAAAATTCAATTGTACAATATGCAAATAAATAAGTTGAAAATTGAATTTGAAAATATTTTGCAAAAGTCCAACTAAGTACACTGAAACTGATATATGTACATTAATACTCAACTATTTTGCCAATAAATAAACCTTTTTTTTACTAAGTATTGAAGTAGGCATTTGTCTCTCATCTCACCTGATGATAAGTGACGATGAAGATGAGGCTATTACATGCCTATCCAAGAGATACCCATTTATTATTCTTTTGAATGTCCCGGACTGTACTTGTCTGGGAATATAGACCTATACTGTAATTACCTGTCCCGGTAAACTTTGTTTCTCTATAAGATAAAAAACTATCCAATCTTTGAAGTTAGGCCATATTACAGTTAGTTACGAAGTTTGATCAAAATTGGTTTAGTAATTTCAGACTTATTATCCTGAACATACACTGTGACACAAGATTTTTATATAGACATAAAAAAGAACTTATATAAATATATTTTCATTTTTATTTTTTTAATTTCGGTAAATATATTTTCACTCATATATTTCAGAAAAAATATTGCAGATACAATTGGAAATCCTTGGGGAGGCTTATGTCCAGCAGTGGACTTCTTGTGGCCGAGATGATGATGATGATAGTGCACAAATTCCTTAAAAATAGTTGGCCTAGCTGTTCAACATTGAGGTAGCTCCAACTAATGGTGACCGCCAACCTGTAAAGCAGTGCCTCATGATTGGTTGCATCCAGGATAAACCCTGCTGATAGCGCAGTTTTTGACCCATCAGGCTAAAGTTGCAAGTTGCTGATCCTCAAAGGCTTTTGCCATTGATTATCAGGTGGACCAGCTCGTTGAGGAAACAGAACTGCAAAGCCAGGAACTCTAATTTATCTAATAACTTGTTGCAGTGTACACCATGGCAGACCCCTGGACGGTGCAGCCGCATGAGCATTCAAAGTTTACAGAGCACTTCCGCAACCTCGGACCCGTCAATGGGACTCTGACTGGAGAGCAAGCAAAGAGATTTATGTTGCAAGTAAGATATTTTGTACTTCTCCTGCTTAAACAAAATTATTCGGCTTGGGCGAATTATATACAGCATGTAAATTGACCCTCGACATTCTCTTTACGGGGTGACTCAGCCCATACAAACTGGCTGGGCGGCGGGACTCTTTTGTATGGAAATGACGAAATTTTTTTTGAGTTCCCAGCATTGTTCCCATTGAAAAAGTTGTTCATATTGATGGTCTGAGTCACCCCGTAAAGGGAATGTCTAGGGTCAATTTACACGCTGTACTATATGGCTAGCTCCGTGGTGCAATGGTTAACACACCAGACTGAGACACAAGGGTTCCCGGGTTTGGTCCCCAGTCTGGTCATGATGGAAACAGATTGACCTGGGTCTGGGATGTTTATTATGTTAGTATCTTATGACACAAGTTCACAAGTTACTGTGGGGCTAGCTCAATTTGTGTGATATGTCCCTATATATTTATTTATTTGTATTTGTGTTGACCAAAACGCCACTGACACAGCGTTACCAGTGGCATTGTATAGGTCCTTGTGTGTGCAGGTGGTAGGACACACAGGGCAAGACAACAGGTGTGCCATGATCTGAGGAGTAGCACCGCACGGACAAGAAATTTTAGAGCAGTAACCTCACCTATTTATGTTCTTATTGCTTTGGCTGACTTGAGTCAGGAGTCTGTCCAACGACTTCCATGTCGCAGATGGTATCATGGCCAGGGGGAGATACTCTAGAAAGATAGAGATTTTTTACTAATATAAGTGTGGTTTCCGGCATAGTAGCGCCGCTCCAAGTCTTCCGATGGATGTCGTAAGAGGCGACATAGGAAACACAAGCTAAACAAAGCTCATAAACATCAATGAAACCTCTCCAACCCGTCTGGCCAGCGAGGAGAGGCCACGCACACCCTGGTGTCCTAGTGGTGATAAGTATGAAAACTTCCATCAGTATTCTGAAAACCTTATTAAAGCTGGGGAAGGATAGGAATTGGTTGGATTTGCGAAGGGAATGAAGGTATTGGGATACTACTCACTCGGATAAATGGGGGAAAGCAAGTTGCAGCTCGGGAGGCCGGGCGTACCCCATGCCATACCTGACACCACCAGACAAGCAGTTGACGACACCGACCGTATAAAACCTGTTCTTTTTCCAGTCCCAGCTGCCTCCACCGATCCTGGGCCAGATCTGGTCTCTGGCTGACACCAACGCCGACGGAAAGCTGGACTTGAGAGAGTTCTCCATTGCTTGCAAGGTAGCTCTTACGTCTATTCTTAGGCTCAACATCATTTCGAGTAGGTGTCACGGTCAATCGACTATGCGCACCCTGGTGTCAGAGTGCTTTAGAACAGCCTCTTGGCCTCTGACGTGGTTCCTTTAACGACTACCAGATGGCAGCCGGGACCACCGGCTTAACGTGCCTTCCGAAGCACGGAATCATCTTTATTATCAGACAATCAGGTGATTCAAGCCTGCAATGTCCTAACCAAACTGGAAACAACTAAACAAAGTATGCTTCCGGTGGGAATAGAACCCACGACCCCCGGGTCAACAGGCAAGCGCGTTAACCACTGGACCACGGAGGCTGTTAAGCTATTCTTAGGCTATGTTTCCACCAGAGATGTGCGAGGCCGTTAAGAGCCCGACATATGCCAGGCGGCGTGGCCATACAAATGCGGATGGTCTAAACGCATTGGCTACTTTGGATATTTTCGTTTTTTAGGAATATTCAAGGGTTATTCGAAAAAGCAAAACATATGATGGCTGCCTTATCTGTAATGCAATAATAATCAAAAGTTTCAAGGTTAATTTCAATGTATTTGGTGAATAATGCTATATACCGAGTAAATTAGACGTGATTTGGAGGCAACTTTGCAATTTTTTTCTATCGAGAAAATTTAACGCAATCGTGTTTTTGAGTCATATAGTTACCAGAGTTAGTCCTGAACTTTGCTGCATTTTTATTTCAACTTGAGTATTTAATTATTATTGATATAACAGTCAATCTTGCAAAGCAGTGTGAGGTAGTATGGACCCTTAAGAGGAAACACTGCGCTCGAGAGAATTAAAAAATAGGTATTTGTAAAATCTATTGTTGACGCGCTGTGTGCCCAAAGAATCCCCACAGAGTGCGATAGAGACAACTGCAGCTCAAACCGAAAATACCTATTAAAATTACACAAAATTAACGCTTCGTAGTCCCCTGATTTCTTCTACAAAAATTAACCGATTTTATTTCTTTTTTCATTATTAAAAATTTGTAATAAGATATGGCTGTTTCTATGTCTTCTTTTTCTAATATCATCATCAGGTCTTTTTTAGTCTCCACTACAGGAGCATGACCCTGGGAGTGCAGAGAGCACTCCCAGGGCCATATTTGGCCACAGCAGCCAGAGGTTTTGGCCTACACTCTCCACGCTGGCCAGACGGGTTGGAGAGGTCTCATAGATGTTTATGAGCTTTGTTTAGTTTGTATTTCCTAAGTCGCCTTCTACGACATCCACGGGAAGACTTGGAGTGGTCCTATTCTACTCTGCCGGATACCACACGATTGATTTGATTGATTGATTGACAGAGGGTTTGGCCTACACTCTCCTCGCTGGCCAGACGGGTTGGAGAGGTCTCAATGTTTATGAGCTTCGTTTAGCTTCTATTTCCTAAGTCGCCTCTTACGACCTCCATGGGAAGACTTGGAGTGGTCCTATTCTACTCCACGCCGGAAACCACACGGCTTACGATTTCCTCTTAAGCGATGCGTAATGAAGCTGACGAACGATGCGCAGATGATCGGCAAGGATATGCTCTTTTCAAATTTCTTAATCGCAAATTGTTGAATAGTTTCGTTGAGTTAGTATCCCATAACACAAGTCTTGAACTTACTTTGGGTCTAGCTCAATCTGTGTGATTTTTCCGTATATCTTATACCTTTAAACGAGCAATTCTTATATATATATATATATATATATATATATATATATATATATATATATATATATATATATATATATATAAATATATTTATATGATCTAGGAAACGGCTCTAACGATTTCGCTGAAATTTGGTATATAGGGATTTTCGGGGGTAAACAATCGATCTAAAAAGTCTTATGTTTGGGAAAACGCGTGTTTTCGAGGTTTCATGCGTTTTTCTTTTCAGAATATGGTCGCTAATTTCGTCATGCCGGCCACTATCCGTCTGGTCCAGCGGCTTAAGACGCGGACGGCAAGAAACGAGATACGGGTTCGAATCCCGCTCGGTGGCTTACTTTTTTTTTATATGTTTAACTTTATATATTTTTTTTTAATTGTCTTTAGATAAGTTTAAAAATTTTTTGTTAATGTTTGATATAACAATATGTATTTCTCATAAATATTGATTATCACCTAAACACCACCATATTACAACAAATAGTAATAACCGAGCGTAGCTCGGTCGCCCAGATACTATTTACGTTTTCCAAATAATATAAAAAATAATGTTCTTTTTCAGATCATTAATCTGAAGCTCCATGGCATCGAAATACCGAAAGTCCTACCGCCGTCGCTTTTGGCGTCCCTCAGTCCCGCAGGTAACCATAAAAATAAATATAATATAATTTACCCGCCTGACCCGGAACGAGAAGGACCTATTTATTATTTGAGCTCTTAATCATGACTTAAAAAACTCCCGATATACATTTTCTTATTTACAGGGCCGCCACAAAAGCAATTCACGCCGCCAGCCAAACCCCCAATTCCCCCCATGCCAACCATGCCCCCTGCAGTCCAAGCTCAACCTCTCATATCTGGGCTACCAACTCAACCCCCAGCCCAATCCATACAAAACAACCAATCCTTACTTGGTGACTTCGATGCTCCATCTCAACCTATTCAACCCATGGTGTCATCTGCACCCTTAATGCCCCCATTGATCCCCCCTACGAAACCTGCAGTACCTGATTTAATCTCCGGGGTTAAACCTCTAACTCAACCTATAACATCTCAACAACTGATCGACAGTCCGTTGATGAGTCAACCTATCATACCACCAACTCAACCTATAATGTCAACTGCTCCATTGATGGCAGCTCAACCCCTAATACAGCCAACTCAACCGATCATCCCTTCAGCGCAACCGATCATTCCCCCGAGTCAACCTATAATCCCACCAACCCAACCCCTAATTCCTGGAGTTCCAGCTCAACCGCTGATGTCTCAACCGTTGATTTCAAGTCAGCCATTAGTGGGTCCAACCCCTCTGGTCCCTTCATCCCAACCTCAACCTCTAATAGGAGGTACAACAGTGGCTTCCCTGATCAGCAGTCCGCCTCAGCCGCTGATTTCATCAACGGCGCCCATCGCAGCTCAACCTGTGACTTCAACGCCTATCACTGCTGCGAAGAACGATCCTCTTTCGAAGCCTGGTAAGTCATAACAAGTTTTTAGGGCTTCGTACCCAAAGGCTAAAAACGGGACCCTATTAATTTCGCTCCGGTGTCCGTCTGTCTGTCTGTCCGTCTGTCACAACAAATACAAAAAAATAGAATAAAATAAATATTTAAGGGGGCTACCATACAACAAACGTGATTTTTTTTGCTTGGTTTTCCTTATTATTATTATAAGCGACCAGTAGGCGACCAATACTGTTGAAGAGTTTCTTTCGGCGTCTTCTTCTCTGCAGTGGTCGGTTCCGAAACGCTAGTAGTTTGTAGCTTTTGAACAATAATTAATAATTTGAATATAATATGATAAGTATTATTTAAAATGTGAATTGACGTGAAAAAGTGCCTGAAAAGGCCTATTTTCTGAATAAATCTTTGAATCTTTTGAATCTTTGAATAAGCTTGAAATATCACAGAGTATTTAGTTATATATTCACTTTAAAAATAATATTAAAGGGTGGCTCCCATACAACAGACATGATTGTTTCGCCGTTTTTATAGATAACGGTACGGAACCCTTCGTGCGCGAGTCCGACTCGCACTTAGTCGGTTTTTTTTTGTAAAAATTACATTTTTGTGACAAGATCTTATTACAAACGAATCCACACAGTAAAGTGCTTTCCAAGACAAATCAAATGAGCCCAAACACGATTGGTGTACCTTGTTTAGTTTAAGAGTTCCTATGGCCACCTTCCCACTCCATCATCAGACCAGCGCAACGATTCCATAATATGTATTGAAAATGGAACAAATTTAACTTGCAAGAATTGATGAAAATGAAAATGAATAATTTTTATTCAAAGTAGGATACATGTATCGCTTTTTGAACGTCATATGTTTCTGTTGTTTATTTTTCTTTCTTTTATGTTTGTAAAATCGAAAAACTACTAGCGTTTCGGAATGACCACTGCTGAGAAGAATACGCCGAAAGAAACTAAGTCCAGTCTTGGTCTCTATGTGCCTGAAGGGCTCTGACATAACAATATATTTTACAATAATTAAATTAAAGTACTTACATTAAAATATCCATTTAAATTATTTCCAAGCATTTTCATCGAATAAATAATCTTTTATACAATAATAAGCCCTTTTAAGTAAATGATTTTTTACAGCCGTTTTAAACTTAATTAATGGCAGACCTAATATTTATGCGGGAATTCTATTATAGAAGCGTACTCCAAGATCCAAAAAAGAATCCATAGTTTTCTGCAATCGCAATGCTGGTGTAAATAATTTATTTTTATTCCTAGTGTTTCTGCTATGTATATCACAGTTTTTTTTTATATAAATGAATGTTATGGCGCACAAACATAATATTAGAAAAGATATACTGTGTCAGAATATTAATATTTTTAAATAACTCTCTAAGAGATTCTCTGGCGCCTAATTTATATATTGATCTAATAGCGCGTTTCTGTAGAACAATTGCAGACAAACATTGGGACAAGTGAAAGTAAAGAAAAGCCTATAAAAAAAATACTCTCTCTCATCGAAGGTACCCGTTGCTGCTGTGGTATTTAGAACCCGGGGTCCGGTATTAAGACCTGGTAGTCCGTCCAGACCAGAAATGAGAGGGCCAAGTTCAAAGTTACGTTTACTAGAATTACTGTGTAATGAGAAACTAGCCGTGTGGTTTCCGGCAGATTAGAATAGGACCACTCCTAGTCTTCCCATGGATGTCGTAAGAGGCGACTTGGGAAATACAAGCTAAACAAAGCTTATAAACATCAATGAGACCTCTCCAACACATCTGGCCAGCGAGGAGAGTGTAGGCCAAATCCTCTGTCTGCTCTGGCCAAGTATGGCTCCGGTAGTACAGAGAGGGTCATGCTCCTGCAGTGGAGACTAAGAAGACCTGATGATGATGAGAAACATCAGTGGATTCTTAGAATGACCAATCTATATATATTCAATTTGTCTTAGGTTCGCTAGTGGGTTCGGTAGTGACCAGTCCTACTGACGTACCGATGGGCGTAGTCAGTCCTCCGCCAATGGAGTGGGGCATCCCGCAGCCGCAGAAACTCAAGTAAGTTATATTATTTCTGTGTTTGTAAATAAATTCATTCAAGTGTTACGTGAGCAAAAATCAGCTATTTTAACAGATTACTAAACGCTTACACCTATCCAAGAGATACCCATTTATTCTACTTTGAATGTCCCGGGACTGTACTTTTCTGGGAATATAGACGCAGGCAGTTCATTCCACACCTTAGCTACTCGAACCAAAAAGGAACTGTCAAAGCGTTTAGTTCGACTTTTTGGTATTCCAACGATAAAAGGGTGAAATTTCTGTCTGCGCCTCGTAGTCCGATGGAGGAATGGTGAGGGTTTGTTTGTTGTTACGCTTTCACGTTGTAACTACTGAACCGATCATCATGGAATTTTGCATTATCTGGAGTACGGAGAAGGACAAAGGGTACATTTTATCCTGGGAAAAAGTACTGTTCCCGAAGGATCGACATTGATGCGGGCGGAGCCGCGGCCGAAAGCTATATTTTTACGCAGGGATTTTTATTACCTTGCTCCAAAAACATTTATCTTCGCAGATACACTCAACTGTACAATGCTACGGACCGAGCTAAGACAGGCTCGGTGTCTGGGGCCCAAGCCCGGTCCATCATGCTGCAGTCTCGTCTGCCTCAGCAGGCGTTGGCGCAGATCTGGGCGTTGGCTGACTTGGACTCTGATGGGAAGCTAGGTAAGTAACACATGAAAGAAAGAAAGATTTTCATTTTATATACTTAGTTTCAAATACTAACTGCCTCCGTGGTGCAGTGGTTAAGGCGTGTGCCTGTAGCCCCAGGGGTCGTGGGTTCGATTCCCACGGGAAGCATACTTTGTATAGTTGTTTCCAGTTTTGTTAGGATGATTCATGCCTGCAGGCATGAATCACCTGATTTGTCTGATAATGAAAGATGGTTCCGTGCTTCGAAAGGCACGTTAAGCCGTTGGTCTCGGCTGCGATCTGGTAGTCGTTAAAGGAACCACGTCAGAGGCTGAGAGGCGGTTCCGAAGAACTCTGACCAGGTTGGGCATGGTCGATTGACCGTGTCACCTACACGAAATGATGATGTTGAGTTCCAAACATTCAGCCTATGATCCGTCTGTCTGTCTGTTCTCGCCTACAGGTCGCATTTCTCAACCGATTCTCATGAAATTTTGTGAGCAGATTCGGTAATTATATAGAATTTTTTAGTCGTGCCAGTTTTTCGAAATTTTAAAAAATGGCGTATTTATGGGGGTCCGAAACTTAAAAAAACTCATAGCACAGCTATTTGAAAAAAAAAATCAAAAATGTCATTAGACTTTTTTGTTATTCTCATTAAGAAGCAACTTTTTTGTCTAAACAACTTTATTATACGATAAACTTGAACGTGTTTATAGTCGGCAATTTGCCCAAAAGTTGTCTGAAATCGATTTTCTGTATATTTATGAAAGAAGTTGAACTACGTGAAGTGGGAGAGGGAGTGAAATCGAACAACTTTCCCTAAGGAACAAAAATCAAAATATAAAAAATATTTTTTGGCTTTTGCTGCGTATTACTTTTATAATTGAAAACTTAGAACCATATAATAAAAATTAAAAATAAATAAAAAAGATTCACATGCTATCCTGTGACTTGAACCCGGGGCCACTATGGCCACTTCTTAACTTAAAGTTCGCATGTTTGTCTGCCATATTAGTTGAAAATTAGCGTCCTATTAAAATTTTGACCAATTGGTAACATAACAACTATGAAACCGGGTACTTAAACTTTGCCTCCTATTCACCCATGCCAAGTTCGCTATTCCGATATTTCCGATCTTGAAGAGGATCACTCCAACTTAGTTAATGTGTACAAAAGCATACTGAACATGGTGCTCAAGGGCCGTGTTTCCATACAAGAGTAGTCCCCTGATTCCTCACCGGATAGTACCAATAAAGTAATGATTTTTTACTAAAAAAATCCGTATGTTAAAATTTTTTCATAATTGAATTATTTAAAGAGATATGAACCTTCAAAAACATGAAAAATTAGTACGAATTTTCGTTGTGTTCAAACATCAAGAAAATAAATTTGGGCAATTATATAAGAAAAAGAAACGCAGAAACACAGACATAGCTTATATTAAATTGTAATGTAAAAATATATCAAATCGGTTGAGTTTTGGAGAAGAAATCAGAGGACTACGAAGCGTTAATTTTGTGTACTTTTTATAGGTATTTTCCGGCCGAGCTGCAGTTATCTCTATCGCACTCTGCGGGGTTTGTTTGGGCACGCGGCGCGACAGCAATAGATATTATAAATATATATTTTTGAATTCTCTCGAGCTTAGTATTTCCTTAAAAAAGGGTCTGGTCGGGTCTTCTGCTAAGGAGAATGTAGGTTTAAATTTCCGTTTCTTCTGGTACCTAATTAAGAGCAGCGGGGATTGGGAAATAGTAACTGAAGGAAATCATCCTTTAGTCAATTAGCATATCAGTAACAGATATATTTTAGAGCACTGGAGGGCAAATGTGGATGTTGGTTGTGAGGGCTCGCGAGGTCTACTGTTCTCGCAGAACCACTAGTATAGGATTGTAATGGTAAAAGAATTTGTCTAAGCCCAGTAGTTTCGGGCCTATTTGATGCAAACAAACAAACAAATCTTTCCTCCTTATAATATTAGTGGAGAAGTATATTGTATTGTTACTAGCTCCGTGGCGCAGCGGTCAACACGCCAGCCTGCGACACGGAGTGACCGGGTTCGATCCCCGGCCAGGTCAAGATGGAAAATGTGCTTTTTCAGATTGGCCTAGGTCTTAAATGTGTATCTATATATGTATTTGTTATAAAATATAGTATCGTTGAGTTAGTATCCCATAACACAAGTCTCGAACTTACTTTGGGGCTAGCTCAATCTGTGTGATTTGTCCGTATATATTTATATTATTTATTTATTGTCATCCAATTTACATGCAATTTACTAGTCGGCAACGCATCAGCACCTCCTCTGGTGTTGCAGATGTCCATGGGCGACGGTGACCACTTCCCATCAGGTGGCTCGTCAGCTCGTTTGCCGTCAAATATACATAAAAAAATGCAAAATTTCTGCTCAATCGGTAACCGGGAAGTGGATCAAATTTAATTTGCAAGATTTGATTACAGACAAATAACGGGACTACCCGTGTGGTATCCGGCAGAGTAGAATAGGACCACTCCAAGTCTTCCCGTGGATGTCGTAGAAGGCGACTTAGGAAATACAAGCTAAACAAAGCTTATAAACATTTAAGACACCTCTCCAACCCATCTGGCCAGCGTGGAGAGTGTAAGCCAAGTCCTCTGGCTGCTCTGGCCAAGTATGGCCCTAGTAGTACAGAGAGGGTCGTGCTCCTGTAGTGGAGACTAAAAAGGACCTGATGATGATGATGATGAAATAACGGGACAGGTGAAACTAAATAAAAACTTATAAAAATATTTACTTTTGAATATTGTACACATTTTCTTCTATCACTGTTCTGTTCTTCGTTCCAGGATGCGAAGAATTCGTGCTAGCGATGTACCTGTGTGAGAAAGCGACTCAGGGCGAGCCGGTACCCGCTAAGCTCCCTCCAGAGTTGATTCCCCCCACTTTCCGGTAAGTTATTCTCCTTTTTAGGGTTCCGTAGTCCACAAGGAACCCTTATAGTTTCGTCAT
Source organism: Elegia similella (assembly GCA_947532085.1). Classification (NCBI taxonomy): domain Eukaryota; kingdom Metazoa; phylum Arthropoda; class Insecta; order Lepidoptera; family Pyralidae; genus Elegia; species Elegia similella. The sequence continues at coordinate 2,379,799 of OX383950.1, read as the reverse complement.
GTCCGTCTGTCTGTCTATCTGGGCTCGTACTCCGCCGCTACTGCACCGCCAACGATTTTAGTTATAGTAGAGCCACGCTAAAATAGAGGGAAGACGATGGAGAGAAAAACCCAGGCACAGTTTTAGTCCGGGGAAGTACCACACTCATAGAAAATCGATGTTTGAGTAGAAGCTTTACCGCTTTTATGGTTCGTTCGGTGAGTCAGAGAGCCAGAAGCCCAATGTCTCCCCCCCCCCCCCCCCAACTCTTTTTCTCCTTTTACACCTTAATTTTTTTTTATGACATAGGACGGCAAACGAGGAGTGAGGCTAAGTCCTCTGGCAGCTTTGGCCAAGTTTGGCCCTAGTAGTACAGAGAGGGTCTTGCTCCTGTAGTGGAGACTCAGAAGGACCTGATGATGATGATGACGGCAAACGAGCAAGCGGGTAACCTGATGGTAAGTGATCACCGCTGCCCAACTGCAACACCAGGGTGTGACAGGAGCGTTGCCGGCCTTTCAAGAAAACATTGACTGGGTTTTTAAGGTTCTTTTTGTATAGAATGACGAACTCAGTGTCCTATGGTTATCATGCCAGTCTGCCACACCGGAGATTCTGGGTTCGATCCCCGACGATGCGATGAAACCCTATTACATACATATACATACATATTATCACGCCTATTTCCCAAGGAGGTAGGCAGAGACGGTAGATCTCCACTTGCTACGATCCTGAGATATATCTCTAGCTTCGTCTACACTCATTACTCTCCTCATACATGCTCTACGGTTTCGGGTACTTCTAAAAGCTCCTTTTTTAAGAACGTCTGCAATCTGATCGCAGTACGTTCGACGAGGTCGACCCTGAACATTGTTCCCATTGACACTGGCTTTATATATTTTCTTTGTTGTTCTTCTTTCATTCATCCTTTCCGTGTGGCCAAACCATCTTAAAATTCCTTTCTCAATCTTGATCACAACATTATCTTTCAATCCACATCGCTCCCGCACTACCTCATTTCCGAAACCGTATTCATCATCATCATCATCAGGTCTTTTTAGTCTCCACTGCAGGAGCATGACCCTCTCTGCACTACCGGAGCCATACTTGGCCAGAGCAGACAGAGGATTTGGCCTACACTCTCCTCGCTGGCCAGACGGGTTGGAGAGGTCTCACAGATGTTTATAAGCTTTTTTTAGCTTGTATCTCCTTAGTCGCCTCTTACGACATCCACAGGAAGACTTGGAGTGGTCCTATTCTCTGCCGGAAACCACACGGCTAACTGATTTAATTTACCTAAATTATTCACATCACCATTTTTTTTTATTTAGTCGCGAATCGGTGACGTCCATATCGAGTGCCACGTCCTACGAAGACCGTCGCCGAGAAAACATGGCGCGTGGACAAGCTGAGCTAGAGAGACGACGCTCACAGCTTGCGGATGCGCGGATGAAAGAAAAGGTAAGAGGGATCCCACTTCTGATGTCGATTTTTGTATTTTTCCGAATAATATGAAAACCATAAAAGTGTTGTTTATATAAACAATATGTTAACAAAACTCTCCTTGACCAATCCTTGATGGTGTTATTTAGCCTGTTGATATGAACAACTTTCCTATGACATCAAATCTAATATAATATTTCGGCCGCCCGGTCAATTGGCATGGGAACGTAAAAAATTGATTTCCAAACATTGGTCCCATAGGAAAATTGTTCATATAAACGGGTTTTTTTTTACATATTTTATAGATTCTAATATTGTTTCTTTTCCCCATGCAAACTAGGAGGCGGAGGTAATTGTATAAATTGCTGTCAGGGATGTCATCCTTAACTACCTGTTCGGTGGCTGGCCCGGGCCCCCGAGCAGCTACTTGCTTTTCCCCCATTCATCCCATGAGTAGTATTCCAATACCTTAATTCCGTTCCCTCATCCAACAAATTCCTATCCATCCCCAGCTTCAGAATGTTTCTAGCAGCAGCGACGGAAGCACAAGAAGCCAAAGAAACTGCGCTCGCCAATCCGCCTGCCAAGCGAGGGCCTCCGGCTCTCTTTATGCTTCGTTCGGTGAGTGAGAGATCACTCACCGAACGAAGCATAAAAGCGAGCTTCTACTCAGACATCGATTTTCTGTGAGTGTGGTACTTCCCCGGACGAGCCGGCCCATTCATGCTACTAGCAATTCATTTTGCCGGTAACGTGGCTCAACCAAATCAAATGTCACTACTCAGACGTCGATTTTCTGTGGTCATCATGATTGGCCTGAACAAGATCTGAATGAGGCAAACGAACGGGAAATCACGGTACCAATCATCATCATCATCATCATCAGGTCTTTTTTAGTCTCCACTACAGGAGCACGACCCTCTCTGTACTACTAGGGCCATACTTGGCCAGGGCAGCCAGAGGACTTGGCCTACACTCTCCATGCTGGCTAGACGGGTTGGAGAGGTCTCTTAGATGTTTATAAGCTTTGTTTAGCTTATATTTCCTAAGTCGCCTTCTACGACATCCACGGGAAGACTTGGAGTGGTCCTATTCTACTCTGCGGGATACCACACGGCTAAGCCACGCGCTCGCCAAACTAGCCCGCCAAGCGTGGTGAGTATGGCAATATCCTCCCATGGAACGAAGGATCCTTGGGAGAGGCTTTTGTCCAGCAGTGGACATCTTACGGCTGTGATGATGATGATGATGAACTGCTAAGTGTGTGTCGGAATCGCGCACGAAGAGTTCCGTACCACACATTGAAGGTCGCGTTATAAATTACGTGAGCTGTTTAGCTCGAACCGAATCTCACCCAATCTCATCTTAATACAAGGCGACTTGTAAAAGGTATATTAAGCCGTGACAAGGCCATACCCCGAGGGTTATGAAAATCATATGGCGGTGGAAAGAAACGAATATCTTGTTAAGATATTTTCCATACAAAAGTAGAAAAACATATTTTTTTTGTTTTGGTCACACCCCTAATTATGCATAATATTAGAAAAAAAAGAAAGACTCATTGATAAATTTCGTTACTCGCGGCAAAGCCCTTTTACGTCATATGTTCCTAGTACTTTTGTAGACACATCCTAATAATAGCAATTTATTTCTAAACACAAACACAGCTGAGAGCATTTCGAACTCTTGCTATGTTCTGGCAGCCTAGTACAATTCAGACACCTACCTATTTGTTGACACTGCGCCGGCCGGCGCGCCGCTCTTTCAAAGAAGCCGCCTTCCCTTTGCGGCAAATCGCTTTGCGGAACTTAGTAACAACATTGTTTCACAAATTTGACACTTATGTCCTTCTATCGAAGGTTGAAAATCTGTTGCGTTCAAAAAAAAACACTGATTTCGAGTTTTGAACTAGATTAAATGAAAATTTAAGAATCATACACGACACGTATCACCACTTAGATTTAGGTACACAATTCAGTTAATTTCCGGCTCAAAGTGTCCTCCACTACGATCTCTGCACAATTGCGTCCTCTTTTGGATTGAGCTTACGACGTTCAAAAGCATATCCGCCGGGACAGATTGAAACGTCGCAAGTATCAGCCCACGCATTTCTTCCGGGCTCTCACATTCCACGGCATACACTTTTGGTTTTATGTAACCCCACAAGAAGAAATCGAGTGGGGTTAAATCAGGTGATCGTGGCGTGAACTTGCCACGCGGGAAGCCTTCGGGTTCTCGTGCGCCCAGACGTGCTCATTGTGGCAGTTAAAGAGGCCCCTTCTTGTGAAAGACGCCTCGTCTGTCCACAGAATGTTCATGGCCACCGTCGGGTCCCTCGTGACTTCGTGATCGTACCACGTGCAGAACTGAACACGAGAGGCAAAATCCCGAGTCAGGAGCTCCTGGGTCTTCCGGTAGTGGTAAGGGTGTTGCCCATCAGTGTTCAGTGTTTTCCACACTTTCCACTGTGACACTCCTAATACTGCTCCACAGCGACGTGTGCTGGTCGTGGGGTCCGCCGAAAAATGGTCCAGGATCTGGTCTTCCAAGTCACTTCGCCCGCGCGGTGGGCCCTCGCCAGGGCTCGGTTGTAGCCTGCCGGTGGTGTGCAGCCGGTTCACGAGGTTCCTGAAGCACGCGTAGGAAGGAAGCTGACCCGTCAGCTTCCTTCCTTTCGTTGGGCCTAACCAAAACGTAGCGCTCCTCATACAAACGACGAGCAGTCGCCAGGTTGCCGTCGCATGACCCCACACACATAACCATATCATAATACTCCAAATTTGAGTAGTTCATGTTCGAAAAAGTCGATAGTGATGATGACACGATCGCGTGAGATAATCACTCTTTTCGCTAAGAATGTTACCGATCGACTGACTTCCTTCCTTCCGATACAAGCGCAAGCGGCGACATCAAAGTGACCTCTTTCATCTATCCTGTATGCCTAGTACTTAATTATGGTTCCGCAATGCAATAAGGAGAAACCTTTTTTAAAGTATTTTTTCTTAATCTCGTGTAGGTAAGTCAGGTAAGGTCTTACGACCCCACATACCCTGGTGTCAGAGTTTCTAAACCGCAACAAGTGCATTTGACGTGGATTAAGTAATTTATTTAATTAGACAAAAGACTTCCAGTCTAACTGACCGTCGTGTTTACCGAAGTTTATGGACAGCAGCTGCGATATCAAAAATCTTTTGAAGATGTGAAAAATCTTACAACTTCTGTACGCAATTTTTTGTATCTGAGGTATCTGGTGTAATTTATGAATCGGTATTATGAAAAAAAAAATGTTTTTATGTGAAGAGCGAAAAACTAAAAATAATAATTCGTGATGACTGTTTTTTCTGGTCAGTGGGATTCCAACATTGCCCTTGGCGGTACGTGGTCGTTATGAGAGAACTTTATTACCCCAATGGCTGTTAGTCTTGCGTGTTAGTGCCTCGCCCACTGCCACTTCAAGGATCTTAATTAATTCAATTCATGTACGAATAAAGTTTTACAAAGCTAAGTTAACATTTAGTTCATCGTTCCAGTAACAGATAAAGAAAACTTATTTATCTGATAGCAAAAAACGGAATTAAAAAAATTTAATACGGAACCAAGCCTAAAATATCATAAAATAAAGCGAATAATGAGAGAGCGAGACAGAAAATTACGTGCATGAAGATGAATAATATTCGCAGAAGAGATAATGCATTGCATCTAGGTAAATTGTTTCTACTTTGGAAATGACAAGAATGTTTTTTTGTCTTTTGAAATTTAATTGTTTATTGTTAATTCAAGCATTAATTTATGTCAAGATTTTACATACCTACGATTTGATATCAGCTGTTTTTACTTTAAATGATGGGCTTCTACTCTGTAAGAAGATTTAACTTTACCCGTAATACCAGTGACATTATGAGGATTTTTTTATTATTATTGTTATTGATATGTAATAAAAATCAAAACCAACCAGCAAGTTTGTCAGAAAACCACGCATAATTAAATCCAATTGTTTGATTCGCCGTTAAATTATTTTTAAAAATTACGATGCAGTTTGCTGATAATGTTTTACGTAAGTAAATTATTTCATTTAGTGATAATCACTAATTGACAGATTTTAAATTTAAGTGATTGAACTACCACTTAAATTAAAAATCCGTCTCTCAGAGACACAAGGATCTTGGGCAATGATTATTCGTTATGGACGTTGTTTAGTCTTTGTAATTGTAATTCCTTAGCTCCTGGTATTCTAGGTCATTGGTCAAATGATAGTAAAAATTGTAGATTTTCGTAATGATGAATGACAACAGCTGATGCAGGGTTGGTACCTTAAGATTTTTGTCTAATTATGAAATGTTAATTAACTCGGTATTGTGACGCTTTTCTTACAAGATGTTATTTTATCTAGCATGTCGATATGATACCTTACCTACCACTTTTCGCTTTATATACCTCTTACCAGTCACCTTGTATATATAAATCTCGTGTCACAATGTTTGTCCTGAATGGACTCCTAAACCACTTAACCGATTATAATAAAATTCGCACACCATGTGCAGTTCGATCCAACTTGAGAGATAGGATAGTTTTTAACTTATGGCGAAACGAAGTTCGCCGGGGCAGCTAGTACTTCTATAAATAAAATCACTTTAATACGGTATTATCGCATACTAGCTGTTGCCCGCGACTTCGTCCGCGGCAATTTCTGTTATTATGATTAATTATTATAGATGCATAATTTTCCCCCGTTTTCAAAACATTTATTTATTTTATTGATGCTTCGCTCCTATTGGTCGCAGCGTGATGTTTTATAGCCTAAAGCCTTTTTAATTTTCCAATTTGAACCAGTAGTTCCTGAGATTAGCGCGTTCAAACAAACAAACATACAAAAAAAAAAAAAAAAAAACTCTTCAGCTTTATAATATTAGTATAGATATTACATTATTTTTACACCTAACGTTTCGAAAACTTTACAGTTTTCATGCTCGCAGGTAGACTAAGTTGACATTTGTCTTTGTGTTATAAGAACTATACAAAACTACCGCCTACAATATTCACTGACAACGTTCCGGATGTACGCAGTATTGGCTCACGGTGTCTGAAGGTCTTGCAGTCTTGTGATGAGCTTGAGATTTTATTAAATTGATGACAGGATCCCAAGCTGGTGGTGACTACCGACCATTCTCTGTATTGAAATAAGATGTATTTTTACTTTTAATAGCCTCACGAAGCATTCTTGGAATGTATGTTTTTCTTAATTAAATAATACAACTCATACTTCTTCTTCTATTGAGTCGTAAAATGGCTATACCTACACATTAATATGTTTCGACCAGTGTATTGCTACCGTGATTGCCCGTTCGTTTGCGTCATTAAGATCTTGTTGAGGGCATGAAGTTAGGCATCATGATGATCACAGAAAATCGACGTCTGAGTAGAAGCTTTACCGCTTCTATGCTTCGTTCGGTGAGTGAGAGAGCCGGAGGCCCATCCTCCCCCCCATGTCCTTCCTCCAACTCCATGAAAGGACGATAACGCTTGTCACACCCTGGTGTTGCAGTTGTCCATGGGCAGCGGTGATCACTTACCATCAGGTGACTTGCTCGTTTGCCGTCCTATAACATAAAATTAACCGACCAAGTGCGAGTCGGACTCGCGCACGAAGGGTTTCGTACCGCTATCTATAAAAACGGCAAATCATGTCTGTTGTATGGGAGCCCCCCTTTAATATTTATTTAATTATTTATTGTTACAATACAAGCTAAACAAAGCTTATAAACATCTAAGACACCTCTCCAACCCGTCTGGCTAGCGTGGAGAGTGTAGGCCAAGTCCTCTGGCTGCTCTGGCCAAGTATGGCCCTAGTAGTACAGAGAGGGTCGTGCTCCTGTAGTGAAGACTAAAAAGGACCTGATGATGATGATGATGATGATTTATTGTTAAAGTGAAGAAATAAATAAATTTTCTGTCAATATTTCAAGCGTCTACCTGTTGCCGTTATCAATATCGAGCAGACAAGCAAAAAATACACGTTTGTTGTATGGGAGCCCCCTTAAATATTTATTTTATTAAATTTTTTTGTATTTGTTGTTATAGCGGCAACAGAAATACATCATCTGTGAAAATTTCAACTGTCTAACTATATACCGTTCATGAGATACAGCCTGGTGACAGACGGACAGACAGACAGATGGACAGCGGAGCGAAAGTAATAAGGTCCCGTTTTTACCCTTTGGGTACGGATTCCTAAAAAAAGATTATTAATTGCTGATACAGCAGCTAGTTTTTTCGCGTTGGATGCGATTAGGTTAATGAGATATGTTAAATAGTTCTGACGTAACAGGTGATGCTTCATACTCATCAACTGTAAGAAGTCCACTGCTGGACAAAGGCCTCTCCCAAGGACTCTCCGTTCCATGGGGGGATATTGCCATACTCATCACGCTTGGCAGGCGGGTTGGCGAGCGCAGTTTCTTTGGCTCTTATTTTTTTAATTTTTTTTTCGTATGTGTAAATGGCCAACACTGGTGTCACATTTATCAAGCTGCCTAAAGGCATCTGACATAGCTTAACGACTGCCATCTATGATGGCAGCCGGGGCCAACGGTTAACGTGCCTTCCGAAGTACGGTGGAGCTCGAGATATTTTTATGCCATTTGCGGTCACCTATCCTAGTGGGGACCGCGCCTGGCGTTGCTTAACATGTTAGCGTCCACGGCCTCATTTATATTGAATCTGTGGCAAGGTTTAGGGATGCATAATTTTCTCTTCCACGCTGGTCTGGGAGAAAAGAAAAAACGTAGAATGTACCAGCTGCTTCTCTTCCAGCGCAGATCGTAGAAGCCGGTCAAGGGAATGGGTAAAATCTGAGGAATCATGTAAATAGGCGATGCGGCTAGCAACCCATATCACTATTTTGATTCCATTTTCCACCTAATGCCCACCAACGTGCTAAACGTGGCCTTCAGGTCTTATAGACTTAGGCTCTGTCTAACCCGCAAGGGAAAAAGACGCGATACTACGTATGTATGTATAATTTTCAGGCCGAACGCGAAAGGAAAGAGAGAGAAGAGGCAGAAAAAAGAGAGAAAGTGAGATTGGAAGCTCAGAAACGAGAGCAGGAGGAGTTGATGCGTAAACAGAAGGAGGAACAGGTATTATTTTTATAACGTTTTTTCATTCACAATGCCATTCTAATATATTTTTATTAAATTGAGAATTAAAATATGGTCATTATCATTTCGTGTCTGACACCAGGGTGTGCAATCGACCATGCACACCCTGGTGTCAGAGTTCTGAGCCTCTCGGCCTCTGACGTGGTTCCTTTACGTCAGAGGCCTACCAGATGGCAGCCGGGACCAACGACTTAACGTGCCTTCCGAAGCACGAAATCATCTTTATTATCAGACAATCAGGTGATTCAAGCCTGCAATGTCCTAACCAAACTGGAAACAACTAAACAAAGTATTCTTCCTGGGAATCGAACCCACGACCCCTAGACCCGGGGGTCGTGGGTTCAATTCCTCCAAGAGACAGTAGACCTTATTCAGGTCTACTGTCTCTTGGAGCTGTGTTATGAATTTCACACTTGTTTGATATGAATTTCACACTTGTTTGATATGAATTTTACACTTGTTTGATATGAATTTCACACTTGACATACAGACGGACAACATAGTGATCCTATAAGGGTTCTGTTTTTCCTTTTGCTGTACGGAACCCTAAAAACCTAGAAAGTACCAGTTGCTCTTCCCGCACAGGTCGTATAAGCCAATCGAGGGTGTATGGCATGGCACTTGCGTGGCACTATAACCTCTACTTTGACGTATTGACCGTCAAATTTATTACCCGATTGCGGCGATGTCAAGGGGGGTTATAGTAGTTAGTGCAGGTATTTGGGTAGGTAGTTTCAAATGTTTATTTATTATACTTGTTCTTTCTATTCTATTTATTATTGTATGCGTTTAATCGATATCTTTATTTTTGTGTACACTTGTTTTGTTTAATTTAGTTATATATTTTTTGTGTGCGTGTCGTATAGTGCGTGTTTCAGCTCGTGATGCCTCAGAAGGTGACGGCTGAAAATCAGTGCTGGATTAGGGTATCCCTAGTCCAGCGTAACGCTGAGCCGTCACCTTTTGTAACACTGATGGCACCGAACTTTTATGTTTTGTACTTTTAATAATTTTATTTTATATTGTTTTGTGTGTGTGTCTAGTGCTATAATTTTTTTTATTTTTTTTTTTATTTATTTATTTATTAAAATAATAAAAAGTTATTCTATTCTATTCTATGGTGCCAGACTTGGTGTTAGGCCCAACACCATACATGAAGTGATGTTGCTGCTTGCTGGGTTGAAGATGGTGGTGTGGAGACACAAGATCACGTCACGGAGAAAATAGTTTATTGTTCTTGCTGGTTACATGACGGCTGGGTGTGACGGATCCTTTCTCGATGGCGGTGTCCAGGCGCTATAGTATCGCCGACCGTTCGATGTGTGTCTCATGACGCCATCGATATGTTTTAAGATTATAGAGCTATTTATATTATTAAAGTAGCTGACACGCGACCTACATGATGTAAGTCGCGGGTCGCCCCAATGTGCGAGGTAAGCTCGTACAGAGGGACTGGGTGAAATCTGACGAATCATGTTAGTAGGCGATGTGGCTAGCAACCCATCACTATTGCCATTCCATTTTCAATTTAACGGCCACCAACATGCTGAACGTGGCTTTTAGTAAAGACTGTCTACCCTGCTAGCGAAAAAGAGGTGATAATAGGTTTTTATGTATTAATCTCATATGACTTTTAATTTGAAACAAAATTCACGGACAATTGTTTTAGGAAAAACGCGAAGCTGCCAGGAAGGAGATGGAAAGACAGTGCCAGTTGGAGTGGGAGAAGAAGAGGTGAGAACAGGATAAAAATAAAATAAATAAATATATACGGACAAACCACACAGATTGAGCTAGCCCCAAAGTAATTTCGAGACTTGTGTTATGGGATACTAACTCAACGATACTATATTTTATAACAAATACATATATAGATACACATCCAAGACCCAGGCCAATCTGAAAAAGATCATTTTCCATCTTGACCTGACCGGGGATCGAACCCAGGACGTCCGGTGTGGCAGCCTGGCTTGATACTAGGCCACAGAACTCGTCAATAACTTGTCAATTACAGCTGTTTATTTGAAGAGTGTTCCGAATATTATAAAAAAAGTGTATATTTTTGAGTTCGGTGAAAGAGAGATAGATTGCGTCATAAGCCGAACGCTTAGGCCGATCGTGCCTCTCTATCGCTTGTTCCGCGCTCTCGCTTGCACACGGTACGTGACACGTTTTCGTGCGTGCAGCCGGCGTTTATCGATTTATAAGATACTAGCTTTCGCCCGCGGCTCCGCCCGCGTCAATGTCGATCCCTCGGGAATAGTACTTTTTCCCGGGATAAAAGGTAGCCTATGTCCTTCTCCGCACTCCAGAGAACTTGTATGCAAAATTTCATGATGATCGGTTCAGTAGTTACGGCGTGAAAGGGTAACAAACAAACAAATAAACAAACAAACAAACTCACTTTCGCATTTATAATATTAGTAAGGATTATCACGTAAAATACACATGGCGTTCATAACAAAAGTCTACAATTTTTAAAGCTTTTATTTAACTTGCAATGTATGTATGTAAGTTTGTTTGTTACGATGGAATCTTTGAACTCAATTTTGAAGTAGATATCTTCAACCGATTGAGCTGAAATTTTGTATACACATTTAGTTTTGATGACAATGCACGATACGATGTGTGACATAATTCTAAATCCAATATGGCGGTCCATCCAAGTTTTTATATACTAGCTAGTAGCTTATAGTGGCTAGCTCCGTGGCGCAGCAGCCAACACGCCAGCCTGCGACACGAGAGTACCCGGGTTCGATCCCCGGCCAGGTCTAGATGGAAAATGATCTTTTTCAGATTGGCCTGGGTCTCGGATGTGTATCTATATATGTATGTTATAAAATATAGTATCGTTGAGTTAGTATCCCATAACACAAGTCTCGAACTTACTTTGGGGCTAGCTCAATCTGTGTGATTTATCCGCATATATTTTTTTTTTTTTTTATTTTACCAAACATTTAATTTTTTTAATATACCTTCAGGATCCGCGAATTGGAAACCATGCGCACCGAAGAGCAATCCAAAGTCCTCAGTCTCAAAGCCAAGAGCCAGACTCTCACCGCGGAATTGAACACCGTGACTGTACGGGCTGGCAACCTGGCGAAAGACATCAGGGAGACCAGGACGGCTGTGGCCGCTGCTAAATGCACCATCGACGGCATGAGGTCTGTATTTTAATAGCTCTTTTGTTTTCAGACCGATTTCGCTCTGGATCTTCCCGCGCAGACCGTAAAAGCCGATCGAGGAATTAGGCTTAAATCTGCGGGATCTTGTCAATAGGCGATGCGGGTAGCAACCCATCACTATTTTGATTCCCTTTTCCATCTACACGCGCTCTAACATGCTAAATGTGGCGAAAAGGTCTTATAGATCTAGGCTCTGTCTACCCCGCAAGGGAAAAGACGTGATACTATATTATGACTCAACTATAGTGCAGTGTTAGTGCTTAAGACACAAGAACCCTTCTTCTGAGAGCCTTCCCCTTAATAGAGACAGTAAGAAAAGTGCATTTCATTCATTTCGAGTAGGTGTCACGGTCAATCGACCATGCACACCCTGGTGTCAGAGTTCTTCGGAACCGCCTCTCGGCCTCTGACGTGGTTCCTTTAACGACTACCAGATGGCAGCCGGGACCAACGACTTAACGTGCCTTCCGAAGCACAGAATCATCTTTATTATCAGCCAATCAGGTGATTCAAGCCTGCAATGTCCTAAACAAACTGGAAACAACTAAACAAAGTATGCATCCGGTGGGAATCGAACCAACGACCACCGAACAGGCAAACGCCTTAACCACTGGACCACGGAGGCTGTTGGAAAGTGCAGATGAACACATTCATAATAAATAAATTATAAAACTAGGTCAACGTAAAATTACTACTAAGTTAAGGCTAGATCGTAATATTATTAGCGTATTTAAGTATTAAATGCGATAATTTAAGGGAAAAAAAATCTTGTTAAGCAACCTCGGGCACAGTCTCCTCTGGGATGGGTGACCGCAAGTGGCATAATCGAGTTCCTCTGTGCTTCGGAAACGCTAAGCCGTCGGCCCCGGCTGTCATCATTGATGGCAGTCGTAAAGCTATGTCAGATGCCTTTAGACAGCTTGAAAAATCTGACACCAGTGTTGGCCACCTACACGAAAAACAAACAAAAGGCGGGCTCCAAGTTGACCAAAACTTATCCAATGGCTAGATCCGTGGCGCAGTGGTTAATACGCCAGCCTGCGACACGGAGTGCACGGGTTCGATCCCCGGCCTGGTCAAGATGGAAAATGATCTTTTTCAGATTGGCCTGGGTCTTGGATGTATATCAATATATGTATTTGTTATCAAATATAGTATCGTTGAGTTAGTATCCCATAACACAAGTCTCGAACTTACTTTGGGGCTAGCTCAATCTGTGTGATTTGTCCGTATATATTTATTTATTTATATTTGTCATCAGGTCAGACCGTGATACCAGTATGTCGGAGATGCAGCAGCTAAAAGCCAAAGTAAAGGAGCTGAACGCCAAGCAGATCGCTTTGAACAAGGAGAAGGCTGAACTGGATGCTAAGGTACGGGTTACCCCGTGGTCCAGTGGTTAAGGCGTTTGCCTGTAGACCCGGGGGTCGTGGGTTCGATTCCCACGGGAAGCATACTTCGTTTAGTTGTTTCCAGCTTATTTAGGACATTGCAGGCTTGAATCACCTGATTGTCTGATAATAAAGATGATTCTGTGCTTCGGAAGGCACGTTAAGTCGTTGGTCCCGGCTGCCATCTGGTAGTCGTTAAAGGAACCACGTCAGAGGCCGAGGGGCGGTTCCGAAGAACTCTGACACCAGGGTGTGCATGGTCGATTGACCGTGACACCTACACGGAATGATGATGATGATGACCAGGTCAGGGGTGCATTCTTACCTGCCTGTCAAATCTAGGAAGTATGGCATCGGGTACACCCGGCCTCCCGACCTGCTACTTGCTTTTCCCCCATTCATCTGAGTAAGTAGTATCCCAATATCTTCATTCCCTTCCCAGATCCAACTAATTCCTATCCTTCCCCAGATTGTAAATGCTTCCGATAGGCAGCAGCGTCATAAGCCAAAGAAACTGCGCTTGCCAACCCGCCTGCCAAGCATGGCGAGTATGCCAATATCCTCCCATACAACGAAGAATACTTGGGAGGTTTTTTTTTATGTATATTTAACGGCAAACGAGCAGACGAGCCACCTGATGGAAAGTGGTCACCGTTGCCCATGGAGTCTTTTGTTATGGCTACCTTCAATAAAATATCTATGCACGTCTTATCTTATCTTATCTTCGATGGGGCCGATTCAGAATCGGAAGCACGTCTAACCTTTGGGTTATTTTGTACTTACCCCATGCCTTACTCACCCACACGGTGTATTCCGAAGAAGGACTGTATGAGCTTCAGAACATCGCCTAGTGCGTAGTGCCTGTAGTCCTCTAGCTCAGGATAAGCTGATCCTAAGAGGTCCAAACGCTTACCAGCCAACGAGTCACAAAGACACAGGATGTGTCTCATTGTCTCCTTCGATTCCTCACCTACATAGTGGGCTTTCGACAATCTTCAGTTTGAAGAGGTGACTGTTATTTTTCCAAAATGTCCAGTCAGGGCTCCCACTAGAATTCTTGTCTGTTTTCTGCTGTATTTACAGATAATTTTGTGCCACCTGGCGCTGTTTAAGCCAAGTGTTTGCTTAAAGTGTATATGTCCACTCATATTTCTCCATTCAGCTTGGTGTCTACTGTCGACATACGCATTTATTGCAGTAATTACCACGCTATAAGATAGGCCAACGAAGGGTTCGGGTCCTACAAATGGCATACTCGATCCTTCCCTTGCCAGCTCATCGGCCCTCTCATTGCCCTCAACCCCTGCTGGCGCCCATTATCTGCTAAAACGAAGCGGGAGATGCAAATAAAGACGAAACCGCCCGTGACTCCCACTAAGCTCCAAAGTTTGGCGGCGGTGGCGTTCTAGCGTTGAGTTATAAGGGAGGGGGGGGGGGGGGGGGGGGGGAGGAACGTAACCGCGCGGCGTAGTTTTAAAGTTTGCGGGCTTGACAGGGCTTGGCTAGGGTGCTCCCTAATATCCGGCGAATTTTCGACGAAATGATGGTGTAATTCATTCGACGAATCCACTGGCTAGATCATATATGAGTAAATCTCACTACAGCCGCACCATGACACTTTATTTTAGTTATTCCACACATTGTTCATAAACATATAACACCAAATTACACCGACTTCACATTATAAACACCACTAGAATTATTACTATTTCGTCGTGGTAGAGTCACGCTACCGGCAAAATGAATTGCTAGTAGCATGAATGGGCCGGCTCATCCGGGGATGTACCACACTCTCACAGAAAATCGACGTCTGAGTAGGAGCTTTACCACTTCTATGCTTCGTTCGGTGAGTGAGAGAGCCAGAGGCCCATCCTTCCGTCACACCCTGGTGTAGCAGTTGTCCATGGGCAGCGGTGATCTCTTACCATCAGGTGACTCGCTTGCTTGTTTGCCGTCCTATATAATTAAAAAAAAATTCATTCATCACATTTTTTCTTTCTTTATTTTTTAAGCCTTATTTGTTTGCAGGCTAAAGCGTCCGAGGGTGCTGGCGAGGACGGCAAACTCAACATGATGGAGATCACCCTCAAACAGCTTCGGGACAAGGTAAGCTGTATGAGTTTCTCTTAATTTTTTATATTTTATGTGTTTTTGGGGTTCTGTACCCAAAGGGTAAAAACGGGACTCTATTCGCTCCGCTGTTTGTCTGTCTGTCCGTCTGTCACCAGGCTGTATCTCATGAAATGGCGCTATAACAACAAATACTAAAAAAACTAAATAAAACAAACTATATAAGAACTATACTGAAACTTGGTAAGTATATATATTTTGTGAACCGCATTAAGATTGTCACACAAAAATAGAAAAAAAAATACATTTTGGAGGTTCCCCATACTTAGAACTGAAAATCAAATTTTTTTTTCTCTCTTCTTCGTCAAAAATAAAGTTTCTAATATGATTTTTTTTAAACTGTATAGTTTGTGCGAAAGACACTTCCAAAGTGGTAAAATGTGTAAGTTTTATCATTCTCTTATTTTAGAAGTTACAGGGGGGGGGGGGGGGGCTGTAACTTCTCAAATAAGAGAATGATAAAACTGCAAACTTCCATCGAAAATTAATCATCATCATCATCAGGTCCTTTTTAGTCTCCACTACAGGAGCACGACCCTCTCTGTACTACTAGGGCCATACTTGGCCAGAGCAGCCAGAGGACTTGGCCTACACTCTCCACGCTGGCCAGACGGGTTGGAAAGGTGTCTTAGATGTTTATAAGCTTTGTTTAGCTTGTATTTCCTAAGTCGCCTTCTATCATCCACGGGAAGACTTGGAGTGGTCCTATTCTACTCTGCCGGATACCACACGGCTAACTTATGTGAAACGGCGAAAATTAATGACGGTTCCTTTTCAGATTGAAGCGACCAAAGCGATAGTCGAAACCAAGAAATCTGACTTGGACACCAATCAGCAGCAGCTGTCGTCTCTCAACGAGACTGTACAGCAGCTGACAGAGAAGTGCGCTAAAGTGTGGGAGTTGTACGAGGCTAAGAGATTGGAGTATCAGGAGAGAAGAACTGCTCCGGCGGAGGCTTGGCAGAGCGGTAAGTTTTATTTTAGTTTTTTGTGGTCCAGTGGTTAAGGCGTTAGCCTGTAGACCCGGGGGTCGTAGGTTCGATTCCCACGGAAAGCATACTTTGTTTAGTTGTTTCCAGTTTGGTTAGGACATTGCAGGCTTGAATCACCTGATTGTCTGATAATGAAGATGATTTTCTGCTTTGGAAGGCACGTTAAGCCGTTGGTCCCGGCTGCCATCTGGTAGTCGTTAAAGGAACCACGTCAGAGGCCGAGAGGCGGTTCCGAAGAACTCTGACACCAGGGTGTGCATGGTCGATTGACCGTGACAACTACTCGAAATGAAATGATTTTTATTTATTTATGTATATTTAACGACAAACGAGCAGACGAGCCACCTGATGGGAAGTGGTCACCGTCGCCCATGGACATCTGCAACACCAGAGGAGGTGCTGTTTTTAATTACTTAGCGAGGTGGTGTTTACTCGCGTTACTGCATCGTATATGATCAAGCCAGTGGATTCGTGGGAATAGGCTAGTTTCCTGGGTCGTAATAATAACATAACAATTAGTCCGTCAGTTAGATAATCAAAAAATATTGACACGTATTTCGTCTTTTGTTAAATAAACAATAAATAATAAAGATAAAGCGTGTCAAAGTTCAGGAGTGGGGGCTCGTGACGTCAAAGTTTGCTAAAAATTGTAGCAAACTATGACGTCACACGGAACTTCAAAGGGCTATATCTTTATAATTTTTTGTTTAATCGACTAAAGAAAAAATACTAGTCCAATATTTTTTGAATATCTAACTGACGGACTAATAATTTTTTTTTAGGAAACTAGCCTATTGTCGCCAGGGGCTCCATCGAAATGAATTACACCATCATTTCGTTGATACACAAGCAAGAATAACTCGAAAAATAACTAGACACTGGCTAAAATAAGCTTCTGAATGAAGATTGAGGGCCAAATAGAAGAAAAGAAAAAAAGTCTGAAGGGAAGATTGAGTTTAATATTTAAAAAGGGACTTGAACCGGCGACCTAGGTCTATGTACGACCTATGCTCTGCCATCTGAGCTACCGCACAATTTCGGCGGCGAGATTGAATTGTGCGGTAGCTCAGATGGCAGAGCATAGGTCGTACATAGACCTAGGTCGCCGGTTCAAGTTCCGCCCGCATGTGTTTTGTTCACCATATTTTATTTCTTAATTTATTAAGAGCAATAACTAAACTTATTATTTGAGGTTTATTCTGATAATATTACAAATTTCTGAATTCTGAGCGCGTCCTGGAGTGCTATAAAGTTTTGTTGCCGCGTCTTCTGCACTCCGCTTTGGAAGCGGCATTAAGGGCCCGCCATATGCCAGGCGGCGTGGCGGTACAAACGCGGATGGTCTAAACGCGTTGGCTACTTTGGATATTTTCGTTTTTAAAGAATATTCAAGGGTTATTCACAAAGAAAAATATATGATGGCTGCCTTATCTGTAAATCAATTATAATCAAAAGTTTCAAGGTAATTTTAATTTATTTGGTGAATAATGCTGTATACCGAGTAAATTAGACGTGATTTGGAGGCAACTTTGCATTTTGTTTTCTATCGAGAAAATTTTACGCAATCCTTTTTTGAGTGAGATAGTTAGCAGAGTTAGTCCTGAACTTTGCTGCATTTTTATTTCAACTTGAGTATTTCATTATTATTGATATTACAGACAATCATGCAAAGCAGTGTGAGGTAGTACGGGCCCTTAAACTTAGCCATAAGTAAATTTTTGACGTCAACAATTGTTGAGAAGTGAAATATGACAATTAATAAGTGTTTAAAGAAACCTATATTGAATAAAAGCTTTGAATTTGAATTCACAGAATCTGCATGGGGCGCGTCGGAGTCGGCTTGGGGAGACGATACCGCCGCTGCCGAGGACACTTGGGGAGACGCGGATACCACTACAGGTATGTGAGGTTATATGGTTAAATTAAACTTTTCGGTTACGATGGGCAGCATTGGTTTAAATGAGCAGCATTGTTTTCGATGGGCAACAGCGGTATCGATAGGCAGTAATAGTTTAGATGGGCAGCAGCTGTTTAGATGGGCAGCAGCTGTTTAGATGGGCAGCAGCTGTTTAGATGGGCAGCAGCTGTTTAGATGAGCAGCAGCGGTTTAGATGGGCAGCAGCGGTTTAGATGGGCAGCTGCTGTTTAGATAGGCAGCAGTGGTTTAGAGTCAATTCGTTTAAGAGTTATGGAGAACATATATACAGAAAAAAATCTAAAAATCGACAATTTAGTTTCAGTATCATGAATAGAGCTTATAAACACGATATCTCTGAAAACAAAGTAACTTACTAACAGATTTATTATTAGTATAGAAGATGGTACGGAACCCTTCGTGCGCGAGTCCGACTCGCACTTGACCGTTTTTATTCATTCCAGCCACAGAAGTCGTGCCATCATCAGCCGCCAGTACCATCAGCGGCGCCAGCAGCGCTAAATGGCGGTGCGTGTACGAATTTACTGCCCGAAGCGTTGACGAATTGAGTCTGCAGCCCGGCGATTTGGTAAGTATCTGGATTTAGATTTGATGGCCGATGGGGCAGAACCTTCGGTCAAATATAGAATAGAATAGATCTTTATTTGGACAAACCTAAGTCTGGATTCTTTCGGCGTATTCTTCTCACCAGTGGTCGTTCCGAAACGCTAGTAGTATTTCAATTTTGCATATATTAAAAATATATAAGAAATAAAAATATGACGTCCAATTTTGAATAAAAATCTTTGACTTTTTTTGACACAAATAAATATATAAATTAATAAATATAAATATATACGGACAAATCACACAGATTGAGCTAGCCCCAAAGTAAGTTCGAGACTTGTGTTATGGGATACTAACTCAACGATACTATATTTTATAACAAATACATATATAGATACACATCCAAGACCCAGGCCAATCTGAAAAAGATCATTTTCCATCTAGACCTGGCCGGGGATTGAACCCGGTCACTCCGTGTCGCAGGCAGGCGTGTTGACCGCTGCGCCACGGAGCTAGTCAAAATAACATATACCATTACAATACAATTAAATTTACACTCAAAAATCGTTTTACACAGAATTTACATAAACATGTAACAGCCTATGTGCGCTGCAGCCATCCAAAAAGGTCATATCCAAAGGTCAGTGTAATCTTTACTCACAGTTATGCGAGCAAAGCACTGGTATTCTGCCATAACCTGAGAAACGATCAACGGCAATCCAAACCACCATTAGATTGACACAGAAAAAAAATCAGCACAGTGCAGTAAATTTATCTATTTAAGGGAATACATACTTTATTAACATAATAATAATAATAAATATATAAAATTACTTTTTGCAGTGTTATATATCAGTGAGTTGTTAAATAATAAACCTAACCTGAAAGAAAGGTATGTAGTGGGCTATAATCATCATCATCATATCAGCCACAAGAAGTCCACTGCTGGACATAGGCCTCCCCCAAGGATTTCCAATACGACCGGTTGGAAGCGGCCTGCATCCAGCGTCTTCCTGCTACCTTAGTCAGGTCGTCCGACCATCTGGTCGGTGGATGTCCGACGCTGCGCTTGCCGGTACGTGGTCGCCATTCGAGAACCCTTCTGCCCCATCGGCCATCGGTTCTACGAGCTATGTGCCCCGCCCACTGCCACTTCAAAGAGCTAATCCGCTGAGCTATGTCGGTAGTGGGCTATAGGGACAATGAAATTAAAAACAAAACATCAAACCACCATCTTCTACACAGCAAAGTCCGCTAACGACCAACCTTGCGGTACACCTACTTTCTGTTTGTTTAAAAGAAATTGTTTGGATTTTTTCTTGAAAGAGTACTTGGAAGAAGTATGCCTTACAGGTGGTGGAATGTTGTTCCAGCATTTGGTTGCAAGCATGGCAGCTGCTTTTGCCGGCAGTTTCCGCTACCTAGGGAAACTGCCGGCAAAAGCAGCTGATCTGTGCGGATGAGTTGCCAAAATTCCACTAAATATAATGGTAGATACACAGCCTCATACAAAATGAATAATAGCCCCGAGTCAACACACCATGCACTTACAAACAACGACAGAAACGGTACATACTGAAAGTAGAACTCCCATCTTTTTTTTTCACTTTTGATGCGTAGTTTTTGCATCTTTTCACTGTACCTTCGTCATCGAGACGTGTGAGTGCTAGCGCGGTTTATTGAAACTGTGGACAAAACAGCTCCGAAACTCGATTAGAATGCTGTTTCGCCGGTGACATTTTTCGAGCGCGAATTGTGTATCTACCATCGTATTAGATCTAAGGGCAGAAGGGATCTTGAATGGCGACCACGTACCGGCAAACGCAGCGTCGGACACCCACCGACCAGATGGTCGGACGACCTGACTAAAGACGCTGGATGCAGGCCGCTTCCAACCGGTCGTATTGGAAATCCTTGAGGCCTATGTTCAGAAGTGGACTTCTTGCGGCTGATATGATGATGATGAAGTGTTTCAAAATAATATAGCCTATGACACTCCGGGGAAGAATACGAATCTAATGATACCACACACTTGGAAATCAGTCAAGTCGTTTAGGCTACATGAGACTACAACAGTGACGTGCAGTCCATATAGACTATTAGACAATGTCTACCCTGCAGTCGCTAAATAAATACCTACATTTTTTTTCTTACAAAAAAATAATTATATTCGGTGCGCCTGCAAAATTCTGCTAGCAAATACTTTATAGTCGATTTTGATCAAGTACGGTGCTGCGGTCGCGGTCCGCGCGTGCCCGCGCCAAGCAGTATCTATACGCGTAAACCGCGTAAGACAAAAATTCAAAGGTCTGACTTTTCACGCACACATAGAAAATTATTATACACCGATAGGAAATAGCTTTTGTAGTAGTACAAGTAAACATCTTTCATCGGCACACACATGCAAAGCAAATTGGCGCTGTGTGTGTGAATTTGAGACACTGTCTCCGAGGTTTCTATTGGCTGCCGCGCGCGATATTAATGTCAACGTCACCTGTCAATGTCATTATAGATATTATTCATACTTATATAAATGTCATTGATTAACGTGTTTACTAACAATCCAAGATGAAAGTTTTATTTAAAAATTAAATGCTTTATCAGTTAAATTTCATTTGTGACAAAAATATTTTCATGTGAAAGTTGTGTCGCTTAGTGTTTGCATGCCGAAATCGAAATATAAAGTGTTTTGTGAACACGTTTTGAACAAATCAAGTACCTAACCGGTTAGTTATGGTTAGTTATTCTAAAGTTTAATCCACGTTTAATCTTAAACCTTACGTGTACGTGGCTCGCAGGTTGTAATCATATCTCTTATCTTTCGCTTGTTTTGAATACTTTTGCGGTAGAAGATCGAAAGACCATCATAATATTAAACGAGTTGTAGATAACTAGCCGTATAGTAAGGTAAGGTATATAGGTGGTATGTTTGTAAGGTAAGTTTTATAATTATGTCTACCCTATGATAAATGTCTGTGCACGTCACTGGACTACAATTCAATTCAAATAATTTCTTTAAAAGTGCCAATACATTTTGCCTTGGAAAGGCGTGCAAAATATTATTTTCATGCAACAATTACATTATACTTAATTTCATACTACAAGTTACTAATAGTCAATAAATCATTCATATTAAAATACAAAAAAATGACAATACTTATATTAAAATGTCAAAAACAAAATGGAACAGACATACTTACATACATATGCGCCATGCTGCTTCTTCCATGCTGGTCTGGGAGAAAAGAAAAAATGTAGAATGTGCCAGGTGCTTCACTTCCCGCGCAGACTGTAGAATCCGGTCAAGGGAATGGGCGAAAATCTTAACAATCATGACAATAGGTGATGCGGCTAGCAATCCATCACTTTTGAATTCGTTTTTCGCCTTTACCAACTCGCTAAACGTGGCCTTTCGGCCTTAAGACAGTAGGCTCTGTCTACCCCGTAAGGGATAAAGACGTGATAATATGTATGTATACATTTGCGCGAAAAACATTACTCTCCTTCTAGGTAGTGGGGTAAAAACTATCACTGTTGATTCCATTTTTTACCTACACGCTAAGCGTGGCTTTAGGTCTTATAGACCGAAGCTCTGTCTACTCCGCAAGAGAAAAACGTGATAGAATTAGTCCAGTTTATTTAACACACACAGAATTCACAAAAGTTTCGTCAATATAATAGCTACATTTAAATCAGTCAAAAATACCACCCCGAATCGTACCCGGTTCAAAGGTACCCATTATGCTTGCCGCGTTTCCTCTTTGGATTGCTAGGGACAGCCTTTGAACCAGGTACCATCCAGAGCGGTGGTCATCACGTGATAGAATGTATGTATGTTAAATTTCAATTAAAATACATATTCACTAAACCAAATAGGGAAATGCAATGAAGATTTTTATCCATAACTATTTGTGTAGGTGAGCGATGCGCCCGCGCCTAGAGGTGACGCCGAGCCAGGCTGGAGATGGGGGACGGCTAGAGGTAAGAATATGTCGATCATCATCATCATTTCAAGTAGGTGTCACGGTCAATCGACCATGCACACCCTGGTGTCAGAGTTCTTCGGAACCGCCACTCGGCCTCTGACGTGGTTCCTTTAACGACTACCAAATGGCAGCCGGGACCAACAGCTTAACGTGCCTTTCGAAGCACGGAATCATCTTTATTATTAGACAATCAGGTGATTCAAGCCTGCTAGGGCATTCCTAACCAAACTAGAAACAACTTAACAAAGTATGCTTCCCGTGGGAATCGAACCACGATCCCCGGGTCTACAGGCAAACGCATTAACCACTGGACCACGGAAGCAGTTCGAAATGATGATGATGGAGGGTAGTGAAGCACGTCACACGCTTCTATAAATGTATACCATTAAAAAATATTCACCGAACGATATGTAAAGTGTGAATTGAATTGTGTCAGAATAGGCTAGTTTCCTGGGTCAAAATAATAACATTACAATTAGTCCGTAATTTAGATAATCAAAAAATATTGGATACGTATTTTTCTTCTACCAATTTAACAAAAAAATTTACAGGGACTATATCATTTGTAAATAATTATATTTATTAGTAGTTTTAATTATTATAAGTTAATTAGTATTATTTTAGAACAATTATATGTGTATTATTATTATTTGTAATAAAAAAATATAAAGATATAGCGTTTCAAAGTTCATGAGTGGGGGCTCGTGACGTCAAAGTTTGCTAAAAAGAGTAGCAAACGATGACGTCACATGGAATTTCAAAGGGCTCTAACTTTACAATCGTTTTGTTAAATACGAAAAACGAAAAAATACGTATCCAAAGTTTTTTAATTATCTGACGGACTAAATATATTTTTTTAGGAAACTAGCCTATTGTATTGTGTCATTGAATGTCAAAAAATTGTGTGCACAGGTCAGTCTGGATGGTTCCCCGAGTCCTATGTGGAGGACATCAACGCATCAGCTGCCTATGCCGCCGAGGTCATTGAGCCCATGGAGACCAAGACTCAGCTTGAAGGTATGTTTGGCCTTGTAGTTATTCTGTGATGCCGTGTGGTTTCCAGCATGGTAGAATAGGACTACTCCAAGTCTTCCCATGGAGGTCGCAAGAGGCGACTTAGGAAATACAAGCTAAACAAAGCTCATAAACATCAATGAGACCTCTCCAACCCGTCTGGCCAGCGAGGAGAGTGTAGGCCAAATCCTCTGTCTGCTCTGGCCAAGGCTCCGGTAGGACAGAGAGGATCATGCTCCTGCAGTGGAGACTAAAAACACCTGATGATGATAATGATGAGACATACTCATAATCTTTCTCGTCGTTTCTGGCGTAAGTCCACTGCTGGACAAAGGCCTCTCCCAAGGATACTTCGTTCCATGGGAGGATATTGCCGTACTCACCACGCTTGGCAGGCGGGTTGGCGAGCGCAGTTTCTTTGGCTTCTTGTGCTTTCGATGCTGCTGATGGAAAAATTTTTAAGCTGTGGAAGGATAGGAATTTGTTGGATTTGGGAAGGGAATGAGGGTATTGGGATACTACTAACTCAGATGAATGGGGGGAAGCAAGTAGCTGCTCGGGAGGCCGGACGCGTATCCGATTTTGAAGATGACACCGCCGGCAATTCATTTTTAGGGTTCTGTACCCAAAGGGTAAAAACTGGACCCTATTATAATGGCTCCGCTTTCTGTCTGTCACCAAGCTGTATCTCATGAACCGTGACAGTTAGACAATTGAAATTTTCCCAGTTTGTGTTGCCGCTATAACAATAAATACCGAAAAACAGAATAAAATTAATATTTAAGGGGCTCCCATACAGCAAACGTGTATTTTTTGCTTGTTTTTGCTCAATATTGATAAAGCCAACAGAGAGACGATTAACTATTAAAAAAATAATAAAAAAAAATTAAATTAAAATATATCATCATATACCTATTTAAGAGGGGCTCCCAACAAACGTGATTTTTTTGCCTTTTTTATAAATAACAGCTTTCGCCCGCGACTCCGCCCGCGTCTATGTCGATCCTCGGGAATAGTACTTATTCCCGGGATAAAAGTTATGATGATCGGTTCAGTAGTTACGGCGTGAAAGCGTAACAAACAAACAAACTCACTTTCGTATTTATAATATTAGTAAGGATAAGGATGGTACGGATTCCTTTGTGCACATACCCGACTCGCACTTTGCCGGTTCTTTTTTTTATATTTAATGATTATTTGCAGGCATAGCCGAGGTTCCTGAAGCGGAGATAGCCAATGACTTGGGGGGAGCCATGCCGGCTGTCGGTGAGTTCTTACATTTTTTACAGCTATAAGAATTAAATTGGCTTGCAAGGATTCTGTAGGTATCTAAACGAATAGGTGCTGCGTTCTGACGCGACCTAAATTACACCGTATCGCTAACTACATTGAGTTGATATTTCTTTGAATACCTTTTTTATATCTCTTTGAATATATCTTTGCAGAGTGTGACTTCTGTCCGTTAGTATTAGTACTCATTCTATGCCTTAGGTTCTTAAGGCCTTAGGCTCTGTCTTCCCTGTAAGGGATAAAGACGTGATAATATGTATGTCTTTATTTCCACAACCAACCCCATATATATTACAAGCTTTTGCCCGTGACTCCGCCCGCGTTAGTGTCGATCCCTCGGGAACAGTTAAATTTCCCGGAATGAAAGGTACCCTATGTCCTTCCCCGGGCCTCAAACTACCTCCATGCCAAATTTTATCCAAATCGGTGCAATGGTTGAAGCGTGGAAAGGTGACAGACAGACAGACAGAGTTACTTTCGCATTTATAATATTAGTATGGATTATATTAGATTTAGCCGTGTGGTTTCCGGCAGAGTAGAATAGGACCTTGTCTTCCAATGGATGTCTTAAAAGGCGACTTAGGAAATACAAGCTAAACAAAGCTCATAAACATCAATGAGACCTTTCCAACCCGCCTGGCCATCGAGGAGAGTGTAGGCCAAATCCTCTGTCTGCTCTGGCCAAGTATGGCTCCGGTAGTACAGAGAGGGTCATGCTCCTGCAGTGGAGACTAAAAAGACCTGATGATATTACAGAGGGGGGAGATTTCTACATCGCGGCATACCCATATTTGTCAGCTGAGCCCGGTGACCTGACTTTCGAGGCTGGCGAAAGGATCGAGGTCATCAGGCGGGACGGAGACTGGTGGACTGGCAGGATTGGAATCAGGTAGACATTAAAGACACATTTTAATTGTGGTAGAGCCACGCTACCCCCAAAATTCATTTTGCTAGTAGCATGAATGGGCCGGCTCGTCCGGGGAAGTACCACACTCACAGAAAATCGACGTCTGAGTAGAAGCTTTACCGCACCTATGCTTCGTTCGGTAAGTCATCATCATCATCCTTTTATGTAGGTGTCACGGTCAATCGACCATGCATGCACACCCTGGTATCAGAGTTCTTCGGAACCGCCTCTCGGCCTCTGACGTGGTTCCTTTAACGACTACCAGATGGCAGCCGGGATCAACGACTTAACGTGCCTTCCGAAGCACGGAATCATCTTCATTATCAGACAATCGGGTGATTCAAGCCTGCTATGTGGGAATCGAACCCACGACCCCCAGGTCTACATTCAAACGCCTTAACCACTGGACCACGGTGAGTGCGAGAGCTGGAGGCCCATCCTTGAAAGGCCGACATCGCTTCTGTCACACCCTGGTGTTGCAGTTGTCCATGGGCAGCGGTGATCACTTACCATCAGGTGACTCGCTCGCTCATTTGCCGACCAATATCATACAAAAATATATATTTTCATCATTATCATCATTTTATTCATGCTGTTCTGGTAGAAAATTCATGCGAATACGTCAACAAAATTTACTATCTCTCTTGCACTCGCCGAAAAACGTATCTGCGTTACTCGGTCACACTAGCGTAATGGACTTTGACCCATCTAAAATGGATTCAAACATTACTCAACGAAATAGATTTCAAGCAAAATCTCAAAACATTTCATCATGCATATCGTCAGATGAATCAAGCACGTCGTTTGAAAGCACCGCTTTGAATACAACAATCGAATGTGAACTTATAACAACATTAAAACTAAGACTTGAACAGCTAGTCCTGGAATTAGACGGGGCGCATATCGAAATAGAAAACTTAACGCATGATAATGAAATGTTAAAATTAGAAATAGAGCAGCTCAAAAACCAGAGTACACTTAAAGAAACACAGAATCAAGAAACTCAAGCACAATCACCAATCAGTACTTTGTCAACAAAAAAGGGGAAAAAATCCAAACGCCGGATGTCGAGGGGTGATGCAGTCGAAAACTTGAATGACGACCCGAAATATGAAGAGGCATGCACTAGCGAGAATAAACCACCAGCAAAGGAGAAGACATCGAAGAAATCTAACAACGACGAACAAAAAAAGGAAGAATACTTGCATAGAAAACTAAAATTTCATCAGGAGACCAACAAAAATGAACACACAAAAAGAAAAATATGTATTATTAGTAATGATACCATTATTAAAGTGTTATTAACATCAAAAAGGGCTTTTCCACAAGATCACATTTGTCACTATGTATCTGGAGGTGTAGGAATCAAACAATTACTTGAAGGGCTTGAATTTAAATTGCATAATTTTACCTATAATGATTTCTGTATTTTAATAATTGGTTCAAATGATTTCAATAGCACAAGTAAATATGAGGACTTAATCAACGAAATAAGGTTAGCTATACTAAAAGTCCAACATACTAACGTGATCCTATGTTTACCGACGTACAAAATAGACAATTACTCGATTTTATTTAATAAACGTGTAGAAATGTTTAACAACCTTCTTTACACTGACAATATGAAGCACGAATACGCTTTTATATTAGACTCGAATAAAAACCTTAAATATGCGACCGATATGTTTTCGCATACAACAGGACGCTTAAATAACTTAGGATTATGGACCATATTCACCGACGTAGTAAAATTAATCACTGATATTAGCAAAATATATAAAAATAACTTACCTAATAATACTATAGACATAAACTACCCATTGCCCGGAAAAATAACCTATTACTTTAAAAAGTCACACAAACATCACAAAGATACACAGCACAGGATGCAGTTTTTTCGCTAATAATTACACAATATTGTTCCAAAATCTACAAAGCATAAACAATAAACAACATATTTTAGAAAGTTTTGTAAATGATCAATATCAAGCTATTTGTTTACAAGAAACCTGGATGTCGGAACATCAGTCACAACTAATCAAAATACAGGGTTATGTTATCGCTGCAGGTTTTTACCGTTCTAAGCATAAAGGTGGGGGATGCGCCATTCTGCTACAAGTAGGGACTGTCTTCAACGAAAGACTAGATATTAAAAAGTTATCTATAGAATATTATGTCGAATGTTGTGCTGTGGAGATACCCAAATTTAATTTAATTCTAATAAATATTTATCGACTTGATAGAAATATCGATACTTTTTACATTGTTTTGGATAAACTTTTACAGATTATTGAACGACAAGAAAAGAAAATGCGCGTAATTGTTGGAGGGGATTTTAACATTCGTATGGAAAAAGAATCGGACGAATCCCAAAGACTTGTTAACACAATGCTAACAAAGAATTTAAACTTAATTAATGACAGGAAAATTCCAACCAGAGTAACAAAATACACAAGCTCCTGTATTGACTTGGTGTTTACAAATAAAAAAATAAATTACACCATATCTATTGAGGAACATGGTTTATCTGACCACAGAAGCATTATATATAATTTTGGCGTAAATGACATATATAAAATAAAACCAATGACTTATAGCTATAAAAGGACATTTAGTGATAATAATATGACATTATTTAAACAAGCGATAAAAACAATTGACTGGAATAGTTTATTAATAAGAGAAAATGACATTAATACAAATTTTGACATATTTTATAATATCATACAATTGTATCTCAATACATACATCGCCCCGCGTAGAGTAATAAATAAAATTAAGAGAAAAACATGGTTAACAGTAGGACTTAAAAAATCGTGTAAGCATAAAAGAGTATTAAAGATATTAATAAACCAATCAAATGATAACACACTAAGATCTCACTATAAAAAATATTCCAGTATTTTAAAAAAATGTGTCAATAAAAGCAAAAGAATAAATTTCTCAAATATTATGAAAAAGTCTAAAAATAAAGTAAAAACAATGTGGGCAATAATAAAGGACCTCACAGAAAATCGGAGTAAAAGCAACAAAAATATACAGTTAAAATTCGGAGACACAATTATAGAATCACCCCAGTTGATTGCAAATACATTAAATGAATATTTTGCATCGGTAGGCGAGGCGCCCGCAGCTGCCAGCGCACATTCAGTGCCTCCACAGCGACACTGCACTATGCACGTATCAAACGGTCACGTCCCTTCGATGAATACATCGCGTGGCGGTGATATAATAAACTCGCTGTACTTAGCGCCAGTCTCCGAATGCGAGATATTTAGTGTGATGAGGAAACTTAAAAATAAACATAGTTATGGTATGGACGAAATCCCTCCTGTTCTCATAAAAGCTTGTGCTGCGGAATTAACACCACCACTAACAAAATTAATAAATCAATCTTTTGTAGAGGGACGCTTTCCCTCCAAATTGAAAATAGCTAAAATAAGACCCATACCAAAAAAGAAATGCACTTTAATGGAACCGGGTAATCTCCGACCAATTGCACTTTTATCAAAATTCTCACATATTTTTGAAAAGGCTATGACAGACAGAATATATAATTTTTTAGAAAAATATAAAATACTAGATAAGAATCAATTTGCGTTTAGGAAAAAGCACTCAACAGCGTATGCCGTCTATACTTATATTCAAGAAGCCCTCAATTACATAAAAGATAAAAAATATGCTATCGGTTTATTACTTGACATGAAAAAAGCATACGAAAAAGTATCCCACAGGTTACTATTAGAGAAACTTCATAACTGTGGCATACGTGGCCAGGCATATCAATGGTTAAAATCCTATTTAAGCGACCGCCAACAGTACGTGCAGTTAGAACACTGCTGCGAGGACTCTGGAGAGATGCAGGACATCTCATCCGACCCCAGGAACATATCCTGTTCTATCCCACAGGGAAGTGTTATCGGTTGTATATTATTTTTAGTATACATTAATGACTTGCCCAAACTGTTTGACGAAAACCTCTGCGTTATATTTGCGGATGACATCTCAATATTATTCAAATCTGACAACTCTAAGGACGCAAATCAAATGTTATCTAATTACTTAACGACTATTGACTCATGGCTACAACATCAAAACTTAGAAATAAATTTAAATAAGACGAAAATTATTCAATTTAGACCATACCAAAAGTTAGCACTAAACTTGAAACTAGAAGCCAAAAATGTTAAAATTGAAGAGGTCTCTAATTTTAAATTGTTAGGCATTACTATAGATTCCCATTTTACGTGGAAAACCCATGTCGCAAATGTAAAAACTAAGTTATGTAGATTTGTGTATGCATTGAAAGTGATAAAAACCAATACGAATTTTGAAACAGCGTTGTCGGCGTATTATGCCTATGCTTATGCCTGGCTTAAGTATGGAGCTATTCTTTGGGGCAACAGCACTGAAGCACAGAGCATTTTCATCTTGCAGAAAAGGTGTGTACGCATTCTGACAAATATAAAGCAGCGCGACAGCTGTAGGCCACATTTTGTAAACAAAAATATATTGACACAACCATGTATTTATATTTTGGAGGTAGCATTATTTGTTAGAGAGCATAAGCAGCTATTTACAAAAATTTGTAATACACACACCAGAAACACTCGTCATAAGAATAGATTGCTGCTGCCGAAATCTAATTTAAATTTATATCATAAGAGTCCCTATTGTCTATTTATTAAGGTGTATAACAAAATACCAAAAGACATACAATGTATAGAAAATGACATAACTTTCAAAAATAGAATGAAGGCCTTTTTAACAAAAAAATGATATTATTCTGTTAATGAATATTTAGAGGAGAGAATTACCTAGAATCTACGTTAAAGTTATAATTGTATTGTGACTATAGTTAAATTATTATTTTTCATCGATTTTGAATAAATTTATGTGTATAATTTTGACATTTATTTTAATATTTTATTCTTGACATGTATTCTCCATTAAGTAACCTTTCATGATGTAAAAAGTGTTTAAAAATGTAAAGTATCGCAACACCCAAGCAGGGTACGCGTGCATGTATTGTAATCAATTGTGTTTTATTGTATATGTGTGTGAAGCGATAAATAAATGAATTATGAATTATAAAAAAGCAAAAACGTGCCGAAAAATGTGCCAGCTGCTTTTCTTCCTGCGCAGATCGTAAAAGCCGGTCAAGGGAATGGGCGAAAATCTAAAGAATCATGTCTATAGGCGATGCGGCTAGCAACCCATAACTATTTTGATTCAGTTTTCAACATTTACGCCTATCAACACGCTAAACGTGGCGTTTCGGTCTTATGATCTTAGCCTTTGTCTACCCCGTAAGGGAAAAAGACGTGATACTATGTATGTATGTGTATGTATCATCATCATCATTACAGTCGCAAATGTCCACTGCTGGACAAAGGTCTCTCCCAAGGATCCTTCGTTCCATGGGAGGATATTGCCGTACTCACCACGCTTGGCAGGCGGGTTGGCGAAAAAGTACCCTTTTCCGTATTCAATGATCTTTATCAAATTGGCCTGGGTCTTGGATGTTTATCTATATATGTATTTGTTATAAAATATAGTATCGTTGAGTTAGTATCCCATAACACAAGTCTCGAACTTACTTTGGGGCTAGCTCAATCTGTGTGATTTGTCCGTATATATTTATTTTTATCTGTGCTTCGGAAGGCACGTTAAGCCGTTGGTCCCGGCTATCATTATTGATGGCAGTCGTCGAGCTATGTCAGATGCCTTTAGGCAACTTGAAGACACCAGTGTTGGCCACTAACACACAAAAAACAGCGACAAACAAACATTATATTTATTTCATTTGTTTATTTCAGAACCGGCATATTCCCCTCAAACTATGTGACCAAAGACGCCACCACCACAGACACCATATCTGCCATACCGGAAGCCGTCGAACCGGAACCGGAACCGGAACCGGAACCGCAGCCACAGCCTCAAGCCGCCCCTGCCCCCGCCCCCGCCGCTGCCCCCGCGCCTCAGCCTACTCCAGAACCGGTACAGGTAAGATCTTTGAGTATGCTTTTGTATAAAATCCTAACTAATATTATAAATGCGAAAGTGAGTTTGTTTGTTTGAACCGATCATCATGAAATTTTGCATACACGGATCTGGGGTACGGAGAAGGACATAGGGTACATTTTATCCCGGGAAAAAGTACTGTTCCCGAGGGATACGCGGGCGGAGCCGCGGGCGAAAGCTAGTAAAAAATAAAATTAATTATTGAGGTAACTTATGTTTACAATTATCAATAAGCGGTGGAGCCTACTTTTAAGTAATAACATTCTTGTACCAGTAAATTGCCGTGTAGTTTCCGGCAGTGTAGAATAGGACCACTCTAAGTCTTCCCATGGATGTCGTAAGAGGCGACTTAGGAAATACAAGCTAAACAAAGCTAAACATGTATGAGACCTCTTCAACCCGTCTGGCCAGCGTGGAGAGTGTAGGTCAAATCCTCTGGCTGCTCTGGCCATAAGTATGGCTCTAGTAGTACAGAGAGGGTCGTGCTCCTGTAGTGAAGACTAAAAAGACCTGATTATGATGATGATGAAAATCCAGTTGCTGCCTTTTTGATGTCATCTTTCCATCTCATTTGGGGTCTTCCTACTGGACGCTCCAGCACTCGTCTACACCACGGGGCCGTTTTTCTGGCTATTTGACCCTTCATTATCATTACATAGTATAAAACAAAGTCGCTTTCCGCTGTCTATCTGTCCCTATGTATGCTTAGATCTTTAAAACTAAGCAACGGATTTTGATGCGGCTTGTTTTAATAGATAGAGTAATTTAAGAGGTATGTTTATATGCACATTGCACCTGTGCGAAGCCGATGTCCGAGTCGTTAGTTATATATAAGAAAACATTTCGGGTACAGGAGCAGAAGTCGTCCACCCCGGTGTCTTCAGAGGTGGCTTCTATCACGTCTGCACCGCGCCCGCCGTCCGCCGCGCGCCGCGACTCCGGCCGGGACTCCGCCACCGGACGCCGCAAGCAGGACATCGCACAAGCCCTGGCTTCTTACACAGCCACCAGGTGAGACAAGACTTACACGGCCGCCAGGTGAGACAAGACTTACACGGCCACCAGGTGAGACAAGACTTACACGGCCGCCAGGTGAGACAAGACTTACACGGCCACCAGGTGAGACAAGACTTACACGGCCGCCAGGTGAGACAAGACTTACACGGCCACCAGGTGAGACAAGACTTACACGGCCGCCAGGTGAGACAAGACTTACACGGCCACCAGGTGAGACAAGACTTACACGGCCACCAGATGAGACAAGACTTACACGGCCACCAGGTGAGACAAGACTCTTACACGGCCACCAGGTGAAACAAGACTCTTACACGGCCACCAGGTGAGACAAGACTCTTACACGGCCACCAGGTGAGACAAGTGTTACACGGCCACCAGGTGAGACAAGACTTACACGGCCACCAGGTGAGACAAGACTTACACGGCCACCATGTGAGACAAGACTTACACGGCCACCAGGTGAGACAAGACTTACACGGCCACCAGGTGAGACAAGACTCTTACACGGCCACAAGATGAGACAGGACTCTTACACGGCCTCCAGGTGAGACTAGACCCTTACACGGCCACCAGGTGAGACAAGACTCTTACACGGTTACAACGAACGTGATTTTATTTGCTTGCTTTTGCTCGATATTGATAACGGCAACAGGTAGACGCTTGAAATATTCACAGAATATTTTGTTGCATATTCACTTTAAAAATAAACAATTAAATGAAAATAAAACTAAAAAAAATATTAATCTCATATATCAAACGTGATTTTTTTACCGTTTTTATAGATAATGGTACGGAACCCTTCGTGCGCGAGTCCGTCTCGCACTTGGCCGGTTTTTTTTTTGCTAACATCAAACCTCCTTGGGAATGAGACTTGCTGAGTGAAAACACTTTCTTCCACAGTTCCGAGCAGCTCTCCCTTCAAAAGGGTCAACTTTTGGTGGTGAGGAAAAAGGCTGACACCGGCTGGTGGGAGGGAGAACTGCAGGCTAAGGGGCGGAACAGGCAGGTCGGGTGGTTCCCCGCCAGCTATGTCAAGGTAAATAAATTAATATTTTATTAACATTGCCTATTTTTAAATCCTTACTTCTAAATATATATAACTCAAAGGTGACTGACTGACATAGTGATCTATCAACGCACAGCCCAAACCACTGGACGGATCGGGCTGTTTAGCATGCAGGTACTCGTAGATGTTATGACGTAGGCATCCGCTAAGAAAGGATTTTGATCAATTCTACCCCCAAGGGGACAAAATAGGGGATGGAAGTTTGTATGAAACTTTGTCAATTTTAAACCGATCGGGCTGAGACTTTATACTTCTTAACGCGAGCGAAGCCGCGGGCAAAAGCTAGTAATCCTTAATATTATAAATGCGAAAGTGAGTTTGTTTGTTTGTTACGCTTTCACGCCGTAACTACTGAACCGATCATGATGAAATTTTGCATACAAGTTCTCAGGAGTACGGAGAAGGACATAGGCTTGTTTTTATCCCGGAAAAAAGTATTATTCCCTAGGGATCGATATTGACGCCGCGGGCGAAAGCTAATAAAAATATATTTTTACTAGCTTTCGTCCGCAGCTTCGCTTGCGTCAACGTCGTTCCCTCGGGAACAGTACTTTTCCGGGATGAAGTTAGTGCAGTAAAAAAATTGATTCCTCATCAGATCCTGCAGTCATCAGGTCGCACATCAGGCAGAACTACTCCCGTGCTGTCCAAGATGGACACCCTGCCCGCTGAGACCGTCATCGATAAGGTACAGTTATTGTAGTTATTCGTATATACAGGATGTTATTATTAGTTATTTATATATACAGGTGTTATTATTGTAGTTATTCATATATACAGCATGTTATTATTGTAGTTATGACTATATACAGGTGTTATTATTAGTTATTTATATATACAAGTGTTATTATTGTAGTTATTCACATATACAGCATGTTATTATTGTAGTTATGATCACATATACAGCATGTTATTATTGTAGTTATGACTATATACAGGTGTTATTATTAGTTATTTATATATACAGGTGTTATTATTGTAGTTATTCATATATACAGCATGTTATTATTGTAGTTATTCATATATACAGCATGTTATTATTGTAGTTATGACTATATACAGGATGTTATTATTAGTTATTTATATATACAGGTGTTATTATTGTAGTTATTCATATATACAGCATGTTATTATTGTAGTTATGACTATATACGGGATATTATTATTCTAGTTATGAGTATATGCAGCGTGCTAGGCTTGCGAATTATAGACAAAGTTAGGAACACGGAGCTGCGCTCCCTTACACGAATTGCGGATGTAGGTGCTAGAACTGCCAAGTTGAAATGGGGCTGGGCAGGACATGTTTGTCGCATGCGGCCAGAAAGGTGGGCAAAGCTTGCCACTTTCTGGGTACCGGACGGCTGCCGTGGCAGAGGCAGACCAAGAAGGAGATGGACGGACGACCTTGATAAATTTCAAAATGGATGGCCAGAAGTAGCGAAGGATAGGGATGACTGGAGAATCCAGGGGGAGGCCTTTGCCCAGCAGTGGGACACAACACCAGCTAGGAAAAAAAAAAGTTATGAGTATATACGGGATATTATTATACAGTATATTATTATTGTAGTTATTCGTATATACAGTATATTATTATTGTAGTTATTCGTGTATACAGGGTTTTATTATTGTAGTTATTCATATATGCAGGATATGAGCGTGAACACCGTTCGTAAACCATCAAATTAACCCTATTTGTATGAACGCGAGTGAGTAAAGTTTTGAGTTCCCTATTATTCTAACATAGTATTTTTCACATTATGATGTAATTTTTAGTGGTATAAGTATTTTTATGATGTAGCACGGCAAACGAGCGAGCGGGTCACCTGATGGTAAGTGATCACCGCTGCCCATGGACAACTGCAACACCAGGGTGACAGGAGCGTTGCCGGACTTTCAAGAAAACATGTGTTTTAAAGTTTTCTGAATCGTTGTTTCATTAATCAGATATTTGATATGAACTTCCTTTTTGTGTTGTAGGTGATAGCGTTGTATCCCTACACGGCTCAGAACGCAGACGAACTGAGCTTCGAGAAGGACGACATTATCGCTGTCACCGACCGAAGCCAGGACCCCGCATGGTGGCAAGGTATATAATAACTTTTCTAGAAGGAGCCCGGAGAGCATTAATAGCGATTACATAAGTTAAGCAACTCTGAGCGCAGTCCCCACTGTGATGGGTGACCGCAAGTAGTACAAACATGAGCTCTTCCG
Organism: Elegia similella; assembly: GCA_947532085.1. Taxonomy (NCBI): domain Eukaryota; kingdom Metazoa; phylum Arthropoda; class Insecta; order Lepidoptera; family Pyralidae; genus Elegia; species Elegia similella. The sequence goes on along the minus strand of OX383950.1, from coordinate 2,343,525 downwards.
TGCTTCGGAAGGCACGTTAAGCCGTTGGTCCCGGCTGTAATCATTCACTTCAACATCTTTCAGTTACTTCAAGCGGCTTAAAAATCTGACACTAGTGTTGACCACGTACACACGAAAAACAAACAACTTTTCTATATTGTTATTTTAAATAAATAAATATAAATATATACGGACAAATCACACAGATTGAGCTAGCCCCAAAGTAAGTTCGAGACTTGTGTTATGGGATACTAACTCAACGATACTATATTTGATAACAAATACATATATAGATAAACATCCAAGACCCAGGCCATTCTGAAAAAGATCATTTTCCATCTTGACCTGGCCGGGGATCGAACCCGGGCAGTCTCGAGTCACAGGCTGGCGTGTTGACCGCTGCGTCACGTAGCTAGTCAAAAAAATTTTTTTCTTTTTTTTTTTCTCTCTTCTTTTCTCTATATATCTCTACCTATTTCTTACTGTGTCTTTGATAAGTATATGGTGGCAAGGTCTATATTAACATTTCTACACTGTTTATTTTCTCTTTCTCAATCTTTTTTTCTCTTTCTGACTTTATATAACACACTTTCTTACTGTTCCTTAAAAGATCAAAATTATTATTGCTGTCACTGAACTTATTAAGGTATGTTTTCAATACACGGGGAGTGAGACAGAGCTGCTTATGTCGAAGGAAGACGCTGGGACTGGAAATCCTTGGGGGAGGCCTATGCCCAGCAGTGGACTACTTACGGCTGATATGATGATGTGATGATGTGCTCTTTTTGATGCATAGTTTTTGAGTAATGGCTTGCCAAGTAGTAGGGGAGCCCAAGAGGGGGATTTTGGGATTCACTCGAGCGCGTCAGATTAAGATATGAGGGATACCTCGGACACCGTCGGATCCTATATCACTCCAATACCGAAAAAGGCTCATCCTTCTTCTTTTTCCGAGCTCCGTCCAATTTCTATTCTTCCTTTCCTCTCAAAAATCCTCGAACGTCTTGTCCAAATTCAACTCGATTCCTTTCTTCGCCAAAATTCCATCCTCAACCCTTTCCAATCAGGATTTCGAGCAGGACATTCTACTACTACGGCCTTAGTTAAAATCACCGATGATATTAGATATGGCATGGATAATTCTAAAATGACAATCTTGACCCTACTTGACTTTTCCAGTGCTTTTAACTCGGTGGATTTTGACGTTCTTTTAGAAATTATGCGCGGACTGAACATATCTCCATTAGTTATCGACTGGTTTCGTTCTTACCTTCGTGATCGTCGGCAGTGTGTGCGTGTGGAGAATAAATTCTCAACATGGTGTCATACATTATCAGGGGTACCACAAGGCGGCGTTTTATCTCCTTTACTTTTTTCAATATTTATTAATTCTATATCTTCTCAACTTCACTCCTCTTACCACCTGTATGCAGACGATCTCCAAATTTATTTTCAGATTGACTTTGATAACCTCAACATTGGGATTACTAACATTAATAATGATTTGTCACGAATATCTGACTGGAGTAGAAGTCACGGCTTGATAGTCAATCCTTTGAAAACCCAGGCCATTATTATAGGTAGTCCTTACTACATATCACGTACTGATTGGCGTTCTCTTCCTAAAATAGTATTTGATGGAGTTGACATTGAATTCAGCGAAAGTATTAAAAACTTAGGCATACTCATGGATAGAACCTTGTCGTGGCGTCCTCAAATTAATGAAATCAGCAGGAAAATGTTCGCAGCGGCGGCTTCCCTTAGAAGAATCCGTAACTTTCTGCCAGTCAAAACTAAAATTGCGTTAGCACAATCTCTCCTTCTTCCTATCCTGGATTACTCTGATTCCTGCTACCTAGACCTCACGCAAGACCAATTGAATAAACTTGAGAAACTTCAAAATTTGTGCATTCGCTTCATATTTGGGCTTCGTAAGTTTGATCACGTTTCTAATTTTCGTTCCGATCTCAAGTTGCTCACAATCAGGCAACGTCGCCATGTCCATATCCTTTCTTTACTTTATTCCATTTTGTTTAATCCTGCTACCCCTTGTTACCTTAGAGAACGCTTTTCCTTTCTGCGTGAGGTGGGTGATTCTTGTTCACGTGATTCAGTTTCCCTACGGCTTAGATATCCTACACATTCCAGTTCCTATTATTCAAATTCTTTTACTGTACAGGCTATTAAACTCTGGAATGCTTTGCCATTAGACATTCGGAAGGCACAGACAGTATCGAAATTCAAAAGTCTAGTATCGTCACATTACTTTTCTTCTCTTTGAATCTTATTAATTTTTTTTTTTTTTCGTTTTTTAACTTTTTATCTTTTTCACTAGGTTATATGTACATTAAATATCTATATAAGTATACATATGGATATATAAATATATATATATATATATATAATTTAAATATTTTTAGTATGTTTTTTTTTATTATTATTTTATGAAATCTGCGCCTACCATGCCTCTGTTTACATTATCTTCTACCCAAAGGTTGGCTGGAAGAGATTGCGTTATGCGATAAGCCCGCCTTTGTACCTTCCATAAACAGATAGTATCCTTTTTTGTTTACTTTTAAGTGTTGGTGCAATAAAGAATATTCATTCATTCATTCATTCATACCTCCGCCACATATCCGACTTTAATAATGGGGTGTTATGTTTTTTGTTTTTTTTTGCTTCTACATATGCATACTGTCAGATTAATTTTGTTTCTAGTTATTCTTAAATTATTTCGTTCCTAATAAAAAACAGCCGACCACGCCCGAGGATACATTTGTGATTTTTTTTCGTCTTTTTTTTGTCTGCACTTTTGTTACCCTCCCACCCCCTGACGTCATGGTCAAGTCATCAGATTATTGCCAATACACAATTTTTGGCATGTGATAGCCAGCTTGTATTAATTAGAGTATTTTCTTGTGACTATTATTTTTGTTTTGATTTTTTGAAACCCCCTATCTGCTCTCCCCACCGGTGAAATGAAAAATATCATATAACCTTTTTTCCTTTCTACCACCTAATCTTTAAAGTCCAATGGGTCCCCACGACGCTCGAGTAAATCCACATTTAGCATCATGGGCTCCGCTACTAAAACATCGATCGATTATCGAGTCTATATTGACTGGCCATGTTTCGTACAATAACTAATAATAATGACTGCCTTCGTGGTCCAGTGGTTAAGGCGTTTGCTTGTAGACCCGGGGGTCGTGGGTTCGATTCCCACGGGAAGCTTACTTTGTTTAGTGGTGTGAAGGCTCGGCCGTCCCGACGCTCAAGCCGAGTTCCACATATAAAGATGGTAGGGAGAGCACAAGACGAACACACAGAACACAGCTAATAACTTTATTATAATCTTTGCTTTTACAACTTCAATAAATAATTATCAGAGACTTATGCTCCAGGATATGGTAGTAGACTCAATGAGTGATAGACTGAAAGATGTTAACCGATTGAAAGGTGGTAGCAGACTGAAGAATGATCGAAGAATGAGTGATGAGAGAGAGAGAAAGTAATCTAAAAATGGAATGAAATTTGAATTAAAAATGAAATTTGAATTAAAATAAGGAATGAAAAATGGACAGGATGTGAGAAATGAGGTTGGATGAGATGCAGCATGCAGGTGGCATGCTGCAACGTTACAGTGGTTTCCAGTTTGGTTAGGACATTGCAGGCTTGAATCATCTGATTGTCTGATAATAAAGATGATTCCGTGCTTCGGAAGGCACGTTAAGCCGTTGGTCCCGGCTGCCATCTGGTATTCGTTAAAGGAACCACGTCAGAGGCCGAGAGGCGGTTTCGAAGAACTCTGACACCATGGTCGATTGACCGTGACACCTATCCGAAATGATGATGATATTACAATATTCATTTTTGTTCCAGGTGAACTACGAGGAATGACTGGCCTGTTCCCAAGCAACTACGTCACGAAGCTGGTCAACTGAGCCGACCAAAAACCACTAAAATATAGTAAACCATGTTAAAGCAAAGTATTCATATTATTAAGTTGTGCAAGAAATAACATTCATCATCATCAGGTCTTTTTAGTCTCCACTGCAGGAGCATGACCCTCTCTGTACTACCGGAGCCATACTTGGCCAGAGCAGACAGAGGATTTGGCCTACACTCTCCTCGCTGGCCAGACGGGTTGGAGAGGTCTCATTGATGTTTATGAGCTTTGTTTAGCTTGTATTTCCTAAGTCGCCTCTTACGACCTCCATGGGAAGTCTAGGAGTGGTCCTATTCTACTCTGCCGGAAACCACACGGCTACTTATATTCATTCCAATGTTATTTATAATTAAGTACAAATGTAGCTAGTTTTGTTAGTGTTGCCATTTATAGGATGTTATGTAATCATGTATTAGCTGTTTCTTGAATAAAACCTTTAGAAGCTTTATTATTGTTTTTTTTAAGCCTTGCTTTGGTTATTACCATACAATATGTAAAAAAACCTTTTCCGGTCCTTGAAGGGGTGATTGAGCCCGTCGATATGAACAACTTTTCCTACGAGATCAATGCTGGGACCTACTATGGTGGTATATTAAGGATCTACTGAGAATAATTCTGTCTAGTCATCATCATAACAGCCTCCGTGGTCCAGTGGTTAAGGCGTGTGCCTGTTGACCCGGGGGTCGTGGGTTCGATTCCCACCGGAAGCATACTTTGTTTAGTTGTTTCCAGTTTGGTTAGGACATTGCAGGCTTGAATCACCTGATTGTCTGATAATAAAGATGATTCCGTGCTTCGGAAGGCACGTTAAGCCGGTGGTTCCGGCTGCCATCTGGTAGTCGTTAAGGAACCACATCAGAGGCCGAGAGGTGGTTCCGAAGAACTCTGACACCAGAGTGCATGGTCGATTGACCGTGACACCTACTCGAAATGATTATGTCTAGTAAAAACGTCCAACCCTTCATGTTCGTCTAACATCATACAAAAATATAGGCCCAACTAAAGGCGCTGTGCGTCAGAAGAATACCGTAAGACGTCTATTTTTTTCGTCGCGCAGTTAGCCTTATTTTTCATGGAATACTAGCATGAAAAAAACATGAAGTACAGTTCAGAGATCAAAATAAATGGTTACATCAATATATTTTCAAAAAAATATTTAAAACCTAACAAAATAATTTAAATAAAATGACTTTAATACGGTATTATCGCGTATATTACATTCTTTTTACACCTAACGTTTCGAAAACTTTACAGTTTCCATGGTCGCAGGTAGACTAAGTTGACATTTGTCTTTGCATTATAAGAACTATACAAAACTACCGCCTACAATATTTATTGATAACGTTCCGGATGTACGCAGTATTGGCTCACGGTGTATGAAGGTCTTGCAGTCTTGTGATGAGCTTGAGATTTTATTAAATTTATGACAGGACCTCAAGCTGGTGGTAACTGCCAACCATCCTCTGTATTGAATTCAGAAACCACTAACAAAATAAAATAGCAAAAAAGCTATGTCCAGAAAAAGTTTCGTCGCGAATTACTTGATACTTTCAGCGACTACTATCAACTTTTTACGTCTATAAAAAATATTACTAAATGAGCAAGACGGATACCTAAACAAAATACATTATTTGGTTATAATTTTGAATTATTAAATTAAAAGTGAAAATTAACACGGAAATGGCAGACATGGGTTTGAAATGAGACTTAGTGTTACGGGTTATAAAAATATTCCTTATTTTTATGTAAACTAAAAATATTACTTTTACAAAAATGTTACTACACGTTGGACAAGTTCTTCAATGACAAATAAATAAAAAAACACTTGACTAAAGCAACCCCCTTTTGACATTTATATTTATATTAATTTAGATTTAAGTAGGTAGGCAATTTATTAAATCATTGACATATAATAAACTTGACATTTTAAAGAACTAAAACGCTAAATTAATTTATGATTAAATTCAACATCTAATTAAGACCTAAATATAAAATACCTAATGACAATATTCGCAATCTTGACCTATATCTATATTATGTTATTATAACCTTTTGCATTATTGTTTGATACAAGACATAATAAATAATCCGCATGCCGTTCCAGAACTATTTTGCGATGCCCCTACAGGGTTCATGTTGTACCTACAATTTTAAAGGCGACTGTAGTAATTTAAAGTGTATTTCACCTGTACAATGTGAAAGAGCAATAAATGAATTGAATTGAAGTGACAGGCCAACCGGTATCGCCACTTTCAACCGCTACAAACGGTTAAGGGATACAGCGCCTTAAGGCCTGCTAATAAATATGCTGACGATGGACCGAAGGTCGACGCCTCCGGTCCTGGCTGAAGAGTGATTCCATTTCTACCAACCTTCATGTACCTGCGAGATCAAATTGTTGCATGGCGCGAAAATATCCATCCGCCATTGGCTGATGCGTTCGCGCCATGTCTGGAGTTCTGTAGCGCCGCGCCGTACGAGTATTTTTTATTTATTTATTAAACTTTATTGTTTCAACTTAAAATTGTTACAATTGGCGGACTTCATGCTATGAGCATTTTCTCCAAGGATAAAACAGATAAATTTGTGTGGCGCAAAAAGTAAATAGATTAAATAAGTATAATAATGAAACACAGACAAAATAGAGAAAGATATAAAGAAATATAATACGTAACTTAATCATTATTGATTAAGTTACGTATCATTATTGATTAAGTTACGTACATTTTTTTTATTTATAATAGTTATTTTTAGTTAAGTAGGTTAGGTTATTTTATTTTTAGTTAGTTTTATTTATGGGTAATATTATAAATTAAGTTACGTAGTATAATATTTATACCATATAAAAGTTTTGATGGAGAGTTTAGAAGACGAGAATATACTTTTCTCTTGTAGGCGAAATTTGTTGGAGTTTCTTTTATGACAAGAGGCAATGCATTCCAGAGTCGTGTTAAAATTACAGACCGGATAAATGGAAAAATAAAACGGCAATTTAAAATAATTAAGTTTTATTGCAAAATAAATACATACTTCTATTTGTATAGGCGAGCTCCTTGGCGCAATAGTTAACAACCTAACAATAATTCTCACATGAAAATATTTATAATAAAATCTCCCAGGTCCCCCCCTCCCCTCCTTATATATTAACTTTATTATTTTACACAATCGCCGAATGGTTTTGCGCAGCCCCTCCGGCTTGCGCAGACCTCACATTCTTCGCGGCACACTCTCTATTGTTGTGCTATAAGGAAAATCTAAAAGAAACTCTTGATGAAAACAAATAATGAAAATAAAATCATAAATTATAGAGTAATAGAGTTTATCATAAATTAAGTGGGGGGGAGTTTATAAAACTAATACTGTTGAAAAGAGTTTCTTTCGGCGTCTTCTTATCTGCAGTGGTCGGTTCCGAAACGTTAGTAGTTAGCTTTTGAACAATAATTAATAATTTTAATATAATATAATAAGTATTATTTAAAATGTGAATTGTCGTGAAAAAGTGCCTGAAAAGGCCTATTTTATGAATAAATCTTTGAATCTTTAATTGCAAGATATAGGTTTACAAAATGATTTAACATATGAAACATGACCCTTATACATTTAACCTTTTTAACCATTTCACAGCGAACGTCGATAAATCACAGATTTATCTGGATTTATCCGACGTTCGCGATCAATGGGTTAATAGGCAAAAGTACAGAATACAACTTAAATACACATGTTATACAATAATTTTGTGTACCTACGACTCACACTTAGCCGATTCTTTACCATGTCCTTTTGAAGCAACAGGTTAAGGGTCGGCCATAGGCCAGGCGGCGTGGCGGTACAAACGCGGATGGTCTAAACGCGTTAGTTACTTTGGTTATTTTCGTTTTTTAAGAGTATTCAAGGGTTATTCAAAAAAGAAAAATGATGGCTGCCTTATCTGTAATGCAATTATAATCAAAAGTTTCAAGGTTAATTTTAATGTATTTAATGAATACTGCCGTATACCGAGTAAATTAGACGTGATTTGGAGGCAACTTTGCAATTTTTTTCTATCGAGAAAATTTTACGCAATCGTGTTTTTGAGTCAGATAGTTACCACAGTTAGTCCTGAACTTTGCTGCATTTTATTTTCAACTTGAGTATTTCATTATTATTGATATTAGAGACAATCATGCAAAGCAGTGTGAGGTAGTACGGGCCCTTAAATTATAATTTAAAGACTATTATCATGAAACCGAGTTATATGACTTTGTAATATACTTTTCCGAATAAACTTCTTCCCACAAAAACTACAAGCAAAGGGTTTCTCGCCCGAGTGAGTTGCCAAGTGAGCGTCATACTTAGACTTATCATGAAACCTGCGCCCACAGACCTTACATTTATATAGTTTCTCACCCGTATGAGTCCTTAAATGATCGTTTAGTGTGTCTTTTCTACTAAACCTCTTATTACAAACCGTACATTCAAATGGTTTCTCACCCGTGTGAGTTCTTAAATGATTCCTTAAATGGGCCCGCTGCGCGAAATTATTCTGGCAAATCCTACATTGATATGGTTTCTCACCGCTGTGTGTCCTCGAATGGTTCTGCAACTGGTGTTTCCGTCTAAATTTATGGTGACAAACATCACATTGATAAGGTTTCTCACCCGTATGAATTTTTATGTGATCTTCCAATGTTTTCTTTCTTTTAAACGCTTGGTGACAGATAACACATTCGAAAGGTTTCTCACCAGTGTGAATTTTAGTGTGCTCCTTTAAGTGAGGCTCTCGTAAAAACAGACGTTCACAAAAGCTACATTCATATTCTCTAGGTTTCTCGCCTAAATGAGCTTTCAAATGGTTGTCTAAGTTATATTTATCAGTTAATCTGAGACGGCATACATTGCATTCGTATAATTTCTCGCCTGTGTGAGTTATAAAATGGTCCTTTAAGTTAGTCTTTCGTTTAAATACTCGTTGGCATATGGTACATTCATGTTTTGCCCCAGTTTTGGGACTGTTTCGAGATCCATGTCTATTATTGGAGACAATTTCATTTGATTTATCAGGTTCTGGTTCCTCGGCATCTGTAATAATTAACATCAAAATCATTTCAGTCCTTCCACCTTGATTTTGGGCCAAAATGAAATAAAATTTTATTCAAATTTGGATATCATGTATCTCTTTCTGAACGTCATATTATTATTTTTAATATTTGCAAAATCGATAAGCTACTAGCGTTTCGATACGACCACTGCTGAGAAGAATACGCCGAAAGAAACTCAGTCCAGTATTGGTCCCTACGTGCCAATCACAGTTAACCAGAGTTGGAATACCGGTAATTCACTACCGGTACCTCTATGAAACTACAGTACCGGTAATTAGATTGGTACCGATAAATTTGATAACATTAATTTTTAAACGTAATTTTAATACGTAAGTTCTTAAGAGTTTATAATAACAGAGGTATTGTTATGCATGGTAACGAACATTTAATACAACTTTACCGGTATTTGGTATAATACCGGAAGTACCGGTGTACTTCCAGTATTATACTAATTTACCGGTACTTGGTACCGGTTTTTCGGTATCGTGAAATTATTGTTTTCATTTGTTGTTGTCATCGTTGATGGTAGTCGTTATGGTATGTCTACGTCTAATAGATGCCTTTAGGCAGCTTGACACCACACACACGAAAACAAACGAATAGTGATAGCACATGCGCAGCGTTGCCGTGTTGTATTGTGCAGCACATTAAATTGAACCTTCTGTCCTTCACATTAGGTTCAAAACCAATGAAAAATTTATACCTACGATGCCTGATTAAGAGCTAAAGATTCATCCTGTTGTGTCGCAGTATGGGGCAATCCATTATGTGGGTATTATACCATCCTGAATTGCATCATAAATCGGATCCGATGAGAGGGACGCCACTATACGTGCGATACGATTGGAGATATCTCGTATCGTGTCTAACGTATAGCGGCGTCCCTCCCATCGGATCCTAAATTCAGGATAGTTTTAATAGGCGCTTTAATTACGTCACGTTAAGGGGAGCGGAGGGGGACGACGAAGTTTGACAACGGGGGGAGGGGGGATTCATAAGTTTTGTGACGTCACACGCACAAAGTTGGTCACCAGCGGCGTTCTGACCTAAAAATCAATTGTATTGTGATCCTTTGTAACTGACTTCAAAAAAAGAAGGAAGTTATCAATTCAGGTTACCTCATAACTCCGTAATATGCATTGGATATGCATACAGATTGATCACATTTGAATCATCAAGATCGGTTCAGTATATCAGTTTTTGCCTTTCTTGCTCGTTAGCCGTACTCTAGCACAAAAATATCTTTAAAATAAAAATATTTAGTAAATGGATAAATACCAATAAAATTTCATTGTACCTTCAGGCCCAACATGTTCCGTCTCTCCTTCAAGTTCACAGCATTCACCCTCACTGACTGTTTCTAGTTTTACAAGCAAATTCATGTCATGGCCATATTCCCTAAAAAAATAAAAGTATTTCTAAAAATATCGAAAAAATTTGAAAAGGACCTGACTAAGGTTTTTTTATTACTTTTAGTGGACTTTAAATATACTAGCTGTTGCCCGCGACTTCGTCCCTGGCAATTTCTTTAATTATGATTAATTAGTTGTTTTAAAAACGAGGGAAAATTATTCATTTATATTTTATATTTTTATATACTAATATATAAATGAATAATTTTCCCCGTTTTCAAAACATTTTTTATTGATGCTTCGCTCCTATTGGTTGCAGCTAGATGTTTTATAGCCTAAAGCCTTCCTCAGTAAATGGACTATCCAACACAAAAAGAATTTTCCAATTTGAACCAGTAGTTCCTGAGATTAGCGCATTCAAACAAACAAACTCTTCAGCTTTATAATATTAGTATAGATAATCCTTCTTTTGGACAAAACTGCTTCTATTTTCATATATTGCCTTCTTCTTCCAATTTTGTCTTCTCCTTTCTGGCCTTTCTATGGCCACTCTACCCCATATTGTTTCCACTACTTGTCTAATGTCGTCATCCCACCTTCTTTGTGGTCTCCTCTCTTTGGATTTCAAATAACTGAATATAAAATTTGTCTAGCTCCATGGCGCAGCGGTCAACACGCCAGCCTGCAACACGGAGTAACCGGGTTCGATCCCCGGCCAGGTCAAGATGGAAAATGATCTTTTTCAGATTGGCCTATGTCTTGGATGTGTTGTAAAATATAGTATCGTTGAGTTAATATTCCATAACACAAGTCTCGAACTTACTTTGGGGCTAGCTCAATCTGTGTGATTTGTCCGTATATATTTAGGTTTATTTATAAAATAGCGTAACTAAAAGAGGCAACCTATAAACAAGATGGATCAATGACTTCTCTGCTTTTGATAAAACTTGGAAAGAGATGACAAGAGATAGAGCAAAGTGGATAAATAAAGAGGAGGCTTTTGTCCAGCAGTAGGACCTAAATAGCTTACAAAAAATGTAGGTTGTTTAAGTAAGCTTATGGTACGTCTCTGGATGTTTGAAGCAAGGTACGTGTCCTGAACCTGTAAAGGCCAAAAGGGACTATAATGGGACAACACACTGGGACTAGTGAGATAAATAAATAAAATAATTATAAATGGACAAATCACACAGATTGAGCTAGCCCCAAAGTAAGTTCGAGACTTGTGTTATGGGATACTAACTCAATGATACTTTTTAAAACAAATACATATATAAAAAAACATCCAAGACCCAGGCCAATCTGAAAAAGATCATTTTCCATCTTGACCTGACCAGGGATCGAACCCAGGCACCCTCGTGTCGCAGGCTGGCGTGATAACCACTGCGCCACGGAGCTCGCCAATCAGTACACACAAAACTAGTGAGATAGACAGATGAAAATGTACCTACATATCATGGAGAACTGCAGTTGTTGTTTCTTTCTTCACTAAAACTGACTCATCATCATCACTTACACGTTCATCATCAAAACGTTGAGTTTCAATCTTAACTTTAATCGGCTGTGAGAAAAACGGATTTTTGCTGATAATCGACTCAAAATCAGCTTTTGCCTTGACATACTCCATTTCAGTCTGTTCTAAAACGTTTACGAGATTCAGACATCTTTTACATATATATTTAGGCAAGTTGCCGCTTAATATTTTCGCCGTACTTAAGAATTTACTTAAAAAAGTGTGTAGCGTAACTCCGGTAATAGTAAGAGTGTTATATATGTCGAAACTGTCCAGATTTCGAGTAATACAAACTACACACTCATGGGGCTCCAATTTCTCTGCAGGCCCTTCGATGTCCATATTGACTTTCCCCCCAGAAACTCGGTTTCCAAGAGAATTCGTGGCAGTGCCGAAGATGCAGACTTGTTACTCAAAACACTGATTAATGTCGATTGCTAGCACACAATTCAGCGGATAATTATTAAGCTAAATTATAGTGAGTTCATGTTTAATTTTATCCATATCCATTATGGTATAGTTCATTTTCGGCATTTCAATCCATCCACAGATTTGAAAGTGTTTCAAGTCAAGTTTCAATCTCAATTTTCAACCAAATATTGGTGTCAGTGTTGCCAGGGCCCTTGAGTCGTAAGTTACGTTTCGTTTCCTGAAATGTTACATTTTTGCAGCAAAAGTTACAATATTGTAATTTTTTAATTTACGTGTTTTTGGGGTCGGAGTATAACCCTCCACACAGCGCTATCCTATAAAGTGGTCGCTAACATATAGCATAACGCTTTGCGGCATTTAATCGGTCGACCATATCGCGCATTTACCGGCGGTGACTTTTGTTTATAATAATAGAGATAGAGAAGATACCACCTAAACCTGTACCAACCTGCCCTGTCCCATTATTATGTCTGTGTCATATTTAAGTCTGTCTTTACCAAAACAAAAAAAAAATATTTTAAGATCTAGATTATCACGATGTCTATACCTTACTGGGTAATCATTACTCTGGCTGGAGTGCCGAAATTACGTTTTAATAAGACAAGACTATTTATATGATATGATAAATTGATAATATGGCGCTTTCTATTTCAGAACCATCACTGAGTGTGATATGTAGTGAAATGCTTTTTAGACGCACCAGTTTTAGGTGCATTCAAATCGAATGCGTTGAATTGCAATCAAAATCTAGTATTACAAACGCGTTGTTCTCAAAAGTTACGAAAATTGCCTTAAATATAAAAATTACTTACATGTTACGCGAGAAGGTCAAAAGTTACGAAAAATGTAAGAAATGTAAGCTTCTGGCAACGCTGATTGGTGTAGAAAAATGACAGCTGTCAATTTTTTTTTTTTCATATTTGTTTTCGGCATTTGGCTTTCTACACCTTTTAGCCCTTCATATAAATCTACGTTTTTCTATCTACAAAAAATGATGGAGTAATTAATTTCGTCTATTTAACAGAGCTCCACCGGTTTGATCATAGACGACGAAGCAAAGCGAGCGGCCACTAGCCCGCCATGTAAATCTGACTACAGCCGCATCATGACACTTTATTTTAGTTATTCCACATATTTTTCATAAACATGGGCATATTTAACACCATATTACACCGACTTCTCATTATAAACCCCACTAGAAACAATTTGCAAAACAATCCAAAACAAAAACCGTGCAGTCAGTCGGAATTCCCGCCACACTCCATATTTAAAGTTAAAGATTCCCGCGCTTTTTCGCTTGTTTGTAGATTGGTTGTTTACGAAATTATAATAAATCATTTCGTTAATTCAACGGACAATTTCCACAAATCCAATAATCTTTGATTCGATGACTCCAATTTTAAAAAAAGAAATTGCAAGATTTGCAAGCGCTCAGAGGGTGACCGCGGGGGCACGTCCAGGGGGCGGGCGGGAATTTCAGCTGATTGCACCTATTGTTTTGCAAAATACTTCTAGTGGACTTCAAAATGTGGAATCCGAGAGTAATTTGGTATTATAAATGCCCATGTTTACAAACAATGTGTGGATTAACAAAATCAGCATGGTCCAATTGTAGTGAGACTTCCTTAGCGTGCTGGTGGTTGTCCATATAGCTGCGTCGTCTTTCGCCTATGTTCAAACCAGTGGATTTGTGGAAATTGTCCGTTGAATTAATCCGATTAGGTACATAGTATCTACTTTCCCAAAATGACCACTTATTCATAATGACTACTGCTTTTCCCAAAATGGCCACTTTTTCATAATGACTATTGCTTTTCCCAAAATGACCACTTTACCAAAATGACCTTAGAAAATACAGATTTATTATTTACCTGGATCATAGGTAGTGCCTTCGCGAATGAAGCTTTCAGGTACATAATATCTACTTTATTCCCATTCTAAAAACTCAATTACCACTTGAAAAAAAACTACATAAAAAGAAAGACATTTAATAATAAAATTTTTAAATTTATTTTTTAATGTAAGTAACAAAATTATTCCGTCCAACATTAAAAAAGTCACTGAATGAAATAATCTTATCGCCCTATTAAAAAAAAAAACTAAATCTTTTTTTTTTCTTTATACATATAAACAATACGCTTATCGCTGAGTGCGCTAGCCACCTAGCCCAGCCGACTAGGCTTTTAAGAATTGATAAATGCAAATAATTAGGTCATTACTTCGTGTAAATAATCGACGATACCAATAGTTTCTGAATTACATTTACAATAATGCTCTGCGCGTCCAGTATAATGATGCGTTAAGGATGCTGCTGGGGCTGCCGCGGCGATGTAGTGCGTCGGGTATGTTCGCCGAAGCACGAATGGACGATTTTTATGCCATAATACAGTGTGTAACATAATTGAATTATTTATTATGTAAAAATTGAAACAAAATATATTTCTGTCTTGTTTACGCCGCTTAATAATAAATTTAAAGTATTTTACTTGAAATGTATTATTAAGCGGGTGCCGCGCGAACGAAAAACGTCGCTACTGCGCAAGCCATCATGCTGCGCTGAACCATTAGGCGATTAGGAAAAAAGATGAAAAGTCTTAATATATTGACAGCTCCGTGGCGCAGTGGTCAACACGCCAGCCTGCGACACGGAGTGCCCGGGTTCGATCCCCGGCCAGGTCAAGATGGAAAATGATCTTTTCAGATTGGCCTGGGCCTTGGATGTTTATCTATATATGTATTTGTTATAAAATATAGTATCGTTGAGTTAGTATCCCATAACACAAGTCTCTAACTTACCATGGGGCTAGCTCAATCTGTGTGATTTGTCCGTATATATTTATATTTATTTATTTATTTATTCATATTTATATTTTTATTATTTTGTGAGAAAAACAAAATAAATATATATATTGTTTTGTGAGAATTATTGTTTTAGAGGTAAAAATTACAAAGTTTTTGAAAAAGTATGTTTTTAGATTTCATAACATATTATATAATTTTTAAATTTCACATGTGTCTGTTTCAAATTCCAACAAGGGGAATATTTTTCAATAATCCACCGTCTGGTAGATTATTTAAAAAATTTTGGAGACAAAAGAAAGGAAGAGAGCGAAAATTGATAAAGATATAGCCCGTTAAAGGTCCGCGTGACGTCACTGACCGGTACACTTTTTACCGGCCTGTTGCGTCATGAGCCCCCACTCCTGAACTTTGATGTGCTTTATCATCTTCGATCGGAATCATACTTATAATCACTGTTGTTAACAAATTTATTTAGTGTGCCAAATAAACAATTTTTCTGTCTTTTAACATTGTATTCACTTACGCCTAGCTATTTAAATACGCAGTCGAATGCCGACTTTCTTCTATGTGCTCCAAAGCACATTCATACTCATTATTTACATTACATTTGCACAATTCGCATTTTAAATAACTTTTTAAAGTTGCTTTATAGTAATATACCTTAAAAGTACCCTTGGATACGTTTTTAACACGATAAACATGAGTGCCACTAATCTTGTGTTTTAAATAATCTGTTTCATGGACAAATACCTTGCAAAAACCGCAATATATTTCATTATACGGTTCATCATCTGATGTGTCATCATTATATGTATTGTTAAAATGTTCGTCACTGGCTACATGATGAAACTCTTTATAGTTTGCAACATTTTCCTTACAAATATCGCAATAAAAACCATCCTCCAATTTTGCAATTCTGTTCAGTTCCAGAAAATTATTGTATTTAGTTAAATGACTAACTCCATTGGCATGGCTGATGACGTTATCTTCTGTATTACACACGATTGTAAGGCAGACCTTACAAAGAACCTCTTCGGGCTTAATAGTTTGATCAAAAAGGTGTAGTTTTGTAATGTATTCCGTAGTTTTTACTATTCTAGATATGCGTTCGGAAAGTAAGTAAGGATCACTAGTATCATTAGGAGTAGAGACAGTATCATCACTTAATGTATTTTTATGTCTGTTTCCAAGTATATGATCTATTTCATTCTTACTCGTAATATGCACGTTACATTTGTGACAATAAAAATTTGTATCCACTTCGACGACCTTGTTGAATTTTAACATGTTTTTATAATTCGTTTTGTGGTTATTCCCGTTAATATGTGAGGTGATGTTGTCTTTTGTGTTTGGGACTGGCTTATTACAAACTTTGCAAAGCAGTTGGTTGGGATCCGAAGTTTCTTTAAAATGGTAATGAAGCTTTATTTTTAATACAGGTTTACTATTATTCGTTTGCGATTGTGATGGTTGAATATTTCTAATATCGGATGTTTTCTTTTCTGATGTCGACGTCATTAATGTTTGCATATTTTTCATTTCAGGAGCTTGATCTTTTTTTAGTCCCGAAGTTGAGGGTTGATTGTTATTTTCAACTGGTTGATCAAATTTCGTCTTGGGTTGAATATTCGACGACTTCATATTTGCGACGGGGGATTTTACATTTATATTGGAGGTTGATGTTTGAATAGACTGTAATAGTTGAACATTTGTTGACTTTTCTGAGACTGACGATTTTATATTAATAACGGAAGATGGTGGTATATTTTGAGTTGAAATTGTTTGAGATGCATTTTGAACAACTTTCGTATCATGAGGTTTATTTAAGGTTGTGCCTTGAACTGGATTTGACGGCACAGTCGCGTTAGTTTTACTAGTATCTACTGAATTACTTTTAGCGATGTCATTGGCAGTTGTTTGTGGTGAAGCATTCTGTTTATGCCTCCGTCCATTGCGGTGGTGTTCGAAATTATGCGTGTCTATATAAACCATACATGAGTCGCAATAAGTCTTGTTAGTCGCAATACCATTTTTCATTTTCGTCTGGTGGTCTTCGCTCAAGACGTGATCCAATTCAGTCGTATCTGGCACGTGAACAAGGCAGAAATCACAAGAGAAACCATTTGGAACCTTGTTCATATGATTATGTGATAATAATACATTATAATTTATTTTATGACTCTTGCCATTTAAATGTTCATCAATATTTGTCTGTTTGTCTGGAACGCCGCAAAAGCATAATCTACACAAAACGTCTTTAGAATTTAAATCTCTCTGAAGGAACAAATAGTGAACAAATTTAGCGTCAGTATTTTCGGTTTTCATTTCTATGTTTTCTCTAATTGGTACCGGGTGATTTTCATCATTTTTTTTATTTTCTATCTGTGCAGCAGCTGTTGTTTCAGAGTTCCTCATTAATGTTTGCGTTTGGTGACTCGTAGCACTGTTCAACGTGTAAAGCGCGTTTTTCAGTTTGTTTGTATGGTTAGAATCCAATGCTTTGTGTCCCCTAACATTTTGAATTAATTCATTGCAGATTATACAATGGGCGTCGTATCGGTCAATCTGGAACAAACATGACACATTACGTCATATAGAGACAAATATGGCGACACACACTTGTCAATATTTGACAGCTTCGTTGGCCGTCACGGGACGCAGACGGCAGATGTGAAACATTCTAATATTATTAGTTTACTTAAAATTATAAGATCAATAAAGTAAATATACATACATACATACATACATACATATCACGTATTTAACCCTTACAGGGTATACAAGGCAGAAATTAAAACTTTATATGCTTTATAAGTCCGCTATTCACAACATATCCCAAAATTTTGTTTATCCTAATCCTAACTAATATTATAAATGCGAAAGTAAGTTTGTTTGTTACGCTTTCACGCCGTAACTACTGAACGGACCATCATGAAATTCTGCATAGTTTGTTGCCGCTTCTTCTGCACTCCGCCTTGGAAGCGGCGTAAACTCATCATCATCAGGTCCTTTTTAGTCTCCACTACAGAAGCACGACCCTCTCTGTACTACTAGAGCCATGCTTGGCCCGAGCAGCCAGAGGACTTGGCCTACACTCTCCACGCTGGCCAGACGGGTTGGAGAGGTCTCTTAGATGTTTATAAGCTTTGTTTAGCTTGTATTTCTTAAGTCGCCTTCTACGACATCCACGGGAAGACTTGGAGTGGTCCTATTCTACTCTGCCGGATACCACACGGCCATGTTGTAAATAATAATGTGTAATTTAACGTTCACCAAATGGTATTTAAAATATCTTACGAAGATTAAAATATTTGACTTTGACAAGTTTTCTGGAGTACGGAGAAGGACTACCTATTCCCGAGGGATCGACAATGACGCGGGCGGAGCCGCGGGCGAAAGCTAGTCTCGTATAATCCGAAACCAAGGTATGAGGGTTCAAAAAAGCCGCCATGTGCGAGTCAGACTCGCTCCTGAAGGGTTCCGTAGCAACAAGAAATCCTTACTAATATAAATGCGAAAGTGAGTTTGTTTGTTACGCTTTCACGCCGTAACTACTGAACTGATCATCATGAAATTTTGCATACAAGTTCTCTGGAGTACGGAGAAGGTCATAGGCTACCTTTATCCCGGGAAAAAGCACTATTCCTGAGAGATCGACATTGAAGCGGGCGGAGCCGCGGGCGAAAGCTAGTCCTTATCCTTACTAATATTATAAATTGAAAGTGAGTTTGTTTGTTTGTTTGTTACGCTTTCACGCCGTAACTACTGAACCGATCATCATGAAATTTTGCATACAAGTTCTCTGGAGTGCGGAGAAGGACATAGGCTACCTTTTATCCCAGGAAAAAGTACTATTCCCGAGGGATCGACATTGACGCGGGCGGAGCCGCGGGCGAAAGCTAGTTTTTAATAAATTAAGCAAATTTGGTGAAAAAATCTCATGCGGGCGGGCAACGGCTAAACGTGCCTTCCGAAGCACGGAATCATCTTTTTCAGGTTAGATAATCAGGTGATTCAAGCCAGCAATGTCCTAACCAAACTGGAAAAAACTAAACAAAGTATGCTTTCCATTGGAATCGAACCCACAACCGGGTTTACAGGCAAACGCCTTAACCACTGGACCACAGAGGGAGTTGAGAGAGTTCACTTACCTGTCTAATGCACTGCTCATCAACCAAACTCCATATAACCCGTCTCATATGCGGGCCGGTCCAAATATGTCCACTCTTCGACTTGACAACAACGTCACACAATATACATTCCACTTCGTGGTTGACCTTCACGAAGCCATTGAAGTTATCAATGTGAACTCGAAAACGGTTGCCGTTCACCGTTATAACAATGTAATTTTCATCTAACACATCAATTTTCACGGAGTCATCAGTCATTTTGAGTGTTATTTCATTTATATAATCTTTTAATTGCTCCAGTGGCGTGGCTTCTGTTGAATCTTGGTCTTCATGCACAGAATTATTATTTCCATTCATATTATTATCAACAGCATAATCGGAATTTGAATTTTTTTCAAAAACCATCAAAACATTTTCTAATATTTCGTCATGTAATGTTGATGTCTTGTGCACTGCGCTTCCTTCATGTATCTCTCTGTTAGAACTCGGTACAGATAAACAACATGTTTCACAAAAATAAGTGGATTTTGGTGGTTCTGTAGGTGGATGTGTAGCATTCAAGTTGATGTTACTTCTTAATCTCGATAAGGCTTCGTCAATTATTTTTAGGAAATTTTTGTGTTTTTTACTATTACTGTGTTCTTTTAGGTAAGCAATGGGCACTTGTGTATCGCATATGTGGCACATGGTTGTAATTTTTGCATCTAAAACAAATAAACAACATTTATAAAACAAATAGTAAAATAACTTTAATATAATTTCATAACAGTAATAACTAAAAAAAATAAGAATTTAAAATTTTAAAGAGAAAATGTCTCGCAAATCACTGCCCTGTGGAAGTGTGCCAAAGTGTGAAAAGGCTGGCAGCATTGCCACGTTGTATGTCAATGCCACGTTGTATGTCAAATTATTAATCTTTCATATAAAAAAATTTGGTTGTCTGTGAAGTCGGTTTGCGGCTAATTTTAAGAGATAGACGCGTCACAAGCCGAACGCTTCCGATTGGTGCTGAACGCTTAGGCCGATCGTAATCCTTACTTCCTTATCCTTACTAATATTATAAATGCGAAAGTGAGTTTTGTTTGTTTGTTTGTTTATTTGTTTGTTACGCTTTCACGCCGTAACTACTGAACCGATCATCATGAAATTTTGCATACAAGTTCTCTGGAGTACGGAGAAGGACATAGGCTACCTTTTATCCCGAGAAAAAGTACTATTCCGAGGGATCGACATTGACGCGGGCGGAGCCGCGGGCGAAAGCTAGTAATAAATAAAAATAAAAAAAAACAGATATTTAAATACTCACTTTTATCATGTTGTTCCTCACTTGAATCTCTTCTCCAAGCTTTGAGCTGAAACTCGGTGTACTCATCCTGCCGAGGGCTCCAGAGCGGCTTCACCTTATCACCAATTTGCTCACATCTCCTCAGAAAATTCAAGTCGACATGGTCCATAGGGACAATGTACGATACGTCACCAGAATTCAAGCTGTACATCTCGGCGTCACTTTTGTCTCATTATAAAAATTTGAATTCCTGTAAACGAGATTATAAAGAAATATTATGTTTTATAGTTCAAATCCTCTGTCTGGTCAGGCCAAGTATGGCTTCAGTAGTACAGAGAGGGCAGGGGTTGGAATACCGGTAAAATTCATTAACGGTACCTCTATGATACGACAATACCGGTAATTGGATTGGTACCGGTACGTTTGGTAGCGGTAAAAAGCAAGTACCGGTACCTCAACAGAACGACGGTACCGGTAATTGAAATGGTATCAATAAGTTTAGTAACCTTAATAACAGAAATTTGATACTAAATACCGGTAAACAGTACCGGTACTTATACCGAGTATTGGGAATTATCATTTTGTTAATGTGTGTCGTTGCCATGTTGTGCATGTGCGGCGTGAGGCGGGGGCCGACAATGGGGCGGCACTTTTATAGTCGAGCGAGTCCCATGCGGGACGACAACACGTAGGTACCGGTAAAATTAACGTAATTTTTAACAATATAATTATCGTTGTTTTTCTAGATGATTACCGTTAAAATTTTAACAGAATAGAAGTACCGGTACTTACCTGTATTTATAAAGTACCGGTACTTACCTGTATTTATAATGTGAATTTGGTACCAGTAACAAGTAACGGTAAAATTACCGTTAATAGTTAACAATTAACAATATTATTACCGTAAATACTAGATTACTGGTACCCCATATTACTGTTAAAATTTTAACAGAATAGTAATACCGGTACTTACAATGGGAATTTGGTACCGGTAACAAGCCCTGAGAGATGGTCATGCTCCTGCAGTGGAGACTAAAAAGACCTGATGATGATGATGATGTTTTTGCATTTACATTACATACCTATAAAACAAAAATTCCCAAAATAAGTAATGTATAATTAATTTTTGATGTTCCCATATAAATTGACCAGGCGGGCATTTTTTTTATTTTTTTTTGAGTTCCCAGGTTTGATCCCATCGGAAAAGTTGTTCATATCAACAGGCTGAGACTGGAAAGATGGTTTCCAGGTGGTCATAAAAAAATAACCCAAACCGAACATTTTTTTCTGCCCTCAGTCGTCAAATGCAGACTTTGAAGTTGCTTTATTCGAAAATGGTAAACCGCAGGAAAAAGTTTTATATAACAAAAAAGCTCATATTGGATGTTTTCTGTCCATAGAAACAATAAAAAGTATAAGTTATATAACTGTGTGGTTTCCGGCAGAGTAGAATAGGACCACTCCTTCCCATGGAGGTTGTAAGAGGCAACTTAGGAAATACAAGCTAAACAAAGCTCATAAACATTAATGTGACCTCTCCAACCCGTCTGGCCAGCGAGGAGAGTGTAGGCCAAATCCTCTGTCTGCTCTGGCCAAGTATGGCTCCGGTAGTACAGAGGGTCATGCTACTGTAGTGGACTAAAAAGACTTGATGATGATTAAATGTTATATAGACCTAAAAATTTCGCACGAAAATTTTTAGTCCCAGCCGCCTTGTAGACCCTTTGCTACACTCAAGCACTCCGACTAATTAAAATCTATACTACCTACCTGTATATTAGATAAGAATAGACTTTGTACTTTCATATAGGAGCACGTTATCAAACTTTGTGTAAAACAAAAATAGTAAATTTTTGCAACAATTAAATAATCTTCTTTCTTTCTAGGTATGAAGGTCTGAAGAAAGTTAGATTAATTAAAAAATAAGTACTTCATACACCGAACACAAGTACCTGCCTTTTATTTTATTTTTTTTAATCACAATATAAGAATCAATCTTTACTCACCCAAGTTATTCCCAAACAGGTAATAATTAAACTTCTTATTCTAGAAGAAGCATCCACACTGCACAAAATCGCTTGCTCAACAAAAATTACGTCGAACAAAACTTTCTGTTGAAAACTTAACTTTTTGACATTCAATTGCAAATGTTGCCATGATCATACTCAAAAAGTCACACTACAAAATAAAATATTTTTATTCTATCCAATTAATTTTTACTTTTGAAATAAATAAAATACATATCACGTTTTTTTCCCTTGCGGGGTAGTCAAAACCTGGGTCTATAAGACCTTAAAGCCAAGTAACGTTAGATTAACGTTTAATTAAAATATAAGACCATATTTTGCATTGATTTATATATTTTTATGATACATATGTATTCGGACAAAGATAAAGATGTTTAACCATTGGGTAATTTCTGGATGAGTATGTATTTATTCATATTCATATTCATTTATTCGCTTACATGTACAGCATAAAGTTGACAAAATTATTGTGCAGATTGACATGTACCCAGTTAGGGTGTGGCGATTATAATAACAAATTAAATTAAATTAAATTTTAGTCGAATGTTTGCATTTGTGAATAAGAGTTAATACATAAAATTAAAGTCACTCGAAATAGAAAATATATGTCAAAAATTAATATTAATGTAGGTACATTTCACGTGAGATTGAGATAATTAGGTCATAAATTGGTAGATATTTAGGTATTAAATTTGTCATTGAGGAATTCGTCTACAGAGTAATATGCCTTAGATATAAGTATTGCTTTTAATCGTGTTCTGAATGCCGTGTCTTTGAGTTCAGATTTTATTATGTCTGGTATTTTATTAAATATTTTAATTGACATAACATATGGACCTTTGTGAAAAAGTTTGAATTTGGTAACTTTAGTCGATTTTTATGTCGGGTATTAATAGCATGTGTATCCTTTAGTTGCGTAAATAGATACAATTTTTTTCTGACGAAGAGGGCTATTTCTAGTATGTATAGTGACGGGAGTGTCAAAATATTTTTTTCGATGAAGTGTGGTTTACAGCTGTCTGGGCTTCGGGTATTAGTGAGTATGCGGATACATTTCTTTTGCATGATGAAAAGGTCTTGCACATCGACGCTATTGCCCCAAAGAATAACTCCGTAACGCAACCACGAATGAACGTAAGCGTAGTATGCTGATAATGCCGTATCGAAGTTAGTATTCATTTTTAGTATACCAAGTGCATATACAAATCTAGATAATTTTGTTTTTATTTTCGTAATGTGGGTTTTCCAATTTAAATGGGTGTCAATTGTTATTCCTAAGAGGTCAAAATGTTTTACTTCGTCAACGATTATATTGCCTATTTTTAAACTTGGAGATAAGATAAGAGGGGATTTTTGTGGAGGCCTAAATTGAATTATTTTCGTCTTCTTAAAATTAATTTCTAGGTTTTGGTTGTCCAGATAAGTTCTAAGTTTAGTTACCGCGTCTTTTAATACAGCGCGTGATTCATTTGTGCTTTCGCACTGGAATAGCAACGAGACATCATCCGCGAACATTACGCACAGGCTTTTATCGTCTGGGAACAACCGTGGCAAATTGTTAATATATATAAGGAACAATACGCACCCGACGGTACTGCCTTGAGGGATAGACCAATTTGTTGTTTTTGAAGCAGATTTGATTAATTCCGTCTCGTTGGTTAAACAATTGTTGTATTCAAGTTGTACATATTGTTTCCGGTCATATAAGTACGAGCGCAGCCACTTGTGCGCGTGTCCGCGAACGCCTGCGTCGTGTAGCTTACATAACAGCACGTCATGAGAAACTTTGTCATAGGCCTTGGTCATGTCGAGTAGAAGACCGACACCATATTTTTTATTGTTTATATGGGTAAGAATTTTTTGCACATAGTGATACACGGCTAGGCTAGTCGAACGTTTTTTTCTAAAACCGTATTGGTTGTCGTCAAATATATGATATTTTTCTAAAAAGTTATATAGTCTATTTGTCATAGCCTTCTCAAATATTTTAGATATCGTTGATGGCATTGATATTGGCCTAAAGTTTGTGGGGTCACAGGGATCTCCATTTTTCTTCAAAATCGGTCTTACTACCGAAATTTTTAAGTTGTCCGGGAATTGTCCTTCGTCAAATGACTGGTTTATCAGTTTTACTAGGGGAGGCGTATTTTCTCTAGCGCAAGCTTTTATAAGTAATGGGGGCAGTTCATCATGCCCAAAACTACGTTTATTTTTTTATGATGTTATATACTTCGCGTTCATCAACATATGAGAGGTACATTGTGTTTGTGACGTATGACGGGGGCGTGTTGACTGAGTGGCCACTACTGTCAGACTGCGCCGGCACTCCCGCGTCGCTCTGGTTATGTAACAAGCCGGTTTGACGAGGCTGCGATTCACCGATTGACACAAAAAACTCGTTGAATGCGTTTGCAACCGAGTAGGGACATTCTGTTACCGACCCGTTTATTTTAAAGCCGTTTATTTTACCCGTTTATTTAAAATACTTGGTCACACCTAAGATCAATGTTTTTATTCATTTAAGTATTTCGTTACCATTACCACCCACCCCCAACAATCTTGAGTAGGTGGTTAAAGTCAGATACGGATTTACAGATGTACTTACGTTAAATTATTTCAAACTTCTCAAACAAGTGCATACCTACGTACTTTGTTATCATATGCATTTTCATGGTAAACAAAACGTTTACCAAATAATAAAAAAATATAAAGAGTGTGGTGTCCTTTTATATCCCATAGGAATAGGACACCGCTACATTGTCTTGCTAGCCACCAGCGGCTGGTCAGATGATATAGTTCCGCTGAGAAGAAAACTGTGAGTGAGACTAGAACAGGACCGTAGAAAGTGGCGCGAAGAGGGAAGCCTGAGCCCAGCAGTTCACTGAAAATGATGATGATGGACGTCCTACGTCCTGAATTTTGTGCTATTTTTTCTTAAATATCATCCTTTCTACTATCATTATGTAACACCATTAGGAAACTAATAATCTCGAATTTACCATAAAATGTGCAAATGTCTGTACTGGCAATATATTTAGCTGTTATGCAGCAAAAGAAATAAAAAATGAACGATAGTGCATTATTTTCTCTATGGTAGGGCAGTCCCTGTTTTTCATCTTTTATCATTCAAAGATTTAAGAGATTAGATAATACTAAGCACAGTTGTAGGTAGAATAAAAAGGAAGTTGATAAGAAACATAAGTAGGTACTGTCATAAAATCAGAAAATGACCTAGTGTGGTTATGTGACTATTTTTGGGTATAAATACTTATTTGTTTTCTTTTAGAAATACAAACATTTTAAATTTATTTAACGCAACATATATCATTCTTAAAACTCTGATAAGTACAGCTGATTATTAATAGTTAATCAATTAATATTTACATACTAAATATTACTTAATTACTCATCATTACGTAATCACCTTGATACTTAATATTACTTGATATATATTCACTTAATTAAATAATTACTTAATATATTACTAGGTTTTTATTTCGTAACTCTAAAGTCATAATATGTATACAATGTGAAATAACATATGTCAGATCAGAATTAAAATACATAAAACTTATATATTAGTTATATATTACTTATTCCAATATTATATGTAAATGCGAAAGTGAGTTTATTTGTGACGCTTTCACGCCCTATCTACTGAACCGATCAACATGAAATTTTGCATACCCGTTGACGTATAGGGTACAGTTTATCCTGAGAAAAGGTTGTGTTCCCTAGGGAACGACATTAAAGGCGGGTGGAGCCGCAGCCGCGAGTGAAAGTAAAATATTATAAATGCGAAAGAAACTCGGGTCTGTCTATTTGTCCGTCTATCTGATTGTTACTGTTCACCAATGAGCAGATTTAAATGAAATTTGGTAAGGTACTTTGAGGCCTGGGGACGGACATTGGACGGTACTGTTCCCGGGGATCAACATTTACGCGAAAGATCCGCAGGCAAAAGCTTTTTTTTTCATAATTTATTAACATGTTACGGGGTTAAATTTCGAGAAAAAAGCGCTAATAAAAATGCACTTTACGCAACGTTAAGGCGATGAAGGTGGGTCAACGATGTTTTATAAACTGGCAAAAATCGTCTCGTACGTATTCAATACGTGCACAGAGGTTCCATTAGGGCCCGAAAAAAGAGCTGGGTGAGGGATTGGAACCACATACATGCCACAACACAGCACAGACAAAAAAATGTGAATTGAGTGTTTTGTAAATTCCAAATACAACATTACTACATGAAAACAAAACGCAAAATCACAATCACTTTTCTTATCTGTGCTGTGATATGATACCTGTCAAATTCAATGGCGGACGTTGACTGAAGCAACAAAACATTTTAGCACGTTTATTACAATTTTGTCGACACAACCAACAAACTACATGCGAAATATTCCACCATCTTAAACTATAAGTGTAAAAATGTCCACTGTGGTGTCGGACTGCTTCACAATCGGGAGTATTGTGGCAACGAGGACGTGTTATAATGAAGAAATAGAAGGGGAAGTGCTGGCTTTCGATCCTCAGACCAAGATGCTGATCCTGAAATGTCCGTCTTCTAGCGGGAACCCGAAGCGCCATGATGTCAATATCGTCAACCTATCGCTCGTCAGCGACGTGCAAATCAAGAAGGAGGTGACGACAGTCCCCGAGCCTCCACAGAGCCTCAACCTGCATAGACTTAATACTAGAGTTAGGAATTCAATCGAGAATAAGAAGAGATTAGTAAGTATCGAATGTCTTTAATAGTTGTTTTAAGATCTAGTTTTTTTTAGTTCGTTTCACTGCTTGTGAATGATGATGAAACATGGGCAACACTTGCCAGCGAGCCGCTAGTTATGCTATAATTATAATTCGTGTTTCATAGTCTCATACCATGTGATCATGCCTGTTTCCCTTAAGGGAAGGCAGAGATTATGGATCTCCACAGCCCAGTCGCTGGCTGTCTGTGCCTATATACACCATAGATTATGCCGCCACAGGCAGGCAGCACTCTGCACACTCGCTTGCGGCTGGCCTGGTTCTCCACTTGCTATAAATCATGGTTTAAACTATTAAAAAAGCAGTACTCTCATATACTTAACCCATTCAAAACAAGACTTTATATCAGCTGGGCTCCCAGCGTGAAGCATAGTAAATCAAAAATAAATACATACAATGTGCAAGCCGTAAGTGTTGCACTTAATTAAGAGATAAGTGTATGGCATTGTAAATTAGAATACATATATATCTAATACTAGCTGTTGCCCGCGACTTCGTTCGCGTTTCTGTTATTATGATTAATTAGTATACAATAGATGAATAATTTTCCCCTGTTTCCAAAACATTTTTTATTGATGCTTCGCTCCTATTGGTCGCAGCGTGATGTTTTATACCCTAAAGCCTTCCTCAATAAATGGACTATCCAACACAAAAAGAATTTTCCAATTTGAACCAGTAGTTCCTGAGATTAGCGCGTTCAAACAAACAATCAAACAAACAAACAAACTCTTCAGCTTTATAATATTAGTATGGATGAACATATTTTTATCCAAATACAACATATTGAAATAAAAAAAATTGGCCAAGTGCGAGTCGGACTAGTGCAAAAAGGGTTCCATATATATTTAAAAACAACAAAAAAATCATGTGTGATGTATTTTATTTTTATATATATACATATTTAAATATTCTATGAATATTTTAAGCATCTACCTCTTACTGTTATCAAGATCAAGCAAAAAAATCATGTTTCTTGTATGTAGCACCTTAAATATTTAGACGGACAGCGGAACTATATTAATAGGGACCCGTTTTTACCCTTTGGGTACGGAACCCTAAATGTAAAAAAGGAAATTTTACCTGCCATAGAAATTCATCCAGCTGATGGCGACATTGTATGGGAAGCCAATTTTTTTATTTTCATCATTTTCTCTTGCAATTATATATTTCATTAGGGATACTAATTCCAGGATTTCAGTATAGTTCAGGGAAAATGAGAAATGGTAAAAGACTTCAAAGAATAATTCGTCCCGATAATATTGTAGGTATTATTTTCTTAAACATCATTTTTTAAATTCGATTTACAATGACTATAATAAGGACAATGTATACTCAGTCCACATACCTAGTTTTTAAGATAAACTAAAATTGTAAGTTGACGTCGATTGGAGAAAATGCGCTGTGCAGTTTGTTGCAGCTTCTTCTGCACCCCGCTTTGGAAGCGGCATTAAACTTAGCCATAAGTAAATTACTGACGTCAACAATTCTCAGTTGAAAATATATGACAATTAATAAGTGTCCAAATGACCTATGTTAAATAAACGTTTTTGAATTTTGAATAATTTTCAAAATCTTACACGTTGAAAATTAAGAACTTGGAAGTAGTAATAATCGCCGACATCGGGCCAAAATCATGTGGTATATAGAAGATTCGCAAAAATTAGTAAATTATTAAAGAAAATCCTTCCATGCTGGTCTGGGAGAAAAGAAAAAACAAAGAATGTGCCAGCTGCTTCTCTTCCCGCATCATCATCATTTCGAGTAGGTGCCACGGTCAATCGACCATGCACACCCTGGTGTCAGAGTTCTTCGGAAGCGCCTCTCGGCCTCTGACGTGGTTCCTTAAACGACTAGCAGATGGCAGCCGGGACCTCCGGCTTAACGTGCCTTTCGAAGCACCGGAATCATCTTTATTATCAGTCAATCAGGTGATTCAAGCCTGCAATGTCCTAACCAAACTGGAAAAAACTAAACAAAGTATGCTTCCGGTGGGAATCGAACCCACGACCCCTGGGTGAACAGGCAATCGCCTTAACCACTGGACAACGAAGGCTGTCTCTTCCCGCGCAGATCGTATAAAACCAATCAGGCTAAAATCTGCGAAATCGATATGGCTAGCAACCCATCACTATTTTGATTCCTTTTTCATCTACACGCCCTCCAACATGCTAAATGGCTAGGCTCTGTCTACCCCGCAAGGGATATAGACGTGATCATCATCATCAGGTTTTTTTAGTCTCCATTACAGGAGCATGACCCTATCTGTACTACTAAAGCCATACTTGGCCAGAGAGGACTTGTCCTACACGCTGGCCAGACGGGTTGGAGAGGTCTCACAAATGTTTATAAGCTTTGTTTAGCTTGTATTTCCTAAGTCGCCTTCTACGACATCCACGGGAAGACTTGGAGTGGTCCTATTCTACTCTGCCGGATACCACACGGCTTAATAATAGGATATTATGTATGTATGAATGTATTAAATTAAAATATTTCAGGTTACAGCCTTAGCCGCGTGCCTGGATCCCGAGGGTCAGAAGCTGTTCCTGGCCATCACGAGGGTCATCGATGACGTCACATGGGTCGGTCAGAACATCCGCATTTACAACGAAGTCACAATCACACCACCATATAAGGTATATATTTCTTAAGAGGGTATTATTTTTGGCGAGCTCCGTCGCGCAGTGGTTAACACGCCAGCATTCGAGAGTGACCGGTTCGATCCCCGGTCAGGTCAAAATGGAAAACGATCTTTTTCAGATTGGCCTTGGTCATGGATGTGTATCTATATATGTATTTGTTATAAAATATAGTATCGTTGAGTTAGTATCCCATAACACAAGTCTCAAACTTACTTTGGGGCTAGCTCAATCTGTGTGATTTGTCCGTATTAACTTATATTTATTTATATGCTTTGCAGGTAGAAAACGTAATAGGAGACATGGATTCGAAGCCGTACAACTACATAAAGAAAGTTGTGGAGAAGCATTGGCGCGACCAAAGAGAGCACTCGGCGAACAGCAGTCAACACCAATAGACAGACAGACAGACAGCCGGGGTACCTGAAACTGGGGTTTGTATGTTGAACAAGAGACTTACATGTTACAAAGGGCTAACAAAACGAAAGGGGCAGAGGCAACTTTCCCCAGGCGACATATACAGGGTAAGTTGTATCTAACTCTCCTCCTATAGGTGACTAAGGTACATCAAGAATATTTATAAATAAAAAAATAAAATTATTTTTATTTAGATAACTGATCCATTTTGTTAGTAACAATTTAAACTTAAAATACGTTAGTAGGTAATAATATTCTATACTGCACCTATTACAATACTACTCCAGAACGAATGGAGTGTGCTCTCATATTTAGCACACACCTGCAGGATGCTGTTGGTGCTGCCCCGCAGTCTGTTTTGCAAAGAAGCGACTCGTTTGCGTCTGATAGCATAAAAGTCATCAGTAAAAGCTTCAGCAAACATCGCAGATGCGCTGCAGTAACGATTTATGTTTGTTCTATGACTTTTTGTTAGATGTTTGCTTTTTTCATACAAATAAAATAAAATGCTGTTTTGCAATTCTACCCGTTTTTACTCTATGGCAATAAGCGCTATGAGGTCATAATAGTAGGTACCTACGCTCACGTGGCACGCGGCCGGCAGCATAGACTTAACGTTTGATAGAAATCCACATTAAAGTTTGTGTGTAAAATCTTACTATGTATTGCGTTAAGGTAAAAGTCATAGAACAAACGTTGTTAGTCATGATGTACCTAAGTCGTCTTTAGCAGGTTTTGCGTTAGTTAACTATAACCCTGTATAGTATCACGTCTTTTTTTATTGCGGGGTAGACAGAGCCAGTAAGTTTCCATAGCAATAGTTGTTCATATCGATGGGTTGAATGACCCCTTCAATATTCGGGTTTTCTTTACATATTGTATAGATTCACACACACATTTCAGTAATAAACGAAAAACCCTTGGTTAACATACAATGCCTTTGAATAGTTTCAGTGACCATTGGCCATGCTTAAGACAGCATTGAAGGTATCTTATTTAACCCTTTCACTGCGAACGACGGATTAAGCCGACAAGCATTTTCGTGCCCATTTCGCGAGGGTCGTATACAACCTGATTTTGAACTTAATAAGCGGGTGCCGCGCGAACGCTAAACGTCGCTACTGCGCAAGCCATTAGGCTACGCAGAACCATTAGGCGATTAGGAATAAAGATGAAGTCTTAATATTATGATATTATAATTTTATAAAAAAAATAAGAAAGGGGGAGACCTCCAAGATGTAAATATAAATATTGTCATGTGAGAATTATTGTTTTAGGCGTAAAAATTACAAAGTTTTCGGAGAATAATGTCTTTAGATATCATAACATATATATATCATTTTCAAATTTCATATGTATCTATTTCAAATTCCAACAAGGGGCTATCTTGTTCAACGATCGACCTAAATTACACAAATACTTTTGATGTATTTAGTTAAGGCGATACCACTGTAAATAAGGTCGTTCTGAACCTTATTTATCTCGCAAAATACTTAAATTAGGAGTTTCAAATATGATTTTTGACTATTTCATCTCCAAAAATTGAAGATGAAACACGTTTTGATAAAATTTTCTCGATAGAAATATTTTTTGAAAAATGGTCTTCGTTCGCAGAGTTTTTGTTATTGTAGCTCAAATGCGACGAATGAAATAATGATTTTTAGACTAAAAGATAGGTTATTAGTAATTCATCAAAATGTAAATATGAAAATACAATTAACCGGTCTGATTTTATATAAAATAGAAATAACGAATTTGGCGCTTACGTTTTTTTCTTTGAGCGACTCGAGACTATCTCCTATCTCATCATTCACGGGCTAAACCGCCATGCGTTATCCCTTGCGCGCACTTGATCAGTCCTTTGCCGAGCGAAGGTACCAAACATTTGAGTCCTCGTCTTAATTCAGCGCATAGTACTAGTGATTTAAAAACACGTAAATTTTTTCAATTTCGTGCAGTACCGTCTTAAGAGGGCCCAACCCGTCTTACTTTTAATACAAACGTTAATACGTGATTATCGGTTTAAAGAACTTTATTCTCATTAAGACTTAAAGCCACTTACATGAGAATTAAATATAAATATAAAGTTAACAATAATGTTCGAAACACTTAATAAAGAACAGATCACTTTGTGATAACAAATGAATATCAAAAAACTACTTAATTGTCGTATTCTAGTTATTACTTCAGAATATGCTTGATTATGGCGTTGTAACAGACATTTTATTTAATCTTTTGAACTTATAGATATCTTGTGCGCTATTTCTAAGTTTTTATTGAAATAAAAAATTAAAATTAAGAGAAACAAATTCAGTATAAGCCTCGAAAAATCTGGTCTTTGCACAAATTTTACATCAACTTCGGCTGTTCATAAAGTACTCATAAATAGTAAAAGTAAAGAAAATGTTTTTATATAAACCTCGAAAATGTAATGAAGATTCTAAATGAAAAACATTTATTTCACTAACTTGTAAGGCTTACTGAAAAATACGTATTACCTGGAACAAGTTTTTTGTTCAATGTTATCGCGTTCTCACTTGCTTGTTAGTGAAACAGATGAAACAACAAGCTTTTTAA
This sequence comes from Elegia similella, assembly GCA_947532085.1. Classification (NCBI taxonomy): domain Eukaryota; kingdom Metazoa; phylum Arthropoda; class Insecta; order Lepidoptera; family Pyralidae; genus Elegia; species Elegia similella. The sequence continues at coordinate 2,310,581 of OX383950.1, read as the reverse complement.
CGGGCCGGGAAGGGCCTTCTTAAACAACACTTAAGGTCGAGTCATACTGATCGCGCTGGGAACTGAACAACTGATATATTCTCGCGGTGAAAGGGTTAATAACTGCAGAAAATCATTGTCATAAGATACCTTTCCTAAGAAATATTGTCTAAAGTCGAATATATTCATAACTACATATATTTTTATTTATTTATATATGTATCATTTGATAACACGAACTCCCAGACATACAGACATTTTCCTAATATGTTTTTTAGATTATTTCGTTTTTACATGATACCCACAGTTATAGATGGTACATGACGCAAATATATGTCTCTATAGAATGTAGCAGCTGCTTCTCTTCCTGGGGCAAGCCGTAAAAGCCGGCTGAGGGAATGGGCGGAAATGAGGAATCATGTTATAGGCGATGCGGCTAGCAACCCATCACTATTTTGATTCCGTTTTCCACCTAATGCCCACCAACATGCTAAACGTGGCCTTCAGGTCTTAAAACCTGGGCTCTGTCTACCCCGCAAGGGAAAAAGACGTGATAGTATGTATGACGCAAAAAAAAAACCTCCAACCCGTCTGGCCAGCGAGGAGTGTTGGCCAAATCCTCTGTCTGCTCTGGCCAAGTATGGCTCCGGTAGTACAAAGAGGGTCATGCTCCTGCAGTGGAGACTAAAAATACCTGATGAGGATGACGCAAATATTACCATTTGTATGGAAACCAAGCGCGCCGAATTTTTAACACCTACTTAGACGATAAATGAGAAATCCAAATAATCCAATCCAATCATGTGAATGATGCAGTTAATTATCCCGCTACGAGGCATTTTTTAGTTTCCACAGCCTTCCGCCTGCAACGACAGTCGCGCGCGGACTGTCTGTAGCCGCGGCCAACCTCGACGCTTGGTCGGGGTTCGTACGAAGTAGCATTTACTATCATCATCATCATCATCAGGTCCTTTTTAGTCTCCACTACAGGAGCACGACCCTCTCTGTACTACTAGAGCCATACTTGGCCAGAGCAGCCAGAGGACTTGGCCTACACTCTCCACGCTGGCCAGACGGGTTGGAGAGGTCTCTTAGATGTTTATAAGATTTGTTTAGCTAGTATTTCCTAAGTCGCCTTTTACGACATCCACGGGAAGACTTGGAGTGGTCCTATTCTACTCTGCCGGATACCACACGGCTAGCATTGCATTTACTATATGTACATCTATATCTGTGGTGATGCCTGAAGAAACTTATACCATTCTGAATCGGATCCGATGGGAGGGACGCCGCTATATGTTAGACACGATACGAGTATTTATGATTAATTAATTTGGTAGGCAGGCTTCTGAATATTAATTTGTTTATAAATATTTACACGCTGAGATTAAACTCGGTAGAATATGTTGATGAAAATATACCTTTTAACATCCTGAATGTACACACATATTCGAAAATAAATTATTCTATTCTAGCTTCGTGGCGCAGCGGTCAACACGCCAGCCTGCGACACGGAGTGACCGGGTTCGATCCCCGGCCAGGTCAATATGGAAAATGATCTTTTTCAGATCGGCCTGGGTCTTGGATGTTTATCTATATATGTATTTGTTATAAAATATAGTATCGTTGAGTTAGTATCCCATAACACAAGTCTCGAACTTACTTTGGGGCTAGCTCAATCTGTGTGATTTGTCCGTATATATTTATATTATTTATTTATTCTATTCTCCAATCGTATCGCACGTATTGCGGCGTCCCTCTTAATAGTCGCTTTAAACTCGAAATTTTTAATAAATGCATGTTGAAATGTAAAATAATAATTTTCTTTTTAAATTTTATTGTAACTACAGTAACAAGGATCGTTTTGAATATGGAGATTAAAAAAAAAAAAAAAAAAAAAATATATTATATATTAGCTTTCATACAGAAAATCTTTTATCAACAATATCTTACACTCCTTATAGTTCTTGACCTCTGTAGCGCAGTGGTACCGCAAGCCGGGAATCGGGTCCCGGGTTCGATCCCCGGTCAGGTCAAGATGGAAAACGATCTTTTTCAGATTGACCTGTGTCTTGGATGTTTATCTAAATAAGTATCTATTATAAAATATAGTATCGTTGAGTTAGTATCCTATGACACAAGTTTACAACTTACTGTGGGGCTAGCTTTGTGTGATTTGTCCCTATATATTTATTTATTTATTCTAGTATTTTTCGTGTTTTATCAACAAAATATAAAGCACCTATTAAACGCCGCAATACGTGCCATACGATTGGAGATATCTCGTATCGTGTCTAACGTACAGCGGCGTCCCTCCCATCGGATCAGATATTCAGGATGGTATAATACCCCCTTAACTTGAAAACAGACAGACAGAAAGTCAGTAATGACTAATTTAACGATTATTTTAACATTTTACAAGATAAAACGATTGATTTAACATTTTAAAAGAAGCCGACTGGTGTTCATTTCGATTCTTGTGGCACTGTTAAAAACAGTATATTTTAACAAAATGTAATAACAACATGAATTTTTGAAGTGAAAACTCGCGTCAGGACACCTGGCCTGATCGAAAATTCATCAGACACGTGACCTGAGACCGCCGACGTGGCGTAGGAGAGGAAGTAATATCCCCCTCTCTTTCTACCGCGCGGAGTTTTCACTTCTTCCGGCACGACTGGAGTGCAACACTTTTTTTTAATTGGCTAAAGTTTTATTATTGCTGGCAATACTTGAAACTTTGAAATCTTGAATGTATGTTTGAGAGAATGGTGTTTATCCCCTTTTTTTTATTATTTTGCTGGTGACATGGTTTTATTTCGCTCAGTCCATAACAAGATCAGTAGATTTTTATTTAATTGTACCTTCTCAAGCTTGCTTAATGGCCCGCCATAGGCCAGGCGTGGCGGTACAAACGCGGATGGTCTAAACGCGTTGGCTACTTTAGATATTTTCGTTTTTAAGGATATTCAAGGGTTATTCGAAAAAGAAAAATTGATGAATGCTGCCTTATCTGTAATGCAATTATAATCAAAAGTTTCAAGCTTAGTTTTAATGAATTTGGTGAATACTGCTGTATACCGAGTAAATTAGACGTGATTTGGAGGCAACTATGCAATTTTTTTCTATCGAGAAAATTTAACGCAATCGTGTTTTTGAGTCAGATAGTTACCAGAGTTAGTCCTGAACTTTGCTGCATTTTTATTTCAACTCGAGTATTTCATTATTATTGATATTACAGACAACAAAGCAGTGTGAGGTAGTACGGGCCCTTAACTAAGTTTGGAACCAATCATCATCATCACAGCCGCACTAGAATTTCCATCTCAATGGGGGGGGGGGGGGGGGGGGGGGGGGTTTACCATACTCACCACGCTTGGCAAACGGGTTGGTGAGCGCAGTTTCTTTAGCTTCTTGTGCTTCCGAGGCTGCTGCCCATCGGAAGAGTTTAAGCTTTTTAAGCTGGGGAAGAATAGGAATTTGTTTGATCAGGGAAGGGAATGAAGATATTGGGATACTACTCACTCGCATGAATAGGGGAAAGCAAGTAGCAGGTCGGGAGGCCGGGCGCGTACCCCATGCCATACCTGACAGGCAGTTGATGATGATATCCCGGACTCCACCAACTAATTGAGCTAAAAATCATGTCACTTACCAAATTAAGTTCAATGCAGTTATATTTACTTCGTTTACTTTGAGACAATTTACTTTGCGTGCTTCCGCCACCAGTTAGTTCATGCAAACTATTGCTGGCCAGCGCCCACCCACTACTGTTAGTCCCTTCATACCCGCCACCAATAGTTGATGCATGCAACCCTGGTCGATACTGCTGCATCCGTTGAGGCTGCAGCAATGTCGGCCGCCGTGCTCGCGACACGCAGATGCAGCAGTATCGACCAGGGTTGCATGCATCAACTATTGGTGGCGGGTATGAAGGGACTAACAGTAGTGGGTGGGCGCTGGCCAACAATAGTTTACATGAACTAACTGGTGGCGGAAGCACGCAAAGTAAATTGTCTCAAAGTAAATGTAGCTTTGACTTCCGCAAAGTAACACCTGAATCTATTAACTATATTTACTTCGCAAAAAGTAAGTATTCAAAGATGAAATGTCTGGTGTTATGGCTATTGTTTTTTTTAACTCCATTTTTTTTACTGGTCACACTGCTGTGGCAAATCTGTTTGGTAAAATCTTTTCAAAATTAGTTAAAATGTGAAAGGTCTCGTCAAAATCAAAATCGATTTGTCATGGCGTTTATTCCGTTTTTAATAAAATTTGGAGTTTTGTATGTAGTGAGTACTATTTATATAATGTTGGATTAAGTAATAGCGAAAATTATTAAAAAAACTGCAAAATTGATTTGTGTTTTTTTTTTATTAGGTACGTCTCCCCACCACAACAAAAAATATCGACTGTACGTAAAATATCGAATCCTTTTCTAGGGTTCCGTACCCAAAGGGTTAAAACATGACTTTATTTGATATTCAGTACTTTTTTGCTGGGGTAACGCACACGTCTTTTAAGGCTTTAAATAAAAACTCGCCTTGATTTTAACGACTTACGACTGACGGGTCTTTTAGTCCCCAACCTTAAGTCAAAAGAGCCTTTCTAGTCGGAAGTCGTTTAAACAGCAAGACTGGCGACTAATCGCCTGAGTCGAGGGTCTTATATTTTTTTTTTTTCCAACTACTCTGAAGCAATTCTATCATAACTGCACTAATCAAATGGGAACTTTGCTGCTCTAGAGCAGAAAAAATTATGAAAGTCCTTTACTGCACTGCTCAGCTGCACTGTTTAGTTTTGGTTTAGTTTTTGTGTCACATGTCACACAAAAAAGGTTGGCCAACCTGACGGCCGTATGGAGTTAGCTCCATGAAGCTATAGGTTAGCTCCTCAGAACAACAAACATATAGTTGTTCTAAGGTTAGCTCAGAAGAATAAGGCGTTAGAGAGAGCCTGTGAAGAGAGTTCTTGGCGGGAATTTCGGCGGACGGTTTTTGATTTGGATTGTTTTGCAAGTTGCTTCTTGTGGACTTTGTAATGTGAAATCGGTGTAATTTGATGTTATAGATGCCCATGTTTATGAACAATGTGTGGAATAACTAAAATAAAGTGTCATGGTGCGGCTGTAGTGAGATTTACTTAGCGGGCTGGTGTTTGCTCGCCTTACTGCATCGTATATGATCAAGCCAGTAGATTCGTGGGAATCACCAGGGGCTCCGTCGTAATCAGCGAAATTAATAACACCATCATTTCACTGATACACAAGCAAAAATAACTCCAAAAATAACTAGACACTGGCTAAAATAAGCTTCTGAATGAAAGTTTAAGGGCTGAATAGCAGAAAAGAAAAAAAAAATAATTTTCACGAATTATAATTTATCTTCAGTTTAATTTTTACATACCTACTTTTCTTGAAGTAGGTGGAAGAAAAACAGTTGCACTCGCGCTTTTTAGGACCCTCGCTGGCGCTCGGGCTTCAAATAGCATTCAGTGCAATTATAAATTACTTTCTGCTTGGTGTAACAATCTACTATGAGGAAACTAGCATATTGTGGTACATACAAACATATCACGTCTTTTTCCCTTGCGGGGTAGACAGAACCTAGGTCAATAAGACCTAAAGGCCACGTTTAGCTAGTTAGTGGGCATTAGGCGGAAAACGAAATCAAAATAGTGGTGGGTTGCTAGCCGCATCGCCTACTAACATGATTCCTCAGATCTTTAGCCATTCTCTCGATCGGCTTTTACGATCTGCACGGGAAAAGAAGCAGCTGGTACATTCTGTTTTTTCTTTTCTCCCAGACCAGCGTGGAAGACTTGTGGTAAAATATGTAAATAAAACACATTTGTAATAAAAATGCATATCCTTATATTAAGCACTTACATTAGTGATTAAAATGACACGTAACATGTACCTATATACAGGAATTTCGCTTTTAGTATACAGTAACAGTAAATGAAACCGTTCCAGACTTTTATGGCCGAATCATCATCATCATCAGGTCTTTTTAGTCTCCACTGCAGGAGCATGCCCCTCTCTGTACTACCGAAGCCACACTTGGCCAGAGCAGACAGAGGATTTGGCCTACACTCTCCTCGCTGGCCAGACGGGTTGGAGGTCTCATTGATGTTTATGAGCTTTGTTTAGCCGAATACTCAAATTCTTTCACTCTCAAAAATTCTCATTACCGCGAGCTTATATCAAGTAAATTGCATTTCAATTAAATAATTTTATTAATAGAAAATAATTATTATATAACAACCTCCGTGGTCCGGTGGTTAAGGCGTTTGCCTGTTGACCCGGGGGTCGTGGGTTCGATTCCCACGGGAAGCATACTTTGTTTAGTTGTTTCCAGTTTGGTTAGGACATTGCAGGCTTGAATCACCTGATTGTCTGATAATAAAGATGATTCCGTGCTTCGGAAGGCACGTTAAGCCGGTGGTCCCGGCTGCCATCTGGTAGTCTTAAATGAACCACGTCAGAGGCCGAGAGGCGGTTCCGAAGAACTCTGACACCAGGGTGTGCATGGTCGATTGACCGTGACACCTACACGAAATGATGATGATGATTACATTTAAACTTGTTTTTGCCCTCTAGGGGATCCTGCTGAACCGTTCAGTTCACGTGGATCCCCTGGGCGATTGACCTGGGGGATACTGGTGGACTCACACTCATTTACTGTCACAATATTATCAAATAAAACAAAATAACGTCTAGCGAATCAAACACTACTTTAACTTAAAAATAGGTACCGTTCAGGTAATTATATAATGAATTAGGTTAATTGGAAACATAAAATTGTAATCAATAAGAGCAAGGGGCTGGTTTTAAAGAACATATCATAGTTATTTTTGTAAGAAATAGTTTTTTCACAATAGGCTAGTTTCCTGTGTCAAAATAATAACATTACAATTAGTCCGTCAGTTAGATAATCAAAAAATATTGGACAAGTATTTTTTCTTTTGTCAATTAAACAATAAATGGAAAAGATAAAGCGCGTCAAAGTTCATAAGAGGGGGCTTGTGACGTCAAAGTTTGCTAAAAAGTGTAGCAAACTATGACGTCACACGGAATTTCAAAGGGCTATATCTTTATCATTTTTTATTCAATCGACAAAAGAAAAAATATGTATCCAATATTTTTTGAATTACTAACTGACGGACTTATTATATTTTTTTAGGAAACTAGCCTATAGTATAGTCGAAGCCAGTTTACAGGTCAGACGAGGTCATTGACCATCATCTTAGGTATGTCACTGAGAGTGCTCGAGGGTTTTCTATAACTCTGTTGGATATACCTGATCCGTTGGGTCCAAAAAGCTATTATTAATGTTATTTAATTGTTGTTTAATAACATTAAGTAATCTGTTATATTATTGAACGTAACTTTCAGTGCTACCAAGATATTATAACTTAAAATAAATATCTATACTAATATTATAAAGCTGAAGAGTTTGTTTGTTGTTTGAACTACTAGTTCAAATTGGAAAATTCTTTTTGTGTTGGATAGTACATTTATCGAGGAAGGCTTTAGGCTATAAAACATCACGCTGCAACCAATAGGAGCGAAGCATCAATAAAAAATGTTTTGTAAACGGGGGAAAAATATTCATCTACACTAATTAATCATAATAACAGAAATTGCCGCGGGCGTAGACGCGGGCAACAGCTAGTTAAAATATAAAATAGTAATAAATAAAATCTTGAAACCTTTACTTTATATTAAAAGCATACAATTTTATATTTCCAATGAAAGATTAATATAATAAATATATACGACAACAACGAATCGAATGAGTAAATTTTCTAGTATTTTCTAAAATGGCGCACGTTCTACATAAATAAAATATTTTCTTTAAATCACAATCACAGCGGGCGAATCGCTTTTTTTTTATCAGTCCACAAATTCTGCTTTTTAATTCGCTGTAAGTATGAACAGAACAGAAATTATATTGAAATTTGTTTTATATTTTCTTATTATGTATGTATATTAATTATATTGTTAAAAACTTCGATCAAATATAATGGTAGATACACGATTCGCGCTCGAAAAAAGTGGCACCGGCAAAACAGCGCTCTAATCGAGTTTCGGAGCTGTTTTGTCCACAGTTTCAATAAACCGCGCTAGCACTCGCACGTCTCGCGATGACGAAGGTCAGTGAAAAGATGCAAAAACTACGCGCCACAAGTGAAAAAGAAAGATGGAGTGTCATTCTTTCAGTATGTACCGTTTTTGTTGTTGTTTGTAAGTATGCATAATGTTTTGTGTCGGGGACATTATTTAGGCTTCATTTTGTATGAGACTGTGTATCTACCATTATATTTGATCGAATGTTAAAAAATATTGAAATTATGTGCCTTATTGTTGATTATGAATGGAACAATCAAAACCCATAATTATGTATATAAACGGGACTTAGCACGAACCTTTTTATTATTTGTTTCCGTTGACGTTTCAATGGAGTTACATCCATCGTGGTCGCAACGAGACTCTCCATTGAAACGTCAACGGAAACAAATAATAAAAAGGTTCGTGCTAAGTCGCGTTTATATACATAATTATGTTTAAAGCGCGAAAGTTTAAAAAAGAATACAATCAAAACCGTAAGAAAAAAGTGAAAAACGAAAAGAAATTAACGTTCCATACAAATTCACAGATTCCCGTAGTATGTCGCCCGCGACGCAGTTTATATCGCGCGATAAACTATCCCCATCTCGCTCTTTCAAATTACGGAAAACAAGATGGCGATAGTCGATTATTAAACTTTGTCGCGCGTTCCATGCTACGGCCACAGATGGACTTTATCATCATCATCAGGTCAGATGGACTTTGTATGGGCAATTTATTCAAATTTTTTTTTTTACTATTTTTCATCTATTTTTTAGTTTACCAAAGTGATCATCACAAAAATAAGATAACTTCTAACTTAAAAAAAAATATTTGTTGAGCAATACAATTTTTATTACTATTGAACTTGTAATTTTATGAAATTGTCTCAAAAAATAACAAAAAAAGTGGACGACGCATAATTTTTTTAATGGATATGACAATGAACTAAACATCAAATGTTTAGGGTTTAGCTTCTAACTCCGAGATACAAAAACTACATGTGCGATAGGAAAATATAACAAAATTTTTTCACTCTATTAACCCTCCTCTATCAAAAAAGTGGCGTAACTACAGATTGGCAGTGCTGGCGAAGACGTTCCAAGGGGTCCCAGCCAGGAGTAGAACAGGGGGGAGAGGGGACAAACCTAAGCTATCAAGAAACCGCTCGCTAAACTCATGGGCTCCATTGTATAATTTTGCCCCGGGCAGATGGTATAGATACGCCCCTGCCCACCTTCGATAATGACATGGTCATAGTTGCTGGTCGCGTCTTCATGAGAGCATAACAGGGAGGGCTCATCAGGGGGTGAAGATGATGATGATATAGGCAAATAGGCATACGGTCCACATGATGGAAAGTACCGTATCCGGTACATACGCCACCATTTCTATCTTTGAGATCTTTTCACCCATTTTTGAAGAAACCCTTCTTCTTTCGTTTAAAAAAACCGAAAGAGATGGAGTTCCAAAAATTATCTCTTTAAATGATATCGAACAAAATCACGTTCTTTATCCTTACGGGGTAGTCAGAGGTAGAGGAATATCTTGTTATATTTCCCATTCGCACTGAAAAACAAACTTAAAAGTAAAATTAATAATATGCTTAAGACTAGTCCTTTCATAGAAAAATATGGATAGCGAAAGCGAGCAGTCAATGATTTTAACATCGACAAAAAAAAAAATAACCAAATTTCCGGTTTTTAACTAAAATTAGTTAAGCAAATAAATATTTTAAAAAATTCCGACTAATTTAGATTAAAATGCAAAATCATTGACGGAACGCGTATTAAAAATCGAGAAGTCTAGATGTATTATTAAAAATACAAAAGTGGCGTAGACTACAAAATACACTGTTTTTTTTTCAGCTTTTTCTTTACCTATCCAAACCGACAGTCAAGCTGTGAGGTATTATTATTTACTTGTTGCTGTTTGGATAACAATCGCTTTCTTTTTACAGTCGGCAAAAAAAATCTTTAAAACATTTCCCAGTAGCTATCTGTCTCGCTCACACATTCCTCTTGTAATTATGTGAGCGAGAAAGCACTACAAACATGCGCAATGCTAAGTCAATGACCGGTATTGACTTGTGAACTAGCAACTACTATAATATTTGGACTGAATTATAAAGCCAGACCAAAAATATAAAAACCCTCGCCATGTTGCGGAAAACTATTGGAACTCGGAACAAGCGATAGACACGATCAGCCTAAACAATCGGCTTGTGACGCATCTAACGCTCTATCGTCTGCAAACCGACTTTACAGACAACCAATTTTTTTTATATTTTTGGTCGGTCTAACATTTTTTTAATTAAAAAAACTTTAGCAACATGTATCAAAACTGAAAACAAGTAAATAATAATTCCCCCCACTATTATTAATATTAAAAATACATACACCGTGATCCAACAACCTACGACACCGCGACAACAAACCATAGCCATCATCAAATATAGACTGGATATATTTTTATTTTTTTTTATATGGATACCCCTTTTAGACCGTCGCCTCAACACGATTTTCTGACGATTATGCTTATAAAGAATTTCAAAAGTGCCACGAGAACGAAGAACTTTTAAGTATTTTCATATTTATATTTTATAAAAAAAAAAATATCATCATGATGATGATGATGATGATATTTTTTTATATATAATAAACCAGTTTTTAAACACACAGTCCACTATTTTAACGTCCCATATAGGGCCTAAACAATGGTCCTTCGAGCCGGATCACGAATCAAGGCGCTTATGGGCCGAAAGCTACGTTGCCAGAAGGGCCTATCCTGGGTGCAAGTCACCCGGGACCGCCGAGCGGTCACCAGTAATCGGAGCTAATCCTACTTTACGCACTATGTTCCGGTGGCGAGTGGGACGGGGTCGGATAGTGGGATTCCTCTGGCTATTCGGAGCCGAAGAGTCGCGTTGTAACGACGATCTATAAAACACGTATTGGATCCCAAAAATTTTCATAGCGCGTTTCAGAAGCGATCAGCGCCATCTAGTTATCCGTATTGTAGTTGTATAGAGGCCGCCATGGTTGCGAGCGGGGAGGAGCCAGTCTAGTGGTGTTCCACAGTGTGTGCGTGGTGAGGTGTCGGCGTCAGTCTGCAGTCTCTAGTTCAGGATGATCAGTCTGGGCGGCAGCATGCCACGCCGGCTCAGCCATACGCTGTAACGACACGAGATAAAATAAATAAATATAAATATATATGGACAAATCACATAAATTGAGCTAGCCCCAAAGTAAGTTCGAGACTTGTGTTATGGGAAACTAACTCAACGATACTATATATTATAACAAATACATATATAGATAAACATCCAAGACCCAGGCCAATCTGAAAAAGATCAATTTCCATCTTGACCTGGCCGGGGATCGAACCCGTGCACCCTCGTGTCGCAGGCTGGCGTGTCAACCACTGCGCCACGGAGCTGTCAAAGAATGATGAAAAAAGATGACAATTAAATTTAAATTTTTCAAAAAGTATACAACCTTCGCTCAAATATAATGGTAGATACACGATTCGAAATGTGGCACCGGCAAAACAGCGCGCTAAGTAAAATATGTATGTATGTATTTATTATATTTATCTATCGTATCAATCCATATTTTTATCTATGAATTCCACCATTTGTATTTATGTTAATTTATTCTGCGCCAACGCCTGCTACATGTACTGTATCCATCTACCCTAAGGTTGACTGGAAGAGATCGCTTAAGCGATAAGTCCGCCTTTGTACCAACTTTGTTTTCTTCTTTTATTTATTATTGTATTTCTAAATTGGTGCAATAAAGTATATTCTATATTCTATTCTCTTAATAAAGTATATTCTATTATATGTCTATGTACAACCTTAAGTCGAACAAGCTAGTCGCGAGCTCGAGCTCACTGGCGGGCGCGGCCAAAAAGCACGTTGCTTCACCTAGCATTGTGTCCGACAGAGATAGTATCAGTGATGAGCACACAGAAATATGGATGAGTAGTTAGACGCTATATCTACACGCCTACGCCGAGTCGCACGCACACAAACACTACCGAGCGCGTGAAAAATTGCAAAACGTCCTTTAGAAAATGGGGTTTTATGAAAAAACTACTACATATACATATAAAGTTAATTGAAATCTTCCATAATTGAACTTTGTCGGTACGGTCTTTGTTTTCGCTATATTATACTTCTTTTATTACTTATTTACGCCCAAAGTTGTGTTAAAATTAGTAAGAAAAGCTAAAGTTTGTTGGCTCATAACTTCTTAATGGCTTTTTAGATAAGTAAAAACTAATCTGTTACCGTACAGACACAATTAATAAAGAGACAAAACGATATCATGTTAAACTTTGGATGTACAATGTCAAACAATGGAGTACAGCCCCCCCGAAATTTGTATGGGAAAAGTCTTCGATCATTAATACCAACTAGATGTCGGGTCAGCGCATAAAAAACGGCTCGGCAAATAGCCCCTCACTCAAGCAGTGTGGGGCTATTTTATTTAGTTCGGTCCAAACACAGCCAACGTAACGAAGTGTCACGATGCCGCAGTGTGCACTAAAAACTTGTCGAAATAATGGCCGAAAAAAGAATTTTTCGTCCCGAGTATCTTATTTTCGGTAGGTAAATTAACTATTTTATACATTTTACCTTACATTAACTAATAATAAATATTTTAAATAAAAGTTGCCGATTTTCAACCACGGCAAGAAATGTTTGGCCAAGCTAGCCAACATCCGCACAAACATTTGAAGAAGCAAACAGAAACGAAACAAAACGACGTAACTCGCAATGTAATCAACGAGAAAAGTACTTTATGATTAGTGCAATAAGGTTGTCATCACAATGGATGTTCTTAGACAAAATGATTCTTCGTTTCTAAGTGACATGTGTTATTTATTACTTTGCTAGTCTTCGTGACGAATAATCGTAAGCATAAGGTAATTGTTTTAAAAAAAGCGACTTTATTGTAAGGTGATATGGTCTGAAATATCTTGATATTAAAATGGTTTTAAAACTTTAGTCTCTGTTTATTAGTAAGTCAATGTAGATGTATAGCTATATGTTCGAGCGGACAGAATTTTGCTACGATTTTGTAGGTAATGCGTTATCTAGTTGGTATTAATGATCGAAGGGAAAAGTATAGAAAAAGTAAGACTCGTGAGCTCGCTAGTTCAAATCCCGCCCGCTTGAAATTTTCCTACCATATTTTATTTCTCAATTGAATAACAGTATATCAAAATAGCATTGTGAATGCAAAATAATGCACATAGTAATCAAGTCTTTTTCCCTTGCGGGGTAGACAGAGCCTCGGTCTATAACACCTTATGGCCACATTTAGCATGTTGGAGGGCGTGTTGATGGAAAACTGAATCAAAATAGTGATGGGTTGCTAGCCGCATCGCCTATTGACATGATTCCACAGATTTTAGCCCAATCCCTCGATTGGCTTTATCGATCTGCGCGGGAAGAGAAGCAGCTGGCACATTCTATGTGTTTTCTTTTCTCCCAGACCAGCATGGAAGAGAAAAATCATACACAAAACTATATTAACCAAGCAGATATTGAAAAATTGTAGCAAAGAGATTACAGTATTTGGCCTGAGATGTTTAATGTTCGACGGAAACTTCATCAACTCCACTTGCTTTTCGCTTTTAAGTGCTTTGATGGCAGATATGATTCCTTCCAGTTGAAAAGCCGGTGTTTCATCATCATCATGTATTTTTTGTCTCCACTGCAGGAGCATGACCCTCTCTGTACTAACGCAGCCATAGGCGACCAATACTGTTGAAAAGAGTTTCTTTCGGCGTCTTCTCTGCAGTGGTCGGTTCCGAAACGCTAGTAGTTTGTAGCTTTTGAACAATAATTAATAATTTGAATATAATATAATGAGTATTATTTAAAATGTGAATTTTCAAAGAGAAAAGGCCTATTTTCTGAATAAATCTTGGAATCTTGAACCATACTTGACCAGAGCAGACGGAGGATTTGGCCTACGGGTTGGAGGGCTACAATTTCATACAAGTCAATTTAAATTCCAACAAGGCGGTGGTCTTTTGCAAGGATCGACCTAAACTAGACAAATAATTTTGATGTATTTAATTAATCCAGCAAATTGTACTAGTGATTTAAAAATACGTTAAATTTTCCAATTTTGTGCCTTCCTAAGTCCCCCTAATTTTTGCCTAATTGCCTAAAAAAATAAACCAGTTTTTAGATACACAGTCGACTCTCATTGTAACGTCCCATATAGGGCCTTGTAACGTTGCAGCATGCCACCTGCATGCTGCATCTCGTCCAGCCTCATTTAATTCTCATCTGTCCATTTTCATTCCTCATTTAAATTTAATTTCATTCCATTTTCAGATCTTTTCTCTCCGTCATGATTCAGTCTACCGTCATCTCTCGGATTGTAACTTTGAAAGTTGTGTTCAATAAATTTGAAATTAATCTTCTGTCTGTCTGTTGTGTTGAGTGTCTGTTCTCCATTCATTATATGTGGGAACTCGACTAAGAGCGTCGGTACGGTCGAGCCCTCACATTGGCGCCCAACGCGGCCTTAACAATGGTCCTTCAAGCCGGATCACGGATCAAGGCGCGTCGTTTTCGGGAGGAGTTCCTGAGATGTGTGTGTCGGGTTGGAGAGGTGTCATTGATGTTTATGAGCTTTGTTTAGCTTGTATTTCCAAAGTCACCTCTTACGACCTCCATGGCACCGGCAAAACTAGGATGGTGTTAGATCTCCACTATTTAAGGCAAATAATGTTGGTGTGATAGTGTTGGCAGCTTACCCGATGCCAGCTCCCAGCAGCAGAGACACGAGGTTGGTGACGAGCACGGCGGCCAAAGCGCCGCGGCTGAACAGGCACGACCGACGCACCGACAGGCAGTGGCTCTGGCGACAAACATACAATGATTTACTTTGAGACAATTTACTTTGCGTGCTTCCGCCAACAGTTAGTTCATGCAAACTATTGCTGGCCAGCGCCCACACTACTGTTAGTCCCTTCATGCCCGCCACCAATAGTTGATGCATGCAACCCTGGTCGATACTGCTGCATCTGTTGAGGCTGCAGCAATGTCGGCCGTCGTGCAGGCAGTGAAACCTAGATGTTGGTCGTTCGAATGACAAGCAACGAATGAATCTATAACCATATAAATAGTAGTGGGTGGGCGCTGGCCAGCAATAGTTTACATGAACTAACTGGTGGCGGAAGCACGCAAACTAAATGGTCTCAAAGTAAATGTAGCTTTGACTTCCGCAAAGTAACACCTGAATCTATTAACTAAACATACTATGACTATCCTGTTCAAGTTCAAGTTCCTTTATTTGTAAAAAGCATGTGATATACATAATTTAGATGTTATAAAAAATTTAAAGTCCTTATCTGGCCCTTACGGCATACAAATATTTGGTATATAATAAATTCCTTATAAACATAATAAAATCCAGTTAATGTTACATGCAAATTTACATAAAATGTCAAATAATGTCAATATCGTCAATATTTAAAATAAACTAAATGTGACGTCAATAATCAATAATAAAAATTAAGCAAAATGTCAATATATGTATTAAACTAGCTTCCGCCCGCGTCAATGTCGATCCCTCGGGAATATTACTTTTTCCCGGGATAAAAGGTAGCCTATGTCCTTCTCCGTACTCCCGAGAACTGGTATGCAAAATTTCATGATGATCGGTTCAGTAGTTACGGCGTGAAAGCGTAACAAACAAACAAATAAACAAACAAACAAACTCACTTTCGCATTTATAATATTAGTAAGGATAAGGATAATAATTATAAATTTCTATCGTCCATAAATTCTTGAACATTACAGTAACATTTATCCACTAAAAATTTTTTTAAGCCTATTTTTAAACGCATTCATCGGTAACTCCTTCATATCATAAGGTAGTTTATTAAAAACTTTTGGTGTATACAAACGTATCAGGTTAGGGGAGCATCCTCCCCTGCCTGTCTAGTGCTAGCAACAAAAAAACCGGCCAAGTGCGAGACGAACTCGCGCACGAAGGGTTCCGTACCGTTATCTATAAAAACGGCAAAAAAATAATGTCTGTTGTATGGGACCATTTAATATTCATTTTATTTTTATTGAATTATTTATTTTTAAAATGAATATATGACTAAATATTCTGTGAAAATATTTAAAGCGTCTACCTGTTGCCGTTATCAATAACATGCAAAAACAAGCAAAAAAAATCACGTTTGTTGTATGGGAGCCCCCTTAAATATTTATTTAATTCCATTTTTGAATATTTGTTGATATAGCGGCAACAGAAATACATCATCTGTGAAAACTTCAACCGTCTAACTATCACGGTTCATGAGCTACAGCCTGGTGACAGACGGACAACGGAGCGAAATTAATAGGGTCCCGTTTTTACCCTTTGGGTACGGAACCCTAAAAAGACAGGAATGACAAAGTGTTCAGGGGAATTATAAAAGACAGAGCAATGACAAAGTGACCAGGGGAAATATAAAAACGACAGAGGAATGAAACAGTGGCGAGGGGAATTATAAAAATGACAGAGCAATGACAAAGTAACCAGGGGAATTATAAAAAAAGACAGAGGAAATTTCAAGTGACAAGGGGAATTATAAAAAAGACAGAGGAATGAGAATTGACCAGGTAAATTATAAAAAAGTCAGAAGAATGATCAAGTGACGTAAAAAATGATATTAAAAATATAAGTTTAATATGTTACCTGTTGCATAGCAGGAACAGCCAGCTGCTGGTCCAACACCTCAATGGATGAGGTGGCTGAGGGCGGCCCGCGCGCGCTCTGAGGGTGCTTGAAACGCCAGTCCCTGCAACAAGAGTTGCATCGTCTTATTCAATCACTACCTGTGGTCCAGTGGTTAAGGCGTTTGCCTGTAGACCCAGGTGTCGTGGTTCGATTCCCACGGGAAGCATACTTTGTTTCGTTGTTTCCAATTTAGTTAGAACAATGCATGATAATTAAGATGATTCCGTGTTTCGGAAGGCACGTTAAGCTATGATCCCGGCTGCCTGGTAGTCGTTAAAGGAACCACGTCAGAGGCCGAGAGGCGGTTCCGAAGAACTCTGACACCAGGGTGCGCATGGTCGATTGACCGTGACACCTACCTGAAATGATGACGATGTTAAGACGACAGCTGGTTATGAAGTTCAGGGATGTAGATACTATAACCAAACATACATTCACAAACATAATACGCATGAGCGGTATATCTCGGGCTTCCCTATTTAAAGATAACCCGGACGCGTTATCGTCGCGAAACGCATGTGTCGGTCAACAGATAAGGCTGACAATATATCTGACATATTAGAACAATGTTAGATAACGCACTGAGACCGGAGATAACGAGTACTCGTGCCGACGCATTTCATTAGCTTCTTTTTTATAGATCAAATAAATAAAACTATTAGATTAAAAAAAAAGAATTTCATTATTTTTTCTGACTTCATCTATACTTCTATTCTAATATTATAAAGCTAAAGAGTTTGTTTGTTTGAATGCGCTTATCTCAGGAACTACTGGTTCGAATTGAAAAATTATTTTTCTGTTAGATAGTCCATTTATTGAGGAAGGCTTTTGGCTATAAAACATTACGCTGCGACCAATAGGAGCGAAGCATCATGAAAAATGTTTTGAAAACGGAGGAAAACTATTCATCTACTAGCTGTTGCCCGCGACTTCGTCCGCGGCAATTTCTGTTATTATGATTAATTAGTATAGATAAATAATTTTTTATTGAGTGTAATATACAATTTTAATTTCCATAGTAAAGTTACTCACTTGGGAGGTAGCTGGTCAGGCCGACTACTCCACTCCCACACCCAGTCGTTGGAGTCATCCTGGAATTTAAAAACATATAGTTTGTTTAAAGAAATACAAGCTAAACAAAGCTCATAAACATCAATGAGATCTCTCCCCCCGTCTGGCCAGCGAGGAGAGTGTAGGCCAAATCCTCTGTCTGCTCTGGCCAAGTATGGCTCCGGTAGTACAGAGATAGTAGTGCTCCTCCGTGACTAAAAAGACCTGATGATGATGATCGTTGGTTTATGCCAGGCTGTCACACCAGACGTCCCGAGTTCGATTTCCGGTCAGATCAAGATGGAAAATAATCTTTTGCAGTTTGCCCTTGGGTCTTAAATGCTTATCTTTATAATAATAACTATATTATAATAAAATAAAGGTATAATATAAAAACCTCGAGTCACGATGTGTGTTCGGGATAAACTCTGAAACTACTGAACCGATTTTAATCAACCCTTGTAACTATCTGTCATCATCATCATCATTTCGAGTAGGTGCCACGGTTAATCGACCATGCACACCCTGGTGTCAGAGTTATTCGGAACCGCCTCTCGGCCTCTGACGTGGTTCCTTTAACGACTACCAGATGGCAGCCGGGACCACCGGCTATCTGTAATTTGGTCCAACAACATACAGACACAGAGCCCATCTATATGAAAAACTATTCTGGGACTAATGCTGGGAACTCAAATAATTTTGACGCTTTTACTCTAATTGCCGAACACATTTGTATAAAAATGACGAGTTTCTTAGAGTCCCCAGCTTTAGTACATACATACATAGTATAACGTCTTTTTCCCTTGCGGAGTAGACAGAGCCTAGATCCTGAAGGCCACTCTAATTGCCGAACACATTTGTATAAAAATGACGAGTTTCTTAGATTCCCCAGCTTTAGTACAGTCGGCCAAGCAGATACCTGACCCCCTGACTTTTAAAACGTAAATTCACACTTTGCTGTGAAGCGCCACCTACCGTGATTTTTGGCAAGTAGACAGACAACTGCTGGTATAAACTTGTTTCTGATAACCTGCTCAGTTGCAAATTTTGTATTTCTAATAATCTCAGCTAATAATTCAAGTAATCATCAATGGTAAGAACAAGAAAGAATCAAAAACAATCCTACGTAAAGTTCGATTCGAACCATGGACCCACGACTTGAGAAGCTAGCGCTCATCTCAATACGCCAACCGACGATATGACGTCTCGGGCGAAATTGGCTATCTATTTCTACTGCTATGACATCATTGTCACCAACTGCAACGCATTGCTTTAACAAATAAATTGAGGGTAATCTATCAGATTTATTTATACCTGATACCAACTAATCAAAAATATTGTTCACTCGCGTCACAATTAAGATACTGCGATTACTGTGTAGTGATCCAAAACCCCACCAGTTATTAGGCATCCCGTTTCATCTCATATAGCAGATTTTGTGAAAGCTAATAGTGTATTGGGAAGACAACCACAGTATTTAAAGTATCTATATCTAGAGAGTTAGGTATCGCGGTAAGTAGAAATTATAAGTATTTAATATACTTACTTAATTGTCACACTATTTTTTGTTCCGTAACACAGGGTTTGTGATAAATGCCTAAGATATATATATCTCTTACAGAGAAACACCGTCCGTTTGTGAATTCGGAGTCAACTGGCGTAACATATACACTACAATATTTTAATTGAAACAGTGAGGAAACATTCAACAAGAACGAGATCGTATTTTATTCTGATGAAAAAAGTTTTAAGTCTGATGATGATGGCAGAAAAATATTGCGGAGAAGACATGGCCAGCGTATAGCCATCAAAATAATTTGCCTTTGAGAACAGTGGCAGGATAACTTTAGGTAAAAATATTCATTAAATAGTGAAGTAAAATAATAATAATATTTAATACCTAGTGTATTACGCAGTGTAGAATAATAGGTAACTGATCGTATTATTGTTTTGCAGGTTATTGGGGACAGATGTCTTCAATGGGCCCAGGGGAGCTGGTAGAATTCGGCGGCCGGATGAATAAAGAAAAATACTTGGAAAATTTATGAGATGTGGTGATTCCAACAGTTTGCAATGTAGAATATATTTTATTTAAGACAATTGTTCTGTGATCTAACTGTTATTGAGTGACCAATTAAAATCCCAGATTGTAGGGTCAAATAGTGCTTAACTGGGACACGAGACACGAGTAAAGTTTGATTTAAATCAATTTAGACAAAAAGGTTATACTAAATTAATAAATATGCGCATAAGTGATTTGTTTCGCATAAGTGAGATCAGATCGATCTAACATGGTAAGTGAAATGACAAATAGACTTGAACAAAAGCTTCAAAATGGGGGTCACCCTCTCCCATATTAAAATTCATTTAATGCCATAGGTTTATATTCATTCTTATACTATTATCGAAGCAAAGTTATTCACATAGCACTATTTGACCCTACACATTTAAAAAAATATAATACTATGATTAAAAAGAAGTTGAGAGATGTAAATTGTTACTTATTAAGTAACATGTTGGTTCTCTCTACAGAAGATTAATCATAGTTTGAATTAAGTAGGCAGGTATTTATTTCACTGTTACATTTTTTTGATGTAATAAAGTAATTAAAAATTTAAAATGCTTTTTATTCACAGTAATTAGCTCGGTAACATTATGTTAAAACAACCAAAATTACACCAACATCACAATACGAAGTTGGTGATATTTGTAAAAAATAAAAAGCTTTGGAGAATTTGAACCTGTTCATTCATAATCACACTAACTATTAAACCGTAGTGCCTACCACTTGCGCCACATCTAACTATTGAAGTATCTTTGAAATAAGCGTATCGTATGCTAGGGCTTGTTTTATTTATCAAAAATCGAATAGATGGCATTAGTCGTCAAGGGTATCAGATTTCTGCTTATTAACCTTATTTGTTCATTCACAATTCAATAGATGGCACTAGTCGCAAAGGATATTACACTTGTATATTTTTATCTTTGGGTTTAAACCACGGATGTTTCTTTAGTTTGCGAAAAATGGCGCTGTTGTAGGGGGTCAGATATCTCATTGGCTGACTGTACATACATTCATAGTATAACGTCTTTTTCCCTTGCGGAGTAGACAGAGCCTAGATCCTGAAGGCCACTCTAATTGCCGAACACATTTGTATAAAAATGACGAGTTTCTTAGAGTCCCCAGCTTTAGTACATACATACATAGTATAACGTCTTTTTCCCTTGCGGAGTAGACAGAGCCTAGATCTATAACACCTGAAGGCACGTTTAGCATGTTGGTGGGCATTAGGTGGAAAACGGAATCAAAATAGTGATGGGTTGCTAGCCGCATCACTGATTAACATTATTCCTCAGATTTTACCCATTCCTCCGATCGGCTTTTACGATCTGCGCGGAAAGAGAAGCAGGTGGTACATTCTACGTTTTTTTCTTTTCTCCCAGCTCAGCATGGAAGAGATTTAGTCCCATAGTATAAGTTGTTCATGACGGCTGAGTCAACTTTTCAAGGGATGCCGAGGCTTAGGCGGGTATAAATCCTGAATCGGATCCGATGGGAGGGACGCCGCTATACGTGCGATACGATTGGAGATATCTCGTATCGTGTCTAACATATAGCGGCGTCCCTCCCATCGGATTTGATATAAAGGATGGTTGAATAGGCGCCTTACATGCTGTTAAGGCGTTTGCCTGTAGACCCGGGGGTCGTGGGTTCGATTTGATTCATATGGGAAGCATACTTTGTTTAGTTGTTTCTGACATTGCAGGCTTGAATCACCTAATGTAAGAGGACTGTATATATGTAGGTCTGGCTGGTAGCTTGTATATCCCAATTAAAAGACTATTTAGAAAAATACAAATTATTAATGAAGCAAAGAGATCAGAGGAGGGAACGCAAGTGAGGTGCGGCCCGGCTTCGGTTGCATTCGGCCGCCTTCGGCAATGTTCGGCTCCGTGATGTCGTAGTGGCTTGGTGGGGTCCGCCGTCCGCCAGTTAATAGGTTCAAAGCTTGTACACCTAATTCTTTCATAATAAAGATGACTCCGTGCTTCGGAAGGCACATTAAGCCGTTGGTCCCGGCTGCCATCTGGTAATCGTTAAAGGAACCACGTCAGAGGCCGAGAGGCGGTTCCGAAGAATTCTACACCAGGGTGTGCATGGTCGATTGACCGTGTCGCCTACACGAAATGAATATGATGACGTTCCTCACCTTCCAGCAGTTGATATAGACGCCCTTCAGCTCGTCTTCCGTGGACGGCTCGAGGTTGGGACTGTTGGGTGGAGACTTCGGGCTGAAAATAACAAAAAACAAAATTCAACATATGTTGCTTGTTGATTTCAATGCAAAACAAGTAATTTACTACCAAAGTACAGAATTAGGTTTTTTTTATTTGATCGGGTTTGATTATTGCTGGTGGCGGGCATAAAGGGGCTAACAGTAGTGGGTGGGCGCTGGCTAGGAATAGTTTGCATAAAGTAACTGGTGGCGGAAGCACGCAAAGTAAATTGTCTCAAAGTAAATGTAGCTTTGACTTCCGCAAAATAACACCTGAATCTATTAACGACCAGTATTTGGCTACGCTGATCGCCTCATCATTAACCTCATTGAGATCCCGTGCAAGTAGTGGGGCAGTTAGGGCACGACAGAAGGTGAGACATGGACTGATTGGCACAGCAGTCACACGGATTGTTGGTAAAGAAACCCCACCTAAGCTTAATAGGAATTGGGAGGGGCCGTATTTCTATACAAGTGTAGTCCCCTGATTCCTTGCTGATACTACCAGAAGAGCAATATACAATAGACTAGCTCCGTGGCGCAGCGGTCAACACGCCAGCCTGCGACACGGAGTGACCGGGTTCGATCCCCGGCCAGGTCAAGATGGAAAATGATCTTTTTCAAATTGGCCTGGGTCTTGGATGTGTATCTATATATGTATTTGTTATAAAATATAGTATCGTTGAGTTAGTATCCCATAACACAAGTCTCGAACTTACTTTGGGGCTTGCTCAATCTGTGTGATTTGTCCGTATATATTTATTTATTATTATTATTTATTTATTTAATATATTTTTACCAAAAAAATCTATGGATATATTATTAGCATGTCCATATGTTTTAATTTTGTTCATAATTGAATTATTTAATAAATACAAATACAAAATATTTTTATTGTGGTACACAGGTATGGTTATAAGATAATAACTTAAAAAGATATGAATCTTCAAAAACCTGAAAAATTCGTAAGAATTTCCGGTGTGTTCAAACATCAAGAAAACAAATTTGAGACGATTATATTACAAAAAGACAACATAGAAACACAGCCACTGCTCATTTTAAATTTTTAATGAAAATTAATATTAAAATCGGTTAAGTTTTGAAAAATTAATCAGTAGCGTTAATTTTGTGTAATTTTCTCTCTATCGCACTCTGCGGAGGTTGTTTGGGCATACAGCGCGACGGCAATAAATTTTACAAATATCTATTTATCAATTCTCTCGAGCTTAGTGTTTCGTCTTAAGCTCGCAGACGTGATCGTCACTTGCCATCAGGTGAGATTCCCATCTATCGACAAATGCCTACTTCAATAATTAGTAAAAAAAAGTGATGAAACTGAGCCCAGAACATAATGAATGGTTAGTCACTATCTACAAACCCCTTTTCTAACGTCATCAAGTCAAAAGACAGATTTTTATTAAAAATTGACTTTGTATCTGTTTTTGAACATCATCATTTTTATTTCTTATATTCTTTTAATATATCCAAAATCAAAATACTACTAGCGTTTCTAAACGACCACTGGTGAGAAGAATACGCCAAAAGAAACTCAATTCAGACTTGGTCCTTCTTGCCTGAAGGGCTCGACGCCAGTCAGTATTTAATATTTACTAGCTTTCGCCCGCGGCTCCGACTGCGTCAATGTCGATCCCTCGGGAATAGTACTTTTTCCCAGGATAAAAGGTAGCCTATGTCCTTCTCCGCACTCCAGAGTACTTGTATGCAAAATTTCATGATGATCGGTTCAGTAGTTACGGCGTGAAAGCGTAACAAACAAACAAATAAACAAACAAACTCAAATTCGCATTTATAATATTAGTTAGGATGCAACACATGATGTAATGTGTATCTGTGTATGTTGGCCGTATCGCATGTCATGCGGTGAACCGCGCGGCGCCCGACACTTGTGGGGATGCCGTCGGCTGCACCATACCAGAGAAGTACTAGTTTACGTGCGGAAGTCGCACTCTGCAAATGAATTCAAAGAAATATCAACTCAATGTCGCTAATGTAATTTAGCTCGCGTCAGAACTCAGCAACTTTTCATTTAGATACCTACAAATCCATTGCAAGCCAATTTAATTCAAATAGATCTTAAACGATTCATAATTCGTTGAAGTCGGTGAACACTGACCAAAGGCGCGTCGATCCTACCGGATTTTAAAATCGAAAATATGTGATGAAAAAACTTCGCCACAGGTAGGATTTGAACCTACAATCTTCGACATCTAGCCCGTCGATGCTCTCAACCACTGAAATCCTACCTGTGGCGAAATTTTTTCATCACATATTTTCGATTTTAATATTAAACCGAGCATTGTAATGCTATTAAGGGCCCGTACTACCTCACATTGCTTTGCATGATTGACTGTTATATCAATAATAATTAAATACTCAAATTGAAATAAAAATGCAGTAAAGTTCAGGACTAACTCTGGTCATATGACTCAAAAACACGATTGCGTAAAATTTTCTCGATAGAAAAAAATTGCAAAGTTGCCTCCAAATCACGTCTAATTTACTCGGTATATAGCATTATTCACCAAACACATTAAAATTAACCTTGAAACTTTTGATTATTATTGCATTACAGATAAGGCAGCCATCATATGTTTTTCTTTTTCGAATAACCCTTGAATATTCCTAACAAACGAAAATATCTAAAGTAGCCAACGCGTTTAGACCATCCGCGTTTGTATCGCCACGCCGCCTGGCATATGTCGGGCTCTTAATATAAGTAACCTATCGGATTTGTTCGGTTTTCCCCCTCGAAGGTGTCGCCCCGCGTAGGTTATGTTTTCGATACCGACACGGTGAGTGAGACAGGCCAGCCGGCCTATGTACTAACTCAGTATACAACGTTTTGAGTCATTTCAAAGTACATTGCGTTTTATATGTGTCAATAAAAATAGTAATCATAGGAAACCCGCAATGTATTTTGAAGTGACTATCAAACGTTGGTCACTGAGTTAGCAAATATAATAACTTAATTGAATTAGAAAAAAATGTGGAAGCATAACTATCATACAAAGCTTCAAAGATTTATTCTGAAAATAGACCTTTTCAGTCACTTTCACGTCAATTAACATTTAAAATAATACATATTAAATTATATTCAAATTATTAATTACAAGCTTTCGCCCGCGGCTCCGCCCGCGTCAATGTCGATCCCTCGGGAATAGTACTTTTTCCCGGGATAAAAGGTAGCCTATGTCCTTCTCCGTACTCCAGAGAACAAGTATGCAAAATTTCATGATGGTCGGTTTAGTAGCTACGGCGTGAAAGCGTAACAAACAAACAAATAAACAGACAAACAAACAAACAAACTCACTTTCGCATTTATAATGTTAGTAAGTATTGTCCAAAAGCTACAAACCACTAGCGTTTCGGAACCGACCACTGCAGAGAAGAAGACGCCGAAAGAAACTCTTTTCAAAAGTATTGGTCGCCTACTTGCCTGAAAGGCTTTGTATGATGTTTTATATTTTTATCTTTTCTGTTTTTTCTGATTTCATGTTACGAGTATATACAATTTCAAGTTACAAACTACTGTATAAATACAACTAGAACTAACTATTTAATATCAGTAACATGTACGCAATTACGCATTTACACCGTAACTACTGAACCGATCATCATGAAATTTTGCATACAAGTTCTCTGGAGTACGGAGCCGACATAGGCTACCTTTTATCCCGGAAAAAAGTTCCCAAGAGAACCATGCAGGCGAAGCTGCGGGCAAAAGCTAGTATAAATAGTGTTGTCATTAGAAGCACGCATATCATTACGGCTTCTCATTATAATTAGCTTAGCTCCATATCATGCGACGTCGGCATGATGTCACATTCAACAGACAAATGAATGAGTGATTTTAAGGTGATACCACTGTAAATAAGGTCGTTCTGAACCTTATTTATCTCGCAAAATACTTAAATTAGGAGTTTCAAATCTAAGTAATATGATTTTTTACTATTTCATCTCCAAAAATTGAAGATGAAAACACGTTTTGATAAAATTTTCTCGATAGAAATATTTTTTGAAAAATGGTCTTCTTTCGCAGAGTTTTTGTTATTGTAGCTCAAATGCGACGAATGAAATAATGATTTTTAGACTAAAAGATAGGTTATTAGTAATTCATCAAAATGTAAATATGAAAATACAATTAACCGGTCTGATTTTATATAAAATAGAAATAACGAATTTGGCGCTTACGTTTTTTTCTTTGAGCGACTCGAGACTATCTCCTATCTCATCATTCACGGGCTAAACCGCCAAGCGCTATCCCTTGCGCGCACTTGATCAGTCCTTTGCCGAGCGAAGGTACCAAACATTTGAGGCCTCGCCTTAATAGGAAAGTAAAGAGTCGGGCCGCAAAATAATTATTTGGGCAGCAAGATACAATTGGGGCAGCGGAGAAAACATTCGGATAAGCTTCGGCTTTCCACCTGGAACGAGTGAGGGCAGAAAAGAAGTATTGCTGACCATAAGTTGCTGCCCAACTAGCTATTTTAGCTGACCGATTATTTTTTTTTTGCTAACAAATATAATAATATCTTTATTGTGGTACACAGGTTAAAAAAAGATTATAGTTACAGATAATGTGTGTGTCACTGCGACCTGTCTACATAAGACGTACAATAATATAAAGGAAGCACCCTAACAAACTAAATCTTTAAAACAATGTAAAAATTAATAAAATGAAAAAATACTCTACTATCCTAATAAAATATTCGTCCAAATCTATATAATTCTAATCAATTAAATTGTCATTTAAGTAATCATTAATATTATAGTAGCATTTCTTTGTCAAAATTGATTTTTAATTTATTTTTATATGTCACAAAATCTTAAATTTTTATACCATCTGGAAAATTTATAAAAAATAATTGGAGCCATACCAATTACATTTTTGTCCATCATTGCTGTTTTAAAACCACCAGTTACCAACTTATGTTTATATTGCTGTCTGATATGATCTACCCTTTTCCTTGGGTCAGTCAACTTTACAAATAATTTTGGATTTAATTTCACATATATGCATATTTCAAGAATATAAATACATACTAATGTCAATAATTTTAGGGACAATTCTCGTACTTTTAAATTAAATAATTATCATTTTATATGATAGTGGTGTATCCTAACTAATATTATAAAGGCGAAAGTGAGTTTGTTTATTTGTTTGTTTGTTACGCTTTCACGTTGTAACTACTGAACCAATCATCGTAAAATTTTGCATACACGTTATCTGGGGTACGGAGAAGGACATAGGGTACATTTTATCCCGGGAAAAAGTTGTACTGTTCCCGAGGGATCGACATAGACGCGGGCGGAGCCGCGGGCGAAAGTTAGTTTATGATATGTGGGTTAAGGGAAAGACTCTTATTGTAATAATGACTTTTTTAATATTATTTATTATATTTATTCATGTTTGGTTAATATGACAGCTCCGTGGCGCAGTGGTTAACACGCCAGCCTGCGACACGGAGTGCCCGGGTTCAATCCCCGGCCAGGTCAAGATGGAAAATGATCTTTTTCAGGTTGGCCTGGGTCTTGGATGTTTATCTAGATATGTATTTGTTATAAAATATAGTATCGTTGAGTTAGTATCCCAAGTCTCGAACTTACTTTGGGGCTAGCTCAATCTGTGTGATTTGTCCGTATATATGTATTTATTTTATTTATTAACATGCCAGGATTGGTAAAACATGCAGAACTATTTTGTATTATGTATTGTATACCATAATGTACCATTTATTTTTTGAAGCCTTATAAAAAGCCGGACAGGCCTGTCTCCGACTAATTTAACCAGACGCGCAACCGAAAAGCCTTACTTTGTCCGGTTTTATCCGGACGCCTGACCATCCTAGTCGGGTTAGCCAACCCGACTAGGATTGCCAGGCGTCCGGATAAAAATTGATGATGTACCGACCTGCCTTTCATGCTGGACGCTCGCGAATGTCTCCCGGACGAGTCCCGGCTCTCCCTCTGCGCCTCGCGGAGTAGTCTGATGTACTCATTCTCTGCTAACAGGCCAGAGTTCAGTTCCACCCACGATTCTGTAACAAGGAGACAGTTCTATTACAATTGGGTGAATTATTAGTTTAAAAAAATCTATATTCCTTAAATATACCATTTGCCCTTGCCTCTCTTACCGGGCAGATCGTAAAAGCCGGTCGAGGGATGAAAATCTCAGAAATTGTCATACGCTACGCAGCTGCAGATACCCATAACTATTTTAGTTCCGTTTTCCATCTATTATCATCATTATTTCAGCCGAAGTATTCCACTGTTGGACAGCCTCCGTGGTCCAGTGGTTAAGGCGTTTGCCTGTTGACCCGGGGGTCGTGGGTTCGATTCCCACCGGAAGCATACTTTGTTTAGTTGTTTCCAGTTTGGTTAGGACATTGCAGGCTTGAATCACCTGATTGTCTGATAATAAAGATGATTTCGTGCTTCGGAAGGCCCGTTAAGCTGGTCCCGGCTGCCATCTGGTAGTCGTTAAAGGAACCACGTCAGAGGCCGAGAGGCGGTTCCGAAGAACTCTGACACCAAGGTGTGCATGGTCGATTGATCGTGACACCTACTCGAAATGATGATGACTGACAATATATATATGTACGTCTCGGAGGTCGCCCCCTTATATTTTTTTTATAAAGATATAAATATAAAAATATTAAGACTTTTCTTCTTTTTTCCTAATCGCCGAATGGTTCTGCGCAGCCTAATGGCTTACGCAGTAGCGACGTTTTTCGTTCGCGCAGCACCCGCTTAAAGGAACCACGTCAGAGGCTGAGAGGTGGTTCCGAAGAACTCTGACACCAGGGTGTGCATGGTCGATAGTCAGTGTCCCCTACTCGAAATGAATGATTGAATTTTCGATTCCCTATGCTTCGCACTGGGAGCACGACAACACTGATGTACTTAAAGTCTCCCGGCGAAAGGGTTAAGACGGTACTGCACGAAATAGTGAAAATTGACGTGTTTTCAAATCCCTAGTACTATGCGCTGAATTAATTAAATACATCAAAGTATTTTGTATAATTTAGATCAATCCTTGAACAAGATCGCCCCCTTGTTGGAATTTGAAACAGATACATATGAAATTTAAAAATTATATATAGACGGTATGATATCTAAAATCTTTTTTCTTCACAAGCTTCGTAATTTTTACGTCTAAAACAATAATTCTCACATGACAATATATATATGTACGTCTTGGAGGTCGCCCCCTTTCTTATTTTTTTTATAAAGATATAAATATGAAAATATTAAGACTTCTTTTTTCCTAATCGCTGAATGGTTTTGCGCAGCCTGATGGCTTGCGGAGTAGCGACGTTTTCGCGAGCGATGCCGAGCGAAAGCTAGCCCTGTTTATAATTCCGATGCCTACGTCCTCCGCATAACTTCAAAACACGTAGATTCCACCAACAATAACATCACGCAGGTTATTATGAGCACAGATTATCAACAATTACGTTTAAATATGGCGGACAACGTGGCCGCGTCCGGTGGAACAATGGTATCATCGCATGTACTGATTCTACTAGATAGATATAAATAACACGATGTGTCTTTGCTATAATTAAGCTGCTTAGCGTAACGATCTCTTGAATAGGCATGTAACATCCTCGTCTTGATCGTCACTTAAGTTGTGAACTCGTGTAGTGATGCTATATTAACGATACTATATTCTTATCCGGGCAGACAAATATAAGAACCACCTGATGGTAAGTGACATCATGTGCCATCGACATCTGCAACTTAGTACTGTGAGTACGGAGCGTCGGACGGACGGATGAATCACTTCACTCTCGTGTTCTTTAGATAACCCATTGTTTCCTGATAACCCTGGAGCTTGGCCGGGGCATTGCCTTAACCTTTCGATAAAGGACATTGAGCACGGAAGATTTAAATAATTACGTCCTCAGTTTTTAAAGATATGGGACGGCAAACGAGCAAGCGGGTCACCTGATGGTAAGTGATCACCGCTGCCCATGGACAGCTACACCAGGGTGTGACAGGAGCGTTGCCGGCCTTTCAAGGAGTTGGGGGTACAAATGGGGAGGGGTATAATATCTATTATGACATTAGGTACCTATATGGTGTACAAAGGGTGCTATTTATGAACGCGCGATTCGATGAACACGTACAAAGAATCATGGCGAAGCCCATACATCGAATGTACAGAAAAAAAAAAAAAGATGAATTATATAGCAGTATTGAGGTTTCCTTACAAGTAACATGTCTGCATAAAGAAAATAAAATAAATTTTTTAAACCCCCGTTTATATAAAATATTTCACAATAAAAGTTATAGCCTTACTGCCATTTTCATTTGCCTAAAAAAGTTTACAATGGTTGTCAAACTGACTGTTTGTTGTAGATCTGTCACTCAGAACAATAACGTCTGTCAAATCAATGAGAAAATGTCAGTCAAAGACCAAAGTCAAATCAAAACAAATCGTTGGATTGGCAGATTTTTTATTTTATTTTAGCGGATGGTTGCCCGCTTGCTTGGGGTTGCCATATGTTTCAACATGTCAGTTGCAGGTAGTGTTCGGATATTAACTCAAAAATCATTAATATACGTTCGGATATCGAATAATAAATCAGTTTGTAAATAAATAAATATCTTTTTTTCCCCGGCTTTTTGCCAGGATTTTTCAAATTTCTATATGGTAACCATGTCACGAATATCCCATGGAACGAAGAATCGTTGAGACAGGCCTTTAAAGATAATTTTTAATCATGAAAACGCTGCGACAATATCGCCGCGATATACTCGCCCGTGGAGGAGACGCCTAACTCACTGATAGCCTGGGAGCATTGCCTTAACCTTAAGATAAGCTGGCCGCAGAACAATGTCATGTTCAGATTATATCTGGCAATTTCTTGCTCGCAAACAAAACTGTACAAACACAACAACAATACTACCAGCCAAGTGCGAGTCGAAATCGTACACCAAGGGTTCCGTACCACTAAATTATATTAAACTCAAAATAGACAGTTTTTGTAGGGGTTTCTTTTTTATTTGTTGTTGGCAATTGGTCAGGGATGTCATCCTTACCTACCTGTCCGGTGGTAGCAGGTATGGCATCGGCATCGCCGGCCTCCCGAGCTGCTACTTGCTACTCATTATTTTGTTCGTTTTTCGTGTAAGTGGCCAACGCTGGTGTCAGATTTTTCAAGCTGCCTAAAGGCATCTGACATAGCTTAACTGCCATCAATCATGTGACAGCAGAGCTCGAGATTCTTTTTTTATAACATAGGGCGGCAAACGAGCAAGCGGTTCACCTGATCTGCAACACCTGGGGTGTGAATGTGACAAAATCGTTGACGACCTTTTAAGAAAACATACTCGTTTGGTTCCAATGTCGTATCGATTCGGGATTACCGCCGCAGGCAGTTCATACTACTTGCGGTCACCCATCACAGTGGGGACTGCGCCCAGGGTTGCTTAACTTACGTAAGCGTTATTAATGCTCACGACCACTCGGCCATCGGGCTCCTCGATTTTCACTCATGTAAGCCTCTTAAGAGGAAACACTGCGCTCGAGAGAATTGTAAAATAAGTATTTGTAAAATCTATTGCTGTCGCGCTGTGTGCCCAAACAACCCCCACAGAGTGCGATAGAGACAACTACAGCTCGGACCGAAAATACCTATGAAAATTACATAAAATTAACGCTTCGTAGTCCCCTGATTCCTTCTCCAAAATTTAACAGATTATTTTTTCATAAAAATCTATACATATAATAAAACAGTAAAAATATTTTGTCTGTACATTTAGAATTTTTGACTGAAATGGATAGAGGGACACTTAAAAAGAATAATAGAAAGCAGAATTTTTTTTTCGAATTTCTTGTCTGTCTGTCTGTCTGTCTGTCTGTCTGTCTGTATGTATGATCACGATTATCTCCAAAAATACTGAACCGATTTACTTCAAACTTTCACCAATTGGTTTGTTTTAACTCAGCAAAACATTTAAAGTTTGTTTCATCAAAATCGGTTCATTTAAAAAAAAGTTATCGTCATTTGAATGAACTCAAGGCATGAGTTTGCCTGCAGACATTTATTAACAAAAATAAAATAAAATAATAAGTGACATAAGAAAATTAAAATCCAAAGTCAATTCATCATCATTATACGACAGCATTGTACCTATCCATACTATCCATAGTAATCTATACTAAAAAAAAGGAGAAGCTGACTGACTGACATATCAACGCAGGGCCTAAACTATAAGGGTTAGGAACTTGAAATTTTTCACAGGGGTTCCCTTTATAACGTAGGGGAGCACTAAGAAAGGATTTTTGGAAATTCATCTCCTAAGGGGGTAAAACGGGTTGCAATATGAAACTTTGCCATTTTTGAAGTTAGTCGAATGAAATTCAGCATGGAGGTTCTTTACTGGAAGGCATGAAACACGAGTAAAATATTTTTCTCAAAAATCATCCCTTTGGGGGTATAACGGGGATGCAAAGTTAGTATGAAACTTTCCGTTTTTGAAGTTATTCAATTGAAATTCAATATTAAGGTGTTTCATTGAAAGTCATTAACTAATGTATTCCGGGTAATTCTACTGTTCCTGAGAAATCGACACTTACGCGGGTGAAGCCGCGGGCCAAAGGCAAACCTGACTTATATATCAACGCACAGCCGAAACTACATAAGTTTGTATGGAAATTTTCTCATTTCTGGACGTTCTGGACTGGATTACAATTAAAAAGATGTACTCGTATGTAGGTAAAACCGACGAAATTTTCGTCTGAAGGGATAAAATAGCGGAGTAAAGTTAGTATGGTTTTTTTTTTTTCATATCTAGACTTAGAAGTATGAAAATAAGTATATACGTTCTAAATTACAATTAAAAAAGTTCTGTGTAGGTGAAATGTACAAAATTCCCCCCTTAAGGGATAAAGGGGAGGGGGATTGTAAAAAAACGGGGATTGTATGGAAATTTTCTCATTTCTGGACATAGAAGTATAAAAATAAGTATATATGTTTACATTACAATTAAAAAGATCTGTGTAGTTAAAATGGACGAAATTTCCCCTTGAAGGGGTAAAATAGTTGGGGTAAAGTTTGTATGGATTTTTTTTATTTACTTAGATATATGACAATAAGAAGTTCTCCATTTCAATAAAAAAATTAAGGGCTAAAGATGAAATGTATTAAATTCCCCCTTAAGGGGAAAATGCAGAGGGGGAGGGGTTTGTATGGAATTTTTATCATTTCTACTGTTCCCAAGGGAACGACATTAACGCGGGCGGAGCCGCGGGCAACAGCTAGTTTTAAAATAAGCTTTGGCTGTGTTTCTGTTTTTTTTTTGTTATATAATGGCGTCAAATTTGTTTTCTTGATTTAGAACACAGCAAAAAAAAAACAATTTTTTATTTTTTTAAGGTTCATATTTAAGCAAAATTTAAGCAAAGGGACATGCTCATATACCGATGGTTTTTTTTTGTAAAATCATTGCTCTACTGGTACTATCCGGCAAGGAATCACGGGATCACGCTTTTATAGAAATACGGCGCTCCTATTTCCTCTTAACTAACACCTTTATTAAGCGCCTATTATACCATCCTGAATTTAGGACCCGGAATTCAGCATCCGATAAGGACAAGAAATTCAGTCGTCGGAGCTCCTGATTACACCGTCCGGAACGTGTCCTGAACGGAGACTGCGCGTCCTGAGAGAGCTATCCGTTGGCCATCCTGAATGCGTGAGAGGGACGCCGCTATACGTGCGATGCGATTGGAGATATTATCGTATCGTTTCTAACGTGTAGCGGCGTCCCTCTCATGCGGCGATCCTGAATTCCGGATGGTTTCACTTTATGCTTCCGTTATGCTTCCGATAAGGACGTCGGAAGCCATTCTGTCCTGACAACGGATCGGCGATTAAACTGTCCGTTGACTATCCGTTGACTGAATTCCGGATCCTGAATTCTGGATGGTCTAATTGGCGCTTTATAGACACTATTTATAAATTAAAAGTCAAGATACAGGCTGTTCCAGTTCCGTGACACACGCATATATAAATAAATAATAACGCGATTAACATTGCGAATTCGCGGAGGTCAGCCGGCCTATTTGCTAACATAGTGAACAACGTTTTGATAGTCACTTCAAAATACATTGCGGGTTTAGTATGATTGCCTATTTTTATTAAAGACTAGCTGTAGCCCGCGACTTTGGCCGCGGCAATTTCTGTTATTATGATTAATTAGTATAGATGAATAATTTTTCCCCGTTTTCAAAACATTTTTTATTGGTGCTTCGCTCCTATTGGTCGCAGCGTGATGTTTTATAGCCTTAAGCCTTCCTCAATAAATGGACTATCCAACACAAAAATAATTTTCCAATTTGTACCAGTAGTTCCTGAGATTAGCGCGTTCAAACAAACAAACAAACAAGCAAACTCTTCAGCTTTATAATATACGTATAGATATATAAAACGTAATGTATTTTGAAATGACTATTAAAACGTTGTACACTGAGTTAGCATATAGGCCGGCTGGTTAGTGGAATGTATTCACTACACGCATGCTATCTATATTATATTATGTAACATTATACTTCATTAAATTCAATTCAAAACGTTTTCATTTTATTAACTGTCATATTTCACTTCTCAACAATAGGCTAGTTTCCTGGGTCAAAATAATAACATTACAATTAGATAATCAAAAAATATTGGATACTTATTTTTTCTTTATAAATATATAGCGCTTCAAAGTTCATGAGTGGGGGCTCGTGACGTCAAAGTTTGCTAAAAAGTGTAGCAAACTATGACGTCACATGGGATTTCAAAGGGCTCTAACTTTTATTGTTTCAAACACAGTTTGTTAAATCGACAAAAGAAAAAATACGTAAGCAAAGTTTTTTAATTATCTAACTGACGGACTAATTATATTTTTTAAGGGAACTATTGTTGACGTCAAGTTTAATGCCGCTTCCAAAGCGGAGTGCAGAAGAAGCGGCAACAAACTGCACAGCGCATTTTCTCCAAAAAAAGTCAACTTACAATTTTTGAAAACCTTAGAACCTAAGTATGTGAACTGAGTATACATTGGTTTATTTTAATGTCATGTTTAAATTGAATTAAAAAATAATGTCATATTATTGAAACGAATAACTTGAAATGATTTTTGAGGAGCTGCACGTTCTAGTGGACGTAAGCAAGCAAACGCATAATTTTGTACTGCCCAAGTATGAAAAATAAAATGCTCCCAATTTAAAAACGAGATTTTGTGCAGAAATTAATTTTTTATGACAAGCTTTTATTAAAAACGCATCCAAATTGTAAACTGCTTTCCAAGACAAATCAAATGAGCCCAAATGTTTTACGTACCAAAATAAATAAAATAAAACACGATTGGTGTACCTTGTTTAGTTTAAGAGTACCTATGGCCACCTTCCGACTCCATCATCAGACCAGCGCAACGATTCCATAATATTGTATTGTCATCCGATTTACACATGCATGCAAAATGTCAGCTCAATCGGTAACCGGGAAGTGGATCAAATTTGACTCGCAAGATTTGATTACAGACATACATCGGGACAGGTGAAACTAAATAAAAGCTTGTAATGCTAAGGACGCATCTCCGCGCTTTAGAAATGGTATCGTAATGAAGAGGAAAGCGAGTCCTATAGATTCCAATACGCAAAATATCTGAATTCGTGCTAAGCCCACCCAAAAGATTTCTTCAATGAAGAATCTTTCAGTTCATAAATAAAGGAGTTTATGAGATACTAAACATTGTTTAAAAATACATAAAACCTAATTGAGAACCTCCCTTTTTAAAGTCGGTTAAAAATATTGTAGCAAAGTATTGTTTTATAAAAAAAAATATTCCCTCAGTTTAAATCCCTTGCGCTATTTACGATTTTCTCTTCCTTTGCGATTATTTTTATCAATGAAAATACATACATATTGACGTACAAAACCTTCTTATTATTAATGATCTGCATATCCAACCCTTACTAATATTATAAACGCGAAAGTTAGTATGGATGTCTGTTAATCACGCCAAAGCTAAACGGATTTTGACGAAATTTTGCACACAGATGGGCTACCTGGATTCAAAGTCAAAATAAAAACGTTTATTCAGAAAATAGGCCTTCGCAGGCACTTTCACACATCAAATCACATTTTACAGGAACTAATGTAGTAATTATAATAATATAAATATATTTACGCTAAACATGGCCTTTCGGTCTCATGAGCTTAGGCTCTGTCTACCCCGTAAGGGATAAAGACGTGATAATATGTATGTATGTGTATTAATTTATGTGCAAAAGCTACAGACTAGCGTTTCGGAACCAGAAGTTGCAGAAAGAAACGCCAAAAGAAACTCTTTTCAAGAGTGTTGGTCGCTTACTCGCCTTAAGGGCCCGTACTACCTCACACTGCTTTGCATGATTGACTGTTATATCAATAATAATTAAATACTCAAGTTGAAATAAAAATGCAGCAAAGTTCAGGACTAACTTTGGTAACTATATGACTCAAAAACACGATTGCGTTAAATTTTCTCGATAGAAAAAAATTGCAAAGTTGCCTCCAAATCACGTCTAATTTACTCGGTATATATATCATTATTCAACAAATACATTAAAATTAACCTAGAAACTTTTGATTATTATTGCATTACAGATAAGGCAGCCATCATATGTTTTTCTTTTTCGAATAACCCTTGAATATTCCTAAAAAACGAAAATATCCAAAGTAGCCAACGCGTTTACACCATCCGCGTTTGTATCGCCACGCCGCCTGGCATATGTCGGGCTCTTAAGTATATAAACTATTTTTAAGTAATATATCCAACCCAACGTCATCCTAATATATGTATGTTATATATGTTATTATTTTTTGAGCATGTAATTATTTATAGTTAGTAAGTATTTATTGATATTATGTTTAATCCATAATAGATTGCATTTTTTTTATAACTTCACAGATTATATATAAATATGTTAGTACCGTTATTTCATATAAATGTTCTTTAATTTTGCACTTAATCGTACACCAGCCACACTTTACTCTCTGATTGGTCTTATGGTTGACTGGTAGCGAATGTCCTATGGCATCAATTCAGCCAATTGTGATTTTTATACTTTAATTGTACAATAAAGTTAAAAAAAATAAATAAGGACTTATTAATTTAATAACTTTAATCCCGAAAAAAGTACTGCGGGATCGACATTAATTGAGCGGAGCCACGGACGACAGCTACCCCATAAAACAATAACTATATAAAGATACAAATCGAGACGGTCACGCCACGATTATCCCAATTAACGAGTGACAATAATATGAATAATACGTATGAATTTATCAAAAAACAAAAGGACATAATCACCCATCTAATCGCGCATCGTCAAAACCATTGCCAATTATTTCCCGGAAACTCACGCGCAAGAAAAACAAACATTTACCGAGATCATCGACCGCCACAGAGGTCTTCGGCTCCATATTAACACTATCACAGCACAATAATCACTAAAACCGAACAAATCACAAAGTATCTTTTGAATACGTTTCACTATTTTTAATCGTTTAAACGCGTACTTCAGGGGAGCGTTCGCTCGCGCGTCCTTCCGCGCCGAACGCTCGCGTTGAACTGAGCTGGATATTTAAAATTGGAACGTGGACGAGTGTAAACAAAGCGTTGTGATTGCGTGGGTGCTGGCGCGACTCCCCTCCTACCACGATAGTGCAATGTTGGTTGCTTATCGTTAAATGATTGCAGGGTTTTGAAAAGAAGTCAATGTCTTGCGAATTCTACGTGATGTGGGAGAATTTTTACACAACAAAGAGCTGTAAAGGATGACTCAGGGTAGTCTTTAAAGGGAAATCTTTGTGTGTGTACGGTGTGTAGCAAAACAGGTTCGGAAATATAGTACGTTTATAAATGATTTGATGGAATGAGTAAGAAAGATGAAGATACTAGAGATACTTATCAGGATGATACAGAGGATGCTTTTTAAGCGAATGGGGATATTATGCCCTAACAATGGAAGAAGACGTATGTATGTCTGTGTGTAGCGGTGTGTAGCAAAACGGGTTCGGAAATGTAGACAGTTTGTAGATGACTAGATGATATTGATGAAATGAGTAAGAAAGATGAAGATAATAAAGATATCAGGTTGACTCAGGCGAGGCCAATGTGGATATGGAGCCCTTACAATGGAAGGTGAGGTTTGTATGTTTGTGTAAAGCGCTGTTTAGCCAAAAACAGGTTCGGAAATATAGTAAGTTTGTAGATGATATTGTTAGAATGAGTGAGAAATAAAGATGTAAGCAAGAAGATTTAACTAAAGAGTAAAGAAAGATGAAACTAAAAGGTGATATATGTTGAAGTTTTTGTATGTTGAAGTGTTGCAGTCACAGAGTTTCATCTATCTATACCGCGCAGTAACAAATTTTACAACAAATCTGATAATAAAATCTAAAAATAAAATACAACAACAAACAACAGGCAACCCTAGATAGTGTAATATTACTTACAATACAAGTAAAACCAGCTACCGGCAAACAGACAGTGCGGATACTTAATAAATGCCAGCTCAAGTCAAGGACGAGGATGGACGGAATGCAGCCGAACAACACGCTTTCTGTTTTAAATAATACGGCCTATTGAAAACTGTACATAATAAAACGAGCGACGCAATATCTGATGCGACAGGAAGACATTTAGTAAACAACTCGAGAAATATTACTAATAATAATAATTTCTGAAAGTAAAAAAATACAATGGAATACTTAAGAGCCCGCCATATGCCAGGCGGCGTGGCGATACAAACGCGGATGGTCTAAACGCGTTGGCTACTTTGGATATTTTCGTTTTTTAGGAATATTCAAGGGTTATTCGAAAAAGAAAAACATATGATGGCTGCCTTATCTGTAATGCAATAATAATCAAAAGTTTCAAGGTAAATTTTAATGTATTTGGTGAATAATGCTATATACCGAGTAAATTAGACGTGATTTGGAGGCAACTTTGCAATTTTTTTCTATCGAGAAAATTTAACGCAATCGTGTTTTTGAGTCATATAGTTACCAGAGTTAGTCCTGAACTTTGCTGCATTTTTATTTCAACTTGAATATTTAATTATTATTGATATAACAGTCAATCATGCAAAGCAGTGTGAGGTAGTACGGGCCCATAACAATGAAACTGTATATGGACAAGTAAGGT
Source organism: Elegia similella (assembly GCA_947532085.1). Taxonomy (NCBI): domain Eukaryota; kingdom Metazoa; phylum Arthropoda; class Insecta; order Lepidoptera; family Pyralidae; genus Elegia; species Elegia similella. Next base: position 2,271,192 of record OX383950.1, on the reverse strand, counting down.
AATTGATGTTTTTTGTAAGCTCTTCGCAAAACAAGACTGCATGAATAATGTCCCTAGTTCTTTCCAGGAATGTGTTAGATAAGATACTCAGAGCGATAAATAAATACACATTGTGAAATTTTGATCGTTTTGGACCCTTAAAGGGGTGACTCAGACCATCAAAATGAACACTATAGGAACAATGATGGAAACTAAAAAAAAAATCGACATTCCCATACAAACTGGCCGGGCGGCGGGACTATTTTGTATGGAAATGACGAAATTTTTTTGGAGTTCCCAGCACTGGTCCCATAGAAAAAGTTGTTTATATCGACGGGCTGAATCATCCCTTCAAGGGTCCAGAACGATCAAAATTTCACCACGTATACGGACATATTACACATTTTATCCCTAAAATAAGTTCGAGAGTTGTGTTATGTATGAGATACTAACTCAACGACACTATATTTTAATAACAAATACATCTTCTTAATTCAAACAAACAAAACAAAGTGTTCGAACACAAGAAAGGATGAACCGATTTTTATTGGTTTTGTTATTACACCGAATAGCAGAAAACAAGAAATATTTACGGCAAAAAAAAAATAGCGAAATGCAGATCGCCGGGACAACTAACATTTAGATGAACATCCAAGACCCAGGTCAATCTGAAAAAGATAATTTTTCAGACATGACCGGCGATAGAACGCGGGACCTTCGGTTTCAAATAAATCGCAATCGACTATATTTTTTGTAAAAATTTTATAAGTAGATAAAGGTAATGAAAGTGGAAAGTAGTATCAAAATGAATTACCGTTCTATTTAATCCTTTCGCCTTAATTAAACATACTCATTTGCGTGCAAAAACCAAGTTTTAATGGAACTAATAAATCAGTTTCATAAAATTACACTTCCAATGATTCAATAAAAGCTAAATGCATTCAATGAGGCCAAGAATGTGGACCAAACTGTAGGAGTAACGTGTGGGCCTCACAAGGGCGTGTTCTGGCGTCTACGTTCCATATACTTGATCTTGTCCAACGACAATAGGTAACTGTACTAGATATCACTGGATTATACGATTACATATATACCCGCCGACCAGGTGGTCGGACGAACTGACCAAGGTCGCAAGGAAACGCTGGATGCAAGCCGCAAACAACCGGTAATACAGGAAAGCCTTGACCTATAACTCTGCTGATGCTGGTTTTGCCATTTTTATCCAATGTCGACATTTCACTTGAACCAGTTAAATTGTTAGCCGTGTGGTTTCCGGCAGAGTAGAATAGGACCACTCCTAGTCTTCCCATGGAGGTCGTAAGAGGCGACTATTTCCTAAGTCGCCTCGACTTAGGAAATACAAGCTAAACAAAGCTTATAAACATCAATGTAAAAGAAGAAAAAATACTACAAGTAATTTACTAGGTACTGAAGTACACAATTAGATGTTTTTGATTTGACCTGGTTTAGGAGTAATAGAATAAAACGATAGGTGGCGCTGATTTCGCAAGCGTGAGGCCCCTTATATGAAGCGTGAAAGCGTCACGAAAAAACTCAGTTTCATATTTAAATAATAATGGAAAGGGTAGATAGGATACAGTTCATCGGCTCCGACCATCATATGATTCACTTCACAAATATTGTTGTATGAATCATGTTCTTTAATGATATAGGGCGGCAAACGAGCAAGCGAGTCACCTAGTAAGTGATTGATCACCGGTGCCCCCATGGACTGCAACACCAGGGTATGACAGGAGCAACGGAAATGGGTATGTGGAAGTATGGGCCTCCGGCTCTATTACTCACCGAACGAAGCATAGAAGCGGTAGAGCTTCTACTCGAACGTCGATTTTCTGTGAGAGTGTGGTACTTCACCGGACGAGCCGGCCCATTCATGCTACTAGCAAAAATGAATTTTGGGGGTAGCGTGGCTCTACCACAATCATCTGAGCGTTTTCCCGATCGCATCTTCAGCTTTGATACGTCGGGGCCCAGGTTGCGCTACAACAGTATGCTGTAATATGATTCGGCGAAAGTTTTTACGGCCGGCTGCCTGCCTCACGCCTCACATACAGGGTTACTTAACCTCGCAGGTGACATCCGCCTATACTATTCGATATCCATATTAATATTATAAATGCGGAAGTAACTCTGTCTATCTGTCTGTCACCTTATCACACTTTAAACATTCAACCATTTGTATGAAATTTGCTATGGAGGTAGTTTGAGGCCCGGGGAAAGACATAGGGTACCTTTAATTCCGGGAAATTTTACTGTTCCCGAGGGATCAACATTAACGTGGGCGGGGCCGCGGGCGACAGCTAGTAATAAATAAAAGAACATATGCGGTCAAATAAAGGACTACATGTGCTGCCATGCGTGACGACGCATATCAAGTCACACCTTTGTTCTCGATCATGATATAGAAGAATGAATTGTATCGGATTACCAGCAATTTCCTGCCTTTCTAGCATAAATTGTACTCGCATTTTAATCATCATCATCATCAGGTCTTTTTAGTCTCTACTGCAGGAGCATGACCCTCAATGTACTACCAGAGCCACACTTGGCCAGAGTAGACAGAGGATTTGGCCTACACTCTCCTCGTTGGCCAGACGGTTTGGAGAGGTCTCAATGTTTATGAGCTTTGTTTAGCTTGTATTTCCTAAGTCGCCTCTTACGACATCCATGGGAATCTAGGAGTGGTGCTATTCTACTCTGCCGGAAACCACACGGCATTCATGCTACGAATAAAAATTAATTTTGCCGGTGGCGTGGCTCTACCACGACTAAAGATACCTAGGACGGTGTACAAATATTCCGCATGTAAATTGACCCTCGACGTTGCCTTAATGTTGTCAGCCCATCAATATGAACAACTTTTCCTATGGGATCAATGTTGGCAACTCAACTCGGTAGTACAGAGAGGGTCATGCTTCTGCAGCAGAGACTAAAAAGACCGGATGATGAGCATGAATGGGCCGGCTCGTCCGGGAAGTACCACACTCTCACAGTAAATCGACGTTTGAATAGAAGCTTTACTGATTCTATGCTTCGTTCGGTGAGTGACTCTGCCCCTCCCCCAACTCCTTGAAAGGCCGTCAACGCTCCTGTCACACCCTGGTGTTGCAGTTGTCCATGGGCAGCGGTGATCACTTACCATCAGGTGACTCAGGAACAGTAGAATTTCCCGGAATCAAAGATACCCTATGTCCTTCCCCGGGCCTCAAATCACCTCCACACCAAATTTTATCCAAATTGGTTCAATGGTTGAAGCGTCAAAAGGTGGCATTTTTTTTTCTTGTTCTTCACAAACAAAGAGTAGAAGCATATAGAATAGAAGCTTCGCTTTACATTAAATTTCTCCATCGCGACTGAGTCATACTCGACATAGATAATGAACATCTTTGTCTGCACTTTCTTTGTTCGTTTCCAGACAACAATTCCTTTGTTATAACTCTGAAATGTGCTAATAAATGTGAGAAGTCTTTATTATTTTTTAATGGTATAAGTAGGTCGGCAAACGAGCAAGCGAGTCACCTGATGGTAAGCGGTCAGCGCTGCCCATGGACAACTGTAAGACTGGGTGCGGTGTGAGTGTGACAGGAGCGTTGCCGGACTTTCAAGGCGTTGGGGGAAGGATATGGAGGGGGGGGGAAAAGGATGGGTCTCCGGCTATCTCATTCACCGAACGAAGCGGTAAAGCTTCTACTCAAACGTCGATTTTCTGTGAGAGAGTGGTACTTCCCTGGATGAACCGGCCCATTCATGCTATTAGCAGAAATTGAATTTTGCCGGTAGCGTGGCTCTAAAGACTAAAACTTGCCTTACACTTAGTGTCGTAACTTAACACTGATATTAGTAATAAATAATAAATATATACGGACAAATCACACAGATTGAGCTAGACCCAAAGTAAGTTCGAGACTTGTGTTATGGGATACTAACTCAACGATACAATATTTTATAACAAAATAAAATAAAATAAAATAAAATAAAAATCTTGACCTGGCCGGGGATCGAACCCGGTCACTCCGTGTCGCAGGCTGGCGTGTTGACCGCTGCGCCACGGAGCTAGTCGACTAGTGTCGCGTCAACGTCACTTGAAATATTTATTAGGGTTTTTCAACAAGAACGAACTTTGTTTTTTTCTTCATCGAAATAAAATAAAGAATTTAGGGGACAATGATTATTTTTTTTATTGTATAGAATAAGCAGTCAGTATAGTCATATTTTTACCCGACTGACCTGCACAAAGGGAGGGTAATGTTTTACGCGCGTATGTATGTCTGTTCCATTGTCGAATTTTTAAGTGCGAGGTATCATTATTACATATTTGGCGAGCTCCGTAGTGCAGTGGTTAACACGCCAGCCTGCGACACGGGGTGCCCGGGTTTGATCCCTGGTCAGGTTAAGATGGAAAATGATCTTTTTCAGGCCTTCTTGGCCTGGGTCTTGGATGTTTATGTATATGTTACGGTTAGAGTGATTAATTAAAAATTATTAATAATTGTCTATCATTATTAATAATTACCGAAAGTACAGGTAAAAGTGAGAAATTAATCACATTTGTCGGTGATTATTAATAATGTAACCTTAGTACCGATAAATGTAATAACTATCGATAAAAATAAATGTACACTGGCGATTTTTTTCTCGATCGGGCAACAGAGGTGCGGGCAGGGGTGGCGAGGCGGCGTGCGGGATGTGCGAGAGGCCACGCGAAGATTTTCCTTCTTGGATACTAAAACTGATGTAATTTTCCAAAACTACACCGAAAAAAACCTAGAAATTGACACTCACGTCGATTTATAATGAAAAGTCACGTCCGACATCTTAGATTATATAACTGACGTCATTTTCGAGATATGCACCTCTACACCCCAAGAACCTAGAAAACGACACTCATGTTGGTTTATCATGAAAAGTCGCGCCCGCCATCTTGGATTACATAACTAAGGTAAAAACCCAAAAAACGACCCCTTTGCAGGTTGCAGGTTTTTCATGAAAAGTCGCGTCCGTCATCTTGGATTCCAAAAATTACATAATTTTCAAGATCTCTACCCTAAAATAGACACTTACATATTTTCATGCCTGTTCCCATGGTGGTAATCTCGAGGCCTTTTTAATCAAAGTATTAAAAAGGCCTCATCACAAGAGGCCTTCTTGATGGTGATGACGATTCTATAATTTTGCCATTTTATAATAATAGCAGGTGTCCAATCCAGGCAAACCTAGCACAAGTCCAGCTACATTTCAATCCCATAAATTTGTCTTTCATAATGCAATAGTTTCTGCTCCAGCCTAGACCTGTTCAAGGACATATCATACATTGGTATTTCCAAAAACAAGTTCTGGCTGGAGACCAACTTTACATCAACTTCTCCAAAGGGCCTCTTCATGTTGGATTTATATCTCCACGCAAGCCTCCAAAGGACCCGGGTAACACCCGTGAAACCAAAGTAGATACAAATAATAATACTAATAACGTTTTATTTTAGAAATACATTTCTATAACATAGGTTAGTACCAAAAATAAGCTTATAAACTAGGGTTAGTAAAGTGAGCCAAATAAAAATATTAAAAACTAAAGTTATTTTACATTGACACGAGCAAGTCTCGAGTCAACGTAGACTCTGTTCCAGTAGCTCAAGATAGGGCAGCAATAGCGACTCCCTTTCGCTGCCGAGAGGCTGTTCTCTCACTCTTTTAACTTTGTTTATTAAGAGTACAGATTAAGAGGTGATTATTGTTGTCAGTTTCTTTAAAACAAGTACCTACCCTTGTTTGTGTGATCTGAGACAAGCACTGTTATATGTGTCATATCTTACGAATAAGTAGTATCGTCGTCATATCATATTCTTAATAAATACCTACTGGACTAATAACTTGGGTTTTTTTATAACTTTTACCAATGTGTGTAGTGAATTATTAATAATAACTACCAAAAGTAATTAATTTCAGTTTTTTATTCACATTTACCAAAATACGAGGTTATTATTAATAATGTTATAAAATTATTAATAATTTTCGATTAATCAAATTTACCGTAACATATATAAGTATTTATTTGTTTTAAAATATAGTATCGTTGATTTAGTTTCCCATAACAAAAGTTTTGAACTTACTTTGGGGCTAGCTCAATCTGTGTGATAATTTATTATTATTTATTAGATTCGTATTCTTCTCCGGAGTGTCATAGACCATGTGACGTTAGCAATTAATTTATATGGCGGACGTAAACTGTCAAAAACAAAGACGAGATTTAATTTTTTGAAAAAATCTTCTTATTAAAAAATATACAAATGTGATTTGGATCTTTCAGTAACATCTGGGGCCGGAAACCACTGTGAATGTTTGTAAACAAAGCGAGGATATTGAACCGGTAAAAGGAAAAAGGAAACAGCGGGATCGCCTAAGGTCGCATGCCGGTTTATTTTTAATGCGTTTGCTTACTCAGGTACAGTCAACCAAGGAGATACCTGACCCCGCCATCTACCTATACCTTAAAGTTTCTTTTAAACTAAAAATAATATTAAGATGAAATTATATATTCAGAAAGATTTTAATTAAGACTACCTGAATATACATTTTCATGTTAATATTACTTTTAGTTTAAGAGATGGTAGATGGTGGGGTCAGGTACCTCGTTGACCGACTGTACGTCCACTGGGTACGCAGCTAGCAGTTAGTACACCCGTGAATATATAACTAAATATTCTGTGAATATTTCAAGCGTCTATCTGTTGCCGTTAACAATATCGAACAAAAACAAGCAAAAAATACGTTTGTTGTATGGGAGCCCCCTTAATAATTATTTTATTCTATTTTTTAGTATTTGTTGTTATAGCGGCAACAGAAATACATCATCTGTGAAAATTTCAACTGTCTAGCTATCACCGTTCATGAGATACAGCCTGGTGACAGACGGACAGCGGAGCGAAATTAATAGGTTCCCGTTTTTCCCTTTGGGTACAGAACCCTAAAAACGCTCTACAGATGTACATTTAAAGTCAAGTATCATTCCTTTAACAACATTGAACTTCTTGGCTCGCCGCCATCTGCAAACTCCACGTGCGGTCTTTGACGTCAGACATCTTCTGATTCCTGTATTCCTGGTATTTTTAATTTCGATGACTCCATTTACACCTGGTGAGTGTCATCATCGGGGATGGATATATCATCATCATCAGTTCTTTTTAGCTTCCGCTACAGGAGCACGACCTTCTCTGTACTACTAGAGCCAAACTTGGCCCGAGCAGCCAGAGGACTTGGCCTACACTCTCCACGCTGGCCAGACGGGTTGGAGAGGTCTCTCAGATATTTATAAGCTTTGTTTAGCTTGTATTTCCTAAGTCGCCTTCTACAATATCCACGGGAAGACTTGGAGAGGTTCTATTCTACTTTGCCGGGTACCACACGGCGGATGGATATATGGGAGATAAGTAAACCAGAAGTTTCACCAAAACTCAGCCTTCTGTGTTATGTAGACATTCTGGGATTTGGTCATTTTGGGATATGGACATTCTGGAATCTGGTCATTTTGGGATTTGGACATTCTGCGAATATGGACGTTTTGCACCCTCTGAACATTTTGGTATTTGGACATTTTGAACCTAAACGTTCTACTATCCGGTTTGGAAGCGGCACTAAACATAGCCATAAGTAAATTACTCACGTCAACAATTCTCAGTTGAAAATATATGACAATTAATAAAAGTCCAAATGACCTATCAATACATATACATATTAAAAGTAAAAAAAAATATGTCTGTACATTGAATATATTTACAAAAAAATTATATAGGGCGATGGAGACATACTAATAGATTAAGAATTAAAAAAAAATGTTTGTCTGTTTATACACGCTAATCTCCGGTAATACTGGATGGATTCAAGTGAAACTTTTTTCATTGTATAGCTATCAAGCCTGAGCAACATATAGGGTATAATTTATTTTGTAAACTGGAACATCTGATGCAGAACTATAACGGTCCAGCTAAACTATAAGAATTATAAAAATTGCGCCTTATCAAAAGTTGTTTAGCTTGATGAACATTTTCTGCGGAGTCATAAAATCCACGCGAACGAAGTCGCGGGCATCAGCTTGTATTAAATAAACGTTTTGAATCGAATTGAATTGATCTCTCAGTCATCCTTAGGGTATACGGAAAGAGAAATTTTGCGCAAGGGATATATTGCGTCAAAGCGTTATTTTTACAGGCATAGACTGTTTACATAGTTAATCATAACTTTTTGATTTTACTGAACATTTTCTGTAATTAATTAAAAATAATGAATTTGTGCGAAAGGGACATTTTGCGAAAGGGACGTTTTGCGAAAGGGACGTTTTGCGAAAGGGACATTTTGCGACGAAGCGGTATATGTATGTAAGGATCAACTCGTTTCTCGAGTGTCCTATAATTAACTCCTTGCGACGACACATGCAGCCAACCTAACAACCTCGTTGCACCGAGGTGAAGGACATACAATATACGAGTACGTGATTCACGGCACACAATACATTTGTGCATGCCAAAATGGCGGTCAAGTTTGTTCAAATTTAACTTTGTTTTATAGGCATATTGAATTGTTTGTTTTCTTCATGCTTTTTCTCTTCCTTGTCTCCGTGGTCCAGTGGTTAAGGCGTTTGCCTGTTGACCCGGGGGTTGTGGGTTTGATTCCCACAGGAAGCCTAATTTGTTTAGTTGTTTCCAGTTTGGTTAAAAAAAAGGACATTGCCGGCTTGAATAACCTGATTGTCTGATAATAAAGATGATTCCGTGCTTCGGAAGGCACATTAAGCCTGATCCCAGCTGCCTGGTAGTCGTTAAAGGACCCACGTCAGAGGCCGAGAGGCGGTTCCGAAGAACTCAACACCAGGGTGTGCATGGTCGATTGACCGTGTCACCTACACGAAATAATGATGATGATGCTTTTTCTTCGAAGTAAAGACTTCTTTAGTCGCGTTGGGCATTTTATAGATTCAAGTAATAAAACTATTATTAAAATAACGAAGTTGATTTATCTTATGAACTACAATTTTGTTAGTACTCCATCTCTTATTTTACATATATATTATCACTAGCTTTCGCCCGCGGCTCCGCCCGCGTAAATGTCGATCCCTCGGGAATAGTACTTTTTCCCGGGATAAAAAGGAATCCTGGAATTAAACATACCCTATGTTCTTCTCCGTACTCCAGAGAACTTCTATGCAAAATTTCATGATGATCGGTTCAGTAGTTACAACGTGAAAGCGTAACAAACAAACAAACAAATAAATAAACAAACAAACAAACTCACTTTCGCACTTAGTAAGGATAAGGATTAATTTGATAATTCATACATTTAATATTTCGTGTCGATAGATCTATTTATTAGGTGATACAAGTTGATGATTAATATAAACTTTGGTGACAATAATATAGTATAGTATATAATATAGTCCTTTTTTTTTTTTAATTGACATTTTTGTGACAAGCTTGTAAACGAATCCACATTGTAAAGTTATTAACAGGTAACATCAACAGGTAGACACGTGAAATATTCACAGAATATCTCAATATTTTGTGAATATTTCACGTTACACAAGTCACACAAGTGAATATACAACTCATAAATCATAAATAATTAATTTTAAAAATAATGGTTGGCGTGGGGGGGGGGGGGGGGGGCTCCCATTTAGCAAATGTTTATAACATTAATAACTGTCCCGGCGAACTTTGTTTCGCTAAAAGATATAAAAACTATCCTAGATTTTTATATATATAGAAGATATCTTATGTTGTACAGATAATGGTAGAGAACCCCTGCTTGAGTCAGACTCGCACTTGGCCGATGTTTTTCATTAAGTTGACGTTAGAGCGTTCACTACGCTGTGAATATTCAATCTATGTTTGACGCATTATCTCCCAAACGCCCTTCAATATTCATGTCCGTCTGCGTCCGCAGAAGCGAACGTTGAACTTTACTAATTGCACCTCAATCCACACAGCTGTCTTGTCACTAGGGGCTATAAATAAAAATAAAATAGTCTTTCATCATCATCATCATCCTACACTTGCCCACTGCTGGACATAGGTCTCTCCCATGGCGCGCCACTGAGCTGGATCTTGAGCTTTTCTTCTCCTATATTTTCTATTCCTTCATAAAGTCTTTGTTCTACAAATATATCACTAACTTTCACTATTACTGATAAGATTCGGTTTAAAAGTCGCCTGTACAGCATAGGTCTCCTCTTGTTTCCTCTATTCTCCTCTTTCCTTGCCTGTCTCATCCAGTCTCATCATCAGGTCTTTATAGTCTCCACTACAGGAGCACGAGCAGCACGACTCTCACTGCACTACTAGAGCCATACTTGGCCAGAATAGCCAGGAGACTTGGCCTACACTCTCCACGCTGGCCAAACGGGTTGGAGAGGTCTCAGAGATGTTTTTAAGCTTTGTTTAGCTTGAATTTCCTAAGTCGCCTTCTACGACATCCATGGGAAGACTTGGAGTGGTCCTATTCTTCTCTGCCGGATACCACACGGCAAGTCGCTGTCATCCAGTCTGGTCCACATCTTTTGTGAAAAATGTCTCTCCAGCGCTTTCTTGGTCTTCCTTGCTTTCGTTTCCCATCTCTAGGTGTCTATTCCGTATCTCTCTTTGTCCATCTATCGTTCTCTAAACTGCAAACATGACCGGCACTGGGGACTATTCTTGACTCATAACCCAAAGAAGGCTAGTGGTAGACAGACCGGTCATAAAACTAGCAAACGGGGAACTCTGCATCCGAGAGTGGCGACAGAGTTGCCACATATTGGAGAAACTTGGGAGAGACAAAAATCTCGAGCCATCGGCAAGAAGAGAAGAAAATTGCTAGTAATTCGAACTGGCGAAGTGCGAGTCGTGATCGCAGACAGAATTCTGTAACCACAATTCTATATTTAACAACCGCTTAAAAATATTTTTGAAAAAAAAAATAAATAAAGGGGGCATCCCTTTGTATTTTTTTTTTGTGTGATTTACTTGAGAAGAGAGTCATATCACAAGACATTGGATTAAAAAATTGAATGAAACTCTGAACGGACGGCTTAAGAAATGATGGATCGATTGTGTCAAGGAGAGTAGGGACAAGAAGTTATCACCTAAACTCGTACTGCACATCAATTCGTGCGATGTTCCGAGCCGCAAAATATTGCATCAGAGTGCACCAAGAAATAACTTCTCGAAGAACTGTGTCATGTTGAAAACGAACGGAAGCCGTCTTGAAATCGAGTCTATTTGGATGAGCGCCATAAAAAATAGCACGATTGGGTTAGTATGTCAACAGCGCTGGCCTTGGCTACTGTTTACACATATTTTGTTTACTTGCGAAAGAAGCACGTGTTTCTAATTAATAATAATAATAAATATATCCGGACAAATCACACAGATTGAGCTAGCCCCAAATTAAGTTCGAGACTTGTGTTATGAGATACTTACTCAACGATACTATATTTTACAACAAATACATATATAGATACACATCCAAGACCCAGGCCAATCTGAAAAAGATCATTTTCCATCTTGACCAGGCCGGGGATCGAACCCGGGCACTCGCGTGCCGCAGGCTGGCGTGTTGACCGGTGCGCCACGGAGCTAGCCAATAACAAATTAAACCTCTCAAAACCTGATGGCATCTTAAGATGCTCTCCGGTTCCCTGGAGAGATTCATGTGATGTCATCCTGACAGGTAAATCATGATCCACTAAGAGGCTCACGCATGGTCAGGTGTGTGATCCTCATGGTGCGTACAGACTAATAAAATGTAACACACAATGTAGCATGCAATGAAAGATTTTGCCGTACACATTGCTGCAATGTAACATGACATGTAACACACTATTAAATGAAAAAAAAAAAAAAAAAACATTTATTTCGGGTAACTTTTTGACCCATAATACAATACAAAATAATAAATTACTAAATTACAGTCGCTCGAATAAATTAAATACAATTACATATACACAAAAAAAAAACAATTAAATACACATACACAACACACAATTAAAAATGACAATAAATTTTAAATGTCAACATATAGGTACATATTTTTTTTTTTTTATAATTGCCTTTCAAAAGGGCGGCATGGCAGGTGCCTGTTACTGCAGTGTCGCAAGTAGGGACAATCCTGTCTCTCAGCTATCGCCGCCAAGACTGTATGTAACAATTTCTCATAGTTTAGACGTGTTGCGCGCGCGAACTGTGCATTTCATGCGCACACTACGAGCATTACAAGATACGCGCGGAGTGATCCGTGATTTGTCGGTTTTTCGGACGAACACAAAGGGACACGCAGCGCGCGGGGCAAGCAGTATGGACGGTTGTTCCTCAGACGCGCTTGTGCACGAAACGAACATGGAGGGCGACAAGTGGAATGAAGAAGTTCTGCACCTGTTCTTCGTTTATACAACTCTGTACGCCACCAACGTCGGCGTCTGCGACGTTTTTTCTTTAATTCATTGATTATTAATAATGAAGCACTGATAATCATTAAAGCGAGAACGTTGTATTCACACCATGTTTTTTTTATAATCTTGGTTGAATCCAAATACATGTGACGATGGGCCGTGTTCGCGGCATACTGGCGGAAACAGATGCACGCGGGAGGTTCGTAGTAAATGCGCGCTAAGAGCGCACTATGCGTCCAGGCTAGCAGCGAAAATGCAATGAAAGGCAGAATATTACATTTCATGTTACATTTCATCAGTCTGTACGCACCTTCAGGTAGTTGAGGATCCCACACCTGTCCGTTGGTTGCAGGTATGGTACTCCCGAGCTGCTAATCGCTCCGAGTGAATATCCCACCTTCATTCCCTTCCAAAACCCAACAAATTCCTTTCTCTATAGCTTAAAAACGCTTCCGATGATCAGCAGCGTCGGAAGCACAAAGAAACTGCGATCGCAAATCCGCCTGCCAAGCACAGTGGGAATCGCGAATACCTTCCGTGGAATGAAGAACACTTTTTTTAAATGTATATTTGACGGCAAACAAGCAGACGAGCCACCTGATGGAAAGTGGTCAACGTCGCCCATGGACATCTGCTACACCAGAGGAGGTGCTGATGCGTTGCCGACTCATAAGATACCTGTAAACACGCCTTTTGAAGGACCTCAAGTTACAACATACAGGGAAAACCTCGGGAGGGAGTTCATTCCACAGTTTTGCTGTACGAGGAATAAAACCACGTGACGCTCTGACATTTTTGGAGACCCAAGTGTCAACGATGTGGGAATGGACTTTACTCCTGTGGCGAGCGGTGCAGTGGTAGAAAGGTGACGGTGGCACCAATTCAAAAACTTCTTCAGAACACTCCCCATAGTATAGACGGTAAAATACACACTTGAGAGCCTTTGTCCAGCAGTGGACATCTTACGACTGCAATGATGATGGTGATTTGACCACATTACTCATCATCATCTTTTCGAGTAGGTGTCACTGTCAATCGACCATGCACACCCTGGTGTCAGAGTTCTTCGGAACCGCCTCTCAGCCTCTGACATGGTTCCTTTAACGACTACCAGATGGCCGCCGGGACCACCGGCTTAACGTGCCTTCCGAAGCACGGAATCATGTTTATTATCAGACAATCAGGTGATTCAAGCCTGCAATGTCCTAGCCAAACTGGAATCAACTAAACAAAATATGCTTCCGATGGGAATCGAACCCACGACCTCCGGGTCAACAGGCAAACGCCTTAACCACTGGACCACGGAGGCTGTTAAACACATTACTAAATAACGATTACGAATTTCACCAAATCGGCAGTGAAGCAGTCTAACAATGTTTATTAATTAAAGTAACCCGCATACAGTCCTTCCTGTTATCAGAAGTAGCCATAGTCTGTCAATTGGTCAATCCATGCGCGTGTTCACTCGCACGTAGGTACCTATTATACGCGCACTGTGAACTTCCTTACTTATATTTTCTTCTAACAACGCATGACATATCAGTTAGTAACTGATACATAACTCATATCTGCCATATCACTTTTATTTGCCATAAATTAAGTTGCATGACCAATGGAATTAGTGAAACTGTTTTATTGTATTTGATAATTATGGCAAATGAAACGTCAACTGTGCACTTTAGTTTTATTACATACTAGCTTTCGCCCGCGGCTCCGCCCGCGTCAATGTCGATCCCTCGGGAATAGTATTTTTTCCCGGGATAAAAGGTAGCCTATGTCCTTCTCCGTACTCCAGAGAACTTGTATGCAAAATTTCATGATAATCGGTTCAGTAGTTACGGCGTGAAAGCGTAACAAACAAACAAACAAACTCACTTTCGCATTTACAATATTACTAGCTTTTGCCCGCGGCTCCGCCCGCGTTAATGTCGATCCCTCGGGAATAGTACTTTTTCCCGGGATAAAAGGTAGCCTATGTCCTTCTCTGTACTCCAGAGAACTTGTATGCAAAATTTCATGATTATCGGTTCAGTAATTACGGCGTGAAAGCGTAACAAACAAACAAACAAACTCACTTTCGCATTTATAATATTAGTAAGGATAAGGATAAGTAAGGATAAGGATTCTGTGTCTGTGCTCAAAATAATGGCACATACAATTAGGGAAAACAGTAAACCATGGCAATCACCCACTCTTATTCTCAGAATGCTAAGCATCTGTAACAAATATCTTTATCACTTTTGTAACTGTTTCTTATTACTTTTACGTCTGACACCACCGTGAGTTCTATGACGCCTCCCGGCAATCATATTACAGGCACAGAATTAATATAAGTACTTTACAGGTTAATTCCTAGCTCGATGTTGGGTTGCAGATGTGGAGCAAGCGGTTTTCATCATCAGGTTTTTATAGTCTACAGGAGCACAACCCTCTCTGTACTACTAGGGCCATACTTGACCAGAGCAGCCAGAGGACTTGGCCTACACTCTCCACGCTGGCCAAACGGGTTGGAGAGGTTTCAGCGGTGTTTATAAGCTTTGTTTAGCTTGTATTTCCTAAGTCGCCTTCTACGACATCCACGGGAAGACTTAAGAGTTGTCCTATTCTACTCTGCCGGATACCACACGTCGCAAGCGGTTTTGTCAGGACGTATTTCATTGTACAATTACTTAGTTGTAGTGTAAGAAACACGTCAATATTTTTTTTTTTATTTTACAAAAAAAAATCTACCAAGTTTTTATCATATTTCCTAATTAGCGATCATCAAGTGTCTCACAACATTAGTTGATCATTAGATAATTACCAACCTCATCAGTCTATATTTAATTGGTACTTAACTAAGCGCGAGCGAAGGGCTCGTCACGTACACCAACATAGAGCATAATGTGGTGAGAATTTTCTAAGAGACAAGTGTTATTTCAAACATGAATATACCCGACTGCGTTTCTTTTTAGGTTTCCGTACACAAAGAAAAATAAATGAATTATGAAGGACAAAAACGGGACCCTATAACTTTCACTCCACTATCCGTCTGTCACCAAGCTGTATCTCATGAACCGTGATAGTTGGACAGTTGAAATTCATAGATGATGTATTTCTGGTGCCGCTATAACAACAAATACTAAAAACAGAACAAAACAAGTATTTTACTCCCAAACAACAAACGTGATTTTTTTTTGCTTGATATTAATAACGGCAAAACTTAAAATATTCACAGAATATTTAGTAGTATATTCACTTCAAAAAGAAATAATCAAATTAAAATAAATTAAGGGGGCTCCCATATAACAAAATGTTTTATAGACAGGTGAATTTGAATTCATTAGCATACTTTTAAGGAGTGACTTAGACCACGGATCTGAACTTTCATTATGGGTCCAACTTCTTCAACCACGCTTGGCCGGCGGGTTGGCGAACGCAGTTTCTTTGGCTCTAGTGCTTACGACGCTGCTGCACATCGGAAGCATTTTTAAGCTGTGTAAGGATAGGAATTTGTTGGATTTGGGAAGGGAATGAGGGTATTGGGATACGACTCACTCAGATGAATGGGGGGAAGCAAGTAGCTGCTCGGGAGGCCGGGCGACCCACGAACATGCTAAACGTGGCCGTCAGGGCCCTGTTTAATAAAGATTACAAATTGTAAATTGTAATTGTATATTACAATTTACATCTGTTTAATAAAGATTACAAATTGTAAATTGTAATTGTATATTACAATTTACATCTGTTTAATAAAGATTACAAATTGTAAATTGTAATTGTATATTACAATTTACATCTGTTTAATAAAGATTACAAATTGTAAATTGTAATTGTATATTAAAAATTACATCTGTTTAATAAAGATTACGACTGGTGGAAAATAAATATAATATACATATATATATATATACGGACAAATCACACAGATTGAGCTAGCCCCAAAGTAAGTTCAAGACTTGTGTTATGGGATACTAACTCAACGATACTATATTTTATAACAAATACATATATAGATACACATCCAAGACCCAGGCCAATCTGAAAAAGATCATTTTCCATTTAGACCTGGCCGGGAATCGAACCCGGTCACTCCGTGTCGCAGGCTGGCGTGTTGACCGCTGCGCTACGGAGCTAGTTAAGGAAAGAAAATCTACAAAACTGTAATATTGTACCTAATTTTACATATTTCTGTTTAATAAACATTTTCTCTTTACAGGTGACAATTTACATATTTGTAGGAAAAACTGGTTTATTGAACACATAATTGTAATTACAAGTTTACATATTTTGTAAATTGTAGTACAATTCCGACAGGTGGACTCGTTGTGTTTTAGAACTTTACAATTTAGTGCCTCAATCTAAATTTACTTTTTATACACAAAAAATGGATCTAGCAACTAGTAGTGGAAGTAATGACAGTAGTAATGATGAACATGATGATAATGATGAATTTTGTTATTGTGCTCCATTACTTTCGTTATCAATCAAACAAATAGGAAACCAAACGGTAAAACCAAATTCTAAATAAAATTTTTGACTAGCTCCGTGGCGCAGCGGTCAACACGCCTGCCTACGACACGGAGTGACCGGGTTCAATCCCCGGCCAGGTCAAGATGGAAAATGATCTTTTTCAGATTGGCCTGGGTCTTGGATGTGTATCTATATATGTATTTGTTATAAAATATAGTATCGTTGAGTTAGTATCCCATAACACAAGTCTCGAACTTACTTTGGGGCTAGCTCAATCTGTGTGATTTGTCCGTATATATTTATTTATTTATTTTATTTAAATAAGTATGTCAATCATTTTTTTAAATCTACCCTCGTTAGCTTCTTATCTTAATATAAAGAAAAAAATATATTTTATGTAACTTGTAACTTACAACTACAAATTTGTAGATTACAATATTTCATCGAAATCTACAGGCGTATTCTGCACATGTAAATAGGTATTAAACAGCATTTGTAATAACAATATTTGTAGGGTTTTTATTTGTAAAATTCCTACATAATTGTAAAGTTTATTAAACAGCACTTGTAGTACAATTTGACAATTTGTCACTTTTTTTGCAAAATTGTCGGATTGTAATCTTTATTAAACAGGGCCCAGTCTATGTGATGCCGGCACAAAAAGGACCAAAACTTTTTGACTTGTTTTTGAACTTGAAGTTTTTAATAGAAAAGAATTCTTTGTTGCCAGCAATATTATTGTCCTAGGCTCTGTCTACCCCGTAAGAGAAAAAGACATGATACTATGTATGACATTTTAAAGTAGCCATTCTGATACTGTGATCATTTTGACAATGACGTTTTGATATGGTGGACATTATGCGACTAAAAGTTTTTAAATTGTGTATCTTCTCAAACACCTTTGTAATGTTGTCTAGACTAGTCTCTGTTACATACCCCTCGATAGGCGTCAGAGGACTGAGGCCGAGTGTATAGCATACGCTACTTTTAAGGGTATAAGTAACAAGACGGATCAAGCAATGCGCTGCTTCTAGAGACTTCATACTTCTATGGTCTCAAACACCTTTGTAATGTTGTCTGTAGACTCTGTTACATACCCCTCGACAGGCGTCAGAGGACTGAGGCCGAGTGTATAGCATACGCTACTTTTAAGGGTATAAGTAACAAGACGGATCAAGCAATGCGCTGCTTCTAGAGACTTCATACTTCTATGGTTTCAAACACCTTTGTAATGTTGTCTGTAGACTCTGTTACATACCCCTCGACAGGCGTCAGAGGACTGAGGCCGAGTGTATAGCATACGCTACTTTTAAGGGTATAAGTAACAAGACGGATCAAGCAATGCGCTGCTTCTAGAGACTTCATACTTCTATGGTCTCAAACACCTTTGTAATGTTGTCTGTAGACTCTGTTACATACCCCTCGACAGGCGTCAGAGGACTGAGGCCGAGTGTATAGCATACGCTACTTTTAAGGGTATAAGTAACAAGACGGATCAAGCAATGCGCTGCTTCTAGAGACTTCATACTTCTATGGTCTCAAACACCTTTGTAATGTTGTCTGTAGACTCTGTTACATACCCCTCGACAGGCGTCAGAGGACTGAGGCCGAGTGTATAGCATACGCTACTTTTAAGAGCCCGCCATATGCCAGGCGGCGTGGCGATACAAACGCGGATGGTCAAAACGCGTTGGCTACTTTGTATATTTTCGTTTTTTAGGAATATTCAAGGGTTATTCGAAAAAGAAAAACATATGATGGCTGCCTTATCTGTAATGCAATAATAATCAAAAGTTTCAAGGTTAATTTTTATGTATGTGGTGAATAATACTATATACCGAGTAAATTAGACGTGATTTGGAGGCAACTTTGCAATTTTTTTTCTATCGAGAAAATTGAACGCAATCGTGTTTTTGAGTCATATAGTTACCAGAGTTAGTCCTGAACTTTGCTGCATTTTTATTTCAACTTGAGTATTTAATTATTATTGATATAACAGTCAATCATGCAAAGCAGTGTGAGGTAGTACGGACCCTTAAGGGTATAAGTAACAAGACGGATCAAGCAATGCGCTGCTTCTAGAGACTTCATACTTCTATGGTCTCAAACACCTTTGTAATGTTGTCTGTAGGTAGTAACTAAAGTAGGATAAACAAACGAACAAAGCGATTAGTATGTAAATATTGATATTGACCTCGCCTGGCCTAATCAGGTGTTTGGTGTGAACAGTTTTACCCGATTACGCCGGCTAAGCTGACAAAACATTTAGGTATTGGAAACTTTGATTTTTCACCTGGTTCAAAGACAATATATTATATACTAGCTTTCGCCCGCGGCTCCGCCTACGTCAATGTCGATCCCTCGGGAATAGTACTTTTTCCCGGGATAAAAGTACACTTCAGAGAACTTGTATGCAAAATTTCATGATGATCGGTTCAGTAGTTACGTTACGGCGTGAAAGCGTAACAAACAAACAAACTCACTTTCGCATTTATAATATTAGTAAGGATAAACAGAAACAGAAATAAACAGAATATAATACTCATTCATTAATTTCGAGTAGGTGTCACGGTCAATCGACCATGCACACCCTGGTGTCAGAGTTCTTCGGAACCGCCTCTCGGCCTCTGACGTGGTTCCTTTAAACCAGACGGCAGCCGGGACCACCGGCTTAACGTCCCTTTCGAAGCACGGAATCATCTTTATTGTCAGACAATCAGGTGATTCAAGCCTGCAATGTCCTAATCAAACTGGAAGCAACTAAACAAAGTACCTATGCTTCCGGTGGGAATCGAACCCACGACCCCCGGGTCAACAGGCAAACGCCTTAGCCACTGGACCACGGAGGCTGTTAATAATACTAACGCTACGAATAAGTAATTACTTAATCGTGGTACTTGATGGGGCGGGAGATCGAAAGCATTACCTCGGGCCGCAGGCATGCTCCAGGATCCCTTTCCGCGGTGATCTTCTCCACGCTCTATCACTGGATTTTCGGGGTTGAAGCACTAACACTTTCACCACCAGGAGAATGTCTACTATTAGTTATCATTTTCCTCATTTAGGAATTTTTATATTCGCGAGCGCGTGCGCGTGGTTTTTGCGTTAGACGAACAGAACCGCCATCTTGAGGTAAGGTGGGGTTAGTAGGTATGTGCGAAAGAGAGGGAATGAGTGTGTGAGGGGAAGAGTGCGTGATTTAAGCGGGATATTACAATATATATCCTTACTAATATTATACATGCGAAAGTGAGTTTGTTTGTTTGTTTGTTTGTTACGCTTTCACGCCGTAACTACTGAACCGATCATCATGAAATTTTGCATACAAGTTCTCTGGAGTGTGGAGAAGGACATAGGCTACCTTTTATCCCGGGAAAAAGTACTATTCCCGAGGGATCGACATTGACGCGGGCGGAGCCGCGGGCGAAAGCTAGTATATATATAAATGTAATAATGTTAAATTGGCGTAGACAGTACCAACGTATATACTGCCGATTTCATACAAAAATATTGGCAACAACCAACTTAAGGCCTGCTATAAGCATAACAAAGTGCCCGGTAAGCATGCCGGCAGGCCGTGGTAGTTAGTTCCACTAACTGCCACTAGATGGCGTTAGCATATAAGTGGTAAAATTAGTAGAACTGAAAAATATTGTTTTAAAATAAGCCTAAAATATTATTTAAATCTTAATGATTAAAATTGTAGCAAAATTATTAAATACTAGCTTTCGCCCGCGGCTCCGCCCGCGTCAATGTCGATCCCTCGGGAATAGTACTTTTTCCCGGGATAAAAGGTAGCCTTTGTCCTTCTCCGCACTCCAGAGAACCTGTATGACTTTATTTTATCGCCTTTATGCTACATACTATTAAGGTTAATATTCTGTTGTTTTGACTCTGCGCCTCTTGTGGCGCGCCTCCGCCGCACTGCATCTGCTAGTTTCTTGCTTTTGATATTACGGAAAACAAGATGGCGATAGTAGATAAACGTTATCGGGGGCTGATTATAAGATCTTCAGATTTTCTCTGAGATTTTTGTATTGTAATTTCTAAATGGATTAAGTCCAAAGTTCACCCGACGGCCAGTAATTATTCAGACTGCCGTCAATATTTACATCACTATGTTTGTTCGGGAAGCCGATAGTCTGTTTTAATTACATTTAGATTACCGCCTGCTGTTTAGATTTCGTTAGCAGCAGATTCATTTCATTACATTCGAGTTAATTTGTTAGGTGTGGAGAGATATTATAATTACTACGAATCCTAGTACAGATCCTTGCGATACACCTCATAGTCAAGTAGTTAAAAAACGTATTATTTATATTATCCTTGTATAACTCTGTCGGAACTACATACAGTATACCGTGTGGTTACACGGTATACTGTATGTAGTTCCGATTATGTATGCAACATATATAAGTGGCTTGCCTATCGGTTTTTTATAGGATCCATATTGGATAGTGTGCGAAAGCGCTCTTGGAGCTAGTTGAACCCTCACCATTCCTCCATCGGACTACGAGGCGCAGACAGAACTTTGGAATACCAAAGAGTCGAACTAAACACTTCCGACAGTTCCTTTTTGGTTCGAGTAGCTAAGGTGTGGAATGAACTGCCTGCGTCTATATTCCCAGCAGTACAGTCCAGGGACGTTCAAAAGTAGAATAAATGGGTATCTCTTAGGCATGTAACATCCTCGTCCTCATCGTCACACCATCAGGTGAGATGGGAGACAAATGCCTACTTCAAAATTTTGTAAAAATAACGAATAAATCTAGTGAAGATATAATAGGTACCACTTAACCATTTAGCATTGCAAGCTCCGTGGCGCAATGGTTAATATGCCAGCCTGCGACACGAGGGTGCCCGGGTTCGATCCCCGGGCAGGTCAAGATAGAAAATGATCTTTTTCAGATTGGCCTGGGTCTTGGATGTTTCTCTATATGAATTTGTTATAAAATATAGTATCGTTGAGTTAGTATCCCATAACACAAGTTTCGAACTTACTTTGGGGCTAGCTCAATCTGTGTGATTTGTCCGTATATATTTATTTATCGACTAGCTCCGTGGCGCAGCGGTCAAGACGCCAGCCTGCGACACGGAGTGACCCGCCTTCGTATTAGGCCGTCTCCACCCCATGATAGGCAATGCTAAGATGTCACTTAGAAATAAGTTGACACTCTATAAGCTTTGCGTCCGCCCTATCATGACCTACGCCGGCGTAGTCTTCTCCCATATCGCGCCCTCCCACATCGATCGGCTGCAACGATTGCAGAACCGTTTCGTCACCCGTGCCACGAATACGAGTCACCACCGGTACTTGCGCATGACAGACTTACACCGTGACCTAGATCTCCCATCCATTCGCGGCTATCTCAAAAACGGCTCCAAGCGTTACTTTGAGAAAGCCGCACGCCACCCCAACCCGTTAGTAGTGCAAGCTGCTAACTACTCCCCCAACTTACACGATACGACCTTACGTCGTAGACGTCCTAGGAACGTACTTGACGATCCCGATGATCCTATTGACATCGCACAAGCCCGCCCCGACCCCTCTTCGGCTCCGAACAGCCAGAGGAATCCCACTATCCGACCCCGTCGCACTCGCCACCGGAATAGAGTGCGTAGAGTAGGATTAGCTCCGATTACTGGTGACCGCCCGGCGGTCCCGGGTGACTTGCACCCAGGATAGGCCCTTCTGGCAACGTAGCTTTCGGCCCATAAGGCAAAAGATGAGAGTTGCTGCTCTCTAAAGGCTTTTGCCATTGTTTCTCAGATTGGCCCTTCAGGCTTGCATGCACGCATACGCGGCCCATCAGGCAATACGAGAGTTTGCTGTCTCTCCAAGCCTTGCGCACACAGGCAACGCCCAAAGCCTATTTATTTATTTACTTAGCTCAAATTCACCTCTAGTTGTAAGTACATAACAAGTTTCGTCAACAAAATGTATGATCGATGAGTTTTACATGTTATTGTAATGCAACCTTGTTTGTTATTGTGTATGGAACGAAGTTAGTTCAAAGACCTTATCTATGGCGCAGTAGCAATGAGGACTTTTCAAATAAGCATTAAAAAAACGTCAATGTCGATCCCTCGGGATTAGTACTTATTCCCGGGATAGGAAATAGGAAAAGGTAGCCTATGTCCTTCTCCGTACTCCAGAGAACTTGTATGCAAAATTTCATGATGATAGGTTCAGTAGTTACGTATATATCCATGGTATCTACTGAACCGATCATAATGAAATTTTGCGTACAAGTTGTCTGGAGTGCGGAGAAGGACATAGGCTACCTTTTATCCCAGGAAAAAGTACTATTTCCGAGGGATCGACATTAACGCGGGCGGAGCCGCGGGCGAAAGCTAGTACTAAAATATAGAATTAAATAAATATGGGGGCTCCCATACAACACACGTGATTTTTTTGCTTGTTTTTGCTCGTTATTGATAACGGCAACAGGTAGACAATTAAATAATAATAATAAAATTGATATTAAAGGGCTCCCATACAAAAGAGATGATTTTTTTGCCGTTTTCATAGATAACGGTACGGAACCCTTTGTGCGCGAGTCCGACTCGCACTTGGCCGGGATTTTTCATTCTCTGTTTTGGCTATACTCGTAAATAATAAAAAATTGTAATCATAATTAGAAATGAAAAAAAAAGATAAATGAAGAAATTAGATGATAAATGATAAAGATAGATGATAAAATAAAAAAGCCCTTCAGGCGAGTAGGCGACCAATACTGTTGAAAAGAGTTTCTTTTGGCGTTTCTTCTCTGCAGTGGTCGGTTCCGAAACGCTAGTAGTCTGTAGCTTTTGCACATTGAATAATAATATAAACATTAAATGCCTGCAAAGGCCTATTTGCTGAATAAACGTTTTGATTTTGAATAAAATAATAAATAAATAAATATATACGCACAAATCACACATATTTAGCTAGCCCCAAAGTAGGGCATGGAATACCGAAAAGATTTTCATACCGGTATTGATACCGGTATTGAAATTTCAAATACCGGTATACCGATATTTCGGTATTTTTTCGGTATTTTTTTAAATACTGCTAATTACTGTTTAAATTATATATATTAGTATATATTATTATATATACCAATAGCAATTGGTAAGTCTTGTTTCCGGAAAGCGATTAAAGTAGTTTTCTAGGCTATGTGGTGGTCAAACACTGAAACTATTTATCAACTCCTCAGAAACCACAAAATGAATAAAGGTAATCAAGAATACTAAAGAAAATACGTTATTTGATCCAAGAATTACACTACTTTACAAGGATTTTTACCCAGAGATGAAACTGATATGTATCGGTAGAGTTATAAACCCTTACTTAAAAACTGAAGTTGCAAAAAAATTAGGACGTCAAATTTTGTAAATATTTATGTTTAATCATTTTTATTTATCTCAACAACAAATCAAAATGGCTCGTGTTACTCCTTCTTTTATACTGATTAGTATCAGTTTCTCTTATTATAGACCAGCAGTAATCCGCTAACATATTTTTGTCCTAAAATCCTTTTTATCTTTCCTCAGAATCCTTCAAATCCTGGTGAAAACGTTCGCCATGCTCATCACTCATGCTTCCCAGGTTCTCAGGAAAAAAATCTACATGAGAATGTAAAAAAATAATTTTTAACCACATTTTCACTTCCATTCTTTGGTAATTTCTCAATAAATTGGAAACAATTTCTGCATAATTCTCAGATTTATTCAGTGAGGCAGAAATAACAGTCAGTAGTATAATTTGTGGGTTCTCTCCATATCATTGGGATGCCGAATCGCAAAAGTATTTTTTTCTGCAGCCCAGTTCTATAAAATACTTCTGCAATTTTCGCACCTACACTAGGAACCCATTTTTTATCAAGGTTTGTTACCGAGATTTGAAAGTAATGGAAATAGGCTCGTATTACGAATTCAGTGATTGGTCTCTTCATTTTTGACAAAATAATTTGGCCACAAACATAGCAAAAGTTATTTGGGTTTAATTTACACTGCCTTTTTTTCCTCTTTATTTTTAAAGGGCTTTTATCCTTAAAGGCATGTCAGCCCAACACTATACACTGCCTTGATGACATTTTAAAACAAATGGAAATGTTCAAATAATACTTAAACGCAAATAATGCAAACTATAAACTCCGACACGGGTAACAAGATAACTTACAGAATTTTTTTTTTTTCTAAAGTAGTGGTATTTAAATTGTTTTACTTGGCACAAATATCACAATCAAATATATATTTAAATTAGTTTTACTCTCTAATGATAAGAAAACACTTTGGGTCTTCATGGAGAAATACACACACCTCTTCACTTCCTGTTTCTGTATGTACGAGAAATGATCTGGTGGGCATTGAAGTATTGGCATTATCTGCGACATGTACCGTGACTCCAACCAATTCCAGAATTAGGATTGCTGTTGGTGAACCGTCACAGTTGGAGTCCACCAAGGCTCAGTTCTCAGCCCCTTCTTGTTCAGTGCGATATTAGAAGAGGTGTCAAAACGCATCAGAAATACACATAAGCTACCTCCGTGGCTGCTCATGCATGTATACTGACGATATCGCACTGGCAGATGCGGAAAGGGGAAGACGTGTACGACGCGTGAATATGTGGAAGGAGTCGCTTGAGAACGGCGGCTTGAAACTAAATGTGGCGAAGACTGAGTACATAGATTGCAACGTTACAGATTTCGTACCTGTACGCATAGGCAGAAACTTAGTCGAGCGTACTGACCAGTTTCAATACCTGGGATCTAACCTTTACGCGTCCGGAGATATCAAAGCTTGCATAAAGTGACTGGTATCATTTGTGACTCCTCAAAAATTTGGTTAAACTAAAAGGACAGGACAAATCAGACCTGTCCTTTTATATTGAAGTGAAGCACAGGCTACGTGAGCGGCTCAAAAGGGTGCTGCGTGTCACGGAAATGGATATGCAGCGCTGGATGTGTAGAGTTTCGCGAAAGGGCCGCATAAGGAACTCACACATTCGCGGCAGCCTCCATGTCCGTCACATAGCAGGCATTTCTCCTGCAGAGCCGCCTACGCTGGTACGGTCATGTTTTGCGAAAACCAGGAAATTACATAGGGAACAATTGTCTGGCCAAGTTCACCGAGTCCCGGTAGACGGGAGAAATCCAAGAAGTGCTGGCTTGATGTAATTGAAGAGGATATGCGTGCAATAGCCTCCCTCATAACATGCAGTTTCTTGAGTAGTTGATTTTGTTGTGATATTTTTATAATCGAGATTACTCATAATTCATGCATATGAAAACTCATCAGCAGAACAACACTGTGAACTACAGAAGTCGAATGTTGTTCATAGACTCTAAACACCCTTGCAGAAATAAATAAAATTTTTCGAAATACCGAAATACCGGTATTTCATCCTCAAATACCGGTATCAAAATACCGAATTTTTTTATCGGTATACCGGTATTTCGGTATACCGGTATCCATGCCCTACCCCAAAGTAAGTTCGTGACTTGTGTTATGGGATTCTAACTCAACGATACCATATTTTATAACAAATACATATATAGATACACATCCAAGACCCAGGCCACTCTGAAAAAGATCATTTTCCATCTTGACCTGGCCGGGGATCGAACCCGGTCACTCCGTGTCGCAGGCTGGCGTGTTGACCGCTGCGCCACGGAGCTAGTCAAATACTCGTAAATAGTACATACTCGTAAATAGTGAAGGACAGACATTTTACCCGCAATAGAGCGTGTCTGGTGCGCGTGTGAACGGTTTCAGGTGACCTTGTATGTCAATGTCAATGTCACAAGAAGGCTTTGTTGACAGTCGTGATGTAAAGTAATAGTGGGCAAATAGGAAGAGTACATAGTGTTAGATGATAGAGTTCTATACGGATGCGAGTCTTGGACGATAAAGAAAGATCTCAGGAAACGTATAGAAGCTTTTGAGATGTGGTGCTATGGTGCTCATCATCATTTCGAGTAGGTGTCACGATCAATCGACCATGCACACCCTGGTGTCAGAGTTCTTTGGAACCGCCTCTCGGCCTCCTACCAGATGGCAGCCGGGACCAACGGCTTAACGTGCCTTCCGAAGCACGGAATCATGTTTATTATCAGACAATCAGGTGATTCAAGCCTGCAATGTCCTAACCAAACTGGAAACAACTAAACAAAGTATGCTTCCGGTGGGAATCGAACCACGACCCCCGGGTCAACAGGCAAACGCCTTAACCACTGGACCACGGAGGCTGTTATAGTGCTATTGTGCTATCGACGCATGCTGGCTATAAGCTGGACCCAGCGGGTTTCCAATGAGGAAGTTCTACGGCGGGTTTACCGAAAACGCGAACTTCTGCAAACCATCAAAAAGCGAAATGCTGCATATTTAGGGCATGTGCTAAGGCACGACAGATACGAGCTGCTGCAACAACAATGATGGGCAAAGTCGCAGGGAAAAGAAAAGTGGGTCGGAGAAAGAAGTCTAGGTTGCGTAACATCAGGGAGTGGACTGGTATCTCGAGTGCAGCCGAACTTTTTCGCCTCGCTGGAGACAAGCAGAAATATGCGGAGCTGACTGCCAACCTTCACTAGTTGGAGAGGCACTATTAGAAGATAGTGTTAGAAGTGAGTTAATGGCGCCATACTGTATAGAGAACATGTATACACATTTTTAGGGTACCGTGTCCAAGGGGTAAAAACGGGACTTAATTAATGAATAAAAAAAAATAAGTTCAAAGACTGGGTTTTTGGTGTCTTCATTATTTTTACCTTTTTTCCTACCGGTCTATATTCTATTAGGGATTCCAATTCCAACACCACACGTTGAGGTAATTAAAAAACCGGCCAAGCGAGTCGGACTCGCGCACGTAGGGTTCCGTACTGTTATCTATAAAAACGGCAATAAAAATCATGTCTGTTGCCCCCCTTTAATATTAATTTTATTTAATTACTAGCTTTCGCCCGCGGCTCCGCCCGCGTCAATGTCGATCCCTCGGGATAAGTACTTTTTCCCGGGATAAAAGGTAGCCTATGTCCTTCTCCGTACTCCAGAGAACTTGTATGCAAAATATCATGATGATCGGTTCAGTAGTTACGGCGTGAAAGCGTAACAAACAAACAAATAAATAAACAAACAAACAAACAAACTCACTTTCGCATTTATAATATTAGTAAGGATAAGGATTATTTTTAAAGTAAATATATAACTAAATATTCTGTGAATATTTCAAGCGTCTATCTGTTGCCGTTATCAATATCGAGCAAAAACAACCAAAAAAATCACGTTTGTTGTATGGGAGCCCCCTTAAATATATATTTTATTATATTTTTTAGTATTTGTCGTTATAGCGGCAACAGAAATACATCATCTGTGAAAATGATACTTGTCTAACTATCACGGTTCATGTGATACAGCCTGGTGACAGACGGACAGACAGACAGACAGATACACGGACAGCTGAGCGATATTAATAGGGTCCCGTTTTTACCCTTTGGGTACGGAACCCTAAAAATCATCCTGTATGTAAGTTTTAACAAGGAAATACAAGCTAAACAAAGCTCATAAACATCAATGAGACCTCTCCAACCCGTCTGGCCAGCGAGGAGAGTGTAGGCCAAATCCTCTGTCTGCTCTGGACAAGTATGGCTCCGGTAGTACAGAGAGGGTCATGCTCCTGCAGTGGAGACTAAAAAGACCTGATGATGATAGTGTTAGATGATAAGAGTTTTATACAGATGCGAGTCTTGGACGATAAAGAAAGATCTCTGCCCCAGTCGCATGGCTACTATCTACAGCTCACGCCAAAGATAGATAAAAAAGCAGCCTACTTAAAATTTATCGTAGCCCACCAATGAAAACGTAGTATTTATCTCATACGATTCGTAGCACGCATGCAGTCTAGAAACATTATTCATATTTCAAACACGAAACTACAAATAAAAAATTAAAACCTCGTGTGATTAAAGAAAACGAACGTATTAGACATAATTTATAAAATACCTAGTGATATTTACTTAAAAACCAAATATATTTGGGTTTATTTTTATTCAATATGGAAATAACGGAATGTAAATCGTGTACCAATCAAACGCAAACAACCACTTTACACTGACAGTACACATCTGTCATTAATCTGTCGGTAAAATGGTTCTTTCCGTTTGAGTTTTCGTTTCTCACGCAAGATGGCGTACTAGTATAGGCTTTTATTTTCGTAAAAATCATTCGTTTTTGTACTGTACATTAAAATATTATACTCATTATAGGTGTCTGACAGCTTGTAACTACGCAAAACAAAATATTTTGGTTGTTTTATCACTTTAATGTTCGAAATGCGTATGAAACATATTTTATCTAGGCTTTGCTAAACCCCGATAAATTTATGCGATTTCAAGCTACCAACCTCGATTTTGCCTGCATTTGTCTATCGCGAGCTGTCAAACCCATGCTCGCAAGACGCGCACCCCGCGACTTGTAACGTATTTATGAATGAAATTTGACATTATTTAACGCGTGTGCCATGCTCGCTGGGTTAAAAGACGCAAAACGCTATATCTTGTCTTTTTATCAACGGAGACAGTGAGCCATGCTACGGGGGCAGGAAACGTATAGAAGCTTTTGAGATGTGGTGCTATGCTATCGATGCATGTTGGCTATAAGCTGGAGTTGTTACCAGAAAAATAGGTTAGGTTAGGTTAGAACTGCAACCACATCGGAAAACGAATCGCCATCAGAAACAAGCTGCTGCCGGAAAAGTAGGTTCGGTAAGTTAAGTTGGAATTTATAGTTATAGGATTTTTATTTTCTGTGCATATTTAGTGTGTAAGTCAGTATTTTTAGTGTGAGATTTTAATTTTTTGTTTGCAAAAAGGGGATTTTTAGTTATAGAATTACATTTATTTTGTGTGCAGAGTATGTTTGGTGCGACTTTTGAATATGTAGTTGGAAAAAAAGAGATTTATAATTATAGGATTAAATACTACCCTTTTTAATTGCTCTCCCCTTTAGTCACCATGTCAAGGCTCCTAATAATACCATTTGAAGATGCCCATGTTACTTTTATTGCAGTCCATAAATAACAATTGAACGCGCGTAAATTCGTAGATACGCACTCGTTAAATTGATTAGGGGTCGTCCATTAATCATGTGATGTTCTAGCAACTTTTTATGACTTCGGCTAAAGACCTAAAACCTAGCCCTGTGGTATCCGGCAGAGTAGAATAGGACCACTCCAAGTCTTCCCGTGAATGTCGTAGAAGGCGACTTAGGAAATACAAGCTAAACAAAGCTTATAAACATCTAAGACACCTCTCCAACCCGTCTGGCCAGCGTGGAGAGTGTAGGCCAAGTCCTCTGGCTGCTCTGGCCAAGTATGGCCCTAGTAGTACAGAGAGGGTCGTGCTCCGGTTTCGAGGTTCTTTTTAGTCTCCACTACATGGAGACTAAAAAGAACCTGATGATGATGATGGTGATGAAAGACCTAAAAGAAACAAGATTGGTTGAAGAATTTTATTTCTTGTGAAAGAGAATTTGTGGCCATCCAGAATTCCAGATAATAGATAGAAAATTTAATCGTTTTCCCTGCAAATTGCGTGAAAAGATTTCTTCAGGGTCGGCAGCGCGCGACTTGCACCTCTGGTGTCGCAGGCGTCCATAGGCTACGGTAACCGCGCACCATCAGGTGGGCCGTATGCCTGTTTGCCTACTAAGTGGTATGTGTCATATATTGAATAACTGGCTGTGCCCACGACTCCGTACGCGTATATCTATATGGGGGCTACATCTCATCTGGAGAAACAATTTAAGTAGCCTATCCTGTTTGTTTTTCGTGTGTGCAAGTGGCCAACACTGGTGTCAATTTTTTCAAGCTGCCTAAAGGCATCTGACATAGCTTAACGCCATCAATGATGACAGCCGGGACCAACGGCTTAACGTGCCTTCAGAAGCACGGAATCATCTTAATTATCAGACAATCAGGTTTGCCTGTACACCCGGGGGTCGTGGGTTCGATTCCCATGGTAAGCATACTTTGTTTAGTTGTTTCCAATTTGGTTAGGAAATTGCAGGCTTGAATCACCTGACTGATGAACATAGGCTATAGAAATAAATACCTATATCTACCCGTGTGAAGCCGGGACGGGCCGCTACTACAGTATAACGGACATAAAAATACTTAAAATATTTTTCCCGACCATGCAATGTATGTACGTACATACAATAATCAAACTTGCACATACAGACATACTACACTACACAGTCTATTATTAGAGCATCCGATCGCGACGAAGGCCGGCGAATGAAACGAGTACGATGACCGGCGCGATTTCATTTAACCGATCACGTATGGTAAGCAATTTTGGTCGCGGCGTCATTTATGACTGGTGATCACTAATGGTATTCATGTATAGTCTCGAACTTACTTTGGGGCTAGCTCAATCTATGTGATTTGTCCGTATATATTTATTCATATCTCTTTAGTTATTTCTATAACATTGTCAAGTCGTTTTGAAATCTCATATCGTGGGCGTTTTTCAAAGATCACCCGACTTGACCCGACCCTAGTTCAAAAACCTAGACGTCTGGGGCGGGGCGATGACCGCTAAGGGCAGCCGTTGCAGGCACCAGCCGGCGCTGAATAACTTTGTTTGAGACATCGCCTAGGTTTATGATAGCCTGGTACTTCTTTTATTGAAGTATGTAGGTATTTTTGTGCATAATAAATATAAATAAATAATAATAATATATACGGACAAATCACACAGATTGAGCTAGCCCCAAGGTAAGTTCGAGACTTGTGTTATGGGATACTAACTCAACGATACTATATTTTATAACAAATACATATATAGATACACATATATATGTATGGTCGCCTGGTGTTGCAGGCGTCCATAGGCTACGGTAACCACTTTCCATCAGGTGGGCCGTATGCCTGTTTGCCTACTAAGTAGTATAAAAAAAAATCCAAGACCCAGGCCAATCTGAGAAAGATCATTTTCCATCTTGACCTGGCCGGGGATCGAACCCGGTCACTCCGTGTCGCAGGCTGGCGTGTTGACCGCGCCACGGAGCTAGTCAATATATATAATATATTCAGAGTGGAACGAAGGAGTGTAGCGTAGA
This sequence comes from Elegia similella, assembly GCA_947532085.1. Classification (NCBI taxonomy): domain Eukaryota; kingdom Metazoa; phylum Arthropoda; class Insecta; order Lepidoptera; family Pyralidae; genus Elegia; species Elegia similella. Next base: position 2,239,223 of record OX383950.1, on the reverse strand, counting down.
ATCCCGATTGAAGCGAGGGATTCTTAAGGCGAGGCCTCAAATGTTTGGTACCCTCGCTCGGCAAAGGACTGATCAAGTGCGCGCAAGGGATAGCGCTTGGCGGTTTAGCCCGTGAATGATGAGATAGGAGATAGTCTCGAGTCGCTCAAAGAAAAAAACGTAAGCGCCAAATTCGTTATTTCTATTTTAGATAAAATCAGACCGGTTAATTGTATTTTCATATTTACATTCTGATAAATTACTAATAACCTATCTTTTAGTCTAAAAATCATTATTTCATTCGTCGCATTTGAGCTACAATAACAAAAACTCTGCGAACGAAGACCATTTTTCAAAAAATATTTCTATCGAGAAAATTTTATCAAAACGTTGTATCTTCAATTTTTGGAGATGAAATAGTCAAAAATCATATTACTTAGATTTGAAACTCCTAATTTAAGTATTTTGCGAGATAAATAAGGTTCAGAACGACCTTATTTACAGTGGTATCGCCTTAAGTAGACTGAGTGATGCGAGGGATTCTTAATATGTTAATATTACTCGAAGTTAAAGTATTATGTTAGTCTCGAGATGACACATTCTGCTTTTCATTTCCCTGTATAAAAAAAACAAATTAAATTCTAAAACTAATATTGAATTATTTTATTCATCCGATAATAATTAATATTGAATTATTCATCAGATTTATGCATCAACGCAAAATTTCAGCTCAATCAGTCGGTGACCGGGAAGTGGATCAAATTTAACTTGCAAGGTGTTTTTTTATTTATGATATACCTAGGTCGGTAAACGAGCGAGCGGGTCACCTGATGGTGGCTCTACTTCAATAGGCTAGTTTCCTAAAAAAAATATAAGTAGTCCGTCAGTTAGATATTCAAAAAATATTGGACACGTATTTTTTCTTTTGTCGATTAAACAAAAAAATGATAAAGATATAGCCCTTTGAAGTTCCGTGTGACGTCATAGTTTGGTACAATTTTTAGCAAACTTTGACGTCACGAGCCCCCACTCCTGAACTTTGACGCGCTTTATCTTCATTATTTATTTGACAAAAGAAAAAATACGTGTCCAATATTTTTTGATTATCTAACTGACGGACTAATTGTTATGTTATTATTATGACCCAGGAAACTAGCCTATTACAGACAAAAAGCGGGACAGGTGAAACTAACCAAAGCTTATAAAAAAACTTATTTTCTCATCATAATGATGATTACACGACATATAGAATACATGTCTAATTCCAGAAATTCATGAAACTAGAGAATTTCAAATGGCAGTTTGTTTACATCGTCCATAAGTTCCAAAAGCATGTACTGTACAATCAAAATTATTTCAATTATCGTATGAAATGAGTCGTGTCCGAATCGTGCGCACAATGACGGCTCATTGACTTCGCTAGTGATTTTGGTTGCGATGCGATGGTGCAACCCGCACCGTAGCACCACCGTCCAGGGATATAATCTATATCTATACTAATATTATAAAGCTGAAGAGTTTGTTTGTTTATTTGAACGCGCTAATCTCAGGAACTACTTTGTGTTGGATAGTCCATTTATTGAGGAAGGCTTTAGGCTATAAAACATCACGCTGCGACCAATATGAGCGAAGCATCAATAAAAAATGTTTTGAAAAAGGGGGAAAATTATTCATTTATACTAAGAAAAAACCTAATTATTCATAATAATAGAAATTGCCGCGGACGAAGTCGCGGGCAACAGCTAGTTATGTATATAAACGGGACTTAGCACGAAACTTTTTATTTGTTTCCGTTCACGTTTCAATGGAGTTATAGCCGTCGTGGTCGCAACGCAACGATACTCATTGAGAATTAGTCTCGTTGTGTCCACTAAAATGATGATGATGATGGTAAAAAGCGTGTCATCATCATCAGGTGTTTTTAGTCTCCACTGCAGGAGCATGACTCTCTCTGTACTACCGGAGCCATACTTGGCCAGAGCAGACAGAGGATTTGGCCTACACTCTCCTCGCTGGCCAGACGGGTTGGAGATCTCATTGATGTTTATGAGCTTTGTTTAGCTTGTATTTCCTAAGTCGCCTCGTGGGACCTCCGTGGGAAGACTAGGAGTGGTCCTATTCTAAAAATGATTTCTGCATTGTAAAAAAGTGCGACAAAGGCCAGTGTCAAACATTCTTCGTTCCATATGAGGACATTGCTACGCAGCAACCTTGGCCAGGCGGGTTGGCGAGCGCAGTTTCTTTGGCTTCTTGTGCTTCCGACGCTGCTGCCCATCAAAAACTAGGACAGGAATTAAATATAATATAAATAAATAAATATATACGGACAAATCACACAGATTGAGCTAGCCCCAAAGTAAGTTCGAGACTTGTGTTATGGGATACTAACTCAACGATACTATATTTTATAACAAATACATATATAGATACACATCCAAGACCCAGGCCAATCTGAAAAAGATCATTTTCCATGTTGACCTGGCCGGGGATCGAACCCGGTCACTCCGTGTCGCAGGCAGGCGTGTTGACCGCTGCGCCACGGAGCTAGTCAAGTCAAGTTTGATGGATCTAGAAAGGGAGTTCAGGTATTGGGAACCTACTTACTCAGATGAATAAAGTAGCAGTTCGGGAGGCAGAGCGCGTCCCGATGCCATACCTGACACCACCGGACAGGCAGTTGGGGATGACACCCCTCATCATCATTTCGAGTAGGTGTCACGGTCAATCGACCATGCCCACCCTGGTGTCAGAGTTCTTCGGAACCGCCTCTCAGCCTCTGACGTGGTTCCTTTAACGACTACCAGATGGCAGCCGGGACCACCGGCTTAACGTGCCTTCCGAAGCACAGAATCATCTTTATTATCAGACAATCAGGTGATTCAAGCCTGCAATGTCCTAAACAAACTGGAAACAACTAAACGAAGTATGCTTCCCGTGGGAATCGAACCCACGACCCCCGGGTCAACAGGCAAACGCCTTAACCACTGGACCACGGAGGCTGTTGTTTATGGCTCCCCTGACCACTCAGTGTATCTGTCCACAACTCCGGATTCATTATCTCAAACCTGCGCAATGAAATAGACACAGCTGCGCGTGCGCAATCTTCGGAGAACGAGTACGTACCGTCTGACACGTAAGAGATAATGATGTGACTCGCGACACGTACCGATAGTTTGATGAACTTTATGTGAAGACGTGTGACGTCATATTGTACACACGTACATAGGTACTATCACGTCTTTTATCCTTGCGGGATAGACAGAGTCAACAGAGCGTACGTCTTAAGACCTTCTTCTATCTTCTAGTACAACATCATATTTTTATCCTTACTAATATTATAAATGCGAAAGTCAGTTTGTTTGTTTGTTTGTTACGCTTTCACGCCGTAACTACTGAACCGATTATCATGAAATTTTGCATACAAGTTCTCTGGAGTACGGAGAAGGACATAGGCTACCTTTTATCCCGGGAAAAATAACTATTTCCGAGGGATCGACATTGACGCGGGCGGAGCCGCGGGCGAAAACTAGTTTAGTATAAATAGTAATGTTTTGTTTGATAAATGTTCAATATCAAACATGCTAATATGGGATAATTGGCCCTTAAACACACTGCTTCTGTCGTCCAGTGGTTAAGGCGTTTGCCTGTAGACCCGGGGGTCGTGGGTTCGATTCCCTCAGGAAACATACTTTGTTTAGTTGTTCCCAGTTTGGTTAGGACATTGCAGGCTTGAATCACCTGATTGTCTGATAATGAAGATGATTCCGTGCTTCGGAAGGCACGTTAAGCCGTTGGTCCAGGCTGCCATCTGGTAGTCGTTAAAGGAACCACGTCAGAGGCCGCGAAGCGGATCCGAAGAAATCGGACACCAGCATGGTCGATTGACCGTGTCACCTACACGAAATGATGATGATGATGATTTTTACGTGTTGATGATGGGTTGCTAGCAGCATCGCCTATATGATTCATCAGGGTTTCGCCCACTCCGTCGATCGGCTTTGACGATTTGCGCGGGACGATAAGCAGCTTGTACATTTAACTTTTTTAAAAGGCACATTTAAAAGATTACAACGAATTGAGAACCTTACTATTTTGAATTTGGTTGAGAAAGGTACTAGGGTTTCTTTCCTGACGTGGCAACGTCTTATAAATCGATAAACGTCGGCTGCACGCGCGAAAGTGTCACGTTCCCAGTACAAGCGTGAGCGCGGAACAAACGATAGAGAGGCACGATCAGTCTAAGCGGTCGGTTTGTGACGCATCTATCTCTCTTCCACCGTCTTCACATAAAATTATCGTCCGTAAACCGACTTATACATTGCGGCTTTCGTATGTTTGACTATTTTTTATTTAAGACTAGCTTTCGCCCGCGGCTCCGCCCGCGTTAATGTCGATCCCTCGGGAATAGTACTTTTTCCCGGGATAAAAGGTAGCCTATGTCCTTCTCCGTACTCCAGAGAACTTGTATGCAAAATTTCATGATGATCGGTTCAGTAGTTACGGCGTGAAAGCGTAACAAACAAACAAATAAACAAACTCACTTTCGCATTTATAATATTAGTAAGGATAAGGATAAGGACTAGCTTTCGGCCGCGGCTCCGCCCGCGTCAATGTCGATCCCTCGGGAATATAGTTTTTCCCGGGATAAAAGGTAGCTAATGTCCTTCTCCGCACTCCAGATAACTTGTATGCAAAATTTCATGATGATCGGTTCTGTAGTTACGGTGTGAAAGCGTAACAAACAAACAAACAAACAAACAAACAAACTCACTTTCGCATTTATAATATGGGATTGGGAAATAGTAACTGAAGGAAATCATCCTTTAGTCAATTAGCATATCAGTAACAGATATGTTCACTGGAGGGCAAATGTTAATGTTGGTTGTAAGGGCTCGCGAGGTCTACTGTTCTCGCAGAACCACTAGTATTATAAGGATAAGGATAAGGAAAGGATAAGGAAAGGATAAGGAAAGGATAAGGAAAGGATAAGGAAAGGAAAGGAAAGGATAAGGAATGGATAAGGAAAGGATAAGGAAAGGAAAGGAAAGGATAAGGAAAGGATAAGGAAAGGATAAGGAAAGGAAAGGAAAGGATAAGGAAAGGATAAGGAAAGGAAAGGAAAGGATAAGGAATGGATAAGGAAAGGATAAGGAAAGGAAAGGAAAGGATAAGGAATGGATAAGGAAAGGATAAGGAAAGGATAAGGAAAGGATAAGGAAAGGATAAGGAAAGGATAAGGAATGGATAAGGAAAGGATAAGGAAAGGATAAGGAAAGGATAAGGAAAGGATAAGGAAAGGATAAGGAATGGATAAGGAAAGGATAAGGAATGGATAAGGAAAGGATAAGGAATGGATAAGGAAAGGATAAGGAAAGGATAAGGAATGGATAAGGAAAGGATAAGGAAAGGATAAGGAATGGATAAGGAAAGGATAAGGAAAGGATAAGGAAAGGATAAGGAAAGGATAAGGAAAGGATAAGGAAAGGATAAGGAAAGGATAAGGAAAGGATAAGGAATGGATAAGGAAAGGATAAGGAAAGGATAAGGAATGGATAAGGAAAGGATAAGGAAAGGATAAGGAAAGGATAAGGAAAGGATAAGGAAAGGATAAGGAAAGGATAAGGAAAGGATAAGGAAAGGATAAGGAAAGGATAAGGAATGGATAAGGAAAGGATAAGGAAAGGATAAGGAAAGGATAAGGAAAGGATAAGGAAAGGATAAGGAATGGATAAGGAAAGGATAAGGAAAGGATAAGGAAAGGATAAGGAAAGGATAAGGAAAGGATAAGGAAAGGATAAGGAAAGGATAAGGAAAGGATAAGGAAAGGATAAGGAAAGGATAAGGAAAGGATAAGGAAAGGATAAGGAAAGGATAAGGAATGGATAAGGAAAGGATAAGGAAAGGATAAGGAAAGGATAAGGAAAGGATAAGGAAAGGATAAGGAAAGGATAAGGAAAGGATAAGGAATGGATAAGGAAAGGATAAGGAAAGGATAAGGAAAGGATAAGGAAAGGATAAGGAAAGGATAAGGAAAGGATAAGGAAAGGATAAGGAAAGGATAAGGAATGGATAAGGAAAGGATAAGGAAAGGATAAGGAAAGGATAAGGAAAGGATAAGGAATGGATAAGGAAAGGATAAGGATATATAAAAGGCAATGTATTTTGAAGTGAATATATCAAAACGTTGTACACTGAACCTTTACCGTGACTGAACTATCAAATAGGCTGGCTGGTCTGTGCTATAGGAAGCACGTGTTTTACCGACATAGAAAGTGTATCAATGTTATTTTTACACAACCATTTTCTATTTATACACGTCGGCTGGCAAACATCCAACATTGACACCGGATGACCTCTTCCGATGCGGTTTTAGCCAAAAACGCAATAAAATATCGCGTTTTTATCCCATACGGGGTACTCAGAGGCTCTGTTTACCCCGTGGGTGCATGTGTACCTCTTATAAAATTTGATGGACTATCATCAGCATCATTTCGAGTAGGTGCCACGGTCAATCGACCATGCGCACCCTGGTGTCAGAGTTCTTCGGAACCGCCTCTCGGCCTCCGACGTGGTTCCTTTAACGACTACCAGATGGCAGCCGGGACCACCGGCTTAACGTGTCTTCCGAAGCACGGATGGACTATTATTAAATAATTGGACGAACAACTTTAGGATTATATAGTATCTTTAAATTTATGTTATAAATTTGATCACCTTTTGATTATTTTTTTATTGTACGTCTAAAACAGACAGGTCGCAGTGACACACGACATTATAAACATACCTGTTTACCACAATAAAGATATTTTGTATTTGTATAGGTGTATGTGTGTGCACCGTGTGGTATCCGGCAGAGTAGAATAGGACCACTCCAAGTCTTCCCGTGGATGTCGTAGAAGGCGACTTAGGAAATACAAGCTAAACAAAGCTTATAAACATCTGTGAGACCTCTCCAACCCGTCCGGCCAGCATGGGGAGTGTAGGCCAAATCCTTTGGCTGCTCTGGCCAAGTACGGCCCTAGTAGTATAGAGAGTGTCGTGCTCCTGTAGTGGAGATTAAAAAGACCTGATGATGATGGGTGTATGTGTAACCTTACACACACGAGAAATCAACAACAAAATTGTCAATATAGTGCGTATGGACTCGACAGGTGTCCTTGTCTATCATCGCGTACGTACCTACGTATATGCGACACAGTGACTTTTCAATGTTAAATATATTGCAATTTGAATATATTTACATATGCATTTACACTCATCGACATTTTAGTGAAAAAAAATGTAATTTTCAACACAAATTAATGATTATTTCATCTAATTGGCAAAGGGATGACTGCGTCACGGGGCGGTGTCAACATATCTAATGAACGCTATGGTGTCAACATAGCGGAGGTAGGTATGCTATAAATGTCACTTTTCCGTCTTTCCTTGCGTTTCCTGCACCACTTTACTACACAAGTAATTTTTTTCTAATTCGTTAAGAATTCGCCGATGTTCGCAAAAAATATGTTGTTAAATGCTTTTATCGTCGCGTCCTTCCGTCACAGAGCGCGCGGCAGACTAGTTCGCGAAAAAATATACTTTTTAAGCCCCGCCCGCTTTGAGCTACTTTGCGTGGTGTCAGTTTTTGAACCCAAACCATGGTTGACGTGACTTATCCACGAAGTTTCGAACAGACCAGAGTTGCGCTGTAAACATTAAGCCATTAACATTACTTAATTTTTAGGGTTCCGTACCCAAAGGGTAAAATGGGCCCCTTTTAATGGCTCGGCTGTCCGTCTGTCTATCTCTCACCAGGCTGTATTTCATGAATCGTGATAGTTAGACATCAGAATTTTTCACAGATGATGTTTTTTTGCTGCCGCTATAACAACAAATTCTTCGAACCCGCGCACTAAGGTTTCCGTATCATCCTTCCTTATCCTTATCCTTACTAGGGATACTATACGAGTTTGTTTATTTGTTTGTTTGTTACGCTTTCACGCCGTAACTACTGCACCGATCATCATGAAATTTTGCATACAAGTTCTCTGGAGTACGGAGACGGACATAGGCTACCTTTTATGCCGGGAAAAAATACTATTCCCGAGGGATCGACATTGACGCGGGCGGAGCCGCGGGCGAGAGCTAGTTATCTATAAAAACGGCAAAAAAGACATGTCTGTTGTATGGGAGCACCCCGTTAAATACCTATTAAATATTTATTTTTAAAGTGAATAATGTAATTCAATGTTCAGTGAATATTCCAAGCGTCTACCTGTTGCTGTAATCAATATCGAGCAAAAACGAGCAAAACATCACGTTTGTTGTATGTGGTTGTATGGGAGCCCATTTAAATATTTATTTTATTCTGTTTTTAGGGTTCCGTAGCCAAATGGCAAAAAACGGAACCCTTATGGATTCTTCATGTCTGTCTGTCCGTCCGTATGTCACAGCCATTTCCCATACTTAAAATAAAAATAAAAAATATCACACAAACTTTTTCTATGGATAGGCCTTCAAAAATTATATTGAGGTTTCTAATATAATTTTTTCAGGATTCCGTACCCAAAGGGTAAAAACGGGACCCTATTAATTTCGTTCCGCTGTCCGTCTGTCACCAGGCTGTATCTCATGAACCGTAATAGTTAAGACAGTTGAAATTTTCGCAGATGATGTATTTCTGTGGCCGCTATAACAACACCTACTAATAAATAGAATAAAATTAATATTTATGGGGGCTCCCATACAATGGATATGTTTTTTTTTGCCGTTGTTATAGATAATATTATAGATAATACATATATCTATATATGTATTTGTTATAAAATATAGTATCGTTGAGTTAGTATCCCATAACACAAGTCTCGAACTTACTTTGGGGCTAGCTCAATCTGTGTGATTTGTCCGTATATATTTATTTATTTATAATGGTACCCTTCGTGCGCGAGTCCGACTCGCACTTGGCCGGTTTTTTCTAAACTGGTCAAGAGACACTTTCAGAGTGGTAAAATGTCCCGTTTTTACTCTTTGGGTACGGACGAAACCCTAAAAACCACAAAACCCGGTTTTATCAAATTAAATGTGACCCACTATAAAGTGGGTCAAAATCGAGTTAAAAGTCTGTTACAAACAGGTGCTTATAAAAAGCGTGTAAAAAAATATTTACTATACTCAGTGTACAATGTTTTGATAGTCATTCCAAAGTACATTACATTTTATATATCTTTAATAAAAATAGTCAATCATAGGAAACCCGGAATGTATTTTGAAGTGACTATCAAAACGTTGGTCACTGAGTGAGCAATTAGGCCGGCAGGTCGGTGGGACTTCGACAATACATTTCTACTAAAACAGCACCCCAGTTAAAATAAATAATAAATAAATAAAGAAATATATACGGACAAATCACACAGATTGAGCTAGCCCCAAAGTAAGTTCGAGACTTGTGTTATGGGATACTAACTCAACGATACTATATTTTATAACAAATACATATATAGATACACATCCAAGACCCAGGCCAATCTGAAAAAGATCATCTTCAATCTTGACCTGGCCGGGGATCGAACCCGGGCACTCTCGTGTCGCAAGCTGGCGTGTTAACCACTGCGCCACGGAGCTGTCGAAAGTTAAAAGTACAAAGAACTCGAGCTGCTATAAAACATACATAAAATCTGTCTAGACTAGATTCGAACAGGGAACTAGTTTGGTTGCTAGCCATCCACGACCGCACCTGTCTACGCTATATCAAGTTCGAGGTCTTCAAAGAAACAAATAAAATGCGAAGCTAAGCATCCTAACTAATATTATAAAGCTGAAGAGTTTGTTTGTTTGAACGCGCTAATCTCAGGAACTACTGGTTCAAATTGAAAAAATCTTTTTTTGTTGGATAATCCATTTATTGAGGAAGGCTTTAGGCTATAAAACATCGCGACCAATAAGAGCGAAGCATCAATAAAAAATGTTTTAAAAACGGGGGAAAATTATTCATCTATACGAATAAAAAACGAATTAATCATAATAACAGAAATTGCCGCGGACGAAGTCGCGGACAACAGCTAGTATTGTATTTTTGTAAAATATCTATCTTGCTTATTTAGTTATACTTTTTATAGACGTAAAAACGTTGGTAGTTTTCGCTGAAAATCTATACTAATGTTATAAAGCTGAAGAGGTTGTTTGTTTGTGTGAACGCGCTATTCTCAGGAACTACTGGTTCAAATTGGAAAATTCTTTTTGTGTTGGATAGTCCATGTATTCAGGAAAGCTATAGGCTATAAAACATCGCGACCAATAAGAGCGAAGCAAAAAAAAAATGTTTTAAAAACGGGGGAAAATTATTCATCTATACTAACTAATAAAACTAATTAAATTAATCATAAATTAGAAATTGCCGCGGATGAATTTATTTTTATTTATTTAATTTATTAACGAAGTCGAACGGGCAACAGCTAGTATCAAATAATTCGCGACGAAACTTTTTCTGGATATAGCTTTTTTGCTATTTTATTTTGCTAGGTTGTAAATATTTTTTTGAAAATATTTACAACCATTTATTACATTGATCTTAGTCATTGATCCTTGGGGGAGGCCTATGTCCAGCAGTGGACTTCTTGCGGCTGATATGATGATGATGATGATTACATTGATCTTTGATTTAGTTATAATTATTGAATTAAAAGTGAAAATTAACACGGAAATGGCAGACACGGGTTTGAACTGAGGCTGGCGACAGGCCAACCGGTATCGCCTCTTTCAACCATATTTTATTACGAGTATATAATTATCGCGCGATGTCCGCTAGTAGCCCGCCCCATCTGTGAAAATTTCAACTGTCTAACTATCACGGTACATGAGATACAGCCGGGTGACAGACGGACAGCGGAGCGATATTAATAGGGTCCCGTTTTCACCCTTTGGGTAAGGAACCCTAAAAAGCATTTATTAGTACACCCATAGCCCTCTTAGATCCATGAGTACACCAAAAATTCACAGTATTCATAAACTATGTCAAATGCCTTAGGCAACTTGAAAAATCTGATACCAGTGTTGGCCACCCACACACAAACATCTACAAATGCCTTGCAAATCGTCAGCAGGTCCTTTTAGTCTCCACTGCAGCTGACCCTCTCTGTACTACCGGAGCCATACTTGGCCAGAGCAGACAGAGGATTTGGCCTACACTCTCCTCGCTGGTCAGACGGGTTGGAGAGGTCTCATTGATGTTTATGAGCTTTGTTTAGCTTGTATTTCCTAAGTCGCCTCTTACGACTACGACCTCCATGGGGAGATTTGGAGTGGTCTTATTCTACTCTGCCGGACACCACACGGCGTTATAGGGCGGCAAACAAGCAAGCGAGTCACCTGATGGTAAGCGATCAACGCTGCCCATGGACAACTGCAACACCAGAGTGTGACAGGAGCATTGCCGGCCTTTCAAGGAGTTGGGGGGAGGACATTGAGAGTAGGGAAAAATGGGGGACATGGGGGAAGGGGGGGAAGGATGGGCCTCCAGCTCTCTCACTCACCGAACAAAGCATAGAAGCGGTAAAGCTTCTGCTCAAACGTCGATTTTCTGTGAGAGTGTGGTACTTCCCCGGACGAGCCGACCCATGCATGCTACTAGCAAAAATTACTTTTGCGTGTAGCGTGGCTCTACCACAACAAAAAATGACTTCATATTACAAAAGACTTGTTAGGAGCACCCGTCACTAAACATAGCCCATTCACATAGTTACTGAGGTTCAATTGGATGATTGCTGCGTCCAAATATAGACGGGTGATCGCACTTGTTGGGCTGATTGAGAAATTGGCCAATGGGACCACGTGATGTCGCGACCATATTTCTACTCTACTACGACGAAGAAGGTTATGATTTTGCCAGTCTTTGACCCCCTTCAACGTATTCCTGCGCCATAGAACAACTTCACCTGATTGTCTGATAATAAAGATGATTCCGTGCTTCGGAAGGCACGTTAAGCCGTTGGTCCCGTCATGCCATCTGGTAGTCGTTAAAGGAACCACGTCAGAGGCCGAGAGGCGGTTCCGAATAACTCTGACACCACACCAGGGTGTGCATGGTCGATTGACCTACTCGAAATGAAAATAAAATAAATAAATAAATTTAAACGGACAAATCACACAGATTGAGCTAGCCCCAAAGTAAGTTCGAGACTTGTGTTATGGGATACTAATTCAACGATACTAAATTTATAACAAATACATATATAGATACACATCCAAGACCCAGGCCAATCTGAAAAAGATCATTTTCCATGTTGACCTGGCCGGGGATCGAACCCGGTCACTCCGTGTCGCAGGCTGGCGTGTTAACCGCTGCGCCACGGAGCTAGTCTACACTACAAAACTAAAATGATAGAACAACAAAGACATTAGATATGGAAAGGGGGCACACCCGCCGACAATGCGCTCGATCAGCTCACTTGAATCACCTAAGTAGTTGTAGTAGTTTGTCCCGCGATCGTCAAGGGAACAAAAGTGATATTTACGTGAAAAAAAAATCTAAAACTGCCGACGTGTGCTATTCTAACGTGTAAAGTGAGGAGTCCTAGTGAAACTTTGACCAAAGGAGGAGTTTCTACTCAATTGTGTTGCGTTAGTAGTATGCTTGAAATGTGGCGACGCTGTTTTCATAGAAATCACGCGTGATAGATAAGACTTCTGATGTTCTATGAATGAATTTAGTTATCTTTTATAGACAGCATGGAAGTTTTTTATTCCTTCCATGCTGTAAAAAAATTTCGGCTTATTTTTACGACCGGCCGCCTGCTTAACGTCAACCCTCCTTGGGTAAAGGTTGTATGGGAATTTTCTCATTTCTCGAATTAGCAGTATGAAAATCAGTATATATGTATACAGGGTGAAATTTAATTCATTAGTATACCGTTTAAGGAGTGACTCAGACCACGGATCTGAACAACTTTCATTTTGGACCAACTGGGAAATTGATAAAAAGAAACAGCTGTTCCATAGATTTTGGCGAACTAATATTCCACTTTTGTATGAGTTAAGTACGGCGGAAGGTGACACGTATTGAAAGACAAGCTGCGGTATAACAACTGATTTATTCTATGTGCGACCACCGTCATACAGTAATAATTATGTCTAATACCCAACACCTCCTTAACCAAATTAACAACTATAAAAAGAAATAACAGTTTACTGCCATATTAACATTACTCATAATAGCGCACTCGGTTTGGACGAGGACGCAGATAATGCCTCGTAACGGGTGTGGAGGAAGCCAGCTCGAAACGGTCCTGTTCCTCATCTACCACAGGTTGTTGTGAGATGTTCGGACTGGCAGCCGCCTCAACGGGGTCGGTGATGCCGCCACCAGTACTCAAGTCGGACGAGACCGGCACTGACAATTCGTCCGTGGTGTTACGCTGCGGCGAAACTACATTTTTGTCATCAGCTGCACTCACTTCATTCGAAGTACAGGTCAGCGAATACCTTTTTTTGGGTAACAGTATTTGATCGATGTGACGCCTTGTCGTGTTTCCAGAAGGCAAATTAACCACAAACGAATTCGGCCCTACTCGATCGCCGACCTGTCCTTCGACCCACTTATCTCTCTTATTAGAATAATCGCGTATATAAACTCGGTCGCTTATGCTAACATCGCGCTGCGTGCCGCCGGCGCGCGCTACCTGTTGCAGCTGTTTGCGCTGCACCCGCTCCTCCGTATTAGGTCGCAGAGCGTCTAAGCGGCCCTTGAGCTTTCGACCTAGCAAGGCCTGTGCGGGTGCTACCCCCGTCGTAGCCTGTTCACAGTTCCTATATTGAAATAACATCTTACACAGGGCTTGATCTACATCAGCGCCCTCAAAATACGCCTTTTTAATACAGTTTTTCACCGTTTTTACTGCATTTTCCGCGGCACCGTTACCACGAGACCTGTACGGACTTGTGAGACAATGCATAATGCCATTTTTTGAAAAATACTGACTTATCTCAATTGAGGAAAATGGTGGTCCATTATCTGTGACTATTTGAGAAGGAAGGCCAAAGCGTGCGAATAATTCCCGTAACTTAGTGATTACGAATTTAGCCGCGGTACTTTTCATGTGAAAAACTTCGATCCACTTGCTGTGCGCGTCAACTATAATTAAGTAGTGGGCACCCTTGTACTCCCCAAAATCCGCATGAAGTCGTTGCCAGGGGCGCGACGGAAACTCCCAGGGCGTGAGAGGCGCGTGCGGGGGGGCGTCACGCTGCTGGCGACACGCATTGCACGATTTACATAACTCCTCTATTTCGTTATCTAAACCTGGCCAGTATACATAGTTACGGGCTATGTTTTTCATTTTTACCACTCCTAAATGGCCTTCATGTAATTCTCGTAAAATGTACTGACGAAACTTGGGTGGCACAACTATTCTGTAGTTGTACACAATACACCCATTATCCACACAAAGGTTAGTCCTACGATTAAAATATGCTTTTTCTTGATCACTATTTGTGCTATGAGGCCAACCGTATACAATATATTTATAAATATTTCGCAACGTTTGATCATTCTTGGTTGCCTCCGCTACATCTTTAGAATAAACAGGGAAATCATTTTCTAAAAAACAAAAATAATCCCCAACGTCACACTCACGTTCAAGACACTCGTTCGAACGTGTGCGTGTCAACGGTAAGCGCGACAAACAATCAGCCGGTGCATTCTGAGCCGAGCCTACCCACTCCACCGAGAAATCATAGGCCGCGAGCCGCGCCGCGTACCGCTGCAGGCGACTGGCCGCCGTCTGCGGAATGCCGAGCTTATCACCGAAGATATAAGATAATGGTTTATGATCGGTACGAATAAAGAACCTTCTACCAAATAAATATTGGTGGTTTTTAATAACACCAAAAAATATTGCGAGCGCCTCTTTGTCCAATTGACTGTAGGACTTCTCGGCTTCACTTAGTGTCCGTGACACATAGCAAATTGGTTTTTCAGATTCGTCATTGTATTTATGTGCCAGAACAGCACCTATACCATATGCACTGCTGTCTGCACTGAGGACTAGCGGCAAGCTCGGGTCATAATGCGCCAGGCATTGGCTGCTACTAAGCATGTTTTTAACTTTAACAAATGCACGCTGACATTCCTGACTCCAACACCATTTATTATTTTTTTGTAACAAGGCATACAAAGGGTACAAAATTTGGCTCAGTTTTGGTATGAACTTCCCATAATAGTTAATCATACCTAAAAAAGCTTTTAATTGGTGGATATCCTGAGGACAGGGTGCCTCCACTATGGCCTTGATCTTTTTATCATCAGGGTGCAAACCATTTTTATCTATGATATGGCCCAAATAACAAACCCTTTTTTTGAAAAATTCGCATTTCTCTAATTTTACCCTTAGGCCTACAGCCTGTAGTCGACGAAATACTTCACGTAAGTTATTAAAATGAGTTTCGGGCGTTCCGGAAACGCAGATATCGTCCAAAAATACCACTGTGTTAGGCACGCCCCTTACCACTTCTTCCATTAATTTCTGAATTTTTTCGGGTATGTTACTTAGGCCATATGGGGTACGAATGTATTGGAATGACCCAATATGAGTACTAATTGTAGTACAAGCCCGTGATTCAGGAGTTAAAATGACCTGTTCGTATGCATGGGCTAAATAAATTTTTGAAAAAATCGACCCGCCGCTAAGTCCCGCATACAGTTCCTCAATACGAGGTAACGGGTACGGCTCACGTCGCAATTTTTTGTTTACCGTGATTTTATAATCACCGCATATTCGGATACTCCCGCATTTCTTAATAGAGTACCGTAATCAGAATTCTCCACCTTTACAATAGTCCCCTCCTTAACTAGGCGGTCTAACTCCTGTTCAACAGGTTTCTTTAATGACAACGGTAAATTACGAGCCTTGTAAAAAATTGGTTCCTTGTCTTTTAATTGTAATGTAAAGTGCTTAGTGCAAGTACCTAAACCGGTAGCAAAAACATCAGAAAACTCGTTTTTTAACATTGAAATAACGCGCTCGGTTTCATCACCTGTAATTCCTTGTGTAATATTATTAAGTTTAATGTTAATATGCTTGAGTTGTAAACAACGTAACCAGGCCCGGCCGAGTAAGGGAGGCCCGCCGTTCGGTATGACGTATAAAGGCAACGCGCACGCTTCTCGCGTGGTACCGTCTTCACTACTATAACGAGCGGAGACAGTGACAAAACCTAGCGGTTTAATGGCGTCCCCGGTATAAGACCTTAATTTTAAATTACAATTTGAAATATTCAATTTATGAAAATGTTTACTATATAGTTCTTCATTAATAGCAGATATTTTGCTACCAGTATCGATCTCAAATAACAATGGTACAGATTCAATAAAAAGTTTGATTACATACGGCTCATCGTAGACTCCGTCAACACACATATTAAAGAAATCACTGTCTTCTGAATCCGTCTCCAAGAAAAATTGATTTCTTCTCGGGTTAGCTGTCGAGCGATTGTAATTGCGCACACTTTTACACATAGCCTTCAAGTGGCCTCTAGCCCCGCACTCATCACAATTGAATTGCTTAAACCGACACTTTTCTGCTGAATGCGGCCGTCCACACCGCCAACACGGCTGCTGCCGAGGGTCGCGCGGCCTGCCCGCCGCACGCGTCCCCGCCGCCGCCGTAGCCCCAATCTTGTGCACGGGCGCGGCCGCGAGCGCACCGCCCGCTGCGGCCGAGCTTGTCTCGTCCGCCCCGCCCGATACCACTCCCTTGCAACTCGTCTCCGCGTGACGCTCAGCCGCCTCGAGCGCTAGCGCCAGCTCCACCGCCCGCTTGTAATCCAGATCTTTTTCCGCAAACAGACGACTGCGCATGTCATCACTAGCGAGCCCGGATACAAATTGGTCTCTGAGATTCTCTTCCAATTTTTCCGAAAAATTGCAAGTGCTCGCTAAATGTTTTAAATGTTGCAAGTAGGAGCTTAGATCTTCTCCGATTTTTTGTCGTCTTTGCCTAAAAATGTGACGTTCGGCAATATCGGACCGCCTGGGTTCGAGATGTTTTTGCACAATTTCAACTAAATCGTCAAACTGCTTATTTTCTGGTTTAGCCGGCGCGCACAAATCACACATTAAATCGTAGGTAGCTTCGCCAACAACCGTAATGAGCGTAGCCACGTGCAACGAATCTTTGATTTCATTTAATCTAATGAATTGTTTAACACGATCCACATAGATAGTCCACTTTCGCGAAGCTAAATCAAATGATTCAATTTTTCCGTACGGCATGATGATCGCAAATGAATTTAAAATATTACTCGTCGCCAGTTAAGTACGGCGGAAGGTGACACGTATTGAAAGACAAGCTGCGGTATAACAACTGATTTATTCTATGTGCGACCACCATCATACAGTAATAATTATGTCTAATACCCAACAGTATGAAAGAGCAGATAATTTTTTCACGATGTCGAAGTTGGTCCCATAATGAAAGTTGGTCAGATTCGTGGTCGGAGTCACTAAACGTTTGCTAATGAATTTAAATTCATCCTGTATATAGGGACCTGATCACAAATAAAAATGATCTGCGTAGGCAAAGAAAAAGAAAGACTTTTGGGGGGAGTTTCTATGGGACTTCCTCATGTTTAAACTTACAAATATGACTGGTCACAATAAAAACTGATACGTAAGCGACATTGGCGACTTCAATGGGGAGGGGGTTTTTCAACACGCGGACGAAGTCGCGGGCAAAAGCTAGTAATGTAATAAACTCGATAAAACTGCATTAAGCGATTGAAATTAAAACCAATAAAAGGATTAAACAAAATGTGCGTATATTCGACATTCGTAATACCGGCGACCTTGTTTCTTATCAATTTGCGTTGCAGAATATTGTTTCCAAACACTACTGTTATTCTGAGTACGTAGACACGTCACACTTCAAAACAATTTTATTGTTAGAAAACAACTTAATTCTAAGAAGATACTGCTTTATTTTGTAAGGGTTCCGTACGAAAGAAACCCTATATGCCTTGGTTTCTAGCTTGGTCCATGCCGCACTTGTCGTCCGACAGAATAGCCCTATATGACGTTAAAAAGAAACCGCAAAACTTGGCCGTATTTCCATACAAGCGGAGTCCCCTGATTACTCACCGGATATTACCAGTAGAGCAATGATTTTTTACAAAAAAACATCTATCGATATATGTATTAGCATGTCCCTATGTTTAATTTTTTTTCATAATTGAATTATTTAAAGAGATATCAACCTTCAAAAACCTGAAAAATTGGTAAAAATTTCCGTTGTGTTCAAACATCAAGAAAACAGAAGCGATTATATTCGAAAAATAAAATATAGAAACACAGCCATAACTTACATTAAATTTTTAAAAAATAAATTAAATCGGTTAAGTTTTGGAGAAGAAATCAGAAGAATTAATTTTATATAATTTTCATAGGTATTTTCGGCCCTTCGGAAAAGGAACCCTATTATTAATGCCTTGGTTTCAACCATGCCGCACTTGTCTGTCCGAGCAGAGTAGCCCTATATACATAGAGAAACTCGTGCAACTTTCTATTTTAGGTCTCGTCTTGCTCGGACAAACTTCAAGTGCGGCACCGCAATGGCAGAAACCAAGGCATAAGCGTCGATCCGTCCGTCTGTCACAGGGTTCTATTCTATTAGTTCAGGTATCCATAATACCGTACCGAGACGTAATACCGGTGACCTTGTCTTTTATATCATAGCAAAATATTGTTTTCAAACACTATGTTGTTCTGAGTCCGAAGACACGTCACACAGGCTGTGTGACGTGTCTTCGTTTATATTGTTTTGAAGAACTCTCACTTCAAAAACAATATTATTGTTAGAAGACAACTCCCTTCTCTGAAATATCTATTCCTGGAGAATTATAATATCTATGAGGAGGAGAGGAGCCCTATGGCGCTTACGTTAAGCAACCCCGGGCGCGGTCCCCACTTTGATGGGTGACCGCAAGTGGCATAAAGTCTCGAGCTCCTCCTGCTTCAGAAGGCACGTCAAACCATTGGCCCCGGCTGTCATCATTGATGGCAGTCGTGAAGCTATGTCAGATGCCATAAGGCAGCTTGAAAAATCTGACACCAGTTGGCCACTTACACACACGAAAAACGAACAATAAAGAGCATATTTACGCGGTCGAATTCGCGGAAAATAGTCTAAAATAGTTGTTTACGAAGCTAGACTAAAAACAAGAATCATAAAGGAAGTTCTTATCATATGACTAAGATAGGTATAAATATGTTTACTTGCAAGTGCAGTTAGGAAATTATTTTTATGTGTTATAGAAAACATGTTCTAAACCTTCGATATTGGTGATCGAAGTTCTAAACAAATAATTATTAACTAACTACCTTTGGCCCGCGGCTCCGCCCGCGTCAATGTGTTGTGCTATTTTTAGAAATAAATGTATTCTATTCTATATTTCTGCGAGATCCGTGGCGCGGTGGCTAGCACGCCAGCCTGCGACACAACGGTGCAAGGGTCCTCGGTCAGGTCAAAATGGAAAATGATCTCTTTCAGATCGGCCTGGATCTTGGATGTTTATCTTTATATGTATTTGTTGCAAAATATAGTATCGTTGAGTAAGTATCCCATCATAACACAAGTCTCGAACTTACTTTGGGGCTAGCTCAATCTGTGTGATTTGTCTGTATATATTGAACATCCAAGACCCAGGTCAATGTGAAACAGATAATTTTCCACCTTGAATTGAACGGAGATTGAACATGGGCCCATAAGCTTGACTGGAAGATTTGGTGAAAGGTTCATTTTATTCTTTGTTTAATGGATTTGTAAATTTGGATTTAGCGTAGGAAGCATAAGCATTCACAGAAATGAAATGAAATATAATTTTTTTTATTCAAATTTGGATATAATGTATCTCTTTCTGAACGTCATATTATTATTTTTAATATTTGCAAAATCGATAAGCTACTAGCGTTTCGAAACGACCACTGCTGAGAAGAATACGCCGAAAGAAACTCAGTCCAGTATTGGTCCCTACGTGCCTGAAGGGCTACACTTTCACATATTTATATAACTAATTGAATTATTTTACATTAAGTAATCACTGATGTATATTGATTAACAATTTATTGAATAGATTACTTGCATGGAGTTTTATCTGTTAAATAGTCATTAATACAATAGTAGGCATTTTTAAGTAATTGATTTTTAACAGCAGTCTTAAACTTACCTAATGACAGAGCCAATATATCTTCAGGAATTCTATTATAGAAGCGTATACTAAGTCCCAAAAATGAATTCATTGTTTTCTGTAATCGCAAAGTTGGTGTCGCTAATTTATTTTTATTTCTCGTATTCTGGTTGTGGATATCACTATTTTTCACGTAAAGATGAAGATTATTACAAACAAACATAATATTTGCAAATATGTATTGCGCGGGGAATGTCAAAATATTTATATTTTTAAACAATTCTCTAAGAGATTCTCTAGCACCTAGTTTATATACAGTGTAAGTTAGTTCCTAATCACACAGATTGAGCTAGACCCACTCTTAGTTGTATGTGTCAGGGGATACTAACTCTACTATATTATATTTGATACTAGATAAAAGATCCAAGATCTAGGTCAATTTTAAACAGATGAGTTTTCCAACTTGACCTGCCCAGAGATTGTAACCGGGACCTTACTATACAAATGCACAGAGGTTGTCAAAAAAGCATATATTTTTATATTATTAACATCATCATCATCAGGTATTTTTTTTTAGTTTCCACTACAGGAGCACAACCCTCTCTGTACTACTAGGGCCATACTTGGCCAGAGCAGCCAGAGGACTTGGCCTACACTCTCCACGCTGGCCAGACGGGTTGGAGAGGTCTCTTAGATGTTTAGGTATAAGCTTTGTTTAGCTTGTATTTCCTAAGTCGCCTTCTACGACATCCACGGGAAGACTTGGAGTGGTCCTTTTCTACTCTGCCGGATACCACACTGCTATTATTAACATAATTTATTATTTGCTGGTTTGCTAAGCAGACGACCTTGAGTCATGAGTCATGTTGCAAGAGGCCCAGTCACTTGTCTAACCTATTTAATTAATACCTAAATAAGTAATTATAAATAGGTAGTATAAAAACTTTCATGTAGTATTTTATTATGCATCCGATAATATAAATATAATGATATGTTTTCTGATGTTGAACTAAATAATTATCTACCAGACTTTGGGTTCTAGATACTACATCGGAGGGTGCAATCAGGAATATGGTCTCGGAAGGGAAATGTAGGGCACTAAAAGTATAGTATAGTGTTTAGTTGTAGAACATTCAAGTTACCAATAATAATGCTCTTTTACCAACAAAACTATGCAAAACATTCGTAAAACACGTGGTTAACATAAAAAACCAGTAATCAACATCACAACTTGTTTACAAACAGAAAATGGTAAACAAAATGTCTACCAATCAATAGGCGCAAGTACCAGGCAAGCAGAAATTGCCAGCAGGTTGACGCTGTTTACCACAGGTGTAACCCGACCGAATGCGGAAGTCGATCAATAACATGAGGAATTCACTTGAGAGCGCAAAATTACAATCGTCGGTTAATCCCTAGTGGAATCACGTACACATCAGCTAATTATTTATGACGCAAATTAATATATCGTCACATACAGCGACCTCGAAAGTTCAATTCTACTGCGCCATTTTCTTCAAATTACATATTGTAGAAAGTAAACAAAGCGACAGCTGTGATTATTAAAGTTAATAGAAATTTCTGTGATTTGAAATCATCGCTTGAAATGCTTGATACGCATTAACCACGATTTTGCACAGTATAAACTCGGTATCCTTGATAAAAACAAGTAAACCAAGTTTCGTCATGCACTTTTTCTTCACATTGTTTATTTATGTTCAGTTGCACTTACCGCTCAAATCTTCGAGTGTATTCAGCTTTCGTGCCGCCATTTTCGCGTTTATCGCAAACACAACACTTTGTATTATAGTTTTTCGACAAAATAATCACTTTCGATTGTTATTTTCGAACTTTTCGCGTACAATCACAAAGATAACGACGGACTTCAACAGCCCGCGATCGCCTTTCGGCCTTTGTTTCTGTTTTGTTTTCAATCCGCTGTGACAAGATGGTGGCGTGCATGTCGCAATTGCACAGATAATATTTGAAAACAGATGATAACAATATAGCCTTTATGACATGCACATAGCGTCGAAATTGGAATAAACTGATACATTAAAAAGTTTGCCTTTGATGATGTTCGAGATTACGATTGGATACCTTCCGATAATCTTCACCCAATCGGTAATAGTTACGAAAATTTCGATGCCTATGATTGGTCGAACGCGATGAAATTTATGTAATATTGCCAGCATATAAAATAAATAATTTGTCTATGAATGAAACGTCAATGACCCTTATAAAGAAATGTGTACACAAACAAGTTTCAGCACAGCACCAATCAATCAATTCCATCTATATAGTAATCAATTCGGATTTATTTCTGTGCACACTCAGACAAAAAAAAAAGGATAAGTAAAACAGTTACTTTGTAAAAAGGCTCATTATAGGACTGAAGATTTCCTTAATGACAAGAATATTCGTCTTGAGCTTGCCGCTGACGCCACGTAATTTTGTACAAAAATCGACTAAAACGAAGATGGAGAGTATTACATAAGATGAACAACGAAATATTTTATTCCTTTGTTATTCTCCAAATGACCAATCATCGTGTATTGAAAAGATATAGAAGCAATATAGGCAACGCTTCGTATTAAATTGTCGCGCGCTACCGGCCGACGCACGTTTACCACGTTGCTACAACAGTGTTTGTGGGTTTTACGGTTTTGGTGTTAATATAAAAAAGATCACAGAAAAATAACTGACTAAGGATATCGCCTCAATATCGTATCGAAAAATCAAATATGTCACTTTGATTTTTCAGTACTCTCTCTTTATATTATGATTTTGATGAACTACTGTTTAAATAACCTCTCAGGTGATATGAAAGCACTATGAGAGTTCCTACTCTTTAGCCTTGTTCACTCTAGGCAAAGCCTAAAGCCGAAGTTCAGCATAGCACCACGTAGCTATATAATACAGTACATCCAAAAATAGGCATGATTTTTTATCTTTTGCCCTAAAAGGAATGAACTGTTTTAGAGTTCATGTAAGTATCATTTAAGGTTCAAAGATTCATTCAAAAATGGCTTTTTCGTGCGCTAATATTCAAATTATTAATTATTTACACGCTGTATATATTTACGTGAGTTTAAACAAATTTGGACGTTTGGGTATCGTTAGAATCCTTTCACTTTCTTACGTGACATAGGCTATAATTTTTGTTAACCATTTATGTTCGTAAAGTTATGAATTTACACATTTGGCTTGGCAGGCCATTTTATTATTCCTCCCACACCTGTCTATCTGGAGGTGGAAGAGCAACAATATTCTCAAAACATGACGACTTCTCGATTGGTGGCGACGGAAGTAGTCATTACTATAGAGGAGCTATCGAGAAGATTTTTATACAGCAAAATTAAGCCAAGATGGTGGTAGCTGTCATAAAATTGTAAATTATTTTTATGAATACACATGCGAAAATAAGCTAAAATATTTCATAGATTTATTTGTTTGATATTGTTTACTGCATTTAAGAGCACAAATCAGATTAATCCTTTTTTTTTTCTTCAATATTTTATCTTCTTGATACAAAGTTAGCTTTCGTGCTTACTTTTGGCTTGAAATCTGTTATCCTTACTTCCTTACTAATATTATAAATGCAAAAGTGAGTTTGTTTGTTTCTTACGCTTTCACGCCGTAACTACTTCACCGATCATTATGAAATTTTGCATACAAGTTCTCTGGAGAAGGACATAGGCTACCTTTTATTCCGAGAAAAAGTACTATTCCCGAGGGATCGACATTGACGCGGGCGGAGTCGCGGGCGAAAGCTAGTATTTGATATTTTTGAAACATGCATATTGCAAACTCCAAATGCCTCTTTGCTTTATCAATTGCGATGGATCAAATATATAATAAGTAAGTAGATACAACATATTATATTTACGCTTATTTTAACACAATTCCAGAATATGGTTTTTCTTTATCCATTCCCTATCATATTTTACTTATCGATGAACTGACATTTCCTTTAATATGTTGAGAACCAGAAGCACAACATTTGCCACGTCCTATAAAACCATTTTCACGTGATAAGACACGCACGCACGACTAAACTAACACTATAATTTAAATATTTATTCGTATGGACGGGTTTGCGCCATGCAATTAAAAAAAATACAATGTCGCCTGTTGTAAGGGTAAAACTTATTTCAATTTTAACCTTTACAACAGAAAATAAATGTTTGTTTCTAGGTATGTGAAAAAAAAATTGGTTTTGAGAATGATTTTTTTGTATCGGTTCAGTTCTGTCTTAGAAACTTTGTTTGACGCTATGGCGTATAGTCCAGTATAAAGTATGTCACAATTCTCAATGTCTGTCTTGTCTTGTGCCTTTACTAATATAGGAGAGGGAGGTAGGCTTCTTGTTTTCTGACGTACGTAAATGTATCAATAGCTTTACAAAATAAAACAATAGCAACACCACTTTCTTCTGCATTGTCTATAGATTATTGCAATTTGTCAAAAGATTTATTGATGACGTCTTTTTCGGCATCTCGCAAATTTATTTAAGAAATTATTATTTTATTTGATTCGTAATGAGTGTAAATAACGGTGAAGAAGAAATCCCATCATCTAGATATGCGGAGGAATTGGAGAGTCCTCGGTAAAGTGACTATTTATTTCATATTATTATGTCTGCATGATCACCTGTGTTTGTGACAGCTGATTTTAAGCGGCAAAGTTGAAAGATACGAAGGCGCGAAAGCGTAGAGCGTGCTGATAATTCGTTGAATTTACAGTATATTTCGAAGAATAAATGGTGTAATAGTGATTTTTTATGCAGGAAACGCTTGCACCTTGAAAATTCCGCGCGGAAAAGTTGGAGTCTGATGGACCGAAGAACAGACCAAGAGGTACATGACATTTCGTTCCCGCTTTTTTTGCTTTCTAATTTTTGGTTAGGATTTGTGTTTAATGTGTTTCGTCAGTAAGGGTCATCATTGTGATATTATATATTCGTGATATTGAAGCTTTGACTCCATAACTTCTTATATTATGAGTATATTAGGGGTAAGTTCATTTATAGAAGTGTTTCAGTTGTTATAAGCACATCATCCCTAAAATACCGTTATGAGATTGCCATGCTTATTTTATCATCTTCATCATGATGACCAGTAC
This sequence comes from Elegia similella, assembly GCA_947532085.1. Classification (NCBI taxonomy): domain Eukaryota; kingdom Metazoa; phylum Arthropoda; class Insecta; order Lepidoptera; family Pyralidae; genus Elegia; species Elegia similella. The sequence goes on along the minus strand of OX383950.1, from coordinate 2,213,966 downwards.
TTCATGACCTCATGTTGTATATATTTATATCAATTATTAGAGTAGAGTATTGATTTAATCATACATGCAGTTGTGTAGCTGATATAGATTGAAAATACCCATAAATACCATTGACATGTATTCCGTCAGTTGTAATATTGTAATGCACAATGCCTTCACCTTTGCCATCACTAAAGCGCCTATTACACTATCCAATTTTTAGGAAACCTAATTAGGAAATTGGAATATGTAATCGCTGTTAGAATAGATTGGATCAGATTTAGTCGAGATCGGAGGTCCCGACCGCTCTGTTTCCTAAATTGTCTCCGATTTAGGACAGTGTAATCGCAACGCTACGATTTAGGACGACTATTTGCCGGCCCGCGCTTGGTCGAAGTGGACGTATCGGCAATGGCGACTGTTTCGGAAGCGGCAGCATTGGCCACCGAAAAAGAAGTGTTATTACAGATAATCGAAATGTATAGGGAAATGCCCTATCTTTATAATAAAAAACCGGCCAAGTGCGAGTCGGACTCGCGCACGAAGGGTTCCGTACCGTTATCTATAAAAAAATCATGTCTGTTGCATGGGAGCCCCCCTTTAATATTTGTTCTATTTTTATTTAATTATTTAACTAAAATCCTGTGAATATTTCAAGCGTCTACCTGTTGCCGTTATCAATATTGAGCAAAAACAAGCAAAAAAAACATGTTTGTTGTATAGGAGCCCCCTTCAATATTTATTTTATTCTATTTTTTAGTATTTGTTGTTATAGCGGCAACAGAAATACATCAGCTGTGAAATTTCAGCTTTCTAACTATTACGGTTCATGAGATACAGCCTGGTGACAGACGGACAGACAGACACATAGACAGACGGACAGCAGACCGATATTAATAGGGTCCCGTTTTAACCCTTTGGGTACGGAACCCAAAAAATGACAAAACCTTTTTTAGTAAGCCATTGAATACCAGACAACAAATCGTCAGGCTCAATTTTTTTCTTAATGATAAATTTTCTTAAACCCAGCATTTTCTCTTTTTCTTATATCTATAATAGATATAAATATAATAAAAATATATACGGACAAATAATATACGGCGCCCGCCATAAATACTGTTTCAAATTAGTGATTGATAGGGACGTGCAACCCCAGCGCAATCGGTCGATGGACTGTGCGTTGTCCCGATTTAGGAAACAATTTAGTGTAGTGTGATCACTAGCTTCCGATTTAGGTTCCTAACCGTTCCTACTTAGAGTTTCTAAAAATTGGATAGTGTAATAGGCGCTTAAGGCGCCATTCTTAGAGTTGATTTTTGGTCATATTGTACCAAAGATGTGCAAGTATTACAATATTGAAAAATTTTGATTTTGTCCTCTTCTGGATATGACTAATTCTGTTTTTTACCACTTCTTGTTACACCCAGTTGTAGCAGAAGCGGGCATTAATATATAGGGCTAAGGAAACGGACCAAAGTAATAGATGCTCTAAACCACTGCAAAAAACTAGAATGGAAATGGTCAGGCCATTTAGCACATATGAATACAGATAGATGGTCTAACAAAGTGACGCACTGGGCCACTCAGAAAAATAAATAGGGAAGGCCCCTCGACAGATGGCTTGACGAAATTAAAAAAATTGCAGCAGAAAACTGGGCGTTAAAAGCCAGAGACAGAACATTTTGGAGAAGAATGGAGGAGGCCTTTACTCGAAAAGCGGTCCTTCAGAAATAAATAATATAATAAATAACAATAGATTAAGGATAACGAGATGCTGGATGGAGGCCGCTTCCAACCGGTCATATTGGAAATCCTTGGGGGAAGCCTATGCCCAGCAGTGGACTTCTTGCGCCTGATATGATGATGAAGGATAACAAATTCATTATGAAGAACAATAAAATGGCTTATTATTATTATTATAGCTTAATTCTAAGTTTACAAAATTCGTGTATTGTTTTGTAAATAGTAAAGTTTATAAATTACTCTTTCCCTAGATTGTCTTTTACGACGTAAGCCTCCTCCAGAAATCTCTAACTGTCTGTCCCTTGCCCTCCTTGGCCACGTCTTCCCTGCCACCTCTTTTATCTCATCCTCCCGTCTCTTAAATTGTCTCCCTCTTTTCCTTTCCTTCTCTCGGGTACCATGGTGTTATTCTCTCCGTCCATTTATCCCTCATCATCATCATTTCGTGTAGGTGACACGGTCAATTGATCATACACACCCTGGTGTCGAGAGTTCTTTGATTTATCCCTGCCTTGTCTAATCATGTGACCTGTCTATTTCCTGTGAAATGAGATTAAAATGTTATAAATTACAGGTTCTCCAAGAAATGGGGGTGAGTCTCCTGGAGCCTGATGAGAATGATCAGCAATGTGACATCACATCCGGCATCATGGTGAGTTCTTCATAATACGACATTCGAACCTTAAAAAAATTGGTAATCTATAACGTACGATAATGTTACGTGATAACAGTGGAAGAGAGATAGATGCGTCACAAGCCGAACGTTTAGGCCGATCCTGCGCTCTCGCTTGCAGGCGGAACGTGACAATTTCGTGCGTGCAGCCGGCGTTCATTGATTTATAAGACGTTATCGTTAGACGTTGACGTTATTAAGCGGCCCCGGGCGCGATCCCCATTTGGATGGGTGACCGCAAGTGACATAAAAATATCTCGAGGTCCTCCTTGCGTCGGAAGGCACCTTAAGCCGATGGTCCCGGCTGTCATCGTTGGTGGGAGTTGTTAAGCTATATGAGATGCCTTTACGCAGCTTGAAAAATCTGACACCAGTGTTGGCCACTGCATTTGGCTTGCGATGCCTTTTATCTCTTCATATTTTTCTACGAAATGGTGGTGTAATTCATTTCGTTGATCCAATGGAGCCCCTGGTGACATTCCCACGAATCTACTGGTTTGATCATAGACATCGCAGTGAGGCGAGCGACCACCAGCCCGCTAAGTAAATCTCATTGCAGCCGCATCATGTCACTTTATTTTAGTTATTCCACACATTGTTCATAAACATGGGCATTTATAACACCAAATTACACCAATTTCACATTAGAAAGTCCATTGGAAGCAATTTGCAAAACAATCCATAACAAAAACCATGCTGTCCGCCGAAATTCCCGCCAAGAACTCCGTCAAAATGTCTTATCCACGTTGTATTGTATAGAACTTGTTTTTTTTTTATTTTGACATGTGTACGTTATTGTTTGGTTGCAGCACCACAAAAGTCTAAAACGGAAGCGGGATATAGAGAACATGAACCCCAATGTGAACTCTATTACATCTCCTCGCTCAAGGTTCAGTCCCAAGAGTCCGAAGTCCAAGGTCAAGTGCCCAAGCCCAGGCCCTTCCAAAGCCAAGAGCCCTAGGAGTTTGGAAAAAGGTTAGTTTACATTCTTACAGTATTATTTTATTTTTTTACTGCTTCCGTGGTCCAGTGGTTCAGGTGTTTGCCTGTAGATCCGGGGTCGTGGGTCCGATTCCCACGGGAAGCATACTTTTTTTAGTTGTTTCCAGTTCGGTCCGTGGTCCAGTGGTTAAGGCGTTTACCTGTTGACCCGGGGGTCGTGGGTTCGAGTCCCACCGGAAGCATTTGTTTAGTTGTTTCCAGTTTGGTTAGGACATTGCAGGCTTGAATCACCTGATTGTCTGATAATAAAGATGATTCCATGCTTCGGAAAGCACGTTAAGCCGTTGCTCCCGGCTGCCATCTGGTAGTCGTTAAAGCAACCACGTCAGAGGCCGAGAGGCGGTTCCGAAAAACTGACACCGAGGGTGTGCATGGTCGATTGACCGTGACACCTACACGAAATGATGATGATGGAAGAATATATTTCTAGTCAATATTATAACTATGTTTAACTGAACATATTTTTTTCAGTACCCCTTCAACAAACAGACTTGGAGACAACTTTACTAGAAGAATACCTAATTGATGAAGAGACTCCACTGGGGCAGTTTGTCTCCGGGAAGTATACAAGTAATGTGACTCACGGAGTCCTAGGCAGCACTACCGGGGGCAAGCAGAAGCACCCAGGATTTACATGTAAGTTATAGACTATATGACTAGCTCCGTGGCGCAGCGGTCAACACGCCTGCCTGCGACACGGAGTGACCGGGTTCGATCCCCGGCCAGGTCAAGATGCAAAATGATCTTTTTCAGATTGGCCTGGGTCTTGGATGTGTATGTATTTGTTATAAAATATAGTATCGTATAGTTACGCCATAACTACTGAAGATATAGAAGTTCTCTGGCGTACGGAGAAGGACATAGGCTACCTTTTATCCCGGGAAAAAGTACTATTCCCGAGGGATCGACATTGAAGCGGGCGGAGCCGCGGGCGAAAGCTAGTTGTATATATTTTTATCCATCTCCTAATTTATAATTATTTTCTATCTCAGATATATTGGGTTCTTACGTATTGGTCATAATTATTTCTATACATGCATTTCATTATTTATTTATTTGTGTCAATTCCCACACGTATATCGTATATATTATTATATAATCTCCTCGCACCCGCACCTACTTGACGGCGATAACTGAAAATCAGTGTTTTTGTACGTAAGTGCAAAATACTCGCTGAGTTATGGCCTTTTTGTCTTGCTGCAGCATACAAATGACTGTTCTTGTGTTTATGTACTTAGATTTAAGATCGCCTGTATTACTAATTTGTGTGTTTGTGGCAATCAAATAAACGTATTATCTATCAAAACGTTGCTGACACCATCACCACGCTAACCCCAGGGGTTTAGGGTCGCCCGCCTCCCATGTCATCAAACATAAGCCAAGCCTAGATTCCCACCTCCCTTTTACTGCTTTCGTAATATTTGAATGCACCCTCCGTGACAGCTCCGTGGCGCAGTGGTTAACACGCCGGCCTGCGACACGGAGTGCCCGGGTTCGATCCCCGGCCAGTTCAAGATGGAAAATGATCTTTTTCAGATTGGCCTGGGTCTTGGATGTTTATAAAAAAAATATATGTATTTGTTATAAAATATAGTATCGTTGATTTAGTATCCCATAACACAAGTCTCGAACTTACCTTGGGGCTAGCTCAATCTGTGTGATTTGTCCGTATATATTTATTATTATTACCCTAGTGATCTTTGGGCGAGTTAATAAAGGCTATCGCGTGTGAATGTTCTGCTAGAGGCGCAAGTGTGAGGTATACACTGCATATACTACACCATCATGACCTGGCCGGGATCGAACCCAGGTACTCTCGTATCGCAAGCTGGCGTGTTAAGACGGTACTGCACGAATTTACGTGTTTTAAATCACTAGTACTATGCGCTGAATTAATTAAATACGTCAAAAGTATTTGTGTAATTTAGATCAATCCTTGAACAAGATCGCCCCTTTGTTGGAATTTGAAATAGATACATATGAAATTTAAAAATTATATATATACGGTATGATATCTAAAAGCATTTTTCTTCGAAATCTTTGTAATTTTTACGTCTAAAACAATAATTCTCACATGACAATATTAAAGCGCCAATTAGACCATCCAGAATTTAGGATCCGGAATTCAGTCAACGGACAGTTTAATCGCATTTAGGACGGTCGATCCGTTTTCAGGACAGAATGGCTTCCGACGTCCTTATCGGAAGCATAGGTGAAACCATCCGGAATTCAGGATCGCCGCATGAGAGGGACGCCGCTATACGTTAGAAACGATACGATACTATCTCCAATCGCATCGCACGTATAGCGGCGTCCCTCTCACGCATTCAGGATGGCCAACGGATGGCTCTCTCAGGACGCGCAGTCTCCGTTCAGGACACGTTCCGGACGGTGTAATCAGGAGCTCCGACTACTGAATTTCTTGTCCTTATCGGATGCTGAATTCCGGATCCTAAATTCAGGATGGTATAATAGGCGCTTTATATGTACGTGTTGGAGGTCGCCCCCTTTCTTATTATTTGTATAAAGATATAAATATAAAATTATTAAGACTTTTCATCGCCGAATGGTTCTGCGCAGCTTAATAGCTTGCGCAGTAGCGACGTTTTTCGTTCGCGCCGCCACGGAGCTCGCCAATAATAACAATAAATTGAGATTTTATTAATAAAGAATTAATATTAATTCCAGCATTAGGTGTAGAGGAAGAAGAAATCATATCCCGGCTGTCCCATTCCGCCCCTGCTGGTGAAGACTCCTTCGCCGCCCTGTCGGACGAAATGATGCTTAGCGTGTTCAAATGGCTGCCCAAACTAACACTATCCCATTGTATGCTGGTCTGCAAACGGTAAGTCATACATACATACATACTATCACTATCAGGTCCTTTTCAACAGCCTCCGTGGTCCAGTGGTTAAGGCGTTTACCTGTTGACCCGGGGGTCGTGGGTTCGAGTCCCACCGGAAGCATTTGTTTAGTTGTTTCCAGTTTGGTTAGGACATTGCAGGCTTGAATCACCTGATTGTCTGATAATAAAGATGATTCCGTGCTTCGGAAGGCACGTTAAGCCGGTGGTCCCGGCTGCCATCTGGTAGTCGTTAAAGGAACCACGTCAGAGGCCGAGAGGCGGTTCCGAAGAACTCTGACCGTGACACCTACTCGAAATGATGATGATGAGGTCCTTTTCAAGTCGAGATAATATATAAGGTCAATTTAAATTAAGCGCAAATATTTTAAAGGCTGACCCATATGTTAGAAAATGCTTTAGAAGCAAAATAAAAAAAATCGGCACGCTAGTTTTTGAGATCCTACATTTAAAATAAGAAATGAAAAAAAGAACACCCTGTGTACAAATAAACACTTTCTCGGCAAACAACTTTTTACTATTATCTACTATGTATACTAGGTCTCTGACCTCGATGATCAAAACAGCTGACTTATCGATTTTAATAAAAAAAAAATAATTTTAATGAAAAAAAAAAAATTTTTTTTTTTATTAAAATTATATTATTTTTATAATTTCTTTGACCTATGAGACCCAGCCCTTAAAATTATTTGCGCTTAATTTAAATGGACTTGACTTAATGGAATAATGCATTGAATTAGAAAAACTATGGAAGCGTAACTCTCATACAACTAACGATTCATTATCAGTCCCATTTACGCAAACAAACTTAACTCAAATCACAACGAAAAACTTACGCACTCATAGACGAAGCTTGTTTGCGATTGGCCGCGTCAAGGTCACGGGGCGGTGTCAACATATCTAATGAACGCTATGGTGGCATAGCGCAGGTAGGTAGACACCGCTCGCGACAGCAGCTCGCCTCGCTCGCTATGATAAGTTACTGCAGTGTCACTTTTCCGTCTTTCCTTGCGTTTCCTGCACCACTTTACTACACAAGAAGTAATTTTTTTCTTAATTCGTTAAGATTTCGCCGCTTTTTACAAAAAATATGTCTTTAAATGCTTTTATCGACGCGTCCTTCCGTCACGGAGCGCGCGGCAGACGAGTTCGCGAAAAGATATACTTTTTAAGCCCCGCCCGCTTTGATCTACTTTGCGTGGTGTCAGTTTTTGAGCGCAATGCTGCTTCCATAGTTTTTCTAATTCAATGATATAACGATATTGATAACGGCAACAGGTAGACGCCTGAAATATTTACAGAATATTTAGTTATATATTCACTTTAAAATAATTAAATTAAAATAACATTAATTTTAAAATCTCATACAAAAGACATGTTATACCTACTCGCAATCGGCCGATTGTTTATATTAAGTATATGAAAGATAATTGTCATAGAGTTTTAAAATAACAAATAATTACAGGTGGTACAGAGTGGCATGTGACGAAACGTTATGGCAGCGGCTAGACCTAGGAAACAAAGCTCTGTCCAAAAACGCTTTGGGGAGGATAATGGCGAGGAAGCCTTCCATCGTCAGGCTAGCCAACTCAGAAGTGAGTATTTTTATTGGGGTTTCTTACCTCATAAGGCCTTTGCCGGAAGGCACACCCAACTAAGAGATATACTATAAGACGAACTTTGCTCTGTGCTAAACTGTAAATCAAATGGTTCGGAAATAAAGGCTTATTATATTATACTAGCTTTCGCGCGCGGCTCCGCCCGCGTCAATGTCGATCCCTCGGGAATAGTACTTTTTCCCGGGATAAAAGGTAGCCTATGTCCTTCTCCGTACTCCAGAGAACTTGTATGCAAAATTTCATGATGATCGGTTCAATAGTTACGGCGTGAAAGCGTAACAAACAAACAAACTCACTTTCGCATTTAAAATATTACTAGCTTTCGCCCGCAGCTCCGCCCGCGTCAATGTCGATCCCTCGGGAATAGTACTTTTTCCCGGGATAAAAGGTAGTCTATGTCCTTCTCCGTACTCCAGAGAACTTGTATGCAAAATTTCATGATGATCGGTTCAATAGTTACGGCGTGAAAGCGCAACAAACAAACTCACTTTCGCATTTATTATATTAGTAAGGATAATACCTCAAAATAATAAATAATAATAATAAATATATACGGACAAATCACACAGATTGAGCTAGCCCCAAAGTAAGTTCGAGACTTGTGTTATGGGATACTAACTCAACGATACTATATTTTATAACAAATACATATATAGATACACATCCAAGACCCAGGCCAATCTGGAAAAGATCATTTTCCATCTTGACCTGGCCGGGGATCGAACCTGGTCACTCCGTGTCGCAGGCTGGCGTGTTGACCGCTGCGCCACGGAGCTAGTCAAAAGGAAAAGATGGAACCCTTAAAGGATCACTTTGTTGTTTGTGGAGGTATCAAGCTGAAATTCATATCAAATACTCAGGTCTACCGTCTCTTGGAGCTGTGAAAAAATCAAACTTCTAAGCCAACGCAATCAAAAGATACAGCTGGTTATGCTGAAAATTTTCAGCATTTCGACATTCGCAAGAGAATCAAAACCTACTGTGGGCAAAACCTACAAGATTCTGAGTTCACGGGTGCTTTCCGTGAACTCAGAATCTTGAAATTTGGTACGAAGCAACGTCTTATAGCACAGATAAAGGAGAAATTGCGAAAAGCAAAAAGTTTTAGATACATATATATTATCACGTCTTTATCCCTTACGGGGTAGATAGAGCCTGAAGTCATAAGACCGAAAGGCCACGTTTAGCGTGTTGGTGTGCGTAAAGATGGAAAACGGTATCAAAATAGTGATGGGTTGCTAGCCGCATCGCCTACTGTCATGATTCTTTAGATTTTCGCCCATTCCCTTAACCGGCTTCTTTTAGATACATCATATAATAATAATAAAAATAATAAAAAAACTTCTTGGCTCGCCGCCATCTGCAAACTCTACGTGCGGTCATTGACGTCAGACATCTTTTGATTCCTGTATTCCTGGTATTTTTAATTTCGATGACTCCATTTTCACCTGGTGAGTGTCATCATCGGGGATGGATATATCATCATCATCAGGTCTTTTTAGTCTCCACTGCAGGAGCATGACCCTCTCTGTACTACCGGAGCCATACTTGGCCAGTGCAGACATAGGATTTGGCCTACACTCTCCTCGCTGGCCAGACGGGTTGGAGAGGTCTCATTGATGTTTGAGCTTTGTTTAGCTTGTATTTGCTAAGTCGCCTCTTACGACCTCCATGGCAAAACTAGGAGTGGTCCTTCTCTACCGGGAACCACACGGCCATAATTTTTAATAATTTAATACTTATTATAGATGGTTCGGATTATTTGAAATACAAAAAGGAGTACGACAAGGAGACCCACTCTCCCCAAAGTTATTCTCTGCTGTACTGGAGCAAATGTTCCGCAATCTACAATGGAACAAATTTGGTATGAATATTAACGGCTCAAGACTACACCACCTCAGATTTGCGGACGACCTAGTTCTAATTAGCACAACACCTGACGAACTACAAATAATGCTGCAAAGCCTAGCACAAGAAAGTGAAAGAGTGGGTCTAACCATGAATGAATCCAAAACTAAAGTTATGACGAATGGACACAAAACCAACATTACCATCAATGGCAACAGCATAGAATATGTCGATGAGTATGAATACCTTGGCGTCTCTCCAGTCCAGGGCTTGTTACCGGTACCAAATTCCCATTATAAGTACCGGTATTACTATTCTGTTTAAATTTTAACGGTAATATAAGGTACCGGTAATCTAGTATTTAACGGTAATAATATTGTTAACAGTTAACGGTAATTTTACCGCTACTTGTTACCGGTACCAAATTCACATTATAAGTACCGGTAAGTACCGGTACCTCTATTCTGTCAAATTTTAACGGTATTAAAATTGCGTTAATTTTACCGGTACCTACGCATTGTTGCCGTCTACCGCATGGGACTCGCTCGACTGTAAAAGTGCCGCCCTATTGTGGGCCCCCGCCTCACGCCGCACATGCACAACACGGCAACGACACACATTACCGAAATGATAATTCCCAATACGAGTACCGGTACTAAGTACCGGTACTGTTTACCGGTATTTGGTACAGGTACTTCTTTCAATTACCGGTACCGTCGTTTTATTGAGGTACCGGTACCAATCCAATTACCGGTACCGTTGTATTATAGAGGTACCGGTACTTGATTTTTACCGTTACCAAATGTACCGGTACCAAACCAATTACCGGTACTGTCCTTTCATAGAGGTACCGGTAATGGATTTTTACCGGTATTCCAACCCCTGCTCCAGTCAACTCTATTGAAAAAGAAATCACAAAAAGAATTGCCAACTCATGGAAAAGATTTTGGTCCCTAAAAGAAATAATGAAAAACAGAGACATCCCCCTAGTAGCAAAGACTAAAGTGTTTAACTCCTGCATTCTTCCATGCCTATCCTATGGCTGCCAAACATGGACACTAAAAAAAAACAACCTCAAAAAGCTGGAAGTATGCCAAAACAACATGGAGAGAAGTATGCTGCACCTAAAACTAAAAGACAGGGTATAACTGACAAAAATTAGAAAAAGAACAAAAGTAATAGGAATCACTCACACAATAAGGAAAATGAAATGGAAATGGATTGATGATTAGAGAAGGCAGAAATAAATGGACGGAGAGAATAACACCATGGTACCCGAGAGAAGGAAAAAGGAAAAGCGGGAGACAATTTAGGAGATGGGAGGATGAGATAAAAGAGGTGGCAGGGAAGACGTGGCCAAGTAGGGCAAGGGACAGAGAGAGTTGGAAACTCCTGGAGGAGGCTTATGTCGGAAAAGACAATCTAGGGAAAGAGTGAATATTTAAAAAAACATAACAGTATTGATTGTAAACCTAGAAGTAAGCTATAAATAACTAAATAAATAAATAAATAAATAGATGGTTCGGAACTCTTAGTGCGCGAGTCCGGCTCGCACTTAGCTGTTTTTTTTTTGTATGACGGATAATAATTTAAACCCATCACTTTCAGATTGGAGAGTGGCACCCCACCTCGCCGGCGCGCCCTTCCCGCATCCTGTATTTAGACCTCAGCATCTGCACCATAGACATAGATACTCTAGATTGTCTATTGATGAGATGTCCGCTACTCAAGAAACTCAGTTTGGAGAACGTTAATATTGGTGACCGGACCTGTGAACTGATTGGTGAGTCAAGAAGACAGATAAATATATACGGACAAATCACACAGATTGAGCTAGCCCCAAAGTAAGTTAGCACGCCAGCCTGCGGCACGAGAGTGCCCCGGGTTCGATCCCCGGCCAGGTCAAGATGGAAAATGATCTTTTTCAGATTGGCCTGGGTCTTGGATGTGTATCTATATATGTATTTGTTATAAAATATAGTATCGTTGAGTTAGTATCCCATAACACAAGTCTCGAACTTACCTTGGGGCTAGCTCAATCTGTGTGATTTGTCCGTATATATTTAAAAAAATTATCTTTTCTCGAATTTACAAATAATATGCCTAATATTTTAATGTTTTTTTGCAGGACAATGTAAAAACTTAGAAACCTTAAATTTAACAATGGCGCAAGGCATCTCTGCGGAAGGATTGACTGCAGTTTTGGAGGGGTGTCCAAAGTAAGTATAATGTAATCCTTATCCTTACTAATATTATAAATGCGAAAGTGAGTTTGTTTGTTTGTTTATTTGTTTGTTACGCTTTCACGCCGTAACTACTGAACCGATCATCATGAAATTTTGCATACAAGTTCTCTGGAGTGTGGAGAAGGACATAGGCTACCTTTTATCCCGGGAAAAGGTACTATTCCCGAGGGATCGACATTGACGCGGGCGGAGCCGCGGGCGAAAGCTAGTCTTTCGTATAAAAAACCGACTTCAATTAAACTACTGAATCGATTTTGATGACAATTAAACGGGACCTATCTGAGTTTTAGTTGTGGTAGAGCCTCGATACCGGCTTAATTAATTTTTGCTAGTAGCATGAATGGGCCGGCTCCTCCGGGGAAGTACCACACTCACACAGAAAATCCAAGTGTTCTCACTATGCCATACGGGCAACACCTTAGCTTAGATTTTTATTTTTTTAATTGTATTATTTCTTAAGAATTTTAGTTTTTAGTATTAATATAGTTAGGTTTATTAAAATTTCATTCAAATAGACCTTATATATTTATAGTACCTTTTATAAGTGTATCGGAAACTCATCATCATTTCGAGTAGGTGTCACGGTCAATCGACCATGCACACCCTGGTGTCAGAGTTCTTCGGAATCGCCTCTCGGCCTCTGACGTGGTTCCTTTAACGACTACCAGATGGCAGCCGGGAGCAACGGCTTAACGTGCCTTCCGAAGCACGGAATCATCTTTATTATCAGACAATCAGGTGATTCAAGCCTGCAATGTCCTAACCAAACTGGAAACAACTAAACGAAGTATGCTTCCAGTAGGAATCGAACCCACGACCCCCGGGTCAACAGGCAAACGCCTTAACCACTGGACCACGGAGGCTGTCTTAATTCAGAAACTTAGCGGGTTTTTATTCTTAAATATTTTCATAATTTCAGTTTGCTATCCCTAAACATATCGTGGTGCACGCTACCAGAGGACGCTCTGTCGGTGCTAGTGACGTCACTTCCGCCCAGACTGCAGAGACTCAACGTGGGAGGGGCCAGGATCATGACCAATGAAAGTAAGTTTTTTTACAAGCATACATTGATTCTTTTTTAAGCGGGTGCTGCGTGAACGAAAAACTTCGCTACTGCGCAAGCCATTAGGCGATTAGGAAAAATGATGGAGTCTTAATCCTTACTAATATCCTTATCCTTATCCTTACTAATATTATAAATGCCAAAGTGAGTTTGTTTGTTACGCTTTCACGCCGTAACTACTGAACCGATCATCATGAAATTTTGTACACAAGTTCTCTGGAGTATGGAGAAGGTCATAGGCTACCTTTTATCCCGGGAAAAAGTACTATTCTCGAGGGATCGACACTGACGCGGGCGGAGCCGCGGGCGAAAGCTAGTATTTTCATATTTATATTTTTACTACAGAAAATAAGAAAGGAGCGACCTCCGAGATGTAAATATAAATTTTGTCATGTGAGAATTATTGTTTTAGACGTAAAAATTACAAAGTTTTCGAAGAAACATGTTTTTAGATATCATTACATATACATATATATCATTTTTAAATTTCATATGTATCTGTTTCAAATACCAACAAGGGGGTGATCTTGTTTAAGGATCGACCTAAATTATACAAATACTTTTGATGTATTTATTTAATTTAGTGCATAGTACTAGTGATTTAAAAACACGTCAATTTTCACAATTTCGTGCAGTACCGTAAGTTTCGCGCTTTGAACACATATCTATACTAATATTATAAAGCTGAAGAGTTTGTTTGTTTGTTTGAACGCGCTAATCTTAGGAATTACTGGTTCAAATTGGAAAATTCTTTTTGTGTTGGATAGTCGATTTATTGAGGAAGGCTTTAGGCTATAAGACATCACGCTGCAACTAATAGGAGCGAAGCATCAATAAAAAATGTTTTGAAAACGGGGGAAAATTTTATACTAATTAATCACAATAACAGAAATTGCCGCGGACGAAGTCGCGGGCAACAGCTAGTAATCTATATATATATATAACTCAAAAGGTGACTGACTGACATAGTGATCTATCAACGCACAGCCCAAACCACTGGACGGATCGGGCTGAAATTTGGCATGTAGGTAGATGTTATGACGTAGGCATCGGCTAAGAAGGATTTTGATCAATTTTACTCCCAAGGGGATAAAATAGGGGATGAAAGTTTGTATGAAACTTCTATACTTAACGCGAGTGAAACCGCGGGCAAAAGCTAGTTATGTATATGAACGGGCTAAGTCCCGTTAACGTGTAATTAAATAATAAAAAGGTTCATGCTAAGTCCCGTTTATATACATAATAAAGCTTTTATTTTGTTTCACCTGTCCCAAAGCTTTTTTTTAATGATATAGGACGGTAAACGCGCAAATGAGTCACCTAATGGTAAGTCATCACCGCTGCCCATGGACAACTGCAACACCAGGGTGTGACAGGAGCGTTGCCGGCCTTTCAAGGAGTTGGAGGAAGGACATGGGGGGGAGGAAATGGGGGAAGGATGGGCCTCCGGCTCTCTCACTCACCGAACGAAGCATAGAAGCGGTGAAGCTTCTACTCAAACGTCGATTTTCTGTCATCATCAATTTGTGTAGGTGTCACGGTCAATCGACCATGCACACCCAGACCATGAGCTCTGACACAAAGAGTTTCTTTCGGCGTCTTCTTATCTGCAGTGGTCGGTTCCGAAACGCTAGTAGTTAGCTTTTGAACAATAATTAATAATTTTAATACATATAATTTAATTACAATAATTTAATAAGTATTTATTTAAAATGTGCAGTGCATTTCTTCTATGCTGGTCTGGGAGAAGACAAAAAAACCTAGAATGTACCAGCTGCTTCTCTTACCGCGCCGATCGTAAACCCGATCGAGGGAACGGGCAAAATCCGAGGAACCATGTTACTAGGCGATGCGGCTAGCAACCCATCACTATTTTAATACCGTTTTCCACCTAATCCCATCAACATGCTAATCGTGGCCTTCGGGTCTTATAGACCTAGGCTCTGTCTACCTCGCAAGGAGAGAGAGACGTCATACCATGTATGTATGAAATGTGAATTGACGTGAAAAAGTGCCTGAAAAGGCCTATTTTCTGAATAAATAAATAAATATATACGGACAAATCACACAGATTGAGCTAGCCCCAAAGTAAGTTCGAGACTTGTGTTATGGGATACTAACTCAACGATAGTATATTTTATAACAAATACATATATAGATACACATCCAAGGCCCAGGCCAATCTGAAAAAGATCATTTTCCATCTTCACCTGGCCGGGGATCGAACCCGGTCACTCCATGTCGCAGGCTGGCGTGTTAAGAGGGCACGAATGCGAAACTTGTCAATGAACATTCGTCTAGATGTCTATATCTATAACGACTACATGCCTGTTATTTATTATATATAAAACTTCAACATATTTTCTTAAAACTGTCCAACCTGAAAACACGATTAATAACAAAAGCCTCGATACTTTTATTTTGCAAACATAGCCCCTTTATTTGATGTTTGTGGTCAGAACGGCGAAACCCTAAGGTCTTTAGAAATGATTTTTAGTTTCCTAGCTTAGCAATAACTAGTTCTAAAATCTGGCCAAAGTTTTTTTACTCATTACCCTCGTACTTTTATTTTAAATAACAATTAAGTGATTTGGCGCTTACGCCCGTTAATTCTAGGACACCCGCTTGTGCCTACCCACTATCTTCTTCTCATTTTTTACGTGTTACGGTCATTAGATCTATCCTGCTTTCGCGCGGGGCGCGGGGTGCGAAATGGCTTCAGCCGGGTCGCATTGGTGCGCTCTTAACCGCTGCGCCACGGAGCTATCCATCATTCTTTGAATCGTGCGACTGTACAGGCAACTCTAACTCTTAATGTGAATGTTTATTTTCAGTGGTGAGCAACCTAGTGGATCGCTGTCCTCGTCTCCTGGAGTTGGACCTGTCAGACTGCTCGCAGCTAGGAGTGGAGGCCATTCAGAGGGTTCAGGTTAGTTAACCTTGCATGAATAGGCTACTTTCCTGGGTCGTAATAATAACATAACAATTAGTCCGTCAGTTAGATAATCAAAAAATATTGGACACGTATTAACAATAAATAATAGAGATAAAGCGCGTCAAAGTTCAGGAGTGGGGGCTCGTGACGTCAAAGTTTGCTAAAAAATGTAGCAAACTATGACGTCACACGGAACTTCAAAGGGCTTTTTCATTGATCATTTTTCATTGACTAGCTCCGTGGCGCAGCGGTCAACACGCCTGCCTGCGACACGGAGGGACCGGGTTCGATCCCCGGCCAGGTCAAGATGGAAAATGATCTTTTTCAGATTGGCCTGGGTCTTGGATGTTTACCTATATATGTATTTGTTATAAAATATAGTATCGTTGAGTTAGTATCCCATAACACAAGTCTTGAACTTACTTTGGGGCTAGCTCAATTTGTCCGTATATATTTATATTTATTTATATTTATATCTTTATAATTTTTTGTTTAATCGACAAATAAAAAAAATACGTGCCCAATATTTTTTGAATATCTAACTGACGGACTAATTATATTTTTTAGGAAACAAGCCTATTTAGGGTTCCATACCCAAAGGGTAAAAACGGGACCGTATTACTTAAGCCTTCAATTTGAAATTTTCACAGATGTTTATCTGGTGCTGTTATAAAAACAAATACCAACCAGAATAAAATAATCTTAGAAGTGGCAGTGAAGTGGTACCGGCAAGCGCAGCGTCGGACACCGACTAGATGGTCGGACGACCTGACTAAAGACGCTGGATGCAGGCCGCTTCCAACCGGTCGTATTGGAAATCCTTGTGGGGGCCTATGTCCAGCAGTGGACTTCTTGCGGCTGATATGATGATGATAAAATAAATATTAAAAGTGGTTCCCGTACAAGAAATGTGATTATATTTCTCGATATTGATAACGGCAACAGGTGGACCGTTTGAAATATTCACAGAATTTAGTTATAGGTATATTCTCTTTAAATCCTTACTAATATTTTAAATGCGAAAGTGAGTTTGTTTGTTTGTTACGCTTTCACGCCGTAACTACTGAACCGATCATCATGAAATTTTGCATACAAGTTCTCTGGAGTGCGGAGAAGGACATAGGCTACCTTATATCCCGAGAAAAGTACTATTCCCGAGGGATCAACATTGACGCGGGCGGAGCTGCGGGCGAAAGCTAGTATAATATAAATAAAATAAATATTTAAGGGTGGCTCCCATACAATAGACATGTTTTTTTTTTGCCGTTTGTATAGATAACGCTACGGAACCCTTCGTGCGCAATCCGACTCGCACTTGGCCGGTATTTTTTATTTAATTCGGCTAGCTCCGTGGCGCAGCGGTCAACACGGAGTGACCGGGTTCGATCCCCGGCCAGGTCAAGATGGAAAATGATCTTTTTCAGATTGGCCTGGGTCTTGGATGTGTATTTATATATGTATTTGTTATCAAATATAGTATCGTTGAGTTAGTATCCCATAACACAAGTCTCGAACTTACTTTGGGGCTAGCTCAATCTGTGTGATTTGTCCGTATATATATATATTAATTAAACTTTTGGCCTATTAGAGACAAGTAAAAGTGTTTTGTCTGCAGGCGCTGTCTCGTCTGGAGCACCTGGCGCTCTCTCGCTGCTACCTGCTGCCGCCACACGCCCTCACGTGAGTACAGGGGCATTTTAGGGTCACCCTCCGACCCCTAACATTTAGAGCAAGAAGACTTATTATAGGACTGATGATTACCTTAATGACACACTAGTCTGGCTTGAGCAGGCTCAAGCCAGATGTGTTTGTCATTAAGGTCCCCGGTCAAGTCAAGATGACAATGATGTTATTTTCAGATTGGCCTGGGTCTTGTATGTGTATCTATATATGTATTTGTTATAAAATATAGTATCGTTGAGTTAGTATCCCATAACACAAGTCTCGAACTTTGGGACTAACTCAATCTGTGTGATTTGTCCGTATATTTATTAATTTTATTTTTCATTTATATTATATAGCATTATAATACTTGGTTTAATATTAAAATCGAAAATATGTGATGAAAAAATTTCGCCACATGTAGGATTTGAACCTACAACCTTCGACATCTGGCCCGTCGATGCTCTCAACCACTGAGCTGCCGTAGCTTCAAATCACCGCGGCGAATTTGTTCATCACATATTATAGGTACACGCATTCGAAGCATGCGTAATCTCCATTACTACCCACTATTTAGAAGTGTGGTATCCAACTAAATTCATATCAGATGAATTGAAAGTTGATCAACTTTTCACATATTTTCGATTTTAATATTAAACCGAGCATTGTAATGCTATTAATATAATTAACTCTGTCATCATCATCATCATCAACCTATACTAGTCCACTGCTGGACATAGGTCTCTCCCATGGCACGCCACTGAGCTCGGTCTTGAGCTTTTCTTTTCCAATCACCGCCAGCAACCTTCCGTATATCGTCGCTCCATCTAGCCCAAGGGCGTCCTACACTACGTTTGCCAAAACGCAGGCTCCACTCAAATACTCGTTTTCCCCAGCGGTCATCGGTTCTGCGGCATATATGACCAGCCCATTGCCACTTCAGCTTACTAATTCTCTGGGCTATGTCGGTAACTTTGGTTCTCTGCCGGATCACTTCATTCCTGATTCGATCCTTCAGAGATACTCCGAGCATAGCCCGCTCCATAGCTCGCTGAGCGACTTTGAATTTGTGGACTAGTCGCACCGTGAGTGTCCACGTCTCGGATCCGTACGTCATATTAACTTTGTATATTAAGATATTGTATATTTTCAGCAAGCTGAGCAGTATGCCGTCCCTCCAGTTCCTGGACGTGTGGGGTATGCTGCCTTCAAAGTCGCTTAGTGCGCTCCGGGCCGCATTACCGGCTATACAGATAAACCAATTTATGTTTAGGTGAGTCAGAATCACACATAGTCCGTCAACAGCCTCCGTGGTCCAGTGGTTAAGGCGTTTGCCTGTTGACCCGGGGGTCGTGGGTTCGATTCCCACGGGAAGCATACTTTGTTTAGTTGTTTCCAGTTTGGTTAGGACATTGCAGGCTTGAATCACCTGATTGTCTGATAATAAAGATGATCCCGTGCTTCGGAAGGCACGTTAAGCCGGTGGTCCCGGCTGCCATCTGGTAGTCGTTAAAGGAACCACGTCAGAGGCCGAGAGGCGGTTCCTAAGAACTCTGACACCAGGGTGTGCATGGTCGATTGACCGTGACACCTACACGACATGATGATGATGACACAAATATAAGGTCCATTTAAATGAAGTCCAAATATTTTAAGGGCTGGGTCCCATAGGTCAAAGAAATGCTATAGTAGCAAATTTTAAGAAATCGACACTTTTTTTTTATACAAAATAATTATTCTTTTTATTAAAATCGATAAATCTGCTGTTTTGATCGTCAAACTCAGTGACCTGGTATCCATAGTAGATAATAGTAATAAGTTGTTGGCCAAGAAAGTGTTTATTTGTACACAGGGTGCTTTTTTCATTTATTATTTTAAATGTTCAGGTCCAGATATCTCAAAAACTATCGTGCCGATTCTTTTTTTTTTGCTTCTAAAGCATTTTACTAGCTAATGGGAGTCAGCCTTTAAAATCATCATAATCATCAGGTCCTTTTTAGTCTCCACTACAGGAGCACGACCCTCTCTGTACTACTAGAGCCATACTTGGCCAGAGCAGCCAGAGGACTTGGCCTACACTCTCCACGCTGGCCAGACGGGTAGGAGGCCTTTAAAATATTTGCGCCTAATTTAAATTGATATCAAGATAGAACGGCAAGTGGGCGGGGACGGTCGGCTCGGCCTCTTTGAGACTTATATCTATCTTTGATACTTTTATCTTAATTATGATAGCTCCGTGGCGCAGTGGTCAACACGCCAGCCTGCAACACGGAGTGACCGGGTTCTATCCCCGGCCAGGTCAAGATGGAAAATGATCTTTTTCAGATTGGCCTGGGTCTTGGATGTGTATCTATATATGTATTTGTTATAAAATATAGTATCGTTGAGTTAGTATCCCATAACACAAGTCTCGAACTTACTTTGGGGCTAGCTCAATATGTGTGATTTGTCCGTATATATTGTCTGTATATATTTTATATCTTAAATGTTGTTGTTGCACGCTTGATCGCTAAAATAACGTGTTCCAAAAAAAAATTAAATTGTATATAACAATACATCAGAAAAAAATAAAAATATAAAATATCATACAAAGCCCTTCAAGCAAGTCGGCGACCAATACTGTTGAAAAGAGTTTCTTTCGGCGTCTGCTTCGTTCGGTGAGTGAGAGAGTCGGAGGCCCATCCTTCTTCCATCTACTTGGGGGCCGACATCGCTCCTGTCACACCCTGGTGTTGCAGTTGTCCATGGGCAGCGCTGGTCACTTACCATCAGGTGACTCGCTTGCTCGTTTGCCGTCATCCTTACTTCCTTACTAATATTATAAATGCAAAAGAGTGTATTTGTTTGCTACGCTTTCACGCCGTAACTACTGAACCGATCATCATGAAATTTTGCATACAAGTTCTCTGGAGTACGGAGAAGGAAATAGGCTACCTTTTATCCCGGGAAAAAGTACTATTCCCGAGGGATCGACATTAATGCGGGCGGAGCCGCGGGCGAAAGCTAGTAAGTAATAAATAAGAGAACCTTCGGACTACGAGACTCAGACAGAAATTTCACCCTTTTAACGTTGGAATACCAAAGGGGAACACAAAAAGGAACTGTCAAAGCGTTTAGTTCGACAAACGCTTTGACAGTTCCTTTTTGGTTCGAGTAGCTAAGGTGGGGAATGAACTGTCTGCATCTATATTCCCAGACAAGTACAGTCCCGGGACATTCAAAAGTAGAATAAATGGGTATCTCTTGAATTGTACCATCCTCGTCTTCATCGTCACTACCATCAGGTGAGATGGAAGACAAAAGCCCACTACAATACAAAAAAAATCACTATTTTTGCTGGTCTTAGCCATTAAAGCGTAAAAATAAATATTAAGCATTTATATAAATGACCTTTTATTCCGGGAAAAAGGACTGTTCCCGAGGGATCGACATTGACGCGGGCGGAGCCGCGGGCGAAAGCTAGTATATCATAAAAATAAATATTTTTTTTCAAGCCATTATTTAGTTTGAAAATTGTAAAGGTTTTTTTTAATAATTATTCTCTTTCTTCCCCAGCGCCATTGCCCGACCTACCGTCGGAACGAAAAGGACATCAATATGGGGACTGCGCACCAGAGACTGATATATTTAGTTAGCTGCGACTAATCGCAAGACTTAGTCGCTGTAGGTTGGATGACGGAATATAGTAAATTTCGGCTTTACCACGAATAATTGTAAATTATTGACAATTATTGCGACAAAATCGCAAGACTTGTCGATGCGACTAAAACTTAGTCGGTGTAAGTTTATATCGAATACTTAAAATATTTAAGATAGTGAGACATGTTGCGACTTAATCGCAAGAAGTCGCTGCGACTAGTCGAAACTTAGTCGCTGTACGTTTAAACCGAATATTAAGTTACAATTCAGTGAGAGAGGTTGCGACTTAATCGCAAGACTAAGTCGCTGCGACTAGTCGAAATTTAGTCGCAGAAGTGGAAAGACAGATAGATATGGACTAAAAGTCGTGACTTATGTGTAGCTGTGTTTATTTAAAGTATGTCTGATGTTTCCGATGTGATCATTTTTCAACAAGATTGGCTGAAACTGTTTTAGGGGCTAAATGCCACGGGTCACCCATCATTGTAGGAATCACGCCCGTGGTTGCATTACATGCGTTATCGTTAATAACGCACTAGGTTCAAGTTAATATGCCACTTGTGGTCACCCATCCCTGTAGGGACCGGGCCCGTTGTTGCTTATCATGCGTTATCGCAAACAATGCACTGGGCTCAAGCATTTATCCCATCATTATAGGGACCACGCCCGAGATCGCTTAACATGCCTTACTATTAATAGCGCACTGGGCTCAAGCTAATCTACCATTTATCCCATCATTATAGGAACGACGCCCGAGAATAGCGCACTGGGCCCGAGCTAATATGCCATTTATGGTCACCCATCCCTGTAATCACCACGCCCCCTGTTGCTTTAAATGCGTTATCACTAACTGAGCCATCAAGCTCCATAAGCAGTTTAAGCCAATTTTGTTGTACCTTTTTATAACTACCTCTAGCTTTCTGTTGTGGTATTTCTAAGCTTTTCCTCTACCGCTTAGTAACTTTCAAATTAGTATTGTTTTCTTTATTTATATGGTATGCTGATGGTCAATTTTGAGGTTATGTCGTTATATTTAACCCTATATGATGGTTCCTGTACATCATTAAATTAGAAAAAATATGGAAGCGTAACTCTCACACAACTAACGATTCAATATCAGTCCCATTTACGCAAACAAACTTAAATCACAACGAAAAACTTACGCACTCATAGACGAAGCTAGTTTGTTATTGGCCGCGTCAAGGTCACGGGGCGGTGTCAACATATCTAATGAACGCTATGGTATGGTAGTTACCCTACCTACCGTCGATTGTATTATGTAGGCAGTATTATCAGGTCTTTCCTTGCGTTTCCTGCACCACTTTACTACACATCAGCATCAGGTTCCCTTAGTCTCCACTACAGGAGCACGATCCTCTCTGTACTACTAGCGCTATACTTGGCCTGAGCAGCCAAAGGACTTGGCCTACACTCCACGCTGGCCAGACGGGTTGGAGAGGTCTCTTAGATGTATAAGCTTTATTTAGCTTGTATTTACTAAGTCGTCTTCTACGACATCACGGGAAGACTTGGAGTGGTCCTATTTTTTTTTCTTAATTCGTTAAGATTTCGCCGATGTTAACAAAAAATATGTCGTTAAATGCTTTTATCGACGCGTCCTTACGTCACGGAGCGCGCGGCAGACTAGTTCGCTAAAAGATATACTTTTTAAGCCCCGCCCGCTTTGAGCTACTTTGCGTGGTGTCAGTTTTTGAGCGTAATGCTGCTTCCATAGTTTTTCTAATTCAATGATGTACATAGACAAAGACTTAATACTAAGGTATAGATTTCCATCCTCATACAAAAATATTGGCCCAACTTAAGGCCTGTTAAAAGTAGCAGGCCAGTTTCCGGCAGGCTGTGGTAGTTAGTTCCACTAACTGCTACTATGGGCGGCGGAGAGGGCGCTGCTGTGCAATAGTTACAGACTTCTCCACGCGTCACTAGATGGCGTTAGCCTTAATTAAAAAAAAAAAAATTTTGTAACAATGAAATTCTTCATCATCAGGTCTTTTTAGTCCACTGCAGGAGCATGACCCTCTCTGTACTACCGGAGCCATACTTGGCCAGAGCAGACAGAGGATTTGGCCTACACTCTCCTCGCTGGCCAGACGGGTTGGAGAGGTCTCATTGATGTTTATGAGCTTTGTTTAGCTTGTGTTTCGTAAGTCGCCTCTTACGACCTCCATGGGAAGACTAGGAGTGGTCCTATTCTACTCTGCCGGAAACCACACGGCTATCGACAACGAATTTTTTTTTTATTAATATATTATTTTTATTAGATTATTAGAAAACTGTGAAAATTGTTCATCAGCATCCTGGCTTTATGTTTATGTTATTATAATAATCAATTTTCGCTCAAGAGCAGAAAGAAAAAGAAGCAAAAAGAAGAGGTTAGGTTAAGGTAGATGTTTATATAGTCTGCATTTAATTCGAATATTTCAAATTATATATCTTTTTGTTTGAGTATGATTAAAGAATATTTTGATGAAATATCCTATTAAAATAGTTTTTTTTTCATAATTTTGAAGGAATTCGTTTATTTATTTTTATGTCCTATGAGATTAGAGTTAACGAAAAATAGAAATTTAATTGCGTATATCTGATGAAAAACGTAGACCAGCTGCTTCTCTTCCCGCGCAGGTCGTAAAAGCCGATCGAGGGAACGACGCGGCGCGGGAGATGATGTGGTTAGCAACCCGTCACCATTTTGATTCCATTTTACACCTACACTAACATGTCAAGCGTGGTTTTTAGGTATCATAGACCTAAGCTCTGTCTAGCCCGCAAGGGAAAACGACGTGATAATGTATATGTATGAAAGGCATCTTATTTCTTTAGAAACATAGCATGTTGTAGTAGAAAAGTAAATCTGCTTTACCATAAAAACACGCCAGCCTGCGACACGAGGGTGCCCGAGTTCGATCCCCGGCCAGGTCAAGATGGAAAATGTTCTTTTTCAGATTGGCCTGGGTCTTGGATGTATATCTATATATGTATTTGTTATAAAATATAGTATCGTTGAGTTAGTATCCCATAACACAGTCTCGAACTTACTTCGGGGCTAGCTCAATCTGTGTGATTTGTCTGTATATATTTATTTATAAAACATGAAGTATTACCAGACCTGTCTCAGTCCCCGCGTCGGTATCGGAAACACACTTACGCGCGGCGACACCTTCGAAGCTAACACCAGCCACATCCGGTAGGAACCACGCGCGTTTGGTCTCACGTGTACACCGACTTCAACGAATTATCAATCGTTTGTTCAGAGCTATACGAATCAAATTGGCTTGCAATGGATTTGTTATATAAACGAAAAGGTGCTGCGTTCTGACGCGAGCTAAATTACACCGTATCGCTAACTACATTGAGTTGATATTTCTTTAAATACCTTTGCAGAGTGCAACTTTTGTACGTAAGTACTAATATGTTGATCGTTTGTAATCTTAAATTGTACTCAAACAAAACGATTTTATTATAATCATCGTTAATCAGCGGTGTTTATGATTTAATAAAAGATTTTTATTAATTTCACTCTTTTATTTCACCCTCCATCACATATTGAAACAAAATTTATGTATTTACCCTTTGACCGCGAACGTTCGCGGTCAAAGGGTTAAAATATTAAAATCGAAAATAAGTGATGAAAAAATTCGCTACAGGTAGGATTCGAACCAACCTTCGATATCGGGGGTACTATTTTTGAAAGTGTGACACTCATCTTCGAGCGATTTTTGTATGGAAAAATCACTCGTTTACGATCGGCATCATTTTTTTATTTTTTTATCATTTCAAAAATAGCACTCCTGGCCCGTCGATGCTCTCGACCACTGAGTTGCCGTAGCCTCAAATCACCGCGGCGAATTTGTTCATCACATATTATAGGTATAATTAAAATATGAGTAGTTTGCAATCAAAATAATGATAACATGTCAAACTTACTAAGTACCTTGACTTGGCCCACGAGGTGACCGCTATGTGGGATGTGGATTCGACGATCATTGTCCCGATAGTCGTTTCAGTGAACGGTCTTATAGCGAAGAGCCTCGATCAACACCTCAAGAGGCTCTCGCTAGATGGCTGGATCAAGGGTCAGATACAGAAGGCAGTACTCCTGGACACTGCGCACATCGTCAGGAGGTTTCTCTCTCTGTAGCCTTAACTGTCGGTAGCTTGAGCCCTGCCCCGCTGCTGGCAGCCCTCTAGGATTAGGTTTTTATAAAAGTTGTATATTTTTGTATGATCTTTTGTTATATCTTACTTTTTATATAAGTTTTATAAACACCTAATTCTAAAAACAAAATAAATAAAGAGAATAACATGTCATATAGAATTCATCTCTGTATCTAGAAATTGAGAACGTCTTATAAAACAAACGCCGGTTGCACGCACGAAATTCACATTCCGCTTGCGAGCTAGAACGCAGAACATGCAATAGAGAGGCACGATCGGCCTAAGTGTTCGGCTTGTGACGCATCTATCTCTCTTCCACCATTATCACGTAAAATTTTCGTCCGTAAACCGACTTAGCAGACCACCAGTTTTTTAAAGTAGAGTTCACAAGTCAGTTTAATTCTTTTAAATTACTTTTGTAGTACAAATCATCAATTTGAATTTATTCTTTACACTAGGGATGTTACGAATATTTATATTCGCATTCGCATAAGTGAATGATTCGCATCATTTTAAAAATTCGCATCAACATTTGTATTCGCATCGAACGATGCGAATGTTTTGCGAATGCGAATCTGTGCAAGTCGGTGCATGCTAGAAGTGGGCGGGAATTTGAATACTAAAGATTGTTATAATTTAATATGTTTACCTACCTACTAACTGTACCTTTATTACTATTAAATATTGTGATTACGTACTTATCTTTTGTATTATTTGTTATTTTAATGATTTACCGGAATATTCGCATTCGCACATTCGCTTGACCAATATTCGCATTCGCATTCGCGAATGTCGAAAATATGATATTCGTAACATCCCTGCTTTACACCAATCCTATCTGAGATTTTAGTCTTAATACTATTCTACACTAATCTATTTGAAAGTCCTCTTAGCCTTCTGCTCGGCGGCATCGCTGGCCTCCACGAAGGTCCTCTTCAATTTGTTTTTCCGACTCTCCCTGTACTTTGCTGACACCTTCTCTGACAATTGCGCTATCCTCTTCATGGTCTGTGGTGGGTATCTGCAAATATGACAAATTAAATAAATTAATCACAGAATAACATTTATTACACATTGTGTACTAGTGATGTAACAAATGTCATTTTTTTTTCATTTCCGAATGCGAATATATGTTACCGACATTCGCGAATGCGAATATTCAGTCTATTCATATTTGGCGCCAATTTGTCTATGGCTTGGCGGCAGTCGCATTCGGATAAGGTTTGTTACGTACATATCTAGAAAAGATGGGATGATATCATAAGCCAGGTTGCTGGGAAAACGTGGAATGGAGTGGCAATGGATAGACAGGAGTGGAAAAGGCTGGAGGAGGCCTTAGCCCACTGGCAAACCGATAGCCAAAAAAATTTGGTATATTAGAATAAAGGCTATATTATAATAATAATAAGCCATTTTATTTTCCTTCATAATGAATTTGTTATCAATCTATTGTTATCCTTACTAATATTATAAATGCGAAAGTGAGTTTGTTTGTTTGTTACGCTTTCACGCCGTCGTAAAGCTAGTTTATTATATTACTAGCTTTCGCCCGCGTCAATGTCGATCCCTCGGGAATAGTACTTTTTCCCGGGATAAAAGGTAGCCTATGTCCTTCTCCACACTCCAGAGAACTTGTATGCAAAATTTCATGATGATCGGTTCAGTAGTTACGTTGTGAAAGCGTAACAAACAAACTCACTTTCGCATTTATATTATTAGTAAGGATAAGGATTTATTTCTCAAGGACCTCTTTTCGAGTATAGGCCTCCTCCATTCTTCTCCAAAATGTTCTGTCTCTGGCTTTTAACACCCAGTTTTCTCCTGCAATTTTTTTAATTTCGTCAAGCCTTCTGTCGACGTTTGAATACGGATAGATGGTCTAACAAAGTGACGCACTGGGCTGGCTCGCTCAGAAAAAGGAAACAGGGAAGGTCCCTCGACAAAGGCTTTATTATACATATATTACTTACCTGCATCTAGGGTTACCATTTAGGAATTTGGAAAATCCTGACAATGGCCGGACATTTCGATAAAAGTCCAGCCATCTGTGCATTGGCAAATTAAAAATGGGGGTAATCATGACATCGCCACTCTCGAAAAAAATTACACAGAAGTCTAAAATTCCGGACATTTTTTTTTTTAATAAATAAATATATTCGGACAAATCACACAGATTGAGCTCACTAACCGCGCTAACTCAACTATACTATATTCTATAACAAATACATATATAGATAAACATCCAAGACCCAGGCCAATTTGAAAAAGATCATTTTCCATCTTGACCTGGCCGGGGATCGAACCCGGTCACTCCGTGTCGCAGGCAGGCGTGTTGATCGCTGCGCCACGGAGCTAGTCTAGTGACATATCCGGATGCTAACCCTACCTGCATCCCAAAAACTCGATGTTGGTAAACAACTGCGCCAACGTAACCAACTCCTGCTCCTCAAAATTGTCCTTGTGTTCGATCATGAAGTTCCTCCGCACCTCCCACTGCTCGTCAGATTCGTGTTCAGTCCGCAAGGAGTCAATATCCACGGAGGTTTTCATTTTCTGATCAAAATAAAGTGTTTTTTAGGTTGGAATGTTGGTATCATAATGATAGTCAGGCTAGAATAATAGGTACTTACATTGTTCGAAATTTTGTTAGATAGGTACCCTAAATTTATTATAACGGTCAATTTAACATAAAACAAATTCGTGTTTACAAAATACCAGCTCTTTCAGTTACAACGCAAAATGTCAATAACAGGATTTCAATATGTCAAATCAATCAAAGTCACATTGACTGGTGTGTATGCTATTGCCATAATCAAGCATTAAAATACTACCGACCGAGACATGAGAGAACCCATTTATAGATTACTCAAACTTTATATAATTTTAAATAGTTATTTCTGTCTGAATATATTTTCGTGTATATGCCCATATTTTAATTTATTTAACTAAGCGCATAGTTGTCTACTATGGCTAGAGAACATAAATTAAAATTACAACAAGCAACAGGACAACTACCAGACAGGGTACAGCAGCTTTTTACTTTTTGGCAGGTGGTGTCTATTTATAGCAACAAAATATCGACGTACAACCCGTCCAAATTAAAGAGGTACCTATAAGAACTACGCCATCAAATCATGTTATACTAACAGTGCCAATACTATAGTATAAGTGTGATACTATTTAATTTAGCCGAATAACAATCATACGTTCATTGTTGTCAAAAGGTCATTCAGCTTAACTTGTACCTATGTAATTTACAAATAATTCCCATTATCTTATTTTACGAGGGTAATTGCAAACAAAATTAGAATATTCTCAGCAAAATGACGTGATCTCAAGAAAGTGTCGACTGCCGTCACAAAATATCGTTAAGGTAAAACTTTTTTTATAAAACCAGTCTGAATAATTCCTTTGTTACTTGTTTACGTGAATAAGCTGATTACTTCTGGAAAACAACATATTTCGAGCGTTCAACTGGAGATAACACTTCCAAAGATGTTGCGTAAAATGCTGTCAAACATAAATTATTTCAAAAAACCAGACGACGAAGTTCAGAAAATTTCTGAGGAGAACACTAAAAAGCGACGACATACTTACGTGTGTAGCGACGAAAAGGCGTCTGGCATCGCTTTCGACCGTGTCGAACCTGATTCCACCTCCAGACAGTGCGCTACAAGCCTCAAACTCCCAGATTCGTTAAAGAACTACGCAGCTAAGAAAGGCTCCCTATCTGACACTGATCTCCTAGCTGTCAGTATGGAGACTCCAAAGAAAGATCGCAAAAAATGCAAGAAGTTGAGATTAGATATCAAAAAAGCCAGTAAATCCATGAGTGAGGCAGTTGATAGATCTGACAGCTCTAATAATATTGAAAATACTCCAAAACATATCCTTTTAGATTGCAAAAGTGCTGATTTGTTCAGTCAAAGATTCCATGGCTTCGATTTCAACCGTTCCTTTGATATTTTCGATGCAATGTCTGATGCATCATCTTACGAAGAAGAGAATGGCGATATTGAGTCTCTGTCCGACCATTCTGATACAGATATATCAATTGTATCTGAAAAAGAAAGTATAAAAATGTGCCGTAAAGTTGATCAGGATGACGACGTTTTGGAGAACCAGTTAGATAACCAGTTGGTGCCATCAGCTAGTCCTGAGTCATTTGGAGACGTTGAGGTTGAAAAGAATGAAGAGGAGCGCATATCTTTGCTTTTGAATTACCAGATGAAGTTAGAGAAGATAGAATGTTTCCTCAAGAAGCTGCTCACCGAATTCCAATTCCATATTGAAGTCTCTAAAGTGTTTTTGTGCAAATCTATAGTCACTACTCTCCCTGGGACCGATGTGAGTAAAATCCCTAAGATTTTGGGAGAAGTCACATACATTGACAACATAAGAGGCGTAAGCCCCACCGGATCTTGGAATATAATCATGGAAAAGGAAGACAGTGTAACAAAAAGCAAAGTTAAAAAGCAACTCTTATCTATGCGCCATACTATAGATGAATTCGTCAATGATTACCTCCAAAACGAGCAAACTCAGAAGAAAACTCTCTCAGGAAAACTGCGCAGTAGCATAACTTTCGATCTTCACAAAGAAACTCACCCCTCAAGCCTCAAGCCTCGAAGACGTAGAATGAGTGACAAGAAGAAACACAGGCACTTTGACTTCCCCGATTATCGAGATGCTTTTCTTAACCTCTTCTCGTGCGAAGAAAATTTCAATTACACAAATATCATCAGTCCTTGTTTAGATGACTCAGATTCTTCTAAATGCATTTGCCGCTGTCACCAACATTCGGAAACTGATTCAGGGCTTACCACAAAAGAAGAATCTTTATCCAGTCAATCTATTACATCTTCGATCGGCAATTTTAGCCTCGATTCTTCAACTCTGACAGCTTATTCTGAGTCCTTAGACCAGATTGTAAGCTACAACAGTTTCCAAGACACCAGTCTTTACAGCACCTTGCTTCAAAAACCTGCAATTGAGAGGATTACTTTCTACGTGCAAGTCCATAGTATACAGTTGAAATGTGAGCCGGCAGATGTAGAGTTCGAATCAAAAAGTGTCATTTTATTTGACTGCCCAACTTGTAAAACTGTTGAAAATGAAGAAAATGGTCTTCTGAAACACATTTTGAGTCAACGTCATTGCGAGAAAATACATTTCTTATATAAAACTGCATATATTAAGAAATGCGTTTCAGCTGGTAAGGAAATATTGCCTAGCACCGTGCTAAATCCCATGACAATGTACCGCGATGATAACAAAATTGTTTGCTTTGGCGATGCAATGTTTGCCTGTTCCTTGTGCTTTGAGAACCTCATTGTTGGAGAGTCCGTGCTGATGGCCCACTGTGCTGAGATGGAGCATATTGAACGAAGGGAAAAGTTAAGCGATATCTTAGAGTAAGGCATGCTGCATGTATATAGTCTCTTATCATGTGTTCTAAATCAAGGCCCAAATTTTTTTAAATATACTTGCTACCTGGTTTCAATATTTAGACCCTAAAACTGAATAAAATAATATCAAATGAAAACGGCAATTATTAATAAATAACTAATTGTGGGGTAATAATTGCACCGCAGTTAATTTTTTATTACTTGTAATACTTTATATTAAAAATAGAAAATATATCTTATGAAAATACTACTTATTATCCAATAGTAAAAGTGCCTACTTTAGTTTTTTCTGCTTTGTTATTTAATTTTAGCAATTTCAAATAGTTTAAATAATACACACGTGAATGCATGATAATAGACTGAAATAATATACTATATATTAAAATAATGAAAATAAAATTGTTTAACTTATGGTAAGTAGTGATAACATTGTAATCTTGTAATTATGCGTATATATTTTTATATTAATGTGTCTTATTATTTTATTTGATTGTACCATTTATTTATGAAATGTACAGATTTAAGCAAAATTGAAATAACTCATACTTTTACACATTTATTTATTTATTTTTACTTAAAAACAAAGTCACATTTTTATTATAAGATTTTACGGTACAATCAGACAAATATTAAAGACGCATATAAGTAAATATAGTTATTTTCTAGCTAAATAGCTTGACGTTACACAGAACTGATTAAAAATATTAAAATCAAACCAAAATAATAATTAGATCTCATTTTTATATACCTGGTCCCTTTTTCGTTTATAAAAGCGACCAAATGTTATTGTGATAAATTGTAATTATTCAAAAATCCAGCGCCGCAGGTTTGACGTTTTTGTTTTTTTAGTAAATCATCATAATATACAGCAAGTTGAATATACTTAATAAAATACATAACGAATTCCTACATATAAATATAATTAAAATATTTTTTTCTAATAAGTATATTTTTTTCAAATGAAAAAAAATGTGGTGCTGTAAAAATTAAATTGTTTAATTATATTTTCGTCAAAAATGTTGCGTTGGATACCTGCACGGATGTAGTAAACTATTTCAAAATACTGTTTTTATGTAAAATACTGTTCGCAATTCTTAATTAAATCTTTACAAGTATTTTTTTAATATATCATCTCATTATTTCTTGGGGTTGAAAATAAATTGTTAAGAGTATATATTGGAACCTGGACCTAATAAAATATAATAAGTATATATTTTTGTATAGTATTAATACTACATGCGTGCAAGTCAGTAGTTAGTGCTCACCACTGCCATATTAAATGTGCCGTTTCGTGTTCAGACTCCGGGCTTAGACGAATTAGTGTTAAAATGGTCCCATTTGCTTCTTCCGACTGTCTTTCTGTGATGTAAACGAAAATAAGCTGAAAATAGATGACGGTTTTTGTTTAATGATTATATTTTTTATTTAAAATATTTTATACTAAGTTATCCCCATAGACATCGGCTCAATGAATTTGTATGGGAGGGGTAGAAAAAGTTGTTTCGATTTCCGCCTTTTTTCTTACAATTTTGTGGTCTATTTTGATTCGTAATCAAACCTGTAAAAGTTTTATTTTTTAAATTAAATTAAATACCAAATTTACAAATAATACGTAAGTAAGTTTATAAATAAGAAATAGTTCGATAAATATTTTATCATCTCACAACGTCATCAATATTAAGCTGAATTTTAATAGAATTCTGCATAAATGTGATTTGACCTTAATAATAAATAAAATATTGTGCCTTCTCCTCATAACATAGTTTGGAAGAAGCAAATTTGGCAATAACTTCAAAAACAGGGTGATTATTAGCATTTTATACCCACTTTTTGATGATTTTTTTCTAACTCGAATAAGTAGTTTTAGGATATGTACACTAGCACTCAAAATAATGAAATACCTCTCCTGTTGGATAACCACGCAATTATTGTGCTCAAATATACACTATGCAATATAAATATAGTTAAAATAGTATGTTGCAAGCAAGATCCATGTTGTAGTCTCTAAAAACTTGTTAAAAACATTCCGTCGATCTTTCATCTTTCACTTTATCTATTTTTTCCGACATCTCTCATTTTTTATATAAATGGTTGGATCTCAATTGTTAAATACGTCAAAATAGTAGAGATATTTACACATATAAAATTAACAATTAGAAATGCTTCCTATGAAATTAAAATAAAAAAATCTGTATTTTTTAATAAGTTATTGCTTTCATACTTTAGTTTTAAATACTGTTTATATTACAAAAAATACTTTTTTTACATTATAAAAAAAATATGATAATAATTTTAAATAACTTAAAATAAATGAAAACCTGTTTACTTTGATAATTATGAGAGATACCTAAAAAAAACTTTTTTTACCTTTTTCTTATTTCAACTTTTACTTAAATATTTCCCTGACGGACCTCAAATCTAGTAAAATAAGTATTCAGATCTCAAGCCTAACTAAAGACTGATATTCGATGCCACTCCAAAAGTTTAGCCGCCTAAATTAAGATAGATTAAGCTGCTGAACGTAAGGTAAACGTATATATTATCATGTCTTTTTCACTTTTATAAGCTAATAAAATAACTAGCACTTTGTCTATGTCTATTAACTGTTTTAACACTTACCGTGTGTTTAATATTTACCAACCATATACGTAATAACTTTTAAAAATCCAGAATCACACTGAATATAAATTAAAATTGTTAAAAAAAAAAACATTTTTAGGTTTTAATGTTGATCTTTGATTATCTCAATTCAAGTTTCTATATTTTTAATTTAAAGGCATTATTTTAACTAGGTAGGTAAGGTAGCTAGATATTTAAGTCTGTAATATTAGTTTCAATAATGCGTACTAAAACTATTTACTGATATAGAACAGACAGCAATTAAATTGTTTTCCTTATATTATTATGACTCAATTTCTGACTTCTTCTGATATGTTTTTGACAGAAATCTTGTTGTAGTCTTTTCTATATCTTCTTTACTGTTTTCTTTTGTTGACTTCCTTTTACAAGGCGATGGGGTATTTTTGGTTGAGTGTAAATATTAATATTGATTTATTCTTTAACAGAAAATAGTCGGCTAATTCAGCTTATGAGATTTATGTAGTTAGTAGTTGATTGAAGATAATAAATATTACTTTTATTCTTGGCAATTTTAGTTTGCTCTTCAAAAATACCCTGTTCGCTCACATTTAGCTGAAATTTACAAGAAGTGACTATTCTAGCACTGCCATTCCACTTAATGTTATTTAATATTAATACTAATAACATGTAGTACCTAGTATTAATGCATGTACTCTTATTAAGATTGTAATGGCTCAAAACTGAAAATGTGAAAAAAAAAGTTATTTTTATAAGTATTTATAAGTCAGTTTTTTATCTTGATATCTTGAAATTGCTAATTAGAAAACAAATTCAAAATTACATTTTAATTCTCACTTCTATTTTTAATTCAACAAAATCACTTATTTTTTGTTTTTCTTTTTTAACGAATTACAAAACATTTTCAAAATGAACCAAAATGCTTAATATTAGAAGGGTACTTAACGCGAAAACTGTGATTTTACTGTTGATAATTCTGAAATTGTTAAAATAGTTTTTAATACTAAATCCACGCAGCGACTTCGAAAAACCTTTGTGACATATTTTTGTTTTAAAAATCTTTGCTTATGAAAATCTAGCAACCGACTGACCTTACAGATAACACATTGTTTAGCATTATTCACTATTGACTCATACTTTGTTTGCTCGACCTGGATTTGAATTATCTTGATATACAACGAGTTAAAGCGCAAAAAAAAAAACAAAACCTCAGACACTAACTATTTTTTATTATAAAAGAATTACATAAATTATTAAATTTAATTATGGCGGATTATGTACGAATTAGCTTGTTCCGTTTTCTTGTGCATGTTGCAAAGATTTGCTCAAATCTCGTCCAGGGCGCCTGTAATGCTAACACCGGCAGTGCTCATTGGTGTCTGATGGGACTTAAAATATCTCCAGCTTGCCAATGGGAATAATTTATATACTTCGCTCCATAGCTCTGTGGCAAATCTTGAGCCTGGACTTCAGCTCCTCGGTCGATAACCAAATTTGAGCACCGTAAGTAACTAACACCGAGCCAGTAACTGTCCCATTGCTGGGCAAATACCTCTCGATATTTCTTCCATTCGGTCCAGTCTTAAGTTAGATTTTCGAGATTTTTTACTCGCCACGCGTTTGAAATAAAAATGAGATGAATTAATGGAAATTATGGAATTAACATTTATTTTGTAATAAAAATTATAATTTTGTTTTTCATTACTTACACTTTTTATTATAATGGATTGCTTTTAGTTGGCAGCTAATTTAAAAAAATATTGTTATTATTCCTTTTTATTTATTAAATTTACTCCTAAAACTCCCATAGAGTGAAAACATTTGAAAATTTAATTTAATTTTAACCTTTAAAATCGTTAAAATTAAACATTGTTAGGATTTTTTTATAAAACGAATGCTTTTCGAAGTCGCTGTAATACGGCCGTTCGGTGTCTGTGATCCATAATGGTGTTCATATCATTAAATGTATTGCTGCTGTGCGCGTGTGTTGTTTGTCTAAGACATTTTTCTTTTTGCCTTTTTTTGTTGTATTTAATTAAAATTCTGCACCAATAAGTTACATTATTTGAGAATACTCATTATTTTAATTCAACAAGAAATAGTTCCTCAATCGTCTTCCTAATTTTGAAAATATTTTTTTAGAACAGATTTATACCTTGCTTTATAGAAAATTTTAATATTGTTTTATTTGATAAAAAAATTAAAAACAAAACTACAATGTCAATTAAAATAGAATGCAGAAATCGTCAATTGTCAAGATTTTTATTCACATTTGCATGAGAAATATATTTTTTATTGTTTTTTTTTTATACAATACTGCCACAAAAATGTTCTCAAAAATGTTTGTTTCATATTTTTATAATTTACTTTTTTTTTATATAATTATAAACAATTGCTGGCCGATTGCTTTTTCACAAAACATTAAGTAATATTTAAAACATTTTAAAAATTCTTTTTTTATACGTCAATTAAGTATGCAGACGCTACCTAAACAAAGTTTTATCCAGGAAATAATTGGTATGATCATTTAAATATTATTTTTTAGGTCAATATTTTGTTTGATAAAAATATTATAATATCGTGTTAAAGTTTATACGCAGCTTTGTAAACTGAATTCCTTCGTCGACTATACTTTAATATTTATTTAAAAAAATCTGTTTCAACGATAAATTGGTTAATTCTACACACGCATAGCGGCGCCCCACCTGTTGACTGTTATTTTTCGGGAATAAAACCGGTTTCGACTTATTAAAGTGTGCAGTTTGGACATTATTGTTTTATTTTACTCACCTGTAGTACGGAGTTCCACTCCTGAATTCCTTGAAGTGCAACACACAGGCTGCAATGGCAGCCTGTTCTCTGTTCAGAACAGATCACCCTGGAAACATCTTGTGGCTGGGGCAAATTATGGTGGTCACGACCCTCAGACATGAGGAAAACGACCAAGAAGAAGAGAAATACGGAATTTTTGTTGCAGTATACAGTTGTGTATAGTCATCATTGGGACAAATATAATGACAGGATTAGCTGTTTATTTTCTATGGAAAAGTGCAACAGTGATGTCGTAAAACATTGCAAATGAGGATCAGTAAAGTTGTAGCAAATTCAATAGGACTAATATCCACATTATTCTTCATGACATTACAATCATATATCTTTTTGAATTATCCAAATCGGACCATTACTTACGAAGATATTAATAATAAACATCATGCCGTTCCTGCCGCGAAAAGGCATTGCACGCCGTTGCGTGTGACGTCACTGTGACGGACCGAGCGCGGTCGGCAGTCGGCACTCATAGATCGATCATTCGACTGAGCGAGACGTGGCGACGCGGTTCGTCGCTATATTTAACAAATTTATTGAAATGTGTTGTTAGAGTGTAATTTTTATAATATTTACGTATAAAACGTACTTATTATGGGAACTAATAAAGAAAACAAAGCAACGAAAGAATTTTTATTTTTACTCTTGATTGCTATATAGACAATTTTGTAAATTAACTAAATCACATGCTATTGTTACAATATTATCAAAAACAAAGTATAAAATATGGACATATGCGTGAGGTTCGATCATTTTATAGTCTTTCAACTTCCATATGCTTCTTTCAACGAGAACTCTTATCACTTATATCAGCGATCGTTTTTGTTTGAAAAAACTTCTTCTGCTGTAGGTTTTGGGTTGAAACTATCCGTACCTAAAACTCTTTAAAACTGTTCTATTTCTTATGTTTTCTTAAAATCAGGTCTATAATTTTTAGGGTTCCGTACCTTAACAGGAAAAAACGGAACCCTATTAGGTTTCCGTTTCATCACTTGGTTATCCGTCTGTCTGTCTGTCAAGATCCTTTTTCTCAGGAACTTAGGAGCGTAGAGGTATCAAGCAGAAATTCATATCTAATATTCAGGTCTACTGTCCCTTGGAGCTATAAAAAAATCAAACCGTTTATGCAGCAAATTTTCGAAGCCAACGCAATCTAAAGATACAGCTGGTTGTGCCGCAAACTTTCGTGTTTTTTCTACGTCTTATAACACAGATAATGAAAAAATTGCGAAATGCATACATTTTTAGTTACATCATATATTAAAGATATTTATAATAACTTCAAACTTATACGTGGGCAAGGCCAACTCGCTCTTTGCCGGTTTTTTTGAAAGCTTTTGACATTCAAAGTAATGAGGCAAAACTCCCTTCTTCAGTTAAACTTAACGTAATTTCCATGTCTTTTTCCCCTGAAATATATAAATATAAAATAATACTATATTTTAATCGGCCTTACATTTTTGTATGAAAACGTCGATATTGTTTTCTAGTCCAATCCTGGGTCCCATACGTTGTTTATTTAGAGGAGCTGATTTAATGGTTTTAGATGTTGGTATTGTTGATCAAAGTTTTAGATACAACGGTGTTCACCCTTACATCCTGTATTAACTTATTTGCCTACAACAATCAGGCATAGCTGGGGCAGATACATATTCTATCATTCACTATTTGCTTTTTACTCCAGTATGTCCCTGTGTCATTGTTTTGACCTTGGAATATTACATACAAATGGAAACGGAAGTATTGGAAGGTAATAGGATTGTCCACCAAACTAGAAAGAAATAAGTAGGTATGTTTTTATTAATACATCCTATATAGGTACTAACTTATTTCCATATCAACTTAATAAAAGGTAAGAATAGTTATGTAGGTACTTACATCGAAATGATATTCACAACAATGTCTACTACATGAGTGGGTACAGGGTGGAGTCTTATAATCATCCCTTTTTACAACGGAATATAATTTTAAATTGTATTCCGTTGTAAAAAGAGATGATATAAAATTCACACAAAACTTCATGAAAAATTATTAATTTTTCCAGAAGTTTGTCTTTCGGCACGTTAAAATATAGGTTTTCTGGCGTTTTAAAAGAAGTGTTTGTATAGTTCGGCACTATACAATATTTGTACATAGTTAAAAAGATAAATTGGACATAAATAATTTGTTTTAAAGTCGCATATACCACTCAAAACACTGCGCGCCTTGTCACTGCCAACGGGCAACTAGCGGCTTCCGCCACAGTGACGTCACAGCCACCGCGCCGGCCGACCAGTGAATTTTGCTAGTAATTTGGTCATAACTTTGTCAATTTTTATCGTAGAACAATAATTTTTGCACTGTATGTTATGGATTTCTTAGCTCTATAATCCTGCATTCTCAACTAAAAACTTTACGGATCTTCATTGATTATTGAGTGCGCTTCGGTAGTGGCCGGCAGCGCGTCTCACGAACGGCGCGTTTGAACTGCGTGACTATGAAACGTAACTACTATCTAGTGTTATTGCAAGCGCGCGCGTGTGACCGGCGCCGATCAAACGCGTGTCTCTGAAAACACTATAGACCTAAGCTTTATACCCTAATGACGCTTATCCGCTTATGTCCTTTGTGCGTGTGCGTTACCCCAGCAAAAAAGTACTGAATATCAAAACGTAATATTGCTAGATAATCAGTAAGTAACGTCATGTAAATGTATGTGAAAGTTTGAAATTTGTACGTCCATTATTTTTTGAGATATTAATTAAAATCAGATTCTGCTGGGATGACATTTCAAACGTTACGCCAGCAAAATGTTTTCTCTGATCCGAATGAAAGTTAATACAATAATTAGTAGTTGATGTGCTGTAAATGTAGTTGTATAAATAGAATTTGTACGTCTCCAGGCTTTTGCGATATTCAAATTTTTGCTGCGGTAACGTTTGGCCGATTGCTGGATCTCATAATCGGCACGGCGTAGGAGTTTGATTTTTTTTACTTACACTGTTATGAATTTGTAGGTGATCATGTCTGTATAAACAGAATTAATAAAAATGTTACCATTCAAGGATTAAAAATAAAAATATGATATCAAGTATTTTAACTCCTGTACTTTAAATATAGGACCTAGAAACTAATTGTTGACGTTAGTTAGCGCTGTTGCAAAGCGGTCTGCGGTACTCCTGCATGATCGACCAGATGTCTAGAGTGAACGACAGTTAATCTTTTTTGTGTTGACGTCTCGTCTCGGTCTCGCACATAATACAATGAAGCATACAGAGTCAGATTAAAAAAAAAAACATTGATTTTGTTATCCAATAATGAGATTTGTAAATTACAGTTTGCAAATGAAATAACTATTAATTTATATTATACCTAAACTTACATAACAAATACTAAACAAGGCGGGAATTCGGAAGCCTTCAAAAAGTAAAAGATTTTTCCTAGTCATCTAAATTGGTATTTTGTAAACGCCTAGCGTACCTATTACTCGAAAGAAATAAAATATTATTATTATTTATTTATTATTTATTTTCAAATCATCATGTCACCTTACAGACTAGCCAATATGGTGATATATATTATATATCTGTACCTACCTATGTATAGAACCAAGGCATAAAACCAAGAATATATGCCTGTGCATTAAAAACTCATCCTCATGTTCGCATACGTACACAAACTGTATTCTACACTCTCGTATGAAGAAATAAAGATTATATTTATAAATGCGAACACTTCAGTACACGAATGTACCGCAAAAATAAATGAATACACAACCAATTTCAGTAATACAACTAAATATACCGTACCGTCGCGTTTATACCGCGCGTACGTAACGTTTGAACTGAGTGACTATGAATTGTTTACTATACTCCCGAAAATGGTCGGTTTATCATGGTATTTCACCTACAGTTGGATATTTAATGATATTTCCTAAACTACTGCGTGTATTGAGCAAACTTATAGTTAACTTACTCTTACAAATAGTTTGATAGCTGTCAACTTTCGAACTAATAGTAAAACTGGTCAAATCGGCTGTCGAAATTCCTGGCGACCTAGATATGGTTCTTTTTCCTCATAACTAATTTTATACTTAAAATATCATATTGATACTTACGTAGGCATTGTAGGCAATTATAAGGTACAAACTAACGTCAACAATTAGTTTGTAGGTCCTATATTTAAAGTACAGGAGTTAAAATACCTGATTTCATATTTTTATTTTGAATCCTTGAATGGTAACATTTTTATAAATTCTGTTTTTACAGACATGACCTACAAATTCATAACAGTGTAAGTAAAAAAAATCAAACTCCTACGCCGTGCCGATTATGAGATCCAGCAATCGGCCAA
Organism: Elegia similella; assembly: GCA_947532085.1. NCBI lineage: Eukaryota > Metazoa > Arthropoda > Insecta > Lepidoptera > Pyralidae > Elegia > Elegia similella. The sequence goes on along the minus strand of OX383950.1, from coordinate 2,173,354 downwards.
ACGTTACCGCAGCAAAAATTTGAATATCGCAAAAGTCTGGCGACGTACAAATTCTATTTATACAACTACATTTACAGCACATCAACTACTAATTATTGTATTAACTTTCATTCGGATCCGAGAATTTATTTGCTGGCGTAACGTTTAAAATGTCATCCCAGCAGAATCTGATTTTAATTAATATCTCAAAAATTAATGGACGTACACATTTCAAACTTTCACATACATTTACATGACGTTACTTACTGATTATCTAGCAATATTACGTTTTGATATTCAGTACTTTTTTGCTGCTGTAACGCACACCCTTTGTGCGGTTTGTGCCAATTCCGCCATTTTGAAAGAATTCCAACGCATCAGCACCTCCTCTGGTGTTGCAGATGTCCATGGGCGACGGTGATCACTTTCCATCAGGCGGTTCGTCTGCTCGTTTGCCGTCATTTATACATAGAAAAAAACCAAAAATATTCCATATTTATTCTAAGTAATTAAAAAAACTTGAGAAATGCGACCTGTGTTTTGAAGTGACGTTCAAAACGTACACCATAGTTATCAAAAAGAGTAGGCTGGCTCGTACTAAAGGCAAATTTCAACCGGGTGCTCGGTGTGCGTAACCCTAGAGACGGTTCCGAAGAACTCTGACACCAGGGTGTGCATGGTCGATTGACCGTGACACCTACGCGAAATGATGATGATGATGACCCCAGCAGGAAAGTACCTCGTAGAGTAATATGAGTAGAACGAATAATTCCATTTGAATTAAGCGCAAATATTTTAAGGGCTGGGTCTCATACGTCAAAGAAATGCTTGAGTAGAAAGTTTTAAAAAGTCGACAAGCCAGATTCTTTTTTTAATTTTTCATACAAAATAATTATTTATTTTATTAAAATCCATAAATCAGCTGTTTTGATCGTCGACGTTAGTGACTTAGTATCTATAGCAGATAATAGTAAAAATTTGATGGTCAAGAAAGTGTGACAGGTTGTTCTTTTCATCTGTCTTTCTAAATGTCAAGATATCTCGAAAACTAGCGTGTCAAGTTTTTTTTGCTTCTAAAGCATTTTTTTAGCTTGTGGGTGCAGGTCCTTATAATATTAGCGCTTAATTTAAATTGACCTTTTATATGCCTCCCTAATCAGTGCAATCGATTTTCACCTTAAGGCTATGTAAAGAAAATAATATTTGTTAAGATTCTTTATTAAATAGATAAAACCTACCTAGTGGTTGTTAAGTTAAGCTGTTGTTGTTAACCTAGCGGTGCAAACTCTATTATTGTAATTTGAATTTTTTGTAACCATAACACAGGCTCTGCCTAGTATGGGTACACCAAAAAGTGTAGTAAGACATTATGATTACATTTAACATAGTTTTAAACAGCTGTTATTATAGACTTTTGCAGGTGACCGCACCTAGCCATCCGTCAAACAGCCCGTCCTAGCAGTAAACCCGTTATAAACTGAAGATGAAGAAATAAAACACCCTTTTATTAAAATTATTTATTAGAAATACTTTCATTCATTGCAAAAATAAATTGATTTTTTCATATTTCATATCGTGTCTTGAAAAAATTGGCTGTGCGGACGATAATTTTCGTCGAAAATAAAAAAAAAAATTCTGCTAGGCTGCCGTCAGCCTAACAGAATCTGTTTTTGACGATTTTCTCAAAAACTACTACAAACTTTAATACACAGTTGCAGAACGTTTTGCACAAAACATTTGCTATACTCCTGTTTTGATATTCGACACTTCTGCTAGGATTACGTACACTAACTATATAAACCATTTTCAATTATTGCATTTATTAAAATTACATTTTTATTTTTGAAATAAATGCGTAGATAATATCTATTTTTACGTACGTTAAGTGGAGCAACTCTATCTAGGATGACTTTTGGCAGAGCGCGTGCCACCGAATCCCCAAAAATTATGATATCTATGATAATATGATATGTAATAGAGATGCAACGAATATTTGGCAACTATTCGGTATTCGGCTATTCGGCCACTAATTTTAGCTATTCGGTATTCGGCCGAATATGGTTAACTATCCGAATACCGAATAGCAATTTATTTAATCATTTTTATTATTTTTTAGTACGTAACGTACGATGCACTAACAATCAACAAATAAAGCAAGTTGTGACACGATCGTGACCTAATCACAAATGAAATAAAAACGCCCGAGCCTACCAAACGTATTACTTCAGCGTTGAAAGTTTAAACTCGTACGGTGATGAGTTGTGACTTGTCGCCGGCGGAAAGTACTAAGCGTGGCCGAATATTCGGTTGCCGAATGTTCGACGCTTTGGCTAGGAACCTCGCTGAACATTCGGTATTCGGCCAAATTACTATTCGTGGCATCTCTAATATGTAAATCTTTACATCAACAATAGTATCTATTTCATTATTTAATATTATCTTCGTATTATTCTATTTTTTTACATAATCATTGGTTAATCACAAATTATTATTTTGCGATTCAATTAAGAATAGGACTGTAAAACGGCCATTTTGTCTACATAGGTACATATTATCACGTTAATTATAATATATAGAATTACAATGCTCGCTTTAATATTACAATTGAAAATATGTGATGAAAAAATTCGCTACAGGTAGGATTCAAACGATGCAAGATTTCGCATGTTTCGAATGCGTGTACCTATAATATATTAAATTCGCCGCGGTGATTCGAGACTACGGCAGCTCAGTGGTAAAGAGCGTCGACGGGCCAGATGTTGAAGGTTGCTCGAATCCTACATGTAGCGAATTTTTTCATCACATATATTCAATTTCAATATTATCACGGTTTTATCCCTGACGGGGTAGACAGAGCCCAAGGCCGTAAGTCCCAAACGTTGTGCTTGTTGATGGGCATATAGGTGATAAACGGATTAAATATAGTGACTGATTACTAGTCGAATCTTCTATTGAGATGATAATTTAGGTTTTCGCGCATTTCCTTGGCCGGTTTGCGCGGGAAGAATAACAGCTGGTACCGTACTACCACTTTTGTAGGTTAGGTGAGGTGTTTTAGGTAACTCTGTATAAGTATGGTAAAACAAGACAGTCCTATTTTTAATGAAACGCATAAAACAATAAAGACTTCTAAACATAGTCGTATTTAGCAATAAACGTCCTAATCTGTTTCGATTTTAAATTGATTTTCAATCCATCATCCTCATTCTTCAACTCAATGTCATCAGCGTCAACCGCCTCTTTGAAACTACCGTATGCCTTGTTAAAACTCCTTGAGAATTCACTCTCTGTATCCCACTCCCATTTTGTATAACCCTCCAACCATCTATTCGCGGCTAAAGTTGTCTCTTTCAAATCTTTGATTTTAATATTCTTGAATATATTACCTAAATCTACGTTTAAAGAACTAGGATTCTCATTGATATTTTCAAAACGTATTAGAATATCTTTACCCCATGGTTCTAGAGTTAATAAGTGTAGACCATCAACCAATTTATTGTTCAACCAACTATATTCGTTTCTCAAGTTCAACCAATCCTTCAAATTCAACTTAATATCAGATACGAACACTCTTGGGTGTAAGCTTACTTGCAAAGCAGCTTTTCTGAGTTCTAAAGGACTTTTATTCATAACTCCCCTATGAGTTATTCTTGCGACTAATCCTACACCATTGGCAGTTTCGTTCAATGCTTCATCTACACCAAACGCATCATCATGTAATAATCGTCTATGTAACATTAATTCTAATTGCCCTTCAGCTAAAGATGTCCCACCTTCAGACCTATCAGTAACTATTGCGAAATTCCTATCACTATCTGTAATAGTAATGAAATTAGTCACAGGATAGTAATTCCCTGATATCGGTTCTTGTAACGACACATTCCATTGTGGACGCTGATCTAATTTCCTCTTCAACAACTGTCTAGCATTGGAGTCTGTGTAAAACTCGCCATTGTTAATAAGATTAGTACTATATCTAGCGACGTATTCTTTACCGATGTTGTCTTTGATATCAATTGGACCAACAACAGTGTCCATTTCGAAGAAATCGTTGTAGGATCTTAGAGTGCTTGCAAAATTTTCACCTGAGACCCTAGTTTCTTTAACGATAGGTCCAGTTATATAGCCGTCTAGTTTGATGTTGACTTTAAGGGGTTCCGTGGCGTTGGGTCTGAAGATGTAAGCGCCAGAGGATCGGTTGGCGCCGCGGTTGTCACCCACGCAGCCGGGGTAGTAGAAGAAGCCTATAGACACGGTGGTGTCTTTGTCCTGGTAAGTAATGCCTGAGTCGCCGACGGAAACTTGTGCGGGCTGGAAAGAAGATGTGAAAAGAGTTATGTCGGCGTATAAACAGAGTTCTGGAGTCGTATAAATAGAGTTCTGGAGTGTTCTGCCTGTTCAGTGTAGGTGCATCGGGTACGGTGCCCGGCCTCCCGAGCTGCTACTTGTTTTTCCCCCATTCATCCGAGTGAGTACCCAATTCATTCCCTTGCCAAATTCAACAAATTCCTATCCTTCAGCAGCTTAAAAATGCTTCCGAGGGGCAGCAGCGTCAAAGCACTAGAAGCCAAAAACTGCTCTCGCCAACCCGCCTATCAAGCGAGGATATTACCATACCACCTACAAGGTAAGTATGGTAATATCCTCCCATGGAAATGGAACGAAGAATCTCTGGGAGGGGCTGCTCGCCAGCAGTGATGACATAATAATCTATATATAAAAATTTATCCATTTTTCCCATGGTCATATATCACGTGTGAACGGCTGGACCAATTTGGGTAATTCTTTTTTGTCATGTTTGTTTTTCTCAGAAAAAGGTTCTTGTAAAAGAAAATATTTAGAAAGTTGCACGCGAAAATAATAAATTATCCTTCATATAAAAGAAAACCAACTTCAATTAAACTATAGAACCGATTGTGATGAGCTTTGAATGGGGCCAACTTGAAAACATACCCTTTCAAACAAAGAAATAATTATTAAAATCGGTTCATAAATGACGGAGTTCTGAGATAACAAACATTAAAAAAAATAACATACAACCGAATTAAATTATAAAAATAATTACTTACCTCGACTTGCATAACGCTGTCAGAGATCATCTCCACGACCCTGGGCTCATCAGACAGCATCCTCATCTCCTCATCGTTCAGACTCGGGAACACCGTCTCCTTAGACCTCTTCCTCTCATGCTTCAATCCCTTCATCTCCTCTTTGACTAACTTCTCAAACTCTTTCGCATCTCTGCTTCCATCTCTATCTTTTAAAACATCAAAATCTGTATTCTCTACATTTATATTGCTCTCTAAATTCCTAGGCGCATCAGGAATATTATGTTTGACAATTAAAACTTCATCGTCTTCAATATTTTTGATTTCAATTAAAGGTTTTTCTTTAATATCTTTCCAATATTCGTTAATATTATAATAATTAACGTCATCTTTCTTAGATTTGGGGCTTCTTTTAGTTCTTTGGGCGGCTTTTTGGAGGTAGTAGGATCTGTAACCGAGTGCTGGTAGAGTTGGCATGATGAGAACTTCGTAATTGGCAACACTTTTTCGTGTCGGAATGTTTTTGACGGCTGTTGGGATCGTTAGCATTTGACTTTCGATTTTTTTACCTGAAAAAAGAGTTTTTATAAAATACATACATACTCATACATACATACATAGTATCACGTTTTTTTTCCCTTGCGGGGTAGACAGCACCTAGGTCTGTAAGACCTTATGGCCACATTTAGCATATGTGATGGAAAACTGAATCAAATAGTGATGGGTTGCTAGCCGCTTCGCCATTGACATGATTCTGCAGATTCTAGCTAGATCCCTCGATAAAATACAGACAGATTTAACACACACATAATATTGGGTTTCTGAAAAATGCTGTACTTTTTGTTGACATTGCCTGAAATGGAATTGGGCGGGTCGCGTATGATATAGATAGGTAAAGATGAGCATGTCTGGTAACATCATGGGACCTACTGAACAAGAGGGAAGCCAAAAAAGAGATGGAGAGACGAGCTGTTTGCTTCCAATGAGGTAATGTAAGACATAGCGAGATTTGGCGAGCTCCATGGCGCAGTGGTTTACCACGCCAGCCTGCGACACGAGGGCCCCGGGTTCGATCCCCGGTCAGGTCAAGATGGAAAATGATCTTTTTCAGATTGGCCTGGGTCTTGGATGTGTATCTATATATGTATTTGTTATAAAATATAGTATCGTTGAGTTAGTATCCCATAACACAAGTCTCGAACTTACTTTGCGGCTAGCTCAATCTGTGTGACTTGTCCGTATATAATTATTTATAACAATAGATATAGTTAGGTGGAAAACGGGAGGGACGGCTTTTGCCCAGCAGTGGGATCTAAATAGCTTATGCAAAAGTGATACATACCAGCAGGATCATAAACTTCATAACTATATCCATTTTCTGCCACCACCGGCACCCTGATAGGCTCTGTCACTTCCCACGCGAGCGGATTGTATATTGTGACCTGCAAAATGGTTTTTATTAGAGATACCACTAATATTCGGCAACTATTCGATATTCGGCCACTGTTTTTTTGCTACTCAGTATTCGGCCGAATATGGTTAACTATTTGGCCGAATACCGAATAGCAATTTATTTATTATTAGCTGTTTTCCCGCGACTTTGACGACGTAAATTACAGCCCATGTGCTTTCTAAGGCTCTAGAGTATCTTCGTACCTTTAATTTAAATCGGTTCAGCAGTTTTGGCGTGAAATCGTGACAAACAGATTTACTTTCGTATTTATTATAAAATATAGTAAGGATTACCAAATAAATCATGAAAAAAGAACTCAAAATATTACTCACAAAGATATAGGAGTATATAAAATTGACTGTGAGTGCGGTTTATCCTACATTGGGCAAACAAAGAGAAGCATCGGTATCCGAATTAAAGAACATATTGCTGACATGAAGAATAGACGCTCAACCAAGTCTGCAGTCTGTGAACATGCCTTTTCAGACAAACCCACACACATTCCAAAAATGCATCGTGAGGCTATTTAAATTTAAAAAAACATCCTCATTTCAATACAGAGGATGGTTGGTAGTTACCACCAGCTTGGGATCCTGTCATCAATTTAATAAAATCTCAAGCTCATCACAAAACTGCAAGACCTTCATCATCATCATCATTTCGTGTAGGTGTCACGGTCAATCGACCATGCACACCCTGGTATCAGAGTTCTTCGGAACCCCTCGGCCTCTGACGTGGTCCTTTTAACGACTACCAGATGGCAGCCGGGACCAACGGCTTAACGTGCCTTCCGAAGCACGGAATCATCTTTATTATCAGACAATCAGGTGGGTCAAGCCTGCAATGTCCTAACCAAACTGGAAACAACTAAAGTATGCTTCCCGTGGGAATCGAACCCACGACCCGGTCTGCAGGCAAACGCCTTAACCACTGGACCACGGAGGCAGTTGAGGCGGTCAACTCACCACGAGATTGTTTCCTTTCTCAGCTGTGACGCAGCTGGATTCGTTGTACTTGCAGCGGTCAAGGTTCAATACCGGCTGGGCCAGCGCGTCGCCTTGTGTCAACTTGCTGAAAGTAAAGTTAAAAAATCCTTATCCTTACTAATATTATAAATGCGAAAGTTTGTTTGTTTATTTGTTACGCTTTCACGCCGTAACTACTGAACCGATCATCATGAAATTTTGCATACCAGTTCTCTGGAGTACGAAGAAGGACATAGGCTACCTTTTATCCCGGGAAAAAGTACCAAACCAAAAATAATTTTCCCCCGTTTTCAAAACATTTTTTACTGATGCTTCGCCCCTATTGGTCGCAGCGTGATGTTTTATAGCCTAAAGCCCTCCTCAATAAATGGAATATTCAACACAAAAATAATTTTCCAATTTGAACCAGTGGTTCCTGAGATCATTATCATCATCATCATCATCAAACAAACAAAAAACTCTTCAGCTTTATAATATTAGTATAGATTTAAATGAAGCGCAAATATTTTAAAGGTTGACTCCCATCAGCTAGAAAAATGCTTCAGAAGCAAAATAAAAAAAATCGACACGATAGTTTTTGAGATATCTGGACCTGAACATTTAGAAAACAGTCGAAAAGAACACTTGTGTACAAATAACAACTTTTTACTATTATCTATTATGGATACTAAGTCACTGAAGTCGACAATGAAAAGAGCTGATTTACCGAATTAAAAAAAAAATATATAAAAAAAAGATAAATAAATCTCATCATCATCATCATCATCAGGTCTTTTTAGTCTCCACTGAAGGAGCATGACCCTTTCTGTACTACTGGAGCCATACTTGGCCAGAAAAGACAGAGGATTTGGCGTACATTCTCCTCACTGGCCAGGGTTGGAGAGGTCTCATTGATGTTTATAAGCTTACTACGAGACTAAAAAGACCTGATGATGATAGGATATTGAAACTTACGTTATAGCCTGTCTGGGTATTATGAGAGCATCTTCAACGGCATTATCGAGGAGTCTCTCGTAATCATGGGTGACGTGTTGCTTCTCCGTTCCCGTCACTGCGTCGTGATGCTGCATCACACCTGGAAGCAGATTTATTCAGGCGGCGTCCATAAAATACATGCATACATAGTATCACGTCTTTTTCCGTTGCGGGGTAGACAGAGCCTAGGTCTAATAAGACCTTATGGTCACATTTAGTATGATGGAGGGCGTGTAATTGGAAAACGGAATCAAATGTTTTTTTTTACTTACCTATATTGTCCCACTGCCTGGCAAAGGTCTCCCCCATTTCCTTCCACTTCATAATCATCATCATCAAGTCTTTCTAGGCTCCACTGCAGGAGCATGACCCCCTCTGTACTACCGGAGCCATACTTGGCCAGAGCAGACAGAGGATTTGGCCTACACTCTCCTCGCTGGCCAGACGGGAGAGGTCTCATTGATTCCTTCCACTTGTCTCTGTCCAATGCAGTTTCAGATCAACCACATTAAAAACTTTGAGGTCCTCGCGCCAAATAGTTATTTATCATAAATAATTCCATGCTGGTCTGAGAGAAAAGAAGAAACGTAGAATGTGCCAGCTATTCTCTTCCCGCGCAGATCGTCAAAGCCGATCGAGGGATTGGCCTAAAATCTGAAGAATCATGTCAATAAGCCATGCGGCTAGCTACCCATCACTGTTTGATTTACACGCTTTTACAACATGCTAAATGTGGCCATAAGGTCTTAGAGACCTAGGCTCTGTCTACCCCGCAAGGGAAAAAGACGTGATACTATCTATTATGTAAGTTAAATAATTAGTCGTGGTGGAACCACAATCACAGCAAAATTCATTTTTGCTAGTAGCATAAATGGGCCGGCTCGTCCGGGGAAGTACCACACTCTCACAGAAAATCTACGTCTGAGTAGAAGCTTCCGTTTCTATGCTTCGTTTGGTGAGTGAAAGAGCCGGAGGCCCATCCTTCCTCCAACTCCTTGAAAGGCCGACATCGCTCCAGTCACACCCTGGTGTTGCAGTTGTCCATGGGCAGCGGTGATCACTTACCATCATGTGACTCGCTTGCTCGTTTGCCGTCCTATGTCACAAAAACAACTTAGGATAGATGGAATTGTTAGGTTGGTCTCTAAAACCTACGGTGGGGACCGTAGATAAGTAATAAAAGGGAGAGTAGTAGGTTTTTTTTTTAATTTTTGATATAATACTGCTTGTGTTAAATTTTGTCTGTTTCGGTTGAAGCAGTAAATAAATATAAATATATACGGACAAATCACACAGATTGAACTAGCCCCAAAGTAAGTTCGAGACTTGTGTTATGGGATACTAACTCAACGATACTATATTTTATAACATATACATATATAGATACACATCCAAGACCCAGGCCAATCTGAAAAAGATCATTTTCCATCTTGACCTGGCCGGGGATCGAACCCGGTCACTCCGTGTCGCAGGCTGGCGTGTTGACCGCTGCGCCACGGAGCTAGTCTTAGGTTGAAGCAGTAGTTCCACTCACCCATGGCACTCTTCAGCTCATTGAGCACAAACATGTTGTGTTCTTCCAGATTAGCCAGGACCTGCAGCTGTTTCGCTACCTGTGAGACAAGAGACATTTCTACTATTTACTCATGGATAGGCTTCATCTACTACCTTTTAGACTCTTTAAAAGAAAACTCCAGCCCCCGTAGTATGACACGCGCGACAGCGTTTATCGACTATCGCCATCTTGTTTTCCGTAATATCAAAGAGCGAGATGTAGATAGTTTATCGCGCGATATAAACGGCGTCGCGGGCGCTAAGCTAGTTTAGTTGTAGTTAGCTAAGGTAGTAGTAGCCGTGTGGTATCCGGCAGAGTAGAATAGGACCACTCCAAGTCTTCCCGTGCATGTCGTAGAAGGCGACTTAGGAAATACAAGCTAAACAAAGCTTATAAGCATCTAAGAGACCTCTCCAACCCGTCTGGCCAGCGTGGAGAGTGTAGGCCAAGTCCTCTGGCTGCTCTGGCCAAGTATGGCCCTAGTAGTACAGAGAGGGTCGTGCTCCTGTAGTGGAGACTAAAAAGGACCTGATGATGAGGCTTAATTATCATCATTTAGGTGTAGTGTATATCATCGTGTAGGTGTCACGGTCAATCGACCATGCACACCATGGTGTCAGAGTTCTTCGAACCGCCTCTCGGCCTCAGACGTGGTTCAAAATGGATAGACTTCGATCAAAATAATTGTAGATACCAGTGACGTGCAGTCCATATAGACAATGTCTACCCTGCAGTCGCTAAATAAATACCTACATTTTTTTTCTTACAAAAAAATAATTATTTTCGGTGCGCCTGCAAAATTCTGCTAGCAAATACTTTATAGTCGATTTTGATCAAGTACGGCGCTGTGGCCGCGGCCCGCGCTTGCCCTCGCTAAGCAGTATGTATACGCGTAAGCCGCGTAAGACAAAATTTCAAAGGTCTGACTTTTCACGCACACATAGAATTTTTTTATACACAGATATGAAATCGCTTTTGTAGTAGTACAAGTAAACATCTTTCATCGGCTCACACATGCAAAGCAAATTGGCGCTGTGTGTGTGAATTTGAGACACTGTCTCCGAGGTTTCTATTGGCTGCCGCGCGCGATATTAATGTCAACGTCACCTGTCAATGTCATTATAGATATTATTCATACTTATGTAAATGTCATTGATTAACGTGTTTACTAACAATCCAAGATGAAAGTTTTATTTAAAAATTAAATGCTTTATCAGTTAAATTTCATTTGTGACAAAAATATTTTCATGTGAAAGTTGGGTCGCTTAGTGTTTGCATGCCGAAATCGAAATATAAAGTGTTTTGTGAACACGTTTTGAACAAATCAAGTACCTAACCGGTTAGTTATGGTTAGTTATTCTAAAGTTTAATCCACGTTTAATCTTAAACCTTACGTGTACGTGGCTCGCAGGTTGTAATCATATCTCTTATCTTTCGCTTGTTTTGAATACTTTTGCGGTCGAAGATCGAAAGACCATCATAATATTAAACGAGTTGTAGATAACTAGCCGTATAGTAAGGTAAGGTATATAGGTGGTATGTTTGTAAGGTAAGTTTTATAATTATGTCTACCCTATGATAAATGTCTGTGCACGTCACTGGTAGATACACAGTCTCATACAAAATGAAGCCTTAATAATATCCCCGAGTCAAAACATCACGCATACTTACAAACAACAAAAACGATACTGAAAGTATAACTCCATATTTCTTTTTCACTTTTGATGCGTAGTTTTTGCATCTTTTCACTGTGCCTTCGTCATCGCGAGACGTGTGAGTGCTAGCGCGGTTTATTGAAACTGTGGACAAAACAGCTCCGGAACTAGATTAGTGCGCTGTTTTGCCGGTGCCACTTTTCGAACGCGAATCGTTTATCTACCATTGTATTTGATCGAAGTGGATAGTGTCCCAGGCTGCGTAGAAGCCTACCCTTTTTTCTAAGTTTCCCTACCTATTTGTTTTCTCCTGTTTTTTCGGATATTCATTCGACCTTGAGCAGTGCCGGTTCTGTGGAGGGGGGGGGCTAATACATCTGAAAAAGATCATGTTCCATCTTGACCTGACCGGGGATCGAACCCGGGCATCCTCGTGTCACGCAGACTGGCGTGTTAACCACTGCGCCTCGGAGCTATAATATATGGGATATATAATATATGGGAGGCACATTGACGATCGTTCTATCCGCTCCCTTATATTCTGTCTTATGGGCCTCTAGAAAGTTCCATATACTTCTGGTCCCGACAGCCGACAGCCAGAATTTTTCAGAATATTCGAGTCTGTGTGTGAGCGGGATAGAATACATGTGTGAGCAGGATGGAAGATGTTTGTGTTTGTTTGTTTTTCGTGTAAGTGGCCAACACTGGTGTAAGATTTTTCAAGCTGCCTTACGTTATCTGACATAGCTTGACGACTGCCGTCAATGATGACAGCCGGGACCAACTGGTTAACGTGCCTTCCGAAGCACGAAGAAGCTCGAGATATTTTTATGCCACTTGCGGTCACCCATCACAGTGGGGACTGCACCCAGGGTTGCTTATCATGCGTAAGCGCTATTAATGCTCACGTTAGTTAGTTAGTTCGGGAAAGTTCTAGATAATTCTATTCTGGGAGCTTCTCGACAGTATATTACCTGTAAATAATTGTTGCCTTCCCTCTCAAAGTACTTGGTAGTCGGTCTCGAGGTGAAGTACCCTGTCCAGAACGCGTTAGGGTCGCTGGCGTACGGGAAGAAGTCGTCTTGCTTCGTCGGGAGAGTCGGCCTGGAAAGGTATATTGGAAAACGTTAGAAATTGCAATGAATACGGGTTTTCTGAGTCGATTGTTTCCCCAGATGGCGGCACTGTGACTACACTGATTTTTGTTTTTATTTTTTTCATGTTTGTTTTACGGCATTTGGCTTTCTATGCGTTTCAGCGCTTCATATTTTTCTACGTGTTATCAACGAAATGGTGGTGTAATTAATTTCGTTGATTCAATGGAGCCCCTGGCGACAATAGGCTTGTTTCGAAAAGATTATCGAAAAATATTAGATACGTATTTTTTCTTTTTTCAATCAAACAAAAGATGATAAAGATAAAGCGCTTCAAAGTTTAGGAGTGGGGGCTCATGACGCAACAGGCCGGTAAAAAGTGTACCGGATAGTGACGTCACGCGGAACTTTAACGGGTTATATCTTTATCAATTTTTGTTTAATTGAAAAAAGGAAAAATACATATCTAATGTTTTTCAATAATTTATAAGACGGACTAATTTTTTTTTTAGGAAACTAGCCTATTCCCACGAATCCACTTGTTTGATCAGACGCAGTAGCAGTAAGGCGAGCGACCACCAGCCCGATATATAAATCTCACTACAGCCGCACCATGACACTTTATTTTAGTTATTCCACACATTGTTCATAAACATGGGCATTTATAACACCAAATTACACCGATTTCACGTTATAAAGTCCACTAGAGGCAATTTTCAAAAAAATCCAAAAAAAAAACCGTGCAGTCCGCCGAAATTCCCGCCAAGAACTCGACAGCAGCAATCAAAATCCACCTCTCTTTTTTCTTTTCTTCTATTTGGCCCTCAAACTTTATTCCGAAGCTTATTTTAGCCAGTGACTAGTTAATCTTCGAGTTATTTTGTGTATCAGCAAAACAATGGTGTAATTTATTCCGTTGATTCGACGGAGCCTCTGGCGACAATTCCCACGAATCCACTGGTTTGATCATAAACATCATAAACGACGAAGCAAGGCGAAACACCAGCCTGCTAAGTAAATCTCACTACAGCCGCACCATGACACTTTATTTTAGTTATTCCACACATTGTTCATAAACATGGGCATTTATAACACCAAATTACACCGACTTCATTATAAACTCCACTAGAAACAATTTACAAAGCAATCCAAAATACTAACTTCAAGATAATTGATGCATGTTGTGTTTACCTATAACTGTTTGTTATAGGGAATACTTTATAATTAAGTAACAATGTAAACAAACGTTGGTAAACCTTAATAAATTAAAAAAAAACCGTACGGTGCGTAGAAATTTCCGCCAAGAACTCCCCACCTATCTCGTTTAAACATATTTTTATGATGTAGTACGGCAAATGAGCAAGTCACTTGATGGTAAGCCATCACCGCTGCCCATGGACAACTGCAACACAGGGTGTGATTCCTGCCACACCCTGGCGTGACCACGCTCCTACGTTGCTGGCCTTTCAAGGAGTAACTTTCGCGTAAGTTTTTGTATTATTAAGTCAATAAGAGATACTTACTCAGCATCTTTCACAGCTTTAAGGTAGCAGGTCGGTGTCGAGTAAAACAATGTGATGTTCAGGCCTTCCTTCGCTGCCTTCAGATTTGCGTGTCTGAAATTATACCATGATGAAGATTAGAGATGAAACGGATATCCGGTAACTATCCGGTATCCGACCTTTTTCCACTATCCGGCCGGATACCGGATAGTAATTCAGTACCTATCCGACCGGATTCCGGATAGCAAATTTCGAAATATTCTCATTATTTTACACAAGGCAATATCATACCACAATAGGTTATGGACACTGTTTATTTACATAATCGCACCCACATCAATTAGTTTGGTTGCTATACAGCGAGGTAATGCTGCTAGTTTTTTGGGCACGTTGCCTCAATGTGCCGAGTTGGAAGATTACTTCTATTTATAAGTAGTACATTAATATGATGATTTTTGTAAATTGTTGAAATTAGTTTGGTACTCAAAATACAAGTTGCAAATTATGGTGAAAAATTTTCCGCATTTGTTGGTAAGAAGCGACTCAGCTTGACTTCGTATACCAGACCAGCTTCTGGAATAAAGGGCCGAATATCCGGCACTCCAGTCTCGTAGCTTGCCGAATATCCGGTATCCAGCCAAACGATTATTCGCTTTATCTCTAATAAAGATATAAGTAAAGCAGCAGAAAACTTCAAAAGGCGCAACTATGTAGATATTGGAGACAGCTACATATTTAAGTCTTTGAGATAGTAACCATAGGTCCCTGGGGTCCATCAGCCCATCGTCTCTTTGACTTTCTATCAAAGAGACTGATCTAGGTATCCGGTGACTAAAGGGCTGGCAATTACCTGGCTTAAAGGATAAGCATTGCCATCCAACGTGGCAATGCTGCCAGCCTTTTTGGCACGTTGCCGCGGTGTGACAGTTTGGAGGGACTATATAATTTGTGAATATTTATATTTTTAAGTAGAATTATTTATTAGTAGTATTTATCTTCAGCAAACAGTTGTATCTCAAGAAATCAAATAAATACATTTCTCATAAATTATAAATTATAAACACATACGGACAAATCAAACAGATTGAGTTAGTAGACTTGTGTTATGGGATACTAACTCAACGTTACTATATTTTATAACAAATACAAATATAGAGAAACATCCAAGACCCAGGCCAATCAGAAAAAGATCTTCCCATCTTGACTGACCGGGGATCGAACCCGAGAACTCCAGAGTGGCAGCTTCGCATAATGACCAGTAGGCCACAGAGCTCAAGCACAATTATAAATGGAAAACGTCAAATAAAAATCAATAATAAGTTTAAAGGAATCCTTTCTAATGCACAGGCAATAAAAAGCATGCGGGATGCAAATACAAACAGATACATGCAATTTTCGACCAAGAAACACTTACGATAAAGGTCAAAGTCGTTTAACGAACTGTATTATATACCTAATTTGTGAATATATACATCGTGATTTTGAACGTCTCAGCTATATTGAAATCTCGCAATTAGAATCTATAATGGTAGACAGAATAGGCAAGTTCCCTAAAAAAATATAATTAAATAAATAAATAAATAAATATATACGGACAAATCACACAGATTGAGCTAGCCCCAAAGTAAGTTCGAGACTTGTGTTATGGGATATTAACTCAACGATACTATATTTTATAACAAATACATATATATAGATACACATCCAAGACCCAGGCCAATCTGAAAAAGATCATTTTCCATCTTGACCTGGCCGGGGATCGAACCCGGTCACTCCGTGTCGCAGGCTGGCGTGTCATAATAATTAGCCCGTCAGTTAGCTAATTAATAGCAGATTGTTGCAACAATTAGCACAGAGTGCTTATTTGGTGCCCGAGCGCCAGCGAGGGCTATAAAAAGGACGAGTGCAATATCAATCACTTAATGCAAGGTGCATAATGTGCTTTTCATTCAACTACCAAAAAAAAAGTATGCGAAAAATAAAACTGAAGAGAAATTACAATTTGTGAAAAGTAATTGTTTACATTACCACCTTTTTTTCTTTATGGCAAACAATACACTCACGTCACTTCACTCGATAAACTAAACAGTGCAGTATAAAGAATTTCCATACATTTTTTTCTGCTCTAGAGCAGCAAAGTTCCTCTTAGCGCTGGATAATTATATAGTGCTATTATGATAGAATTGCAGCGTAGTTGGAAGATTAAAATATTAGATACGTATTTTTTCTCTTGTCGTTAGTAATATATTGTCCTTGAAGCCACTGAAATGGAGGTGACATGATGATAAAGGACCGGATACTTACTCAATCAATTTGTCCAGGTTGATGAACCACATGGCCGCATCCTGATACGTAAAGTCGCCGCCCATCGTGACTGCTACGTTGTTGGTTCGGTAGTACTTCGATTGTGCAGTGACGTAGGAGAGGAACTCCGAAATCTAGGAGACATGGGGTTTTGAAGGTTTCCGAGATAGGGTTGTAAACCATACCAACTGTATTGCACTGGCTTGTTAACGGATTTCAAAAAAGGAGGAGATGCTCAATTCGTTTCTTTTTATTTTTTTATCGACATAACGCCGTTATTTATAACACGATTTGAATTTGTTTTTGTTTTGAAAGATCATGCTTTCCCAATAACTTTTGATTGAAGTCAGTTATTCAAGATTATTTAGTGTCTGAGAAATGGGTGAAATAAAAAAAAAGTGAAAGACTTATAGATGCGTCACAAGCCGAACGCTTAGGCCGATCGTACCTTTATATCGCTTGCACACGGAACGTGACACCCACCCGCCCCCCGCATCTAATGCCCTACCTAACTGCGACCTGTATAATGTGGCCAATTTCATAACTTATTAAAAATGACAGCCTTGACGAACAGACCAAAAAACCTCATGCAACATTCACAACACGAAATGACGCTACATCCCAATCCAACCTGCAAAGAATATATACACTTTGCGAAAAGAAACGTCACTTAAGCATGTGTGCACGTAAAATCACTTGCGGCTATGTGTGGGTGTCTGGATGTGCGCGGGGGCATCGAGAGGCGCGCGGGGCGTGGAACGGCCCATCGCCGACTGCCTTGGTCGAGGGCTGTGTGTGTTGTGTTTGCGGCTTTGGCCCGGATAACCGGCCAGCCTTTGAGCCGTATAGCGGGATATCCGGCCGCCGGATATCCGATCAAAACAGTGTCGATTGGTACATAGTAACACAAGCTACACAATTAAACATTTTTTTTTCGAACCCTGCAGTAGTGTATACAGTGAGACTTTTTTCTGAAGCGAGTCTTGTTAACAAAGACAAGCAAAACTGCTTGTTACCTCATAATGCAGAGAAATTGGTATTCATTCACCATCATTTACTCTTAGTGAAGTATGAGTACTAATCTTTTAATTTGTAAAATGACAACATCGTGACCTCGAATTATATTTCATAACATAAGTGTCTTGATATTTTTTAGCTTTTTTAATCCGGTATCCGGATAACCACTAGTTATCCGGTATCTATACCGGTATGGTTATCCGGTCGGATACCGAATTCTTACCAGATATCCGTTTCATCTCTATAGTATAATATTACACTCTCCTAGTATGATTTTCGTAAATTAAATTTTAAAAGTCAATACCCTTTTAATTTCTATCAAATGTCACGGTAATATTTTTAAAAGTTTTGGTGCCATTACAAATTTAATATGCTTTTCTTAAATTATGTTTTATATGAATACATATTTCGTAAGACTTACTGTATCAGTTTGTCTAAATTCATGAACCACATAGCTGCGTCTTGGTATTGGAAATCATCACCCATGGTGACCAAGATGTTGTTCGTCCTATACGCATCTGACATCCTCTTAGCGATCACCAGGAAGTTGCTTACCTTCAGACAAAACATCGGATTATGTATGAGGTATTCATCATCATCATCATTTTAGCCGTCAGAAGTTCACTGCCGGACAAACGCATCTCCCAAGGATTTTACGTTCCAAGCGTGGTGAGTATGGCAATATCTTAACTAATATAAATGCGAAAGTGAGTTTGTTTGTTAACGCTTTCACGTTGAAACTACTGAACCGATCATCATGAAATTTTGCATACACGTTATCTGGGATACAGAGAAGGATTTTCATTTTATCCCGAGAAAAAGTACTGTTCCCGAGGGATAGACTTTGCCGCGGGCGGAGCTGCGGGCGAAAGCTAGTCCTCCATATTGCTATACTCACCACGCTAGGCAGGCGGGTTCGCAAGCGCAGTTTCTTTGGCTTCTTGTGCTTCCAATGCTGCTGCCCATCGGAAGCATTTTTAAGCCGGGGAAGGTTAGGAATTCGTTGGATTTGGGAAAGGAATGAAGGTATTGGGATATTAATAATTTAAATGAATAGGAAAAAATCAAGTGGCAGCTCGGGAGGCCGGGTGCGTGTACCCTATGCCATACCTGATAGATCGGACAGGCAGTTGAAGATGACATACACGGCACACCCCTGACTTGTGTGTATGAAGTATGCTTTGCGGCTTATTGGTCTAAGAGCGCAACCTATGAGCGAAAAGTCTCGGGTTCAACCCCCACCCGGCAGGACCTGTACATCTGAGTTTGTTAAACAATCTTACTCAAGTACAGTCATTTTCATCGACCGCCTACTTCCGGTGAAGGAAAACATCGTGAGGCAACCTGAACACTAGTTGATTGTTCACTAGTGTGTGAAATGGAGAAGGCAATGGCAATCCATTATTTCCTGCCAAAATAGTAATTGTGTGCGTTTCTTTTCCACACAGTTACACCATCAAGAGCCTAGCTCTTAAATGTCAGAGTATGTTTTGTGACATTTGAGATTATATTCATAAATAAAACTTGCCAAGTGCGAGTCACTAGGGGTTTCGTTCAAACTTGAACTATAGAGATGAAACGGATAGTGGTTTGGCCGGATACCGGATATCCGATATTCGGTAAGCTACGCCACCGGAGCGCAGGATATCCGGCTACCGGATATTCGGCCCTTTATTTCGCAATACGCAACCGAAATGACATGCATTACGCAATCGAAAATTATTTTCATCCCATTTCGCAGTATGCAATCGAAATAATTTTCAACCCATTTCATCCCAGTTCGCAGTATGCAATCGAAATAATTTTCATCCCAGTTAGCAGTATGCAATCCAAATGATTTTCATCCCATTTCGCAGTATGCAATCGAAATAATTTTCATCCCATTTCAACCTGTTTCGCAACACGCATGCATGGCACATTAGCCATTCAACTATCATGCAAGCCCCATTCTTACAAGCTTCGCATCCCAAGCTCCAAGACTAATCATGTCTTCACTCACTGAATCAGTTTGTCCAGGTTCTTGAACCACATGGCCGCGTCTTGGTATTGGAAATCTTCGCCCATGGTGACCAGAATATTGTTAGTTCGGTAATCTTTGGACATGTTGCGAGCGATGGCTAGGAAGTCGGACACCTTCGTGAAAGAAATACATCTTACAGTCTCAGGTCATTTTAGGGTTCCGTAGCCAAAGGGTAGCGGGATCCTTTTACCTAGTCCGTCCGTCAATACAAATATAATACAAATCGATTATTTGCTGAAGTAGGGTCAACAACAGAAGCCTATTTAACTGTTGAAAACAGTATGCAATTTTTTTTTTAATTGTCTCATATACTTATTCATTTCTTCGTCTGGTCTTGTTAAAGAGCTGTGTATTTTAAACAGCGTTAAGTAGACACTTAACGCTGTTTAAAATACACAGCTCTTAAAAAGTCTTTTTTTTTTACTGAAAATGTATATCTGTTGCGGCTATAACAAAAATATAAATTCAATTCAATTCATTTATTTGCATAATGTGGGTATACAGATGTTACATGTTCATTAGTCCCGTCACATTACCTTCTGCGAGGCATGCAAATGTTTACAATTATTACTAATTTCCTATACTTGTTATCCAGTCAAATTAAATTAATTTCTTTATATATTGTTAATTAAACACTACATTAATGCATCCTAATTCGTCACTTAATAAACAAAAAATACAATTATACATGTCAAAGGTTGCGCGTCATATTGAACAATTCCATTACTGTATAAAAATTTCTCTCAAGTAACCAAGATTTCAGATTTTTTTATAAATTTGTGTAGCGGCAACGATTGAATACAATTAGATGATAAATAAAATTAAGGTTTAGTCCCATACAATAATCGTGTTTTCTTGCGCTTTTCATTCAATTGTGTCAAATGTTGTCCTAAAGTCGAAAGCATTCTTTTTTAGGATTCCGTACCTCAAAACGAAAAAACGGAAACCTTATAGAATCACTTTTCAGTCTGTCAGTCAAGACCATTTTTATCAGGAACGCGTGGAGGTATCAAGCTGAAATTAATATCGAATACTGTCTCTTAGAACTGTGAAAAAATCATACTTCTAAGCCAACGCAATCAAAAGATACTTAGCCGTTTATGTCCCAAATTTTCGACATTGCCAAATTAAATATAAAATTGCGAATATATAAAGGAAAAATTGCGAAAAGCATAAAATTTTTGGTAACATCATTTAATAGAAATATTTTTAATAATTTCAAATTTATTATAGACAATGATACGGAACTCTAGTCGCGAGTCGGACTCGCCTTGGCCGGTTTTTAACATGTTCTTGCTAGTAAATCAAAGACATGGCCAAAAAACCGACTTCAATCGAACTGCTAAGCTGATTTTGAGGAAATTTAAATGTGACAACTAGAAAGGATACCTTATCAAATAAAAAAAGAATTCTTCAAATCGGTTCATAAAAGACAGAGTTATGTATGAGGTACAAAAATATTTGGAAAAACAAACAACCTTATTAAAAACCTCCAATAATATCCTCCTTTTTAAAGTCGGTTAAAAACGGCGGAATGTCAAGTTTCCTATAGAGTTTCGTTCATGCAATACAGTTGGTATGGTTGTATGAAGATAATACAATGTGCAAATAAAAAAACCTACATACAAAAAAAACTTCGTGGGTTGCTAACTCAACGACACTATATCCTAATCCTAACTAATATTATAAATGCGGAAGTGAGTTTGTTTGTTTCTTACACTTTCACGTTGTAACTACTGAACAGATCATCATTAGAAATTTTGCATACACGTTATCTAAGGGTACGGAGAAGGACATAGGGTACATTTTATTCCGGGAAAAAGTACTGTTCCCGAAGGATCGACATTGACGCGGGCGGAGCCGCTGGCGAAAGCTAGTTTTATTATAAATATATAAACATGTAAGAACCCAGGACTATTTGAAAAATGTCGTTTTCCTTATTGTCCTGGTCGGGAATCGAACCTCAGACATTGCTGTTCTAAGCCGCAGAGGTAGCCACAATTTTTCGGCATATATAAAACGAAATCAGTTTTATTTGGTTTTACCAAGCTTAGGCTAATACCATAGAGGCTGTCAGGGTATCCTCAACTGCATGTCTGGTGGTAGCAGGTAGGGTCGCCAGGTCGTCTAACCTAAAAGCCGGACAGACCCGCAAGTTTGGCCGGACATTTGGGTACAAAACACATATAGGCCCGTCAGATCGGCCAAACATTTGGGTACAGGAGACGGGGCAGTAGACATGGTTTTGCCCCAGAGATAGGACATTTGAAACACCCAGCTGTAATTTTATTTTTCGGCGCCCGTCTCCATTTAACATCGTCGCTAAAAAAGCCGGAGAGACCGCACTCCATTTGGCCGGATACGTAACCAAAAGCCCTGTTTCCGGCTTTATCCGGACACCTGGCAACCCTAGTAGCAGGTATGGCATGGGGTACGCGCCCGGCCTACCGACCTGCTACTTGCATTTCGCAATTCATCCGAGCGAGTAGTTTCCCAATACCTTCATTCCCTTTCCAAATCCAACTAATTCCTATCCTTCCCCAGCTTAAGGCGATACCACTGTAAATAAGGTCGTTCTGAACCTTATTTATCTCGCAAAATACTTAAATTAGGAGTTTCAAATCTAAGTAATATGATTTTTGACTATTTCATCTCCAAAAGTGTAAGATGAAAACACGTTTTGATAAAATTTACTCGATAGAAATATTTTTTGAAAAATGGTCTTCGTTCGCAGAGTTTTTGTTATTGTAGCTCAAATGCGACGAATAAAATAATGATTTTTAGACTAAAAGATAGGTTATTAGTAATTCATCAAAATGTAAATATGTAAATACAATTAACCGGTCTGATTTTATATAAAATAGAAATAACGAATTTGGCGCTTACGTTTTTTTTCTTTGAGCGACTCGAGACTATCTCCTATCTCATCATTCACGGGCTAAACCGCCAAGCGCTATCCCTTGCGCGCACTTGATCAGTCCTTTGCCCAGCGATGGTACCAAACATTTGAGGCCTCGCCTTAAGGATGCTTCCGATAGGCAGCAGCGTCAGAAGCACAACAAGCCTAATGAAACCCTCACCAACCCGCCTGCCAAGCGTGGTGAGTATGGCAATATCCTCCTACGGAACGAAGAATTAGCCGTGTGGTTTCCGGCAGAGTAGAATAGGACCACTCCTAGTCTTCCCATGGAGGTCGTAAGAGGCGACATAGGAAATACAAGCTAAACAAAGCTCATAAACATCAATGAGACCTCTCCAACCCGTCTGGCCAGCGAGAAGAGTGTAGGCTAAATCCTCTGTCTGATCTGGCCAAGTATGGCTCCGGTAGTACAGAGAGGGTCGTGCTCCTGCAGTGGAGACTAAAAAGACCTGATGATGATGAATATATTATCCGCGACATAATGTATATTTTATAACTTACCCTCTGGTCGACATTATACATGGGAGAATCGGGATCGTCAATAATGGGTTCGTCATCACATAACACGTCGAAACAGAAGCCGGGGGGAGGGGAGTACGTGTTGTAGTTCACTCCAGTGAATATGTCTGACACTTTGCCTGAAATAAGCGAAAGCGAGCGAAGTGAGCATGGTTTTATTTAACTTCTTTACAAAAGTAAACACTTCTATGCTGGTCTGGGAGAAAAGAAAAAACCTGCCAAGTGCGAGTCGGACTAGCGCACGAAGAAATCCGTACCGTTATCTATAAAAATGGCAAAAAAATCATGTCTGTTGTATGGGAGAACCCTTAAATATTTATATTGTTCTATTTTTTTAGAATTTGTTGTTATAGCGGCAACAGAAATACATCATTTGTGAAAATTTCAACTGTCTAGCTATCATGGTTCATGAGATACAGCCTGGTGACAGACAGACAGACAGACAGGCGGACAGCGGAGCGAAATTAATAGGGTCCCGTTTTACCCTTTGGGTACGGAACCCTAAAAACGTAGAATGTGCCAGCTGCTTCTCTTCCCGCGCAGATCTGCGGAATCATGTCAATAGACGATGCGGCTAGCAACTCATCACTATTTGATTCCGTTTTCCATCTACACGCCCTCCAACATGCTAAATATGGCTATAAAGTCTTATAGACCTAGGCTCTGTCTACCCCGCAAGAGAAATAGACGTGATACTATGTATGTATGTACAAAAGTAAAAGGAGCTTTATCTACCAGTAAACCTATAGGTGGTACCGAGAAAGGAGAATTTTGGAAGTTGGTGCAAGAAAGTATACTTTAAGCAATACTTAATTACAGTTAGCCATAATAATATTTATAAACATACATATCAAGAATATATACATATTTAAGTATACTATATAGTTTCGGACTTGTCAGGAGCCCGTTTTTAAGGTGAGTGCGGGACGCGCGGCGGAGGGTCCCGAATTAACTGTTCTCGACGCACATATAGTCGGGAATCCCGACGAAATCGCACATGAGTGACCCGTTTTTAGTACCTAGCCGTTTTAAGATAAAAACAGTGACCCGTTGTTATCTAAAATTGGCTTAATAACACAAGAAATGACTACAAATAACTTTAAAAATAATTTCTTTTTCGGTCGTATTGTTTTAGTCTTTTTACTAACAACCTCCGTGGTCCAGTGGTTAAGGCGTTTGCCTGTTGACCCGGGGGTCGTGGGTTCGATTCCCATCGGAAGCATACTTTGATTAGTTGTTTCCAGTTTGGTTAGGACATTGCAGGCTTGAATCACCTGATTGTCTGATAATAAAGATGTGCTTCGGAAGGCACGTTAAGCCGGTGGTCCCGGCTGCCATCTGGTAGTCGTTAAAGGAACCACGTCAAAGGCCGAGAGGCGGTTCCGAAGAACTCTGACACCAGGGTGTGCATGGTCGATTGACCTTGACATCTACTCGACATGATGAGTCTTTTTACTCTTTTTTATACCTATCCTATACATTTGGGCCGAGTACATACTATACAATAACTTGCCGAGAGAAAGTGTTGGCCACTCACACATAATATTACCTAAGTAAAGTAGTAAAACAACAAATATACCGTTCAGAAGTACTAGGCTAGCATTATAGCCGAGGAGGTGGCGAAATTTCGTACTAATTGTAGTTCACCAATCTGCAATCCAAGTAGTACCCACGCTCGCGTTTGCTTAACACGTTTAAGCAACTCACCTAATACATCATCGCCTCTCCAGATCATCTCCATGTTCTTATGCTGCAGTCTGTTCCGCTTGTCTTCATAATCTATCCTGCCCAGGAACAGACCATCGTATCCCATCCCGGCGAGTAAGGAAGCGAATTCCCTGGAGTGACCGAACGGGTCGATCTGCCAGCCCACGCGTGGGATGCCACATTCCCCAAATGTCTCGTTTAGTTTTCTGTAACAAGGTAAAGTTTAAAAACGAATTGCTAATATTTCTGGGCATATTTTGAAGTATATATGTCGCAGGGAAATGAGGCACGTTAAGCCGTTGGTCCCGGCTGCCATCTGGTAGTCGTTAAAGAAACCACGTCAGAGGCCGAGAGGCGATTCCGAAGAACTCTGATACCGGGTGTGCTTGGTCGATTGACCGTGACACCTACTCGAAGATGATGATGAGGGAAATGAGAATTTCACGAAATCCCTAGGGATATCATGAAATCACGGTAAATTTTGAAATAATCTTGTACATTATCTTTTTACTAAAAATATTTAGTGATATGACAAAATGCTATTGTCAGTGATATGTCGTTTTGGTAAACTAAGTCAAGTAAAATTTGAAAATGTTGATCGGTAAAAATAATAAAACAAAATTACAGATTAACTAATGCTTTCACAGTAGAATATCCCGAAATGACAGGTACCCTGTGCGAGTACCTTTATAACCGACATTAACGCGGGCGGGGCGGCGGACAATAGCTAGTTTATAATGATTGATAATCGTTCTTATGTTACGGGATTACCCGACCAAATTCAAAGCCGTGGCAATGGCATACATCACATAGGTATTACGCCTTCGTAGCAGGGGTTAGAACACCGTTAAATTCCAGTACCGGTACCTCTATGAAATTACAGTACCGGTAATTGGATTGGTACCGTTAAATTAGGTAACGTTAATCACGGCGGTATCGTTATGCGTGGTAACGATTATTTGATACAGTAG
The DNA here is from genome assembly GCA_947532085.1 of Elegia similella. Lineage (NCBI taxonomy): Eukaryota > Metazoa > Arthropoda > Insecta > Lepidoptera > Pyralidae > Elegia > Elegia similella. Next base: position 2,147,649 of record OX383950.1, on the reverse strand, counting down.
TAAATAGTTACCGGTATTTGGTACCGTTAATTCCGGTACCAATTCCGTTTACCGGTACTTGGTAGAATCGGGAATTACTGTTTCCATCATTAATTGATGTCATCGTTGATGGCAGTCGTTAGGGTATGTCAGATGCCTTTAGGCAGCTTGATAAATCAGACAGCTGTGTTACACACACGAAAAACAAACGAAGAGCGATAGCACATGCGCAGCGTTTTCGTTATACTTACAGTATTTAGGCAGTATAAGTTTCACAAAAAAACATAAATAATTACTTAAAATAAAACTTGTTTTGTGTTGTGTAGCGCTAGATAAGGGCCGAAAATGTTGTTTAACGGTTACAAGGCATAGGTACCGGTAAAATAAACGTTAATTTTTAACAATATTAAATTGTTATGTTACCAGATTACCGATACCCATAATTACCGTTAAAATTGTAACATTATGGAAATACCGGTACTTATAAATAAAATAAATATATATGTACGGACAAATCACACAGATTGAGCTAGCCCCAAAGTAAATTCGAGACTTGTGTTATGGGATACTAACTCAACGATACTATATTTTATAACAAATACATATATAGACACACATTGAAGACCCAGGCTAATCTGAAAAAGATCATTTTCCATCTTGACCTGACCGGGTAACGAACCCGGGGCCCTCGTGTCGCAGGCTGGCGGGTTAACCACTGCGCCACGGAGCTCGCCAAAGGTACCGTTAACAAGCCTTGCTTCGTAGTCTTGGGAAGAGAGAATACTCACTGCAGACCCCAAGTGAACTGGTCGATGGTCGTCTGGTAGTGGACAGCAGCCTCGTCATTCATGCTCCAAGCACCGCCAACGAACTGCAGCCTGCCCTCCCTCACCAACACGTGGACCTTATGTCTGACGTCCTCCTTCTGCCGCATCCACCATTTCCAAAAGAAAGCCGTTTCTACGTAGATGAATCTGTAATGATTTAGTTAATCCTTACTTCTTACTAATATTATAAATGCGAAAGTGAGTTTGTTTATTTGTTTGTTTGTTACGCTTTCACGCCGTAACTAATAAACCGATCATCATGAAATTTTGCATACAAGTTCTCTGGAGTACGGAGAAGGACATAGGCTACCTTTTATCCCGAGGAAAAGTACTATTCCCGAGGGATCGACATTGACGCGGGCGGAGCCGCGGGCGAAAGCTAGCAAATAATAACAAAAAAAAAACCCTATTCCATGCTGGTCTGGAAGAAAAGAAAAAATGTAGAATGTACCAGATGCTTCTCTTTCCGCGCAGATCGTAAAAACCGATCGAAGGAATGGATCATTAATTTCGAGTAGGTGACACGGTCAATCGACCATGCCCACCCTGGTGTCAGAGTTCTTCGGGACCACCTCTCGGCCACTGACGTGATCCCTTTACTCTACCAAATGGCAGCCGGGACCAACGGCTTAACATGCCTTCCGAAGCACGGAATCATCTTAAATAACAGACAATCAGGTGATTCAAACCTGCAATGTCCTAACCAAACTGGAAACAACTAAACAAAGTATGCTTCCCGTGGGAATCGAACCCACGACACCCAGGTCTATAGGCAAACGCCTCAACCACTGGACCACGGAGAAAGGAATGGGTAAAATCTGAGGAATCATGTTAATAGGCGATGCGGCTAGCAACTCATCACTAGTTTGATTCCGTTTTACACCTGATGCCCTCAAACATGCTAAACCTGGCCTTCCGGTCTTATAGACCTAGGCACTGTCTACCCCGCAAGGGAAAAAGACGTGATACTATGTATGTAAATAGTTAGGTATTATTTTATTTCGAATAACTTATTGAAACATTTATTAAAAAAACCGGCCAAGTGCGAGTCGGACTCGCGCACGAAGGGCTCCGTACCGTTATCTATAAAAACGGCAAAAAAATCATGTCTGTTGTATGGGAGCCCCCTTAAATATGAATTTTATTTTTATTTAATTATTTATTTGTAAAGTGAACATAGGTACAACTAAATATTCATTATTAATATCGCGCAAAAAACGATGAAAAAAATCACGTTTGTTGAAATAAATATTTAAAGGGGGCACATTAAATATTTATTTTATTAATTTTTTAGTATTTATTGTTATAGCAGCAACAAAAAATCTGTGGAAATTTCACCTATCTATCAATCACGATAAAACGAGCAAAAAATCACGTTTGTTGTATATTTATTTTATTTAGTTTTTTAGTATGTGTTGTTATGGTGTATACGCGCAGGCGCAGCACCCTGCGCCTGTGGGAAGTATACCAGGGTTGTTGCATCAGGGACGGATGCAACATAAGAAGCGAGAACAAGAAAGGAGCGAAAAAGGATATGGTAGGTGACAGATCAAAATGGAGGGAACTGACATACTGTGCCGACCCCACATAAAAAGTGGGATAAGGTAAGGGAAGAAGAAGAAGAAGAAGTTATGGTGTATACGGCAATATCATCATATCTGTTGTTGTTGCGCGCTCGATCGCTAACATAACGTGTTCCACAAAAATATGTAATTTAAAATTGTATATAACATGACATCAGAAAAAAAAAGAAAAGAAAAATATTAAATATCATACAAAGCCCTTCAGGCAAGTAGGCGACCAATACTGTTGAAAAGAGTTTCTTTCGGCGTCTTCTTCTCTGCAGTGGTCGGTTCCGAAACGCTAGTAGTTTGTAGCTTTTGAACAATAATTAATAATTTGAATATAATATAATAAGTATTATTAAAAATGTGAATTGACGTGAAAAAGTGCCTGAAAAGGCCTATTTTCTGAATAAATCTTTGAATCTTAATAGAAATACGTTTTTCACACATTTTTCACAAATTTCAACTTTAAGCAGCTGTAATATATGATATGATATTCATGAGCTACAGCCTGGTGACCGACGGACAGACAGACGAACAGCGGAGCCATATTAATAGAGTCCCGTTTTTGCACATTCATCTATACTTCTATACTAATATTATAATCTATACTAATAATATTATAAAGCTGAAGAGTTTGTTTGTTTGTTTGAACGCACTAATCTCAGGAACTACTAGTTCAAATTGGAAAATTCTTTTTGTGTTGGATAGTCCATTTATTGAGGAAGGCTTTAGGCTATAAAACATCACGCTGCGACCAATAGGAGCGAAGCATCAATAAAAAATGTTTTGAAATCGGGGAAAAATTATTCATCGTTGAGGACATCCGACGCGTGCAATGCGTAAACGGTTCAAGTTACTCAAAAAATGTGTATTAAAGAATTATTTCTATTTAAACGAACTAAAAAAACCGGCCAAGTGTGAGTCGCTCTCGCGCCGAAGGGTTCCGTACCCTTATCCAAAACGCTGTTCAAACTGCAAAACAATCATGTCTGTTGTATGGGAGCCCTCCTATAATAATAATTTTATTTTTATTTAATTATTTATTTTTGAAGTGAATATTTAAAGCATCTACCTGTTGCCGTTATTAATATCGAGCAAAAACAAGCAAAATAAATCACGTTTATTGTGTGGTCCATTAAATATTTGTTTATTTTTTTTGTATTTTTGTTATAGCGGCAATAGAAATACATCATCTGTGAAAATTTTAACTGTCTAACTGTTATGGTTCATGAGATACAGCCTGGTGACAGACGGATAGACAGAAAGACAGACAGACAGACGGACATCGGAACGATATTAATAGGGTCCCGTTTTTATCCTTTGGGTACGGAACCCTAAAAAGACGAATGTACCATGATTCATAGAGCTCAAGTAGAAGTATAGGGCTCTCAGAGATATTAAAGCTGTGATAAAATCATGGGTGGGACACTGTTATGTTTGCTGGGGATTTTCGGCAAACTTTACCTACCTATAGGAAGAGGAACTAGAACACTCATTGTAAGGTCATGCCTTAAAAGTTCCCCATTGTGGAAGTTTGTTCATACCTTAAAACTATTTACGAATATGATAGCACTGGGGGAATTTTATTTATTTATTAACAATTTTTTCTTCAAAGTTACTTTTAAAGTAGACGGGAAAGTACCTCATTGAGAAAATAAAATTGAATTTGATCGCGATCAAGGTGAAAGAGTAACTAGCATTAAGAATCTAATATCGAAAGTTTACCCATAGATATAGTTGAAATAGAAAATAAAGATCATCAATGGATGTGTCAAAGGGCAATATTGGCGGCAAGAAATAGTAGTGTTGACGAAATTGACGACCTAATTTTAACTAAATTTCCAGGAAATATAATTACCTACACATATATTGATAATGTAATGGATCAAGATGACGCGCTCCATTACGCACACGAATTTCTTAATACCTTAAACCCGGGTGGCCTTCCCCCATATTCCCTCAAGTTAAAAATAGGTGCCCCAATAATTTTACATAGAAATCTTAAACCACCAAATTTATGTAACGGGAACCGACTTGAAGTCAAGTATCTCCGTAATAACGTGATCGTTGACTGGTCCAGCAGTTGGTAAAACACTGCTTATACATCATTTTAAAACATTGGGATGCGAGATCCCAATGATTCAAAATGATGTAGATTTCATTTTAAAAGAATTAAATTTCCAGATAAGTTATCTTTTGTTGTAACAATTAATAAATCACAGGGGCAAACATCTAAACACGTAGGAATCGATTTACGCCAAGACTGCTTTTCACACGGCCAACTATATGTCAGGTTGTGAAGATCGGTTGATGTTCTTCTGCCACAAGAAAAGCACTTTAAAATATATTCCTTTAAAAACTAATTAATCATAATAACAGAAATTGCCACGGACGAAGTCGCGGGCAACAGCTAGTCTATACTAATATTATAAAGCTGAAGAGTTTGTTTGTTTGTTTGAACGCGCTAATCTCAGGAACTACTGGTTCAAATTGGAAAATTCTTTTTGTGTTGGATAGGCCATTTATATAGGAAGGCTTTAGGCTATAAAACATCACGCTGCAACCAATAGGAGCGAAGCATCAATAAAAAATGTTTTGAAATCAGGGAAAATTATTAATCTATACTAATAAATCATAATAATAGAAATTGCCGCGGATAAAGTCGCGGGCAACAGCTAGTTAATAATATAAATATGACTAAATTACATCCTTTAAAATGTGATTTGCCTGCAAAGGCATATTTTCTGAATAAACATTTTGATTTTTGATTTTATTTTATAACCTTTGGGTACGGAACCGTAAAAAAAAGTTGCTTACTTTCTATCTGCTTTTTCCCAGAGCTCCTTGATGACGGAATCCAGGATGTACTGCACACCAGCCTTCTGGATGTCGTTGCGACCTGGAACAATAAATGCATCTGATGATGATGAACTAATTAAAATTTCAAGCACGCATACATAAAAAAAAAAATGTAGGCGCCTACTCGTATGTACGTAACGAATCTTCTATTATTTTAGTGTTGCGCCAATTGCCGTGTTCAAAAACTCTTTTTTAAAATTGGACACAGTGACAAAGGATATGTTTTTAACAATATACCGTCAAAAATTGCCAAATAGGTAGGTTGTATCTTATACCTTTAAACGAGCAATTTTTTTATTTTTTTTTTTTTTAAATATATATACGGACAAACCACACAGATTGAGCTAGCCCCAAAGTAAGTTCGAGACTTGTGTTATGGGATACTAACTCAACGATACTATATTTTATAACAAATACATATATAGATAAACATCCAAGACCCAGGCCAATCTGAAAAAGATCATTTTCCATCTTGACCTGGCCGGGGATCGAACCCGGTCACTCCGTGTCGCAGGCTGGCGTGTTGACCGCTGCGCCACGGAGCTAGTCAATTCTTGTAGGTATATTTATTTATGTATATAAATTTATTTCTATGATATCGGAAACGGCTCTAATGATTTCGCTGAAATAGTATATGGGGGGTTTAGGGGGTAAACAATCTATCTAGATTAGTCTTATGTTTGGGAAAACGCGTGTTTTCGAGTTTTCATACGATTTTATTTCCACGCAGAATATGGTCGCTAATTTCATTCTGCCAGCCACAGTCCGTATGGTCCAGCGGAATAAGACGCGGACGGCACGAAACGAGTGTAGGTACGAATCCCGCTAAGTGACTTACCTTTGTTTTTTTTTATATGTTCTAGTTTATATATTTTTTTCTTAATTTTTATGGTTTTTAGACAAGTTTAAATAAATGTGGTTAATGTTTATTATAAAGCTGAAGAGTTTGTTTGTTTGTTTGAACGCGCTAATCTCAGGATCTACTTGTTCAAATTGAAAAATTGTTTTTGTGTTGTATAGTCCATTTATTGAGGAAGCCTTTAGGCTATAAATCATCACGCTGTGACCAATAGGAGCGAAGCATCAATACAAAATGTTTAGAAAACGGGGGAAAATTATTCATCTATACTAATTAAAAACGAATTAATCAAAATAACAGAAATTGCCGCGGACGAAGTCGCGGGCAACAGCTAGTTTATTTATATATATATGTATGTACCCATATAAATTTATTTCTATGATCTCAGAAACGGCTCTAAAGATTTAGGGGGTAAACAATCGATCTAGATTTGTCTTATGTTTGGGAAAACGCGTGTTTTCGAGTTTTCATGCGTTTTTATTTCCACGCAGAATATGGTCGCTAATTTCATTCTGCCAGCCACAGTACGTCTGGTCCAGCGGGATAGGACGCGGACGGCAAGAAACGAATGTAGGTACGAATCCCGCTCGGTGACTTACTTTTGTTTTTTTTTTGTATGTTCTAGTTTATATATTTTTTTCTTCATTTAAAAATGAAGAAAAAAATATATATTTATGGTTTTTAGACAAGTTTAAATAAATGTGGTTAATTTTTGAGATAATCCTAACTAATATTATAAATGCGGAAGTGAGTTTGTTTGTTTGTTACGCTATCACGTTGTAACTACTGAACCGATCATCATGAAATTTTGCATACACGTTATCTGGGATACGGAGAAGGACATAGGGTACATTTTATCCCGGGAAAAAGTACTGTTCCCGAGGGATCGACATTAACGCGGGCGGAGCCGCGGGCGAAAGCTAGTAATATATATTTCTCATACAAATAGATTATCACCTAAACACCACCTTCTTCTCTTCTTTCCCCTAGAACATTCCTGTTTCATACAGGGTTGGCTCTCCTAGTAAGTCGGCGCCAATCTGTCTTGGATTGTCGGACTGGGTCGATTCTCCGCTTTTATAAGCTTCGTCATACTAGTCCACCAGGTAGCAGGGGGACGCACTCGACCTTTTCTACCCTCGGGGAGGCACAAAGCTTTCCTTACTACATGCTCCTCGTCTCTTCGCATTACGTGACCGTACCATCGAAGTCGGCTTTCCGTCAGTTTGTTAGATATAGGGGCAACCTTTAAGAGCCTGCCATATGCCAGGCGGCGTAGCGATACAAACGCGGATGGTCTAAACGCGTTGACTACTTTGGATATTTTCGTTTTTTAGGAATATTCAAGGGTTATTCGAAAAAGAAAAACATATGATGGCTGCCTTATCTGAATTGCAATAATAATCAAAAGTTTCAAGGTTAATTTTAATGTATTTGGTGAATAATGCTATATACCGAGTAAATTAGACGTGATTTGGAGGCAACTTTGCAATTTTTTTCTATCGAGAAAATTTAACGCAATCGTGTTTTTGAGTCATATAGTTACCAGAGTTAGTCCTGAACTTGGCTGGATTTTTATTTCAACTTGAGTATTTAATTATTATTGATATAACAGTCAATCATGCAAAGCAGTGTGAGGTAGTACGGACCCTTAAACTACCACGTATATACGAGTTTTGGATCTTGTTTAATCTTGTCACTCCTCCTGACCACCGTAGCATCATTTGTTATTGTGTGTAGTTTTTGCAGATGTGTTTTTGCAATTGGCCAGCATTCTGCTCCATACATCAATGCGGGTCTCACCGCTGTCTTATAGACTTTTCCCTTTATTCGTACGGGCATACGAGGGTCACATAGGACTCCAGTAAGTGAACACCTAAACACCACCATATTACAATAAATAGTAATAACCAAGCGAAGCTCAGTCGCCCAGATACTAACTAATTAAAATAAATTGGCGAGACGTGACACGAGGAACGAATTTTAAGCACGCATACCTAAATCAAAAAATGTAGGCGCCTATTCGTATTGTACGTAACGAATCTTCTATTATTTTAGTGTTTCACTAATTGCCGTGTTCAAAAACTCTTTTGTAAAATTGGACACTGTCCAAAGATATATTTTTAACAATATACCGTCAAAAATTGCCAAATAGGTAGGTTGTAAAATCTATTCTAATGTACGTTGTTAGCCTTTCAAGGAGTTGGGGGAAGGAAATGGGGAGGAGGGAGGAAGGATGCGCCTCCGGCTCTGTCACTCACCGAACGAAGCATAGAAGCGGTAAAGCTTCTACCCAAACGTCAATTTAAATATCATCATCATCATCATCAGGTCCTTTTTCGTCTCCACTACAGGAGCACGACCCTCTCTGCACAATTAGAGCCATACTTGGCCAGAGCAGCCAGAGGACTTGGCCTACACTCTCCACGCTGGCCAAACGGGTTGGAGAGTTCTTACAGATGTTTATAAGCTTCTTTTTTTCTGATTTCCTGAGTCGCCTTCTACAACATCCACGGGTAGATTTGGAGTGATCCTATTCTACTCTGCCGGAAACCACACGGCTAAAAAATCACTTTAATACGGTATTATCGCGTATATTACATTATGTTTACACCTAACGATTCGATCCTAAGCTAGTGGTAACTGCCAACCATCCTCTCTATAGCAGTTACCACCAGCTTGGGATCCTGTCATCAATTTAATAAAATCTCAAGCTCATCACAAGACTGCAAGACCTACAGACACCGTGAGCCAATACTGCGTACATCCGGAACGTTATCAATAAATAATGTAGGCGGTAGTTTTGTATAGTTCTTATAACACAAAGACAAATGTCAACTTAGTCTATCTGCGACCATGGAAACTGTAAAGTTTTCTAAACGTTAGGTGTAAAAATAATGTAATATACGCGATAATACCGTATTATAGTGATTTTATTTAAATGTGTAACAATCGCGAAAACATCAGAACCCATTATCAATCGACGATTTTCTGTGAGAGTGTTGTACTTCCCCGGACGAGCCGATTCATGCTAGTAATAGTCCGGTAGCGTTAGGTTTTGAGGTTTCAAAAATGCTAAATATTTTGTTTTTCTACATATAGTCTCCAAACTATTTCCTATGGCCTAATAGTAAAAATAAGTGAGATGGGAGACAAATGCTTAATCCAACATTTAGTAAAAAAAAGGGTTTACTTACTTCCATAGTAATATTGATCCACGGTTTTCAGCCAGCCGACGTCATCATGGGTGTGAGCTATCAGATGCACGTTCAGTAGACCATCCTGGGGCTGTGGACAGCTCTGGAGACAAAGAGGAATTATTTCATCAATAAGCCCCTTCAAACTTTTTTTTTTGGCGAGCTAACAGCGAAGTTAACAAATAAGATTACCATAATGGGTTTAAAAGTGAAAAGGATACGAGAAAAATATATTATCACACGACATGCCTTTCCTAATTTTTAATATACGTTAGAAATAACAAAAAATAATAAAAACATTTTATACTAAACTGTGAGTTTGCATTTTAATAATAATAATTAAAAATGTAACAATAACTTCAAAACTACATATGTGAAGGCTCGACCATCCCGACGCTCTAGCCGAGTTCCACATATAAAGATGGTAGGGAGAGCACAAGACGAACACACAGAACACAGCTAATAACTTTATTATAATCTTTGCTTTACAACTTCGATAAACTTATGCTCTAAGATATGGTAATAAACTCAAAGATATTAGTAGACTGAAAGATGTTAACAGATTGAAAGGTCAGACTCAAGAATGAGTGATGAGAGAGAGAGAAAGTAATCTAAAATTGGAATGGAATGGAATGAAATTTGAAAAAATTAAATTTGAATTAAAATAAGGAATGAAAAATGGACAGGATGTGAGAAATGAGGTTGGATGAGATGCAGCATGCAGGTGGCATGCTGCAACGTTACACATATAAATAGAAAACTAAATTACAAATAAAATAGCCCTGGCAGCTCATTATCCCGTGTTAGCGTGCCCAGTTTTTACGATCTGCTCGGTAAGATAAGCTGCCGGTGCATTCTAAGATTTTTCTTTTCTCCCAAACCAGCATGGAAAAGTAAAATTAGACTTAACTAGAAATTAACAAGTTATAAAATGCTACAAAGCAAAATGAATGGTTTCCTAAAATCTAGGTCGTGCTTTATCGAATCGACAATATTGTTTATAGTATTCTCATCAGTCGTATATACGTCATATAGATGTGTCATCTTCAAACAATGAATGATTGGATCATATTCATAATCATTTATTTCATAAACAATTTTACATTGTGTTTAAGAATATCTCACAAGCTTTTATTTAACTATCGTCATCATCATCATCATCAGGTCTTTTTAGTCTCCACTGTAGGAGCATGACCCTCTCTGTACTACCGGAGCCATACTTGGCCAGAGCAGACAGGATTTGACCTACACTCTCGCTGGCCAGACGGGTTGGAGAGGTCTCATTGATGTTTATGAGCTTTGTTTAGCTTGTATTTCTTAAGTCGCCTCTTTCGACCTCCGTAGGCAGACTAGGAGTGGTCCTATTCATACCACACGGCTAATAACTTGGAATGTATGTATGTAACTATGTTTATTCGGATGAAATCTTGCATCTCAATTTCGAAGCAGATATTTCCACCGATCGAGCTGAAATTTTGTATACTAATTTAGCTGGATAACAATGCAAGTTGTGTAACCTCATTCTAAATCCAACATGGCGGAACACCCAAGATGGCGGACTAACTATTTTTGATGCAATGAGACAATATGGATATCAAATTAAAGGTCGGCGATAACACGTCATAAACCGCCAAACAAACGCCTTAACTGCCTCCGTGGTCCAGTGGTTATGGCGTTCGCCTGTAGATCCGGGGGTCGTGGTTCGATTCCCACGGGAAGCATACTTTGTTTAGTTGTTTCCAGTTTGGTTGGGACATTGCAGGCTTGAATCACCTGATTGTCTGATAATAAAGATGATTCCGTGCTTGGGACGGCACGTTAAGCTGGTCCCGGCTGCCATCTGGTAGTCGTTAAAGGAACCACGCCAGAGGCCGAGAGGCGGTTCCGAAGAACTCTGACACCAGGGTGTGCTTGGTCGATTGACCGTGCTATTGCGTGTAGGTAAATCAAACCACAGTGACCGGTAAAAGGAATAAAATGGCTTCTTTATTTATTACTAGCTTTCGCCCGCGGCTTCGCCTGCGTCAATCGATCCCTCGGGATTGGTACTTTTTCCCGGGAAAAAAGGTAGCCTGATCTGGAGTACGGAGAAGGACATAGGCTACCTTTTATCCCGGGGAAAAGTACTATTCCCTAAGGAGCGACATTGACGCGGGCGGAGCCGAGGTCGAAAGCTAGTCCTTATTCTTACTAATATTATAAATGCGAAAGTGAGTTTGTTTGTTTGTTTATTTGTTTGTTTGTTTGTTTGTTACGCTTTCACGCCGTAACTACTGAACCGATCATCATGAAATTTTGTATACAAGTTCTCTGGAGTACGGAGAAGGACATAGGCTACCTTTTATCCCGGGAAAAAGAACTATTCCCGAGGGATCGACATTAACGCGGGCGGAGCCGCGGGCGAAATTTAGTAATATTATAAATGCGAAAGTGAGTTTGTTTGTTTGTTTATTTATTTGTTTGTTTGTTTGTTACGCTTTCACGCCGTAACTACTGAACCGATCATCATGAAATTTTCCATACAAGTTCTCTGGAGTACGGAGAAGGACATAGGCTACCTTTTATCCCGGGAAAAAGAACTATTCCCGAGGGATCGACATTAACGCGGGCGGAGCCCCGGGCGAAATTTAGTAATATTATAAATGCGAAAGTGAGTTTGTTTGTTTGTTTATTTATTTGTTTGTTTGTTTGTTACGCTTTCACGCCGTAACTACTGAACCGATCATCATGAAATTTTCCATACAAGTTCTCTGGAGTACGGAGAAGGACATAGGCTACCTTTTATCCCGGGAAAAAGAACTATTCCCGAGGGATCGACATTAACGCGGGCGGAGCCCCGGGCGAAATTTAGTAATATTATAAATGCGAAAGTGAGTTTGTTTGTTTGTTTATTTATTTGTTTGTTTGTTTGTTACGCTTTCACGCCGTAACTACTGAACCGATCATCATGAAATTTTCCATACAAGTTCTCTGGAATACGGAGAAGGACATAGGCTACCTTTTATCCCGGGAAAAAGTACCAATCCAGAGGGATCGACATTGACGCGGGCGAAGCCGCGGGCGAAAGCTAGTAATATTATAAATGCAAAAGTGAGTTTGTTTGTTTGTTACGCTTTCACTTTGTAACTACTGAACCGATCATCATGATCGGGTAAAATTCTATCTTATCTATTCTAATATTATAAAGCTGAAGAGTTTGTTTGTTTGTTTGAACGCGCAAATCTCAAGAACTACTGGTTCAAATTGGAAAATTATTTTTGTGTAGGATAGTCCATTTATTGAGGAAGGCTTTAGGCTATAAAACATCACGCTGCGACCAATAGGAGCGAAGCATCAGTAAAAATGTTATGAAAACGGGGAAAAATTATTCATCTATACTATGAAAAAAACTAATTAATCATAATAACAGAAATTGCCGCGGAAGAAGTCGCGGGCAACAGCTAGTAATATTATAAATGCGAAAGTGAGTTTGTTCATTACGCCATCACCCCCTATCATACTAAACCGATCGTCATGACATTTTGCATACCCTTGTCAGGGGTACGGAGAAAGACATAGGACATAGGGTACATTTTACCTGAAAAATACTGTTCCCGAGGGATCGACATTGATGCTTTTTTATTTCTTTTACTAAATATTGGATTAGGCATTTGTCTCCCATCTCACCTGATGGTAAGTGACGATGAAGACGAGGATGTTACATGCATATGCAAGAGATACCCAATTATTGATGCTAGAAAATAATAAAAAGGCAAAGCACAAGACTTCGTCAAAAGCACAAGAAGCCAAAGAAACTGCGGTCGCCAACCCGCCTGCCAAGCGTGATGAGTATGGCAATATCCTCCCATGGAACGAAGAATCCTTGGAAGAGGCCTTTGTCCAGCAGTGGACTTTAGTTCTTTTGGCTGTAATGATGATGAAGCCGTCCTAATACGCGTCCTTATGGTGCTTCTTCACGTTTGTGGGTCTATTTTTTGTCATCGTTTCCGTGCAAAATTACTCTCACTCATTAAATAGCTGTCATCTCTCGATTACGAATCCACCGAAAATCTACTCGTAATAAACTCGTAACTCTCCACCCTCATACTATCCAGACATCATACCTCCTCCCACAAATTCACATTAAACCCTACACAATCTCCTCTATCATTCATTACACTACGTTATATTTTATAAATTTAATGAAATTTTGCGAAAGGGACATTTTTAGAAAGGTACATTTTGCGAAAGGGTCATTTTGCGAAAGGGACATATTGAGAAAGGGACATTTTGCTACTAGGGGACACTTTGCGAAAGGGACGTTTTGTGAAAGGGACATTTTGAGAAAGGGACATTTAGCGAAAGGGACATCTTGCGACTAGAGGACATTTTGCGACGAAGCGGTTTTCTACGCCAATCATTAGATTTTAGATATTTTGTTTCTTTTTAACATTATTAGATCGCACATTTTAATATATATAAATCTCGTGTCACAATGTTTGTCCTCAATGGACTCCTAAACCACTTAACCGATTATAATAAAATTCGCACACCATGTGCAGCTCGATCCAACTTGAGAGATAGGATAGTTTTTAACTTATGGCGAAACGAAGTTCGCCGGGGCAGCTAGTAGTTCTATAAGTATCAATTTATTAGAATAGCTGTCTCTTCCTTTTCTTGTTATTGCTCCCACATTATTTGCCTGCGTCCTGATGTGCAACCTATCATAGGGTGGAGTGAGCCTGGTGACCTATAACACAGGTGGATCAAACCTACCTATCTCAGGCACCAGTTCTCTCCACTTATTGAAGGTCCTTTGTGTCATGCAAATCACGTTATTTTTCTTGTAAATAATTAGAGAGAAATAAACGATTTATTATCATATCATAATCATATCAGCCGCAAGAAGTCCACTGCTGGACATAGGCCTCCCCCAAGGATTTCCAATACGACCGGTTGGAAGCGGCCTGCATCCAGCGTCTTCCTGCGACCTTAGTCAGGTCATCCGACCATCTGGTCGGTGGGTGTCCGACGCTGCGCTTGCCGGTACGTGGTCGCCATTCGAGAACCCTTCTGCCCCATCGGCCATCGGTTCTGCGCGTTATGTGCCCCGCCCACTGCCACTTTAAAGAGCTAATCCGCTGAGCTATGTCGGTGACCTTCGTTCTCGACATTATTTCTCTATGATTCGCAATTTTGTCGATTTGAATCAGAAATGAATAGACAGCTCTGTACAACCCGTGAAAGACGAGAAAGTAACGAAACGAAAACGACGCGACGATTCGAAGATTCTATGTCACGGTGGTGTAATGATATCACACTTAGGGCGTTAACCTAAGGGACGTGGGTTCGAATCCTACCTGTGGCCGAGTTCTTTTTCATCACATATTTTCAATTTTAATAATATACCGAGCATTGTAATGCTATTTTAAAAACAATTTAAGTAAGTAAAAGCTTTCTTCAATTTAATCAACTTTCGATTCATCGGATATGAATGAAGTAGAATACCACACTACTAAATAGTGGGTAGTATTGAAGAAGTACGCATGCTTGAAATGCGTATACCCTACGGGGTAATATGTGATGAGAGAATTCGACGCGGCGATTCGAAGTCACGGTGGTGTAATGGTATCACACTTAGGGCGTTAAGGCGCTGTATCCCTTAACCCTTTGTAGCGGCTGAAAGTGGCGATACCGGTTGGCCTGTCCCTAGTCTCATTTCAAACCCGTGTCGGCCATTTCCGTGTTAATTTTCACTTTTAATTTAATAATTCAGTAGTTATAGCCAAATATTGTATTTTTTTTAGGTATCCATCTGGCTCATTTAGTTATACTTGTTATAGTCGTAAAAAAGTCGGTAGTTGTCGCTGAAAATATCAAGAAATTCGCGACGAAACTTTTTCTGGGTATAGCAATTTTGCTATTTTATTTCGCTAGATTTTAATTACTTTTTTGAAAATATTTTGATGTATCCATTTAATTTGATCTTTAAACAGTACTTCATATTTTTTTCATGCAAGTATTCCATGGAAAATAAGGCTAACTGCGCGACGAAAAAATAGACGTTTTACAGTATTCTTGTGATGCACAGCGCCTTAACCTAAGGGACGTGGGTTCGAATCCTACCTGTGGCCGAGTTCTTTTTCATCACATATTTTCAATTTTAATAATATACCGAGCATTGTAATGCTATTTAAAAACAATTTAAGTAAGTAAAGAGCTTTCTTCAATTTAATCAACTTTATATTCATCGGATGTGAATGAAGTAGAATACCACTAAATAGCGGGTAGTATTGAAGAATACGGACAAATCACACAGATTGAGCTAGCCCCAAAGTAAGTTCGAGACTTGTGTTATGGAATACTAACTCAACGATATGTATGATAAACGTATACCCTACGGGGTAATACCTATGTGATAAGAGAATTCGACGCGGTGATTCGAAGTCACGGTGGTGTAATGATATCATACGGGACGTGGTTTCGAATCCTACCTGTGGCCGAGTTCTTTTTCATCACATATTTTCAATTTTAATAACGAAAAAGACATTTGGCGAATACACCAAATAGGTACATAATATTCTACGTCTATTTCAAACGCGGAAAGACACTTTATAATGTTATCACGGAGAAAGGTCAACGACTATCGATAGCTGCCAGGCCAGACCTAAATGAAATTAAATTGGAAATTAAGTTTATTAAAATGACTAGCTCCGTGGCGCAGCCGTCAACACGCCAGCCTGCGACACGGAGTGACCGGGTTCGATCCCCGGCCAGGTCAAGATGGAAAATGATCTTTTTCAGATTGGCCTGGGTCTTGGATGTTTATCTATATATGTATTTGTTATAAAAAATATAGTATCGTTGAGTAACTATCCTATAACACAAGTCTCGAACTTACTTTGCGGCTAGCTCGATCTGTGTGATTTGTCCGTATATTTTTATTTATTTATTTTACTAAACAAAACGTGGACTGTATAGAACAATTTGTAACTGGAGGGTCAATTCAAATTCAAATTCAAAACGTTTATTCAATATAGGTTTCTTTGAACACTTATTAATTGTCATATTTCACTTCTCAACAATTGTTGACGTCAAAAATTTACTTATGGCTAAGTTTAATGCCACTTCCAAAGCGGAGTGCAGAAGAAGCGGCAACAAACTGCACAGCGCATTTTCTCCAAGGACGACAACTCACAATTTTTGAAAACCTTAGAAATTAGGTATGTGGACTGAGTATACATTGGGTTTTATATAGATTGTAGGTTGTAATATACCCTTTAGGTTACCATATATTTTGGTTTTAAACAATATTCCGGTTACATCTAAAAGGTAGAATAAGTTGACATGTGTTACATACACATGTCAATTTATTCTATCTGTCTGCGAACATAGAAACTGTAAAGTTTTGGCACATTAGGTGTAAAAATAATGTAATGAAAAAGTGGTCATTTTGGAAAGTGGTCATTTGGGAAAGTGGTCATTTTGGGAAAAGCAGTAGTCATTATGAGAAGGTGGTAATTTTGGGAAAGTGGTCATTTTGGTAAAGTTGGTATTATGTACCTAATCGATAAACACGTTAAGACCGTAAGTATCTATACATATAATAAAAGAGTAAAAAAATGTGTATGTACATTGAAGATATTTACAAAATTATATAGGGCGATGGAGACATACTAATAGAGTAAGAATTAAAAAAAAAACAGTCTGTCTGTTTATACACGCTAATCTCCGGAAATACTGGACGGATTCGAATGAAACTTTTTTCATTATATAGCTATCAAGTCTGAGCAACATATAGGGTATAATTTATTTTGGAAACTGAAACACCTGATGCAGACCGGTCCAGCTGAATTTTTTTTTTTTTTTACTAAATATTGGATTAGGCTTTTGTCTCCCATCTCACCCGATGGTAAGTGACGATGAAGACGAGGATGCTACATGCCTATCCAAGAGATACCCATTTATTCTACCTAAAAAAAATTGATATCTAAAATATAAAAATTACGAATTATAATAATACGCCGCAGTCATAAAGTCCACGCGAACGAAATCGCGGGCATCAGCCAGTATATTATAAAGAAGATAAATTTACCTCATATCCACACTTGGACGGGGTGTCAATGACTGCGGCCAGGCACGACGCAGCTGACGCCAGAACTAGCCAGAAGGACATCCTTAGCAACCGCATGGTCTGGAACAAGAAATATTAAGGCGCTGTGCATCAGAAGAATACCGTAAAACGTCTATTTTTTCGTCGCGCCGTTAGCCTTATTTTTCATGGAATACTAGCATGAAAAAATTATTAAGTACAGTTCAAAGATCAAAATAAATGATTACATCATAATATTTAAACCTAGCAAAATAAAATAACAAAAAAGTTATATGCAGAAAAAGTTGCGTCGCGAAATACTTGATATTTTCAGAGACAACTACGAACTTTTTTCACGTCTATAAAAAGTATAAATTAATGAGCAAGATGGATAACGAAAAAAAAATTTTTTGCCAATTTTATTTTATTTGTTATATTTATTATCATCATCATCATTTCGAGTAGGTAAAGGTGTCACGGTCAATTGACCATGCACACCCTGGTGTCAGAGTTCTTTGCAACCACCTCTCAGCCTCTGACGTGGTTCCCATAACGACTACCAGATGACAGCCGGGACTAGCAAATTAACGTGCCTTCCGAAGCACACACTTCTATTAAATTAAAAGTGAAAAATAACACAGAAATGGCAGCCACGGGTTTGAACTGAGACTGGTGACAAGCCAACCGGTATCGCCACTTTAAACCTTATTTTATTATGAGTAGGTAATATATCGCGTGATGTCTGGTACAAATACAGCGCCTCAAGGGCCCGCCATAGGCCAGGCGGCGTGGCGGTACAAACGCGGATGGTCTAAACGCATTGGCTACTTTGATATTTGTCGTTTTTAAAGAATACTCAAGGGTTATTCGAAGGAGAAAAAATTGATGATTGCTGCCTTATCTGTGATGCAATTATAACCAAAAACTTCAAAGTTAATTTTAATGTATTTGGTGAATAATGCTGTATACCGAGTAAATTAGACGTGATTTGGAGGCAACTTAGCAATGTTTTTTTATCGAGAAAATTTAACGCAATCGTGTTTTTGAGTCAGATAGTTACCAGAATTAGTCCTGAACTTTGCTGCATTTTCATTTCAACTTGAGTATTTCATTATTATTGATACAGACAATCACGCAAAGCAGTGTGAGGTAGTACGGGCCCTTAACTCGATAATGAGATAGGTACTCTTATAAAATAAATATAATAAGGGTGCTAATGAAGGCAGTCGCAAGATTTGGTTACAGACAAACATCGGGATAGATTAGGTAAGGGTAGGCTAAATAAAAAGCTGTATCAAAAAGATGTTTCCCCGACTTCGATCAAATATAATGGCAGATACACGATTCGAGCTCGAAAAGTGGCACCGGCAAAACAGCGCACTAATCGAGTTCCGGAGTTGTTTAATCATAAACAACTCCGTTTTATTTGTTTGTCCACAGTTTCAATAAACCGCGCTAGCAATCACACGTCTCGCGATGACGAAGGTACAGTGAAAGATGCAAAAAATACGCATCAAAGTGAAAAAAAAAGATTGCGTTATATTTTCAGTACCTATGTACCGTTTTTGTCGTTGTTTGTAAGTATGCATGATGTTTTGACTCGGGGACATTATTAAGCCTTCATTTTGTATGAGACTGTGTATCTATCATTATATTTGATTGAAGCCTGGCACCTATAACATAGAAAAATGCTCTTGTCAATCATCATGCATACTTACAAACAATAACAAAAACGGTACATACTGGGAGTATGACACACCATCATTCTCTTTCACTTTTGACGCGTAGTTTTTGCATCTTTTCACTGAGCTTTGTCATCGCGAGACGTGTGAGTGCTAGCGCGGTTTATTGAAACTGTGGACAAAACAGCTCCGAAACTCGATTAGTGCGCTGGTTTGCCGTGCCACTTTTCGAGCGCGGATCATGTATCTAACACTAGCTTTTGCCCGCGACTTTCTCCGCGGCAATGTCTGTTATTATGATTTATTAGTAAATAAATATATACGGACAAATCACACAGATTGAGCTAGCCCCAAAGTAAGTTCAAGACTTGTGTTATGGGATACTAACTCAACGATACTATATTTTATAACAAAAACATATATAGATAAACATCCAAGACTCAGGCCAATCTGAAAAAGATCATTTTCCATCTTGACCTGGCTGGGGATCGAACCCAGTCACTCCGTGTCGCAGGCAGGCGTGTTGACCGCTGCGCCACGGAGCTAGTCTTAGTATAGATAGATGAACAATTTTTCCCCGATTTCAAAACATTTTTTATTGATGCTTGGCTCCTATTAGTCGCAGTGTGATGTTTTATAGCCTAAAGCTTTCCTCAATAAATGGACTATCCAACACAAAAATAATTTTCCAATTTGAACCAGTAGTTCCTGAGATTAGCGCGTTCAAACAAACAAACAAACAATCAAACAAACAAACTCTTCAGCTTTATAATATTAGTATAGATTAAATTTAATCGAAGGTGCCAGTCCTTAAATTATTGGCCTTATATTTATATAGACTCCGGGATCGGGCGACTTAGGTAGGGTGGTCACTTATAGTAAACAGAGCGGTAACTTTCTACCATCACTGGTAATAAAGTGTCAATGATTGCTGGCCAATTAACTAATTACCTACGGCGGTTAACTGAGCAATTATGTGAACTAGTTAGTTTGACCACGGAATAAATACTAGTACAGTCAGCAACAGAAATACCTTGCCAGGCCCTGTATCTATATCTTGAATTTTCTCTTAAACTATAAATAATATAAACGTGAAAATTTAAATTAAGAAAGGCTTCATTAACATCTTTGTGTATATATTTTTTTATGTTATTATTATTTATAGTTTAAGAGAAAATTCAAGATATAGATACAGGGCCTGGCAAGGTATTTCTGTTGCTGACTGTACTAACGACCAGAAGCCGCACTCCGCAAAAGTATTTAAAGAATATATCAACTCAATGTGCGAGCTCCGCGGCGCAGTGGTTAACACGCCAGCCTGCGACACGAGGGTGCCCGGGTTCGATCCCCGATGATGGAAAACGATCTGTTTTCAAATTGATCTGAGTCTTGGATGTGTATCTATATATGTATTCGTCATAAAATATAGTATCGTTGAGTTAGTATCCCATAACACAAGTCTCGAACTTACTTTGGGGCTACCCAAAGTAAGTTCGATATAAGTAATCGTATCGTTCCCAAAGTAAGTATCCCATAACACAAGTCTCGAACTTACTTTGGGGCAAGCTCAATCTGTGTGATTTGTCCGTATATATATATATTTTTTTTTTTATATAAGATGCTATGGAATTTTCCAAGCTGGTCTGAGATAAAAAAGAAAAAACGTAGAATGTGCCAGCTGCTTCTCTTCCCGCGCAGATCGTAAAAGCCGATCGAGGGATTGGGCTAAAATCTGCGGAATTATGTCAATAGGCGATGCGGCTAGCAACCCATCACTATTTTTATTCCGTTTTCTATCTACACGCCCCCAACATGCTAAATGTGGCCATAAGGTCTTATGGACCTAGGCTCTGTCTACCCCTCAAGGGAAAAAGACGTGGTACTATGTATTTTAACAACAGCCTCCGTGGTCCAGTGGTTAAGGCGTTTGCCTGTTGACCCGGGGGTTATGGGTTCGAATACCACCGGAAGCATACTTTGTTTAGTTGTTTCCAGTTTGGTTAGGACATTGCAGGCTTGAATCACCTGATTGTCTGATAATAAAGATGATTCCGTGCTTCGGAAGGCACGTTAAGCCGGTGGTCCCGGCTGCCATCTGTTAGTCGTTAAAGGAACCACATCAGAGGCCGAGAGGCGGTACCGAAGAACTCTGACACCAGGGTGTGCATGGTCGATTGACCGTGACATCTACACGAAATGATGATGATGATGTATGTATGTATGGAATTTTCCCCGTAACTTTCGCAAGCGACATTTCTCAACCAAATTGAAGGGCTTAAGATAAAAAACACATTAAGATTAAACTATTTCAAGTGATTACGTTAACTGTTTGTTGTTTAGATAATGCTATCGTCGTAACTGGACCGTTGACCGGTTAGTTGACAATAACTTGGGAAATAACTTTCTGTATGTAATCTATACAACGTGAAACAAAATGGCGGTTTTAGGGTTCCGTTGTAAACAATAATAAATAATTAAATCATCATCATCATCATCTCAGCCGCAAGAAGTCCACTGCTGGACATAGGCCTCCCCCAAGTATTTCCAATACGACCGGTTGGAAGCGGCCTGCATCCAGCGTCTTCCTGCGACCTTGGTTAGGTCGTTCGACCACCTTGTCGGTGGGTGTCCAACGCTGCGCTTGCCGGTACGTGGTCGCCATTCGAGCACCTTTCTGCCCCATCGGCCATCGGTTCTTCGAGCTATGTGCCCCGCACACTGCCACTTCAAAGCTTATCCGCTGAGCTATGTCGGTGACCTTTGTTCTTCTACGGATCTCCTCGTTTCTGATTCGATCTCGCAGAGAAACACCGAGCATAGCCCTCTCCATAGCTCTTTGAGCGACCTTGAGCTTTGTTATGAGGCCCATAGTAAACGACCACGTTTCGGACCCGTAAGTCATCACTGGCAACACACATTGGTCGAATACTTTCGACTTGAGGCACTGAGGTATTTTGGACGAGAAGACACTTCGGAGCTTCCCGAACGCTGCCCAAATAATTAAATATTTAGGGACATATCACGCTAATTAAGTTAGCCTCACAGTTAGTTGTAAACTTGTGTCGTACGACACTAACTCAACGATATTTTATAATAGATAAATAAATAAATATATACGGGCAAATCACACAGATTGAGCTAGCCCCAAAGTAAGTTCCAGACTTGTGTTATGAAATACTAACTCAACGATACTATATTTTATAACAAATACCTATATAGATACACATCCAAGACCCAGGCCAATCTGAAAAAGATCGTTTTCCATTATGACCTGACCGGGGAACGAACGGGCACTCTCGTGTCGCAGGCTGGCGAGTTAACCACTGCGCCATGGAGCTCGCCCACCCTCCAACCACCAAAGGACCCTTATAGTCTCGTCATGTCTGTCCGTCTGTCCGTCCGTGGTTTTACTCAGAAACTATAAGTACTAGAGAGGTGTAATTTGGTATGGATATGTATATTAATCATGCCAAAATAAAATCTTCATCATCATCAAGTCTTTTTAGTCTCCACTGCAGGAGCATGACCCTCTCTGTACTACCGGAGCCATACTTGGCCAGTGCAGACAGAGGATTTGGCCTATACTCTCTTCGCTGGCGACGGGTTGGAGAGGTCTCATTGATGTTTATGAGCTTTGTTTAGCTTGTATTTCCTAAGTCACCTTAACGACATCCGTGGGAAGATTTGGAGTGGTCCTATTCTACTCTGTCGGAAACCACACGGCTAAAAAATGAGGTCTTGGAAAAACTGTTTTTTTAGGTTAGCTCTCATACAAGTACAGTGGGAGTAAATTTATTTCTTCTCGAATCTCCACTAACCAAACGTGTGAGGTGTTTTTGAATAGATCTTTCCCCAGAAATACAAAAATAATACTTTCTATAGTCGATCAGCTAATTGCTTATTTATAAATAAATAAATATCTATATAGGGCTTGACAGCTCCGTGGCGCAGTGGTTAACACGCCAGCCTGCGACACGGAGTGACCGGGTTCGATCCCTGGCCAGGTCAAGATGGAAAATGATCTTTTTCAGATTGGCCTGGGTCTTGGATGTGTATCTATATATGTATTTGTTATAAAATATAGTATCGTTGAGTTAGTATCCCATAACACAAGTCTCGAACTTACTTTGGGGCTAGCTCAATCTGTGTGATTTGTCCGTATATATTTATTTATATTTATATTTATCTATATAGGGACATTATTATCACACACTGTCTGTAGGTAGCAGGTATGTCATGGGGTACGTCCGGCCCCCCGAGCTGCTACTTGCTCTTCCCCCATTCATCCGAGTGAATAGTATCAATCTCATCTGTTAGTTTAGTTGTATACTAGCTGTTGCCCGCGGCTCCGCCCGCGTTAGTGTCGATCCTTCGGGAACAGCAGAATTTCCCGGAATTAAACATACCCTATGTCCTTCCCCGGGCCTCAAACTACCCCCATACCAAATTTCATCCAAATTAGTTCAATGGTTGAAGCGTGAAAAGAAGACAGACAGAGTTACTTTCGCATTTATAATATTAGTATGGATAGTATGCTGTCGTATAATGATGATGAATTGACTTTGGATTTTAATTTTCCTATGTCACTTATATTATTTATGTCACTTATATTTAAACTTGAGTTCATTCAAATGACGATAACTTCTTTTTTATTGAACCGATTTTGATGAAACAAACTTTAAATGCTTTGCTGAGTTAAAACAAAGCAATTGGTGAAAGTTTGAAGTAAATCGGTTCAGTATTTTCGAAGATAATCGTGATTATACATACAGACAGACAGACAGACAGAAAGACAAGAAATTCGAAAAAAAAAATTTTTTGCTTTCTATTATTCTTTTTAAGTGTCCCTCTATCCATTTCAGTCAAAAATTCTAAATGTACAGACATAATATTTTAACTGTTTTATTATATGTATATAATATATAGATAAAACCGTCGAACACAGAACTTCCCTTCGCGTCATCGGTTAAAATAATACGGTCGACGCACCGTTCATCGAAAGCAAAAAGTTGACTTTCCACAAACGGCTTCGCGGAAAAAAGGCGCGCGAATCGCTACCTATTTTATCTGTGACATCCTGGCCATAGACACACTGACTTTGTTTTTTAATTTAATAGGACGTCTACGCAGGTCAGGCCTATTAACTGTGTACCTTAGTTTTTCTTCTTCATCGAGTCGTAAAATGGCTTTCCGTTTAATTAAATAGTACCTGGGCGACCGAGCTTCGCTCTGTTATTACTATTTATTGTAATATGGTGGTGTTTAGGTGATAATCTATATTTATGATAAATATAGGTATATTGTTAGTAAGTCAAAAATTAATTTTTTTGACTAAAAACAATAAAAAATAAAAAAATATATATATAAACTTGAACATATAAAGTAAAACAAAAGTAAGTTACCAAGCGGGATTCGAACCCGTAACGTCAAAAAAATTTTTGATTTCCCAGCATTGTTCTCAAAGGAAAAGTTGTTCATATCGACCGACGGGCTGAATCATCCCGTTAAGGGTCCAGAACGATCAAAATTTCATCGTGTATAATTACTTCCATGGAACATAAAGTATTCCTGATTTGCCGCTAGATGGCGCTGGGCGAAAATTAGAACGCGCTATGGTTGTGTTTGTCACAAAATATAAGTAAGTTTCACTTTTAATAGAGACTAACATGCATGCAGCTTGACTGCGTACCATAATATTGTATTGTCTATTTTTGACCCCCCAGTTGAATCTGGGTTAATACATACATACTATCACGACTTTTTCACTTACGCGGTAGATAAAGCCTGGGCCTTTAGACCTAACATTACGTTTAGTATGTTGGTGAGCGTTAGGTGAAAAACGGAATCAATAGTGATGGGTTGCTAGCCACATCGCCTGTTGTCACGATTATTTAGATTTTCGCCCATTCCTTCGACCGGCTTCTACGGTCTGCGCGGGAAGAGAAGCAGCTGGCACATTCTACGTTTTTTCTTTTCTCCAAGACCAGCGTGGAAGGAAATGATAAGAAATCGTTTCTCGATATAACTAAACGCACGGCTAGTTCATGAAATGGCGAAGATTATTTGATAATATCGTTAAATAGTTACATTTATTGCCAGTAGGGGCGCTGCAAGCGCTTTGCTTATTTCATCATCAGATCTTTTTAGCCTCCACTGCAGGAGCATGACCTTTTCTGTACTACAGGAGAGCAGTACTTGACCAGAGCAGCCAGAGGACTTGGCCTCCACTCTCCTCGCTGGCCAGACGGGTTGAAGAGATCTCATTGATGTTTATAAGCTTTGTTTAGCTTGTATTTCCTAAGTCGCCTCTTACGACATCCACGGGAAGACTTGGAGTGGTCCTATCTACTCTGCCGGAAACCACACGGCTAATTTGCTTATTTATTTATTACTAGCTTTCGCCCGCGGCTCCGCCCGCTTCAATGTCGATCCCTCGGGAATAGTACTTTTTCCCGGGATAAAAGGTAGCCTATGTCCTTCTCCGTACTCCAGAGAACTTGTATGCAAAATTTCATGATGATCGGTTCAGTAGTTCTGGTGTGAAAGCGTAACAAACAAACAAAAAAACAAACAAATAAACAAACAAACAAACTCACTTTCGCATTTATAATATTAAAAATGCGAAAGAGAGTTTGTATGAGAGAAAAAAATATATGTTAACGACAAAAAAATTATAATAATAGGTACAAAGGCGGACTTATTGCAATTTCTTCCAGTCAACCTGCCGGCCTTTAGCTAACTCAGTGACCAACGTTTTGATAGTCACTTCAAAATACATTGTGGGTTTCTTATGATTGACCATTTTTTAAGTGTTTATACATATTTTGCATTCACAATGCTATTTTTTACTCACTTGTAAAAGTCGGGTAGTTGTGTAGGTGACGTAAGCCTTAATACGTATAAGGGAAATGGGATATGGTGGTGAATTTCGGCGCCGAAGTTAGAAGGCGGCTGAGTTGGAAGAGCGTAAGTCGTACATAGGTCGCAGGTTCAAATCCCGCCCGCTTGGAATATTTTCATCATATTTTATTTCTGAATTTAATAAGAGTATATCAAAAATAGCATTGTGAATGCAAAATATGTATAAACACTTAAAAAATATTGCATGGCTTCCTACATATTAGTTGATTTCAAATTCATTGTAAAATGAGTTGAATCAAATACCACACTTGTAAAAGTCGGGTAGTTGTGTAGGTGACGTAAGCCTTAATTGTATTGACTATTTTTATTAAAGACTAGCTGTTGCCCGCGACTTCGTCCGCGGCAATTTCTTTTATTGTAATTCATTTGTTTTTTTGTTCGTATACCTAGATGAATAATTTTCCCCCGTTTTCAAAACATTTTTTATTGATGCTTCGCTCCTATTGATCGTAGCGTGATGTTTTATAGCCTTTCTCAATAAATGGACTATCCAACACAAAAATAATTTTTCAATTCGAACCAGTAGTTCCTGAGATTAGCGCGTTCAAACAAACAAACAAACAAACAAACAAACAAACTCTTCAGCTTTATAATATTAGTATAGATATATAAAACGCAATGAACTTTGAAATGACTATCAAAACGTTGTACACTGAGTTAGTACATAGGCCAGCTAATGTTTTGAATTGAAAAGTTCCTTAGTTCGTTTTGCACTTTTTGGGCTAAGTAAAAAAAAGGTTGAACTCACTTCAGGACACGTGACCTGATTGAAAATTCCTAATACGGACACGTGAGACCCTTATTTCTACCGTGCGGAGTTTTCACTTCTGCCCAACAACCCGTTGTTTTTTTCTTTCATCATCATTCCAGCCGTTGAAGTCCACTGCTGGACAAAGGCCTCTCCCAAGGATTTTTGGACCATGGGAGGATATTGCCATGTTCACCACGTTCAGCAGGCGGGTTGGCGAGCGCAGTTTCTTTGGCTTCTTGTGCTTCCGACGGTGCTGCCCATCGGAAGCATCGGAACAAGAGAAAAGAAAAAACTTAGAATATGCCAGCTGCTTCTCTTCCCGCGTAGATAGTAAAAGCCGATCGAGGGATTGGGCTAAAATCTGCGGAATCATATCAATGCGACTAGCTACCCATCACTATTTTGATTTCGTTTTACATCTACACGCCCTCCAAATTCCTTAATGTGGCCGTAAGGTATATTTACCTAGGCTCTGTCTACCCCGCAAGGGAAAAATACGTGATAACATGTATGTATTAAGTAATTAGCAGTTGGTCCCGGCTGCCATCTGGTAGTCGTTAAAGGAACAACGTCAGTGGCCGAGAGGCGGTTCCGAAGAACTCTGACACCAGGGTGTGCATGGACAATTGACCTACTCGACATGATGATGATGATGATGATAATACTAAACTCTGACACCAGGGTGTACATGGTCGATTGACCGTGACACCTACTCGAAATGATGATGATGATAATACTATGCTATTTTCCAATGTGTCCTACAATGTTACAAATCAAATAACACTGTATTATTAAAGGAACCTTATTAACAATGTATACGAAAATCTCCCAACGGTTCTTGATAACCTAATTGGAAGTAGGTATTGAATTTATTTTATAACAAGCTACACTATTATTTAATAAACAAATTGTTGATGTAAGTCCAGTTAAGGAATAATGAATTGGTTGTTATCAGGAAACATTTAAAAATATTTGTACACTGAAAAGATAAATTGACTTACCTACGCCTGAAGTTGCAGCATTAAAATAAATTCAAACTTTATATCGTAAATAAAAATGTATTTTGAAAATCGCTCACACTCCACACACGACAAGGATTGATGACAAACTGACTGATATTTTTAAAGTGAACTCGTCAACTCAGCGTCAACTTCGTGGATTTGACTTTGACAGAGCATAGTGATGCGCGTTACTAGATTATACAGTTATCGATTACACTTAGAGCAATTATTTATTTTAAAGGAGAAACCATTTTCATATCTTTGCTAGGCCTACATACTATTTACTGTTGCTGCCTTGCTTATTCAGTGCTGACAATGGAAGCGCCACGGAATATAAAACCTAAGGGAAGCGCATTATTATATTGTGTAATATTATCACACCGAGGCTGGGCGCCTACCCAGGGGTACTATTTTTGAAAGTATAACAGTTGTCTTCGAACGATTTTTTATACAAAAACGCTCAATGACAAGAAGAAAGTAATATTATTTATATGTGAATTACGGGTTACTCACGTACGAAGTCAGCTACAGGCCGACATGTTTCAACCTCATCCGGAGGTCTTCCTCAGGGCGAATGTGAACCGAGACGCGCGCACGGAGTCGTCCCGATTCGCACTGACACTAGTGACGAGCGACGCGGCATGCGTGGGCGGCGCGGGCAGCGCGGTCCGCGGCTCGCTGAGCTCTCTGTGACAGTGCTGGGGTTGATGGGGGTTGCTGATGTTCTGCATTGATGATTCCCGTAGCTTTTCTGGGAACCCCATTTCCGTCTTCATCATCATCATCAGTGGCTGACATTGCGCGTACGTGAAAAGAGCTCACTGTGTCAAGTTCTGCTGGCTGAACATGGCTTCTACTGTCCATTTTCTAAAGCAATGGTTTCCAGGTGACGGGTAAGCTCCAACCTCCATCGCGATTGAAATTCGGGCGTTTACTAATCTCTATAGCTTCTCGTATTTTACGAGGGACAAAGCTTTTCTTTCTCGCTAAGACTTTAGCTTTGTCAAAGCGGATGTAATGCGTAACATCCGACTCTATCGCGTGCTCGGCGATGGCTGACCCGGTGCTGTCCAATTTCTTCAGACTCCGTACATGCTCATGCAGCCTTGTTGACACATTTCGTCCTGTCTCTCCCACATAGCTCTTTCCACAGTCCATCAACCCCAGCACTGTCACAGAGAGCTCAGCGAGCCGCGGACCGCGCTGCCCGCGCCGCCCACGCATGCCGCGTCGCTCGTCACTAGTGTCAGTGCGAATCGGGACGACTCCGTGCGCGCGTCTCGGTTCACATTCGCCCTGAGGAAGACCTCCGGATGAGGTTGAAACATGTCGGCCTGTAGCTGACTTCGTACGTGAGTAACCCGTAATTCACATATAAAAAAAAAGAAAGTAATACTTTCAAAAATAGTACCCTAGCTCGGTGCGACCGTTGGCCTAAGTGTTTGTGTGTGTTGTTTTCAGAGTTAATTTATATCACAGATGTATAACTTCTAATCTAATTTCCTGAATAGATTCGGACGTATCTATAGTTAGAAACTTGTGAGGCAAAGGCTTTAATATTTTATAGGGACCCGTGTTATTTTTCTTTTTTAAAACTTGTTGCTCGAAGATATAAAAGGTAGGGTTTATTTTCTGAGTTCATATATGTATGTATTTCTTTGCTCAACCTTAATTTATTTATGCCTAAAAAGATCTATATGTATACCACACACTTATAAATCTGTTCGTGAAGGGAACGTTAAAATTCATACATTATGCCCAAAGACTATTGACTTCTTTGGGCATAATTATTTATTTCTTCATTTCATTTCATTTCTTTGCAGTTCTGTCTTGTTTTTTTTTCATAGAAGCCGTGATTTTTTTTTTAATCTATGTTTCTTCGTTTTTTCCGAAATAATTTCAATATCGTTTTTACGCAAGACGTTTTAGCGAACAACAATATCAACAAACAAATGTCAGTACAGTGTTATTGAGAAGGCGACTCGATACATTATTTGAATCAGACGCACTTGCTGTGCATGCATGTGCTACATTATCTGTACTTAGCCATTAGATTTTAAAGTCGTTGATGATTATTAAAATACGGAACAACCGGTTACTCACGTACGAAGTCAGCTACTTCGTACGTGAGTAACCATATTTTAAAAATGTCTATATCTCTTTGATACATATTTGTTAGTACATATTTTAATAATGTCCATGTCTCTCGTTGATGATTGATAAAATATCCTTTAGAAATAGCAGTACATAGATTATATTATTTGTTTTCACTTCCTGCGTTAATTTAATTGACAATTCATAATACTAATGTGACAAATGCAAAAATGACATTAAATATTTATTTGTTAAACTTTTACAAAAAGCTGATCATTGTGAATTTTTACACACAGTGTCAGTCGCAGACAGAGAAAAGGTCAAACTCAGAAGGTCAGTGAGTAAAGTAGCTTTCGTGAAGAAAATAAGAACCGTGCCAAAGGAATTTACAGAAAATAAAAAGCACTTTTTTCTACAAAAAAAAATTTAAATATGGCCATTTAAAGTGAGTCATAATCGAGTTCAAATAAGTCGGTTACAAACAAACAAGCAAACATAGGTATATACAAGTGAAGCTAATAAAAAGCGTGTTATATAAACTAAGTTTAATTTACTCACTTATTCGTAACTGCAGTTTCTACAGTTTAACTTAATAATTTTCTAAGCAATATGGCGATATTCAATAAGCTCTATTCATCTCTAAATTACTTTTACCTGCGCCAAAGTTATGCGCATTCCGCGTAACCTTCGAAGTACACTCTTTATCTTTAATACCAATGCTTAAATCCTTTATGAGCCGATTGGAGGTATTTCTTGAGAATGAAATTGTTTTAATAGGTAATTTATTTTTATGGCCGTCACTACTTTTATGATTACAGTGCTATGCAGCCGGCTAGCATTTTTTAATTTTCAGACACAATATACAAACATTAATGCTATTTTTACGATACCATGTTTAGAAAATAATTACTGTTAAGCACTGATTGAAACTAAATTTGGTATAGCAGAGTTGTGTTGTTAAGAAGTAGCTGTCGTTGCCTTGATTAAAAAAAGAAAGTAAAATGCCATTTATTGCCATACAAAAGTACATACTAGGTACTACATATCATTCATAATTTATAAGTACTTAACTTACGTAACATAAGTACCCTAATTTAATGTTGGCAAAGGAATGCCTCAGCTTGTGCTGCCAGAGAATTAAAAATAAATAACATCACTACTGTTTGCCCGTTCTAACTATACCTTTCTAATTTACTATGAATTATTTTATTCTTCCAGCCAAAACAAGCAAAAACCGGCCAAGTGCGAGTCGGACTAATACCATGTCTGCTCTATGAGAGCCCCCTTAAATATTTATTGTATTCAGTTTTTTAGTATTTGTTGTTATAGCAGCAACAGAAATACATAGGTAATATGTGAAAATGTCAACTGTCTAACTACCTATTACGATTCATGACATACGTACAGCGGCGCCATATTAATAGAGTCCCGTTTTTACCATTTTTTCCTACGCAGATCGTAAAAGCTGATCGAGGGAATAGGCGAAAATCTGAAGAATTATGTTAGTAGGCGATGAAGCTAGCAACCCATCACTATTTTGATTCCGTTTTCCACTCACACGCCCACCAACATGCTAAATGCAGCTTTTAGGTCTTAAAGACTCTGTCTACCCCACAAAGGAAAAAGACGTGATACTATGTATGTATTTATGTATTATTTAATAATTGAATGAATACGCATTATAATAAGTCTTTCAACTTCCAAATGAGTACATTTCGATCATTAGATAATTAATAAACTAGAATTAAAAATAACCTATTGACGTTACCTGGAGTAAAATATAGGTACCCTTTAAATATTTGACTTTAAAGGACTCATTTGTATAGTATCTTCTTCAAATGGTGGCGTGTCACATCAAGTTTAATTTTAAACTCGATATTCTAACACGTGCGGACAATTCCATAAAAACAATAGAAGAAGGGACAAAAGGAGCCCTTCTACCTGCTCCCAGTTGCTGGTTTGTTACTGTTCCTTTACTGGTCCTCTGTGCGAGCGAGCAAGTTTTAGTTATAAGAAAGTCTTTGTCGAGTTAACATCTGCACTGCATTATTCGTAAATGTACCTGAGTTGAAAGCTTCCTGTGCAATAATACTCCTATCTCGTGTATTGTGATCGGTTTTCATTTGAAACTAACAGTTGACGTGCTGAAGTTTTAAAAATAACATCACTTGGAGGAAAGTTGCTGACTTTAAACGTGTTGTGTTAAAAATAATAGTGGTATGGATGAACTGAGTAACGAGTTGCAGAATAATCCAGAATTTATAGCTAGATACCGACGGCCTAATCCAATAGAACCTCCGGAGTTCAGGTGTATTGAAACAATTGCTCCGAAAGAAAATTGGGTTGTGAAGATTGGAACTAAGAAGATGAATTTAAATTATTTGCTGAAGAATGATCTCTGGTGTCGAACACGAGCGAAGTTTAGACTTGCAGATGGAATACTCCTCATGGATAAGCCCTGCCCTGCGAACACTTTGGAGGACGTTGTGTTTTATGAGTTTGTAGACGCTGAACCGCTTACTTATTTCAGTTTGATGCAAGAACAATGTTACTTAGACAGTAAATTACTTTACGGATTTGCTGAAAATCTCTCTGGCCGTAGTGTCGAAGTAATATGCAAGCGCATTTTTCAGAAAATAGGCGTTCTCGACGAGTTTATTGATATGTTTTATAGACTATTTTTTCCTGCGTATTTAAAATTACATTACAATTGGTTTTCATTGAGTTTGTTGGTACGAGCCAGTGTTGCTTTCCCGGAGCGATTCAAAATACTTGTTCAGGATATTATGAGAGACACGGATGTACCGAGTACTGTATTGCAAGATTATTTAGCTACATTAGACACTGAAAAAAAGTCAGAACTTATGATTGTTGTCAGCAGAAATAACTTAAATAATGTTCAATTTTGTCATAATTTAAAATTTATATGTGCGTTATTTACGGAGGCTGATAAAAATGACGAAATTTATAATTACATACTTGTTCATTTAGAGTTTCACTCATATTATTGTTCTTTCAACAAAGATTATGGTCGTTTGTTAGTGGCTTTCATGAGTAATTTAGCTTCGTTCCATGTAAGACACAAAATTCTAAGGAAGCTAATAGACACACATGGTTCTTCTTACAAAGCTGTCTGTGTATCGATTATGGACGATCTCGTTGCAGAATTATTGCATTTACAATATCAGTTAAGAGTTCCTCGTCCTCGTTTTTATATACCGAGAGAGCCGGTACCTTCTATGTTGTAATTTTAAGTACAGAGTCTTAAAAGTATAACAAAAAAGGCACAACTTATTGTTAATTATTAGCTTTTTCTCTATAGTATTTTAACGTACCAAACACATGTATAGCTGGATTTTTTCTACAGTGCATAGGTATACCATTATTTCTACCACCGCACCGCTCGCCACAGGAGTAAAGTCCATCCCCACATCCTTGACACTTGGGTCTCCAAAAATGTCAGAGCGTCACGTGGTTTTTTTCCTCGTACAGCAAGATTGTGGAATGAACTCCCTCCCGAGGTTTTCCCTGTATGCTATGACTTGAGGTCCTTCAAAAGGCGTGTTTACAGGTATCTTAAGAGTCGGCAACGCATCAGCAGCTCCTCTGGTGTTGCAGATGTCCATGGGCGACGGTGCCACTTTCCATCAGGTGGCTCGTCTGCTCGTTTGCCGTCGGATATACATAAAAAAAAGAAAAAATCGTAGCTATCACCGAATGTGTTAACTGCTATTTTAAGTGGACTAAAATCACTCACTCTAAGTAATAGTCATTAGGAGGCAATTAAATAGTGTTTCTAGTAAATAGTTTATACTTAGTAAGTTCCTAGTAAAATGTAATATGGGTAATTAAATTACTTGACAATTGTGAGCTAATGAACTACATATGTTTCATATATAAGTTATCCTAACGAATTTGTTGAATTGGTCGATTAATTTAAATAATTTGTGTGTAAAAATTATTCGTGCTAATGTGAATGCAGTATTTTATTTTTAAATAAAAAATATGAAATCATAATAACTATAGCTTTTTTTTATAATTTTCAGCCTAAGTATACTTTTTAGTACTTTTTGCACTTATTTCATAAAAATACATACATAGAATCACGTCTTTTCCCCTTGCGGGGTAGACAGAGCCTAGGTCTTTAAGACCTTTTGGCCACATTTAGCATGTT
Source organism: Elegia similella (assembly GCA_947532085.1). Classification (NCBI taxonomy): domain Eukaryota; kingdom Metazoa; phylum Arthropoda; class Insecta; order Lepidoptera; family Pyralidae; genus Elegia; species Elegia similella. The sequence goes on along the minus strand of OX383950.1, from coordinate 2,113,666 downwards.
GGTGGGCGTGTGATGGAAAACAGAATAAATAGTGATGGGTTGCTAGCCGCATCGCCTAATGACACGATTCCGCAGATTTTGGCCCAATCCCTCGATCGGCTTTTACGATCTGCGCGTGAAGAGAAGCAGCTGGCACATTCTATGTTTTTTCTTTTCTCCCAGACCAGCATGGAAGAAATAATCATAAAAATGACTGTACATTTTCTAGAATTAAAATGTATTTATAAAATGATATTTCACACCCTTAAATATTCTTAAAGATTATACCTCTATATTGCTCGTATCGCATGAGCACGACCCAGTTTGTTCCCAGAAACTATTAGCCTATCTTGCAAATAAATTATCAAACAGCAGTATGGAGAAGATAGTCAACTATATTTATGAGAATAACCATTTAGATGCTTCGTTTATTGATAAATACCACAAATTTTTTGTACCATGTCTACTACGGAAAGAACATAATTGGTGGACACAAGATATTCTTTTAAAATCCCAAAAAATATACCCAAATGCTTTTAAAAGATTGTTGGAAACTATCATCAAAGATACTGGTATTACAAACAAAGTTTTGGAAGATTTAATACAGAATTTCAATGAAATTGAATTGTCCGAAGTTATAACCGTATTAACGGAGTTAGAGTTATCAACAGAAGAGTTTTTGCACAACATATTCAGTATTTATACTGCTTATAAAGGGTGTAAAAAGTCTGTTGAAATACAAAATTTGATATTGACGCATATATTGCATAATACACAGTGTTGTATAACAGATAAGAACTACGGAAAACTACTCTTAGCTTTTCTACAGACTGAAAAAGAATTAGAAAGTGTAAAGGATTATAAGAATATAGAAAAGGCTGTAGAAATTCATAGATCACCATTTAAAAGACCGTGTATGAATTTGTTGCAAGAATTGTTGGAGAAACGTAATGCTACAATGGATACGACAACGGTAAATAGTGAAATTATGTAGCTTTGCTGTTTTGTGATAAGTCATATTTTAAATTTAAATTAAACATATCTGCTTACCTATGACTTAATTCTCTCGAGAGCATCATAAGATACAGAGTTTTTATTAAAAGTTACGAATGCATAATTACTATTATAACCAGTTCCACTCACATATTCTTAGTTGGTACTGCCAACAAGTTACAGCTGATTCAGATGGCCATCTTCAGAGCAAGTGTTAACTTATCAGCGATACAGTTTGTTATCTATACTAATATTATAAAGCTGAAGTGTTTGTTTGAACGCGCTAATCTCAGGAACTACTGGTTAAAATTAGAAAATTCTTTTTGTCCATTTATTGAGTAAGGCTTTAGGCTATAAAACATCACGCTGTGGCCAATAGGAGCGAAGCATCAACAAAAAATGTTTTGAATTGGGGAAAAATTATTCATCTATACTAATTAATCATAATAATCAGAGTTCTAGCGCCTCACAGATGACTTCTTGTCGAGTTTATTAGAAGCACCATCTCTTTCAGGAGTTTATGCCCACCCATAGACACTCCAGTTGAAAGGTTACAGACACCGTTTGAATTTGTTTTATTATTGTTATTTACATTTTTTAATATATCCCAGAAGATATATTTGAAGTATTCAATGCGTTTTCTAATTAAATTTATTTGATTAAAACTGGCAAATTCCTAGATACAACAAGAAATGAAATTCATATTTTCTTCGGGTTATGTATAACAATGAGTTATTCGTCTGCCTAGATATTAGACGTACTGGTACAAAAAACTAAAATTCCAGTGATAGTAAATGACTAGAGATCAAAATTAGAGCAAATCTAAAACTTGTAAATGATTTGGAATTAGATGCAGTTGCAATGACAAAAAACAAGTTCTGGAAAATAAATGAGTTATTCGTCTGCCTAGATATTAGACATACTGGTACAAAAAACTAAAATTCCAGTGATAGTAAATGACTAGAGATCAAAATTAGAGCAAATCTAAAACTTGTAAATGATTTGGAATTAGATGCAGTTGCAATGACAAAAAACAAGTTCTGGAAAATAAATGAGTTATTCGTCTGCCTAGATATTAGACATACTGGTACAAAAAACTAAAATTCCAGTGATAGTAAATGACTAGAGATCAAAATTAGAGCAAATCTAAAACTTGTAAATGATTTGGAATTAGATGCAGTTGCAATGACAAAAAACAAGTTCTGGAAAATAAATGAGTTATTCGTCTGCCTAGATATTAGACATACTGGTACAAAAAACTAAAATTCCAGTGATAGTAAATGACTAGAGATCAAAATTAGAGCAAATCTAAAACTTGTAAATGATTTGGAATTAGATGCAGTTGCAATGACAAAAAACAAGTTCTGGAAAATAAATGAGTTATTCGTCTGCCTAGATATTAGACATACTGGTACAAAAAACTAAAATTCCAGTGATAGTAAATGACTAGAGATCAAAATTAGAGCAAATCTAAAACTTGTAAATGATTTGGAATTAGATGCAGTTGCAATGACAAAAAACAAGTTCTGGAAAATAAATGAGTTATTCGTCTGCCTAGATATTAGATATACTGGTACAAAAAACTAAAATTCCAGTGATAGTAAATGACTAGAGATCAAAATTAGAGCAAATCTAAAACTTGTAAATGATTTGGAATTAGATGCAGTTGCAATGACAAAAAACAAGTTCTGGAAAATAAATGAGTTATTCGTCTGCCTAGATATTAGACATACTGGTACAAAAAACTAAAATTCCAGTGATAGTAAATGACTAGAGATCAAAATTAGAGCAAATCTAAAACTTGTAAATGATTTGGAATTAGATGCAGTTGCAATGACAAAAAACAAGTTCTGGAAAATAAATGAGTTATTCGTCTGCCTAGATATTAGACATACTGGTACAAAAAACTAAAATTCCAGTGATAGTAAATGACTAGAGATCAAAATTAGAGCAAATCTAAAACTTGTAAATGATTTGGAATTAGATGCAGTTGCAATGACAAAAAACAAGTTCTGGAAAATAAATGAGTTATTCGTCTGCCTAGATATTAGACATACTGGTACAAAAAACTAAAATTCCAGTGATAGTAAATGACTAGAGATCAAAATTAGAGCAAATCTAAAACTTGTAAATGATTTGGAATTAGATGCAGTTGCAATGACAAAAAACAAGTTCTGGAAAATAAATGAGTTATTCGTCTGCCTAGATATTAGACATACTGGTACAAAAAACTAAAATTCCAGTGATAGTAAATGACTAGAGATCAAAATTAGAGCAAATCTAAAACTTGTAAATGATTTGGAATTAGATGCAGTTGCAATGACAAAAAACAAGTTCTGGAAAATAAATGAGTTATTCGTCTGCCTAGATATTAGACATACTGGTACAAAAAACTAAAATTCCAGTGATAGTAAATGACTAGAGATCAAAATTAGAGCAAATCTAAAACTTGTAAATGATTTGGAATTAGATGCAGTTGCAATGACAAAAAACAAGTTCTGGAAAATAAATGAGTTATTCGTCTGCCTAGATATTAGACATACTGGTACAAAAAACTAAAATTCCAGTGATAGTAAATGACTAGAGATCAAAATTAGAGCAAATCTAAAACTTGTAAATGATTTGGAATTAGATGCAGTTGCAATGACAAAAAACAAGTTCTGGAAAATAAATGAGTTATTCGTCTGCCTAGATATTAGACATACTGGTACAAAAAACTAAAATTCCAGTGATAGTAAATGACTAGAGATCAAAATTAGAGCAAATCTAAAACTTGTAAATGATTTGGAATTAGATGCAGTTGCAATGACAAAAAACAAGTTCTGGAAAATAAATGAGTTATTCGTCTGCCTAGATATTAGACATACTGGTACAAAAAACTAAAATTCCAGTGATAGTAAATGACTAGAGATCAAAATTAGAGCAAATCTAAAACTTGTAAATGATTTGGAATTAGATGCAGTTGCAATGACAAAAAACAAGTTCTGGAAAATAAATGAGTTATTCGTCTGCCTAGATATTAGACATACTGGTACAAAAAACTAAAATTCCAGTGATAGTAAATGACTAGAGATCAAAATTAGAGCAAATCTAAAACTTGTAAATGATTTGGAATTAGATGCAGTTGCAATGACAAAAAACAAGTTCTGGAAAATAAATGAGTTATTCGTCTGCCTAGATATTAGACATACTGGTACAAAAAACTAAAATTCCAGTGATAGTAAATGACTAGAGATCAAAATTAGAGCAAATCTAAAACTTGTAAATGATTTGGAATTAGATGCAGTTGCAATGACAAAAAACAAGTTCTGGAAAATAAATGAGTTATTCGTCTGCCTAGATATTAGACATACTGGTACAAAAAACTAAAATTCCAGTGATAGTAAATGACTAGAGATCAAAATTAGAGCAAATCTAAAACTTGTAAATGATTTGGAATTAGATGCAGTTGCAATGACAAAAAACAAGTTCTGGAAAATAAATGAGTTATTCGTCTGCCTAGATATTAGACATACTGGTACAAAAAACTAAAATTCCAGTGATAGTAAATGACTAGAGATCAAAATTAGAGCAAATCTAAAACTTGTAAATGATTTGGAATTAGATGCAGTTGCAATGACAAAAAACAAGTTCTGGAAAATAAATGAGTTATTCGTCTGCCTAGATATTAGACATACTGGTACAAAAAACTAAAATTCCAGTGATAGTAAATGACTAGAGATCAAAATTAGAGCAAATCTAAAACTTGTAAATGATTTGGAATTAGATGCAGTTGCAATGACAAAAAACAAGTTCTGGAAAATAAATGAGTTATTCGTCTGCCTAGATATTAGACATACTGGTACAAAAAACTAAAATTCCAGTGATAGTAAATGACTAGAGATCAAAATTAGAGCAAATCTAAAACTTGTAAATGATTTGGAATTAGATGCAGTTGCAATGACAAAAAACAAGTTCTGGAAAATAAATGAGTTATTCGTCTGCCTAGATATTAGACATACTGGTACAAAAAACTAAAATTCCAGTGATAGTAAATGACTAGAGATCAAAATTAGAGCAAATCTAAAACTTGTAAATGATTTGGAATTAGATGCAGTTGCAATGACAAAAAACAAGTTCTGGAAAATACAAACCCTTATTGAGACTGTAAGAAATGCTTGTTTACATTTCAATTTCAATTCATTTATTTCGCATAATTGCATTTACACCCAGCTGTTTCCAGCATGCAAAAGTAAAATAAAAACTAAGAAGGTACAATCAACATAATTGTCACACTGATATTAAGATATAACATGATTGAAATCAATTATGGCAATATGATATTATAAAAACAAAATGAAAGTAGGTATGTCGATACGCATTTGTTTCTTAACATTTGAATTAAACTAAATACTGTATATAAAACTAAATTAAATTGTGTTACATTAAATTGCGTATGTCATGATATTAAATTAAAATAAATTAAATTGTTCAAATTGTCAAGATAGGAACTGACTAATATTATAAAAGGTCTTGTCAGTGAGCCAGTCAAAAAGTTTTTTTCTAAATAAATTATTTGGTAGGCATTTCAGTGTTTCGGGAAGGCGATTATAAATTTTTATGCTCATGCTTCCACAGTTTCTAGAGCAAACTGTCGTTTTGCTGCTTGGTAGTATGAGTCTGTTTGGACGTCTCGAGTTATAATTATTACTAGCTGTTGCCCGCGGCTCCGCCCTCGTTAGCGTCGATCCCTCGGGAACAGTAGAATTTCCCAGAATCAAACATACCCTATGTCCTTCCCCGGGCCTAGAACTACTTCCATACCAAATTTCATCCAAATCAGTTAAATGGTTGAAGCGTAAAAAGACGACAGACAGAGTTACTTTCGCATTTATTATAGTAATATGGATACTATTTATACTTCTAAGTCCAGTATGAGAAAATTTCCATAAAACCTTTACCCTCCCATTTTACCCCTTTATGAAGTGAGAGAAGTGGAGTGAATTTTGTCCATTTTACCCACATATATGTTTTTAATTGTAATCGAGAACTTACATACCTATTTAATTTCATACTTCATAGTCCAGAAATGAGAAAATTTCCAAACAAACTTTACCCTCCTACTGGTGGATATTTTCCAGTTGACCTACACATCTTTTTCAATTGTAATCGTGAATTTATTTGCCTTTTTTCATACTTCTAAGTCTATAAATAAGTAAATTCCTATACAATCTTTACCCCGCTATTTTACCCCTTCAGGGGAAAATATCGTCCATTTTACCTACACAGATATTTTTAATTGTAACCTAGAACTTATATACCTACTTTCATACTTCTAAGTCCACAAATGAGAAAATTCCATATAAATTTTACCCCTGTAGAAGTTAAATTTCTTAAAAATCCTTTCTTTGCGCTCACTCACATCATTAAAAGAATCCCTGTACCAAATTTCAAGTTTCTAGGCGCAGCAGTTTCGGTTGGTTTGCCGTTTGCCCGCGGCTATGCCGCCGCCGTTAGTGTCCATCCCTTAGGACCAGTTTGAACCCTTAAAGGGGTGACTCAGGTCACCAATATGAACAACTTTTTCTATGGGACCAATGCTGAGAACTCAAAAATAATCGTCGTTTCCATAAAAAAGAGTCCCGCTGCCCGGCTAGTTTGTATGGGAATGTCGAATTTTTTTTGAGTTCCTAGCATTGTTCCTCTAGGAAAAGTTGTTCATTTTGATGGTCTGAGTCAACCCTTTAAGGGTCCAAAACGATAAAAAAATTCACCGTGTATATTTACAGGCAAACTAATGGCTTGAGTTCATTCAAATGACGATAACTTTTTTTTTAATGAACCGATTTTGATGAAACAAACTTTAGATGTTTTGCTGAGTTAAAACAAAGCAATTGGTGAAAGTTTGAAGTAAATCGGTTCAGTATTTTCGGAGATAATCGTGATCATACATACAGACAGACAGACAGACAGACAGACAGACAGACAAAAAATTCGAAAAATTTTTTTTTGCTTTCTGTTATTTATTTTAAGTGTCCCTCTATCCATTTCAGTCAAAAATTCTAAATGTACAGACAAAATATTTTTACTGTTTTATTATATGTATAGATAATCACCTTGCCGTCTAAACAACTGTATATTATTTTTGACAAAAATACATGTTTCATAAATATAAATTCTAGGTAGAGTCAGCAGTCTCAGTTTTTTAAAGAGTGACTTACAGCTTGTGCGAGGCGGAACATTACATATTGCTCTAATGCATTTCTTTTGTGTTATTAAAAGTCTATCCATATCAACAGAATTCCCCCACAACAAGATGCCATACCTCAGATTACATACGACATATCCATGATAAGCTTGAAGAGCTACTTTTTCGTTAACTAATTTAGTTATGCGCCATAATGCATAAACGAAACGGTTAAGTTTTGTACACAATTTGTCTATGTGTTGTTTCCAAGTGCAACATCTATCTATGGTAAAACCCAAAAATACAGCATCTTCAACTTCATCAATTATTTTATTATTGAGTGTTAATGCTAGGGGTTGACCTTTGCCCCCCTGATTGTGAAATTGTAAGTATTTAGTCTTTGATGTATTGACTTGAAGATTATTTGCTTTCAGCCTTTGAACTATATCCATTATAGCTTTGTTAATTTCTAGATTATAAGTCAGCGTATCAGAACATGAAACCACTAGAGCTATGTCATCTGCAAAAAGTGAACATTGATGTGCAGTGACTTTTGGTAGGTCGTTAATATATAGTAGAAATAGAAAAGGACCCAAAATACTGCCCTGAGGGACTCCATATTTGCTAACCTTAATCTCAGATCTATAAGAGACCTCTTCATTATTTGCATTGTAGTTCATTATTTCAACATACTGGCTCCGTCCTATGAGGTAAGTTCTTAACCAGTTTAATGCTTTTCCGCGTATACCACAAGCTTCACATTTATTTATTAATATTTCATGACGGACCATATCAAATGCGTTTGTCATGTCAAATAGAATTACTGTTGTCGGTTTTTTTTGTTAACGTCTTCTATAATGTGGTTTATAAGATTATAAGCTGCTAGAGTTGTAGCTTTACCTTTCTGAAAGCCGTTCTGGTGAGGAGTTATTATGTTATTTTTATCGATAAATTCTGACATTCGTTTGTGCATTAACTTTTCAAATATTTTTGAGAAGATTGAAATAAGAGCAATCTGTCTATAACTCTCTGCGCAATTTTTATCGCCTTTTTTATAGATGGGTTTAATCACAGATCTTTTTAGGCGTTCAGGAAATATGCCTTGAATGAAAGATAGATTTATAATGTGAGATAATACAGGCGCTATAATATCCGCACTGCTTTTTAAGATGTTCGTAGTTACATGGTCGTACCCTGTTGAAAGGGTATTTTTTAACCACATAATTGCTCTCTGTACCTCTTTACTATCCGTAGGAATTAGAAAAATACTGTTTACATTAAAATTTATTTTATATTTTGGTCTATTGACATTGTTAATATTTTTATCACATTTATTTGTAAAATAATTATTGAATATATTGGCAATATCTGCAGGGTTATTAATTGATTGTCCATTATAATTTATATGATTAATTATTGGTTTATTGTCATGTGAATTATTATTTGTTTCGGTTTTTATTATTTTCCATGTTGCCTGACACATATTTTTAGCATTACAGATTAACTTCATATGGTTTAATTTTTTCGAGGCTATCACACATTTTTTGAATATTGAGTTATACTTTCGATACCGCGTTTTTGTGTCGCTGTTTTTGCTTAAATAATATTTATATCTTAGTTTTCTTTTGGTTATAGAAGATAATTTTACCCCTTTTGTGATCCAAGGAGCTCGTTTGATCTGATTCGACCTTTTTTTTGAGACAAGAGGAAAGCATTGTTCGAAAAATAACGCGTACAGATCGTGAAAAGCGTCAAACGCTGCATTTGTTTCAGTCATTGCGTAGATATCTGACCAAGCTAAACTTTTTACATAGCCACGAAACTTATCAATATTCTCTTTACTAAAGTCTCTTTTTTTAACAAAGTAATATTTGGGAAGTGTTTTTTTACTAGAATTCACCACTGATATTCGTAGTAGCTGTCCCGTGTTATGATCCGACAGGCACAAATTCAGCACTTCGCAGACAGCTTCGCTGGAATTACTCATAATTTGGTCGATGCATTTTTTTAAGCGAGTTGGCTTTCGAATATGTATAATTAAATTAAAATTATCGGTTATTCTTTTTAATTCCAATAGCTCTTTACTTTTCCCTAAGTAATCAATATTTATGTCACCTGCGATGATAATTTCGTATTTACATTTTTTTCGTAAATGATTCATGAGTAACTTCAGTTTATTTAGGAAAATACTCGCATTGCTGTCAGGAGTTCTATACACACATATGATTATACAATGTTGTGTTGGTATTTCTATCCCACAAGCTTCGAATGACTTTTTAATACAGTGATTTTTTATAAAGTCTAATTTGTTAAAGGTGATATGTTTACTACAAAAAATACATACTCCGCCTCTTTTTTTATCTATCCTAGAGTACCAATTTGCCAATATGTAATTTTTCAAAAAAAAGTTACTTTCTCCGCCCGATTTTATGAATGTTTCAGATAAACATAATACATCAATTTGTTTATTGTTATTCGAAAACTCCTGCAAGACTATTTCTAGGTTGTCTTTCTTACTGTGAAATCCTGCTATATTCTGATGAAATAATACTAGATGGTCTTCGCGGGAGTTAGGCACGAAAAAACTCTTTGTCCTCATTATTTTGAGATGAGGTACTACCCAACTGTTGTTGATTTTTGTTAACATTAGGTATTGATGCTTTATTTAGTAGACTTTGGGGAGCAATATGTAGGTGTTCACTCTCAGAAGATATGGAACCAATAAAATAGCCTAAATTTTCCAAAATATTAAGCATGCCAGTCTTTCTAATTCTGCCCGAATAGTATGAAAACATGTCAAAGGTAAGATTTCTATTAGAGTCGAAGAAGTATGCATAATTGTATTTTTGTATGTCAGACTCCAAAAGAGTGATAAACGTCTCTACTCGACTGTTGTACACTGGTGCGCCGCAAATATATGTAGGACAGGCAATAGTAATGTTTGTATGTTTTATCCTTTCTAGTTTACTTCTTATAATTTGTACTAAGTCGTTATAATTTTGAGAATACTGAAAGTCAGCTTCTCCTATTAAAATAACACAATGGCCTCTATAAGAAAAATTCTTTAGTTTGTCATCTAAACCCTCCAACAATACTTTTATACCACAACGCACCTTTATAAAATGGCACAGTTCATTACTTTCAAATTGCTTTCTATTTTTAATGTTTGTCAATATGCTATGTTTATTGTTAGAGCTTAAAACTAGTAGTTTATTTTTCAAGGGGTGTTCTTGTTCCTTCCTAATGTCAGCTCGAAGGGAAGTTGAAAATGGGGTGAAGCATGAGGCTCTCGGGCTCAAGTTATATTTGTAAGTGGTTGTATCAAATTTCATCGCTTGCTTTTTCTTATTCCTCCGTGATGTGTTGTTTGATTTTATAGTTTGATCGTTGCGCGGGTTGCTGCAAATTAAAAGCAACTGTTGTATTTTCCGTTCTTGTGCAGCAACTTTCTTGTCTAATTCCATTTTTTCTAATATCGTATTTTCCACTTCTCTTTCTGAAATTTGAAGCGCTAATTTTAAATTAATTATTTCTTCTTTCATTTTTTCCATTTCTAAGTTTTGTATAGTAAGCATATCTGGCAGACTAAGGTTCGATTGTGAAAACGATAGTGGAAAATCTGAGCTGCTTTCTGTAGTTTTAAAAATAATAAAATAAAAATCGTTTATTTTTGAAACTAAATACAATTTCCTTATGATTAAGCACTTAACTAAAATACAGTCTTAATCAAATAACAGAGGCCCCAAACAAGGCTACATAACCTGTGCTTTGGGGTCACTGTAAGCACAAGTACTAAATATAAGAATACATATTACTAAGATAGGTACTTAATCAGTGTAGCGCTGAACTCCACACTAGGATTCCCTGTATCGTGGAGCGCAGCGTCTTCCCCGAAATAAGACTAAACATAGAAAAGATACGAGAAAAGAAAATAAGTTATCTATACATATAATAAAACAGTAAAATTATTTTGTCTGTACATTTCGAATTTTTGACTGAAATGGATAGAGGGACACTTAAAAAGAATAATAGAAAGCAAAAAAATTTTTTTGGCATTTCTTGTCTGTCTGTCTGTCTGTCTGTCTGTCTGTCTGTCTGTATGTATGATCACGATTATCTCCGAAAATACTGAACCGATTTACTTCAAACTTTCACCAATTGCTTTGTTTTAACTCAGTTTAACATTTAAAGTTTGTTTCATCAAAATCGGTTCATTAAAAAAAAAGTTATCGTCATTTGTATGAACTCAAGGCATGAGTTTGCCTGCAAACATAGCAAAAATAAAAGAAAATAATAAGTGACTTATGAAAATTAAAATCCAAAGTCAATTCATCATCATTATACGACAGCATTATACCTATCCATACTATCCATAGTAATCCATACTAAAAAAAAAAGGAGAAGCTGACTGACTGACTGACATATCAACGCACGGCCTAAACTATAAATAAGGGTTAGGAACTTGAAATTTTGCACAGTGGTTCCTTTTATAACGTAGGGGAGCACTAAGAAAAGATTTTTGGAAATTCATCTCCTTAGGGGGAAAAACGGGTTGCAAAGTTAGTATGAAACTTTGTTGTTTTTGAAGTTATTCGAATGAAATTCAGCATGAAGGTTCTTTACTGAAAGGTATGAAACACGAGTAAAATATTTTACTCAAAAATCATCCCTTAAGGGGGTAAAATAGGGGTGCAAAGTAAGCATGAAACTTTACCATTTTTGAAGTTAGTCGAATGAAATTCAGCATGAAGGTTTTTTACTAAAAGGCATGAAACACGAGTAAAATATTTTTCTCAAAAATCATCCCTTAAGGGGTTATGACGGGGATGCAAAGTTAATATGAAACTTTCCGTTTTTGAAGCTATTCAATTGAAATTCAATATTAAGGTGTTTCATTGAAAGTCATAAACTAATGTATTCCGGGTAATTCTACTGTTCCTGAGAAATCGACACTTACGCGGGCGGAGCCGCGGGCCAAAGGCAAACCTGACTTATATATCAACGCACAGCCGAAACTACTGTGCGCAGAAACTTGAAATTTGGCACAGGGATTCTTTTATGATGTAAATGAGCACTAAGAAAGGATTTTTAGAAAATCAAAGGGGTTGAAGTTTTATGGAATTTTCTCATTTCTGGACTTAGAAGTTTGAAAGTAGGTACGCAAGTTCTCAATTAAAATTAAAAAAGATCTGTTTAGGTGAACCAGACAACAATCTCCCTTGAAGGGGTAAATAGGGGGTAAAGTTTGTATGGAATTTTTCCATTTCTAGACTTAGAGGTATGAAAATAAGTATATACGTTCTAGGTTACAATTAAAAAAGATCTGTGTAGGTGAAATGTACAAAATTTCCCCTTTAAGGGATAAGGGGGGGGGGGGGGGGATTGTATGGAAATTTTCTCATTTCTGGACATAGAAGTATAAAAATAAGTATATATGTTTACATTACAATTAAAAAGATCTGTGTAGTTAAAATGGTCGAAATTTCCACTTGAAGGGGTAGAATAGGTGGGGTAAAGTTTGTATGGATTTTTTTTATTTACCTAGAAATATGACAATAAGAAGTTCTCCATTACAATATAAAAATATCTGTGTAGGTGAAATGGGCAAAATCCCCTCCTTAAGGGCTAAAGATCTATGCAGGTGAAATGTATTAAATTCCCCCTTAAGGGGAAAAAGCAAAGGGGCAGGGGTTTGTATGGAATTTTTATCATTCCTACTGTTCCCAGGGGAACGACATTAACGCGGGCGGAGCCGCGGGCAACAGCTAGTATAGAATAAATTACAGACCAATCCAGATCGCATAAATAAAACATAAATATTTAAGGACATACCTGTTGTGAACTTGTATGCTCAACAATACTATATTTTATAATACTTTTGTATTATTTTAATAAAAATATGATGAAATATGTGATAAATGCAGAATAAAAGCCAATATATATAATGTAAATAAATAAATATGAAATTAGAAGAAGTGATTTTGTATATATATTTAAATTTATATGTAAATAAGCTGCTAAATAATGTGATGTAAAATTTCCTCTGTTTGCTCGTAATTTTTGCCTTCTAGCCACTCGCATGCCGCCTTTCTACATCTTGCTCTAGTCATATCAATTATACTTTTGTTATTTTTATAAAATTTTGAATACAAATAAGCTCCCATATGTTTAAAAGTTCTTCGCGCAAAATCAGTATTTACTTTCTGACGATCCCATTTTACAACCCTACTAGATTGTCGTCCTATTTTTTTGGCAATTTTGTGAAATTTAAGGATAGCCGATATAATGTATAATTGTCTAACCCGAGGATGTTTGTAATTTTTATAGAGCATATCAGTTGGATATAGCCAAGGTTTCCGGTATATTATTTTTAAGATAGCTCGTTGTGTTCGTTCCAATTTCAGCAGGTGGGTCTTTTTGCAGATCCCCATACGACAATGCAATAACTTAAAATGCTTTGGCACAAACTTTGATATACTAGTTTTAGCAAGTCCGGATCCGCTACATAACTAAGTTTTTTAAAGATATGAGTGAGTTTCTTTATTCTTTTGCAGAGAGCGTCAATTTGATTAACCCATAGCAAATGTTCATCGATAATTACCCCTAAATATTTTATGTGCGATACTTGTTCTAGTGGAGCACAGTCACAGGCTAAGTTATAACAACTGTGCATTTTTATGTTTAAAGGTTTAGGAGGTGCAGTTCTCTCTGTGATTCGAAAAGCAATATATTTTGTTTTTGATGTATTTACTGTCAGTAGATTGTCCTGCAACCATAGGCTTATTCTGCGAAGACCCTCCTGGGCCACACAAGCGACCGCGTCCCAAGACCTAGCATGAAAGATGATAGCAGTGTCATCAGCAAAAGTAAAAATGCGAGCATTTGAAACTGACGTGGAGCACAGGTCGTTTATATAAACCAGAAAGAGGGTAGGTCCTAAAATACTCCCCTGTGGCACGCCAAACTCTATGTCCGAGTAGTCACTAGAGTTTTCTCCAATCCGAACTCGTTGTCTGCGGTCGTTAAGGTAGGATTGAAACCATTTAAGGCAATTCCCTCTTATACCGAGACATTCCAATTTTTTTAAGGAGGATTGGCCGAGAGACCGTATCAAACGCCTTGGCAAGATCCAGAAAGGCACCTAAGCATTTGTGACCTTTGTCAATTTTATCAGTAACAAAGTCAACAAGGTCAGTGACAGCGTCCTCTGTGGATCTGCCAGAGCGAAAGCCATACTGATTCTCAGCCAAGAGACCTTTACTCTTCAAAAAATTTAAAAGACGTAGATTAACGACTTTTTCTATAATTTTAGATATAACGCTTAGTAAAGAAATTGGTCTATAATTAGATGCTATTAATCTCCTGCTTTAAAAATTGGAATAACATTAGCAACTTTCAGTTCACTTGAAACAGTTCCTGTTTCTATACTTAGGTTGCATATGTAAGTTAAAGGTGCAGCAACAAAACTCAAATTGTCATGACCAAATGCAGAGCTAGATTTGAGCGTTCCTATTAGTTTGAGAATTTCTATCTCGTCAGTTGGGGAAAGGAATAACGAGTTTACTGGTTGAGGTTTTATTTGGGTCTCGACGTTATTTGCCAATTCTCTTTCAGTCTTTCCTATTTTTGTAAGCGTATCGTTGGCTAGTTTTTTACCTAGTAGAGTAAAGTATCTATTGACTTCATTTAATGATTCCTTCGGACTTGAACAGATTGAGTTTAGTGATTTATTTTTATTTTTGTTAGAGTTTATGTTGCATATGTCTTTGATAGTATTCCATGTCTTTTTAATGTTATTTTTATTCTCTCTTAGTTTTTTACTGTCATATTCTTTTTTGACATTATGTAAAATATTTGTACAATAATTTCTGTAGGATTTATATTTGTTTTGTAAGTTTAAATCATTAGGATGCTTTCTAGCAATTTTATGTAATTCATCACGTCGTTTTATACATTTTAAAAGTCCAGGTGTTATCCAGTCCTTAATTATGACCTCAGAGTGTTTTAATTTATATATGGTTTTACATTTGTCAATTGCATTATTTAAGGTGTGAGTAAAAAAGTGTAAGGCTTCGGTAACATCTGATTTAGCGTACAATCCAGACCAATCAAATTCACTCAAGGTTTTTTGTGAATTGTCATAATTAATCTTTACTTTAGTTTTATTTGATTTTGAATGTGAGCGTCCAGTTTTTATTGTGCAAAGTACGGTACTATGGTCAGTGATATTAGAATGACATACAACAGTAGTAGATTGAAAGTTGGATTTTATCATGCAGTGATCCAAGCAGTTGGGCCCCCTCGTTGGGAAATTATGACCAGGTATGTAGCCATAGTGTGCAACAAGTTCCAAATAATCATGTGAGCGGGTTTCCTTTGTGCCATCCTTAATATCCAAATTTATGTCTCCTATAATAATGCAATGTTCATTTTTATATGTCTCCAATATCTGTTCTAGAGAGTTCAAGAAATCAGTTGTATTATAATTGGATGGAGAACGATAGATTGCAATTATGCTATATGACCGTTCAATGTTAATTACAAGGCAGTTTGCATCAACGAAAGTAGGTTCAACAAAAGATACCTGTAAATTATTTCTTGAGAAAATAATAATACCATCGTTTTGATTGAGATATGTTTTTGAGCAGTGATAATCGTAACTTTCCAACGCCAATCCGGAAAAATCTTCGTCAATTCGGCATTCGGTGAGAACAATTAAATCAGGTTTAATTTGTAGGCGCGATAAAAGTATAATCAAGTTATTCAGGTTCTTGTTTACACTACGTATATTTTGTGACAAAATTGTAAGATTACTTCTACCAGAATCGAAATAGATTCTGCAAGATTCCGGGTCGTGTATCTCCACACTAGTCATAAGGCTAGTCTTGTCGATATCTTCACTTAGTTGGTTGCTATCCACCATTAAAGTTAAAAATATTTTTAAATACAAGACATCCCCCTGTACCCGTGTAGAGTTAATCGACCTATTATTATATTTCTTATATTTCCACCTCAGGGAAATTATCACAAATGAATGTAAATAGTAGTGTAAACAATATCCTTTGAAATACCAAAAAATCGTGTATTTTAGTGAGGAAGCGAGTGAATATATAAGCAAACAGATAAAAGTATAGATAAATAGGTTGAGGATAAAATTTAGTAATATAAGCATATATGGCGCAAAGAATATATAAGCGTATAAATTACACATATAGTTTGTATACTTGTTTAAATATTTTTTTATTATTATTTGGCATAATGACAATACAGCTAGTCATTTGTTTCTAAGGTTTTCTAGGTCACTTTCAATGTTTATTTTTATGGCTGGTTCACCGTCTGACTTTCTTATGTAAATTTTTCCTTTTGAGGTCCAGCAGTATTTATAGTCATTGCCCTTTGCAAATTCTCGGGTCATAAAGAAAAGCTTTTTAGCCTGCATTGTGAGGCTCTCGGATATATAGATAGGCTTCTGGGGGCCAAGCAGCTTTAGGTTTGAAGTACTGAACTTATTACTTCCATTCTTTTTATTGTATTCTTTTATCGAGCGGACTATTCTGTCTCTCAATGACACAGTAGTAAGCCGGGCGACTATAGGCTGGATGTTTTCATTTCTGGCATATAACCTGTAGGCATCCAGGACTTCAGATGGTGGTATTGAGACGTGAAGTGCAGTTCCCACGCTGTGGACAATATTAAGGAGATCCTCTTTGGTCTCCCCAGCTTTTTTTGGTACATTACGCACCTCAATACTTGAGCTTAAAAGGCTTCGTTCCATCTGCTCCAGTCTGTTTTCCAGTGATTTAATATACTTGCGATCCGACGTCTTCTCGTCTTCTAGGATTTTAATTCTATTCAACACCTCATCGTACTTCTGTGCTAAGAATTCAATTGAGCTAGTTATTTGAGCATTTTGCTCCGTATTGGTATTAAAGCCAGTCTGTACCTTATTCATAAGGGCTTCAAATTTTGCATCCTGTTCCGCTCTAAGCTGTTGAAACATCCCCATCACTCTTGCCTCACTGATATGGTCTTCACAGCTTCCTCTTTTGCGTTTCCGCATTGCAAGATTAGAGTCACTCGTCGCATACTCGCTAGAGATGTCAGGCACGCTAAAGGTTGAGCCTGCTTTATTTATATTAGAATCAGACACGCATTGGTGAAGTGTAGTCTCTGCGGCAGGTGATGCACGGGGCGGAGAGTGTCTCAACGGCATCTCGATGAAATGTGGTGTTCACAACTTGTAGAGCAGCGTACCAGGCAATTAGAAACAGCAAGGCTATGCGCGTACTAAATAAAGGCTGTGCTTGTGAGCGAGTGGGCGAAAGAAGCGTAAAGCAAACACAAGAGCTCCAATTCCGTCACGACAATCAGAACAGCAGAGCGGTGTGTACCAATACTAGGTCCTGCTTGTGTGCGCTTGCGGCCGGCAGTGCAGCTGTGAGCGCAAACACAAAGAGCGGGCAGGTCGGAGGTAGCGTATGTATGCGTACAAATGGAGCACTTCGCAAGCGTAAGATGCGTAGATGTAGTGTAAAGCGGTGTGTCAGATAACCAGGTAGCAAGGCAGGGCGCTGTCTATGTGTGCTAGCGGCCGGCAGTGAGCGCAAGCGCACACGCGGACTCTTCAATCACGATGACGACGAGCGGCTCAGACGAGCGGGCAGGGTGGGCGGGCGGTAACGTTAGTGTGCGTGCAACTAGAGCACTCCGCAAGCAAGAGTGAGATGCGTTGATGTTTGTGCTTGCGTCTGGTGGATGGAGTGTTTAAGTACGTAAAAGAACTCACCGGTGACACACACTTGAACGGACTCAACCAAGTTGCTTACTTTGATCGGCGCTCCGCGGCACTTATGGTCTCCTATTATTTCAAGTTATTTAATACGGTCTAAATTAGTCAATATTTTATTATTTTACCACGGAAATAATAAAAAACACGTCTGCTCTCTGCAGGATCCGGGGGGGAAAAAGGATAGGTAGTTTTTTTTTTTTTTTTTTTTTTACTAAATATTGAATTAGGCATTTGTCTCCCATCTCACCTGATGGTAAGTGACGATGAAGACGAGGATGTTACATGCCTATCCAAGAGATACCCATTTATTCTACTTTTGAATGTCCCGGGACTGTACTTGTTTACGTACTTTGTAGTACGGGAATCATTTGATTTTTTCAGCTCTTTTTTCTTTCTCTGTGTGACAAACTCGTTTGGGGGTGTAAGTTCCTTATTACTTAGAGGTGCAATTATTATTTTGTTCTCCTTATTGTTATTTTGTGTTATGTTTGTGGTAGACAAGGTATTTGTTGATTCCTTTTCTGAGCAGGAAGTGGGCGTCCTCCGGTCCTGATATGAATTATCTTTGGGCGTCGATAAGCGGACAGGTTGTATTTTCCCGTGAGCACATTTCCGACAGTTCCATTCATCCTTCCTATTCATAACTCGAAACAGTTGGTAAGATATGCTTTGGCAGTCAAGGTGATATAAATGTTTACAGCGTTTACATTTCACAAAATCTTTACCGCTTATTGTCTTCTTACATTTGAAACATATATGTGGAGTTGATGTTGATGCCATCTTCCTGTTCTTTTTTACTCTTATTTTGTTAATATTTTTTTTTTGATTGTAGTGCCCTCTAGTGGCGAGTAGTATTGCTGTATTGAAGACCAGGTTTTTGATCCAGGGATCCGTGGTATCTTGATACTTATAGTACTGCCGTTCTATTGCAGATGTCGCTAAATACGATGCAATTTTATTATGGCTGATTAGTTTTAGAAATTCTCCAACAGATGTCGCGTTATTGTCTAGCAATTGTCAGGTACAAACGTATGTATTGTTTCACTACTCCACACGAGATGACGCTCTCAATAGGTGCTTAGAAAATAATCTTTAGAAAGAAATTCATGTTCCACAGCAAAAATCTTTTGACGTTGGTGAGCTTCGATCCGACGTCCTTATTTTCTATGTCGGTGGCTCAGACTAGACCAAATTAACGATGACACAGCTGGCGTAATTTTGTATTGGTTTAAAAGTTGTCAACTTAATGACCGTTAAACGATGAGTCATAATTGGTATATTTGAATTCACAGATGATTTGTAAACAAAGATATTGGATTCAAGATTTTGTAGTTTTGTAAAAAGACACCAATAATATATGTTTCACACTAATGGTTCACACTTTTTTGATGCTATGGTTTGTTTATCGTGAGCACTATGGATTATTTGTTTGTGTTTTGGCAATTTGTTATTATGTGGCACTTAAAATTGTATATTTTTGTAGTTGTTCTTGTTAATTATAGTCACTAACACTGTCACTTGTGAGTTCTGATGTTGTCTTCACTTTATAGTCACTTTTAGCGTAATTTAACAACTTTGTCAATTTATAGAATTTATTTTGTACGGAGCTAATATTACAATGCAACGCCACCTAGCGGACCCTCACCTACAAAATGTAAGGTCTCAAGATATCAGCTTTGATGCTGCCTTTTTGGGGGCAAATATAAATGAGACAATTTGCCAAGGGAAAACCAAATCCTTATGGCTTGAAATTTTTTATTTGCCGCACCCCAGGTGGTATTCCTGTGGATTTTTTCTTTTACGAAGCAAAAGGGGATACTGTTCTACCACCAGGTGAAGCAGAAGGTTAATTTGAACCTTATATCTATAATTTCTATGGCAGCTCATATGCCAATGATGCTTGAGACCATTGGTTCTTTTGTCTGCTTGCAAAAGTAAGAAAGCCTGGCTATACTGCTGGACCTGCAATATGCATCTTTATCTGGTGGCGGGGCGTAATTGCTTCAAGCAATATCATGAAAGTGACAATTAGCTTTCATCTTTGTCGGCCGTATGCCTATCTTTTATTATCTCATTTTGACTTTAACCATTTTTTTTAAATAAAAGCATTTATTTAGTCATGATCTTTTCAATATAATTGGTACCCTTTTGATATCTTTGAGACCTGGAGTCCCCTATAGGGGACACGTTATAAAATATATATATAGATAATTATATACCTATATAATTTTTGTATTTTTGTACTCTGTAGGTGCCCCCTAGTGCTTGTTCCAAAAATCATATATGTAGCTTTAGTAACAGTGCCTGGGGACTGAGGAGGTTAAGAAAGGTATGTAAAAATAAAAATGCATTCATAAAAAAAAAAACTTTATTTTTAACTGTTTTTATACAATAACACTTATTCTACTTATCATACAAACACATTCGTCCATCATACTATATCTAATTAAGGCGCCTATTATACCATCCTGAATTCAGTCACTAAAGAGAGGGACGCAGCAATACGTGAGACACGATTGGTGATATCTCCATTTGTGTCTAACGTACTGCGGCGTCCCTCTCGTGACTGAATTCAGAATAATTTAATAAGCGCTTAAGGTTAGAGAATACCATGAAGCTATAGTATTACCTTATGGGGAATACACGTCCGATTTTGTCTCAGAACAATAACATGGTTTAGGCATGGTTTATATCCCAATATAAACGGCCGTTCGGTTCGCAATAAAAACAAAGAGTCTGAATATTTGAATAATCCCTTCGGATTAAAGCAGCGTGTACCTACACGGCTCTTGCAAAGCTGACTTCAGTTTTTTTTTCTTTTGTTTATGGCTTTCACGTCTTACGTATTTAGCCAGTATCAAGTATAAATGAGTTTTTCCGCGCTTTTTCTAAGTTTTGTTATCAATGAAGCGATGGTGTAGTTCATTTCATTGATTCTACGGAGCCCCTGGCGACAATTCCCACGAATCCACTGGCTTGATCACAGACTCAACGAGGCGAGGCGGTCCACCAGCCCGCTAAGTAAATCTCACTACAGCCGCACTGTGACAGTTTATTTCAGTTATTCCACACATTGTACATAAACATGGGCATTTATAACATTAAATTACACCGATTTCGCATTATAAAGTCCACTAGAAACAATTTACAAAACAATCCAAAACACAAGCCGTGCTCTCCGCCGAAATTTCCGCCAAGAACTCTCACTCAGTTATTTTTATTCTTCAACTTTGTCATCTGACAATCGGACAGTGTTGCCGTTTTGGGATGTTGTCCCTAGATCATGGGAGAAATTGATTGTCTTTTGGAACTTTTTATAATTTTCTTTCGCAGACAAACAAGTGAAATGTGAAGGAGATGAATTTTATACACAAAGATTACACGGAACACATTTTAAAAACAAAAAATGCAGACTTTCAAAACTCATCTTGTTATACATCAATAAGAACCCGTTAAAAACCTTTTTAATATGTATGGAATTTTTAAGTTAACGCTATTAAATTCGGTACTTATTTTCTTGAGTAAATACCAAAACTTGAGTAAAGATTTTCGTAAATATATTCCTTAAAGGGGTTGAATAGGGGATAAAATTCATGATTTACCAAATGATCGCTTTCAAATCAGTATAGTAGACAAGATTCAGCTTTATTTTCAGAAAAAGCTTTCCCGTGGGATCTTTACTAACGCAGGCGAAGCTACGGGCGAATGTTAGTTACGTTTTGACAACCACTTTGTACGATCTTAAAAATCTGTATTAGGGATTTCGCCCTATAGGGACGAAAAATATTAAGTTTTTGTATGGGAGCCCGCTTAATATTTATTTTATTCTGTTTTTTAGTATTTGTTGCTATAGCTGCAACAGAACTTCATCATTTGTGAAAATTTCAACTGTCGAACTATCACGGTTCATGACATAGAGCCTGGTAACAGACGGACAGACAGACAAATGGACAGAAAGACAGATGGACAGCGGAGCCATATTAATAGGGTCCTGTTTTACCCTTTGGATACGGAAAACTAAAAAATCTTTGTCACTCTCTATAGAAATCAAGCCTGTTCAACTACTTTCACCCAGCAGTAAAACAAAAAGGGTAAATTAATAAAAAGTTGTCACGGAACCATATTAATAGAGTAAAAAATATGTTACCAAATCAAGTCTCAACAAAGTCGTACGTTACGAAAAACGTCCTAATCTGCTGCGGGGCTAACGTGATCGCATGGTCCACCACCCTATCTAAACGCTCTGTATCATCAGCGAAGATCCTCGTCTTGCTCCCGTACGCCTCGTTGAAATTCCTCAAAAACTTCTGTTTCGTCTTCCACTGCCATTTCTTAGCGTCATCCAGCCACATATTAGCCCCTAAAGTCGTTTCATACACATCTTTTATTTGAATATTTACGAATAGATCTTGTAAAATTACTTTTTTAATTCCCTTTTTCACCGTATCCGACTTTTCTAAATAATTTTCCAGTCTTAATAATAAATCTTCGCCTTTCTCCCCCCATTTTTCTAAAGTTAAAATGTGAACACCGACAGGCAGTTTAGTTTTTAAAGCTGTAAATTCGTTGGTCTGTTGCCGCCAGATATTTTTTGAATTCATTCCGTAAGGACCCGCTTTTGTGACGAGGATTTGGGGCGCCAATTCTTTCTCTTTTGCAAACTTTTTCTCGAATATTCTATTAGGTTTGTGATCAGCTTTTGTTAAATAAAGATAGTGTTTCCCTCTCACCCTGATTCCTTCCCCATATTCGGTTTCGTTTAACGTGAAAACTCCTCTACCGGTGTAGTCTGTTAATATTCGTCGGTGTAAGAACATGTCTATCTCGCCGTCGGCTAGAGACGTGGCGCCTTGGGCTCGGTCGTTGAACACGGAGAATCTTACATTCATAAGTTCATCTTCGATGTATATTCTTGAAGTCACCGGGTAAATGTTGCCTGTAAAAAAAATTGTGTTCTCTGTTCAAAAACATAACCTCATTTCACATGTATTGGAAATAAATAATTCATTTTTGCTCAGAGTTCTATTTTTGAAATGACGCCGTTCGTAAACGAGCGATTTTTCCATACAACAATCGCTCGAAGACGACGTCACTTTCAAAAATAGTACCCCAGATCTGTGCATGCATACAATGCATGCATGCGTTGTGCACTTTTTGGGATGGGTAAAAAATGTTAAACTCGCGTCAGGACACGTGACCTAATCAAAAATTCGTAAGACGGACACGTGGACTGAGTGCAACCCGTTTTTGCTTTAATTGCTTAGGTATACCTGCCACATAGTCGAAATTCATGGGTTCGTATGTAGCCCTCTTGTGCCGGATTCTCTTAATGGTCTGCCGGCCATTAGAGTCTGTGTAGAAGACTCCGTTGTGGACCAGGTTCGTCGTGTATCTGATGATGATGTCCTTGCCTGAAGAGATAAACATATACTTAGTTATATCATAGAATAAGTACTGGTAGTAACAGAAGTCGCACTCAGCAAAGGTATTCAAGGAAATATCAACTCAATGTTGTTAGCGATACAGTGTAGTTTAGCTCGCGTCTGAATGCAGCACCTTTTCGTTTAAATACCTACATAATCTATTGCAAGCCAAGTTCGTTCTTATAGCTTTGAACAAACGATTGATAATTCAATGAAGTTGTTGAACACGTGACCAACCGCGCGTCGTTCCTATCGGATGTGTCCGGTGTAAGCTTCGAAGGTGCCGCCGCCGCCGCGAAAATCAGTGTTGTTTTTAAGAAAGATTTTTTTAACTGACTAGCTCCGTGGCGCAGCGGTCAACACGCCTGCCTGCGACACGGAGTGACTGGGTTCGATCCCTGGCCAGGTCAAGATGGAAAATGATCTTTTAAGATTGGCCTGGGTCTTGGATGTGTATCTATAGATGTATTTGTTATAAAATATAGTATCGTTGAGTTAGTATCCCATAACACAAGTCTCGAACTTACTTTGGGGCTAGCTCAACCTCAGTACGGCAAGCCTACAATTTGGACTACAAATAATCTAAGACGCAGTTTTATGACCAATCATATAATATGTCAACGAGTATCTATATCTAGGACAGATTGTCTCCTCCACTAATCGCCAAGATAAAGAAGTAAGTCGCAGAATTGAAAATGCTTGGCGTAGCTTCTGGTTGATGAAGGATTTACTTAAAGGCAATTTACCAACATGCCTCAAAAAGAAACTCGTCGACATGTGTATAAATATAATATAAATATATACGGACAAATCACACAGATTGAGCTAGCCCCAAATTAAGTTCGAGACTTGTGTTATGGGATACTAACTCAACGATACTATATTATATAACAAATACATATATAGATAAACATCCAAGACCCAGGCCAATCTGAAAAAGATCATTTTCCATCTTGACCTGGCCGGGGATCGAACCCGGTCACTCCGTGTCGCAGGCAGGCGTGTTGACCGCTGCGCCACGGAGCTAGTCAAAAGTGTATCTTGCCCATCTTAACCTACGGTGCTCAAACATGGTCGCTTACTAATGCTCAAATGTGCAAATTGAAGGTATGTCAAAGAGCTATGGAGCGTAGCATCTTAGGTGTCAAGCGAATTGATCGCGTGAGAAACACCACCCTGCGCTCCATCACAAACATTTCGGAATTTGGAAAGAAGGCAGGAAGAGATTTCTTAAGAAATAAGTAGTGCCTTTGTACTCATTTATAATGCAAATGTATTTTCATGTGACCGTGTTGTGTACAAAAATTTTTAAATAAATAAATAAGGCAGCCAAACTAAAGTGGGATTGGTCTGGTCACATCTGTCGAATGCATCCTGAAAAATGGGCTTACATCACCACCCAATGGACACCAAGAGGGCGTAGAAGACGAGGAAGACCGAGGAAGAGATGGATAGATGACATTAACAAGTTTGAGAAGGATTGGAAGAGTTTATCGAGGGAAAAGAATTTGTGGGAACAACGAGGGGAGGCCTTTGCCCAGCAGTGGGACATAAATACAATACAATACAAAAACTCTTTATTGCACCATATTAGAAATATAAATGTATAATTTTAATTAATTTGTGTACAATTAGGCGACCTTATCACTAAAAGCAATCTCTTCCAGGTGACCTATTATGAGATGGAGAATATGTCGGGAATACATTGACAGGTGGCGCAGTTATTTTATATACCTAACTTAAAATTACCTTAGGTAGTGATGTGCCGCTGAGAACTTTCTCGCTGCTGGCAATATTGCCAGTGAGAATATTCTCAGGAAACAAGAACGCTGCCGGGAATACTCTCAACGTTCTCAACAAAATAAAATTAGTTTATATTTTATAGGTGATTTTTTAGTGTTTCTTTGCTTTATTATCTGGGCGCTAGGATTAGTTATAAACAAGGCATGAAATGTGTGTGTGAGATATTGGTGTCCTGCTCACTCTTATCGTGGCAAACGCGCGCCGCGGTCTTGAGACACGGCCGCGCGTATTAATGTACTTATGAGTTTTAAAGGCTTAACACGTGGCATTAACACTGTTGTTTTCGAATTTTAAAAATGAGTAAAAGAAGCCCTGTTTACGATCATTTTACGCATAAAGAAGAAAGCGACCGTATTAAATTTAACTGTAATTACTGTGGTGAATTGTATACTAATAAAAATCAAGATTTATTCGTCACCTCGTGGTGACGCAATATTGCTGAGAAAGCTCCCGAGAATATTCTCGAGAATATAGCAAGTATTCTCGAGAATATTCTCGGGAATATTGGGAACACTGGGAATATAGCATTTTTATTGCAAATAGAGTGTATTGTTTTATACACAATTATCTGTCGACTTTATTTGATACTATTTTACTTAAGAAAGGTTGGTTGTTTCCATTATATAAAAATTATTCTCAACCGTTCTCATTTAGGAGAACGTTGCCGGGAACGCTGCCGGCAATATTCTCAGGTGGGAGAACGTTCTCGGGAACGGCACATCACTATTAGGTATAATCCTAATATACACTCACACACATATATATAGGGCATGGAATAGCGAAATGATTTTCATACTGGTATTGATACCGGTATTGAAATTTCGAATACAAATGGCTAAAGAAGAAAAAAAAACTCACCTATATCATCACCAATTGGTACAGGTCCAGCCAACCACTCCACTTCTATAACAGGATCTCTTCTGTACAACCTAGAAATCGAGTTTGTTGTCTCAGTCGGTTTACTAACGATAATTATAAGTAATCATCATTTCGAGTAGGTGTCACGGTCAATCGACCATGCACACCTGGTGTCAGAGTTCTTCGGAACCGCCTCTCGGCCTCTGACGTGGTTCCTTAAACGACTACCAGATGGCACCCGGGACCACCGGCTTAACGTGCCTTCCGAAGCACGGAATCATCTTTATTATCAGACAATCAGGTGATTCAAGCCTGCAATGTCCTAACCAAACTGGAAACAACTAAACAAAGTATGCTTCCGGTGGGAATCGAACCCACGACCCCCGGGTCAACAGGCAAACGCCTTAACCACTGGACCACGGAGGCTGTTATTTTAAGTGATAACGGCAGAAGAGAGATAGATGCGTCGCAAGCCGAACGCGAGCCTCTATCGCTTGGCCCGCATTCTCGCTTGCAGACGTGACACTTTTTCGTGCGTAAAACCGGCGTTCATCGAATAATCATTTTCACGTCATACGATGATAATGATCATCATCATCTCAGCCGTATCAAGTCGCTTGGCAAGGCCTCTCCCAAGGTTTGTCCATGGGAGAATATTGCCATACTCACCACGCTTGGCAGGCGGGTTGGCGAGCGCAGTTTCTTTGGCGTCTTTGGCTTCCGACGCTGATGCCCATCGGAAGCATTTTTAAGCTGGAGAAGGATATAAATTAGTTGGATCTAGTGAGAAAATGAAGGTATGAAATAATTAATTATATTAATAGCATTACAATGTTCGGTTTAATATTAAAATCGAAAATGTGATGAAAAAATTTCGCCACAGGTAGGATTTGAACCCACAAACCTTCGACATCTGGCCCGTCGATGCTCTCAACCACTGAGCTGCCGTAGCTTCAAATCACCGCGGCGAATTTTTCATCTCATATTATAGGTACACGCATTCGAAGCATGCGTAATCTCCATTACTACCCACTATTTAGAAGTGTGGTATCCAACTTAATTCATATCAGACGAATTGGAAGTTGATGGCGAGGTTGACTTTTCTTACCTGATAGCAAACGAAGCGTAGTCAGAGAACTCGTAGTGAATTTCCTGCACCATCCTGTTCCTGTAGATATTCACTTTCACGTTATCTTGTATAAGCATAGGCCGCGGATCCATCGCCCTGCAATAAAACAATCATCATCATCATTTCTTTTAGGTGACACGGTCAATCAACCATGCTCACCCTGGTGTCAGAGTTCTTCGGGACCGTCTCTCGGCCTCTGACGTGGTTCCTTTAACGACTACCAGATGGCAGCCGGGACCATCAGCTTAAAGTGCCTTCCGAAGCACGGAATCATCTTTTTTATAAGACAATCAGGTGATTCAAGCCTGCAAAGTCCTAACCAAACTGGAAGCAACTAAATAATGTGTGCTTCCCGTGGGAATCGAACCCACGACCACCGGATCTACAGGCAATACAATAAAACAATTTAGAAATAGAGTCTTAAGATGGCCTAGTGGTCATTATGCCAGGCTGCCAGTCTGGAGGTCCGGGGTTTGATCCCCGGTCAGGTCAAGATGGAAAATGATCTTTTTCAGATTGGCCTGGGTCTTGGATGTTTATGTATTTTTTTTTATGCTATAGGACGGCAAACGAGCAAGCGGGTCACCTGATGGTAAGTGATCACCGCTGCCCATGGACAACTGCAACACCAGGTGACAGGAGCGTTGCCGGCCTTTCCAGGAGTTGGGGGGACGGATGGAGTGGAGGGGAGGATGAGCCTCTGGCTCTCTCACTCACCGAACGAATAGAAGCGGTTAAGCTTGTACTCAAACGTCGATTTTCTGTGAGTGTAAGTCGATTTTCTGTGAGTGTGGTACTTCCCCGGACGAGCCGGCCCATTCATGCTACTAGCAGAAATGAAATTTGGCGGTAGCGTGGCTCTACCACGTCTAAAAAGTGTAATGGTAAAGGGGAGAACGAACGAAGGTATCTGGTGACCAAAGGGCTGGTAAATTTTTTGCACAACGCATTAGCATTGCCATCCAACGTGTCGAAAATGGTAGTGTGGGACTCGAACCCACTAAAACTCCATGATGTCTCTCTTCGTCTTTGCCCGGTTCGCGTGGTCGCTAGGTAATACCCAACATTCATCCGACCTCCGAGCAGACGGTGGCCATATTAAGCCACTCTACTATTATTCTCTCATTAGAAATATCTACCTCAACATAGCCTTTTAGGCACCCTACCGCAAGGCAATGATCTGCGTGTCATTTTTTATTTATAGATAACTTTTATTGGTGTACATATGTATTATATAGTATCGAGTATACTTAGTTCTAATTGTTAGTAAGTATTATATTATATTAAAATTCTTTGACGAATAAAAAAAACCGGCCAAGTGCGAGTCGGACTCGCGAAGGGTTCCGTACCGTGATCTATAAAAACGCAAAAAAATCATGTCTGTTGTATGGGAGCCCCCCTTTAATATTAATTTTATTTTTATTTAATTCAAAGTAAATATTAACTAATATAATATTCTGTTTCCCTTATCAATATCGAGCAAAAACAAGCAAATAAATCACGTTTGTTGTATTGGAGCCCCCATAAACATTTATTTCATTCTATTTTTAGTATAAATTTGTCGATATAGCGGCAATAGAAATACATAATATGTGAAAATTTCAACTCTTTAGGTATCACGGTTCGTGAGATGCAGCCTGGTGACAGACGGACAGCGGAGCGATATTAATAACCCGTTTTTACCTTTTGGGTACGGAACCCTAAAAAATAAGAAATAACAAAAAAACAAAAACTCTACATACCTAAACATGTTAATACCAGGCTGACGGTCGTCTTTATTAAATTTCTTCGGGTCGTCTGACGCGTAATAATACATCTCCGCGTTGAAGGTTACATTTAGCCCGTTGGAGAGAGAGATATTGGACAGCCTCCTTTTGTGGTCCAAGTTTATTGTTATGTACTGAAAGAACGAACGATGGGTAATGAGCAGGGACTCAAAACTTAAGGACGAACTAGTCGCGAGCTCGAACTCACTGGTGGGCGCGGCCAAAAAGCACGTTGTTTCACCTAGCATTGTGTCCGACAGAGATAGTATCAGTTTTTTTTTTTTTGGATGATCCAGCGATTGATCACGATCTCACCTGATGTTAAGTGAAGATGTGACCTATGGTGGAACTCGCTGGCTCATTAACAACCTATTCACTCTAGTCTTAAAGAGACCCAAATTATATATGTCAGGGAAAACATCCGGTGGCAAGAGATTCCATTCCCTAGCCGTACGCGTAAGCGCTTCGTGCGAGCTGGTGGTATATCAACCATATACGGGTGCATACTTTCACCCCGTCGAGTAGACCGATGTCGGAAAAGGGTGGGTGGGATAAGTTCGTGGAGTTCCTGTGGACACTCCCCGAAATGCAACCTGTAGAAAACTGACAGACGAGCCACTCGACACGACTCAGTGCAGACTGTTAGACGCTATATCTCACGCATACGCCGAGTCGCACGCACACAAACACTACCGAGCGCGTGAAAAATTGCAAAACGTCCTTTGGAAAATGGGGTTTTATGATAAAAACTACTGCATTAATCAATTATAAATAAAGTTAATTGAAATCTTCGATAATTGAACTTTGTCGGTACGGTCTTTGTTTTCGATATATTATACTTCTTTTATTACTTATTTACGCCCAAAGTTGTGTTAAAATTAGTAAGAAAAGCTAAAGTTTGTTGGCTCATAACTTTTTAATGGCTTTTTATTTTACTAATCTGTTACCGTACAGACAAAATTAATAAGGAGACAAAACGATATCATGTTAAACTTTGGATGTACAATGTCAAACAATGGAGTACAGCCCCTTTAGCATAGTTTATGTATAATAAATAAAGACATTAACATTAAAAGCCGTGTGGTATCCGGCAGAGTAGAATAGGGCCACTCCAAGTCTTCCCGTGGATGTCGTAGAAGGCGACTTAGGAAATACAAGCTAAACAAAGCTTATAAACATCTAAGAGACCTCTCCAACCCGTCTGGCCAGCGTGGAGAGTGTAGGCCAAGTCCTCTGGCTGCTCTGGCCAAGTATGGCCCTAGTAGTACAAAAAGGGTCGTGCTCCTGTAGTGGAGACTAAAAAAGGACCTGATGATGAACTAAAACGCTGTAATATAACTCACCCGATTTTTTATATAGTTCTCATTAGGCGAATAGTAATCATAACCTTGCCAGAGCTTATTGATATGTTTGTCTCTCTCCATGCTTTCCGCCTGTAGGGCGCTGTCCGGCGGCATCTGCTGCGTTTTCCATTCATCATCGCTTCCATGCATCCCGAATTTCCTAGCATCAACGTCTATTTCTTTCTCTTTTTGATTTTCTCTGAGCCTGTTCAATTCTTCTTCAATTGACGTCGCTTTAGAAGTAGTTTCAACTTTAACTGTAGCTGTGTCATAATCATTTTTGTTCAACTCGTCATAATTTTCACTTAATGTTCCTGATTTATATTCTTCATTACCAAATTTTCTTGTTTCTATTTCATTTTCTTTAATTTTTTCTTCATAATTTCTATCTTTGTCATCGTACATATTGTCTTTGGTATTTTTATTAAATTGACTTTCTTTGTTACTATATTTACTTTTTTCTTTCAGTTTTTCTTCATATTTGCTGACTTTTTCATCATCCACCTCGTCTTTAGTATTTTTATTATATTTACTGTCTTCGTCATTATATTTACCTTTTACTTGCAGTTGTTCTTCAAGTTTATCATCATCTATCTCACCTTTAGTATTTTTAAGGTATTTAATTTTTTCGTTACTAAATTTACTTTCTTCTTTTAGTTTTTCTTCATATCTGCTATCTTTTTCATCTATCTCATCTTTAGTATAACTACTTACTTCTTTATTATGTTTACTTTCTTTAGCAACGTCTTCTTCAGTATACTTAAGAGTAGTAGTTTTATAAGCAGCAACTCTGTATGTAGTAGTTTCCATAAACTCCGAATCATTAAACACAGCTACATTAGCATCACTGTCACTACTAGTTTCATTAACAGTTATTTCTGCACTCAATTCTTTACTATCTCCTTGTTTCGCCATGGGCTCAATATTATTATTTTCTTTATTTATATCAACTTCATTGTTCCTCACATCGTTATAATTATTTATATTTTTTGTTGGTCTCATTTCAGTATCTACAAAAGTCTCATTGACATCAGTTTTTCGCTGAGACTGTTCATTAGTTCGAGATCTAGGAGTAATAACATCAACATCGCCCATTTGATTAAATTCCTTCTCATTATCTGTACTACTAAAAGGATTTTTTGGTTTGGGGGAGGCTTTGCCCTCATAGTAATCGTAGTCGAAAGCGATGTCGTCTTTTTCATTAGAAGCACTATTTGCATACCCTACTTGGCGCACTAAATACTTTTTGGTTTTGTGTTTGTTGACTCTTTTTAGTATTGACCGCTTGATGACTCTTTTTTTCCTGCTCCAACCGTACGATTTCTGAAACAAATTATACAATGAGTCCCGTCATCTGCATACAGGGTGAAATTGAATTCATTAGCGTACGTTTAAGAGCGCACCAATGCGACCCGGCTGAAGCCATTTCGCACCCCGCGCCCCGCGCAAAAGCAGGATAGATCTAATGACCGTAACGCGTAAAAAATGAGAAGAAGATAGTGGGTAGGCACAAGCGGGTGTCCTAGAATTAACGGGCGTAAGCGCCAAGCCACTTAATTGTTATTTAAAATAAAAGTACGAGGTTAATGAGTAAAAAAACTTTGCCAGATTTTAGAACTAGTTATTGCTAAGCTAGGAAACTAAAAAACATTTCTAAAGACCTTAGGGTTTCGCCGTTCTGACCACAAACATCAAATAAAGGGGCTTTGTTTGCAAAATAAAAGTATCGAGGCTTTTGTTATTAATCGTGTTTTCAGGTTGGACAGTTTTAAGAAAATATGTTGAAGTTTTATATATAATAAATAACAGGCATGTAGTCGTTATAGATATAGACATCTAGACGAATGTTCATTGACAAGTTTCGCATTCGTGCCCTCTTAAGGACTCATGTGTAACATTTGAGTAATTCTTATAATTTATTTTTCTGTAACTAGATGGCGTTGATCTAAAATTAGAACTCGCTATTATAGTTTTTTCCTCATTTTACTTAGTCTATTTGATGTTCTCTACAATTTAAGTCTTATTTTACCTCGATCTCGTATATCGTCGTTTAATTTTGGGAGGATCTCACAGTAGGCGGAACAACTCAGACCACGGATCTGAACAACTTTCATTATGGGACCAACTTCCAGATCGTGAAAAATTATGGGAGGCAAATGCCTAACATTTAGTAAAAAAAAAAAATATCTGCTCTTTCATACAAAAGTGGAATATGTACTTGGCCAAAATCTATGGAACAGCAAATTTTTTTTGGGCTCTTTCGGAGTTGGTCCCATAGTGAAAGTTGTTCAGAATCGTGGTTTGAGTCACTCCTTAAACATATGCTAATCAATTCAATTTAGGATAGCCATAAGGTGCTCAGCACAGTTAAAAATAACCCTGTTTAGAGCGTACTGCACATCACTGTACACCTGTCTGTGGACGGATTTTTGAAAGAGATCGATCAGTGCTCTCCGTGTTCAATGTAATATTTCGGTGAGGGTACTGTTGGGGCTGCCGCGATGGTGCAGTGCATCTGGTATGTTTGCGGATGCACATGTAGATGGGTTTGATGCAGTGCTCCGCAAACGGAGTGCGGCGGCACTGCGCAGACTGCGCGACAGCACCAACAGTATCCGACATCCGCTTCATGGCCAAATTCCACCACCTCCACGTTTAAAGAGTCGCAGCAGCTTTCTCCGACAGCCACATATATCTCCCAAAGAAGACCCAAAATTTAAAAAAGAGAAATTGAGATCCCTGTACACGCCAACTCCTACTCTTCTTTCACCTGCAGAGAAACTACCACCGGGTGGTGAACTTTCCTGGCCAGTCTGGAAGTCGCTAAACAGACTTCGAGCTGGTGTTGGAAGATGCCGAGATAACCGGGTAAAGTGGGGTTTCTCTAGCAGCAACCTGTGCAGCTGCGGCGCTGTTCAGGCGATGAACCATCTAATGAACTGCCCCAGCTGTCCTACTTCCTGTACTGTAGAGGACTTAATTAAGGCGAATGATCGTGCCGTCGCAGTGGCCAAATTCTGGTCTAACTTGATATATGATATATAACATTTCATCATCATCATCATCTCAGCCGCACGAAGTCCACTGCTGGACATAGGCCTCCCCCAAGGATTTCCAATATGACCGGTTGGAAGCGGTATGCATCCAGCGTCTTCCTGCGACCTTTGTTAGGTCGTCGGACCACCTTGTCGGTGGGTGTCCAACGCTGCGTTTGCCGGTACGTGGTCGCCATTCGAGCACTTTCTGCCCCATCGGCCATCGATTCTTCGAGCTATGTATATAACATTTATTAAATGTATATAGCTATTTTGACTCGAAAAGAAAAGAAAAGAAAGACCAACAGTATCCTAAGCATTTTTTTACACGCTCTGTGATGATATTGATATAGACAGGGAGCGAAGGGCGGTGTGTGTCAGATGTAATATGTTGGCCCGTAGATTTGCCAAATGCACTCCTAGTGTAAAAATAACATTGTTTAAGGCGTACTGCCAGGTATTTTACACTTGCAGTCTATGAGTCAAATATACGCAGAAGACATACAACGCCCTTCGAGTCCAATATAATAATGGATTGAGGGCGCTTTTGGGGTTACCGAGATACTGCTCCGCATCAAATATGTTTGCAGAGGCTGACGTTGACACCTTCCAAACAATATTGTGAAAGAGGGTAGCCTGCCTGATGCGCCGTATGGACGGCAGCTCTAACAGCCTTCTCAAGGTCATTGCTGGCAGGGTAAATGGGCCCCTTTTGCAACACTGGACACAACTCCATTTAAGTTTTAATGTGACATCTAAGTGACAACTAACATTAGCTTGTAAGAGCTTAGTAACTTTTCTGGACCTTTATAATCTTACTAGCTTTCGCCCGCGGCTCTGCCCGCGTCAATGTCGATCCCTCGGGAATAGTATGCAAAATTTCATGATGATCGGTTCAGTAGTTACGGCGTGAAAGCGTAACAAACAAACAAACAAACAAATAAACAAACAAACAAACTCACTTTCGCATTTATAATATTAGTAAGGATAAGGATGCTGTCTAAAATAAATGTTAATTATTATTATTATTTAACTAAATGTTGGATTAGGCATTTGTCTCCCATCTCACCTGATGGTAAGTGATGGTGTATCCTAAGCATGATAGCAGATAGGCTGGACAGTCGCTTTATAAAGTACTGCGTCAACCACCACCTTAGTATAAGTTCCTACTAACATAGTGTAAGATTAACTGTTACTCATCATCATCATTTCGAGTAGGTGCTACGGTCAATCGACCATGCACACCCTGGAGTCAGAGTTCTTTGGAATCGCCTCTCGGCCTCTGACGTGGTTCCTTTAACGACTACCAGATGGCAGCCGGGACCAACGGCTTAACATGTCTTCCGAAGCACGGAATCATCTCTATTATCAGACAATTAGGTGATTCAAGCCTGCAATGTCCTAACCAAATTGGAAACAACTAAACGAAGTATGTTTCCCATGAGAATCGAACCCACGATCCCCGGGTCTACAGGCAAACGCCTTAAAAAAGACTTGATTTTATGGAGTTACTCACCAATCTGATGAAGTAGGACCTGAAGCCGAGCGGCGGGATGTCCTCGGCTATGAAGACCAGTTCGTGCCTCGCGTATGTCTTGTGTCTGTAGATCTTTAAGACAGGTTCGGGTATCTTCATCATGCCGGCTTTTACTCTTAACCCTGGAAGCATTTTAATATTTTTGATATTCAAAGATTCAAAGATTTATTCAGAAAATAGGCCTTTTCAGGCACTTTTTCACGTCAATTCACATTTTAAATAATACTTATTATATTATATTCAAATTATTAATTATTGTTCAAAAGCTACAAACTACTAGCGTTTCGGAACCGACCACTGCAGAGAAGAAGACGCCGAAAGAAACTCTTTTCAACAGTATTGGTCGCCTACTTGCCTGAAGGGCTTTGTATGATATTTAATATTTTTATCTTTTCTTTTTTTTTTCTGATGTCATGTCATGTTATATACAATTTTAATTTACATATTTTTGTAGAACACGTTATGTTAGCGATCGAGCGTGCAACAACAACAGATATGATAAAAGTCTCAAAGATAGATAGAAGTCTCAAAGAGGCCGAGCAGACCTGTCCCCCCTGGCAGTTCACGTTCACGAGTTGATATGTTAACTAATACTTCTTCGGGCCCTGGGAGACAAATAAAAGGGGTGGCAAACGATGCCCGAGGCAATGTTGTAGTACCGGCTGCCAAGTGAAAGTATAATAAATATATATAATTATACAAAAATAATTATAAAAACATACACAGATTGAGTTAGCCCCATAGTAAGTTCGAGACGTGTTTTGGGACCCTGTCAAAGATATTATATTTTATAACAAATACATATACAACGTGATTTTAAACCTCCTAGCTATATTGAAATCTGGGAATCAGAATCCCTAATGGAACACAGAATTGCAAAAAAAAAAGGAAAAAGACGAAAAAATAAATTTAATCTTTCATAAAGATTCGTCCAGCTGATCGGCGACTTTGTATGGGAACCCTAATTTTCTCTTTCGTTTTTACTTTTTTTTCTTGCAATTCTGTGTTCCATTAGGGATTCTGATTCACAGATTTCAATATAGCTAGGGGGTTCAAAACACGCTGTATAGATAAACATTCCAAACCTAGGTCAATCTGTAAAAGATTATCTATCTTGACTATATACGCGAAGCCGGTTAACGATTCTAACCAAGCGGTCAATAACGCATTTTTCGTTATTAGCGGTTAATTTACCGTTAATTTTTTTTTAAATTTTATACTTGCTATGATTAAATGGCCCTAGTAGTACAGAGAGGGTCGTGCTCCTGTAGTGGAGACTAAAAAGGACCTGATGATGATGATGATGATTAAATACCCCCGCTAGATGCCGATAGCGGCTTTAAATGCGTATCACGAGTTGCGTGATGAAGCCAGCTTGTCGACTGGCGGTAAGGGGGCTGGTCGATCAGGTCAAGATTCTTGACCTGATCTCAATCTCACCCGGCACCGGTATGGCAGACTGCCTAGATTAGATCCCTCTCTCGCCTGCTGCTAATGGAATCCTGGCATGATAACAACTGGGCCACAGAGCTGTCAAAAATCAACATACAACATAGAATCACGTCACTTCCCTTGCGGGGTAGACAGAGCCTAGGTCTATAAGACCTTATGGCCACATTTATCATGTTGGAGGGCGTGTAGATGGAAAACGGAATCAAAATAGTAATAGGGTTGCTAGCCGCATCGCTTATAGACATGATTCCGCAGATTTTAGCATAATCGATCGGTTTTTACGATCTGTAAGAGAAGCAGCACTTTCTACATTTTTTCTCTTCTCCCAGACGAGCATGGAAGGGGGACCAGCAAAAATCTAAAATAATCAAAAACCGGTTTGCGACATTGAAGTACTTTTATTTTTCTCTGGCCACCAAACATACATACAGCACATACATATATTTTTTATTTTTATTTTATTTTATTAGGGAATAACAAACAGTTACATAATGAGCTTAAAAAACTACATACAATTATAACACATTTAGATAATTATGTAACCAACAACGTTATTCACAGACTAAATATATGCTTATTAAATAAAAAAAGCCACTAGAGATACATGTAATAAAAAATTACTATTATCTACATTAGTATAAGGAAGGAGAATAACATAAATAAATTGATACAAGCAGCAATAAACAAGTATGAAAGTTAAATAACAGATAAGCGCTAAAAAGACTTAGTGTCGAGCTCAACAAGCACAATTTTCAGCAATTTTTTATACTTATGTATATTGTCAGCAAACATATCAATTTTTGTCTCAAATAATTTATTATGAGACTCAGCCATACGGCGAATAGGTGAACGTAGGCTAGTACGACAGGAAGCTACCCAAAATAGCGCCTTAGAACGTGCTTCGCGCCTGCCACCTGCTCTTGGGATGACATATGAAAATTAGTTGAGTAGGTTAATGGAGTCAATCTTATTATGTAAAATATTATATAGTACTACAGCTTGAAGATACTTACGCCTAGATTCCAGAGTCAACAAGTTGTACTTTGTAAGTAGATGGGAATATCCAAGGTTACGCCGATAACATCTAAAATGCATGATGCGCAAAAATTTTTTTTGGACTTTTTCAATAGCAAGAATGTATTTCCTATACCTTCACTTCCGATCTGCTAGTAGGTTTCTATGCTCCTAGCTCCTAGCATTTTATCTTATCTTATCGACAGTAGACACCAAGCTGAATGGAGAAATATGAGTGGACATATACACTCGAAGGAAACACCTGGCTTGGACAACGCCAGGTGGCACAAAGTGATCTGCAAATACAGCAGGAAACAGACAAAAGTTCTAGTGGGGGCCCTGACTGGACACTGAAAATAACAGTCATCTCTTTAAACTAAAAATTGTCGAAAGCCCACTATGTAGGGCATGTGAGGAATCGGAGGAGACAATGAGACACATTTTGTGTATCTGTGACTCGTTGGCTGGTAAGCGTTTGGACCTCTTAGGATCACCTTATCCTGAGCTAGAGGACTACAGGCACTGGGCGATGTTCTGAAGCTCGTGCGGTCCTTCTTCAGAATAAACCGTGCGGGTAAGGCATGTAAGTACAAAATAACCCAAAGGTTAGACGTGTTACCGATTCTGAATCGTCCCCATCGAAGATAAGATAAGATAAGATAAGATGCTCCTAGCATTTACCACCCGGGCCCATTTTCCCCGCCACTCCGCTGTCGGGTATTAGGTAAAAAGGACTTAATTACCTGTAGGGTGGTAGATCATGAAAGGCTGATTCAAGGAAGGCAGCCGCACGTTCACTGTGACGTTCCACGCGAGAGGGTTGTAGATCACGATCTGATAACAAATA
Organism: Elegia similella; assembly: GCA_947532085.1. NCBI lineage: Eukaryota > Metazoa > Arthropoda > Insecta > Lepidoptera > Pyralidae > Elegia > Elegia similella. The sequence goes on along the minus strand of OX383950.1, from coordinate 2,075,532 downwards.
AATAAATAAATACGGACAAATCACACAATTGAGCTAGCCTCAAAGTAAGTTCGAGACTTGTGACTTTGACTTTTCGAGATAGATAAAGTCAAAGTCAAAGCTTACATCCATGAGTCAAAGATTGTTATTCAAAATTAAATACATATCTCTTTTTGAACGTCCTAATTTTATTTCTTATATTTTTTTTAATTTATGCAAAATCGATATACTCCTAGCGTTTCGGAACGACCCCTGGTGAGAAACTCAATCCAGACTTGGTCCCTATGTGCCTGAGGGGCTCTGATTAAGTACATTGTTTACATGTACTAAATTTATATTAATTGCCAAGTTTTTTATCAATTATAATTATTTATTTTGTAAAGGATGGCCAACAGCGAATACAATATAATATAGATATTAAATTAAATATTAGATTGCCAATCAGCAATACAGTAATAAGCCTTTTATACTAACTGGTTTTTACAGTCTTTTTAAACTTAAGTACTGGCTGACCTAATATTTCTGCAGGAATTTTATTATAGAAGCGTACTCCTAGACGCAGAAATGAATCCATAGTTTTCTACAATCGCAAAACTGGTGTAGGTAATTTATTTTTATTTTTCTTGTTTGGGTCATGAATATCTCTATTTTTCTTATATAAATCAAGATTATAGCGCACAAATCAAGACAATATTATAGCAAGCAAATATAGATAAGAATAAAGAAAGATAAGTTCAGTAAGAATAGAATAGAATATAATTTTATTTGAAAATGCTAAAACACACAACAACAAAACAGGACAAATTCATCAATAAAAAGTATAATCATTATAGCGAGTGTTGAAGTTTAAATTTTAAAATGCTTCAGAAAAGGTGCTTCTGAGCCTACAAGCTTTTTAAAGTTTAATAAGGTTGTAGGCTTAACGTTAGGTAAGCCTTCCTTATAGTTTATGAGACAGGCACTGAGTTTTTCCCAATTAGTAACACTGTTACGCATTGGGAAATGTTTTCCCAATTAGTAACAGTGTTAATCATTGGGAAAACATAGTTGCAATGTGTAACACTGCTACACAACGGGTTTTTCCCATTGAATATCAGTGTTACTCATCGAGGTGTGACTCAATGGGAACAAACCGTCTAAAATAAAACTGAATACGAGCAGAAAAAAACATAATCTGTATATTTGCTCCACAAATTGGTAAAACATTGTATTGGTAAGATGCGCATCTTTATTGCATAACATCTATAAGTAGATACCATATTGTTTGCAAACAAAACTAATACCTTTAAACGAGAGAAATTCTTGTAAGTATATTTATATTTAAATTTATTTCTATGATCTCGGAAACGAGTCTATACATCGTCTTTTGTTTGATTGTAAAAAGAAAAAATACGTATATAATATTTTTCGATAATCTATATGACGGACTAATCAGAATCAAATAATTTATTTTGCATAAAATATGGTAGTTACATGAAGATGTTGTACATAATAAATTAGTTTACATATTTAACCAAACTTGGCATGCAAAAACACATTATACAAAATTTAAAATTAATTGGTGTAAATTTATGACAGACTAATTATTTAAAATGGTATTTTTTTGGAAATAATCCTATTGTCATGATTCTTTAATAAATATATACGGACAAATCACACAGATTGAGCTAGCCCCAAAGTAAGTTCGAGACTTGTGTTATGGGATACTAACTCAACGATACTATATTTTACAACAAATACATATATAGATAAACACCCAAGGCCAATCTGAAAAAGATCATTTCCATCTTGACCTGGCCGGGGATCGAACCCGGTCACTCCGTGTCGCAGGCTGGCGTGTTGACCGCTGCGCCACGGAGCTAGTCAAATTCTTTAATGTAGTAATACTTACGAAATACTGCTGGGCGTCCGTGTTCTGACACAGCGATATATTGAACGCGCATCTGTGATATCTTGTGCTTTCTGGACTTTTCCGCAGCTTGCTGGAAAGGATAAGGTAATTTTATTATAAACTAGCTTTCGCCCGCGGCTCCGCCCGCGTTAATGTCGATTCCTCGGGAATAGTACTTTATCCCGGGATAAAAGGTAGCCTATGTCCTTCTCCGTACTCCAGAGAACTTGTATGCAAAATTTCATGATGATCGGTTCAGTAGTTACGGTGTGAAAGCGTAACAAACAAACAAACAAACAAACTCACTTTCGCATTTATAATATTAGTAAGGATTAACCTTTTGAACGCCAAGAAAAACTGACAAGCGTGCGTACTACCCCGCGAACAGTTTAATAAATAATAATAAATAAATATATACGGACAAATCACACAGATTGAGCTAGCCCCAAAGTAAGTTCGAGACTTGTGTTATGGGATACTAACTCAACGATACTATATTTTATAACAAATACATATATAGATACACATCCAAGACCCAGGCCAATCTGAAAAAGATCATTTTCCATCTTGACCTGGCCGGGGATCGAACCCGGTCACTCCGTGTCGCAGGCTGGCGTGTTGACCGCTGCGCCACAGAGCTAGTTTGAATGTCATACTCACGGCATACGGGTCGTAGGAAGCTGACGATCGATGATAATGATTAGTAAACATCATCATCGTCGCCAGCTGTCCACGACCACTGCTGGGTATAAGTAAGTAAGTAAAAGTAAGTAAAGTAAAATACTTTATTGTACCACAAAGATACATTACAATTTAAAGAAAAAAACATAAATAAAATAGCACAATAGGCGGCCTTATCGCCAAGGCAATCTCTTCCAGGCTACCTTTGGGTGAAAGGAATAAATTGACGAAATTAATGGATGATGCGACTAGTTTGAGAAAAATAACTATGAACAAAAAAATAAATATTTACATACAATAAATAAAATATATAAAAATACATACATACATATAATTACATACACACATCTTAAACAATAAAGGAGACATATTTAATTTTGGATAGAGAGAAATGTTACTGAGAAAGGAAATGATTTTTTACCTGGTTTTTGAAAGATGCGTTTGGGCCCTACGTATGGAGATTGGGAGGTTGTTCCAAAGCTTTACTGCCTGCACAGTGTAAGATTTAGAGTACATGTCAGTAGTATGTGGTGGGATTCTGAGACGAAGATTATCTGAACTGCGTAAATTGCGCTCATGGGTGTCATGAAGTTTTCTTCCCTCTTTTAGGTACGAAGCACTCTTTTAGGTACCTGGGATACGCAGGGTTAAAGAGGATAGAGTAAAAAAGAGAAAGAATATGCCAGTCTCGACGAAGTCGAATAGGGAGCCACTTGAGTTGCGTGCGAAATTGAGATACATGATCGTACTTCCGTAGACCAAAAATTAGTCGGATAAGCCTCCTTTTGTCTGCGCCATCCGTCTCTATCAATAGCTTTGGCCATCCAGTTCTTACCAGCAATCTGCTTTATGTCGATGCATAGCTGCCTGACGCCCAGCGCGCTGCGGGCTTTTTGTCTGCCACTCTCCATCGTCTGCGTTGGGCTTTAAGTTGTCTAAATTAGTATGAAACTGGTCGCGGCGTAGAAGGCACGATTGCATTTTTTTTTTTACTAAATATTGAATTAGGCATTTGTCTCCCATCTCACCTGATGGTAAGTGACGATGAAGACGAGGATGTTACATGCCTATCCAAGAGATACCCATTTATTCTACTTTTGAATGTCCCGGGACTGTACTTGTTTGGGAATATAGACGCAGGCAGTTCATTCCACACCTTAGCTACTCGAACCAAAAAGGAACTGTCAAAGCGTTTAGTTCGACTCTTTGGTATTCCAACGATAAAAGGGTGAAATTTCTGTCTGCGCCTCGTAGTCCGATGGAGGAATGGTGAGGGTTCAACTAGCTCAAAGAGCGCTTTCGCGCACTCTCCAAAATGGATCCTATAAAATACCGATAGGCATGCGACTTTACGGCGATGCTCCAGGGATTGCAATTTCCTATTTGAGACCACGTCGTTGTTTATGAGCCTGCGGTTGTTTGCTTCTTGTGGCGTTCTACTTCCTACTTACTTGAAAGCCTTGTTGACCATCGCGGTGGAGCCCTGAAGGGCCAGGTACATCTTGTGGGTGTAATACCGTCGACCTAACTCAGTCAACACGCCTGTGAGGATGTTATGGTCTTGAATTACACCTGAGAACAAGGAAGTTGGTACATTGACTTCTCCACTAAAACACATTATCGCATCCATAGTGATAGGTCTATGATCGCAACCGCTCTGCTTGATACTGGTACTCAAACACACATCATACTCGAATTTCGTAACGTGTCGATTTTTATCAAGTCACATCATTCGCAAGCCTTAAAGTAAATTCGTTAAAAAATGTAAGATTTATCTTGTTTGTAGGATGTGGATATCCGGCTCGAAGGACCACTAATGTAGGAGCAGAGAATCCTCTTGATATCTTGATGATCTTGATAAATAAAACTTGATAATATCGAACAGAACTTGAAGTGACGTATGCACACTGACTAGCTCCGTGGCGCAACGGTCAACACGCCAGCCTGCGACACGGACTGACCGGGTTCGATCCCCAGCCAGGTCTAGATGGAAAATGATCTTTTTCAGATTGGCCGGGGTCTTGGATGTGTATCTATATATGTATTTGTTATAAAATATAGTATCGTTGAGTTAGTATGCCATAACACAAGTCTCGAACTTACTTTGGGGCTAGCTCAATCTGTGTGATTTGTGCGTATATATTTATTTATTTATTTAATTGGCAATCGTGAACTAAATTAAGTGAAACTAAGCAGAAAAATCGATATTGTCAATCGCGGTAAATTGTACTTTGTACAGTGGGATTCACATTCTTTTTTTGCTGTTCCGTACCTCAAAATAGAGGGAAAAATTGAGACAAGGAGAGGGAAAGGAAGACCAAGAAGAGCATATTTGGATGAGAAAAGGCTGGAGTTGTGTCATATGGAGAGGTGAAAAGAATGGCTGAGAACCAAGAGACATGGAGAGTACTCCACCGACAAGAACACAGTTCTTAAATTATAGATAGAGAGAGTACCTCAAAATGAAAATACGGAACTCTTAAAAGATCACTTTGTTGTCCGTCTGTCCGTCTGTCAGCAGCCTTTTTCTAAGGAACGCGTGGAGGCATTAAACTGAATTTCATATGAAATAAAATACTCAGGTCTACTGTCCCTTGGAGCTGTAAAAAAATTAAACTACTAAGACAACGCAATCAAAAGATACAACCGTAAAACCTGATGATGATGCCCCAGCTTAAGAATGCTTCCGATGGGTAGCAGCGTCGGCAGCACAAGAAGCCAAAGAAACTCGCCTGCCAAGCGTGGTGAGTATGGCAATATTCCCCATGGAACGAAGAATTTTTGGTTTTGTCGAGCAGTGGACTTCTATCTACTCATCATCATTTCGTGTAGGTGACACGATCAATCGACCATGCCCAGGGTGTCAGAGTTCTTCAGAACCGCCTCTCGGTTTCTGACGTGGTTCCTTTAACGACTACCAGATGGCAGCCGGGACCACCAGCTTAACGTGCCTTCCGAAGCACGGAATCATCTTTATTTTCAGACAATCAGGTAATTCAAGCCTGCAATGTCCTAACCAAACTGGAAACAACTAAACAAAGTATGCTTCCGGTGGGAATCAAACCCACGACCCCCGGGTCAACAGGCAAATGCCTTAACCACTGGACCACGGAGGCTGTTAACGGAGCTAAAAGGGCGTGAAGGAAGTTAAACTTACTGTTGACCCACATCAGCCGCTCCATTACAGATTCATGGCCCCAGAGCGTTTTTGCTGTCACTTGCAACTGCTTTGCGATCTAAAACAGGAAAATCATAATTTTTAATTTTTGATGGTGGAATGTGAAAAAGCAGTGTGGTAGCGATCAGTCGGTCGCCAGGTCAGCATATTGCATTTGTAAAATGCAATATGCTGACCTGGCGACCGACCGCATATTACATGTTTAAAAAAAAAAAGGAATAATTATTATTTACAATTAGTTTATAAACGTTGCCAATTTGTTCCCAACTGTAGCAACATGATTTGTATCGTTTTCTGACATTATCTCGTCTCGTCACTCACGCATACTCAGGGTCCTGCAGAATATCAGCGCTGCAGTGTTTTGCGCTGCAGCTTTATGCTGAGCCGGTCCCTTTTGGCAACCACTGCGACACTATAATTATTATAATGTAAGTAGTATATAAGTATTCTTTTTTTATGTATAAATAATGTTTGTAATTTTAAGTTTCAATTTTAAAAAGTTAAGATTTTTATGTAAACATTTTATACTTTAATCTTTTGTTGTGTCGCATTGTGACTGGCCAATAAAGATATTTCATTTCATTTCATTTCATTTTATTTCATTTCAATCCTTATCCTTACTAATATTATAAATGCGAAAGTGAGCTTGTTTGTTTGTTTGTTTGTTTGTTACGCTTTCACGCCGTAACTACTGAACTGATCATCATGAAATTTTGCATACAAGTTCTCTGGAGTACGGAGAAGGACATAGGCTACCTTATATCCCGGGAAAAAGTAATATTCCCGAGGGATTGACATTGACGCGGGCGGAGCCGCGGGCGAAATCTAGTAATTTATAAATGGGCTAAGCCACCAAGAAGCCAGTGATCTCACAGTCTCTGTCTGTCAGTCTGTACGTCCGTCCGTCTGTCACCAGGCTGTATCTCATAAACTGTGATAGTTATATAGTTGAAATTTTCATAGATGATGTATTTCTGTTGCCGCTATAACAACTAATACTAATAACTAGATTAAAATAAATATTTAAGGGGGCTCTCATACAACAAACATACAGGGTAGGGTAGCTCAAAAAAGAGAGACATGGAGAGAGCTTGGAGAGGCCTTTGCCATAAGGCAAACAGATAATAACATCTAAAAATCAAAACTGTATAAAAATGTAAGTATATTTATATCTGAATAAAAGGCTATTAATTATTATTATCATACAACAAACATGATTTTTATGCTCTTTTTTGCTCGATATTGAAAACGGCAACAGGCAGACGCTTTTAATATCCACAAAATATAAAGTTATATATTCTCTTTAAAAATCCATAATTAAATTAAAATAAAACAAATAATAAAGGGGGCTCCCATACAACAGACATGATTTTTTGGCCGTTTTTATAGGAACTTTTCGTGCGCGGGTCCGACTCGCACTTGGCCGGTTTTTTGTTTTTTTTTCAAACTATATTTTAAAAATATTGGGTAGTACAAAAAGGTATTTTGTATTCATGATATAACTACATACTACATCATCATCATCAGGTCCTTTTTAGTCTCCACTACAGGAGCACGACCCTCTCTGTACTACTTGCCATACTTGGCCAGAGCAGCCAAAGGACTTGGCCTACACTCTCCACGCTGGCCAGACGGGTTGGAGAGGTCTTTATACTTACTACATATAAAGCGAAAATACGCGGGATTGACCGACAGCTTTATATTCTTGCCCTTTGCTGTAGAAACTTTGGGTCCCTGGGGCACAGAAGCCAAAAAAATCTATAAAGAATTCTTCTTCTTTTCGTATCGATGGCATAAGGGATTAGATTTTGTCTCTCCAGTATGTGGCGACTCTGACACCACTGTCGGATGCAGTGTACAGATCCTCTTTGGTGCAACTGGTGGGGCACAGAGGGCACGAAAGGAGGTGCAACATGATCTGGTCATCGTGACCACACTGACACTGCACTTCCGCCTGTTGGATAAAGCCCCATTTAGCCAGGTTATGTCGGCATTGACCTACCCCAGTGCGGAGGCTATAAAGAATTGACAACGCGTCTCATCGAGGTAAGTTTCGGATTAGGCGGATTTCCTGTAGCTTCAAGTATCATATTTTTCCGTTAGTTGACATAAAAAACAAACCTAACTAATATTATAAATGCGAAAGTGAGTTTGTTTGTTTGTTTGTTACGCTTTTACGTTGTAACTACTGAACCGATCATCATGAAATTTTGCATACACGTTATCTGGGGTACGGAGAAGGACATAGCATACGTTTTATCCCGAGAAAAAGTACTAATCCCGAGGGATCGACATTGACGCGGGCGGAGCCGCGGGCGAAAGCTGGTAAACAATAAACTGGTGATCCAAGAGCTGGCAGTTTTTTTGCACAACGTATCGAGTCCGATGACTCGCTGTGCAACGGGAAAAAACTACTTACTTGCATGAAGACGTGTCCCTGCCTCGCTAGGAACTTCAGGGGAGGTCTGGCGGTGTAGAAGCCAACGGCTATTGATGTTTGGTCATACGCAAAGGGTATGAAGTCATCCTGCTTCACCGTCAGTGGTGGGCTGGAATAAAATATGTATTTTTATAAGTGTTTTTGAATATAAAACTTCTTTACCGGCGTTGTACACTTTTTGGGATGGTTAAAAAATGTTAAAATGTTTTGGCTAGCTCCGTGGCGTAGCGGTCAACACGCTAGCCTGCGACACGGAGTGACCGGGTTCGATTCCCGGCCAGGTCAAGATGGAAAATGATCTTTTTCAGATTGGCCTGGGTCTTGGATGTGTATCCATATATGTATTTATTATAAAATATAGTATCGTTGAGTTAGTATCCCATAACACAAGTCTCGAACTTACTTTGGGGCTAGCTCAATCTGTGTGATTTGTCCGTAAATATTTATTTTTTATTTTAAACTTGCGTCAGGACCCGTGACGTGTTTCCGGTTTGGTTAGGACAACGCAGGCTTAAATCACCTGATTGTCTGATAATTAAGATGATTCCGTGTTTCCGAAGGCACGTTAAGTCGTTGGTCCCGGCTGCCATCTGATAGTCGTTAAAGGAACCACGTCAGAGGCCGAGAGGCGGTTCCTTCCCGTGGAAATCGAACCGCGACCTCTGGGTTTACATACAAACGCCTTTACCACTGGACCACGGAGGCAGTCGACGACGACTAAATACATTTTTTTTTTTTTTTTTTTTTTTTATTTTGAATAGGCTTACTCTTGACCTTAGACTAACCCTGGGGGTAAAGACAAGATCTACGATGGAGCGAGCTTGCCTAGAAGATGCCTGTTCACTCTAGCCTTAAAGGCTGTCGGGTTATATGTACTCGGAAAAACTGACGCGGGCAATGAATTCCACTCGTTGGCGGTGCGCATAATAAAAGACCTTGAAAAACGGTTCGTGCGAATGGGTGGAATATCCACCAAGAAGGGGTGTAGACCTGCCGTGCGCCTGGAAGTCCGATGGTAAAAAGGGGAAGGTGGGATTAATTCGTGTAGTTCTTGTGTACACTCCCCGAAGTGTAGTCTGTAAAATACTGACAGACTGGCAACTTTACGCCGATGGGCTAACGGTTGCAGCCCTACTATCAGCCTTTCGTCACCAATTATTCTCGTTGCCCTACGTTCCACCGAGTCTAATGTGGCAAGTTGGTATTTAGCTGAGCCATCCCAAAGGTGGCTGCAGTACTCCATACAGGATCGGACTTGAGCTTTGTAAAGTGTTAGAAGCTGTCCAGGTGTAAAGTACCGCTTAACCTTATTAAGGATGCCCAGTTTTTTTGCCGCAGTTTGTGCACTAGACTCAATGGAGGTACCGAAGTTGAGGTTTGAACTCAGCTCCATGCCAAGGAGTTCCAGGCTGCCAGTAACAGATACAGGTGCACCCTGGAAAGTAGGTGCTAGGTCAAACAGAGTTCGTTTAGCTGAAAACAAACAAGCCTGCGTTTTGATGGTATTGAATGAGACCAAGTTGGCCTCTCCCCATATTGATACCCGACTTAAGGCCAAGTCTGTACGCTCAACCATGGCTTCCCTCTTTGACCGTATATCATCCCTGCTGCTTTTTGTGCTGGCCGAATACCTCTCAAGAACCGTACTGTCATCTGCGTAACCAACAACGCCAGATTGTAACATGTCATTGATGTGGAGCAGGAAAAGGGTTGCAGAGAGAACAGACCCCTGAGGAACACCGGCGTCAATGGTCATGTAGTCCGAAGAGCATCCATCAATGATCACCCTGATCGATCGTTCTCTCAGAAAGTCTGAAATCCAGCTACAAAAATCAGCAGGGATGCCATAAGCTGGAAGCTTGTTAAGGAGACTTGCGTGCCAAACCCTGTCGAACGCTTTCGAGATGTCAAGGGAAACTGCAAGCGCTTCCCCGTTTTTCTCAATGGCTTCGCCACAGCAGTGCGTGATATATACTAGAAGATCTCCAGTAGACCGCCCACGGCGAAAGCCATATTGACGGTCACTGAGTAGATCGTTTTCTTCTAAGTATGCCAGCAACTTACTGTTGAGAACCTTCTCCATGACCTTGCAGAGCATAGAGGTGATGGCAATGGGTCGGTAATTACAGGGATCAGCACGGTTACCTTTCTTGGGTACTGGTTGCACATTTGCAAGCTTCCAGGTTCCGGGCACCGTTTTTGTTTGCAGAGAGAGGCGGTACAGGCGTGTTAGTACAGGAGACAACTCGGGCGCACACTGCTTCAGTACACGTGCAGGTATACCATCTGGTCCACTGGCCTTATTCACGTCAAGATTTTGCAGAGCTCGTCGTACCTCTTTCTGGTGTATGGTAATTAGCGGCATAGAGGAATTGCAGCGAGGTATAGATGGTGGATTTTTAGAGCCTGCTGCAAGACGAGAATTGCTCGCAAACTGAGAGGCGAGTAAGTTGGCTTTCTCCAGCGCAGTGTGGGCCAGTGTTCCGTCAGGTTTCTGCAGAGGTGGAAGTGAGGGACGGCAGAAGTTAGATTCGACCGCTTTGGACAGTGACCAAAATTGCTTACTACCAGGAGGGTAGGAGGCAAGTTTGGCCCCTATTCGACTAACATGATCAAATCGAGCCTTCCGAAGGACTCGTTTGCAGGACTTAGCGGCAGAATTAAAGGCGTTCTTTTTTATGTGGACCCTCCGAGCCTTAGCTTTGGTGTCACGAGCCTTAATCCAAGCTTGGTATGCAGATTCTTTTAAAGCCTCAGCGCGGACACACTCTGCATTATACCAAGGTCGAGTTCTGTGATCGAGCGAGATATCGGAGAACGGAATAAAATATTCCATTGCCTGCCGAATCACGTCCACAACGCCTTCGGCACAACATGAGGGATCGCACGAGGAAAAACAGACCTGTCTCCAAGGGAAAGACGCAAAGAAATGCCGCATCTCATCCCAATCTGCTGATTCGTACCGCCATATTCTTCTCGTGCCTACAGGGCTCATGTCAGGAGGAGAGCAGACTGATACGGATTTCACCAAACAATGGTCGGATGACCCAAGCGGAGCAGTGACCGAAACAGAATGCTTGTCTGGATTAGTTGTCAGCAGAAGGTCTAAGCAGTTGGGCGTATGGTCAGCAACATCCGGTACCCGCGTCGCAACATTAATGAGCTGGGTGAGGTTCAGCGATACTGCAAATTTGCGCGCTTCTCTCCCAGCATGGCAAGTTTTCTCGTAGGGAAACAACCATTCCTCATGGTGAGCGTTAACGTCCCCGAGAAATACGAGTTCCGCCGCAGGGTACCGTTGTTGGGCTTTGTCTGCCATCTCAGTAAGGTGGTCAAAAAGCTTAGTTGTCTCCTTGTCTCCGCTATGTGACCGATATACACAGGCATATAAAGTTTTCTCAGTACCTGTATCAACAATAACCCACAAAGTAGATAGTCCGGCAGCCTCAAAGCACCGAAGACGCTTGCAACATACGTCATCCCGAACGTACACACAGAACCCAGCATGTTCTTTGAACTTATGTTCCATAGAGTAGCCTGGGTAGTTGAGGTACGCGGTATCCGCTGGGGTTTTAATTTGCGTCTCGGTCAAAAAGAACAAGTGCGGCTTCTCAGTCTCAAGGTGGTGGTGGACAGGATTGAGATTCGAGTGCAACCCTCTGATGTTAGTAAGGTGCACTTTCAGTGGGAAGAAGTGCTGCCGGTTCTTATTCTTGTTCTTTTTGCTTTTTTTCATCAATGGAGTGTGGGGTTGAGAGACAGTCAGAAGTCGAGGCGCTGCTTTTACGAGAAGGATCCCTTAAGCTGAGCCAAGCAGTGAGAGGCTCAATTGGAGACTGCGGGGACGCCCGAGCCCCCCTGAAATGACCACTGGGTCTTCCCATCCAGTCGCCAGCTGGCACGGTGGAGTCATTCCAGGATTTTTCGCGAGGTGGCGGGGCAGCCTTTGGCACGTGGCTAGCGCGCTACTTGGGCCCCCAACTTCCTGCGGTCGGTCACCGGCAAGACCGTGCCTCGGATCCCGCTACCCTCCAGCTTGAGCCTCTCGACTTGGTATCACTTAAAGATCCATAAGTGGCATCAAGCAACGCAACTGACAACTTTCAATCTCCCAAAAAAGGCTCTGGTACTCCTGCGCACAGACGAAACGCAGCAAGCTGCTTGGCGCCTGACTTCGGCAGGAGGGTGGTCGCAAACCAGACGGCCCCTTGGGGGCCTACCACCACGGGTGGGATCGTTCTGCCGTCACCATAATGGTTCCGTTGCCCAGGGTGGACCGCTAGGAGGTAGATCCCAACCACCCCAACCCACATGATACTATGTATGTACATACTTGGCTTCCATGACAGCCTTGAGGTAGCAGGCTGGAGCAGAGTAGAAGACGTTGACGGGGAACCCCTTTCCCGCGCTCTTGTTGTTGACATTGCTGAAAACGAGGACAACACAGTTCACTACATCAAGTTTATTATTAAGACGAGGCCTCAAATGTTTGGTACCATCGCTCGGCAAAGGACTGATCAAGTGCGCGCAAGGGATAGCGCTAGGCGGTTTAGCCCGTGAATGATGAGATAGGAGATAGTCTCGAGTCGCTCAAAGAAAACGACGTAAGCGCCAAATTCGTTATTTCTATTTTATATAAAATCAGACCGGTTAATTGTATTTTCATATTTACATTTTGATGAATTACTAATAACCTATCTTTTAGTCTAAAAATCATTATTTCATTCGTCGCATTTGAGCTACAATAACAAAAACTCTGCGAACGAAGACCATTTTTCAAAAAATATTTCTATGGAGAAAATTTTATCAAAACGTGTTTTCATCTTCAATTTTTGGAGATGAAATAGTCAAAAATCATATTACTTAGATTTGAAACTCCTAATTTAAGTATTTTGCGAGATAAATAAGGTTCAGAACGACCTTATTTACAGTGGTATCGCCTTAAGAGTTGGCAACGCATCAGCACCTCCTCTGGTGTTGCAGATGTCCATGGGCGACGGTGACCACTTCCCATCAGGTGGCTCGTCTGCTCGTTTGCCACAATACACATAAAAAAAAAACAAGTTCTTTCAATTTTTTAAGTTCTTCTCTGCAGTGGTCGGTTCCGAAACGCTTGAAGGTGAAGGCCTATTTTCTGAATAAATCTTTGAATCTTGAATCAAGCTTCCGTGCTGGTCTGGGAGAAAAGAAAATACGTAGAATGTATCAGCTGCTTCTCTTCCCGCGCAGACCGTAGAAACCGGTCAAGGGAATGGGCGTAAATCTAAGGAATCATGTAACTAGGCTGTGCGGCTAGCAACCCATCACTATTTTGATTACGTATTCCATTCTTCTTTAAGCCCAACAACATGCTAAACGTGGCCTTTCGGTCTTATGGCCTCAGGCTCTGTCTAGCATGTATAATTTATGTTTGTTGGGGTGATAGACACATATTTTCCACCGATTGAGCGAAATTTTGTATACCGGTTTAGTTTTGATGACAATGCGTGGTAAGCGTCTGACGTCATTTTAAATACATCATGGCGGAACACTCAAGATGGCGGGCTAGCTATTTTTGAAGCATTTCGACAATATGGATATGAAATTAGAGGGCTTGCTGAAAATAACTCGAAACATAATGTACAGTACCTGGGCGACCGAGCTTACTTTTTATTGTAATATGGTGGTGTACAGGTGATAATCTGTATTAATGAGAAATATATATTGTTTTCTCGAACATTAACAATTTTTTTTTAAACTTGTCTACAAACAATAAAAAAATATACATAAACTTAAACATATTTAAAAAAAAAGTAAGCCACCGAGCGGGTTTCCAACCCGTATCACTTTCTTGCCGTCCGCCTCTTAATTCGCTGGACCAGAAGAACAGTGGCCGTTATGACAAAATTAGCGACCATATTCTGCATGGATACTAGCTGTTGCCCGCGACTTCGTCCGCGGCAATTTCTGTTATTATAATTTATTAGTATAGATGAATAATTTTCCCCCGTTTTCAAAACATTTTTTATTAACGTTTCACTCCTATTGGTCGCAGCGTAATGTTTTATAGCCTAAAGCCTTCCTCAATAAATGGACTATCCAACACACAAATAATTTTCCAATTTGAACCAGTAGTTCCTGAGATTAGCGCGTTCAAACAAACAAAAATACAAACAAACTCTTCATCTTTATAATATTAGTATAGATTTTCAAATTAAAATTACCTTTCCATTCGGTGCAATAAAGAAACTTACAATATTAACTTGTCCATGTTAGCGAACCAGATGCCAGCATCGAAATACCCGAACCGCTGCCCCATCACCACCATGATGTTCCTGGTTGTATAGTATGGGCCTTGGCGGTGAACGGCTGAGTCGATGAAGGCTTGCACCTGATAAATAAAAATTAAAATAATATACATGTTAACCGTGTGGTATCCGGCAGAGTAGAATAGGACCACTCCAAGTCTTCCCGTGGATGTCGTAGAAGGCGACTTAGACTTGTATTTCCTAAAATACAAGCTAAACAAAGCTTATAAACATCTGTTAGATCTCTCCAACCCGTCTGGCCAGCGTGGAGAGTGTCGTCCAAGTCCTCTGTCTGCTCTGGCCTAGTATGGCTCTAGTAGTACAGAGAGGGTCATGCTCCTGCAGTGGAGACTAAGAAGGACCTGATGATGATGATGACATGTTAACGCTCAGGCTTGTCGACGCAACTGGTGACAAGAGGGCTGGCTCTTTCCTCGCTCAAAGAATTGCAATTGCTATTCAGCGGTGGAATGCAGCTAGTGTTCTTGGCACTATGCCACACGGACAACACCTTAGTTTGTTTGTTTGTTTGTAAACTCTTTATTGTACACATAAAAAATACATTTTGATAACTACATACTACATAAGGAGAAATAAATATGTACAGTGGCGGACTTATCCCTGAAGGGATTTCTTCAAGTTTAGGTTTTTAGATTTAAATTCTTTTATATTTAAGTTTTTTTTATTTTAGTTTTTAGTATAAATATAGATTATAAGTAGTTTAATTTAAGATTATTTGTTTGTAGATAATGAATAATTAAATATACAGTTCTTTATAAATAAATAAATATACATATTAGTGATGTAACGAATGTCATATTTTGGACATTCGCGAATGCGAATACGAATGCGAATATTTACTACCGACATTCGCGAATGCGAATGCAAATGCGAATATTCAGAATTTGTTTAAATTTGGCGCCAATTCACTATCGCTTGGTGACCTTGATAGCAGTTCCGTTCGAACGAGGCGAAGCGCGTTCGATTTGATTTTTGTTTCGATTTCTCAAAGTTAATAAATAAATGTTACCAACCAAATGATAAAGAGAAGACTGATTATGTGATGACGAGGTTAAATAATTTTCTTGAATTAAAACATAGTTAATGTATAGATTTTGTTTTATTAGGTATATCAAACAACAATAAAAAAAAAAATAAAAAAAAAAATATTCGCAAAAACATTCGCAATAAATTCGCGAATGCGAATGCGAATATGCAAAAATATGCGAATATCCGCGAATGCGAATGCGAATATTCGTTACATCACTAATACATATAGGGTTACTTGAATAACGTTAGGTAAGACCGTCATCCCAACGCGATATTCTGATGTAAAAAAAAATATACAGTCGTACATAAACCTCCTTCTTTTTTTGAAGTCGGTTGAAGATAGTTGTCTGGGGCCTTTATATATTACTAGCTTTCGCCCGCGGCTCCGCCCGCGTTAATGTCGATCCCTCGGGAATAGTACTTTTTCCCGGGATAAAGGGTAGCCTATGTCCTTCTCCGTACTCCAGAGAACTTGTATGCAAAATTTCATGATGATCGGTTCAGTAGTTACGGCGTGAAAGCGTAACAAACAAACAAATAAACAAACAAACTCACTTTCGCATTTATAATATTAGTAAGGATAAGGATAAGGACTAGCTTTTGTCCGCGGCTTCGCTTGTGTTAGACAAAGTTTCATACAAACTTTCATCCCCTATTTTATCCCCTTGTAGGAAGAATTGATCAAAATCCTTTCTTAGCGGATGCCTACGTCATAACATCTACCTGCATGCTGCATAGATATGGATAGATGGGGGCTTTCCTCCATCTGTCTTCTCTTAATAATCTCCCACGCTGGTCTGGGAAAAAGAAAAAACGTAGTATGTGGAATGGGCGAAAATCTTTTATTTTTATGCAATAGGACGGCAAACGAGCCAGCGGGTCACCTGATGGTAAGTAATCGCCGCTGCCCATGGACAACTGCAACACCAGGGAGTGACAGGTGCGTTTTCGGCCTTTCAAGGAGTTGGGGAAGGACAGGAGGGGGAATGATGGGCCTCCGGCTCTCTCACTCACCGAACGAAGCATAAAGCGGTAAAGTTTCTACTTAGACGTCGATTTTCTGTGAGAGTGTGGTACTTGCTCGGACGAACCGGCCCATTCATGCTACTAGCTCCGTGGCGCAGCGGTCAACACGCCAGCCTGCGACACGAGAGTGCCCGGGTTCGATCCCCGGCCAGGTCAAGATGGAAAATGATCTTTTCAAGATTGGCCTGAGTCTTGGATGTTTATCTATATATCGTACTAGCTGTTGCCCGCGGCTCCGCCCGCGTTAGTGTCGATCCCTCGGGAACAGTAGAATTTCCCAGAATCAAACATAACCTATGTCCTTCCCCGGGCCTCAAACTACTTCCATACCACATTTCATCCAAATCAGTTCAATGGTTGAAGCGTAAAAAGACGACAGACAGGGTTACTTTCGCATTTATTATATTAGTAGTATGGATATTATTTATACTTCTAAGTCTAGAAATGAGAAAATTTCCATAAAAACTTTACCCTCCCATTTTACCCCTTTAGGGGTGAATTTTGTTAATTTCACCCACATACATCTTTTTTAATTGTAATCAAGAACTTACATACCTTTTTATTTTCATACTTCATAGTTCAGAGATGAGAAAATTTCCGTACAAAGTATATAAAACCCACCCACCCCCATTTTACCCCTTAAGGGGGGAATTTTGCAAATTTCATCCACACATCTTATTTTAAATTTAATCGAGAACTTATATACCTACTTTTATACTTCTAAGTCCAGAAATGAGAAAATTCCATATAAATTTTACTCCTTTAGAAGTTACATTTCTAAAAATCCTTTCTTAGCGCTCACTTACGTCATTAAAAGACCCCCTGTACCAAATTTCAAGTTTCTAGGCGCAGCAGTTTCGGTTGCGTTGATATAAACTCATGCCTTGAGTTCATTCAAATGACGATAACTTTTTTTTTAATGAACCTATTTTGATGAAACAAACTTTAAATGTTTTGCTGAGTTAAAACAAAGCAATTGGTAAAAGTTTGTAGTTAATCGGTTCAGTATTTCCGGAGATAATCGTGATCATACATACAGACAGACAGACAGACAGACAAGAAATTAAAAAAAAAAATTTTTGCTTTCTATTATTTATTTTAAGTGTCCCTCTATCCGTTTCAGTCAAAAATTCTAAATGTACAGACAAAATATTTTTACTGTTTTATTATATGTATAGATTTGTTATAAATTATAGTATCGTTGAGTTAGTATCCCATAACACAAGTCTCGAACTTACATTGGGGCTAGCTCAATCTGTGTGATTTGTCCTTATATATTTATTTATTTATATTTATTTACTAGCAATTCATTTTGCCGGTAGCGTGGCTCTACCACAACTAAAAAGCGGCTAGCAACCCATATCTATTTTTGATTTCGTTTTCCATCTACACGCCCACCAACATGCTAAATGTAGCCATATGGTAAAAGACCTAGGCTCTGTCTACCCCGTAAAGAAAAAACACGTATTTGATATCATTATCAAATACGTATTTTTTCTTTACGATGATGATGATGACATCATCAGGTCTTTTTAGTCTCCACTACAGGAGCACGACCCTCTCTGTACTGCTAGAGCCATACTTGACCAGAGCAGCCAGAGGACTTAGCCTACACTCTCCACGCTGGCCAGACGGGTTGGAGAGGTCTCACAGATGTATATAAGCTTTGTTTAGCTTGTATTTCCTAAGTCGCCTTCTACGACATCCACGGGAAGACTTGGAGTGATCCTATTCTACTCTGCCGGATACCACACGGCGGTATTAGACATACAAGCACCAATTAATATCTTTCTTTGTAAGAATAGAAGAAAATATTGGTCAAAACCGCACGGAGTCCAACTCACCCTCTCCTCAATGTTTTTGAACATGGCATCCGAGTCTACCAGCAGTGGGTCCTCGCAGAAGGTCCCGAAGCAGAACCCTGGTGGAGACCAGTACCCGTCGAACAGCTTGTGCGAGAAGATATCCGACTGCGTACCTGGAACAAGTTTTTTTTATAATAGCATGTAATAACATAATTACATCTTCGGTCCGGTCAAGAGCCGGGACCAACGGCTTAACGTGCCTTCCGAAGCACGGAATCATATTAATTATCAGACAATCAGGTGATTCAAGCCTGCAATGTCCTAACAACTGGAAACACCTAAACGAAGTATGCTTCCCATGAGAATCGAACCCACGACCCCTGGTCTACAGCCAAACGCCTTAACCACTGGACCACGGAGGCAGTGACCCCCCCTACCCCGCAAGGGGAAAAGACGTAATACTATGTATGTTTATACTTAGAGGATTTTGTCTGAGATATCTTACCGAGATCATCGCTGCCCCTCCACAGGAATTCCAGGGATTTGGAGACCATCCTCCCGACCTCATCGTCATAGCTGATCGGGTTGATGAAGTGCCCGTTGAAGCCCATTTGTGCCATGAGGGACGCGAACTCCCTGGAGTGGCCGAAGACATCCGCCTGCCAGGAGACGAGCGGCCGCGCGCAGTCCAGGAAAGTCGAGTTCAGTTTTCTGGAATAAATAAATAAATATAATAAAAATAAATAAATAATTAACTGTCTCTGTGGTTCAGTGGTTAAGGCGTTTGCTTGTAGAGACCTACTAAAAACGCATATATGACAAACTAGCTTTCGCCCGCGGCTCCGCCCGCGTCAATGTCGATCCCTCGGGAATAGTACTTTTTCCCGGGATAAAAGGTATATTATCCTTCTCCATACTCCAGAGAACTTGTATGCAAAATTTTATGATGATCGGTGCATTAGTTACGGCGTGACAACAAACAAACAAACAAACTCACTTTCGCATTTATAATATTAGTAATATTCTTACTAGGATACAATTTACTCGAAATTTTCTAAAAAAAACGTCGATTTCATTGGTATTCATTGCAAAATTTATTCCGAGAACTGTCGTTTACCTCAAAGAATAGGTAAACATGTCGATGACGGCGTGGTAGCTGGTAGTAGCCTCGTCTGGCATGCTGAACCCCCCACCGACGATGTGCAGCCGACCCTGGCGAATTAGCTCGTACACCATCCGATGCACTGAAACAAGGAACTTTCATTAATAAAATAGAAAAAAAAAACGGGGTAGTATTTTTGAAAGTGTGACACTCGTCTTCGAGCGACTTTTGTATGGAAAAATCGCTCGTTTACGAATGGCGTCATTACACATTTAAGTATGGTTACTTATGTTTTCGCGTTTGTACCATATATAATAAGCGGGTGCCGCGCGAACGTCGCGACTGCGCAAGCCATTAGGCTGCACAATAACCATTAGGCGATTATGTAAAAATTAGCTTTCGCCCGCGGCTCCGCCCGCGTCAATGTTGATCCCTCGGGAACAGTCCTTTTTCCCGGGATAAAATGTACCCTATGTCCTTCTCCGTACCTCAGATAACGTGTATGCAAAATTTCAAGATGATCGGTTCAGTAGTTACAACATGAAACCGTAACAAACTAACAAACTCACTTTCGCATTTATAATATTATTTATGATAAAAGACGTTTGGCACTCGGGGATTATGCAATTATAATTATTTATTTATGCAGTAACTCCGTTACTGTAACACACTGTTAACTTACTGTAACAGTAACTGTAACTTACTGTAACGTAGTAACTTAACTGAAGTTAACTTAAGTTAACTTGTGTTACGTAAGTTAGCTTAAGTTAACTTACTGTCACTAAGTTAACTCACTGTAACAGTAACTCCGTTACTGTAACCATCTAACAGTAACTCCGTCGAGCCTGCCGCGCCACCTAAGTCAAAGTATCACCGCTTTGCCGGTCGGAGTAGGGGTGTTAGGTTTTTTCGTTACGGAATTTCTGGATTCGGTCTCCACGCTCAAGGCCCGCGATAGAAGCTATGCAACAGCTTAAATAATACTTCATACTTCTATGCACTTCTATGCAACTTCTATGATGCAAAACTACTGCCTACAATATTTGTTGATAACGTTCCGGATGTACGCAGTATTGGCTCACGGTGTCTGAAGGTCTTGCAGTCTTGTGTTGAGCTTGAGATTTTATTGTATTGATGACAGGATCCCAAGCTGGTGGTAACTGCCAACCATCCTCTGTATTGAGATAAAGATCTATTTTTTTATTTTATTAGCCTCACATTATAAGCCTTTAGGCATGAAAAATCTGATAACAATCTTGGCCACTTACACACACGAAAAACCCAAATTCTTACCTGTGGCATCCCGTTGCGACCACCAGTGGAAGAAATAAGCCATATCGGAGAGGGTAAACCTGAAAAATCGACAAGCATAAGTTTTTTGTTAGGGTTCTGTACCTAAATGGTAAAAACGGGACCCTATTAATATCGCTCCGCTGTCTGTCTGTCCATCACCAGGCTGTATCTCATAAACCGTGATAGTTAGACAGTTTAAATTTTCACAGATGATGGATGTATTTCTGTGCCCGATGTATTTCTATAACAACAAATACAAAAAAATAGAATACAATAAATATTTAAGGGGGCATCCCATACAAACGTGATTTTTTGCTTGTTTTTGTCGATATTGTAAATTGCAACAGGTAGACGCTTGAAATATACACAAAACATTTAGTTATATCATCATCATCAAATTTAAGAGCTATGCTCTTGTCGGTGGAGCTTTTTCCATTCCTCTCTTTCTTCCGCCAGTTCCTTTACTTCTCTATAAGAAGTAACCTTTATTTAGTTATATATTCACTTTAAAATAAATAATTACATAAAAATAAAACTAATATTAAAGGGGGGCTCCCATACAACAGACATGATTTTTTTGCCGTTTTTATGGATAACGGTACGGGCCCTTCGTCTTCCCGTGGAGTCCCATATTATCACGTCTTTATCCCTCACGGGGTAGACAAGACCTAAAGTCATAAGACCGAAAGGCCAGTTTAGCGTGTTGGTGGGCGTAAAGGTAGAAAACATAATCAAAATAGTGATGGCCTATTGTCATTATTCTTTAGATTTCGCCCATTCCCTTGACCGGCTTCTTCGGTATGCGCGGGAGGAGAAGCAACTGGCACATTCTACATTTTTTCTTTTCTCTTACACCAGCATGGAAGAAATTTAAATAATTAAATAAATAATAAAATTAAAGAAAAAAAATTTTTTTAAAAACAAGCTTTTATTATTTGTTTATAAAATGAACTAAAAAGTTAAAAATAAATTAACTCTAAAAAGAAATATAACACTTTGTAACTTGATTGTAACCTTTAACGACAAATAAGCGTCTTCGTCTAGGACAAAATAATTCCATATTGTACAAATTTATTTAATTTTAACTCTAAAACTTTTCACCATACATAATTATTCAATCTTGTCCCCCCTCTTTATCATAGTCCCCATTTATAAATGAAAGCGTGTTACATTGTGATAGCTTGAGGAAAATGTTGTGTTGTATTAAAAAAGTTATTAAAAAATTTTTTTTTCTTTAATTTTATTTTTAACTTTTTAGTACCTCTGTTTTTAATTCGAGATTTACTACGACGTAGTTCGCAGCGCGTAGCAGCGTTATTCCGTTATGAAGTCCGTAGTTCGTTCACATGATATGTAATATGTACTGATTTAAATATCAATAATGTTGAAATTATGTAATCACTTGTTAGTTATTTGTAACGTTTCTCATTCTATCCATTTCTTTTAATGCATCAACATTACAAGGTTTCTTCGACGTCAACTTGGAGCAGTCAAGTTCTTCGATTTGAATACCTGCTAAAGACCTAACTCGGCTTAAAGCTACATAAGCTTGACCAGCAGCGAACAATTTGGAGCCTAGATAAATAACAGCATGATCTACAGTAGTTCCCTGCATTTTATGCACAGTTGAAGCCCAAGACAAGACAATCGGGAGCATTCTTCTTTCAGCTGTGCCGTGATTAAATTTAGCAGGAAATTGAACTGATTTAGGGTGTATTATGTGAATGCCATCGTTACCAAAGTCTACGCGAACCGATGGTACATCGCTATCGTATAGTTGAGCACGTCTGTAATACGGCCATATGATTTCAGTGATGTGACCTATTGCTCCATTCACAAGTCCCTTAGCAACGTCAACGTTAGACCTCAACATAACTTTAGCACCAACAAATATTTCTAGTTCTTTTGGAAGACCTCCTGTTTTGTTAATGTCCGTGTGTATTATTTTATTAATATCAATCTGATCATTCTTTTTTGATCCATTAATTAATTGATCTTGTGCTATTATTTTAAACATTTGTGTATTCTTCTTCCTAAAATGTTCGAGAACGGCTGAATTATGTTTATTGACCTGCTGATTCGTTGGGTAAATACGTAGAGCTTTTTCAATCGAGAACTCTCCAGAGCTATTTGAAGATACTTTCTGCATAAGATCAGAAAAGTGTTCGGTAGTCAGCTCACCTACTCTTAAAGCGTTCAATATATTCACAAACTTGTCGCAACCTTTTTGTCTCATGTTCTCTTTCCGAGATCGGATTAGACTGCTGTGTACAAGTGTTCACATTATTACATTCCTGGTGTCTTGTTAATACTGGTAAGTGTGGCGTGCTGAGCAGTGAGTGATTTGGACTGATGATGGATACACTGCCACATATGTCAAAGTGTAAGGTACATTTTGAGAGGTAGTAGCTCGTTTACATAATCGAACTAACTCATCGACTGTTCTACATTCAATCATGCATGCTTTGCCATTGTTAGCTCTAGCCCCTTTTGGGCCGCATGAATGAGAATCAGTTAAATAAAACTTTTGGTCGAAACAAATAACCCCAAACGATTTTCCAGCAGCTATAAATATACCAGTTTGATGTGTCAAGAATAACCTGCACGGAGCATCTTTTAAAGGTAGACCAATACTGTCGCGATTTACCGAATCTCGTAAACTTCCGAACAAAGAACTGTCACTCTCATATTCTAGAGCAAATGTACGACCAAATATTTCCAATCCAGCTTTTACTAAATCGAAATGCCTTATTTCTAAATAACCGTCTTCTTCGATTTGGATACCTGCAGGATTTTCAGCGTTTAATAATCGCAGTTTGACATACAGTGAATCTCCTTCTATCATGTTTTGATCAAGAGTGTATTTGCTCCACTGCTGAGGTGGAGTAATGGACACTCTTATGATATTGCTCATTGCCATAGCACAGCATTGCACGCCAGCATACCCCGATGTAAAAACTTCAGCATTTCCTTGATGCCATGATCCTTGTAAAATACGAGAAACGTCATTAATTTGTACAAAGTCCTGATTATTTTGAACCGCGCTCGGACTGTTAGTTTGCGATGTAGAACAAGCGTTTTCGGAAACTAATATCAGATCGTCAGTCGATATGTTTGCGTTGTTGTCTATAAGAACATCTTTGTATAACGGATTATTAGCCACCAACCATGTCAAAGCCTCGAACACATTGTCGCGAGACACTGAAAACTCACGAGTAATATTTAAATTCTCTAGATGCTCTGTAACAATCACAATTCCACAGTTATCTACAGATCTAGGCAACATATGTGGCAGTTTTTCGGTAACCTCGAAAAGATCCTGAGCAAAAAGAATTGCTTGACCACGAAATCCGTATTGTCCAAATAAGCCGTCAAACTTTACAATTTTTAAAAACGGTATTATCCGAGAAAGAAGGCGCTTTTCAGTTTGCGACAAACGTTGTATAACGTGAGGTATAGGCCCAGGTTCCAAGCTGTTCCAATATGCCTTAGAAGGAGGTACGGACGTGTTACTTTTACTTATGTGATTGTTACATCGGTAACACAGCATCAATTCTTCTTTATTCTCGCGTAATTCTCGTGGAAGATAAGTAGGAGATGAGGCACTAATTTTATATTTGGTCACTTGATGGGGATAGCATCTCTTCGTGCAAATATTACACACTTTATCACAAAATGTATTTATCGCATTATTAAAGTACTCAATGCTACCACGTTGCACATTCCTCTGGTTAGTCTTTTTCTGCCGTTCATTCTGTGCTGTTACAATGCGTTCCTCTGCTGTTTGTGATAACTGTCTTGCTTGCCTGAGCATTCTGTTCCTGTCGAGCCTGGCCAAGTGTTCTTCTTGTAATTCATTTTTTCTTCTCTCTTGTGTACGTATTCTGTCGATATCTTGTCTAATTATGCGTTGTTCTAGAGATTCGTTTTTCCTTCTCTCTTGTGTATTTATTCTATTGATATCTTGCCTATATGTGCGTTGTTCTAGAGATTCGTTTTTCTTTCTCTCTTGTGTATGTATTCTGTCGGTATTTTGTCTATGTGTGCGTTGTTCTAACGATTCGTTTTCTCTATGTTTAGCAGTAGCTAAACTTATATTTTCTAAGCGTTGCCGCTTGTGGACATCGCTTTCATTAGCAATCTTCTCCTGTCTCTTCAATTTCGCCTTCTCTAAACGTCGTTTTCTTTGTGTAGTTGTTTCATTTTTCTTCATGTTATTCCCACGAGTATAGGACAAATAACGGTCCATCCCCCCAGAGGTCCGTTGTAGAGGGATAAGGGCTACAATACAACAGGGTTCGCCCTGGTACCCTGAGGCGCAACGTTAGCGGCAAGACATGTTTATACACCCTCATACCATTCAGCCCTCGGCACGTGCTCACCTTGGCATTGGGTCATCCATCCAATCAATCATATATAATTAATATGGGACGAAAGCAAGAGACTCGTCAAGACGAATCAAACGAGACCAAACTCGATGGGGTTGCGTCGTTTAATTACGGAGTTCCTATGGCCACCTTCCGGCTCCAACACAGACCCTGGTTACCACATAGTATCAAAGTACTCGTCAAGACTAATCCAATGAGCCCAAACTCGATGGGGTTGCGTCGTTTAATTACGGAGTTCCTATGGCCACCTTCCAACTCCAACATCAGACCCTGGTTACCATATAGTATCAAAGTACTCGTCAAGACTAATCCAATGAGCTCAAACTCGATAGGGTTGCATCGTTTAATTACGGAGTTCCTATGGCCACCTTCCGGCTCCATCATCAGACCCTGGTTACCATATAGTATCAAAGTACTTGTCAAGACGAATCTAATGAGCTCAAACTCGATAGGGTTGCATCATTTAATTACGGAGTTCCTATGGCCACCTTCCGGCTCCATCATCAGACCCTGGTTACCATATAGTATCAAAGTACTCGTCAAGACTAATCCAATGAGCTCAAACTCGATAGGGTTGCATCGTTTAATTACGGAGTTCCTATGGCCACCTTCCGGCTCCATCATCAGACCCTGGTTACCATATAGTATCAAAGTACTTGTCAAGACGAATCTAATGAGCTCAAACTCGATAGGGTTGCATCATTTAATTACGGAGTTCCTATGGCCACCTTCCGGCTCCATCATCAGACCCTGGTTACCATATAGTATCAAAGTACTTGTCAAGACGAATCTAATGAGCTCAAACTCGATAGGGTTGCATCATTTAATTACGGAGTTCCTATGGCCACCTTCCGGCTCCATCATCAGACCCTGGTTACCATATAGTATCAAAGTACTCGTCAAGACTAATCCAATGAGCTCAAACTCGATAGGGTTGCATCGTTTAATTACGGAGTTCCTATGGCCACCTTCCGGCTCCATCATCAGACCCTGGTTACCATATAGTATCAAAGTACTTGTCAAGACGAATCTAATGAGCTCAAACTCGATAGGGTTGCATCATTTAATTACGGAGTTCCTATGGCCACCTTCCGGCTCCATCATCAGACCCTGGTTACCATATAGTATCAAAGTACTTGTCAAGACGAATCTAATGAGCTCAAACTCGATAGGGTTGCATCATTTAATTACGGAGTTCCTATGGCCACCTTCCGGCTCCATCATCAGACCCTGGTTACCATATAGTATCAAAGTACTTGTCAAGACGAATCTAATGAGCTCAAACTCGATAGGGTTGCATCATTTAATTACGGAGTTCCTATGGCCACCTTCCGGCTCCATCATCAGACCCTGGTTACCATATAGTATCAAAGTACTTGTCAAGACGAATCTAATGAGCTCAAACTCGATAGGGTTGCATCATTTAATTACGGAGTTCCTATGGCCACCTTCCGGCTCCATCATCAGACCCTGGTTACCATATAGTATCAAAGTACTTGTCAAGACGAATCTAATGAGCTCAAACTCGATAGGGTTGCATCATTTAATTACGGAGTTCCTATGGCCACCTTCCAGCTCCATCATCAGATCAGCTCTATGTCACAATAACATTGCATTGTCATCCGATTTATACATGCATTCTAAATTTCAGCTCAATCGGAAACCGGGAAGTGGATCAAATTTAAGTTGTAAGATTTGATTACAGAACGACAGACAACAGGACAGGTGAAACTAAATAAAAGCTTGTAAAATACCGCCCATTTTTCTAAAATACAGTTTCATATTCTTCTCAGGCCTAAATATACTTTATTTCTTAACTACCTCCGTGGTCCAGTGGTAATCCTGTAGACCCGGGGGTCGTGGGTTCGATTTCCCACGGGAAGCATACTTTGTTTAGTGTTTCCAGTTTGGTTAGGACATTGCAGGCATGAATCACCTGATTGTCTGATAATAAAGATAATTCCGTGCTTCGGAAGGCACGTTAAGCCGTTGGTCCCGGCTGCCATCTGTTAATCGTTAAAGGAACCACGTCAGACGCCGAGAGGCGGTTCCGAAGAACTCTGACACCAGGGTGTGCATGGTCGACTTAACGTGAGATACCTACTTGAAATGATATACTGGGTGGCGCAAAAGTAAAGACCCTATTTGGTTCAGCTATAACATTTTTTCTAAATTAGAAAACTAGATTTAGGTTTTTTTAAATGTATATTTGTGCCATTAAATTTCGTACCATTAGGATTTAAAGATGATGTCTTTTAAATGGTGACCTCCAGAGTTGATACACATTTGAGCCCTATTTATGACATTTTGCATAACTTGCCGTAACACTTCCTGCGATATGTTCGTTATTTCTTGACGAATGTTTTCTTTTAGAGCTGCGAGAGTCTGTGGCTTGTTCACATACACCCGAGATTTCAAAAAACCCCAAAGAAAGAAGTCTGGACTGGTCAGATCGGGC
Source organism: Elegia similella (assembly GCA_947532085.1). Lineage (NCBI taxonomy): Eukaryota > Metazoa > Arthropoda > Insecta > Lepidoptera > Pyralidae > Elegia > Elegia similella. The sequence goes on along the minus strand of OX383950.1, from coordinate 2,047,954 downwards.
AATCGGTGCCGGACGGTGGTGAAATCGTCGACGAAATTCACGTTGTGTTCTTATCACTGATGAATTATTCCGTAAGAACATTGACACAATTATTCCACGTTCTTGGGGAGTAAAACGGTCCATGTTTATTTTCAGTGTATTTTACATTTGTTCACTACACAATTTTCAAAAACAGAATGACAGAAAATGTCATATAAAAAAAATAAAAGTATTTTCTTTAGTGCCAGTACTTTTGCGCCACCCAGTAAATGATGAGATACCTACTTGAAAACTTATGATGAGTAAAAAAAGTTGGCAACCCTAGCTGCCACCACACGCCTTGGAAGAAATAATCGGAGTGCGTGGATTCGGAAGGCCAGGGAAGAGTCACAAGCACTTACTTTCTATCCGTATCAGCCCATAACTCCGTGATGGTGTAGTCCAGTATTCTCTTCATGTTGACCTGGCTTTTTGGATGGTCTGGTGCGAAATCTGAAAATAAGTCAGTAATCAATCGTTTATTCTAGCTCCGTGGCGCAGCGGTCAACACGCCAGCCTGCGACACGGGGTGCCCGGGTTCGATCCCCGGCCAGGTCAAGATGGAAAATGATCTTTTTCAGATTGGCCTGGGTCTTGGATGTGTATTTATATATGTATTTGTTATAAAATATAGTATCGTTGAGTTAGTATCCCATAACTCAAGTCTCGAACTTACTTTGGGGCTATCTCAATCTGTGTGATTTGTCCTGTATATATTTATATTATATTATTCACATGAATACAAGAAATACTTACATAAAGATCTTCATCAGTTATCATCATCATCAGGTCTTTTTAGTCTCCACTGCAGGACCATGACCCTCTCTGTACTACCGGAGCCATACTTGGCCAGAGCAGACAGAGGATTTGGCCTACACTCTCCTCGCTGGCCAGACGGGTTGGAGAGGTCTCATTGATGTTTATGAGCTTTGTTTAGCTTGTGTTGCCTAAGTTACCTCTTACCCTCCATGGGAAGATTTGAAATGAAATGAAATGAAATGAAATAGAATTTTATTCAAATTTGGATATCATATATCTCTTTCTGAACGTCATATTATTATTTTTAATATTTGCAAAATCGATAAGCTACTAGCGTTTCGAAACGACCACTGCTGAGAAGAATACGCCGAAAGAAACTCAGTCCAGTATTGGTCCCTACGTGCCTGAAGGGCTACACTTTCACATATTTATTATAACAAATTGAATTATTTTACATTAAGTAATCACCGATGTACAATTTATTGAATATATTACTTCCATGGAGTTTTATCTGATAAATAGTCATTAATACAATAATAGGCATTTTTAAGCAATTGATTTTTAACAGCAGTCTTAAACTTACCTAATGACAGAGCCAATATTTCTTCAGGAATTCTATTATAGAAGCGTATACTAAGTCCCAAAAATGAATTCATTGTTTTCTGTAATCGCAAAGTTGGTGTCGCTAATTTATTTTTATTTCTCGTATTCCTGTTGTGGATATCACTATTTTTCGCGTAAAGATGAAGATTATTACGAACAAACATAATATTTGCAAATATGTATTGCGCGGGGAATGTAAAAATATTTATATTTTTAAACAATTCTCTAAGAGATTCTCTAGCACCTAGTTTATATATAGATCTGATAGCGCGTTTTTGAAGGACGAATATGGTATTAACTTCTGCTGCGTTACCCCATAGTAATATCCCATACGACATGACACTATGAAAGTAGCTGAAGTATACCAAACGCGCAGTATCAACGTCAGTCAACTGTCTTATTCTTCTAACAGCGTAAGCAGCAGAACTAAGTTTACCCGCTAAGGATGTGATATGGGCACCCCATTGAAGTCCCGAGTCAACTGTCATCCCAAGAAATACTGTTTTATCTACCAAATCTATCGTTTCGTTTTCGACCACTATGCGTGTTGGTACTTTTGTAACATTCGGTAAACAAAATTTAATACACTTCGTCTTTTTAGCGTTCAACAGCAAATTGTTTGCTGTAAACCACTCTAATACTTGAGCTAATGTACTATTGACCTCATCAAAATTGTCTGTTGTCCTATCAACAGGGAAAATAAGAGAAGTATCATCGGCAAATAGTACAGCTTTACATGTGTGAACATAGTATGGCAGATCATTAATATATATAAGAAACAACAAGGGGCCTAGTATAGAGCCCTGGGGTACGCCCATCTTAACAGATGATCCCGAGGATTGAACCCTATCAACGCTAACTTTTAGAATTCGGCTACTCAAATAAGATTTGATTAATGCAATAGATTTACCTTTAATCCCATAGTGTTCCAATTTGGACAGCAGGGTATCGTGGTCTACACAATCAAATGCTTTGGAGAGATCACAAAAAACACCAATAGCATTTTGTTTTCTCTCCCAAGCACAATATATATGTTTTAAAAGCGCAACACCCGCATCCGTAGTTGATCGACCCTTCGTAAATCCGTATTGTTCACTATGAAATAGACCATTTAGATTAAAAAAAGAAAGTAACTGATTAAAAATTAACTTTTCAAATATTTTACTTAACGCTGGCAGAATAGAAATTGGACGGTAATTTGTTGGATCATTTTTATCACCCGATTTGTACAATGGTATAACTTTACTTAATTTCATTAGATCAGGAAAAGTCCCTGTATCTACACATTTATTAAAAATAGACGCTAAATAAGGAGCAATTATTTCTATAATATTACTTATGACTGATACTGAGATGTCCCACAGGTCTCCAGTTTTTTTTGTTATTCAAAGTCTTGAACGTATCAATGATTTTTTGAGGGGTTACATGTTCAAATATTAGAAGACTGTTACATTCCGGTATACAACTAGTTAATAACTTTTTAGATTCCACAGATGATGAAAGTAAGGAGGCAGTAGTATTCACGGGAATATTTGTAAAGAAGTCTTCAAAATATTGAGTAATCTCCTCGCTAGTACTGAGGACCTTATTATCTATTTTTAATTCAATTGGAATGGCGCGTGTTTTCGTTTTTCCTGTTTCTGTATTAATAATTTTCCACGTTGTTTTTACTTTGTCACTAGAATTTAAAATAGTCTGTCTGGTATATAAAGATTTCGCACACGCACATACCCTTTTAAAAATTTTTGAATAATTTCTAACAAATTTAACAAAATCAGGATTCTGATTATAGGCTTTCATGGCTAGTAATTCATATAATCTATTTCTACTGACGTAAATACCTGGAGTAGCCCATTCACTAAACCTTTTACGATTACGTTTAATGTTTGTTTTAATTTTAAACGTATTGTTAAATTCCGATTCAATAACATTAAACATTTTGTTATACAGTATATCTGGATCATCCCTAGTTTCCTCAATAAGGGGCATTATTTTTAATAAATTATCTTTAAAAACTTTGATTTTGTCTTTTGTAATAGATCTAAAGGTGATCTGTTGTAAATCTACTTCGACGTGGTTTGCGAATTGTACGAACTGACCAAAGTGATCAGAGGTAAGGTTTTTAATAATAACTTTGTCAACAGGAGTGCAATTACAGAAAACATTATCTATGCACGTTGCAGAATTACCTTGAACTCTGGTTGGCTCCAAAAATAAATTAAATAAATCAAAAGACTTAAATAAATTTAAAAATCTTACACTTTCAGTAGTAGTTACTAGTAAGTCTACATTAAAGTCGCCACAAACTATGACGTTTTTACGACTACAGCATAATTTCCTTAAAACATCTTCAATCACAAGTTCTAATGTATTATAATCTGAATCAGGTGGACTGTATACACATACTATAATAGAATTCTCTAACTCGATACATGCTAATTCAACACTACACTCTATAGAAAGACTTACAACATCCTTACGTTCTTTGTATTTCAAGTCATTTTGCGTTAGAATTAAACTGCCTCCTTTCTCTTTTGTCCTTCTGGTATATGAGCTAGCCCTAGAGTAGTTTTCAATATTAAATTGTAGTTGATGTGACTGCATAAAATGTTCGGTTAGACAAACTACATGTAAATCTTTACTATTTATAAATAACTCTAATTCTAATAATTTGCTAGTCAGGCCTTGGATATTCTGGTGAATAATATTTAATTCTTTGGCTTTGACTGTTGTCTTATTTCTTAGTTTAAATTACACTTACTATTATTAACTACTACATTTTTAGAAATACAGTTTTCTATGTCACAGTTGGAGATTGCAGTTGTACTTGTACAATTTGCAACACAATGTTGTATATTATAAGCTACAACTGTAGCAATTTGTCGCCTAAAACTAAATGGAAGATACATAGTATCCTGTGTCAACTTAAATTTATATATAAATTTATTAATATCTAAATAAAAAATAAAGTCGCTATGACGACAAGTCATATTGTACAAATGTACATTCAAGTCATGTATATGTCTATTTTTAAAGTTGTCTAACGATTCCGAATACGGAAAGGTACTTATCATAAATTTACAACGAGTTTTTAAATTTAAACTAATCAATTTGTCAACATTTTGCTTTAAGTTCCTTTTTGTAACAGAGGAACTGTCACCACATAAAATTAGTATTGTTGTGTCCTCATTTATAGTATCAGTATTGATATTGCTAATTAGGTGTGAAAAAGAGGCACCGGGTGTACAAGAGTTTAAAACCGTACAGTCATTGTTTAAATGATTAGAGATTATGCTACTAAAGCCTTGACCCAGTTCATCAGAATAAACTAACAATTTATTACAAATTACTTTTTTATTTAAATTACTATTGACAGTACTTATTTTTGTGAGCATATTTCTATCACACTCTCTTGTGGGGGCCTGGTGAGAGATTTTACCCATGGGGGTCACACAACCTAACTGATGTTTGTGTGCGAGAGTGTCATGCTGATCATTGTCATGGTGGACTAACTCGACTACTGTTTTACCTGACAAAGTATATTCACTTAGTTGTTTCTGAGATGTTTTATAATTTTTAGACAAAGTTTTTAAGGACTGATGTAATTCAGATATTTGTGATTGTAATTCATGTATCTCAGTGTCATAAATGCGGCTAGCCATGTGAAGATCATCTTCACATGATTTAAATTGCTTAAAAAGACATAATTTTTCTTTACGTAACTGAGTCAGGCTTTTACATTTTTTTTGCTTAGAAATAATTTTTTGTGTACGCTTGATCATTTTGTTAATTTTGACATATTTTTTTATTTTAATATGAGAGTTTAATATAAAATATTGAGACTGTGGAGTAGTCGCAGGTATCTCCACGACCGGACCCGGGCCACATTCCATGAGTTCATTGTAAAGATGCAGGGTGTTGTTGCATAATTCATCCTCTTTTTTTTTCCTCTTTTTTTTTAAATGGTTTTTGAAATGGTCCTATTCTACTCTGCCGGAAACCACACGGCTACGTACATAAAAATCTTAATTAAACTTAAAAGGTAAAGGATTCAACCCTTTTAGATCGTGCACATTGTATTTATATATCTTACTTAATATGATATTGAAGGAAAAAGTAGAATTTATTAGTACATTTAGGTAGGTATGTACATTTATAAAACATACAAAAAGCATGATAGGTCCAGTGGTTATGGCGATTGTGCGTTTGCCTGTAGACCCGGGGGTCGTGGGTTCGATTCCCACGGAAAACATACTTTGTTTAATTGTTTCCAGTTTGGTTAATTGCAGGCTTGAATCACCTGATTGTCTGATATTAAAGATGATTCCGTTCTTCGGAAGGCACTTTAAGCTGTTGGTCCCGGTTGCCATCTGATAGTCGTTAAAGTAACCACGTCAGAGGCCGAGAGGTTCCGAAGAACTCTGACACCAGCGTGTGCATGGTCTATTGACCGTGACACCTACTCGAAATGATGATGATGATGTGGAGAGAGAGAGAGAGAGAGGAGGAAATACGTACTTCCCGTGTAGTGAATGTAGAAGTCCGAAGTGTAGCCGAGTTCAGCGTGAGTATGAGGCACTATGTGGACGTTCAGTGTGTCTTCTCTCACTTCTTTGCAGCTCTATAAACATAAGAATATAAGGTCAATTTAAATGAAATGAAATGAAAAATATTTATTGTAGAAACACAAACAAAAAAATACAATTACAACATAAAAAAATACAACTAATAAAAGTATCCTCTCCAACCCGGCCGGCGTGGAGAGAGTAGGCCAAGTCCTCTGGCTGCTCTGGCCAAGTATGGCTCTAGTAGTACAGAGAGGGTCGTGCTCCTGTAGTGGAGACTGGAGACTAAAAGGACCTGATGATGAATAAAAGTGTACTACAATAGGTGATGGGTCAGTGTTACGCTGGACACATTTGTGACCAGCACTGATTTTCAGCCGTCACCTTTTGTGACTAACTTTTGTGACTAACTGTGTTTCTTCTCTGCAGTGGTCGGTTCCGAAACGCTAGTAGTCTGTAGCTTTTGCACATTAAGTAATAAGTAATATAAATATGACTAAATTAGATCCTTTAAAATGTGATTTGACGTGAAAAAGTGCCTGCAAAGGCCTATTTTCTGAATAAACGTTTTGGTTTTGATTTTGACATCAAGGAAGGACGCTTTAATGCGCCTAATAATTAAAATAATTAGAATGGTAAGTAAATAGTCGGGCCGCAATTTAATGATTCGGTCAGCAAGATTATACAATAGGCTAGTTTCCTGGGTCGTAATAATAACATAACAATTAGTCCGTCAGTTAGATAATCAAAAATTATTGGACACGTATTTTTTCTTTTGTCAAATAAACAATAAATAATAAAGATAAAGCGCGTCAAAGTTCAGGAGTGGGGGCTCATGACGTCAAAGTTTGCTAAAAATTGTAGCAAACTATGACGTCACACGGAACTTCAAAGGGCTTTATCTTTATCATTTTTTGTTTAATCGACAAAAGAAAAAATACGTGTCCAATGTTTCTTTAATATCTAACTGACGGACTAATTATATATTTTTAGGAAACTAGCCTATTGGGGCAGCAGAGAAAACATTTGGATAAGCTTTGGCTTTCCACTTGTAACGACTGTAACGACTGAGGCAGAAAAGAAGTTAGGTTCAAGTGTTTTTTTTTTATGATCACCCGGAACGACTGAGGACAGAAAAGAAGTTAGGTGAGCATAAGTTGCTGCCCAACTAGCTATTTTAGCTGACCGATTACATTTTTTTGCTAACAAAAATACGAATATTCTGCTTACCGTTTAAATAACACCCAATTTAAGTAAATTAAGTAAAAACGTTTCTTTTTCATCTCAGATTGGCCTGGGATTGGTATTAGTATCGCTAGCTCAATCTGTGTGATTTGTCCCTGTTTATTTATTTATATAAGGTCCATATACATTAAGCGCAAATATTTTGGACTGAAAATGCTTTAGAAACAAAATAAAAACTTCGACACGCTTGTTTTCGAGATATCTGGACCTAAATATTTAGAAAAAAGCGGCCAAATGCGAGTCGGACTCGCGCGCGAAGAGTTCCGTCCTTACCGTTTCTATAAAACGGCAAAAATTAATTTTATTGAAGTAAGTATATTTAATTATTTTATTTTTAAAGTGAATATATAACTTAATATTCTGTGACTATTTCAAGTGCCGTTATCAATATCGAACAAAACAATCACGTATGTTGTATGGGAGTCTCCTTAAATATTTTTTTTAATTCTATTTTTTTAGGATTTGTTGTTATAGCGGCAACAGAAATACATCATTTGTGTACTATCTAGTGATGTCCAGTTCCCAGGAACGTTCCTACATTCCCCAGATTTCCAAAATCGTTCCCGGGAACGTTCCCAATAAATGGAAATGTCAGGGAAAGTTGTAATTTTATTTGTCATACAACTTTTTTGTCAATGCGAATATATTGAACTGATGTATATGCATAACTTGGTATATGTAATATATAAATATTTTCAATGATCGAGAAAATTTCCGAAATAAACGGGTACGTTCCCAGGGAATGTTCCCAAATTCCCGGGGAACGTTCCCTTGTTGCCGGGAACGTTCCCTTGTTGCTGGGAATGAGACCAAATCTCTAAAGTTTTTATTTAATAAGTATAAAAAATTAGATATTATTATACAAAATCAATAATCAACAAGTAAATAAAGTAATATTTCGTAACTAAAAACTAAAACCATCACTGAGAATAAAAACTATATATTTTTTTATTTTATAAATAGCTTATACTATTAATGTTCAATTCTATTTTTTTAACCAACCGACCTACCCTGTAGTATGGTAATGTTATCGCACGTATGTCTGTATATATGTAAGTAAGTATGTCTATTCCACTGTCATCTCCTGTAACCTAAACGGCTTGACCGATTTTGAAGTGCGAGGTATCATTAGATTTGTATTCTTTCCCGGAGTGTCATAGGATATGCAATGTTTGCAAAAAATAACTGTAAGTAACTGTTAAAAAGGCAGTCCGATTTCTTTATTTTTTAATAATCCTCTTGTTTTTCTATTATTACCTATTTATTATAAATAAGAGGTACAGTCTTGAATTTTTATCACTTAATTGTTGACATATTATTACAAGATAGACGATATTCTTGTACTTTCCGCAATGTGGTAAACGGTTTTTATTACGTAAACAGCCTCCGTGGTCCAGTGGTTAAGGCGTTTGCCTGTTGACCCGGGGGTCGTGGGTTCGATTCCCACCGGAAACATACTTTGTTTAGTTGTTTCCAGTTTGGTTAGGACATTGCAGGCGTGAATCACCTGATTGTCTGATAATAAAGATGATTCCGTGCTTCGGAAGGCACGTTAAGCCGGTGGTCCCGGCTGTCATCTGGTAGTCGTTAAAGGAACCACGTCAGAGGTCGAGAGGCGGTTCCGAAGAATTCTGACACCAGGGTATGCATGGTCGATTGACTGTGACACCTACTCGACATGATGATGATTACGTTTTCAACATTTAGATACATAAAAACCAAATCACAAACATAAAAAAATTTACAGTACATAGTAAAAAAAACCATTTAGAAAATCAGCCTTAGTATTGGGAAACAAAATTATTTACTAAGACGGATCCTGAACTAGCAAAATTTCTTGTTTCTTGGACTTGGACAAGTCTAAGCTTTTGTATTATCAGTAGCAGTGCTAAGATTATTGATAATGATTCTTTATCATCAATTCTAAAGATCATCTTTAGAGTTACATGTCGATGTTTCTGAGGATAACATTATCCATAGATATACAATTGTCCATATAAATCTTTTTTCCCATAAGTATGATGATTGACTCATGTATGATTATTATACTCGGCTTACTTAGGAAATATATTTGCTGCTATATGAATACTATCACTGTCAGTATTACCAATTAACTCGCATGCATTTGCATACTCTTGGCTAGATAAAATTTTGGGGATCCAAACCTAATGCAGCTAGATGAACTGGTATTAATGCATTTTATTTTCTGTTTTCTAAATTTGTCTGAACAATGTCAGCTTTTAAAAGAATCCTTTCGTTTTTTTTTAAATGGTTATTTTAATTCCTTAAACGCATGATACACAAGATGAACACAATAATAATCTCCTTCTAATGCACTAATCCACTGCATTATTGTATACCAATATTGTATTGTATACCAAAAGTATTCAAGATTAAACAATTCTATCCAGAAATAAATACTACACATATTTATATCTGGATTGAATTGTTTAATCTTGACAATAATTTAAAAAAACTGTTAGATTTTAAAAAGTTTAAGCCAAAAACACTTTTGAATAAGTATGAATACATAAACAAGCTGGGTGGAAAAATATACCCTGAATTGTGGTTTTAGATAATACCGGTAATTTTTACTAGTTTCTTATGTACCACAGTGCATGTTATGAATCTGAATTGTCTAATGTTTAGTATCATAAATATGTTAACAATTGGTTTAAAATGAAAGTGTACTCAAAATGTCATTTATTACCTGTTTGACTGGGACTGGGTCAAAATTAAATTATTTTGTACCGATAAGAAAATAAAACCCCACGAAAACTGATATTAATAGCGCTTTTACGTCACGGTCTGATATTTTATACAAAATCCATAGTTAATCCAGTAATATGTTAAGAAAAATTGATTCGATATAACTTACTGGGGACTAGCGTATTCATTTATTTTTCTGCTTTGACGATTTGGGTAAACCAACGCAACCCTATTCATTTGTCCTATTCATTGCTCCATTGTCCGTCTGTCTGTCTGTCCGTCTGACACTAGGCCGTATCTCATGAAACGTAATAGTTATGACAGTTAAAATTTTTACATATGATGTATTTTTGTTGTCGCTATAACAACAAATAATAAAAAACATAATAAAATAAATATGTAAGCGGGCTCCGAAATTATAATAAGCGTGATTTTTTTTTGCTCAATATTGATAACAGTAGCAGGTAGATGCTTGAAATATTCCCAGAATATTGAGTTATTATATTTACTTCAAAAATAAATAATTAAATTTTAATAAAATTAATATTTAAAGGGGGGTCCCATACAAATGACATGATTTATTTGCCGTTTTCATAGATAATCATACGGAATCCTTATTGCGTGAGTCCGACTCGCACTTGGAGCGATTTTTATTGATGTTACATCTATACAGATTGAGAATACTTTACAAATTATAAAAAAAAACACATTTACAAGATTTTCCTAATTTAGATGGGAACGTTCCCTCGAAATTGGGAATGTTTCCGGAAACATTCCCGTAATCGGGAATGGGGAACGTTCCCTGGGAACGGGAATTTGGGAACGGCACATAACTAGTACTATCAGCCTTTCGTCGCCAATAATCCTCCTGGTTCTACGTTCCACCGAGTCCAATGTGGCAAGTTGGTATTTAGCTGAGCCATCCTAAAGGCTAGAATACTCCATACAGGTGAGTTTTTACAGATGAAATTATAAATACTTACATCGTATCCGCATGCTTCTCCTAATTTCTTGGACGGCGTCAGAAGATCCTTAGTGACGACATCCATACAGAGAACCGCCGGCAATGTTGATAGTAATATAAGAAACAGCATCATTCATTCATATCACTTTGATTAACGATATTCTTTAAATCACCTAAAAATTGGTTTATTTATGAAGCTTTTCATCAAGACTATCTAATGCGCTGATGATAGGGACGCCGCTATACGTGCGACACGATTGGAGATATCTCGTATCATATCTAACGTATAGCGGCGTCCCTCTCATCCTATCCGATATTCAGGATGGTATAATACACCTCTAATATAGTAACTCGTAGAGCCACGCTACCGGCAAAATGAATTGCTAGCAGCATGATCCGGCTCGTCCGGGGAAGTAACACACTTCGTTCGGTGAGTGAGAGAGCCAGAGGCCCATCCTTCCCCATTTCCTTCCCCCAACTCCTTAAAAGGTTTACAACGCACCTGTCACACCCTGGTGTTGCAGTTGTCCATGGGCAGCGGTGATCACTTACCATCAGGTGACCCGCTTGCTCGTTTCCCGTCCTATAATATAAAAAAGAAATCTACAGAACCGTAGCTGGCTGGGGGCATTGTGGGACAATGTCCTTTTAACCCACCTTTTTAGCCGGTAAACAAGTACTGTTGGCATGAAACTAGTTTCATTGAAATTCTCACACTTACCGTAAAAATACACTTATATTTTTAAATAATATTTTGTATTGATTAAAATCGTTAATTAAAAAAATATATTTTAACGTAAAATCACAGTTTTACGATTATTAACATGTTTTTTTATCCATCAAATCACAGTTTTGCGATTTTTAAATGTTTTTAACATGTTTTTTTAGTCATCAAAGTACCAGATATATTGAACTTCAACACCAGAGTTCCAGAGTTTCGAGTCACCGCACGCACCAAGACACAATCCCACATTAACACTCGGTATACAATCCCAATAACTTATGTCCTTTGCATGTAAACCGTTTTTAAATAAAGAAATTGTTTTTATAAACAATATAATTGTCTTCATTCCAAGATATTGTTTTGAGATGAAAGTAAATCGCTTGTTACCCGAGCCTGGTATTGTTTAACTTTATAACGACAAACTTTAGATAAACTGTCCACCACAGAATAAGAATTATTACGTACAGAAGGAGGTAAGGCTTATCTCTTACTAGCTGTTGTCCGCTACTTCGTCGCGGCAATTTCTGATATTATGATTAATTAATTAGTATAGATGAATATTTTTTCCCCGTTTTCAAAACATTTTTTATTAATGCTTCGCTCCTATTGGTCGCACCGTGATGTTTTATAGCCTAAAGCCTTCCTCAATAAATGGACTATCCAACACAAAAATAATTTTCCAATAGTTCCTGAGATTAACGCGTTCAAACAAACAAACTCTTCAGCTTTATAATATCTCTTATTATATAGGCTATCTTAAGAGTCGGCAACGCATCAGCACTTCTAGTGTTGCAGATGTCCATGGGCGACGGCGACCACTTCCCATCAGGTGGCTCGTCTGCTCGTTTGCCGTCAAATAAACATTATAGCAGGGGAGCCCAAGAGGGGGATTTTGGTATGTACTCGAGCGCGTTAGATTAAGATATGACAGTATAACTACCTCCGCCACATATCCGACTTTAATAATGGGGTGTTGTTTTTTTTTTTTTTGCTTCTACATATGCATATTGTCAGATTATATGTTCCTAGTTATTCTTTAATTATTTCGTTCCTAAAAAAAACAGCCCACCACGCCCGAGGATACATTTGTGATTCTTTTCGACCTTTTTTGTCTGCACTTTTGTTACCCTCCCACCCCCTGACGTCATGGTCAAATCATCAGATTATTGCTAATACACAATTTTTGGCATGTGATAAAGCCAGCTTGTATTAATTAGACGCGCTCGAGTATTTTCATGTGACTATTATTTTTGTTTTGAATATTTGAAACCCCCTAGCTGCTCTCCCCACCGGTGAAATGAAAAATATCATATAACCTTTTTTCCTTTCTACCACCTAATCTTTAAAGTCCAATGGGTCCCCACGACGCTCGAGTAAATCCACATTTAGCATCATGGGCTCCCCTGCTATTAAAAAAAAAGTAGCACTCTGCAAAGGTATTGAAAGAAATATCAACTCAATTTAGTTAGCGATACGGTGTAATTTAGCTCGCGTCAGAACGCAACAACTTTTTATAGCTACAACAAGGCAATTTTATGCTTATAAATCTGAACATACGATTCATAATTCGTTGTAGTTGGTGAACACTGACCAAAGGCGCGTCGTCCCTACCGGATTTGTTCGGTTTTCCTCTTCGAAGGTGTCACAGCGCGTAGGTATATTCTAGATACAGACACGAAGAGTGAGACAGAACCCCACACATTTCTCTTTTGCTATCATCATCATTTCGAGTAGGTGTCACGGTCAATCGACCATGTACACCCTGGTGTCAGAGTTCTTCGGAACCGCCTCTCGGCCTCTGACGAGATTCCTTTAACGACTACCAAATGGCAGCCTACCAATGGGACCACCGGCTTAACGTGCCTTCCGAAGCACGGAATCATCTTTATTATCAGACAATCAGATGATTCAAGCCTGCAATGTCCTAACCAAACTGGAAACAACTAAACAAAGTATGCTTCCGGTGGGAATCGAACCCACGACCCCCGGGTCAACAGGCAAACGCCTTAACCATTGGACCACGGAGGTTGTTTTGCTATGGGAAGACCTTAGTATGAATATTAGTGAGAAATGACGTAGTGCGGACGCGATGTGTAGTTAAAGCATAGAGATAAGATAATCCTGAGTTAAAGAGGATGTAGTGACAAAAATTGAAAAAGGAGGTTTAATTAAGGTGGTTTGGACACGTAGAAAGGATGGATGAAAGACTTACAAAGTTATACTTTAGATGTGACTGGAAGAGTTGTTCAAGGAGTCTCGACGCACATACCGTGACCAGATTACGGACGTTCTTGCCAAAGGGCAAGTTAGGAGTACCCGAAACCGACGAGCATGCGTGAAGAGTGATGGATGTAGATGAAGCGAGTGGAGGTACCTAGTTTCTGCCTACCCCCATGGGAAAGAGGCGTGATAATATGTATATATGTAACATTTTAGATTGTAGTGATTAAGTGAATAGAGATTTTACTCTTGGTAAAGCCACGCTACCGGTAAAATTCATTTTTACTATTAGCATGAATGGGCCGGCTCGTCCGGGGAAGTACAACACTCTCACAGAAAATCGACGTTTGAGTAGAAGCATTACCGCTTCTATAACAGCCTCCGTGGTCCAGTGGTTAAGGCGTTTGCCTGTTGACCCGGGGGTCGTGGGTTCGATTCCCACCGTAAGCCTACTTTTTGTTTAGTTGTTTCCAGTTTGGTTAGGACATTGCAGGCTTGAATCAACTGATTATCTGATAATAAAGATGATTCCGTGCTTCGGAAGGCACGTTGAGACGGTCGTCCCGGCTGCCATCTGGTAGTCATTAAAGGAACCACGTCAGAGGCCGAGAGGCGGTTCCGAAAAACTCTGACACCAGGGTGTGCATGGTCGATTGACCATGACATCATCTTGAAATGATGGTGAGTGAGAGAGCCGGCGGCCCATCCTCCCCCAACTCCTTGAAAGGCCGGCAACGCTCCTGTTTTACCCTGGTGTTGCAGTTGTTCATGGACAGCGGTGACTTCCCATCAGGTGACTCGCTTGCTCGTTTGCCATCATATATAATTTAAAATCTTGTTTTATCTACATCTGTGATCTTTGTTGCAGGAGAAGGTGCCAAGAGCTGCGTCCTGTGGCGCAACTATACTGTCTAAAGCCCGAGGCAAACTGATTAAATGGGGCCCAGAGTGTTGCGAGTCTTCCCGCCCCGACCCCTCTTCGGCTCCGAATAGAATCCCACTATCCGACCCCGTCGCACTTGACACCGGAATAGAGTGCGTAGAGTTGGATTAGCTCCGATTACTGGTGACCGCCCGGCGGTCCCGGGTGACTTGCACCCAGGATAGGCCCTTCTGGCAACGTAGCTTTCGGCCCATAAGGCAAAAGATGAGAGTTGCTGCTCTCCAAAGGCTTTTGCCATTGATTCTCAGATTGGCCCTTCAGGCTTGCATGCACGTATACGCGGCCCATTAGGCAATATGAGAGTTTGCTGTCTCTCGAAGCCTTGCGCACACAGGCAACGCCCAAAGCCGAAGTCCGACCCTCCTGAGGGCCCTTTGGTGATGTTGTCTAAAAGGTTGAGGGCACTCTGCCCTCGCCTCAAACGCCCGGTGAAGTAGCGAAAGCTCACTTGGAGCTAGCTACACAGTCCTTCCAAAAAAAAAATTGCCTGTCTTGCTCGCTTGCCTTCGCCAGTTTCTATTTTATTAAGAAATATCTGTTTTTGCATTAAAAAATCGTTTGTTTACGGGCGATAATTTTGTACAGTGATGAACGTGGAAGAGAGATAGATTCCGGCGTTCATTGATTCATAAAGGTCCTCCCACACAGCGGTTAGTAACACGATAACATTTTGATAATCCTATAGTCATTTCGGATGTTATCGTTGTTATATAATTAGAGTTATACAGCGTATAAATGTACCCTTGACGTTCCCGCAAGTCAAGACTTGGACCCCGGCTTAAACATGGTACTAACTTTAGTCTTTGTTTTATATAACACTATACCCAGCGGGATCACATGTCTGGGGGACTTATGAATGATGCAGTTAATTACATCTGGATATGTTCTACTGAATTATGCTGAAAACTGTTGAAATAAATTTATATTCTATGCTTTACATTTGTTCATCTATTTAGTAAGCGGTTCCTTAGTACCCTGATAGAATTGTTTCAGATTTTGATATACGATATTAACCCTTAACGCTTCAAGAATAGAGAGCATAATACTGTGCAAAAAATTCTAGAGTAAAGTGAGACGGAAATACCTCGGCATTTTTTCCCTCTCGCACCCTTGCCATTGCATAAAAATGTAAATAATAGAAGAAATGGTAGTAAAGCAAAACAGCAATATTTAATTAATAATGAAATAATTCCTGTTTTATTTTACATGGAATAATTAATTTATTAACTAAACTGTATGTTTACAGTTAATTTTGAATTTTTTCTTATCGAAAATAAAAGAGCAATCTTAATATAGTATTAAATTTTAATTTACTCTAGCAACCCTAGTACGATCTCAACATTGCCGCCATATTATTAATAAAAAATCCCGCAGCCTTCGAATTTTTTAAGCAGACTGAAAGAGTAAAATAATATAACTTGTTGTTTCAAGAGATCTCGAAGCGACAGTGCAGTGCATTGTGCATTATCCTTTCTCAGGTAAATAACATAACCGTTTTCAGTTAGTAAATGCTGTGCCTTGGCTAGGGTGTCCATCTTATCTGCCGAGTTTGTTGAATCTGATTTATCAGTAATGTGTACTTATAGGTACTTCGTACATAAAATCCATATTTCCATACTAATATTATAAATGCGAGGGTAACTCTGTCTGTCTGTCTGTCTGTCCCCTTTTCACGCTTCAACCATTAAACCTATTTGGAAGAATTTTGGTATGGAGGTAGTTGCAGGCCAGGGGAAGAAATTCTACTGTTCCCGAGGGATCGTGACTAAACTCCCCTTGAAAAAATAAGGGGGGTAAAGTTTGTATGGAATTTTTCTCATTTCTAGACTTAGAAGTATAAAAATACATAAGTTCACGATTACATTAAAAAAAGATCTGTGTAGGTGAACTCTGTCTGTCTGTCTTTCGCATGTTTACTCTTCAACCATTGAACCGATTTGGATGAAATTTGATATGGAAGTAGTTTGGGGCCCGAGGAAGAACACAGGTTACCTTTCATTCCGGGAAATTCGACTGTTCCCGAGGGATCGACATTAATGCTGGTTGAGCCGCGGGTAACAGCTAGTTATAGAATAAAGTTTCAAAGGCGTACTACGAACATCTCTACTGTTGCTTTTCCCTTCTACAGTTGCTATTTGTCAATAAATGATCATAGCATAGGGTCTTATCAATGACACCGACATAGGTACCAACCACAGAAATATATCAGGATAGAATGGCTACGCGTGGACTTTGCAAAGGGAACGCGTTTGTCAGTTTTTGCATAAACTACGCCACCACCATTACGTCATTACTAGTGAAGTGTGTAGTAACTGCCTTCGTGGTCCAGTGGTTAAGGCGTTTGCCTGTAGACCCGGAGGTCATGGGTTCGATTCCTACGGGAAGCATACTTTGTTTAGTTATTTCTAGTTTGGTTAGGATATTGCAGGCTTGAATCACCGGATTGTCTAATAATAAAGATGATTCCGTGCTTCGGAAGGCACGTTAAGTCGTTGGTTCCGCCTGCCATCTGGTAGTCGTTAAAGGAACCACGTCAGAGGCTGAGAGGCGGTTTCGAAGAACTCTGACACCAGGGTGGGCATGGTCGATTGACCGTGACACCTACTCGAAATGATGACGATGATGATGAGCGAAATAGTAATATGACATCCACAACAATAAATCGCGTCATTTCGATAAACAGTCATTTGTATTTGTCGATTGACTTGCCTTTCATTCATGTACATCAAAACGCGACTTTTGATGTATTTTAACTTTTTGTATTCCAAAGTTCGAATTCTTTTCGTAACATGCATTCCATAATAGTTACTGATAAATATTTTAATCAACACATGGGAGCAACCTAAAAAATCTGAGATAATAATGTTAACTATTAAATAAATATATACGGACAAATCACACAGATTGTGATCTGTCCGTATATATTTATTTATTTATTATTAAGCTAGCACCAAAGTAAGTTCGAGACTTGTGTTATGGAATACTAACTCAACCATACTATATTTTATAACAAATACATATATAGATAAACATCCATGACCCAGGCCAATCTGAAAAAGATCATTTTCCATCTTGACCTGGCCGGGGATCGAACCCGGTCACTCCGTGTCGCAGGCTGGCGTGTTGACCGCTGCGCCACGGAGCTAGTCTAACCTAAAAAAATCTGAGATAATAGATAATGTTAACTATTAAATATTATCGATAATATCAGTTCGAGTGCAACAACGCAATGCTAATGCAGCTTTCGTGTTGCTATCACACAATTGAATTTACATTGCGCGTTCTCCTTGGAACGAGCTTTATTAAATGTTATTAGAACGCGTATTGGATGTGAATTAGTTGTATTGTCGTTTTATATTGAAAATCGTGATAGGTCTTTTATTTGGGTAAGTAATATAACATATAAACACAAAATATATATCATTTAAGATAAATATCAACGAAACATATAATTTTGGTTAGTATAATTATCAAGTAAGATAAAAATCGAAAGAAATAACTTTAAAAAAACTAAAATCTTTAATTATAACAATCATTCAACATATCAAACCTTTATTATACCGTTTTATTATTATAAACTTTAAAACATCGATTAGTTGTTATGTATAATAAACTTTATATATACATATTAGTACGGATAATAATCATTGGTTATACGAATTAATTGGTAGAAGATTCTCGGTAAAACTAATAATTAAATTTAAAAAAAAACCTAGCATCTCAAACAATTTTATTTTACGAGTTTCTTCCATATATCCAAAGTTCTCCATTATATCTTCACCAAATTAAAATGGAAACAACTTGGTAGTAAAAGCTTTTAAATAAAAAAGAAATATCAAAATCGGTTTACAATAGGCGAAGATATCGTGTAACAAACATACATAAAAAAAGAAACATACAGTCAAATTGATAACCTTCTCCTTTTTTGAAGCCGTTTAATAAATTATCTTATTTATTTTTATAGAACGCCTAGCCGAAAATTAATAGCAACCTGACGATCTCGTTAACGCAAAAAAATATTAATAAAACAAAAAAAAATTAAAAAGATAACATTATATTAAAACGAAATTCTGAATGTTACGAGTGTGAATTTCTTCTCTAATATAAGTAAAAAATAAATTACAAAAATAGGTTTACTAAAAAAATACTTTAAAAAATTGTGATACATACAAAATGCGCGCGCATTTTGTATGTATCACAATTTTTTTAAGTAATTCATACTTTGTCTTAATATTTACATGTAATAAAATATTGTAATAAGTTCTTTTGTTTGTTATAGTTTTTTGTAATCCTATGAAGTTAATGACTTCTTGTATTACTTTCCGTTTGCTTTACTGATGAAATCGATTACCTATTATTAGTTATTCGATAGTCTGTTTGAATGATGCACCTTTTGCTGGCTACTCCGATTTTTTTACAAGAAAATGAAGTTTATGAGCTTGCGCAAATATGACTTATTTCGTAGGTATTACTGAAATAATTCAAATTCGCAAAATAGACATGGGTCTATACTAATTAGCTGGTATATTTTCTCTGTTATATATTTTTATACGTTTACATTTTATAGATTTTGATTTATATTTATTTTAAATACTATACTTTTTGAATGGTATACATTTTGGCAGGTATACTGCACAAGTTGTATAACAGGTGATATTTAGTATTCATAAACTTTATAAAAAATGAGTTTATGCTTTTCGTATTGAAAATATTATGAATGTTATAGCTTTTAAGAATATAATCAGTAATGATTATGTCAAGTTAACATTATATCTTTTGAACTTTATTGAAATGAAAATATATAATTTGTTATTATATCAATCAATACGCACCCAAGTACTTCATGTCCGAGGAATCTATTCTATAGTTGGTCACCCTACTTTAGAGCGAAATAGAATTCCGAAGTTTGTCTTCGCTTTCTGCTCCAATTATTACTATGAGAGCTCAGTCCTTCTACTATAACGTCCTTGCATTTGTTTGACACATGACGTTTGCTGTCATTTTGTTTCTGACATCGGGCCTTGTCTTTTGTCTGTCGCCAGCCCGCCATAATGTTCTGACTGTGATTTTGTGTTGTCCTTATTTAAATAAATCAATCGTAATCCATCTAGAAATATGTGAACGTGAATATTGTATTTGCATCGCAAGTGATGAGGAATAAATATTCTTAACCAGAAAGTACTTTTCATTCGTCGAGTTCCATTCTTCTAACGCCACGCCATGCACAACTATCATCTGCTCATCAAAAACAGAATTTGTTCCGTATTAAAAACGCAAATATAAACTTTTCTAGCCGACCTCCAGGCAGCGGGATACGAGTATTTACTTAAGGTGATACCACTGTAAATAAGGTCGTTCTGAACCTTATTTATCTCGCAAAATACTTTAATTAGGACTTAGGATTTTCAAATCTAAGTAATATGATTTTTGACTATTTCATCTCCAGAAATTGAAGATGAAAACACGTTTTGATAAATTTTTTTCGATAGAATTTTTTTTTGAAAAATGGTCTTCGTTCGCAGAGTTTTTGTTATTGTAGCTCAAATGCGACGAATGAAATAATGATTTTTAGACTAAAAGATAGGTTATTAGTAATTCATCAAAATGTAAATATGAAAATACAATTAACCGGTCTGATTTTATATAAAATAGAAATAACGAATTTGGCGCTTACGTTTTTTTCTTTGAGCGACTCGAGACTATCTCCTATCTCATCATTCACGGGCTAAACAGCCAAGCGCTATCCCTTGCGCGCACTTGATCAGTCCTTTGCCGAGCGAAGGTACCAAACATTTGAGGCCTCGCCTTAAGTTACGTCTGATGCGTCTTGTGGAGCTACTATACTGTCTAAAGCCCGGGGCAAACTCATAGCGGGGCCCATGTGTTGAGAGTCTTGCTGGCGTGCCTTCGCCAGTTTATATTTCTTGAGTTTTCATAAGAAATGTACTGAATTAACATTTAAAAAATCGGGTCTTCTGAAAAGTCGGTTTACGGGGCGTTAATCTATACTAATATTATAAAGCTGAAGAGTTTGTTTGTTTGAACGCGCTAATCTCAGGAACTACTGGTTCAAATTGAAAAATTCTTTTTGTGTTGGATAGTCCATTTATTGAGGAAGGCTTTAGGCTATAAAACATCACGGTGTGACCAATAGGAGCGAAGCAACAATAAAAAATGTTTTGAAAACGGGGGAAAATTATTCATTTATACCTTATTTGACTAGCTCCGTGGCGCAGCGGTCAACACGCCTGCCTGCGACACGGAGTGACCGGGTTCGATCCCCGGCCAGGTCAAGATGAAAAATAACCTTTTTCAGATTGGCCTGGGTCTTGGATGTGTATCTATATATGTATTTGTTATAAAATATAGTATCGTTGAGTTAGTATTCCATAACACAAGTCTCGAACTTACTTTGGGGCTAGCTCAATCTGTGTTATTTGTCCGTATATATATAAATATAATAAATACTATATACGGTAAATAATTACCTTATAACAGAAATTTCCGCGGACGAAGTCGCGGGCAACAGCTAGTTTTACTGATAACGGTGGAAGAAAAATGTCACGGAACGTGACATATTTGCATGCAGTCGTGGCCATCGACTTATAAGACGGTTATCAAGTCTAAAATACTCCCCAGTGTTGCCAGAAGGTTACATTTTTTACATTTTTCGTAACTTTTGACCTCGTGGCGTGACATGTAAGTAATTTTTATATTTAAGGCTATTTTCGTAACCTTTTAGAACAACGAGATTTTTTATACTTACATATGGCGCTGACTATAATAATGGAGCAGGGCAGGTTGGTACAGGGTAGGTGGTCTCTTCTCTATCTCTATTATTATAAACAAATGTCACCGCCGGTTATATGCGCGATATACTCGACCGATTAGATGCCGCAAAGCGTTATGCTATACGTTAGTGACCACTTTATAGGATAGCGTTGTGTGATGGGTTATACTTCGACTCCAAAACCACGTAACTTAAAAAAAATACAATAATGTAACTTTTGCTGCAAAAATGTAACATTTCAGGAAACGAAACGTAACTTACGACTCAAGAGCCCTGGCAACACTGATACTCCCTTCATGGTCTAGTGGCCACATTTGGTTAGGACATTGCAGGCTTGAATCACCTGATTGTCCGATAATAAAGATGATTCCGTGCTTCGGAGGGCACGTGAAGTCGTTGGTCCCGGCTGCCATCTGGTAGTCGTTAAAGGAACCACGTCAGAGGCCGAGAGGCGGTTTCTAAGAACTCTGACACCAGGGTGTGCATGGTCGATTGACCGTGACACCTACTCGAAGTGATGATGACGTCAAAAATATTTTATTTTTCTTAATAATACAAAATTTAAGCTAGCGCCATCTTGTGACGATTGGTACACTGTCACCATCATAGAGATAATATAATCCTGACGTCACCATTGCACTGCAGCGCCCTCGCCGCCGTCCGTGTTAGCAATTAGTGGAACATGCCACGGCCTGCCGGCATGCTTGTTGTATTAAAATCGAAAATATGTGATGAAAAAATTTCGCCACAGGTAGGATTTGAACCCACAAACTTTCGACATCTAGCTCGTCGATGCTCTCAACCACTAAGCTGCCGTAGCTTCAAATCACCGCCGCGAATTTTCGATTTTAATATTAAACCGAGCATTGTTATGCTATTAATATAATTCATTGAGAAAGCTTTCTCTACTTTTGCTGGCAATTAAGAAGCGCAGCGTGTCTCTGAGAGCTGACGGGAAGTAGGCTTCTTCTATCACGAGTACAGCGTAATAAAACACAGAAAATATCTAAGCGCATTGTGTATTATGTCGTCTCAAATCACTTTGTCTCATGACCGCTTGCTTCGTCTCCTCCGCCAGCGAGGGCAGTTTGCTGGCGATGAAGAAGCGCAGCGTATCTCTGAGAGCTGACGAGAAGGTTTCTCTTATCACGGCACCGAGGGCAGATTAATAAAAATAAAACACAAAATATCTAAGCATATTGTGTATTATGCTGTCTCACTTAGTCTCATAACCGCTTGCTTAGTCTCCTCCGCCAGTGAGGGCAGTTTGCTGGCGATGAAGAAGCTCAGCGTGTCTCTGAGAGCTGACGTGAAGTAGGCTTCTTCTATCACAGCGCCGAGGGCAGATTAATAAAAATAAAACAGAAAATATCTAAGCATATTGTGTATTATGCTGTCTCACTTAGTCTCATACCCGTTTGCTTCGTCTTCTCGGCCAGCGAGGGCAGTTTGCTGGCGATGAAGAAAGCGCAGCGTGTCTCTAAGAGCTGACGGGAAATAGGCTTCTTCTATCACGGCGCCGAGGGCAGATTAATAAAAATAAAACACAACATATCTAAGCATATTGTGTATTATGTCGTCTCAAAGCACTTTGTCTCATATCCGCTTGCTTCATCTCCTCGGCCAGCGAGGGCAGTTTGCTGGCGATGAAGAAGCGCAGTGTATCTCTGAGAGCTGACGAGAAGGTTTCTCTTATCACGGAGCCGAAGGCAGAGTAATAAAAATAAAACAAAATCTCTAAGCGTATTGTGTATTATGTCGTCTCAAAGTACTTTGTCTCATGACCGCTTCCTTCGTCTCCTCGGCCAGCGAGGGCAGTTTGCTGGCGATGAAGAAGCGCAGCGTATCTCTGAGAGCTGACGAGAAGATTTCTCTTATCACGGAGCCGAAGGCAGAGTAATAAAAATAAAACACAAAATATCTAAGCGTATTGTGTACTATGTCGTCTCAAAGTACTTTGTCTCATGACCGCTTGCTTCGTCTCCTCGGCCAGCGAGGGCAGTTTGCTGGCGATGAAGAAGCGCAGTGTGTCTCTGAGAGCTGACGGGAAGTAGGCTTCTTCTATCACGGAGCCGAGGGCAGAGTAACAACCGGGGAGCGACCAGCGAGGCCGGTATTCTTTGTTCTCCGACTGGAAAGAAACAATTCAGATATATTATCACGATTTATCCCTTACGGGGTAGACAGAGCCTAAAGTCATAAGACCAAAAAGCCAAGTTTAGCGTGTTGGTGGCCCTTGCCATTTCTAATGTCTTTGTTGTTTTGTGGTTACACCGATGTACAGTCAGCCAAGGAGATCAACAGCCTCCATGGTCCAGTGGTTAAGGCGTTTGCCTGTTGACCCGGGGGTCGTGGGTTCGATTCCCACCGGAAGCATACTTTGTTTAGTTGTTTCCAGTTTGGTTAGGACATTGCAGGCTTGAATCACCTGATTGTCTGATAATAAATGATTCCGTGCTTCGGAAGGCACGTTAAGCCGGTGGTCCCGGCTGCCATCTGGTAGTCGTTAAAGGAACCACGTCAAAAGCCGAGAGGCGGTTCCGAAGAACTCTGACACCAGGGTGGACATGGTCGATTGACCGTGACACCTACACGAAATGATGATGATGATGATGAGCCAAGGAGATACTTCACCCCGCCATCTACCTGTATCTTGAGTTTTCTCCTTAATTCAAAATAATATTAATATGAAAATAAATATTCAGAAAGATTTTAATAAAGATTTACTGAATATACATTTTCATGTTAATATTACTTTAAGTTTAAGAGAAAATTCAGGATATAGGTAGATGGCGGGGTCAGGTATCTCTTTGACTGTACTTTCGCAGAAAAAGAATTTTGCATGGCGTGAAAATTTATATACATACAAGCATACTATCTCATCCTCTGGCTGCTCTGGTCAAGTATGGCCCTAGTAGTACAGAGAGGGTCGTGCTCCTGTAGTGGAGATTAAAAAGGACCTGATGATGATGATGATGTTGATACTACTACGTCTTTTTCCCTTATGGGTTTGAGAGAGCCCAAGCTTTAAAGGGCACAAGATGGATAACGGAATTAAAATAGTGATGGTCGCTAGCCGCATCTCTTATTGTCATGATTCTTTTCGCCCATTTCTTCGGCCAGCTTCTACAGACTGCGCGGAAAGAGAAGCAGCTGGCACATTCTACGTTTTTTTTCTTTTAGACAGCTCCGTTGCGCAGTGGTTAACACGCCAGCCTGCGACACGAGAGTGCCCGGGTTCGATCCCCGGTCAGGTCAAGATTGAAAATGATCTTTTTCAGATTCGCCTGGGTCTTGGATTATCTATATATGTATTTGTTATAAATTATAGTATCGTTGAGTTAGTATCCCATAACACAAGTCTCGAACTTACTTTGGGGCTAGATCAATCTGTGTGATTTGTCCGTATATATTTATTTATTTATAAATACAAATAACAGAGGCCCCAAAACCAGGCTACATAACCTGTGCTTCGGGGTCTAATGTGTTTGTTGTTTTGTGGTGTAACTTATAAGGTACTAGCTTTCGCCCGCGGCTCCGCCCGCGTCAATGTCGATCCCTCGGGAATAGTACTTTTTCCCGGGATAAAAGGTAGCCTATGTCCTTCTCCGCACTCCAGAGACTCCTTGTATGCAAAATTTCATGATTATCGGTTCAGTAGTTACGGCGTGAAAGCGTAACAAACAAACAAACAAACAAACAAATAAACAAACAAACAAACAAACAAACTCACTTTCGCATTTATAATATTAGTTAGGATGTATGTCTGGGCACTGACCTTGATGAGCGTTAGGCCGCGCAACATGGCGTCCGCCAAAAGCCAGCCCGCGGCGTGTTGTTGTCCCGCGCGCGACATCAGGATCCGGTACAGCGCGCGCGACACCTGGGGACAATACTCCTTAAGCCGTGTGGTTCCCGGCAGAGTAGAATAGGACTCCAAGTCTCCCGTGGAGGTCGTGAAAAGCGACTTTAAATACAAGCTAAACAAAGCTCATAAACATCAATGAGACCTCTCCAACCCGTCTGGCCAGCGTGGAGAGTGTAGGCCAAGTCTTCTGGCTGCTCTGGCCAAGTATGGCTCCGGTAGTACAGAGAGGGTCGTACTCCTGCAGTGGAGACCAAAAAGACCTGATGATGATGACATCTGCTCATCTGGCTGCATCAGAAACTCTAATAGAATACTGAATCGTTAAGGATGTCATCCTAAACTGCCTGTCCGGTGGTGTCAGGTACGGCATCGGGTACGTCCGGCCTTCCGAGCTGCTTCTTGCTTTTCCCCCATTCATCTGAATGAGTAGTATCCCAGCCCGAAGGTCTCGCAGAGTGGCGAGGCCGCAGGCCGACCGAAAGTGTCAATCCTTTCCTCCTTAACCCACCCCCCCCTAAATTGCTCCCAATTCTCAACTTTACCCGATTTGACTCAAAATCGAAATCTGTCATGCCCTCACCGCCCCCAACTCGAATCTGCACTCCTTTTTTGGATCAAAGATGGCGGCGAAATTTTTTTTTTTTATTTTTTCAACCTTGTCGGATTTGACTGAAATTTTGGATTTGGGGTTTCGGGACCCCGCCCGACTCGAATCTGGATGTCATTTTGGAATCCAAGATGGCCGCCCACTCCTTTTCCTACTTATTTCCATGGTGTGAGGTACGGCATGGGGTACGCGCCCGGCCTTCCGAGCTGCTACTTGCTTTCCCCCATCCATCCGAGTGAGTAGTCGGTATGATTATTGTATGTTGGGAATAGGTGTTGGGGTCTCAATAAACAGTTGGTATCTGGAAGTCTTCTTTCAATGACGTTTCCACATCTCTCCACAATAAACATAATTAACATGGCGCAGCCGGTAGGATCCCAATACCTTCATTCCCCTTCCCAAATCCAACCAATTCCTATCCTTTATATTTTGAAAACGGGTCATTGACGTGCTATTTGTCGGAATTGCCGACTATAGTTTCGGTCTCATCAGGAGGAATACAAGGCGAATTCAGGTCTGAATCAAAATCCTGGCCCCGTACTACGCTCTAGTAGAAGTGATAGGGGGATGTGGACGATTTGACGTCATAGCGGTACTCATTCTGGTTCTAAATATTATGGTATATTCCTATCCTTTCCCAGCTTCAAAATGCTTCCGATGGGCAGCAGCGTCGGAAGCACAAGAAGCCAAAGAAACTGCGCTCGCCAACCCGCCTGCCAAGCGTGGTGAGTATGGCAATATCATTGAATTAGAAACACTATGGAAGCAGCATTGCGCTTAAAAACTGACACCAGGCAAAGTAGATCAAAGCGGGTGGAGCTTAAAAAGTATATCTTTTCGCGAACTAGTCTGCCGCGCGCTCCGTGACGGAAGGACGCTTCGATAAAAGCATTTAACGACATATTTTTTGTAAACATCGGCGAAATCTTAACGAATTAAGATAAAAATGACTTCTTGTGTAGTAAAGTTGTGCAGGAAACGCAAGAAAAGACGGAAAAGTAACACTGGAGTAACTTATCATAGCGAGCGAGGCAAGCTGCTGTCGCGAGCGGTGTCTACCTACCTCCGCTATATTGACACCATAGCGTTCATTAGATATGTTGACACCGCCCCGTGACCTCGACGACGAATTTTTCGTTTTGATTTATGTTAAGTTTGTTTGTGTAAATGGGACAGATATTGAATCGATAGTTGTATGAGAGTTACGCTTCCATAGTTTTTTCTAATTCAAGTGGAGACTGAAAGAATTTGACAAAAAATTTGTCCGAAAGAGGGGAGTAGACGAGTATTAGTAGAACGAAGCTAGCGTTCGTGCGTTTGCTTACCTGTGCTGCGGAGTTATTGTCTTGGTAGAGGCCGGATACACAGAGCGTCGCTTCTACGTAGGCTTGAATCATGTCCGCTGGTTCCTTTATAGACTGTGGATGGCAAAAAAACTTTATAAAATAAAAATTAAAAATGTAGGAGTTATGAAAGAAAGCGAATGGAGGATTAAATGATGTGCATTTGAAAAAACATGTAAATAAATATATACGGACAAATCACACAGATTGAGCTAGCCCCAAAGTAAGTTCAAGACTTGTGTTATGGGATACTAACTCAACGATACTATATTTTATAACAAATACATATATAGATAAACATCCAAGACCCAGGCCAACCTGGAAAAGATCATTTTCCATCTTGACCTGGCCGGGGATCGAACCCGGTCACTCCGTGTCGCAGGCTGCCGTGTTGACCGCTGCGCCACGGAGCTAGTCCATGTACTTCTTTTTAAGACGGTACTGCACGAAATAGTGAAAATTTACGTGTTTTCAAATCACTAGTACTATGCGCTGAATTAATTAAATACATCAAAAGTATTTGTATAATTTAGGTCGATCCTTGAACAAGATCGCCCCCTTGTTGGAATTTGATATCCAAAAACATTATTCTTCGTCCCTTGGTAATAAAAACGTATTTTAAATCCTGTATATCAGCCACCGTTTTTAGGGTTCCGTACCCAAAGGGCAAAAAGGGGCCCTATTAATGTCGCTCCGCTGTCCGTCCGTCTGTCCGTATGTCACCAGGCTGTATCTCATGAACCGTGATAGTTAGACAGCAAAAATTTTTACAGATGATGTATGTCTGTTGCCGCTATAACAACAAATACTAAAAAATAGAATAAAATAAATATTTAAGGGGGCTCCCATACAACAAACGTGATTTTTTTGCTAGTTTTTGCTCGGTGTTGATAACGGCAACAGGTAGACGCTTGAAATATACTCAGAATATTTTGTTATTTATACACGTTGAAAAGAAATAATTAAATAATAATAAAATTAATATTAAAGGGACTCCCATACAACAGACATGATTTTTTGCCGTTTTTATAGATAACGGTACGGAACTCTTAGTGCGCGAGTCCGACTTGCACTTGGCCGGTGTTTTTTTGAATAGATGAGATGAAAAAATCATAAATAATACCTGTAGATGTGCATCAATGACGTCCGCAGCATTCGGGCCCAGTCTGTCGAGGTTCAAAAGCGTGGGTTCTTTGAGGAATTTGCCCACGTCTGTCTCCACTTCTTCCACTCCTGAAAAATAAAACAAGTCATCAACTTGACAAAAAAAGAAAAAAAAAAAGAAAGTAATTATAAAAAAAAACTTTTTTTTTTACTAGCAATTTATGTCCCACTGCTGGGAGAAAGCCTCCCCTTTATGTTTCCACTTTGCTCTATCTCTTGCCATCTCTTTTATAATATATAATATAATATGTATTTATTCAGATTTCGAAGATCCATTTCTTTTGCTATTTAAAAAAATTATACTTTTTTTAAATTTGATTTTTATGAAACCTACAGGGTAATACTTCCTGTAAACTCAGAATCTTGAAATTTGGTACGAAACAACGTTTTATAGCACAGATAAAGGCAAAGTTGTGAAAAGCATAAGTTTTT
Organism: Elegia similella; assembly: GCA_947532085.1. Classification (NCBI taxonomy): domain Eukaryota; kingdom Metazoa; phylum Arthropoda; class Insecta; order Lepidoptera; family Pyralidae; genus Elegia; species Elegia similella. The sequence goes on along the minus strand of OX383950.1, from coordinate 2,019,000 downwards.
ACTTACATCATATAAGAAAAATATTTTTATAATGTTAAACTTCTCTACTAATATTATAGCGCTGAAGAGTTTTTTTGTTTAAACGCGGTAATCTTAGGAACTACTAGTTCAAATTGGAACATTCTTTATGTGTTGGATAGTCCATTTATTGAGGAAGGCTTTAGGCTATAAAACATCACGCTGCAACTAATAGGAGCGAAGCATCAATAAAAATGTTTTGAAAATTGGGAAAAATTATTCACCTATACTAATTAATCATAATAACAGAAACTGCCGCGGACGAAGTCGCGGGCACATATGGAACTCTTCGTGCGCGAGTCCGACTCGCACTTGGCCGGCTTTTTTTGGGCTAATTGCACCATACTACTTCAGGTTTTTGAAAAAGCATACCCTGGGGTTTAGCACGAAAAGAAAATGACAACAAGAAATATTCATATCAAGGTCCTGGGCGAAGTTGAATGAGTGAGGCGGAGTAGAGTTGAGGAAACCTTGAGGAAGCAACACATAATACGGAAGTTAGTCCTAAATCCTCATACCTGATATGTCAAGCGTGAGGTCCTGGGCGAAGATAATGAGTGAGGTGGAGTCGAGTTGAGGAAACCTTGAGGAAGGGTCACAGAGTACTAAGTTACTCATAAAGCCTCATTACCTGATGTGCCAACCGTGAGGTCTTGGGCAAAGATAATAAGTGAGGCGGAGTCGAGTTGAGGAAGACTTGAGGAAGGGTCTCAGAGTACTAAGTTAGTCATAAAGCCTCATACCTATTGTATCAAGCATGAGGTCCTGGGCAAAGATAATGAGCGAGGCGGAGTCGAGTTGAGGAAGCCTTGAGGAAGGGTCTCAAGAGTACTAAGTTAGTCATAAAGCCTCATACCTGATGTGTCAAGCGTGAGGTCCTGGGCAAAGATAATGAGTGAAGCGGACTCGAGTTGAGGAAGACTTGGAATATGGTCTCAGAATACTAAGTGAGACATACCTGAAAAGCCTCATACCTGATGTGTCAAGCATGAGGTCCTTGGCGAAGATGAGTGAGGCGGAGTCGAGTTGAGGAAACCTTGAGGCAGGGTCTCAGAATACGGGAGGCGTTATAAAGCCACAATATACCTGATGTGTCAAGCATGAGGTCCTGGGCGAAGATGAGTGAGGCGGAGTCGAGTTGAGGAAACCTTGAGGAAGGGTCTCAGAATACGGGAGGCGTTATAAAGCCACAATATACCTGATGTGTCAAGCATGAGGTCCTGGGCGAAGATGAGTGAGGCGGAGTCGAGTTGAGGAAACCTTGAGGAAGGGTCTCAGAATACGGGAGGCGTTATAAAGCCACAATATACCTGATGTGTCAAGCGTGAGGTCCTGGGCGAAGTTACTGCTGGTATCGAAGTGTTGAGCGTCTTCTGTCGCACTGTTCTCTGACTCTGCCTCGCTTTGTTCTTCTTCCTCTTCTTCCTCGGAGTCTGTTACATCTGTAAAGAAGTCACTAGTAGTTGTGGTCATAGTAAATTCACTCATCATCATCATCATCAGGTCTTTTTAGTCTCCACTGCAGGAGCATGACCTTCTCTGTTCTACGGGAGCCATACTTGGCCAGAGCAGACAGAGGGTTTGGCCTACACTCTCCTTGCTGGCCAGACAGGCATATTTTAAAACAAATACGTATATAGATAATTTGCCGTGTGGTTCCCGGCAGAGTAGAATAGAACCACTCCTAGTCTTCCCGTGGAGGTCGTAAGAGGCGACTTAGGAAATACAGCTTAACAAAGCTCATAAACATCAATGAGACCTCTCCAACCCGTCTGTCCAGCGAGGAGAGTGTAGGCCAAATCCTCTGTCTGCTCTGGCCAAGTATGGCTCCGGTAGTACAGAGAGGGTCATGCTCCTGAAGTGGAGACTAAAAAGACCTGATGATGATGTACAAAACATCTAACACACACGCCAATCTGAAAAGATAATTTTCCATCTTGACCTGACCCGGGGATCGAACCCGGGACCTGTGACAGCATGACATGATGACCAGGCCACTAAAGTCGTCAAATGAGTGCTAATCCGACTCACGCTTGGCCTTTTTTTTGTATTTGCAAGTAGCCATCACTGATGTCAGATTTATCAAACTGCCTAAAGGCATCTAACGACTGCCATTGATGATGACAGCCGGGACCAAAGGTTAACGTGCCTTCCATAGCGCGGAGGAGCTAGAGATATTTTTATGCAGAGTTTTAGAAGAATTTCACCCTTTTATCGTTGAAATACCAGAGAGTCGAACTAAACGCTTTGACAGTTCGTTTTTGGTTCGAGCCGCTAAGGTCTGGAATGAACTGCCTGCGTCTATATTCTTAGACAAGTACAGTCCCGGGACATTCAAAAATAGAATAAATGGGTATCTCTTGGATAGGCATGTAACATCCTCGTCTTCATCGTCACTTACCATCAGGTGAGATGGGAGACAAATGCCTACTTCATTACTTAGTAAAAAAAAAGCCACATGCGGTCACCCATCCAAGTAGGGACCGCGCCCGGGGTTGCTTATCATATTATAAGTGCTAATATTTATAACTTACATTCATCACCGTCGCTCCCTTCGCCATCACTGAGCACAGCAGTCTCTCCGAGTTTGCCTCTCATCGTATTTTTATTGGCTGTACCGCCTAAACTGTTACCTGAAAGTGTGTAATTCATTAGATACATAGTATCACGTCTTTCCCTTGCGGGGTAGACAGAGCCTAGGTCTATAAGACCTTGTGGCCACATTTAGCATGTTGGTGGGCGTGTGATGGAAAACGGAATCAAAATAGTGATGGGTTGCTAGCAGCATCGCCTAATGACATGATTCCGCAGATTTGAGCTCAATCCCTCGATCGGCTTTTACGATCCGAGAAGAGAAGCAGCTGACACATTCTATGTTTTTTTCTTACCTCTCAAACCAGCGGGAAGAATTCATTAGATTCGTTGCTAAAAGGCAGGACATGTAGTCCATTATAGATATATACGGACAAATCACACAGATTGAGCTAGTCCCAAAGTAAGTTCGAGACTTGTGTTATGGGATACTAACTCAACGATACTATATTTTATAACAAATACATATATAGATAATCCAAGACCCAGGCCAGTCTGAAAAAGATCATTTTCCATCTTGACCTGGCCTGGGATCGAACCCGGGCACCCTCGTGTCGCAGGCTGGCGTGTTGACCGCTGCGCCACGGAGCTAGCCAATTAGATGCAAATAACAATAGTGGCACTTACCAGCTAAGAATACTTTGGTCCTCTGCACACTGGAGGCTGGTGTCGCGACAGCATCTACTACCTCCATGCATGCTTCTCGCCCGATCTCGTTGTGACTCAAGTCAAGGGACTGGGATGGAAAGATTTGACAAGTTAGAAGGTCGAGTTAAAGACAGTCGCTCTACGTCATATCTAATAAATATAAATATATACGGACAAATCACACAGATTGAGCTAGCCCCAAAGTAAGTTCGAGACTTGTGTTATGGGATACTAACTCAACGATACTATAATTTATAACAAATACATATATAGATACACATCCAAGACCCAGGCCAATCTGAAAAAGATCATTTTTCATCTTGACCTGGCCGGGGATCGAACCCGGGCACTCCGTGTCGCAGGCAGGCGTGTTGACCGCTGCGCCACGGAGCTAGTCATAATCCCATCTGACCCAAAGGCTTGCTATTCAACGTGGCAATGCAGGTAGTATAATGGGAACCTTTGGGCCAGGGACGATCAGGGGCGGTCTTTTAGACTGAGAATTTTGACGAAGCGTGTAGCGAATACTGTTTTATATATATTTTGACGAAGCATGTTGCTGATTTATTTCTGTAAACTTTTGACGAAGCATGTTGCTGATTATTCTTTCATCATCATCATCATCAGGTCCTTTTTAGTCTCCACTACAGGAGCACGACCCTCTCTGTACTACTAGGGCCATACTTGGCCAGAGCAGCCAGAGGACTTGGCCTACACTCTCCACGCTGGCCAGACGGGTTGGAGATGAGCTTTGTTTAGCTTGTATTTCCTAAGTCGCCTTCTACGACATCCACGGGAAGACTTGGAGTGGTCCTATTCTATATCTCTGATTATTCTTTGTCTTTACGCAAATAAATTGATTTAAAAAGTTAGAAGGGAAGATTCAAGATTTACCAAGATGATATCCTCACCATTGTTTTGTCATCCTCAACTGCCTTATTTATAATACAAACTAGCTTTCGCCCGCGGCTCCGCCCGCGTCAATGTCGATCCCTCGAGAATAGTACTTTTTCTCGGGATAAAAGGTAGCCTATGTCCTTCTCCGTACTCCAGAGGACTTGTATGCAAAATTTCATGATGATCGGTTCCGTAGTTGCGGCGTGAAAGCGTAACAAACAAACAAACTCACTTTCGCATTTATAATATTAGTAAGGATATCTTACACTATTTTTACAGGGTTTCCGTAATGCAATAGCGTAGATACAATATTAATTATCAACGCTACTATAACACAACACAAATACAGTAATCCTCGTGAATTCAGTCAATGAGCAACTAAACACGTCGATGTTGTTTGCTACTTGATTTAGTATTTTCAGCGTCCGGGTCAGTGGTGCCTGCTCTACCAAGTATGTCGGGTACGTCCGGCCTCCCGAGCTGCTTGCTTTTCCCCCATTCATCAGAGTCAGTAGTCCCAATTCCTTTCATTCCCTTCACAAACTCCTATCCTTCCCCAGCTTCAAAATGCTTGCAGCGTCGGAAGCACAAGAAGCCACAGAAACTGCGCTCGCCAACCCGCCTGCCAAGCGCGGTAAGTATGGCAATATCCTCCCATGGAACGAGGAATCCTTGGGAGAGGCCTTTGTCCAGCAGTGGACTTCTTGTGGCTGCAATGATGATGATGACATCACCTGAAGATGCAGCCCGTAACTCTGAAAAGACCCGGGGGTCGTTTGATTCCCACCGGAAGCATACTTTGTTTAGTTGTTTCCAGTTTGGTTAGGACATTGCAGGCTTGAATCACCTGATTGTCTGATAATGAAGTTGATTCCGTGCTTCGGAAGGCACGTTAAGCGGTTGGTCCCGGTTTCCGGTAGTCGTTACAGGAACCACGTTAGAGGCCGAGAGGCGGTTCCGAAGAACTCTGACACCACGGTGTGCATGGTCGATTGACCGTGACACCTACTCGCAATGATGATGAGAGGAATATCTTACCTCTAGTTTCACGGAGTTGTCCTTAAACGCTTTGGCGAGGGCTTTGGCACCTTTACTCTTCAGGAGGCAGTCTCCGAAGTTGATGGATTTCAGGTTCTTTAGCCTGAAACAAGGATACAGTTGTCAGGTCCCACCTATACATACACTAGCTTTCGCTCGCGGCTCCGCCCGCGTGCGGATCCCTCGGGAATAGTACTTTTTCCCAGGATAAAAGGTAGCCTATATCCTTCTCCGTACTCCAGAGAACGTATATGCAAAATTTCATGATGATCGGTTCAGTAGGTGCGGCGTGAAAGCGTAACAAACAAATAAACAAACTCACTTTCGCATTTATAATATTAGTAAGGATAAGGATACTATCACGTCTTTTTCCCTTGCAGGGTGGACAGACCCCAGGTCTGACCAGGTCAGACCTAAAATCCTCAAATAAAAATAATTCTAAAATGCTAAAGCATGTTAGTGGGCGTTAGGTAGAAAACAGAATCAAAATAGTGATGGGTTGCTAGCCGCATCGCCTATTGACATTCTTCTAAGGTCCATCATCATCTTCACTACAGGAGTACGACCCTCTCTGTACTACTAGAGCCATACTTGGCCTGAGCAGACAGAGGACTTGGCATACACTCTCCACGCTGGCCAGATGGGTTGGAGAGGTCTCATTGATGTTTATGAGCTTTGTTTAGCTTGTGATTCCTAAGTCGTCTCTTACGACATCCACGGGAAGACTTGGAGTGGTCCTATTCTACTCTGCCGGAAACCACACGGCTAGCTAAGGTTCATCAATTACTTTTTAAATGGTCTGACCAACAGATTTCAAAAATATTCTTTTTTAAACTCCCTTCAAACACATAATTAAGTAAGCGGGGCTTAGCGCGAACCTTTTATTGTGTCCACGGTGGATGTAACTCCATTGAAACGTCATGAATAACAAATTAAAAAGGGTCGTGCTAATTTCCGTAAATTTAAAAAATTCTTACCATAGTAGAGCATCAGCATCAATGAAACCAAATTAAAAAGGATCGTGTTAAGTCCCGCCAATTTAAAATAATCCTAACCTAGGAAGAGCATCGGCATAAATGGAAAAAAATATAAAAAGGTTTGTGCTAAGTCCCATTAATAAAAAAACTCCTTACCTAGGCAGAGCGTCGGCAATCTGAGCGCCTTTCCCTCCGAGTGTTGTCGTTCAGATTGAGACTGCGTAGGGGTTTTAGCACGAACCTTATTATTGTGACCACAATGGGTGTAATTATGTATATTGAAACAAATATTAAAAAGGTACGTGCTAAGTCCCATCAATGAAAAAACTCCTTACCCAGGTAGAGCATCAGCATAAAAGCTAAGAAATATTAAAAAGGGTTCGTGCTAAATCCCATCAATTTTAAAAAATCCTCACCTAGGCAGAGCGTCGGCAATAGCCTGAGCTCCTTTCCCCCCAATGGTGTTGTCGTTCAGATTGAGACTGCGCAGCTGTGGGTTCTGCTTGAAGGCATTGGACAGGGCCGAGATGCCCACATGGTATATGCCGTTCATGGGCTTAGCACGTACCTTTTTATTGTGACCACGGTAGATTAAACGTCAATGGAATCAAATATTAAAAAGGTTCGTGCTAAGTCCCGTAAATTTAAAGAAATCCTTACCTAGGTAGAGCATCGGCATAAATGGAAACAAATATTAAAAAGGTTCGTGCTAAGTCCCATCAATAAAAAAATCCTTACCTAGGTACAGCATCGGCATCAATGAAAACAAATGCTAAGTCCCATCAATAAAAAAATCCTTACCTAGGTACAGCATCGGCATCAATGAAAACAAATTAAAAAGGTTCGTGCTAAGTCCCATCAATTTAAAAAATCCTCACATAGGTAAAGCATCGGCATAAATGGAAACAAATATTAAAAAGGTTCGCGCTAAGTCCCATCAATAAAAAATCCTCACCTAGGCAAAGCGTCGGCAATAGCCTGAGCTCCTTTCCCCCCCCTGGGTGTTGTCGTTCAGATTGAGACTGCGCAGCTGTGGATTCTGCTTGAAGGCATTGGACAGGGCCGAGATGCCCACATGGTATATGCCGTTCTGTGGGCTTAGCACGTACCTTTTTATTGTGACCACGGTAGATTAAACGTCAATGGAAACAAATATTAAAAGGTTCGTGCTAAGTCCCGTAAATTTAAAGAAATCCTTACCTAGGTAGAGCATCGGCATAAATGGAAACAAATATTAAAAAGGTTCGTGCTAAGTCCCATCAATTTAAAAAAAAATCCCTACCTTGGTAGAGCCTTGGCATAAATGGAAACAAATATTAAAAAGGTTCGTGCTAAGTCCCATCAATGAAAAAACTCCTTACCCAGGTAGAGCATCAGCATAAATGGAAACAAATATTAAAAAGGTTCGTGCTAAGTCCCATTAATAAAAAAAATCCTTACCTAGGTACAGCATCAGCATCAATGAAAACAAATTAAAAAGGTTCGTGCTAAGTCCCATCAATAAAAAATCCTCACCTAGGCAGAGCGTCGGCAATAGCCTGAGCTCCTTTCCCCCCAATGGTGTTGTCGTTCAGATTGAGACTGCGCAGCTGTGGGTTCTGCTTGAAGGCATTGGACAGGGCCGAGATGCCCACATGGTATATGCCGTTCTGCGGCATGGCTACTTCTTCTAAGGTGCCCATGTTCTGAAACAAATCCAGGTTGTTATTGTAAAAATTTAGTTTTTGTTGTTAATTAACCCTTTGACCGCGAACGTCGGATAAATCCGACAAGCATTTTCGTTCGTTAATACGGCATTAATAGACCTCATGGGGGACCTCTCCATGATGGGTATTATACCATCCCTCTCATCAGATCTTGATACGTGAAACGGAACGCGCCCGGGTGACATGTCAAAATCATCTGTTCCGTAATTTAAATAATTTTTGTGTATTATTTGTGATCAATTGTATGTAAAACTAAATTAATTACGTAAAATAAGGCAATAATTATATGGAAGCAACAAGTTATCGTGAAATAGTAACGTGAATCAACGTTAAAAACTAGAAGATCGGCGCCGGCGGTTGGATTTGTTCAGCTGTCAAACCAAACAAAGGAAATTCGTGGATCATCATCAATTTAAACCGGGAGAGTATATTGTTTCATAATTTCATGATAGGCAGTGTATCTTCAAAAACAATAATCAGTATAAACTTAATTTTAAAGTAGCAATAGCAGTGAACTATATTTTGCCTACGAAGCTCAGTTTGAATCTCGCACCGTTTACCTAGTGCAATCGGTGATGACGACCTAAAACTACAGCTATAGGCTTATATATTCAGTAACAAATAATACTTTATACACTGCAACGCAAAATCTGCTGTATCCCTTTTGTTTCTTTTATGGCAGATTGTGAAATGTAAACTACCTACTTACTTCAAAAAAAAATATAAATTGGTGAAGTTTACTTTTAACTTTTGCATATTTTTTTATATATTTTGATATACAATAAAACTCTAATTTCTACTTACTGACCCCTTTAATATAACATAAAACTCACTCTGTTTTTGAGGTCTCGCTAAGCTTGTGAAAGCTGAGTTGATGACTATAAAACAATAGTTATAGCAAGAATACAGCTAATTTATTTCATTTATGCTTTAAATATCTATGTAGTTATTCTCAATAATATAATAAAATTGTCTTATTAAGTACAAAAAATTGCCCTCCGAGTTCTTAAAGTATAGTTTACCTTTACTTACATAATTAAATATATTTTCAGTTACTGACCACCTCATTCACTATGATGACACGGAAGGCCACTATCAAAGACCTAACCATGAAGCTGAGGCAAGCCCTGTTTGACCTTAAAGCGTGTCGTGAGGATAAGGCACAACTGTTACTGGAACGGGAGGAATCTGAAGAAGAATTTCAGAAAATAAATGATCGCCATAGTCAATTAAAAAATGAATGTATAAGTCTTCACAATAACAGTACAGAATTGTTGGAAGAAAACCTTAGGTTGAAAGAATGCTTAGAGCAAGCTAACGAGTGCCGTATGGTACATGAACGGGCCCTATGTCGCATAAATGAGTTAGAACAAAGCTTATACGATGCACAAAAATCTGCATTAGAGATACAAGATCAAAAAGATGCCGAAATATGTAACAAAACGCTTCATTTGTACAGCGAACTCATGGATTGTGGCTCGGGACCGGTCATGGAAATACCTGCGAGTACTCCGCAGTCACAGTATTTTATTTTAAATAGTCATAATAAAATTAAAAAGTATGTAAAAATTAATAGAATAATAAAACGCACTAAGAAAGTATTATCTAAACAAAAAAAATGTAAATCTTTAGCGCAGTTAAGTAGGGAAAAACTGTGTTTGTCTAAGGACCTTAGATCATGTGAAGATGACCTATATATGGCTAGCCGTATATATGACACCGAGATTCATGAGTTGCAGTCACAGGTCTCGGAATTGCAACAGTCCTTAAATAATTTATCAAAAATGTATGAATTGTCCCAAAAAGATATAAGTAAATATATTTTAGAGGCCAAAGAATTTGTGGCTGAAGCTCACTATAATAAAGAGCGGTATGATGCTCTCTTACAAAAACAGCAGTGCTATAGTACTCCTGAAACGGCAATTACAATGTCACCTGTAATAGCCATTGTTCCCGAGTCTAGAGAATGTGATACTGGTAAATGTAACTTAGAAACAAGGATAGGTACGATAGAAAATAGTTTTAATAAAAAAAGGTTTTGTAACAAATTATTTATATACTCTGATAAATTAGGTCAAGGTCTTAGTAGCATAATTTTGAGTCACCTCAACCAAAACTGTTCTGTCTACAACACATGTACACCCGGCGCTTCTTATTTAGACCTGGTAAACAGTATTACTTGTGACAGTCTTGATGAAAACTGTACAATATTAATATTATGTGGTGACAGTTCCTCTGTATCAAAAAGGAATATTAAACAAAGTATGGACAAATTAATTAATATAAATGAAAGAACACAATGTAAATTTATGATATGTGCCTTTCCGTATTCGGAATCTTTAGATAGGAAAAGAAACGAGCACATACACCATTTAAATGTACATATGTACAACATGACGTATCGTCATGGCGATTTTATTTTTTATTTAGATATAAATAAGTTTATAAGTAGATTTAAGTTGACTAACGATACTATGTATCTTCCTTTTAATTTTAAAAGACAAATAGCTACAGTAGTAGCTTTTAATTTACAAACTTCTGTTGTATGTAGTACATCTGCAAATAATTTTAAATTTGACACAGGTATTGCAACTAATGATATACCTAAAATACAAAATCCTCAGTCTGATTTAAACTAATTAATAAGACAACAGTCGAGGCTAAAGAATTAAATATTTTTCATCAGAATGTCCAAGGCCTGACTAGCAAATTGTTAGAATTAGAGTTGTTTATAAACAGTAAAGATTTGCATGTAGTTTGTGTGACTGAACATTTTATGCATTCGCACCAGCAACAGTTCAATGTAGAAAATTATTTATTGACAAGCTCTTACACCCGAGAGACTAAAGAGAAAGGCGGTAGCTTAATTCTAACTCGAAGTGACGTAAAATGTAAAGAACGTAAGGATATTGTTAGTCTTTCGGTAGATTGTAATGTTGAGCTGTCATGTATCGAACTAGGGAATTATATTATAGTATGTGTATACAGACCCCCAAGATCAGATTATAATACTTTAGAATCAGTTATTGAAGATGTCTTGAGAAAATTATGTTGTTGTCGCAAAAATATTATAGTGTGCGGTGACTTTAATGTTGATTTGTTAGTTACAACAACTGAAAGTGTTCGATTTTTAAATGTCTTTAAATCATTTGATTTGGTTAATTTGTTTTTGGAACCAACTAGAGTTACTGAAGATTCTGCAACGTGCATAGATAATGTTTTCTGCAATTGCACTGCTGTTGACAAATATATAACTAAAAATCTAACCTCGGATCACTACGGTCAGTTTGTAAAACTTATAAATGATGTAGAAGTAGACTTACCAAAAGTAACCTTTAGATCTATAACCAAAGCTAAAATAAATGTATTTAAGAAAAAAATATCTGAAAAAATGCCCCTAATTGAAGAAACTAGAGATGATCCGGATGCTCTATATAATAAAATGTTTGGTATTATTGAATCGGAATTCAACAATACATTCAAAATTAAAAAATGTACTAAACGCATCGGTAAAAAATTTAGTGAATGGGCTACAACTGGTATTTACGTTAGTAGAAACAGGTTATACGAATTATTAGCTATGAAAGCTTACAATAAAAATACTGAATTTATTAATTATGTTAGAACTTACTCTAAGGTTTTTAAAAAGGCGTGCCTGTGCGCAAAATCTTTATATACAAGAAAAGCTATTCTAGATTCTCATGATAAGATAAAGACCACTTGGAAAATTATTAACATGGAAACCGGGAAAACTAAAAATCGTGACAACAAAATAGAATTAAAAGTAGATAATAAGATCCTCAGTACTAATGAAGACGTCGCAAAATATTTCGAAGATTTCTTTACTAACATTCCCGTAAATACTACTGCCTCCTTACGTTCATCATCTGAGGAATCTAAAAAACTATTAACAAGCTGTATACCAGAATGTAACAATCATTTAATATTTCAACATGTAACACCTCAAATAATCATTGATACATTTAAGAGTTTGAACAATAAGAAAACTGGAGATTTGTGGGATATCTCTGTAGCTGTCATTAGTAACATCATTGAAGTAATTGCACCATATTTAGCTTCTATATTTAATAAGTGTGTAGATACTGGGACATTTCCTGACTTGATGAAGTTAAGTAAAGTCATTCCTTTGTACAAATCTGGCGATAAAAATGATCCCACTAATTACCGTCCCATTTCTATTCTGCCAGCTCTTAGTAAAATATTTGAAAAAATGATTTTTAATCAGTTATTAGCTTTTTTTAACATAAATAGCCTTTTCCATCGTGAACAGTATGGATTTACAAAGGGTCGGTCAACTACAGACGCGGGTGTAGCTCTGTTGAAATACATATATGATGCTTGGGAGGGAAAACAAAATGCTATTGGTGTTTTTTGTGATCTTTCCAAAGCCTTTGATTGCGTAGACCACAATACCCTTCTCTCCAAGCTGGAGCACTATGGAATAAAAGGTAAATCTCGCGATTTACTTGAATCTTATTTAAGTGGCCGAACTCAAAAAGTTAGTTTAGATAGGGTACAATCCTCCGGATCATCGGTTAAGATGGGCGTACCCCAGGGCTCTATCCTAGGGCCTCTGTTATTCCTCATTTACATCAATGACCTACCTTACTGTGTCAATACATGTAAGGCTGTACTATTTGCCGATGACACTTCTCTTGTCTTCAAAATTGATAGACAAACTAATTCTTTTGACGTGGTTAATAGTACTTTAGCTCAAGTGTTGGATTGGTTCACAGCGAACAATCTATTGTTGAACGCTAAGAAAACGAAATGTATTAAATTTTGCTTACCAAATGTTACAAAAATTCCAACACAAATAGTAATGGATAATGAACCACTAGATTTAACTGATAAAACAACATTTCTTGGAATAACTCTTGATGCCGGGCTTCAATGGGGTGCCCATATTACTACGTTAGCGGGTAAACTTAGTTCTGCAGCTTATGCTGTCAGGAGAATTAGACAACTGACTGATGTTGATACTGCGCGTTTGGTATATTTCAGTTATTTTCATAGTGTTATGTCTTATGCGATTTTACTATGGGGTAACGCTGCAGAAGTAAACACCATATTTGTCCTGCAGAAGCGCGCTATTAGATCTATATATAAACTTGGTGCTAGAGAATCTCTTAGAGAATTGTTTAAAGATATAAATATTTTAACTTTACCTTCTCAGTACATATTTGCGAATATTATGTTTGTGCGCTATAATCTTGATTTATATAAGAAAAATAGTGATATCCATGACCGAAACACGAGAAATAAAAATAAATTAGCTACACCAGTATTGCGATTGCAGAAAACTATGAATTCATTTTTGGGTTTAGGAGTACGCTTCTATAATAAAATTCCTGCAGAAATATTAGGTCTGCCTTTACTTAAGTTCAAAACGATTGTAAAAAACCAGTTAATAAAAAAGGCTTATTACTGCATTGATGATTATATTACTGATAAAAATGCGTGGAAATTTATATAAATTTATTTAATGTTAACAATTATTAAATGTTAAAATTAATCTATAGTATGAAAAATTGTATTTAATGTTAACAATGTATTCAGAGCCCTTCAGGCACGTAGGGACCAAGGCTGGATTGAGTTTCTTTCGGCGTATTCTTCTCACCAGTGGTCGTTCCGAAACGCTAGTAGTATTTCAATTTTGCATATATAAAAAAATATATAAGAAATAAAAATATGACGTTCAAAAAGAGATACATGTATCCAATTTTGAATAAAAATCTTTGACTTTGACTTTGACTTTGATCCGATTTAGGATGGTATTCAGATGGTATAATTATAGCCACACCACATGTACTGAATACTCGAAAAAAAATTGATAAAAATCAATATATATATATATATAAACAAAACCCTGTCCGATCGTTGAAGAGGTGATTCAGCCCTTCAATATAAACAACTTTCCCTATTAATGGGAATCTCCAAACACACAATAAGAGTATACAGCTTACTTGAAAAACTTTAGCCAAAGCTGTCGCTCCGTCATTCTCGAGTCTGTTCCTGCCAGCTATGAACACTTTCAGCCGTCTCGGGTTGGTGGACAGAGCCTTGGCGAGCAGGCGGCCGCCAGTGATTCCCAAACCATTGTTGTTCAGCCGGAGCTCCTAGAACGAGAGATTTTTTAAGGAATTAGGATACTAACTCAACGATACCATATTTTATTAAATAGATAGGTACTAATATAAACACATCCAAGACCCACTCCCAGTCAACCTTGAGAAGAAAACAGATAAAAAAGTAGGTAAAGTGTGATAAAAAAATAATAATTAAGTACTAATTTAGTAAGGATGGAAGTAATTTAAACATAAACAGTTTAAATATAAATAATTCTTTAATAATAATACATTTAAGTATAATAAATATATACAATACATACACAAATTAGAAGGAAAGGATGAATTAATCTGCTGACTCAAGATTAGAGAGAAAAGTATGCAACTTTTTCTTAAAAAGGAATCTGTTTGAGGTCTGTTGAATGTCTTCGGGTAAGGCGTTCCAGAGTCGAATAGCTTGTAAGGTAAAATAATTTGACATAAAACCAGAATGAAACAAATGAGTGAAGAGCTGAAGAGAATTGAAGAAAATAGACTAGCTCCGTGGCGCAGCGGTCAACACGCCAGCCTGCGACACGGAGTGACCGAGTTCGATCCCCGGCCAGGTCAAGATGGAAAATGATCTTTTTCAGATGGGCCTGGGTCTTGGATGTGTATCTATATATGTATTTGTTATAAAATATAGTATCGTTGAGTTAGTATCCCATAACACGTCTCGAACTTACTTTGGGGCTCGCTCAATCTGTGTGATATGTCCGTATATATTTAAAAATTTAAATTTTAAAATTGCTGGAGCGAAGTTGACGATCGTGAGAATCCGCAAGATACTGAAACTTACATTTCAAGTAACTGGGAGAAAGAGGATTTTTAAGTATAGAGAATAGGAAGCAAAGGAGTCTCTGCTGTCTGCGTAAACGATTAGGGAGCCAGGACAATTTAACAGCCTCCATGGTCCAGTGGTTAAGGCGTTTGCCTGTTGACCCGGGGGTCGTGGGTTCGGTTCCCACCGGAAGCATACTTTGTTTAGTTGTTTCCAGTTTGGTTAGGACATTGCAGGCTTGAATCACCCGATTGTCTGATAATAAAGATGATTCCGTGCTTCGGAAGGCACGTTAAGCCGGTGGTCCCTGCTGCCATCTGGTAGTCGTTAAAGGAACCACGTCAGAGGCCGAGAGGCGGTTCCGAAGAACTCTGACACCAGGGTGTGCATGGTCGATTGACCGTGAAACTTACTCGAAATGATGATGATGAGGACAATTTAGATCGAAATTGAGAAACTTGATCATATTTACGCAGGCAGTAAATTACCTGCAGCTGACTGCACACTTCGCTCTGCAGTAACTTGGCCAGTCCTTCAACACCAATAGGTCCGAATGCATTGTCACTCAGGTCGAGCAAAGAGAGACGGGCACCAGCAGCTATCATCCCATCACCGAGGGCACTCTGTAAACAAGAAGTGGTTTCATTATCATCACTTCAGCTTTCCTCTTCAGCACTAATTCCTCCCTCATGGACTCCTCTTTCCATGGGAGAATATTGCCATAGTCATGGCACATTTCTGGGTCTAGGAGTACGCTTCTATAATAAAATTCCTGCAGACATATTAGGTACTAGCTGTTGCCCGCGACTTCGTCCGCGGCAATTCCTGTTATTACGATTTATTAGTATAGATGAATATTTTTTCCCCGATTTCAAAACATTTTTTATTTATGCTTCGCTCCTATTGGTCGCAGCGTGATATTTTATAGCCTAAAGCCTTCCTCAATAAATTGACTATCCAACACAAAAAGAATTTTACAATTTGAACCAGTAGTTCCTGAGATTAGTGCGTTCAAACAAACAAACAAACAAACTCTTCAGCTTTATAATATTAGTATAGATTAATTAAAGCTATAATTTTACTTTTCTATTATACTCACTATTCTTACTAACACAAATATTATTGTTAAAATTGTGCATTACTTAATTTATAATTTATTTTTTCAATATTTTCTTCTTGCTGTTGCAACCTCTGACTGCAGCCGCAACGGTAAATTGTGCATTACTTTTAATTTTTTTTTTTATCAATATTTTCTTTACTATTTTTTTTCACGGTATTTAATATGTTTGCACTTAGTCTAAATTTATACCTAACTTTTTTTTTTCCAGAAAGAAGGTTATTTAATGTAATTATCTATACTATGAAACAAATACCTACCCAAATAACACCAAAACTATAAATAAAAAATGTCCCGCAGGTCGTTATCACACGGAAGGGTACCCAGAAGGCTGGTGGCATTGCCACTTGGATGGCAATGCTTATTCTCTGTCCAAGGTAATGGCCAGCCCTCTGGTCACCCGATACCTCAACCAGCTTTTGGCTCAATACCTTAAAAAGTTTATGCGCCGACGAGCCCCACGGACTTAGTGTCTCCACCCCAAACGGCTCAAATATGAAACCGTTACCGATACAAGCATATTTTCGCCGTTTGAGGGACTCAGCATTGGCTGCAGCCATGCCCGCTTTAGACCCAGTGCCGGGGATATGGGAAGACGCAATTGTATCGACGCAGGTGGCGTCCCACACCAGTGGCCTCCCCATACTCCACGGAACAAGAGTCATTCCATCCGGTCTCTTGCCATCCTCACGCGCCAGGACATTAGGTTCTAAAACGGCTGGCATGTGAATGGTGACAAGAGCCCAGTGGATGATATTATTCAATGTGGCATGGCGCGCCATGCGACCTGCACTCCTGAGACACGAAAGTCAAACGCCCAAACTGGTCTACGGTATCGCCGCATAAACAACGATGCGGGACATTCGTTTTAGCCCCTAAACGCAAGCATGTCGCCAGACGGAATGTATGATCGTTCAGAAAGGTACCCAGAGTGAAAGACGGCAAGGCCTGTAACCATAGTCCAGACTCCCACTCTGCAACGGCAAGGAGACGAGCACGCTCTACAGAGTTGTCACTAGAAGATTCAAGTAAGTTACTCTGTACAAGTCTGCAAAGCGGTGGTGGCGGTGCAAGGCGATGGGACGAGCCCATCGCCTCTGAGAAGATGTAGCCTCTGGGAATTCCGAATTTGGACATAGCTCCAACCAAGCATTTTTGGCCTCTGTCATGTGCAATGTTTCACAAGCTGTGTTTTGTAAAAATTTTTTAAAAAGGTCTTGAATGCTATGTGTAGAAGACAAAAAGGCTGGCAGAGCAAACTAGAAATTTTTCGAATTCCGAGTCCACCTAGCCTTACGGGTAAGGAGGCTTGTTCCCAAATAATATTATCAAATTCAATATTCAAAAGAGATGCCAAAATGTCTTTAATTATAGTGTCTAATTTTGTAAGAAGGTCCGGGTATTTCCATAGATGACTGCAACGTAAATTATATGTAAAATTTGGAACAAATAAACAATATTTTAAAACAGTAAAAGCGAAATGACTATGAATATTGCAAAGACGGCCGGAAGCTAATTGGAAATTTTGGACTTTTCCCTCAATAAAATTCGGAAAAGATTCGTCAAAGATTGGAGAGCCTAGGAGACGAAGAGAAGACTTGTCAATGATTTTGATGTTGGGGGCCAAGGAGTTAAACTGCGTTATGGCTTTAATTTTCGTCAAAAGAGGCATGTCGTTGTCAAGGAACAATTCACACTTGGAAAAATTTAGAGAAAGGCCATTGGAATCAAAGCCACGTTTTAACTTCAATACTGTGTCAGGGTTGTTGTCTCCCAAACTCCCGTCATCCAGGAACCAAGTATTAAAACTGGATTTATTTTTTTCAATGATTCGATGGATTGCGAGACTAAAAATAACCGGACCTAGGGGGTCACCTTGCTGGCATCCGAATGACGAAAAAAGGAGATTATTTTGGTACATTAATTTAGAATTTTTACTGTAACAACGCCAGAGAAAGTTGTAGACCGAGGGAATTTTATTTTTTACTTGGGCCAGCATAGCGCCCCTATCAACCGAATTGAATGCATTTTTTATTTCCACCTTCAGTAGAACACCACCTTTTGGGAAATTTAAATATGTGCGCAAAGAATGGACGGCAGCTTCACAACCACCCTTGGAACCGAAGCCTAACATCCAGTTAGGCTTCGGTTCCATGGTTGAAAGTAGCCTCCAAGGGTGGCAGCCACAGATTTACAGCATACCTAACTTAATATTAAGCATATTTAATTTACCTCTAGCGAACATCTATGTCATTATTAAAGTTTTGAACTTGTTAGGCATAGATATGTTTGGCTTGCAATTTAGATCAACTCTCAGTGAATATATAATTGTTGTTGTCATTGTGATTATGATCTGTTTTGTGTGCTAATAAATAAATAAATAAATAAGTATTGGGCAGACCTAATATTTCTGCAGGAATTTTATACTTACTTAAGTTTAAAACAACTGTAAAAAACCAGTTAGTAAAAAAGGCTTATTACTGCATTGCTGATTATATAATTGATAAAAATGCTTGGCAATTAATATAAATTTATTTAATAATATAATACATGTAAACAATATAATCAGAGCCCTTTAGGCACATAGGCACAAAGTCTGGATTGAGTTTCTTTCGGCGTATTCTTCTCACCAGTGGTCATTCCGAAACGCTAGTAGTATTTCGATTTTGCATATATTAAAAAAAATATAAGAAATAAATAAATAAATATATACGGACAAATCACACAGATTGAGCTAGCCCCAAAGTTCGAGACTTGTGTTATGGGATACTAACTCAACGATACTATATTTTATAACAAATACATATATAGATAAACATCCAAGACCCAGGCCAATCTGAAAAAGATCATTTTCCATCTTGACCTGGCCGGGGATCGAACCCGGTCACTCCGTGTCGCAGGCAGGCGTGTTGACCGCTGCGCCACGGAGCTAGTCAGAAATAAAAATATGACGTTTCAAAAAAATACATGTATCCAATTTTTGTTGGAATGTGAACGCACCCTTTATAACTTTTTAATTTTTGTCTATGTATGTGACGTTGAACCTTCCGGTTCCTGTCTGCCATTACGTTCTCCAAATACAAGTTGCATTGTCACGACGCTCCGCTTTTTTATTTTCCTATTATCTTTAGTTAGTCAGCTAATCATTAACAACAGTTTTCATTAGGTTATGGGCCTTTAGCTGCCCGATAGTTAGTATTTTAGGGAAAGTTGTAGTTTCGCGAAAAAGTAAAAGTTAGGTTACCGGCGTCACCGGTTTCAAATTTTGCTCCGTCACCGTGATTACGCGAAGAATCTTTTTCAGCCTTTTCAGGGAGATCTCAATAATACGTTACAATGGGATCCACGTCGCAACTAGCCCAAATTGTAAAATTACAAGGCCGCGACAATTATGCAACGTGGAGTTTCGCCATGCGGACGTATCTGGAACACGAGGATCTATGGAAATGTATTGAAAAAGAAGAAAGCGAAACATTTACAAAGCAGGAAGACGTCAAAGCTCGATCCAAGATAATTTTGTTGGTCGACCCGATTAATTTTGTTCATATACAAGAATGCAAAACCGCAAAATCTGTATGGAGTAATCTGCAAAAAGCGTTCGATGACTTTGGTCTAACTCGGAAGGTAGGATTGCTACGGGAGTTAATAACCACCGACTTAGAGAGCTGCGGAAACGTGGAGGCATACGTGAGTAAAATTATTACTTGTGCACATAAGCTCCGAAATATAGGATTCACAGTACAAGATGAGTGGCTAGGTACCCTCCTTCTTGCCGGGCTGCCGGAATCTTATAAGCCGATGATAATGGCGATGGAAAGCTCAGGTGTCACTATAAGTACCGACCTAGTTAAGACAAAGATATTGCAAGATGTCAAAAACACAAGTGACTCGGCAGGTTTTTATTCTAATTGTCACAAAAATTCCCCAAGGCATAATCATAAAAAGCCTCAGTTTAATGGCAAAGGTCCCCGTTGTTATAACTGCAACAAATATGGTCATGTCTCTAAAAATTGTTATTCTAAGAAAAATAGCTCAAGTCAACAAAATAAGAATGAAAAATGTAATAATAATTCTGATGCTTCCAGCTATGTGGCCGCATTCTCTGCGTCGCCGAAAACTGAAAATGGCTGCTGGTATTTGGACTCTGGAGCTGCAATGCATATGACAAATCGACGGGACTGGATATATGACTTTGGGCCGGCATCTGTTTCTACTATTAAAGTAGCCGATAACAAAACATTACCAGTAAAAGGATGTGGTAAAGTAAATATAAAAAGTTACAGCGAGGATAACAAAACATTAATTGGAACAATACAGGTTATTAATGTACTTTATGTTCCCGACTTAGCTGTGAATTTATTGTCAATCACTCAAATAACTCGAAATAACTGTGAAGTAAAATTTAACAAAGATTGTTGTAAGATTTACCATCAATCCAAACTAGTGATGACTGGATATAGTCAGAATAATTTATATGTGATACATAATGAAACTTTTGCTTTACTCACTTCAGCTCACTTATGGCACCAAAGGATGGGTCACCTGAATTATCAAGATCTTTATAAACTCAAGGAGTCTGCTGATGGAACTGATATGGAAATTAACCAAGACAGGAATGTAATATGTAGTACTTGCCTGCAGGGTAAACAAACCAGGCAACCATTCAAGAATGTTGGCACCAGGGCTTCGGATCTTCTAGAGGTAATACACTCAGATGTATGTGGCAAGATGGAAGAAAAGTCACTTGGTGGTGCCCAGTATTATGTAACATTCATTGATGATTTTTCAAGAAAAGCATTTGTTTATTTTATGCATTCCAAGTCTCAAGTTCTGGATAAATTTAAAGAGTTTAAGAAATTAGTAGAAAATCAATTATATAAGAAAATCAAAGTCTTACGCTCTGATAATGGTAGAGAATATGTAAATGAGGCCTTTGATAAATTCTGCAAAGAATCTGGTATCAAACAGCAGTTCACAATTCCGTACGCCCCGGAACAGAATGGGATGAGTGAACGGATGAATCGTACCTTAGTTGAAAGAGCAAAATGTATGATTATAGATTCAAAGCTGCCGAAGAAATTCTGGGCTGAAGCTGTCTCCACAGCTGCATACATTATCAACAGGTCTCCTAAAAAAACGATAAATTATAAGACTCCCGAAGAAATGTGGACAGGTATGAAACCCAATGTAAAAAACATGAAAGTTTTTGGTTGCCGAGCTATGATGCACATACCCAAAGAGAAAAGATTGAAATGGGATTGTAAAGCAAAGGAAATGATATTTGTTGGATATTGCCATGACTCAAAAGGGTACAGATTATATGACAAGAAGGAGGGGAAAGTCATCAGGAGCAGAGATGTGGTATTTTTAGAAGAATCAGTTGAAAAGAAGTTTGTTCTAATGCCAATGGAAAGCTGTCAAAAGAAAGAAGACAATGTTTCTGATGATGAAACCACAAGTGAAACAAGTTCGTATAAAAGTGTCAGCACAGTCAAAGATAACAGTTCCATTGCTGCTGCCGATGAAGAAAATATTGAAGAGTTGGGAGTTGTGGATGATGATGACTTTAGTTTTGCAGTTCCAGAGGAAGATGAAGATTATATTCCTGATTGCACTGTTAGCGACACCCCTCTTGTTACTTACAACTTGAGACCACGGAAAAACAGAGAAAAATATACTTATCTGTGTCAAGACATACAAGACAATACGATGATGGAACAGAGGTTGTCATCTGCATCTTCACAAGATCCACTAACTGTAAAGCAAGCCTTAAATAGTGAATACAAAGAGCAGTGGAGAAAAGCTATGGACTGTGAGTATAATTCATTGATAGAAAATAATACTTGGACACTGTGTCAACTCCCTTCTGGGAAGAAAGCAATTCCTTGCAAATGGGTGTTTAAAACAAAATGTAATGCAAATGGAAATATAACAAAACATAAAGCTAGACTTGTCATCAAAGGATATGAACAAATATTTGGCATAGACTACACAGAGGTTTATGCACCAGTGGTACGCCTGAGTTCCATTCGTTATCTACTTGCACTAGCCGCTCGATATCACCTGCATATCGAACAACTTGATGCTGTGACAGCCTTCTTGCAGGGTGATATAGATGTAGAACTATATATGAAGCAACCATCACTATATGAGGATGGGTCTGAACATGTGTGCAAACTGAACAAATCAATATATGGTTTGAAACAAGCCAGCAGAACCTGGAATAAAAAATTGGATACATATCTATACAAAATTGGATTCAAGAAGTCACAGTTAGACCCATGTGTGTACTTTGCTCATACTGATGAAAAATGCATCCTATTTATAACAGTATATGTCGATGATCTGTTATTTTTCTATAATAGTAAGGAATTAGCGTCTAGAATCAAGACTGATATTATTAATAATTTTAAAATGAAAGAATTGGGACAAGCCAATTATTATATTGGCCTGAGAATCTCATATGATGATCAAGGAATCTCTATAGATCAAACAAAATACATAGAGAGTGTCTTGAAGAAATTTAAAATGGAAAATTGCAATCCCGTGGCAACTCCTATGGAACCAAATTGCAAATTTTCAAGTAATTCTAAGATTGTAAAGGGTGAAGTGCCTTATCAAGAGGCAATTGGCTGCTTACTGTACATATCGCAAGGGACACGCCCTGATATTAGTTATGCAGTTAATACATTGAGTCGCTACAATAATAAGCCAACTGCTGAGAGCTGGAGTGCTGTGAAGAGAATATTGCGCTATCTGCATGGCACAAAGAATCTACAGTTATGTTTTAGAAGCAAAGTCAATGAAGATGTCACAGGGTATTGTGATGCTGACTGGGCATCAAGCACTGAAGATAGAAGATCATGCACCGGATATATATTTTTATGCCAGCATGCTGCAATATCCTGGAATTCAAAACGACAGCCTACAATTGCCTTATCTACAACTGAAGCTGAATATATGGCTTTATCAGCTGCCACTCAGGAAGCTATGTGGCTCCGACAATTATGTTACGAGCTGTGGCCCTCTACTAGGGTTACTTCTTTGATTTTATTTTGTGATAATCAAAGTGCTATTAAACTTACAGATAACTCTGCCTATCATGCCAGGAGCAAACATATTGATGTACGTCATCACTTCACACGAGACAAGGTTGCTTCTGGGGACATATCAGTCAAGTACATCAACACGGATCTGATGGTTGCAGACTGTCTCACCAAAGCTCTGCCCAGGCCGAAACATCACCAGTTCCTGAGAAGTATGGGGTTGCGCTCAAGGGAGGATGTTGGAATGTGAACGCACCCTTTATAACTTTTTAATTTTTGTCTATGTATGTGACGTTGAACCTTCCGGTTCCTGTCTGCCATTACGTTCTCCAAATACAAGAGGCATTGAGACTTTCCGGTTACATCCCACTTTTTCATCCCAGTTTTGTAAAATTCCGGTTTCATACCACAATCTTTTCCGCTTTCACCCCAAGTTTAAAAAAATATTTTTTAATTCCGTATTCACCCTAAAATTCATTCCGCTTTCGCCCCACACAGTTTTTTCTATTAAATTTGTACAGATAGCAAAAGCGTACTTGAAAAGGATTAGACTTAAAATATAGATTTTTAATTTACTTTGCCACATTATTATTATCTATATTTCCCTTGAGAGTCATCTCAAGGGAAATATAGATAAAAACAGGGCTGGTATTTCAGGTAGCTATTATTATAACTCGTATATTGGGTTAAGTGAGATAAGGGGGCTGACAAAATGTGGTCAAGGTTAACGCAGGTAAAAACAAAGAAATAGACAGAGATTTTTCAAACAGATAAAAAGGATGGATAAAGTATACCTATTTGTAGTTTTCTTAAGGGCCCGTACTACCTCACACTGCTTTGCATGATTGACTGTTATATCAATAATAATTAAATACTCAAGTTGAAATAAAAATGCAGCAAAGTTCAGGACTAACTCTGGTAACTATCTGACTCAAAAACACGATTGCGTAAAATTTTCTCGATAGAAAAAAATTGCAAAGTTGCCTCCGAATCACGTCTTATTTACTCGGTATATAGCATTATTCACCAAATACATTAAAATTAACCTTGAAACTTTTGATTATTATTGCATTACAGATAAGGCAGCCATCATATGTTTTTCTTTTTCGAATAACCCTTGAATATTCCTAAAAAACGAAAATATCCAAAGTAGCCAACGCGTTTAGACCATCCGCGTTTGTATCGCCACGCCGCCTGGCATATGGCGGGCTCTTAAGTGATTGAAAATTTTCTGTGATTCTAGATTGTGCTATGTTTTTCTTTTAAAATGTAACTTAGAAGGATTTTTTTATATATAGTTTAAGCCATCAAACTGATAAAAAAGATGGAAAAAATATACCTATTTGTAGTTTTGTGTATAAGTGTTGATTTTTAATGTGATTAAAATTTTATATGTGATTCTAGATTAAGTATTGTATTTTCTTTTTTAAATGTTATTAAAAAGGAACATTTAAGTCGTAATAGTTTTTATATTAACCATTAATCTATAATCGTAATAAACGAGATATGGAAAATATAAAAAAAAAGAATATACAATATTTTAAGAATATATATAACCCAGGTGACCTAATTTTTCAATTTTATTTCAGGTAACTTGGCTGCAAATCTAAGTTTTCATAATGTTTTATTTAGTTATAAATATACAGATTTTTAATTCCATATATATATATTTATTGTATCATAAACCCTTTTCTTTAGTTTCAATTCAATATAGATATTACAGTCATTTACTACAGATATTTATCAAGAACTATATTTATTTATGAGTAACAAAAATAAATATTTGATTTAAAAAATTAGTTTCACTTTTTTGCTACCAGTAGTACTGAACATTTTGAATGGGTTGAAAGCGGAATTTAGTATCAAGGTGGGTAGAACACGGAATAATTATTATTATTTTAAGGCGGTGGGGTGAAAAACTGGGATGGCAACGGAAAGTCCCGTTGCATTGTCACGACGCTCCGCTTTTTTATTTTCCTATTATCTTTAGTTAGTCAGCTAATCATTAACAACAGTTTTCATTAATTTTGAATAGAAATCTTTGATTTTTGACTTTTGACATATAGTTATGAAACATGGCACATATGTTTCAGAGTGTTTCCGAGTACGTATAACCCGACAGCCTTTAAGACTCGCGTGAACAAGCATCTTCTAGGCAAGCTCACTCCATCGTAGATCGTGCCTTTACCCTCTGGGTTAAGGTCAAGAGTAAGCCTATTTAATATAAAAATAAATGCTAAGTGATATAAAATAACATATGTATGTTATAAAATACGTATGTACGTATTATCACGTCTTTATCCCTTACAGGGTAGACAGAGCTCAAGGTCTTAATATAAAATAACATCTATAAAAACCGCGCAATTCTGAGAATATTAGGTCGTATGATATTAAGAATTATATAAATAATTTACATCAACCAATGTGCTGTAAATATATGTACAAAAAAAATGCATATAATATGTGTATACAAATATATAATAAATTACCAAATAATATAAAATCATTAACACAAAATAAATTCAAGGCGGAGTTAACGAAATGGTTGAATGACAAATGCTTCTACAGCGTAAAAGATTATCTAAATAACAGGCACTGATTGTTTTTCTTTTAATTATTTTTATTTTACTTGCTATATTAATTCTATTATTGATTATAATTATATTATTTGTTTATGTGACTTGTGAATGACAAACATTTGTGCACCTGCATGCAGGTTGAATACATTAAATGTATAGTTTTAGGATTGTATGTAGATGTATTCATTGCAAATAAAGATTATGATTATGATTATGAACGATCCGATTCAGGATGCGATTCGGATCCGATGAGAGGGACGATACGCGATACGATGATTGGAGATACCTCGTATCGTGTCTAACGTATAGCAGCGTCCCTCTCATCGGATCCTAAATTCAGGATCGTTTAATAGGCGCTTTACAGACAGCCAATTCGTTTTTATTTAATACTAGCTTTCGCCTGCGGCTCCGCCCGCGTTTTTCCCGGGATAAAAGGTAGCCTATGTCCTTCTCCGTATTCCAGAGAGAACTTGTATGCAAAATTTCATGATGATCGGTTCAGTAGTTACGGCGTGAAAGCGTAACAAACAAACAAACTCACTTTCGCATTTATAATATTAACTAGCTTTCGCCCGCGGCTCCGCCCGCGTCAATGTCGATCCCTCGGGAATAGTACTTTGTCCCGGGATAAAAGGTAGCCTATGTCCTTCTCCGCCCTCCAGAGAACTTGTATGCAAAATTTCATGATGATCGGTTCAGTAGTTACGGCGTGAAAGCGTAACAAACAACAAACAATCTCACATTCGCATTTATAATATAAGTTAGGATTAGGATTAGGATATAGTAAGGATGATTTGTACGAATATGTACGAAAAAAATGGGACAATAAGTACTAGAGTAACTTACCAAAGCCGGAGGAATTTCTGTCTTCATTCTCCCAGTAAACATATCCGAGAACCGGGCGATCTTCAGTTCTGGATGATGTTCCAGAGCTTTGGCTATAGCTTGAGCTGCGGCAACACCTAGAGTGTTGCCAGTTAACGTCAGGTACTGGAGATCGGGGCATGCATTGATTGCGTCAATGATTGGTTGTGCTGCAAGAATTATAATGTCAATATCAGATCCAGTGCTGTGGTAAACATGTTTTCGTGGCATCTGACATAACTTGGGAGCAATGGCTTGATTGAATCATCATTATCATAATCATCATCAGGTCTTTTTAGTCTCCACTGCAGAAGCATGACCCTCTCTGTACTACCGGAGCCATACTTGGGCAGAGCAGACAGAGGATTTGCCTTACACTCTCCTTGCTGGCCAGAAGCGTTGGAGAGGTCTCATTAATGTTTATGAGCTTTGTTTAGCTTGTATTTCCTAAGTCGCCTCTTACGACCTCCATGGGAAGACTTTGAATGGCTTGAATGTTCCTTTCAAAAGTTCCAAAGCATGAACTCAAGACTTTTTATCCCACTTGTAGTTACCCATCCCAGTGGGGACTGCGCCTAGGTTGCTTAACACTTTAGACGCTGCATCTGTCACCTGGTGTCCGTGAAATAATTAAAAACATGCATGTACAATACTACTACTATCTGGAGTTCTCTGCAGCACAGCACTGTCCGAGTCATCATCATCATTCCAGCCATCATCATCATCATTTCGAGTAGGTGTCACGGTCAATCGACCATGCACACCCTGGTGTCAGAGTTCTTCGGAACCGCCTCTTGGCCTCTGACGTGGTTCTTTTAACGACTACCAGATGGCAGCCGGGAC
The DNA here is from genome assembly GCA_947532085.1 of Elegia similella. Lineage (NCBI taxonomy): Eukaryota > Metazoa > Arthropoda > Insecta > Lepidoptera > Pyralidae > Elegia > Elegia similella. The sequence continues at coordinate 1,991,766 of OX383950.1, read as the reverse complement.
CACCGGCTTAACATGCCTTCCGAAGCACGGAATCATCTTTATTATCAGACAACCAGGTGATTCAAGCCTGCAATGTCCTGACCAAACTGGAAACAACTAAACAAAGTATGCTTCCGGTGGGAATCGAACCCACAACCACCGGGTCAACAGGCATACGCCTTAACCACTGGACCACGGAGGCTGTCATTCCAGCCGTAAAATGTCCACTGCTGGACAAAGGCCTCACTCAAAGTTATTATGAGGATAGAGATAAATTATAGAGGATAAGCGCCAATTAGACCATCCAGAATTAAGGATCCGGAATTCAGTCAACGGATAGTCAGTCAACGGACAGTTTAATCGCATTCAGGACGTTCGATCCGTTGTCAGGACAGAATGGCTTCCGACGTCTTTATCGGTATGTCTTTATATAAGCATAACGGAAGCATAAAGTGAAACCATCCGGAATTCAGGATCGCCGCATGAGAGGGACGCCGCTATACGTTAGAAACGATACGATAATATCTCCAATCGCGTCGCACGTATAGCGGCGTCCCTCTCACGCATACAGGATGGCCAACGGATGGCTCTCTCAGGACGCGCAGTCTCTGTTCAGGACACGTTCCGGACGGTGTAATCAGGAGCTCTGACGACTGAATTTCTTGTCCTTATCGGATGCTGAATTCTGGATCCTAGATTCAGGATGGTATAATAGGCGCTATAATGCCACTATGCTTGGCAGCGGTTGGCGAGCGCAGTTTCTTTGCCCATCGAAAGCATAGATAGGGAAGGATAGGAATTTGATACATAAGGACAATGTATACTCAGTCCACATACCTAGTTTATAAGATAAACTCAAATTGTAAGTTGACGTCAATTGGAGAAAATGCGCTGTGCAGTTTGTTGCCGCTTCTTCTGCACTCCCTTTGGAAGCGGCATTAAACTTAGCCATAAGTAAATTACTGACGTCAACAATTCTCAGTTGAAAGTATATGACAACTAGCTTTCGCCGCGGCTCTGCCCGCGTCAATGTCGATTCCTCGGGAATAGTACTTTTTCCCGGGATAAAAGGTAGCCTATGTCCTTCTCCGTACTCCACAGAACTTGTATACAAAATTTCATGATGATTGGTTCAGTAGTTACGGCGTGAAAGCGTAACAAACAAACAAACAAACAAACTCACTTTCGCATTTATAATATTAGTAAGGATAGTAAGGATTAATAAGTGTCCAAATGACCTATATTAAATAAACGTTTTTGAATTTTGAATTTTGTAGGATTTGGGAGTGGAATGAAGGTATAGGGATAATACTCATGCGGATGAATAGAGGTGAGAGTGAGTAGTAGCTTGGGAGGCCGGGTGCCACCACAGAGGCTGTCAATCAGCAATAAGATTGTTTTTCACTGATGTTTTTGCTTGTTTAAGTCTGTGGTTGGTTTTGTATTTCTGCACCATTGAACGATCCTGAGGTGACTTATAAATGTTGCACTTCTATAATAATATTCACGCCTGCTGGGCATCAGGCTCCTCAACTAGTCAGGCTGCGACACATGGGGCCCCGAGCCCGAATACCAGCATGGGCTAATGCATGTATATCACTTTCACAGTTATTAATGAGTGGTCGTGGTGCTACCCAAGGAAATATTTCATATATATAAGCCTTCTTTGGGCCACAACTCCTTAAATTTTCGTATATTGCCTTCTTCCACTTTTGTGTGACCGTTTGCCTAAAGGCCATTTGCTCCACTTGCCTTTGGCAAAGACCTCCTCCAGTCTTCTCCATTCTGGCCTTTCTATGGCCACTCTACCCCATGTTGCGGGAACAACATACTTGTCTAATGTCGTCATACCACTTTCTTTGTGGTCTACCTCTTCCGTTTTCCATCCCTTAGGTACCATTGTATGATTATTTTACTCCCGCAAATATTTTATATCATGGTGTTTAATTGCAAGCCCAAAATAAAGAACTTGTAATTTGAGGGGATAGGATTGAGATCTACCATTTTCTCTAATATACACAATTTGAAAAGCCATTCTTTTTACAGAACCTTTAAACCAAATATAACAACCAAAGGACTTTCTTTATTTTCATGTTAAAAATTGCAGCGTTTTGGTTATGGCGCCAAAGAGGTTATGTTACTAATATGCGCAAGTCTTTATAGTGTTTACAAACAATACAATATTGTTTGCATAGCATTATGCAAACAAAAATAAGTAAGGCATAAAAAGAACAATAATAAAACGTGTTAAAAGTTAAAATATAAACAAAAATACGACGCTTACCATCTTTCTCTGTGTCGAGTTTCAGGGATTTTCCAGAAAAATCTACACCACTTACAGTTCTGGTAGGATCACTCAATGCCGAAGTAATCGCATTAAAATCGAACGAAGCCATTTTATAAATAGAAAATAAATTATAACGCAATTGATTTCACAAAAACATAAAAACAAACACCTCGTCAACGGTTATTTTTTAATTTTTTTTTTCACCTCAAATCAAATCAAGGATCTGCCAAAATGACAACTAAACTGACAGAATCGAATAAACAGGGTAGCCAGTATCAACTTTTAGAATTACCCGAAACCGACATCACCAGACGTGACATGAGACCGCCCAGAGATCTCTTTCTGCTCCGCAGAGTTTTCAATTCTGGCACTCCCGGAGTGCAACCCGTTGTTTTTTTCTGTATACCGCGTTTGTCGTATATGAGCTACCTCGGAGCTCGCCAATAAATTAGTTTCTGACTTGTCAGGAGTTATTAAAATCACAAACGATAATTATTGGTAACCCATATTATCATCTCTCGTCGTTTCAGCCGCAAGAATTCCACAAATGAACATAGGCCTCCCCCAACGATTGCCAGAATGACCGGTTAGAAGTGACTTGCACCCAACGCCTTCCTGTGACCTTGGTTAGGTCGTCCGACCACCTGTCAGCCTATTTGCTAACTCAGCGTACAACGTTTTGATAGTCATTTCAAATTACATTGCGGCTTTCGTATGTTTGACTATTTTCATTTAAGATGTATAAAATGTAATGTATTTTGAAGTGACTATCTAAACGTTGTACACTAAGTCAGCAAATAGGCCGGCTGGTCAGTGGTTCTTCTCATCGAGTCGGAGATCGCTATTTTCAAATGTATTTTGATTGACCAATATTTGGTAGGTGTCTGACCCTTTGCAATAACCAAGCACAAGCCCAATCACATTTCAATTCACTCCCACTAAATTCTTAGTTAAAATACAATAGCTCCTCCTCCAGCAATCAATAATCTGTTAAATAGCATATCATAAATTGAGTCACACCATACTCACCATCATACATTGGTATTTCTAAGAACAGGTTTTGGTAGTAGTCTATTCGATATCGACTTATCCAAAGAGCCTCTACGCTAGACTTTTAAAGAACCGGGGTAACACCCGTGCCGTGGCCGTGACTGAAAAGGGGATAAAAATATAATTAAAAAAAAACATACATGGCCTTTTTAGCTATCTATCTAACTAAAGTAAACTCTTTTTCTAAATTGCTGTTTCGAAAAGTCCTTATTTGCCCATCAGTCACATAACCATCGTGATTCGGTCTCGTCGTTTAAAGCTGTGCGTGCACTGGACCGGAATCGGAGCGGACGGAGCGGCCGGATTTTCAAAATGCCGGTGGGGTGCGTTCACTGCATTCGGATTCCGGACCGGCTTTTTTACAGTGTTGCCAGGGCCCTTGAGTCATAAGTTACGTTTATAGAGAAGATACCACCTAAACCTGTACCAACCTGCCCTGTCCCATTATTATGTCTGTGTCATATTTAAGTCTGTCTTTATCAAAACACAAAAAAAAATATTCTAAGATCTAGATCATCACGATGTCTATACCTTACTAGGTAATCATTACTCTGGCTGGAGTGAGATAGATATGGGTGCATAATATGAACTCTAAAAGACTCCTCTATGGAGAGTTTCATACATTATATGCTGATTTATTAAAAGATGAAGATAGATTCTGTGGGAATTGAAGAAAATTTTTTTTGAACTTCTCTATATTCTCGAACCTTATATTTTATTTTACTACTTTTTCGGCATGATTAATATACATATCCGTACCAAATTACAGCTTTTTAGTACTTATAGTATGAGTAAAACCACGGACGGACAGACGGACGGACGGACAGACATGGCGAAACTGTAAGGGTTCACTATTTACTACGGAACTCTGAAAATTGGTTGACTCTAAAGTCAGTTTACGGCCAATAACTTTACGTGATAACGAGGAGAGATAGATGCGTGATAGATACTACTACTACTCCTGCTGCTGCTGCTGTTGCTGGTCTGGAACGTGACATTTTTCGTGCGTGCAGCCAATGTTCATTGATTTATATCTTTGTTTTTAATGTCAGTATTTTCATCACTCTGTATTTTCGTCTTACTCATTCACGACATATGTAATTGAGGAAGACTACAATGAATGACTAGCTAATGAATTTAAAAATTATGGATGATCTAAATCGAATTCCTACGAAATGAGGTTTCTACCATTCTCTGTTATTCATAATAATATTCCAATATAAAAAGTTCTACCATAAGGGGTAGATATTCTTATGAACGGCAACACTGACGACTGCCGATGCCGGTGACGTCACCGGCAGAAATTCCGGTCTCCGGTACGGAAATGCCGATGCAGTGCACGCAGCGCCATACAAATCCATACAAAGCAACAAATCCGTCCGCTCCGTCCGCTTCGATTCCGGTCCAGTGCACGCACAGCTTTAAGCTGTGCGTTCACTGGACCAGAATCGGAGCGGACGGAGCGGCCGGAGCGGCCGGATTTTCAAAATGCCGGTGGGGTGCGTTCACTGCATTAGGATTCCGGACCGGCATTTTTCGATCAATCGTCATAGCTTGCACGTGCTTAGCGTTATGGCGGATAGTGACGAGGACATATTTGTTATTAGCTGTATTTTGTCAGAAGAGGAGGAGAGAAAAAAAAGAAAAGAAAGATATGGGTGCATAATATTAACACTAAAAGACTTCTCTATGGAGAGTTTCACACGTGATCAATTGCTCATAATATGTAACCTAAGCCAAATGATGATTCTGACAATACATTTTCTCAGATATGATTGACTATAGAAATGATTTTTTGTTTTTATTCATATTAATTAAATAACAAGTTATACACAAAATAAAATTAATCAAAAATGCCACCCTGAATTGTGCCTGGCTCAAAGGTACCCATAATACTAGCTGCGTTTCCCCTTTGGATAGCTATGGATATCCTTTGAACCAGGTACCACTCAGAGCGGTAGTCATACCCACGGTCCCTAAAGCGACGTCCGATCTCCCAAATAAAGTCCTTGGCTTCCGGGCACCACGGGCCGGCTGTCTCAACACCAACCGGCACGAATTCTTAGTTGGAGGACAGCACCGAATATTTTGTCATTTTTTGAGCCGCCGCTGCTTTAGCTGCAGCCCCCGGCAGCCGTGAAGTGTTTGCGAGATAAGTAGCCGCAAAGGTGCTTACACAAGTTGCGTCCCATAAAAAAAGAAATGAATTTTATCATTATCATCATCATCATCAGGTCTTTTTAGTCTCCACTGCAGGAGACTAAAAAGAGTTAATGAATTGTATGGCTAAAGGCAATTGTAACTGTGTGTGAATTTTACTTTCTGCGATAAAATGATTCTCCTTTTTAATTATTATGGCTATTAAGTTTATGTCATGGGATGACTAGCTATAAATTTAAAAGTTATGGATGATCTAAATCGAATTCCTACGAAATTAGGTTTCTACCATCCGCTGTTATTCATAATAATATTCCAATATAAAAAGTTCTACCATAAGGGGTAGATCTTGTTATGAACGGCAACACTGACGACTGCCGATGCCGGTGACGTCACCGGCAGAAATTCTGGTCTCCGGCACGGAAATGCCGATGCAGTGCACGCAGCGCCATACAAATCCATACAAAGCTACAAATCCGTCCGCTCCGTCCACTTCGATTCCGGTCCAGTGCACGCACAGCTTTAACCTTAATTTGGGGACCTTTTCGCTTTCTCCCAACTCTGTAGGCATGCGTTCAAAGTTTAGGCTAATGTTATTTTTTTTTATAAAACAATTATCAACTCCAGTTTCACCCAGCTCATGGTTTTATACACGGGTTTTATACTATAATTATATTACACATGTATACACACCACCACTCACGCGCTTTTTACTTAATAAAACATTTTTTTGCAAAGGAGAATTTTCTTCAGTTAATTGGTTGATATTTCGAATGCACTCTCAGGTGCTGCCAACTTCAAAAACTTTTACCACTTTCATGGAACTTTATTAGTAGCTTACGCTATAGCAGTCATCATCATTTCGTGTAGGTGTCACGCTCACGGTCAATCGACCATGCACACCCTGGTGTCGAGTTCTTCAGAACCGCCTCTCGGCCTCTGATGTGGTTATTTTAACGACTACCAGATGGCAGCCGGGACCAACGGCTTGACGTGCCTTCCGAAGCACGGAATCATCTTTATTATCACCACAATCTGGTGATTCAAACCTGCAATGTCCTAACCAAACTGGGAATCGAACCCACGACCCCCGGGTCTACGCCTTAACCACTATAGCAGTAATTATATCTGCAGTGTAACACACACAGCCGACCGCAGGAACAGACCATTATTCCGATTTTTGATCAAATAATCTCGAAAAGACGTGACGTGAATCAGTACCGAACCTAGTATATGATACGAAAAAAAATTACTGACTGTAAGTTGGTTTACGGGTGATAACGGTGGAAGAGAGATAAATGATAATGAACCATCACTATCATCTATCTCTCTTCCACCGTCATCACCATCAGGTGATGGTGGTGATGATGATTATGTCAGAACGTGAAAATTTTCGTGCATTCAGCCGGTGTTCATCGATTTATAAGACGTTATCACGTCAAAAGCATTAATTAGTTTTTGTATTAGCATAGTGGTTCTTGATTAAATATATAAGTAAGGGTGGTAAATATAAAGCAAGAGACTCACATCTCATCACATCAGGTGTAATGGGAGACAAATGCCTAATCCAATACGTAGTAAAAAAAAAGTAAGAAATCTAGAACCACAATATTCGTTTAACTTTTTGTTGATGCTGCCGATAATAATCTTTCTTTCTAAATACGAAATGAAATTCTAATTTTATTTTAGTAGCTTTTTAAGTTCGACAGATGGAAACTATTTTACGCTTTAGCTGTCTCGCTGTCGCTGTCACTTGACGTCACTGACTGACAGCGATTGGTAGTGTCGGTCTCGCGAAATTATTTTACATCGCATTTTTATACATTCTCGATTTAAAAACGGGAAAATCCAGTTTTCGTGTGGAAACACTATTTCTACGTGACTGCGCGACACCTCACCATGGCGGGTTTGTAATTTTTGTATTTCGAATTACGAAAATAGGTTCTTTTTTATGCACATAACCAAATCATTTATAATTTACACTTGACCAACTTATTTAATACTCCCAAAGTAATCTTTAACTTATAGGAAGTGTATATCTGAACTCGCAAGCAATTAGCATGTCCATTTACTAATTTTCATGTTTGTTTAACAAGTTTTCTGAATAGTTTTACTTAACCTTTGATCCTCAATGAATATTCGATAACATCCTCTGCTGTGTCGTAGGACAGTCGTCATAAAATACTTACAAGGTCTTTAGGCCGGGATCACATGTGCGGTGAATGAAAACATGATTTTTAAGTATTTTTTGGTGGAATGCCTCTCACATGCAGTTCTCTGATTGATAACAATCTTATTGATATTACAAGAATCGTAGTGCTATCGGTAGAACATGTATTTGATTTCACATCAGTCTGTTGTTTGCTTTTTATTGAATAAATGTGTTAAAAACATGTGAAAACATAATAGTTATTAGCATTTTTTTTTAAGTCGCATGTCAAATTCAAATGTCCATATTTATGTGATATGTGACAAGGCTTTTCCCAAATTTGTGCAGCACAAATGGTTCTTGTATTAAGGCAGATTTACACAGGGTCAGTGCACAAGTCAATATCGGCGTCAGTGCGACTGACTTCAAAATATTCGTATGCGAATTTACAAGTCAGCGCTGACTTCATAACGCTGTACTGACTTTAAATTAATTTACATTGGGTTATTTTCGGGTCAGCGCTGACTTATATCGAATTCGGAGTCAGTCACTGACCCTGTGTAAATCTGCCTTTATGGTCTTTAAGTCACCTACTTCACTCAATTAGAGCTCTCTGACATCTAAGAGTGGCTTTTGTCAGTCTCATTGTGTGAAAAGAAACAATATTTTTTGGTAGGAAATAATTTAGAGGTCGCCTTTGTCACTGCTTCCTCCATTTCAAACACTACTGAACAATTAACTAGTAGGCTCCCTTGCACTGTTTTCCTGACTTTAAAATCAAACTGAAATTAAATAGAACATTCTATTTATTTATGGATACTATTTACTATTTTATAAAAGTGATGAATGTGGGCCTTGTACGTAATAAGTTTAATTTTAAGTAATTATTATGTTTTTTTGAGAAACTTATACTGCCTAAATACTGTAAGTGGAAGTTTATACCGTGGTATTTAGTTATTAAATAAATAAATAAATTTAATAAATGAAGATCTGATAAATTTAATAAATGGAGATCTGTATTTATCTACACAATATACCTAATTACATTCAATCTTTAAACATTAAAATATCTATGAATAATATAAACTAATATTAAACGACTTATACTAAAAAAAATCTTAAATATAAAAGAAAAATAATACAGACTTTTATTAAAGAATTGGGATGCAAAATATCTGTGCGGGAAAATGATAGCCGTTCATTATCGTATCTGTCTCAAAGAATTTCCATAGCTATACAACGCGGGAATGCCGCATGTGTTATGGGAACTTTGAGCCAGGTACAATGCGGGGTGGTCTCTTAGATTAAGGTTTTGATGAAGTATGCTTCGTCAAAACCTTAATCTAAGATCTTGCAGATAATTTTATATGGAAAAAATTGACGATGCATGTTGCTGAATACTAATTTTGTAAATTTTGACGAAGCATGTTGTGGATATTTCGTTATGGTATATTTTGACAGTCATATTTGACGAAGCTTGTGGTGGATAAATACCAGAATGTATTTTGATTTAATAGATTAAAAAAAAAAAAGAGTAATTCACATATAAAAAAATAAAAGAATAACATCTAAAAATCTAAACTAAGGTGTTGCCCGTGTGGCATAGTGCCAAGAACACTAGCTGCATTCCCCCGCTGAATAGCAATTGCAATTCTTTGTGCAAGGAAAGAGCCAGCCCTCTTCATTCTTTTATTCAAATTTGGATATCATGTATCACTTTTTGAACGTTATATTATTATTTTTAATATTTGCAAAATATACTACTAGCATTTCGGAACAACTATTGCTGAGAAGAATACGCCGAAAGAAACTCACCCTAAGTATCTATGTGCCTGAAGCGCTACGCTTTCACATATTTATAACAAATTGAATTATTTTACATTAATTGCTGATGTATATTGATTAACAATTTATTAAATGTATTACTTCCATGGAGTTTTAACTGTTAGATAGTAATAGGCTAGTTTCCTAAAAAAATATAATTAGTAATCCGTCAGTTAGATATTAAAAAAATATTGGACACGTATTTTTTCTTTTGTCCATTAAACAAAAAAAGAGGCCGAGAGGCGGTTCCGAAGAACTCTGACACCAGGGTGTGTCTGGTCGATTGTCAGTGACACCTACACGAAATGATGATGATGATGTTGGTGTATCATTATGTTTAACGGAAGTGATGAAAATAACTGTTCAGTCAGATTAGTCTACAAACTCACAGGCACAGGTCGGGGCTGGCAGGGTTCGAACCCAGGACCTTGCGCTTATTGGTCGCGGTCTAAGGCCTCTGAATCACCACCAAATCCACCATATTTTTGATATATGTACGGACAAATCACACAGATTGAGCTAGCCCCAAAGTAAGTTCGAGACTTGTGATATGGGATACTAACTCAAGGATACTATAATTTATAACAAATACCTACATATATAGATAAGCATCCAAGACCCAGGCCAATCTAAAAAAGATCATTTCCCATCTTGACCTGACCGGGGATCGAAAGCGGGGCCCTCGTGTTGCAGGCCGGTCATTCCGTGTCGCAGGCAGGCGTGTTGACCACTGCGCCACGGAGCTCGCCACGTGGTCCTTTACTATGGGCCTCATAATATCAAGGTCGCTTATGGAGCTATGGAGAGGGCTTGGTGTTTCTTTGCGAGATCGAATCAGAAACGAGGATATGCGTAGGAAAACGAAAATATCAGTTATATAGCTCAGCGGATTATCTCTGAAGTGGCAGAGGGCGGGGCACATAGCGCGTAGAACCAATGGCGTTCGGCTTGTGACGCATCTATCTCTCTTCCACCGTTGTCACGTTTTATCGTCTGTGAACCGACTTTACAGCCAGCCAATTTAATATTTAGATTTTATAATTGTTACAAACACTTCGTTGCTTATCTTATCATTTCTTATCACTGTGATTCTATGTGCAATTTTAATAAGAAATAACATTCTTATAAGTCAAAGATTTATTCAGAAAATAGGCCTTTTCAGGCACTTTTTCACGACATTCACATTTTGAATAATACTTATTAAATAATATTCAAATTATTAATTATTGTTCAAAAGCTATAAACTAGCGTTTCGGAACCGACCACTGCAGAGAAGAAGACGCCGAAAGAAAGTACATATAACGTTAAAAAAATATATGTCTTAGATTTCTTTGGGCTTACCGTGCGTTTGTCGCAATTTTATTTTTAAGATATGAAGGGGGGGGGGGGGGGGGTTAGTGTAAAGTTAAATACAAGTTTGTAGGGTTGCAACCCTTGGAAATTGAAATTTCGGCGGACTGCACGGTTTTTATTTTGTATTGTTTTGCTTATTTGGCGTTATAAATGCCCTTGTTTATGAACAATGTGTGGAATAACTAAAATAAAGTGTCATGGTGCGGCTGTAGTGAGATTTACATAGCGGGCGCGGTCGCTCGCCTTTCTGCAACGTCTATGATCAAACCAGTGGATTCGTGGGAATTGTCGCCAGGGACTCCGTCGAATTACACCACCATTTCGTTGATAACACGTAGAAAAATATGAAGGGCTAAAAGGCACAGAAAGCAAAAAATAAAAAATCTTCAAATATTTTTTACCTTCTTTTTACACATGTCAAGATATCAGAATGACTGCGTCACACAAGAACATTCTGCGAGAATCACTTGCTGCTGTTGTTTATATTATTTTACTCATTGTTGTTTACACAAGAAGGACTAAGCATATTGGGATGCAGATTTTGATGCTGCGGGCTACGTTTGCTCTGGAAGGAGTGATGTATAAACTCTTGCGTTTGAACGTCAAGGCTTGTCACGTAATTAAAGGTATTGGCTTAAAGGCTTTGTCATATTATACCTATTTCTTACTGGCGAGCTCCGTGGCGCAGCGGTCAACACGCCTGCCTGCAACACGGAATGACCGGGTTCGATACCCGGCCAGGTCAAGATGGAAAATGATCTTTTTCAGATTGGCCTGGGTCTTGGATGTGGGTTTTGTTCCTTTGACGATCGCGGGACAAAGTACGGTGATTCAAGTAAGCTGATCGAGCACATTGTCGGCGCGCGTGCCACGCCCCTTGCCATTTCTAATGTCTTTCTTGTTCTGCGGCTGCATTCATTGAGGCCGCAGCAGCATCGGCCGTCGTGCTCTCGACACGTGCGAGCCTCTAGGCCTCTACACATCGTCATCATCAGGTCCTTTTTAGTCTCCACTACAGGAGCACGACCCTCTCTGTACTACTAGGGCCATACTTGGCCAGAGCAGCCAGAGGACTTGGCCTACACTCTCCACGCTGGCCAGACGGGTTGGAGAGGTCTCTTAGATGTTTAGAAGCTTTGTTTAGCTTGTATTTCCGAAGTCGCCTTCTACGACATCCACGGGAAGACTTGGAGTGGCCCTATTCTACTCTGCCGGATACCACACGGCTAACGGCGGCCTCTACACGAGGCATCTTAATTGCACATAGATGTTGGTCGTGCGAATTATTTGTTGTTCGTGTGGCCGTTCTAATGATGAATCACGCCTAACACGTTCCTCTTCTCACACAAAAAACTAATTTCATTTATAACTCCTAACGTAAAAAGAGGTGTTATATAACTTTGACGATGTATGTGTGTGCCTGTCTGAGGCATTGTAGCCCTCAAACGGATGGACCAATTTCGATGCGGTTTTTACAATTAAAAGCCAGTTTTCTTGCGGCAGTTCTTAGCTATATAAAATAAATATATATATATATATATATATATATATATATATATGGACAGATTACACAGATTGAGGTAGCCCCAAAGTAAGTTCGAGACTTGTATTATAGGATACTAACTCAACGATACTATATTATATAACAAATACATATATAGATAAACATCCAAGACCCAGGCCAATCTGAAAAAGATCATTTTCCATCTTGACCTGGCCGGGGATCGAACCCGGGCACCCTCGTGTCGCAGGCTGGCGTGTTAACCACTGCGCCACGGAGCTGTCGCTTTGTTACACAGAGCTATGTTTAGTTAATATCGGTCCAGCAGTGTAAGAGATTTAGCTCTTTTCCAAAATGATGTAATGGCGTATGATTACTCGATTAAGTTTCTAGTTATTTTCAGCGAGCCATTAATTTGATATCCGTATTGTCGGAGTGCATCAAAAATAGCTATTCCGCCATCTTGGGTGTTCCGCCATGTTGGATTTATAATGACGCCATACGGCTTACCATGCATTGTCATCCAAACTAAACGAGTATATAAAATTTATAGCTCAATAAAAATTTTATGCTCAATAAAAGTTTCATGCGTGCCAGTATAATCGTTATATGACAATTAATCGATAACTTCGACCTGATGCTGCAACCAGAATGGTCTCCAGAGGACCTAACTCCTCGAAAACTTACAGCAGACATAACGTGTTTGAATTCAATATATTAGTTTTAATGAGTAGATAGCAGGTTATGATCTTGTAATACGGTCACGTGGACCTGGTGCTTTTTAGGGTTCTGTACCCAAAGGGTAAAAACGGGACCCCATTTATATGTCTGTCTGTACGACCGTTTTGTCACCAGGCTGTACCTCATGAACCGTGATATTTAGGCAGTTGAAATTTTCACAGATGATGTATTTCTGTTGCCGCTATAACAACAAATACTAAAAAACAGAATAAGATAAATATTCAAGGCTCCCATACAACAAACGTAATTTTTTGCTTGTTTTTGCTCTATATTGATAACGGCAACAGGTAGACGCTTGAAATATTCACAAAATATTTCGTTTCACTTTAAAAATAAATAATTAGATTAAAATGAAACAAATATTTAAGGGGGTTCCCATACGTTTGAAAAGAGTTTCTTTTGGCGTTTCTTCTCTGCAGTGGTCGGTTCCGAAACGCTCGTAGTCTGTAGCTTTTTTTCTTGACTAAATAAAACCCTAAAAAATGTGTTTTGACGTGAAAATGTGCCTGCGGAGGCCTATTTTCTGAATCAACGTTTTGATTTGATTTTCAACAACAGACATGATTTTTTTGTCGTTTTTATGCCGCGAGTCCGACTCGCACATGGCCGGTTTTTACTTTTTAAGGGTTGTTCCATAAACTATAAGTATTTTTGCGTAGGATGTTTTTCCAATTATTAATTTAAGTTTATTGTTTCAGCTGACAATCCGTTCAACAAACTGCTGAAGTCTCTCGAAGTCGGCGGCAAGACGTACAAGTACTACGACATCGCCGCCTTAGGACCTAAGTATGGTAAGTTTTTATATTCATTATAAAAACACGGGTTGGAGAGGACCCTCTCCAACCCGTCTGGCCAGCGTGGAGAGTGTAGGCCAAATTCTCTGTCTGATCTTGCCAAGTATGGCTCCGGTAGTACAGAGAGGGTCAAGCTCCTGCAGTGGAGACTAAAAACACCTGATGATGATGATGATGATGATAACCACACGATTTCACTCACGTTTATTCAGTTGTAATCGCCAACTAGTTTCGGTCTGTCACGAAGATCAGGTCAAGTGTTAGGGATAAAAAATTTTAAAACATGCTTTTGAATCGGTCCTATTTAAATGTTATCAAAACCGGTTCAGTACTTTGGTTGAAGTCGTTTTTACAAGCTTATATTTAATTTCCAATGTATTATGTTACTATTTTGGCTTAAAGGAACCACGTCAGAGGCCGAGAGGCGGTTCCGAAGAACTCTGACACCAGGGTGTGCATGGTCGATTGACCGTGGCACCTACTCGAAATGATGATGATGATGTTGGCTAGGATTATATCTTGCAATTTTGTAGCACAGATTTTTATTGAGCTATAAATTTTATATACTCGTTTAGTTTGGATGACAATGCATGGTAAGCCGTATGGCGTCATTATAAATCCAACATGGCGGAACACCCAAGATGGCGGAATAGCTATTTTTGATGCACTCCGACAATAAGGATATCAAATTAATGGCTCGCTGAAAATAACTAGAAATATAAAACCTTGTTTTTAAAAAGTTTTCACTTATTACTTATTTTTTTATTAGGTTTACAAAACTGACCTTACTAAAAAATAAATATAAAAAAGATACAATGACAGAAGACTATGCGATAGTGCAAGATCTTCTCGATGTCAGCAATGATATCTGCAAGATCAATTATCCCTACTCGGCGAGCGCCGTGACGCAGTGGTTAACACGCCACGTGGGTGCCCGGGTTCGATCCCCGGTCATGCCAAGATGGAAAATGATCTTTTTCAGATTGGCCTGGGTCTTAGATGTTTATCTATTTAAGTATTTGTTATAAAATATAGTATCGTTGAGTTAGTATCTCATAACACAAGTCTCGAATTTACTTTGGGGCTAGCTCAATCTGTGTGATTTGTCCGTATACATCTATACTTATATTATAAAGTTGAACGCGCTTATCTCAGGAACTACTGGTTAAAATTGGAAAATTCTTTTTGTGTTGGATAGTCCATTTATTAAGGAAGGCTTTAGGGTATAAAACATCACGCTGCGACCAATAGGAGCGAAGCATCAATAAAAAATGTTTTGAAAACGGGGGAAAATTAGTCATCTATACTAATTAATCATAATACCAGAAATTGCCGCGGATGAAGTCGCGGGCAACAGCTAGTATCTTATATATGTCAATTTAAATTAAGCGCAAATATTTTAAAGGCTGACTCCCATAAGCTAGTAAAATGCTTTAGAAGCAAAATAAAAAAAAATCGGCACGTTAGTTTTTGAGATATCTGGACCTGAACATTTAAAATAAAAAATGTAAAAATATACCCTGTGTACAAATAAACACTTTTCTGGCCACAACTTTTTACTATTTTCTACTATGGATACTAGGTCACTGACCTCGACGATCAAAACAACTGATTTATCGATTTTAATAAAAAAATAATTATTTTATATGAAAAATAAAAAAAAATCTAGCGTGTCGATTTCTTAAAATTTGCTACATATTTGACCGTCGCCCATATTGACGGATTTGACGCGACTTGGCGCAAGAAATCTTCAGCACTGCGCATGGTTTGCACCAGTCGCAATAGAATTCTGAGTATGATAGCCGATCGGTTCGACAGTCCACTCATGAGCCCGCTCATAGACCGAACTCGGTCGCTTTTAATAATTTAGTACTAGCATGGTTTGTAAGAGTGCTGTTTTATTCTTGCAAACCATGTTAAATGCGAGTTTTGTTTTTATATTTATATAGGTTTTCATTACTAACATAGAAAAGTACCATTGTTACTAATCCCTGGGCCTATGTTGCCTTAAATAAAAGATTTTATTATTTTTATTATTTCTTTGGCCTATGAGACCCAGCCCCTAAAATATTTGCGCTTAATTTAATCAATCAATCAATCAATCAATAATTTATTTGTCAAACATAGGTACAAGATACAGATGTTACAATATAATAGTTCGCTATGTCTTGCTATATATAGCATACAAATATTTAAATTAGGTACATGCATGTGGCTTATAAAGTTATTTCTAATTCATTTTGGAACTACAATACACTATGTCTAAAGTTAAATAATATAAATCATCAACAAAATTTAATAAGAATAAAAATAAAAATAAAAAGTTCTTCTCACACATGTAAAAAAAAAAACTGATTTAGATAATGTCAGAATAAAAGAATATATCGGTAAAAACAAAATCTCACATTTTAATAAATAATCTATAATAAAAAAAACTATTTAACAATCAAACTGTCAAAAAAAACTAAAAGAAACTATAACTGGCCATGTATAAAAAAAAAATTAAATGTACCTTGTATAAAATTATCAGTATTTCTTGTCCCAAAATGTATGTATTAATGTAATTTGTTAACTTACAAAGTTTAAATGTCAATATTCTTGATAAACTTAGAGTTACATAAATTTACGACAATTTTACGACTAATTTATCAATGTCATATAATTATACTATAAAAAATCGCGGGTCACGTACGTAGATAAGGTATCTGTTTAGACATAGGATGTCCAAATTCATCATTACTGCCGTAAAAAGTCTATTATTGAACAAAAACCTCTCCCAAGGGTTTTAGTTAGATATCAGCCGTGTGGTTTCCGGCAGAGTAGAATAGGACCACTCCAAGTCTTCTCATGGATGTCGTATGAGGCGACTTAGGAAATACAAGCTAAACAAAGCTCATAAACATCAATGAGACCTCTCCAACCCGTCTGGCCAGCGAGGAGAGTGTAGGTCAAATCCTCTGTCTGCTCTGGCCAAGTTTGGCTCCGGTGGTAGTACAGAGAGGGTCATGCTCCTGCAGTGGAGACTAAAAAGACCTGATGATGATGATGATGATGAGATATTAGCAGTGCCTGCGACTTCGTTTGCGTACGTATGTATTATGTTTGTATGGGGGCTACGTCTTATGCATCTGTTTAGACAGGATGTCCGAATTCATCATTACTGCTGTAAAAAGTCCACTGCTGGACAAAGACCTCTCTCAAGGATACATCGTTCCATGGGAGGCTTATATTTAGACACTAGCAGTGCCCGCGACTTCGTTCGCGTACATTTAATGTATTATGTTTGTATGGGGGCCACGTTTTATCATAACGCTTGATATATTCACAGAATATTTAATTATATATTCACTTTAAAAATAAATAAATAAATAAAAATAAAATTTATATTAAAGGGGGGCTCCCATACAACAGACATGATTTTTTTGCCGTCTTCATAGATAACGGTACGGAACCCTTCATGCGCGAGTCCGACTCGCACTTGGCCGGTTTTTTCTTCTGTCATAAGACGTGGCTCCATACAAACATAACATGAAATGTACGCGAACGAAGTCGCGGACACTGCTAGTATGTAATATAGTTTTGTCTATGCAGATTGAAATTTTAGATACACATATGACATAGCATAACATGTAATCCATAATCTTTGAGATAAAAACTTGAATTCAATCAAACTACTGAACAGATTTAAATGATATTCTATAATTTGATTACGACCAAATAAAGGTTCGCCTTTTCTGTCAAATTCAGTTTATACATACTACTTATCACGTCTTTTTCCCTTGCGGGGTTTGGAGAGGTCTCATTGATGTTTATGAGCTTTGTTTAGCTTGTATTTCCTAAGTCGCCTCTTACGACATCCATGGGAAGACTTGGAGTGGTCCTATTCTACTCTGCCGGAAAGTACCCGGCCTAACACGAATTTTCTCACTAAAATAATATTATAATGAAAATATATATTCAGAAAGATATTAATGAAGAATTTCTGAATATACATTTTTTATGATTATCTCTCATGCTGGTCGGGGATAAAAGACTGCCTACATGACTGTTTCCGTGGTCCAGTGGTTAAGGCGCTTGCCTGTAGACCCGAGGGTCGTGGGTTCGATTCCGACGGGAAGCATACTTTGTTTGGTTGTTTCCAGTTTGGTTAGGACATTGCAGGCGTGAATCACCTGATTGTCTGATAATAAAGATGATTTCGTGCTTCGGAGGGCATACCACGTCAGAGGCCGAGAGGTTCCGAAGAACTCTGACACCAGGGTGTGCATGGTCGATTGACCGTGTCACCTACTCTTAATGCCCAGCAGTGGGAAATTACAGGCTAATAAAAAATAAGATCGTTATTATTATGTAAAGTAATTTTCTTTTTTATATTATCTGTTACTGTTCAAGGATGTCTGGAAGAGATTGCTCTAAGCGATAAGACCCCTATTGTGCTACTTAATGTACTATTGTTTTTAATACTATACTTTGTTGTGGTAGAGCCACGTCCACGCTAACTGCTAAATTCATTTCTGCTAGTAGCATGAATGGGCCGGCTTGTCCGGGGAAGTACCACTCTCAGAAAATAGACGTTTGAGTACAAGCTTTACCAATTCAATGCTTCGTTCGGTGAGTGAGAGAGCCAGAGGCCCATCCTTAGGTTTTGATTCCCTTGCGAATGTCGAAACACCACGAAAATTTGCGGCATTACCAGCTGTATCTTTTGATTGCGTTGGCTTAGAAGTTTAATTTTTTCACAGTTCCAAGGGACAATATACCTGAGTATTTGATATGAATTTCAGCTTGATATCTCGACGCGTTCCTGTGAAAAGGGTCTTGACAGACAGACTGACAGACAGACGGACAACCAAGGGATCCTATAAGGGTTCCGTTTTTTCCTTTTGAGGTACGGAACCCTAAAAAAGAATATTTCATTCGTTTTAACGCCAAGAAAACTTGTTCAGGCCTGGATATTATAAATAATAAATATATACGGACAAATCACACAGATTGAGCTAGCCCCAAAGTAAGTTCGAGACTTGTGTTATGGGATACTAACTCAACGATACTATATTTGATAATAAATACATATATAGATACACATCCAAGACCCAGGCCAATTAGAAAAAGATCATTTTCCATCTTGACCTGGCCGGGGATCGAAACCGGTCACTCCGTGTCGCAGGCTGGCGTGTTGACCGCTGCGCCACGGAGCTAGTCAAAATGGATATTATTGATGGCTGGATATTATTTGCAATGAGATGCAATCTTATAAAACTACTGCTTGGTGATAAGAATGCATAAATATAAACAATATTGATAAAACTGATGTGGAAGCAGGGATGCCAACCTTTACAATAACATCATTTTTTTTTTATTAACCTATATTGTCTCACTGCTGAGCAAAGGTCCCCCATTTCCTTCCAGTAATTCCAATCTTGAGCCATCTCTGACCATTCTGTATTAAACTTCCGCATATCATCACTCCATCGCGTTTGCGGTCTACCTCTATTTCGTCTCCCTCCTTCTGGATACCACTTCTTTGCAACATGGGCCCAGCGATCCGGGTGCATACGACAAACATGGCCCGCCCAATCCCATTTTAACCTTGCGGCTTTGCGTCCCACATCGACTATACATGTCTTTGAGCGGAGTGTAGTTTCGACTAGCTCCGTGGCGCAGCGGTCACCACGCCAGCCTGCGACACGGATTGACCGGGTTCGATCCCCGGCCAGGTCAAGATGGAAAATGATCTTTTTTAGATTGGCCTGGGTCTTGGATGTGTATCTATTTATGTATTTGTTAAAAAATATAGTATCGTTGAGTTAGTATCCCATAACACAAGTCTCGAACTTACTTTGGGGCTAGCTCAATTTGTGTGATTTGTCAGTATATATTTATATTTATTGTGACTCCTAGGACACTTCGCTCCATCGCCCTCTGGCAAATCTTGAGTCTGGACTTAATGGCTTCCGACAATGCCCATGTTTGGGCTCCATAGGTTAGGACGGGCAAGATACACATGTCGATGAGCCTGCGTTTCAGTGACAGTGGCAGGTCTCCCTTCATGTATTCTTTCATGGACCAGTAGCTCCTCCATGCATTGGCTATGCGACGATTTATTTCGTTTTCATATCGTTTATTGCTGAAGGAGACTAACTGGCCCAAGTATATGTATTCATCGACATAGTGTATTTCTTGCCCGTCTACTTCGTCCTATCCAATATCAAATATTAAAAATAATAATATGACGTTCAGAAAGATATACATGATATCCAAATTTGAATAAAATTCTATTTCTATCTGTGGTGCTATTTGACATGTCTTCTGTCTTTAATCGGTTCATTGTAAGTCCAACCTCAAGACTTGCCGTGCTCAGATCGTGGAGCATTCGCTGCAATTCTGTCGATGTGGAGGCTAAAAGGACGATATCATCTGCGAAGCGCAGGTTCATACGTCATCATCAAAGTCACAAAATGTCCACTGCTAGAAATGGGCCTCTCCCAAGGATTCTCCGTTCTATGAGAGGATATTGCCATTATTATTCATACTTACCACGCTTGGCAGGAGTGCTTGGCGAGCGCAGTTTCTTTGGCTTATTGTGCTTCCGATGCTGCTGACCATCGCAAGTATTTTGAAGCTAGGGAAGGATAGGAATTAGTTGGATTTGGGAAGGGAATGACAGGAATAGGGATTAGGAATCCTCTCACTCGGATGAAATGAGTAGCTCGGGAAGCGGGGCAACATGACTTAGGCTTTTTAGGGTTCCACCAGCTCGTAGTAAGACAATAAAACATCTCCCCCCCCTCCCTGGTGACTAGTCTAAGCATGGAATGTCCACTCATTCTCAATTTTTTTCCAGATCGCCTCCCCTTCAGCATCAGGGTCCTTCTGGAGTCATGTGTCCGGAACTGCGACAACTTCCAAGTTCTGGAGAAAGATGTGGAGAAGGTCCTCGACTGGGAGAAGAACCAAGCCAGTGCTGAAGCCACGGAAATCGCTTTCAAGCCAGCTAGAGTTATATTACAGGTACTTACTCATCATCATTTCGAGTAGGTGACACGGTCAATCGACCATGCACACCCTGGTGTCATAGTTCTTCGGAACCTCCTCTCGGCCTCTGACGTGGATCCTTTAATGACTACCAGATGGCAGCCGGGACCAACGACTTAACGTGCCTTCCGAAGCACGGAATTATCTTTATTATCAGACAATCAGGTGATTCAAGCCTGCAATGTCCTAACTAAACTGGAAACAACTAAACAAAGTATGCTTCCGGTGGGAATCTAACCCACGCCCCCCGGGTCCACAGGCAAACGCCATAACCAATGGACCGCGGAGCAAAGTTTCGCCCTAACGTTTATGCGATGCGCTAGTAATGATGAAAAAAAATTGCATTAGAGTTTTAATAACAAAAACTTTTTCATTTTTTGATTAATCGGGACATTTAGCGTCCCGATCAGGTACAAATCGGAACGCATCCCTAGACCCCTGAAAATCGGGACACCTGGCAACATTACTTGTACATTACTTATTCGTATTTAGTCGTATTATTCTTATTGAAGCAATAATACAAAATATTTTAATTTCAACCATATTACCTACTAAATTAGGCGAAACACGGCTTCTCTCTAATGTGTTTGTTGTTTTCCAAGAAAATAATAATAGAATACAATTTGAAACGTAAGAAATATTAGACAATGGTAAACACCCATCTTTACCGTGCCCATGCCATTAGAATTGTAAATTCTTGAAAAAACAGTTAAATTGCCTTGAACTGACGATGTGTCTTCGTGTCGCGAGTGCGTATGTTTCTAACAACAATAAGTAGCAAAAAGCGGCAGATGGCGCTCGTTTTCAATGCGATTCAATTATAACATATATACCATTGAATTAGAAAAACTATGGAAGTGTAACTCTCATACAACACAACTAAACGATTCAATAACCAAAAAGCAGCATTCACGGCATATCATGGATATATCAATTCTATTTTGAAATATATGATTCCTTTGTGGGGAAATTCTATTGATATAAATAGAGTTTTTATATCACAGAAGAAATGTATACGTGGAATATATGGCGTCCCTCCAATGACTTCTTGTAGACCCCTTTTCCAGGAATTAAACTTATTAACGGTCTCATGCATATATATTTTTGAGTGTTGTATATTTGTAAAGACCTATCCACATTTGTTCAAACTACAGGATAATTATATCAAGCATAAAAAAAACATCTAGCTATCCTAATAAACTTCTTTTACCTTGTACTAAAACAAAATACTGTCAAAAAAATTGTTACTATAGCTGCATAAGTATTTTCAATAAACTTCCAGAATACTTAAAGCAATTAAAATTAAGTTAATTCAAAGCACAACTTTATAAAATTCTTAAAGACAGATGTTTTTATAGTGTTCAAGAATTTATAAATTGTAAATTGAGTTAAACTAACGTAAATAATAATAATAGACATATACTAAGTGACATTTTATACTATTACTAATAATTCATTATTATTGCATGATCTAATCCCTGTTTGTAGATATATAAATATTTAAAAATAAATAAATAGTTTTGTGTTTTTGCACGCCGACAAAGGCTGAATGTATAGGACTAGGTATATATTATTACAAACAACATCTATATTTGACTCATTCAATGCAAATAAATTTCACTTCATTTCATTTCAATATCAGTCCCATTTACGCAAACAAACTTTACTCATATCACAACGAAAATCTTACGCACTCATAGACGAAGATAGTTTGCGTAACACACATATGCCGTAATGTTTTCGGCAGAGTAGAATAGGACCACTCCTAGTCTTCCCATGGATGTCGTAAGAGGCGACTTAGGAAATACAAGCTAAACAAAGCTCATAAACATTAATGAAACCTCTCCAACCCGTCGGAGAAGGACATCGGGCTTCATATAGCTAGGATATTGGCCATGTTCTATACTTTATGCGTGAGCCACTCTTACCTACCTGACGATTTTACGAAGGCTGTCGTAGTACCGGTGGTGAAAAATAAGACGGGTGATATCACTGACAAGACTAACTACAGGCCTATCTCCCTTGCCACTGTTATAGCGAAGGTATTTGATGGGCTGCTTAATACACAGTTATGCAAATTTGTAAAATTGCACGATAATCAGTTTGGGTTTCGACCTCGACTGTCTACTGAGAGTGCTATACTGTATCTTAAGCATACCATCAAATACTACACTGATCGCAAAACGCCCGTGTTTGCCTGTTTTCTCGATCTCTCTAAGGCTTTTGACCTCGTCAGGTATAACATATTATGGGACAAACTTAAAGGCATTAACTTACCACAAGAACTTATTATGATGTTCAAGTACTGGTACGAACATCAGTCTAATAGTGTTCGATGGGCGGGAGCCATGTCGGAACCGTATAGGCTTGAATGCGGAGTGAGGCAGGGTGGTTTGACATCTCCTACTCTGTTCAACCTTTATGTGAATGACCTAATTATCGAGCTAAGCAGACAGCGTGTCGGGTGCCACATTGATGACATTTGTGTCAATAATCTCCATTACGCGGACGACGCCGTATTGCTAAGTGCGTCAGTATGCGGTTTAAGGAAGCTGATACAGATATGCGAGAAATACGCCCGGGGTCATGGATTAATATATAATATTAAGAAAAGTCAATGCATGGTCTTTGGGGCAGGTACAAACTATGTCCAAAACGTACCATTGATTAGACTAAATGGTGCGCCTCTCGAGATAGTTACTCAATTTAAATACCTGGGACATATAATAACCACCGACCTGAAGGACAATGCTGACATTGAACGGGAGCGGCGAGCGCTGTCAATAAGAACTAATATGATAGCTCGCAGGTTTGCGCGATGCTCACGAGAAGTTAAGGTAACGCTGTTTAGAGCATATTGCACATCGCTATACACCTGCAGCCTGTGGGCTAACTACACTAAGAGAAGTTACAGCGACCTCCGTATCCTGTATAATAACGCGTTCAGAGTGATAGTGGGGCTGCCCCGGTTCTGTAGCGCTTCGGGCATGTTCGCGCGTGCGCGCACAGACTGCTTCTATACCACCATGCGCAAACGGAGCGCGTCCTTGGTGCGCAGGGTGCGGGCCAGCTCCAATGTCATCCTGCACATGATTGGCGAGCGACTTGACTGTCCTTACCTGCGGCATTGCTCTGATAGACATGTCTCAGTATCTATGCCGCAGAGAAGGTACTAAATTATTATTTTTATTATTATTTTAATGAGTATTTTATATGTATATTTATTGATATTTAATTTGATTTGATGTAATTTAATATAATTTAATTCGATTCAATTTAATTTTAATTTAATTTAATTTTATTTTATTTGATATTATTGTACTTAATTTTATTTGATATTATTTTATTTTATTACTTTAGTTTTTATAAAATGACTATATGGATCTTAGCTGTCTGAAATAATTATTTTATTTTATTTTTTTATTTTTATAGGCTACTTTTTATCCTGGGAAATAGTACTATTCCCGAGGTATCGACATTGACGCGGGCGGAGCCGCGGGCGAAAGCTATCATCATCATCAGGTCTTTTTTTAGTCTCTACTATAGGAGCACGACCCTCTCTGTACTACTAGAGCCATGCTTGGCCAGAGCAGCCAGAGGACTTGGCCTACACTCTCCACGCTGGCCAGACGGGTTGGAGAGGTATCACAGATGTTTATGAGCTTTGTTTAGCTTGTATTTCCTAAGTCGCCTTCTACGACATCCACGGGAAGACTTGGAGTAGTCCTATTCTGCTCTGCCGGATACCACACGGCATCGAAAGCTAGTAGGATATAAATAATCCTATTTGTTCCAGGACTTGACAGGAGTCCCGGCTGTGGTAGACTTCGCAGCCATGAGGGACGCCGTCAAACAGCTGGGCGGAGACCCTCACAAGATCAACCCCATCTGCCCAGCTGATCTCGTCATTGATCATTCAGTGCAGGTCGACTTCGCCAGATCGTAAGTATTGACATCCCAAGTTTGGAACCCGCAGTATCAAACTTAAATTGTAAGGATTGAAAATGTCCAAAGAAGATTCATGAGGTATCTAGACTTCAAAACCCAACAAAGATCTATTGACTACGAACATCGATACAGGAGATATCATTTCCTGCCTCTTGAAATTCGTCGAAATATATCAGATGTTAGTTGTCTCTATTGCTAACGATTCGGTGAACTGTCCGGAGTTACTCAGTAAATTGTCGCTTCGTGCTAACACCATTGGTTTGAGGCAGCGTCCTCTTTTACATGTGTCACTAGCATTGACGTAACGCGTTTTTACAAGCTTTTATTTAACTTGCAATGTATGTTTTGTTCGGGTGGAATCTTACAACTCAATTTTAAGGCACTTGCCCTCAACCGATTGAGCTGAAATTTGGTATACACGTCCAGTTCGGATGACAATGCATGATTAACAGTGTGACGTCATTCTAAATCCAACATGGCGGCATACCCAAAATGGCGGACCAATTATTTTTAATGCATTATACAATATGGGTATCAAATTAAAGGGCTTGCTGAGAGTAACTCGAAAAAAATGTGACGTCACTCTTAATCCAATATAGCGAACTTCTAAAACTTGAAAATCAATTTTGAAAAATATATTTTTAACCAATTGAGCAGAAATTTTTCATACACGTTCAGTTTGGATGACAATGCATGGTTAAATATGTGACGTCATGCTAAATCCAACATGGCGTCATATCCAAAATGGCGGACCAATCATTTTAATGCATTCCTACAATATGGGTATCAATGTGTATGGCAGACTACTAAAACTCAAATATCAATTTTGAAACAGATGTATTTAAGCAATTGAGTTGAAAATTTGTATGCACGTTCAGTTTGGATGACAATGCATGGTTAACTGTATGACGTCATTCCAAATCCAACATGGCAGAACACCCATAATGGCGGATGTTCTTTTATTCGTGCCTACAATATGGGTATCAAATGAAAGGTCTTGCTGAAAATAACTCTTGACGAGTATATTTTGTCTTTACATGGTATCTGTATGTATGTACATATGTACATGTGTGTATGTATGTATGCTTCAATCTGAACATTTTACTATTTTAAAGAATCGACTAAACAAAGAACCGACAGGTGAATTTGCAATTGAAAAGGCCCCACGAAGTTATCCCACTAACCAACAAGTGTATGACCATAACAAAAGTGTTCTCGAACATTTCCGGGCTCAAGGTATAACTATCAACAAAATAAGAGCACAGAATAGTCTATTAGATAGTACTCGAAACAACGGTGATTTAAATAATATTATACCATCCGATTTAATGGCTTGCGAAGTAAGTAAGTAAGTAAAAATACTTTATTGCACCACAAAGATTCATTACAATTTAAAGAAAAAAACATAAATAAAATAGCACAATAGGCGGCCTTATCGCCAAGGCAATCTCTTCCAGGCTATCTTTGGGTGAAAGGAATAAATAGACGAAATTAATGGATGATGCGACTAGTTGGAGAAAAATAACTATGAACAAATAATATAAAAATATATACATACAATAAATAAAATATATTTAATAAATATAATATTTTCTTCTTTTTATTATTTTGTACGTTCTTCTGCCCAATTAGTAAACATCCTCTCAATCATTTGGCTGGTTGACTGGTAGAGATCCCTTTATGGGATAAGTCCGCCATTGTATGTTTACTTTTCGTTTATACTATGTTTTATGTTCTGTGTTTTTTCTCGTACAATAAAGATATTACAAACAAACAAACAAACAAATATATAAAAATACATACATACATATAATTACATACATACATATAATTACATACACACATCTTAAACAATAAAGGAGACATATTTAATTTTGGATAGAGAGAAATGTTACTGAGAAAGGAAATGATTTTTTACCTGGTTTTCGCAGTAGCGACGTTTTTCGTTCGCGCGGCACCTGCTTAAGAGTTCCTATGGCCGCCTACCGACTCCATCATCAGACCAGCGCCACAATTCCATAACATTGTATTGTGATCCGATTTACACATGCAAAATTTCAGCTCAATCGGTAACCGGGAAGTGGATCAAATTTCAAGATTTAATGACAGACAACCATCGGGACAGGTGAAACTTAATAAAAGCTTGTAAATAGACAGGTTGGTGCTCTAGTAGACCGGCTGGGTATTAGGCATACGCCTAAACAATCTTTTTATTTTTATTTATTTTATATAAAAGGCACATAAAACAGATTACAATCATTTTCATATATTTAACAACAACATTACATATAGTTACTAGATCGCAATCCAAGAAATATGTGCACAGAAAGGTTAATAATACTTATTCCTATAACATAAACATAAAATAACATTTCACAAACACTACCAGATCAAATATATATATAAATAAATATATACGGACAAATCACACAGATTGAGCTAGCCCCAAAGTAAGTTCGAGACTTGTGTTATGGGATACTAACTCAACGATACTATATTTTATAACAAATACATATATAGATACACATCCAAGACCCAGGCCAATCTGAAAAAGATCATTTTCCATCTTGACCTGGCCGGGGATCGAACCCGGGCACTCCGTGTCGCAGACTGGCGTGTTAACCACTGCGCCACGGAGCTGTCTAAATTTAACTTCAAGATTTTATTACAGAGAAACGTCGGGACAGGTGAAACTTAATAAAAGCTTGTAAATAGAAATGAAATGAAATAGAATTTTATTCAAATTTGGATATCATGTATCTCTTTCTGAACGTCATATTATTATTTTTAATATTTGCAAAAACGATAAGCTACTAGCGTTTCGAAACGACCACTGCTGTGAAGAATACGCCGAAAGAAACTCAGTCCAGTCTTGGTAGACAGGTTGGTGCTCTAGTAGACCGGCTGGGTATCAGGCATACGCCTTGACAATCCCTTCCACAATCGAAGCGTACGCAGAAGAATGTTAGGTACAGCGAAACTGTTGCGTTTTTCAAACAGGAGGAAGTTGTTTTGTCAATATTATTACGCACTTGTGAATTGACAGAGTCCAAACAAGGCTTCCATTATTACGTGTCCCTTGCTAAGTGATTGTCCAGTTGCTAAGTAACTGCCTCCGTGGTCCAGTGGTTAAGGCGTTTGCCTGTAGACCCACGACCCCCGGTCATGGGTTCGTTTCGCTTCGGAAGGCACGTTGAACCTTTGGTCTCGGCTGGCATCTGGTTGTCGTTAAAGGAACCACGTCAGAGGCCGAAAGGCGGTTCCGAAGAACTCTGACACCAGGGTGTGCATGGTCGATTGACCGTGACATCGAAATGATGATGATGATATAATGTTTTTGGAAAAGTAAGGATTGGTTACAATGAAGTACAGTTGATATCAATGAAAGGTATAAGATTTCTGGGCATTTCCACAAAAATTTAAGCTACTCCTAAGGTTTTTAGTCCCATTTAAATTTTATCAAAATCGGTTCAGTAGTGTAATTGAAGTCGGATTTTTGACGTGTAACGTCTTATAAATCGATATACGCCGGCTGCACGCACAAAAAGTATCACGTTCGGCGCGCGAGAGCGCGGAACAAGCGATAGAGAGGCACGATCGGCCTAAGAGTTCGGCTTGACGCATCTATCTCTCTTCCACCGTTATCACGTAAAATTATCGCACGTTAACTTTACAGACAACCATTTCTTTCATTTTTTGACTAGCTCCGTGGCGCAGCGGTCAACACGCCAGCCTGCGACACGGAGTGACCGGGTTCGATCCCCGGCCAGGTCAAGATGGAAAATGATCTTTTTCAGATTGACCTGGGTCTTGGATGTGTATCTATATATGTATTTGTTATAAAATATAGTATCGTTGAGTTAGTATCCCATAACACAAGTCTCGAACTTACTTTGGGGCTAGCTCAATCTGTGTGATTTGTCCGTATATATTTATTTATTTATTTATTTTTATATTGCAGACCTGACGCATTAAACAAGAACCAGGAGCTGGAATTTGTGAGGAACAAGGAGAGATTCCAATTCCTAAAGGTAATTTCTGACCGTTCAAATACTGCGTAGATATCTAAGCAGCGAAAGGGGGGCGGGGGGTTTAGGCTTGGCTTTGACATGGGGCCCCCATATCAAAGCCAAAAACCGCAAGCCCCCTTCAAGGGGCACGGGGGGTTTCCCATAAACTCAAAATCTTGAAATTTGGTACGAAGCAACGTCTTTTAGCCCAGATAAAGGAAAAATTGCGAAAGGTATACATTTTTAGTCAGATCATATCTATATATATATCTATAAAAGAAAGTCGTGTTTGTTACAACACTTATAACTCGAGAACGGCTGGACAGATTTTAATGAAATTTAGTATAGAGGTAGCTGACATCCTGGATTAACGTATAGACTTTTTACCCGACTTCCCAAAAAAGAGGCGGTACGAAGTTCGCCGGGTCAGCTAGTAATAAATATATTTTAATTATAAACTTATTATAGACTAGCTTTCGCCTGCGGCTCCGCCCGCGTCAATGTCGATCCCTCGGGAATAGTTCTTTTTCCCGGGATAAAAGGTAGCCTATGTCCTTCTACGTTCTCCAGAGAACTTTTATGCAAAATTTAATTATGATTGGTTCAGTAGTTACGGCGTGAAAGCGTAACAAACAAACTCACTTTCGCATTTATAATATTAAGTTAGGATAAGTTAGGATAATGGTTGGGAACCCTTCGTGCGCACTTGTACGGTTTTTTTTTATTGATTTAACGGCAGTATTAATATTTTTTCATGCCATCTTTCGAAAGAAAGTAGCGTCCTTGGTAAGGAGGGTGCGATGGAGTGACAACAGCATCATGAAAATGTTAGCTGAGGATGTACACGCACCACTACTGAGGCACTTCGTCCGGACGATGACGGAGAGACAAGATTGTCGTCTGGAAGTACGGTCTCATCCGCACGGAGTGCCTCGTAGATATATGTTTATTAATTGTCACCTACCTATTGTTATTTTTACTTTTACTTTTTAATATAGTTTCGTATCATATTTGTAATATAATGGATCTAGTTGTCCGACAATAAAGAAAATTTGAATTGAATTAATAATAATATTCGATTTTTTTGCAGTGGGGCGCTCAAGCGTTTGACAATATGTTGATCGTGCCTCCTGGCTCCGGTATAGTCCATCAGGTGAGTACTCGTACCCTTTCATCAAATATAATGGTAGATACACGATTCGCGCTCGAAAAGTGGCACCGGCAAAACAGCGCACTAATCGAGTTTCGGAGCTGTTTTGTCCACAGTTTCAATAAACCGCGCTAGCACTCACACGTCTCGCGATGACGAAGGTACAGTGAAAAGATGCAAAAGCTACGCTTGAAAGTGAAAAAGGAGTTATACTTTCAGTATGTACCGTTTCTGTCGTTGTTTGTAAGTATGCATGATGTTTTGTCTCGGGGACATTATTAAGGCTTCATTTTGTATGAGACTATGTATCTACCATTATACTTGATCGAAGCACAAACCAACAAATCAATTAGGCTAATTTTAGAGTGACGCATTTGAAAAGCGCCGTCCAGACGGTACCCCTTTTTTCGCAAAGTTTGTTTTGTCCTAATATGCTTTGGCATACCGGTTTTGGCATATAATATTTTGCCATAATAGTTTTTAGGCATGATTGGTTTTTGGCATAATTATCTTTTAGGCTAATTTGTTTAAGCATAATGTTAATTAGCATAATCTCCATAGGCATAGTAACTATAAGTCTAATAGTATTTGGGCATAACATTTTAAGGAATTAGAATTAGAATAGAACTGCGACCTCGTCAGAAACGGCTTGCTGCCAGAAAAGTAGGTTAGGTTTGAACTGCAACCCCACCAGAAAACAAATCGCCATCAGAAACGAGTAAAATTGTGTAATAATGTTTTTAACAGGAGTTAAATATGCAGCGTATAATTAGTATCCATATAAATATTATGCTTAAGTATCATTATGTTTAAGTACAATTACGCTTTAGTAATTTTATGCCTAAATATGATTATGCTTAGGTACATTAAGCTTAAAATAATTATGCGCACACTGTTATGCGTAAGAACGTTATGCTTGAAAATCATTATGACAAAAACAGTATGCGATGTTATATAATGGCTTAAATTTTTATGTTTATAGATAGGGAACCATTGCAAATTGATGATTGAGCGCGCACGCGTTTCCCGAGCGGCGCGTTTCAACTGCGTCCCTATGAAAGAAGACTTCTATCTAGTGTAGCAAGCGCGCGCGTCTGGGTTCCCTATTACTATATTCGTCCCAATGATTACGACTGTACATAAATGTACATTGCAACGAAATGCGCGATATTAAAACTCGTTTCGCAGCACACGCCGGTCAAGCCCGCGCGGTTGAAACGCGCTGGTCAACGGCGCGTCTTGCTGGCGTCACTTTGAAATCAGCCTAATAGTCTAAGATCCGGCTGCAAAATCATTACGTTCATCATGTGGTTCATCAAACTAAAATTTTTACATATCGACATGAATAGGAGAATACACTTTCAACAAGGTGCCAGTCTAAAAGTGCCCGCAAGTACTTTTAATTAAAATAATGAAAATGTATTACTGACATAAAATTTCATTCACTTAATTTTCAATAAAATATTATCCATTAGACAGCAGTATACGTAAAGACTTTGAAAAACTATGGTTGCCGTTGCCCTTTCGGCCGCAACCTCTTGGCAGCCAGGAGTAAACAGATACCATTTTGTTATAATTATTCGTTCATGACGTATATCGATCTTTTTTATATCAAATTGAAGCTTATTTTTTTCTGAGTGTGATGTTATAAGGTTGCCATTGAAAAATTGGCCGCAAATAGGAGGTGCCAACGATTAAAGATGCTAGATTTTAAAAATAAAGTGAAAGAGAGTGAGCGCACAGCGTTGCTTGTCAGACAAGATTGGCGACTGTCAGCTGTTTGAGATTTCGAGTCCATCGCGTATGCCTTGACAGATTCGGTTAATTTTCCATTTTATCACGTTTATTTGAGTCTTGATAATTTTTAAAAATGGGAAATTGCTTTTTGTGTACAAAACCAAAAAATCTACTTGACTTTAAAGATGTATCAATTAAAAAAGTGTTTCTCAATGTAAATGTTTCGTCAGAAAAAAAATACTAATACCATGATTTTATTTTAACAATGAAATCAACTGAAATGTATGGGTATGTAAAAGTTACAGTTCTTAAACTGAAAGATAAGCAAGAATTTGAAGAGTTCTGTAAAACTTTAACTGTAAGTAAATTTGTTTATTGTACGAAAAAAAAAAGATTATGTTTGAAATACATATATTAAAAAATGGTGCCGCCATTTTTGTTCTAATGTCAATATGTGTTTATATGGCAGTAGGGCGTGGAAAATTATCTAAATCTATATATACACTACATAAAAACATACAAAAAACTATATTTTTGTAAAACAGCAAGTAGGTATTATATCATTTTGTGATCATAATGAAACAAACGAAATATCTATACATATAATAAAACAGTAAAATTATTTTGTCTGTACATTTCGAATTTTTGACTGAAATGGATAGAGGGACACTTCAAAAGAATAATAGAAAGCAAAAAAAATTTTTTGGAATTTCTTGTCTGTCTGTCTGTCTGTATGTATGATCACGATTATCTTCGAAAATACTGAACCGATTTACTTCAAACTTTCAGCAATTGCTTTGTTTTAACTCAGTTTAACATTTAAAGTTTGTTTCATCAAAATCGGTTTATTAAAAAAAAAGTTATCGTCATTTGAATGAACTCAAGACATGAGTTTGCCTGCAAACATATAGCAAAAATAAAATAAAATAATAAGTGACATAAGAAAATTAAAATCCAAAGTCAATTCATCATCATTATACGACAGCATTATACCTATCCATCCAAAAAAAGGAGAAGCTGACTGACTGACTGACACATCAACGCAGGGCCTAAACTATAAGGGTTAGGAACTTGAAATTTTGCACAGGGGTTCCTTTTATAACGTAGGGGAGCACTAAGAAAGGATTTTTGGAAATTCATCTCCTTAGGGGGAAAAACGGGTTGCAAAGTTAGTATGAAACTTTGTTGTTTTTGAAGTTATTCGAATGAAATTCAGCATGAAGGTTCTTTACTGAAAGGTATGAAACACGAGTAAAATATTTTACTCAAAAATCATCCTTTAAGGGGGTAAAATAGGGGTGCAAAGTAAGCATGAATGTTTGCCATTTTTAAAGTTAGTCGAATGAAATTCAGCATGAAGGTTGTTTACTAAAAGGCATGAAACACGAGTAAAATATTTTTCTCAAAAATCATCCCTTAAGGGGATATAACGGGGATGCAAAGTTAGTATGAAACTTTCCGTTTTTGAAGTTATTCAATTGAAATTCAATATTAAGGTGTTTCATTGAAAGTCATAAACTAATGTATTCCGGGTAATTCTACTGTTCCTGAGAAATCGACACTTACACGGGCGGAGCCGCGGGCAAAAGGCAAACCTGACTTATATATTAACGCACAGCAGAAACTACTGTGCGCAGAAACTGAACTTTGGCACAGGGATTCTTTTTATGATGTAAATGAGCACTAAGAAAGGATTTTTAGAAAATCAAAGGGGTTGAAGTTATATGGAATTTTCTCATTTCTGGACTTAGAAGTTTGAAAGTAGTTACGGGAGTTCTCAATTAAAATTAAAAAAGATCTGTTTAGGTGAACCAGACAACATTCTCCCTTGAAGGGGTAAATAGGGGGTAAAGTTTGTATGAAATTTTTTTATTTACTTAGAAATATGACAATAAGAAGTTCTCCATTACAATAAAAAAATATCTGTGTAGGTGAATTGGGCAAAATCCCCTCCTTAAGGGCTAAAGATCTATGCAGGTGAAATGTATTAAATTCCCCCTTAAGGGGAAAAAGCAAAGGAACAGGGGTTTGTATGGAATTTTTATCATTTCTACTGTTCCCAAGGGAACGACATTAACGCGGGCGGAGCCGCGGGCAACAGCTAGTACAACTATAAATTTTTAGAATTCTGCCTGTTTCTATCCTATAATTCCAATTTGAAAGTAGCCATTTTTTATTTCTCCGGTTTTGTACATCTACATCTAAAAATATAACACTATTGTTTTGATTTACTTACTCTGAAATGAACCAACTATTAGTTTACCTAATACTTAAACGTTATGCCATCCGATACAATTTTTTTTAGCAATTGTAACCAAAACTCTCACGTGTCGCCGCCGCCGCTCAAGTACTTGACACAAAAAATGCCCACTGTCACATATATTGATGTCACTGTTTGCACATTTGTCTTTTTTAATGTAAACTACTGCTTATCTGTTAATGAATGTAATTATTTTGTATCTCACGATTATATTGACATAAGTAATCCAGGTATTCTTTTTCATAAGTACTTATATCTGTTAGTTTGTATTTCATAAACAAATTAGATTTTTTTGTTTTAGAATAAATGTTTTGTTTTTTTTAATACAACTGGATATTATTTTTTTAAGTGTCTATAAACTCATTACTACTACAGTTTATACAGCTGTATAAACTAAACTGTAATAGTTACGTTGTCTGTCAAAGTTGAAAACCTTATCTGGCATGCGCAATGGCTTTGAAAACTTGTACAGCTGGCAGCGTAGGCTGGCAGTCGCCAATTTTGTCTGACAAGCAACGCTGCGAGCTTACTCTCTTTCACTTTATTTTTAAAATCTAGCATCTTTAATCGTTGGCACCTCCTATTTGCGGCCAATTTTTCAATAGCAACCTTATAACATCACACTCAGAAAAAAATAAGCTTCAATTTGATATAAAAAAGATCGATATACGTCATGAACGAATAATTATAACAAAATGGTACCTGTTTACTCCTGGCTGCGAAGAAGTTGCGGCCGAAAGGGCAACGGCAACCATAGTTTTTCAAAGTCTTTACGTATACTGCTGTCTAATGGATAATATTTTATTGAACAATTAAGTGAATGAAATTTTATGTCAGTAATACATTTTCATTATTTTAATTAAAAGTACTTGCGGGCACTTTTTGACTGGCACCTTGTTGAAAGTGTATTCTCCTATTCATGTAAATATGTAAGAAAAATAGTTTGATTAACCACACTATGAACGTACTGATTTTGCCGGATCCTGTACTATAAGAAGTGTTATTTGAAAAATTAGAAAACCCGATTTTTTTTAGTGTTTCGTACCTAAATTAAACTTGATGCTTGATTGTATTTTTTAGGGAGCAATGCTATTTTTAACTGACTTCAAAAAAAGGAGGGGTTATTAATTCGTTTGTATTTTTTTATTTTTGTTACCTCAGAACTCCGTAATTAATGAACTAATAATCGGTTTAGTAGTTTGATTGAAGTCGGTTTTTAACCGACTTTAAAAAAAGAAGGAGGTTATCAATTCGATTGTTTTTAAATATTTTTACCTCAGAACTCCGTTTTAAACAAATCCTTTTATGTTTGAATAGCTTTCCAATTGGTCCTATTTAAAATTTACCAAAATCGGTTTAGTAGTAAGTTTTTCATATGAAACATTATTTGAAATTTATAATTTTTTGCAGGTGAATTTAGAATACTTGGCCAGAGTAGTGTTCACTGGAGACGTCTTACATCCAGACTCAGTTGTGGGCACAGACAGCCACACGACTATGATCAACGGACTAGGGGTCGTCGGCTGGGGTGTTGGAGGTGCGTATAACCTTAACTGAATATTATTTATTAAGGCGAGGCCTCAAATGTTTGGTACCTTCGCTCGGCAAAGGACTGATCAAGTGCGCGCAAGGGATAGCGCTTGGCGGTTTAGCCCGTGAATGATGAGATAGGAGATAGTCTCGAGTCGCTCAAAGAAAAAAACGTAAGCGCCCAATTCGTTATTTCTATTTTATATAAAATCAGACCGGTTAATTGTATTTTCATATTTACATTTTGATGAATTACTAATAACCTATCTTTTAGTCTAAAAATCATTATTTCATTCATCGCATTTGAGCTACAATAACAAAAACTCTGCGAACGACCCCATTTTTCAAAAAATATTTCTATAGAGAAAATTTTATCAAAACGTGTTTTCATCTTCAATTCTTGGAGATGAAATAGTCAAAAATCATATTACTTAGATTTGAAACTCCTAATTTAAGTATTTTGCGAGATAAATAAGGTTCAGAACGACCTTATTTACAGTGGTATCACCTTAAATGTATTGCTGGAAAAAAAAGTTTTAAATCTATACTAATATTATAAAGCTGTTGAGTTTGTTTGTTTGAACGCGCTAATCTCAGGAACTACTGGTTCAAATTGGAAAATTCTTTTTGTGTTGGATAGTCCATTTATTGAGGAAGGCTATAAACATCACGCTGCGACCAATAGAAGCGAAACATCAATAAAAAATGTTTTGAAAACGGGGTAAAATTATTCATCGATACTAATAAAAAAACGAATTAATCATAATAACAGAAATAGCCGCGGGTGGAGTCGCGGGCAACAGCTAGTCGGTTCATATATGCTGGTCCAAGAAAAAAGAAAAAACGTAGAATGTGCCAGCTGCTTCTCTTTCCGCGCAGATCGTAAAACCGATCGAGGGTCTGGGCGAAATCTGTAGAATCATGTTAATAGGCGATGCGGCTAGCAACCCATCACTATTTTGATTCCGTTTTCTACCTAATGCCCACCAACATGCTAAACGTGGCCTTCAGGTCTTATACACAATTAAATTTTGATCGTTCTGGACCCTTGAAGGGCTGATCCAGCCTGTCGATATGTACAACTTTTCCTATGGGACCAATGCTGAAAACTCGAAAAAAAAATTAACAGTTCCATACAAAAATGTTCGGCTGCCCGGTCTATTTGTATGGGAACATAAAAAAAAATTGAGTTCCCAGCATTGGTCCCATAGGAAAAGTTGTTCATATCGACGGGCTGAATCACCCCTTTAAGGGTTGAGAACGACCAAAATTTCACCATGTATACCTAGGCTCTGTCTACCCCGCAAGGGAAAAAGACGTGATAGTATGTATGTATGTATGTATGGACTAGCTCCGTGGCGCAGCGGTCAACACGCCAGCCTGCGACACGGAGTGACCGGGTTCGATCCCCGGCCAGGTCAAGATGGAAAATGATCTTTTTCAGATTGGCCTGGGTCTTGGATGTGTATCTATATATGTATTTGTTATAAAATATAGTATCGTTGAGTTAGTATCCCATAACACAAGTCTCGAACTTCCTTTGGGGGTAGCTCAATCTGTGTGATTTGTCCGTATATATTTATTTATTTTTTATTTATGTATGTTACACGTTGTATAATTGTTATTGTTACCAGGTATCGAGGCGGAAGCCGTGATGCTGGGTCAGGCCATCAGTATGCTGTTGCCCAAAGTGGTGGGCTATAAGCTGGTTGGGCAACTCAACCCACTGACCACTTCAACAGATTTGGTGCTCACCATTACAAAGGTTTGTAACATAAATGGCTTTTTTAGGGTTCCGTAGTCCAAAAGGAACCCTTATAGTTACGTCATGTCCGTCCGTCCGTCCGTTTGTCTGTCTGTCCGGGCTCGTACTCCGCCGCTACTGCACCAATTGTCACGAAAATTGGTGGAGAGATAGATATTGAAGTTCCAAAAGAGGTTTTTTTATTTATTTTTTTATTTTAAGCCCCCCATATAACAAAAAGTGAATTTAAAAAAAATAAATTTGACTAACCCCAACTTGTGGGTTATCGTTGAAAAGGTCTTTTAAAATGCAACAAAAACTGCTTTGAAACTATGTAGATCAAACCCCCCCAGTCTTGAGATAATTTAATACAAAGTTAAAATTTGAGGTGTCCCCCCACCGTAACTTTTGAAATATTACTAAAATAATTCTGAAAATATGTGGTATATACCTCAAAGTATGTACTTTCAATTAAAACAAAAGCGGTCTCGGTATCATAGATAGTTATTTTTATACAACTCGACCAACTTATGTAGTTACAGTCGGCCGAACAAAATGTATGGAGTCAACCGCAAAATGAAATTTGTATATACAACATTCGACTTTATTGCCGTTTTTATAGATAACGGTACGGAACCCTTCGTGCGCGAGTCTGACTCCCACTTGTCAATAGACGCAGGCAGTTCATTCCACACCTTAGCTACTCGAACCAAAAAGGAACTGTCAAAGCGTTTAGTTCGACTTTTTGGTATTCCAACGATAAAAGGGTGAAATTTCTGTCTGCGCCTCGTAGTCCGATGGAGGAATGGTGAGGGTTCAACATAGCTCAAAGAGCGCTTTCGCACACTCTCCAAAATGGATCCTTTAAAATACCGATAGGCATGCGACTTTACGGCGATGCTCCAGGGATTGCAATTTCCTATTTGAGACCACGTCGTTGTTTATGAGCCTGCGGGCGCTCTTCGGTCAACAGAGTCCAATGCTTCAAGCTGGTATTTAGCTGAGCCATCCCAGAAGAAGCTCTAGATATTTTGTGTCATTTAATCTAAGTGGTAACCACGCCCAGGGTTGCATAACATGCGTTATGGCTAATTTTTTTTCTTTACTAAATGTTGGATTCGGCATTTGTCCCCCATCTCACCTGATGGTAATTGACGATGAAGACGAGGATGTTACATGCCTATCGAAGAGATACCCATTTATTCTACTTTTGAATGTCCCGGGACTGTTCTTGTCTGGGAATATAGACTTGGTCGGTTTTTTATCTATCTATCATATATTTATTTATCGTTCCCAGCATCTCCGGTCGCTCGGCGTGGTGGGTAAGTTCGTGGAGTTCTTCGGTCCTGGAGTGAAGGCCCTCAGTATCGCCGACCGCGCCACCGTCGCGAACATGTGTCCGGAGTTTGGCGCTACTGTGGCATATTTCCCTGTTGACACCAGGTCGTTGGGCTATTTGACGCAAACAAGTGAGTTTTTATTGACCATCATCATCAGGGATGAATTAATGAATGAATGGATGATTTATTTGATAAACATGAAAAAAAAACAAATTTTTTTTTGATAAACATACACAATATGGGTTAAAAAAAATAATATTAAATAAAAAAAAATTTCAGCTCGTGTCCGTTCCCAAATAGGTCCCAACTCAGCATCTGCTGGCGATAAAGATAGCGCTGGTCTTCCGTTGGGACCCATGTTGACGTCACAGGTGTGGGCAACTTACAGAACGTATTACCATCATCATGTCGTGTAGGTGTCACGGTCAATCGACCATGCACACCCTGGTGTCAGAGTTCTTCGGAACCGCCTCTCGGCCTCTGACGTGGTTCCTTTAACGACTACCACATGGCAGCCGGGACCAACGACTTACGTGCCTTCCGAAGCACGGAATCATCTTTATTACCAGACAATCAGGTGATTCAAGTCTGCAATGTCCTATCCAAACTGGAATCAACTAAACAGAGTATGCTTCCCGTGCGAATTGAACCCACGACGGATCTACAGGCAAACCCTTTAACCACTGGTCCACGGAGACAGTTAGTTTTCTTATTGATGGAAACAAAGATGTGTTTTTTAATGGTATAGGACGGCAGACGAGCCAGCGGGTCACCTGATGGTAAGTGATCACCGCTGCCCATGGACAACTGCAACACCAGGGTGTGACAGGAGCGTTGCCGGACTTTCCAGGAGGGAAATGAGGAAGGGGAGAGGGAAGGATGGGCCTCCTGCTCACTCACTAACCGAACGAAGCATAGAAGCTAAAATACTTTTTAACTAGCTGTTGCTTGCGGCTCCGCCCGCGTTAAAGTCAATCCCACGGGAACAGTAGAATATCCCGGAATGAAAGATACCCTATGTCCTTCCACGGGCCTCAAACTATATCCATACCAAATTTCATCCAAATTTGTTTAATTGGCGTGAAAAAGTGACAGATTAAGCTACTTTCGCAATTATAATATGAGTATTGAGTATGGATAATATGTTCTTTTTTAAACTTTCGCGCTTTAAACACATAATTATGTATATAAACGGGGCTAAGCCGGAACCTTTTTATTATGTTTCCGTTGACGTTCAACGAGACTCGAGAGAGATGGATGTAACTCCATTGAAACGTCAACGGAAACAAATAATAAAATAAAAAGGTTCGTGCTAAGTCCCGTTTAAATACATAACTAGCTTTCGCCCGCAGCTCCGCCCGCGTCAATGTCGATCCCTCGGAAATAGTACATTTTCCCGGGATAAAAGGTAGCCTATGTCCTTCTCCGTACTCCAGAGAACTTGTATGCAAAATTTCATGATGATCGGTTCGGAAGTTACGGCGTGAAAGCGTAACAAACAAACAAACAAACAAACAAACAAACAAATAAACAAACAAACTCACTTTCGCATTTATAATATTAGTAAGGATAAGGATATTAGTAAGGATTATGTATGGATGATAATATGGTAGATACATAGTTGTGAAACTTGTAAACAAACCTATGACGCCATCTATGTAATAAGTATAAAACTAATACTCTGGTAAAGGAATTGGGACCACATGATTTTGTACAATAATAATTGACTGGGCCATCAGCCCATAGGCTGTTCGGCACCATTGCCCATAAATTGATCGAGGTGACCTGTGACCAGAAGGCTGGTCTATACCTTGGCCAAAATATCAGCATTGCCATCCAACGTGGCAATGCTGCCAGGCAACGATCTACCCGGACTATTTTATTTGTAAATATATATATGTATATATATGACGGATAGCCTTCCTTGTCAGGGTTCGACATGGCGGCCGGCACGAAATAACAACACTAACTTATCACAAATAACGTTTATAATAACTTTTAAACATTTACAATTACAATTATCACGAGATTGCAATAATAATTTCGAATTACGAAACGTGGCGAGTTTGATGCGGAGCAAGCTTAACACGACCTTTTCACAATGGCGGCTCAAACAAGAAGAAGCACTAACCTTCAACCGAAATAAAACCTTCACTTCACTCATTCGTCCACATTCGCGAACCCAACCGACAACTGACTGGTTCGGAGATCAAATCCGGTCCGTGAACGAATCCGTGTTGCCACTTGCCCGCACCAACCTTACCCAAGTTGTCTATGTCCACTTGACGTTTCGTACAACATTAGAATTAAAAAAGAAGATGGTAGTTCCCAAAACTCAAACGAAATGTCACTAGTGATCATCAGATGCCTCGACATATATATATATATTATTTTTTATTTATTTTTAGATTTAGCATCAGTTATTTTAAATTTAAATTGTATAAATATTTGAATAAATAATAATTAATATATAAATATTTTTTATTCCAGACCGCCCTGAAGACAAGATCAAACTGATCGAGGAGTACCTGCGTGCCACCAAACAGTTCAGAGACTTCGAGAATCCCGACCAAGATCCTGTCTTCTCTGAGGTACTGTCATAAGATACAGCCAGAAGAACGGACAGTGGAGCCATCATAATACGGCCCTGTTTTTACCCCTTGGGTATGAAATTCTAAAAAAATACCCCCGTATATCCAGAAGTTGGCATTATTAGAATCTGGCGTTTATCGAATCTGACATTTGTAGAATCTGGCATTCGTAGAATCCGACATTCATAGAATTTGGCGTTTTAAACTCGTCTGACATTTGTAGAATCTGACATTTTTTTTTCCACTTCTGTCAGGCGCAGTGATGCGCAGAAGCGATTACCTTTATAAAATAAATATATATACATTAATGTAATATATATATATATATATTACACTAGCTTTCGCCCGCGGCTCCGCCCGCGTCAATGTCGATCCCTCGGGAATAGTACTTTTTCCCGGGATAAAAGGTAGCCTATGTCCTTCTCCGTACTCCAGAGAACTTGGATGCAAAATTTCATGATGATCGGTGCAGTAGTTACGGCGTGAAAGTGTAACAAACAAACAACAAACAAACAAACAAACAACAAACAAACAAACAAACAAACAACAAACAAACAAACAAACAAACAAACAAACCAAACAAACAAACAAACTCACTTTCACATTTATAATATTAGTAAGGATTAATTAAAGTTACCATAGATATTATCCTCTTTTAAAAAAATCGGTTAAAAAAATATTTTACTATTTTGCAGGTAGTAGAACTGGACTTGACGACCGTGGTGACGTCTGTGAGCGGGCCGAAGAGGCCCCAGGACCGAGTCTCCGTGTCCGAAATGAAGAAGGACTTCCAGGCCTGCTTGACCAACAAGGTAAGAGAAAAACAAGAGAATTGCATATTTTAAGGTTAATAAATAAATAAATAAATATATACGGACAAATCACACTGATTGAGCTAGCCCCAAGGTAAGTTCGAGACTTGTGTTATGGGATACTAACTCAACGATACTATATTTTATAACAAATACATATATAGATGAACATCCAATACCCAGGCCAATCTGAAAAAGATCAGTTTCCATCTTGAACTGGCCGGGGATCGAACCCGAAATGATCTTTTTCAGATTGGCCTGGGTCTTGGATGTGTATCTATATATGTATTTGTTATAAAATATAGTATCGTTGAGTTAGTATCCCATAACACAAGTCTCGAACTTACTTTGGGGCTAGCTCAATCTGTGTGATTTGTCCGTATATATTTATTTATTTATTAAAAACTGATCGCTCCAATAATTTCGTCAGGCAGTCTGTTGTAGACATCTGGTCCCATCACGTGTGTTAGATTGACCCCCAATCGTGCACGGTAGACACCCAATTGAACCTCTATACTGAAATCAGAATCCCTAAAGGAACACAGAATTGCAAGAAAAAAAAAATTGACCATAGACATTCGTCCTTGTATGGGAAGCTTAATTATTTTTCCGACCTTCAGGTTTTTTTGCTTAAAATCTATATGTCATTAGAGATTCTGATTCCAGGATTGCAATATACTTCAGAGTCTCAGAGGTTCAAAATCACGCTATATATACAAAGAAAGAAAAACCGGCCAAGTGCGCGCATAGTAAAGAAACAAACAAAAAGTGACAGAATATTGACATGTCTACTGAGTTAGTGACAACTACAACTGATTGACATTTCTTCTTCTTGTAATAGACAGTCTTCTTGACAGATGGATAGTCCTGAGCTGCAGTCATCACGCACCCAGTGACAAAATATTGACATGTCTACTGAGTTAGTGACTACTACAACTGATTGACATTTCTTCTTTTTGTAATAGACAATCTTCTTGACAGATGGATAGATCTGAGCTGCAGTCATCACGCACCCAGTGACAGAATATTGACATGTCTACTGAGTTAGTGACTACTACAACTGATTGACATTTCTTCTTTTTGTAATAGACAATCTTCTTGACAGATGGATAGTCCTGAGCTGCAGTCATCACGCACCCAGTGACAGAATATTGACATGTCTACTGAGTTAGTGACAACTACAACTGATTGACATTTCTTCTTCTTGTAATAGACAGTCTTCTTGACAGATGGATAGTCCTGAGCTGCAGTCATCACGCACCCAGTGACAGAATATTGACATGTCTACTGAGTTAGTGACAACTACAACTGATTGACATTTCTTCTTGTAATAGACAGTCTTCTTGACAGATGGATAGTCCTGAGCTGCAGATAGCACGCACCCAGTGACAGAATATTGACATGTCTACTGAGTTAGTGACAACTACAACTGATT
This sequence comes from Elegia similella, assembly GCA_947532085.1. Taxonomy (NCBI): domain Eukaryota; kingdom Metazoa; phylum Arthropoda; class Insecta; order Lepidoptera; family Pyralidae; genus Elegia; species Elegia similella. Next base: position 1,948,339 of record OX383950.1, on the reverse strand, counting down.
GACATTTCTTCTTGTAATAGACAGTCATCTTGACAGATGGATAGTCCTGAGCTGCAGTCATCACGCACCCAGTGACAGAATATTGACATGTCTACTGAGTTAGTGACAACTAGAACTGATTGACATTTCTTCTTCTTGTAATAGACAATCTTTTTGACAGATGGATAGTCTTGAGTTGCAGACATCACGCACCCAGTGACAGAATATTGACATGTCTACTGAGTTAGTGACAACTACAACTGATTGACATTTCTTCTTCTTGTAATAGACAGTCTTCTTGACAGATGGATAGTCCTGAGCTGCAGTCATCACGCACCCAGTGACAGAATATTGACATGTCTACTGAGTTAGTGACTACTACAACTGATTGACATTTGTTCTTTTTGTCATAGACAGTCTTCTTGACAGATGGATAGTCCTGAGCTGCAGTCATCACGCACCCAGTGACAGAATATTGACATGTCTACTGAGTTAGTGACAACTACAACTGATTGACATTTCTTCTTGTAATAGACAGTCTTCTTGACAGATGGATAGTCCTGAGCTGCAGATAGCACGCACCCAGTGACAGAATATTGACATGTCTACTGAGTTAGTGACAACTACAACTGATTGACATTTCTTCTTCTTGTAATAGACAGTCTTCTTGACAGATGGATAGTCCTGAGCTGCAGTCATCACGCACCCAGTGACAGAATATTGACATGTCTACTGAGTTAGTGACTACTACAACTGATTGACATTTGTTCTTTTTGTCATAGACAGTCTTCTTGACAGATGGATAGTCCTGAGCTGCAGTCATCACGCACCCAGTGACAGAATATTGACATGTCTACTGAGTTAGTGACAACTACAACTGATTGACATTTCTTCTTGTAATAGACAGTCTTCTTGACAGATGGATAGTCCTGAGCTGCAGATAGCACGCACCCAGTGACAGAATATTGACATGTCTACTGAGTTAGTGACAACTACAACTGATTGACATTTCTTCTTGTAATAGACAGTCATCTTGACAGATGGATAGTCCTGAGCTGCAGTCATCACGCACCCAGTGACAGAATATTGACATGTCTACTGATTTAGTGACCACTACAACTGATCGATATTTCTTCTTCTTGTAATAGAGTCTTCTTGACAGATGGATAGTCCTGAGCTGCAGTCATCACGCACCCAGTGACAGAATATTGACATGTCTACTGAGTTAGTGACAACTAGAACTGATTGACATTTCTTCTTCTTGTAATAGACAGTCTTCTTGACAGATGTATAGTCCTGAGCTACAGTCATCACGCACCCAGTGACAGAATATTGACATGTCTACTGAGTTAGTGACTACTACAACTGATTGACATTTGTTCTTTTTGTCATAGACAGTCTTCTTGACAGATGGATAGTCCTGAGCTGCAGTCATCACGCACCCAGTGACAGAATATTGACATGTCTACTGAGTTAGTGACAACTACAACTGATTGACATTTCTTCTTGTAATAGACAGTCTTCTTGACAGATGGATAGTCCTGAGCTGCAGATAGCACGCACCCAGTGACAGAATATTGACATGTCTACTGAGTTAGTGACAACTACAACTGATTGACATTTCTTCTTGTAATAGACAGTCTTCTTGACAGATGGATAGTCCTGAGCTGCAGATATCACGCACCCAGTGACAGAATATTGACATGTCTACTGAGTTAGTGACAACTACAACTGATTGACATTTCTTCTTCTTGTAATAGACAGTCTTCTTGACAGATGGATAGTCCTGAGCTGCAGTCATCACGCACCCAGTGACAGAATATTGACATGTCTACTGAGTTAGTGACAACTACAACTGATTGACATTTCGTCTTCTTGTAATAGACAGTCTTCTTGACAGATGGATAGTCCTGAGCTGCAGTCATCACGCATCCAGTGACAGAATATTGACATGTCTACTGAGTTAGTGACCACTACAACTAATCGACATTTCTTCTTCTTTTAATAGAGTCTTCTTGACAGATGGATAGTCCTGAGCTGCAGTCATCACGCACCCAGTGACAGAATATTGACATGTCTACTGAGTTAGTGACAACTACAACTGATTGACATTTCTTCTTCTTGTAATAGACAGTCTTCTTGACACATGGATAGTCCTGAGCTGCAGTCATCACGCACCCAGTGACAGAATATTGACATGTCTACTGAGTTAGTGACCACTACAACTGATCGACATTTCTTCTTCTTTTAATAGAGTCTTCTTGACAGATGGATAGTCCTGAGCTGCAGTCATCACGCACCCAGTGACAGAATATTGACATGTCTACTGAGTTAGTGACTACTACAACTGATTGACATTTCTTCTTGTAATAGATAGTCTTCTTGACAGATGGATAGTCCTGAGCTGCAGATATCACGCACCCAGTGACAGAATATTGACATGTCTACTGAGTTAGTGACAACTACAACTGATTGACATTTCTTCTTCTTGTAATAGACAGTCTTCTTGACTGATGGATAGTCCTGAGCTGCAGTCATCACGCACCCAGTGACAGAATATTGACATGTCTACTGAGTTACTGGCAACTACAACTGATTGACGTTTCTTCTTCTTGTAATAGACAGTCTCCTTGACAGATGGATAGTCCTGAGCTGCAGTCGTCACGCACCCAGTGACAGAATATTGACATGTCTACTGAGTTAGTGACAACTTTAACTGATTGACATTTATTCTTCTTGTAATAGACAGTCTTCTTGACACATGGATAGTCCTGAGCTGCAGTCATCACGCACCCAGTGACAGAATATTGACATGTCTACTGAGTTAGTGACCACTACAACTGATCGACATTTCTTCTTCTTTTAATAGAGTCTTCTTGACAGATGGATAGTCCTGAGCTGCAGTCATCACGCACCCAGTGACAGAATATTGACATGTCTACTGAGTTAGTGACTACTACAACTGATTGACATTTCTTCTTGTAATAGACAGTCTTCTTGACAGATGGATAGTCCTGAGCTGCAGATATCACGCACCCAGTGACAGAATATTGACATGTCTACTGAGTTAGTGACAACTACAACTGATTGACATTTCTTCTTCTTGTAATAGACAGTCTTCTTGACTGATGGATAGTCCTGAGCTGCAGTCATCACGCACCCAGTGACAGAATATTGACATGTCTACTGAGTTAGTGACAACTACAACTGATTGACGTTTCTTCTTCTTGTAATAGACAGTCTCCTTGACAGATGGATAGTCCTGAGCTGCAGTCATCACGCACCCAGTGACAGAATATTGACATGTCTACTGAGTTAGTGACAACTACAACTGATTGACATTTCGTCTTCTTGTAATAGACAGTCTTCTTGACAGATGGATAGTCCTGAGCTGCAGTCATCACGCACCCAGTGACAGAATATTGACATGTCTACTGAGTTAGTGACCACTACAACTAATCGACATTTCTTCTTTTAATTGAGTCTTCTTGACAGATGGATAGTCCTGAGCTGCAGTCATCACGCACCCAGTGACAGAATATTGACATGTCTACTGAGTTAGTGACCACTACAACTGATTGACATTTCTTCTTCTTGTAATAGACAGTCTTCTTGACAGTTGGATAGTCCTGAGCTGCAGTCATCACGCACCCAGTGACAGAATATTGACATGTCTACTGAGTTAGTGACAACTACAACTGATTGACATTTCTTCTTCTTGTAATAGACAGTCTTCTTGACATTATTACGACTAATGGACTTGTACCAAAAGTCACTTTTAGTATGTATATTTTTTATTGGATACATAAAAAAAAAACAATTTATGCAAGACACAGAATTTAGGATCATAATTTTCAGTGGCGCCCTTATCCCAACATATATTTTCCATTTCAATACTCACTTTCTTTTTGTTAGTAGCATCTCCCAGTAGAAGCTATTACGCACCCAGTGACAGAATGACAACATGTCTTCTCAAATAGTGACAACTACAACTGATAGAGTTTCTTTTTAATTCACTTTTGGTAAACATGTATTTATCAATATTCACTGCCTTCATGCTGGTAGTATCTCACAGTAGAAGCTATCACGCACCCAGTGACAGATGACAACATGTCTACTGAGTTAGTGACAGCTACAACTGACAGATTTTTTTATTTTATAGACAAACAAATAATGTATAATGAAGTATTATAATTTACAATAATATTGCATTCTATACTTACATTATTTTCCGGTGTTACTCTCTGGACGTAGGTCTTTCTATACACGATAGATATTTCATTTAAATAAACTTTTTATCACTTTTCCATTGTAACTTCATTGCACTTTTATTTTTGATTATTTTACGGCCCTGAATACGAGTTCTTTAGAGCCTGTCTTCATTTATTTCGCCAGTTGGCGAGTTGTATGTACTTATTTATCAACGAAATGATAGTGACATTAATTTCTTTACTTAGTGTACAACGTTTTGATAGAGACTTCAAAATACATTACGTTTTAAACATCATACAATAAAAATAAACAATCACACGACAAACGCAATGTATTTTGAAGTGAATATGAAAACGTTGTATACCAAGTTAGCAAATAGGCCGGCTGGACATAATTCTTCACAGATCCACTGGTTTGATCATAGATGATGAAGTTAGGCAGACAATCACCAGCCCGCTAATTAAATCTCACTACATCCGCAACATGACAGTTTCAAGTTATTCCACACATTGTTCATAAACATGGGTATTTATAACCAAATTACACAGATTTTACATTATAAAGTCCATTAGAATAAATTTGTAAACCATGTATACAGGGTTATAGTTGACTAACGCATAACCTGCTAAAGACGACTTAGGTACATCATGACTAACAAAGTTTAGTTCTATGACTTTTACCTAAACGCAATACATGTAAGATCTTACATACATTAGCTTTTATGTGGATCTCTATCAAACGTTAAGTCTATGTGTGACTAGCTCCGTGGCGCAGCGGTCAACACGCCTGCCTGCGACACAGAGTGACCGGGTTCGATCCCCGGCCAGGTCAAGATGGAAAATAATCTTTTTCAGATTGGCCTGGGTCTTGGATGTTTATCTATATATGTATTTGTTATAAAATATAGTATCGTTGAGTTAGTATTCCATAACACAAGTCTCGAACTTACTTTGGGGCTAGCTCAATCTGTGTGATTTGTCCGTATATATTTATTTATTATTTATGTTTAATTCTGTTATAGCTGTGAGCGTAGGTACCCACTATTATTACCTCGTAGCGCTGTTTGCCATAGAGTTAAGACAAGTAGAATTCTTAATTTTTGCATTTTTTTTGTATGAAAAAGCAACCATCGAGTTACACAAAGGCATATAGCAAAATTAATCTTGATGTATTTAAGTCGTCTTTAGGAGGTTATGTGTTAGATACCACTTACCCTGTATATATGTACGCTATTTGAGGCAAATAAATGTAAAGTAAATCTCACTACAGCCGCACCATGACACTTTATTTTAGTTATAACACACATTGTTCATAAACACGGACATTTATAACACCAAATTACACCGATTTCACATTATAAAGTCCACTAGAATCAATTTGCAAAACAATCCGAAACAAAAACATTGCTCTGCAAAAATTCCCGCTCAATTAATAGTGCCAGCCCGCGAATTAAATCTCACTACATCTGCACCATGAAAGTTTTAAGTTATCTCTCATATCGTTCATAAATATGCATTTATTACACCAAATTACTACGATTTCACATTATAAAGTCCACTAGAATCAATTTGCGAAACAATCCGAAACAAAAACTGCGCACTGCAAAAATTTTCCGCTCAGTAATAGTGACATTGTAAATGTCACTAAAATAAATTTACTTGTCACTTTTTTTTCACAATATCACTTTGAACTTTTCAAATGTCACTGCGCACCATTATAATGCGTGTGCTCTGATTGAACATTTCACAACAACTGATGCAATATTTAAATATCCTGACATATTTATACCAAATATGGTTGTAAAATCATTAATTACTTAATAACGTGTAAAGTAATCACTCATTAGATAATATTCCGTCGTAACTTAAGGGCCCGTACTACCTCACACTGCTTTGCATGATTGTCTGTAATATCAATAATAATGAAATACTGAAGTTGAAATAAAAATGCAGCAAAGTTCAGGACTAACTCTGGTAACTATCTGACTCAAAAACACGATTGCGTAAAATTTTTCTATAGAAAAAAATTGCACAGTTGCCTCTAAATCACGTCTATATCTTTAATATATTTGCCCTTAATTTAGATTTACCTTTTATTTATTAGTTAAATATAACTAATATAGAAACTTATTAGCGTGAATTGACGTGAAGAAGTGCCTATTTTCTGAAGAATAATTAAATAAATATATGTATACGGACAAATCACACAGATTAACCTAAAAAGATCATTTTCCATCTTGACCTGACCGGGATGGACTGCTGAATAAGCTGGAGCGCTTGCAGAATCAGAGTATCAGATTTGTCTACGGCCTACGTAAGTTTGACCACGTCTCTGAATTTCGACACAAGCTTAATTGGCTACCTATCAGATTACGTCGCAAAGTCCATATTCTTTCCCTTCTCTTTAACTGTCTTTTCAACCCCTCTTATCATAAGTACCTTCATAAAAAAAAATATTTTTTTTTATGAAGGTAGTATTCGCTCGTGTAATAACCCTAAATTAATTATACCCCCCACACATCTCGCACCTTTGCAATGTCTTTTGCTATAACTGCGGCAAGTCTGTGGAACGCATTACCTTAGGATATAAAGTCAGCTACATCTTTAGCGTCTTTTAAAAATCGTCTTTATAGATATTATCTGAACCTCCAGGTACATTGAGTTAACGTGTTATTATATATGGTATATATTTATATTGACCGTGGCGCAGCGGTCAACACGCCAGCCTGCGACACGGAGTGACCGGGTTCGATCCCCGGCCAGGTCAAGATGGAAAATGATCTTTTTCAGATTGGCTTGGGTCTTGGATGTGTATCTATATATATATTTGTTATAAAATATAGTATCGTTGAGTTAGTATCCCATAACACAAGTCTCGAACTTACTTTGGGGCTAGCTCAATCTGTGTGATTTGTCAGTATATATTATTTATTTATTTATTTATATATGTATTAAAGTGTAGTTTTATCTTATATGTAATATAGATAGATATATTATTACATTATTTTGCTTTTAAATTAATAGATTTAATTTGGTAAAATTTATTGTACATATGACCTCATAATACCCGTAACTTTTGTATCTTGTCCTTTTAGCTACTTGGTTGACTGGAAGAAATCCCTTCAGGGATAAGTCCGCCACTGTACATTGATATCCAAGAATCTGTATCTTTATATTGTATCTTTTGTATGTGTGCAATAAAGAGTATACAAACAAACAAATATTTATAATAAAAATGTCCTCATAATGATTAAGTATTACATACATATTATCACGCCTGTTTCCCATGGAGGCAGGCAGAGACTATGGATCTCCACTTGCTACAATCCTGACATATTTCTCTAGCTTCGTCTACACTCATTACTCTCCTCATACATGCTCTACGGTTTCGGGTACTTCGAACAGCTCCTTTATTAAGAACGTCTGCAATCTGATCGCAGTACGTTCGACGAGGTCGAACATTATTCCCATTCACACTGGCTTTATAAATTTTCTTTGTTGTTCTTCTTTCATTCATCCTTTCAATGTGGTTAATAACCTCGTCATCACTGCCACAGACTACAAGAAGTCGTTAAGTAATAAGATAATGTGACAATGTCATTTAGTGTTTCCTAATTGATTTAGTAAGAAAGTAATCCTTTCCTATTGTTTATTTAATAGTTGTATTTTGTAAGCACTTAAAAGTAATTAACTAAATTATTTTGTGAAAAGAATTTGAAATTGAGACACATTTTGATGAATAGATTTAATTAGGTATATACCTACCTAATGACCTCCCTAAAAATACATCTTTTTTCTAGTTTGGGAATTGTTGTATACATTAATTTTACTACTTATTTTTCTAATGTTTCTTTACCTTATAAAAATGTATCTATATACCATATCGGCGCCATGGTGCTCTGAGACGGCTCCAGCCCTTGTGGCGCCCGTGTGCAACCAGTACCCTGGCGCTCTCTAGTAGGAGCGGGGTCAAAATGGAATACTTACAGTTATATTTTCCACAATTCGGCGTGTTTTCATACGAATCAAAACAGGTGCCGGCACGCGCCTTTGGTAGCACGCCTTTAATTATCTATTTTAAGGCTGATTTCACGTTGGAACAAAAGTTATTGTGTAGAGTAGGTCTTTACCTACTCTACACAACTAGTGGTTCTGTGAGAACAGTAGACCTCGCGAGCCCTTACAACCAACATCCACATTTGCCCTCCAGTGCTCTAAAATATATCTGTTGCTGTTATAGTAATTGATTTCCTTCAGTTACGACGTCACAGTTACTACGCACCATTTTCATACCTTGTCATACCATAGATTTGTATTTACGACATCATACTGAATGCACTAATACAAAAAAATATAAATAAAATCGATTTCAGACAACTTTTGGGCAAATTGCCGACTATAAACACGTTCAAGTTAATCATATAAGATCATATAAAAAGTTGTTCAGACAAAAAAGTTGCGTTGTACTAAGAATAACAAAAAAGTCTAATGACATTTTTGTTCTTTTTTTCAAATAGCTATGAGTTTTTTTAAGTTTCGGACACACTATTCCGGCCATTTTTAAAATTTTATATAATGAAGGATTCTAATGATGAAATAATTTTTCAAATCGGTCCAGTAGTTTCGGAGCCTATTCAATGCAAACAAACAAACAAATCTTTCCCTATTTGTCAAATTAGTGTAGACTGACATTAAAAAAACGAGCAAGTGCGAGTCGGACTCGCGCATGAAGAGTTCCGTACCGTTATCTATAACAAGGGTAAAAAATCATGTCTGTTGTATGGGAGTACCCCTTAAATATTAATTTAATTAGTTATTTTTAATGTAAATATATACTTAATTAAATATTTTGTGAATATTTCAAGCGTCTACCAATATCGAGTTAAGTATTAAGTGTTATCAATATCGAGCATAAACAAGCAAAAAATTCCTGTTTGTTGTATGGAAAATTCCTGTTAATTGTATGGGAGACCCCTTAAATATTTAATTTATTCTGTTTTTAGTATTTGTTGTTATAGTGGCAACTGAAATACGTCATATGTGAAAATATCAGCCGTCTAAATTTCACCGTTCATGAGATATAGCCTGGTGACAGACGAACAGACAGACGGACAGTACCCATTGGCTACGAAAATTGTTGAATTGTGAATTAACAATTTTAGTCCCTTGGGAATAAAAACGTATTTTAGGCCCTGTATACGGGCCACCGCGCTTTGTGTTTTGAATAGCGTTCTTATCATCAGGTGAGATGGGAGACAAATGCCTACTTCAATAATTAGAAAAAAAAAAAGAATAGATTAGATTAAGAATATTTTTGGGAGTTCTTGGCGGGAATTTCTACGGACTGCACGGTTTTTGTTTTGGATTATTTTGCAAATTGTTTCTAGTGGAGTTTTTAATGTGAAGTCGGTGTAATTTGGTGTTATAAATGCTCATGTTTATGAAAAATGTGTGGAATAACTAACATAAAGTGTCATGGTGCGGCTGTAGTGAGATTTACTTAGCGGGCTGGTGTTTGCTCGCCTTACTGCATCGTATATGATCAAGCCAGAGGATTCGTGGGAATTGTCGCCAGGGGCTCCGTCGAAATCAGCGAAATGAATTACACCATCATTTCGTTGATACACAAGCAAGATTATCTCGAAAAATAACTAGACACTGCCTAAAATAAGCTTCTGAATGAAGTTTGAGGGCCAAATAGAAGAAAAAAAATATATATTTTTGGATTGAGAACGTCTTTAGCGGCTTTGTGCATTTATTGGAATGAGTAAAAAATGTTAAACTCGCGTCAGGACACGTGATCTGATCGAACATTTGTAAGACGGACACGTGACCTGAGACCGCCGGCGCGGTGTAGGAGAGAAAGTAATATCCCGCTCTCTTTCTACCGCACGGAGTTTTCATTTCTGCCGGCACTTACGGAGCGCAACACGTTTTATTTTTCTTTATTAAATTTGTCGTTGTTTTGCCCTCAGGTCGGCTTCAAAGGCTATGGGCTAAAGCCCGATGAGCTGTCAACATCAGCGAGCTTCTCATTCAGCGACGGCCAGTCTTACACGATCAAACATGGCTCCGTCATCATCGCTGCCATCACCTCGTGTACGAATACCTCAAACCCGAGCGTGATGTTAGGAGCTGGTGAGTGATTGGCGTTATTTTCGCATAATGTCTTTCTCGCAAAATTACACATTCGCATAATGACGTTCTCGCAAAATTACACATACGCATAATGTCTTTCTCGCAAAATTACACATACGCATAATGACGTTCTTGCAAAATGCCACCTTCGCAGAATGACACTCCCTCCGTGCAAGGCGTTTGCCTATAGACCCGGGGGTCGCAGATTCGATTCCCACGGGAAGCATACTTTGTTTAGTTGCTTCCAGTTTGGTTAGGACATTGCAGGCTTGAAACACCTGATTGTCTGATAATGAAGTTATTTCCGTGCTTCGGAAGGCACGTTAATCTGCTGGTCCCGGCTGCTATCTGGTAGTCATTAAATGAACCACGTCAGAGGCCGAGAGGCGGTTCCGAAGAACTCTGACACCAGGGTGTACATGGTCGATTGACCGTGACACCTACACGAACTGATGATGATGATGAGAATGACACTCTTGCAAAAGTTACTTTCGATGATACTGTGAAAGTGCCCAATTTGTGACAATCAGCTTTTGCTGTTCTTTTTCGTAGATGTACGTGGCCAACTTTGGTGTCAAACTTTTCAGGCTGCCTAAAAGCATCTGACAACATAACGACCGCCATCTAGTGATGACAGCCGGGACCAACGGCTTAACATGCCTTTCGAAGCACGAAGGAACTCGAGAAACTTGCGCCACTTGTGGTCATGACTGACGAAATCTTGTTGCGTTGATTTTGCTAAATGTCTTTTTCGCAAAATTACACATTCGCATAATGACGTTCTTGCAAAATTCCGTGTTCGCAGAATGACACTTACTCAAAAGTTTTTTTCGATGAGTGCCCAATTGTGACAATCAGCTTTTGCTGTTGTTGTTTGTTTTCGTGTTTGTAAGTCACTGGCGTCGGACTTTACAAGCTGCCTAAAGGCAGCCAGGCTCAACGGCTTAACATGCCTTTCAAGCACGTCGTTCGTTGAAGAACTCGAGAATTATTTCTGCCACTTGTGGTCACCCAACCCAGTGTGAACCCGGGGTTGCTTTAAATGCGTATCAGTTACGCGTGTAACGCTGATCCCGAGAGATCGACGTTTACGCGGGCGAAGCCGCGGGCAAAGCTAGTATCTGTTAAAAGTTTAAAATATTTTAATTATATGATGTAACTAAAAAATTTTGCGTTTCGCATATTTAGTTAATAGATTCAGGTGTTACTTTGCGGAAGTCAAAGCTACATTTACTTTGAGACAATTTACTTTGCGTGCTTCCGCCACCAGTTAGTTCATGCAAACTATTGCTGGCCAGCGCCCACCCACTACTGTTAGTCCCTTCATACCCGCCACCAATAGTTATATGGGAGCAATTAGAAATAAATAAACATAAAAGATCAAATATTACTTTGATAAATAAACAAATAGATTTGAATAATTCCCCATTATTAAATATATTTTCAATACAAAACCAAAATAACGATCAATCCCCTCCCCCCTCCCAGATAGTATAAAAGGCGGCAATACGGCGTAATTTTTGTCCCCGACCCCTCTTCGGCTCCGAATAGCCAGAGGAATCCCACTATCCGACCCCGTCGCACTCGCCACCGGAATAAAGTGCGTATAGTAGGATTAGCTCCGATTACTGGTGACCGCCCGGCGGTCCCGGGTGACTTGCACCCAGGATAGGCCCTTCTGGCAACGTAGCTTTCGGCCCATAAGGCAAAAGATGAGAGTTGCTGCTCTCTAAAGGCTTTTGCCATTGTTTCTCAGATTGGCCCTTCAGGCTTGCATGCACGCATACGCGGCCCATCAGGCAATATGAGAGTTTGCTGTCTCTCCAAGCCTTGCGCACACAGGCAACGCCCAAAGCCGAGGTCCGTCCCTCCTGGGGCCCTTTGGTGATGTTGCCTATAAAGGTTGAGGGCACTCTGCGCTCGCCTCAAACGCCCGGTGAAGTTGCGAAAGCTCACTTGGAGCTAGCTAACATAGTCATTTCAAAAAAAAAAAAGTAATTTTTGTCATTCGTTGCTTGTCATTCGAACGATCAACATCTAGGTTTCACTGCCTGAAGATGCCTCGTGTAGAGGAGAAACACGTGTCGCGAGCACGACGGCCGACATTGCTGCAGCCTCAACGGATGCAGCAGTATCGACCAGGGTTGCATGCATCAACTATTGGTGGCGGGCATGAAGGGACTAACAGTAGTGGGTGGGCGCTGGCCAGCAATAGTTTGCATGAACTAACTGGTGGCGGAAGCACGCAAAGTAAATTGTCTCAAAGTAAATTTCGCATATTTTCCTCTATCATATCGTGCTATGAGACGTTGCTTTGTACAAAAATTCAAGTTTCTGAGTTCAAAGTACCCTGTAGGTTTTGATTCCTTTGCGAATGTCGAAAAAACACGAGAATAGGCTAGTTTCCTGGGTCGTAATAATAACATAACAATTAGTCCGTCAGTTAGATAATCAAAAAATATTGGACACGTATTTTTTCTTTTGTCATATAAACAATAAATAATAAAGATAAAGTGCGTCAAAGTTCAGGAGTGGGGGCTCGTGACGTCAAAGTTTGCTAAAAATTGTAGCAAACTATGACGTCACACGGAACTTCAAAGGGATATATCTTTATCATTTTTTGTTTAATAGACAAAAGAAAAAATAAGTGTCAAATATTTTTTGAATATCTATCTGACGGACTAATTATTTTTTTTTAGGAAACTAGCCTAATTGCGGCATCACCAGCTGTATCTTTTGATTGCGTTGACTTAGAAGTTTGATTTTTTCACAGCTCCAAGGGACATTAGACTTGAAATTTTAATATGAATTTCAGCTTGATACCGAGGTATCAAGATAAGCGTTCCTAAGAAAAAGGGTCTTGACAGACTGACTTGAATTTGACGAACAACCTAGGGGTCCTATAAGGGTTTCGTTTTTTACTTTTGAGGAACGGAACCCTAAAAAGTCTATCATTGTTAATCATATGTGTAATTATATTAATTTTCGCTTACTTCCAGGTCTCCTAGCAAAGAAGGCAGTTGAGAACGGCCTTAGCGTTTTGCCGTACATCAAGACTTCCTTATCACCTGGATCTGGAGTCGTCACCTACTATTTGAAGGTATGTTGTTCTGTTACCCGACTACGACTACTTACGGTGGCGCAGCGGTCAACACGCCAGCTTGCGACACGGATTGACCGGGTTCGATCCCCGGCCAGGTCTCTTGACCATCTGAAAAAGATCATTTTCCATCTTTGGAAAATGATCTTTTTCAGATTGGCCTGGGTCTTGGATGTGTATCTATATATGTATTTGTTATAAAATATTGTATCGTTGAGTTAGTATCCCATAACACAAGTCTCGAACTTACTTTGGGGCTAGCTCAGTCTGTGTGATTTGTCCGTATATATTTATTTATTTATATTGTTATCATCATCATCAGGTCTTTTTAGTGTCCACTGCAGGAGCATGACCCGCTCTGTACTACCGGAGCCATACTTGGCCAGAGCAGACAGAGGATTTGGCCTACACATTGTGTTGTTATAGCACAGATATTATAACAGAAAACCTACTGCCCACCAACATGCTAAATGTGGCCTTCAGGTCTTATAGACATAGGCTCTGTCTACCCCGCAAGGGAAAAGACGTGATACTTGGGGGAGGCTTATGTTCAGCAGTGGACTTCTTGCGGCTGATATGATGATGATGATCATCATCATTTCGTGTAGGTGTCACGGTCAATCGACCATGCACACCCTGGTGTCAGAGTTCTTCGGAACCGCCTCTCGGCCTCTGACGTGGTTCCTTTAACGACTACCAGATGGCAGCCGGGACCAACGGCTTAACGTGCCGTCCGAAGCACGGAATCATCTTTATCATCAGACAATCAGGTGATTCAAGCCTGCAATGTCTTAACCAAACTGGAAACAAGTTTCAGTCAATTTGTGAATCAGAAACATTACACCAGGGTGTGCATGGTCGTTTGACTGGGTCACCTACTCGAAATGATGATGATGATGAGTTCACTTACGCTCCATGTTACATATTTACTCACAGTTTTCCTTCGATCATAGATATTGAGTTTTTTTTTAATTTTAATTTTTTTTGTTTATGCTCAGGAATCTGGCGTGATCCCCTTCCTGGAGAAACTGGGCTTCAACATCGTCGGCTACGGTTGTATGACTTGCATCGGTAACTCTGGGCCCATCGAGGACAACATCGCCAATACTATTGAAAAGGTCAGTTTAACCAGATCACACAATGTTTTTTTTCCTATTAATAGCCTTTTCATTGTTCCACTGCTGGGCAAAGGCCTATGAAATGAATACTCACTTACTTACTCCGCTGGCTCAGCGACCCGAAGTGGATCTTGGCCTCCGACATTAAAGTGCGCCATTCTTCCCTATTCTGTGCCACCTCTGACCAGTCGGATACTTCCAGCTCTTTCAAGTCTTTGGCGACTTCATCCTTCCAACGATATCTTGGACGCCCCACTGGACGGCGCCCGGAAGGTTGACCATAATAGGCTTTCTTTGCGGCTCGATCATCTCCCATCCTCTCCACATGTCCTAGCCAGCGAAGTCGGGAAGATTTTATTTCTCCGATGATGTTCGGCTCAGACACTAGCTCTTCTATCTCCCGGTTGTACCTCCGCCTCCATGCCCCATCTTCTCTTGTTGGTCCCAGAATATTCTGCAATATCCTTCATTCCGCCACTAAGAGTTTGTTCTCCTCCTTCAAAGTTAGCGTCCAAGTTTCGCACCCGTACGTTAAAATCGGATGAAATCTATGATATTTCAATAATCCTATGAAATGAATGAATTATTAAATTATATTTTTTTATGACTTTTCGTCCTTAGAGGTTTTGTTACTACAGGTCGTGTTGCTTCGGTGCTAAGATTTTCGTGGCGGCGTGCATTCGTTTTCAAGTGATTCCTATTAGTGAATTAGAGGTTCTGTTATTCGAGATCGCGTGACTTCGGTGCTAAGATTTTCGTGGTGGCGTGCATTCGTTTTCAAGTGATTCCTATTAGTGAATTAGAGGTTCTGTTATTCGAGATCGCATGACTTCGGTGCTAAGTTTTTCGTGGTGGCGTGCATTCGTTTTCAAGTGATTCCTATTAGTGAATTAGAGGTTCTATTATTCGAGATCGCATGACTTCGGTGCTAAGATTTTCGTGGTGGCGTGCATTCGTTTTCAAGTGATTCCTATTAGTGAATTAGAGGTTCTATTATTCGAGATCGCATGACTTCGGTGCTAAGATTTTCGTGGTGGCGTGCATTCGTTTTCAAGTGATTCCTATTAGTGAATTAGAGGTTCTGTTATTCGAGATCGGATGACTTCGGTGCTAAGTTTTTCGTGGTGGCGTGCATTCGTTTTCAAGTGATTCCTATTAGTGAATTAGAGGTTCTATTATTCGAGATCGCATGACTTCGGTGCTAAGATTTTCGTGGTGGCGTGCATTCGTTTTCAAGTGATTCCTATTAGTAAATTAGAGGTTCTATTATTCGAGATCGGATGACTTCGGTGCTTAGTTTTTCGTGGTGGCGTGCATTCGTTTTCAAGTGATTCCTATTAGTGAATTAGAGGTTCTATTATTCGAGATCGCATGACTTCGGTGCTAAGTTTTTTTCGTGGTGGCGCGCATTCGTTTTCAAGTGATTCCTATTAGTGAATTAGAGGTTCTGTTATTCGAGATCGCATGACCTCGGTGCTAAGTTTTTCGTGGTGGCGTGCATTCGTTTTCAAGTGATTCCTATTAGTGAATTAGAGGTTCTGTTATTCGAGATCGCATGACTTCGGTGCTAAGTTTTTCGTGGTGGCGTGCATTCGTTTTCAAGTGATTCCTATTAGTGAATTAGAGGTTCTATTATTCGAGATCCCATGACTTCGGTGCTAAGATTTTTTCGTGGTGGCGTGCATTAGTTTTCAAGTGATTCGTATTAGTAAACTTACAGGGACGTGGTATTCGGTGTTACACTTTTCGAAGTCTGGTAGCACACACCAGTTCTCAGTCCCCGTGACAGTATCGAAAACATACCTACGGTGTAATGAAACTGACTAGCTCCGTGGCGCAGCGGTCAACACGCCAGCCTGCGACACGGAGTGACCGGGTTCGATCCCCGGCCAGGTCAAGATGGAAAATGATCTTTTTCAGATTGGCCTGGGTCTTGGATGTGTATCTATATATGTATTTGTTATAAAATATAGTATCGTTGAGTTAGTATCCCATAACACAAGTCTCGAACTTACTTTGGGGCTAGTTCAATCTGTGTGATTTGTCCGTATATATTTATATTTATTTATTAATCCAAATCCGGTAGGAACGACGCGCGTTTGGTCACATGTGATTACCGACTTCAATGTATTATGAATCGTTTGTTCAGAGCTATAAGTATAAAATGCCTTGCTGTTTGTTTTTCGTGTGTGTAAGTGGCCAAAGTCAAAGTCAAAGATTATTATTCAAAATTGGATACATGTATCTCTTTTTGAACGTCATATTTGTATTTGTTATATTTGTTTAATTTATGCAAAATCGAAATACTACTAGCGTTTCGGAACGACCACTGGTGAGAAGAATACGCCGAATGAAACTCAGTCCAGACTTGGTCCCTATGTGCCTGAAGGTCTCCGATTACATTGTTTACATGTATTATATCATCAAATAAATTTATATTAATTGCCAAGCATTTTAATCAATTATATAATCAGCAATGCAATAATATGCCTTTTTTTGTAATTGGTATTTTACAGTCGCTTTAAACTTAAGTATAGGCAGACCTAATATTTTTGCAGGAATTTTATTATAGAAGCGTACTCCTAGACCCAGAAATGAATCCATAGTTTTCTGCAATCGCAAAACTGGTGAGGCAAATTTATTTTTATTTCTCGCCAACACTGGTATCTGATATTTCAAGCTCCCAGGCATCTGACACAGCTTAACGACTGCCATCGTCCATAAACTGACTTTACAGACAGCCAATTTTTTTAACAATGTGTCTCTTTCAGAACGAACTGGTCTGCTGCGGCGTTCTCTCCGGAAACCGTAATTTCGAGGGTCGTATCCACCCCAACACGCGAGCGAACTATTTGGCTTCCCCACTGCTGGTCATAGCTTACGCATTGGCTGGAACTGTTGATATTGACTTCGAAACTGAGCCCCTGGGTAAGTATCACTTATTCCACAGGTCTTCAACTGCCTGTCCGGTGTCAGGTATGGCATGGGGTACGCGGCCGACCTCCCGAGCTGCTACTTGCTTCCTATTATCATCATCATCATCATCAGATCCTTTTTAGTCTCCACTACAGGAGCACGAACCTCTCTGTACTACTAGAGCGATACTTGGCCAGAGCAGTCAGAGGACTTGGCCTATTATAAATATAAATAAATATATACGGACAAATCACACAGATTGAGCTAGCCCCGAAGTAAGTTCGAGACTTGTGTTATGGGATACTAACTCAACGATACTATATTTTATAACAAATACATATATAGATAAACATCCAAGACCCAGGCCAATCTGAAAAAGATCATTTTCCATCTTGACCTGGCCGGGGATCGAACCCGGTCACTCCGTGTCGCAGGCTGCTGTTTTTGCCCCATTCATACGAGACAGTATCCCAATACCTTCATTCTCTTCCCAGATCTTTTTTTATGGTATAGGACGGCAAACGAGCTAGTAATTCACCTGATGGTAAGTGATCACCGCTGCCCATGGACAACTGCTACACCAGGGTGTGACAGGAGCGTCGCCGGCCTTTCAAGGAGTTGGGTTTGGTTGGAGCTTGAAACATTGGACTCTGTTGACCGAAGAGCGCCCGCAGGCTCATAAACAACGACGTGGTCTCAAATAGGAAATTGCAATCCCTGGAGCATCGCCGTAAAGTCGCTTGCCTATCGGTATTTTATAGGATCCATTTTGGAGAGTGTGCGAAAGCGCTCTTTGAGCTATGATGAACCCTCACCATTCCTCCATCGGACTACGAGGCGCAGACAGAAATTTCACCCTTTTATCGTTGGAATACCAAAGAGTCGAACTAAACGCTTTGACAGTTCCTTTTTGGTTCGAGTAGCTAAGGTGTGGAATGAACTGCCTGCGTCTATATTCCCAAACAAGTACAGTCCCGGGACATTCAAAAGTAGAATAAATAGGTATCTCTTGGATAGGCATGTAACATCCTCGTCTTCATCGTCACTTACCATCAGGTGAGATGGGAGACAAATGCCTAATTCAATTTTTAGTAAAAAAAAAAAAAAAAAGGATTGGTAAAGCTTCTACTCAAAAGTCGATTTTCGGTGAGTGTGGTACTTCCCCGGACCAACGAATTCCTAGATCCAACAAATTAAAAATGCTTCCGATGGGCAGCAGCGTCGGAAGCACAAGAAGCCAAAGAAACTGCGCTCGCCAACCCGCCTGCCAACCGTGGTGAGTATAGCAATATTCTCCCATGGAACAAAGTATCCTTGGGGGGTAACACAAGAACAACTCAAAGGATGAATAAATGACGCCATTGTGTAACTAGAAATTATAAATATATAAATATATACGGACACAAATCACACAGATTGAGCTAGCCCCAAAGTAAGTTCAAGACTTGTGTTATGGGATACTAACTCAACGATACTATATTTTATAACAAATACATATATAGATACACATCCAAGACCCAGGCCAATCTGAAAAAGATCATTTTCCATCTTGACCTGGCCGGGGATCGAACCCGGTCACTCCGTTTCGCAGGCAGGCGTGTTGACCGCTGCGCCACGGAGCTAGTCATTTGGCTAAAATAAGCTTCTGAATGTAGTGTGATGTAAAGAAAACAAGATTTTTTGTGAATATTATATTTTTGTGACAAGCTTTTATAATAAACCAATCTACACTATAACTGGTCAAAGGTGTGATAAAAATAAATTTATTAATAAGGTTTCATATAGGTACATATTATACAGTTATACTTAGTCTAGTTGTTACTAACAATACAATAAACAAAAAAAAACAAGTCAATTATAAGAAATTCAGTCAAATATCCCCCCTAATCGTACCAGGCTCAAAGGTACCCATGATGCTAGCTGCATTACCTCTTTAAATAGCCATGGAAATCCTTTGAACCAGATACGACCCGGAGCGATGGTCATGACCCTGGTCTCAGTCGCCGTCCTATCTCACCAATAAAGTTTTTGGCTTCCGGGCACCATGACCCCGCTGTCTCGACTGCAAACGGGACAAAGTCATATTTATCATATTTATCAAGATAAAAATTACAAGAAATGAAAAAAAAGTAATGATAAATGATAAAATAAAAAAGCCCTTCAGGCGAGTAGGCGACCAATACTGTTGAAAAGAGTTTCTTTTGGCGTTTCTTCACTGCAGTGGTCGGTTCCGAAACGCTTATAGTCTGTAGCTTTTGCACATTAATTAATAATATAAATATGACTAAATTAGATCCTTTAAAATGTGATTTGACGTGAAAAATTGCCTTCCAATTCATATTTTCTGAATATCGTCTTGATTTTTGATTTTGTAAAGAAAAAAGATTTAAAATTACATTTTTGTGACAAGCTTTTATTATAAAGGAATCCACACTGTAAAGTGCTTTCCAAGACAAATTAAATGATCCCAAACACGATTGGTGTACCTTGTTTAGTTTAAGAGTTCCTATGGTCACCTTCCGACTCCATCATCAGACCAGCGCAACGATTCCATAATATTGTACTCAATCGGTAACCGGGAAGTGGATCAAATTTAACTTGCAAAATTTGATTACAGACAAATATCGGAACAGGTGACAATAAATAAAAGCTTGTAAAAAATTATGTGCATCTTCCATGCTGGTCTGGGAGAAAAGAAAAAAACGTAGAATGCGCGCAGACCGTAGAAGCCGGTCAAGGGAATGACCAAAAATCTAAAGAAACATGACAATAGGCGATGCGGCTACCAACCCATCACTGTTTTGATTTTGTTTTCCACCTTTAAGCCCACCAACACGCTGAACGTGGCCTTTTGGTCTCGTGACCTTAGGCTCTGTTTTCCCCGTAAGATATAAAGACGTGATAATAAGACGTGATAATATATGTACTATAGACCCGGGGGTCGTGGGTTTGATTCCCACGAGAAGCATACTTTGTTTAATGGTTTTCAGTTTGGTTAGGACATTGCAGGCTTGAATCACCTGATTGTCTGATAATAAAGATGATTCCGTGCTTTAGAAGGTACGTCAAGCCGTTGGTCCCGGCTGCCATCTGGTAGTCGCTAAAGGAACCACGTCAGAGGCCGAGAGGCGGTTCCGAAGAACTCTGACACCAGAATGTGCATGGTCGATTGACCGTGACACCTACACGACATGATGTTGATGTGATAATATGTATGTGTGTTTGTCAGGTAAAAGTGCCGACGGCAAAGAGGTGTTCTTACGAGACATCTGGCCTACGCGCGCCGAGATACAAGAAGTCGAGAACAAACACGTCATACCCGGCATGTTCAAAGAGGTATGTGAATACTTTTTTTTATACTACTTAGTAGGCAAACAGGCATACGGCCCACCTGATGGAAAGCGGTAACTTAATAAATATATAAATATAAATACATACGGACAAATCACACGGATTGAGCTAGCCCCAAAGTAAGTTCGAGACTTGTGTTATGGGATACTAACTCAACGATACTATATTTTATAACAAATACATATATAGATACACATCCAAGACCCAGGCCAATCTGAAAAAGATCATTTTCCATCTTGACCTGGCCGGGGATCGAACCCGGGCACTGCGTGTCGCAGGCTGGCGTGTTGACCGCTGCGCCACGGAGCTAGTCAAAATAGTACATTAACTTCTTATCACACATTCAGCGTCAGCCTTCGATCAATTATAATGGTAGATACAGGATTCGCGCTCGTAAAGTGGCACCGGCAAAACAGCGCACTAATCGAGTTTCGGAGCTGTTTTGTCCACAGTTTCAATAAACCGCGCTAGCACTCACACGTCTCGCGATGACGAAGGTACAGTGAAAAGATGTTTATCTATTAAGTATCCTAATCCTAATCCTAACTAATATTATAAATGCGAAAGTGAGTTTGTTTGTTTATTTGTTTGTTTGTTTGTTACGCTTTCACGTTGTAACTACTGAACCGATCATCATGAAATTTTACATACAAGTTCTCTGGAGTACGGAGAAGGACATAGGCTACCTTTTAATCCGGGAAAAAGTACTATTCCCGAGGGATCGAAATTGACGCGGGCCGAGCCGCGGGCGAAAGCTAGTCCTTACTAATATTATAAATGCGAAAGTGAGTTTGTTTGTTTGTATATTTGTTTGTTACGCTTTCACGCCGTAACTACTGAACCGATCATCATGAAATTTTGCATACAAGTTCTCTAGAGTACGGAAAAGGACATAGGCTACCTTTTAATCCGGGAAAAAGTACTATTCCCGAGGGATCGAAATTGACGCGGGCGGAGCCGCGGGCGAAAGCTAGTAATATTATAAATAAACAGTAACGTATGGATTATTAATTAAAACGTTTTTTTCAGGTGTACGCGAAGATAGAAGAGGGGTCTCCGTCGTGGCAATCGCTGATGGTGCCCACTGGCAAGTTGTACGGCTGGGACACCGACTCAACCTACATCAAGAAGCCTCCGTACTTCGACACTCTGTCCAGGGTGAGAAATTTCGTCATCATCATCATCATCAGGTCCTTTTAATCTCCACTGCAGGAGCATGACCCTCTCTGTACTACCGGAGCTATACTTGGCCAGAGCAGACAGAGGATTTGGCCTACACTCTCCTCGCTGGCCAGACGGGTTGGAGAGGTCTCATTGATGTTTATGAGCTTTGTTTAGCTTGTATTTTCTAAGTCGCCTCTTACGACCTCCATGGGAAGACGTGGAGTGGTCCTATTCTACTCTGCCGGAAACCACACGGCTATTCCGTATTCCCACATTAAATTGAACCTTCTGTGCTTCACATAAGGTTGAAAACCAATGAAAAATTTATACCTACGATGCCCGATTAAAGGCATGGCTGTGATGATAAATAAACAAGAACCGATTTCATTTTTAACAGGAACTTCCTCCAGTCCAAAGCATAGACAACGCCCGGTGTCTATTACTGCTCGGCGACTCGGTGACCACCGACCACATCTCCCCGGCCGGCTCTATCGCCAGGAATTCCCCCGCTGCGAGATACTTGGCTTCTAGAGGGTAAATATACTATTTTCCACGAAAATTTAACAGTAGAGCCAATAAAAAATTAACTATTAATAATAAATATAATTACTAGCTCCGTGGCGCAGCGGTCAATACGCCAGCCTGCGACACGGAGTGACCGGGTTCGATCCCCGGCCAGGTCAAGATGGAAAATGATCTTTTTCAGATTGGCCTGGGCCTTGGATGTGTATCTATATATGTATTTGTTATAAAATATAGTATCGTTGAGTTAGTATCCCATAACACAAGTCTCGAACTTACTTTGGGGCTAGCTCAATCTGTGTGATTTGTCTGTATATATTTATATTTATTTATAAACCCATGTCGATTTTTCATGAAAAGTGGCATCATCTTATATTTTGAAATCGATTCATAATCACTTTTTGTTTTTCGTGTTAGTAGCCAACACTGGCGTCAGATTTTTCAAGCTGCCTAGAGACAACCGGGACCAACGCCTTAACGTGCCTTCTAAACCAAGGAGGAGCTCGAGATATTTTTATGCCACTTGCGGTCACCATCCAAGTGGGGACTGGGGGTTGCTTTACATGTGTAAGCCCTAATTATGCTCACGCCCAAGAGTGAAAAGTGTTGTCGGCATTCTTGATTTCCTCATCATCATAATCATTTCGAGTAGGTGTCGCGGTCAATCGACCATGCACACCCTGGTGTCAGAGTTCTTCGGAACCGCCTCGCGGCCTCTGACGTGTTTCCTTTAACGACTACCAGATGGCAGCCGGGACCAACGGCGTAACATGCCTTCTGAAACACGCAATCATCTTAATTACCAGAAAATCAGGTGATGCAAGCCTGCAATGTCCTAAACTGGAAACAACTAAACGAAGTATGCTTCCCGTGGGAATCGAACTCACGATCCCCGGGTCTACAGGCGCCATGGACCACGGAGGCAGTTGATTTCCTAAGTCTTGATTTTCTAAATTGACTTATTCCACAGCCTCACTCCCCGCGAATTCAACTCGTACGGCTCACGGCGAGGCAACGACGCGATCATGTCGCGAGGCACGTTCGCCAACATCCGCATCATCAACAAACTGGCGCCCAGTGCTGGGCCTCGCACCACGCATTTCCCCAGCGGTGAAGTCATGGACATCTTTGATGCTGCTGACAGGTAAATACTAGTAAAAAGATTGTTTTAGTGGCTAAAACTAACGAATTTAAGATACTGTAGCATAACAATCCAATTACGGCCCATGCGCGACGTTGCTGAACAAGCTTAAGCGCTAAAATCGCTAGAATATCGAGCTGAATGCAAAAACATTTGATTTTATAAGATTGTAGTGCCAAGAGATCGTTGACACAATAGCCATCTCGTAGCCGATAGATAGAGTCGTAGCAATCGCGTCGTAGTTGATTAAAAAATCGTAGCACGTCACTAGAAAGTCGTAGCACATCCGAAACTATCGTAGCCGATACGCTGCGAGCTACGGAGTCTCGTAGTCGATAGCTTTGAGTGGGTCACTTACTGGATTTGCGATCATGTCGCGAGGCACGTTCGCCAACATCCGCATCATCAACAAGCTGGCGCCCAGTGCCGGCCCTCGCACCACGCACTTCCCCAGCGGTGAAGTCATGGACATCTTCGATGCAGCTGACAGGTAAATATTAGAAATAAGAATGTTTTAGTGGCTAAAACTAACGAATTTAATATACTATAGCATAACAATCCAATTACGGCCCATGTGTGATGTTGCTGAACAAGCTTAAGCGCTAATAAATCGCTAGAATATCGCGCTGAATGCAAAAAACTTGATTAAATAAGATTGTAGTGCCAAGAGATCGTTGACACAATAGCCATCTCGTAGCCGATAGACAGAGTCGTAGCAGTCGCGTCGTAGTCGATCAAAAAATCGTAGCATGTCCCTAGAAAGTCGTAGACAACGTGCTACAGATTCTAGTAGATGCGCCGTAGCTAATGTAAAACTCGTAGCTGTAGTCGTAGCACATCCAAAACCGTCGTAGCCGATATGCTGCGTGCTACGGAGTCTCGTAGTCGATAGCTTTGACTTGGACACTTACTGGATTCGCGAGCATGTCGCGCGTCATGTTCGCCAACATGCTTCGTCAACAAGCTGGCAAGTTTTTATTTTTCAAGGCAGTTGTTTTTATTTTTCTTGGAAAAAAGTTTCGTACGATGCTCATTGAGCCTTAGTGAAACCGTTTTGTATAATATTAGATCGGGGAAAAGTATTTTCGTATTTTTAACCCACTTTAAAAAAAAGGATGAGGTTATCAATTCGGTTTTTGTATTTTTTATTAATGTTTGTTATGTCATTTATGAATCGATTTTAATAATTCTTTTTTGTTTAAAAGCGTATGAATGCTCTCAAGTTGTTCCCATTAAAATTTCATCACAATAGATTCAGTAGTTTGATTGAAGTCTGTTTTTTTTTACATAAAGACTATCCGTTCATACAAAAGTCCTCATCATCATTTCGAGTAGGTGTCACGGTCAATCCACCATGCACACCCTGGTGTCAGAGTTCTTCGGAACTGCCTCTCGGCCTTTGACGTGGTTCCTTTAACGACTACCAGATGGCAGCCGGGACCAACGGCTTAACGTGCCTTTCGAAGCACGGAATCATCTGCAATGTCCTAACCAAACTGGAAGCAACTAAACAAAGTATGCTTCCTCTGGGCATTGAACCCAAGACCTCCATGTACACAGGCAAACGCCTTAAGCACTGGACCACGAAGGGAGTTAAAGGAAAAGGTGAAAAGAAGAAGTGTAATTTGCGATGTTTTTTAAATTCCAGATATCGTCAAGAGGAAGTACCGTTGATTGCCATCGTGGGCAAGGACTACGGTTCCGGTTCAAGCCGCGACTGGGCTGCGAAGGGGCCTTTCTTGCTGGTGAGTATTCCTTCTTCAGCTCATCTCATTCACTGTCATGTCATTCGTCGTGGGTTCGATTCCCACGGGAAGCATACTTTTTTAAGTTGTTTCCAGTTTGGTTAGGACATTGCAGGCTTGAATCACCTGATTGTCTCGTAATAAAGATGAATCCGTGCTTCGGTAGGCACGTTAACCCGTTGGTCCCGGCTGCCATCTGGTAGTCGTTAAAGGAACAAAGTCAGAGGCCGAGAGGCGGTTCCGAAGAATTCTGACACCAGAGTGTGCGTGGTCGATTGACCGTGTCACCTACACGAAATGAAGTTGATTCACTGAAGAAAGGCTGTAAGCCTGTTTTGAAGTCAAAGTCAAAGTCAAAGATTTTTATTCAAAATTGGATACATGTATCTCTTTTTGAACGTCATATTTTTATTTCTTATATATTTTTTTATATATGCAAAATTGAAATACTACTAGCGTTTCGGAACGACCACTGGTGAGAAGAATACGCCGAAAGAAACTCAATCCAGCCTTGGTCCCTACGTGCCTGAAGGGCTCTGAATACATTGTTAACATTAAATACAATTTTTCATACTATAGATTAATTTTAACATTTAATAATTGTTAACATTAAATAAATTTATATAAATTTCCACGCATTTTTATCAGTAATATAATCATCAATGCAGTAATAAGCCTTTTTTATTAACTGGTTTTTTACAATCGTTTTGAACTTAAGTAAAGGCAGACCTAATATTTCTGCAGGAATTTTATTATAGAAGCGTACTCCTAAACCCAAAAATGAATTCATAGTTTTCTGCAATCGCAATACTGGTGTAGCTAATTTATTTTTATTTCTCGTGTTTCGGTCATGGATATCACTATTTTTCTTATATAAATCAAGATTATAGCGCACAAACATAATATTCGCAAATATGTACTGAGAAGGTAAAGTTAAAATATTTATATCTTTAAACAATTCTCTAAGAGATTCCCTAGCACCAAGTTTATATATAGATCTAATAGCGCGCTTCTGCAGGACAAATATGGTGTTTACTTCTGCAGCGTTACCCCATAGTAAAATCGCATAAGACATAACACTATGAAAGTAACTGAAATATACCAAACGCGCAGTATCAACATCAGTCAGTTGTCTAATTCTCCTGACAGCATAAGCTGCAGAACTAAGTTTACCCGCTAACGTAGTAATATGGGCACCCCATTGAAGCCCGGCATCAAGAGTTATTCCAAGAAATGTTGTTTTATCAGTTAAATCTAGTGGTTCATTATCCATTACTATTTGTGTTGGAATTTTTGTAACATTTGGTAAGCAAAATTTAATACATTTCATTTTCTTAGCGTTCAACAATAGATTGTTCGCTGTGAACCAATCCAACACTTGAGCTAAAGTACTATTAACCACGTCAAAAGAATTAGTTTGTCTATCAATTTTGAAGACAAGAGAAGTGTCATCGGCAAATAGTACAGCCTTACATGTATTGACACAGTAAGGTAGGTCATTGATGTAAATGAGGAATAACATCATCATCATCATTTCGAGTAGGTGTCACGATCAATCGACCATGCACACCCTGGTGTCAGAGTTCTTTGGAACCGCCTCTCGGCCTCTGACGTGGTTCCTTTAACGACTACCAGATGGCAGCCGGGACCACCGGCTTAACGTGCCTTCCGAAGCACGGAATCATCTTTATTATCAGACAATCAGGTGATTCAAGCCTGCAATGTCCTAACCAAACTGGAAACAACTAAACAAAGTATGCTTCCGGTGGGAATCGAACCCACGACCCCCGGGTCAACAGGCAAATGCCTTAACCACTGGACCACGGAGGCTGTTTGAGGAATAACAGAGGCCCTAGGATAGAGCCCTGGGGTACGCCCATCTTAACCGATGATCCGGAGGATTGTACCCTATCTAAACTAACTTTTTGAGTTCGGCCACTTAAATAAGATTCAAGTAAATCGCGAGATTTACCTTTTATTCCATAGTGCTCCAGCTTGGAGAGAAGGGTATTGTGGTCTACGCAATCAAAGGCTTTGGAAAGATCACAAGAAACACCAATAGCATTTTGTTTTCCCTCCCAAGCATCATATATGTATTTCAACAGAGCTACACCCGCGTCTGTAGTTGACCGACCCTTTGTAAATCCATACTGTTCACGATGGAAAAGGCTATTTATGTTAAAAAAAGCTAATAACTGATTAAAAATTTTCAAATATTTTACTAAGAGCTGGCAGAATAGAAATGGGACGGTAATTAGTGGGATCATTTTTATCGCCAGATTTGTACAAAGGAATGACTTTACTTAACTTCATCAAGTCAGGAAATGTCCCAGTATCTACACACTTATTAAATATAGAAGCTAAATATGGTGCAATTACTTCAATGATGTTACTAATGACAGCTACAGAGATATCCCACAAATCTCCAGTTTTCTTATTGTTCAAACTCTTAAATGTATCAATGATTATTTGAGGTGTTACATGTTGAAATATTAAATGATTGTTACATTCTGGTATACAGCTTGTTAATAGTTTTTTAGATTCCTCAGATGATGAACGTAAGGAGGCAGTAGTATTTACGGGAATGTTAGTAAAGAAATCTTCGAAATATTTTGCGACGTCTTCATTAGTACTGAGGATCTTATTATCTACTTTTAATTCTATTTTGTTGTCACGATTTTTAGTTTTCCCGGTTTCCATGTTAATAATTTTCCAAGTGGTCTTTATCTTATCATGAGAATCTAGAATAGCTTTTCTTGTATATAAAGATTTTGCGCACAGGCACGCCTTTTTAAAAACCTTAGAGTAAGTTCTAACATAATTAATAAATTCAGTATTTTTATTGTAAGCTTTCATAGCTAATAATTCGTATAACCTGTTTCTACTAACGTAAATACCAGTTGTAGCCCATTCACTAAATTTTTTACCGATGCGTTTAGTACATTTTTTAATTTTGAATGTATTGTTGAATTCCGATTCAATAATACCAAACATTTTATTATATAGAGCATCCGGATCATCTCTAGTTTCTTCAATTAGGGGCATTTTTTCAGATATTTTTTTCTTAAATACATTTATTTTAGCTTTGGTTATAGATCTAAAGGTTACTTTTGGTAAGTCTACTTCTACATCATTTATAAGTTTTACAAACTGACCGTAGTGATCCGAGGTTAGATTTTTAGTTATATATTTGTCAACAGCAGTGCAATTGCAGAAAACATTATCTATGCACGTTGCAGAATCTTCAGTAACTCTAGTTGGTTCCAAAAACAAATTAACCAAATCAAATGATTTAAAGACATTTAAAAATCGAACACTTTCAGTTGTTGTAACTAACAAATCAACATTAAAGTCACCGCACACTATAATATTTTTGCGACAACAACATAATTTTCTCAAGACATCTTCAATAACTGATTCTAAAGTATTATAATCTGATCTTGGGGGTCTGTATACACATACTATAATATAATTCCCTAGTTCGATACATGACAGCTCAACATTACAATCTACCGAAAGACTAACAATATCCTTACGTTCTTTACATTTTACGTCACTTCGAGTTAGAATTAAGCTACCGCCTTTCTCTTTAGTCTCTCGGGTGTAAGAGCTTGTCAATAAATAATTTTCTACATTGAACTGTTGCTGGTGCGAATGCATAAAATGTTCAGTCACACAAACTACATGCAAATCTTTACTGTTTATAAACAATTCTAATTCTAACAATTTGCTAGTCAGGCCTTGGACATTCTGATGAAAAATATTTAATTCTTTAGCCTCGACTGTTGTCTTATTAATTAGTTTAAATCAGACTGAGGATTTTGTATTTTAGGTATATCATTAGTTGCAATACCTGTGTCAAATTTAAAATTATTTGCAGTTGTACTACATACAACAGAAGTTTGTAAATTAAAAGCTACTACTGTAGCTATTTGTCTTTTAAAATTAAAAGGAAGATACATAGTATCGTTAGTCAACTTAAATCTACTTATAAACTTATTTATATCTAAATAAAGAAGGTCAGGGGTCATAGTCACCTGCCTGTCCGGTGTAGCAGGTATGGCATCGGGTACGCGTCTAGTCTCCCGAGCTGCTAATTGCTTTTCCCCCATTCATCCGAGTAAGTAGTATCACACGACGGAACGTCATTTAAAGTTTATTATCCAATTCCTTTTTATAATTTGACTCGACTAGCTCCGTGGCGCAGCGGTCAACACGCCAGCCTGCGACACGGAGTGACCGGGTTCGATCCCCGGCCAGGTCAAGATGGAAAATGATCTTTTCCAGATTGGCCTGGGTCTTGGATGTGAATCTATATATGTATTTGTTATAAAATATAGTATCGTTGAGTTAGTATCCCATAACACAAGTCACGAACTTACTTTGGTGCTAGCTCAATCTGTGTGATTTGTCCGTATATATTTATATATTATTTTCTTTGTAAACAATCTACGTCTTCATTTAAAATGACATACCGTTATTCTAGGTCTACTTTATCGACAATATTGGACGCCATTCCATACAGTCGATAAAACAGTAGCCTTACATGGCGTGCTGTTTTACCGATACAGACTTAAAACTATATTTATGTAGTATATACATATATGTATCACTGAATTTTTATTTGTGTATTTTAGAATGTTAGTTTATATGTTATTTATTATTTAGTATATAACTACAAACACACTTTTGTATGACTTTTAATTTATATAATACTAGCTTTCGCCCGCGGCGCCGCCCGCGTCAATGTCGATCCCTCGGCAACAGTACTTTTTTCCGGGATAAAATGTACCCTATGTCCTTCTCCATACCCCAGATAACGTGCATGCAAAATTTCATGATGATCGGTTCAGTAATTACAACGTGAAAGCGTAACAAACAAACTCACTTTCGCATTTATAATATTAGTTAGGATTTTTTTGCACTTCTACCATATTTTATTCTCGGCATCACCTGTTGGTTGACTGGTAGATAAAGCCTTTGGCTTTAAGTCCGCCAATCACATTGTTGTAATAAAGTTTCTAAATAAAAAATAAATAAATAAAACAAAATAATAATATGTATGTATCTTCTCTATAGAAGCCACAATTGTGCCAGATAGGTATGTGTGGATAAGGCGTCAACCTGCCCTGTTCGCAATACCAAATGCGCGAACAAATTTGTTAAGAGAGGCACAATTGACCCGAACTCTTCGAACTTTGAACGAGGTTGCGAATAAAGATGATATTTTCTCTTGTTTCTTGACTGACTTCACAAGAGCTACATTGGGGATATTATGTTATAGGTAATATAGCTTAATAGTAATAAATGTGGTGTATGACTTCAATATTGTATTAGGGACACCTGTGAAGATACTGTAAGTTTTTGAAATAAATAAATAAAAAATAAATAAATTCTCCCACAGGGTATCCGTGCAGTGATCGCCGAATCGTTCGAGCGCATCCACCGCTCCAACCTGGTGGGCATGGGCATCATCCCGCTGCAGTTCGTCGACGGCCAGAACGCTGAGAGCCTGGGCTTGAATGGCACTGAGAAGTTCTCGCTGAACGTGCCCAGTGAAATCGTTCCAGGACAGATGTTGGAAGTCAAGGTAAGATCATCATCAACCTATACTAGTCCACTGCTGGACATAGGTCTCTCCCATGGCACGCCACTGAGCTCGGTCTTGAGCTTTTCTGTTCCAATCACCGCCAGCAACCTTCCGTATATCGTCGCTCCATCTAGCCCAATGGCGTCCTACACTATGTTTGCCAAGACGCGGTCTCCACTCAAGTACTCGTTTTCCCCAGCGGTCATCGGTTCTGCAGCATATATGACCAGCCCATTGCCACTTCAGCTTACTAATTCTCTGGGCTATGTCGGTAACTTTAGTTCTCTGCCGGATCACTTCATTCCTGATTCGATCCTTCAGAGATACTCCGAGCATAGCCCGCTCCATAGCTCGCTGAGCTACTTTGAATTTGTGAACTAGTCGCACAGTGAGTGTCGTTTAGTGTACGTAATAACAGGCAGGATGCATTGATTGTAGACTAGTCTTCAGACTTTGGGTTATGGGCGACGAAAAGACCCGACGAAGTTTACCAAACGCTGCCCATCCCAGCTGTATTCTCCTACAGCCTTCCCCCTCGAAATTGTTCTTACCCAACAAGGTAAGATAATTTACTTTAATTCAAAACATAAAGATTATATTGATCTCTATATATAACAACTAGCTGCCCCGGCGAACTTCGTTTCGCCATACGTTAAAAACTATCCTATCTCTCAAGTTGGATCGAACTGCATATGGTGGGCGAATTTTATTATAATCGGTTAAGTGGTTTAGGAGTCCATTGAGGACAAACATTGTGACACGAGATTTATATATATATAACAATAACTTCAAAACAACTTATAAATAGAAAACTAAATTACAAATAAAATAACCCTGGCAGCTCATTACCCCGAGGTAGCGTGCCCAGAAGGCTGGCAGCATTGCCACGTTGTATGGCAATACTGATCTTTTGACCAAAATACAGGCCAGCCCCCTGGTCACGAGATACCTCAAGGTAAGACGCAAATTGGTAGACAAATGTTTCGGCCCTGGTGGTCTAAGACTAAAGACAATATATTGTTACTCATATATTTTTTTTATGTATATTTGACGGCAAACGAGCAGACGAGCCACCTGATGGGAAGTGGTCACTGTCGCCCATGGACATCTGCAACACCAGAGGAGGTGCTGATGCGTTGCCGACTCTTAAGATACGTCTAAACACGCCTTTTGAAGGACCTCAAGTCATAGCACACAGCGAAAACCTCGGAAGGGAGTCCATTCCACAATCTTGCTGTACGAGGGAAAAAACCACGTGACGCTCTGACATATTTAAAATGTATGGGAAATTTGGCAGGATAGAGCATTTTGTAATCGCTCGAAAGCGTTTGATTGCGTTGACATCAAACACTTTTGCTCAAACTACGAAAATACGGCTATGATTATAAATCAATACAGTTAACTTAGTCTTATTTAAGAATTACTTATGAAGATAGGCTTCAGACTGTGGATATATATGGCATTAAGTTCTAATGAATCTAATGTTAAAATACGGTGTATCGCAAGGATCAATCTTAGGACCTTTTCTTTTTCTTGTTTATATCAACGACTTGCCTTATATGGTTGAGAAAGAAGCTGGTATTCTGCTGTTTGCCGATGATACATCCCTAAGACCCAATGTATTAGATTCACGTGTCAGTGGAAGACTGGCCTACGGCTCTCTCACACACCGAACGAAGCTAGAAGCGGTAAAGCTTCTACTCAAACGTAGATTTTTTGTGAGAGTGTGGTACTTCCCCGAACGAGCCGGCCCATTCATGCTACTAGATTTTTTTTGTAATGTTTGTTTTACGGTATTTGGCTATCTATGCCTTGTAGCCCTTCATATTTTTCTACGTGTTATCAACGAAATGGTGGTGTAATTAATTTCGTTGATTCAATGGAGCCCCTGGTGACAATTCCCACGAATCCACTGGTTTTGATCATAAACGCAGTAGCAGTAAGGCGAGCGACCACCAGCCCGCTAAGTAAATCTCACTACAGCCGCACCATGACACTTTATTTTAGTTATTCCACACATTGTTCATAAACATGGGCATTTATAACACCAAATTACACCGATTTGACGTTAAAAAGTCCACTAGAAGCAATTTGCAAAACAATACAAAACAAAAACCTTGCAGTCCGCCGAAATTACCTACTAGAAAAAAATATTTTTTGTTTTTTCGCAGGTTGACAACGGCAAGGCATTCCAGGTGCGAGCTCGTTTCGACACAGAGGTGGACCTCACGTACTTCAAGAACGGCGGCATCCTCAACTACATGATCAGGAAGATGCTGCAATAATGTGCATATATACATATATATGTAGCGGGCTAGGACTAGAGGTATATACATATGTACATAAGTATACTAGCTGATTTAGACACGGACCGACCGAGCAACAGCACATTATTTGTATGTATATAGCAATCTGGACATGTGTATTATATACAGGAGATTTTGAATTACCTAGCAATATTTTAATATCGAAATCAGAATCCCTAATAAAAAAGCTAGACAAATAAACTTCACAAACTCATCGATCGGCTTATCAAATTACTATGGGAAGTCAAATTCTTTCAAATTAGAGATCTGATGGTCATTTCTTAATATAAATTTTCATGTTAATATTCATCCTCATCTTCATCAGGTCTTTTTAGTCTCCACTACAGGAGCATGACCCTCTCTGTACTACCGGAGCCATACTTGGCCAGAGCAGACAGAGGATTTGGCCTACACTCTCCTCGCTGGCCAAACGGGTTGGAGAGGTCTCAATGATGTTTATGAGTTTTGTTAAGCTTGTATTTCCTAAGTCCTCTTACGACCTCCATGGGAAGACTAGGAGTGGTCATATTCTACTCTGCTGGAAACCACACGGCTCTGATGATACCGTCATTAAAATATTGCTAGTAAAGTTCAAAAACAACCTGTATATATGTATCTATGTTCGTTAGCGATATCTCTCGAACTACTGCACCTATAAAGTTGCAATTTGGAATGTATGTTGATAAGATTAGTCAAATTTTCAAGTTCTCTGGACATCGAAATCGGTTCAGCAGTTAAGGAGATATTGCTATAGAACACAATCCTTGGAATGGTCTTAAACGTTTTATATAAAAGCTCTACAAATATTTTTTTATCCTTAATTACTGATTTCCTGCGACTTTGTCCGCGTAACTTAAAGCCTATGTTATCTGCTTATAGTAGCTTTCTAAGGGAGAAAGAATTTTGAAAATCTATTTAACAGTTTTGGAGTTCCGTTACAAAAAACACAGAAACAAATCTTTCTTTTTTCTTCATACATCATATTAGTATAGATATGTTAAGAACAGAACACCTTTTTCTTTAAAGTCAGTTTTATTGCCTTATTTCAATTTATAATTCACTTTAAAATAATAATTACAATTTAAGTATATTTTAAATTCAGGGGTACATACGGATAACAAAAATTTATTTATTAAGTGACCCAACGAGCTTTGGGGCTGAGGTTGTTTTGAGAATAAAGGCCTATGCGCACCACGTATTTTAAACGCGCCGTCGCATCGGCGGGCCGTTAAGAAACGCGCGTCGACGAGCAGTTGTTTTAATTCGATACTCACACGTGGTAGCATCGCGTCTGTAGCGATACACTCCCTTTCTACAGCAAGGGTTTGCCCACATAACTCTCTCTCGTACGTAAATGTGTCTAGATAAATACGCCAATTACACCTTTCCTCCTTTTTTGAGTACTGCCTCGACCGACGCCATCGTGCTACTTCTGACGATGTTCTGTTTAAAAATGCAATTAGATAGTGCGTCTATCGCGCATTTGAATTTATACATGTGTGCAAAAGTCTACAAGGTGTGTCTATAGCGCGCGCATATCGCGTCTGTATCGCTAAAACGCGCGTTTTAAAAGCGTGGTGTGCACATGCCCCAAATGGATAAAAGAATTATATGACTCGAATGATGTAAGTTATGGACAAATACGTTAGACATAATTAGTATGTATGTATATGTTAGGGCACAATAATGTTTCGAAATTAGACTTGTACCGCGTGATTTTGTACATTATCATTTCGAGTAGGTGTCACGGTCAATCGACCATGTGTCTGACACCTGTGTATTTTGTACCTACGAACTACGTTAAAATTCTGGAATCAGAGTCCCTCAAAAAAAATTTCAAAAATTCATAAAAAAATTATTTGCA
Organism: Elegia similella; assembly: GCA_947532085.1. Lineage (NCBI taxonomy): Eukaryota > Metazoa > Arthropoda > Insecta > Lepidoptera > Pyralidae > Elegia > Elegia similella. Next base: position 1,913,194 of record OX383950.1, on the reverse strand, counting down.
TTAAATATGGTACAAAATAGGGTTACAAAATGTGTCAAGAACAAGCCTATTTAGCCATATTCATGGCATGCAACATTTTTTTGTCGATCGTCGTAACTTAACTACTTAAATATTATTATTATAAATGTTTACAAATTTGTCATAAATGTATTTTATTATGTTATGAATTACCTCTATAATATAAAATAATCATGTTAAAGTGAAAACTGTTATTTAGACGCAATAATTTCATTGATTGAATAGAAGCATTCGTCTAACAGCCATTTTTTTAATTTCGTTTGAAAACGATTCAATTCAGAATTGTAAGAAAAAAAAAGGCAAAAAACAACAAAAAAATGTCTACCCATAGAAATTCGCCTAGCTGATCAACAAATTTGTATGGGAGACCCAATTTTATTTAATTTTTACTTTTTTTTTTACAATTTTGTATTCAATTATGGATTCTTAATTAAAGGATATTAATATAGTTATGGGTTTAAATCAATCGGTAGAAACGCACGCGCTTATTTTAATTTCCTAGGAAAGGACTTTTCATTATTTATTTATTATGTATATCTGTTCATATATATATTAATGTTTTTAATAAATATACTATTTATGTATATTCAAGTAAGTTTATATATAACTAGTAACCCGCCCCGGCTAAGCACGGGTTAAAATTATACATATAAACCTTCCCTTTCATTTACTATCTATTGCTGAAAACTGCGTTAAAAACAGTTGAGTAGTTTAAATGATCTAAACGAACAGACCGCGGAAGCGACTTCATTTTATACTATATAAAGATAATCTGTATACTGCGCACACTTTTTTAATATTTATTTTCTATTCTACCAACTCACATTTAAAGTACGGTGCTTCATACAAGCCGAGGAACATGTGCATAATTTTGATTGGTATGATTGGTATAAAAATATTTTGCATAATAGTTTGTATGCAAAATTATGCATAACAATGTTTTTGCGAATGATTTTTATGTCAAAGAAACCGTTATGCGTATAAATATTTATGCATTCTAACACCAAACCCTTTGTCATTATGTTTGTAATTTATGTTAGTGGTTATTTTTATGGCATATTTTGATATATTTTTTGGCATATATATGGCGCAATAAATATATTTTGTATTTTTAGAAAGGACTTGTATGTACGGTCGTCTGCATAAGTTCATAAAGAAGTTGCGTGTGTGAGACTGATACTATTTAAAAACAACAGCAATTTCAACCTTATACATGTGGCGTAAGGTTCATGATATTGTTAAATATATCATCATCATCATCATCAGGTCCTTTTTAGTCTCCACTACAGGAGCACGACCCTCTCTCTCTGTACTACTAGGGCCATACTTGGCCAGAGCAGCCAGAGGACTTGGCCTACACTCTCCACGCTGGCCAGACGGGTTGGAGAGGTGTCTTAGATGTTTATAAGCTTTGTTTAGCTTGTATATCCTAAGTCGCCTTCTACGACATCCACGGGAAGACTTGGAGTGGTCCTATTCTACTCTGCCGGATACCACACGGCCTAATGTTAAATATATATGCCTCCCTAATCAGTGCAATCAATTAGACGGTACTGCACGAAATTGTAAAAATTTACGTGTTTTCAAATCACTAGTACTATACGCTGAATTAATTAAATACATCAAAAGTATTTGTATAATTTAGGTCGATCCTTGAACAAGATCGCCCCCTTGTTGGAATTTGAAATAGATACATATGAAATTTAAAAATGATATATAAGTTATGATATCTAAAGACATTTTTCTTCGAAAACTTTGTAATTTTTACGTCTAAAACAATAATTCTCACATGACAATACTTATATACATCTCAGAGGACGCCCTCTTTCTTATTTTTTTTATCCTTACTAATATTATAAATGCGAAAGTGAGTTTGTTTGTTTGTTACGCTTTCACGCCATAACTACTGAACCGATTATCATGAAATTTTGCATAAAAGTTCTCTGGAGTACGGAGAAGGACATAGGCTTTTATCCCGGGAAAAAGACTATTCCCGAGGGATCGACATTGACGCGGTCGGAGCCGCGGTCGAAAGCTAGTAAAAATATAAATATGAAAATATTAAAGACTTCCATCTTTTGTCCTAATCGCAAATGGTTCTGCGCAGTCTAATGGCATGCGCAGGAGCGTTTGTCGTTCGCGCGTATGGACTTTTGCAGTTACCCATGAGATGAATTTAGTCTCAAACTTTATAAAACTTATTTTTTTATTTTATTTTATGCCTTGAATGCTGTTTTATGGTGGATGTAAGTAAACATGTAATGTTTTATAGGGTCATTTGGAATAAATATTTTGTTATACATTAAATTTTTATTTTATTTTTCCCCAATTATTTTTATTTTATTCTTCCATGCTGGTCTGGGAGGAAAAACCGGCCAAGTGCGAGTCGGACTCGCGCACGAAGGGTTCCGTACCGTTATCAAAAAAAAAGGCAAAAAATCATATCTGTTATATGGGCCTCCCTTTAATATTATTTCATTATTTATTTTTTAAGTGAATATAAATATATAACTAAATATTCTGTGAATATTTCAAGCGTGTACCTGTTGCCGTTATCGATATCGAGCAAAAACAAGCAAAAAAAATCACGTTTGTTGTCTGGGAGCCAGCCCCCTTAAATATAAGTATATTTTATTCTATTTTTTAGTATTTGTTGTTATAGCGGCAACAGAAATACATCATCTGAAAAAATTTTAACTGTCTAACTATCACGGTTCATGAGATACAGCCTGGTGACAGACGGACAGACCCCGAACGACGAGACGAATAGGGTCCCGTCTTTACCTTTTGAGTACGGAACCTTAAAAAATACGTAGAATTTATCAGCTTTTTTCTTCCCGCGCAGATCGTAAACGCCGATCGAGGAATCATGTTAGTAGGCGAAGCTCTTGGACGAAGTGGTTAATTCGTCCAAGGCGAAGCTACATGCAACCCATCACTATTTTGATTCCATTTTCCATTCTACTTCTACTCAAACGTGGATTTTCTGTGATTGTGGTTGTTTCGGAAGGTGCCTGTATACTGGAGATACCAGGAATCCCTAACCGTGATATCATCATCATTTCGAGTAGGTGTCACGATCAATCGACCATGCACACCCTGGTGTCCGAGTTCTTCGGAACCACCTCTCGGCCTCTGACGTGGTTTCTTTAACGACTACCAGATGGCAGCCGGGACCAACGGCTTAACGTGCCTTCCGAAGCACGGAATCATCTTTATTATCAGACAATCAGGTGATTCAAGCCTGCAATGTCCTAACCAAACTGGAAACAACTAAACAAAGTATGGTTCCGGTGGGAATCGAACCCACGACCCCCGGGTCAATAGGCGAACGCCTTAACCACTGGACCACGGAGGCTGTGTACCGTGATATAAAGAAAACTAAGACCAAGAGATCCTACGCTACTATTGCACCCTATCTGTAAGGGCACTATATTTAATAAAAATTGTTACCTTATGTCGATAAAAATTTATAATAAACTGCCAGTCGACCTAAAGATGCTTAGTTTTAAACAATTTAAACATAAATTGCATAAATGGTTAATTGATAAATGCTATTATGACATACACGAATATTTGACATGAATTGTATTTAGTAAGATAGTGAAATTTGTATGCTAATTAAATCTGTAATGACTAATAATATTTTCCTTCTAATATAATTTTTGCATGCCTACTGTAAAAGGCGGGAATTTATATGTATGATGACCCTTGCAAATAAACATTTCATTAACAGCCTCCGTGGTCCAGTGGTTAAGGCGTTTGCCTGTTGACCCGGGGGTCGTGGGTTCGATTCCTACCGGAAGCATACTTTGTTTAGTTGTTTCCAGTTTGGTTAGGACATTGCAGGCTTGAATCACCTGATTGTCTGATAATAAAGATGATTCCGTGCTTCGGAAGGCACGTTAAGCCGGTGGTCTCGGGTGCCATCTGATAGTCGTTAAAGGAACCACGTCAGAGGCCGAGAGGCGGTTCCGAAGAACTCTGACACCAGGGTGTGCAAGGTCCATTGATCGTGACACCTACTCGAAATGATGATGATTTCGAGGTGACTAGAGGACTGTATATTAAGCGAAACTAAAATAGGTCTACAAGTCGTCACCCGACAGTCAATCGACGCGGCTATCGCTCGGAGCGCGATCTGAGAAGTGAATTGTCAGATGGAGAGATGTCACCTATCGGAGGGGAGCCCGCGGGCCAAGCTGCGCCCGCGGCTCGTTGTAGTCGATGGTTTCGCGGTGTTGCCATCAACAGCGGTACTTCCCCGGACGAGGGCGAGGCTCTACCACGACTGGTGAAAGAAAACTTCGTGAGATAACGTGAAACGTGTTTTAAAACGGTACTATACACGGGGTGCCATGTCAAACCGGACCGTAACGAGACATTAATAACTACAAAACTATTAATCTATTATTTGACTAGCTCAGTGGCGCAGCGGTCAACACGCCAGCCTGCGACACGAGTGCCCGGGTTCGATCCCCGGCCAGGTCAAGATGGAAAATGATCTTTTTCAGATTGGCCTGGGTCTTGGATGTGTATATATGTATTTGTTATAAAATATAGTATCGTTGAGTTAGTATCCCATAACACAAGTCTCGAACGAGTGCGTTACCCCAGCCGACTAAGTGCTCCTTTTATGAATTGATAAATGCAAATAATTAGATCATTACTTCGTGTAAATGTCCCCGAAAGTAAATAATTTGACACCCCGCCGTTTCAGAGATAATGAGGAAAATAAAATTCGGCTGGCGTAACGTTACCCCAGCCGATTTTTTTTGATTCCGTCGGTTTATCTGGATAAAAAGTATACACAAAGATAGATTGAATTTGCCCTCAAATGTCCCCGATAAAATTAAATTTGACACCTTTATGGATTTCGAGTTATTTCATTTTCTGCTGCGGTAACGTTTGGCCAATCTCTGTATCTCTGAAACCGTAAGACGCAGAATCATGACTTTTTTTATACGTATAGAACGGAATTTGTCACCATTTGACACCTAGTTATCTTAAATATTAATAATATGGTTTGCGAGTAATAAATATTATTCTGAAAACCATATTTTCGGTTCTAGTTATTAAACGAGGGAACCCTGAAAATTCAAACTAGTCCTAATAGATGCCTCTTATAGCGACATACAAAACATCAAAACTTTCATCAGCCTAATCCATAGCATTGGCAAGTTATAATGATATTAATGGTTCCAGAAAGCCAGATTCTGGGCTCTCGATTTAAACGAGGAAAATAATACTTTCCTTTTACCTGGCTGATTCCATATTTAAAGAATAATTAGACACTTTAACCAAAAATATACATACAAATTTTCAGCTTGATATTCTATCGTATATAAGAAATAATAAATAAAAACTAAACCTAGATAATTTTTCCCGATTACCCGACCAAGTTCGAATGTGCATCTAAAAGCGGCCGTTCGATACATAACGTATACCTTCTAAAATCTGACAATAATAATAAGTGGTTGGGTATATTCAAGTAGAAAAATTGTTAGGATTAATTTTAATATTATAAAGACTCGTATTTAATAAATTAAACCTTAGGGTCAACAGCAGAAACAGCCTCCGTGGTCCAGTGGTTAAGGCGTTTGCCTGTTGACCCGGGGGTCGTGGGTTCGATTTCCACCGGAAGCATACTTTGTTTAGTTGTTTCCAGTTTGGTAGGACATTGCAGACGTGAATCACCTGATTGTCCGATAATAAAAATGATTCCGTGCTTCGGAAGGCACGTTAAGCCGGTGGTCCCGGCTGCCATCTGGTAGTTGTTAGAGGAACCACGTCAGAGGCCGAGAGGCGGTTCCGAAGAACTCTGATACCAGGGTGTGCATGGTCGATTGACCGTGACACCTATTCAAAATGATGATGATGATGATGAATGAAACCTTAGGGTGACTTACAGATTTTCTCTTTCAGCAAAACTATTACTTAAATGGCAATGTCTACATACTAATAATGTAAATAAAATATCATTTTATTTATTTTTTGTTTGAATGATTTTAATGCAGACCTCTTAAATAGAGGTCTGCCGTCTGCATAATAGTTCAATCCAACTGTCACCGTAGTTGGTAATCAAAAGCGCAAGCAAGGTTATATTTTATAAGGTAAGACTATCAAGAGATAAATAAAAAAATCTTGAGTGTTATTTATTTTTGCTGCTCTCGCGTAGAAAGTGTCAGTTTTACAAATTGGGAGTAAAATGTGTATCCATCAACTAGGCAACGCGTCGTTATTAGCTAAACAAATGAACTAGAAGTCCGTATTTCTTTTTCTATATTGTGTACTGCTTGTTTTATTCTGCATTGCTTTATGCGAAGATGTAGGGGACATCTTACAAAGATATTTTCGAAATCAAAAGTAGTCGGTACCACAGGACAGAGTATCAATACTTTTTTGTGTCCTTCTTTGAAAATAAAAAAAAAAAATATACTAGCTTTTGCCCGCGGCTCCGCCCGCGTCAATGTCGATCCCTCGGGAATAGTACTTTTTCCCGGGATAAAAGGTAGCCTATGTCCTTCTCCGTACTCCAGAGAACTTGTATGCAAAATTTCATGATGATCGGTTCAGTAGTTACGGCGTGAAAGCGTAACAAACAAACAAACTCACTTTCGCATTTATAGTATTAGTTAGGATTTGTTATTATGCGCGAGCAAAACTAGGGACTATCGCTGCGCTGTCCCGCTCGCGCACATTAGCCAATGAAATTGCAGTTCCGAGCAAGTGCAGTTGTATTTTTTTCTAATTCTATCTAACAAAGCAAGTATTACATACTCGTATTTCCAATATTACCTATAGCTGCCTTTGGTCTTGCAATAATATACTTGGTCAATCCCGTTAGAAATCAATACATTATAAAGTATAAGTATGGAGGAAATAAGTAATTCCATTAAATAAGGCATATATTTTTTTATTAAAAAAATTTCCACTCGCCTGTACCATCCATTTTAGAATACAATGCCGTCGATTATGGAAGTATATCTAGTAGTATGCCGCAGCCGCTTTCAGATGCACATCAGAACTTTGTCGGGTAAGCGGAAAAAAAATCTAGGTTTAGTTTTTAATTATTATTTCTTATATACGAAAGTATATCAAGCTAAAAATTGGTATGTATGTTTTTCGATAAAGTGTCTAATTATTGTTTAAATATGGAATCAGCCAGGTAAAAGGAAAGTATTATTTTCCTCGTTAAAATCGAGAGCCCAGAATCTGGCTTTCTGGAACCAGTAATATCATTATAACTTGCCAATGCTTTGGATTAGGCTGATGAAAGTTTGATGTTTTGTATGTCTCTATAAGAGGCATCTATTAGGACTAGTTTGAATTTTCAGGGTTCCCTCGTTTAATAATTAGAACCGAAAATATGGTTTTCAGAATAATATTTATTACTCGCAAACCATATTATTAATATTTAAGATAACTAGGTGTCAAATGGTGACAAATTCCGTTCTATACGTATAAAAAAAATCATGATTCTGCGTCTTACGGTTTCAGAGATACAGAGATTGGCCAAACGTTACCGCAGCAGAAAATGAAATAACTCGAAATCCATAAAGGTGTCAAATTTAATTTTATCGGGGACATTTGAGGGCAAATTCAATCTATCTTTGTGTATACTTTTTATCCAGATAAACCGACGGCATCAAAAAAAGTCGGCTGGGGTAACGTTACGCCAGCCGAATTTTATTTTCCTCATTATCTCTGAAACGGCGGGGTATCAAATTATTTACTTTCGGGGACATTTACACGAAGTAATGATCTAATTATTTGCATTTATCAATTCTTAAAAGGAGCACTTAGTCGGCTGGGGTAACGCACTCTCTCGAACTTACTTTGGGGCTAGCTCAATGTGTGATTTGTCCGTATATATTATTAAATATTATATTAATCGTAGAAATATGAATTTAGTGACATTATTTAGCGTTACATAGGCTAAATAATGTGTCAGCTCGCTGTTAAGACCTTGAGTTTGCATCGCGGCATCTGGTTTTCTTTCAATCTTTAAGACTAAACGCGCTATAATAATCTGGGAATCAGAATCCCTAATGGAATACAGAATTTTTAGAAAAAAAAAGGTAAAAAACGAAAAAATAAATTTAACCTTTCATAGAAATTCGTCCAGCTGATCGGCGACTTTGTATGGAAAACCTAATTTCCTTTTTCATTTTTCTTGCATTGCTGTGTTCTATGAGGGATTCTGATTCCCATATTTCAATATAGCTAGGGCGTTCAAAATCACGTTGTATATATAAAAGTTTCACGTTAAAACCAACGGCCGTGCCAACATAGCACCAGCTGACTTTTTATCAATAATTTGAGTACTTTTCGATCCCTATCTGGCCTGATGGGAAGCAACGATGAGGTCTAGGGTGGTACACGCAAACTCAAATAATGCCTATTCACTCTTGCCTTGAAAATCCCTAAATGTACGAGTCGGGAAACAGTGACGCGAGGAGGGAATTCCATTCCTTCGTGGTTCGCATAAGCTCCCACAAGATATCTTTCCTAGCAGTGTCACCTTTCGGCATTGAATTAGAAAAACTATGGAAGCAGCATTGCGTTTAAAAATTGACACCACGCAAAATAGATCAAAGCGGGCGGGGCTTAAAAAGTATATCTTTTCGCGAACTAGTTTGCCACGCGCTCTGTGACGGAAGGACGCGTCGATAAAAGCATTTAACCACATATTTATTGTGAACATCGGCGAAATCTTAACGAATTAAGAATAAAATGACTTCTTGTGTAGTAAAGTGGTGCAGGAAACGCAAGGAAAGACGGAAAAGTGACAGTGGAGTAACTTATCATTAGTGAGTAAAATATTTTTTGCGAGCTGCTAGCCTGCCTACCTCCGCTATGTTGACACCATAGCGTTCCGACTTCCGACACCGCCCCGTGACTTTGACGCGGCCATACGCAAACTATTTTCTTCTATGAGTGCGTAGTTTTTCGTTGTGATTTAAGTTAAGTTTGTTTGAGTAAATGGGACTGATATTGAATCGTTAGTTGTATGAGAGTTACGCTTCCATAGTTCTAATTCAATGCCTTTCGGAATAGTAGCAGAGTATTGACAGCGGTATAAATTAAAGAAACTTCATATAAGCCATCAGTGTATTCATCCCCCATGTAACGTAGATATGAACATTATGGTGTCCCCCGGCTGTATCTCGTAGTCCAGTTCTCCAAACAACTCCCAGTCTGCATCGTTTATGAGTACTAGGATACCAGGCCGGACAGAGTCTCCCTGAAATATATAATTACAATAAATAAATATATATATATATGGACAAATCACACAGATTGAGCTAGCCCCAAAGTAAGTTCGAGACTTGTGTTATGGGATACTAACTCAACGATAGTGGAATGGAAAATGATCTTTTTCAGATTGGCCTGGATCTTGGATGTTTATCAATATATGTATTTGTTATAAAATATAGTATCATTGAGTTAGTATCCCATAACACAAGTCTCGAACATACTTTGGGGCTAGCTCAATCTGTGTGATTTGTCCGTATATATTTATATTTATTTATTATTTACTCTTATAACTGTAGTGATTGTCACAATAGAAATTGAGAAGAGAAACATGCGCTGCGCATTTGCCGCTTCTTCTGCACTCCGCTTTGGAAGCGGCGTTATACTTAGCCATAAGTAAATTTTTGACGTCAACAAATGTTGAGAAGTGATATGACAATTAATAAGTGTTCAAATATACCTATATTAAATAAATGTTTTGAATTTTCACCTGTAAAAACAACTCCGGTCTCTCCCTCAGTAAGTTATCCTTAATCCAGACGAGTAGTTCTCGTATCCTCCAGGTTTCCTGCTTTGAGTCCGGGAAGTACTTCTGCAGAGCTGGCAGTTCTATGTCCCTCTTCTTGATTTTGTCAAACAGTAGCTCTGCGCCCCCACCAAAGCGGAGATGGATTTTTAGATCTGCCATTTTGTCTGTAAATAATATCATCATCATCAGGTCCTTTTTTAGTCTCCACTGCAGGAGCATGACCCTCTCTGTACTACTAGAGCCATACTTGGCCAGAGCAGACAGAAGACTTGGCCTACACTCTCCACGCTGGCCAGACGGATTGGAGAAGTCTCACAGATGTTTATAAGCGTTGTTTAGCTTGTATTACCTAAGATGACATCTACGGGAACACTTGGATTGGTTCTATTCTACTCTGCCGGATACCACACGACACTAAATTAGTAAATTATGTATGTTATCATATATACATCAGAGGCAAGACTAAAGTCCAGGATGTAATCTTGAAACAGACAACCCTTAAGGAGACAAAAGTGGAAATGGGCAGGCCACATGATCAGAGGGGAGGATAAATGGAATAAAATAATTATACAATGGCACCCAAGGGATGGAAAACGGAAGAGGTAGACCACAAACAAGGTGGGATGACGACATTAGACAAGTAGCGGGAACAACATGGGGTAGAGTGGCCATAGAAAGGCCAGAATGGAGAAGACTGGAGGAGGCCTTTGCCACCTGGCAAAGGGACACACAAAAGTGGAAGAAGAAGGCAATATACGATAATTGAAGGAGTTGTGTCGAAAAAAAGGCTTATATATACGTTATTAGTTTATTTTACCTATTGTTTTTTTATTAATGAACAGACTGAGGTCAGGCGAGGAAAGGCTGAGGAGGGCATAAATGCACAAATATGCCTTATATGCAATGCTATTCTTCTATGCAAAAACTGTAAGATGGATGTTGATGACAACAATGTTATAATAAGACACATGCTCTTAATTTCGCAAACCGCTCGCGCGATAAACCTAGTATGATATGTCTCTATATATTATATATATTTTAGACAGCTCCGTGGCGCAGCGGTCAACACGCCAGCCTGCGACACGGAGTGCCCGGGTTCGATCCCCGGCCAGGTCAAGATGGAAAATGATCTTTTTCAGATTGGTCTGGATCTTGGATGTTTATCTAAATATGTATTTATTATAAAATATAGTATCGTTGAGTTAGTATCCCATAACACAAGTCTCGAACTTACCTTGGGGCTAGGTGTGATTTGTCCCTATATATTTATTTATATCCATCAACCAAAATACATACACCTATGTTAAAAATCACTAATAAACAGTTTTGTTTAAACATGACGTGTGTAGTTTATTACTTACCAGTTTCCAAGGACTGTAGTACTTATTAAAATAAATATGATTAGCGGTAAGTAAGAACGATGAGGGAAAATAAGGATAATAATTTTATGTTTACCATTAGAATTAAATAGGTATTATGTGGGAAGCCTTGAATAATTTTTACATTAACGCACCTTATTGAGTATAAGAATATTATAGTAGGTATTCGAACTTATTATCTACCTACTTAAATTTGTATTAATTAAAAAATAAAATAACTCTCACTTTTCTGACTCAGTTTTTAGGTTATGTTTTTATTTACTGTGTTACCAGCAGTTAAACAAGAATACTCCTGAAAATGTACAAAAATGTTTAAAACATTTTGGAAAACTGTTTCTTTTCTTTTCTTCTATTTGGCCCTCAAACATCATTCAGAAACTTATTTTAGTCAGTGTCTAGTTATTTTTCGAGTTATGCTTTATTGTGTATCAACGAAATGATGGTGTAATTCATTTCGCTGATATCGACGGAATAGACGTATAGACATAGACGCCACAGTAAGGCGAGCGATCACCGGCCCGCTATGTAAATTTCACTACAGCCGCACCATGACACGTTATTTTAGTTATACCACACATTTTTTATAAACATAGGCATTTATAACACCAGATTACATCGACTTCACATTATAAACTCCACTAGAAACAATTTGCAAAATAATCCAAAACAAAATCCGTGCAGTCCGTAGAAATTCCCTTCAAGGACTCCTTTACAAAACTTTTTTTAAAGTAAATAATTGTTGTGATGTGAGAACTCATAAGGTATTAGCCCGTTTAGTTTGATACGAGTGATAGCTGTTTGTTTGTTTTCGTGTGTGTAAGTGACCAACATAGATGTAAAATTATTCAAGCCGCCTAAAGGCATTTTGCATGGCTTAGCGATAACTGATAGATAGATACAATGAGATGAAATGTATAAGTAGAAAAAAAAAATATTCAAATTATACCATATAGTTTTGGATTATTTTAAGTAGTTTTTCGATGTTTGTTACTTCAATAATTTAATATTATAAATCCGAAAGTAAGTATGTTTGTTACGCTGTCACGTCGTAACTACTGATAATCTTGATATTTTGCATACAAGATCTCTGGAGTACGGAGAAGGCCATAGGTTACCTTTCATCAAGGAAAAAAAGTACTGTCCTCGAGGGAACGACATTAATGCGAGCGAAGCTGAGGGTGAAAGATAGTAATATTATAAATGCGAAAGTGAGATTGTTTGTTTATTTGTGACGCCTTTACGCCTTATCTACTGAACCGATTCGAGATACGGAGGACATAGGGTACATTTTATTTCAGGAAAAAGTAATGTTTCTGAGGTAGCGATATTGACGTGAACGGAGCCGCGGGCGAAAGCTTTTCATAACTAAAACAAATTCAAATCTTTTTATTACCTGTTGTCGCTAGCTTGAATTTCATATTTTCCAAAGTCAGGGTAATGCTCAGAACAATAACTAAAGCATAGAAACCGTGTTAAAATAACAAAATACAATATTCTACACTGTTTTTACTTATGGCATTGTTAAAGCATCAGAAAGAGATGCATATACAATGCCATTTGCGTAAATGTGCAGGTTGTCCTGGGGTACTGATGTGATCAGGGTTGTACTATATCGATGAAATATATTTATCGACTAAATGTTTCGTCCTAAGAAAGTCATAAATGTACTCTACTCTGATTGTATCGATTCGTTAAATGAGTACGATTCATAAAAAAAAACAACTAGTTGCACTCCAGGAGTGCCGGCAGAAGTGAAAACTCGCGTTTGCGGCATACTCAGGTCCGTGTCCTTCTTACGAATTTTCGATCAGTTCTCGTGTCCTGACGCGAGTTTTCTGTTTTACCCATCCCAAAAAGTGCACAAAGCCGCTAAAGAGGCTTTTACTTTAAAAGTTACGTCAAGATACACCTATATAACTCCTAATCGCATGGCGCCTCTTGGCTTCATCTGAAAAATAGGTAAAAATAACTCCATACATTGCCCACCGCGCGTCTACTGTCTACTGCTGGTCATTAGGCCTTACCCAGTATTTGTCGAATGGCAGAATACCTAATATGATGTCAATCATATTTTCGATTATTTCGAAATTCAAACAGTGCCTACTTACCTACCTTACCTATTACCTATGAATGCGCAAAAAACCCAATGCATTCGATTTACGGTCCCCAATATGAGGCAGTCCAACGTTGACATACTAGTTGAAGGTAAAATACTAGACTTTGTAAATGATACCACCTTCTTAGGAATCACAATAGACTCTAAATTGCAATGGGGCGCTCATGTATCAAAAGGTAATATAAGGTCAGATATATTTTTCACTAGATCAATGGGCCATTCAGCATATTCCAAAACCATCTAAAGCTCTTCCCAGCTAGCTTTGAGGACCAGTCAGTAAAGAAAACATAATCAGGTAGGTAAAGAGAAACACATAATTCGAAGTGATATTTTTTATTTATAAAACTTTTACACTAGGGTAAAAAAGTGCCAGTGTGTTATTTGTGAAAAATTCACAGTGTTGGTAATAGAAAAACAAGAGGTGAAGAAAAACAAGAGATTATTTTACCCACTTTCACATAATTATAACTTAAACATAATTTTAAATATAAATAATAAAACCGTTTCCGTAAACTTTCTTATTACCATTGATTTATAATTCGGCAAATATAAATGTAGGTAAAGCATTGTGTTTCAATCGCTTCCATTTTATTTTATATTCGAAATTAATGTATCGGCACGGCAGTAAAATATTTTGAACAAATTCGAGTATGTATGACATTTTATGTCCAATATGTCGCTTGAAAGTTCCTCGGATCCACACCTTTTTAATTTCCTTTTACTTCAGGGAGCTGCAATAAAATTTCAACAGTAATTTTCTTCATATTAGTAAAAATCGATTCTTTTTAGGATAAAAACAGGAACCTACTAATATGACTCCGATATCCATCTGTCTGTCACCAGGCTGTATCTCACGAACCGTGATAGTGAGACAGTTGAAATATTACAAACTCGCTCCATCGTAGATCTTGTCTTTACCCCCAGGGTTAGTCTAAGGTCAAGAGTAAGCTTATTCAAAAAAAAAAAACAAAAATTTTGGGCGTGTTTATAGCTTACGCCCACGGCTCCGCTAGCGTTAATGTCTATCCCCGATAACAGTACCTTATTCTGAGATGTAAGATATGTCTAAGTTCTTTTCCGTACTCCAGAGATCGTGCAATGGTGATGATGATGATGCAAAATTTCATAATGATCGGTTCAGAAGTTACGGCGTGGAAGCGTAACAAACAAACTCACTTTCACTTTTATAATAATATATGTAAGGGTGGTACGGAACCCTTCGTGCGCGAGTCCGACTCACACTTTGCTGGTTGTTTAATTACCATGATGGTTCAATTTGTTACATTACTATTGCATGGCTCAACAATAACAAAAATATCCCTGATAGCAAGACCGTCATAAAAAATATCGATATACTCGTAGATACGTCATTTTACCACATCACTAGCAAAAAAACCAGCCTAATTTGAAATAAGGAAAAAACGATAATTTTAAGCAAAATACCTATAAAAGTTGTCATTTATACAATACGTTATATAATTGTCAATATTATTATTGTATTTTGAGGTATTTTGGGTTTTAATTATGCACTTTTAATTGAAAAACTTACCGAAGAAAATTATGTTTTACAGAATTTATTTCTGTTCGTCCTGAATGGGATTTACATCGCTCCATTGCACAAGACATTGTTAAGTATAATGGTCATTTGATAACGCTCCAACCTAACACCGGTTAATACTTTTTTCCGTGAGAATTTTAGCACAATCCTATATTTAATTTGCAGACATCACAATTCCGCCGCAATGTTTTTGTCGATATATAACCCGATCAAGTCGGCAAGATGCTAATGTGACAGACGTTGAACTGTAATAAGTTATTTTGAATTTGGTCGGATTTAATGGAGTCCAATGGAGTCCATTGACATTTCAAGTCGGGACAACCATGAAAATAATAGAAACTGACTGAAGTTTTTGTCTCATTCTGTCATAAGCGAAAGCTCATAAGAAAAATACCGTGTCAACTATCTGTTTTCAGCTCAGAAGAATAATATACATAGAAGCCGCATAAAAATAGAAACTGAAAATAGATAGTTGACACTGTATTTTTCTTATGAGCTTTCGCTTATGACAGAATGAGACAAAAACTTCAGTCAGTTTCTATTATTTTCATGGTTGTCCCGACTTGAAATGTCAATGGACTCCATTGGACTCCAATTAAATCCGACTAAATTCAAAATAACTTATTACAGTTCAACGTCTGTAATATTAGCATCTTGCCGATTTGATCGGGTTATATATTGACAAAAACATTGCGGCGGAATTGTGATGTCTGCAAATTAAATATAGGATTGTGCTAAAATTCTCACGGAAAAAAGTATTAACCGGTGTTGGGTTGGTGCGTTATCAAATGACCATTATACTAAACAATGTCTTGTGCAATGGAGCGATGTAAATCCCATTCAGGACGAACAGAAATAAATTCTGTAAAACATAATTTTCTTCGGTAAGTTTTTCAGTTAAAAGTGCATAATTAAAACCCAAAATACCTCAAAATACAACAATAATATTGTCAATTATATAACGTATTGTATAAATGACAACTTTTATAGGTATTTTGCTTAAAATTATCGTTTTTTCCTTATTTCAAATTAGGTTAGTTTTTTTTGCTAGTGATGTGGTAAAATCACGTATCTACGAGTATATCGATATTTTTTATGACGGTCTTGCTATCAGGGATATTTTTGTTAGTGTTGAGCCATGCAATAGTAATGTAACAAATTGAACCATCATGGTAATTAAACAACCAGCAAAGTGTGAGTCGGACTCGCGCACGAAGGGTTCCGTACCATCCTTACATATAATATTATAAATGTGAAAGTGAGTTTGTTTGTTACGCTTCCACGCCGTAACTTCTGAACCGATCATCATGAAATTTTGCATCATCATCATCACTATTGCACGATCTCTGGAGTACGGAAAAGAACATAGACATAAATTACATCTCAGAATAAGGTACTGTTATCGGGGATAGACATTAACGCGAGCGGAGCCGTGGGCGTAAGCTATAAAAACGCCCGAAATTTTTGTTTGTAATATTTCAACTGTCTCACTATCACGGTTCATGAGATACAGCCTGGTGACAGACAGATGGATATCGGAGTCATATTAGTAGGGTCCTGTTTTTATCCTTTGGGTACGGAACCCTAAAAAGAATCGATTTTTACTAATATGAAGAAAATTATTGTTGAAATTTTATTGCAGCTCCCTGAAGTAAAAGGATAAAAAGGTGTGGATCCGAGGAACTTTCAAGCGACATATTGGACATAAAATGTCATACATACTCGAATTTGTTCAAAATATTTTACTGCCGTGCCGATACATTAATTTCGAATATAAAATTAAATGGAAGCGATTGAAACACGATGCTTTACCTACATTTATATTTGCCGAATTATAAATCAATGGTAATAAGAAAGTTTACGGAAACGGTTTTATTATTTATATTTAAAATTATGAAAAACATTTTATTTTGGACAGTAATGAAAATGGGTAAAGTAATCTCTTGTTTTTCTATTACCAACACTGTGAATTTTTCACAAATAACACACTGGCACTTTTTTACCCTAGTGTAAAAGTTTTATAAAATAAAAAATATCACTTCGAATTATGTGTTTCTCTTTACCTACCTGATTATGTTTCCTTTACTGACTGTTCCTCAAAGCTAGCTGGGAAAAGCTTTAGATGGTTTTGGAATATGCTGAATGGCCCATTGATCAAGTGAAAAATATATCTGACCTTATATTACCTTTTGATACATGAGCGCCCCATTGCAATTTAGAGTCTATTGTGATTCCTAAGAAGGTGGTATCATTTACAAAGTCTATTTTACCTTCAACTAGTATGTCAACGTTGGACTGCCTCACATTGGGGACTGTAAATCGAATGCATTGGGTTTTTTGCGCATTCATAGGTAAGGTAGGTAAGTAGGCACTGTTTGAATTTCGAAATAATCGAAAATATGATTGACATCCCGTGGCAATGACAGTAGACGCGCGGTGGGTAATGTATGGTTTTTTTTTTTACCTATTTATCAGATGAAGCCAAGCGACGCCATGCGATTAGGAGTTATTTAGGTGTATCTTGACGTAACTTTTAAAGTAAAAGCCTCTTTAGCGGCTTTGTGCACTTTTTGGGATGGGTAAAATAGAAAACTCGCGTCAGGACACGTGAATTGATCGAAAATTCGTAAGAAGGACACGGACCTGAGTATGCCGCAAAGGCGAGTTTTCACTTCTGCCGGCACTCCTGGAGTGCAACTAGTTGTTTTTTTTGTTATGAATCGTACTCATTTAACGAATCGATACAATCAGAGTAGAGTACATTTATGACTTTCTTAGGACGAAACATTTAGTCGATAAATATATTTCATCGATATAGTACAACCCTGATCACATCAGTACCCCAGGACAACCTGCACATTTACGCAAATGGCATTGTATATGCATCTCTTTCTGATGCTTTAACAATGCCATTAGTAAAAACAGTGTAGAATATTGTATTTTGTTGTTATTTTAACACGGTTTCTATGCTTTAGTTATTGTTCTGAGGTTTTCAGTTTCTATTTTTATGCGGCTTCTATGTATATTATTCTTCTGAGGGGTAATGACAATGAGCTAGCAATACTGTGATTGTCAGTGTCAATGTCATAAAAATCAAAAAAAAATTATCACTGCCGACAGGCGTAGGAATCTACGCTTGAACAGCAAAAGTGTTTTTTTTTTTTATTTCAGGCACAAGGCATTTAATAAACTGTTAACTAAGTACTAATCCATTCTTACCTATATTATAATCTACCTATTTATGAAAACTTGTCATAACTATATGTACGAAAAACAAAATAAGTAAACAAAACAACTATGTAGAGAAGTAGTGAAAAAGAAGTGTATTGTTTTTAGAGTCAATGTAATAGAGTCAAAGACTATTGTCTTTACTACTAAACCTCATACAAAACTATTGACCTAACTTAAGTTAAGGCCTGTTAAAAGGTTAAAAGCAGCAGCCCGGCTGTCAGTAATCTGTGGTAGTTAGTTCCTACTCATCATCATCATTTCGAGTAGGTGTCACGGTCAATCGACCATGCACACCCTGGTGTCAGTGTTCTTCGGAACCGCCTCTCGGCCTCTGACGTGGTTCCTTTAACGACTACCAGATGGCAGCCGGGACCACCGGCTTAACGTGCCTTCCGAAGCACCGAATCATCTTTATTATCAGACAATCAGGTGATTCAAGCCTGCCATGTCCTAACCAGACTGGAAACAACTAAACAAAGTATGCTTCCGTTGGGAATCGAACCCACGACCCCCGGGTCAACAGGCAAACGCCTTAACCACTAGACCACGGAGGCTGTAGTTCCTACTAACTGCCACTATTGGCGGCGGAGAGGGCGCTGTAGTGTAATAGTTACACAGCCAGTGCCGCCGCGGCGTTAGCAATACTGGTGGCACCCTGGGCGAGATTTCTCCGAGCGCCTCATGGCGGGGGGTGCAAAATTGAATCACACTGCCCTGCGCCCTTTGCCCCTGTTTGATGGCGCCCCTTACAGGTCTAGCGCCCTGGGCGGTCACCCAACCGTGTCCTACCCTAACGCCGCTACTGACATAGCCCATTATACATTTGTGATTTTATCACCCCTTTAACCTGCCCACCACTGCTAACATATGGGCTATATATTTAAAGCCAAAGCCTTTAAATATTGTAAAAGCAGTCTTTATACAATATGTAAAGAAAACTACGTCCGATTCTTGAAGGGTTGATTCAGCCCCTCGATATGAACAACTTTTCTTTAAAAATAAATGGACATTTCCGAACAAAAATGTTCGGCCGCCCGGTCAGTTTGTGTGAAACGACAAAAAAATAATTACTTTCCCAGCATTGGTCCCATAGGAAAAGTTGTTCATATCGACGGGCTAAATCACCCCTTCAAGTATCGGGCAGGGTTTTCTTTACATATTGTATCTGTGGTTTCCGGCAGAGTAGAATAGGACCACTCCAAGTCTTCCCGTGGATGTCGTAAGAGGCGACTAAGGAAATACAAGCTAAACAAAGCTCATAAACATCAATTTACCTCTCCAACCCGTCTGGCCAGCGAGGAGAGTGTAGGCCAAATCCTCTGTTTGCTTTGGCCAAGTATGACTCTGGTAATACAGAGAGGGTCATGCTCCTGCAGTGGAGACTAAAAAGACTTGATGATGATTGTATCTGTTCATATTTCTTTGTGTTACATTACGTACCTAATATCTTTGTTTTCTTCACGATATCTTCTAATAATCTTAATGTTCTCTAGCTAAACATTATTAGTACCTAGGTACTTAAATAAAGGAAAAAGATGAAGAGGAAAACAACCTACCTATGAAATTCCCTATGTGGCGGAGGCCAAAATAGTATGGTCAGAGGTAAGTCTAAATTCAAAATTTCCCGAGATTCCTTCTTCGCAGAGGCAGTGGGACGAGCCGTTAAGCAGAGTTGTTCAGAGTAATCTCCTCCAATCTTCTGACAGCAACCCTGCTGAGTGCGCTCGTCTCCTTGCAACTGCTGAGTGGGAGTCTGGTTTATGGTTGCAGGCTTTACCATCTTATAACCTGGGTACATTCCTAGATGACCACACCTTCCGCTTAGCGACGTGTCTACGTTTAGGAGCTGTTACTAATGTCCCGCATCATTGCCTCTGCGGTGATGCTGTCGACCAGTTTGGACGTCACGGACTTTCATGCTCCAGGAACGCTGGCCGCATAGCTCGCCATGCCAACTTGAACAACATTATCCACCGTGCTCTTGTCACCATCGAGCTACCAGCGGTTTTGGAACCAAATGGCTTGGCGCGAGATGATGGCAAGAGACCAGATGGCATGAATCTTGTGCCCTGGAGATTGGGGAGGCCATTAGTGTGGGACGCCACGTGTGTTGACACACTCGCGCCTTCCCACCTCCATGGCACTAGTTCTAAGGCTGGCGCAGCTGCGGCCACTGCCGAGTCCCTCAAACGTCACAAATATGCATGCCTTGGCAATGGCTACATATTTGAGCCGTTTGGGGTGGAGACTATGGGTCCGTGGGGCCCTTCAGCTCATAAATTATTTAAAACCATAAATAAGCGACTGGTCGAGGTATCTGGTGACCAAAGGGCTGGCAATTTTTTTGCACAACGCATTAGCATTGCCATCCAACGTGGCAATGCGGCCAGCCTTTTAGGCACCCTACCGGAAGGCAATGATCTGCGTGTCATTTTTTATTTATAGATAACTTTTATTTAGTGTACATATTATACTTACAGTTATACTAGTTCTAGTTGTTAGTTAGTATTATTTTTTAAGTTGATTTAGTGTTAATTTAATATGTAAGTATATATCATGTATAAAAATAAAAAATCACCCTAACTAATAGATATTATAAATGTGAAAGAGGAAAAATATATCAATTTAATAATATTGTAACAATAAAATTGTTTCATTAAATCTATACACAAATAAAAAAATATATAGGATGGGACATATCATACAAATTGAGCTAGCCCCTAGCCCCACAGTAAGTTGTGAACTTGTGTCGTAGGATACTATATTTACGATACTATATTTTATATTCTTGGTGTTTCTCTGCGAGATCGAATCAGAAACGAGGAGATCCGTAGAAAAATAAAGGTCACTGACATAGCTCAGTGGATTAGCTCTTTGAAATGGCAATGGGCGGGGTACATAGCGAGAATGACCGATGGCAGCGTTGGACACCCATCAACGCTTGGTCAGGTCGTCCGACCGCCTGGTCGGACGACCTAACCAAGGTCGCAGGAAGACGCTGGATGCAGGCCGCTTCCAACCGGTCGTATTGGAAATCCTTGGCGGAGGCCTATGTCCAGAAGTGGACTTCTTGCGGCTGAGATGATGATGATGATGACTATAGTACATTATAACCGTGGCCTTACCTATTCGTAGCCGTGGCCTAGATTTTTTTACTACGTGGATTTTACTATAATAACACGGAAGAAATTAAATAAATACATACAAACAAAAATATTACGTAACACAAAGAAATAATACCTTTTTTGCACACAAAGTGTACGCTACGTTTAGATCGAAAGATCGATAGAAAGAAAATTTTGCAAAACAGCATTTGTCCGACCTTGCTGAGTCGGAAGAAAGCGAGTTATGTTATTTTATACTGGTTTTGCATGGCTTTGCTTTTTGTGTATCTATTATGTGAAATTATTAAACACTAGCAGTGCCCGCGACTTCGTTCGCGTACTTTTAAGTTATTCTTGTATGGGGGCCACGTCTTATCATGGCAGGAGAAAAAAAATAAGTAGCATATCCTGTGCCCTGTACGCCTAAATGTATACCTATCTACCAAGATTCATAAAATCTATACTAATATTATAAAACTGAAGAGTTTGTTTGTTTGATTGTTTGTTTGTTGGTTTGTTTGAACGCGCTTATCTCAGGAACTACTGGTTCAAACTGGAAAATATATTTTTTTGTTGGATAGTCCATTTATTGAGGAAGGCTTTAGGCTATGAAACATCACGCTGAGACCAATAGGAGCGAAGCATCAATAGAAAATGTTTTGAAAACGGGGAAAATTATTCATCTATACTAATTAGTCATAATAACAGAAATTGCCGCGGACGAAGTCGCGGGCAACAGCTAGTTAAGTTAATAAAAATCGTTTATATCGCCACGCCGCCTCCTGTCACCAGCTGCCTTCCTCAATAAATGGACTATCCAACACAAAAATAATTTTCCAATTTGAACCAGTAGTTCCTGAGATTAGCGCGTTTAAACAAACAATCAAACTCTTCAGCTTTATAATACAGCGTGATTTTGAACCTCCTAGCTATATTGAAATCTGGAAATCAGAATCCCTAATAGAACACAGAATTGCAAGAAAAAAAGGAAAAAGCGAAAAAAAAAATTGGACCTTCCATAGAAACTAGTCCAGCTGAACGGCGACTTTGTATGGAAAACCCAATTATTTTTTCGATTTTCAGCTTTTTTTCTTGCAATTCTATAATTCATTAGGGCTTCTGATTCTCATCATCATTTCGAGTAGGTGTCACGGTCAATCGACCATGCGCACCCTGGTGTCAGAGTTCTTCGGAACCGCCTCTCGGCCTCTGACGTGGTTCCTTTAACGACTGCCAGATGGCAGCCGGGACCACCGGGTTAACGTGCCTTCCGAAGCACGGAATCATCTTTATTATCAGACAATCAGGTGATTCAAGCCTGCAATGTCCTAACCAAACTGGAAACAACTAAACAAAGTATGCTTCCGGTGGGAATCGAACCCACGACCCCCGGGTCAACAGGCAAACGCCTTAACCACTGGACCACGGAGGCTGTTATTTCTGCTTCTGATTCTGAGATTCCAATATAGCTAGGAGGTTCAAAATCACGCTGTATTATAAGTATAGATTGATGATGATATCTAGAATCTACATACCTACTTAATATCACACCTCGACTTCTTACATCAGGTTAGGCCAGGGTCAGGCGTGTGATCCTTACAGCCTATCCGGTGTAGCAGGTACGGCATCAGGTACGCGTCCGGCCTCCCGAGCTGCTATGCTACTTGCTTTCCCCCATTCATCCGAGTGACTAATATCCCAATACCTTCATCTCCTTCCCAGATCTAACGTATTCCTTACCTTACATAGCTTAAAAATGCTTCCAATAGGAAGCAGGGTCGGAAGCACGAGAAGCCAAAGAAACTGCGCTTGCAAACCCACCTGCCAAGAGTGGTGAGTATAATTCAAAAGATTCAAAGATTTATTCAGAAAATAGGCCTTCCCAGGCACTTTTTTACGTCAATTGACATTTTAAATAATAAATAAATCCTTACTTATAATATTATAAATGCGAAAGTGAGTTTGTTTATTTGTTTGTTACGCTTTCACATCGTAACTACTGAACCGATCATCATGAAATTTTGCATACAAGTTCTCTGGAGTACGGAGAAGGACATAGGCTACCTTTTATCCCGGGAAAAGTACTATTCCCGAGGGATCGACATTAACGCGGGCGGAGCCGCGGGCGAAAGCTAGTAAATATATACGGACAAATCACACAGATTGAGCTAGCCCCAAGGTAAGTTCGAGACTTGTGTTATGGGATACTAACTCAACGATACTATATTTTATAACAAATACATATATAGATAAACATCCAAGACCCAGGCCAATCTGAAAAAGATCATTTTTCATCTTGACCTGGCCGGGGATCGAACCCGGGCACTCCGTGTCGCAGGCTGGCGCCACGGAGCTGTCAAAATACCTATTATATAATTTTTTTTTATTTTTTTATTTATTTATGGCTTTCACGCGTTACGTATTTAGCCAGTATCAAGTATAAATGAGTTTTCCCGCGCTTTTTTCTAAGTCTTGTTATCAATGAAACGATGGTGTAGTTCATTTCATTGACTCTACGGAGCCCCTGGCGACAATTCCCACGAATCCACTGGCTTGATCACAGACGCAACGAGGTGAGGCGGTCCACCAGCCCGCTAAGTAAATCTCACTACAGCCGCACTGTGACAGTTTATTTCGGTTATTCTACACATTGTTCATAAACATGGGCATTTATAACACCAAATTACACCGATTTCACATTATAAAGTCCACTAGAAACAATTTACAAAACAATCCAAAACACAAGCCGTGCTCTCCGTCAAAATTCCCGCCAAGAACCTATTATATTATATTCAACATAGAAGTATCGAATTTGTTTTTTAAATCTATGATATTCAAATTATTAATTCTTGTTCAAAAGCTACAAACTATTAGCGTAACTAAAAAAAAGAGACGATTTTTTTTTTAAATCTATGATATTCATATTATTAATTCTTGTTCAAAAGCTACAAACTATTAGCGTAACTAAAAAAAAATCTTTATATGGCAATATCCTCCCATGGAACGAAGAGTCCTTGGGAGAGGCCTTTGTCCAGCAGTGGACTTCTTACGGCTAAAATGATGATGAGATCTCTTAACCCTTTGAACGCCGTAGACACCTTTAGGCATCCATCGGAAACTGCCTTAAAACGTCAAAATTACATAATATCTATTGTCATTCAAATTGGTCGCAGTGTAGCAGGCACGCTTTTTAGTTTTTCTTGCGGCGTTCAAATTGCTAAAGAGTCAAGATAGAGTCTAAGGCCTCAAGATATAAAGGGTACAGTATACTCAGTCCACATACCTAATTTCTAAGGTTTTCAAAAATTGTGAGTTGTCGTCCTTGGAGAAAATGCGCTGTGCAGTTTGTTGCCGCTTCTTCTGCACTCCGCTTTGGAAGCGGCATTAAACTTAGCCATAAGTAAATTTTTGACGTCAACAATTGTTTAGAAGTGAAATATGACAATTAATAAGTGTTCAAAGAAACCTATATTGAATAAACGTTTTGAATTTTTAGCATGTTGGTGGGCGTATAGGTGGAAAATGGAATTTCAATGGTGATGCGGCTAGCAACCCATCTATTTTTATTCATTTTTTAAACCAAGCTTTATAGGGACGTACATAATGATGAAATAAATTGACTTAATCGTGTCAGTAACTCTGTCTGTCTGTCACCTTTTCACGCTTCAACTATTGAACTGATTTGGATGAAATTTGGTATGAATGAAGGTAGTTTGAGGCCTTTAGGAGGAGGAATTCTGTTCCCAAAGGATCGACAAAAACGCGGGCGGAGCCATTGGCAAAAACTAGTATATATATTTTTTTACGTCTTTAATATTAATAGTATAATAATAATACTTTACTACTGTCATAAGAAATTAAAATTTTAGGACGTAGGTTGGGCCTTCCTTTTAAGTTATATTAAACCTGTGTTAGGAAGACCCATTGTATCACTTCTTTTTCCCTTGCGGGGTAGACAAAGCCTAGGTCTATAAGACCTTATGACCACATTTAGGATGTGGAGGGCGTGGAGATGGAAAACGGAATCAAAATAGTGATGGGTTGCTAGCCGCATCGCCTATTGACATAATTTCGCAGATTTTAGCCTAATCCCTTGATCGGCTTTTACGATCTGCGTAACAAACAAACTCACTTTCGCATCTATAATATTAGTTAGGAAAGCATAAACTGATTACTGGTTATCAAACACAAAAGGTTTTATTTCAATAGGTCGAGGTAAGTACGTAATTATTTTTGCGATTTGCCCGAATCAACAAACAAACAGGTTGCGAGAGTTTGTTTGTCATTCTTCACTGGGATTTCGTAAATGTACAATAGTGTTTAGTTAATTACTTTGTTGACATAATTCGTAACAATAAAATAATAATAGATTATGCCTTATTTTGAATGAAGTAAAAAAAAACTGTTAATCAAAACATGTTTTGCTTATTTCGGTTCTAAGAACAACTTTAAATAAAAGAATTTTTTTTACGTTTTCGAATTCAATTTTAGGGTTCCGTATCCAAACAGTTTTCAAGACAAGAGATGGACGAAAGCGGCGACAATTTGGAAGGGACCACAAGGTGAAAGAAACAGAGGACCTTACGCCCGATGGGTAGACGACATCGTCAAAACAGCCGGCCCAAACTGGCTTCAAACAGCCCAATCCAGAGAGGACTGGCTATACTTGGAGGCCTTCACCTGTAAAAGGGTTCTAGCAGATAAAATTAAGGAAATAATTATTGAAAATTAAAAATGTAATAAATGTTAAAAACTTTTTTCTTAACACATATTTTTTTGATATAAGTACTTATCTTATTGCAAGAAATAAAAGGCTTTTTATTTATTTATTATCCAAACAGTGTCAAAAGGCACGTTATTACTGAGCTATGTCCGTCCGTCCATCTATCACAGGGCTGTATCTTATTGAACCGTAATAGGTAGACTTGAAACTTTCACAGAAAGTGTAGGCTTCTCTTCCCGTGCAGATCGTAAAGACCGATCGAGGGAATGGGTAAAATCATGTTAATAGGCGATGCGGCTAGCAACCCATCACTATTTTGATTCCGTTTTCCACCTAATGCCCACCAACATGTTAAACGTGGCCTTCAGGTTTTATAGATAGGTACTGTCTACCCCGCAAGGGGAAAATGATACAATGTATGTACTATCTTAACGTCATCATCATCATCGTTTCGTGTAGGTGTCACGGTCAATCGACCATGCACACCCTGGTGTCTGAGTTCTTCGGAACTGCCTCTCGGCCTCTGACGTGGTTCCTTTTAACGACTACCAGATGGCAGCCGGGCCCACCGGCTTAACGTGCCTTCCGAAGCACGGAATCATCTTTATTATCAGACAATCCGGTGATTAAAGCCTGCAATGTCCTAACCAAACTAGAAACAACTACACAAAGTATGCTTCCCGTGGGAATCGAACCCAGGGAATCATATCTTAACGTTGTACACTAAGTTAATAAATAGGTCACCTGCATGGAAGTCTAATTAGGTCAGTTACCTAACACTTGGCCGTGTGGTTTCCGGCAGAGTAGAATAGGACCACTCCTAGTCTTCCCATGGAGGTCGTAAGAGGCGACTTAGGAAATACAAGGTAAACAAAGCTCATAAACATCAATTAGACCTCTCCAACCCGTCTGGCCAGCGAGGAGAGTGTAGGCCAAATCCTCTGTCTGCTCTGGCCAAGTATGGCTCAGGTAGTACAGAGAGGGTCATGCTCCTGCAGTGGAGACTAAAAAGACCTGATGATATAACTAACAAAATACATTACGTGCTCATACGTACATACAATTAAACACGGAAGAGAATTTAAAGATGCTGACAAATCAGTATGTACAGTCAGCCAAGAAGATACCTGACCCCGCCATCTACCTATATCTTGAATTATTGAGGGCTACGCCCGCGTCAATGTAGATCCCTCGGGAATAGTACTTTTCCCGGGATAAAAGGTATATGTCCTTCTCCGCACTCCAGAGACTTGTATGCAAAATTTCATGATGATCGGTTCAGTAGTAATGGCGTGAAAGCGTAACAAACAAACAAACAAACAAATAAACATATAAACAAACAAACAAACTCACTTTCGCATTTATAATATTACTAGCTGTTGCCCGCGGCTCCGCCCACGTTAATGTCGGTTCCCCGGGAACTGTAGAATTTCCCGGAGTTAAAGGTACCCTATGTCCTTCCCTGGGCCTCAAACTACCTCCATACCAAATTTCATCCAAATTGGTTCAATGGTTGAAGCGTGAAAAGCAGACAGACAGACAGACGGACAGACAGAGTTACTTTCGCATTTATAATATTAGTATGGATTAGTAAGGATTAAAAATAATTTTAATATGAAAATATATATTCAGAAAGATTTTAGAGACTTCTTGAATATAAATTTTCATGTTAATATTACTTTTAGTTTAAGAGAAATTTCAAGATAGGTAGATGGCGGGGTCAGGTATCTCCTTGGCTGACTGTACTTCTGGTACTTAATAAATGATGTTGATTGTTCATGACATTATTGTGAGCACGTAGATACATATATAGACATTTTTATTTATAATGTTTACATTTGTTTTGTTACTTGAATATGAAGTGTTTTGAAGTTTAAGTAAAAAGTGTTATGTAAAGCTTGTGTTTGGGTGTTCTAGGTAAGTGATTAGTATTATATACCTTATCAGTGTTATTATAAACCGGCTAAGTGCGAGTCGGACTCGCGCACGAAGGGTTCCGTACCGTTATCTATAAAAACGGCAAAAGAAGTCGAATGTTGTATATACAAATTTATTAGCGCGTTCAAACAAAGAAATTCTTCAGCTTTTTTAATATTATTAGTATTAGTATATATATAGATAAGTAATAAGTGTAAGTATAGATTTTAATATTATCTTTTACGACTGTTTGTACCAAAATTGTCTATACAGCATTTAACGTTCCCGGAAGGGGTGACTCCTCTGTATGTACTCCGTGGGTGACTCAGCCCGCCAAAAAAACATTTCCTATGGGACCAATGCTGGGAATGATTTTTTTACATTTTCATACAAAAGTATCATCTTTCATGATAGTCTGGGAAAAAGGAAAAAATGTAGAATGTGCCAGCTGCGTCTCTTCTCGTGCAGACCGTAGAAGCCGGTCAAGGGAATGGGCGAAAATCTAAGGAATCATGACAATAGGCGATGCGGCTAGCAACCCATCACTATTTTGATTACGTTTTCCACCTTAACGCCCACCAACATGCTAAACGTGGCCTAGGTCTTATGACTTTAGGCTCTATCCAACCTTTAATCCGTTCTGGACCATTAAAATGGCTGATTCAGCCCGTCTATATAAACAACTTTTCCTATGGGACCAATGCTGGAAACTCATCAGGTCATCAGGTCAGGATCAGGTCTTTTTAGTCTCCACCGCAGGAGCACGACCCTCTCTGTACTACCGGAGCCATACTTGGCCAGAGAAGACAGAGGATTTGGCGTACACTCTCCTCGCTGGCCAGACGGGTTGGAGAGGTCTCATTGATGTTTATGAGCTTTGTTTAGCTTGTATTTCCTAAGTCGCCTCTTACGACATCCATGGGAAGACTTGGAGTGGTCCTATTCTACTCTGCCGGAAACCACACGGCTTAGTAGCAAGTGAGGTACTTGATTCAACTAATTTTACAATTAATTTCAATGTCGCATGAAATTTTTTCACTATATTTATTTCTTAATTTAATAAGAATAGAGCATAGTATTGTACTACAGTTTTATAGACGACATTAATATTTACAAAAAAGTCCGCGACACCATATGTTATACTATTAGGTATAGTTATTACACAATAAGTAGGTACTTTTTAATGTTAAATATGTAAGGCCAGATAAAGGCCACATTATTTTAAATCCTTATCCTTATAAAACACTTCGTATATACCTAAAGGCTATATTACTTACTACATAACCTGTAAATTACTTTTTGAATTATTTAAAACGGACATACCATTCAAAACTTATCATGAGTAGAAACTGCGGCATCGCAACTCCCACAGATGATTTTAGTTTGCTTGTTTTTTTTTTTGAAATTTGGATATCATGTCATATTATTATTTTAAATAATTGCAAAATCGATAAGCTAAGTTCTAGCGTTTCAGAACGATCAAAATGTTGTAATTACATCATAGTTATCAAATGTTGGCAATTAAACTAATAATTGGCAGTCAACCACCGTACGTTTTAACAGAAACTTCCTGCCACGTACGACCGAACTGTGGAATAAACTGCCTGCGGCGGTATTCCCGAATCGAT
The DNA here is from genome assembly GCA_947532085.1 of Elegia similella. Lineage (NCBI taxonomy): Eukaryota > Metazoa > Arthropoda > Insecta > Lepidoptera > Pyralidae > Elegia > Elegia similella. The sequence goes on along the minus strand of OX383950.1, from coordinate 1,883,733 downwards.
ACAACATTGGAACCTTCAAAAAACGAGTCTATCTTTTCTTGAAAGGCAACGCTCCTGTTACACCCTGGTGTTGCAGTTGTCCATGGGCAGCAGTGATCACTTACCATCAGGTGACTCGCTTGCTAGTTTGTCGACCTACAGCTTAAAAGATACACAGTTTTTGCACAGCATTTCTTTTTTTTGCTAAGTATTGAAGTAGGCTATTGTCTCCCATCTCACATGATGGTAAGTGATGATGAAGACGAGGTTGTTACATGCCTATCCTACATGTATACCTAATAAATGTATTCTACTTTAGAATGTCCCGGGGCTGTACTTGTCTGGGAATATAGACGCAGGCAGTTCATTCCACACCTTAGCTACTCGAACCAAAAATGAACTGTCAAAGCATTTAGTTCGACTCTTTGGTAGTCCAACGGTAAAAGGGTGAAATTTCTGCGTCTCGGCCCCATTATCATACATAACTATGGTCCTATTTAATAATGTACAGAAATATATTACTTTATCGGGAGAACCGTTATATTCTAGCTAGTTTTAGAAAACCGCATGTTGCAGGCATGTTAGCAAATTAGTCATTTGTTCAAATTACTGAAATCTATTTATATAATGAGTTGAAATTAAGAAAGTATAAGTATTTAGCTTTCATAATTAATTATTCATGATAAATTAATCAATTACCCATCCATATTACATAATCCTAGAAATTCAAATTATACTTAAGTATTTGGCCATTACAATTAATTAAAATTAGTTGATGAAATTACAAGTATCTATAAGTACTAAGCTTTCGCAGTTATTAGTCATGGTAATAAATTAATGAGACAGTTTTTTTAAAATTAGTCCTTCGGTTAGAAATCAAACAATATTGGACACATATTTTTTCTTTTGTCAGTTTGACATAAATATGAAGCATAAAGCGCTTCAAAGTTCATGAGTAGGGGCTTGTGACGTCAAGGTTTGCTAAAAAGTGTAGCAAACTGAAGTCACATGGAATTTTATCTGTATGTGTCTTTTAATTATATACATAACGAATATATAGAAAAAATACGTGTCTAATAATATTTTTTGATATCTAACTGACGGTCTAACTATATTTTATTCAGCCTATTAGTTGACCTGACGATTTATTTGTGAGATTAATCTAAATTTTGAAAAAAGTTTATTGCATTCCTAACTAAATTGTCTACCATCTCATCATCACATCACCGACAGCTTTGCTTGGCATAGGCCCCTTTCAATGCACGCTATCCATCTCGGTTTTGGACCTTACGAATCTAGTTTCGACCCACCATTCTGTCAGCAGAAGCGCCACTCCATTTCAGCTCCATAACACGTTTCCCAGCATCTTAAACTTCCGTTTTTTGTCGAATTTCAATTCAATTCAAAATGGTTATTTAATAAAGGTCATTTAGACAGTTATTAAATGTCATACATTCAAAGTTAGGGACTCAATCTTAAAATCTACATTGTCCGCTGAATTACTAAGTCAGCCACCATCAATGCGCGTCTGAAAAATACTATCTTATCATCATCATTATTTCGAGTAGGTGTCACGGTCAATCACACACCCTGGTGTCAGAATTCTTCGGAACCGCCTCTCGGCCTCTGACGTGGTGCCATTAACGACTACCATATGGCAGCCGGGACCACCGGCTTAACGTGCCTTCCGAAGCACGGAATCATCTTAATTATTAGACAATCAGGTGATTCAAGACTGCAATGTCCTAACCAAATTGGAAACAACTAAACAAAGTATGCTTCCCGTGGGAATCGAACCCACGACCCCCGGGTCTACAGGCAAACGTCTTAATCACTGGACCAAGGATGCAGTTACCCCTGACCAATACAACAATTATCCCTTTTATGTATTTCATTGCATTGAACAACCAGGAATTTTGGAAAAATACGAATCAACAATTTTACCGCAACACAGAAAATGTGATATAAATTAAAAATCAATAATTGACCGCAACCTGATAGCGGGTACTATATATTTGTCGAAACCACACCACAAACAGATATACAACATACTTTTGTTGGTAAGTACGCTTATCAATACATAGCGTCGAGCTCTAAAGAGGTCAATGTCAGGCTGCCACACCGGAAGTTCCGGGTTCGATTCCCGGTCAGGTCAACATGAAAAATAATATTTTTCAGATTGGCCTGAGTCTTGGATGTTTATCTATACAAATATGTAAAAAATATGTCCTATCCTTGAATCAACGCTGGGAACTACAAAATACGTCATTGACATTTCAAAAATCTTCAGCCTGGTCAATTAGTATGGAAACGTCAAAAAACCATTGGTCATTGGTCCCATAGGAAAAGTTGTTCATATCGGCAGGCTGGAACACCCCCTCAAGGATCGGGTACAAGATTTTCTTTTCATATTGTATATGTATTTGTTAAAAAATATAGTATCGTTGAGTTAGTATCCCATAACACAAGTCTCGAACTTACTTTGGGGCTAGCTCAATCTGTGTGATTTGTCCGCATATATTTATACAACGTGATTTTGAACCCCCTAGCTATATTGAAATCTGGGAATCAGAATCCCTAATGGAACACAGAATTGCAAGAAAAAAGGTAAAAATCGAAAAAGAAAATTAGTTTTCCCATACAAAGTCGCCGATCAGCTGGACGAATTTCTATGAAAGATTAAATTTATTTTTTCGTTTTTGACCTTTTTTTCTTATAATTCTATATTCCATTAGAGGTTCTGATTCCCAGATTTCAATATAGCTAGGGGGTTCAAAATCACGCTGTATATTTATTTATAGTGTAAATAAAAACACTGTTTGTTTAAATGCTAAGTTCTTTTAAACTACCTTTACTTGGGCTGGGTTTATTACATTTTACATTATATATTTACATTAGTGGGTACGAGTCCTGATGGAATAAAAACCCGTCACTTTTATGCGATTCCCAATTTCCATCTTTAAGCCCATAACTTTGCTAAATGTGGCCTTTAGGTCTTATATCTCAGGCTCTGGTCAAACCGTAACTACAAAAAGCAAAAAAAATAAGGCCCATACAAATTCATTGATCTACTGAATTCAAATATATTTCGGTTCTTTTTATCCTTTCTCTTGCAATTTTGTATTTATTATTAAAATATTGCCAAGTTGCACAATCCTTGTATTTCAATAAAAAAAAAATCACCCGTCTTTTTATAAAGCGGAAAATTCCGTAAAAAACATGACGCAATTTTTTTTTAAATCTATGGTAAAAATATTTAAAATTAGAACGATATTTTATGTTTTTCTTTGTTTTTTTTTTTCACATTCTTCGTGGCCATTGTTATTGTGTCTGCAACAATTCTGAACAGCAATCCAAAAAGCGGATGTCGCGTTGCGAGCCTCACGCCGATCAGTAGGTCTATTTGGTGACACGGCTTATGAAGTGCCTATCTCATAAAGCTGTCTCACTAAATAGCTCTGCTGGTCCATACAACGAAGAAGAACAAGAAACGTGAACTACATAGACTACTTAAGAATTAAATATGTACCTATACATCATCGCCGTGTGGTTTCCGGCAGAGTAGAATAGCACCACTCCAAGTCTTCCCATGGATGTCATAAGAGGCGACTTAGGAAATACAAGCTAAACAAAGCTCATAAACATCAATGAGACCTCTCCAACCCGTCGCCAGCGAAGAGAGTGTAGGCCAAATCCTCTGTCTGCTCTCGCCAAGTATGGCTCCGGTAGTACAGAGAGGGTCATGCTCCTGCAGTGGAGACTAAAAGGACCTGCTGATGACTGACTGACTGACATATATCATCATCATCAGGTCCTTTCAGTTCCCACTGCAGGAGCATGACCCTCTCTGTACTACCGGAGCCATACTTGGCCAGAGCAGACAGAGGGTTTGGCCTACACTCTCCTCGCTGGCCATATACATATATATTTTTAATTAAATACAGTGTGTTCATTTTTCCTCGATATTTTTCTTCGTTCTATATTTACATATAACTAAGTATAAAATATATACCTAATAAGTATTATTTGACTAGCTCCGTGGCGCAGCGGTCAACACGCCAGCCTGCGACACGGAGTGACCGGGTTCGATCCCCGGCCAGGTCAAGATGGAAATGATCTTTTTCAGACTGGCCTGGGTCTTGGATGTTTATCTATATATGTATTTGTTATAAAATATAGTATCGTTAAGTTAGTATCCCATAACACAAGTCTCGAATTTAATTTGGGGCTAGCTTAATCTGTGTGATTTGTCCGTATATATTTATTATTATATTATAATATATAAAGCTACATTACCACTCACTCACTGACTGACTCATTGACATGGTTGTTTGACCTGTTCCCGACATGGTGGAGTTTTGTGACGCATACCGTCGTATAGAGGGTGTTCCAGTGAGTACCAGAAAAATCTGACATGTTGAGGATCGAAGAATCCTGGTGTAAGGGGTCAACTGCCTGCAGAAACGGTGGGGGTTAGGGGGTTGATTTTTTTGCCAAAATGTAGGGGGTTGTAAGCAATTTGAAGTGTGACTAAAGTTTTTTTTTTTTTTTCAAAATTCAAGATGGCCGCCGTACAAGGCCAATTCCCGTCATACTAAGCGAGCCCGAAGGGCGAGCCTGCGAGGCCGCAGGCCGAGCTTCGGGGCGAGGGCGAAGCCCGAGCCGACCGGGGTGTCGAGGGCGAAGCCCGAGGCACCCCCCTCCCCCTCCCCCCAAGGTGCTGCAGTGAGGCCGAAGGCCGAACTGCTGCACACGGGGGGCGCGAGGCCGCAGGCCGAGCTCCAAGGCGAGGGCGAAGCCCGAGCCGTCCAAGAGTAAGTCCAACCTCCCCCACCACCCCCCCAAGTGGGCTGCAGTGAGGCCGAAGGCCGAACTGCCGACCACTTGGGTCTGCGAGGCCGAAGGCCGAGCTGCAAGGCGAGGGCGAAGCCCGAGCCGTCCGAGAGTAAGTCCAACCTCCCCCACCACCCCCCAAGTGGGCTGCAGTGAGGCCGCAGGCCGAACTGCCGACCACTTGGGTCTGCGAGGCCGAAGGCCGAGCTCCAAGGCGAGGGCGAAGCCCGAGCCGTTTTAAAGTGTCACAACCATCCCTTCCCCCTCAGTTTTAGTGCAATTTCAACTGACTGTCAATCTTAATACGGTTCCTTCAACCACCACAAGTCACCTGACGCATCTAAGACTGCAAACCTTACTGACCCCGCCCATACAGCCGCACGACCGCCTCGCGGGCTGCTCGCAGCCCGCGCCCCCACGCGACATCTAGTTATATATATATAAAGCTACAATACCACTGACTGACTGACTGACTCACTGACATGGTTGTTTGACCTGTTCCCGACATGGTGGAGTTTTGTGACGCATACCGTCGTATAGAGGGTGTTCCAGTGAGTACCAGAAAAATCTGACATGTTGAGGATCGAAGAATCCTGGTCTAAGGGGTCAACTGCCTGCGAAAACGGTGAGGGTTAGGGGGATGATTTTTTTGCCAAAATGTAAGGGGTTGTAAGCAATTTCAAGTGTCACTAATTTTTTTTTTTTAAATTCGAAATTCAAGATGGCCGCCATACAAGGCCAATTCCCGTCATACTAAGCGAGCCCGAAGGGCGAGCCTGCGAGGCCGCAGGCCGAGCTTCGGGGCGAGGGCGAAGCCCGAGCCGACCGGGGTGTCGAGGGCGAAGCCCGAGGCACCCCCCTCCCCCTCCCCCCAAGGTGCTGCAGTGAGGCCGAAGGCCGAACTGCTGCACACGGGGGGCGCGAGGCCGCAGGCCGAGCTCCAAGGCGAGGGCGAAGCCCGAGCCGTCCAAGAGTAAGTCCAACCTCCCCCACCACCCCCCCAAGTGGGCTGCAGTGAGGCCGAAGGCCGAACTGCCGACCACTTGGGTCTGCGAGGCCGAAGGCCGAGCTGCAAGGCGAGGGCGAAGCCCGAGCCGTCCGAGAGTAAGTCCAACCTCCCCCACCACCCCCCAAGTGGGCTGCAGTGAGGCCGCAGGCCGAACTGCCGACCACTGGGGTCTGCGAGGCCGAAGGCCGAGCTCCAAGGCGAGGGCGAAGCCCGAGCCGTTTTAAAGTGTCACAACCATCCCTCCCCCCTCAGTTTTAGTGCAATTTCAAACGACTGTCAATCTTAATACGGTTCCTTCAACCACCACAAGTCACCTGACGCATCTAAGACTGCAAACCTTACTGACCCCGCCCATACAGCCGCACGACCGCCTCGCGGGCTGCTCGCAGCCCGCGCCCCCACCCAAAACACTAGTTATATTATAATATATAAAGCTACAATACCACTCACTGACTCACTCATTGACATGGTTGTTTGACCTGTTCCCGGTATGGTGGAGTAATATAATGCATACCATCGTATAGTGGGTGTTCCAGTGAGTACCAGAAAAATCTGACATGTTGAGGATCGAAGAATCCTGGTGTAAGGGGTCAACTGCCTGCAAAAACGGTGGGGGTTAGGGGGTTGATTTTTTTGCCAAAATGTAAGGGGTTGTAAGCAATTTCAAGTGTCACTAATTTTTTTTTTTTAAATTCAAAATTCAAGATGGCCGCCATACAAGGCCAATTCCCGTCATACTAAGCGAGCCCGAAGGGCGAGCCTGCGAGGCCGCAGGCCGAGCTTCGGGGCGAGGGCGAAGCCCGAGCCGACCGGGGTGTCGAGGGCGAAGCCCGAGGCACCCCCCTCCCCCTCCCCCCAAGGTGCTGCAGTGAGGCCGAAGGCCGAACTGCTGCACACGGGGGGCGCGAGGCCGCAGGCCGAGCTCCAAGGCGAGGGCGAAGCCCGAGCCGATCGGGGTGTCGAGGGCGAAGCCCGAGGCACCCCCCTCCCCCCCCCCCAAGTGTGCTGCAGTGAGGCCGCAGGCCGAACTGCTGCACACGGGGGGGGCGAGGCCGCAGGCCGAGCTCTACGGCGAGGGCGAAGCCCGAGCCGTCTACGAGTTAGCCCAACTCCCCCCACCACCCCCCCAAGTGGGCTGCAGTGAGGCCGCAGGCCGAACTGCCGACCACTTGGGTCTGCGAGGCCGAAGGCCGAGCTCCAAGGCGAGGGCGAAGCCCGAGCCGTTTTGAAGTGTCAAACTTCCCCCCTCCCCCTCAGCTTTAGTGGAATTTCAACTGACTGTCAATCTTAATACGGCTTTTTCAACCCCCACAAGTCACCTGACGCATCTAAGACTGCAAACCTTACTGACCCCGCCCATACAGCCGCACGACCGCCTCGCGGGCTGCTCGCAGCCCGCGCCCCCACCCAAAACACTAGTTATAATATATAAAGCTACATTACCACTGACTGACTGACTGATTGACATGGTTGTTTGATCTGTTCCCGGTATGGTGGAGTATTATTATGCATACCATCGTATAGTGGGTGCTCCAGTGAGTACCAGAAAAATCTGACATCTTGAGGATCGAAGAAACCTGGTGGATGAGGTGTACTGCCTGCAAAAACGGTGGGGGTTAGGGGGTTGATTTTTTTGCCAAAATGTAGGGGGTTGTAAGCAATTTCAAGTGTCACTAATTTTTTTTTTTTTAATTCGAAATTCAAGATGGCCGCCATACAAGGCCAATTCCCGTCATACTAAGCGAGCCCGAAGGGCGAGCCTGCGAGGCCGCAGGCCGAGCTTCGGGGCGAGGGCGAAGCCCGAGCCGATCGGGGTGTCGAGGGCGAAGCCCGAGGCATCCCTCTCCCCCTCCCCCCAAGGTGCTGCAGTGAGGCCGAAGGCCGAACTGCTGCACACGGGGGGCGCGAGGCCGCAGGCCGAGCTCCAAGGCGAGGGCGAAGCCCGAGCCGTCCAAGAGTAAGTCCAACCTCCCCCACCACCCCCCCAAGTGGGCTGCAGTGAGGCCGAAGGCCGAACTGCCGACCACTTGGGTATGCGAGGCCGAAGGCCGAGCTCCAAGGCGAGGGCGAAGCCCGAGCCGTCGAATTTTTAGCGCGACACCTCCCTCCACCCCCCCAAGTGGGCTGCAGTGAGGCCGCAGGCCGAACTGCCGACCACTTGGGTCTGCGAGGCCGAAGGCCGAGCTCCAAGGCGAGGGCGAAGCCCGAGCCGTTTTAAAGTGTCACAACCCTCCCTCCCTCCTCAGTTTTAGTGCAATTTCAACTGACTGTCGATCTTAATACGGCTTTTTCAACCACCACAAGTCACCTGACGCATCTAAGACTGCAAACCTTACTGACCCCGCCCATACAGCCGCACGACCGCCTCGCGGGCTGCTCGCAGCCCGCGCCCCCACCCAAAACACTAGTTATAATATATAAAGCTACAATACCACTCACTGACTCACTGATTGACATGGTTGTTTGACCTGTTCCCGGTATCGTGGGGTGTTGTGACGCATACCATCGTATAGAGGGTGTTCCAGTGAGTACCAGAAAAATCTGACATCTTGAGGATCGAAGAAACCTGGTGTAAGGGGTCAACTGCCTGCAGAAACGGTGGGGGCTAGGGGGTTGATTTTTTTGCCAAAATGTAGGGGGTTGTAAGCAATTTGAAGTGTGACTAAATTTTTTTTTTTTTTTTCGAAATTCAAGATGGCCGCCATACAAGGCCAATTCCCGTCATACTAAGCGAGCCCGAAGGGCGAGCCTGCGAGGCCGCAGGCCGAGCTTCGGGGCGAGGGCGAAGCCCGAGCCGACCGGGGTGTCGAGGGCGAAGCCCGAGGCACCCCCCTCCCCCTCCCCCCGAGGTGCTGCAGTGAGGCCGAAGGCCGAACTGCTGCACACGGGGGGCGCGAGGCCGCAGGCCGAGCTCCAAGGCGAGGGCGAAGCCCGAGCCGTCCAAGAGTCAGCGCGACCCACACCCCCACCCCCCAAGTGGGCTGCAGTGAGGCCGAAGGCCGAACTGCCGACCACTTGGGTCTGCGAGGCCGAAGGCTGAGCTCCAAGGCGAGGGCGAAGCCCGAGCCGTCGAAGACTTAGCGCGACACCTCCCTCCACCCCCCAAGTGGGCTGCAGTGAGGCCGCAGGCCGAACTGCTGACCACTTGGGTCTGCGAGGCCGAAGGCCGAGCTCCAAGGCGAGGGCGAAGCCCGAGCCGTTTTGTTGTGTCCCTCCCCCCACTCCCCCCTCAGTTTTAGTGCAATTTCAAACGACTGTCAATGTTAATACGGTTTCTTCAACCCCCACAAGTCACCTGACGCATCTACGACTGCAAACCTTACTGACCCCGCCCATACAGCCGCACGACCGCCTCGCGGGCTGCTCGCAGCCCGCGCACAGAGCGACATCTAGTTATAATATATAAAGCTACATTACCACTCACTCACTGACTGACTCATTGACATGGTTGTTTGACCTGTTCCCGACTGTATGGGGTTGTGACTTTGGTGTCGTCGTATAGAGGGTGTTCCAGTGAGTACCAGAAAAATCTGACATGTTGAGGATCGAAGAATCCTGGTGTAAGGGGTCAACTGCCTGCGAAAACGGTGAGGGTTAGGGGGATGATTTTTTTGCCAAAATGTAAGGGGTTGTAAGCAATTTCAAGTGTCACTAATTTTTTTTTTTTAAATTTGAAATTCAAGATGGCCGCCATACAAGGCCAATTCCCGTCATACTAAGCGAGCCCGAAGGGCGAGCCTGCGAGGCCGCAGGCCGAGCTTCGGGGCGAGGGCGAAGCCCGAGCCGACCGGGGTGTCGAGGGCGAAGCCCGAGGCACCCCCCTCCCCCACCCCCCGAGGTGCTGCAGTGAGGCCGAAGGCCGAACTGCTGCACACGGGGGGCGCGAGGCCGCAGGCCGAGCTCCAAGGCGAGGGCGAAGCCCGAGCCGTCCAAGAGTAAGTCCAACCTCCCCCACCACCCCCCCAAGTGGGCTGCAGTGAGGCCGAAGGCCGAACTGCCGACCACTTGGGTCTGCGAGGCCGAAGGCCGAGCTGCAAGGCGAGGGCGAAGCCCGAGCCGTCCGAGAGTAAGTCCAACCTCCCCCACCACCCCCCAAGTGGGCTGCAGTGAGGCCGCAGGCCGAACTGCCGACCACTTGGGTCTGCGAGGCCGAAGGCCGAGCTCCAAGGCGAGGGCGAAGCCCGAGCCGTCAAAGAGTTAGAACACCCCCCACCACCCCCCCCCCCAAGTGGGCTGCAGTGAGGCCGCAGGCCGAACTGCCGACCACTTGGGTCTGCGAGGCCGAAGGCCGAGCTCCAAGGCGAGGGCGAAGCCCGAGCCGTTTTAAAGTGTCACAACCATCCCTCCCCCCTCAGTTTTAGTGCAATTTCAACTGACTGTCAATCTTAATACGGTTCCTTCAACCACCACAAGTCACCTGACGCATCTAAGACTGCAAACCTTACTGACCCCGCCCATACAGCCGCACGACCGCCTCGCGGGCTGCTCGCAGCCCGCGCACAGAGCGACATCTAGTCTATATTATATAAAGCTACACCTACCACTCACTCACTGACTGACTGATTGACATAGTTGTTCTCCCACTTCGCGACTGGAAGGGGTGATGATGCCTGGTGGACTGGATGTGGAATTTTTGTCTCACCAGGGGAAAAATCCGAAAAGTTGAAGATCACGGAAACCGAGGTGGAAGGGGGTACGGCCTGCGAAAACTATAAGAGTTAGGGGTTTGCCCCCATAGTGACTTTTGTAGGGGGTCACGGTCAAATTCTCGAGCCGGTATTTTTTTTTTAATTTTCTCGAAAAACAAAATGGCCGCCATACAAATCGGGCCCCCGAGTGTCTACAACCGAGTCTGAGGCCGAAGGCCGAAGACTTGGGTGCCCGCGAGCCCGAAGGGCGAGCTGCGTAGCGAGGCCGAAGGCCGAGCCCCTCGGAAAATCACCCCCCCCACCCCCCCCTCCCCCCAAGTCACTTGCCCGCAGGGCTTTGCGAGCCCGCAGGGCGAGCAAACGCGAGGCCGAAGGCCGAGCTGCGTGGCGAGGCCGCAGGCCGAGCCAAATTTGCTCATCCCACCCCCCCCTTTTCCCCCTACTACCCCCCGAGTATCTCTCGCGAGCCCGCAGGGCGAGCGAAAGCGAGGCCGGAGGCCGAGCTGCGTTTAAATCGACATCCGACGGGCGAGGGCGAAGCCCGAGCCCTTCGGATGACCCCCCGTAGGGGGGGGCCCCCAAAGGGGGCGGCAGTGAGGCCGAAGGCCGAACTGCCGGCCACTGGGGGCCGCGAGCCCGAAGGGCTCGCAGAGTGGCGAGGCCGCAGGCCGAGCCAATTGGTCGATCCCTTCCTCCGTCATCTGAAGGGCGAGGGCGAAGCCCGAGCCCTTCGGATGACCCCCCCCTAGGGGGGGGCCCCCAAAGGGGCGGCAGTGAGGCCGAAGGCCGAACTGCCGGCCACTGGGGGCCGCGAGCCCGAAGGGCTCGCAGAGTGGCGAGGCCGCAGGCCGAGCGAAAGTTTCAATCCCTTCCTCCTTAACCCACTCCCCCCCTAAATTGCCCCCAATTCTCAACTTTATCCGATTTGACTCAAAATCGAAATCTGGGGCACCCTTACCACCCCCAACTCGAATCTGCACTCCTTTTTTGGATCCAAGATGGCGGCGAAATTTTTTTTTTTAATTTTTTCAACCTCGTCGGATTTGACTGAAATTTTGGATTTGGGGGTTTGGGACCCCGCCCGACTCGAATCTGGATGTCATTTTGGAATCCAAGATGGCCGCCCACTCCTTTTCCTACTATTTCCGAATTTCATAACTTTTTTAACTTTTAGTCAAACTGAATGAATTTATTCGTCATAGAGCTCAAACGCGAGCCTCGCGGGCTGCTTGCAGCCCGCGCACAGAGCGACATCTAGTTATTATAATATATAAAGCTACATTACCACTCACTCACTCACTGATTGACATGGTTGTTTGACCTGTTCCCGGTATGGTGGGGTGTTGTGACGCATACCATCGTATAGAGGGTGTTTCAGTGAGTACCAGAAAAATCTGACATCTCGAGGATCGAAGAAACCTGGTGGATGAGGTGTACTGCCTGCGAAAACGGTGGGGGTTAGGGGGTTGATTTTTTTGCCAAAATGTAGGGGGTTGTAAGCAATTTGAAGTGGCGGGAAAATTTTTTTTTTTTTTTCAAAATTCAAGATGGCCGCCATACAAGGCCAATTCCCGTCATACTAAGCGAGCCCGAAGGGCGAGCCTGCGAGGCCGCAGGCCGAGCTTCGGGGCGAGGGCGAAGCCCGAGCCGACCGGGGTGTCGAGGGCGAAGCCCGAGGCACCCCCCTCCCCCTCCCCCCGAGGTGCTGCAGTGAGGCCGAAGGCCGAACTGCTGCACACGGGGGGCGCGAGGCCGCAGGCCGAGCTCCAAGGCGAGGGCGAAGCCCGAGCCGACCGGGCTGACGAGGGCGAAGCCCGAGGCACCCCCCTCCCCCTCCCCCCAAGGTGCTGCAGTGAGGCCGAAGGCCGAACTGCTGCACACGGGGGGCGCGAGGCCGCAGGCCGAGCTCCAAGGCGAGGGCGAAGCCCGAGCCGTCCAAGAGTAAGTCCAACCTCCCCCACCACCCCCCCAAGTGGGCTGCAGTGAGGCCGAAGGCCGAACTGCCGACCACTTGGGTCTGCGAGGCCGAAGGCCGAGCTCCAAGGCGAGGGCGAAGCCCGAGCCGTCCAAGAGTCAGCGCGACCTCCCCCACCACCCCCCAAGTGGGCTGCAGTGAGGCCGCAGGCCGAACTGCCGACCACTTGGGTCTGCGAGGCCGAAGGCCGAGCTCCAAGGCGAGGGCGAAGCCCGAGCCGTTTTGTTGTGTCCCTCCCCCCCCTCCCCCCTCAGTTTTAGTGGAATTTTAAACGACTGTCAATCTTAATACGGCTTTTTCAACCCCCACAAGTCACCTGACGCATCTAAGACTGCAAACCTTACTGACCCCGCCCATACAGCCGCACGACCGCCTCGCGGGCTGCTCGCAGCCCGCGCCCCCACCCAAAACACTAGTTATAATATATAAAGCTACAATACCACTCACTCACTCACTCATTGACATGGTTGTTTGACCTGTTCCCGGTATGGTGGGGTGTTGTGATGCATACCATCGTATAGAGGGTGCTCCAGTGAGTACCAGAAAAATCTGACATCTTGAGGATCGAAGAAACCTGGTGGATGAGGTGTACTGCCTGCAAAAACGGTAAGGGTTAGGGGGTTGATTTTTGTGCCAAAATGTAGGGGGTTGTAAGCAATTTCAAGTGTCGATAAAGTTTTTTTTTTTTTTCAAAATTCAAGATGGCCGCCATACAAGACCAATTCCCGTCATACTAAGCGAGCCCGAAGGGCGAGCCTGCGAGGCCGCAGGCCGAGCTTCGGGGCGAGGGCGAAGCCCGAGCCGACCGGGGTGTCGAGGGCGAAGCCCGAGGCACCCCCCTCCCCCTCCCCCCGAGGTGCTGCAGTGAGGCCGAAGGCCGAACTGCTGCACACGGGGGGCGCGAGGCCGCAGGCCGAGCTCCAAGGCGAGGGCGGAGCCCGAGCCGTCGAAGACTTAGCGCGACCCCCCCCACCACCCCCCCAAGTGGGCTGCAGTGAGGCCGAAGGCCGAACTGCCGACCACTTGGGTCTGCGAGGCCGAAGGCCGAGCTCCAAGGCGAGGGCGAAGCCCGAGCCGTCCAAGAGTAAGTCCAACCTCCCCCACCACCCCCCCAAGTGGGCTGCAGTGAGGCCGCAGGCCGAACTGCCGACCACTTGGGTCCGCGAGGCCGGAGGCCGAGCTCCAAGGCGAGGGCGAAGCCCGAGCCGTTTTAAAGTGTCACAACCCTCCCTCCCCCCTCTGTTTTAGTGCAATTTCAAACGACTGTCGATCTTAATACGGCTTTTTCAACCACCACAAGTCACCTGACGCATCTAAGACTGCAAACCTTACTGACCCCGCCCATACAGCCGCACGACCGCCTCGCGGGCTGCTCGCAGCCCGCGCACAGAGCGACATCTAGTTATAATATATAAAGCTACAATACCACTCACTGACTCACTGATTGACATGGTTGTTTGACCTGTTCCCGGTGTGATGGAGTGTTATAATGCATACCGTCGTATAGAGGGTGTTCCAGTGAGTACCAGAAAAATCTGACATGTTGAGGATCGAAGAATCCTGGTGTAAGGGGTCAACTGCCTGCAGAAACGGTGGGGGTTAGGGGGTTGATTTTTATGCCAAAATGTAGAGGGTTGTAAGCAATTTCAGATGTCACTAATTTTTTTTTTTTAAATTCGAAATTCAAGATGGCCGCCATACAAGGCCAATTCCCGTCATACTAAGCGAGCCCGAAGGGCGAGCCTGCGAGGCCGCAGGCCGAGCTTCGGGGCGAGGGCGAAGCCCGAGCCGACCGGGGTGTCGAGGGCGAAGCCCGAGGCACCCCCCTCCCCCTCCCCCCAAGGTGCTGCAGTGAGGCCGAAGGCCGAACTGCTGCACACGGGGGGCGCGAGGCCGCAGGCCGAGCTCCAAGGCGAGGGCGAAGCCCGAGCCGTCCAAGAGTAAGTCCAACCTCCCCCACCACCCCCCCAAGTGGGCTGCAGTGAGGCCGAAGGCCGAACTGCCGACCACTTGGGTCTGCGAGGCCGAAGGCCGAGCTCCAAGGCGAGGGCGAAGCCCGAGCCGTCCAAGAGTCAGCGCGACCTCCTCCACCACCCCCCAAGTGGGCTGCAGTGAGGCCGCAGGCCGAACTGCCGACCACTTGGGTCTGCGAGGCCAAAGGCCGAGCTCCAAGGCGAGGGCGAAGCCCGAGCCGTTTTAAAGTGTCACAACCCTCTCTCCCCCCTCTGTTTTAGTGGAATTTCAAACGACTGTCAATGTTAATACGGTTTCTTCAACCCCCACAAGTCACCTGACGCATCTACGACTGCAAACCTTACTGACCCCGCCCATACAGCCGCACGACCGCCTCGCGGGCTGCTCGCAGCCCGCGCCCCCACGCAAAACACTAGTTATATTATAATATATAAAGCTACAATACCACTCACTCACTCACTCATTGACATGGTTGTTTGACCTGTTCCCGGTATGGTGGAGTATTATTATGCATACCATCGTATAGTGGGTGCTCCAGTGAGTACCAGAAAAATCTGACATGTTGAGGATCGAAGAATCCTGGTGTAAGGGGTCAACTGCCTGCGAAAACGGTGAGGGTTAGGGGGATGATTTTTTTGCCAAAATGTAAGGGGTTGTAAGCAATTTCAAGTGTCACTAATTTTTTTTTTTTAAATTCGAAATTCAAGATGGCCGCCATACAAGACCAATTCCCGTCATACTAAGCGAGCCCGAAGGGCGAGCCTGCGAGGCCGCAGGCCGAGCTTCGGGGCGAGGGCGAAGCCCGAGCCGACCGGGGTGTCGAGGGCGAAGCCCGAGGCACCCCCCTCCCCCTCCCCCCGAGGTGCTGCAGTGAGGCCGAAGGCCGAACTGCTGCACACGGGGGGCGCGAGGCCGCAGGCCGAGCTCCAAGGCGAGGGCGGAGCCCGAGCCGTCGAAGACTTAGCGCGACCCCCCCCACCACCCCCCCAAGTGGGCTGCAGTGAGGCCGAAGGCCGAACTGCCGACCACTTGGGTCTGCGAGGCCGAAGGCCGAGCTCCAAGGCGAGGGCGAAGCCCGAGCCGTCCGAGAGTAAGTCCAACCTCCCCCACCACCCCCCCAAGTGGGCTGCAGTGAGGCCGCAGGCCGAACTGCCGACCACTTGGGTCTGCGAGGCCGAAGGCCGAGCTCCAAGGCGAGGGCGAAGCCCGAGCCGTTTTGAAGTGTCACAACCCTCCCTCCCCCCTCAGTTTTAGTGGAATTTCAAACGACTGTCAATGTTAATACGGTTCCTTCAACCCCCACAAGTCACCTGACGTATCTAAGACTGCAAACCTTAATGACCCCGCCCGTACAGCCGCACGACCGCCTCGCGGGCTGCTCGCAGCCCGCGCACAGAGCGACATCTAGTCTATATTATATAAAGCTACACCTACCACTCACTCACTGACTGACTGATTGACATAGTTGTTCTCCCACTTCGAGACTGAAAGGGGTGATGGTGCCTGGTGGACTGGATGTGGAATTTTTGTCTCTCCTGGAGAAAAATCTGAAAGTCGAAGAATTCGGAAACCAGACTGGAAGGGGGTACGGCCTGCGAAAACTATAAGAGTTAGGGGTTTGCCCCCATAGTGACTTTTGTAGGGGGTCACGGTCAAATTCTCGAGCCGGTATTTTTTTTTTAATTTTCTCGAAAAACAAAATGGCCGCCATACAAATCGGGCCCCCGAGTGTCTACAACCGAGTCTGAGGCCGAAGGCCGAAGACTTGGGTGCCCGCGAGCCCGAAGGGCGAGCTGCGTAGCGAGGCCGAAGGCCGAGCCATTTGGTAAATCACCCCCCCCACCCCCCCTTCCCCCCAAGTCACCAGCCCGCAGGGCTTTGCGAGCCCGCAGGGCGAGCAAACGCGAGGCCGAAGGCCGAGCTGCGTGGCGAGGCCGCAGGCCGAGCCAAATTTGCTCATCCCACCCCCCCCTTTTCCCCCCACGACCCCCCGAGTATCTCTCGCGAGCCCGCAGGGCGAGCGAAAGCGAGGCCGGAGGCCGAGCTGCGTTTAAATCGACATCCGACGGGCGAGGGCGAAGCCCGAGCCCTTCGGATGACCCCCCGTAGGGGGGGGCCCCCAAAGGGGGCGGCAGTGAGGCCGAAGGCCGAACTGCCGGCCACTGGGGGCCGCGAGCCCGAAGGGCTCGCAGAGTGGCGAGGCCGCAGGCCGAGCCAATTGGTCGATCCCTTCCTCCGTCATCTGAAGGGCGAGGGCGAAGCCCGAGCCCTTCGGATGACCCCCCCCTAGGGGGGGGCCCCCAAAGGGGGCGGCAGTGAGGCCGAAGGCCGAACTGCCGACCACTGGGGGCCGCGAGCCCGAAGGGCTCGCAGAGTGGCGAGGCCGCAGGCCGAGCGAAAGTTTCAATCCCTTCCTCCTTAACCCACTCCCCCCCTAAATTGCCCCCAATTCTCAACTTTACCCGATTTGACTCAAAATCGATATCTGGCATGCCCTCACCGCCCCCAACTCGAATCTGCACTCCTTTTTTGGATCCAAGATGGCGGCGAAATTTTTTTTTTTAATTTATTCAACCTTGTCGGATTTGACTGAATTTTTGGATTTGGGGGTTTGGGACCCCGCCCGACTCGAATCTGGATGTCATTTTGGAATCCAAGATGGCCGCCCACTCCTTTTCCTACTCATTTCCATCTTCTTTACTTTTTTCACTTACTGCTCAACTGAATGAATTTATTCGTCATAGAGCTCAAACGCGAGCCTCGCGGGCTGCTTGCAGCCCGCGCACAGAGCGACATCTAGTTATAATATATAAAGCTACATTACCACTCACTCACTCACTGATTGACATGGTTGTTTGACCTGTTCCCGGTATCGTGGGGTGTTGTGACGCATACCATCGTATAGAGGGTGTTCCAGTGAGTACCAGAAAAATCTGACATCTTGAGGATCGAAGAAACCTGGTGTAAGGGGTCAACTGCCTGCAGAAACGGTGGGGGTTAGGGGGTTGATTTTTTTGCCAAAATGTAGGGGGTTGTAAGCAATTTGAAGTGTCACTAATTTTTTTTTTTTAAATTCGAAATTCAAGATGGCCGCCATACAAGGCCAATTCCCGTCATACTAAGCGAGCCCGAAGGGCGAGCCTGCGAGGCCGCAGGCCGAGCTTCGGGGCGAGGGCGAAGCCCGAGCCGACCGGGGTGTCGAGGGCGAAGCCCGAGGCACCCCCCTCCCCCTCCCCCCAAGGTGCTGCAGTGAGGCCGAAGGCCGAACTGCTGCACACGGGGGGCGCGAGGCCGCAGGCCGAGCTCCAAGGCGAGGGCGAAGCCCGAGCCGTCCAAGAGTAAGTCCAACCTCCCCCACCACCCCCCCAAGTGGGCTGCAGTGAGGCCGAAGGCCGAACTGCCGACCACTTGGGTCTGCGAGGCCGAAGGCCGAGCTCCAAGGCGAGGGCGAAGCCCGAGCCGTCCAAGAGTCAGCGCGACCTCCTCCACCACCCCCCAAGTGGGCTGCAGTGAGGCCGCAGGCCGAACTGCCGACCACTTGGGTCTGCGAGGCCGAAGGCCGAGCTCCAAGGCGAGGGCGAAGCCCGAGCCGTTTTAAAGTGTCACAACCCTCTCTCCCCCCTCTGTTTTAGTGGAATTTCAAACGACTGTCAATGTTAATACGGTTTCCTCAACCCCCACAAGTCACCTGACGCATCTACGACTGCAAACCTTACTGACCCCGCCCATACAGCCGCACGACCGCCTCGCGGGCTGCTCGCAGCCCGCGCCCCCACCCAAAACACTAGTTTATATTTATATAAATGTTAAGGTAGATTATAATATATTACGTTATGAATTCTACTAAATGGGCGAAATGGGATAAAATCTGCGGAATCATGTCAATAGGCGATGCGGCTAGCAACCCATCACTATATCATTCCGATTTCCACCTAAACGCCCTCTAAAATGCTAAATGTTGGAGAGCGTTTAGATGGCTATATGGTCTTATAGACCTAGGCCCTGTTTACCCCGCAAGGGAAAAAGATTGATACTATGTGTGTATGTCAATATTCATCATCATCATTTCGTGTAAGTGTCACGGTCAATCGACCATGCTCACCCTGGTGTCAGAGTTCTTCGGAACCGCCTCTCGGCCTCTGACGTGGTTCCTTTAACGACTACCAGATAGCAGCCGGGACCACCGTCTTAACGTGCCTTCCGAAGCACGGAATCATCTTTATTATCAGACAATCAGGTGATTCAAACCTGCAATGTCCTAACCAAACTGGAAGCAACTAATCAAAGTATGCTTCCGGTGGGAATCGAACCCACGACCCCCGGGTCAACAGGCAAACGCCTTAACCACTGGACCACGGAGGCTGTTATGTTATGTCAATATTTATTTTTATGTTTTACGATTATGTCAATTAAAATACTTTTTCTTCTTTCTATTATAACTAAGTAAGGCAATGTTAAAGTAGGCCATATTTACGTTAACTAATCTACTGAATAAATTATATTTAATTAAATTAACTTTGTGTTTTATTATAATACTATCTGTTGCCCGCGACTTCGTCCGCGGTAATTTCTGTTATTATGATTAATTAGGTTTTTTCTGTTAATCTATACTAATATTATAGAGCTGAAGAGTTTTTTTGTTTGAACGCGCTAATCTCAGCAACTACTGGGTCAAATTGGAAAATTATTTTTGTATAGTCCATTTATTGAGGAAGGCTGGTTTTCAAAACATTTTTTAATGATGCTTCGCTCCTATTGGTCGCAACATGATGTTTTATAGCCTAAAGCTTTTCTCAATAAATGGACTATCCAACACAAAAAGAATTTGGGCAGCAGTGTCGGCACAAGAAGCCAAAGAAACTGCGCTCGCCAACCCGCCTGCCAATCGTGGTGAGTATGGCATTCCATGGAGCAAAGAATACTTGGGAGAGGCCTTTGTCCAGCAGTGGGCTCTTTACGGCTGTAACAATGATCTTAGACCGAAAAAAATAAAGGCAAATGAATAAAAACGATAGAGCCTAGTCAGGAGCAATGGACCATTCTGATGATCTACAAGTCTTCAATTCTTATCGCTTTGCGTTTGATATTGGATTTCCTAAGCTGATGTCGCAATAAGAAACAAAAGGTTTTTTTACTCAACTGTGTCAGAAGAAGGGTTATGTCTTTAAATGTCACATTTCATTTCATTTATTCATTGTTTTCATGGTTACAGAAGATCTTATAAATTACTAGCTTTCGCCCGCGGCTCCGCCCGCGTCAATGTCGATCCCTAGGGAATAGTACTTTTTCCCGGGATAAAAGGTACCCTATGTCCTTCTCCGCACTCCAGAGAACTTGTATGCAAAATTTCATGATGATCGGTTCAGTAGTTACGGCGTGAAAGCGTAACAAACAAACAAACAAACAAACAAACTCACTTTCGCATTTATAATATTAGTAAGGATTAGTGGAGTACATCATGGAACACTGGTAGGGCACTACAATATATTTGAGTCTATATAAATAAAATTAATTAAGTCTATACAAAATCATGTCAAAGAAAAAATATACACATGTCAATAAATTTAAAACTAAATACGTAAAATGTCAGAAATCCTAACTAATATTATAAATGCGAAAGTGAGTTTGTTTGTTTGTTACGCTTTCACGCCGTAACTACTGAACCGATCATCATGAAATTTTGCATACAAGTTCTCTGGAGTGCGGAGAAGGACATAGGCTACCTTTTATCCCGGGAAAAAGTACTTATCCCGAGGGATCGACATTGACGCGGGCGGAGCCGCGGGCGAAAGTTAGTATAACATAAATTATAACCCAAAAATATATACATTGGTCCTATTTTACTCAAGAAACTCTTCTATGCTGTAAAAACACTTTTTTATGAGATATTCCTTAAGTTTTCGTAGGAAAACTTTGTATTTCTCTTCAGCTTTTATATTATAGGGTATTTTATTATATACTTTTACAGACATCACCAGTGGACCGGAGCTAAATAGCTCGATTCTGCTCGAAGGAAGGGCTAATTGCCCTTTGAAACGCGTATTCACATATTTCTTTAATTTTATGTTAACAAAATTATTTGCGAAAAATACTTTACGTAAAATTGAGGTAAGGTCACTGTACAGTGCAGGCCATGGACCGTTCATGACGGGATGTAGATTGCAGGTTGTAGATGTTGGTGAGGAGATACAAGATCACGTCACGTAGAAAGTAGTTTAATTCTCTCGATGTTACATGTTGATCACTGGGTGTGACGGATCCTTTCTTGATGGCAGCCCAGCAGTACCTCGACCGCTGCTAGATAGTAACTTGGCTACTGCTCGATAGTATCTCAATTTATAGATTTGATTAAAAATCAAAATCAAAACGTTCATTCAGAAAATAGGCCTTTGCAGGCACTTTTTCACGTCAAATCACATTTTAAAGGATCTAATTTAGTCATATTTATATTATTACTTAATGTGCAAAAGCTACAGACTACAAGATTCTAATTATAGTATAAAACGAGCTGACACATACAACAACACAACAATACAACACGGATAAATCACACAGATTGAGCTAGCCCCAAAGTAAGTTCGAGACTTGACCTACATGATGGGTCGCCCAAATGTGCGAGGTAAGCTCGTACAGTCACACAGCTGTTATATAATGATTTGAGGGTTGAGGAGCGTGATGGCTCAGTAGTCGTGAGCATGATTATAGCTTATATATGTTAAGCAACCCCGGGCGCGGTCTCCATTGGGATTGGTGGCCACTTAGGGCATAAAAATATGTCATCATCATCGTATCAGCTGTAAGTCCACTGCTGGAGAGAGACCTCCCCAAGGATTCATGAGGGATTATTATGACACCTGCCTCGATGGCAGGCGGGTATGTGAGCGCAATTTTTCCGACTTCACGCATAGATGCGATTTTTTTGACTAGGGTACAGGAAAATGTGTATTGAAATTCAAAATCAATTAATAAATAAAATATATATATACGGACAAATCACACAGATTGAGCTAGCCCCAAAGTAAGTTCGAGACTTGTGTTATGCGATACTAACTCAACGATACTATATTTTATAACAAATACATATATATGTATATGTATTTGTTATAAAATATAGTGAAAATGCGAAAGTGAGTTTGTTTGTTTGTTACGCTTTCACGCCGTAACTACTGAACCGATCATCATGAAATTTTGCATACAAGTTCTCTGGAGTACTGAGAAGGGCATAGGCTACCTTTTATCCCGGAAAAAAGTACTATTCCCGAGAGATCGACATTGACGCGGGCGGAGTCGCGGACGAATGCTAGTGCTAGTATATTATAAGAAGTAGAACATTTAAAAACAACCGAGAGGCGGTTCCGAAGAACTCTGATACCAGGGAGTGCATGGTCGATTGACCGTGTCACCAACAAGAACCGATCATGCCACCGGGCTCCTCATCCTTATTAATTGACCATATGACAAAAAAGTATGTTGCTGAAACAAAAAAAAACAGTTTCTAGATTTGCCCTTATATAGTTCGAGAAAAATAGTTTAAAATTTTTTAAATCTATATTTAGGGAGAAAAAAAATTAAATATACAAAACCTTTCGTGACGTCACAGATTAACCACAATTAAGCGTATGCCTTTGCTCGCGACAGCTCTTACAAGAACTTGAAGGTAAGCACGGATTATCTGATAATTATTAATGAATGTAAATAGTCGTAAAGTCGTATTTTTTTGTTTGGCACATTTTGGCGATGGCATTGACATTGACATTAACATTTTTTTAAATGAAAACCGGATATGTGAAGTTCAAGCATCACTGTAAGTGTACATACAGCCTTATGGGTACGTCACTTCCGGCAAATTAATTATTTTTTTTAAACATTTTTATTTTAATAATTACGCAATATTTAAAAAATCCAAAATATACGGGTCCTCCCTTTTTTCGCTGTCTATTTGAAAAACAAATAAAAAAGGTCATCAAAATTTTTGTCATATGGTCAATTGTAGGTATTTATCTTCGATTCCCTGCTTCGTGCTGGGAGCACAACAAATGATATCTCGCGATGAAAGGGTTAAAAACAAGTATCAGTTATAAACACATAGCCCACTTGTTGTGTCACTTTCTGAATTTACTAATGACTCAATCCTTCATTAATTGCATTCATTAGTTAATACATAATAATTAAGACGTCTCACCCTCTCCTGTTTTGTATAAATAGTACAAGTCAATTGCAAAATAATCAGTTATTCATTGGCATTCAAGGTTGACAAACATACACCTTTATACCTTACGGGGTAGACAGAGCCCAAAGCTTGAAATGTCGACATAGTCAGTGAAATTAGTTGTGAAGTGTTAATTAAACAAATTATGATGTGTAACCCAAATATGTAGTGAAAAATTGAAGATTTTAAGATAAGTCAGTGTTGAAGCGAAAGGGTAATATCTCAGTGGTTGCGTAGCGTATAAGCGAAATATCCCGGGTTCGAATCCCGCCAGGTATCTCTGAGTTTGTAGTCCAATCTGACTTTAGTGCGGTTATTTTCATTGCCTCACTATTGCGTAAAAGCAGCCTGCACACTAATGGATTATCTTGAATAGTGTGTGAAATGGAGAAGGCGAATCACTTATTTACCAACCATGCTACCAACAAGACCCTGGCTCTTAAACAATCCGGACAGACGGTCAGTATATTATTATTAAGTTTACATGTCAAATCATCATTTCATCATCATTTCGAGTAGGTGTCACGGTCAATCGACCATGCACACCCTGGTGTCAGAGTTCTTCGGAACCGCCTCTCGGCCTCTGACGTGGTTCCTTTAACGACTACCAGATGGCAGCCGGGACCACCGGCTTAACGTGCCTCCCGAAGCACGGAATCATCTTTATTATCAGACAATCAGGTGATTCAAGCCTGCAATGTCCTAACCAAACTAGAAACAACTAAACAAACTATGCTTTCGGTGAGAATTGAACCCAAGACCCCCGGGTCAACAGGCAAATGCCTTAACCACTGGACCACTGTGGCTGTACTTGTCAAATATGTAGATATATTTAATCATTTATGTAATAACTAGCTGTTGCCCGCGGCTCCGCCCTCGTTAGCGTCGATCCCTCGGGAACAGTAGAATTTCCCAGAATCAAACATGCCCTATGTCCTTCCCCGGGCCTAGAACTACTTTCATACCAAATTTCATCCAAATCAGTTAAATGGTTGAAGCGTAAAAAGACGACAGACAGAGTTACTTTCGCATTTATTATAGTAGTATGGATACTATTTATACTTCTAAGTCCAGTATGAGAAAATTTCCATAAAACCTTTACCCTCCCATTTTACCCCTTTATGAAGTGAGAGAAGTGGAGTGAATTTTGTCCATTTTACCCACATATATGTTTTTAATTGTAATCGAGAACTTACATACCTATTTAATTTCATACTTCATAGTCCAGAAATGAGAAAATTTCCAAACAAACTTTACCCTCCTACTGGTGGATATTTTCCAGTTGACCTACACATCTTTTTCAATTGTAATCGTGAATTTATTTGCCTTTTTTCATACTTCTAAGTCTATAAATAAGTAAATTCCTATACAATCTTTACCCCGCTATTTTACCCCTTCAGGGGAAAATATCGTCCATTTTACCTACACAGATATTTTTAATTGTAACCTAGAACTTATATACCTACTTTCATACTACTTCTAAGTCCACAAATGAGAAAATTCCATATAAATTTTACCCCTGTAGAAGTTAAATTTCTTAAAAATCCTATCTTTGCGCTCACTCACATCATTAAAAGAATCCCTGTACCAAATTTCAAGTTTCTAGGCGCAGCAGTTTCGGTTGGTTTGCCGTTTGCCCGCGGCTATGCCGCCGCCGTTAGTGTCCATCCCTTAGGAACAGTTTGAACCCTTAAAGGGGTGACTCAGGTCACCAATATGAACAACTTTTTCTATGGGACCAATGCTGAGAACTCAAAAATAATCGTCGTTTCCATAAAAAAGAGTCCCGCTGCCCGGCTAGTTTGTATGGGAATGTCGAATTTTTTTTGAGTTCCTAGCATTGTTCCTATAGGAAAAGTTGTTCATTTTGATGGTCTGAGTCAACCCTTTAAGGGTCCAAAACGATAAAAAAATTCACCGTGTATATTTACAGGCAAACTAATGGCTTGAGTTCATTCAAATGACGATAACTTTTTTTTTAATGAACCGATTTTGATGAAACAAACTTTAGATGTTTTGCTGAGTTAAAACAAAGCAATTGGTGAAAGTTTGAAGTAAATCGGTTCAGTATTTTCGGAGATAATCGTGATCATACATACAGACAGACAGACAGACAGACAGACAGACAGACAGACAGACAGACAGACAAAAAATTCGAAAATATTTTTTTTGCTTTCTGTTATTTATTTTAAGTGTCCCTCTATCCATTTCAGTCAAAAATTCTAAATGTACATACAAAATATTTTTACTGTTTTATTATATGTATAGACTAGCTTTCGCCCGCGGCTCCGCCCACGTTAATGTCGATCCCTCGGGAATAGTACTTTTTCCCGGGATAAAAGGTAGCTTATGTCCTTCTCTGTACTCCAGAGAATTTGTATGCAAAATTTCATGATGATCGGTTCAGTAGTTATGGCGTGAAAGCGTAACAAACAAACAAACTCACTTTCGCATCCTTATCCTTACTTCCTTATCATTATCCTTACTAATATTATAAATGCGAAAGTGAGTTTGTTTGTTATTTGTTTGTCTGTTTGTTTGTTTGTTTGTCACGCTTTCACGCCGTAACTACTGAACCGATCATCATGAAATTTTGCGTACAAGTTCTCTGGAGTGCGGAGAAGGACAAAGGCTACCTTTTATCCCGGGAAAAAGTACTATTCCCGAGGGATCGACATTGACGCTGGCGGAGCCGGGGGCGAAAGCAAAATATTAAAATGTTGTTCAATTATCTGTTTGTCTTTTAGTAACAGCAATCACTTGCTCAGTAGACATGTTGTCATTCTGTCACTGGGTGCGTGATAGCTTCTACTGATAGACACAATCTCCGAACATTTTTCAAAATATCAAATTGATGTTCAATTAGCTGTTTGTCTTTTAGTAACAGCAATAACTGGCTCAGTAGACATGTTGTCATTCTGTCACTGGGTGCGTGATAGCTTCTATTGATAGACACAATCTCCGAACATTTCTCAAAATATCAAATTGATGTTCAATTAGCTGTTTGTCTTTTAGTAACAGCAATCACTGGCTCAGTAGACATGTTGTCATTCTGTCACTGGGTGCGTGATAGCTTCTACTGATAGACACAATCTCCGAACATTTTTCAAAATATCAAATTGATGTTCAATTAGCTGTTTGTCTTTTAGTAACAGCAATCACTGGCTCAGTAGACATGTTGTCATTCTGTCACTGGGTGCGTGATAGCTTCTACTGATAGACACAATCTCCGAACATTTTTCAAAATATCAAATTGATGTTCAATTAGCTGTTTGTCTTTTAGTAACAGCAATAACTGGCTCAGTAGACATGTTGTCATTCTGTCACTGGGTGCGTGATAGCTTCTACTGATAGACACAATCTCCGAACATTTTTCAAAATATCAAATTGATGTTCAATTAGCTGTTTGTCTTTTAGTAACAGCAATCACTGGCTCAGTAGACATGTTGTCATTCTGTCACTGGGTGCGTGATAGCTTCTACTGATAGACACAATCTCCGAACATTTTTCAAAATATCAAATTGATGTTCAATTAGCTGTTTGTCTTTTAGTAACAGCAATCACTGGCTCAGTAGACATGTTGTCATTCTGTCACTGGGTGCGTGATAGCTTCTATTGATAGACACAATCTCCGATCATTTCTCAAAATAACAAATTGATGTTTAATTAGCTGTTTGTCTTTTAGTAACAGCAATCACTGGCTCAGTAGACATGTTGTCATTCTGTCACTGGGTGCGTGATAGCTTCTACTGATAGACACAATCTCCGAACATTTTTCAAAATATCAAATTGATGTTCAATTAGCTGTTTGTCTTTTAGTAACAGCAATCACTGGCTCAGTAGACATGTTGTCATTCTGTCACTGGGTGCGTGATAGCTTCTATTGATAGACACAATCTCCGATCATTTCTCAAAATAACAAATTGATGTTTAATTAGCTGTTTGTCTTTTAGTAACAGCAATCACTGGCTCAGTAGACATGTTGTCATTCTGTCACTGGGTGCGTGATAGCTTCTACTGATAGACACAATCTCCAAACATTTTTCAAAATATAAAAATTTACTTCGATTATCTGTTTGTCTTTTAGTAGCAGCAATCACTTGCTCAGTAGACATGTTGCCATTCTGTCACTGGGTGCGTGATAGCTTCTACTGATAGACACAATCTCCGAACATTTTTCAAAATATCAAATTGATGTTCAATTAGCTGTTTGTCTTTTAGTAACAGCAATCACTGGCTCAGTAGACATGTTGTCATTCTGTCACTGGGTGCGTGATAGCTTCTACTGATAGACACAATCTCCGAACATTTTTCAAAATATCAAATTGATGTTCAATTAGCTGTTTGTCTTTTAGTAACAGCAATCACTGGCTCAGTAGACATGTTGTCATTCTGTCACTGGGTGCGTGATAGCTTCTACTGATAGACACAATCTCCGAACATTTTTCGAAATATCAAATTGATGTTCAATTAGCTGTTTGACTTTTAGTAACAGCAATCACTGGCTCAGTAGACATGTTGTCATTCTGTCACTGGGTGCGTGATAGCTTCTACTGATAGACACAATCTCCGAACATTTTTCAAAATATCAAATTGATGTTCAATTAGCTGTTTGTCTTTTAGTAACAGCAATCACTGGCTCAGTAGACATGTTGTCATTCTGTCACTGGGTGCGTGATAGCTTCTATTGATAGACACAATCTCCGAACATTTCTCAAAATAACAAATTGATGTTTAATTAGCTGTTTGTCTTTTAGTAACAGCAATCACTGGCTCAGTAGACATGTTGTCATTCTGTCACTGGGTGCGTGATAGCTTCTACTGATAGACACAACCTCCAAACATTTTCTATCAAAATATTCTCCGAGCCTCTATTTGTCTATTTTTAGCAGCAATCACTTGCTCAGTAGACATGTTGTCAGTTCTGTCACTGGGTATGAGATAGTTTCTGTTAAGAGACAGTCTACTTATTGCAAGCAAATGTCATATTAATGCTCTAATAATGAAAAAAACAACAATTACTTAATCTAAAAAATATCTTATGTTAAAAGATAACTTTTCTCAACTCTACGGCAAAATTTCAAAATAAGTTATTTAAAAAATCAAAACTAGCTTAGTGCGAGTGCTGGGAGTTCCTTACTACCACGCATTTTTTTGTTCTAAACGCTTAATTAAAACATGGTTCTAGAATTGTATCTTTCCATTTTTTGTTTGTATTTATTATTTGATATCATAGCAGCAACAAATAGCAGATTTTCTACAGCTTCACGCACTAACGACGCTACTACCCATCGGAAGCGTTTTAAGCTAGGTATGGAAAGGACTTTGTTGGGCTTGGGAACAGGAACCATACGTAAACCATCATCTCTTCTTACTAATTCATAAATAAATTTTAAGAAGTAAAAAATTGCAAACAACTATAATCCCAAAAACATATTTTGTTAAAGGATTAATTGACTCGCCAGCAACATCAATAAGTGTCAGGTAAAAATTAAGCCACATTGTCCACTTGTTGTGTCACTTTCTGAATTTACTAATGACTTAATCCTTCATTAATTGCATTCATTAGTTAATACATTATTATTGAGACGTCTCACCCTCTCATGTTTTGTATAAATAATACAAATAAATTGAAAAATAATCAGTTATCAATTGGCATTCAACGTTGACATACTATATATCTTTATACTTCACAGGGTGCACAGAGACCAAGGCATGAAATGTCGACATAGTGAATTTAGTTGTGAAGTGTTAATTAAACAAATTGTGAAGTGTAATCCAAATATGTAGTAAAAAAGGAAATTTTAAGATAATTCAGTTTTGAAGTGAAGAGGTAGTGTCTCAGTGGTGGTGTAGCTAATAACCGAAAGGCCCGGGTTTGAAACCCGCCAGGACTGATTTGTACCGCTGAGTTTGTAGTCCAATTTCACTCTAATGCGGTTATTTTATCGACTTCTACCTGATTCTGGTAAAATAAATAGTGAGGCACACTAGTGTCTGTTAGTGTCAGTTAATCAAATTGATGTTCAATTAGCTGTTTGCCTTTTAGTAACAGCAATCATTTGCTCAGTAGACATGTTGCCATTCTGTCACTGGGTGCGTGATAGCTTCCACTGATAGATACAATCTCCGAACATTTTTCAAAATACTAAAATTTTCTTCGATTATCGGTTTGTCTTTTAGTAACAGCAATCACTTGCTCAGTAGACATGTTGTCATTCTGTCACTGGGTGTGTGATAGCTTCTACTGTTAGACACAATCTCCGATTTTTTTTTTAAATATCAAAATGTTGTTCAATTATCTGTTTGTCTTTTAGTAACAGCAATCACTGGCTCAATAGACATGTTGTCATTCTGTCACTGGGTGCGTGATAGCTTCTACTGATAGACACAATCTCCGAACACTTTTCAAAATATCAAAATGTTGTTCAATTATCTGTTTGTCTTTTAGTAACAGCAATCACTTGCTCAGTAGACATGTTATCATTCTGTCACTGGGTGCGTGATAGCTTCTACTGATAGACACAATCTCCGAACATTTTTCAAAATACTAAAATTTTCTTCGATTATCGGTTTGTCTTTTAGTAACAGCAATCACTTGCTCAGTAGACATGTTGTCATTCTGTCACTGGGTGCGTGATAGCTTCTACTGATAGACACAATTTCCGAACATTTTTCAAAATATCAAAATGTTATTCGATTGTCTGTTTGTCTTTTAGTAACAGCAATCACTTGCTCAGTAGACATGTTGTAATTCTGTCACTGGGTGCGTGATAGCTTCTACTGATAGACACAATCTCCGAACATTTTTCAAAATATCAAAATGTTATTCGATTGTCTGTTTGTCTTTTAGTAACAGCGATCACTTGCTCAGTAGACATGTTGTCAGTTCTGTCACTGGGTATGAGATAGCTTCTATTAAGAGACAGTCTACGTGTTGCAACCAATGTCATATTAATACTCTTTAAAAAAAACAATTAATTATTTCAAAAAATATATCGTTTGTTTAAAGTATAACTTTTCCCAACACGACGGCTAAATTTCAAAGCAAGTTATTAAAAAAAAAACAAAAATACCTTAGTGCGAGTCAGATTCGTACACTCTAGGAGTTTACTACCAATACGCAATTTTTTTTACTAAATGCTTAATAAAAAGATCGTTCTAGAATTGTACCCTTCTATTTTTTGTTTATATTTATTATTTGACATTATAGTAGCAACAAATATACCTCGAGATTTTGTTTAAATTTCAAGATACAGGCTTATGACATTAAATGGACTATTTAGTTGGCATGATATGCGTCATCATCATCATCATATCAACCGCAAGAAGGCTACTGCTGGATAAATGGTTTATATGGTAGCAATAACCCTCATGAATCCTTTGGAGAGGCAAAGGATTCATAAAGGGTTATTGCTACATTTGCCATACTTGGCAGGCTTTCTTCAGCTTCACGCACTTACGACGCTGCTACCCATTGGAAGCTAAGCTAGGTATGGACGGGAATTTGTTGGGCTTGGGAACAGGAACCATACGTGAACCATCATCTCTTCTTACTAATTCATAAATAAATTATAAGAAGTAGAAAATTGCAAACAACTATAATCCCAAAAACATCTTTTGTTAAACGATTAATTTACTCTCCAGCAACATCAATAAGTATCAGGTAAAAATAAAGCCACATTGTCCACTTGTTGTGTCACTTTTCGAATTTACTAATGACTTAAACCTTCATTAATTGCATTCATTAGTCAATACATTATTATTGAGACGTCTCACCCTCTCCTGTTTTGTATAAATAGAACAAATAAATTGAAATACAATCAGTTATCAATTGGCATTCAACGTTGACATACATATATCTTTATACTTTACGCGGTGCACAGAGACCAAGGCATGAAATGTCGACATAGTCAGTGAATTTAGTTGTGATGTGAAGTGTAATTTAAACAAATTGTAAAGTGTAACCCAAATATGTAGTAAAAAAGGAAAATTTTAAGATAATTCAGTTTTGAAGTGAAGAGGTAGTATCTCAGTGGTGGTGTAGCTAATAACCGAAAGGCCCGGCTTTGAATCCCGCCAGGACTCATTTGTACCTCTGAGTTTGTAGTCCATTCTCACTCTAATGTAGTTATTTTATCGACTTCTACCTGATTCTGGTAAAATAAATAGTGAGGCAGACTAGTGTCTGTTAGTGTCAGTTAATCAATCACTAGTGTGTGAAATGGAGAAGGCAAACCATAGTTAGTCATGCTTATGTCATAAAAAGCATTGAGTGCGTTTCATTCTTCTTACTCTATGACATCGACAAGAACCTAGCTGTGAATATAAAATGTCAGTACTGATAGAAGCGAAAACAATCTGGTAAGTTTACTTGTCAATTATGTAAGTATAGTTCAACATTTACTTACGTAATTTTATAAACTTTCCGAGATCCAATTATTTGCTTATAACAAAATATTGACAAACTCTGTCTTTTAGTAACAGCAATCACTGGCTCAGTAGACACAATCTCCGAACATTTTTCAAAATATCAAATTGATGTTCAATTAGCTGTTTGTCTTTTAGTAACAGCAATCACTTGCTCCGTAGACATGTTGTCATTCTGTCCAAAGAGTATATAATAGCTATTCTGTCACTGGGTGTGTGATACCTTCTACTGATAGACACAATCTCCGATCATTTTAAAAAATATCAAAATGATGTTCAATTATCTGTTTGTCTTTTTTAGTAACAGCAATCACTGGCTCAGCAGACATGTTGTCATTCTGTCACTGGGTGCGTGATAGCTTCTACTGATAGACACAATCTCCGAACATTTTTCAAAATATCAAATTGATGTTCAATTAGCTGTTTGTCTTTTAGTAACAGCAATCACTGGCTAAGTAGACATGTTGTCATTCTGTCACTGAGTGCGTGATAGCTTTTACTGATAGACACTATCTCCGAACATTTTACAAAATATAAATGTTGTTCGATTGTCTGTTTGGTTTTTAGTAACAGCAATCACTTGCTCAGTAGACATGTTGTCATTCTGTCACTGGGTGCGTGATAGCTTCTATTGATAGACACAATCTCCGAACATTTTACTAAATATAAATGGTGTTCGATTGTCTGTTTGGTTTATAGTAACAGCAATCACTGGCTCTGTAGACATGTTGTCATTCTGTCACTGGGTGCGTGATAGCTTCTACTGATAGACACAATCTCCGAACATTTTACAAAATATAAATGTTGTTCAATTGTCTGTTTGTTTTTTAGTAACAGCAATCACTTGCTCCGTAGACATGTTGTCATTCTGTCCAAAGAGTATATAATAGCTATTCTGTCACTGGGTGTGTGATACCTTCTACTGATACACACAATCTCCGATCATTTTAAAAAATATCAAAATGTTGTTCAATTATCTGTTTGTCTTTTTTAGTAACAGCAATCACTGGCTCAGCAGACATGTTGTCATTCTGTCACTGGGTGCGTGATAGCTTCTACTGATAGACACAATCTCCGAACATTTTTCAAAATATCAAATTGATGTTCAATTAGTTGTTTGTCTTTTAGTAACAGCAATCACTTGCTCAGTAGACATGGTGCCATTCTGTCACTGGGTGCGTGATAGCTTCTACTGATAGACACAATCTCCGATCATTTTTCTAAATATCAAAATGATGTTCAATAAGCTGTTTGTCTTTTAGTAACAGCAACCACTGGCTCAGTAGACATGTTGCCATTCTGTCACTGGGTGTGTGATAGCTTCTACTGATAGACACAATCTCCGATCATTTTTCTAAATATCAAAATGATGTTCAATAAGCTGTTTGTCTTTTAGTAACAGCAATCACTGGCTCAGTAGACATGTTGCCATTCTGTCACTGGGTGTGTGATAGCTTCTACTGATAGACACAATCTCCGAACATTTTTCAAAATAACAAATTCATGTTCAATTAGCTGTTTGTCTTTTAGTAACAGAAATCACTTGCTCAGTAGACATGTTGTCATTCTGTCACTGGGTGCGTGATAGCTTCTACTGATAGACACAATCTCCGAACATTTTTCAAAATAACAAATGGATGTTCAATTAGCTGTTTGTCTTTTAGTAACAGCAATCACTTGCTCAGTAGACATGTTGTCATTCTGTCACTGGGTGCGTGATAGCTTCTACTGATACACACAATCACGGAACATTTTTCAAAATAACAAATTGATGTTCAATTAGCTGTTTGTCTTTTAGTAACAGCAATCATTGGCTCAGTAGACATGTTGCTATTCTGTCACTGGGTGCGTGATAGCTTCTACTGATAGACACAATCTCCGAACATTTTACAAAATATCAAATTGATGTTCAATTATCTGTTTGTCTTTTAGTAACAGCAATCACTTGCTCAGTAGACATGTTGTCATTCTGTCACTGGGTGCGTGATAGCTTCTACTGATAACACCATTTCCGAACATTTTTCAAAATATCAAAATGTTGATTATCTGTTCGTCTTTTAGTAACAGCAATTACTTGCTCAGTAGAAATGTTGTCATTTTGTCACTGGGTGCGTGATAGCTTCTACTGATAGACACAATCTCCGAACATTTTTCAAAATACTAAAATTTACTTTGAATATCAGTTTGTCTTTTAGTAACAGCAATCACTTGCTCAGTAGACATGTTGTCATTCTGTCACTGGGTGCGTGATAGCTTCTACTGAGAGATACTACCAACATAAAGGCAGTAAATATTGTAAATATCCTTACTTAATACTATTTACTATTATAAATGCGAAAGTGAGTTTGTTTGTTTGTTCGTTACGCTTTCACGCCATAACTACTGAACCGATCATCATGAAATTTTGCATACAAGTTCTCTGGAGTACGCAGAAGGACATAGGCTACCTTTTATCCCAGGAAAAAGTACTATTCCCGAGGGATTGACATTGACGCGGGCGGAGCCGCGGGCGAAAGCTAGTATGTTTATAAAAAGTGAATTTTAAGGGGTACTCTATCAGTTGCAGTTGTCACTATCTCAGTAGACATGTTATTAATTCTGTCACTGGGTGATTGATAGCTTCTACTTATAGATACTTTCTACATATTTAGTCACAGAAGACATCTGAGTATTATGTAATTTCCTAAAATACTGTGTATTAAAATCACCTAAAATATACACCTAATCATTTAAAAATATAAAATATCATACAAAGCCCTTCAGGCAAGTAGGCGACCAATACTGTTGAAAAGAGTTTCTTTCGGCGTCTTCTTCTCTGCAGTGGTAGGTTCCGAAACGCTAATAGTTTGTAGCTTTTTAAAAATAATTAATAATTTGAATATTATATAATAAGTATTATTTAAAATGTGAATTGACGTGAAAAAGTGCCTGAAAAGGCCTATTTTCTAAATAAATCTTTGAATCTTGAATCACCTTATGTAAAAATTCAATTTTTTTTGCATATATTATCTATCTGATTGCAGTGATATCTCACACAGTAGATAAGTCAAAATTCAATCACTGGGTACGAGATAGCTTAATCTGGAAGATACTAATTCCACCTTATCATCATCATCATCATCAGGTCCTTTTTAGTCTCCACTACAGGAGCACGACCCTCTCTGTACTACTAGGGCCATACTTGGCCAGAGCAGCCAGAGGACTTGGCCTATACTCTCCACGCTGGCCAGACGGGTCGGAGATGTCTCTTAGATGTTTATAAGCTTTATTTAGCTTGTATTTCCTACGTCGCCTTCTACGACATCAACGGGAAGACTTGGAGTGGTCCTATTCTACTCTGCCGGATACCACACGGCTAATTGTCATTGAATACCTATATGAATAAAACTCAAGATTTTGTCGTAACCAGAAGATCAATATTAGTCAAGTAATCACTTACTTACAAGTGTGTTTACTCACAGGTAAAAATGCCATTGTACACTTGTTATGTTACCATTGTGTAGTTAGCTAATGAGTTAAGACTCACTTAGTCTAAATGATAGCATTTATTACTTATTATTCATTAGTTAATAGGTAAATTATGTTATAAGGGACACCATATCACTACTTCTTTATATAAATGGATCAGGCACAATAGTAAACCCAATAGTTGTCAACTTTTATATCAATGTACTAAAACTAAAAATATTGTAAAGATAAATAAATATATACGGACAAATCACACAGATTGAGCTAGCCCCATGGTAAGTTCGAGACTTGTGTTAAGGGATACTAACTCAACGATACTATATTTTATAACAAATACATATATAGATAAACATCCAAGACCCAGGCCAATCTGAAAAAGATCATTTTCCATCTTCACCTGGCCGGGGATCGAACCCTGGCACTCCGTGTCGCAGGCTGGCGTGTTAACCACTGCGCCACGGAGCTGTTACTTAGACAAAGATAGATTTAAACATTATAATACTAAAGCTGGTGAGAGGCAAGTTTCAATTAACTTATTAATTGGCAATTGCCTTAATTATAAGATCTCCAAAACACTTAAAATATCTTTTTAGTAGACATATTGTCATACTGTCAGTGGGTATGAGAAAGGTAGTACTTACTAGTAGATAAAATCTTCGTTACATTGTTGTTTTACTTGAATTGTTTTTCTCTGTCAGTTGAAGTGTAGCATCTAAGTTGACATGTTGTCAATGCTGTTACTAGGTATGAAATAGCTTGTACTGAGAAATTTTTCTGTTTTGCAGATGAATGACTGCCTACTGACGTCAGAAAGTTGTAGTAGTCACAAACTCAGTACATATGTCAATGTTCTGTCAAGAAGACTGTCTTTTACAAGAAGAAGAAATGTCAATCAGTTGTAGTGGTCACTAACTCAGTAGACATGTCAATATTCTGTCACTGGGTGCGTGATGACTGCAGCTTAGAACTATCCATCTGTCAAGAAGACTGTCTATTACAAGAAGAAGAAATGTCAATCAGTTGTAGTGGTCACTAACTCAGTCTGTTAGTGATGTCAGACATATTATACATATTATCGCTGCCGACTTAGCTTTTATTTTTAATGAATGCATCGATGAAGGGATTTTTCCCAATTTAATGAAATGCAGCAAACTAATTCCATTATTTAAAAAAGGAGAAAGAACGGATCCAGGGAACTATAGACCCATTTCTATCTTGCCAGTTCTGAGTAAGGTGTTTGAAAAGATCATGCTTAATCAAATGCAATACTACTTCAAGACCTGTAACCTTTTCCATAGCCAACAATTTGGCTTTACTGGCGGGAAATCGACCACCGATGCGGCAGTAGCACTTGTTACACATATTTACGATGCATGGGAAGATTCCCAGGATGCATACGGAGTATTTTGCGATCTCTCTAAAGCATTTGATTGCGTAGGTCATCGAACACTTCTGCTCAAGCTTCGTCAATACGGTTTTGATAATAAATCATTAGAACTAATCCAGTCTTATTTAACAGATAGGCTTCAATCTGTTGATATAAATGGCATAAAATCAGAGGGTTCTAATCTCAAAATCGGCGTACCGCAAGGGTCAATTTTAGGTCCTTTTCTTTTTCTAGTATATGTCAATGATTTGCCTTACATGGTTGAGAAACAAGCTGGTATGGTGCTGTTTGTCGATGACACATCTCTGATATTCAAAATGGACCGCCATAGTGATGATACTAGTGCGGCGAATAGTACCTTGTCTGCAATTTCAAATTGGTTTTCAGCTAATAATCTTATATTAAATGCCAAAAAGACCCAATGCATTAGGTTTACTCTTCCAAATGTGAGGCAAGCATCTGTTGACATACTGATAGATACGCAAAAATTAGATTTTGTGGACAATACTACATTTTTAGGAATTACAATAGATTCAAAATTACAATGGGGCGCCCATATATCTAAACTATCTAATAGACTTAGCTCTGCAGCTTACGCTATTAGAAGGATCAGACAATTGACAGACGTGGCAACTGCTAGGCTTGTATACTTTGCATATTTTCATAGTTTAATGGCTTATGGCATACTTCTGTGGGGAAAAGCAGCCAATATAAATACTATATTTATATTACAAAAGAGAGCGATCCGTGCTATTTACGGCTTGGGTCCGAGAGAATATCTCAGAGAATTGTTCAAAGAAATAAATATCATGACAGTAGCTTCCCAGTATATATTTGATAATATAATGCACGTAAGGAAAAATATTTTGCTTTTCAAAAAAATAAGTTACTTTACAGATAAGCCATTACGTAATAAAAACAAATTATTTCTCCCGCGGTATAGGCTTAGCAAGGTTAGTGATTCGTTTTTAGGTAACTGTATACGCTATTATAATAAGTTGCCAGAATCAGTCCTTGATATGCCTGATAGACAATTCAAAGCGTATGTTAAACAGGTACTATGTAAAAAGGCTTATTACAGGACTGATGATTTTTTACACGATAAAAATATCTGGCCAAAGCTCGGTGCCGGACTCTCGTCATGTTACTAATATAAAAATGACATGAATTGGTACAATTTGTACGTATTGTGTTTTGACTTTTGACATTTAATCAAAAATTTAATTTCTTGTTTTGTTACTATTCTTTCATACTACAAATTAAAATTTATTTTACGACATGACAATGTAAGCTCAAGTCCACACATTTAGTTCTAAGTATGACGTAGATTGTAAGTTGATGTCATTTGGAGAAAATGCGCTGTGCAGTTTGTTGCCGCTTCTTCTGCACTCCGCCTTGGAAGCGGCGTAAACTTAGCTTTAAGTAACTTATTGACGTCAACAATATTAATGTTGTAAATAATAATGTGTAATTTAACGTTCACCAAATGATATTTAAAATATTTTACGATGAATAAAATATTTTGACTTTGACTTTGACATGACAGTAGACATGTCAATATTCTGTCACTGGGTGCGTGATGACTGCAGCTCAGGACTATCCATCTGTCAAGAAGACTGTCTATTACAAGAAGAAGAAATGTCAATCAGTTGTAGTGGTCACTAACTCAGTAGACATGTCAATATTCTGTCACTGGGTGCGTGATGACTGCAGCTTAGGACTATCCATCTGTCAAGAAGACTGTCTATTACAAGAAGAAGAAATGTCAATCAGTTGTAGTGGTCACTAACTCAGTAGACATGTTAATACTCTGTCACTGGGTGCGTGATGACTGCAGCTTAGGACTATCCATCTGTCAAGAAGACTGTCTATTACAAGAAGAAGAAATGTCAATCAGTTGTAGTAGTCACTAACTCAGTAGACATGTCAATATTCTGTCACTGGGTGCGGGATGACTGCAGCTCAGGACTATCCATCTGTCAAGAAGACTGTCTATTACAAGAAGAAGAAATGTCAATCAGTTGTAGTGGTCACTAACTCAGTAGACATGTCAATATTCTGTCACTGGGTGCGTGATGACTGCAGCTTAGGACTATCCACCTGTCAAGAAGACTGTCTATTACAAGAAGAAGAAATGTCAATTAGTTGTAGTGGTCACTAACTCAGTAGACATGTCAATATTCTGTCACTGGGTGCGTGATGACTGCAGCTTAGGACTTTCCATCTAACAAGAAGACTGTCTATTACAAGAAGAAGAAATGTCAATCAGTTGTAGTGGTCACTAACTCAGTAGACATGTCAATATTCTGTCACTGGGTACGTGATTACTGCAGCTCAGTACTATCCATCTGTCAAGAAGACTGTCTATTACAAGAAGAAGAAATGTCAATCAGTTGTAGTAGTCACTAACTCAGTAGACATGTCAATATTCTGTCACTGGGTGCGTGATGACTGCAGCTCAGGACTATCCATCTGTCAAGAAGACTGTCTATTACAAGAAGAAGAAATGTCAATCAGTTGTAGTAGTCACTAACTCAGTAGACATGTCAATATTCTGTCACTGGGTGCGTGATGACTGCAGCTCAGGACTATCTATCTGTCAAGAAGACTGTCTATTACAAGAAGAAGAAATGACAATCAGTTGTAGTGGTCACTAACTCAGTAGACATGTCAATATTCTGTCACTGGGTGCGTGATGACTGCAGCTTAGGACTATCCATCTGTCAAGGAGACTGTCTATTACAAGAAGAAGAAATATCAATCAGTTGTAGTCGTCACTAACTCAGTAGACATGACAATATTCTGTCACTAGGTACGTGATGACTGCAGCTCAGGACTATCCATCTGTCAAGAAGACTGTCTTTTACAAGAAAAAGAAATGTCAATCAGTTGTAGTTGTCACTAACTCAGTAGACATGTCAATATTCTGTCACTGGGTGCGTGATGACTGCAGCTTAGGACTTTCCATCTGTCAAGAACACTGGCTATTACAAGAAGAAGAAATGTCAATCAGTTGTAGTGGTCACTAACTCAGTAGACATGTCAATATTCTGTCACTGGGTGCGTAATGACTGCAGCTTAGGACTATCCATCTGTCAGAAGACTGTCTATTACAAGAAGAAGAAATGTCAATCAGTTGTAGTGGTCACTAACTCAGTAGACATGTCAATATTCTGTCACTGGGTGCGTAATGACTGCAGCTTAGGACTATCCATCTGTCAAGAAGACTGTCTATTACAAGAAGAAGAAATGTCAATCAGTTGTAGTGATCACTAACTCAGTAGACATGTCAATATTCTGTCACTGGGTGCGTAATGACTGCAGCTTAGGACTATCCATCTGTCAAGAAGACTGGCTATTACAAGAAGAAGAAATGTCAATCAGTTGTAGTGGACACTAACTCAGTAGACATGTCAATATTCTGTCACTGGGTGCGTGATGACTGCAGCTTAGGACTATCCATCTGTCAAGAACACTGGCTATTACAAGAAGAAGAAATGTCAATCAGTTGTAGTGGACACTAACTCAGTAGACATGTCTATATACTGTCACTGGGTGCGTGATGACTACAGCTTAGGGCTATCTATCTGTCAAGAAGACTGTCTATTACAAGAAGAAGAAATGTCAATCAGTTGTAGTTGCACTAACTCAGTAGACATGCCAATTATCTGTCACTGGGTGCGTGATGACTGCAGCTTAGGACTATCCATCTGTCAAGAAGACTGTCTATTACAAGAAGAAGAAATGTCAATCAGTTGTAGTGGTCACTAACTCAGTAGACATGTCAATATTCTGTCACTGGGTGCGTGATGACTGCAGCTCAGGACTATCCATCTGTCAAGAAGACTGTCTATTACAAGAAGAAGAAATGTCAATCAGTTGTAGTGGTCACTAACTCAGTAGACATGTCAATATTCTGTCACTGGGTGCGTGATGACTGCAGCTCAGGACTATTCATCTGTTAAGACGACTGTCTATTATAAGAAGAAGAAATGTCAATCAGTTGTAGTTGTCACTAACTCAGTAGACATGTCAATATTCTGTCACTGGGTGCGTGATATCTGCAGCTCAGGACTATACATCTGTCAAGAAGAATGTATATTACAAGAAGAAGAAATGTCAATAGTAGAAATGTCAGTATTCTGTCAAACACAGACAGACTAATAACAAGTGCCTTTTTTGTTCTGCAGTTAGAAGTTACTAAGGATGTTTTTTATCAGCACCAAAGTAATTCATAGCAAGTAATTTGGGCAACACATCGTAAAAGATTTTACGAGACAGTCACCGAAGCCAGATTTGGCTCCTAATTGGCCGAAATTGGCTTATCCCTGACGTGGGGTGGTCACATGTCAAAAACTGAGCGGCAGGGATGGACTTGGCTAAAATTAACAAGTTTAAGAAATGTGTCATAACAATACAGGAGTTTATCGGAGCTTCAGAAGATGTTAAGCAAGCCGTTGTCTCGGCCGTTATCGTTGATGGCAGTTGTTAAGCTAGAAGTCAGGTGCTTTTAGGCAGCTTCTAACACCAGTGTGGGCCACTTACTTACACGAACAAAAACAGCTTGCGTGCACCATATCCCATACCCCTTATACGTATTAAGGCTTACGTCACCTAACACAACTACCCGACTTTTACAAGTGAGGTATTTGATTCAACTCATTTTACAATGAATTTGAAATCAACTAATATGTAGGAAGCCATGCAATATTTTTAAGTGAAATTTTGCATTCACAATGCTATTTCGATATACTCTTATTAAATTAACACTTTCGCTAACACTGCCCGCCTGTAGACGTAATTCTGTTGTTATTTCTTTTGTGTCTGGTTAAGTGTTAGGGAACGAGTTTTTTTTTTTTAATTAGCCTATACTGTCCCACTGCTGAGCAAAGGTGAAAAACTGGTCGGGAGTAACATCTGACAGGTGGAAGAAGATGGGAGAGACCTTTGCCCAGCAGTGAACGAGTTAAGAAATAAAATATGGTTAAAAAGTCGTACATAGACTTATGGTCGCAGGTTCAATTCCCGCCCGGGTGAAATCTTTTCACCATATTTTATTTCATAATTTAATAAGAGTATATAAATATAGCATTTTGAATGCAAAATATAAAGACTTACAAAATTTATTTCATTCTTTCAACACTAGTGATGAATAAATAAAAAACCCTGCAGTCCGTCCCTGTGTCGTCAGTCATTTTCGCGCACCCTGTTTTTGGCGTACAGTTGGGCGCGTAAGCTTATTACAAAATGTTTTGATTGTTAAGCCAACGACAAAAAAGAAGGTTCAGCTTTTTGAGGAACTAAAAAGTAAAGAATTCCATGTGTATTATACAGCGTGTGGTATCCGGCAGAGTAGAATAGGACCACTCCAAGTCTTCCCGTGGATGTCGTAGAAGGCGACTTAGGAATACAAGCTAAACAAAGCTTATAAACATCTTAGACACCTCTCCAACCCGTCGGGCCAGCGTAGAGAGTGTAGGCCAAGTCCTCTGGCTGCTCTGGCCAAGTATGGCCCTAGTAGTACAGAGAGGGTCGTGCTCCTGTAGTGGAGACTAAAAAGACCTGATGATGATACAGCGTGGAACACATAGAAGATGATTAGGGTTTCGTACCACAAAAGGTGAAAAGGAACCCTTATAGGACCACTCGGTTGTCCGTCTGTCGGTCTGTCAAGACCCTTTTTCTCAGGAACGCGTCTACTATCTACTGTCCCTTATAGCAGTGAAAATCAAACTTCTAAGCCAACGCAATCAAAAGATACAGCCGTTTATGCCGCAAATTTTCGTGTTTTTTCGACATTTGCAAGGGAACCAAAACCTACAGGGTACTTCCCGTGAACTCAGAATCTTGAAATTTGGTACGAAGCAACGTCGTATAGCACAGATAAAGGAAAAATTGCGAAACGTATAAATTTTTAGTTATATCATATAATCATCATCATTTCGAGTAGGTGTCACGGTCAATCGACCACGCATACTCTGGTGTCAGAGTTCTTCGGTACCGCCTCTCGGCCTCTGACGTGGTTCCTTTAACGACTACCAGATGGCAGCCGGGACCACCGGCTTAACGTGCCTTCCGAAGCACGGAATCTTTATTATCAGACAATCTGGTGATTCAAGCCTGCAATGTCCTAACCAAACTGGAAACAACTAAACAAAGTATGCTTCCAGTGGGAATCGAACCCACGACCCCCGGGTCAACAAGCAAATGCCTTAACCCCTGGACCACGGAGGCTGTTAATAAAAATCTATACATATAATAAAACAGTAAAAATATTTTGTCTGTACATTTAGAATTTTTGACTAAAATGGATAGAGGGACACTTAAAAAGAATAATAGAAAGCAAAAAAATTTTTTCAAATTTCTTGTCTGTATGTCTGTCTGTCTTTCTGTCTGTCTGTATGTATGATCACGATTATCTCCGAAAATACTGAACCGATTTACTTCAATCTTTCACCAATTGCTTTGTTTTATCTCAGCAAAACATTTAAAGTTTGTTTCATCAAAATCGGTTCATTAAAAAAAAGTTATCGTCATTTGAATGAACTCAAGGCATGAGTTTGCCTGCAAACATATAGCAAAAATAAAATAAAATAATAAGTGACATAAGAAAATTAAAATCCAAGGTCAATTCATCATCATTATACGACAGCATTATACCTATCCATACTATCCATAGTAATCCATACTAAAAAAAAGGAGAAGCTGACTGACTGACATATCAACGTAGGGCCTAAACTATAAGGGTTAGGAACTTGAAATTTTGCACAGGGGTTCCTTTTATAACGTAGGGGAGCACTAAGAAAATTATTTTTGGAAATTCATCTCCTAAGGGGGTAAAACGGGTTGCAAAGTTAGTATGAAACTTTGTCGTTTTTGAAGTTATTCGAATTAAATTCAGCATGAATGTTCTTTACTGAAAGGTATGAAACACGAGTAAAATATTTTACTCAAAAATCATCCCTTAAGGGGGTAATATAGGGGTGCAAAGTAAGTTTGAAACTTACCATTTTTTTAGTTAGTCAAATGAAATTCAGCATGAAGGTTCTTTACTGAAAGGCATGAAACACGAGTAAAATATTTTTCTCAAAAATCATCCCTTAATTATAACAGGGATGCAAAGTTAGTATGAAGCATTCCGTTTTTGAAGTTATTCAATTGAAATTCAATATTAAGGTGTTTCATTGAAAGTCATTAACTAATGTATTCCGGGTAATTCTACTGTTCCTGAGAAATCGACACTTACGCGGGCGGAGCCGCGGGCCAAAGGCAAACTTATATTGATGACTTATATTTCAACGCACAGCCGAAACTACTGTGCCCAGAAACTTGAAATTTGGCACAGGGATTCTTTTTATGATGTAAATGAGCACTAAGAAAGGATTTTTAGAAAATCAAAGGGGGCGAAGTATTATGGAATTTTCTCATTTCTGGACTTAGAAGTTTTAAAAGTAGGTACACAAGTTCTCAATTAAAATTAAAAAGATCTGTGTAGGTGAAATGGGCAAAATCCCCTCCTTAAGGGCTAAAGATCTATGCAGGTGAAATGTATTATTCCCCCCTAAGAGGAAAAAGCAGAGGGGGAGGGGTTTGTATGGAATTTTTATCATTTCTACTGTTCCCAAGGGAACGACATTAACGCGGACGGAGCCGTGGGCAACAGCTACTTAATCATAATAACAGAAATTGCCGCGGACGAAGTCGCGGGCAACAGCTAGTATTTTTAATAATTTTTTACTGTTATAGAATAACGGTACGGAGCCCTTTGTGTGCGAGTCCGACTTGCACTTGACCGGCTTTTTTTTAACTATGGTGTAACTTAACCTGCGTCGTTTCTGTGGAGGGATGACTCCGTCAAAATGAACAACTTTTCGTATAGGAACAATGCAAAATGTCGTGACAAATATGTTAAAGCTCGCAACGTCTGCAATAGGCTGTGTAGGGACGCTCAACGCCGTTATGTCCACAAGTCCGTTGAAAACGGTGACCCAGCCAAAGTCTGGAGATTTCTCAAGTCAATGGGAGTAGGTAAAAATAATCACAACATTTCAGATGATATTGACCTTGATGTCTTAAACAAACATTTCTCGTCTTCTGTAGTCTTTAGTGGCAATGATAAAAGTAACTTATTAAACCACTTGTCTTCACTTCCCTCTCCCGACTATTCACCGTTTTACTTTAGTCCCGTAACTGAATGTGATGTACAAAAGTGTGTACAATCTATTGGATCAAATGCAGTAGGTGCGGACGACATTAGCCGTAAGATGATTCTGCCTATTCTTGATATCCTTCTTCCTATTATCACTCTTATCCTAAATAACTCCCTAGCATCTAGCACTTTCCCATCTTTATGGAAAAGTGCATATATCACTCCTATACCCAAAAAAGCTCATCCCTCTTCATTTTCTGACTTACGTCCAATTTCTATATTACCTTTCCTTTCAAAAATCCTTGAACGCCTGGTCCAATTACAACTTGATTCTTTTCTTAGAATAAACTCTATCCTTAACCCTTTCCAATCAGGTTTTCGGGCAGGTCATAGCACTATCACGGCACTATTAAAAATCACCGATGATATCAGATATGGAATGGAAAATTCTAAAATGACGATCCTTACATTACTTGATTTCTCCAACGCTTTCAATTCAGTGGATTTTGATGTGCTTCTTGAACTCATGCGCAGATTGAACATATCTCCATCAGTTACCGACTGGTTTCATTCGTACCTTTACGATCGCCGGCAGTGTATACGTGTCGAGAATAAACTCTCTACATGGTGTCACACTTCATCTGGGGTACCACAAGGCGGCGTTTTATCTCCTTTACTATTTGCCATTTTCATTAATTCTATTTCCTCTGAACTTCGCACTTCATACCACCTATATGCAGACGATCTCCAAATTTACTGTCAAGTTGATCTCGATAACCTTGCTAATGGCATATCCGACATTAATAGCGATTTGTCACGTATATCTGATTGGAGTAAAAGTCATGGACTAGTAGTCAACCCATTAAAAACCCAGGCCATTATTGTAGGAAGTCCCTACTACATATCACGAATCGACTGGCACTCTCTTCCCTCGG
Organism: Elegia similella; assembly: GCA_947532085.1. Lineage (NCBI taxonomy): Eukaryota > Metazoa > Arthropoda > Insecta > Lepidoptera > Pyralidae > Elegia > Elegia similella. The sequence goes on along the minus strand of OX383950.1, from coordinate 1,838,736 downwards.
TAATATTTGATGGCGTTGATATTAAATATAGTAAATGTGTAAAAAACTTGGGCATTTTGATTGATAGAACCTTGTCGTGGGCTCCTCAGGTCAGCGAAGTTAGCCGAAAAATATTTGCAGCGGCAGGATCCCTTAGGAGAATTCGTAACTTTCTTCCAATTAAAACTAAAATTGCATTAGCACATTCCTTGCTTCTTTCCATTCTGGACTACGCTGATATATGCTACCTAGACCTCACACAAGACCAATTAAATAAACTTGAGAGACTCCAAAATTTGTGTATTCGATTCATATTCGGGCTCCGTAAATATGATCATGTTTCTAATTTCCGATCCGATCTCAAGTGGCTCCCTATCAGACAACGTCGCAATTTGCATATCCTGTCATTGCTTTACTCCATTTTATTTAATCCCACTACTCCCCATTACCTTAAAGAACGCTTCTCTTTTCTGCGCGAGGCTGGTGATCCATGTACGCGTACTTCAGTTTCTTTGCGTCTTAGATTTCCCTCTCATTCAAGTTCCTGTTATGCAAATTCCTTTACTGTTCAGGCCATACGTCTCTGGAATGCTTTGCCTTTAGACATCCGAAAAGCTCAGACAATTTCTAAATTTAAAGATTTAGTGACGTCACACTATCTTTCTACTATTTAATTACTTGAACGCTCTAATTTTATTTATTTCTTTTATATTTTCATATTATAATGTATTTTCCTTTGCACTATGTATTATGTTTCCTTATATGTAATGCTCTTTATCGATAAGTAATTATTATCTATGTATATTAGTATTATTCATTTTTTTTTTTTTATGTACACTGCGCCAACCTAGCCTTTTTTTTCATTGTCTTCTACCCAAAGGTTGGCTGGAAGAGATTGCGCTCTGCGATAAGCCCGCCTTTGTACCTCATGTTATACCTAATTCTTTTTATTGTTATTACTTTTTTTTTTTTTTTTTTTTACTAAATATTGAATTAGGCATTTGTCTCCCATCTCACCTGATGGCAAGTGATGATGAAGACGAGGATGTTACATGCCTATCCAAGAGATACCCATTTATTCTACTTTTGAATGTCCCGGGACTGTACTTGTTTGGGAATATAGACGCAGGCAGTTCATTCCACACCTTAGCTACTCGAACCAAAAAGGAACTGTCAAAGCGTTTAGTTCGACTCTTTGGTATTCCAACGATAAAAGGGTGAAATTTCTGTCTGCGCCTTGTAGTCCGATGGAGGAATGGTGAGGGTTCAACTAGCTCAAAGAGCGCCTTCGCACACTCTCCAAAATGGATCCTATAAAATACCGATAGACAAGCGACTTTACGGCGATGCTCCAGGGATTGCAATTTCCTATTTGAGACCACGTCGTTGTTTATGAGCCTGCGGGCTCTTCGGTCAACAGAGTCCAATGCTTCAAGCTGGTATTTCGCTGAGCCATCCCAAAGGTGACTGCAGTACTCCATGCAAGAGCGAACCTGGGCTGTATAGAGATTGAGCAGCCGTTCAGAGCTGAAGTACCGCCGAACCTTTGAGATGATACCCAACTTCTTGGAAGCAGTTAGTGCCATTGACTCAATCTGTTGGCCGAAGCTTAGTTTTGACGTGACTGTCATGCCTAAAAGCCCAAGGTGGTCAACTAACGGTAAGGAAACACCCTGGAAAATGGGTGCAAGTGGGAAAGCACTCTTTTTTGCAGAAAATAGACACGCCTGTGTTTTGGACGGGTTAAACTTAACAAGATTGGCGTCTCCCCAATCGGACACCCTCTGTAATTTCGAGTTAACCCGTTCAATCATAGACTCTCTTAGAGACTGGACTTCTTGTGGACTTGCACTGGCACTGGACGTATAACTCTCTACAACGGTGCTGTCATCAGCATAACCAATAATGCCAGACATAAGGAGGTCATTAATGTGCAGCAGAAACAAGGTTGCAGAGAGAACAGATCCCTGAGGTACCCCGGCATTAATAGCCATTAGGTCGGAAGAGCAGCCATCCATAACCACTCGAATGGACCGTTCCCTCAGGAAATCGGATATCCAGTTGCAAAGGTCCTTAGGTAAACCATACGCTGGAAGCTTACTGAGGATAGCTTCGTGCCAGACCCGGTCAAAAGCCTTGGATATATCTAGTGAGACGGCAATTGCCTCACCGTGACCCTCCAAGGCTTCGCTCCATAAGTGAGTGGCATATACCAGTAGGTCACCGGTTGAGCGACCCTTGCGAAAACCATATTGGTTGTCACTAAGGAGCTCGTTGGTTTCCAGGTATGCCAGGAGACGATTGTTCAATACACGCTCCATAATCTTGCACAATATGGAGGTGATCGCAACAGGTCGATAATTGGCCGGGTCGGAGCGACTTCCCTTTTTAGGTACTGGTTGTACATTGGCATGCTTCCAGGATCTTGGGACCTTGCCAGTCTCTAGAGAAAGTCTATAGAGGCGTGTCAGTACAGGGGACAACTCGGGTGCGCAGCGCTTCAGAACCACTGCTGGAATACCATCGGGTCCACTAGCCTTATTCACGTCTAGGTTTAGCATGCATTTAAGTACCTCTTTTTGGTGGATTTGAGCGGCCCGCATCTTGGGGCCGAACGAAGGTAACTGGGGTGGGCTTTTATTGCTACTATCTAGACGCGAATTGTCTGCAAATAGATTGGCAAACAAGTCTGCTTTCTCTTTTGCACCATGGGCCAGAGAACCGTCAGGTTTCTGCAATGGTGGCAGCGATGGGCGACAGAAGTTCATCTCCACTGACTTGGCTAGAGACCAGAAGGCTTTACTTCCTGAGGGACAGGAAGCTATCTTGTCTCCAATACGGTACTTTTAAGTGTTGGTGCAATAAAGTTATATCATTCATTCATCATTCATTCATTCAATCGGCCGGCCCGGCGATTTTATTGAGGGGACACATTTTACTAATTCGGAAGTGTCTCTCGCGCAAATTATTCAGTTTAGAAAGAAATGATATTAGAAACCCAATTTAATTATCGAAGACGTATCCATAAATAGATTTTTTAAAAAAATTGCGTCTCTTATCCATAGATACCACACACATATAGTAACGAACATAGAGTAACGACTAGCTCCGTGGCGCAGCGGTCAACACGCCAGCCTGCGACACGGAGTGTCCGGGTTCGATCCCCGGCCAGGTCAAGATGGAAAATGATCTTTTTCAGATTGGCCTGGGTCTTGGATGTTTATCTATATATGTATTTGTTATAAAATATAGTATCGTTGAGTTAGTATCCCATAACACAAGTCTCGAACTTACTTTGGGGCTAGCTCAATCTGTGTGATTTGTCCGTATATATTTATATTTATTTATATTATATATATTTACATATACGTATGGGTTTGATGAAAAAAAATGTGTTTCAGTTCTAAATATGGGGAGCCCCATAATTTATGTTTTTTTTCTCTATTTTTGTGTCAAAATCTTACATAAAGCAGTTCACAGAATACATCTACTTACCGAGTTTCAACAGTATAAGTTCTTATAGTTTCGGAAAAAAGTGGCTGTGACATACGGACGGACGGACAGACGACGAATCCATAAGTGTTCCGTTTTTTGACGTTTGGCTACGGAACCATAAAAAAGGCGTTCTTCATACATCTATAGTGATTACATACATACATACAATCACGTATTTTTCCCTTGCGGGGTAGACAGAGCCTAGGATATGACCTAAATGCCACGATTGACATGTTGGTGGGCGTGTAGATGGAAAAGTAGTTGTGTGTGTGTGTGGTAGAGCCAGTTAGCCGTGTGGTATCCGGCAGAGTAGAATAGGACCACTCCAAGTCTTCCCGTGGATGTCGTAGAAGGCGTCTTAGGAAATACAAGCTAAACAAAGCTTATAAACATCTGTGAGACCTCTCCAACCCGTCTGGCCAGCGTGGAGAGTGTAGGCCAAGTCCTCTGACTGCTCTGTCCAAGTATGGCTATAGTAGTACAGAGAGGGTCGTGCTCCTGTAGTGGAGAAAAGACCTGATGATGATGATGTGGTAGAGCCACGCTACCGACAAAAGTGATTTTTGCTAGTAGCATGAATAGTAGCTCGTCCGGGTAAGTACCACACTCTCACAGAAAATAGACGTTTGAGTAGAAGCTTTGCCACTTCTATGCTTCCTTTGGTGAGTGAGAGAGCTGGAGGCCCTCCTTCCCCCATTTCCTCCCCCCATGTCCTTCCCCCTACTCCTTCAAGGGCCGGCAACGCTCCTGTCACACCCTGGTGTTGCAGTTGTTCATGGGCAGCGGTAATCACTTACCATCAGGTGACTCCCTTGCTCGTTGGCCGTTCTATATCATAAAAAAAACGGAATCAGATTATTGGGTTGCTAGCCGAATTCGTGAATAACTGTACAAATGCTAAAAGAATAACAAATGTATTTTAATCTGCCCTTAATACAATCATGTGGGTCGCCATTTTGTTTAATTCAATAAAGACTCGGTTCAAGCTGACAATGGGCTCATATTTCAAAATGGGGTTAAAATCCTTACTTAATATTTTAAATGCGAATGTAGGTTTGTTTGTTACGCTTTCACGTCTTAGCTTCTAAACCGATAAATCTATACTAATATTATAAAGCTGAAGAGTTTGTTTGATTGTTTGTTTATTTGAACGCGCTAATCTCAGGAACTACTGGTTCAAATTGAAAAATTCTTTTTGTGTTGGATAGTCCATTTATTGAGGAAGGCTTTAGGCTATAAAACATTACGCTGCGACCAATAGGAGCGAAGCATCAATAAAAAATGTTTTGAAATCGGGGAAAAATTATTCATCTAAACTAATTAATCATAATAACAGAAATTACCGCGGACAAAGTCGCGGGCAACAGCTAGTTTTTCATATACGTTGTGTGAGCGTAAAAAGGTATATTATAAATAAACTAGCTGTTGCTCGCGACTTCGTCCGCGGCAATTTCTGTTATTATGATTAATTAGTATATATGAATTTCCCCGATTTCAAAACATTTTTATTGATGATTTGCTCCTATTAGTCGCAGCGTAATGTTTTATAGCCTAAAGCCTTCCTCAATAAATGACACAAAAAGAATTTTCCAATTTGAACCAGTAGTTCCTGAGATTAGCGCGTTCAAACAAACAAACTCTTCAGCTTTATAATATTAGTATAGATAACTAAAAATATACGTACAAATCACACAGATTGAGCTAGCCCCAAAGTAAGTTCGAGACTTGTGTTATGGGATACTAACTCAACGATACTATATTTTATCTATACATATAATAAAACAGTAAAAATATTTTGTCTGTACATTTAGAATTTTTGACTGAAATGGATAGAGGGACACTTAAAAAGAATAATAGAAAGCAAAAAAAAATTTTTCGAATTTCTTGTCTTTCTGTCTGTCTGTCTGTATGTATGATCACGATTATCTCCGAAAATACTGAACCGATTTACTTCAAACTTTCACCAATTGCTTTGTTTTAACTCAGCAAAACATTTAAAGTATGTTTCATCAAAATCGGTTTATTAAAAAAAAGTTATCGTCATTTGAAGGAACTCAAGGCATTAGTTTGCCTGCAAATATACACGGTGAATTTTTTATCGTTTTGGACCCTTAAAGGGGTGACTCAGACCATCAAAATGAACAACTTTTCCTATGGGAACAATGGTGGGAACTCAAAATAAAATTCGACATTCCCATACAAACTGGCCGGGCGGCGGGACTCTTTTGTATGGAAATGACGAAATTTTTTTTTTGAGTTCCCGGCACTGGTCCCATAGAAAAAGTTGGTCATAATGATGACCTGAGTCACCCCCAGGCGCTGTATCCCTTAACCGTTTGTAGCGCTTGAAAGTGGCGATACCAGTTGGCCTGTCCATAGTCTCATTTCAAACCCGTGTCTGCCATTTACGTGTTAATTTTCACTTTTAATTTAATAATTCAATAATTATAACCAAATATTGTATTTTTTTAGGTATCCATCTGGCTCATTTAGTTATACTTTTTATAAACGTAAAAAAGTTGGTAGTTGTCGCTGAAAATATCGAAAAAATTCGCGACAAAACTTTTTCTGGATATAGCTTTTTTGCTATTTTATTTTGCTGGGTTTTAAGTATTTTTTTGAAAATATTTTGATGTAACCATTTATTTCGATCTTTGAACTGTACTTCATATTTTTTTCATGCTAGTATTCAATGAAAAATAAGGCTAACTGCGCGACGAAAAAATAGACGTTTTACGGTATTCTTCTGAGGCACAGCGCCTTAAGGGTCCAAACTGTTCCTGAGGGATGGACACTAACGGCGGCGGCGTAGCCGCGGGCAAACGGCAAACCAACCTAAATTGCTGCGCCTAGAAACTTGAAATTTGGTACAGGGGTTCTTTTAATGACGTGAGTGAGCGCTGAGAAAGTATTTTTAAGAAATTTTACTTCTAAAGGGGTAAAATTTATATGGAATTTTCTCATTTCTGGACTTAGAAGTATGAAAGTAGGTATATAATTTCTAGATTAAAATTAAAAAAAGATGTGTGTAGGTAGATGAAATTTGATAAATTCCCCCCTTAAGGGGTAAAATGGGGGTGGATGGGTGGTATAAACTTTGTATGGAAATTTTCTCATTTCTGGACTTAGACGTATGAAAATAAGTTATAAGTTCTAGGTTACAATTAAAAATATCTGTGTAGGTAAAATGGACGATATTTTCCCATGTAGGGGTAAAATAGCGGGGTAAAGATTGTATAGGAATTTACTCATTTCTAGACTTAGAAGTATGAAAATAGGTAAATAAATTCACTATTACAATTGAACAACATTTGTGTAGGTTAACTGGAAAAAAATCCCCCAGAAGGGAGGTAAAGTTTGTTTGGAAATTTTCTCATTTCTGGACTATGAAGTATGAAAATAAATAGGTATGTAAGTTCTCGATTACAATTAAAAAAGATTATAGGGTGAAATGGACTGAATTCACTCCTAAAGGGGTAAAATGGGAGGGTAAAGGTTTTATGGAAATTTTCTCATTTCTGGACTTAGAAGTATAAATAATATCCATTCTTCCATACTAATACTAATAGTATAAATGCGAAAGTAACTCTGTCTGTCGTTTTTTTACGCTAAATTTGGTATGGAGGTGTGAGGCCCGGGGAAGGACATAGGGTATGTTTGATTCCGGGAAATTCTACTGTTCCCGAGGGATCGACACTAACGCGGCCGCGGGCAACAGCTAGTAACAAATACATATATAAATACACATCCATATATAGATATGGTTGATTATAACAAATACATATATAGATACACATCTAAGACCCAGGCCAATCTGAAAAAGATCATTTTTCATCTTGACCTGGCCGGGGATCGAACCCGGTCACTCCGTGTCGCAGGCAGGCGTGTTGACCGCTGCGCCACGGAGCTAGTCCTTATCCTTATTAAAGTCATACATTGAATTAAGAATGGTGTTTTAGGACCTAAAATAATGAAATAAAAATATATCAAAAATTTTAAATTTTATAAATAAAATGTCATCTTTAAAAATGGTGGTGAGGTGTCCGCGCCAAGGTCAAGCCAAATATTATTGTCATTAAGGAAATCTTTAGTACGTACTAAAGATTTCCTTAATGACGATTGGAGAAAATGGCACAGCGCATTTTCTCCAAAAGACGTCAACAGTTTGTTGCCGCTTCTTCTGCACTCCGCTTTGGAAGCGGCATTAAACTTAGCCATAAGTAAATTACTCACGTCAACAATTCTCAGTTGAAAATATATTACAATTAATAAGTGTCCAAATAGACTGATATTTTATTGAAAATTAGGTTTTAATGATATAGGGCGACGAACGAGCAATGGAGTCCCTTGATGGTACGTGATCATAACTGCCCGGGAGTCGTGGGTTCGATTTCCACGGGAAGCATACTTTGTTTAGTTGTTTCCAGTTTGGTTAGGACATTGGAGGCGTGAATCACCTGATTGTCTGAAAATATAGGTGACTAGCTTTCGCCCGCGGCTCCGCCCGCGTCAATGTTGATCCCTCGGGAATAGTAATTTTTCCCGGGATAAAAGGTAGCCTATGTCCTTCTCCGTACTCCAGAGAACTTGTATGCAAAATTTCATGAAGATCGGTTCAGTAGTTGCGGCGTGAAAGCGTAACAAACAAACAAACAAACAAACTCACTTTCGCATTTATAATATTAGTAAGGATTCCGTGCTTCGGAAGGCACGTAAAGCCGTTGGTCCCGGCTGCCATCCAGTAGTCGTTAAAGGAACCACGACAAAGGCAGAGAGGTGGTTCCCAAGAACTTTGACACCAGGGCGTGCATGGTCGATTGACCGTGACACCTACACGAAATGATGATGATGAGAGCTGTATCTCGTGCCTTTACTTTAGGTAGCTTGAAAAATCACTAGTGTTGGCCATTTACACACACGAAACAAACAAACAGTAGGCAATCAAGCATACGGTCCACCTGGAAAGCAGAAATCTCAGTGAAGTATCTAGAATGAGACTAATTTTTGGGAGAACATATGTATGATTATAGGCTAGCTCCGTGGCGCAGCGGTCAACACGCCAGCCTGCAACACGAGAGTGCCCGGGTTCGATCCCCGGCCAGGTCAAGATCGAAAATGATCTTTTCCAGATTGGCCTGGGTCTTGGATGTTTATTTGTATATGTATTTGTTATAAATTTAGTATCGTTCAGTTAGTATCCCATAACACAAGTCTCGAACTTACTTTGGGGCTAGCTTAATCTGTGTAATTTGTCCGTATATATTTATTATTTATTATAGTTTAGTATACAATGCGTATTTCATATGTTCGATCGCAAAGATCAAGTATTCTAAAACCGTAATGTACATCGAAATGCGAGTGATTATGTCTCACTCGTTCTTAATGGTATAGTCTTTCTTAGCCGACTCGCTTAAGCTCCGAGTTTGCTCAGAGTGGCTTACAGGTCTAATGTAGATCACAGAAAGAAGTGTTATACATACAATATCGGCGAGCTCGGTGGCGCAGTCTAAACACGCCAGCCTGCGACACAAGGGCCCCGGGTTCGATCCCCGGGCATGCCAAGATGGAAAATTATCTTTTTCAGATTGGCCTGGGTCTTGGATGTTTATCTATATATGCATTTGTTATAAAATATAGTATCGTTGAGTTAGTATCCCATAACACAAGTCTCGAACTTATCTTGGGGCTAGCTCAATCTGTGTGATTTGTCCGTATATTGTCCGTATATGTAAAGAAATTGTTGTTGTCCGTATATGTAAAGAAACTTTCGCACTAGTAGTGACCAGGCTCAAGTGGAGATGGGCTGGGCACATGAGCACGAGAGAAGATGGCCGCTCGGCGCGTAGGATTGCGGAATGGAGACCTAGACCAGGACGGAGAAAAGTCGGAAAACCACCAATGCGCTGGGCCGACGATATCACAAAAATATTGGGGCACAGCAAAAGACCGGGTCAAGTGGAAAAGCCATGAAGAGGCCTATACCCAACAATGGGTGAACACGGGCTGAGAAAGAAAGAAGAAAAGATGTAAAGAAAACCTGCTAACATTCTAAATGTGGCCATAAAGTCTTATAGACTTTATGGCCACATTTAGTTAATTCTTGTAGAATAATAAATATCATATATATTAAGACTAACATGTACACGCTATGGTAAACTTAATTTAGATATGATAAATATAAGATAAAAAAAAAAAAAAAGACCCAGGATCTGTAAGGGAAAAAGACGTGAATCTATGTATATATGTAAACCCCTGGTGTTGCAAACGTTCATAGGCTTCGGCAAAGAATAAGTATAGTCAGGGAACACCTGACCAGGTCGTCTGCCTTTATCTTGAATTTTCTCTTAAACTATAAATCATATTAACATGAAAATTTATATAAATAAAGACTTCATTAAAATCTTTCTGTATATACATTTTCATGTTATAATTCTTCATCATCATCAGGTCTTTTAAGTCTCCACTGCAGGAGCATGACCCTCTCTGTACTACCGGAGCCATACCTGGCCAGAGCAGACAGAGGATTTCGCCTACATTCTTCCCGCTAGCCAGACGGGTTGGAGAGGTTTTATTGATGTTTATAAGCTTTGTTTAACTTGTATTTCCGAAGTCGCCTCTTACGACATCCACTGGAAGACTTGGAGTGGTCCTATTCTACTCTGCCGGAAACCACACGGCTATGTTATTATCATCTATAGTTTAAGAGAAAATTCAAGATATAGGCAGAGGGCCTGGTCAGTTATCTCTGTCCCTGACTGTACTAATTCTGTGCCGTAGCCTTCATAACGTTTGCAACACCAGAGGTTTTCATGCCTACGCTACGCCCGCTCAATCAACTCGGTCAATGACATAAACAGTACAAAATCTTTCTTATCTCCTGTCTTCTGTGACCTAGAACTTGGATCGTCACGTGACGCAGTCTGAGCTAGACTCCATCTAACAAGTTTATTCCTGTCCTGGCTTAGGTTTTACCAGACAGAATGTTAAATGTGGCTTTAGAGCCGGTCATTACAATTTTTTGGGTTCCGCAGTTAACAAGGAACCGTTATTGTTTCGCTATGTCCATCTGTGTGCGATTTATCTCAGAGCCGATTATTATGTAAGGGTAATATTTAATCCTATAACTCTAAATCTCCTTTTTTTAACTAAATATTCACCAGTCGTACCAAAAATACTGACTTGCACACTAAATGTGCACACAAATTTAATCCTATAACTATAAATTCTAACTTAACTTACCGAACCTATTTTTCCAGCAGCAGCTCGTTTCTGATGGCGATTCGTTTTCCGATGTGGTTGCAGTTCTAACCTTACCTACTTTTTTGGTAGCAACTCGTTTCTGATGGCGATTCGTTTTCTGGTAGGGTCGCAGTTCTAACCTAACCTACTTTTCCGGCAGCAGCTAGTTTCTGATGGCGATCCGTTAATGGAGAGATATATTATTGTAATGTATATTTAGAAACCAATTTTAGAAATTCAGTTGGAAGATTGGATAAATTAGTGTGCAAGTCAGTATTTTTGTTAGACAATAAGTATTTTTGATGTAAAACTGTTTTTTTACCAGTTTTACGTCATCTTCTTTTGATTGACTACATATATATATGTAGTTAAACATGTTTAGATTATTGAGTAGCTTATTTTTAGCTCATTCAGTTTTCTGGTATGTAGTAAGATAATTAGTGGAGCCACTTAGTTTGCATAAATTGTTATTAGAGGTGCAGTTAAAAATATCCCATTATGTAATGGGTAAATAGTAATTTACCTATGAAATTGGCGTTTTGTTTTTCGCTTGCTTTTGTTTGTTCCCTATAACAAAATGGCAAAATGGAAAGACAAAACGCTAAAAATATATGTAAATACATATACTATTAACATTCTGCATGCATAAATTTTTTTGTTTCTCTGATATTAATAATTGACAAATGCTTCTTTCCATGCGGGTCTGGGAGAAAAACTCGCGGCACACGTGACCTGAGACCGCCGCAAGGGCGACCTTTCACTTCTGCCAGTACTCCTGGAGTGCAATCCGTCTTAATGACTCATCATCATCATTTCGAGTAGGTGTCACAGTCAATCGACCATGCACACCCTTTAATGACTATGTAGCTAGCTTCAAGTGGGCTTTCGCTACTTCACCGGGCGTTTAGGAAACTTCCAAGATTTGGATTAAAATTACAACATTGTATGGTGCCAGATAGGGAAGAATGGCGCAGACAAAAGGAGGCTTATACCCAGCAGTGGGTCGTGGAAAGCTGATGATGATGATGATGATGGTGCCAGACTTGGTGTCAGGCCCAACACCATACATATATATATATATATATATATATATATATACGGACAAATCACACAGATTGAGCTAGCCCCATGGTAAGTTCAAGACTTGTGTTATGGGATTCTAACTCAACGATACTATATTTTATAACAAAAACATATATAGATAAATATCCAAGACCCAGGCCAATCTGAAAAAGATCATTTTCCATCTTGACCTGGCCGGGGATCGAACCCGGGCACTCCGTGTCGCAGGCTGGCGTGTTAACCACTGCGCCACGGAGCTGTCGATACATGAAGAGATGTTGCTGCTTGCTGGGTTGAAGACGGTGGTGTGGAGACACAAGATCACGTCACGGAGAAAGTAGTTTATTGTTCTTGCTGGTTACATGACGGCTGGGTGTGACGGATCCTTTCTCGATGGCAGTGTCCAGGCGCTATAGTATCGCCGACCGTTCGATGTGTGTCTCATGACGCCATCGATATGTATCTCGATATGTTTTAAGATTATAGAACTACTAGCTGTTGCCCGCGACTTCAACCGCGGCAATTTCTGTTATTATGATTAATTCGTTTTTTCTTAGTAGGTATAGGTAGACTAGCTGTTACCCGCGACTTCGTCCGCGGTAATTTCTGTTATTATGATTACTCTTAATTAGTTTTTTATTAGTATAGATGAATAATTTTCTCCCGTTTTTAAAACATTTTTTATTGATGCTTCGCTCCTATTGGTCGCAGCGTAATGTTTTATAGCCTTCCTCAATAAATGGACTATCCAACACAAAAAGAATTTTCTAATTTGAACCAGTAGTCCCTGAAATTAGCCCCATGAAACGAACAAACAAACAAACTCTTCAGCTTTATAATATTAGTATAGATTTATATTATTAAAGTAGCTGACACGCGACCTACAAGATGTAACTTGCGGGTCGCCCAAATGTGCGAGGTAAGCTCGTACAAACATATTCCTGAAAATACAACGACAGCGTTCTAACTTCGTCCAGCGCGATCTAGTGGCGTAACGGCGAAACTGGGAAACATGTATTTACACTACACTACATAGCTCAAAGTATATCGGTTCAGGCGACTCAATGCGGAAGGCCTTTGCTTCAACCACAACACGAAAAAAATTACAGACTCAACATAAACATGGTGAGCTCCGTGGCGCAGTGGTTAACACGCCAGCCTGCGACACGAGGGTCTCATTTTAAAAATACAGTATCGTTGTGTTAGCCGTGTGGTATCCGGCAGAGTAGAATAGGACCACTCCAAGTCTTCTCGTGGATGTCGTAGAAGGCGACTTAGGAAATACGAGCTAAACAAAGCTTATAAACATCTAAGAGACCTCTCCAACCCGTCTGGCCAGCGTGGAGAGTGTAGGCCAAGTCCTCTGGCAGCTCTGGCCAAGTATGGCCCTAGTAGTACAGAGAGGGTCGTGCTCCTGTAGTGGAGACTAAAAAGGACCTGATGATGATGATGAGTATCGTTGAGTTTGTATTCTACGACGCAAGTTCACAACTTATGTAGGACTAGCTCAATTTGTGTGATATGCCACTATATTTATTTATATATGGCATTCTCGGCGGGAGTTTCAGCGGACTGCGTGGTTTTTGTTTTGTTTTGCAAATTGTTTCTAGTGGACTTTATAATGTGAAATCGGTGTAATTTGGTGTTATAAATACCCATGTTTATGAACAAAGTGTGGAAAAACTAAAATTAACTGTCATGGTGCGGCTGTAGTGAGATTTACTTAGCTGGCTGGCGGTTGTCCGCCTTGCTGCGACGTCTATGATCAAATCAGCGAATTTGTGGGAATTGTCGACAGGAGGTCCATCGAGTCAACGAAATGAATTAAACCATTATACCGATGTCTCCAGTTCAATATCTTTCAAGTTTTGCTCAAAAATGCCTTGTAAACACAATATTATGTCACACACTTATGTAAGGTGATGCCATGATGTTTTAAACTCATAAGGGAGCTTCAATTTTGCACATAATAGCTGCACAACATGGCATCCTTACTAATATTATAAATGCGAAAGTGAGTTTGTTTGTTTGTTTATTTGTTTGTTACGCTTTCACGCCGTTACAACTGAACCGATCATCATGAAATTTTGCATACAAGTTCTCTGGAGTACGGAGAAGGACATAGGCTACCTTTTATCCCGGGAAAAAGTACTATTCCCGAGGGATCGACATTGACGCAGGCGGAGCCGCGGGCGAAAGCTAGTTTAAGAAATAAAGACGCGCACGCACAGAAACATATCAGTTTGAACATAACGCGTTTGCACTTGCTACGCCCGCAGGCCCACTTTATACATCTTTGTGGTTGATACATAAGATGACAACACTAAGAAAAAGCATAAGTAAGTATTACTTTTTTTTTTAATTAACCGATATTGTCCCACTGCTGAGCAAAGGTCTCCCCCATTTCCCTCCAGTAATTCCTATCTTGAGCCATCTCTGACCATTCTGTATTAAACTTCCGCATATCATCACTCCATCGCGTACGCGGTCTACCTCTATTTCGTCTCCCTCCCTCTGGATACCACTACGTGGCAACGTGGACTATTACTTGATTCTTAAAAAAACATTCTGGCTAAAAACGTCACGCGTAAAAGCCATAAAAATCAGACTGTCTCTAGTTTTGTCTATGAACTACGGCGTAGACTTAGAAGAATAGTATAAGCAGGCGTAGCGGTCTCGTAGCATAGTGTACTATGGCGTAGCATTTATCGTAGAGATAGTACAGTCTGCGGCAGATAATTGTATCCCGTTACAATTTAAAATCTATTAGAGGGGTCAGTGTTATCTGTTCCCGATTGTACATCCGACAAAGTACTCTTTGTATGTATGTATCTACTGTTTGCTACAAGTGCAGTGTAGTCTCGTAGCATTATACTACGGCGTAGTATTAATCGTAGAGATAATGTTATATGTTATGTTTGGCGAGCGGGCGAGCTCCGTGGCGCAGTGGTTAACACGCCAGCCTGCGACACGAGGGCCCCGGGTTCGATCCCCGGTCAGGTCAAGATGGAAAACGATGTTTTTCAGTTTGACCTGGGTCTTGGATGTTTATCTATATAAGTACGTCTTATAAAATATAGTATCGTTGAGTTAGTATCCTACGACACAAGTTCACAACTTACTGTGGGACAAGCTCAATTTGTGTGATATGTCCCTAATCCCTATATATTTATTTATTTATGTTAGGTACTGGTCCTGAAAATATTACTAGTTATCACAAATAATCTTCAAATTAAACACTTCTTCCCCGTAACGAATAAAGACGTGATAGTATGTATGTAAAACCCTTCTTTTTTGAGCAGTCGAGTTAAAATGTTTTCAAAAACTTTCACTTATAAAATGCTCTATTTTTTAAATAAAGGCTTAACTTAAAGAAAATCTTTCATGCTAGTCTGGGAGTAAAAAAACTCATAGAATATACGTCGATCGTAGAAGCCGATCGAGGGAATGGGCCAAAATCTGAGGAAAATGTTAGTAGGCAATGCGGCTAGAGACCCATCACTATTTTGATTCCATCTACACGCCCACCAACATGCTAAATGTGGTTTTTTGTGTTATATACCTAGGCTCTACCTGCCCCGCAAGGAAAAAAGACGAGATACGATGTTTATATACAAGAAACCCGCTGAAGGGTTTTCTAAAGGGTGTTTCTAATGTTATAAGAACAAGGAGCACGGTAATCCGTGCAACTAGATTCAAAGATTCAAGATTCAAACATTTATTTGCCAACTATGAGTCATACATACAATACAGGTGTCATGTATAATTTTTGTCCTTATCATAGCAACTCAGCGAGTATTGCAAATGTATTTAACTACAATAATAATAAATACTTTATATAAAACAATGTCATTACTTTTAAAAATTAAATACTTTATATAAAACAAATTAACAATTTTAGTTATTAATATTAAATTCTTTAAATAGTATCTACAAATTCAATTCAATTACATGTCAAGATATTCCTTAACCGAATAATAATTTTAATTTTAGAGCCCTTGATAACTTTTTTAAAGTGTTTTCGTTTTTAATAAATGCCGGTAACTTATTATATATTCTGCCTGCCATGTAGTACGGACTTGTATTAAGCATTTTAATTCTAGCTCTAGGTAAATAAAGTCTGTCTTTATGTCTAGTATTAATATTATGTGTAGTGTATCCTTTAGTTTCTTAAAATAGTCCAAATTTTGGTGAGTAAACATGCAAATGTCGTATATGTATAAGGATGGCAAGGTAAGTAATTTGTATTGTTTGAAATAAGGTTTACACGATTTAGTATTATCTATTATCTATATATAACTTATTCTTATAACATTAGAAACATATAATATAACGTTACGTAGTATAAAATGAAGTAACTTCCGGTGTCTATCCGCTTACTAGCTCCGTGGCGCAGCGGTCAACACGCCAGCCTGCTACACGGAGTGACCGGGTTCGATCCCCGGCCAGGTCAAGATGGAAAATGATCTTTTTCAGATTGGCCTGGGTCTTGGATGTGTATCTATATATGTATTTGTTAAAAAATATAGTATCGTTGAGTTAGTATCCCATAATACAAGTCTCGAACTTACTTTGGGGCTAGCTCAATCTGTGTGATTTGTCCGTATATATTTAAAAAAAAAAAAAATTACATCTTTTTTACCTACTCAACTCATATTTTAATGCAGTTTTTAGCAATCGTTAAAGCGATTCGAGAGGTTTATTTATATGTATAATTTACTGCCCAAAAAATACTAATAATAATGAAATCTACTTAAAATATATATCTACAAATTATATAGTCCCTGAAAACCGCTATCCCGCGGCAACGTGCCCAAAAGGCTGGCAGCATTGCCGCGTTGGATGGCAATGCTTATCCTTTGAGCCAGATAATTGCCAGCCATGTGGTCGCGGGATACCTCGATCTATTGACAAAAGTCAAAGAGATGGATTGATGGCACTTAATGGGTGGGGTCCATTAAGTGCCATCAACCCATCTCTTGGACCCATTGATTCTACTGCCCCATTAGTAGCTATATCTACATATATATTAACAAAAATAATGGAATCCATAAATCTCTATCCACCCATACTAATATTATAAATGCGAAAGTAACTCTGTCTGTCTGTCTTTCTTCTTTTTACGCTTTTAACCATTGAACCAATTTAGATGAAATTTGGTATGGAGGTCGTTTGAGGCCTAGGGTAGGACATAGGGTACCTTTAATTCCGGGAAATTCTATCGTTTTCGAGGGATCGACACTAACGCGGGTGGAGCCGTTGGCATAAGCTAGTATCCTTACTAATATTATAAATGCGAAAGTGAGTTTGTTTGTTTGTTTGTTTGTTACGCTTTCACGCCGTAACTACTGAACCGATCATCATGAAATTTTGCATACAAATACTCTGGAGTACGGAGAAGGACATAGGCTTCCTTTTATACCGGGAAAAAGTACTATTCCCGAGGGATCGACATAGACGCGGGCGGAGCCGCGGGCGAAAGCAAGTAATAGATATATTTACAAAAATAATGAAATTGCAACATAAACAATAATTTAATATCAGTAGCTTGATCAATTAATACATATATCACAAGAATAAGGGATAACCTCAATCTTCGTGGTACAACGAAATATTAACAAAAATATTAACCCATCCCAGAAAACCCTTTTCACGAAAACCATCTTAACAAAAATAGCAAATTATTTTTCACAACCCCTATAAATTAAATAAAAATACTGAAATTTTCCTTTAGGGTGAAACACTGGTGTTGTCTCTCGCTCTTACTTAACCTCTCTCTCTTACGATATTGAACTGGAGTCCAAAGGTAGTCCGAGGAAGGCTGTGAAGGCGCGCGCATCGCTTTCCCCACACGAAATTCAGTGACAAAATCACTGAAAATTATACAAAAACACGCGAAATATACACTTTTATACACAGTGATAATAATTTTAGTTATTTTTGTGTTAGATTTTAGTGATATTTAGTGTTAAAATGTATTTGTTTAAACGTTTTTAGTTATACCAAAATGGCAGGACCCGTATCAATTTTGTGTTAAAACATACATTTAATCGTATATTAGTGTTGTGAATTATCTATTGGATTATATAACAGGTACGTATTTATCATATAAGTGATATATTTCGCGAAATAAACGTGGTTTTGTGTGATATTTTTTCCATTTAATGTAGAGATGAAAAGTGCTTACGATTCTTTTTCGTGTTGAAATTCTGACATATAATGCCTGGCTACAAGTTACTGTCAGAAACTGACTGACTGACTGACTAAAACTATATTTTTAATAAAGTTTATGTACAATATTGTAACGAATATTTCTGATCCGCCCAATACTGAAAGGACGGATGTACTATAGTGGGAGATTACCTATATCTTACTACTATAACTTATGAATGTATGTTTGGGTGTACATTTCTCGTGAAAACAGATCTAGGATAACTTAACCAGCTTTAAATAAGATAGGGTTTTGATTTTACGCGTTATTTTGTCCATTTCTGAGCTTTGTGCATCTATTTACTAGACAGATAACCTTATTGTTATATACATCTTTCACTTGTATTGTAACTAGCTTTCGCCCGCGGCTCCGCCCGCGTTAATGTCGATCCCTCGGGAATAGTACTTTTCCCGGGATAAAAGGTAGCCTATGTCCTTCTCCGTACTCCAGAGAACTTGTATGCAAAATTTCATGATAATCGGCGTGAAAGCGTAACAAACAAACTCACTTTCGCATTTATTATATTAGTAAGGATAAGGATGAGGAAAAAATTGATTGTTTGTTTGCATCTAATAGGCTCTAAAACTACTGGACCGATTTGAATCATTCTTTCACCATTAGAATCCTACATTATTTCTAATGAACATAGTATATAGAATATTTTAAAAAAAGTTAGGGATCCATATGGAAATTTCGATAATGTAGTCAAAGGTGTAAAAAAAGGAAAGTAATTAGTTGGGCCACTAAATAACTATTTGGGCAGCAGATTTCACAATTGGGGCAACAGAGAAAACATTTGGATAAGCTTTGGCTTTCCACCTGAAACGAGTGAGGCAGAAAAGAAGTTAGGTTCAAGTTATTATTTTTTATGACCACCCGGAACGACTGAGGCAGAAAAGAAGTTAGGTTCAAGTTATTATTTTTTATGACCACCCGGAACGACTGAGAGCAGAAAAGAAGTTAGGTTCAAGTTATTATTTTTTATGACCACCCGGAACGACTGAGAGCAGAAAAGAAGTTTTGCTGATCATAAGTTGCTGCCCAACTAGCTTTTTTAGCTGACATTTTTTTGCCAACAAAAAAAAAGAATATTCTGCTAACTGTTTAAATAACAACCTAAAAATACCATAAAAATCTAAATATGTAACTATATCTACCCGCTATAGCTAATATCGATTTTTTTTTAAATCTATGGCTAATATCTTCTATACTAATATTATAAAGCTGAAGAGTTTGTTTGTTTGTTTGAACGCGCTAATCTCAGGAACTACTAGTTCAAATTGGAAAATTCTTTTTGTGTTGGATAGTCCATTTATTGAGGAAGGCTTTAGGGTATAAAACATCATGCTGCGACTAATACAAAAAAAATTTATGGATTAAGGAACATAAATCATGTATGTATATAGATGGCAATGTTAGTATTTTATCTATATAAATAAATATAAATATATACGGCCAAATCACACAGATTGAGCTAGTCCCAAAGTAAGTTCGAGACTTGTGTTATGGGATACTAACTCAACGATACTATATTTTATAACAAATACATATATAGATTCACATCCAAGACCCAGGCCAATCTGAAAAAAATCATTTTCCATCTTAACCTGGCCGGGGATTGAACCCGGGCACTCTCGTGTCGCAGGCTGGCGTGTTGACCGCTGCGCCACGAAGCTAGCCTTATAGGATCTATAATGGAGAGTGTGCGAAAGCGCTCTTTAAGCTTGTAGAACCTTCACCATTCCTCCATGGGACTACGAGACGCAAACAGAAATTTCACCCTTTTATCGTTGGAATACCAAAGAGTCAAACTAAAGGCTTTGACAGTTCCTTTTTGGTTCCAGTAGCTAAGGTGTGGAATGAACTGCCTGCGTCTATATTCCCAGACAAGTACAGTCCCGGACATTCAAAAGTAGAATAAATGGGTATCTCTTAGATAGGCATGTAACATCCTCGTCTTCACCGTCACTTACCATCAGGTGAGATGGGAGACAAATGCCTATTTCAATACTTAGTTAAAAAAAAGCTCATCATTTATGTTTACCAAATAAGGCAGTACAAAAAAGTCGGTACAAATAAGTCAGTACAAATAAGTCAGTACAAATAAGTCAGTACACATAAGTCAGTACAAATAAGTCAGTACACATAAGTCAATACAAATAAGTCAGTAAACTGCAAGGAAAATATCAATAAACTCATGCGCGCGGCTCGGTATATTCGCGCACGTCACGGCGTCGACCCGGACCGGACACTGATGCTCCGTTGCCGGCACGGGCACGGACGGTGATCGAATCCATAGACAATGTATGTACCGATTTTTTAAGACACCGGACGAAACACGTTCCGACCACGTCCCGGGCACTGCCCTGATGTGTGGGGTTAGACCTTTAGGTAGCTAATTTGCTATTTTCGAGGGCGGCAACCCCCACTTATAACTTAATGATATTTATTTCGTTTGATCACAAATCGTAAGTCAATTTTCTTATTGAATTACTGTGATTTTATTAATTTTAAATGACGTACAGTCGTCTGCAAAAGTCCTTACAGACGTTGCGTAAAAAGTGGGCGTACCTGCGGATACTAGTTAAAAATAATCTTATTTTAAACTGTTTTTAAATAGCATTACAATGCTCGGTTTATTATTAAAATTGAAAATATGTGATGAAAAAGAACTCTAACAAACCTAAAGGACGTGGGTTCGAATCCTACCTGTGGCCGAGTTCTTTTTCAGCAAATATTTTCAATTTTAATATAAAAAAAATAAAAAAATTGTCGTGTTAGAGCGTGAGTTTACCGCTTCGTTCGGCGAGTGAGAGAGCCGGAGGCTCATCCTTCCCCTCCCCTCCCCATTTCCTTCCTACAACACTTGAATGGCCGACAACGCACCTGTCACACCCTGCTGTTGCAGTTGTTCATGGGCAGCGGTGATTACTTACCATCAGGTGACTCGCTTGCTCTTCCTATATCATAAAAAAAAATAACATAATAGAAAATGAAGAAAATGCGCTGTACAGTTTGTTGCCTCTTCTTCTGCCCTCCGCCTTGTGACACTTTCGTATAAAACATCATGCTGCGACTAATACAAAAAAAATTTATGGATAAAGGAACATAAATCATGTATGTATATAGATGGCAATGTTAGTATTTTATCTATATAAATAAATATAAATATATACGGACAAATCACACAGATTGAGCTAGCCCCAAAGTAAGTTCGAGACTTGTGTTATGGGATACTAACTCAACGATACTATATTTTATAACAAATACATATATAGATAAACATCCAAGACCCAGGCCAATCTGAAAAAGATCATTTTCAATCTTGACCTGACCGGAGATCGAACCCGGTCACTCCGTGTCGCAGGCTGGCGTGTTGACCGCTGCGCCACGGAGCTAGACAAAAAAAACACATACTAAATAAAATATCGACTCTTCATACAAAACGAGCAATCAGCTGATGATCAGGGGTGACATCCTCGACTGCCTGTCTGGTGGTAGCAGGTATGGCATGGGGTACGCCCGGCCTTCCGAGCTGCTACTTGCTTTTCCCCCATTCATCCGACTGAGTAGTATCCCAATACCTTCCTCCCCTTTTCAATCCAACAAATTCCTTTACTTCCGCAGCTTTGAAATACTTCCGATGGGCAGCAGCGTCGGCAGCACAAGAAGCCAAGGAAACTGCGCTCGCCAACCCGCCTGCCAAGCGTGGTGAGTATGGCAATATCCTCCCATGGAACGAAGAATCCTTGGGAGAGGCTGTTGTCCAGCAGTGGACATTTTACTACTGTAATGATCATCATCATCATTTCGTGTAGCTGTCACGGTCAATCGACCATGCACACCCTGGTGTCAGAGTTATTCGGAACCGTCTCTCGGCCTCTGACGTGGTTCCTTTAACGACTACCAGATGGCAGCCGGGACTACCAGCTTAACGTGCCTTCCGAAGCACGGAATCATCTTTATTATCAGACAATCGGGTGATTCAAGCCTGCAATGTCGTAACCAAACTGGAAACAACTCAACAAGTATGCTTCCCGTGGGAATCGAACGCACGACCCCCGGGTCTACAGGCAAACGCCTTAACCACTGGACCACGGAGGCTGATGATCATAATGATGATGATACATACATATGTATCACATTGATATGATCATAAACAGTAAATGTTTAATATCAAATAACCTACTTTAAGTTGCTTAAATTACTTAAAGTCAACGTTAGGACGCGACACCCTGAGTGTGACAAGTACAAGGGGGTTTGGTGTCAAGGGTGTCAAGAGTATCAAGTAGCTACTGATAATAGCGAGGTTTTGTTATATAGGGAAGTACCTAAATAAATATATATATACGAACAAATTACACAGATTGAGCTAGCCCCAAAGTTTGGGACTTGTGTTATGGGATACTTGACCAGCAAAGAAATACAGTGAAATTGAATTCATTAGCAAACGTCTAAGCAGTGACTCAGACCACGAATCTGACCAACTTTCATTATAAGACCAACTCCGAAATTGCAAAAAAAACAGCTGTCCCATAGATATTGACCAAGTAGATATTCCACTTTTGTATGAAAGAGCAGATAATTTTTTCACGATGTCGAAGTTGGTCCCGTAATGAAAGTTCTCCAGGTTCGAGGTCTGAGTCACTCCTATAAATTAAATTTCTGTATTCTGCTAGCAATAATAAAAATAAAGCTGCAATTCTTCTTCAGTAAAATCAAGATAATAGTCAGTAATTTAAACATAAGCAGGCGGCTTGTATTATTATGTGCCTGCAAAATAAACAGTCACGCCGGAAAATAAATGAATGAATGAAATTATTTATTTCAGACTGTACATATACGTCAAATACGTCAAGGTGCCGTGTGGTATCCGGCAGAGTAGAATAGGACCACTCCAAGTCTTCCCGTGGATGTCGTAGAAGTCGACTTAGGAAATACAAGCTAAACAAAGCTTATAAACATCTAAGACACCTCTCCAACCCGTCTGGCCAGCGTGGAGAGTGTAGGCCAAGTTTTTTTTTTTTTTTTACTCAATATTGAATTAAGCATTTGTCTCCCATCTCACCTGATGGTAAGTGACGATGAAGACGAGGATGTTACATGCCTATCCAAGAGATACCCATTTATTCTACTTTTGAATGTCCCGTGACTGTACTTGTTTAGGAATATAAGTCCCCTGGCTGCTCTGGCCAAGTATGGCCCTAGTAGTACAGAGAGGGTCGTGCTCCTTTAGTGGAGACTAAAAAGAACCTGATGATGATGATGATATACGTCAATACAAGTCCATAGTGTGTTAGTAAGACACTTATCCTATGTTATTAAAACTTAAAGTGAGTATTATTTTTTTGGACATGTGTGGATGACCAATGCTTAACAATTACATTCCATTCTTTCTCAAACTACCTTCAGGAGTGTGTTGGAACTGCTACCATACCCGTGCTCATAATGAAGCAGCTCTAATAGTCGGGCCGCAAAATAATTATTTGGGCAGCAAGATTGTACAATTGGGGCAGCAGAGAAAACATTTGGATAAGTTTTGGCTTTCCACCTACTGAGAAGAACTACTGAGGGCAGAAAAGAAGTAACTTCAAGTTCGTTTTTTTTATGACCAACCGGAACGACTGAGGGTAGAAAAGAAGTAAGATTCTAGTTAGTATTTTTATGACCACCCGGAACGACTGAGGGCAGAAAAGAAGTTGGTTCGTAAGTTTTTTATGACCACTCGGAACGACTGAGGGCAGAAAAGAAGTTAGTTCGTTATTTTCTTATGACCACTCGGAACGATTGAGGGCAAAAAAGAAGTAAGTTCAAGTTAGTTTTATTTATGACCACCGAAACGACTCCGGACAGAAAAGAAGTTAGGTTCAAGTAATTTTTTTTATGACCACCCGAAACGACTCAGGGCAGAAAAGAAGTTAGGTTCAAGTTATTTTTTATGACCACCCGGAACGGCCTCTGAAAAAGATTTTCCATTCACCTGACCGAGGATTGAGCCCGGAATCTCCGTCGTGACACAGCCTGTCATTATGACTACTACACCACAGAGTATAAGAAGCTCACTTAGAAAATGTAACGATATTTTGTCTCCCCCCTAACTTTTGATCGTAACCAATCACAAATTGTAAGGCAACATCCTTATTGAATTACTACGCTTTTATGATATTTTATTCGATTTTAAAGGGTGTGTTTTCTTGCTACTGTTTATGGGACCCCAAAGCAAGTACATACAGGATGTAGCAAATAAAACTTGGCCAAGTGTGATAGATATAGATTCATTTATTCCTTAGAATATGGTGATACAATAGTGTTACAATAAATATGAGACGCAGCATATTCTGCCTAGTAGGTGTAGGAATCATCATCATCATCATCTGGTTCTCCACTACAGGAGCACGACCCTCTCTGTACTACTAGGGCCATACTTGGCCAGAGCAGCCAGACGTAGGAATGTTTAGTCACAGTTCACAATATGTAATTGTGAGTCGCTTTAGCAGCTGGCATTCTACATTTTTTCTTTTCTCCCAGACCAGCATGGAAGAAATGTTATTTACGTTCTATATAATAAACTGTTGCTGTAACTATTGTAATAAAAATTTATTCATTTGGATTGCCTGTATCCATAGCAGGGATCTTAAAGCTCATCATCATTTCGTGTAGGTGACACGGTCAATCGACCATGCACACACTGGTGTCAAGAGTTCTTCGGAACCGCCTCTCGGCCTCTGACGTAGTTCCTTTAACGACAACCAGATGGCAGCCGGGACCACCGGCTTAACGTGCCGTCCGAAGCACGGAATCATCTTTATTATCAGACAATCAGGTGATTCACGCCTGCAATGTCCTAACCAAACTTTTTAATTTGGATTGCCTGTATCCATAGCAGGGATCCTAAACCTAGTAGTAAATACAGTCTTCTTGTCTATGTCTAGAAACTAGAAAGACAAAAAAAAAATGTAACCTAACTAGTGATGTGCCGGAGAGAAATTCTTTGTTCTCATGAATTCCTTCTCACGGAAATTCCCAATAATTCTCGAGAATTTCTCAATAATTCCTGCACTTGAGAGAAAGAAGAAGAAATTCTCGGGGAAAATTCCGATCCGTTCTCACTGTTCTTGAAAATTTCGAGCATGGCGCAACACTAAACCTAACCCAGTTGAGCAGCGGAAACGGGATTCCGTCATTTGACAGACAGCCCTCCGAATTGAGACGTCGCTGGTGTCAATTAGGACGTCTACCCGTTAGGGCCAGATGGGTTGGCCGAGGGCCGCTTCGACCCCTCTCATAGAGAGGGAGCTAGTGCTGCGAAGTAGCAACCACCGCGTTAGGACTGTGGAGCATTAGGAAGCCCACGGCTTTAGTTATTTAAGTCCCACATACCTGACCGGCTTCCCGTAACCGAACGACGGGTCTAAAATTGAAATATTCAAAGATTTATTCAGAAAATAGGCCTTTTCAGGCACTTTTTCTCGTCAATTCACATTTGAATAAACCTTATAATATTATATTCAAATTATTGTTCAAAAGCTACAAACTACTAGCGTTTCGGAACCGACCACTGCAGAGATAAAG
This sequence comes from Elegia similella, assembly GCA_947532085.1. Lineage (NCBI taxonomy): Eukaryota > Metazoa > Arthropoda > Insecta > Lepidoptera > Pyralidae > Elegia > Elegia similella. The sequence goes on along the minus strand of OX383950.1, from coordinate 1,813,178 downwards.
ACGCCGAAAGAAACTCTTTTCAACAGTATTGGTCGCCTACCGGCCTGAAGGGCTTTTTTTCTGATGTCATGTTACATACAATTTTAATTTACATATTTTTGTGGAACACGTTATGTCAGCGATCGAACGTGCAACAACAACAGATATGATAAAAGTCTCAAAGAGGCCGAGCAGATCTGTCCCCCCCCCCCCCCCCCCGGCAGCACCCGTTCACGAGTTGACGCATGGATCAGCCATCAGCCATCGCGACCAATCGCGGCGAAAAAACAAAAGATAATCATCCATGTTCATACTTCCATACTAATATTATAAGAAAAAAATATAAATAAATATATACGGACAAATCACACAGATTGAGCTAGCCCCAAAGTAAGTTCGAGACTTGTGTTATGGGATACTAACTCAACGATACTATATTTTATAACAAATACATATATAGATACACATCCAAGACCTAGGCCAATCTGAAAAAGATCATTTTCCATCTTGACCTGGCCGGGGATCGAACCCGGTCACTCCGTGTCGCAGGCTGGCGTGTTGACCGCTGCGCCACGGAGCTAGTCATTATAAATGCGAAAGTAACTCTGTCTTCTTTTCACACTTGAACCATTGAACAATTTGGATGAAATTTGGTACGGAGGTAGTTTAAGGCCCGGGGAGGACATAATTATCATCATCATATCAGCCACAAGAAGTCCACTGCTGGATTTAGGCATCCCTGCGGCCTGCATCCAGCGTCTTCCTGCGACCTTAGTCAGGTCATCCGACCATCTGGTCGGTGGGTGTCCCACTTGCGCTTGCCGGTACGTGGTCGCCATTCGAGAATTCTTCGGCCCCCATCGGCCATCGGTTCTGCGCGCTATGTGAGGACAGGCTTTCTGTAATTCCGGGAAATTATACTGTTCCCGAGGGATCGACTTTAACGTGGGCGGAGCCGCGGGCAAAAGCTAGTTCGAAATAAAAGAAAATCATGTATTTTTTACGGCCGACCGCCTACCAGCATCATAATCATAATCCTAATCCTATCTAATATTATAAATGCGAAAGTGAGTTTGTTTGTTTGTTACGCTTTCACGTTGTAACTACTAAATGAAGTTCTGATGAAGTTAAGTAAAGTAATTCCGTTGTACAAATCTGGCGATAAAAATGATCCCACTAATTACCGTCCCATTTCTATTCTGCCAGCGCTTAGTAAAATATTTGAAAAGATTATTTTTAATCAGTTATTAGCTTATTTCAACAATCATAGTCTTTTCCATCGTGAACAGTATGATTTCACAAAGGGTCGGTCAACTACAGACGCGGGTGTAGCTCTGTTGAAATACATATATGATGCTTGGGAGGAAAAACAAAATGCTATTGGTATTTTTTGTGATCTTTCCAAAGCCTTTGATTGCGTAGACCACAATACCCTTCTCTCGAAGCTGGAGCACTATGGAATAAAAGAGAAATCTCGCGATTTAATTGAATCTTATTTAAGTGGGCGAACTCAAAATGTTAGTTTAGATAGGGTTCAATCCTCCGGATCATCGGTTAAGATGGGCGTACCCCAGGGCTCTATACTAGGGCCTCTGTTATTCCTCATTTACATCAATGACCTACCTTACTGTGTGAATACATGTAAGGCTGTACTATTTGCCGATGATACCTCTCTTGTCTTCAAAATTGATAGACAAACTGATTCTTTTCACGTGGTTAATAGTACTTTAGCTCAGGTGTTGGATTGGTTTACAGCGAACAATCTGTTATTAAATGCTAAGAAAACGAAATGTATTAAATTTTGCTTACCAAATGTTAAAAAAATTCCTACACGTATAATAATGGATAATGAACCACTAGATTTAACAGATAAAACAACATTTCTTGGAATAACTCTTGATGCCGGGCTTCAATGGGGTGCCCATGTTACTACGTTAGCGGGTAAACTTAGTTCTGCAGCTTATGCTGTTAGGAGAATTAGACAACTGACCGATGTTGATACTGCGCGTTTAGTATATTTCAGTTACTTTCATGGTGTTATGTCTTACGGAATTTTACTATGGGGTAACGCTGCAGAAGTAAACACCATATTTGTACTGCAGAAACGCGCTATCAGATCTATATATAACCTTGGTGCTAGAGAATCTCTTAGAGAATTGTTTAAAGATATAAATATTTTAACATTACCTTCTCAGTATATATTTGCGAATATTATGTTTTTGCGCCATTATCTTGATTTATATAAGAAAAATAGTGATATTCATGATCGAAATACGAGAAATAAAAATAAATTAGCTACACCAGTTTTGCGATTGCAGAAAACTATGCATTCATTTCTGGGTCTAGGAGTACGCTTCTATAATAAAATTCCTGCAGAAATATTAGGTCTGCCTATACTTAAGTTTAAAGCGACTGTAAAATACCAATTAGTAAAAAAAGCATATTATTGCATTGCTGATTATATAATTGATAAAAATGCTTGGCAATTAATATAAATTTATTTGATGATATAATATATGTAAACAATGTAATCGGAGCCCTTCAGGCACATAGGGACCAAGTCTGGACTGAGTTTCTTTCGGCGTATTCTTCTCACCAGTGGTCGTTGCGAAACGCTAATAGTATTTCGATTTTGCATAAATAACCTTTTGCATAAAAAAATCTTCTTAATAATAAATATGTGATATAATATATATATATATATATACATATACCTATATGTCTACCTATAAAGAAAGGGAAACTGTTATTTGGATTTCTACTTTTTTGTTTGACGAGCCGCTTGCTTACGAAATTGTATACTTTCGGTATTTTCTTGATGAATTCTGTAATTGGCCTTACCTATTATAAGCTCATTGTTAGTTATAATTTTAAATTGTAACGCTGTTGAATTCATAATAAATAATAAATAAATAAAAAAAAATAAACAAATATAACAAATACAAATATGACGTTCAAAAAGAGATACATGTATCCAATTTTGAATAAAAATCTTTGACTTTTTTTTTGACTTTTTTAAACCGATCATCATGAAATTTTGCATACACGTTACCTGGAGTACGGAGAAGGACATAGGGTACATTTTGTCCCGGGAAAAAGTACTGTTCCCGAGGGATCGACATTAACGCGGGCGGAGCCGCAGGCTTTAGCTAGTTAAAAATATATGAATACTAGCTTTCGCCCGCGGCTCCGCCCGCGTCGAAGTCGATCCCTCGGGAATAGTATTTTTTCCCGGAATAAAAGGTAGCCTATGTCCTTCTCCGCACACCAGAGAACTTTTATGCAAAATTTCATGATGATCGGTTCAGTAGTTACGGCGTGAAAGCGTAACAAACAAACAATCTCACTTTCGCATTTATAATATTAGTTAGGATAACATTATGTTGAAAAACTTTAGCCCAGTGAGGCACAACAGGAAAATGGATTTAAAATTAGCCAGACACAAGAAATTGTATGTAACTATGCATTTTAAAGTAATATCATATGACGCGAGTAAATTGGCAGTGGGCTTACGGATATTACCTTTTATGATGAGATTCTAAGGTCTTCCATGCTGTTTTGGGAGAAAAAAAAGTCGGAATCGCGCACGAAGTTTTTCGTACCGTTTTCTATAAAAGGGGGGGGGGGGAGGTTGGGCCTCCTGCTCTCTCACTTACCGCACGAAGCATAGAAGCGGTGAAGTTTCTACTCAAACGTTGATTTTCTGTGTGTGGTACTAACCCGGACGAGCCGGCCCATTCATGCTACTAGCAAAAAATAATTTTGCCAGTAGCGTGGCTCGACTACACATAATAATTAATTAATATGAATATTAACAGCCTCCGTGGTCCAGTGGTTAAGGCGTTTGCCTGTTGACCCGAGGGTCGAGGTATCGATTCCCACCGGAGGCATACTTTGTTTAGTTGTTTCCACTTTGGTTAGGACATTGCAGGCTTGAATCACCTGATTGTCTGATAATAAGGATGAATTCCGTGCTTCGGAAGGCACGTTAAGCCGGTGATCCCGGCTGCCATCTGGTAGTCGTTAGAGGAACCACATCAGAGGCCGAGAGGCGATTCCGAAGAACTCTGACACCAGGGTGTGCATGGTCGATTGACCGTGACACCTACTCGAAATGATGATGATGATATTAAAGGCATTTAATATTAATTTTAGGTATGTATATGTACGTATCTAAACTAAAAGGTGCTGCGTTCTGACGCTACATTGATTAGGTATTTCTTTGAATACCTTTGCAGAGTGCGATTTCTGTACTTAAGTACTTATTCTGTGGGTCCGTGAGAAAAGAATCGTCTTTTTCGGAATAGGTTAAACTATTGTTAACACCGGCGTAACATATCAATGGAAAATAAATCCATTAAATATACATTAGGCTTCTGTCGGTTGTAGCGAACAGATTCCTAAAGAAAAGATATTATTTATTAGCGTTCCGCCCCAGTTTTGCAAGTAAATATAACCTAACTTAGACTTGAGTACTTTTTTTAGGGTACCTTACCGTATAGGGAAACGGAACCTTTATAGGTTCACTTGACTTTTTTTTTTATTTTTTTGTGGAAAATGCCTTATGCATACTGATCTGTACGGGGATATGATCCTACGACATTAAAGTGCGCCATTCTTCTCTATTCTGCGCCACCTCTGACCAGTCGGATACTTCCAACTTTTTCAGGTCTTTCGCGACTTCATCCTTCCAACGATATCTTGGACGCCGCACTGGACGGCGTTCGGAAGGTTGACCATGTTAACATTAATAGGCGACTAGCTCCGTGGCGCAGCGGTCAACACGCCTGCCTGTGACAGTAAGTGACCGGTTTCAATCCCCGGCCAGGTCAAGTTGGAAAATGATCTTTTTCAGATTAGCCTAAGTCTTGGATGTGTATCTATATATGTATTTGTTATAAAATATAGTATCGTTGAGTTAGTATCCCATAACACAAGTCTCGAACTAACTTTGGGGCTAGCTCAATCTGTGTGATTTGTCCGTATATATTTATTTATTAAAAAAAAAAATTAATAGATAATGTCTCCCTGGCCGTATTTCGGCTGCGGTGACTGGCAATGTCTTAAAAATCATGTTCTGTCGTGCGTCCTTATTTGGCTTATGTATCCTATTTTTGCCGTAAATTTACGTGCACAATGAGGACACGTCAAGGTACCGCCAACGTATATAAGTGATAGTGGAGGGTGGTCTGCTCTTAATAGTATCTCGTTTAGAGTCGAGTTCATGCCTCCTTCGGTCTTCAAACAAGTCGACGCTACGCTGCACTGTACTTCTCAACTCTGTTCTTCGAGCCGCAACACTTTCCCATCGCGACTGGTCTAAATCGCATCTTTTCATGTGCCTTTACATTACATTACTTTAATGTTGTTACTGTCATTAATGTCGGAGGCCAAGATCCACTTCGGGTCGCTAAGTCAACGAAGTAAGTATAGGATCACTTTGTTGTCCGTCTGTCTGTCTGTCAAGACCTTTTTTCTCAGGAAAACGTGGAGGTATCAAGCTGAAATTCATATCAAATACTCAAGTCTACTATCTCTTGGAGCTGTGAAAAAAATAAACTTCTAAGCCAACGCAATCAAAAAATACAGCCGATTATGCCGCAAATTTTCGATATTCGCAGAGGAATCAAAGCCTACAGGGTACTTCGCGTGAATTCAGAATCTTGAAATTTGGTACGAAGCAACGTCTTATAGTATAACCTCTCCAACCTCTCCAACCCGTCTGGCCAGCGTGGAGAGTGTAGGCCAAGTCCTCTGGCTGCTCTGGCCAAGAATGGCCCTAGTAGTACAGAGAGGGTCGTACTCCTCTAGTGGAGACTAAAAAGGACCTGATGATGATGATGAACGTCTTATAGCACAAATAAAGGAAAAATTGCGAGAAGCATAAATTTTTAGTTACGTCATATAATAATTGTTAGTAATTTTAAACTTATTATAGATAATGGTACGGAACCCTTCGTGCGCGAGTCGGACTCGCACTTGGCCGGTTTTCCTTTTATTTATGGCTTTCACGCATGACGTATTTTGCCAGTATCTCAGAAGAATAATATTCTGAGGCTAGTATCATGTATAATGAAGTTTCCCGCGCTGTTCCTTGGTCTTGTTAATCAACAAAATGATGGTGTAGTTAATTTCGTTGATTCTACGGAGCCTCTGGCGACAATTCCCACGAATCGACGACGCAGCGAGGCGGACAACCACCAGCCCGCTAAGTAAATCTCACTACATCAGCACCATGACACTTTAGTTATTCCACGCATTGTTCATAAACATGGGTATATTAACACCAATTTTTACTCATCATGTCGTGTAGGTGACACGGTCAATCGAGCATGCACACCCTGGTGTCAGAGTTCTTCGGAACCGCCTCTCGGCCTCTGACGTGGTTCCTTTAACGACTACCAGATGGCAGCCGGGACCAACGGCTTAACGTGCCTTCCAAAGCAGAAAATCATCTTCATTATCAGACAATCAGGTGATTCAAGCCTGCAATGTCCTAACCAAACTGGAAACAACTAAACAAAGTATGCTTCCCGTGGGAATCGAAACCACGACCCCCGGGTCCACAGGTAAACGCCTTAAACACTGAACCACGGAGGCAGTTAATTTACATTGATTTCTCAATATAAAGTTCACAAGAAACAAATTGTAAAACAACCCAAAACAAAAATGCAATCCGCTAAAAGTCCCGCCAACTCTCTGACAACCAAATTTTTTTTCATGTCTGTGGTTAAGATAATCATTTATTATCATGAAGCTATAGTATACCTAAAAAGGTTAATTATATTTTGGCATATCAAAAACCATAGACTATATACAGCGTGTAAATGTACCCTCGACATTTACTTAAAGGGGTGACTCAGCCCATCAATATGAACAACTTTTCCTATGGGACCAGTGCTGGGAACTCAAAAAAAAATTTCGTCATTTCCATACAAAAAAGTTCCGCCGCCCGGCCAGTTTGTATGGGAAGGTCGATTTTTTTTATGAGTTCCCAGCATTGTTCCCATAGGAAAAGTTTTTCATATTGGTGGGCTGAGTCACCCCGTTAAGGGAATGTCGAGGGTCTATTTACACGGTGTAGACCTAAACCATAAACTAAAATTGCTGTCATAATAGCGGATTTTCGATGCAACTTAATAGAACCCAAATCACAATATTATTTTATCATCACCGTCATCATTTCGGCCGTAAGAAGTCCACTGTTGGACAAACGCCACTCCCAAGGATTCTTTGTTCCATGGGAGGATATAATATTTGCCAATCTTCGCCTTAAGGCGCTGTATCCCTTATCCGTTGGTAGCGGTTGAAAGTGGCGATACCAGTTGACCTGGCCATAGTCTCATTTTAAAAACTGCCATTTCCGTGTTAATTTTTACTTTTAATTTAATAATGCAATAATTACCAAATATAAAGATGATTCCGGGCTTCGGAAGGCACGTTAAGCCGGTGGTCCCGGCTGCCATCTGGTAGTCGTTAAAGGAACCACGTCAGAGGCCGAGAGGTGGTTCCGAAGAACTTTGACACCAGGGTGTGCATGGTCGAGGCTAGTATTCAATGGAAAATAAGGCTAACTGCGCGACGAAAAAATAGACGTTTTAAGGTATTCTTCTGATGCACAGCGCCTTAAACTTACTTCATATTTTTTTCATGCTAGTAAGTATTCTTTGAAAAATAAGGCTAACTGCGCGACGAAAAAATACACGTTTTACGGTATTCTTCTGATGCACAGCGCCTTAAACTTACTAAAATCTTCGCCTTAATCCAAAACCGCCCAGACGTAAATACGATTCGTTTCCCATCAAAGTCGAACTTTTGCATACTTTGGATAATCTTAGGCGCTTTTAATTAAAAATCGAGGCCTGAAGTATTTCGGACTCGCTTTTGTTGCCGTTTGCGATTTATTAACTTTTAATAAGTTTTAATTTGAATAGGTACTTATCGGCTTAGGCAGATTTTAGAGTCGCGCGTTTGAACAGCGCCGTCCAGACGCGCGCGCTTGCAACATACATACATAGTATCACATCTTTATCCCTTGCGAGGGAGCCCGAAAGGCCACGTTTAGCATGTTGATGGGCCTAAAGATGGAATATGGAATCAAAATAGTGATGAGTTGCTAGCCGCACCGCCTATTTACATGATTCCTAAGATTTTCGCCCCCTCCTTCGGCCGGCTTCTACGGGCTGCGCGGGAAGAGAAGCAGCTGTCTACGTTTTTTATTTTCTTTCAGACCAGCATGGAAGAGATGGCAATTACACTTTTTTTTAAATGACTTTGTAGGTCGCGAAGCTCCATGTGAGATTTTGTTATTACACCGGGAGTTTGAGGCGAGGGCAGAGTGCCCTCAGCCTATATAGACATCATCACCAAAGGGCCCCAGGAGGGACGGATCTCGGCTTTGGGCGTTGCCTGTGTGCACAAGGCTTGAAGAGACAGTAAACTCTCATATTGCCCGAAGGGCCGCGATTATGTGCATGCATAGCCTGAAGGTCCAATCTGCGAAACTAAAGCAAAAGCCTTTGGGGAGCAGCAACTCTCATCTATTTCCTTATAGGCCGAAAGATACGTTGCCAGAAGGGCCTATCCTGGGTGCAAGTCACCCGGGACCGCCGGGCGGTCACCAGTTATCGGAGCTAATCCTACTCTATGCACTCTGTTCTAATGGCGAGTACGACGGGGTCCGATAGTGGGATTCCTCTGGCTATTCGGAGCCGAAGAGAGGTCGGGGCGGGCAATTACACTAGATACCTAGTACTAGTCTCCTTTCATAGTTACGCAGTTGAAACGCACCGCTCGAGAAACGCGCGCCGTGTCGGCCGGCTTTACCGAAGCGCGGGGACGAAATGCGTGATAATAAAACTCGTTTCACAGCATACGCCGATCAAGTGAGCGCTATTGAAACACGCTGGTCAACGGCTCGTCTCGCCGGTGTCACTCTTAAATCAGCTTTACTTACTTTGGCTTCCCACTGGCTAACTCTCATACAACTAACGATTCATTATCAGTCCCATTTACGCAAACAAACTTAACGCCGTCTTTCCTTGCTTATTCTGCGCCACTTTACTACACAAGAAGTCATTTTTGTCTTAATTCGTAAAAATTTCGCCGATGTTCACAAAAAGTATGTCGTTTTATGCTTTTATCGACGCGTCCTTCCGTCACGGAGCGCGTGGCAGACTAGTTCGCGAAAAGATATACTTTTTAAGCCCCGCCCGCTTTGATCTACTTTGCGTGGTGTCAGTTTTTGAGCGCAATGCTGCTTCTATAGTTTTTCTAATTCAATGGGTAGACCCAACATGAGATGTTGGGACGACTTAGTAAAGTCTGACAGTGTTACCCACTTACACGAAAAGCAAGCAACAGCTTTCTATCAGGTGGGCCGTATGCCTGTTTGCCTACTTAGTTGTATAAAAATCTGAATGCCAAACTCTACAACCCCATCATTGTCAGTTAAATCAATTGAAGGGTGCCTTCCGTTTAAAATTGAATGAAGGGGATGTAATGTAATAATTTATAGGGGATGTTTGAGTCATGATTGAAGGTGATTTTTGAGGGTGGATAAGGTTGCTATGTCTATTAGTCTTTCCAAATGTGATGTGGCAAGAGTGAATAGGCATTATTTGAGTTTGCAACTGCCTTTCTGGTTAAGGCGTTTGCCTGTAGACCCGGGGTCGTGGGTTCGATTCCCACGGGAAGCATACATTGTTTAGTTGCTTCCAGTTTGGTTAGGACATTGCAGGCTTGAATCACCTGATTGTCTGATAATAAAGATGGTTCCGTGCTTTGGAAGGCACGCTAAGCCGTTGGTCCCGGTTGCCATCTGGTAGTCGTTAAAGGAAACATGTCAGAGGCCGAAAGGCGGTTCCGAAAAATTCGGACACCAGGGTGTGCGTGGTCGATTAACCGTGACACCTAGTCAAAATGATGATGATGATGATATGAGTTTGCATGTACCACCCTAGACCACATCGTTGTTTCCCATCAGGCAAGATAGAGGTCAAACGCACTAAAATTATTCATAAAAAATAAGTTGCATTTTTCTCTCCCTTTCTTTTTAGAGTTCCGTACCCGAAGTGCCACCGGGACCCTTTTACTAAGTCTCCGATGTCGGTCTGTCCGCCTGTCACAGGCCTATATCTTTTGAACAGTAATAGACACTTCAAATTTTCACAGAATTCGTATGTCTCTTGCCGTTATAACAACAAATATTAAAAAGAAAATAATACCTATTAGATATTAAAAGGCCTGCCATACAAGTATCCTGTTGAAATTTTCACAGATGATGTATTTCTGTTGCCGCTATTACAACAAATACTAAAATATAGAATAAAATAAATATTTAAGGGGGCTCCCTTCCCGTACAACAAACGTGATTTTTTTGCTTGTGTTTGCTCGATATTGATAACGGCAACAGGTAGACGCTTTAAATAATCACAGAATATTTAAAGCGTCTACCTTAAAAATCTTCGCCTATTACATATATTCACCTTAAAAATAAATAATGAAATAAAAATAAAATTAATATTAAAGGAGGGCTCCCATACAACAGACATGATTTTTTTTCAGTTTTTATTGATAACGGTACGGAGCCCTTCATGCGCGAGTCCGACTCGCACTTGGCCGGTTTTTTTAGGCCGTCGCCTTTAGGATTAGGATACTTCAAGATCAAATAAAAAGAAAAACTTATTTTTTTTTACTTTTTTCAGGTACCTAACGGATTAACTCAAGAACCAGTGATTATAAGGTAGGTCAGATTGAAACATATCATTATTATTAATCGTTACATCAGGTCAGGTTAAGCACACGGGTTTTATCCTCATCTGATTGGCGAGTAACAACAGCCTCCGTGGTCCAGTGGTTAAGGCGTTTGCCTGTAGACTCAGGGGTCGTGGGTTCGATTCCCACGGGAAGCATACTTTGTTTAGTTGTTTCCAATTTGGTTAGGACATTGCAGGCTTGATTCACCTGATTGTCTGATAGAAAGATGATTCCGTGCTTCGGAAGGCACGTTAAGCTGTTGGTCCCGGCTGCCATCTGGTAGTCGTTAAAGGAGCCACGTCAGAGGCCGAGAGGCGGTTCCGAAGAACTCTGACACCAGGGTGTGCATGGTCTATTGACCGTGACACTTACTCGAAATAGTAATAATCCTTATCTGCTCGGCCGGTGGTTGCATTGCAGGTATGTCAACGGGTATTCGCCCGGCCTCCCGAGCTGCTAGCTTTTCCCCCATTCATCCCAGTGAGTAGTATCGCAATACTTTCATTCCCTTCCCAGATTCAACAAATTCTTATCATTCCCCAGCTTAGAAATACTTCCGATAGGCGTCGGAAGCACATAGAGCCAAAGAAACTGCGCTCGCCAACCCGCCTGCCAAGCGTGGTGAGTACGGCAATATCCTCCGAACGAAGGATCCTTGCGAGAGGCATTGGTCCTGCAGAGGACTTCGTATGGTTGTAATGATGAAATGGCAAGATGATAAGTTGGGTATGGAAGAAAAGACATGAAAGTAGAATAAATGCACTGAAAATGAGAGCGCTTAGAAATATGTGTGGTATAACTTTAAAAGATCGGATAAGAAATGAGGTAGTGCGGGAGCGATGTGGATTGAAGATGATGTTGTGACCACGATTGAGGAAGGAATGTTAAGATGGTTTGGCCACATTGAAAGGATGAATGAAAGAAGAACAACAAAGAAAATATATAAAGCCAGTGTGAATGGGAATAATGTTCAGGGTCGACCTCGTCGAACGTACTGCGATCAGATTGCAGACGTTCTTAAAAAAGGAGCTGTTCGAAGTACCCGAAACCGTAGAGCATGTATGGGGAGAGTAATGAGTGTAGAAGAAGCTAGAGATATATGTCAGGATCGTAGCAAGTGGAGATCCATAGTCTCTGCCTACCCCCATGGGAAACAGGCGTGATAATATGTATGTATGTATATATGTAATGATGATGAAAATGAACTTTTAAGAAGATGAATCACTGGGACACCCACGCCACGATACGCATGATACGATCATATGAAAATGTTCTCAGAACCAACAAATTCCTATGCTTTCCCAGCTTAAAAATGCTTGCGATGGGCAGCAGCATCAAAAGCCCAAGAAGCCAAAGAAACTGCGCTCGCCAACCCGCCTGCCAAGCGTGGTGAGTATGGCAATATCCCCCCATGGAACGAAGCCCTGTTATATACTCTGACACCAGGGTGTGCATGGTCGAGTGACCGTGACACCTACTCAAAATGATGATGATGAGATAGCGTTAACCTGAACTTGGGAAAACGGAGATATCTTGTTCAAATCATCATCAGGTCCTATTTAGTCTCCACTACAGGAGCACGACCCTCTCTGTACTACTAGGGCTATACTTGGCCAGAGCAGCCAGAGGATTTGGCCTACACTCTCCACGCTGGCCAGACGGGTTGGAGAGGTCTCTTAGATGTTTATAAGTTTTTTTTTCTTTTTTAAATATAATACGAAAAAATTTTCTTTCTCATAACATGGTCGACACTTAGTTGTAACAAAACGATGGTGAGCTCCGTGGTGCAGTGGTTAACACGCCAGCCTGCGACACGAGGGTACCCGGGTTCAAACTCCTGTCAGGTCATGATGGAAAACGATCTTTTACAGATTGACCTGGGTCTTGGATGTTTATTTTCATGGTTTATCTATATAAGTATCTAGTATAAAATATAGTATCGTTGAGTTATCTACGACACAAGATCACAACTTACTATGGAGTTAGCTCTATTCGTGTGATATGTCCCTATATATTTTTAGTTGTGGTAGAGCCACGCTACCGGCAAAATTCATTTTTGTTTGTAGCATGCATGGGCCGGCTCGTCCCGGGAAGTACCACACTCTCACAGAAAATCGACGTTTGAGTAGAAGCTTTACCGCTTCTATGCTTCGTTCGGTGAGTGAGAGAGCCGGAGGCCCATCCTTCTCCCCCCTTTCCCATGTCCCCCATTTTTCCCTACGCCCAATGTCCTCCCCCCAACTCCTTGAAAGGCCGGCAATTCTCCTGTCACACTCTGGTGTTGCAGTTGTCCATGGGCAGCGTTCATCGCTTACATCAGGTGACTCGCTTGCTCGTTTGCCGCCCTATAACATAAAAAAAAATATATTTTGTAATTTTTTTATTAAAACCTATGGCGCCATCTATGAGCCATTATAAGAACGAATCGTAATCTGTAAGAGTTTGCACCTCATGCGTACAGTAACCAATAGAAATCCTGACAAATGATCCGATTCCGCGCGTCACGATTCGGGTGATGTCGTTAGGAGATTCAACCCTTCATTGACCCTTTCAATGGCTATTTCATCCCCCTAACTTATCTATTTTGAATCGATTTTTTAACGTGTATAAAACGGTGGACCCCGGCTGCTTGCACGAAAAAATGTCACGTTCCTGTGCGAGTGAGAGCGCCGCACAAGCGATATAGAGGCACTATCGGCCTAAACTTTCGGCTTGTGACGCATCTATCTCTCTTCCACCGTTATCACGTAAAATGATTGTCTGTAAACCGACTTTTTTTTATTTTTATTTTATCATTTCTTTTTTTTAGAAGTTACATGTGGGGACACATTTTACCATTTTGGAACTGTCTCTCACGCTAATTATTCAGTTTGGAATAGAGATCATTTTGAAGACCTATCCATAGATACCCCACGTATGGGCACAGATTACTAAACAGTTACTAGCGATACGGTGATCCCTTTCCGAGTTGATAAGTGTGCTGTACTGATAAGTTAGCCGTGTGGTATCTAGCAGAGTAGAATAGGACCACTCCAAGTCTTCCCGTGGATGTCGTAGAAGGCGACTTAGGAAATACAAGCTAAACAAAGCTTATAAACATCTAAGACACCTCTCCAACCCGTCTGGCCAGCGTGGAGAGTGTAGGCCAAGTCCCCTGGCTGCTCTGGCCAAGTATGGCCCTAGTAGTACAGAGAGGGTCGTGCTCCTGTAGTGGAGACTAAAAAGGACCTGATGATGAAGTGTGCTGTGACCTTTAGTTAGAATCGGAAGTATTTTGTCCAAAGCAAGCACTTTATTGATTTATGTAATGGATTGAATAATAAATGTCAGCGATGCCGTATATTTTCATGAGTCAGGCTAAATGTTAATGTGTTTGTTACCGGTTTAGCCGACTTGATAAAAGAAGGAATGTATCTGACTATAGTGTGTTTTATTAATACGTTAGTATTACTATCACTACACAGTATAAAACAAAGTCGCTTCCCGCTGTCTGTCCGTCCCTATGTATGCTTACATCTTTAAATGATTTTGATGCGGATTTTTTTAATAGATAGAGCGATTCAGGAGGAAGATTTTTATGTAAACTAGCTTTCGCCCGCGGCTCCGCCCGCGTCAATGTCGTTCCCTCGGGAATAGTACTTTTTCCCAGGATAACGCCTATGTCCTTCTCCGCATTCCAGAGAACTTGTATGCAAAATTTCATGATGATCGGTTTAGTAGTTACGGCGTGAAAGCGTAACAAACAAACAAACAAACTCACTTTCGCATTTATAATATAAGTAAGGATTGCACCCGTGCGAAGCCGGGGTCCGGGTCGCGTATGTACGTATAAATTAAATCACTACAGTTTTATCACGTTTATTATTTTTTTTACACCTAACATTTCGAAAACTTTGCAGTTATCATGGTCGCAGGTCTTCGATAAAATATAATGATAGATACACAGTCTCATACAAAATGAAGCCTTGATAATGTCCCATAATGTATAACATACAACCGAATTGATAACCTCCTTATTTGAAGTCGGTTAGATTAGTTCAGAAAGGTAAATGGGGTCTCACAAGGTTTGGGAGAGAGAGCTGTCCGGACAGACATATAAATCAAAGGGTATCAAGCTGCTTATAAATCACTCCCGATTTGAATTTTATTTTAGTCGCACCTGGGAATTAATTTGTCCTCCATTTTCTGGAGTTCTGTTCAAAATGTTAGGGTAAACACCGTCACTCAAACCACCATATCAGGCTATCAAAATGAACAACTTCTCCTATGAAAACAATAGGCTAGTTTCCTGGGTCAAAATAATAACATTACAATTAATCCGTCAGTTAGATAATCAAAAAATATTGGACACGTATTTTTTCTTTTGTCAATCCTTATCCTTATCCTTACTAATATTATAAATGCGAAAGTGAGTTTGTTTGTTTGTTTGTTTTTTTGTTACGCTTTCACGCCGTAACTACTGAACCGATCATCATGAAATTTTGCATACAAGTTCTCTGAAGTGCGGAGAAGGACATAGGCTACCTTTTGTCCTGGGAAAAAGTACTATTCCCGAGGGATCGACATTGACGCGGGCAGAGCCGCGGGCGAAAGCTGGTTAAACAATAAATAGAAAAGTTATAGCGCGTCAAAGTTCATGAGTGGGGCTTGTGACGTCAAAGTTTGCTAAAAAGTGTAGCAAACTATGACGTCACACGGAATTTCAAAGGGCTATATCTTTATCATTTTTTATTCAATCGACAAAAGAAAAAATACGTGTCTAGTATTTTTTGAATTATTAACTGACGGACTAATTATATTTTTT
Source organism: Elegia similella (assembly GCA_947532085.1). Classification (NCBI taxonomy): domain Eukaryota; kingdom Metazoa; phylum Arthropoda; class Insecta; order Lepidoptera; family Pyralidae; genus Elegia; species Elegia similella. Next base: position 1,797,637 of record OX383950.1, on the reverse strand, counting down.
TAGGAAGCCTATTATCATTCCAGCCGTAAATGTCCATTTAGTGCCGGCGTCAGCATTACTGGCGCCCTGGGCGAGATTTCTACGTGCGCCCCTTTCTTATTGAGGAGAGGGGGATGCAATGCGATTGAACCACACTGCCCTGCGTCCTCTGCCCTTGCTTGGTTGTATGTTTTTCGTGTGTGCAAGTGGCCAACGGTGGTGTCAGATTTTTCAAGCTGCCTGAAGTCATCTGACATAGCTTAACGACTGCCATCAATGATGACACCCGGGACCTTTCTGCCGCATCGGTCTAACGGCTTAACGTGCCTTCCTTGCTTGCTGGGGGCGCCTCTTCTGTATCCAGCGCCCTGCGCGGTTCTACCCTAACGCCGCTACTGTGTCCATTGCTGGACTAAAGCCAGTGGATTCGTGGGAATCACAAAACAACAAACTCGTGGGAATCGTTGCCAGGGGCTCCGTAGAATCAACGAAATATGAACTACACCATTATTTCACTGATTAACATGACTAAGAAAAAACCGGGTCCCGTTTTTACCTTTTGGGTACGAAACCCTACAAAAACAGCCTCCGTGGTCTAGTGGTTAAGGCGTTTGCCTGTTGACCCGGGGTTCGATTCCCACCGGAAGCATACTTTGTTTAGTTGTTTCCAGTTTGGTAAGGACATTGCAGGCTTGAATCACCTGATTGTCTGATAATAAAGATGACTCCGTGCTTCGGAAGGCACGTTAAGCCGGTGGTCCCGACTGCCATCTGGTAGTCGTTAAAGGAACCACGTCAGAGGCTGAGAGGCGATTCCGAAGAACTCTGACACCAGGGTGTGCATGGTCGATTGACCGTGACACCTACTCGAAATGATGATGATGACCCTACAAAAAGAATAAAAAATGGCCATTGGCTAACTTGACATTCAAATAAACTTCAGAATGAAGTTTGATCCCCACATACAAGAAAAGAGAAAAAATCATACCTCTAGGTTTATGAGAAATGGTTGACCGGACAGACATAAATCAATGGTATCAAATCTGCTGGATAATGCATCACTCGCGATTTCAATTTCATTTGAGTCGCATCTGGGATTTGGTTTTTAGGGTTCTGTACTCAAAGACAATGATTTTTTTTTTACTAAATGTTGGATTAGGTATTTGTCTCCCCATCTCACCTGATGGTGTGACGATGAAGACGAGGATGTTACATGCCTATCCAAGAGATACCCATTTATTCTACTTTTGAATGTCCCGGGACTGTACTTGTTTGGGAATATAGACGCAGGCATCATTCCACACCTTAGCTACTCGAATCAAAAAGGAAAATGGACACACTTTGGATGGGTCTATCTTTCAAATGACCGATTTTGAAACAAAATGGTTTTACTATCTTCAATGTCATTTTAAAAGGCCTACCAACCCCGCACCTAAAGGAATGACCAATTTTTAGGGTTCCATACCGAAAGGTTAAACACGGGACCTTATTAATTTCGCTCCGATGTCCGTCTGTCTGTCTGTCTGTCCGTCTGTCACCAGGCTGAATCTCATGAACCGTGATAGTTAGATAGTTGAAATTTTCACAGATGATGTATTTCTGTTGCCGCTATAACAACAAATCCAAAAAAATTGAATAAAATAAATATTTAAGGGGGCTCCCGTACATACAATAAACGTAATTTTTTTGCTTGTTTTTACTCGATATTGATAACTGCAACGGCTTTGTGTACGGAACCCAAAAAATGGACACATATTTTTTTCCTTTGCCAATTAAACAAAAAATAAAAGATAAAGCGCGTGAAAGTGTATGGGGACTCGTGACGTCACAGTTTGCTAAAAAGTGTTGCAAACTGTGACGTCACGCGGAACTTTACCGGGCTATATCTTTATCATATTTGTTTAGTAAAGAAAAGAAAAAGTACGAGACAATATTTTTTTATTATCTAACAGATGGACTATAGTACTTTAAGGAAAATAAAGTTACAACTACTTAAAGAAAAGTATGTATGTGAAAAATAAATCTGAAGAAAAATTACAATTAGTGAAAATTTGTTGTTTACATTCCCGTCTTTTTTTTCTTAGTGTCCAGTATTTTTTTCTAGGTCAAGATACACACGTCCCTTCACAGGTTCGCCAACCTTTTTTGTCCCCGCAATTAAAAAAAAAACGAAACAGTGCAGTAAAGGATTTTCATTGGGTTCTTGGCGGGAATTTCTACGGACTGCACGGTTTTTGTTTTGGATTATTTTGTTTCTAGTGGAGTTTATAATGTGAAGTCGGTGTAATTTGTGATATAAACATAGATTTAAAAAAAAAAGTCTCGTTATAAATGCCCATGTTTATGAAAAATGTGTGGAATAACTAAAATAAAGTGTCATGGTGCGGCTGTAGTGAGATTTACTTTAGCGGGCTGGTGTTTGCTCGCCTCGTTGCGTCGTTTATGATCAAGCCAGTGGATTCGTGGGAATTGTCGTCAGGGGCTCCGTAGAAATCAGCAAAATGAATTACACCATCATTTCGTTGATACAAGCAAGAATTACTCAAAAAATAATTAGACACTGGCTAAAATAAGCTTCTGAATGAAGTTTAAGGGCCAAATAGAAAAATAAAAATGATTTTCATACATTTTTTCTGTTCTATAGCACCAAAGTTCCGCTTTATGCTGGATATGTAGTGCAGTTATGATAGAATTGCAGCGTAGTTGGAAGAAAAATATATTTATTTTTGAAAACTAGCTTATAATAATAATAATAATAAGCCTTTTTATTTCCAATAAACTTGCAAAATAGTTTATATACATATTTTATGCTACGATTCGTCTATTATTGAAACCCCACTCTGGGTATAGGCCTCCTCTAGCTGATTCCATTCTTTTCTATTCTGTGCTATACTTTGCCAAACTTCTCCTGCTATTGTTTTTATGTCGTCGATCCATCTGTTCTTTGGACGTTTTTTCCTATAGGTCCTTTCCATTTTGTTGTTTCTGCTGTCCATCTTTTATCTGTAAATCTTGCTATATGGCCTGCCCAGCGCCATTTTTGTGTTAGAGCATATTTGAGAGCATCTATTAACTTTGTCTTTTTCCGTATTTCCGAAAACTAGCTTATTACCTACAAAAAAGTATTTAGATTTACCGAAGTAGATAAACAGGGAACTACTCTACAGATAACAACTCTATAAATAATAGAACAGCTCATTAAAAGCGCCCGACACTTATTGTGGGTTTGCATGCCTAGATCATTGTGAGATAGCATGCTAAAGCCGGGGCTGATACTAAAACTGTGGGCTAGAACTACATTTCTGAACAAAAACAACAGTTTGCACTCAGAGGAGAATCCAAATCCTTAGGGGAGTCCAAAGAGAATATAACCACTAGAAAGCGCAAGTGGAGGTGAGGCCGCGCGCCAACAATATGGTAAAGACGGTATTGCACGAAATTGTGAAAATTTACGTGTTTTTAAATCACTAGTACTATGCGCTCATCATCATTTCGAGTAGGTGTCACGGGCAATCGACCATCCACACCCTGGTGTCAGAGTTCTTCGGAACCGCCTCTCGGCCTCTGACGTGGTTCATTTAAGGACTACCAGATGGCAGCCGGGATCACCGGCTTAACGTGCCTTCCGAAGCACAGAATCATCTTTATTATCAGACAATCAGGTGATTCAAGCCTGCAATGTCCTAACCAAACTGGAAACAACTAAACAAAGTATGCTTCCGGTGGGAATCGAACACAACGCCTTAACCACTGGACCACGGAGGCTGTTACTATGCGCTAAATTAATTAAATACATCAAAAGTATTTGTAACAGATACATAAGAAATTTAAAAGTGATATATATATGGTATGTAATCTAAAAGCATTTTTCTTCGAAAACTTTGTAATTTTTACGTCTAAAACAATAATTCTCACATGACAATATTTGTATGTACGTCTCGGAGGTCGCTCCCTTTCTTATTTTTTTTATAAATATGAAAATATTAAGGGTCCGTACTACCTCACACTGCTTTGCATGATTGACTGTTATATCAATAATAATTAAATACTCAAGTTGAAATAAAAATACAGCAAAATTCAGGACTAACTCTGGTAACTATATGACTCAAAAACACGATTGCGTTAAATTTTCTCGATAGAAAAAAATTGCAAAGTTGCCTCCAAATCACGTCTAATTTACTCGGTATATAGCATTATTTACTAAATACATTAAAATTAACCTTGAAACTTTTGATTATTATTGCATTACAGATAAGGCAGCCATCATATGTTTTTCTTTTTCGAATGACCCTTGAATATTCCTAAAAAACGAAAATATCCAAAGTAGCCAACGCGTTTAGACCAACCGCGTTTGTATCGCCACGCCGCCTGGCATATGGCGGGCTCTTAAGACGTTTCATATTTTTTCCTAATCGCCGAATAGTACTGCGCAGGCGCAGCCTAATGGCTTGCGCAGTAGCAACGTTTTTCGTTCGCGCGGCAACCGCTAATTTTTTTTTTTACTAAATATTGAATTAGGCATTTGTCTCCAATCTCACCTGATGGTAAGTGACGATGAAGACGAGGATTTTACCCGCTTAACTACACACACATCACTTAATTTCCGTCTTATATTCCGGCTTGCAGTGTGACACATGCGGCCATCACAAACTTAGCTTTTCAAATTTTTCAACTAACCACAGCGGCCGTAGTACGTTCCCCTCCCGCAGACGTGAGTGAACTGCGTTCTTATAGGGAAGGCGCGCTAAGCGCTCTCCATCTTGTATTCTCCTTTGGGGAGGCCTATGTCCAGCTGTGGACTGTGGCTGAGATGATGATGACGACCTAAGGTCGCACAGACACCTAAGGTTGTTAGTTAAAACGCGGCCCGCGTGGAATTTTTTCGGCTTATTTTTCTAAACAAAGCTCATAAACATTAATCGCAGTGTGATGCGCGCTCTGTGACACACGCGTCTCAGTACATACACTGCATACGAATTTTTAATTCGCGTTTAGCGCGGCTTTCGCCGCTGCTTGAACTTGCCACTATGGCTTCTAAGCAAGTCGTAGTCAACGAGTTGCTGGCATTTATTGATCATGCCAAGGACACGATGGATGAGGTCAGCACCATGCAGATCTGCAAATGAAATTTCACCGTGGAGGAGATTTGCAGCGGCAAGGTGCTGCTCTACGAGGTGCTCGGCAGGACCGCGCAGATGCCATCTCGCAGGAGAGATGAGAAAGGCGAAAGAAGTCTCCAGGATATCATCGCCTTGATGAAGGAGACCGACCCCGACGACATGCCAGCGCTATGCGCTGCCAATCTGTCCAGACTTCCACCAGTATCTTTTGATCATGTGGACGTTACCAGGCTCCTCAAGGACATCACGGCCCTGAAGACCAGCCTGGCACAGATGCAGTTCAGGTTAGAAGCCTCGGAAAATACCATCACCGAGCTGCGTACCGAATTATTATCAATAAAAAGTAATAAATCGGTATGTAGGTCACCCATGGCTAATAACGTCAACACTCGTCGCGGAGCGCAAAATGCATCCATCGGCAGTTTTGAGTCGGCGAAATTGGAGAACTCGCCGCCAGCTGTCGACATCGTTCACGATGCCCCGCGCCCCGCCGCCCGCTCTTCCCTCCGCGAGGAGCCGACGTCACTGCCTAGCACGTCAACCCCGACACGTGCCTACGCAGCCGTAGCCGCCGCCCCGGCTGCTTCGTCACCGCAGCGGCTCGTCACAAAGGGGAAAAAACAGGCAACGGGTTCCTGAAAGGACCAGTGCGACAAGGAGGGCTTCGTTAAAGTAGAGCGGAGAAAAAAGAAGCCCACCAGACGTAACCATCACGACAATGCACCGCCAGGAACGACCCAGCTGTTGCGTCCGGAAGTGAAGTCGACGCAGCTGTACGTGTCCCGTCTGCATTGGTCTACGAGGGTAGAGGACGTCGTAGACTACGTGCTGAAGAAGTCGAAATTCACACTGAGGGTCGAACGGTTGGCATCTCGCCATAAAGTAAGCTTTAGTTCATTTGTGGTGAGAGTGCCGACCCACCATCTAGAGACCTTCATGAAGGAGGACTTCTGGCCACAGGGAATCGTGTATAGGAAGTTCCGAGGACGGCTGCCTGCTGATACACCTCGCCTCACGTCGCCGACAATACGTGAAACCTAGTTTTTAAGATATATTTTTTATATGTATGTTAGTCTATAAAGTATTTATCTATGGGCCTATGTTAATTTTAAATTGTGTTGCCTGAAATAAATGATTTATTATTAATGAGACATCTCCAATCCGTCTGGCCAGCGAGGAGAGTGTAAGCCAAACCCTCTGTCTGCTTAGCCAAGTATGGCTCCGATAGTAGTAGTAGTTAGAGCGGGTCATGCTCCTGCAGTAGAGACTAAAAAGACCTGATGATGATGATGATTTACGTATAGAGGGGTATTACTTCTTCTCCTACGCCGCGCTGGCGGTCTCGGGTCATCCATTTTACGAATTTTCGATCAGGTCACGTGTCCCGCCGCGAGTTCAACATTTTTAACCCATCTCAAAAAGTGCAAGAAGATTTCACTTCAAAAATTGGTTGTCTGTAAAGGTATATGATCGATAATTTTACGTGATAACTGTGGAAGGGAGATAGATGCGCTACAAACCACTCGGATGAATGGGGGAAGCAAGAAGTAGCTCGGGGGCCGGCTCGTCCGGGGAAGTGCCACTCTCACAGAAAATCGACGTTTGCTTAGAAGCTTTCCTGCTTCTATGCTTCGTTCGATAAGTGAGAGCGGGAGCCCCATCCTTCCCCGATTTCTTCCCTCCATGTCCTTCCCCAACTCCTTGAAAAGCCAGCAACGCTCCTGTTACTCCCTGGTGTTGCAGTTGTACATGGGCAGTGGTGATCGCTTACCATCAGGTGACCCGCTTTGTCGTTTGCCGTCCTACACAATAAAATAAATCTTCCAGTGGTCCCCATGCCTTCCTGGGCTGTTTTAGCTATTGTCCCAGGTCCACAGTCACGCGATTCGCAGTGAACTGCACAATTCACAAGTTTTTCTAGCAAACCCTAGTTCTATTTTAACAGGCGATAGCAAATATGGAGAATACAGAAATACCATATTGTCGCGAAGCTCCCAAAACTAGTCTAGAACTTTTCCGAACGTCTGTCGCGCTCATACATCTTCCATCCTGCTCACACATATGTATTCTATCCCGCTCACACACATACTCGAATATTCTGGAATGGTTTTAGTTGCCGGCTGTTGGGACCGGAAGTATATGGAACTTTCTAGAGATCCATAAGTCAGTATATAAGGGAGCGGACGTGGCGATCGTAAATCAGATCGTATGTTTAACAAATAAATAAATTGATTGATTGATTGATTGATCAGTTGACCGCGAGTGTTCTTAGTGAGCAATACTATATGATTTGTGTGCGATTGATAAGTGATAATTTCTACGACCTCAGCATCGGACCAGGACTAGGTACGAGTGCTTTGCGTTTTGGATATTCGACGTGTTGGAAGACCAATCAGGTGTCAGTGTTGGGATGCCAAGAGTTTGGTGTTTTACTCCAAATCCCGAATCCTAACCACGTAACAATATAAAAAGATATCCGCGCTTAAAGAGCTATGGAGAAGGCTATGCTCCGTGTTTGTTCGCGAATCTGAAACGAGGAGATTAGTAGAAGAAGAACGAAGGTTACATAGCTGAGCGGATTAGGTTTTTGTAGTGGCAGTGGGCGGGGCACATACCGCGTAGAACCGATGGCCGATGGGGAAGAAAGGTTCTCAAATGGCGACCATGTACCGGCAAGCGCAGCGTTGAAACTCTCCTTTCTTATGCGGTCGTATTTTAGGTTAGATTTCTGTACTGTAAGTATTTTGCGCAGCACTTTCCGCATGGCAACATGGCGCTTTATTGAATTTTAATAAGCTGGCCATTTGTGACATGCATTTCGCTGTAATTTCTTCCATATTCTTTTTATCCGACTGCTGGGAAGCCCAGTCATGGTTTTTTCTTTTTACAGACTCTTAACAAACACTTGTTTAAATAAACAGAAATATATAACCAACTAGCGTTCGCCCACGGCTCCGCCCACTTCATAGTAAATCCCTTGGGAATAGTACTTTTTCCCGGGATAACAGATAGTCTATGTCCTTCTCCGCACTCCAGAGCAAAATTTTATGATGATCGGTTCAGTAGTTATAACATGTATAATGTGTATATAATATAATATGTATCACACTCAGTGACTTTTTAATTTAACATACCTATAGCTAAGCTATACATAGCTAATCCTTATCCTTATCCTTACTATCCTTACTAATATTATAAATGCGAAAGTGAGTTTGTTTGTTTGTTTGTTTGTTACGCTTTCACGCCGTAACTACTGAACCGATCATCATGAAATTTTGCATACAAGTTCTCTGGAGTACGGAGAAGGACATAGACTGCCTTTTATCCCGGGAAAAAGAAGATTACTATTCCCGAGGGATCGACATTGACGCGGGCGGAGCCGCGGGCGAAAGCTAGTGATACATACATCCGTCCTTGGGCTAGATGGAGCGACCAAATACGTAAGGTTGCTGGCAGTGATTGGAGAAGAAAGCTCAAGACCGAGCTCAGTGGCATGCCATGGGAGAGATCTATGTCCAGCAGTGGACGAGTAGGCTGGTGATGATGATGATATCCGTCCATTTCGATCACAGTTTATTATGTAGTTATCTGTTTAATATTCGTATGTTCAGTATTTTGTGCCACTTCGCAGCACGACATCGCTATATTGAATTTTAATGAGTCGTCGCTGAACTCTGCATGTTGGTCATTTGTAAATTATAAAAAAAATATATATATACGGACAAATCACACACATTGAGCTAGCCCCATAGTAAGTTCGAGACTTGTGTTATGGGATACTAACTCAACGATACTATATTTTATAACAAATACATTTAAAGATAAACATCCAACACCCAGGCCAATCTGGAAAAGATCATTTTCCATCTTGACCTGGCCGGGGATCGAACCCGGGCACCCTCGTGTTGCAGGCTGTCGTGTTGACCGATGCGCCACGGAGCTACCCTAAGCATACTTACAAACAACGACAAAAACGATACATACTGAAAGTATAACTCCATCTTTTTTTTTCTAACTTTTGATACGTAGTTTTTGCATCTTTTCACTGTAAGTACCGTCGTCATCGCGAGACGTGTGAGTGAAACAATGGACAAAACAGCTCCGAAACTCGATTAGTGCGCTGTTTTGCTGGTGCCACTTTTCGAGCGCGAATCGTGTATCTACCATTATATTTGATCGAAGTACTAAGGTAATAAAAGTAGGTCGCCTGCGTGGAGTTTTTTTTACTCATATCTTAATATAATAAGAATAATAAGTGTATAATGTTGTAATTTAACGAAAATGTCCTTACATGAGTAAGAATGGAATACAAACATGCTTTTACAAGTTGGGTCATGTTTATTTCGTATCGCAAAATGTCTCCCCAAAGAAAACTTATAGAGTAAAAAGTTAAAAACTTAGTACTTTACTGCTAAATTTCAGTGGTTAACCGTTTAAGGTGCTCCCTTATCGAGAGCATTCGCGTGTAGTATGTAAAGTTACAGATTCGAGCATTGCAATACGCACCTTGCAATGATAGAATGAGTAATCATCATTATCATCAGGTCTTTTTAGTCTCCACTGCAGGAGCACGACCCTCTCTGTACCACCGGAGCCATACTTGGCCAGAGCAGACTGAGGATTTGGCCCACACTCTTCTCGCTGGCCAGACGGGTTGGAGAGGTCTCATTTTTTATGAGCTTTGTTTAGCTTAATTTCCTAAGTCGCCTCTAGACTAGGAGTCGTCCTAGTCTACTCTGCCGGAAACTACACGGCTACAGAATGAGTAATATGTTGATACAATTTGTAGCGCTTCACTTGTAATATCTGTCTGGCCGGCCATCAGTCATGGGAGGTTGTATTGTAATGCTCAAAGTAGAATATGTTAATGCTATATTCCTTTTTAGACTTTTGCGCTTTAAACGCATACTTATGTATATAAACGGAACTTAGCACGAACCTTTTTATGAACTGTTTCCGTTGACGTTTCAATGGAGTTACATCTATCGTAGTCTCAACGAGATTGGAGTACTGCGGTGTCATTTTGTGATGGTGGACGTAGTTTCACAAATAATTTTGATAATTTCTCTACCCACATAAATATTTTTATGTGGTGTAACTCCATTGAAACGTCAACGGAAACCAAAAAAAAAGAGGTTCGTGCTAAGTCCCGTTTATAAACATAATCACGTGAATGCTCCCGGTGAGAGAGCACCTCTAGATACAAAGAGTTAGGTGTTCATAGATATGACAGCTTTAATATTTTTCTCATTTGTTTTTAGTATCACTACTCTAATTCTTCTTAGGTTTACTGTAACATTAGTGACAAAAGTCTTAAGCTGCTGATGAGATATTTATATGACAGTGGTGGAAAAACAAAAATATTAACGGGCTGAATCACCCCTTCATGAATCAGCCAGGGTTTTCTTTACATCCTTATCCTTATCCTTACTAATATTATAAATGCGAAAGTGAGTTTGTTTGTTTATTTGTTTGTTTGTTACGCTTTCACGCCGTAACTACTGAATCGATCATCATGAAATTTTGCATACAAGTTCTCTGGAGTGCGGAGAACGACAAAGGCTACCTTTTATCCCGGGAAAAAGTACTATTCGAGGGATCGACATTGACGCGGGCGGAGCCGCGGGCGAAAGCTAGTATTGTATAGATAATAAGTACAGTCCCGGGACATCCAAAATTAGAATAAATGGGTATCTCTTGGATAGGCATGTAACATCCTCGTCTTCATTGTCACTTACCATCAGGTGAGATGGGAGACAAATGCCTAATCCAACATTTAAAAAAAAAACATCCAAGACCCAGATCGATCTGAAAAAAAAATCCATATTCACCTGACCTGGGATCGAACCTGAGACCTTCGGGTTCAGTCTGGCATGATAACCACTACGCTACAAAGGCCGTCTATTTTATTTAGATGTTAAAACCGCGCGTCAAATAGCTCGTTGTTGTTATTTAACTTTTCCCGATCCTTTTAATTTGTTAATTCCGTTTTTGTTAATAAGACACACGCAAAAGACTAAATTCGAATGTCCTTATTAATAAATAAAAGCTTGTAAAAATAACAAACACTTCATCATCAGGTCCTTTTTAGTCTCCACTACAGGAGCACGACCCTCTCTGTACTACTAGAACCATACTTGGCCAGAGCAGCCAGAGGACTTGGCCTACACTCTCCACGCTGGCCAGTCGGGTGGGAGAGGTCTCTCAGATGTTTATAAGCTTTGTTTAGCTTGTATTTCCTAAGTCGCCTTCTACGACATCCACGGGAAGACTTGGAGTGGTCCTATTCTACTCTGCCGGATACCACACGGCTAATGAACAAACACTTAATATGCTGTAAATATGTTTTGTCCTTATCTCTCTCTCTAATATTGACATTGACATTAAAAGAACGAGACAAAACATATTTCAACTAAATAGGTTTAATAAACGTTTGTTATTTTTTGAATGGGTGTTTTAATGAATTTTTTGAAATGAATAAAAGGGTAAGAAAAGTATTATTAAATATTACGCGAGATATCATTTTAATATTATACAAAACTGTTTAACTCATGTATTTTTAGTCGGAATAATGTCGACAGTTCCAGCCTAGTCAGTAGGCCATCCTCAGGGTAAGTGTCAATGACGTTTCGGCGCGGCCGTCAGCATCAGATGACATCTGACTAAAAATTCGTGAGTTAAGCCATTTTTGTTTACTATTAAAAGTGTAAGAATCTTTACATAGTATAAAATGAAGTCACTTTCGCTGTCTGTTCGCTTAGATCTTTTAAACTACTCAATCAGTCTTATTATAAAACGAGGACTAACTTTAGTACCTGGCTTAAACCATTATCCCTCCCAAACAAATTGACAATGACAGTTGACCAAACGTCAGAGTGAAAACTGTCGACTTATTTTGGTCGGATAATGGTTTAAACCAGGTACTAAAGTTAGTCCTTGTTTTATAATAAGACGGAATGGGTTTTAATGCAGTTTTCAGCAATATAGAGAGTGATAAGAGGAAGGTTTATATGTATGTATAATTTACTGCCCCGTATTATCTACATTGCACCCTTTTTCATGCTGGTCTGGGAGAAAAGAAAACCAGCTGCTTCTCTTCCCAAGCAGTCCGTAGAAGCCGGGGAAGATGCCAACAGGTGATGCGGCTAGCAACCCATCACTATTTAGATACCCACCAACATGCTAAACGTGGCCTTAGGGTCTTATAACCTTAGGCTCTGTCTACCCCGTAAGAGATAAAGATGTAATAATAAAAGAGTACATACAGTACTTGCACCTGCGCGAAGCCGGGGCGAATATAAAATACATCGTATATTTTTTGCCACTTCTATCCATTCTGAACTCTGTTGTCCACGTTTGTTTACAACCGTACCTTCCCTGCTTTTGTCCGAGAGCTAAGTTTTTACGCGCTTAGCCCTCGTTAAGCTTTACTCCCTTGGTATAATAAAGTAGGTATTTTAACGTCGGCTTTTAGAACTTTTGTCAATCCGTCAGTTTTAAGAGGCCGTTGGCACTTAGTTGGCTAACAAACATTTTTGAAGATTATTAAATACTAGCTTTCGCCCGCGGCTCTGTTCGCGTTAATGTCGATCCCTCGGGAATAGTACTTTTTCCCGGGATAAAAGGTAGCCTATGTCCTTCTCCGTACCCAGAGAACTTGTATGCAAAATTTCATGATGATCGGTTCTGTAGTTACGGCGTGAAAGCGTAACAAACAAACAAACAAACTCACTTTCGCATTTATAATATTAGTAAGGATAAGGATTATGTCTCATTTTTACAAAAGTGTTTCATTATTTGGCTAGCTCCGTGGCGCAGTGGTTAACACACCAGCCTGCGACACGAGGGCCCCGGGATCGATCCCCGGTCAGGTCAAGACGGAAAATTATCTTTTTCAGATTGGCCTGGGTCTTGGATGTTTATGTATATATGTATTTGTTATAAAATATAGTATCGTTGAGTTAGTATCCCATAACACAAGTCTCGAACTTACTTTGGGGCTAGTTCAATGTGTGTGATTTGTCCGTATATATTTATTATTTATTTATATTTATGTTTGTGGGATCCATATTGTCGCTTTTGTTATTTAATCTTTTAATTTCTTTTTAATTCGTTCTGTTTTAACAATTCTGCATTGTTCGTTAGCGTCGTGTTGTATAATTATAATAAATGCATGTTTCACTGACTCGCGTGACTCGAGGGAAATATTAACAGATTGTCAGAATACTTTATGGAAATCAACTGACATTTATTCAAATATATATACAATTTAAATATAAAATAACTAAACTAATGCTACAACTAAAAATAAATAAAAATTAATATATATTTACAAATAAAATAGTTCGGGTAGATCGTGGCTTAGCGGTAGCGTGCCCAGAAGGCTGGCAGCTGCCACGTTGGATGGCAATGCTGATCTTTTGGCCAAGGTATAGACCAGCCTTTTGGTCACAGGTCACCTCGATCAATTTATGGGCAATGGTGCCGAACAGCTTATGGGCTAATGGCCCCCACGGTCCTAAACTTTCGACCCCAACGGCTCAAATATATAGTTGTTTCCAAGACTATGTACTTGCGCCGCTTGAGGTCTTCTGCCGCTGGCGCTGCTGAACCAGCCATAACTGGCCATATACTAATACTTTATTAGCTTAGCTGTAGCCCGCGGCTCTGCTTACATAAATGCAGTCTATAAATCGAGTTTTTTTTTCTTAACGTTGAAGTAGGCATTTGTCTCCCATCTCACCTGATGGTAAGTGACGATGAAGACGAGGATGTTACATGCCTATCCAAGAGTCCAATTATTCTATTTTTGAATGTCCCGGGACTGTACTTGTCTGGGAATATAGACGCAGGCAGTTCATTCCACACCTTAGCTCTCGAACTAAAAAGGAACTGTCAAAGCGTTTAGTCCGACTCTTTGGTATTCCAACGACAAAAGGGTGAAATTTCTGTCGGCGCCTCGTTTCGCACTCTCCAAAATGGATCCTATAAAAACCGATAGGCAAGCGACTTTACGGCATTGCTCCAGGGATTGCAATTTCCTATTTGAGAACACGTCGTTGTTTATGAGCCTGCGGGCTTTTCGGTCAACAGAGTCCAATGCTTCAAACTGGTATTTAGCTGAGCCATCCCAGAGGTGACTGCAGTTCTCCATGCAAGAGCGAACCTGGGCTGTATAAAGATTGAGCAGCCGTACACTCAGAAGACGCTTGGAGCCCTGCGTATTCAGTATATGGGCTCAGGATGCTGCGAAGCCATGTTTGCGGAGGCTCGCATTTACAGCTTTCAAGTTATCATGCGCAAGCGAGTGGCCTACGCGTAGCGTCGCGTCCGGGACAGCTCCAACAGCCTCTTGGCAGCGATAGGGAATCGCTATTGCTGCCCTATCTTGAGGCACTGGAACAGAGTCCACGTTGACTCGAGACCTGCTCGTGTCAATTACTAAGTTTAGTTTTCAATATTTTATTTGGCTCTCTTTACTAACCCTAGTTTAAAAGCTTATTTTTGGTACTTACCTATGTTATGAAAACATTATTATTATTATTATTAATGTCAATCCCGCGGGAACAGTTGTATCTGGGCGAGGTGAGCTCCATGGCGCAGTGGTTAACACGGTAGCCTGCGACACGTTGGTGCCCGGGTTCGATCCACGGTCATGAAAGGATGGAAAATGATCTTTTTCAAATTGGCCTCGGTCTTGGATGTATATCTATTTATGTATTTGTTATAAAATATAAGCCGTGTGGCAGATACATAGGACCACACTTACCATGGAGGTCGTAAGAAGCGACTAAGGAAATACAAGCTAAACAAAGCTCATAAACATCAATGAGATCTTTCCAACCCGTCTGGCCAGCGAAGAGAGTGTAGGCCAAATCCTCTGTCTGCTGTGGCCAAGTATGGCTCCGGTAGTACAGAGAGGGTAATGCTCCTGCAGTGGAGAATATAAAGACCTGATGATGATGATTTTAACCCTTTGGGTACGGCTTATTCGCTTACACAATTTAACGATATTTACTCGACTTTATAGTACTTCATATTAATGATAAATTAAGTATGCTACAGCCATCTACAACTCGCATAACAATCTGTTAATATTTCCCTGTAGTCACGCGAGTACCTGAAACGTGCATTTATAATAATCACACTACACGAACACTAACGAGGAATGAGCTGGCGACTTGTTATATAATTAATAAAATATGTACTTAAATAGAAACGAAATCTGTGTAAGATTGAGCTGACCCTACTAGTCAACGTTATAAAATATAGTATCGTTGAGTTAGTATCCCATAATACAAGTCTCGAACTTACTTTGGGGCTAGCTCAATGTGTGATTTGTCCGTATCATCATCATCATCAGGTCTTTTTTAGTCTCCACTGCAGGAGCATGACCCTCTCTGTACTACCGGAGCCATACTTGGCCAGAGCAGACAGAGGATTTGGCCTACACTCTCCTCGATGGCCAGACGGGTTGTAGAGATCTCATTGATGTAGAGCTTTGTTTAGCTTGTATTTCCTAAGTCGCCTCTTACGAATACTTACGATACGACCTCCATGGGAAGACTAGGAGTGGTCCTTTTCTACTCTGCCGAAAGCCACACGGCTACCTCACGGCTTTGCCCGTATATATTTATTTATATTATACTAACTGCTAGTCTTGTGGTCGCAGGCTCTATGTCATGGGGACAAGCGCCCGGCTTCCTGAGCTGCTGATTGCTTTCCCCCTATTTATCCCAGTGAGTACATAAGTTGTGCCCCCAATGCCCCCAGATCCAACAAATTCAAACCTATTTTAGTTACAATATGTTTTGTCCTTATCCCTCTCTGCAACGATAGGCATGGAAAGAACGAGACAAAACATATTTTAACTAAAATAGGTTTAATAAACGTTTGTTAATTTTTATGAATAAGAGGGTTAATGTTTAATACATTAGTATTGTATAGCCGTGAGGTTTCCGGCAGAGTAGAATAGGACCACTCCAAGCCTTACCGTGGATGTCGTAGAAGACGACTTAGGAAATACAAGCTAAACAAAGCTCATAAACATCTAAGAGACCTCTCCAACCCGTCTGGCCAGCGTGGAGAGTGTAGGCCAAGTCCTCTGGCTGCTCTGGCCAAGTATGGCCCTAGTAGTACAGAGAGGGTCGTGCTCCTGTAGTGGAGACTAAAAAGGACCTGATGATGATGATGATGATTGTATATATACTGTTGGTGTGCCTTTTTCTAATAAATAAATAAGGCTGAAATGATGAATGAATAAACATTTACCCCTTATGAATAAAATGTATTCTTTTTGTAAACCTTTCTTTTATCTGAACTTAGGGATTGATACATTGAGTTTAAAAAGTCAGTTTACGAAAAGGCTTAACTGAAATAAGGCGACAAAATTTTATTTTCCCCTCTGAAAGTAATTCCAAACAACCGTCTCGGTGGCGGGACGTGAGTTTGAGACGCCCGGGGATTAATTGAATTGACGCCCTGAATCAATCGAATGGGTACGTATGCGAATCTTACATTACATTATTAACAGCCTCCGTGGTCCAGTGGTTAAGGCGTTTGCCTGTTGACCCGGGGTTCGTGGGTTCGATTCCCACCGGATGCATACTATCTTTAGTTGTTTCCAGTTTGGTTAGGACATTCCAGGCTTGAATCACCTGATTATCTGATAATAAAGATGATTCCGTGCTTCGGAAGGCAAATATGTATAACATTATATTAAAACTAGCTGTTGCCGGCGGCTCCGCCCGCGTTAGTGTCGATCCCTCGAGAACAGTAGAATTTCCCGGAATGAAAGATACCCTATGTCCTTCCCCGGGCCTCAAATTACGTCCATACCAATCATCCAAACGAGTTCAATGGTTGAAGCATAAAAAGAAGACCGACAGACAGACAGAATTAAAAATGTATCATTATTGAAATTGCAAATATAGTAGATTAAAATAAACACAAAAATAAGAACACTCGTAAAACCGTGATGAAATAATAGTCTAACGTGATTGTGTGGGGTGATGGTCATATCGGTGTAACGTTGCAGCATGACACCTGCATGCTGCATCTCGTCCAACCTCATTTCTTTTTCATCCTGTCCATTTTTCATTCCTTATTTTAATACAAATTTCATTTTTTATTCAAATTTAATTCCATTCCATTCCATTTTTAGATTACTTTTTTTCTCTCTCATCTCTCATTCTTCAGTCTACTACCATCTTTGAGTCTACTACCATCTCTCGGAGCATAACAGTCCCTGTTATTAATTATTGAAGGCAACATCTACATAGTTGAAGTTGTAAAGTGAAGTTGTAACAATAAAGTTATTCTCTGTGTGTTCTGTGTGTCGAGTCTTGTGTTCTCCCTAACTTCCTTATATGTGGGAACTCGGCTAGAGCGCCGGGATAGTCGAGCCCTCATATCGGTATACTCCCAAAGTCTACCTTTTGGGCCCTTTATAACAAGGGCTCCGGGCGACAGGCCAATCCTTACATAGATACGCCCCTACCCCGGTTTGCAGGGAAATTATAAGACGCTCAAATAATTTCTAGAGTTACGAACTCAGAATAAAAACAATGTAAGGTTGGCTATTCACCGCAATTGTTGTTTGTTTTTTGTGTATGTAAGCCAAGACTGGTGTCAGATTTTTCAAGCTGCCTCAAGGCATCTGACATAGCTTTACGACTGCCATCAATGATGACAGCCGAGGCTAACGGCTTAACGTGCCTTCCGAAGCACTAAGGTATTATATAGGTGTATGTATATTATATATTCATCATCAGGTCTTTTTAGTTTCCACTGCAGGAGCATAACACTCTCTGTACTACCAGAGCAGACAGAGGATTTGGCTTACACTCTCCTCGCTGGCCAGACGGGTTGGAGAGGTCTCATTGACGTTTATGAGCTTTGTTTAGCTTTTAGCTTATATTTCCTAAGTGGCCTCTTACGATCTCTATGGGAAGACTAGGAGTGGTCCTATTCAAATCTTCCGAAAACCACCTGGGTCTTGGATGTTTATCTTTATATGTATTTGTTATGAAATATAGTATCGTTGAGTTAGTATCTCATAACACAAGTCTCGAACTTACTTTGGGGCTAGCTCAATCTGTATGATTTGTCCATATATATATATCTTTATATCTTTTTGTATTTATATATTACTAGCTTTCGCCCGCGGCTCCGCCCGCGTCAATGTCGATCCTTCGGGAATAGTACTTTTTCCCGGGATAAAAGGTAGCCTATGTCCTTCTCCGTACTATAGAGAACTTGTATGCAAAATTTCATGATGATCGGTTAAGTAGATACGGCGTGAAAGCGTAACAAACAAACAAACAAACAAACAAACAAACAAAACAAACAAACAAACTCACTTTCGCATTTATAATATTAGTAAGGATAAGGATTGGTATACATTTTCATTTGATTTGATCGGGTTTAGAAGTAAAAGATTAAAATAATGTGTGGCGCTAGTTTCGATGGTCTAAGCTCCTTAAATGTACGGACTCCTCCGTCGTCACGCCGTCATTTGCAAACCTCTAAATTATTTTATGCAGTCAAAAGTCGTGTCACGAATAGCCAGCTTTAAAGAAAAGGATTTTAAAAGTTTCCCTCCTTGAATATTTATAGTGACTGGCGCGCCCTCCCTTTCCCCACGTAAATAATTTAACACCATTTCGGGAATAAAGTTTCAAAAATATGTCATTTGAAACTTTTATAGAAGTTTTTGAAAATGATGAACAAATTTCAAAATTTTTGATAATATTTTCACTCCTGTACAGTAAGTAAAGAAAACCCCGTCCGATCCTTGAAGGGGTGATTCACCCCTCGATATGAACAACTTTTCCCATGAGATTAATGATGGGAACAAATTTTTTTTTGACCTTCCCTATCAATTTCTACCTTATATAAGGTCCATTAGTACAGAGAGGGTCGTGCTCCTGTAGTGGAGACTAAAAAGGACCTGATGATGATGATGATGATGATATATATGTAGCATGATATTGTCAAAATATCTAAGGTCAATTTAAATTAGGCGCAAATATTTTAAAGGCTGACCCATAAGTTAGAAAAATGATTGAGAAGCAAAATAAAATCGGCACGCTAGTTTTTGAGATATCTGGACCTGAACATTTAAAATAAAAAATGAAAAAACACCCTGTGTACAAATAAACACTTTCTTGGCCAACAAATTTTTACTATTATCTACTATGGATACCGTCACTGACCTCGACGATTAAAACAGCTGATTTAACGATTTTAATAAAATAAAATATCTACTTTGTATGGAAAAATAAAAAAAAATCTAGCGAGTCGATTTCTTAAAATTTGCTACTGAAGCGTTTCCTTGACCTATGGGACCCAGCCCTAAAATATTTGCGCATAATTTAAATGTTCTTGTATATGCCTTCCTAATCAGTGCAATCGA
This sequence comes from Elegia similella, assembly GCA_947532085.1. NCBI lineage: Eukaryota > Metazoa > Arthropoda > Insecta > Lepidoptera > Pyralidae > Elegia > Elegia similella. Next base: position 1,778,122 of record OX383950.1, on the reverse strand, counting down.
TTTTCATCTTTAGTCTTTTGCATGCCTCCGTCCATGCTGCTTCTCATCTTGCGCAGACTGTAGATGTCGGTCTACAGGGCAGTCGTTTATATTTTAAACTAGCTGTACCCGCGACTTCGTTCGCGTGGAATACTGAGTTTTGTTTATTATTTATTTTTTAATAAATTCAGCTTAAATACGACAAAAAGAGCAAAGAGTCGCATATACATACAAAGAGGCACCATACACATAAAAAATATATCGATAGATGTGTTAATTAAATACATTTCTATAAACTACGTTTTTTGATTTACCATCTTTTGCTAAAACATAAAGATTTTGTGGGTTTGATACACGTGAGCACGCCACATAGAGTTGCCCATGAGAAAAGCAGTTTTTTTCTAAATGAACTCCCGCAACTTTAAGCGTTTGACCTTGGGCTTTATTTATTGTTATTGCAAATGCTGCTTTTAGGGGAAATTTAACTCTTTTAAATTGAAATGGCAAATCAGTCGGAATTATTGGAATACGGGGAACCAAGACATTTTCTCCTTTTGCCATTCCAGTCATAATTGTAGCGTTTATAATGTTGCGCCCCAGATATGTAATTTGTAGACGTGTGCCATTGCACAGCCTTGGCGCGTCAAGATTTCTCATTAATAGAACTGGAACACCAACTTTTAGCCTCAACTTATGGGATGGTACTCCTGGTAATTCCAAAGAGTTGAGAAATTCTATAGGGTATGATGTAACTTGTTCAGTGTCCATAATATTGTCCACAGATAAGTATTCGACAAAATCTCGCTCAACGTTTGATATTATTTGTTCATTAATTCTATTAACTATCTCATTCGTCGGTGCCAAAATTGCCCTTTCACATAGCCATTCTTGATTGGCCATATTTGCCTGAAGATGTAGATAGACATTATTTTTTAGTTCATCTGTGCTCTCGACAATTTGACAAAACTCACGACTCAGTGTAATCATGTCGTTACTGTCAGTTGGCATACGATCTTCTCCGATTTTTAGAAGTGCAGCTGCATATTGCCCTGCTTGAGAATCATTATGAAGTTGTACTCGCATATTTGTAGTAAGACAATACTTTTTCACGTGAACCCATAATATAGATGCTTTCAAACAGGCATTTATTTCATCTGCCGGCGTACCTCTACTAACCACCGGAAGGGTCTGTCTAAAATCACCAGCTAAAAGTACCACCATTCCTCCCATGACATCCTGGTTGTTCTTGATATCCCTCATTGTGCGATCTAATGCTTCAATTGCTTTTTTGTGGGACATCGTACATTCATCCCAAACCAACAACTTGCATTGCTGTAACAATTTTCCGCGCTCACTACTTTTGCTAATATTACATACCGGCATTTCCTCGTGAGTTAAGTTCAATGGTAGCTTAAGAACTGAGTGCGCTGTTCGTCCCCCACAAAGTAGCGTAACAGCTATGCCTGAAGAAGCTACTGCAATAGCAATTTCTTTATCTTTTCGGATTTGAGCTAATAACAAATTTAAAATAAAAGTTTTGCCAGTCCCTCCTGGTGCCTCCAAAAAGAACAGACCTACTCGGCCACTTGCAACTTTTTGAATTATTGTGTCAAAAATATTATTTTGCTCTGCATTTAAAAGAGGAAGGGCTTCTGTTACTTGTTGCATTAAAAAATCAGTATCGTAATCTAGTTCTCGTATCAAATCCCTACTAACTTCTCCAATTCTTTGTGATTTACTCATCCCAAAATTGGATAAATCTTTGCCAGTCATTGTTATTACATGATCTTCAACTTTTGTTAACGCTTCATTGTAAATTATATCATTGTAAGAAGCATTTGGACTCTGTTCTTGCAATCTATGTAAAATATCATCAGCCATATAATTTTTATATTTTTCCCACAATTCTTGAGGATTTGAAAGTCCACAGGTCGCTATTAATATAGCGAATAGATTTCTCACCTTGGGCGCAGATTTGCATTGTACAGCCTCTTCTAGAGTTATATCCCAATGATTGTCGTTCTCTAGTAGCCCTCTTTCCTCACATGCTTCTCGAAATGTCGAAAGTTCTCGATCATTGACCATTCTAAGATCTTTGAAAGAGGTTGGCAAAACAAAAGCATTCCATATTACTCACATGGACTGTGTATACTCGACCCAAAGCATCTCCGGATTTGACACCAGGCCAATTCTGAACAGGTACCCCTTGAACTCGGCGTTTCCATTCTCTCCTTGTTGTGTTCCAAGTGTAATATCTCGGTACCTCAACATAGAGAAGAGTTCGTGCAAAGTCATCTTTGGAGTCATCTTTGGTCAGAGATCAAAAAAGCGGTAAGTGTCGTTTTCGGAGGAGAAGATAATCTTTCTTGAAAATTATTTTCAGTGAAGTAGACATGTTCACCATTTTCCAATTATCTTGCGCGGCGCTCACGTCGCGTTTGCTTAACCTGCGCTATTGAAATCAAAAGTAGCCTATGTCCTTTCTCAGGCTATAGCCTCTCTGTGTGCCAAATTTCGTTTTAATCTGTTCAGCCGTTTTAGTTTTGGCCACCCATCCTAATTAGAACCATGGTTAGAGTTGCTTAACCTGCGTTATCGTAATTAAAAGTAGCCCACGTCCTTTCTTAGGCTATAGCCTATCTGTGTGCCAAATTTCGTTTTAATCTGTCCAGCCGTTGTAGTTTTGGCCACCCATCCTAATTTGAACCATGGTTAGAGTTGGATAACCTACGTTATCGAAATAAAAAGTAGCCCACGTCCTTTCTTAGGCTATTGCCTATCTGTGTGCCAAATTTCGTTTTAATCTGTTCAGCCGTTTTAGTTTTGGCCACCCATCCTAATTTGAACCATGGTTAGAGTTGCTTTACCTACGTTATCGAAATCAAAAGTAGCTTATGTCCTTTCTCGGGCTATAGCCTATCTGTGTGCCAAATTTCGTTTTAATCGGTTCAGCCGTTTTAGCGTGAAAGCGAGACAGACACACATACAGACAGACAGAGTTACTTTCGCATTTATAATATTAGTATGGATTTCAAGATAACATTTTAGTATGGCTATAAATTACTCGGACTTAGTCGCTGATAACAGCAAGTTTAGAATGTTAAAATCATGTTGTTTTAATGACATTAAAACACATATATTTATAATAGAATTACATTTATTTATTTACATTCAGTCTCGTACACTTAAATAAACACTTACACATATTTATACAATAAATTAAGGGCGGGTCCAGGGTCTACCATGCATACAATTAAATAAGATCAAATTTACATAATAATAACGGGATTAAAACAATAAGTCATGACAAAAATTGATATTTTTATTTTGAATCCAAATAATTTAAAATTGGTATCCATGACACCCTTGACTCGCGTTTATAACTCAGCTCAACTTCACTTATGACTACAATATGTTATTTTAAAAATTTTCACTGAAAGGGATCAACTGATGACATAAGGTCTAAAAAGTAGTACCTCATTAAGCAAGGGGGCCTCAAACGAACGCTCATTGAGCTATGCAGAGGACTATGCATTACGAAAACAAATCGGAAGCAAGGAGATGCGCAGAAGAAACAGGTCATCGACATAAATCAGCAGATTTGGTTTTTAAAGTGGTATTGGGTGAAGACATATCGCGTAGAATGGTCAAAGGGATCAAAATTTTCTCGAATGGCGACCATGTATCGGCAAGTGGTTGGCTGAAATAGAGTGGTGGAAGATCAAATTCGCAGGTACGCGAAAGTCTTTTCTGACCAGATGGCAATACCCTTGGGGGAAATCTATGTCCTACAGTTGACTTCTTGCGGCTGAGATGATGATGATATGTTTTCACCATCAACGAAATATCAATAAAATTTTGATCCCCGATGAAAATATGTTTATCTGAATAGCTAATTTGAACGAAATCCAAAATTTTGAGTTTTTACGTAAGTATCTAGTGAAATTTAATGTATTTAGTAAACTTTTCAATTACTAGAATCACCTTGTTATTTATATCACCGTGATAGTTCTGTCCCTGTTACCACTTCGAATGCAATAAGCGCCTGCCTCGCGCCACAGAGAAGTTTCTGTGGACTTGTATTATTGAACTCATATAACATGATGTCCTCAGATCTAGGTAGTCCAACAATTCAATTTTCTATTGTAAGTAGGCCACAATATCTTACATTCACCTGATTTCAACATATCAGTGTTATAAACCAGAACATAAGGCTCATAAAACGATGTTGCTTCAATCACTATAGGCTCACCATATTTCTTTTTGATTTCTTCTTTGACCATATATTGGACTGCTTTTGGATCATAATCACCTTGAACTATCTCGGGTAAGAAATTTATAACTGAAACTTCTTCTGTCTCTAAAGTCAATTTAGCTTTGACAACCTTAACTTTACCTGACCATGTTTTTATAACGATATTAGGATCGTCAGTTTTAAGGATATAAGATTTATTATTGTCTTTGTTAAATGTTGCTATTCCAAATTTACCAATAGGAATTGTTTTTATATTTGAAGGGTTTGTCTTCAACCAATGGTTGATAGATGTTTTTATGTTATTCGTTAAAAGTTTTAAATTTGGATCAGATGTATCAGATGCAGGATAAAGATATGAAGATTGAGTAGAAAACGGCGTCTCACTATATGATAAGTCAAGTGAATTTTTAATTTTTGGCGATGTTGAATCAGTAGCAACAATATTTGCTGATGTTTCCACAAAATCTTTGTTTCTCGTACTTATGGTACTTGAAGCAGGGTACCTAGGTATTGAAGGCGTTGAATATGAATACTGATATTGACTATGTGGTATATGTGGAGTATAAAAAGAATACCGAGCGTTGAAAACTAATGGATTATCTTGTATATCCGATTCGTATTTTATTGGATTAGTTGATTTGAATATTTCAGGCATTTTTTTGTGAATAGAGTTAAATGAATTTGAGATTGGATATGTAAATGAAGGTAAATAAGTATTACATTGTTCAGTAAAAGGCGAATTTTTATCATCAGGACGATTCTTGACAGCAATATCAAATCCTACTTCAACTGGTAATAGTTCAGTTTGAGGTGTTGATTTTATATTCCTAAACTGTTGCGCGTCAGTAATTTTGTAATTGTTTAAGCCCAAGCCATAATCAGAATAAATATTCCTTCGCGGAATATAATTTTTATTTGTTTTTAATATACATGAAGCAGACTTTACCGAATTAAGTATTTCTTGAATTGCGAATAATTTGTTTGGTTTATAGATTCTGTTATATGGCTTCATTGTAATAGGCGCTTCACCACTGTATATAACTGGTGGATGAAATTCATGTTTTTCATGAGGTTTCTGTTTCATTAAATTAATATCGAAATTCATTTTTCCCAAATTATTATTTGGATGTGCAAAACGGATTCGATTTGTATACGGAATATAATTCGGATTAATATTGAAAGATGGCACAGCTTTCTTCTTTTTTGTCATTGGAGAAATTTTGTTGAAATTAGGAACAATATAGTTGAATAACTTTTGATTTTGTAAATTCGCGTATGTGGCCTGATTTTTAGGGTAAGATTTCGTAATTGGAGTTGAAAGAGGCCTCGTATTATAAGTAGCTTGACTATAACCTACATCATTAATAATTTGTTTATATTGATAACCCGTTCCTGGAACTTGCGTTTGAACAAAGTTATTGTTTTGCAAAACTTTATATTTTTGACCCGGATTTAAATTATTTTTATAAGAGATATATTTAGCTGGATGATGGTTATAAATGTTTGTGTATCGATTCACCGTTGGTTGATTTAAATTCATTGGTTTTGAATCACAAATTTTACCCCTGTCAGCTGTATCTTTTTGACGTTCATGTTTATCATATTTATAAACTATAGTATTTTCACTTAAAACCAAATCTTCTTTTGGTAAACGATACAATTTTGGATTTGAGGCTTCAGTTATTGTCTTTTCTGAATATCTATACGGGTAAGCTTTGGAACTAAATGGCACATTAATACTCTTTGGTATATTTCCAAATGTTGATTTTGTATAGGGTATTGTATTAGTATCACTTATATATTTATTGATTCCTGTATAAATAGATGGTACAAAGCTTGAAGAAGGTGAGATTATTTGAATATTGTTACATGCTTCTAATTTTGGTGCATAATTTGTCTTTCCGAAAGTATAATAACTAGAGTAATTTTCTTTATTTTCAGGTAAATAAGTTGGAGTTACATCATACCAGCGACTCTTCCCAGTGTAAGTTTTAGGAATACTAGAATAAGATATGATGCTAGAATCAAACGTTTTCGTTTTTACCGGTAAATAAAAGTTCGTATTTGCTATGTCAATTTTATTATCACTCGATGATAGATAATTAGGGAAAAAGTTGTAATTACTATATATATTTTGCTTAATTTTTCTATAACTGTCATTCGAAAGTATACCTTCATCAACTATAATTGGATCTGCTGTGTTAAATTGACTTTTGTTATATTTTATTGGGACTGCTGCTTGAGTATATTCTATAGGCTTCTTAGGAACTTTATTACATTGTATTACATTTTCTGGTGTTTTCATTTGAGCAGCATTATATTTGATTGACCTTTCTGATGAAACTGGATTGATTTCAACGGGTGTTGGTATATTTAGTAGGGTTTGACTGTACTGCGCGGGTTTTTGATATCTTGTACTATATTCAAAGGGTGTAATTGTTTGATCTTTGTCTTCCGGTGTCATTAGGCTTTCTGATATTTGACTGTGTTTAATAGGCTTTTCTTTGATTTGTTTATATTCAGTCGGTTTAACTATTATTTTATTATATTCAATAGGTGCTATTGCAGGCTGAGCAACCGGTCTTACTGCTACTTGACTATATGCAATAGGATTCTCTACTAAATTATTGTATACAACTGATTTCTTTGCTATTGGCTGAATATATGCAACTGGATTTACTTCTTTATGACTACATTCAATAGGTTTTTCTACTGGTTGAGTGTATTTAACTGGTTTTGCTGCAGGCGCGCTATATGTAATTGATTTTACTGTTATCCTACTATAAACAGGCGGTTTTGCTGCGGGTACGCTATTTTCAACAGGTTTTTTTCCTATGTCACTATAATTAATAGGTTTTTCTACTGATTGAATATATTCAACTGGTTTTGCTGCAGGCACGCTATATATATTTGGTTTTACTATTATGTTACTATACCCAGCTGGTTTAGCTGCAGCCTGGCTATATTCAATAGGATTTTCTATTTGTCCTCTGCTGTCAATTATTTGTACATTCGGTTGTCTATATTTAATAGGTAGTTTCTCTGCAACGTGACTTAATACAAAAGGTGTTTCTACTTCTTTATTATATCCAATTGATTTTACAGGTGGCTGACTATATTCATAATTATCTGTCATTTTATTATATTCAACTGTTTTTGTTGCAGGTTTTATATATTTAACAGGCATTTTTACGACATGGCTATTTTCAATTAATGTTTCTACTGGATGATTATATTCAACTATTTCCGATGCAGGTTGGCTATATATTATAGGTTTTTCTACTACTTGACGATATTTAGTAGGTGTTTCTACTATGTGATTATATTCTATAGGTTTATCTACTGGTTGATTATATCCTACTGTTTTTGCTGCAGGCTGACTATATTGAATAGGTTTTTTTACATGGTAACGATATTCAATAGGTTTTCTTACTGCTTGATAATATTCAATAGCGTTACTTATTACAAGGCTATTTTTATTTGGTTTTTCTGCAATTCGGCTGTACCCACCTGTTTTTGCTGCTGGCTCTCTATATTTATCAGGTTTAGTAGATGGTTGCTTATATTCAAATTTTACTAAAGGACTATATTTGACTGGATTAACCGGTAGCTGACTATATTCAACGGGTCTTGCTGTTGGTTGATTATATTCAATATTTGTATAAACTGGTTGACTATTATCTACGTAGTTTTCTACTGGTTGTGTATATTCAACTGGTTTTAGTGCAGGTGGACGATATTGAATAGTAGATTTTTCTATTATTTCACTGTCTTTAATAGGTTTGTCTAATGGTTGATTGCATTCAATTATTTTAACAGCTGGTTGCCTAAATTCAATAGATTTCTCTGCTAGCTGACTATATTGAATGGGTTTTTCAGTTATGTGACTATATTTAATAGGTTTCTCGAATGGTTGACTAAATTCAACTGGTTTTACTGCTGGTTGACTGTAATCAACCGGATTTAGAGGTGGTTGACTGAATTTTACTGGATTTGTTGCTGGTCCAGTATAATCAATAGATTTTTCTACTCCTTGTCTATTTTCAATAGGTTTCTGTGATACGTGACTACAATCAGTAGGTGTTTCTACTTGATTATCGGTTATTGTAGTATATTCAATGGGATTTTGTAACGGTTGACTGCTTTTAATTGTTATTACAGGTGGTTGATTATATTCAATAGGTTTATCAGCTATGTAACTATATTCAATAGGTTTCTCAGTTACGTAACTATATTTAATAGGTTTCTCAGTTACGTAACTATATTCAATAGGTTTCCCGATTGGTTGACTATATTCAAATAGTTCTTGCTGTCTAAATTTAGCTAGCTGACTCTTTTCAGTCGGGTTTAGAGCAAGTTGGCTGCATTCAATTGTATTTATAGCTGAATGGCTATATCCATTGGACTTTATGGTTTGCTGGCTAAATTCAGTATTTTTCAGTGGTTTACTATATTTAAAGAGCTTTCCTATTGTTCGACTATATTGAAGAGCTCTGATTGCTTGTTGATTACATTTAAGTGGTTGAACAGGTAGCTGAATATGTTTGCATGGTTTAGCAGCTGGATTACTGTATTCCACTGGGTTTTCTGATGGTCCTCTAAATTCTATAGGTTTATTTATTTGTTGACTATGTTTAATAGGTATTTCTGTCATTTGACTAAATTTATTAGGTGTTTGAAATAGTTGACGGCCTTTAATAATTTTTACAGGCAGATGTCTAAATTCAATGGGTTTCTCGACTGGTTTAATGACTGGTTGACTGTATTTAATCGGATTAAGAATTGGTTGACTGTATTCCATAAGGTTTGCTGCAGGTCCTCTATATTCAATAGGGCTGTGTACTGGTTGACTATAGACAATAGGTGTATCTACTTTTGGATTATATTTAATAGATTTTTCTGTCCTTTTACTAAATTCATTAGGAGTTTCAAATGGTTTACTTTTAATATTTTTTACAGGATTATGGCTAAATTCAATAGGTTTCTCAACTGGTTGACTATATTTATTTAGTTTAGCAGCTGATTGACTAATATCAATCGAATTTAGAGTTGGTTGACTGTATTCCATTAGATTTGCTGCAGGTCCTCTACATTTAATAGGCTTTTGTATTGGTTGACTACAGTCAAATGGTTTATTTACTTGTTGACTGTATTTAATTGGTTTTTGAGTAATTTGACTGTATTCAATAGGGTTGTTTAACGGTTGACTGCTTTTAGTAATTTTTGCAGACTGTTGTCTAAATTCAATAGGTTTCTCGACTGGTTGACTATATTCTGCTAGGTTTGCTGCACTTCCTCTGTATTCTATAGGTTTTTGTGCTGTCATTTGACTGTAATCAATAGGATTTTCAAATGGTTGACTGCTTTGATTTATTTTTACAGGTAGTTGTCGAAATTCAATAGATTTCTCGACTGGTTGGATATATTCCACTGGGTTTGCTGCAGTTCTTCTATATTCAAAAGGTTTTTGTACTGACATTAAACTGTGTTCAATCGGGTTTTCAAATGGTTGACTGCTTTTAATATCATTTACAGGTAGTTGAATATTTTCAATAGGTTTCTCGATTGGTTGGCTATATTTAACTGGTTTAGCAGCTGATTGACTATATTCCAGTGGGTTTCCTGCAGTTCCTCTATATTCAATAGGTTTTAGTACTGTCATTTGACTGTCTTCAATCGGGTTTTGAAATGGTTGACTGCTTTTAGTATTTTTTATAGGTTGGCTTAATTCAATAGGTTTCTCTGCTACGTGACTATATCTAAAACGTTTCTCGATTGGTTCACTATATTCAACAAGGTTCGCTCCATGTTGGCTATGTCCAAGTGATTTTAGTGATAGTGAACCGTATTCAACTGGTCTACTATATTTTATAGGTTTCTCTAATTTTTTACTATATTTATTTGGATTTCCCGCTATTTGACTGAATTTAATACTTTTTACAATTGGTTGACTTTCAACTGGTTTTAAATCATGTAAATATTCGATTGGGCTTTCTGTTACCTGACTGAATTTAATCGGTTTTAGAGATGGCTGACCGTAGTCAACTGGTCCACTATATTTAATAGGTTTCTCAATTTTTCGACTATATTTATTTGGGTTTGATTCTTCACTGTATTCAATGGTTTTTACAGATGGTTGACTTTCAACTGGTCTTAAAGCTGGTTGAAAATATTCCAAAGGTTTTCTCGATAGCTGATTATATTTATGTGGTTTTTCTGTTACCAGATTGTATTCAATCGTTTTAACTGACGGACTATTTGCAAACGGATTCTTAGCTACTTGCATATATTGAATAGGCTGATTTGGTATTTTTATATATTCCTTTCGGTTTTCTATTCCTTGTGTGTATTCTATTGGCAAGCGACTATATTCGTATCGTATAGGGATCTTCGTATCTTTTCTATATTTTATTTGGCTTTTTACTCTTTTGGTTTGAGGGTGATTATGTTCTATGGGGTATTTAGCTATTTTATTGAGCTGCTGACTGTATTCTGTAGGATTGTTGGCAACTTGATTATATTTAATGAAATATTCACCCCATTTACTATATTTTATGGGTTTTTCTATTACATGCTTATATTCTGTCAGTATTTTCGGTGTTTCATTATATTTTATTAAGTTTTCTGGCATTTTGATTTGATTTTCATCATGTTCAATAGACTTTTCTACTATATGGCAATATTCTATAGGTTTTTGTAATGGTTGATTATACTTTATAGGTTTTTCTATTTGTCTATAATGAGCGAGTTTTTCTGATGCTCTACTATACTTTATTAGGTTTTCTGGAATTCCGGTTTGTGTTTGACCATTTTCAATAGGCTTTTCTAGTATCTGATTATATACAATCTTTTTTTGTAATGGTTGCATATACTTAATTGATTTTTCTATGACTTGTCTATGATTAGCAAGTTTTTCTGGTACTGTACTATATTCTATTAGGTTTTCAGGCATTTTATCTTGTGCTTCACCATGTTCAATAGACTTGTGTACTACCTGACTATATTCAATCGGTTTTTGTAATAATTGACTATTCTCTATTGGTTTTTCTATGACTTGTCTGTAATTTGTAAGTTTTTCTGGTGTTTCACTATATTTTATTAGGTTTTCTGGCATTTTCATTTGATTTCGACCATATACAATAGGATTTTCTACTACCTGACTATATTCAATTGGTTTTTGTAAATATTGGCTATAGTCCTTTTGTTTTTTGCCTTGCCCGTAATAAGCAAGTTTTTTTGGTGATTCACTATATGTTATTAAGGTATCTGGCATTTCGATATGCCTTTGATCATATTTGATAGGATTTTCTATAACCTGACTATATTCAGATGGTTTTTTAGCTTTATGACTATACTGTATTGGTTCTTCTGCCTTAGTTCCAGAATATTCGTCAGGAATTTCACCTTGCATCTTACTATACTCTGCAGGTCTTTCAGCTTGAATTTTCGTGTAGGTTACAGGCTTTTCAGCTTGAATTTCTATAAATTCTACAGGTTGAACTGTTTTTTCAGTGTATTCTATAGGTTCCGCTTTCTTGAGTCCATTATATTCTATAGAGTTTCCTGGTTGAATTTGACTGTATTCTATAGGATTTTGTATTTGAATTTTACTATATTCTATGGGTTGAATTTGTCTGTATTCCATGAGCTTTTGTTCTTGAATTTGATTGAATTCTATAGGTGTTAGTGTTACAATTTGACTGTATTTTATGGGCTTTTGTGTTTGAATTTCAGTATAGCCTAAGGGGTTTTGTTTCTGTATTTGACTGTATTCTAAGGGAGTCAGCGTTTGAATTTTATTGTATTCTAAAGGTTTTTGTACTTGAATATAACTGTTAATTATGGGATTTTGTGTTTGGGTTTTACTGGGTTGTCCGGGTTTTCGTATCTGAAAATTGCTCTCTATAGGTTTTTGTGTTTGATCTTGATTGTATTCTATGGGTTTAAGCGTTTGAACTTCATTGTATTCTACAGGATATTGTATCTGAGTTTGACTATTTTCTTCGAGTCTATTTGGTATTTTAATTTGACTATAGGCTACGGGTTTTTGTGGTTGAAGTTGTCTGTATTCTATTGGTCTTCCTGATTGAATTTTATATTCTTTAGGCCTCTGTACGTGGATTCCATTATATGAAATTGTTTTTCCTGTATAGCTATTCTCTACGGGTTTTTTATTATTTCGAAATATATTATATTTTATTGGGTTTTCTTCTGCTATGCTATATTTAGTTTGTGTTTCTTTATATTGAATCGCATTAACTTTTTTAGTTTGAGTATATTTTATTGTTTGGTCTACTATTGGCATATTGCTATGTTCTATCATTCTACTATACATTGGTTGAATTTGACTATAGTCTATAGGTCTTCCTGTCATTTGGTAATGTATAATGTTTTCAGCTTTTGGAATTTTTGATTTAGTTTCAATGTATTCAATAGGTATTTGTGCATTCGAAGTATATTGAGCTTGAATGTCACTATAATCTATTGGTTTTTCTATTTGAGTTAGATTATAATATGTAGGTGTTCCTATAGCTTCACCAGCATTTATCACATTAACTGCTGTTGGGTTATAATTTACTTGATTTTTGGTAAACTGTACAGGTATTTCTGTTTCAATTTGACTATATTCTTTCGGGTTTTCTGCTGTAGTAGTGTATTTTGCTTGAATTGGTCTATAATTTATAGCTTTTTTTCGTGCAGGAGTAAGCTTGTTTTGAATTTCAGTATATTCTAATGGATTTTCTTGTTGAAATTGACTATGGTCTAAAGGTTTTTCTATGGTTTGGCTATATTCCAATTGATGATCTGCTATTGGGTTATAATTTGGTTGACTTTGACTGCATTCTACAGGTTTCTCTGTCGTTATTTTGGTATATTTAATCCAGTTTTTGGCTGCTGGAGTAGATTTTGCTTGAATTTCTCTATATCCAGTAGGAATTTCTATTTCATTTTGGCTAGGTTTTCCTATTGTTTGACTATATTCTACCTGATTAACTGGTATTGAATTATAACTTGATTGAATTTGACTGTATTCCAAAGGTTTTTCTGCTGTATTTTCACTATATTCAATCGGGTTTTCTTCTGTTGGAGAATATTTTGCTTGGATTTCTCTATATTTAAAAGGATTTTCAATTTGAATTTGACTATAATCTATACGTTTTCGTATGGGTTGATTATATTCTAATTGATTTATTGCTGTTGGGTTATGTTTTGAATGAATTTGTTCATTCAGTACCGGGTTTACTGTTTCAGGACTATATTCAATTTGTGTTTTTGCTACTGGAGTATACTTTGTTTGAACATCACTATATGTGATAGGTTTATCACCTTGCATTTGAATATACTCTATAGGTATTTTTAATGTGGCACTATATTTTGCTTCAATCGGATTATACTTCATAAGACTTTCTGTTCTCGGGCTATATTTTTTTTCAAATTCACTGTATTCTAGCGGCTTCATAAATACGGTGCTAATTTTTTTTCCTGCATCAACTATATCGTATTGTTTAAACGAAATACTTTGACCACCAGCATTTGCATTATAATACGAGTATGGACGGATATCTTTAGTGACCTCAATAACTTTTGGTTTGATAGTGGATTCATTTTGAATAGTTGAATAAGAAGACTCTGGACTTGCTGTAGCAAAACTAGTACTAAATTGTGATGTATATTCACTAAATGATCCAGAAGAAATATTGTCTTCGGTAGTTTGTATCTTTGGATCTTCGATTGGTGTACTTGCTTGTCTATATTTGACTATTTTGCCATCATATTCCGTTGAACCTTCAGGTATAGCAGCAGCACTATCATATATACTGTTTTCACCAGAACTTGTTTTATAATACGAGTATGGACGGATATCTTTAGTGACCTCAATCACTTTTGATTTGATATTTGATTCATCATGAATAGTTGAATAAGAAGACTCTGGAGTAGCTGTTGCAAAACTAGTACTAAATGGTGATGTATATTCACTAAATGATCCAGGAGAAATATTTCCTTTGGTAGTTTGTGTTTTCGCATCTCCAATTGGTGTACTTGCCTGTCTGTATTTGACTATTTTGCCATCATATTCCGTTGAACCTTCAGTTATTGCAGCACTGTCATATATAATGTTTCCACCAGAAATTGTTTTATAATACGAGTATGGACGGATATCTTTAGTGATCTCAATCACTTTTGGTTTGATAGTGGATTCATTTTGAATAGTTGAATAAAAAGTCTCTGGAGTAGCTGTTGCAAAACTAGTACTAAATTGTGATGTATATGCATTAAATGATCCAGGAGAAATATTTTCTTCGGTAGTTTGTGTTTTCGCATCTTCGATTGGTGTACTCGCTTCTCTATTTATGACTATTTTGCCATCATATTTAGTTAAATGTTCAGGCGTAGCAGCACTTTCATAAATATTGTGTCTATAACTAGTTTTAGGTTCTTCTGATTGGTAACATATTTCTTGCAATGAATGTTTAATATTTTCAGTTGAATCCCAATAATCATGTGTACTGTAACTCTGAGTACCTGATTTATCATTGTAAGCAACTGCTATGTCTTTATTATTATTTAGTTTATGTTTGTCACCAGTAATTTTCTTATAAATATCGAGCAACACATCGGTTTCTTCATCTTTAGACTCCAATTTAGAAGATGGTTTGTTTTCTGCGTCTGGAAAAAAGACTATTGATAAATAAAGACAGAAAGTATTATGGCATTCTATATTGACATTTTATAATTATAAATAGAAAGAGATGCCTATCACTCTCAACTATACCTGCTTTTCCTCCTAACCCTGAATTCTCTGAAATATTGTTATCCCTACAAAAATTTGAGCTTAAATTCTCTGTTTTATTTCGAATAAGATGCCTCCGGTTCCGACTAGTTACCTTAACAATGGCTAAGAACAATTTAGTACTAGGAATCTGTTGATTGTCATCATACTCCTAGTCGCTGCTTTTCTCTTTTCTTTGTATGTTTCCGATTTCATCCTGAACAGGGTTTCTTGAGTTGGCTTTAAACAGCATAACAGTTGATACTTCCCACACTATGATAATTTGGCAATAGCATGAGACTGATTGCATTAGTCCTGTACTCTAGGCCGGAAACCACACGGCAAAGAATTATCTCTGATCGTTTTATTTTCAAATTGAGTCTTTTTTTATTATATACATAGGACGGCAAACGAGCAAGCGGGTCATCTGATCTAAGCGATCACCGTTGCCCATGGACAACTGTAACACCAGGGTGTAACAGGAGCGTTGCCGGCCTTTCATAGAGTTGTTCATGGAAAAAGATGGACCTCCGGCTCTCTCGATCACCGAACGAAACATAGAAGCGGTAAGTAAACAAAGAAGCAGTAAAGCTTCTACTCAAACGTCGAATTTCTGTAAGAGTGTGGTACTTCCCCGGATGAGCCGGCCCATTCATGCTACTAGCAAAAATGAATTTTATGGGTTGCGTGGCTCCACCACTAATTATTCAGTCTTATTTATGCTAGTCCTAATCATAACATTACCTGGATGATCTTTGACAATTTCTTCTGGCAATATAACGGTGCTAGGATCTTCCACGACAGCCATGAGTTCCCCGGCGTGACCATATTTCTTGAGCACGATGTCGTCGGAGAATGCGCTTGGTAACATTATTAGTTTATCGATTCGCCATTCTCTCTTCTTTGTGAATCTTTCGATGTATACCTGAAAAGGTTAAATTAGGCTTTCTTTCAGTGTATTTTAGTGATGCTTACTGTCTCCGTGGTCCAGTGGTTAAGGCATTTGCATGTAGTCCCAGGGGTCGATTGACCGTGTCAGATATACGAAATGACGAAGTTCATCGATTTACAAGACATTGTCACATGAAAAGTTGTTCATTTTGATGGCCGAGTCACCTTCTAGGGAAATACCAGTAGTTAATTTACACGCTGCAAAGACCAGAACCGTATTTTCGCAAAATTTCACCTGTTAGTCTTTGTCAATTTCCCAGGGCAGGCGGTGACATTGTAATTATAGAGTCAATTCCTGCTTTATCTGCGCTCGGTGCTGTTACAGCTATCGGCTTGAATCACTTGATTGTCTGATAATAAAGATGATTCCGTGCTTCGCAAGGCACGTTAAGCTGTTGGTCCCGGCTGCCATCTGGTAGTCGTTAAAAGAACCACGTCAGAGGCAGATAGGTGGTTCTGAGGAACTCTGACACCAGGGTGTGCATGGTCGATTGACCGTGTCACCTACTCGAAATGAGTTGTGCGAGAAGTAAATTAAGTTCTATGGAACCGTTTTTTACTGCGAGACGTTATCTTTACTAACATTATTTGACAGCTCCGTGGCGCAGTGGTTAACACGCCAGCCTGCGACATGGAGTGCCCGGGTTCGATCCCCGGCCAGGTCAAGATGGAAAATGATCTTTTTCAGATTGGCCTGGGTCTTGGATGTTTATCTATATATGTATTTGTTATAAAATATAGTATCGTTGAGTTAGTATCCCATAACACAAGTCTTGAACTTACCTTGGGGCTAGCTCAATCTGTGTGATTTGTCCGTATATATATATATACATATAATATATATATATATATATATATATATATATATATATATATATATATATATATATATATATATATATATATATATTATATTATTAACGTATTTTTTTTTTATAAACGAATGTAAGTTTATTCAAAGCACCGCGGGTAGCTAGGTTCAATTTGTATAATCTGTGGGTATAATATAATACCTAGTGATTAAATTAAACCTCGTCGTCACGTCCACGAGTAAATCTCATTTCTAATGCCTAGGCGAAATTGTCCTTCAAATTGTAGATCTCGAGGTCTAACTCTGCCAAGTAGACGTTTTTGAGTCGGCTCAATAGCCTAAAAATTATTTCAGAATAACGATTTTTCAAATAATAATGAGCAATAAGTTACTTTGTTACGAAATAAAATTGATTCGAAGTTTTAACTTAAGTAATTTCGAAGATGCGTTGTTTCTAAGTTATATTTTTAGACCTAAAATAATTTCTAAGATCAGTTGATTCGCAGTAATGTTCTTTCGAACTAAAGTTAATTCGAAGATCCGTTTTTTGAAGTAGTGTTATTTCGAGGTAAATTAGTTTCTAAGTAAAGTAAATTCGCAGTAGCGTAGTATCGAAAAAAGTTTTTGGAAGTAATCATACTAACCTTTTTCAATTGGAAATAGTGATGATACTTATTGATATTCCTCTTCAAAGTTTCATAATCCGTGTGTAAAGTTGTAATAAACTTAAACCCATTTCGCGTCCACAAGTAAAAGGTGACCCTTATCTCATTTGTCACGCTCTCCCGAGCGACGTCGTCCTTTAATTTGTAGATCTCGTGATCAAAACCAGCCAGGTACACGTTCTTGAGACGACTTAACGGAACTTCGAAACGGTCGCCGAAAACACGAGCGAAGTCTGTTGTGATGTCCTGGAAGTAAATAAATATAAATACATATAGACAGATCACACCGATTGAACTAGCCTTAAGTAAGTTTGAAACTTCTGTTATGGGATACTAGCTCAACGAGACTATATTTTTGCAAGCTTTTATTTAGTTTCACCTGTCCGAAACGCTAGTAGTTTTTCGATTTTGAAAACATAAAAGAAAGAAAAATAAATAACAGAAACATAGACGTTCAAAAAGCGATACATGTATCCTATTTTGAATAAAAATTTATTCATGTCTACATTCATTTTGTCCCGATGTTTTTCTGTAATCAAATCTGCCCAGTTAAATTTGATCCAATTCCCTCCCGGTTACCGATTGAGCTGAAATTTTGCATGTATGTGTAATCGGATGACAATACAATATTATGGAATCGTTACGCTGGTCTGATGATGGAGTCGGAAGGTAGCCATAGGAACTCTTAAACTAACGTGTTTGAGCTCATTTGATTTGTCTTGAAGATTTGTTTTTTTTTGGAAAGCACTTAACAGTGTGGATTCTTTTGTAATAAGAGCTTTTCACAAAAATGTAATTTTTGCGAAAAACTTGTACATTTTGCATTTCAGTTCATTCGCGCCTCAGCTCTTCGCACCTCAGTTCATTCGCGCCTTAGCTCTTCGCTCTGAGTTTTCTCGCACCTTAGCACTTCGCACCTTCATCTTTCGCACCTAAATTATACATTCAGAAGTAGAAATAGAAAAGAAGATAAAAAAACTTGTACACTTACCCTTGTTTGACTTTTAAGTACTTAATCAATCAATCAACTTAGGTAAAATAGAATATAATCAAACACTGAATAATTGTATAATTATTTATTTAGAATTTAACAGAAATAAGGATGTCTCTTACTTGCTGTGTTTGGTAGACCGCTGCGGGTATGGGGCCCCATGGTGGGCAGCTGCGCCGTGGGGGGCACTGGGCGTGGACTTGGAATATGGCGACAATATCTGGAAAAAATAATA
Source organism: Elegia similella (assembly GCA_947532085.1). NCBI lineage: Eukaryota > Metazoa > Arthropoda > Insecta > Lepidoptera > Pyralidae > Elegia > Elegia similella. The sequence continues at coordinate 1,759,464 of OX383950.1, read as the reverse complement.
CCAGCGTTTTTTTTTATTCGAATTACTTCTAGATGGGGAACTTGACACTTGCCCGGATCACTAAAAGTGGCTGTAGTAACTGCCTCTGTGGTCCAGTGGTTAAGGCGTTTGCCTGTATACTGGGGATCGTGGGTTCGATTCCCATGGGAAGAATACTTTGTTTAGTTGTTTCCAGTTTGGTTAGGACATTCCAGGCTTGAATAACCTGATTGCCTGATAATTAACATGCTTGCGTGCTTCGGACGTTAAGCCGATGGTCTGGGCTGCCATCTGGTAGTCGTTAAAGGAACCACGTCAGAGACCGAGAGGCGGTTCCGAAGAACTCTGACACCAGGGTGTGCATGGACGATTGACCGTGACACCTACACGAAATGATGATGATATTTTAACAGGTATCTAGTTTACGCCCGAAGCTCCGCTCGCGTCAAGTCGATCCCTCGGGAACAGTACCTTATTCCGGGACGAAAGGTTCCCTATGGTACCTTATTCCGGGATAAAGGGTAGTTCTCCGTACTCCAGAGATCGTGTATGCAAAATTTCATGATCATGAACCTTAGATTCTCATTTATGAACCTAATTTATAAAAAATCTACTTTTGTTTGATAGGGTATGCCACAAACAAACAAACAAACTCACTTTCGCATTTATAATATTCTTCTTCTTATCGAGTCGTAGATGGCTATTTTGAAATGTATTTTGACGAATATTTGGCCACGCTGACCGCCTTGACGTCGGCTTCGTTAAGATCTTCATTTGTACAAGAAGTGGGGCAGTTGGGACATGACAAAAGGTCGGCCATAGACTGAGTAGCACCACAGTCACATAATTGCTGGAGAAACCCCACCTAACTCAGTTTTCGCGACATCTCCCAACACCAGCCCGGAGCGGAGCCCGGAGGAGTTATAATATTAAAAATTAAATATAATAAGGAATATACGAGTAGTATGGAATTCATCATCATCATCAGGTCTTTTTAGTCTCCACTGCAGGAGCATGACCCTCTCTGTACTACCGGAGCTATAATTGGCCAGAGCAGACAGAGGATTTGGCCTACACTCTCCTCGCTGGCCAGACGGGTTGGAGAGTATGGAGTTATATCTGGCTAATTAAACAGTGTTGAAAGAAAGGAAGAATGAAATTCTTATTGATGGGTGAAATAAACTCTGTATTTGTGTCTGTGTTTAAAAATGACATATTCATATATAAGAGTGGTTGCGTGTCAGGCGGCTATCACCTGTAATTACAGAATGATTTGTCATCATGACAGTATAATGCTTTGTAAGGGTACGGTTATTTGTAGATCAGAGATAGACGAATAGACATTTTTACGGTTGTACAGATTATATAAATATAAATATATACGGATAAATCACACAGATTGAGCTAGCCCCATGGTAAGTTCGAGACTTGTGTTATGGGATACTAACTCAACGATACTATATTTTATATCAAATACATATATAGATAAACATCCAAGACCCAGGCCAATCTGGAAAAGATCATTTTCCATCTTGACCTGGCCGGGGATTGAACCCGGGCACTCCGTGTAGCAGGCTGGCGTGTTAACCACTGCGCCACGGAGCTGTCAATCTTACGGCGTAGACAGGGCTTAAGGTCAAAATATCGAAAGGCGCATCGATACAGGAATAACACAAGATACAATAAATTAAATTTACTAATTAATTTTCAACTATTTCAAAATTCTTTCACAATACTTATTCCACTATAAAATTTTCAATTTTTTTTATTAAATATACTTAATCCCCCATTTATATAATTTAATATAAAAATTCTTTAATTATTTTGAATTATTAATTTCCCCCCGACCATAATCATTTCGTGTAGGTGACACGGTGAATCCACCATGCACACCCTGGTATCACAGTTCTTCGGGACCGCCCCTAGGCCTTTGACTATTTTGATTCTGTTTTCAGGTCCGTTTTTTGGGGAGCAGGGGAAACGGTACGCATTGTTCTGAGTGTCCAACGAACTTTGACACTCGCCTCGATTTTATTTTGATGTCGCCGGCTTCTTAATCTTGATGTACATAAGCCGTATTTAAGGTTATGCGTTAGATACTACTTATCCTGTATATAACCTCATGTACCTATATTATATTCACTTAAATTGTTTTTTAAATAGCATTACAATGCTCGGTATATTATTAAAATTGAAAATATGTGATGAAAAAGAACTCGGCCACAGGTAGGATTCGAACCCACGTCCCTTAGGTTAACGCCCCGTGTGATACCATTACACCACCGTGTCTTCGAATCCTACCTGTGGCCGAGTTCTTTTTCATCGCATATTTTCAATTTTAACTATATTATATTCTTTCTTTGTCCAATTTTCACATACATTTAAAGTTATATTTATTTACAACTGTGTTTGCAAGCTGTTACAAAGCTACACTCAACGGCGTCATGTTACAAATCACATAAATAACAATCAACAGCACACTCCATTTTCGTGTCATGTGTGTTCGATACGTTATTTAAATACTCACTGGAATGTTGAAACATGGCGCGTGCGTGACGTCACATGCTATGTTATTTGTTTTTAGGGTGCCGTACAAAAAGGGTAAAAGTACATACATAGTATCACGTCTTTTTCCCTTGCGGGGTAGACAGAGCCTAGTTCTATAAAAGTCAAAGTCAAAGTCAAAGTCAAAGATTTTTATTCAAAATTGGATACATGTATCTCTTTTTGAACGTCATATTTTTATTTCTTATATATTTTTTTATATATGCAAAATTGAAATACTACTAGCGTTTCGGAACGACCACTGGTGAGAAGAATACGCCGAAAGAAACTCAATCCAGCCTTGGTCCCTACGTGCCTGAAGGGCTCTGAATACATTGTTAACATTAAATACAATTTTTCATACTATAGATTAATTTTAACATTTAATAATTGTTAACATTAAATAAATTTATATAAATTTCCACGCATTTTTATCAGTAATATAATCATCAATGCAGTAATAAGCCTTTTTTATTAACTGGTTTTTTACAATCGTTTTGAATTTAAGTAAAGGCAGACCTAATATTTCTGCAGGAATTTTATTATAGAAGCGTACTCCTAAACCCAAAAATGAATTCATAGTTTTCTGCAATCGCAATACTGGTGTAGCTAATTTATTTTTATTTCTCGTGTTTCGGTCATGGATATCACTATTTTTCTTATATAAATCAAGATTATAGCGCACAAACATAATATTCGCAAATATGTACTGAGAAGGTAAAGTTAAAATATTTATATCTTTAAACAATTCTCTAAGAGATTCTCTAGCACCAAGTTTATATATAGATCTAATAGCGCGTTTCTGCAGGACAAATATGGTGTTTACTTCTGCAGCGTTACCCCATAGTAAAATCGCATAAGACATAACACTATGAAAGTAACTGAAATATACCAAACGCGCAGTATCAACATCAGTCAGTTGTCTAATTCTCCTGACAGCATAAGCTGCAGAACTAAGTTTACCCGCTAACGTAGTAATATGGGCACCCCATTGAAGCCCGGCATCAAGAGTTATTCCAAGAAATGTTGTTTTATCAGTTAAATCTAGTGGTTCATTATCCATTACTATTTGTGTTGGAATTTTTGTAACATTTGGTAAGCAAAATTTAATACATTTCGTTTTCTTAGCGTTCAACAATAGATTATTCGCTGTGAACCAATCCAACACTTGAGCTAAAGTACTATTAACCACGTCAAAAGAATTAGTTTGTCTATCAATTTTGAAGACAAGAGAAGTGTCATCGGCAAATAGTACAGCCTTACATGTATTGACACAGTAAGGTAGGTCATTGATGTAAATGAGGAATAACAGAGGCCCTAGGATAGAGCCCTGGGGTACGCCCATCTTAACCGATGATCCGGAGGATTGTACCCTATCTAAACTAACTTTTTGAGTTCGGCCACTTAAATAAGATTCAAGTAAATCGCGAGATTTACCTTTTATTCCATAGTGCTCCAGCTTGGAGAGAAGGGTATTGTGGTCTACGCAATCAAAGGCTTTGGAAAGATCACAAAAAACACCAATAGCATTTTGTTTTCCCTCCCAAGCATCATATATGTATTTCAACAGAGCTACACCCGCGTCTGTAGTTGACCGACCCTTTGTAAATCCATACTGTTCACGATGGAAAAGGCTATTTATGTTAAAAAAAGCTAATAACTGATTAAAAATCATTTTTTCAAATATTTTACTAAGAGCTGGCAGAATAGAAATGGGACGGTAATTAGTGGGATCATTTTTATCGCCAGATTTGTACAAAGGAATGACTTTACTTAACTTCATCAAGTCAGGAAATGTCCCAGTATCTACACACTTATTAAATATAGAAGCTAAATATGGTGCAATTACTTCAATGATGTTACTAATGACAGCTACAGAGATATCCCACAAATCTCCAGTTTTCTTATTGTTCAAACTCTTAAATGTATCAATGATTATTTGAGGTGTTACATGTTGAAATATTAAATGATTGTTACATTCTGGTATACAGCTTGTTAATAGTTTTTTAGATTCCTCAGATGATGAACGTAAGGAGGCAGTAGTATTTACGGGAATGTTAGTAAAGAAATCTTCGAAATATTTTGCGACGTCTTCATTAGTACTGAGGATCTTATTATCTACTTTTAATTCTATTTTGTTGTCACGATTTTTGGTTTTCCCGGTTTCCATGTTAATAATTTTCCAAGTGGTCTTTATCTTATCATGAGAATCTAGAATAGCTTTTCTTGTATATAAAGATTTTGCGCACAGGCACGCCTTTTTAAAAACCTTAGAGTAAGTTCTAACATAATTAATAAATTCAGTATTTTTATTGTAAGCTTTCATAGCTAATAATTCGTATAACCTGTTTCTACTAACGTAAATACCAGTTGTAGCCCATTCACTAAATTTTTTACCGATACGTTTAGTACATTTTTTAATTTTGAATGTATTTTTGAATTCCGATTCAATAATACCAAACATTTTATTATATAGAGCATCCGGATCATCTCTAGTTTCTTCAATTAGGGGCATTTTTTCAGATATTTTTTTCTTAAATACATTTATTTTAGCTTTGGTTATAGATCTAAAGGTTACTTTTGGTAAGTCTACTTCTACATCATTTATAAGTTTTACAAACTGACCGTAGTGATCCGAGGTTAGATTTTTAGTTATATATTTGTCAACAGCAGTGCAATTGCAGAAAACATTATCTATGCACGTTGCAGAATCTTCAGTAACTCTAGTTGGTTCCAAAAACAAATTAACCAAATCAAATGATTTAAAGACATTTAAAAATCGAACACTTTCAGTTGTTGTAACTAACAAATCAACATTAAAGTCACCGCACACTATAATATTTTTGCGACAACAACATAATTTTCTCAAGACATCTTCAATAACTGATTCTAAAGTATTATAATCTGATCTTGGGGGTCTGTATACACATACTATAATATAATTCCCTAGTTCGATACATGACAGCTCAACATTACAATCTACCGAAGTTCTATAAGACCTGAAGGCCACGTTTAGCATGTTGGTGGGCATTAGGTGGAAAACGGAATCAAAATAGTGATGGGTTGCTAGCCGCATCGCATATTAACATGATTCCTCAGATTTTACCCATTTCGTCGATCGGCTTTTACGATCTGCGCGGGAAGAGAAGCAACTGGTACATTCTACGTTTTTTCTTTTCTCCCAGACCAGCATAGAAGAGACTTAATAAGAAAGTTCATTTCGGCACTCTTTGGATCATCATCATCATCATCATCAGGTCTTTTAAGTCTCCACTGCAGGAGCATGACACTCTCTATACCACCGGAGCCAAACTTGGCCAGAGCAGACAGAGGATTTGGCCTACACTCTCCTCGCTGGCCAGACGGATTGGAGAGGTCTCATTGATGTTTGAGCTTTGTTTAGCTTGTATTTCCTAAGTCGCCTCTTATGACCTCCATGGGAAGACTAGGAGTGGTCCTATTCTACTCAGCCGGAAACCACACGGCTGCGGACACTCTTTGGATACGCATCTCTAAAAACAAAATATGAAAAATCCCGGAAATGAATCCATCTATCACAATTACTAATTTTTGTTTCAACGAATCTGTAAACTCCAAATTGAATTAAACACCGAGGGATCAATTTTCGATGAAAGTTGCTTAACTCCGGCTAACTCAATACTGAACATTTTTATGTGTTTTGTTTGCAATCGAAACAGGGGTCCAGAGGGACCCATGGTTCGACACGCTGGATTTTATTACCCTACTGACCTAATTAAATAAATAAGGGAAATAAGACCCTATAAAGGGGTGACTCAGACCATCAAAATGAACAACTTTTCCTATGGGAACAATGCTGGGAACTCAAAAAAAATTCGACATTCCCGTACAAACTGGCCGGGAGGCGGAACTCTATTGTATGGAAATGACGAATTTTTTTTTGCGTTCTCTGCATTGTTCCTATAGGAAAAGTTGTTCATATTGATGGTCTGAGTCACCCCTTAAAGGTCCAAAAACGATAAAAATTTGACCATTCATAGGGACTTAGTGGTAGTAGAGCCACGCTACCGGCAAAATGAATTGCTAGTAGCATGAATAGGCCGGCTCGTCCGAGGAAGTACCACACTCACAGAAAATCAACGTCTGAGTAGTAGCTTTACCGCCTCTATGCTTCGTTCAGAGAGCCGGAGGCCCATCCTTCCCCCTCCCCTCCCCATTTACTTCCCCCAACTCCTTGAAAGGCCGGCAACGCTCCTGTCACACCCTGGTGTTGCAGTTGTCCATGAGCAGCTGTGATCACTTACCATCAGGTGACTCGCTTGCTTGTTTGCCGTCCTATAACATAAAAAAGGGACATATCACACAAATTGAGCTAGCCCCACAGTAAGTTGTGAACTTGTATCGTAGGATACTAACTCAACGATACTATACAACGTGATTTTGAACTCCCTAGCTTTATTGAAATCTGGTAATCAGAATCCCTAATGGAACACAGAATTGAAAGAAAAAAAGGTGAAAAACGAAAAAGAAAATTAGGATTCCCATACAATGTCGCCGATCAGCTGGACGAATTTCTATGAAAGGTTAAATTTAGTTTTTCGTTTTTTACCTTTTTTTTTCTTACAATTCTGTATTCCATTAGGGATTCTGATTCCCAGATTTCAATATAGCTAGGGAGTTCAAAATCACGCTGTATTTTATAATAGATACTTATACAGCGTGTAACATAACCAATAACGTTCCCGTGAAGGGGTAACTCAGCCCGTAGAAATTAACAACTTTTTCTATAGGACTTAATGTCACCCATCCCAGTAGTGACCATGCCCTGGGTTGCTTAACATCCTTAAGCGCCAATTTAGCACTAATGACGCCAAACGACTCGTTATTATTTTGCAAATCGTAGACCATTTGAATTATTCAATGGCCACTAAAACTGGGAATGGGCGAAAATCTAAAGAATCATGACAATAGGCGATGCGGCTAGCAACCCATCACTATTTTTGCTTCAGTTTTCCCACCTTTACATCCACCAACATGCTAAACTTTTCGGACTTATGACCTTAAGCTCTGTCTAACCCGTAAGGGATAAAGACGTGATATTATGTACTAAGACTGGCAATAAACTCAAAAAATCCTCTAATTATAGAGTTTATCCTCACTAATGAATCAAGAAAATGAACAATTAAAAATTTTGCGCGAAACAAATGGATCTTTTGCACAAACAAACGCAGCAGGTGCTGCGGACAGACAATGTATAAATATATATATAAACGAAAAAAAGCAGGCCAAACGCGAGTCGGACTCGCGCACGAAGGGTTCCGTATTTATAATACAAACTAGCTTTCGCCCGCGGCTCCGCCCGCGTCAAAGTCGATCCCTCGGGAATAGTATTTTCCCGGGATAAAAGGTAGCCTATGTCCTTCTCCGTAGTCCAGAGAACATGTTTGCAAAATTTCATGATGATCGGTTCAATACTTAGGGCGTGAAAGCGTAACAAACAAACAAACAAACTCACTTTCGCATTTATAATATTAGTAAGGATAAGGATAAGGATATTAGTAAGGATTAGATTGTTGCACCAAGCAGAAAGTATTTTTTTATTGCACCGAGTGCTTATTTGGAGCCCAAGCGACAGCGAGGGCTCTATAAAGCACGAGCGCAATATAAATTACTTAATGCGAGGTGCAAAATCTGCTTTTCTTTCAACTACTACAAGAAAAGTATGTGAAAAATAAAACTGAAGTGAAATTACAATTATAGAGAAAATTTGTTGTTTTTCATTCCCGCCTTTTTTTCATTTATGGCCAGTATTTTTTAGGCCTATACACACGTCACTAACTGTATAACTCCATACGGCCGTCAGGTTGGCCAACCTTTTTTGTGACATGTGACACGTTGCTTCGTGCCAAATTTTAAGATACTGAGTTCACGGGATGTACCCTATAGGTTTTTGATTCCCTTGCGAATGTAGAAAATTTGGAGCATAAACGGCTGTATCTTTTGATTGCATTGGCTTAGAAGTTTGTTTTTTTTACAGCTTCAAACGACAGTAGACCTGAGTATTTGATATGAATTTTAGCTTGATACCTCCAAGCGTTCCTGAGAAAAAAGGTTGACAGACAGACGGACGGACAACGAAGTGATCCTATACCTAAGTGTCCCGTTTTTTCCTTTTGAGGTATGAAACCCTAAATAACGTAGAATGTACAGTCAGCTTCAAAAGTATAGTCATAATTTGTAATACAAATAGTATGAGAAATCATAACTCCCTTTTGAAGCTGACTGAACTAACTAATTTTCTTTCCGAGGAAATGGGCGAACATCTGAGGAATCATATTAGTAGGCGACGCGGCTAGCAACCCATTATTTTTAATTCTGATTTCCACCTAACGCCCACCAACATGGTAAACGCGGCTATAAGGTCTTAAAGATCTGGTTCCTGTCTACCCCGTTAGAGAAAAAGATGTGATTAACCAAAAATATGAGTTCTAAATACCAACAAGATAAAGTTTAAAATTTAGCCGTGTGGTACCCGGCAGAGTAGAATAGGACCACTCCAAGTCTTCCAGTGGATGTCGTAGAAGGCGACTAAGGAAATACAAGCTAAACAAAGCTTCTAAACATCTAAGAGACCTCTCCAACCCGTCTGGCCAGCGTGGAGATTGTAGGCCAAGTCCTCTGGCTGCTCTGGCCAAGTATAGCTCTAGTAGTACAGAGAGGGTCTGTACTACTAGAGCTATATACTAAAAAGGACCTGATGATGAAAGATAAAAAAAAAACTACTAATAATACTTCCATATTAAATAAATTTTAAAATTCCTCAAAAGTAAAAACCGACTTCAATCAAACTACTGAACCGATTGTGATGAAATTAAAAGGGTATTATGCTATCACCAATTTAATTAGTTTTGTGATTCTTAAATAATTGGGTTTGCCCGAAAAATAATAGATTTGCCACCAAAATTTAGTCACGAAACAATAAAAAATCAATTCCACAATAAACCACTCCTCGCTGGCCAGACGGGTTGGAGAGGTCTCATTGATGTTTATGAGCTTTGTTTGGCTTGTATTTCTTAAGTCGCTCTTACGACATCCATAGAAAGACAAGGAGTGGTCCTATTCTACTCTGCCGGAAACTACACGGCCGTTATGTATGCGTACGTAGTAAAATAACCACAGTATACATAACTATGTAGCTGTTGCCCGCGGCTATTTCTGTTATTACGATTAATAGTATAGGTGAATAATTTTCCCCGTTTTCAAAACATTTTTATATTGATACTTCGCTCCTATTGGTCGCAGCGTGATGTTTTATAGCCTAAAGCCTTTATCAATAAATGGACTATACAACACAAAAAAAAAATCTATTTGAACCAGTAGTTCCTGAGATTAGCGTGTTCAAACAAACAAACAAACTCTTCAGCTTTATAATATTAGTATAGATACGGTAATATATTCAAAAAACTCTCCAACAAGTGACTTATTCTCATTAATTAATCAAGAAAATTAACAATTAAAAATTTAGATTGAGAAAAATTGGTCTTTAGCACAACGCAGCAGGTGTTCGAAACAGACGAGAGAAAAGTTGAACAAGAATTTTAAAGAAAAAATTAAAAAAGCTGACTAAGACTAATATCTTGCGTGGAGAGGATTTCTAACTATGAATATCATCATTCAGTTTTGCGGCTGTAAGCGCAAAATATCCATTATTGGGATACTACCTACTCTGATGACTTAGCCATACGTAAATTTTTGACGTCAACAATTGTTGAGAAGTGAAATAATAATAAATAAATAAATATATACGGACAAATCACACAGATTGAGCTAGCCCCAAAGTAAGTTCGAGACTTGTGTTATGGGATACTAACTCAGCGATACTATATTTTATAACAAATACATATATAGATACACATCCAAGACCCAGGCCAATCTGAAAAAGATCATTTTCCATCTTGACCTGGCCGGGGATCGAACCCGGTCACTCCGTGTCGCAGGCTGGCGTGTTGACCGCTGCGCCACGGAGCTAGTCAATAAATAAATATGACAATAAAATCACTATAATACGGTATTATCGCGTATATTACATTATTTTTACACCTAACGTTTCGAAAACTTTACAGTTTTCATGGTCGCAGGTAGACTAAGTTGACATTTGTCTTTGTGTTATAAGAACTATACAAAACTACCGCCTACAATATTTATTGATAACGTTCCGGATGTACGCAGTATTCGCTCACGGTGTCTGAAGGTCTTGCAGTCTTGTGGTGAGCTTGAGATTTTATTAAATTGATGACAGGATCCCAAGCTGGTGGTAACTGCCAACCATCCTCTCTATTGAAATTAGGATGCTTTTTTATATTCAATAGCCTCACGAAGCATTCTTGCAATGTATCTGTTTTCTAAGGACTTGAGGATTATCAAAACGCATGTAGTGGTTGGCTAACCAAAACCTGCGACCAAGAACTATAACTGAACCGTAATTCGAAACGTTAGGTGTAAAAATAAGTAATATACGCGATAATACCGTATTATAGTGATTTTATTTAAATGTGTATCATCATCTCGAAAACATCAGAAAAAGTTAATAAGTGTTAAAGGAACCTATATTGAATCATCATCATCATTTCGTGTAGGTGTCACGGTCAATCGACCATGCACACCCTGGTGTCAAAGTTCTTCGGAACCGCCTCTCGGCCTCTGACGTGGTTCCTTTAACGACTACCAGATGGCAGCCGGGACCAACGGCTTAACGTGCCTTCCGAAGCACGGAAACATCTTTATTATCAGACAATCAGGTGATTCAAGCCTGCAATGTCCTAACCAAACTGGAAACAACTAAACAAAGTATGCTTCCGGTGGGAATCGAACCCACAACCCCCGGGTCAACAGGCAAACGCCTTAACCACTTTAAACGTTTCGAATTGAATTGAATGAATGGAGGAAATTCAAGTAACAACAACAAAGTTAAAATTTCCACAAATGATGTTCTGTTGCCGCTACAACAACAACTAGGTACTATAAAACAAAATTACATAAATATTTAAGGGACTCCCATACAACAAACGTGATTTTTTGGTTGTTTTTGCTCGATTGCTGGTCGTTTTCTTCCATGCTGGTCTGGGAGAAAAGAAAAAACGTAGAATGTGCCAGCTGCTTCTCTTCCCGCGCAGATCGTAAAAACCGATCAAGGGAACGGGCAAATCTGCGGAATCATGTCAATAGGCGATGCGGCTAGCAACCCACAGGTACACGCCTTCCAACATGCTAAATGTGGCCATAAGGTCTTATAGACCGAGGCTCTGTCCACCCTGCAAGGGAAAAGACGTGATACTATGTATGTATGTATGTTTTTGCTCGATATTTATAACGGCAACACGTAGACGCTTGAAATATTCACGGAATATTTATTTTTATATTGAATTTAAAAATAATCAAATTGAAATTAAGGGGCTCCTATACAAAATACATAATTGTTTATCGTTTTTATAGATAACTAGCTTTCGCCCGCGGCTCCGCCCGCGTTAATGTCGATCCCTCGGGAATAGTAGTTTTTCCCCGGGATAAAAGGTAGCCTATGTCCTTCTCGGTACTCCAGAGAACTTGTATGCAAAATTTCATGATGATCGGTTCAGTAGTTACGGCGTGAAAGCGTAACAAACAAACAAATAAAACAAACTCACTTTCGCATCCTTATCCTTATACTTACTAATATTATAAATGCGAAAGTGAGTTTGTTTGTTACGCTTTCACGCCGATCATCATGAAATTTCGCATACAAGTTCTCTGGAGTACGGAGAAGGACATAGGCTACCTTTTATCCCGGGAAAAAGTACTATTCCCGAGGGATCGACATTGACGCGGGCGGAACCGCGGGCGAAAGCTAGTTGATTATATTAGTAAGGAGGGTGGTTGGTACCTACGGAACCATTAGTGCGCGAGTCCGACTCGCACCTGGTCGGTTTTTAGCAATCGCGTAATCAAATTAAACACGAAAACAAGTATTAAATCTCGTGACAATAAATCAATTTACAAATACTTCGGACGTGGTCACGCCCAAAGACAATAAAGTAGGATGGGAAAAAACGGCCAAGTGCGAGTCGGACTCGCGCACGAAGATACTGGGACATTTCCTGACTTGATGAAGTTAAGTAAAGTCATTCCTTTGTACAAATCTGGCGATAAAAATGATCCCACTAATTACCGTCCCATTTCTATTCTGCCAGCTCTTAGCAAAATATTTGAAAAAATGATTTTTAATCAGTTATTAGCTTTTTTTAACATAAATAGCCTTTTCCATCGTGAACAGTATGGATTTACAAAGGGTCGGTCAACTACAGACGCGGGTGTAGCTCTGTTGAAATACATATATGATGCTTGGGAGGGAAAACAAAATGCTATTGGTGTTTTTTGTGATCTTTCCAAAGCCTTTGATTGCGTAGACCACAATACCCTTCTCTCCAAGCTGGAGCACTATGGAATAAAAGGTAAATCTCGCGATTTACTTGAATCTTATTTAAGTGGCCGAACTCAAAAAGTTAGTTTAGATAGGGTACAATCCTCCGGATCATCGGTTAAGATGGGCGTACCTCAGGGCTCTATCCTAGGGCCTCTGTTATTCCTCATTTACATCAATGACCTACCTTACTGTGTCAATACATGTAAGGCTGTACTATTTGCCGATGACACTTCTCTTGTCTTCAAAATTGATAGACAAACTAATTCTTTTGACGTGGTTAATAGTACTTTAGCTCAAGTGTTGGATTGGTTCACAGCGAACAATCTATTGTTGAACGCTAAGAAAACGAAATGTATTAAATTTTGCTTACCAAATGTTACAAAAATTCCAACACAAATAGTAATGGATTATGAACCACTAGATTTAACTGATAAAACAACATTTCTTGGAATAACTCTTGATGCCGGGCTTCAATGGGGTGCCCATATTACTACGTTAGCGGGTAAACTTAGTTCTGCAGCTTATGCTGTCAGGAGAATTAGACAACTGACTGATGTTGATACTGCGCGTTTGGTATATTTCAGTTACTTTCATAGTGTTATGTCTTATGCGATTTTACTATGGGGTAACGCTGCAGAAGTAAACACCATATTTGTCCTGCAGAAACGCGCTATTAGATCTATATATAAACTTGGTGCTAGACAATCTCTTAGAGAATTGTTTAAAGATATAAATATTTTAACTTTACCTTCTCAGTACATATTTGCGAATATTATGTTTGTGCGCTATAATCTTGATTTATATAAGAAAAATAGTGATATCCATGACCGAAACACGAGAAATAAAAATAAATTAGCTACACCAGTATTGCGATTGCAGAAAACTATGAATTCATTTTTGGGTTTAGGAGTACGCTTCTATAATAAAATTCCTGCAGAAATATTAGGTCTGCCTTTACTTAAGTTCAAAACGATTGTAAAAAACCAGTTAATAAAAAAGGCTTATTACTGCATTGATGATTATATTACTGATAAAAATGCGTGGAAATTTATATAAATTTATCTAATGTTAACAATTATTAAATGTTAAAATTAATCTATAGTATGAAAAATTGTATTTAATGTTAACAATGTATTCAGAGCCCTTCAGGCACGTAGGGACCAAGGCTGGATTGAGTTTCTTTCGGTGTATTCTTCTCACCAGTGGTCGTTCCGAAACGCTAGTAGTATTTCAATTTTGCATATATAAAAAAATATATAAGAAATAAAAATATGACGTTCAAAAAGAGATACATGTATCCAATTTTGAATAAAAATCTTTGACTTTTTTTTTTTTTGACTTTTGTATACGCGGCCCATCAGGCAATATGAGAGTTTCTGTCACTCCAAGCCTTACGCACACAGGCAACGCCCAAAGCCAAGGTCCGTCCGGATACGCCCCTCTGGCAACATAGCTTTCGGCCCATAAGGCAAAAGATGAGAGTTGCTGGTCTCCAAAGGCTTTTCCCCTTTGTTTCTCAGATTGGCCCTTCAGGCTGTGTAGTCTCGTATACGCGGCCTATCTGGCAATATGAGAGTTTGCTGTGTCTCCAAGCCTTGCGCACACAGGCAACGCCCAAAACCGAAGTTCGTCCCTCCTGGGGGCACTTTGGTGATGTTGTCTTTATAGGTTGAGGGTACTCTGCCCTCGCCTCAAACGCCCGGTGAAGTAGCGAAAGCTCACTTGGAGCTAGCTACATAGTCCAATCAAAAACATAAATCGGTTTACGTGCTATAATGTTCTTGATAACGGTGGAAGCGAGATAGATGCGTCACAAGCCGAACGCTTAGGCCGATCGTGCTTCTCTATCGCTTGTTCCGCGCTCTTGCACACGGAACATGACACTTTTCGTCCGTGCAGCCGACGTTCATCTATATATATAAAAGAAGAATTTCCCACTGACTGAATGACATATAGACGCACGCACAACCGAAACCGGTAATGGTAGAAACGCGATATTTGGACAGTTATTTTAGTTAAAATGCGGATGCTCACTAAGAAGGGATTTTGAAAAATTTTAACCCCAATGGGGTGAAATAACGATTGAAAGTTTGTATGGAAAATCTTTAAATCAGCAACGTATTTAATAAAAATCGATATACATACTCTTAATAACATCATGGTTTAGAGAATTCATTCACCCTCTAAAGGTGTAAAATAGGGGTTGAATGTTTAAATGGAAAATATTTGGGGTTGAGTGTTTGAATGAAAGGAACCACGTCAGAGGCCGAGAGGTGGTTCCGAAGAACTCTGACACCAGGGTGTGCATGGTCGATTGACCGTGACACCTACACGGAATGATGATGATGAATGTTTGAATGGAAAATATATAAAAACTACTACAATTTTCATGTAATTTGATATCCGAGCTTCTAAATACAAATAATAGAACGCGTATTGCCTGTTGTACCTTTTGGATGGAGATACTTTGAATCATGATAATCGAGACAGGCTACTTTTGGTCGCGATTACCGACATCCACGCGGGCGAAGCCGCGAACGGAAGCTAGAATTATAATACGCTCATCATCAGGTCCTTTTTAGTCTCCACTACAGGAGCACGACCCTCTCTGTACTACTAGAGCCATACTTGGCTAGGGCAGCCAGAGGACTTGGCCTACACTCTCCACGCTGGCCAGACGGGTTGGAGAGGTCTCACAGATGTTTAAAAGTTTTTATTTTAGCTTGTATTTCCTAAGTCGCCTTCTACGACATCCACGGGAAGACTTGGAGTGGTCCTATTCTACTCTGCCGGATAATACGCAATCACGTCATAAAAATTACCGCTAGTATATTCGCCCCCTTATTTCTAATTACTTAACCTCAAAATATTAATTGCTCTGCCAGCAATCTTTTCAGCTTTACTAACGAAATAGCAGTCATTAATTAGCCAATAACAATATTGTTCGGACTTTTTAGTGTTCCGTTAGGAAATGAAAATCTTGGAAATGTTTCTTTTCTTTCTGTCTCTAATAAAAATGCGTGCAACCGTTGTTCATCGATTTAAAAACCTTATCACGACTAGCTCCGTGGCGCAGCGGTCAACACGCCAGCCTGCGACACGAGAGTGCCCGGGTTCGATCCCCGGCCAGGTCAAGATGGAAAATGATCTTTTTCAGATTGGCCTGGGTCTTGGATGTGTATCTATATATGTATTTGTTATAAAATATAGTATCGTTGATATTTGTCCGTATATATTTATTTATTATCACGTGAAACTACTGACAAAATTACTATTACCTAACTTGTTCAAGGACGACATATTTTCAGAGAAATTGCTACTTTATGGTTATTCAGTTATATAATAAGATCCTAAAACGTATTCGGGAGTTACTTTTCAATCATTTTCGAACCCGATTTTCGACAGCCTCCGTGGTTAAGGCGTTTGCCTGTTGACCCGGGGGTCGTGGGTTCGATGCCCACCGGAAGCATATTTTGTTTAGTTGTTTCCAGTTTGGTTAGGACATTGCAGGCTTGAATCACCTGATTGTCTGATAATAAAGGTGATTCCTTCGGACGTTAAGCCGGTGGTCCCGGCTGACATCTGGTAGTCGTTAAAGTAACCACGTCAGATGCCGAGAGGCGGTTCCGAAGAACTCTGACACCAGGGTGTGCATGGTCGATTGACCGTGACACCTACTCGAAATGATGATGAAGATGATTTCCGAACCGAAAAATTAAAAAAAATGGCTGTTATACGAATGCTTCTATTCAATCAAATTGAATGAAATTATCGTGTTTAGACGCGATTATTTCATTCAATTTGATTGTATAACAATTTTCACCTTAACATGATTATCTATACTAATATTATAAAGCTGAAGAGTTTGTTTGTTTGTTTGTTTGAACGCGCTAATCTCAGGAACTACTGGTCCAAATTGGAAAATTCTTTTTGTGTTGGATAGTCCATTTATTGAGGAAGGCTTTAGGCTAAAAAACATCACGCTGCGACCAATAGGAGCGGAGCATCAATAAAAAATGTTTTAAAAACGGGGAAAGTTTAAGAAAAAGACTAATTAATCATAATAACAGAAATTGCCTCGGACGAAGTCGCGGGCAACAGCTAGTTTTATAATAAAGAGGTAATTCACAACATAATTCATAATAAAATACATTTATGACAAATTTGAAAACATTTATAATAATAATATATAAGTAGTCAAGTTATGATGATGGACAAAAAAAATTGCATGCCATGAATATGGCTAAATAGGCTTGTTCTTGACAAATTTTGTAACTCTATTTAAAGCAAATAAATGAATTTTGAATTTTGAATAAATAAAGGTAGGTACTTACGCAACAGCAGCGCCAGAAGCCTGCTCGTTAGACGTACCATATCACGGCATTTATATGTCTATACGCAAAACCTAGAACAAACATTGATATTTATATAATTGATAAAAATGCTTGGAAATTAATATAAATTTATTTAATAATATAATACCTGTAAACAATACAGCGTGATTTTGAATCCCCTAGCTATATTGAAATCTGGGAATCAGAATCCCTAATGGAATACAGAATTGCAAGAAAAAAAGGTAAAAAGCGAAAACAAAAATGGGACCTGCCATAGAAACTCGTCCAGCTGAACGACTCTGTATGGAAAACCCTAATTTTTTTTTCGATTTTCAGCTTTTTTTCTTCCAGTTCTATAATTTATTAGGGCTTCTGATTCTGAGATTCCAATATAGCTAGGATGTCGATCCCTCGGGAAAAGTAGTTTTCCCGGGATAAAAGGTAGCCTATGTCCTTCTCCGCACTCCAGAGAACTTGTATGCAAAATTTCATGATGATCGGTTGAGTAGTTACGGCGTGAAAGAGTAACAAACAAACAAACATACTCACTTTCGCATTTATAAGTATTTGTAAGGATTATACTCACGTTTTCTGACAACAATGCTACTTTAGTCCAAATAGCACCCACCCACTTCAAAATTAAACTTAAAAGTGAAAATATATTTTCCTTTTCGTATCTCCATTGTTATTTTAAGCAGTCATGCTGTTCTGGTTTCAAAGATACGGTAATATAATAAAAAGGACTTCAAGGTAACTCTCAATTATATTTTTCTAAACAATATTACATAAGTCTGATATTATTTTAACTTAAGCGAAAATTCTAAGTCGGTAACGTATTTTAAACTTACGTTTAAAAATTAGTTACACTTTACGTAAGATATAAAATAAGAAACGTTATATAAACTATTGTAAGTCAAATCAAATTAGAAGCGTATCAATTATAAACATTATAAAGACTGGAATATAATATACGCTTTTTGAGTCGTAATGAAAAATGAAATGAAATGAAAAATATTTGTTGTAGAAATGTATAGAAACAAACAAACAATACATATATAGATATACATCCAAGACCCAGGCCAATCTGAAAAAGATCATTTTCCATCTTGACCTGGCCGGGGATCGAACCCGGGCACTCTCGTGTCGCAGGCTGGCGTGTTGACCGCTGCGCCACGGAGCTAGCCAAATAAAAGCTAATAAAAGTGTACCACCATTTTTTTTTTATTATTTAGGACGGTCAACGAGCTAGCTAGTCACCTGATGGTAAGCGACCAGCGCTGCCCATGGACAACTGCAACACCAGGGTGTAACAGGAGCGTTGCCGGCCTTTCAAGGAGTTGGGGAAAGGACATGGGAAGGAAATGGCGGAAGGATGGGCCTCCGGCTCTCTCACTCACCGAACGAAGCAAAGAAGCGGTAAAGCTTCTACTTAAACGTCGATTTTTTGTGAGAGTGTGGTACTTCCCCGGACGAGCCGACCCATTCATGTTACTAGCAAAAATGAATCTTGTCGGTAGCGTGGCTCTACCACAACTAAAAAACGATAGGTGATGGCTCAGTGATACGCTGGACACATTTGTGACCAGCACTGATTTTCAGCCGTCACCTTTTGTGACATCCAGGACTCTCCAATGCGCATTCTTTGGCTTCTTGTGCTTCTGATGCTGCTGCTCACCTTTACGCCCACCAACACGTTAAATGTGGCCTTTCGGTCTTTTGACTTTAGGCTCTGTCTACCCCGTAAAGGGATAAAGACGTGATATGTATACATGAATTCTTAATGTGAAATTAAAAAGTTTATAAACAAACCAAACGACACGGCGTGAGCGCTCTTAGACAACGGAACCACTACTTCATTGATCCTTCGTATTGTTTACGACTTACAGTCAAACTTTCTCCATTTAACAGTTTTACAGCCAGCTATCGACTTTGGAAATGATCGGTATCTTCGAAATAACAAATGTTTGGCAGTTTAAGTCGAACTTCCTGTAATTAAACTGTCGTTTTGCTTAACTCTATCTACGATTTCCATAATTCAATGTTTATTATAAAAACACGGGTTTAATCACGTTTATTCAGTCGGAATCGCCGACTAGTCTGGTCTGTTACGAAGACCATCATCAGGGCGTGTGATAGGGTTACGGCGATTTCGCATTCCTCGAAGCACTAGTTCCAAAATTGGCCGGCGTTTGCGACTAAATAAACGTGAGTATTTCTTTAATGAATTTATCTTGCGTTAGTTTTGATACTATTCAACGATATACAATAAGGAGCTAGAGAGCTTGAGGATCCAGCTTAGGTAAGAAATATAGCTTGTATCACGTAGCAGCGGTGATCACTTACCATCAGGTGACACGCTTGCTCGTTTGCCGTCCTATATCACAAAAAAGCTTACGTATTTTACGCAGTGTCCGTCCTTTTTGTGGGACTCCGGACGGCACGGTTTAATTGTGGCAATCACTGGATTCCATGCTGGTGATAATTTGTATCGGTCTTCTCTGTTGAAATTTTTAAACTTCTTAATTTCAACAGCTTCTCGTACTCTGTCTTGTAAAGGTCTCCTTAACCGGGACGCAGAGCACTTGGATATGTTCTCGAATAGTTTAAAAAAATGTTTAAAATTAAGATGATTAACCTCTCAGACCCAGGAAGCAAAATGTCAAAATGTTTTGACAGCTCAAGGCTATTGCGAAAATGACGTCATTGTTATTGCCTTTCACAAAAAAATGTATTACTCTGCAATCAAATCATACTTTGCCATGCTGTAAACGACAATTTACTAATTGATATATTTCCTTTCTTTTATGTAATGAAATAGTAATAATTTCCTAAAACATTATCGATGTTTTACATGTTTAAAGTTTGCAAACTATATAACTGTCTGGTTTCAAAGAAATGAATGCATTATCAGCTCCAATTCAAACAAAGAGGACCTATACTAAACAATTGTGTCAACACTTGGGCCATAAACCCCGTGATGTTTATAAAAACTCCACTTGAAATACGACCCTCGTCGGGTCGAGCAAGCAACTCAATGCTTAATATTATTTTTGTTTAGTATACTTAGCCTTGTATAAAGAATGTTGTGTATACCTGTTATATGTGTTTACATTAGAACAAAGTAATAAGAGTGTGTTTTTAAGTCATCATCATCATCATCAGGTCCCTCTTAGTCCCTACAGGAGCACGACCCTCTCTGTACTACCGGAGCCATACTTGGCCAGAGCAGCCAAAGGACTTGGCCTACATTCTTCACGCTGGCCAGACGTGTTGGAGAGGTCTCACAGATGTTTAAAAGCTTTGTTTAGCTTGTATTTCCTAAGTCGCCTTCAACGACATCCACGGGAAGACTTGGAGTGGTCCTATTCTACTCTGCCGGATACCACACGGCTAGTGTTGTACGTTGTGTTTTTAAGTGTAACATGTAAATACTGTTGGTGTACCCTAATAAAGAAAATAAAAAAATAAAATAAAATAAAGGGCTGTTTGTAAAAGGTTCGGGCTATGTCCCGTTTATTATATACAAAATTATGTGTTTGAAGCGCGAAAGATTTAAAAAAATCTGCTTCAAGTTGGAATAGTTTTTAGAAAGTCGTCTAATATTGTTTTCCAAAATTTTCATTTCTACGATTTGTCACTGAATTTTCATTTCTACGATTCTTCCACGCTGGTCTGGGAGAAAAGAAAAAATGTAGAATGTACCAGCTGCTTCTCTTTCCGCACAGATCATAAAAGCCGATCGAGAGAACGGGCAAAATTCCGTGGAATCATGTTAATAGGCAATGCGGCTAGCAACCCATCACTATTTTGATTCCGTTTCTCACCTTATGCCCACCAACATGCTAAACGTGGCCTTCGGGTCTTATAGACCTAGGCTCTGTCTACCCCACAAGTTAAAAGACGTGATACTATGTATGTATGTCACTTAATTGTGTGAGAGTTAACTTTTGGCTGCTTTCTTTGACAGTGGTCATTACACAAAACCATGTCAGGAGCCTGTACTAGGTAATTTGCCATTCAATTAGGCAATGCTGCCAGCCTTTTGGGCACGATACCCAGAGGTGAGCACCTGGAGGTACTGTACGATTTGTAAATATATGTTTTTAAGTAGGTTATTTATTTTTTAGTACTATTTTAGTTTCGTCTTTTTAAGTAAATAAATAAATATATACGGACAAATCACATAGATTGAGCTAGCCCCAAAGTAAGTTCGAGACTTGTGTTATGGGATACTAACTCAACGATACTATATTTTATAACAAATACATATATAGATACACATCCAAGACTTAGGCCAATCTGAAAAAGATCATTTTCCATCTTGACCTGGCCGGGGATCGAACCCGGTCACTCCGTGTCGCAGGCAGGCGTGTTGACCGCTGCGCCACGGAGCTAGTCGAGTAGTTTAAATAAGTATTATTTTAAAATATTAATAATATATACATTAGGTTGTTCCGAAAGTTTTAGCTATACCTAAAATATACTTCCGTAGGATTTAGTTTCTACGCCAATATGAGGGTAATTTATCTATTAGGCTGTGTCCGTAATTTCGTAAACTATCTTCGACTAGTTATTTTTTTATGACTTTTTGTGAGGACCGGCACAAAAGTGGTACCCGTTGAATATTTTTTACCAGGACAACGCTCCCGCCCACACAGCTGCCAGAACAATGGATTTTCTGAACAACTCTGGGGTTCAACTGGTGTCTCATGCTTCTTACAGCCTACACCTGGGTCAGTGCGATTCTTTCCTCTTTCCAATAGTGAAAAAATTCTACTTAGGCGCACTTTCTGGAATTCGGAAAAGGCTGTAGAGGCTTTTTTTTGACTTGCCGCAAGATGCATTTTTAAGATGTTTTCAAGACTGGTTTGAAAGAATGAAGAAGTGTATTGATGAAGGAAAGGAATATTTAAAAAAACAATAAATAATATATATCAAAATACGTAGTATTTATACAGCTAAAAACTTTCGGAACAGCCCACGTATGGTGGTTTAAAAACTCTGACACCAATGTTTGTCGGTTCATTCTTTGTTTCAAAAACCCACGACATGATGATGGCCACAGAACAACAAACACATTAGAAGTGTCATCACGCGTGATTTCTATGAAACCCAGCGTCGCCTCATTTCAAGCATACTACTAACGCAACACAACTGAGTAGAAACTCCTCCTTTGGTCAAAGATTCACTAGGACTTCTCACTTTACACGTTAGAATAGGACACGTCGGAATTTTTCGATTTTTCACGGAAATCTCACTTTTGTTCTTTGACGATCGCGGGACAAAGTACTTAGGTGATTCAAGTGAGCTGATCGAGCGCATTGTCGCGCGTGCCACGCCCCCTTGCCATTTCTAATATATAAATATATATATGGACAAATCACACAGATTGAGCTAGCCCCAAGGTAAGTTCGAGACTTGTGTTATGGGATACTAACTCAACGATATTATATTTTATAACAAATACATATATAGATAAACATCCAAGACCCAGGCCAATCTGAAAAAGATCATTTTCCATCTTGACCTGGCCGGAGATCGAACCCGGGCACTCCGTGTCGCAGGCTGGCGTGTTAACCACTGCGCCACGGAGCTGTCTATATTTCTAATGTCTTTATGGTTCTGTAATAATGACGACGATTTTATTATCCTGTAAAAATATGTCATAATTTGTGTGTTTCTTCAACACAATGACAGCGATAAGAGCTAGGCTCCTAAAAATATATAAGATTTTCCCAAAGAAGATTTCTGGTTTGGCCACGGACACAACACACGTAAAAAAAAACATTTCTTTTTTTATAATGTTATTAAATTTTACTTATCAAAAGTTGTTTTAATAGTTATGGTATATTAATTAATATACCATATAAAAATATATAATATAATGTTGTAGAACCTAAGTTTCTTTATATGTTAAAAGAATAATATATTCATTATAACGCCAACAGATATGGACAAATCACTTGTATTAATAATTTTAGTTAGTTTTGTTACATCTCGTAAGTATATAGATACTTGTATATATATCTTAATTAATCCAAGTTTTAGCCAATTCAAATTTATTCACAATTCAAGTTTTGAATCCAGGATTTTAATAAAATTCATAGGAACAAAATCATGCTGTAGGTATAAGTGTAAATTGGTGTAGATGTAGATTATTTTGATTTTAATTTATAATTTTTCAGAAATTCCTTCGGCATGTTCGCGGTATATTGGCAGTCCCTATAGGGGCCTATATGGGGGGTACGGAGGAGGGGCTTATTCGTTAGGTAAACATATTATTTCTATTTATTTATCAATTGTATGGACGTCAAAAAAAATGTTGAGTACCCAGCATTGGTCCCATAGAAAAAGTTGTTCATATCAACGGGCTAAATCGCCCTTTCAAGGGTCGGACAAGGATTTCTTTACATTGTATATCTGACGGGATAGACAGAGTCAAGTTTCTATCTATTAGGAAGGTGTTTTCAAGGAGTGTCGTGGACATCGAGGGGATACCGCCTCCAATGATTGAAACTTCGTCTAGTTGTTACATATAATCATCATCATCATTACAGCAACTCTCACTCCCTCCGTGGTCCAGTGGTTACGGCTTTTGCCTGTAGACCCGGGGGTCGTGGATTCGATTTCCACGGGAATAATCTTTGTTTAGTTGCATCCAGTCTGGTTAAGATATTACAGACTTGAATCACCTGATTGTCTTATAAAAAAGATGATTCCGTGCTTCGGAAGGCACGTTAAGCCGGTGGTCCCGGCTGCCATCTGGTAGTCGTTAAAGGAACCACGTCAGAGGCCGAGAGGCGGTTCCGAAGAACTCTGACACCAGAGTGTGCATGGTCGATTGACCGTGTCACCTACTCGAAATGATGATTACAGCAAAAAGTCCACTGCTGAACTGTTCCTAAGGATTCTTCGTTCCATGAGTGGATATTGCCATACTCCCCACGCTTGGCAGACGGGTTGGCGAGCACAGTTTCTTTGGCTTCTTGTACTGCTGCCCATTGCAAGCATTTTTAAGCTACTGAAGGATAGGAATTTGTTGGATTGGGGAAGAAAATGAAAGGTATTGATACTACTACTGGTATTTGCATGTATCTACTTTTCTTTAAGTGTAGGATATCAGAATTAAAATTAAGTATAAAAGTGTGAAAATATCTAGACTAGGTTCTGTTATCTGTGATTGTACCTGATTAAGAGCGCACCAATGCGACCCGGCTGAAGCCATTTCGCACCCCGCGCCCCGCGCGAAAGCAGGATAGATCTAATGACCGTAACGCTTAAAAAATGAGAAGAAGATAGTGGGTAGGCACAAGCGGGTGTCCTAGAATTAACGGGCGTAAGCGCCAAATCACATAATTGCTATTTAAAATAAAAGTATGAGGTTATTGAGTAAAAAAACTTTGCCAGATTTTAGAACTAGTTATTGCTCAGCTAGGAAACTAAAAATCATTGCTAAAGATCTTAGGGTTTCGCCGTTCTGACCACAAACATCAAATAAAGGGGCTATGTTTGCAAAATAAAAGTATCGAGGCTTTTGTTATTAATCGTGTTTTCAGGTTTAACAGTTTTAAGAAAATATGTTGAAGTTTTATATATAATATATAACAGGCATGTAGTCGTTATAGATATAGACATCTAGACGAATGTTCATTGACAAGTTTCGCATTCGTGCCCTCTTAAATAAAATAAAAATACTCACTCAAATGAATGAGGGAAAAGCAAGTAGCAGGGAAGCCGGGCGCGCCTACTTGATGCCATACCTGCAAACACGGGACAGGCAGTTGAAGGTGACATATATCATCATCATCATCAGGTCCTTTTTAGTCTTCACTACAGGAGCACGACCCTCTCTGTACTACTAGAGTCATACTTGGCCAGAGCAGCCAAAGGACTTGGCCTACACTCTTCACGCTGGCCAGACGTGTTGGAGAGGTCTTACAGATGTTTAAAAGCTTTGTTTAGCTTGTATTTCCTAAGTCGCCTTCTACGACGTCCACGGGAAGACTTGAAACGGTCCTATTCTACTCTGCCGGATACCACACGGCTGACCTTATATATGTAAATAAGTATGATTTTTTTACCTTACGGGATAGACAGAGTCAGATTTCAGTGTTTTTAGAAGTTCATCAGCAGAGCGACTGTCGAGGACATCGCGGAGTTACCGCTCTCAAGTATATGATTAAAACCGTTCCTCCAGTTGTTAATCAAAATCATGTGGTTGTTTTTCAGGCTGTTCTGACCCGTGTCCTCAACCGTGCCCTGATCCCTGTTGTCGACCTTGCCCTTGTCCCTGCCCCCCACCCTGCCCTTGTCCCTGCCCTCCACCTTGTTGTCCTTGCCCTTGCCCCTGCCCACGACCCTGCTGTCAACCCTGTCCTTGTCCCTGTCCCCCGCCCTGTCCTTGTCCCTGCCCCCCACCCTGCCCCTGTCCCTGCCCTCCACCTTGTTGTCCTTGCCCTTGCCCCTGCCCACGACCCTGCTGTCAACCCTGTCCTTGTCCCTGCCCTCCACCCTGCCCGTGTCCCTGCCCTCAACCCTGCTGTGATCCCTGCCCCTGTCCGTGCCCTCAACCTTGCTGTCAGCCCTGTTGTCCACCATGCCCTTGTCCCTGCCCTCAACCCTGTTGCCAACCTTGTTGTCCTCAACCCTGCGATAACTGCACTTACAAGCTTCAACAAGTTTACCGAACCTGCTGTAATCCCTGCAATCCATGCTGCCCGACCATCCAACCCTGCAATCAGTTCTGCCTTCAACCCTGCTGCGCAGCCCCAACTGCTGCCGCAGCAGTTTCAGGTTCTGCCCTTCCGAGTGCACGGACCCACGTCACCCCTGATGATAAACCGGAGCGCCGAACTGGCTCATTTAGAAGGTCCTTCGGTGGACCCAACATCCTCAACTCAGTCTTGAGAGTGCCAGCTAACCTACTGAACAGCGTCTTCGAAGCGGAAATGGTCATGTGAATTATGTTTTCTGAAATAAAAAAAAAACGCTAAAGAATAAAGTATAAAAAAAAGTCTTGTCTAAATATTTTGTAATCTATCTGAGGATTTGTGTAAGGCCCAGCGTACACTTACAGATGCGCAGATACTGTGAATAATTTAATTCAAATTAAACCTACTATGACATGCGGTTGAAAACGGCATGCGATAGATTGAATTAGAAGCAAGTCGTCATAAACGCAATTCGTCATGCTGGCGCAACTCGTCATTTTCGCGAGTCATCATTTTCGCGAGTCGTCATTTTCGCTACTCGTCATAACGAACCTTAATTGACCGCGCAGCGCGACGTCAAACTGCCCCGAAAGCAGACGTACGCAATTAATTGATTAATTCTGAGTATCTTCGCCGCGTCTCTGTTAGGCGGGTCTATACCATCCTGAATCGGATCCGATGAGAGGGACGCCGCAATACGTGCGATACGATTGGAGATATTTCGTGTCGTGTCTAACGTATAGCGGCGTCCCTCCCATCGTATCCGATATTCAGGATGGTTTAATAGCTTAAGTGTGCGCTGGGCCTAAAGATTCTAAAGATAGAGACATCAAGATTTGTTTAATCATATATTTATATGAAATGGAAGTAAAATAAATACATATATTCATTAAATAACATTAGTTTTGGTTAATAAATTAATGACCCTTGTAACATTTCAACCAATAAACATTTGAATCTTCAATAAAGATTATTTTTTATTTCTGTAATATTGGTAAAACTATTTTTATATTTTCGATATAAATGCATTAGAAGTAAGTTGTAAGATAGGTAAATCCTAATCCTAACTAATATCATAAATGCGAAAGTGAGTTTGTTTATTTGTTTGTTTGTTTGTTACGCTTTCACGTTGTAACTACTGAACCGATCATCATGAAATTTCGCATACACGTTATCTGGGATATGGAGAAGGATATAGGGTTTATTTTATCCCGGGAAAAAGTAATGTTCCCGAGGGATCGACATTGACGCGGACGGAGCCGTGGGCGAAAGCTAGTATTAAATAAATATGACAGTAAGTTTTTTCATAGTCACAAGAATTTAAATTTATGACAAGCTTTTATTATGGGCGATTCATAAAGTAAAGACAAATTAAATGCGCCCAAACACTATAAGTCTATCTTCCTTAATTTAGGAATAACTATAGCCACGTTCCAACTCATCATTAGAACAGCTTTATATTGCAATTAGCTGTTGCCCGCGACTTCGTCCGCGGCAATTTCTGTAAGGTATTATGATTTATTAGTATATATGAATAATATTTCCCCGTGTTCAAAACATTTTTTATTGATGCTTCGCTCCTATTGGTCGCAGCGTGATGTTCTATAGCCTTAAGCCTTCCTCAATAAATGGACTATCCAACACAAAAATAATTTTCCAATTTGAACCAGTAGTTCCTGAGATTAGCGCGTTCAAACAAACAAACAAACTCTTCAGCTTTATAATATTAGTATAGATATATAACAAACTTTATATTGCAATATCATCCGACTTATTTAAGAACACAAAGTTTCAATTGAATCTGTAACGATTCAAGCAAACGCTCGAAAAAATGCTTCTCCGTAAACAGCCCTTTCCGCCATATATTTAAGATTTTGACAGCAATGCGCCGCCCAAAGCGCCGCTGAACGCGCCTCCCGACGCGCCGCCTGTCCGTACACGAAGCTTAAGAGGATTAAAAAATGCTTGTAAAAAGGCTTTTGTTGTGGTCATCATCATCATTTCGAGTAGGTGTCACGGTCAATCGACCATGCACACCCTGGTGTCAGAGTTCTTCGGAACCGCCTCTCGGCCTCTGACGTGGTTCCTTTAACGACTACCAGATGGCAGCCGGGACCACCGGCTTAACGTGCCTTCCGAAGCACGGAATCATCTTTATTATCAGACAATCAGGTGATTCAAGCCTGCAATGTCCTAACCAAACTGGGAACAACTTAACAAAGTATGCTTCCGATGGGAATCGAACCCACGACCCCCGGGTCAACAGGCAAACGCCTTAAACACTGGACCACGGAGGCTGTTATGGTAGAATATGGTTGTTGTGGTAGAACCACGATACCGGTAAAATTAATATTCGCTAGTAGGAATAATGGGCCGGCTCGTCCGGGAATGAACCACACTCGTAATAGAAGCTTTACCGCTTCTATGTTTCGTTCGGTGTCATGTCATATCATGTATAGAGTTTATAGACACGATATCACTGAAAACAAAGTAACTTACTCCATGACCAACCCTTACAGATTTATTATTAGTAGTATTGATGATGTGATAAATAAATAAATAAATATATACGGACAAATCACACAGATGAGCTAGCCCCAAAGTAAGTTTGATACTTGTGTTATGGGATACTAACTCAACGATACTATATTTTATAACAAATACATATTTAGATAAACATCCAAGACCCAGGCCAATCTGAAAAAGATCATTTTCCATCTTGACCTGGCCGGGGATCGAACCCGGTCACTACGTGTCGCAGGCAGGCGTGTTGACAGCTGATCCACGGAGCTAGTCAGTGATGATTTATGAAAATAAATTTCTTGTCCTCGAGTCAAAATCGCTTTATACTAGACTTGACAGAGTATCCTCCATGCTGGTCTGGGAGAAAAGAAAAAACGTACAATGTGCCAGCTGCTTCTCTTCCCGCGCAGACCGTGTACGTCAGAACCGCAGGTCAACAGACGTATTTAACTGTGAAATTGTGCCTAAAAATTACTTATCAATTGCTTATATTTGCTTATCATATTGACAGAATTGCTTTAGAATTCATGGGAACAAAATCATGCTGTAGGTATAAGTGTAAATTGGTGTAGATGTAGATTATTATGATTTTAATTTATGATTTTTCAGAAATTCCTTCGGCATGTTCGCGGTATATTGGTAGTCCCTATAGGGGCCTATATGGGGGGTACGGAGGAAGGGCTTATTCGTTAGGTAAACATATTATTTCTATTAATTTATTTATTTATTAATTGTATGGACGTCAAAAAAATGTTGAGTTCCCAGCATTGGTCCCATAGGAAAAGTCAACGGGCTGAATCGCCCTTTCAAGGGTCGGACAAGGATTTCTTTACATTGTATATCTGACGGGATAGACAGAGTCAAGTTTCTATCTATTAGGAAGGTGTTTTCAAGGAGTGTCGTGGACATCGAGGGGATACCGCCTCCAATGATTGAAACTTCGTCAAGTTGTTAAATATAATCATCATCATCATTACAGCAACTCTCCCTCCCTCCGTGGTCCAGTGGTTACGGCGTTTGCCTGTTGACCCGGGGGTCGTGGATTCGATTCCCACGGGAATAATCTTTGTTTAGTTGCATCCAGTCTGGTTAGGATATTGCAGACTTGAATCACCTGATTGTCTGATAAAAAAGATGATTCCGTGCTTCGGAAGGCACGTTAAGCCGGTGGTCCCGGCTGCCATCTGGTAGTCGTTAAAGGAACCACGTCAGAGGCCGCGAGGCGGTTCCGAAGAACTCTGACACCAGAGTGTGCATGGTCGATTGACCGTGTCACCTACTCGAAATGATGATTACAGCAAAAAGTCCACTGCTGAACTGTTCCTAAGGATTCTTCGTTCCATGAGTGGATATTGCCATACTCCCCACGCTTGGCAGACGGGTTGGCGAGCACAGTTTCTTTGGCTTCTTGTGCTGCTGCCCATTGCAAGCATTTTTAAGCTACTGAAGGATAGGAATTTTTTGGATTGGGGAAGAAAATGAAATGTATTGATACTACTACTGGTATTTGCATGTATCTACTTTTCTTTAAGTGTAGGATATCAGAATTAAAATTAAGTATAAAAGTGTGAAAATATCTAGACTAGGTTCTGTTATCTGTGAGAGCGCACCAATGCGACCCGGCTGAAGCCATTTCGCACCCCGCGCCCCGCGCGAAAGCAGGATAGATCTAATGACCGTAACGCGTAAAAAATGAGAAAAAGATAGTGGGTAGGCACAAGCGGGTGTCCTAGAATTAACGGGCGTAAGCGCCAAATCACTTAATTGCTATTTAAAATAAAAGTATGAGGTTATTGAGTAAAAAAACTTTGCCAGATTTTAGAACTAGTTATTGCTCATTTAGAAGGTCCTTCGGTGGACCCAACATCCTCAACTCAGTCTTGAGAGTGCCAGCTAACCTACTGAACAGCGTCTTCGAAGCTGAAATGGTCATGTGAATTATGTTTTCTGAAGAAAAAAAAAACGCTAAAGAATAAAGAATAAAAATATAGTCTTGTCTAAATTGAGGATTTATGTAAGGCCCAGCGCACACTTACACAGGCGAAGATAGAAGATACTGTGAATAATTTAATTCAAATTAAACCTTAACTACTACGACATGCAGTTGAAAAAGGCATGCGATAGATTGGATTAGAAGCAAGTCGTCATAAACGCAATTCGCCATGCTGGCGCAACTCGTAATTTTCGCGATTCGTCATTTTCGCATTTGGTCATTTTCACTACTCGTCATTCTCGGAACTCGTCATAACGAACCTTAATTGAGCGCGCAGCGCGTCGTCAAACTGCCCCGAGAGCAGACGTACGCAATTAATTGATTAATTCTGAGTATCTTCGCCGCGTCTCTGTTAGGCAGGTCTTATACCATTCTGAATCGGATCCGATGAGAGGGACGCCGCTATACGTGCGATACGATTGGAGATATCTCGTGTCGTGTCTAACGTATAGCGGCGTCCTTCCCATCGGATCCGATATTCAGGATGGTTTAATAGCTTAAGTGTGCGCTGGGCCTAAAGATTTTAAAGATAGAGACATCAAGATTTGTTTAATCAGATATGAAATTGAAGTTAACTAAATACATATATGTAAAATTAAATTACATGTATTCATTAAATAACATTATTTTTGGTTAATAAATTAATGACCCTTGTAACATTCAACCAATAAACATTTGAATCCTCAATAAAGAATTATTTTATTTGTGTAATATTGGTAAACCTATTTTTATTTTTCCGATATAAGCATTAAAAGTAATTTGCAAGATATATAAAAAAATATAGTAAGTGTATTATTTTATTATAAAAAAATAATTTTGTGACAAGCTTTTATTATGGGGTAAGAATAATATTATCAGACAATCAGATGATTCAAGCCTGCAATGTCCTAACCAAACTGGAAACAAATAAACTAAGTATGCCGAACCCCGGGTCTACTGGCAGACGCCTTAACCACTGGACCACGGAGGCAGTTTATTTTACTTCACTTATCGCTTCCGCTATCTGTTTGTTTAGATTTTTTAAACTACTCAAGGCTTTTAATGCAGTTTTCAGCAATATAAAGAGTGATTTAAGAGGATGGTTTATACGACAAAACAACAAAGACATTAAAAAAGGGAAGGGGGCGTGGCACGCGCGCCGACACTGCGCTCGATCAGCTCACTTGAATCACCTAAGTAGTTTGTCCCGCGATCGTCAAAGAACGAAAGTGAGATTCACGTGAAAAAACACACAAAAAGCCGACGTGTGCTATTCTAACGTGTAAAGTGAGAAGTCCTAGTGAAACTTTGACCAAAGGAGGAGTTTCTATTCAATTGTGTTGCGTTAGTAGTATGCTTGAAATGAGGCTACGCTGGTTTTCATAGAAATGACGCGTGATAACACTTCTAATGTGTTTTTTGTTCTGTGGTTTATACTATGTACTGCCCCATATTAGTATGTACATTGCCCCGTCCGAAGCAGGGGCGGTAAAGTCACTAGTAAATTATAACTTTTTAATTTGGAGGTTTAGAGGTCCTCTGTCTGCTCTGGCTAAGTATGGCTCTTGTAGTACAGAGAGGGTCGTGCTCCTGTAGTGGAGACTAAAAAGACCTAATGATGATGATGATGATGATGAATTTAGAGGTTTACTAGCTGTGCCCGCGACTCCGTTCGCGTATATTTGTATGGGGGCCAAGTTTTATCATAACTAGGTGAAAAAATTACGTAGGCTATCCTATGTCCTGTACGTCTAAATGTTTATCTACCAAGTTTTATAAAATTCCATTAAGTTGTATAAGAGTTATAGATAAATATACATATATAAAAAATCTAAAAATCGACAATTTAGTTTCAGTATCATGTGTAGAGCTTATAAACACGATATCTCTGAAAACAAAGTATAACTCACTCCATGACCAACCCTTTCAGATTTATAAATAGTGGTGTTAGTAGTAACTCCCTCCTGTGTTTGCCTGTAGACCCGGGGGATCGTGGGTTCAAATCCCACGTGAAGCATACTTTGTGTGTTAGGACATTGCAGGCTTGAATCACCCGATTGTCTGATAATAAAGATGATTCCGTGCTTCGGAAGGCACGTTAAGCCGGTGGTCCCGGCTGCCATCTGGTAGTCGTTAAAGGAACCACGTCAGAGGCGCCATGCGGCGGTTCCAAAGAACTCTGACACCAGGGTGTGCATGGTCGATTGACCGTGACACCTACACGAAATGATGATGATGATTAGTATTGATGGTGATTCATGAAAATAAACTGTTTGTTCTCAGTCAAAATGGCTTTATACTAGTCTTGAGTTGACAGAGTATCTTCCATGCTGGTCTGGGAGAAAAGAAAAAACGTACAATGTGCCAGCTGCTTCTCTTCCCGCGCAGACCGTAGAAGCAGGTCAATGGAATGGGCAAAAATCTAAAGAATCATGACAATAGGCGATGCGGCTAGCAACCCATCACTATTTTGATTCCGTTTTCCACCTTTACGCCCACCAACACGCTATACGTGGCCTTTGGTCTTATGGCCTTACGCTCTGTCTACCCCATAAGGGATAAGACGTGATAATATGTATATTTATGTATGTATGTTGACAGAGTCATCATCATCATTAGGTCTTTTTAGTCTCCACTACAGGAGCATGACCCTCTCTGTACCACCGGAGCCATACTTGGCCAGAGCAGCCAGAGGACTTGGCCTGCACTCTCCATGCTGGCCAGACGGGTTGGAGAGGTCTCACAGATGTTTATTAGTTG
Source organism: Elegia similella (assembly GCA_947532085.1). Lineage (NCBI taxonomy): Eukaryota > Metazoa > Arthropoda > Insecta > Lepidoptera > Pyralidae > Elegia > Elegia similella. The sequence goes on along the minus strand of OX383950.1, from coordinate 1,726,203 downwards.
TTTTGATGTTGACAGTATTTTTCAAAATAAACTATACAGATCAAAAGGCGTAAGCTGAGCTTTGCATTTGTGTGAGTGTACACAGATAGTGTAGGTGTGATGTCGGCCTAAGGCGAGGCTCGTCCCTTGCATGTCATAAACCGGTTTATACTGCTTTTTGGCAATCGGCCTGATACGCGGTTCAGCCGCGTACTGACACTTGTACTGGTAGCATCGTGACGTGTTTTATTCTTTTACTAGCTTTCGCCCGCGGCTCGTCGATCCCTCGGGAACATTACTTTTTCCCGGGATAAAATGTACCCTGTCCTTCTCCATATCCCAGATAACGTGTATGCAAAATTTCATGATTATCGGTTCAGTAGTTACGCCGTGAAAGCGTAACAAACAAACAAACAGACAAACTCACTTTCGCATTTATAATATTAGTTAGGATAAAAAAGATTTTTTAAACTTTTAGTCTAACTCTACTTTTGGTGATGACTCACACAAATGCAAAGCTCAGCTTAGACCTCGCAGACTATATTTAGGTGTAAGATACGCAAATAAAGAATAACTAATAAGGCTTTATTCATAACTATAAAAGTGGTTTATTCTACTCCGAAGGCGCCGTCTATGTCTTGTCGCAGGTTGGCTTCAGATTGGAACGATGGCGTGAGAAATCTGGGCCTGAAGTAAACCCTGGAACAATAAATAAATATATACGGACAAATCACACAGATTGAGCTAGCCCCAAAGTAAATTCGAGACTTGTGTTACGGGATACTAACTCAACGATACTATATTTTATAACAAATACATATATAGATAAACATCCAAGACCCAGGCCAATCTGAAAAAGATCATTTTCCATCTTGACCTGGCCGGGGATCGAACCTGGTCACTCCGTGTCGCAGGCTGGCGTGTTGACCGCTGCGCCATGGAGCTAGTCAATTCAGTGAACTGTACTAGTGATTTCAAAATACGTCAACTTCCACAATTTCGTGCAGTTCTTGAAGAAATAGCGGCAGCCATTTTGCCAAAAAGTGAAAAATAAAAATAAAATATAAAAGAAATGGACATTACATATTATTATTGTACTGTTGGTCCCGGCTGCCATCTGGTAGTCGTTAAAGGAACCACGTCAGAGGCCGAGAGGCGGTTCCGAAGAACTCTGACACCAGAGTGTGCATGGTCGATTGACCGTGACACCTACACGAAATGATGATGATTGCCAAACCTTACTATAGTGAACAAAGTTCGTAATATAAAGCAATACAACACTGTACATTGCTGTTTAATTCACAAAAGCCATGACAGTATTTCATTTAACGCAACAATGGACAACAAATCTGTGCGAAGATGGCCGCTTATTTGATTGCATTTTCTGCAAATTAAGCTTACCTGATGCGGGCAGTTCCGTTGCCTATGCCAAAAAGAAAGGTTGGGTTGCACAGACATACAGAAATTATACCTGAAAACATAAATATATTATTACTAATATGTTTTTTTATTTTTATTTTCTTACGGAACTACAAACGGTTACAAAATACATGTTAAAGAATAACGCTTATATCAAAAAGTATACATAATTTTATAACCAACCACGTTCACAGATTAAATACAGTTTCTTTGCTAAAATGCAGCTAGAAAGTTATCAGCTGCTTCTCTTTCCTTTCCTTCTATTACGCAGATCGTAAAAGCCGATCGAGGGAATGGGGAAAAATCTGAGGAATCATATTAGTAGGCGATGCGGCTAGCAACCCATCACTATTTTGATTCCGTTTTCCACCTAGTGCCCATGCTAAACGTGGCCTTTAGGTCTTATAGGCCTAGGCACTGTCTACCCACTACTAAATAAAGAAAATCTTTATCTTTATCTTTACCCTGTAAGGGAAAAAACGTGATACTATGTATGTATGTATGTACAAATTGAATAGCTCAGTTAGATAATTATTATTATCTAATTATACATACAGGTGAAATTGAATTCATTAGGAGTGACTCAGACCACGAATCTGAACAACTTTCATTATGGGACCAACTTCGACATCGCGAAAAAAATATCTGCTCTTTCATACAAAAGTGGAATATCTACTTGGCTAAAGTTGGAACAGCTGATTTTTTGCAATAAAGGAGTTGGTCCCATAATGAAAGTTGTTCAGATTCGTGGTCTAAATCACTCCATAAATGTTTGCTAATGAATTCAATTTCACCTGTATAAATTTAGTTTAGTTTACATAAATATACAGTTGGAAAGAACCTGCATTATAAACGCGAAAGTTTGTGAGTATGTATAGATAGATGTATGGATGTTTGTTACTCTTTCACGCCAAAAGGGCTGCACGGATTATGACGAAACTTATGGCGCTGTGCATCAGAACAATACCGTAAAACGTCTATTTTTTCGTCGCGCAGTTAGCCTTATTGTTCATGGAATACTAGCATGAAAAAAATATGAAGTACAGATCAAAGATCAAAATAAATGGTTACATCAAAATAATTTCAAAAAACTATTTAAAATCTAGTAAAATAAAATAGCAGAAAAACTATATCCAGTAAAAGTTTCGTCGCGAATTACTAAATATTTTCAGCGACAACTACCAAATTTTTTAACGTCTATAAAATGTATAACTATATGAGCTAGATGGATACCTATAAAAAATACGAAATTTGGTTATAATTATTGAATTATTAAATTAAAAGTGAAAATTAACACGGAAATAACAGACACGAGTTTGAAATAAGACTAGTGACACCAACCGGCATCGCCACTTTCAACCGCTACAAACGGTTAAGGGATACAGCGCCTTAAATATTTTTCTACTAACCTATATTGTCCCACTGCTGGCAAAGGTCTCCCTCCTTTTTCTTCCACTTGTGCCTGTCCAATGCAGTTTTAGACCAACCACATTGAAACACGTCGAGGTCGTCGCGCCATCGCTTTCTAGGCGTGCCCCTTCGACGTCGACCATCCTCAGGTATCTATTTCGTCATTTTGTTTGCCCACTTTTCAGAAGTCATTCTCATCATCATCATCATCATCATTTCGAGTAGGTGTCACGATGCACACCTTGGTGTCAGAGTTATTCGGAACCGCCTCTCGGCCTCTGACGTGGTTCCTTTAACGACTACCAGATGGCAGCTGGGACCACCGGCTTAACGTGCCTTCCGAAGCACGGAATCATCTTTATTATCAGACAATCAGGTGATTCAAGCCTACAATGTCCTAACCAAACTGGAAACAACTAAACAAAGTATGCTTCCGGTGGGAATCGAACCCACGACCCCCTGGTCAACAGGCAAACGCCTTAACCACTGGACCACGGAGGCTGTTAGAAGTCATACTACAGACGTATCTTCCAATCTTCCCAATCCCACTTCAGTTTAGCTGCTTTGTGTCCCACATCGGCAATACCTGTTTAAGAACGAAGTTTAATAGTTAAAAAGTTTAAAAAAATTCACTTACCGGCTAAAATGAGTACTTTCGGCAACATCTCAGCTCTGACTAATTCTCTTCTTGATATAAAATTGATTGTGAATATTTTCAAAACAATGAAGTTTGATGATTAAAGAAATTTAATTAACATCTTAATTGTTGATATAAATGCATTAATTGAAGGTCATTGTGACTGATAAAGGATTACGTCTTTGCTTTCGCGGGGTGTACAGAGCCTCAGGCAGAGAACAAATGATAAAATGTACAGGAAATAGGGATACATTTCTTTATTTTTTGTATACTTAAGTAGATAAATGTAAGAATTTCACTGCATTCTCATCAATACTACATATAGGAAAACTATGTATACTTTATATACATACAAAGCCGCTAAGGTCGCTATGCGGCGCAAATATGCCTGCTTAAGTGCAAAATATATATTTGTGCCGTTTGGTGTAGAGACATTTGGCCATCTCTACAAAGAGATTGCTCCTCGTCTGATCTCCGCCGCACATGACAAGAGGGCTGGCTGCTTTTTCGCACAAAGGATAAGCGTCACTATTCAGCGTGGGAATGCAGCCAGCATTCTTGCCAAAATGCCGTATGGGCAAGAACTTTTTGATTTTTAAGTTTAGTTTTTATTTTAGTATGTAATTTTATGGTAGGTTAGCTTATTAGTTTTATTTTTAAACTAGCTTTCGGCTCCTCCCGCGTTATTGTCGATTCTTCGGGAATAGTACTTGTTCCCGTGATAAAAGGTAGCCTATGTCCTTCTCCGTACTCCAGAGAACTTGTATGCAAAATTTCATGATGATCTGTTTTAGTAGTTACGGCGTGAAAGCGTAACAAACAAACTCACTTTCGCATTTATCCTAATCCTAACTATCCTAACTAATATTATAAATGCGAAAGTGAGTTTGTTTGTTACGCTTTCACGCTGTAACTACTGAACCGACCGTCATGAAATTTTGCATACAAGTTCTCTGAAGTACGGAGCCTTCTCCGTACTCCAGAGAACTTGTATGTCCTTACATAGGCTACCTTTTATCCCGTGAAAAAGTACTATTCCCGAGGGATCGACATTGACGCGGGCGGAGCCGCGGGCGAAAGCTAAAGAATGTGTATATTTGAACATATTTTAAAAGTTCACTTTTTTGCGCCGATCAACCTTCTCGGTGTATCCCTATGGTTGACTGGGAGAGAACGCACTTAGCATTAAGTCCGACATTTGACAATTACTATTACCTTGTTCAAGGACGACATATTTTCAGAGGAATTGCTACTATATGGTCATTCAATTATAATTCGAAAAAAAAATATATTCGGGATTTACGTTTTAATCGTTTTTAAACCAAATAAAAAAAATGGCTGTTAGACGAATGCTTCTATTCAATCAATGAAATTATAGCGTCTAAATAACAGTTTCCACTTTAACATGATTATTTTATATTATAGAGGTAATTCATAACATAATAGGCTAGTTTCCTCAAAAAATATAATTAGTCCGTCAGTTAGATATTCAAAAAATATTGGAGTATTTACGCGTGCTTCGAATGCGTGTACCTATAATATGTGATGAACAAATTCGCCGCGGTGATTTGAAGCTACGGCAGCTCAGTGGTTGAGAGCATCGACGGGCTAGATGTCGAAGGTTGTAGGTTCAAATCCTACCTGTGGCGAAATTTTTTCTTCACATATTTTCGATTTTAATATTGGACACGTATTTTTTCTTTTGTCGATTAAACAAAAAATTATAAAGATATAGCCCTTTGAAGTTCCGTGTGACGTCATAGTTTGCTACAATTTTTAGCAAACTTTGACGTCACGAGCCTCCACTCCTGAACTTTGACGCGCTTTATCTTTATTATTTATTGTTTATTTGACAAAAGAAAAAATACGTGTCCAATATTTTTTGATTATCTAACTGACGGACTAATTGTTATGTTATTATTACGACCCAGGAAACTAGCCTATTCATAATAAAAAACATTTACGACAAATTTGTAAACATTTATAATAATAATATTTAAGGCGATACCACTGTAAATAAGGTCGTTCTGAACCTTATTTATCTCGCAAAATACTTAAATTAGGAGTTTCAAATCTAAGTAATATGATTTTTGACTATTTCATCTCCAAAAGTGTAAGATGAAAACACGTTTTGATAAAATTTTCTCGATAGAAATATTTTTTGAAAAATGGTCTTCGTTCGCAGAGTGTTTGTTATTGTAGCTCAAATGCGATGAATGAAATAATGATTTTTAGACTAAAAGATAGGTTATTAGTAATTCATCAAAATGTAAATATGAAAATACAATTAACCGGTCTGATTTTATATAAAATAGAAATAACGAATTTGGCGCTTACGTTTTTTTCTTTGAGCGACTCGAGACTATCTCCTATCTCATCATTCACGGGCTAAACCGCCAAGCGCTATCCCTTGCGCGCACTTGATCAGTCCTTTGCCGAGCGAAGGTACCAAACATTTGAGTCCTCGTCTTAAGTAGTCAAGTTATGATGATGGACAAAAAAAATTTTGCATGGCATGAATATGGCTAAATAGGCTTGTTCTTGACAAATTTTGTAACCCTATTTTGTACCATATTTAATGCAAATAAATGAATTTTGAATTTTGTAAAAAGTGTTTTGCTTTGGAACAATAAAATTTTAATAAATTTTTTTTATATAAATAAATAAATTGTTTTTTATAAATTAAAATTTTAATAAATAAATACTTAAATACTTTGTTTACATGCATTACTTACTTTCTGACAACCCATCAAATAAAGGGATTTTCGAATTATCTTATCACTCATCATCATCATTTCGAGTAGGTGTCACGGTCAAACGACCATGCACACCCTGGTGTCAGAGTTCTTCGGAACCGCCTCTCGGCCTCTGACGTGGTTCCTTTAACGACCACCTTAACGTGCCTCCGAAGCACGGAATCATCTTTATTATCAGACAATCAGGTGACTGACCAAACTGGAAACAACTAAACAAAGTATGCTTCCGGTGGGAATCGAAGCCACGACCCCCGGGTCAACAGGCAAACGCCTTAACCACTGGACCACGGAGGCTATTTATCACTAGGTATGGGATTATCAAGGCAAGAGTGAATAGGCATTATTTGAGTTTGCGTGTACCACTTTCTCATCATTGTTTTCCATCAGGCAAGATAGAGATCAAACGCACTCTAATTATTCATAAAAAAATGCAATATGCACATAAAGATGCGGTGGAGGCAAAATTAAATTAATTAGATATAAGTTCTTCGGTTATAATATCACATTATGACATTGTTCGTTAACCTAAATAAACTTAAAAAAAAAAACAATATAAAAAAATATCTTAAGGGCTGGGGGTCTAAATATTTTAAGGGCTGGGTCCCATCAATCACAGAAATGCTTTAGTAGCAAATTTTAAGAAATCGACACGCTAAATTATTTTTTACTAGCTTTCGCCCGCGGCTCCGCCCGCGTTAATGTCGCTCCCTCGGGAATAGTACCTTTTCCCGGGATAAAAGATGGCTTATGTCCTTCTCCGTACTTCAGAGAACTTGTATGCAAAATTTCATGATGATCGGTTAAGTAGTGACAACGTGAAAGCGTAACAAACAAACAAACAAATAAACAAACAAACAAACTCACTTTCGCATTTATAATATTAGTTAGGATTAGGATTAGGTATTTTTCATATAAAATTTTATTTTTTTATTAAAACCGATAAATCAGCTGTTTTGATCGTCGAGGTCTAGTCTAGTCTAGTCGAAGACCTAGTATCCATAGTAGATAATAGTAAAAAGTTGTTGGCCAAGAAAGTGTTTATTTGTACACAGGTGCTTTTTTTTATTTTTATTTTTTAATGTCCTGAACAACTCAAAAAAAAGTCAGTTTCATTGTTCGGCCGCCCGGTCAATTTGTATGGGAATGAAAAAAAAATTTTTAGTTCCCAGCATTGGTCCCATAGGAAAAGTTGTTCAATGTTCATATAGACGGGCTGAATCACCCCTTTAAGGGTTCAGAACGACCAAAATTTTACCATGTATATACTTATATTATATATTTTCAATTTTATAAATTTTCGCTTATTCCCTTGATCGGTTATTACGATCTTAGCGGGAAGAGAAGCAGCTAGTACATTCTTCGTTTATTCTATTCTCCCAGACCAGCATGGGAAAATTATATGTATAGGTACCTACCTGTGTCTAAATTGTAGGTAAGCAGCTGCTTCTCGTCAATTTTTATCCATAATAGTAGGTAATTTTGTATGTTATTCAAACATTTTTCAATCAAAAAAGATATAGGAGTGAACCGTATCAGATGGTCCCAAAACATTTTAAATTACTTTTTTTAGTATATAAGCTCTGACATTTTGGGTTGAAGGCACAGACTGTTGACTACAAAATGGTTTCTCTTACATCTATTGTCCTTCTTGGTAAGTATTTCTTTAATTATAACCTGCAAGCTTTTATTTACCGCTCTATTGGCGACGCCATCTTTGTTCTAATGTCATTAAGAGGCGGGAAGGGGCGGCGGGGAAATTGTCGAAATTTTTCCCGCTTTCATAAAAACATTAAAATAACTATATTTATAATAGATATTTATACTGGCGACAATACGGCGTTTACCCGTTGTACCCCTTGATGTATCCTACTATATTCGTTTTGGGTATGGTAGGATATAATGAGCTAAGCGTGCGGAGGGAACTTAGTTTGTTGTCATATATTTTTAAAGTACTTCGAGGCAAAATACATAATGCTGAAGTATTAAAATTGGTGAGGTTTTGCGTCCCAAATAGATATGCGGAGCGCCGGCGACAGCCGTGTCTACTGGTAGTTCCTTATGGGCGTACCAATTTATTAAAAAAGCACCTATGACACGGGCGCTGCACACTCTTAAAGTGGCCACTAAGATTCATATTTTTAAGTGCAGTTTGTGTGAATTCACGAAAGTCGCTTTGCAGGAAATTTGTTATACTTAACTGTACTTAATTGGTAAACTAATGAGCGTACTTCATAATGTGTATTATACAACGTGATTTTGAACCCCCTAGCTTTATTGAAATCTGGGAATCAGAATCCCTAATGGAACACAGAAATGCAAGAAAAAAAGGTGAAAAACGAAAAAGAAAATTAGGTTTCCCATACAAAGTCGCCGATCAGCTGGCCGAATTTCTATGAAAGGTTAAATTTAATTTTTCGTTTTTTACCTTTTTTTCTTACAATTCTGTATTCCATAATGGATTCTGATTCCCAGATTTCAATATAGCTAGGGAGTTCAAAATCACGCTGGATATAAATTCTAAACTAGTATACTATACAAAGAAACCTTAATATTAAGTACTTAACTAAAATTGGCTGGTCTGTTGCATTAGGTTTTACTCCTGTAATAATAGACTAAGTTTCTGAAAATAAATAAATAAATAAATAAATATTTTTGTATGATAACTAGTAAGTATTGAATCATTTTGTGATCGTTATGAACAAAACTAAATATTTATCTGTTAATTTTTAGAATTCCGTCTGTTTTTAACGTATTCAAGTTAAGAGGCCTTTCACATAGTTGGCTGTCACTCGCACATTCAGTTTTTTTTAAAGATTATTAAAAATGTATCTGTTTTATTATTATCCTAGATAGATAGATTCATTTATTCCTTAGAATATGGTGATACAATGATAAGACGCAACATATTCTGCCTAGCAGGCGTAGGAATGTTTAGACACAATACAATACAATTTCATTTAAATTATTAATTAATTACATATCTACTCATTCAGTCAAGATAGTTTTATATTTGTCAAAAGTTAATTAAATTATTTACAACATTTCATGGACCGTATACTAACATTTGTCTAAGAGTCAATTGAATAGAGTCTATTTGAATCTTTTCATATTTTTTTAGAATTAGTTTAAGGCCCGGGGAAGGACATGTACCTTTAATTCCGTGAAATGTTCCCGAGGGATAGACATTAAAGCGGGTGAAGCCGCGGGCAACAGCTAGTTTATCATATTACAATAAGTAGTTTAGCCGTGTGGTATCCGGCAGAGTAGAATAGGACCACTCCAAGTCTTCCCGTGGATGTCGTAGAAGGCGACTTAGGAAATACAAGCTAAACAAAGCTTATAAACATCTAAGAGACCTCTCCAACCCGTCTGGCCAGCGTGGAGAGTGTAGGCCAAGTCCTCTGGCTGCTCTGGCCAAGTATGGCCTTAGTAGTACAGGGAGGGTCGTGCTCCTGTAGAGGAGACTAAAAAGGACCTGATGATGATGATGATGATGATGAATAAGTAGTTAAAGAGATATAAAGGATTCTCTAAGATCTTTAGATAAACATAGGAATAGATACTTTTACAGGGGTAAATTCGTGATACTTCTTTTGGCTTTGTCAATTTTTTTATTTGTTACAAAACTTATTTTTATTTTAGGACTGTTCTGCGCGGTCAACTGCAACCCATTGGGAGCGGCGACAGTCTGTGAAACAGCTCCAAACATAGGCCTTGGCCTCGGTGGCCTCGGCGGCCTCGGCTTAGGTGGCCTAGGAGGCTTTGGAGGCCTGGGCGGCTTGGGACTCGGTGGAGCAACGACAGTATGCGAATCTGCACCTAACTTTGGTTTTGGAGGTCTTGGCGGACTAGGCTATGGTCTTGGTGGATTAGGTATGGGAGGATTGGGTTACGGGCTAGGTGGTTTGGGTGGCGCGACAACCGTCTGTGAATCTATGCCTAATATAGGATTTGGTCTGGGAGGTCTTGGAGGTCTCGGAGGTCTAGGCTATGGTCTGGGTGGATTGGGAATGGGTGGACTGGGAATGGGTGGATTAGGCCTGGGAGGACTGGGTTACGGGCTTGGTGGTTTGGGTGGCGCGACAACCGTCTGTGAATCTATGCCTAATATAGGATTTGGTCTGGGAGGTCTTGGAGGTCTCGGAGGTCTAGGCTATGGTTTGGGTGGATTGGGAATGGGTGGATTGGGAATGGGTGGACTGGGAATGGGTGGATTAGGCCTAGGAGGACTGGGTTACGGGCTAGGTGGTTTGGGTGGCGCGACAACCGTCTGTGAATCTATGCCTAATATAGGATTTGGTCTCGGAGGTCTTGGAGGTCTCGGAGGTCTAGGCTATGGTCTGGGTGGACTCGGTGGCGCAACTACCGTGTGTGAATCCGCTCCAAATCTAGGTCTGGGTCTTGGTGGATTGGGTCTTGGTCTAGGCGGTCTTGGGTGCGGTGGATTAGGTTTTTTATAAATTCCCATACGTCGGCTTATTCCTCGAACAGCATAGCATCCCCTTTTCTAAAATCTCATAGCTATAATTACGTCGACAATGGCCTTTTCCAGTCAAGCTTATTCTGATAATTTCAAAAAAATATTGCACGATAAAAAACACTTCATTTGCATCAATTTATTATAAAAAATAAAAAAAAAAACTACAAATATTGTTCATATCCTTAATAATTTATTCTGTGATAGTTTGAATTTTAAGGATTTTCATTTTTATACCTTTAAAGTTATTGAAAAAACTTAAACGTCGAACTGTTTGACAGTTTTTGGCTGCCAATGACAACAGTGTTGCCATCTAGTTGAAAAAATCCTAATTCTGTAATATTATACCTTTTAAAGTTGTCTTTATTGATGCAAATTGGATAGAAAAAAAATATAACAAATGTATATATCTCTAAATTATATGTATTTATTATAACTATTGGAAAATAAATGAATTGTATATATATATGAAATGTTGTTTGACTTTTTATTGTTACACAATTTACTACTCATTACAAAGAACGAAGGAGATTGAGCGGCGGATACAGTTGGGTTGGGTGGCATTGGAAAATTGGGTGTCTTTAAACTCTTCCACGCTGGTCTGGGAGAAAAGAAAAAACGTGGAATGTACCAGCTGCTTCTCTTCCCGCGCAGATCGTATAGGGCGACCGAGGGAAAATTCCGAGGAATCAAGTTAATAGGCGATGCGGCTAGCAACCCATCACTCAGGTCTTATTAGACCTAGGCTCTGTCTACCTCGCAAGTATGTATGTATGTGTCAACGCCAAATTAACATTATTACATTTTTTTTTTCATATATATTGTAATTACCCGCTTTTCACGCACACTCTCCCTCACACATTCATTCCCTCTCTTTCTCACCTACCTACTCTACTCTACTACCTACCTTACCTCAAGATGGCGTTCTGTTCGTCTAACGCAAAAGCCCCGCGCACGCGCTCGCAAATATAAAATATCCTAAACAAAGGGAAAATGATAACTAATAGTACACACTCTCCCGGTGGTGAAAGTGTTAGTGCTTCAACCCCGAAAATCCAGTGATCGAGCGTGGAGAAGAACAGCGCGGAAAGGGTGCGTGGAGGAAACCACGCCTGCGGCAAGAGGTAATCCTTTCGATCTCCCGGCCCCATCAGTATGTCTTTAAAAAAGGAAATACCAAATGCCTAAAGGTTGATGTGCGTGTACATCAGTTAGTGTGTTCTGCCTACAATAACCTATGGTGCTGAGACATGGACTCTTACCAAGAGAACCATGTATACGATTGCGATTGCGCAGAAAGCCTGTGAGTGTCGACTCTCGCCTGTCCCGGCGCTCTAGCCGAGTTCTCACATAAATAGGAAGGGAGAACACAAGACTCGACACACAGAACACAGAGAATAACTTTATTGTTACAACTTCACTTTACCACTTCAATAAATGAATAACAGAGACTGTTATGCTCCAAGAGATGGTAGTACACTCAAAGATGTTAGTAGACTGAAAGATGGTAGCAGACTGAAAGATGGTAGCGGATTGAAGAATGAGTGATGAGAGAGAGAGAAAGTAATCTAAAAATGGAATGGAATGCAATGAAATTTGAATTAAAAATGAAATTTGAATTACAATAAGGAATGTGTTGACGATACATGCAAATAAACGGCTCACGGCTATATTCTCACGGCATTTGTACCTAAAAATATGTAAAATATAAATAAACGTAAAAATACTTACCTATGGTGTCTCCGCTCGTTCCTCCCTGAAAATATAAAATTGTTAATAAATTACTCAACAAAAAGTATAAATAAATAAAACTTACAACCTGTGTATTATAGAAAATAAATACTTACCGTTTACTGCGTTTTGATGATTATTTGCATATTGTATTTGTGTGCACCATTTTTTGATAATATTTAGTATTTTTAAATAAATAATTCTTGGGGTACGTTAAGGTGATCAGCTTGTATGAGGCGCATCTTTATTGTAGCAGTTTCCCTCCACCACCTTCCCCCGGCAGGGCGATATATATACTCGATGGACTTCTACGAAGGTCAGTTGCAAAAATCAATTAGCGAGCCAACACGTATGCTCGCACGCGCATCATACAAGTTCGACGCACTTCGACCCTTCAGGATCAAAAGAACCTCTTGTTTTTCTTCTCACCAGTCCTCTATCGTTAACAGAATGAAAAATGGACAGGATGAGAGAAATGAGGTTGGACGAGATGCAGCATGCGGGTGGCATGCTGCAACGTTACAAGCCATAGAGCGAGTCGTGCTTAGCGTCAAATCGGAAGACCGAGATCGTGAGGAAAGAAAGTTTACGACGTGCTCTCTAGGGATCTCAGATTGGCCCTTCAGGCTATGCATGCATGTATACTTTTGGCTAGCTCCGTGGCGCAACGATCAACACGCCAGCCAGCGACACGAGAGTGCCCGGGTTCGATCCCCGGCCAGGTCAAGATGGAAAATGATCTTTTTCAGATTGGCCTGGGTCTTGGATGTGTATCTATATATGTATTTGTTATAAAATATATTATCGTTGAGTTAGTATCCCATAACACAAGTCTCGAACTTACTTTTGGGGCTAGCTCAATCTGTGTGATTTGTCCGTATTTATTTATTACTAGCTTTCGCCCGCGGCTCCGCCCGCGTCAATGTCGATCTTTCGGGAATAGTACTATTTCCCGGGATAAAAGGTCCTTCTCCGCACCTCAGAGAACATGTATGCAAAATTTCATGATGATCGGTTCAGTAGTTACGGCGTGAAAGCATAACAAACAAACAAACAAACAAACAAACAAACAAACAAACAAACAAACAAACAAACAAACAAACAAACAAACCTATAAACAAACAAACAAACAAACAAACCCCCTTCGCATTTATAATATAAGTAAGGATTTATTTGTATACGCGGCCTATCAAGCAATATGAGAGTTTGCTGTCTCTCCAAGCCGAGCCTCCGTCCCTGCTGGGGCCCTTTGGTGATGTTGTGATGGGTTGCTAGCCGCATCGCCTAATGACATGATTCTGCAGATTTTAGCCCAAACCTTCGATCGGCTTTTACTATCTGCGCGGGAAGAGAAGCAGCTGGCACATTCGTTTTTTTCTTTTCTCCCAGACCAGCATAGAAGAGACATACCAAGCGTGGTGAGTTTGGCAATATCTTCCCATGGAACGAAGAATCCTTGGAGATGCTTTTGTCCAGCAGTGGACTTCATAAGACTTTTTTATGTTATAGGGCGGCAAACGAGCAAGCGAGTCACCTGATGGTAAGCGACCAGCGCTGCCCATGGACAACTGCAACACCAGGGTGTAACAGGAGCTTTGCCGGCCTTTCAAGAGTTGAGGAAAGGACATGGGGTAAGGAAATGGGGGAAGGATGGGCCTCCGGCTCTCGCACTCACCGAACGAAGCATAGAAGCGGTAAAGCTCTTACTCAAACGTCGATTTTCTGTGAGAGTGTGGTACTTCCCCGGACGAGCCGGCCCATTCATGCTAGCAAAAATGAATTTTGCCGGAAGCGTGGCTCTACTTCGACTAATACTGAAATGATGATGATGATGAAAAGAAATAAAAAACAATAATGCTTGCTTATCTACCCGTACTGTATTTCGATTTCAACGTACTTACAAACATAACTTAAAATATACATAAATATATACTATTTATTGGCATGGGCAAGGGCATGGGTCGCATGGGGGTTGGCATTGGTTGCATGGGTCACATGGGTTGCATGGGGTTGGGCATGAGTTGCATGGGTCGCATGGGTTGCAAGGAGGAGGGCAAGAGTTGCACGGGTCGCAAGGGTTGCAGGGGGGAGGGCATTGGTTGCAGGGGTCACACCCGCATGGGTCACAAGGCTGGCATGGGTCACATGGTGGGGGGCACGGGCACGGTGGGGGACATGTAGGTGGTTGAGTGCAGATGCACGCGCAGCCTAGCGTCCTGAAGCAAGTAGGGGGGTTGGGTCTGAAGACGATGATCGGCGGAGCTGGTACCACGATCTTGGGGGGCCTCACGATGATCGTGTCTGGTGGGGGCACTGGTACTGGGCAAGGTTGAACCTGGAACAGAAGGTCACATTTAAGGGGCTGTCGAGCTGGCCAGGACAAAAAAGGTTAATATCTACTTCAGCAGGGTTTGGTATGATCTGGCCACGGTGGCACACGATTTTAAACCTTATTGTTCTAATAATAAGGTATTTTCTCCCGATAAAAAAAACTGAGAGGATATCCTTAACAGGTTTTTTTAAATATAAACACGGCTGGCCTGGACCACAATGTATTGCTTATGAGTATGTCGTTCACACATCCAAATCAGTTCAGGTATTTGGAAGTTATAGTGGGATAAATGAACAAACATACATGAAATAGTCACATTAAAGCCAATATTAAAAAAAAATAAGGTTGTGTACATACCCTGATTGGTGCTGGCCTTGGCGGGCAGATGGGTGGTGGCCTCACGCAGATCGGTGGTGGCCTAGGTGGGTAGACAGGTGGTGGCCTGACGCAGATCGGTGGTGGGTTCGGCGGTTGCACTGGGGGCGGCCTGACCACTATCGGTGGGGGGGTGGGGGGTTGCACTGGGGCTGGTTTGATCCAGACAGGGCCGGGCTGGGGTGGTGTAATCTGCCCCGGACGGACGATTATGGGCTGAGGAGTTGGGAAGCGGATCTGGCCTGGTTTTATTATCACAGAACCTGGAAAAAGAAACATTGTTTAGCACAGAATTATATTTACTCCATTCATGATCATCATTATCATCAGGTCTTAGTCTCCACTGCAGGAGCATGACCCTCTTTGCACTACCATTGTATTACCGGATATACCATACTTAACCAGAGCAGACAGAGGATTTGGCCTACACTGTCCCCGCTAGCCAGACGGGTTGGAGAGGTATTCCATTATATTATCATAACTCCATTAATTGCTTCGATCCCCAAGACCAGACCACCTGGCCTACTAGTAGTTGGCGCTAAGGGTTCATGGGCTGCAGTTCAAGTTCGGTGTCGCTTCCAAAGCAGAGTGGAGAAAAAGCGGCAACTAAATGCACTGTGCATTTTCTCCAAATGTCGTCAGCTTCGAAATCTACGACATACTTTGATCTAATTGTGTGGATTAGATCAGATCCTGGTGGCACTTCCAAGGAATCAAAATGAAAGAGATGATTCCTAAAACCCATCTTCAGGTGCCTGTATGTACTAACAGTTGACGCTAGGGGCGCACAGATGCAGGGCCCGATCCTAATGGGGCACACACTTTTGTAAGTTTTCCATTTTAACTTCTCCATTTGAACTCACAAGAGTTCAAATGGAAAAGTTAAAAACCCATCTGCAAGCAGCTGCAGGCGCCTCTCCGTACTAGTAGTTGACGTTTGAGGGATACAGATTGCAGGACCCGATCCTTATAGCACACAGACTTACAAGGGTTCAAATGAGAGAGTTGCCTGTCCCTTAAAACCCACCTGCAGGCGCCTGTCCTTACTGATAATCGACGCTAGGGGCGTAGTAGTCCGTTTTCTGTCTACACGCCCCCCAACATGCTAAATGTGGCCATAAGGTCTTATGGACCTAGGCTCTGTCTACCCCTCAAGCGAAAAGGACGTGATACTATGTATGTATGAAACCTAAAAACCCACCTGCAGGCTCCTGTCCATATCGGTAGTTGACGCTAGGGGCACACCAAGGACGCATGGATTGCAAGACCCGATCCTTATAGCTCACAGATTTACAAGGGTCCAAATGAAAGAGTTGTCTGCCCCTTAAAACCCACCTGCAGGCGCCTGTACGTATTGGTAGTACACGCTAGGGGCATACCAAGGGCGCACGGATTACAAGGCCCGATCCTTATTAAATAGGGTACTATATAAAAGGGTTCAAATGAGAGAGTTAGCAGTCCCTTAAAACCCACCTGCAGGCGCCTGTCCATACTGGTAGCTAACGGTAGGGGCGCATCAAAGGCGCACAGATAGCAGGATCCGATCATGATAACGCACACATTACAAGAGTACATATAGAAGAGATGATCCCTAAAACCCACCTGCAGGCGCCTGTCCGTATTGGTAGTTGATGCTAGGGGCGCATTGTAACCTACCTAATTTAAATTATTATTTTTTTATTTTTTCACTAGCCTATCCTTACTATAAATTCCTAACTGCACCAAATACTAGCTGTATTACTCTTAATCTACTTTATCAACCTACATACCCTATTCATGTTTTGTTTCTTTGTTCAATTCTATATGGCGTGATCGTACATCTAGTGGTGTAACCCTTGTTTTATCATAGTAACCCCTGGACCTTCTTAAATGAAGTGATTTTGAAACTAACCTATGGTGATGAAGCCTAGCCCTATCTTATGCTATGTCTAAAGTTGCTATCGGCCTTGTGTATGACTAATTTCTACTTATAAATAAGAATAACTTTATCCTAAGATGCGCTTATGTTTTACCTAATAAATATTGTTTAAGATGCACTTTGTGTTATTTTATGTTGCCTGCTATTTCACATTAATAGAATTGCCTTATTTTATGAAGGGTTGATTAATTATTTATCATAAATGAGCATACTGCTTATCTAGCATGGTTCATTCTACAGAAATATGTTCCTCTACCAGCGGCTTATGGATATAGTATTGAATTTCGGATATGTACAGTAAGTATTAGAATGTAAGTAGCCATATTGGCCTATAATGAGTTATAGTTGACTACAACTGTAGGTAATGAATAGAAGTTTAAGGTAATAGTTTAATATTATCATTGTATGTGTTAGTTAGTGGTGGTAGATATACATTATAGTGAATATACCCAGCGTTTTTGGTGTTACGGTTTACTGTCGAGCCCCGCCTTCCGCCCGCCAGAGTACCACTCGTCATCCAGACTTGGACGTGATTCCTCCGTATGCTAATTTCTTTTGGAAAGCAAAAGGGATACCCATTAAAGAGTAAATAGTACCTGTTCCCACCTAATAGTAGGATAGGCAATTTGTCAGTAAAATTATGTCTGACTATTAATTCAGAGACAAGAGGGTAGACTAAATGTCTTCAAGCGTATTACCTGCTACACAAGCATTATGCTCTCATTGTGTTCGCTGGGATGAGTTCAGACTTATTTACTTTGAAATAACACCACGGAGGTGTAAAAGCAAAGAACTCAAATTATGAATTTACAACAAGCAGGTAGTACTAGGTACTCAGATGGAGTTTTATAGCAAGGATTTGTTTGTCAGTCAAACTATACCTCAACCTTCACTGTAGAAAAGGCATCCTTACATGATAATACTTCCTGTATCAATTGTTACTCATTATCCTATTATTTTCAGGAATTATGTAGCTATGTATGTAAGCATGTAAATGTTATACCATGCTGTTATGTATAAGCACTATTATGCACTAACTCTAGATCTTAGAGATAGATTGAGATGAAATGTCTATTAGTATTTAAGTACATTTACATCAGACTTATTTGTCTCAGTGATTCAACAAATTTAAGTGTGAGGATTGTAATATTCCTAGGTTTCAATATATAGGGGTTTGAGTCAATCTTACACTCGCCCTTGGTAGTATATAAGGAACATTACTCTCCCAGAATTCATTATTTATTCCAGAATTAGATGAATCATATGGTATATATGTGGATTGTCAATATCTCAACCTTACAGAATTTACATGACTTCCATGGAACCAACAGACCATCCCCTTCAGAGAATGATTATCATGATAATATATTGTCAGAGAGTTATGAGATTTCACTGGACTAAACAAATCTGAATTTTTCAACAAAATAGGTAGATCAAGAAGGTATTTATTTAGTAATTAAATAGACAACTCCGACTCAATCCATTGTCAAGTAGCTATGAGATTATGCCACAAGTTATGATATTAGTTATTCATGGCCAATCTATGTGATTTTACAATATGAAAATCCCCAAATCATTCAGGTGGATACTCTATACACTATTATATATCAGGGCCTTGTACATAAAAATTAAGGTTAGGAATTTCATACCTTTGTTAGAAACAGATTCTCTGAATCTTTCACAATCAGAATACGCACATTTCGTCAGCATTATCACTTGTCACTATCACAGAACCAACTTATGCCATTTTGTTATCAAATTTTCACATTCAACTTCACTTTCATATTAGATACGACTATATAACTTAAAATTACTGTCGAAGATTAATTGTTTGAATTATTAACGTCCTACCCACCAGCAGCTTGGATGGTTATATTGCTACCACCGGATTTACCGTGAAAACGAATGGAATTTTATCTCCTATACCCCTCTTTTCCTTATCCTGACGCAACCGTTAATGGGCCTAATCTAGTCCCTATCAGTCCCTAATTTCTAGTCTAAAGGTGTTAAGTTACTGTCCCCCCATCCCCAAAGTGTGTGTGTGTGTAGAACGAACTCCGGTGTAAGAGATCGCTCCCTAATCTAGCTAAAAAGATTTGAGGAAGCTTCCCTCGCCCTATTTTAATGATTCTACCTGCCTGACTGCTCCTAAAATCAGATTTCCTACTCTGGTAAATAGATTAGGTTCCTAGCAAGGATCCGTCATCTCTAAGCTGTAAAAGGGAGCCAGAGTTTGGGCCCACGAACCTATTATTCCTATCACTCTTGGGTTGTGGTCATCTCTTGTGGTCAGGATCGAGACTTCCACGCCCTAACAAAGGTTTGAGGTCCCAGACGTGTCCCCAAGTGGCTAGGGAGCTGAAAACTAGCGCACCGTTCGGACCGTAGGTTTCCGTAGGCACAGAGGCCGTCTGGACGCCCCAAGTAGCATAGCTAGGCTGGGAATTTCAGCCCATTCGACCAGCTACAATGTCGAATTATTTTTACTCCTACTTGGCCGCTACCCTCATAAAGAACAATCGCTCTCATAAGGAATAGAGGTCCAGCGTTGATCTTGGCCATGTATTCCCCAATTCGACACAAAACTCTATTAAACTTACATTAAAATCAAACAAATAGAAACTAGATATCTCAGATTTGACACGGAGAAGATTTCGAAGAATCAAAGATCTCCCCAACATCATTTCCTCAATATCATTCAAAACTTTACAGTATATGAAACTATTATGGTGAATTTACTCTGGACAAGCTAATATTCATATATTTCAAAAGAATCTACAATATTTTAACTTCAGAACACGATACCAATGTGCTTCTTAGCTAAAATATTTTTGCAAGGGACTTCGCGGGACTTTTCGATCCTAATTTGCCAAGATAACGCGATAACCCACACTTTAAACTACTTCTTTCTTGATTTAAAATAAAACTTGCAGTGGCGTTCTGGCAGCAATTCCTCTTGACTCTTCAAATTCCCCGATGCGTAATGCCCCAGACTAATGGCGCCGTAGCCTTTTATACTCGCTACCGTGCGGTTCTCAGAAATCACACCACTTCGACTGAAAAACCGTTGGCCAATATTTTTTTTAAAAACCTCATGCAAATATCTAACTAATATCTCTACATTTAATAACTAATCTGCCTTGCTCATTCCTGTCGATAAGACCTTTTTCATTAAATTCTCAATTGAATAAAGTTTTTCCATTGGTTAGTTCCAAAACTTTCTAAAACATTCCAAGACTACCTGTCTCTTTCTTCACCCCTAATAGTAACGAAATAAAGGTCAGCGTGCCTTGTAACAAATTTAATTCCATAGACAATCTCATATTTTCTTTTAATTATTAGTGTTCCCTGTGCTATCTATAGGATCCCTTGAATCGACCTATTAGGATAATCTAATATCACGAGATATTATAATAAATGAGATTATAATTTTACCATTTAAATTCCTTTTACGCTGAGTATTAACTTATATTAATATTTGTTTAATTTTGATTGAATCGATTCTCTCGATTATCCGTAAAATGCTTACTTTTTTTTTCAACTCGACAAAAGAATAAACTAATTATCAATTATTTGATCAAATTTTGTTATCATCATGATTATTTATTTCCTTGTTCTTACTTAAAGATATAAATTCAGTCAAACTATACTTTTAATTTCATGTTTTTAATTTACATTTCCCTGTCCTTGTTCTGAGTTTTACTTTTCATAGATCATAGATCAATTTTCTTCCTCGCGTCAATCATTGACAACACAAACTGTCAATGTCATTCTGCTTCATAACAAACAAAATAAGATGGAGACAGTGAATTATTGTGAAACAATTTACAAAAGACTGTTTTATGATTTAATTTCAGATTTTCAGTTAATATTTGAGAATTGTGAACGAGCACATATTAATGGTTCGTTACAGCATGGGTTGCAAGGCCCGATCCTTATAGCAAACAGACCTACATGGGATCAAATGAGAGAGTTATGTCCCCTAAAACCCACCTGCAGGCGCCTGTCCGTACTGGTAGTTGACGCTAGGGGCGCATGGGTTGCAAGGCCCGATTCTGATGGAGCATGGGTCCGGACATGGGCTGGGGCACGGGCACGGGCATGGGGCCTGTGGTTCGGGCTCCGGCTCTGGCTCCGGGTTTGGCGTTGGAGCCGCCCATGCTGAGCCCAGAAGTAGAACTGGAATCAAGAATTTCATTTTTTAAAAATGTTTCCGCATATACTGTAGAAGCCAGGCGGAATTAGGATAATATAAGGAGCGATTTCAATAGGAAGATAGAAGTAATCTATCAATATTTACATGACTGCCAAAAAAGGAGTGTATTGTTTTTCGAGTTAGTAAACAAAATAAAATAAATAAATATGTATGGACAAATCACACAGATGTTCGAGACTTGTGTTATCGGATACTAATTCAGCGACACTTTATTTTGTAACAAATACATATTGGATGTTTATCTATAATAAACATCCAAGACCCAGGTCGTTCTGGAAAATATCGTTTTCCATCATGACTGACCGGGGATCGAACCCGGGCACCCTCATGTCGCAGGCTGGCGTGTCGACCACTGCGCCACGTAGCTGTCGAATGATGCATGATGAATGAATGAATTTAATGTGTATAATTATTAATAATTATACACATAAAAAAAATAATTAGCCGTGTGGTATCCGGCAGAGTAGAATAGGACCACTCCAAGTATTCCCGTGGATGTCGTAGAAGGCGACTTAGGAAATACAAGCTAAACAAAGCTTATAAACATCTGTGAGACCTCTCCAACCCGTCTGGCCAGCGTGGAGAGTGTAGGCCAAGTCCTCTGTCTGCTCAGGCCAAGTATGGCCCTAGTAGTACAGAGAGGGTCGTGCTTCTGTAGTGGAGACTAAAAAGGACCTGATGATTATGATGATGATGATGATGAATTTGTATGTAGTTATGATATTAAGATAAAATAATAAAAATCTTACCAGATAACCAAAGAACCTTGCCCCTCGCCATCATTCGATCGTCTGATGAACAAAACCAACCACTCTGTTATATATATACCCAATTTATACCTATTATACATAAAAAACATTGTCACATAATTTCTTTAACATATACATAAATATATACCTTGAAAATTAAAAATAAAATCGCGGACAAGTTATTTTCAACTTAAAGCGTATAGATATTGAATTAAAACTGATTAGAGTTAATTTTTTTATTTGATTTTAGATAAAAAAATGTTTCATTTTGATTCACTTGACAGATAATAGTTTAAATATAATTGTATACGGTTCAAGCTTTCATATGTTTTGGTTTTCTATTAAAAATAAACTTGGATATTTGAAAAACATTGCCAATGCGTATTACAGGATAAAGGCCACTCCCGAAGATACTTCGTTCCTTGGGAGGATATAGCCATACTCGCCACGCTTGGCAGGCGGGTTGGCGAGCGCAGTTTCTTTGGCTTCTTGTGCTCCCGACGCTGCTGCCCATGCGAAGCATAACTGCCTTCGTGGTCCAGTGGTTAAGGCATTTGCCTGTAGACCCGGGGGTCGTGGTTTAGATTCCCACGGGAAGCATACTTTGTTTAGTAGTTTCCAGTTTGATTAGGACATTTCAGGCTTGAATCACCTGATTGTCTGATAATACAGGTGATTCCGTGCTTCGGACGTTAAGCCGTTGGCCCCGGCTGCCATCTGGTAGTCGTTAAAAACCACGTCTTTATCCCCTTGGGGGTAGAATTGATAAAAATCCTTTCTTAGCGGATGCCTACGTCATACAATCTACCTGCATGCCAAATTTCAGCCCGATCCGTACAGTATGTCAGCCAGTCAGTCATCTTTGAGTTATATATATTTAAAAGCTAATAATTATAAAATTTTATCTATATCTTTGTTTCTATTTATGACAATGATTCAGGTTACAAATAAGCGAATTTTATTAAAAACGGAGGGATATCTTGTTGGTTTATGATATCTTTATTGTACATATCGACGAAGATATACAAAAAAACACGAAAAAGTAATTTAAAAGGGCGGACGTATCCCAAGATGAGATCTCTTCCGGTCAACCGGCGTATAAGTAAGAGAAAATATACTCAATACTACTTATTTTTCTTTTAGAATTCAAATTTGCTCCAGGCTCTGTCTGCCCCGTGACGGATAAAAACGTGATTCGTATGTATGTCTCGATAAATTATATCTGCCAGAACTCCCTAATTTCCACTGAACGTAATTTTTACGATATTTTTTATGAACCTCGACGTTCTTATTGTGCGGCACAGAGATTGTCTTCAGCTATAACTTCTTTTAGCATTCTTCATATTGGGCGAGTTAATCCAAGGTTACGGTTCATCAGATGCTTTTAGGTAGAAAAATAAACGAAAGTAAAATTTATTAAAATTATGTTTTTGGGAAGTAAAAAAATAAATATTTTACACACAAATTGAGCTAGCCCCACAGTAAGTTGTGAACTTGTGTCATAGAACCCGGACAACCTCGTGTCGCAGGCTGGCGTGTTGACCACTGCGCCACGAAGCTCGCCAATTCATTGGAAATCGACGTCCAAGTGAGAGAGCCGGCGGCCTATTCTACATACAATGCTTCTTTAAGTTAGATATTGCGTACTTATTAGCAAATTTTTTTCACACATCATTTTAAATACCAATTTATTTTCCACATTTTAGTTGTACAGTCAGCCAATGAGATATCTGACCCCCTACAACAGCGCCATTTTTCGCAAACTAAAGAAACATCCGTGGTTTAAACCCAAAGATAAAAATATACAAGTGTAATATCCTTTGCGACTAGTGCCATCTATTGAATTGTGAATGAACAAATAAGGTTAATAAGCAGAAATCTGATACCCTTGACGACTAATGCCATCTATTCGATTTTTGATAAATAAAACAAGCCCTAGCATACGATACGCTTATTTCAAAGATACTTCAATAGTTAGATGTGGCGCAAGTGGTAGGCACTACGGTTTAATAGTTAATGTGATTATGAATGAACAGGGTCAAATCCTCCAAAGCTTTTTATTTTTTACAAATATCACCAACTTCGTATTGTGATGTTGGTGTAATTTTGGTTGTTTTAACATAATGTTACCGAGCTAATTACTGTGAATAAAAAGCATTTTAAATTTTTAATTACTTTATTACATCAAAAAAATGTAACAGTGAAATAAATACCTGCCTACTTAATTCAAACTATGATTAATCTTCTGTAGAGAGAACCAACATGTTACTTAATAAGTAACAATTTACATCTCTCAACTTCTTTTTAATCATAGTATTATATTTTTTTAAATGTGTAGGGTCAAATAGTGCTATGTGAATAACTTTGCTTCGATAATAGTATAAGAATGAATATAAACCTATGGCATTAAATGAATTTTAATATGGGAGAGGGTGACCCCCATTTTGAAGCTTTTGTTCAAGTCTATTTGTCATTTCACTTACCATGTTAGATCAGATCACATATCACTTATGCGCATATTTATTAATTTAGTATAACCTTTTTGTCTAAATTGATTTAAATCAAACTTTACTCGTGTCTCGTGTCCCAGTTAAGCACTATTTGACCCTACAATCTGGGATTTTAATTGGTCACTCAATAACAGTTAGATCACAGAACAATTGTCTTACATAAAATATATTCTACATTGCAAACTGTTGGAATAACCACATCTCATAAATTTTCCAAGTATTTTTCTTTATTCATCCGGCCGCCGAATTCTACCAGCTCCCCTGGGCCCATTGAAGACATCTGTCCCCAATAACCTGCAAAACAATAATACGATCAGTTACCTATTATTCTACACTGCGTAATACACTAGGTATTAAATATTAATATTATTTTACTTCACTATTTAATGAATATTTTTACCTAATGTTATCCTGCCACTGTTCTCAAAGGCAAATTATTTTGATGGCTATACGCTGGCCATGTCTTCTCCGCAATATTTTTCTGCCATCATCATCAGACTTAAAACTTTTTTCATCAGAATAAAATACGATCTCGTTCTTGTTGAATGTTTCCTCACTGTTTCAATTGAAATATTGTAGTGTATATGTTACGCCAGTTGACTCCGAATCCACAAACGGACGGTGTGTCTCTGTAAGAGATATATTTATCTTAGACATTTATCACAAACCCTATGTTTTACGGAACAAAAAATAGTGTGACAATTAAGTAAGTATATTAAATACTTATAATTTCTACTTACCGCGATACCTAACTCTCTAGATATAGATATTTTAAATACTGTGGTTGTCTTTACAATACAATATTAGCTTTCACAAAATCTGCTATATAAGATGAAACGGGATGCCTAATAACTGGTGGGGTTTTGGATCACTACACAGTAATCGCAGTATCTTATTTGTGACGCGAGTGAACAATATTTTTGATTAGTTGGTATCAGGTATAAATAAATCTGATAGATTACCCTCAATTTATTTGTTAAAGCAATGCGTTGCAGTTGGTGACAATGATGTCATAGCAGTAGAAATAGATAGCCAATTTCGCCCGAGACGTCATATCGTCGGTTGGCGTATTGAGATGAGCGCTAGCTTCTCAAGTCGTGGGTCCATGGTTCGAATCGAACTTTACGTAGGATTGTTTTTGATTCTTTCTTGTTCTTACCATTGATGATTACTTGAATTATTAGCTGAGATTATTAGAAACACAAAATTTGCAACTGAGCAGGTTATCAGAAACAAGTTTATACCAGCAGTTGTCTGTCTACTTGCCAAAAATCACGGTAGGTGGCGCTTCACAGCAAAGTGTGAATTTACGTTTTAAAAGTCAGGGGGTCAGGTATCTGCTTGGCCGACTGTACATATTTTATGAAAACTTCTTCCCCCTTTGAAGTCGTTGACTTCGCCATAAGGATCATTTCTATCTCTCTCTAGTCTAGAAATAAGGGAGTTCCATATTGACTAGCTCCGTGGCGCAGCGGTCAACACGCCAGCCTGCGACACGGAGTGACCGGGTTCGATCCCCGGCCAGGTCAAGATGGAAAATTATCATTTTCAGATTGGCCTGGGTCTTGGATGTGTATCTATATATGTATTTGTTATAAATATTGTATCGTTGAGTTAATATCCCATAACACAAGTCTCGAACTTACTTTGGGGCTAGCTCAATCTGTGTGATTTGTCCGTATATATTTGTCCGTAATATATATTTAAATATAAACTACCCGATAAGCAGATAATTTTTACCTATTTAAAATTCACCCTTTAGTTGAAATGTACAAAATTCCCCCTAAAGGGGTAACATTGGGGTGCTTATCAGCATGAAAATGGGTTCCAAGTATGGAACCCCTGTACCAAATTTCACGTTTCTAGGTCAGTAGTTTCGGCTGTGCATATATTTATTAGTCAATGAGTCAGGTTTGCCTTTTACATATACATATAAAAATAAATAAAATATATGTATCAAACATGACAGCTCCGTGGCGCAGTGGTTAACACGCCAGCGTGCGACACGAGGGTGTCCGGGTTTGATCCCCGGTCAGGTCAAGATGAAAAATGATCATTTCAGATTGGCCTGGGTCTTGGATGTTTATCTATATATGTATTTGTTATAAAATATAGTATCGTTGAGTTAGTTTTCCATAACACAAGTCTCGAACTTACTTTGGGGCTAGCTCAATCAGTGTGATTTGTCCTTAAAAAAAAAAGCAAAATCACACTGATTGAACTAGCCCCACTTTAAGTTTTAAACGGGTATCGACGGATACTCGCCTTTCTGCTCGCCCGTCTGCTCGCGCAATGTGAATAAAACCGTCAAAAGCTCTTCCAAAGCCATAATGGTTGAGTCTTTAAAAACTTTTTATTGCCCGCTATGTTTGATACAATATGTCTATTAAAATTGCGGGGTTTTATGCATTTTTCGTATTGTTTACCGACGCCCTAAACAGTGAAGGTTCTCAATTCCTTGCTTTTGATGTTATACTTGTATACTTCATTGTAATTTGTTGCGCTAAAGAGTTTACATATATAAGTACTATAAATTATTAAAATCGAAAAATTATAAAATGAAAAAAAATCGCCTTGTAATAAATAAAATTAGAAGAAGTACTATATATAGGAAATTCATTTTAATCTCGCTCCTATAAAGGCAAAGATTGAGTATGGCCATCCAGCGAGGAAATGCCGCCAGCCTTTTGGGCGAGTGCCGATTTGGATTTAGTTTTTTATATAATTTAATGTTTGTTTTAAGTTTAATTTTAGTTTTAGATTTATTTTATACTTAGATATTACTTTCTATTAATGTTATTCAATGATAATAAAATAAAAATAATAAAATAAATATATACCGACAAATCACACAGATTGAGTTAGCCCCAAAGTAAGTTCGAGACTTGTGTTATGGGATACTAACTCAACGATACTATATTTTATAACAAATACATATATAGATAAACATCCAAGACCCAGGCCAATCTGAAAAGATCATTTGTCCATCTTGGCCTGGCCGGGGATTGAACCCGGTCACTCCGTGTCGCAGGCTGGCGTGTTGACCACTGCGCCACGGAGCTAGTCGCTAATAAAATAAAATGATTATATAGGAAATAGAAACAAAAATTTTTGGCACAATTTTGCACGGAGCGTTCAAACTCGTTACACGGAGCGACAGAGAACCAATACTCACAGATCATGGAAATTAACTCTTTGGAGGAGAACGCCAACTTATGAACATATCCTCCATATAAGAGCCCGGCTCTTAAATTGGAACTGCCCGTTTAACTTGTCTCCCACTTTCCGGAATGAGCCTGTGGTTATGGCTGGCAGACTTGAATTACTTGACTTTGGACTCCACCCTAAACTTTGGGCGCACCATCGAACACAAGGCAAAAACTGCGGCCAAAAAGCTTGGTATACTAAACAAAACAAAACGATATTTCTCGTCCAAACAACTTCAGGTTTTATACCAAGCCCAAATCCGTCCTTGTATGGAATACTGTTCTTACCTTTGGGACGGTTCGGCCAAGTATCAGTTATACGCATTGGACCTGTAGAGCGTCGTTGCCCTAAAACTTATAGGCATCGATAAGTTGAGGTTCCAAAGTCTTGAGCAGCGACGTCGAGTGGCTCGTCTGTCAGTTTTCTACAGGTTGCATTTCGGGGAGTGTTTACAGGAACTCCACAAACTTATCCCACCCTCCCTTTTCCGACATCGGTCTACTCGATAGGGTGAAAGTATGCACCCGTATGTGGTTGATATACCAACAGCTCGCACGAAGCGCTTCTCCTCTTCGTTCACCTTGCGTACGGCTAAGGAACGGAATCTCTTGCCACCGGATGTTTTTCCTGACACATATAATTAGGGTCTCTTTAAGACTAGAGTGAATAGGTTTTTAATGAGCCAGCGAGTTCTACCATAGACCACATCTTCACTTAACATCAGGTGAGATCGTGGTCAACCGCGGGATCATCCAGAATAAAAAAAAAGACGCATAGTAGTCCCGTTACGCCACGGAGAGATAGCACTTATCGTAGACCCACTACACCAGTTGTTGCTCCTTATCTAATAGAAGACACTACGCCAGTCGTAGCTTCGTAGCACATCATGGACTCTACGCCAGTTGTTGCACCGTAGCTAATCGTAGACCCACTACGCCAGACGTAGCACCATCGCTAGTAGTAGACTCATTACGCCAGTCATAGCTCCGTAGCTGATAGTAGACACTACGCCAGACGCAGCTCTGTAGCCGTAACGCATCATGGACTCTACGCCAGTCGCAGCACCGTAGCTAATCGTAGACCCACTACGCCATACGTAGCACCATCGCTAGTAGTAGACTCATTACGCCAGTCATAGCTCCGTAGCTGATAGTAGACACTACGCCAGACGCAGCTCCGTAGCCGTAGCGCATCATGGACTCTACGCCAGACGTAGCACCATCCATCGCTAATAAAGACACTACGCCAGACGCAGCTCCGTAGCCGTAGATGGCCGCATATTTCCTATTATCGTATGGTTAAACCATAGCCGTGTGGTTTCCGGAAGAGTAGAATAGGACAGTGGTCCTATTCTACTCTGCCGGAAACCACCTCTTACGACGTCCATGGGAAGACTAGGAGTGCCTAGTCTTCCCATGGAGGTCGTAAGAGGCGACTTAGGAAATACAAGCTAAACAAAGCTCATAAACATCAATGAGACCTCTCCAACCCGTCTGGCCAGCGAGGAGAGTGTAGGCCAAATCCTCTGTCTGCTCTGGCCAAGTATGGCTCCGGTAGTACAGAGAGGGTCATGCTCCTGCAGTTGAGACTAAAAAGACCTGATGATGACCTATTACACCAGAGATGTAGCTAATTATAGACTCCCACTACACCAGTCGTAGCTAAGCGTATACCTACACATATAAAATGGTTCCCGAAAATTATCTTAATTTTACTATCCTTACTTCCTTAACCTTATCCTTCCTTACTTTACTAATCCTAATCCTTACTAATATTATAAATGCGAAAGTGAGTTTGTTTGTTTGTTACGCTTTCACGCCGTAACTACTGAACCGATCATATGAAATTTTGCATACAAGTTCTCTGAAGTACGGAGAAGGACACAGGCTACCTTTTATCCCGGGAAAACGTACTATTCTCAAGGGATCGACATTTACGCGGGCGGAGCCGCAGGCGAAAGCTGGTTTAATCATAATCTTGATAAAGAGTCGTTTACTAATCTGAAGCTACACTAATTTTAATTAGAAACTTATTGTTTGTTCCAGGTACTTTTAAATTCAACTTTCTACTAAAGAAGCGAAATCATCTGCGACAAAAGCTGATTTCAGTAAGTACTTATTGATATTACTCGTAGTTTCTAAGTTTAACTAGAATTGTGAGTTGACGATGCTTGGAGAAAATGCGCAGTTATAAAGGTAAGGCATAAAGGTACCTATTAAGGGTCCATACTACCTCACACTGCTTTGCAAGATTGACTGTTATATCAATAATAATTAAATACTCAAGTTGAAATAAAAATGCAGCAAAGTTCAGGACTAACTCTGGTAACTATATGACTCAAAAACACGATTGCGTTAAATTTTCTCGATAGAAAAAAATTGCAAAGTTGCCTCCAAATCACGTCTAATTTACTCGGTATATAGCATTATTCACCAAATACATTGAAATTAACCTTGAAACTTTTGATTATTATTGCATTACAGATAAGGCAGCCATCATATGTTTTGCTTTTTCGAATAACCCTTGAATATTCCTAAAAAACGAAAATATCCAAAGTAGCCAACGCGTTTAGACCATCCGCATTTGTATGGCCACGCCGCCTGGCATATGTCGGGCTCTTAATATATATATGCGGAGAAATCACACGGATTGAGCTAGCCCCATAGTAAGTTCGAGACTTGTGTTATGGGATACTAACTCAACGATACTATATTTTATAACAAATACATATATAGATACACATCCAAGACCCAGTTCAATCTGAAAAAGACTCGGGAACAGTACTTTTTCCCGGGATAAAATGTACCCAAAATACCGTGTACGCAAAATTTCATGATGATCGGTCCAGTAGTTACAACGTGAAAGCGTAACAAACAAACTCACTCTGCATTTATAATATTAGTTAGGAGTTAGGTTGAAACCTTGACGCATCTAAAGAACCTCGGCTCGATGTAACCGGGTACCACATAGATAAGAGAGAAACAGACAATTGTCTGTCAAATTGGAAGACCTTTTCAAAGGTAGCATATTTGTATAAAAACGTTTTTGTTTCCTACTTCCCTCACGTCTTGAATTGATCAGTTCGTTAGTTCCCGAGCTCTGGAGTTGCAAACATACATACGGTTCGCAACTTTCATTCATGTATGGAACTATCTCGAAGTTTTGATATTTTTCTTTCGTTTGAAACCAAAGAGTTAGATTTCGTTAGAGTTCAGATATAACTTTTAGTTTACTTGTTCCTTCGGCAAATAACTCTGCATACTCTGTGAATATTCCAAGTTTCTGCATCATGAATTGGCATAGGAAAGACGTTTTTAGGGTTCCGTAGCCATAATTATTTGTCAAATAAAACCTTTGATCAAATATAATGGTAGACACACAGTCTCATACAAAATGAAGCCTAAATAATGTCCCCGAGCCAAAACATCATGCATACTTACAAACAACAACAAAAACTGTACATACTGAAAGTATAACTCCATCTTTCTTATTCACTTTGGACGCGTAGTTTTTGCATCTTTTCACTGACTTTTTACTGATTCGTCATCGCGAGACGTGTGAGTGCTAGCGCGGTTTATTTAAACTGTGGACAAAACAGCTCCGAAACTCGATTAGTGCGCTGTTTTGCCGGTGCCACTTTTCAAACGTGAATCGTGTATCTACCATTATATTTGATCGAAGAATAAAACATAAAAATAAATCTAACACATCTAAATTTGTGATTGAGTATATGCTAGTGTGTAATTTAAGTGCAGGTACAGTCAGGGACAGAGATAGACCAGGCCCTCTATCTATATCTTGAATTTTCTCTTAAACTATAAGATAAGATAAGATAATTTATTTGTGAAACATGTAACTGTATACATCTATACCAATATTATAAAGCTGAAGAGTTTGTTTGTTTGAACGCGCTAATCTCAGGAACTGCTGGTTCAAATTGGAAAAATCTTTTTGTGTTGGATAGTCCATTTATTGAGGAAGGTTTTAGGCTATAAAACATCACGCTGCGACCAATAGGAGCGAAGCATCAATAAAAAATGTTTTGAAATCGGGGAAAAGTTATTCATCTATACTAATAAATCATAATAACAGAAATTGCCGCGGACGAAGTCGCGGGCAACAGCTAGTTACATATAAGTAGGTACATACATGTATTGTAGATGTTACATAAATAGTCGGAAATGAACATGTTCGGCCACATGGCATACAAATTTTACGTCAGTCCTTATTACAAGACATGCATATTGTAGAATTATAGCAACCGTCA
Organism: Elegia similella; assembly: GCA_947532085.1. Lineage (NCBI taxonomy): Eukaryota > Metazoa > Arthropoda > Insecta > Lepidoptera > Pyralidae > Elegia > Elegia similella. The sequence goes on along the minus strand of OX383950.1, from coordinate 1,694,220 downwards.
ACTTGAGAGAAACAAGTATACTAGTCTTGATGCAAAAATAGTGGTAACAAATTTGATAGTCATACTTAATACATATTTAACACTATAAATAATATAAACATGAAAATTTATATTAAAAAAGACTTCATTAAAATCTTTCTGTATCATCATTTTCATGTTATTAGTATTTATAACCTGGGCCTGGTCAGGTATCTCTGTCCCTGACTGTACATATTATTGTTCTTAATATGCACACCTGCATTCAGGTAGGTTAAATTTGACTTAAGATCTATTTAAATCATGCAAATAAATTATTATATTCTATCCCAATGGTCCATCCGTAGCCACTTTTTCCGAAACTGTACTGTTGAAACTTGGTATTGGTAAGTAGATGTATTCTGTGAACCGCATTAAGATTTTCACACAAAAATAGAAAAAAAAGACGTGTTGCACTCGGGACTGCGGCGGTAAAGCTATTGCATATCATTTTTTATCAACTTATGCAATTATAATTATTTATTTATTTTATTTATGCAGTCCGTTACTGTATCTCACCACGCTTGATATATACGCTTGACATGTGGGTTGGCGCCTAATTTTACAAGGATATAAAAAAATACAAAGAATTCATGATAACATCATTTAATACATACAATATATAATATGTATAATACAAATAATAATATACACAAATAAATACTTAAGCTACATTTGCAAACACTAAAACTATCGAAATACGTACGGGTCTATTATATACAATATACAGTTCCTTAGACGTGCGTTTGTCGTTATAAAAATCAATATAGAGATCTTCAGTATCTAAATGTTCGTAAATACAATAAAAAATACAGTATCTAAAATCCACAAAACAATTGTTTGATAATCAGTGATTTTGCCATGAAAATCTGCAAGAATGCCCCTGCCCCTGTTATTTTTGGCATTTTCACAGAATTTTCTCTATATCACATGCATATTATAATTACTAAACAAACATCAATTTGTGGTGTAATACTGAACACAATAACTACCTTCAATCAATAAAAATTCTGTTAGCGCGTTTCAATTTGACCTTTAACGCCATCTGTTGGGTTAGAATGAAACTATACGCCACTGCTGCTTAGATGATATTGCTCTCCCTTCCACGCATGACTAGGCTTGTAGTTGACGTTGTCCGTTAGATGTCGCTTTGAAATACTGTAATAATTATTCATTTACATAATATTTAGTTTAGTCACAGAGTATTGAAAAATGAGACATCATACAACGATTTTAGGTTGAATGATCGTTGTATGAAGTTTAGACTTTCTGTTCTGTGATTTAGTAGCCACAACCGCATGGATTGCATGGGTTGCATGGGTCGCATGGGCATGGATTGCAGGGGTCGCATGGGCATGGATTGCAGGGGTCGCAAGGGGGTGTGCATGGGTCACAGGGGTTGCATGGGTCACATGGGCATGGATTGCATGGATTACATGGATTGCATGGGTTGCATGGGTTACATGTGTTGCATGGGTTGCATGGATTGCATGGGTTACATGAGCTTGGGCCTGACTGGATCAACTGCGAAACAGGAACGCAGATGGATGGTTGATCAATCGACGCTGGAGTAGGTGGCCTGATGACGATCGGGCTGGGCGTGAAAGGTGGAATACAAGGAGGCTTGACGGTGAACGATCTGGGACAGATCGGGCATGGTTTTGGTGGCCTCACGCAGATAGGTGGTGGCTGGACCGCTGGCACGGGCGGTGGCCTGACGGTGATTGGCGGCGGCTGAATTGGTGGCAGACTTGCTGGCCTGACCACGATCGAAGGAGGTTGGATGGCAGGCTGCTGGGGTGGCCTCACGATGATCGGGGGTGGCGTCACTGGTGGCTGCTGCTTGGGCCTGACGAGTATCGGTGGGGGTTGGATGACCACGTCAGGGGAGGGAGAGATGTAGAAGGTTCCTCCCGGCACGCGGACCTCTTGGAAGCCGATGGCCCTCAACCTCTCAGGGATACACGACTTTTGCAGCAGGGTTCTGATTGGGCCGTCGCCACATGGTGCTGAAATAAATAAATTAATATTATATTTGATGATTAATATATGATTAATATTATATGACTAGCTCCGTGGCGCAGCGGTCAACACGCCAGCCTGCTACACGGAGTGACCGGGTTCAATCCCCGGCCAGCTCAAGATGGAAAATGATCTTTTTCAGATTGGCCTGGGTCTTGGATGTTTATCTATATATGTATTTGTTATAAAATATAGTATCGTTGAGTTAGTATCCCATAACACAAGTCTCGAACTTACTTTGGGGCTAGCTCAAACTGTGTGATTTGTCCGTACATATATATATATATATATATATATATATATATATATATATATATATATATATATATATATATATATATATATATATATATACCACACTCTCACAAAAAATCGACGTTTGAGTAGAAGCTTTACCGTTTCTATGCTTTGTTTGGTGAGTGAGAGAGCCGGAGGTGTGTCTCTGGCTCTCTCATCATCCGTACCCCCATGTCCTTCCCCCAACTCCTTGAAAGGCCGACAACGCTCCTGTCACACCTTGGTGTTGCAGTTGGCCATGGGCAGCGGTGATCGCTTACCATCAGGTGACTCGCTTGTTCGTTTGCCTCTTTAAAAAAATATTATACTCTGCCAGCTTAAGGTGATGGCGTCCTTGGTGCAATAATTACTACACTATTTTGCTCACTAGGTTCTGAGATTAATCTCCAGAGTGGGCGAAACCCAAAGAGACTTGGCGGCCAACTGTAAAAACTTTGCGTCATTTTCCCTTGCGGGGTAGACAGAGCGGTCTATAGCCAAATCAATTTTCAGCATGAATCCTGTTATAATACTCCGGAGATCTCCTTAGTCTTGCATCTTTTTCCCGGTCCTTTTTAGGACGGGGTCTTTCAGTCTTGCATCTTTCTCCCAGTCCTTTTGTTATATGGGTTTAAGGGATCTCCTCAGTCCTGCATCTCTTCACGGCGTACTTCGGGATGGTGATTAGGAGGTCCCGTCAGTGTTCCATCTTTTCCCGGCACTTTTTTAGGATAGGGTCCAAGGGATCTCGTCAGTCATGCATCTTTTCACAGCAAGAGCAACCTTGGTGTTACATCTTTGCTGGTATTTTTAGGTTTTTAAGATGGGGCTTAAGGAATCTCATCAGTTGTTATTCGACGGCCTATTTTGGGATGAAGATTAGGTCGTCCCCTCATTGTTCCATCTTTTCCCGGACTTCTTTGGGTTGGAGATAAGGGGAGATACTTACTCGCACAAGGTGGGGGTGGACAAGGACACGGTGGCGGCGCGCAGCACGGATCGCAGGGGTACTGCGGTGCCGCCGTGGCTGCTGATAACAGTGCTGTGGACAAACAAACGTATTTATATAATATATTTGAATTCTTAGGGGATGCACTGCCTGCGTCTATATTCCCAGACAAGTACAGTCCCGGGACATTCAAAAGTAGAATATTTATACTACATCTAGCCTTCGCGCGCGGCTCCGCCCGCGTCAATGTCAATCCCTCGGTAATAACACTTTTTCCCGCGAAAAAAGGTAGTCTATGTCCTTCTCCGTACTTCAGAGAATTTGTATGCAAAATTTCATGATGATCGGTTCAGAAGTTACGGCGTGAAAGCGTAACAAACAAACTCACTTTCGCATTTATAATATTAGTAACGATAGGGTATCTCTTGGATAGACATGTAATATCCTCGTCTTCATCGTCACTTACCATCAGGTGAGATGGAAGACAAATGCCTACTTCAACATTCAGTAAAAATAAATGCCTATGTGCAACAGTGAATTTCTTATTGGTGAAATGACGATGACATAATAATCACATTATTTATATATATTCTATGTATATTCGTATGTAAGTCTTTGTGAGTAAATTATTTTAGTTTTATGTAGGTATATTATTGTATGTATAATTAATTTATATATTTTTCAATTTGAAAATACCCACCTTTTCAGCGCCACCCATTTTTTACATACGAATGTGAACCGAGACGCGCGCACGGAATCGTCTGAGTGCGAATCGGGACGACTCCGTGCGCGCGTCCCTGAGGAAGACCTACGGATGAAGTTGAAACATGTCGGCCTGTGGCTGACTTCGTGCGTTAGTAACCCGTAATTCACATATAAATATTTTTACTTTGAGACAATTTACTTTGCGTGCTTCCGCCACCAGTTAGTTCATGCAAACATAGCTGGCCAGCGCCCACCCTACTGTTAGTCCCTTCATACCCGCCACCAATAGTTGATGCATGCAACCCTGGTCGATACTGCTGCATCCGTTGAGGCTGCAGCAATAGTTTGCATGAACTAACTGGTGGCGGAAGCACGCAAAGTAAATTGTCTCAAAGTAAATGTAGCTTTGACTTCCGCAACGTAACACCTGAATCTATTAACCATATAAATAATTTTACTATCTCGCGTTAGTTTTAATAATCACATGTTTACGGCTTACGGGTTTGACTGAATCTAAGGTCTTTAGTGTGCTGATGGGAGTATGAGTGGAAAAATAATCAGCGATAGGTTGCTAGGCGCATGAGAAGCAGCTGGTACATTCTACTTTTTAACATATCTCCCAGACCAGCATGGAGGACATAATGCTTAACTTTTTATCTTAGATAATGTTGTTATAAATAATATAGAAGAAAATGATATACATTCGGTAATGTACAAGTTTACTTAGAGAATCTCCCGTAAATTATGACCCAGAAAATTGCCGAAACCAAATAATAGAATAATATACGACAAGCAAATATTTTAAAGGCTGACTCCCATAAACTAGAAAAATGCTTTAGAAGCAAAATAAAAAAATCGGCACGCTAGTTTTTGAGATATGTGGACCTGAACATTTAAAATAAAAAATGAAAAAAAAAAACACCCTGTGTACAAATAAACACTTTCTACTATCATTCACTATATTAAATTCGCTATCTACTATGGATACTAGGTCACTGGCCTCGATGATCAAAACAGCTGATTAATCAATTTTAATAAAAAAAAAATATTTTGTATGAAAAAATTTTAAAATAAATCTAGCTTGTAGACTTCTTAAAATTTGCTACTGAAGCGTTTCTTTGACCTATGGGACCCAGCCCTTAAAATATTTGCGCTTGTATAGGGTCAATTCTGACTAGCTCCGTGGCGCAGCGGTCAACACGCCAGCCTGCGACACGGAGTGACCGGGTTCAATCCCCGGCCAGGTCAAGATGGAAAATGATTTTTTTCAGATTGGCCTGGGTCTTGGATGTGTATCTATATATGTATTTGTTATAAAATATAGTATCGTTGAGTTAGTATCCCATAACACAAGTCTCGATCTTACTTTGGGGCTAGCTCAATATGTGTGATTTGTCAAAAATAAAAAAGAAATTCACAAATTTAAGCCTTATTAAAAATCATTTCAAGACACTATATTTATCTATTAAGCTGACTAGTAAAATTAATCTTACCTATAATACCCAATGCCACTAAACGCCCCATCTTAGACAACCGTGTGTGAATAACCCGACATACACAGACTATATATACTGCTAATATACCTAACTCAACATATAAATATATAACAATTGACATACGGTTCACTGAAGCACATTTTGTATATAATTTGGCCAGGAGGCAAAATGTGTAACTAATTTTAAATTGAAGATAGTAAAATATTATTTTTTTGAAGGTATGTGTTGGAAATTTGTTAAATAATGTATGCTTTGGAATTTAAGAGAGTTAAGTAGACCATTATTAAATAGAGATAAAGTTTAATATTAAAGTTTGACGTTTTATGATCGTGTGCGTGCATGTAATATGTTCAAGATTATTTCTAGAAATATAGATAATATAATTCTATAGGAATAGATATCTCATCGGGCAGCTCTGCTAAGTTTAGTTCCAAAAGTCACCGTTAGATGGCTTCAAAGATTTATTCAGAAAAGAGGCCTTTTCAGGCACTTTTTCACGTCAATTCACATTTTAAATAATACTTATTATATTATATTCAAATTATTAATTATTGTTCAAAAGCTACAAACTACTAGCGTTTCGGAACCGACCACTGCAGAGAAGAAGACGCCGAAAGAAACTCTTTTCAACAGTATTGGTCGCCTACTTGCCTGAAGGGCTTTGTATGTTAATTAATATTTTAGGCTGAGTGTACCTGCGGCCATGGAAACTGTAAATTTTACGAATAGTTAGGTGTTAAATATAATGTACTTAATAAACGCGATAAAATAGTATCAAGTGATTTAATCAAAATTTTTGTGGTTCAAAACCAACGGAGCTCACTCCACATTTTATACAAATAAATGATTGATTGATTGATTGAATGAGTCATCAAACAATATCCCATTGACAGAATCCGTAATCATTTTTATTTGTTCTTAATGTAATTTTTTGCTCCTTATCTTTGAAAATTCGTCACACTATAGAAACCGGCCATCTATTGTATAATCATTAAAAAATCTTCATATGCAATCAACTTTAACTTCTATAAAAATCAACAAAATTTTTATATTTTTTGAATTATCATTACTTAAACGTGATTTTGAACCTCTAAACTATACTCATCATTTCGAGTAGGTGTCACGGTCAATCGACCATGCACACCCTGGTGTCAGAGTTCTTCGGAACCGCCTCTCGGCCTCTGACTTGTTCCTTTAACGACTACCAGATGGCAGCCGGGACCACCGGCATAACGTGCCTTCCGAAGCACGGAATCATCTTTATTATCCGTGACAGCTCCGTGGCGCAGTGGTTAACACGCCAGCCTGCGACACGGAGTGACCGGGTTCGATCCCCGGCCAGGTCAAGATGGAAAATGATCTTTTTCAGATTGGCCTGGGTCTTGGATGTTTATCAATATATGTATTTGTTATAAAATATAGTATCGTTGAGTTAGTATCCCATAACACAAGTCGTCGTCGTCGAGTCGAACTTACCTTGGGGCTAGCTCAATCTGTGTGATATGTCCGTGTATATTTATTTATTTATTTATTATTATTATCAGACAATCAAGTGATTCAAGCCTGCAATGTCCTAACCAAACTGGAAACAACTAAACAAAGTATACTTCCGGTGGGAATCGAACCCACGACCCACGGGTCAACAGGCAAACGCCTAAACCACTGGACACGGCGGTTGTTGAACTATACTGAAATCCTGAAACAGAATCCCTAATGGAATATACCTAGAATTGCAAGAAGATATGCGAAAAAACATCCTAACAACAAATAACATAAACATACAAAGTCGCCGATCAGCTGAGCAAATTTCTTTGGTCTAATATTTTTTTCGGTTTTTATCTTTTTTTTCTTACATACATAGTATCACGTCCTTTGCCCTTGCGGGGTAGACAGAGCCTACATAAACCTTATGGCCACATTTAGCACGTTGGAGGGCGTGTAGATGGAAAACGGAATCAAATTAGTGTTCGGTTACTATCCGCATCGCCTATTGACATAATTCCGCAGATTTTCGCCCAATCGTTCGATCGGCTTTTAAGATCGAGCAGGAAAAGAAGCAGCTGGCATATTCTACGTCTTTTCTTTTCTCCCTAACCAGCGTGGAAGAGCATTGTTTCTTACAATTCTATATTTCAATATTAGGGATTCTGATCAAAGACTGTATAGGAATCAGTTTCAATTATAACCATTTTGACTCGAAAAGAAGAAGAAGGGATTCTGATCCCAGAATTTCAATAAAGCTCAGAGATTGAAAATCACACTGTATTCTATGTGATAATTCAAAACATTCATTTTATATTTTTCAAATTAATGCATAGTTTAAAGTAATATCCCATAAACTATAGAAAAATAAGAGATAAATAAATAAATACATATACGGACAAATCACACAGATTGAGCTAGCCCCAATGTTAGTTCGAGACTTGTGTTATGTGATACTAACTCAACGATACTATATTTTATAACAAATACAATATATATAGATACACATCCAAGACCCAGGCCAATCTGAAAAAGATCATTTTCCATCTTGACCTGGCTGGGGATCGAACCCGGGCACTTTCGTGTCGCTGGCTGGCGTGTTGACCGCTGCGCCACGGAGCTAGCCAAAAGATGTGTGAAATTTACCAAAATATTTATAAAAAACATTTTAATTCACTATTGTTTAGTCATCTTACATACAGAATCATACTAATATCATCATCATTATCAGGTCTTTTTAGTCTCCACTGCAGGAGCATGACCCTCTCTGTGCTACCATACTTGGCCAGAGCAGACAGAGGATTTGGCCTACACCCTCCTCGCTGGCCAGACAGGTTGAAGAGTTTAGCTTGTATTTCCTAAGTCGCGTCTTACGACCTCCATGGGAAGACTAGGAGTCGTCCTATTCTACTCTGCCGGAAACCACACGGCTATATTAATATATTAGATATGCATATTAAACAAACATGTAGGTACATCTTTAAATTTATACATATTGTCAATGCTAAAATATTTCAATTCTACCTACAGAGCATAGACGAAGTGACATAATATATTTAAATATGCTTTACAGAGCATAGTTATAAGATTATATATCCAAAAATAATAAAACTTAATTTTTTTAACTTACTCATTGTTTTAATACGGTCTATAGAGCATAGTAAAATAAGAGATATGGCTTTAAATAATACTATATAAGGGAGCCGGGTATTATACTTCATCACACCATCGAGAGTCATGGGTAGAATCATTGGCCTGTTGTTAGTTGGTAAGTACAATAGTTTTTCTTTTCTTAAAAAAATAAAATTCTATATAAATATATATTTGGCGAGCTCCGTGGCGCAGTGGTCAACATGCCAGCCTGTGACACGAGGGTGCCCGGGTTCGATCCCCGGTCAGGTAATGATGGAAAACGATATTTTTCAGATTGACCTGGGTCTTGGATGTTTATCTATATAAGTATCTATTATAAAACATAGTATCATTGAGGTAGTAACCCTCGACACAAGTTCACAACTTACTGTGGGGCTAGCTCAATTTGTGTGATATATATTTATTCGATATTCCATAAAATAGTACAAGTGTAGGAAAAATAATAAAAAAAAAACACACACACTCGCCCATGCACACAAATTCGTTCATCATCATCGTTGTAGCCGTAAGATGTCCAGTGTTGGACAAAGACCCAAGGATTCTTCGTTCCAACGGAGGATATCTAAATATATATATAACTCAAAGGTGACTGACTGACTGACATAGTGATCTATCAACGCACAGCCCAAACCACTGGACGGTTCGGGCTGAAACTTGGCATGCAGGTAGATGATATGACGTAGGCATCCGCTAAGAAAGGATTTTGATCAATTCTACCCCCAAGGGGATAAAATGGGGGATTAAACTATACTTCTTAACGCGAGCGAAGCCGCGGTCAAAAACTATTTGTATATAAGATCTTAGTTTTGTTATGACTACTCTTGAACAAATAACACATATTATATGTTGGATAAATAAACTGAAAGACCGACAGACAATACGACATGCAGTGACCCGAATCAGAAAGTTTATTAGCGTTGGCAACACAAACTATAGTGAACACGGAAGACACTCTCTTGATAGCGTTGCCTTAAGAAAAAAACCGGTCATGTGCGAGTCGGACTCGCGCACGTAGGGTTTATCTATAATAAGTAAAAAATTATTAAAAATATTTTTATTACATGATGTAACAAAAAAATTATTCTTTTCGCAAATTTTATTTGTTTTCAATAAATTATTCTTTTCGCAATCTGTGCTACACGACGTTGCTTCGGACCAAATTTCAAGATTCTGAGTTCACGGGAAGTACCCTGTAGGTTTTGATCCCCTAGCGAATGTCGAAAAAACACGAAAATTTGCGGCATAAATGTTTGTATCTTTCTTTTGATTGCGTTCGCTTAGAAGTTTGATTTTTTCACAGCTCCAAGGGACAGTAGACCTAAGTATTTGATATTAATTTTAGCTTGATACCTCAATGCGTTCCTGAGAACCTTTTTCTCACCCTCGTGTCCAAGGGACAGTAGACCTAAGTATTTGATATTAATTTTAGCTTGATACCTCAATGCGTTCCTGAGAAAAAGGGTCTTGACAGACCGACAGACAGACAGAAAGACTGACAGACAGACAGACTGACAGACAGACATACTGACAGACAGACAGACAGACAACCAAGTGATCCTATAAGGGTTCTTTTTTACCTTTTGAGGTATGGAACCCTAAAAAAAGTATAGTTGATAGATTCAGCCGGCATATTTGAAATACATTACGTTTTATATATATTAAATAACAATAGTCAATCTTACAAAAGCCGCAATGTATTTTGAAGTGACTATCAAAACGTTGTACACTGTGATAGCAAATAGGCCAGCAGGTGTTACTTTGCGGAAGTCAAAACTACATTAAAACTACTTACTGGAAGCACGCAAAGTAAATTTTCTCAAAGTAAAAACAATAAGTATAAAGTTTTATCACTACATAGTATAAAACAAAGTCGCTTGCCGCTGTATGTCTGTCCCTATATATTTTTGCAGCCTTCCGGCCGCAACAACAGTCGTGCGCGGACTGTCAGTAGCCGCGGCCAACCTCGACGCTTGGTCGGGGTTCGAACACGCGAAGTAGGTAGAGATAGGCAGATAAATGTGTCAATTTAAAATCCGTAAGAGGGGTTAGTTTTAACTGCCCCTCACTGTACGTCTATTATCTGTGGAATTCCCGATTGCATCATCAGTTTATGCCAGTTTTTATTGATTTTATTAAATTACTTTCCAAGTTTTATTAAACACTAGCTTTCGCCCGCGGCTCCGTCCGCGTCAATGTCGATCCCTCGGGAACAGTACTTTTTCCCGGGATAAAAGATATGAGCCTATGTCCTTCTCCGTACTCCAGAGAAATTGTATGCAAAATTTCATGATGATCGGTTCAGTTAGGGCGTGAAAGCGTAACAAACAAACAAACAAATAAACAAACAAACTCACTTTCGCATTTATAATATTAGTAAGGATTAATTAAATAAAACATTTTAAAAATACTTGTAAAGATATAACATGCAAGGTACTAGGTCATTGAAACTATTGCACCCAAAAATACATATGTCTGCTGTAAGTTTTCGAAGAGTTAGGTTCTCTTGAAACCATTCTGGTTGCAGCATCAGCCGGCCTATTTGCTAACTCAGTGTACAACGTTTTGATAGTAATTTCAAAATACATTGCGGCTTTCGTATGATTGACTATTTTTATCTAAGATACATAAAACGTAATGTATGACTGAAGTGACTATCAAAACGTTGTACACTGAGTTAACAAATAGGCCGGCTGGTCGAAGTTATCGATTAATTGTCATTTAACGATTATACGGGCACGCGTGAAGCACTTAATCGAGTAATCATTGCATAATTTTACCATCACATAATTTTGGAAAACAACGCTGATACCCTTACATTGCTGGACCGATATTGACCAAACATAGCTAAGAATCACCGCAAGGAATCTGGCTTTCAAATAAAAAAAACCTCATAGAAATTGGCCCATCTGTTCGAGAGCTACAATGAAAGACACACACACGCATCGACGGGAACGCGACTAATTCAATTGATTTCAGCCAAAAATCAGTCATTTTATGTTTCCACACAATGACTTTCTTCAGAATAAAGAATTTTCTTCTCTTTAAATCAGAGTGAAGAAGAGAGAGCTACTTCTGTACTCTCTTTTTTGTGAAGTTGGCAGATTTCCTGATGCTTTAATAAAACTTGTACGAAACTCGAAGTTTCTTAATGTATTGTAGCTCGCAATACAATTATTAGTTGTACTTGGCTTGGATTTTTATTGAAATGAAATGAAATAAAATGAAATGAAATGAAATTTATTTGCATTGAATGAGCCAAATATAGATGTTGTTTGTAATAATATTTAGTTCTATACATTTAGCCTTTGTCGGCGTGTAGACCCCTTTTCCAGAAATTAAACTTATTAACGGTCCCATGCATTTATATTTTTGAGTGTTGTATATTTGTAAAGACCTATCCACATTTGTTCAAACTACAGGATAATTATATCAAGCATAAAAAAACATCTAGGTAGATATCCTAATAAACTACTTTTACCTTGTACTAAAACAAAATACTGTCAAAAAAATTGTTACTATAGCTGCATAAGTATTTTCAATAAACTTCCAGAATACTTAAAGCAATTAAAATTAAATTCATTCAAAGCACAACTTTATAAAATTCTTAAAGACAGATGTTTTTATAGTGTTCAGGAATTTATAAATTGTAAATTGAGTTAAACTAACGTAAATGATAATAATTGACATATACTAAGTGACATTTTATACTATTACTAATAATTATTACTTTTATATTATTATTTTTTTACTAATTATTGAAGTAAGCATTTGTCTCCCATCTCACCTGATGGTAAGTGACGATGAAGACGAGGATGTTACATGCCTATCCAAGAGATACCCATTTATTCTATTTTTGAATGTCTCGGGACTGTACTTGTCTGGGAATATAGATGCAGGCAGTTCATTCCACACCTTAGCTACTCGAACCAAGAAGGAACTGTCATAGCTAATTATTAAAAGCCACGCTAGATGACATAGTAATTAAATGCTAAAACAACGGTATTCGATATTTTTAGGGTTCTGTACCTCAATAGGAAAAAACGGAACCCATATAGTATAACGTATTGTCAGTCCTTCTACACCTGTGCACTTTGGGTCAGCTATACGCAGAAAGCATACAGCGCTCTGCGTGTACAATACAATAACGGTTTCAGGGCATTGATGCACCTGCCGCGACATTGTAGTGCGTCCGAAATGTTTGCGACAAGACGGACAGATGGCTTTCAGGCTATTATGCGAAAGCGAACAGCCTCTCTTATGAAGCGAATCCGGGCTAGTACCAATAGCCTACTGGCCACTGTTGCATCAACTGTTGACAGCCACGTGATGCAACAGTGGACCAGAACTGTCATATTTTAAATGGGACTTGTTAAATGGAATGATTAAACAGTAATTCTAGATTAATTATTATTTTAATTCTATAATTCTAATTTGATTTATATAATTCTAATTTAATTGTTGAAATGATTTAATTATAATTCAGATATTTACTAATCCTAGTATATAAGCCTCAATTTGATACTAACAAAATATGGAACCTTGATTTCTGAAATAAAAATATTATTATATTATTATTATTATAGGATCACTTTTTTGTCTGTCTGTCAAGAACTTTTTCTCAGGAACATATATGGAGGATACATAGTTGTGAATAAACCTGTGGCGCCATCTTTGTGATGAGCCTGAAACAAATCGTACGCAATAAAAGTTAGAACCAGATTTAACGGTACATGTCCAAATCGTCCAAACTTAGTTTATTTCGAAGTTCTCCAAGTTTCCCAATAAACCTCGTCTGCTGACCGCTACAGCCTATACAGACAGTATAAACTATGTTTCTATGTACGTAATGAATGTTTCTGAGTGATAGACTGACAGACCGACAGAGTGCTTCGTTTCTAATTACCCATTTACAGCTTTGCATATAAATAAAATTATAGCGAAACTTAGAAGAAGTTTTGAATAGATAAATCGGACAAATCACACAGATTGAGCTAGCCCCAACGTAAATGAGAGACTTGTGTTATGGGATACTTACTCAACAGTAATATACTTTATCCTAATCCTAACTGATATAATAAATTTGAAAGTAAGTTGTTTGTTTGTTTGTTTGTAACGCTTTCACGCCTTTACTAATTAACCGATCATCATGAAATTTGGCACACCCGTTGTCTGGGGTACGGAGAAGGACATAGGGTATATTTTATCCCGGGAAAAAGTATTCCGAAGGATCGACATTGACGCGGGCGGAGCCGCGGGCGAATGCTAGTAACACATAAATGTATAGATAAACATCCAAGACCCAGGACCTTCTTTTTCAATCTGAAAAAGATTATTGTCCATCTTGACCTGACCGGGGATCGAACCCGAGACCTCCGGTGTGACCGTCTGGCGTAATTCGGAAGAGTGTAAGGATTCCAACAATGTCCTATACGGCCACTGAGGCATTTAGAATAAAGTGACTCACATAAGTACATAAATACATACACAAACTCGAAAAACGATACACTCCCTTTTTGATATGAAAAATACACAAAAAAACCGGCCAAGTGCGAGTCGGACTTGCGCACGAAGGGTTCCGTACCGTTATCTATAAAAACGACAAAAAATCACGTCTGTTGTATGGGAGTTGATATTAATTTTATTTTTGAATAATGATTTATTTTTAAAGTGAATATACAACGTGATTTTGAACCCCCTAGCTTTATTGAAATCTCAGAATCAGAATCCCTAATGAAATATAGAACTGCAAGAAAAAAAGCTGAAAATCAAAAAAAAAATTAGGGTTTCCCATACAAAGTCGCCGATCAGCTGGACGAATTTCAATGGAAAGCCAATTTTTTTTTATCGGTTTTTACCTTTTTTTCTTGGAATTCTGTATTCCATTAGGGATTCTGATTCCAAGATTTCAATATAGCTAGGGGGTTCAAAATCACGCTATATAACTAAATATTCTGTAAATACTTCTAGCGTAGGTATACCTGTTGCGGTTATCAATATCGAGCAAAAACAAGCAAAAAATCACGTTTTTGTATGGGAGCCCCCTTAACTATTTACTTTTTGTATTTGTTGTTTCGTCATCTTGTTAGCCCACTTTTCAGGAGTCATTCTACAGATACCTGATGCTACCTGAGGATGGTCGACGTCGAAGGGGAAGGCCTAGAAAGCGATGGCGCGACGACCTCGACGTTTTTCAATGTGGATGGTCTGAAATTGCATTGGACAGAATCAAGTGGAAGGAAATGGGGGAGACCTTTGCCCAGCTGTGGGACAATATAGGTTAATAAAAAAATGTTATAGCGGCAACAGAAAAACATCATCTGTGAAAATTTCAACTCGCACTTGCTGTAAGAAGAGTGTACTTAAAGTACACTCTTCTTACAGCATTTTACTTATTTTTCAACTATTTCCAGTAATCATCGGCTCAGCAGCGGCGGCCCCATGGCGCTGCACGAAAACATGTGAGGGGGCGACCGTTTGCTTCGCGGAGCCTTCAAGACCCAGCATCTGCCCCCCGTCCATCTGCATCCCGCGCCCCTGCCCCCCCTGCACCGGCCCCGCATGCATCCTGACCCCTGGATGTGGATGCCCCTGCCCCTGCCCGTGTCCCCCTCCACCGTGTCCGTGTCCATGCCCCCCTCCACCATGTGATCCATGCAATCCATGCCCCCAACCTTGCGACCCATGCTCATGCCCCCCTCCGTGTGGTTTCCCTTGTCCGCCCCCCTGTGGCTGCCCGTGTCCATCCCCCTGTGACCCTTGTGGCTACTAAAGGGTTAGACTTGGCAAATAAATTGGGAAAATAAATGGTCTGGATAATTTTTGTAATTTTATTTTTGATTTATATAACTCATACAAGGCTTTAGTGATTTTAGGGGGCTAAGATGGTGTAAAGGGGGCTTTTATAATTGGCAATGAATTGGCATCGAAATTGTGTAAAATAAATATTTTGGATAATTTTTATAATTTTATTTTTTTATCCTTCTTTTTGTACCAATTTTAAAAAAGAATAGATACCTTTTAGAATAAGGTCCCAGAGCGGTCAGACCTTGGGGTCTGACATAACTTATTTTCGCACAGATGAAACATTTGGTTCTCAGTAGCGTCTCATGAACTTTTGAATACTTGCGTGCTTGTGGAGCAGGCCTAGTGTCACCTGGGAAGGTACCAGAGAAAAACAAAAATAAGAATTATTTCATCATCATCATATCAGCCGCAAGTAGTCCACCGCTGGACATAAGCCTCTCCCAATGATTTCCAAAATGACCGGTTGGAAGCGGCCTGCATCCAGCGTTTCCCTGCGACCTTGGTCAGGTCGTCCGACTACCTGGTAGGTGGGTTTCCGACGCTTCGCTTGCCGGTACGTGGTCGCCATTTGAGAACCTTTTTGCCCCATCGGCCATCGGTTCTACGCGCTATGTGCCCCGCCCACTGCCACTTCAAAGAGCTAATCCGCTGAGCTATGTCGGTAACTTTCGTTCTTCTGCGGATCTCCTCATTTCTGATTCGGCCTCGCAGGGAAACACCGAGCATAGCCCTCTCCATTGCTCTTTGAGCGACCTTGAGCCTTCTTATGAGACCCATAGTAAGGGACCACGTTTCTGAGCCGTAAGTCATCACTGGTAACACATCAGAATTATTAAACCTAAATTTTTTACATGTTTTATTTTTTAAATATGTTATTATCGCTGGCAACACAAATATTTATAAACTTGCGGTTGCCCGCGACTTTTTCCGCGGCAATTTCTGTTATTATGATTAATTCGTTTTTTTTATTAGTATAGATTAATAATTTCCCCCCGTTTCACAACATTTTTTATTGATGCTTCGCTTCTGTTGGTCGCAGCGTGATGTTTTAACACCTAAAGCCTTCCTGAATAAATGGACTATCGAACACAAAAAGAATTTTCCAATTTGAACCAGTAATTCCTGAGATTAGCACGTCCAAATAAACAAACTCTTTAGCTTTATAATATTAGTATAGATATAAATAATTATATATGGACAAATTGACTTAAGTAGATATTGATGGAATGAGCTACAAATATTTAGATGTTGATACTGAGGTACAGGAGTGCTACAACCAGCATCCACATCCAGGGGTCAAGCAGGTTATACAGGAACAGAGTACGAGGGCTATCCTACCACAAAGAGGTGTATCTGAGACAGGGAGGTGTGATAAAACTGTTCACCACTGCTCTGGAGGATGCCTTCAAGCTCCTGGAATGGAAAGGACTTGGCATTCATATTAATAGCGAGTATATCACTCACCTTCGATTTGCTGATGACATTGTTGTCATGACGGAATCAGTGGAGGACCTAAGTGCCATGCGTAATTACCTCAATGAAATTTCCCAACCAGTGGGCCTTAAAATGAACAAAGACAAAACGAAAATAAAGACGAATGTCCATGTTGCGCCTTCACAAGTGTCTGGAAGCTCTCGACCAATCTATCTGGGTCAGTTGATCCAGGTTGGAAGTTCCAGCTTCAAGGCTGAGGTCTTTCGACGAATCTGACTCGGCTGGGCAGCGTTCGGGAAGCTCCGCAGTTTCTTCTCGTCCAAAATACATCAGTGCCTAAAGTCGAAAGTCTTCGACCAGTGATGACATACCTATGGGTCCGAAACGTGGTCCTTTACTATGAGCCTCAAAAAAAGGTCAAGATCGCTCAAAGAACTATGGAAAGGAGTATGCTCGGTGTTTCTCTGCGATATCGAATCAGGAACATACTGCCTCCATGGTCCAGTGGTAAAGGCGTTTGCCTGTAGACCTGGGGGTCGTGGGTTCGATTCCCACGAGAAGGATACTTTGTTGTTTCCAGTTTGGTTAGGACATTGCATTGCAGGCTTGAATCACCTGATTGTCTGATAGTAAAGATGATTCTGTGCTTTGGAAGGCACGTTAAGCTGTTGGTCCCGGCTGCCATCTGGTGGTAATTAAAGGAACCACGTCAGAGACCGAGAAGCGGTTCCGAAGAACTATGACACCAGGGTGTGCATGGTCGATTGACCGTGTCACCAACACGAAATGATGATGATAGTTTCCATGCTGTATGTACGTTATTAGGTATTTATATTTATTCTGTAACCGAAGCTTATAAACATACGAAACGCGAAAAGTTGTAAGAAATAAAACAACAAATTTACACAGGATTAAACAAAGAATTTAATATATTCTTTGGTAGTTGGAGCGGGAGTGTCATCAGCGAAGACAGGTTGTGTTGCGGCCGAGCCAGACATACAGACAGCACTGAAAAATTAAAAAAATCTCTCAGAATTACATTTTTTATATTAACAACACCTAATAATGCAACTTGTACAATAATTGCCATAAAAACAAGTAAAAATTATAAATAAAAATAATCTTCCAACGCGCCACAGGGAGGCAACGTGCCCAAAACACTGGCAGCGTTTCCTTGCTGTATCGCGAGACTTATACGTTGAGCAAAAAAGCTGCCAGCTCTCAAGTCTCCCGTTGCCTCCACGAGGCGCGTCGTGACGTCCCTTAAAAATAAAAATGAGACCTTTCTGTCAATGAACATTAATTTAATCTATTTTTCATCAACACTGATTGTTTCAATCTAATTAATCATCTGCTGATTTTAGATAGCTCCTTATTTCCTCTTTTAAAAAATAGTCAAAAAATAATTGTACAACTTAACACTTAGTATAACTGTGAAAACCTATTATTGGCTGTATAAATGACTATAACCATTGTCTAATTTTCTGTGTAAAAGCTGTTGGTTTTCCTAAATAAATAAATAAATAAATTTAGCATCCGGGCCCCAAGGACCCATCGTTTCTACTGCGAATGGTAAAAAGCAGTAAATATTTACCAAACCCTCATATTTTAACAACACCAACGTTTACTGAAGACCATAGAATTCGTAAAACTATGGAACCGTAACTCTCTTCAATATCAGTACCATTTACGCAAACAAACTTAAATCACAACGAAAAACTTACGCACTCATAGACGAAGCTAGTTTGAAATGAAAATGAAATGAAAAATATTTATTGTACAAACAAAAAAATACAATAACAACATAAAAATACAACGAATAAAAGTGCACTACAATAGGTGATGGCTCAGTGTTACGCTGGACACATTTGTGACCAGCACTGATTTTCAGCCGTCACCTTTTGTGACATCATGCGCCTAATAATGATAGTTTGCGATTGGCCACGTCAAGGTCACGGGGCGGTGTCAACATATCTAATGAATGCTATGGTGTCAACATAGCGGAATAGGTAGGCAATCAGCTCGCCTCGCTCGCTTTGATAAGTTACTCCAGTGTCACTTTTCCGTCTTTTGTTGCGTTTCCTGCACCACTTTACTACACAAGAAGTATTTTTTTTCTTAATTCGTTAAGATTCGGTGTTCAATAAAAATATGTCGTTAAGTGCTTTTATCGACGCGTCCTGCCGTCACGAAGCGCGGGGCAGACTACTTCACGAAAAAATCTACTTTTTAAGCCCCGCCCACTTTGATCTACTTTGCGTGGTGTCAGTTTATGAGCGCAATGCTGCTTCCACAGTTTTTATAATTCAATAATATAATAAATAAATATATACAGACAAATCACACAGATTAAGCTAGCCCCAAAGTAAGTTCGAGACTTGTGTAATGGGATACTAACTCAACGATACTATATTTTATAACAAATACATATATAGATACACATCCAAGACCCAGGCCAATCTGAAAAGATCATTTTCCATCTTGACCTGGCCGGGGATCGAACCCGGGAACTCTCGTGTCGCAGGCTGGCGTGTTGACCGCTGCGCCACGGAGCTAGTCAATTTATTAAGAGTATTATAAGATATAACAAATTTAATTCAAAATGAAAAGGGGCCAGCGTACATATAAGTAAATTTAAGTAATTTAATAAAAATATTTTTTTTTAGTTCAATAATTGTTACATTCGTACAGAACCCTTCGAGTCTCTGCTGCTTTTATTATGACTTACCAAGAACAATAAAAAATATTATAAGAGCCAACTTCATTTTGTAATTTCCGAAACACCCACAAGTTTAAGTAAAAGTACAGAGAAATGAGTAAAAACTAGATTTTATACTTTCCTAGTCATTTGTAAGTCACGGTAATCAAGATAACAAAAACAGAGGTATTAAAATGTTTAACTTAACTTTCCGTATTTTTGTAATTAGACCAGAGCCGATAATTATTGAAACCAAAATAAATTATAGTAGGATCCGCCGTGTGGTATCCGGCAGAGTAGAATAGACCACTCCAAGTCTTCCCGTGGATGTCGTAGAAGGCGACTTAGGAAATGTGGTTAAAGAAACTTTATTTCTCAAAGAAATTTACATTTCACTTATAGAGAAAATCTTAAAATCTAACATACATAGTTGGTGTGAGCATTAAAAATAAACCATTTGTTAAAAGTTAAGACGGTAGTCGCATAAATCGTGCTTAGTTGTAGGAATAACTATAATAAACCAACACTTTGATATTTTCTATAACGTTTATTCCACTGTTTAACCTTAATTTTAACCGTTACAACCACCAATTTCTTAACGTTCAACGTATAGTGCGCACAACACAACCGATCGGTTCAACTGCTCAACCAAGAATGCCCCGTTTCGCCACGTGTTAGTTACCATTTAAAATCTCGGTGTTCCCCGTTCTAATATAATTTCCCAAAATAACTATAACCTGATATTATATGACAACGTCCGTTTTTTTTTGTAAACCTTACATGCCTATTGTACGCTACTAAGCAAATTATAATAAACAACATTAGGGTGCTCGTTCACTGACATCTTATACAATATCGATCGACCGACACAAATTTACTAATCTAGTTATAATATGTTTTTTTTTTTTTAATCCTGGAATATTTTATATTCTTTTTATAATTTTAAGTTTGGAAAAGGATATAATTGTAGGCATTTGTTTAAGTAGTTGGAAAATACAAGCTAAATAAAACTTATAAACATCTATGAGACCTCTCCAACCCGTCTGGCCAGCGTGGAGACTGTAGGCCAAGTCCTCTGGCTGCTCTGTCCAAGTATGTCTAGTAGTACAGAGAGGGTCGTGCTCCTGTAGTGGGGACTGGAAGGACCTGATGATGATGACACGTGTCTATGCAAATAAATACATTTATCTTTATCTTTTAAAATGCCATCCCTACCACCTGGATAACTGGCAGTTAACCACCGTACGTTTTAACAGAAACTTCCTGCCACGTACAACCGAACTGTGGAATGAACCTGCGGCGATATTCCCGAATCGATACGACATTGGAACCTTTAAAAAACGATTCTATGTTTTATTGAAAGGCCGGCAACGTGGAGTTACAAGAATAACTCCCCGGGTGTTGCAGTATGTGTGTATTTCCTGACCGATTTCGGCCACAGCGATTGTTGAACACTGTGACGAGAGCTGCGCTGGTTGGCTCTTACATGTGCTCTTTGGTGACTACAATAGCCACCCTTATTGCTAAACTTGCGCATACACAGACACGTCAGAATACCACCAATATAATTAATAAATAAATATATACGAACAAATCACACAGATTGAGCTAGCCCCGAAGTAAGTTCGAGACTTGTGTTATGGGATACTAACTCAACGATACTATATTTTATAACAAATACATATATAGACATCCAAGATCCAGGCCAATCTGAAAAAGATCATTTTCCATCTTGACCTGGCCGGGGATCGAACCCGGTCACTCCGTGTCACAGGCTGGCGTGTAGACCGCTGCGCCACGGAGCTAGTCATATAGAATTATACGAAATAGCCGCGGGAATCGCGTTTTGCATCTAATTCGGCCTTCCTGTTCGACTCAAAGTCGTTGATGTTATTATGTATCAAACCTCAGGTGACCCCTTGCTCGTTTACCGCCATATGTCATAATAAAAAGAAGTAGGTACCTTATGGATCACAACATGGATCCCACAAAATCGCAATCGAAAGCGTGGAAGGCCCAGAAAGAGATGGGAAGACGAACTGCAATCCTATCGGAAAGACTGGACGTTAGTAACCCTCGATCGAAATCGTTGGAATGATGAAAGGGAGGCCTTTGCCCTGCAGTGGGACAGTATAAGCTTGAAATAGAAATAGAAATAGGTACCTATATATTAGTAAGGAGTACTTACAGTGTATTTTATTTTTGCAAAGCAGTTTTTTAGTGTTATCCACATTATCCGAAACATGTGCTAATGACATCTTGGTTAATAGTGTATATTAGTTACACCAATTAAAAAGAACCGATTTGCTTCTTCGCGCTATTTTTATTATTCGTGCGATCTAAGTTACAGCCAAAACTACTTATTCTTCCATGCTGGTCTGGGAGAACACAAGTTCACAACTTACTGTGGGGCTAGCTCAATTAGTGTAACATGTCCCTATATATTTATTTATTTACTTACCTATCCAGTTACTTGTCATGTTGACGTCTCGATATCATATCTTCCGCCTCAACTTTTTCGAACTTTGACTACGTTTCTTACGGAAGCTGCGAAGTTTGTTAAATTGAAACATATTCTGGCAAACAATTTCTGTGTAAAAGGATAGACGGGATATTGTTTTCTAGTGAAGAATATTTAAAAGAAATAGATTCGATGTCGCGTGGATATGGTTCTGTAATACGAATGTAATTTTACTATATTTATAAATCTTCCATGCTGGTCTAGGAGAAAAGAAAAACGTAAAAGTGCCAGCTGCTTCTCTTCCCGCGCAAATCGTAAAAGCCGATCGAGGGAATAGTCTAAAATCTGCGGAATCAGGTCAATAGGCGATGCGGCTAGCAACCCATCACTATTTTTTTTCCGTTTTCCATCTACACGCCCTGCAACATGCTAAATGTGGCCATAAGGTCTTATGCACCTAGGCGCTGTCTACCCCGCGAGAGAAAAAGACGTGATACTATTTATGTATGTATATTTATAATATCATTAGCGTAGTGTATTTTTTTCCATACTAGCTTGGACCACCCCAATGTAGGTATGTCGTATATTGTAAGTTGACGTTATTTGGAGAAAATGCGCTGTGCAGTTTGTTGCAGCTTCCTTTGCACTCCGCTTTGGAAGCGGAACTAAACTTAGCTGTAAGTAATTTATTCACAACAACTATTGTCGGATACTCAAAAAAAATTTCGTCATTTCCATACAAAAGAGTTCCGCCGCCCGGCCAGTTTGTATGGGAATGTCGAATTTTGAGTTCCCAGCATTGTTCCCATAAGAAAAGTTGTTCATTTTGATGGTCTGAGTCACCCCTTTAAGGGTCCAAAACGATAAAAATTTCACCATGTATAATAGTACTAGCATTCGCCCGCGGCTCCCCCCGCGTCAATGTCGATCCCTCGGGAATAATACTTTTTCCCGGGATAAAATGCCTATGTCCTTCTCCGTGCTCCAGAGAACTTGTATACAAAATTTCATGCTGATCGGTTCAGTAGATACGGCGTGAAAGCGTAACAAACAAACAAATAAACAAACAAACAAACTCACTTTCGCATTTATAATATTAGTTAGGAAGGATTAAAACCTACGCGAGACAAACCACATCCACGCGAGAATCTATTCCTTTTAAATATTCTTCACTAGAAAACAATATCCCGTCTATCCTTTTATGTACGCAGAAGTTGTTTGCCAGAATCTGTTTCAATTTAACAAACTTCGCAGCTTCCGTAAGAAACGTAGTCAAAGTTCGAAAAAGTTGAGGCGGGGGATATGACATCGAGACGACAACATGACAACGAACTGGATAGATAAATAAATAAATATATAGGGACATATCACACAAATTGAGCTAGCCCCACAGTAAGTTGTGAACTTGTGTCGTAGGATACTAACTCAAGGATACTATATTTTATAATCGATACTTATATAGATAAACATCCAAGACCCAGGTCAATCTGAAAAAGATTGTTTTTCATTATGACCCGACCGGGGATCGAACCCGAGAACCTTCGTGTCGCAGTAGGTCACTGTTAATAGTTATCTGGACTATTTAGAATTCGTTAAAGCGAAAAAAACTAAAAATAAGTAGATAAAATACATTTATTTAAAAGTAATCTTTATCAGAAGTATACTTTGATTCTATTTTTAGAGTTACGGCACCCTAAAAATAGAAGCGAAGTACCTCAAAAGGAAAAAACGGAACACTTTGTTGTCCGTCTGTCTGTCTGTCGGTACTTCTCTTGAACTCAGAATTTTTAAATTTGGTACGAAGCAACGTCTTATTGCACAGATAAAGGAAAAATAGCGAAAAGGATATTTTTTTCAGTTAAATCATATAATAAAAATATTTTCAATAATTTTTCGACACTCGCAAGGGAATCAAAACGTACTTCCCGTGAACTGAGAATCTTCAAATTTGGTACAAAGCAACGTCTTATAGCCTTACTCCGTGCTTATATATCACAGATAAAGAAAATAATAATAAAGCATTACTATCGAGTTACATCATTTAAATAAAATATCTTTAATAATTTCAATTTTACCATTTATAATGTCCGGACCCTTCGTGCGCGAGACCGACTCGCACTTGGCCAGTTTTTTGCCTATAAAATTATCTCCATCTCTTCAAGGGTTGTCTGGGAGAGATTGCCGACTCTTGTGCTATTTTATTACCATAGTTTTAAATTTTGTATCCTAATTTTGATTCAATAAAGAATATTTCATTAACTAATTCATTCTTTCTTTCATTCATTCATTCTATTTTTCCTTTTTAATATTCCTGTCTTAAATACTTTCGTTTCCATCAATCCTTTTACGCCAACATTATTTGTTTGAATCTGATTCAATTTAACAAATTTCGCAACTTTCGTATGAAACACAGTCAGGGTTATTTCCGTTTGTTCGAGTAAGTTTACGCGATGAGTTGAATATGACAGCGAGATGTAAACATGATAGGTTTTCATCATCATCATCATTGCAGCCGTAAGAAGTCCACTGCTGGACAAAGGCCTCTCCCAAGGAAGAATCCTTGCAACTAAGAATAGTTGCATGGGAGGATATTGCCAGGCTCACCACGGCTGGCGGGTTGGTGAGCGCAGTTTCTTTGGCTTCTTTTGCTTCCGACGCTGCTGCCATACAACAAACGTGACTTTTTTGGTCGTTTGTGTTCGATATTAATAAAAGGATCTAATTTAGTAATATTTATATTAATTAATGAGCAAAGGCTACAGACTAAAGTGTTTAGGAACCGACCACTGCAGAGAAGAAACGCCGAAAGAAACTTTTTTCGCTATTGGTCGCCTATTCGCCTGGAAGGGCTTTTTAATTTTATGCCTTTATTTCTTTTCTTTCTTTTTTCATTTCTAGTAATGATAACAATTTTGAATACCTGATTATTTTTGGACCATATTATGTTAGCGATCGAGTGTGCAATGATAATAAACATTATATACACTACTCATAACAAATTAAGAAATAAAATATGGTGAAAAACAATTCAGTGTCCTCAAGTCAAAGGTTCAAATCCCGCCTGCTTGAATTGTTGACGACACGCTGCTTCTGAAAATATAAAATATAAAAATTAGGATAAATGTAAAACTAAAATACTTTATACTTACCACTGGATCTGTAACCTGTAAGAAAACATTAGATATTAATAAAATAATATGTAAGGAGGAAGGTACTCATAAGCATCTATGTACTTACCTATGCATTACTTCAAAAGACGGCCCCCCCGCACAGCCGGGTCAGTCGCACTAATGAGATGCAACAGGACGCTTGTGTGTTCATGTCCTCCGCGCACCGCGATTCGCCAAATTCTCGGTTGTTTTCATTGAAACCTTTTACCAGGATCCTATCACCAACATTATTTGGTCACTTCGGCCGGATCCTTCGTTAAAATCATGTTTCACATGCCGAAAACGCCGCGTAAGAAAAAAGTGTTACGTGGTGCGTCTGCGCGTCCAGAATGTTCGACGCACGATGGGGAAGAAAGTGAAAAGCTAGTGTCAGTGAGTTTGAAAAGTGAAGCTGTTAAAAAGCCGCCAAGTGTCACTAGCTCACGAAAAACAGCGAGAACAGCCAGGTCAGCAAATACGTCGTCGACCGTGGCACGTCAGCGAAAGCTGGAGCTCGAGACAGCGCGTGCTAAAGCTAAGCTGGAGATGGAGGCGGCAGACGCGGAGGCAGCAGCGGCAAAAGCAGATGCAGCAGCTGCAGCTGCTCAGAAAACAGCCGAAATTATTAAGAAAAAAGCCAAGATACAGTCCGACCTGCTGGAAAAGGAATTGGCAGCAGACTTAAGCGAGTTAGATAAGTGTTCTCGGTCAGCATCAAGTTCCGCTGTGTCATGCAAGGATAAAGTGTATGATTGGTTGGACGCCAGCGCGGGCTCAGCGCGGCCGCCGCCGCAACCGTCGCCGCCAGTGAATCACGGTGAGCAACCTCAGAGTGATATCGAAAAGTTGGCCCACGCACTCCAGAAAGCCATCACTACTTCGTCTAAAACAGAAAATCATCAGCTGATGACTAGATTGGCTACGTCTAAAGACCTTCCGATATTTTCCGGAGACCCGTTGGAGTGGTTGCACTTTAAAGAAGCCTTTGTTGAGTCCACACGTTTATGTAAATACTCCAATAATGAAAATATGTGGCGGCTACGCAAATGTCTCCGCGGGGATGCCAAAGAAGCAGCTGCATCATTGCTGATGGGGAATACCACAACCGAACAAGTTATAGAAGTACTCGAGTTAAGGTTTGGAAGGCCTGAAACTATATTGAATAAATTAGTGCTGCAACTAAAAAAGATTCCTGTCTTGCCAGACGACTACCACCACCATATAGTGAGCTTTGCCTTGAAGATAAAAAATTATGTAACGGCGGTAAGGGCTGTCGAGCAAAGTGAGTTTCTTCAGAGCCCTGAGATGGCTGCGACGGTCATTGCAAAATTCCCCAATTCACTAATTAGTAAGTGGACCGACTATGTTTACAGTCATCGTGACAGCCCAGCAGCGAAATTAGAAAAGTTGGCGGATTTTCTATACTTGGAGGCCGTCAAGACTGCCGAATCAGGCGTGAGTCATATTTATAGTCAACGAAAACCTGATGATCGCAAGAATCCACCGCACGCCGTGCTATTGACCGATACAAACACAGAAAATGATAAGTGCTCTTTCTGTCATACAAAAGCTCATGAGATATGTAACTGCCCAAAATTCAAGCGAGCTTTGAGAAAAGATCGTTGGCGTTTTGCAAAAACACACCGACTATGTTTCAAGTGCCTGGGCTCTCGGCATAGCGATGCATCAGCGTGCAAAGGCAGCAATTGTGATGTGGATGGGTGCGAGCAGCCGCACCACCGCCTGCTGCACTGGGTCGCCCCCAAGAAGAAAGAGGAGCATCAACAGCAATCGGATTCTGAGTCGGCGCGTGATGATCAACGTGAGACGCATACGGTGCATACGGTCTCGACGCAGTGCCCCAAAGTGTTGCTTAAAATAGTGCCATTGACTGTACACGGACCCACGGGTAATATACACGTCCACGCGTTAATAGACGAAGCGTCGTCTGTGTCTCTCATCTCGTCTGATATCGCTGATCAGGTAGGGCTCCACGGTCGGAAACACGAAATGCGCGCGCGTAGCGCCTGGGACGGCGCCGAGTTAGTGTGCGAATCTGAAATAGTGAGCGTTGATATTACTAACTATACCGGCGATCGCTTTACGTTTTCCGCGCGTAAAATAAAACAATTAAATTTACCCGTACAAAAAATATCGGCTATGGACCTTAAGTACGAACATATACAGAAAATTAAGGACTTTAAGGTTTGTGAGTGTGGTGTTCAAGCTAAAGTGCTTTTGGGTCAAAATAACCACGATTTGATTGCCCCTATTGTGTGTGTTAGAGGTAAGAAGCAGCGTGAGCCTTATCTAACGAAAACAGCTGTTGGGTGGTGCGTGCACGGACCACTGGTAAGTGATTTTACGCAGTCTAGTCGTTTCGTCTCACTCGTACATGACCATTCGGAGCAGGAGAGAGAAAACACTGACAATATTTATCATTTGTTTACAATTGAAAATAATAGCAAATCGGTATCACAACTCGTGTCTCCTCTCTCGTCCGAAAGCCATATGTTGAGTGATGCACAGTTGCATGACTTAGTTAGAAAATCATTTGCTTTGGATTCGATAGGTATAGGTACAAAGCCGCGTCAAAACGCAAGTGAGGCGCGAGCTATTGCCATTTTAGATAACACCGCTGTTTTAGTTGACAATCAATGGACAGTCGGCTTACCATGGCGTTATGACAATTTTAGTATGCCCGATTCTTACCCTAATGCCTTAAAACGATTAAAATCGATTGAGAATAAAATGTTAGCTAATAAAGACGGCTATGCATTGCGTTATAAAGATAGAATGCAGCATTTATTTTCTAATAATTACGCTCGTGAGTTGCGCGACGATGATGAGTGTTCTAATGGTCGTGTTTGGTACCTGCCACATTTTGGCGTAGACAACCCCAAAAAACGAAAACTAAGACTTGTGTTTGATGCGGCCGCCAAAAGTGAAGGTTTTTGTTTGAACGATTTTTTTCTACAAGGGCCGGATTTGTTGCAATCCTTGCAACAAATCCGGCTGATTATGTTTCGTTTTAGGGAAAACGCGGTAGGCACGATCGCAGATATTCAAGATATGTTTCTGAAACTGAAAATAAAAAAAGAAGATTGTAACGCATTTCGATTTTTATGGGAAAATAAAAAATATATAATGACGTCCCTAGTGTTCGGCGCATGTTGCTCTCCATTCATCGCGCAATATATAAATCAAACCAAAAACACTGAGCGATTTGAATCGACTATGCCTGAGGCTGTCAATGCGATTCGCAAAAATCAATATATGGACGATTATATTGACAGCCACACTGATACTTCAACTGCAAAGAAAATAATTAAAGATATTTACTATATCCATCAACAAGGTGGTTTTTTAATGCGAAACTGGCTTAGTAATTGTCCAGAGGTACTGAGTGACACGCCAAAAGAAACCTTAAATGATAAGGCGGTAAGGTTCAATGTTGAAAATCAACCGGAACGTACATTAGGTTTGTTATGGTATCCCGCTAGTGACCTTTTGAGTTTTGATCTATCACTTAGCCGAATACCAAGTGATGTGCTGAAGGCTAAAAGAAAGCCTACTAAGCGTGAGATCCTTCGCATCGTCATGTCCATTTTTGATATACATGGCTTTCTAGGCCCATTTACTATAAAGGCAAAAATCATAATGCAAGAAACTTGGAAGGCTAACATAGAATGGGATCAAGAAATAACAGAAGATTTATTTATTTCATTCAAGGATTGGTTAAAACAATTATTTACGGTAAGCAACATACGGATTCCACGGTGGTACTTTAATCCAAGCACAGAAGGTCGCGTTTCGCTCGACTCCGACGCGGCTCGTAGCACGACCGAGCGGACATCGAATGAGACAAGTGCATTGCAATTACATGTTTTCTGCGACGCATCGCCGTCTGGCTATGCCTCAGTAGGATATTTTCGTAAGCTAAACAGTAATGGATCCGTGCAAGTTGCTTTCATTGCTAGTAAAAATCGTGTTAGCGGTTTAAAATATACGAGTATAAGCCGACTCGAGTTGCAATCAGCATTGTTGGGGTGTAGGTTAGCGCAGACAATAAAATCAGAACATCGTGTTAAAATCAATGAATGTTTTTATTGGACAGATTCTACGACCGTACTGCACTGGATCAGAAACGAAAATAAAAATTACAAAGTTTTTATTGCGAACAGGTTAAGTGAAATATGCGATCTTAGTAGAATATCTGAGTGGCGTTATGTACAGACTAAAATAAATCCCGCTGATCTGGCCACTAAAAACAGCGATCACATCTTGGACAACGACTCGATATGGTTTACGGGCCCCTTGTTTTTATATCAAGACCCGCAACACTGGCCGCGCGACCCTATAAATAAAGAAATTATTAGTGATGAAGTGTTAAAAAGAATACACACCGTATCAAGTGAAAATAATAAAATATTATACTTACCAGTTCCTGACCCTCGACGTTTTTCCTGTTGGTTACGTTTATTACGTACAGCTGCATCGGTTTTATTATTTATAAAGAAATGCAAAAAGACGAATGTCAGACAGCTGGACGCTGATTTACTGAAAGAAGCAGAAATATTGTTAATAAGACCTTCTCAAGCACAATCATTTAGTGATGAAATAGAAGTGTTAAAGAATAACTTACCTCTTAAAAAAGACAGCCGTTTACGCTCATTGACCCCAATTTTGGACAGCGACGGAATTCTCCGTGTCGGCGGGCGTATTGACGCTGCTAAAGGAGTAAACGAAGCAGTTAAGAGGCCTGTAATCCTGGATGGCAAAGATCATATGTCGCGCCTGCTAGTGAAGGAGTACCACGTTCGCGCTCATCACGGCTACACTGAATTAGTGGTGAACGAACTTCGGCAAAAGTACTGGGTTTTGAACCTCAGGCCTACTGTTCGCACTGTAGCTTCTCAATGCTTGATTTGTCGGATGCGAAGGGTGACTCCTGTACCTGCACGTCTCGGTGACCTTCCTGAAGGTCGCTTGACACACCATCAGAGGCCGTTCACAATTTGTGGTGCCGTTCTGTTCGGCCCTGTAGAAGTTGCTGTGGGACGACAAAGGCATAAAAGATATGGAGTTCTTTTTACCTGTTTAACTGTACGCGCCGTACATATTGAGATCGTGACATCCCTAACTACAGACGCATTGATTATGGCCTTGAGAAGGATGGCTGCGCGTCGTGGATGGCCTCATACAATAATGTCAGATAATGGGACTAATATGAGAGGAGCTGACACAGAGCTGAAGAAGTCGTTCAAGGAGCTTGATCAAACAGCATTGGCAGCCGAAGCACTGCACAAGAACGCGACTTGGCGTTTCTTACCACCGGCTAGCCCTCATATGGCAGGAGCCTGGGAGCGGCTCATAAGAAGCGTGAAGACTGCACTGAAGGTCGTGCTGAAAGAAAGGGCTCCGAAGGAAGAAACCTTAATCACTCTTCTAGCCGAAGTCGAAAATATAATTAACAGTCGACCCCTGACCCATGTGTCAGTGGACCCACGCAGTGAAGAGGCACTCACTCCCAATCATTTTTTGATTGGAAGTTCGTCAAACTTACCTGTTCCGGGTGTATTCGATGATGGTGATTTGTACCTCAGACGTCAATGGCGTGTTTCTCAACGTTTAACGGATCTGTTCTGGCAACGCTGGATGAAAGAAGTGCTGCCAGCTTTCCTTCCTCGAAAGAAGTGGTCTCAGGAAGGATTGCAACTGAACGTAGGGGACCTAGTAGTAGTGGCCGACCCATCATCGCCGCGTAATACCTGGCCTAAAGGTATAATCGTTAAGGTATACCCTGGTGCCGACGGACGGATTAGGGTAGTAGACGTTAGGACAAAGACGGGTGTGATGAAACGACCTGTGACTCGCGTGGCACCACTTATGCGTCCTGATGAGTGTCGCTCTGGCAACACTGGGGGGGAAAATGTTGACGACACGCTGCTTCTGAAAATATAAAATATAAAAATTAGGATAAATGTAAAACTAAAATACTTTATACTTACCACTGGATCTGTAACCTGTAAGAAAACATTAGATATTAATAAAATAATATGTAAGGAGGAAGGTACTCATAAGCATCTATGTACTTACCTATGCATTACTTCAAAAGACGGCCCCCCCGCACAGCCGGGTCAGTCGCACTAATGAGATGCAACAGGACGCTTGTGTGTTCATGTCCTCCGCGCACCGCGATTCGCCAAATTCTCGGTTGTTTTCATTGAAACCTTTTACCAGGATCCTATCACCAACACAATAAATACACTACTCATAACAAATTAAGAAATAAAATATGGTGAAAAACAATTCAGTGTCCTCAAGTCAAAGGTTCAAATCCCGCCTGCTTGAAATTTTTTCACCATATTTTATTTCTTAATTTAATAAGGGTATATCAAAATTGTGAATTCAAAATAAAACACAAAAATATATTAAATTCACTGGTCTCAATAAGGCCGAGCAGACCTGTCCCCCTAGCAGCACCCGTTCACGAGTTGACGCATGGATCAGCCATCGTTGAACTCTACCATATTAGAGGGAATTCAACGACCCGACACACGATGACACGACACCGCCACCAGTTTGAACATTTCAGTGAGCATGACTTACTCGAGCTCGAAGACTCGTTTTAACATTGATCAGCCATCGTTGAACTCAACCACATTAGAGGGAATGACCACTGATGAAAAGGATACGCCGAAAAACTCAACCCAAATTACTTTAGTGGTATCAATTGGAAACGGTATCCAAACGTATCCTATTCAAGAAGTCGTCGTATTCAGTGATCGGAAAAACATGGCGGCCGCGCTATCACGTGGAGCTAACAGGCTAGGGTGACCATGGGAGGATCATTCATTCATTTCGTGTAGGTGTCGTCATCGTCATGTCGTGTAGGTGTCATGGTCAATCGACCATGCACACCCTGGTGTCAGAGTTCTTCGGAACCGCCTCTCGGCCTCTGACGTGGTTCCTTTAACGACTACCCGATGGCAGCCGGGACCACCGGCTTAACGTGCCTTCCGAAGCACGGAATCATCTTTATTATCAGACAATCAGGTGATTCAAGCCTGCAATGTCCTAACCACACTGGAAACAACTAAACAAAGTAGTAAAGTAGTTCCGGTGGGAATCGAACCCACGACCCCCGGGTCAACAGGCGAACGCCTTAACCACTGGACCACAGAGGCTGAACAATGTGTGGAATAACTAAAATAAAGTGTCATGGTGCGCCTATAGTGAGATTTTCTTAGAAGGCTGGTGTTTTCTCGCCTTGCTGCGTCGTATATGATCAAACCAGTAGATTCGTGGAAATTGTCACCAAGGGCTCCGTAGAATCAGAAAAATGAATTATACCATCATATCGTTGATATATAAGAATAAAGAATAACTAGACACTGGCTAAAATAAGCTTCTAAATGAAGTTTGATGGCCAAATAAAAGAAAAGAAAAGATATTGAATTCGAAACATGATAAATCGTGGTCACCCCAATCCAATATCGGAGAAAGTATTGAGTCGAAAACGCTCTTACCGTAAGCCCTGTTACCGACTTCAAAGAAAGAGTGTGTCCTTTGAACTTGAACGCTGAATATGAGATTTTGGTCGATATATTTAGGGATTCGTACATCAGAAAGAAAAACGGCCTTTCTTTTCGATCCCCGGTAATGTCAAGATATTATTTTTTTCAGATTGACCTGGGTCTTGGATGTGTCTATATATCTATATATGTATTTGTTATAAAATATAGTATCGTTGAGTTAGTATCCCATAACACAAGTCTCGAACTTATTTTGGGGCTAGCTCAATCTGTGTGATTTGTCCGTATATATTTATTTATTATTCGATAAAGTCGGTAAACACATGTGACCAAACGCGCGTTCCTAAAGGATTTGCCCGGTGCTACTGCTTCGAAAGTGCCCCGCGCGTAGATATGTTTTCGATACGACACGAGGAGTGAGACAGGCCTGGCTTAAAGGCAAGCTCAATCTGATTTGTCCATATATTTATTTCTATACTATAATATTACTAGTGGTTCTGCGAGAACAGTAGACCTCGCGAGCCCTTACAACCAACATCCACATTTGCCCTCCAGTGCTCTAAAATCAGGATTATATTATCTCTATGTCTAAAATATATCTGTTACTGATATGCTAATTGACTAAAGGATGATTTCCTTCAGTTACTATTTCCCAATCCCCGCTGCTCTTAATTAGGTAGATACCAGAGGAAACGGAAATTTAAACCTACATTCCCCTTACCAGAAGACGCGTCCAGACCCTTTTTTTAAGAGGAAACACTAAGCTCGAGAGAATTAAAAAATAGATATTTATAATATCACAAAATTAACGCTTCGTAGTCCTCTGATTTCTTCTCCAAAACTTAACCGATTTCATTTCATTTTCATTAAAAATTTCAAATAAGCTATGGCTGTGTTTCTGCGTTTCTTTTTCTTATATAATTGCCCAAATTTGTTTTCTTAATGTTTGAACACAACGGAAATTCGTACCAATTTTTCATGTTTTGAAGGTTCACATCTCTTTCAATAATTCAATTATGAAAAAAATTTAACATACGGATTTTTTTTGTAAAAAATCATTACTCTATTGGTACTATCCGGCGAGGAATCAGGGGACTACTCTTGTATGGAAACACGGCCCTTGAGCACCATGTTTAGTATGCTTTTGTACACATTATTTAAGTTGGAGTGACCTCTTCAAGATCGGAAATATCGGAATAGCGAACTTGGCATGGGTGAATGGGAGGCAAAGAAGCTTTTTTTTTTTAAATCTATGGAGGCAAAGTTTAAGTACCCGGTTTCATAGTTGTTATGTTACCAAATAGTCAACATTTTAATAGGACGCTAATTTTCGACTATTATGGCAGACAAACATGCGAACTTTACGTTAAGAAGTGGCCGGCATCTATAAGCCCCGGGTTCAAGTCACAGGATAGCATGTGAATCTTTTTTATTTATTTTTAATTTTTATTTCTGGATTCTAATTTTATTCAGTGTTTTCAATCATAAAAGTAATACGCAGTATCATGCTTTAAGCCAAAAAATATTTTTCATATTTTGATTTTTGTTCCTTAGGGAAAGTTGTTTAATTTCACTCCCTCTCCCACTTCACGTACTTCAACTTCTTTCATAAATATACAGAAAATCGATTTCAGACAACTTTTGGGCGAATTGCTGACTATAAACACATTCAAGTTTATCGTATAAAAAAGTTGTTCAGACAAAAAAGTTGCGTCTTAATGAGAATAACAAAAAAGTCTAATGACATTTTTGTTTTTTTTTTTTTTCAAATAGCTGTGCTATGAGTTTTTTTAAGTTTCGGACCCCCATATATCCGCCATTTTTTAAAATTTCGAAAAACTGGCACGACGAAAAAAATCTATACAATTACCGAACCTGCTCACAAAATTTCATGAGAATCGGTTGAGAAATGCGACCTGTAGGCGAGAACAGACAGACAGACAGACAGACGGACAAAAGAATTTTGGGCCAGTGGAAACTGAGACGCTTCGCTCGCTCGGTCAATAAAGCTGAAGAGTTTGTTTGTTTGTTTGAACGCGCTAATCTCAGTAACTCCTGGTTCAAATTGGAAAATTCTTTTTGTGTTGGATAGTCCATTTATTGAGAAGGCTTTAGGCTATAAAACATCACGCTGCGAGTAATCGGAGCGAAGCATCAATATAAAATGTTTTGAAAACGGGAAAAAAATATTTATCTATACTAATTAATCATAATAACAGAAATTGCCGCGGACGAAGTCGCAGGCAACAGCTAGTTTATTATATTTTGCTAGTCTCAAATCTCTGTATTTGCAATTATTGAGCTAAACACGACAATTCCCTAACACCATTTCCATTAATCCGTACTTAAGTAGTAATCGTACTTAAGTATTTAAAACATCGCTCATTAAAATTAATAGCAACATTAATTGTAAACCGAGTCTTCTGTAATTTGCGACAATTAGCTCAAAATGGTCCGCAGTTTTGCTGAGATTCGCAAAATGTGTGGCACAAGTCATAGGCGCCAAACAGACGAGCAGCATTGGTACGGGTGTCTGCCTCAAATACCTATCCAGTGGTTGCAGATATGACAACGCGCGGAGGCCCCTCCCGAGAGACTCGAAATACTTCAATTTTTATTACTTATCCCATATCTACGATCCAATGGTACAGCCAGCCAAGGAGATACCTGACCCCGCCATCTACCTATATCTTGAATTATCTCCTTCATTAAAAATGATATTAATATGAAAATATATATATTCAGAAAGATTTTAATTAAGATTTCCTGAATATACGTTTTCATGTTAATATTACATTTAGTTTAAGAGAAAATTCAAGATATCGGTAGATCGCGGGGTCAGGTATCTCCTTGGCTGACTGTACAACAGTTGCTGGAAAATGTCTCTTTCTGGCCCTTTTAGTTTAGCGATAAGTACAACCACCTTTATAGGTATTAACTCATCATCATCATTTCGAGTAGGTGTCACGGTCAATCGACCATGCACACCCTGGTGTCAGATTTCTTCGGAACTGCCTCTCAGCCTCTGACGTGGTTCCTTTAACGACTACCAGATGGCAGCCGGGACCACCGGCTTAACGTGCCTTCCGAAGCACGGAATCATCTTTATTGTCAGACAATCAGGTGATTCAAGCCTGCAATGTCCTAACCAAACTGGAAACAACTAAACAAAGTATGCTTCCGGTGGGAATCGAACCCACGACCCCCGGGTCAACAGGCAAACGCCTTAACTACTGGACCACGGAGGCTGTTAGGTATTAACTAAGACCAATTGACTATAAGAACGGAATAATAATTGTGTACATTGTCAATTCAAATATGAAATTTGAAAAATGGAAAATGACCTCCGGTCAGGGATGTCATCCTTTACTGCCTGTCCAGTGATTGCAGGTATGTCGGGACACTATCGGGGACATACTTGCCCAGCACTATGAACTAGATTTATTTGCCGATGAATTAGGACATTTGTTTAATGCATTTCGTATAATTTTAATTGACATATTGTAGCTGTATGACATGTTGTACTAACTATTCTATAATACTAGTGACATTTATATTATATTATTAATTCATAATTGTAATTTAATTTAATTTATTTAATCTGATATTGTAATTTATTCTACTAATCTTGATATTGTTTCTGGCTTTATAAATTGACAAATGTGTGTTTTTTACTTTGCTAGTTTTAATATTAATCTTGTAAGCATTTTGGATGTAACATCTGTTCGCT
Source organism: Elegia similella (assembly GCA_947532085.1). Lineage (NCBI taxonomy): Eukaryota > Metazoa > Arthropoda > Insecta > Lepidoptera > Pyralidae > Elegia > Elegia similella. The sequence continues at coordinate 1,657,808 of OX383950.1, read as the reverse complement.
TGTGAGATGTAATGAATGAATAAATGTCTTCGGGTACGCGCGCCCGGCCTCCTGATAGCTCCTATTTGTTTTTTTTTTCATTCGAGTAGTATCCCAATACTTTCATTCCCTTCCCAAATCCAACAAATTCCAATCCTTCCCCGGCTTAAAAATGCTTCTGATGGCAGCAGCGTCGAAAGCACTAAAAGCTAAATAAACTTCGCTCGCCTGCCAAACATGGTGAGTATGGCAATATCCTCCCATGGAACGAAGAATCCTTGCCTTTGTCCAGCAATGGACTTCTAACGGCTGAAATAAATGATGAGAACACTGCAACTACAGTTGTGGAAAGAGAAACTGCAGCTATCGGCACTGTTCGGCAGCAGAATACTCGTACGACTGTCGATGGCTGCTCTGGCCAAGTATGGCCCTAGTAGTACAGAGAGGGTCGTGCTCCTGTAGTGGAGACTAAAAAGGACCTAATGATGATGTCGATGGCTACAATCCATGAATGACTGTTGACCAATGACTGAATTAGAAAAACTATGGAAGCAGCATTGTGCCTAAAAACTAACACCACGCAAAGTATATTTAAAGCGGCCGGGACTTAAAAAGTAGATTTTTTGCGGACTAGTCTGCCGCGCGCTCCCAGACGGAAGGACGCGTCGATAAGCAGTTAACGACATATTTGTGAACATCGGCGAAATCTTAATGAATTAAGAAAAATAATACTTCTTGTCACAAGGTTCACAAGGAAAAACGGAAAAGTGACACTGGAGCAACTTATCATAGCGAGCGAGGCGAGTTGCTAGCCTACCTACCTTCGCTATGTTGACACCATAGCATTCATTAGATGTGTTGCCACCGCCCCGTGGCTTTGACGCGGCCAATCGCAAACTATCTTCGTCTGTGAGTAAGTTTTTCGTTGTGATTTGAGTTAAGTTGATATTGAATCGTTAGTTGTATGAGAGTTACGCTTCCATAGTTTTTCTAATTCAATGGATTGAGGTCTGCAGTTAGGTACACAGTACAGGTAACATTATTAGTTCAGCGGGTGCCGCGCGAACGAAAAACGTCGCTACTGCGCAAACCATAAGGCTGCGCAGAACCATTAGGCGATTAGGAAAAAAGATGAAAAGTCTTAATATTTTCATATTTATTTTTTTATAAAAAAAATAAGAAAGGGGGCGACCTCCGAAATATAAATATAAATAGTGTCATGTGAGAATTATTGCTTTAGACAAAAAAATTACAAAGTTTTCGAAGAAAAATATATTTAGACATCATAACATAATTTTTTAATTTCATATGTATATGTTTCAAATTCCAACAAGGGGGCGATCTTGTTCAAGGATCGACCTAAATTATGCAAATGCTCTTGATGTATTTAATTAATTCAGCGCCTAGTACTAGTGATTTGAAAACACGTCAATTCTCACAATTTTCTGCAGTACCGTCTTCAATAGCTTAAGCTCGTAACTTGCGCCGCTGATAATAGCCTGAAAATTTAAGACATAATTCAGACACAGATGCTCATAAAATTTTTATGTCCTATTGTGATACGGAGCCGGTTCAGATATAACCGGTTATTTCTGAAAAAATCCGGATCTAGAGCCATTGTAGTAGTTTAAAGGATTTCCAGTTCGCGATTGGATTTTATGGGGGCGTATAAATAATTTATATGGGGATTTAAAAATGTTGTACGTCGCCAATACTTAAGTATCTTTTGGTCAGACTACTGCAAAGCTAAAGAAAGGTGATTTTACAGATACGTATAAAAATCTATACTATCTATATTCATACTAATATTATAAATGCTAAAGTAACTCTGTCTGTCTGTCGTTACGTTTCAATCATTGAATCAATTTGGTTGATCCTAAATAATATTATAAATGCGGAAGTGAGCTTGTTTGTTACGCTTTCACGTTCTAAAATTTTGCATACACGTTATCTGTGGTACGGAGAAGGAACATTTGAAGGAGAGGGTACATTTTATCCCGGGAAAAAGTACTGTTCCCGAGGGATCGACATTGACGCTGGCGGAGCCGCGGGCGAAAGCTAGTAATCTATGAGACGGACTAATTATTTTAAACTAGCTTTCAATGTCGTTCCCTCGGGAATAGTACTTTTTCCCGGGATTAAAGGTAGCCTATGACCTTCTCTGTACTCCAAAGAATTTGTATGCAAAATTTCATGATGATCGGTTCAGTAGTTACATTACAACGTGAAACAACCTCACTTTCGCATTTATAATATTAGTTAGGATTAGGATGGAGCTAGCGCCAAGTGAGCTTTCGCTACTTTCCCAGGCGTCGGAGGCGAGGGCAGAGTGCCTCCAACCCAACCTTTATATACAACATCACCAAACAAACAAACTCACTTTCGCATTTATACTTAATATTAGTTAGGATTGTATTTTTTTAGGAAACAAGCGTATTGTAACTTCCATCCATCATCAGGTCCTTTTTAGTCTCCTCTACAGGAGCACGACCCTCTCTGTACTACTAGGGCCATACTTGGCCAGAGCAGACAGAGGATTTGGCCTACACTCTCCTCGCTGGCCAGACGGGTTGGTGAGGTCTCATTGATGTTTATAAGCTTTGTTTAGCTTGTATTTCCTAAGTCGCCTCTTACGACATCCATGGGAAAACTAGGAGTGGTCCTATTCTACTCCACACGGCTAACTTAATCATTTAAGGACAACCTACAGTACACAACCCACTGTGTTATTAGCTGTATATAGCTGCACATAAAGTTAACAAAACAATTTAGTTGCAATTTCAATCAGCTTAGCGACAATAGTTTTCTCTACAATTGCTAAGCCGAGCTGGATTGTGGTGCCACACTGTCTGGCTCGTTTAGGAGCTTTGCGGAAACCAACATACTAACATTCTATTTCGTTTGTGTGTTTGGAAGCCTATTACTCAGTAATAACATCAGCAAACTCGCAACAACGCTGTTTAACTTAGCATCCGTATAAACCACGTCTTGTCTATATTTTTCACAATGCTATTTGATATCGGTACTCTTAATAAATTAAGAATTATAATATGGTGAAAATTTTTCCAAATAACTTAATTCATAATCATAATCATTTATTTGCCAAATAAGTGTAGACAGAAATGGTCTTTTAACTAGTAATGCACTTTACAACTTAGTTACCTTCGACAGGTAACTTGAACCAGCGACCTAGGTACGACCTACGCACTGCCATCTGAGCTACCGCATAATTCAATCTCGGAATTCTCCACCATATCCCATTCCCTTTATACCCCACGTCTTGTCTGTAACATCCACAGAACAACAAAGACATAGAAATGGCAAGGGAGCGTGGCATGCGCGACAATGCGCTCGATCAGCTCACTTGAATCACCTAAGTAGTTTGTCCCGCGATCATCAAAGGAACAAATCCGAGATTTACGTGAGAAGAAATCGAAATAGCCGACGTGTGCTATTCTAACGTGCAAAATGAGGTCATAGTGAAACTTTGACCAAAAGAGGAGTTTCTACTCAATTGTGTTGCGTTAGTAGTATGTGTGAAATGAGGCGACGCTGGTTTTTATAGAAATGACGCGTGATGACACCTCTAATGTGTTTGTTGTTCTGTGGTTACATCCTTACATGAATTAAACCGACTTTACAGGCAGCAGTTTTTTTCTAAGTTGTTCGTAATTATCGTACATTGAACTTTCGGCACTCCATATACAACGTTAGAAAGGTATATAAATAATAAATAAATAATAATAAATAAATATATACGGACAAATCACACAGATTGAGCTAGCCCCAAAGTAAGTTCGAGACTTGTGTTATGGGATACTAACTCAACGATACTATATTTTATAATAAATACATATATAGATACACATCCAAGGCACATCCAGGCCAATCTAAAAAGATCATTTTCCATCTTGACCTGGCCGGGGATCGAACCCGGTCACTCCGTGTCGCAGGCTGGCGTGTTGACCGCTGCGCCACGGAGCTAGTCCCTAGTAGTAGTATATCCCTAACGTTTATATGAGAAATTTAAACACATGCATAAAACTTCCCCGTATCCCGTGTAATAAAAACGTAGTAAACCAACCAACAGACCGTTTTATGTAGTGAAGCCGCATGAACACTTATCGTAAAAGCTGAGGTAGGGAGAGCTATTTATAGTTGCCGGGAATCTGGGTTATTGGCATAAGTACCGCAATTACCCACTACCAAGGTGATTAAATAGAGTACTATAGAGATACAAGTACTACTCGTACCTCTTCTATAAGTGGCATCCTTCGATCAAATATAATGGTAGACACAGAGTCTCACACAAAATGAATTAGCCGTGTGGTGTCCGGCAGAGTAGAATAGGACCACTCCTAGTCTTCCCATGGAGGTCGTAAGAGGCGACTTAAGAAATACAAGCTAAACAAAGCTCATAAACATCAATGACACCTCTCCAACTCGTCTGGCCAGCGAGGAGAGTGTAGGCCAAATCCTCTGTCTGCTCTGGCCAAGTATGGCTCCGGTAGTACAGAGAGGGTCATGCTCCTGCAGTGGAGACTAAAAGACCTGATGATGATGATGATACAAAATGAAGCCTGCATAATGTCCCTAAGTCAAAACATCATGCATACTTACAAACAACGAAAAAAACGGTACATACTGACAGTTAACTCCATCTTTGTTTTTTACTTTTGATGAGTAAGTTTTGCATCTTATCGCTGTACCTCCGTCATCGCGAGATGTGTGAATGCTAGCGCTGTTTATTGAAACTGTGGACAAAACAGCTCCGAAACTCGATTAGTGCGCTGTTTTGCCGGTGCCACTTTTCGAGCGCGAATCGTGTATCTACCACTTGTTCTGAGATCTACCATTATATTTGATCGCATCAGCTTAGTTCGGCGGCGCAGAATTGAACAAGCTACCACTGAATCAAACCGGAAGAAAATATCAGTGAAATAACGAGCTTATATCTACTACATAAGATTCGAAATCCAAAAACATCAGGACTCGTGCTGTCTCGCTCATAATACTCGTACGTAGCGAACTCCAAACATGGCGCGAAGCATCAGCCAATAGGAGACGGGTATTTTCGCGTCATGCATAAATTTTATTTCTGCGCAGGTACATCGGTGTCTAACTTACATAAAAAAGTGGTAGCACGGTGAATTTTCATTCCTTTTGGATCTTTAAAAGGTTTATTCAGCCCGTCAATCTGAACAACTTTTACTATAGGACAATTGCTGGGAACTCAAAAAAAATTACATTGCTATACAAAAATGTTCCGTTCTTATTTAAATGGGAATGTCAAAAAAAATGGGAGGATATTGCTATTCTGCTTACTTACCTACCACTGCTTACTTACCTACCACTGCTTACTTACCTACCACTGCTTACTTACCTACCACTGCTTACTTACCTACCACTGCTTACTTACCTACCACTGCTTACTTACCTACCACTGCTTACTTACCAGTGGTAAGTAAGCAGTGGTAGGCGTTAAGCGTGGTAAGTTACTACGCTTAACAGGCGGGTTGACTAGCGCAGTTTCTAAGACTTATTGTGCTTCTGAAGCTGCTGCCCATCGAAAGTATTTTTAGCTGGGGAAGAATAGGAATTGATGCCATACCTGTAACCACTGGTGAAGCAGTAGAGGATGACACTCCTTCTTCTTCTTCTTTTAGTGCCTCTCCATTACTGGATGTTGGCCATCAGCTTCCCAAACTCCTCTCTATCCTTTGCCAAGCGGAATAATTCCTCGACCTTTGTTATTCCGGTCCACTCCCTATGACACTCCTGACCACTTTAAAATAGTACCTACAACTTCATTTTTGGGGTAGTCATGAAAATAATATTTAAACGGAACCCTTAAACAAAAGTCCTACTCACGCTTTCCACTTGCCAATCCAAAGAAAATAAATCCGCTTTAACGTCAACAGAAACAGATTAAAAAAACTCGCCTTCAATTTTTAATTAAAAACTTTTTTATGTCGATGGCTGGTAGGAAAAACACGCGCAATGAATCGCAAGTAAAAAGTAAATGAATTCAAAAAGAAGTTTTGTCTATAATAAAGAGTTTGAATGGACTTTAGTTCGGCCATTTGCTTTTTTTATTTACTCTACAAAATGGCGGCCGTGCCGCGCGTTAATTATATTCAAGTTCTGGGTTTTTAAAACGGTCTTCATTCGTGCCGTGCTTACAAATTCTTTATTTGCACGACTCGGATAAATGGAGTGTAGTGTTTTATGGTTCATATAATAATGTTTTCTTTACTTGAACTTTAAACTTTATTTGAAATGTGGAAACGAAGAGTAAAGGCCTTTTCCCAGGAGTAGTACGTTAAGGGAACACACAAAAACTGCGAAAAATGTTATACCGAATAATTTGAAGTTACTAAGTTTCGAAGTTTTATCACGTTTCGAAATTTTATCACAAATTTGTAAATTCCCCAGGAATATACATACACAAAAAATATTTATAACGATAATCAAAAACACGTTTTTTTTTGTATTCCGAAGTTTTAAGAGTTAATTTGATATCCGATCTATTTCTTGGTCGAAAACTAAAATACTATTTTCATATTACCGAATGTTGACTTAAAATAATAATATAGATTTAATTTAATACGGTATGCATATATACATACATACATAGTATCACGTCTTTTTCCCTTGCGGGGTAGACAGAGCCAAGGTTTAGAAGACCTTATTGCCTCATTTAGCATATTGGAGGGCGTTTAGAGCGAAAACGAAATAAAATAGTGATGGGTTGCTAGCCGCATCGCCTACTGACATGATTCCGCAGATTTTAGCCTAATCCCTCGATCGGCTTTTACGATCTGCGCGGGTAGAGAAGAAGCTGGCACATTCTACGTTTTTTCTTTTATCCCAGACCTGCATGGAAGGATTTTTGTTTGGTTATTATAATTAATACTGCATACCGTATATTAAATCTATATTATTATTTTAGTTACATGAGATATAAAATACAAATCGATATTGGACAACCCTAACTCTACGTGGCTCTACGTGATTTGTTGTATGTACCCCCTTAAATATTTAAGTTATTTTGTTTTTTAGTATTTGTTGTAATAGCGGTAACAGAAACACATCATCTATGTTAATTTTAACTGTCTATCTATCACGGTTCATTAGATACAGCCTGGTGACAGACGGACAGCGGAGCGATATTAATAGGGTCCCGTTTTCACCCTTTGCGTACGGAACCCTAAAAAACAACGATTCTAACAATCAACAGACTTTATTTGCTTATCCCTAATCCGCCTTTTACTGTGACGAGCGCAATATCTTTCTCGCAGACCACAGCGTTTAGTTTTTCAGATTTTTTACACTAATTACTGCTAGTAAGTATCTACTCGTAGACAGTGATAGATGGTGCTCCGAAACTCCGCCATTTTTCTCCGACTGTCTTATAGGTACTCGCTGTTTCCGGGACTCCATACATACATTGATGACGATGGATGGACACCAAACAAAAATATAAGGCCGCCCGGTCAATTTAAATAAGAACGTCATAATATTTTGAGTTCCCAACATTGGTCCAATAGGACAAGAGTCCAAAAATTATTAAAAATATTTTGATTATATGTTGTTATTAAAAATGTATGCTTTTCGCAATAGTTCCTTTATCTCTGCTATAAGACGTAGCTTCGTACCAAATTTTAAGATTCTGAGTAGATGGGAAGTACCCTGAAGGTTTTGATTCCCTTGCGAACGTCGAAAAAACACGCAATTTTGTGGCATAACCAGCTGTATCTTTTGATTTCGTTGGCTTAGAAGTTTGATTTTTTCACAGCTCCAAGAGACGGTAGACCTGAGTAGTTGATATGAATTTCAGCTTGATACCTCTACAGACAGACTGACAATCAGACGGACAACCAAGTAAGCCTATAAGGGTTCCATATTTTCCTTTTGAGGTAAGGAACCCTAAAAAGAAGGAGGAGGATGATGATGGTGAATATAAATAAAATACGTATACCTTACTATTTTTTTTGTTGTTCCAGATTAAGAAACCAGTTGTCAACAACAATCTGGCCTGACTAAAGAGGTTAGTATCAAATTAAAAATAAGATAGGTACATCTAGACGATGCCATTTTTTTTAAATCTATTTTCTGGACATTTAGAAGATTCATTTTAGAAGTGAAAGTTGTAAATATTATAAATGACGCTAAAAGTATTGTAAATTTGTTAATTATATTATTAGCATTACAATGCTCGGTTTAATATTAAAATCGAAAATATGTGATGAAAAAATTTCGCCACAGGTAGGATTTGAACCTACAACCTTCGACATCTAGCCCGTCGCTGTTCTCAACCACTGAACTGCCGTAGCTTCAAATCACCGCGGCGAATTTGTTCATCACATATTATAGGTACACGCATTCGTATTTTTTTCATCACATATTTTTGATTTTAATATTGTAGATTTGGTTTATATTTAGTATTGTACATAGAAATATAATCAAATAAAAAATCATCAATCAAATATAATCATCAAAAATTTGCATGCTGTAAAAAAATGGCTAAGTAGGCTAAGCTTATCTTATATTAGACTGTCTTCTAGGGGATAAGTGTGCTAAGTTGATCATAACAACACGAAATCAGATTGGCCCCAGGCTATGGATGCGATTACGAATCGCGGCCCATCAGGCAATATGAGAGTTTGCTGTCTCTCCAAGCCTTGCGCGCACAGGCTACGCCCAAAGCCGAGGTCCGTCCCTCCTGGCCTTTGGTGATGTTGTCTATAAAGGCTGACGGCACTCTGCCCTCATCTCAAACGCTCACTTGGAGCTAGCTACATAGTATATTAAAAAACAGTTATGTCATTACCGCCGCCCATGGATAACTGCAACGTCAGGGTGTGACAGGAGCGTTGCCGGCCTTTTAAAGAGTTGGGGAGGAAATAGGGGAAGCATGGGCCTCCGGCTCTCTCACTCACCGTACGAAGCATAATAATAATAAATAATAAATATATACGGACAAATCACACAGATTGAGCTAGCCCCAAAGTAAGTTCGAGACTTGTGTTATGGGATACTAACTCAACGATACTATATTTTATAACAAATACATATATAGATAAACATCCAAGACCTAGGCCAATCTGAAAAAGATCATTTTCCATCTTGACCTGGCCGGGGATCGGTCACTCCGTGTCGCAGGCTGGCGTGTTGACCGCTGCGCCACGGAGCTAGTCAAATCAAAAAATGGATAACTGCAACATCAGGGTGTGACAGGAGCGTTGCCGGCCTTTTAAAGAGTTGGAGAGGAAATAGGGGAAGCATGGGCCTCCGGCTCTCTCACTCACCGTACGAAGCAAAGAAACGGTAAAGCTTCTACTGAAACGTCGATTTTCTGTGAGAGTGTGGTACTTGCCCGGACGAGCCGGCCCATTCATGCTACTAGCAAAAATTAAGTATGATCACATCACTTTCTAGACACTACTAGAACACTTTGATCTTCCACTGTAACATGAGTAGGCGAGCGCTCCCCATAATACCCGAAATTCAATTAGGTTATAATAAAAATAGATTTCACTCCCCTCGCTCCCTTGGGCTTTTCACAACAAATTATACTTTTATTTGAGCTTTTATTTATTGCCTTTGCGTAAAACCACCTACGTCTCGAATAAATAAATAAATATATAGGGACAAATCACTCTGATTGAGCTAGCCCCAAGGTAAGTTCGAGACTTGTGTTATGGGATACTAACTCAACGATACTATATTTTTTAATATTAACCTATTTTGCGCCCGCGGCTCCGCCCGCGTCAATGTCAATCCCTCGAGAATAGTACTTTTTCCCGGGATAAAAAGTAGCATATGTCCTTCTCCGTACTCCAGAGAACTTGTATGCAAAATTTCATAATGATCGGTTCAGTAGTTACGGCGTGAAAGCGTAACAAACACACAAACAAACAAACTCACTTTCGCATTTATAATATTAGTAAGGATACATATATAGATAAACATCCAAGACCCAGGCCAATCTGAAAAAGATCATTTTCCATCTTGACCTGGCCGGGGATCGAACCCGGGCACTCCGTGTCGCAGGCTGGCGTGTTGACCGCTGCGCCACGGAGCTGTCAAATATATATCAAATATATGTATAATCCGCAAAAGTGTAATACAGACACAATATCACGTCTTTTTCCCTAAAGGGGTAGACAGAGCTTAGGTTATGACACGTTAAGCATGTTGGTGGGCATTTGGCAGCCGCATTGCCTGCTTATAGTATTCGTCAGATTTTAATCCATTCCTTCGATCGGCTTTTACAATTCGCGCGGGAAGACAAGCAGCTGTTACATTTTACGTTTTTACGGTTTCGTACCCAAAGGGTAAAAAACGGGACCCTATTAATATCGCTCCGCTGCCCGTCTGTCTGTCTGTCATCAGGCTGTATCTCATAAACTGTGATAGTTAGACAGTTGAAATTTTCGCAGATGATGTATTTATGTTGCCGCTATAACAACAAATACTAAAAAATTGAATAAAATAAATATTTAAGGGGGCTCCCATACAACAGACATGATTTTTTTTTATTAAATTCGGCGCCTTTATTTACTTTATAACTTACTAGCTTTCGCCTGCGGCTCGGCCCGCGACAATGTCGATCCCTCGGGAATAGTACGTTTTCCCGGGATAAAAAGTAGCCTATGTCCTTCTCGGTACTCCAGAAAACTTGTATGCAAAATTTCATGATGATCGATTCAGTAGTTATGGCGTGAAAGCGTAACAAACAAACAAACTCACTTTGCAATGATAATATTAGTAACTTATAATGTAGTTAATTAGTTTATAACATGCGGTAGCTCAGTTGGCAGAGCGTAGGTCGTACATAGACCTAGGTCGCTGGTTCCGACCTCGCCCGCATGATTTTTTTTTCATCATATTATATTTCTTATTTTAATAAGAGTACTTACCTATATCAAAATAGCATTGTGAATCCTTACTAATCCTTACTAATATTATAAATGCGAAAGTGAGTTTGTTTGTTTGTTTGTTTGTTACGCTTTCACGCCGTAACTACTGAACCGATCATCATGAAATTTTGCATACAGCTTCTCTGGAGTGCGGAGAAGAACATAGGCTACTTTTTATCCCGGGAAAAAGTACTATTCCCGAAGGATAGACATTGACGCGGGCGGAGCCGCTGGCGAAAGCTAGTGCAAAATAAAACACAAAAATATTGACAGATAACTTAAAAAATAAAATACAAAGTTGATATTTTAACAACTTCTACGATGAATAGATTTTGGAATATTACTTACTAGCTTATGCCCGCGGCTCCGCTCGGTAAATCTCGAACCCTCGGGCCCCAAGGGATCACCATACCAAATTTCATTGAAATCAGTTCAGTGGTCGAAGCGTGAAGAGGTAACACAGGGACAGACAGACAGTTACTTCATAATTCACTAGCTTTTTCGCAGCTTTGATCGCGACAACGTCGAATCCTCAGGAACAGTAGCCTATGTATGTACTTCTCCGTATGAAATTTGGTATGAAGCATGTATGAAGATAGTTTGAGCCCCGGAGAAGGTCTAATCCCGGAAAAGACTACTCTTACCGAAAAAAATAAACAAAACCAAGTTAGTATCCTTATCCTTACTAATCCTTACAAATATTATAAATGCGAAAGTGAGTTTGTTTGTTACGCTTTCACGCCGTAACTACTGAACCGATCATCATGAAATTTTGCATACAAGTTCTCTGGAGTACGGAGAAGGACATAGGCTACCTTTTATCCCGGGAAAAAGTACTATTCCCGAGGGATCGACATGGACGCGGGCGGAGCCGCGGGCGAAAGCTAGTATTTTATAAAGCACATGCTTAACTTTTTGATTCCAAAATTCCTGTGCTAGGCTCTACCCAATAACCAAAATATGTAAATCTACATTTAAAACTACTAATTAATCCAACCACCCAATGTTTTAAAAGCAATAAAGTCACCCCAATTTGTTTTCATATCATCCCCTCGCTGGTACCACTCCCTCAGCTTACAAAATAGGGTCTAGTTTGGTATTCGATGTGTAGATGAGTGCACGCGTATTTTCTTCAGTTTTTGACGTAAATAAGCGCGCGAAATTCTTTTTTTAATCTGTGCTCTAGAGTTTTTGCACAAACTGTCTATGAATAAAAAGTGTCGGACCTTTTTATATTTTTTTATGAAAATGTAAAGTGTTTTAGTAATGATTGCGTAAAATATTAACTTTGATAGGGCTTTTTCGGCATATTTTCTACTTTTGTGCGAGTGACAGACATTTTTTTTTTTCTAATTTATTATTGTGTAAGTGTGTTTTACACTAAGTGTTCAAATTGTTAAAATAAATATCAAAAACTTTATTAGACTTTGATAATTCAAATATATTAATACCTACCTATATAGTATATCGTATTGAAAATTATTTTTTAAACATTAAACGCACTGTATGCATTTTGTAAAAGACTTGGTGAATATTTATATGATTTTTTGACAAGAGTGAGCGAAATTTAAAATTATTGAAACAATTGGTGACATGTGAAGGACATCGTGTTACATCTGTATATGGCAGAAGGCATTTTTAATGGAATTAATATGACTACAGGTATTTATTTCCTACTTTTATTTTAGATATTTTATCGTGGTAGAGCCACGCTACCGGCATAATATATTGCTAGTAGCATGAATGAGCCGACTCGTCCGGGGACTTCCCCGGACGAGTCGGCCCATTCATGCTACCACACTTTTTAAACCCTGTTCCTAAAATTCTGGTACGGTGATAATTTTTATTTCTTAGGAAGACACGAGAGATATTGAGAGGTGTTTATTATTCTACGTAAATTATCCTTTAGCTAAGTCGGTCATCCTTTCTTTTTTTTTTATCCTTTGCGCCTTTGTTTTAAGAAAAATCTTTAGAAACGTCGTTCCTTAAATAAGGATAATTTAAGCTTTAAACAAGATCTAAAATAAGATATTTTTCGTGAATACTGATTTTATTATCTCATAATATGGTGGATACATAGTTGTGAATAAACCTATATGGCGCTATCTACGTGATAAGACTGCCAAAAACCATACACAATGGCGTTGGGACCACATGCCCGGACTTACGTGAATCAACACAAAATCTTTACCGTGCAAATACCTTTTTTAATAGAACTAACTTTAAATCGTGATAAAAAATATGAAACAGCGAATTATAATCACGTATATAAAACTCATTCCGTCTTATCATAAAACGAGGACTAACCTGGTTTAAACCATTCATCATCATCATCATCATCAAGTCTTTTTAGTCTCCACTGCAGGAACATGACCCTCTCTGTACTACCGGCGCCATACTTGGCCAGAGCAGACAGAGGATTTAGCCTACACTCTTCACGCTGGCCAGACGGGTTGGAGAGGTCTCATTAATGTTTATGAGGTTTAAACCATTATCCGACCAAAATAAGACGACACTTACAACTTTGACATTTGGTCAACAACTGTCATTATCAATTTGATTTGGACGGATAATGGTTTAAACCAGGTAAAAAAGTTATTAGTTAAGTAACGCGTTTTATATTATGACGGATAAAGTTCTAACCTCAAACTCTTTTGACTTTTAACAGACCAAGTTGCATTACAAAAGAAATTCCAGCCATAGAGTTATAAACTTGGCGAGAATTCTCCAAACTTATTACTTATATACTAGCTCAAGTCCTGAAAGAGCCGCCAATCTCGTACCTTTAATATTATATTACCTCAAACTATTTGAGACCATAATTTTCAAAGGCAAACATTCTTGGGTTTTATGAAAGACTTCATAAATATTAGGGAGTATTAAAATTAGATTCTGAAACTGCAGTGTAGGGTTGTGACATTGTGAATGCTGTTGCGGTAAAAATTTAGGAACTGTAGCCTTGTTTGTAACTCTATTTCATACAATTTAATATATAACTAGCGCCCAAGAGATTTGGGAAAGTACATAAATATAGTATTAAAATTATTTAATTTGGAAAATATTTTTTATTAGCTTTCGCCCGCGGCTCCGCCCGCGTCAATGTCGATCCCTCGGGAATAGTACTTTTTCCCGGGATAAAAGGTAACCTATGTCTTTCTCCACACTCCAGAGAACTTGTATGCAAAATTTCATGATGATCGATTTAGTAGTTACGGCGTGAAAGCGTAACAAACAAACAAACTCACTTTCGCATTTATAATATTAGTAAGGATTCATGATGATCGGTTCAGAAGTTACGGCGTGAAAGCGTAACAAACAAATAAACAAACAAACTCACTTTCGCATTTATAATATTAGTAAGGATTAGCTTTCGCCCTGCAGCTCCGCCCGCGTCAATGTCGATCCCTCGGGAATAGTACCTTTTCCCGGGATAAAAGGTAGTCCTTCTCCGTACTCCAGAGCACTTGTATGCAAAATGGTTCTATCTAATTGATGATGATTGGTTCAGTAGTTACGGCGTGAAAGCGTAACAAACAAACATACTCACTTTCGCATTCATCATCATTTCGAGTAGGTAACACGGTCAATCGACCTTGCACATCCTGGTGTCAGAGTTCTTGGGAACCGCCTCTCGACCTCTAACGTGGTTAGACTTTCGCATTTATAATATTAGTAAGTTTTAGTATTAGTACAAAACATGAAAAACTAAACAAATTGCTAAGAACCGCCTTCATCTTCTCAAGGACGAAACATTTTTTTATTCCTGTACTTTATTTACTCGCTGCGTAACAAAATGCATCTGTACAGCGCGTGTCGACTCTTTGAAGCTGCCGATACCGCTTTTGACGGGCGCCGACACTTCTTTTGTCGGTTGCCGGCGTCGCCTTGTCAAAGCGCACAAACCATTTGGCTGGACAGACTATATACATATAGTGCGAGGTCCGTGGCGCAGTAATTAGCATGCCAGCCTGCGACACGAGGCTGCTCGGGTTCGATCCCCGGTCAGGTCAAGATGGAAAATGATCTTTTTCAGATTAGCCTGGGTTTTGGATGTTGATCTTTATATGAATTTGTTATAAAACATAGTATCTTTGAGTTAGTATCCCGTAACACAAGTCTCGAACTTACTTTGGGGCTCAATCTGTGTGATTTGTCCTTATATTTACATCTTCATATCACTGTCACTCGTCTTCGTGAATAAAAAAAACTACATTAATAGAGAGTTAATAGACTCAGGTGTTACTTTGCGGAAGTCAAAGCTACATTTACTTTGAGACAATTTACTTTGCGTGCTTCCGCCACCAGTTAGTTCATGCAAACTATTGCTGGCCAGCGGTCATTCGTTGCTTGTCATTCGAAGGATCAACATCTAGGGTTCACTGCCTGAAGATGCCTCGTGTAGAGGCGAAACACGTGTCGCGAGCACGACGGCCGACATTGCTGCAGCGTCAACGGATGCAGCAGTATCGACCAGGGTTGCATGCATCAACTATTGGTGGCGGGTATGAAGGGACTAACAGTAGTGGGTGGGCGCTGGCCAGCAATAGTTTGCATGAACTATCTGGTGGCGGAAGCACGCAAAGTAAATTGTCTCAAAGTAAATGTACATTAATGGATTTCGGCGTCCAGCCGCCTCTTTCAGATTTATAGGTCTACGTGTCAACCTTAACACCAAGGCACCGCACTATCGATTTCATATAAATCTTGAGCCCCTCTTTCTGTCTATGTGATCTATGGACACGCGTGAGTGCCACGTGGCTAGGCGAAGAGCGCGTTGTCTATTAATGTATTTTTACCAAGCTCGCAAAGGTAATGTTTCTTGAATGTTCAAAAGGCTCGGGTGTATTTCCGCCGGGGTCGCTAGTGTAGCATGAAGTGTAGAAACTGAGATTAAGACGGAAAAATGTATTTGTAGTATTTTAAAAGTAAGTAAAAATGTACATAATCAAATATTAAAAAGGTCACACGAAATAATAAACTTTGTTAACATTTTCGTAAACCAAAACGTAAAGTGACGCCATTTTGATTAAGCGTCATGGCGTCATGTCATGACCACCCGAAACTACCTGAGGGCAGAAAAGAGGTTAGGTTTCTTTTTTTTATGACCACCCTGAACGAAAATTACGTTGAAGGACTTGTCTCCTTATTACTGTTAATGACTAGTTTATGACATGTTATGAAATTAAATTAAATTAAATTAACTATAATTTTATTCAAATTTGGATATCATGTATCTCTTTTTGACTAGCTCCGTGGCGCAGCGGTCAACACGCCTGCCTGCGACCGGGTTCGATCCCCGGCCAGGTCAAGATGGAAAATTATCTTTTTCAGATTGGCCTGGGTCTTGGATGTTTATCTATATATGTATTTGTTATAAAATATAGTATCGTTGAGTTAGTATCCCATAACACAAGTCTCGAACTTACTTTGGGGCTAGCTCAATCTGTGTGATTTGTACGTATATATTTATTTATTTAAAATTTGCAAAATCGATATGCTACTAGCGTTTCGGAACGACCACTGCTGAGAAGAATACGCTGAAAGAAACTCAGTCCAGTGTAGGTTATGATATTTTATGACTTGTTTATGACATTTTATGGCTTGTTTAAGACATTTTATGGCTTTTTTGTATTTTACATTTGTATTATTTTACATTAAATAAAGTGACTTCTTGGATACCTGAGGATGGTCGTCGTCGAAGGGCAGGCCAAGGAAAAGATGGCGAGATGATCTCGACGCCTTTCGGCATGACTGGTCAGATATGGCTCAGGATCGAGATAAATGGAAGGAGATGAGAGAGACCTTTGCCCAGCAGTGGGACAGAACAGGTTATAAAAAAAATTACTGCATTTGATAAATTTAAAGATTTTTTTAATACCAGTGTTTTAGTTTCAAAAAGAGATACATGTATCCAATTTTGAATAAAAATCTTTGACTTTTGACTTTTTTTTTTACTTTTTTAAGCGAAGACTTCTTTAGCGGCGTAGTGCAGTTTTTAGAATGGGTAAAAAATTTTAAACTCGCATCGGGACACGTGACCTGATCGAAAATTCTTAAGATGGACACGTCACCGGAGACCTCCGGAGCGGCGTGGGAGAGGAAGTAATATCCCCCTCTCTTTCTACCGCGCGGAGTTTTCACTTCTGCGGAGTGCAATCCTTTTTTTTTAATGACTATGTAGCTGGCTCCAAGTGAGCTTTCGCTACTTCACCGGGCGTTTGAGGCGAGGGCAGAGTGCCCTCAGCCTTTATATAAATCATCACCTAAGCCTAAGAGCCACCAGGAGGGACGGACCTTGGCTTTGGGCGTTGCCTGTGTGCATAGGCTTGGAGAGACAGCAAACTCTCATATTGTCTGATGGGCCACGATTACGTGCCTGCGCCTGAAGGGCCAATCTGAGGATCTATGGCAAAAGCCTTTGGAGAGCAGCAACTCTCATCTTTTGCCTTATGTACCGAGTTTGCCTTATGGGCCGATTATGCCTTATGTAAAGTGGCAAGTAGCCAAAAGTGGCTTCTTGCCACTTTTGGCGAAAATTCAGTCACTTTGAATTTTTTTCGCGGAACTGAATCAGTTTTTTTGCGAAATTAATTACACCATCATTTCGTTGATACACAAGCAAGAATAACTCGAAAAATATCTAGACGCTGGCTAAAATAAGTTTCTGAATGAAGTTTGAGAGCCAAATAGGAGAAAAAAAAATAGTGTTGATGGAGACGAGGATGTTACATGCTTCGCTTAAGCTTCGCGTTCGCTCAATTATAATTTTTTAATTAAACCACTTGTTAAAGATTATTTTTAAGTTCAGCGACCTCGCAATCTCGAAATTAGTGGAACAATTAATTCCACCGGTTCCAGGCGACTATACATCAACGTCTGACTATCTGACAGTCACATCAGTCAGTTAAATGGCCACAGGAATTTGGACTTAATCACTTTAGCTTTAGGTTTCAAATTGATTATTTTTTTGGATTGACTAGGAGTCTTGTCTTTAATGGAATTTCAACTTAATTACGTAAGCGTAAGGTCTCAAATTGATTGTTTTTTAAAGTTGACTATGATGATGCTAGTTTCTACTGGAAAATCAACTGAATTACTTTAGCATAAGGTCTGAAGTTGAATGTTTTTGTGGTTATGCTAGGATGGTTTCAGTTTTAGTGACCTATAAAGTTGTTTTCGTTAGATCTAATAGATTGAAAGATTTATCGGGTCAGTGAAGGAATAAAAGATTGCATGGAATGAAATTAAAAATAAAAACTGGCCAAGTGCGAGTAGGACTCGCGCACAAAGGGTTCCGTACCATTATCTAACGTCTAAAAACGAGCCCACATAAGACGGTGGTAACTGAAGAATTATAAATTATAAAGTCCTACTTCACAAGGGAAATTAGAAAAATATTATCCATTTGAGTACCACCACGAGTAGAGGCAAACGCTGGTAACAAGATTTCGTAGGTATATTACCTACTTTGATTCTCGAGCGCAATGGGTACCAAACGGCCTCCTATCGTTCCGCCAAGCGCCGCGCGCTGTCGAACGTAAACACATTGCTATTATTTTAGGTATTATTATTATTATTAAAGCTGCTATGATTTTATATTTACTTGACTTTACGGGGTTCGAAAATTTATATTCAGTAGTTGTTTTACATAACTAACAAATTTTTAATTCAATTAGTATGAAAATTTACTATACCAAGTACATTTATAAGTTGGACGACTATAACTCTTTCATTTAAAAACTCTACTTAGCTCTGATAGTTTTCCTTTAAACTTCGTTATATATATGTTACGGTTAGAGTGATTAATTCAAAATTATTAATAATTGTCTATCATTATTAATAATTACCGAAAGTACAGGTAAAAGTGAGAAATTAATCACATTTGTCGGTGATTATTAATAATGTAACCTTAGTACCGATAAATGTAATAACTATCGATAAAAATAAATGTACACTGGCTATTTTTTTCTCGATCGGGCAACAGAGGTGCGGGCAGGGGTGGCGAGGCGGCGTGCGGGATGTGCGAGAGACGCGAAGATTTGCCTTCTTGGATACTAAAACTGATGTAATTTTCCAAAACTACACCGAAAAAAACCTAGAAATTGACACTCACGTCGATTTATAATGAAAAGTCACGTCCGACATCTTAGATTATATAACTGACGTCATTTCCGAGATATGCACCTCTACACCCCAAGAACCTATAAAACGACACTCATGTTGGTTTATCATGAAAAGTCGCGCCCGCCATCTTGGATTACATAACTAAGGTAAAAACCCAAAAAACGACCCCTTTGCAGGTTGCAGGTTTTTCATGAAAAGTCGCGTCCGTCATCTTGGATTCCAAAAATTACATAATTTTCAAGATCTCTACCCTAAAATAGACACTTACATATTTCATGCCTGTTCCCATGGTCGTAATCTCGAGGCCTTTTTAATCAAAGTAATAAAAAGGCCTCATCACAAGAGGCCTTCTTGATGGTGATGACGATTCTATAATTTTGCCATTTTATAATAATAGCAGGTGTCCAATCCAGGCAAACCTAGCACAAGTCCAGCTACATTTCAATCCCATAAATTTGTCTTTCATAATGCAATAGTTTCTGCTCCAGCCTAGACCTGTTCAAGGACATATCATACATTGGTATTTCCAGAAACGAGTTCTGTCTGGAGACCAACTTTACATCAACTTCTCCAAAGGGCCTCTTCATGTTGGATATATATCTCCACGCAAGCCTCCAAAGGACCGGGGTAACACCCGTGAAACCAAAGTAGATACAAATAATAATACTAATAACGTTTTATTTTAGAAATACATTTCTATACACGAGCAAGTCTCGAGTCAACGTGAACTACCAAAAGTAATTAATTTCAGTTTTTTATTCACATTTACCAAAACACGAGGTTATTAATAAAAATGTTATAAAATTATTAATAATTTTCGATTAATCAAATTTACCGTAACATATACACAGCTCCGTGGCGCAGTGGTTAACACGCCAGCCTGCGACACGAGGGTGCCCGGGTTGCGTATTGCCAAACTGTATACTGGCCCAGACACCCATAGTCTGTACTGAACTACATCGTGCTCATTAAAATCACAAACAAATTGGAGCTAAGTACATACGAGCTCAGAGCAGTCTGAAAAGGTATGCACTTTGCTCGCTTGTATGTAAAGCAAACTGTGACAGGCGAATATCCTTAACTAACTATACAACGTGTTTCGTAATTTCCCGTATTTTTTTATGCTGTTGCGATTTTTAGGTATCCTATCCGTGAAACTGAACAACTTTCCCCAAAAAACATACCTTATGTGAATAAATTTAAGTTTTAACTAATGAAAAGCCGTTGTAAGTATGACTTGTCTTTGGTATGACCAAAGACAATTGGTATGACTAAAAATTAATTTGAACTTTAACAACTAATATAGAGTGTTAAAAAAAAGCTATAAATGTTTCCAATTCACTATTTATTATTTTTACACCAAATTTTTCATAAAAAAGATGCACTGACACAACAAATTGTACCTATTTTTAATTTCAGTGTAGGTAATAACAACTCAATTAAGTCGATATGATAAGTGATTGATAACAAAGTAAATTAATGAATCAATAACAGAAAATGGGAAATTTTCATTAAACGCTAAAAACAAAAAACTCAAATAGCAAGAGACGGCGTCACACCACGCCTTTTGTGCTTTATTTCCCTATCGATTTTTTTGTGTTAAGAATATCAGTAAATATACCAACTGTTTTTCTACCAGCGTACTCGTACCGCAAACAAGCCAAGTGTCAATTTTATTCAAATTATTAAGGCTTACACCGATCTATAAAAACAGTTTTGAAGTCGGTTTATTTTTAAAAATAATTTTATTTTTACACTTTATTTAATAAACACGTGCGTAAGTGCTAATTAAGTCACAACCACTGGCGAAAAAAAGGAGTCAAGGTCGCAAGCGGCGCAAGTTTTAGAAAACGAGGCAGGGAAATAAAACATGTCTGCATTCGCATGCATTTTGTTCTAAACTATCATGCCATTACATACTACACCAGACGCTGGAAAGTATGGACGTCTGGAATCGTATGTATTTTGGTCAAGTATTTTAAAGCAAAATGTATTTTGATTCAGACACTCGCTGAATAGGTATACAGTTTGCTCTTCAACGACAAAGGCAAACTGCGATCGAACTCAGAGCAACCCCGGTCTGGGTCAGTATACAGTTTGGAAATACGCGCCCGGGTTCGATCCCCGGCCAGGACAAGATGGAAAACGATCTTTTTCAGATTGGCCTGGGTCTTGGATGGTTATCTATATATGTATTTGTTATATAATTTAGTATCGTTGAGTTAGCATCCCATAACACAAGTCTCGAACTTACTTTGGGGCTAGCTCAATTTGTGTGATTTGTCCCTATATATTTATTTATTTATTACTACTACCGTAAATTTTTTCACGAGGTCATATACAACCATTTAGTAGATAGAGTGGGGGATACTGGATTCTTACAAAAATGTTGACTATAGAACCAAATATTTCCGAAACGGACAAGTAAATCGAAAAATGATGTTCACAAGCTAATAATATTTATAAAAGCCTATTCAACAAAACCAAACACTTTGGGGTAGGCTCGAAAAAAAATTTACTCCACTTCTTACTTGTATGGTTGTTAACGTAAAAATTTTTTTTCAAGATTTTTTTTACAAATTTTTTGGCATAATTAATATACATATCCATACCAAATTACAGCTCTCTAGTACTTATAGTCTCTGTGTAAAACCGCGGACGGAGAGACGGACAGACATGGCGAAACTTTAAGGGTTACTCGGAACGCTAAAAATGGCCAAGTTCGAGTCAGCCTCGCCCATGAAGGACTTCGTAGTAGCAAGCATAGAGCGATATATGAAACTAAATTAGGACGTAGTTTACTTGCGATGTAAACAGAGCCTTCTTGCTACAAAAAAAGTGCATCAGAGCTATGGAAGGCATACCGCCATACAAATCATGTAAACCACTTTTAAAAAAATTTGGCATACCTACTACCGTTGCCATGCATGTATATTTACGAGATAGGTGTGTTTGTAAAAAGTCATATACATTTATTCACAAAAGCGAGTGACATATTTATCCGTAATACTAGAAATGGGAAAAGGCTTGTGGTTAAAGATATACCTATGACTGCGTTATATCTAAAGAATTGCATGCCGATGTGTGTAAAAGTATAGATACAATAGATTGCCTAAAGATATAAAAGAGCTCCCATTGCGAGTAGCGAAAGCTCACTTGGAGCTAGCTACATAGTCATTACAACAAAAAAAAAAAAAAAAAATTGGCTCGTTGACAAACAATTTTATCAAATAAATTATTTGTTTATCTGAAGCATAAAAGTATGGAGACGCCATTATTTTTAAAATCTATGATGTGACGTATATATAGTTTGTTTTATAAAGTAGTAATGTTTTTGTATGAATATTTTAAATTATGTATGATGACAATTTTGACGATTTTAGAATTTTGATGTACCTACATATAGATTATTTCAAATATTCACATGCTTGATGTAGGGGAGAATGGGGTAATGGAAGTCAGCGGGCAATCGGGGTCAGGTGCCTCTATGCAAAACTACACGTTCGATATCTAGGTAAATGACATGTTCAGCTTGCTCTGTACCCGATGCCCATTGTACGAATGACTCGCGCTAGTAGCTACACGCGTTTTTGAGTGACAATTATGTTTCGTTTTCACGCCTCGGCGGTGTAAATTTTCGTCAAAACAACATTAACGGTGAATATAGACGTTGTAGCTGTACCAAATTAATAACTATGAATAGTTTTATCCTTGATATTCAAAATTTAAATTAGCATATTAAATTGCGATTAAATTTACTTTGTGTTATTAAATTTTACAATTAACATAGGTTTTGGGTAATGGGAGCCAAAGAGCCCGCTAGTGATGACCATTACCCGCAAAAAATATTCTTATGTTTTTTCGCTTATAGATGCCGATATTACAAGTCAGGAAAACTAAATCGGCTAGCTGATCAACTGGTGATTGCACTGGATGGTATACTGCCGAATGTAATGTCTGCGATTGTTTGACTCTGATTTCCCACATGTCTGATTCCCATTGTACTGAGGTTAGTGCAATGGGAGTCAAACTTGTTTTTTTTTAAAACGCGGAATTATATCCAAAGTTGATTCCCAAAGTGGTGAAAAGTGATAACAACTAGTAGATAAATAATTAAACAATTTTAATCACGATATTATTTCGAAATAAGCTTTTATTTGATAGCTCGCTTAAGCGACTCCCATTACCCCCTTCTCCCCTAAGCAAAATAGATTAAGGACATAAAAATATTGTAACAACTAATGTACTCTATTTTACGTGAATAAATTATCATTATCATCATTATCATTACTTACCGACACCTAACCACAGAATAAGTAGTATTCGCAGAAGTCGCCCTCTGCAAAGGTATTCAAAGAAGAGACGGCCTGCAAGGACACAGCAAACATGAGGGCAACTAGTTATAAAATTTACTTACTAATAAAATTTTACAATTCTCTACTTTTCATATGATTTTCATAAATAGTTAGTAGAGAAATCAAAGTAAGTTTTCATCGAAATATTCAGTATTTCCTACAGAATTATAATATCTGTGGTATAATATTGTCTTTGCCAAAGAAATCAAAAATGGTTTCATTTGTCACTACAAAGTAAAACAAAGTCGCTTCCCTCTTGATGCCGATGACGATTTTGATGCGGTTTTTTATATATATAACTAGCTCCTGTACGCCTAAATGTATATCTGCCAAGTTTCATATAACTCAGTTAATTCGTTTAAGAGTAATGGAGGAACATATGTATCATCATCATATCAGCCACAAGAAGTCCACTGCTGGACATAGGCCTCCCCCAAGGACTTCCAATACGACCGGTTGGAAGCGGCCTGCATCCAGCGTCTTCCTGCTACCTTAGTCAGGTCGTCCGACAATCTGGTCGGTGGCATATCTGAAACACGATAGGCATATCTGAAATCAAAGTAACTTACTCCATGACCAAGCCTTTCAGATTTATTATTAGTATTGATGATGATGTTGACGCGCACACGCACACACGCATACCACACACAAATAGGCATCCTGCGGAGTAGCGGTCACCGGCCGATCCACCCCACTCGCGCTTGGACACTTAAATTGTCAACATTGTAAACAGTTGTAATTTCACAAAAATAAAAGTGCATTCCTGTACGAGTCGCTTATCTTTCAAATCTCACCCCTTTCGAAAAGCCAATCGTAGGCCGCCGCATCATAAAGTGGTCCTCCTCACCGGGTTGTGAAGAATCGGACAGTACCTAATCCCCAGGTTATAAAAAATTGGACCAGACGCTCGGTACTGCATTTTTACCGGCCATCCGAAGATCCAAACAAGCTTGGTTATTGAAGATTCTTTGCGACGAACGAACAAGCGACGACGTGGAGGTCTACGCAATTTGGAATTTCATTCATCATCATCACCCGTGGATAGCATTGCAAGTAAGCGAGTGGCGAACTGGTTAGACTGTCTAAAGATAGAAAGCCGATTTCCTATCATTCCCTTTCGTAATTAACATCTTTTACATAACCGCGTCATTTGCACCAGTGTTGATCTACATTTAATCATTATACTTACATAACAAGACATAAAATTACGTTTAGTTATTTTCCAGTAAATAATAATTTCAATTTCAAATCGAGTCATCTTTAAATTATCCTTGTTTGGCGCCTATTGCTACAAGAATAACCGATTTAAAGTTGATTTATATTAGATTGTGCTTGTGGATGAGACGCCCATTTATCGTAATCGTGACTGCAAGTTCATTTACTAGTTCATTTAACATACACTGGTAATATCCACATTATTAAAAGATATTACTACAATAATTCTTAAAACCCAATATAGGTAGGTAGTGCTTACTATCGCTTAATTATCATACATATATAACAAACATAGGTACCGAGTCACATTTGGGACCTATCATAAGTTTTATTCATTGCATTAGTTATGATTTCTTAAAATCATTACGAATATTATTCGCTCATAGTTAAGAGTGTGGGTAAATATTATACTCGCTCGAGTCAACGAGTCCGCCCGGTGACTTTTTAACCTTGAGTAACAGTGTCGCCGCATAGAAAGCGTTTGTTATTCGTTCGGATAATTACAACTTAGCGTATTCGTTTGTTTACCAAGAAATATAGTTAGAATGTCTGAGGAAAACGCCGAATCTCAATTTATCCAAAAACGAGGTACTGTTAAGGGTCGATTAACGCTATTTAAAAACTATGTTCACAGTTTACCAGACATTTTGACTAATGAATTAAAGTTGGAACTTGAGTTACGCATATCGAAGTTGGAATCGTTGTTGGATAATTACAACGATATTCAAAGCGAGATCGAATGCATCACCTCGAATCCTACGGAACAGTTAAATGAACGGGATGCATTTGAGAATATGTACTATAAGACGGTAGCCATTGGCCAGTCAAAGCTAGGTGCAGTGTATAGTAAACAACCACCGGTTCGGGATTCAGACTCGGACACGGGAAGCGTTGTGCAGCACACGAGAGCCAGTGTACGACTTCCGGTCATTCAGTTAGGAAAATTCAATGGAAATTTTCAATTTTGGCTTCAGTTCAAGGATACATATTTATCACTAATTCACGACAATCCAGACCTAAGTGCAACAAACAAATTTCATTACCTTCGTTCCTCATTAGAGGGCAGTGCCTTGCTAGTTATTCAATCGCTAGAGTGTTCAGCAATAAATTATGAAATTGCCTGGAAATTACTTTGTGATAGATATGACAATAAAAAGATGCTTATATCAAATCATGTCAAATCATTATTTAATGTACACTCAATACAAAAGGAGACTTCCTATAATCTTAAGCGATTAATTGACAGTGTTGTTAAGGACATTCGATCTTTACACACATTGGGGGAGCCGACGGACAAATGCCACATTATTAATTTATTTAATTTCGAGTAAGTTTGACTCAAACACTTTATTCGAGTAGGAAAAATTCAAATCATCCAATGATAAAGAAAAATTAAGTTTTGATGACTTAATTCAGTTCACAAGAAACAGATCCGAGTTGTTAGAAATTTTAGAGCAAGGTAAAAATAAATATTCGAAACCTTCACAGCATAGTTTGGTCACAACAAATACGTCAAAATTTCCCTCATGTCCCGTTTGTCAGTCGGATCATTTAATATATTATTGTAACACATTTTTGAATTTATCAACCAAGGAAAGAGAAGCTAAGGCGCAAACATTAAACTTATGCTTGAATTGCTTAAAATTCGGACACGCGACAAAAAAAATGTAAGCTGGGGTCGTGCAAACGCTGCAACAAAAAACATAACAGCTTAATATGTCCGGAATTGCAACGTCCGTCCAGCTCCCGTGTGAACGACACGCGCGATGAGGTCACGTTATCATGCGCTGCGGTGTCGTCGCAAGGTATACTCTCGACCGCGCTAGTTACGGTAACGCCTGCGCGGCCGAACTCCGCCGCCGCCGCTCGCTGTGATAGACATCAACGCGTACGCATTATGTTAGATTCTGGGAGTACGGCTAATTTCATAACGGAGCGACTTTGTAAACAACTCAACTTACCTACACGTGACATGATTACTATAATTAACAGTTTAGAAAAAAGTGTATCGGTAGCAAAAAAATGTTGCGATGTTAACATTACTCGTTACACTCTAAATTTAGTATCACGATAACTTGTGTTATTATTTCTCAAATAACCAATCCATGGCCGAGTTCTCCTATAAATAAACATGAATTAAAAATTCCTGGCCATATTAAACTTTCTGATCCTGACTTTCACAAGACATCGGACATAGAGTTATTATTAGGAAACGGAGTTTTTTGGGATTTAATGGAAAATGAGAAATTAAAACTTAAGTCCCACAATATAACACTCCAAAAATCTAAATTGGGTTGGATTATTGCTGGATCAATACACAGTGGTAATCTGACTTCTTGTAATTTGTCAAATACACAGCAACTTAATGAAAAATTAGAGAAGTTCTGGGAACTTGACAACATAGTAACTACGACCAATAAACACTTAGATTGGTCTCCGGAGGAGGCTCAGTGTGAACAAAATTTCATAAAAACAACTACTCGTCTACCAAGTGGCAGATTTTGTGTCACAATCCCTTTGAAATCTTCTCCAAATATTTTGGGAGACTCACAATCGTTAGCCAAAGCTCGTTTTCTTCAGTTAGAGAAAAAATTTAATAAAAATTTAGAATTCAAAAATAATTACAAGAAATTCATCGATGAATACATACAATTAGGTCATATGAGGCAGGCAAGGAAATCTAATAGTGATGACATATGTTATTTCGCACCTCATCATGGTATAGAACGGCAAAGCAGTTTAACGACAAAATTAAGAGTTGTCTTTGATTGTTCGGCAAAATCTTCTTCAGGTTATTCTTTCAACGAGTTACAAATGGTAGGCGCAACAATACAGGATGATTTATTGTCGATTCTGTTGCGTTTCCGTCAGCATAACGTAGTCGTGACTGCTGATGTCGCTCAGATGTATCGCCAAATTGAAATTCATGAATCTCAGCGCGCCTTACAACAAATACTCTGGCGTGACGATCCAAATCAACCGTTAAAAGCTTATGAACTCTGTACTGTCACCTATGGCACTGCTTCAGCACCGTTCCTCGCGACACGATGCTTGAAGCAACTAGCAAATGAATGTGCTGATCCAGTTATTAAAGAAATTATAGCCAGAGATTTCTACGTTGATGATCTCATCACCGGCGGTAGAGATATCAATCAAGTAATGCACATATTTAGGGCAACCACCAAGCAATTAAACTCTGGTTGTTTTCCACTTAGAAAGTGGTGTTCAAATAGTGCAGAAGTTCTCAATCAGATTAGCCAAGATAGTAGTATTTCTCACGAGCGTTTTGATTTGTGTCCCAATACTAGTTCAAAAACTCTAGGAGTAAATTGGGATCATAAAACCGATACCATCTCTTTTGATATCAAATTCAAATCATATGGCAAAATAACAAAAAGAAATATGCTGTCCACAATATCACAATTATTTGACCCTTTGGGATTGGTCACCCCGGCCATTTTGCACGCAAAATTAACTCTACAAAAATTATGGTTGTGTAAACTTTCGTGGGATGAACCGGTGCCAGAGGACACACGAAATTCATGGAGTAATTTTATTAATTCATTGTCACAATTAAATAACCTTAAAATTCCTAGATTAGTCATAACAAATAAATACATTTCATTGCAACTACACATTTTTACTGACGCGTCTGAAGAAGCTTATGGAGCTTGTGCTTACATTCGATCTGAAACTGAAAGTGGAAATGTTCATGTTCATCTGCTATGCTCCAGGAACAAGGTAGCGCCACTCAAATCCCAGACGATTCCGCGTTTAGAACTTTCTGGGGCGTTGTTAGGAGTTAGGCTCAGCGAAACAATCACAAGGGCGTTACGACTAAAGTTCGATGATTGTTTTTATTGGACAGACTCGTCCATTGTTCTAGGTTGGATTGGCACTCCGACTCATAAGTTACAAACGTTTGTTAGGAACAGAGTAGCAGAGATACAGTCCACTACAAAAGCTAGTTCTTGGAGGTACGTTCCAACAAATCTAAATCCGTCAGACCATTTGACGCGTAATATGCCAGTCGGAGTGCTGATAGACTGTCAGGAATGGTGGTTGGGCCCCCAGTTCCTTAAAGGCAATACTTCACTATGGCCTCAGGCAAAATTTACAACCAATTCTGATTTACCAGAACTAAAACAAGAAATATCGTGTATGACTATTCAAACTTGGGAGTCACAATTTCCATTTCAAAGGTTTTCTGCCTTTTTACGTATGCAACGAGTCATGTCATATATGCTACGTTTTATACATAACTCACGTTATAAAGAAAACAAATGTTTAGGACCATTACAATGTACTGAATTGCAAGCAGCAACACATAAATTAGCTAGTCTTTCACAACAAGAAAGTTTTTCAAACGACTATGAAACATTGAAATCAAATAAATTATTAAAAACTGGCCATTCATTACTCTCGCTTAATCCATTCTATGATGAAAACTTACAATTAATTCGAGTAGGTGGTCGGCTTTTCAATTCAGATTACGAGTATAGTAAAAAACATCCTATTTTATTGCATAAAAAACATATATTTACGAAACTATTATTCAAAAATGAGCACAACATTTTGATGCAGGCTGGTCCACAGCATATACTGTATTCGACTCGTCAAAGGTTTTGGACTGTAGGAGGTCGTGATTTGGCACGATATGTGTCCCGAAACTGCACTACATGCAATCGTTATCGTGGTCAAACTGTGGCACCCATAATGGGAAATTTGCCGAAAGAGAGATTTAGCACTAGCTTCGCGTTTGAATTTTCGGCTTTGGATTACGCTGGACCTGTTAAGGTTGCTAATAGGGAAGGGCGAGGCTGTAGACTTATAAAGTCTTACATTTGCGTCTTCGTGTGCTTCACAACAAAGGCCATACACATAGAATTGGTGGGTAATTTAACTACGGCAAATTTTCTATTAGCGTTAAAGCGGTTCATCGCTCGAAGAGGCAAACCGTCTTATATCTATAGCGATAACGGTTCCAACTTTGTTGGCGCCAACAATGAAATAAAAAAAATGGTTAAAGACTACGGCAACGATATTGTAAGCGAGCTTGCAAAACTATCAATAAAATTTTCATTTTGTCCTCCCCATTCCCCTCACTTTGGAGGTTTGCATGAATCCGGCGTCAAATCCACGAAGCATCACTTGAAGCGCGTTATAGGAAATTCGAATTTAACTTTTGAGCAGTTATACACAACACTTACGCAAATAGAAGCGATACTAAATTCCAGACCCCTGTGTCCCCTATCCTCCGATCCACATGATCTATCTCCGCTAACTCCTGGTCATTTCCTCATCGGCAAGGAACTCACGTCAACACCAGAGCCAGACTACGCTACAGTATCGCCTCACCGCCTTGATCATTACCAGCGAATTGAGCAGTTGCGACAGTTGTTTTGGTCCAAATGGCATAAAGAGTACATTACTGAACTCCAGGTCAGAAGGAAATGGAGGACATCTCGAGGGAACCTCAACATTGGAGACCTTGTGTTGATTAAGGATGATCATCTGCCGCCATTAAAATGGCTCTTGGGTCGCATTGTGAAGCTGTACCCAGGTACCGATGGAATAGCGAGAGTAGCAGACATCAGGACGTCATCAGGCACACTGAGGCGATCATTTCCCAAAATTTGTCCTCTACCAAATCAAGAAGATTGAAGCAGCGACGCTTCAATGAGGGGCGGCATGTTGACGCGCACACGCACACACGCATACCACACACAAATAGGCATCCTGCGGAGTAGCGGTCACCGGCCGATCCACCCCACTCGCGCTTGGACACTTAAATTGTCAACATTGTAAACAGTTGTAATTTCACAAAAATAAAAGTGCATTCCTGTACGAGTCGCTTATCTTTCAAATCTCACCCCTTTCGAAAAGCCAATCGTAGGCCGCCGCATCAGATGATTTATCGCCGTATGAAGCCGGGGCGGGTTGCTAGTTAAATAATAAAACTAGCGTCGCTTAAAAGTTACTGTAAATAGTAACTGCCTTCTTAAAGTACCAAAAAGTCTCACTATAAATCCATTAAATCCCCTTCTACTGCAGTTTCCAAATCTAATTTAATACTCCCTAATATTTATGAAGCCTTTCAAAACCAAGAATGTTTGACTTTGTGAATTATGCCTCAAATAGTTGGATGTTCTTAATGGAATTTTAAAGGCTCGGGATTGGCCGCCTCTGAGAGACAGCTATAAGTAATAAGTTGGGAATTCTTCCAAAGTTGTAACTCTATGCTCGGTATTTCTTTTGAAATTTAACTTGTTCTTTTTTGATAATGCTAATGATAATTTATTCACGTAAAATAGAGTAGATACATCAGTTCTTACAATATTTATATGTCTATAATATTTATAATCTATATGTAGGTACATCAAAATTCTTAAATCGTCAAAATTGTCATCATAAATAATACAAAATATTCATACAAAAACATTACTACTTTTTAAAACAACGTCACATCATAGATTTAAAAAAAAATGGCGACTCCATAATAAATAAATAAATATATACGGACAAATCACACAGATTGAGCTAGCCCCAAAGTAAGTTCGAGACTTGTGTTATGGGATACTAACTCAACGATATTATATTTTATAACAAATACATTATATAGATAAACATCCAAGACCCAGGCCAATCTGAAAAAGATCATTTTCCATCTTGACCTGGCCGGGGATCGAACCCGGTCACTCCGTGTCGCAGGCAGGCGTGTTGACCGCTGCGCCACGGAGCTAGTCAAAACTTTTATGCATCAGATAAACAAATCATTTATTTGATAAAATTGTTTGTCAACGAGCCACAACTTCAGTTTCTTTTTAAAAACTGGCAATGGGAGCTCTTTTATATCTTTAGGCAATCTATTGTATACTTTTACACACATCGGCCTGCATGCAATTCTTTCGACGGCTACGAGTTAAGATGCACAATAAATAAATAATGTTATCATTAGTATAGCATTGGTAACTAAGGGTCCCGCTCCTGCAGTGGAGACTCATCATCATCATCATTTCGAGTAGGTCTCACGGTCAATCGACCATGCACACCCTGGTGTCAGAGTTCTTCGGAACCGCCTCTCGGCCTCTGACGTGGTACCAAACGACTACCAGATGGCAGCCGGGACCACCGGCTTAACGTGCTTTCCGAAGCACGGAATCATCTTTATTATCAGACAATCAGTTGATTCAAGCCTGCAATGTCCTAACCAAACTGGAAACAACTAAACAAAGTATGCTTCCGGTGGGAATCCGGTCAACAGGCAAACGCCTTAACCACTGGACCACGGAGGCTGGTGGAGACTAAAAAGACCTGATGATGATGATGATGGTAACTTAGATGTCATCTTGTTTTCTAATGCTTCCGCGACTGTTAAGAGTGAGTCGCGCGAACAGAACGTGCGTTCTGCGCAAGCATTAGACTACGCAAAACCATTAGGCGATTATGTAAGAAAAAAAAATCATTAAATATTGTCATATTTATATCATCATCATCATAGTCAGCCTATAGTAGCCCATTTTTGGATAAAGGCCTCTCCCAGTTCCTTCCATTTCTTCTTGTCGTGTGTGTGTCTTCTCCATAACTTGCCTGCCACCTTTGAGATGTCATCTTCCCAGCGCGTCCTCGGTTTTCCCGGGTTTCTATACCCCATTCTTGGCCGCATCGCTTGGCCATCTGTTATCTGCGCACCATCCTTACTAATATTATAAATGCGAAAGTGAGTTTGTTTGTTTGTTTATTTATTTGTTTGTTACGCTTTCACGCCGTAACTACTGAACCGATCATCATGAAATTTTGCATACACGTGCTCTGAAGTTCCGAGAAGGACATAGGCTACTTTTTATCCCGGGAAAAAGACTGTTCCCGAGGGATCGACATTGACGCGGGCGGAGCCGCGGGCGAAACCTAGTATATTTTCATATTTATATAAATAACTAGGATAAATATTTTTATTTTGGCAACAACGAGGCCCATTTGTAAGTAACAATTTATCTTAAAAACTACGTTAGTAACATTTCTTTAAGAATTAATAATTGAGTTGGCCAGAGGCATAGATTTAAAAAAAAAAATTTCGTCTCTCTGAATAGATGTCACATTTTGCCATTTTTGTATGGGAACCTAGTGTGTCAATAGCGGGGGTGTGAGGAAGATGAAAGGGAGGCGTGGTTTCAGGAGTGCTATTTGTGAACGGGTGATTCGATAAAGACGTACAAGTTTCCATATAAAAATCTGTCATTTAGTAAAGTCGAAGGTTTGAAAATAGCACACCTGACTTTTGACGCCGTTGTCATAAGAGATGTATCAATACAGCGTAATATCGATATCGAAAAATACACATAAAACCTCTTCTATGCTATTGTGAGGTGCAAACTCTTACTTGTAAAACACTATTTTTCTGGATTTTCTGTGTTTTGAATTCTCAGTAATAAATGAATTACTACTTTGCAGAATCGAGAAATAACAAAAAAAAACAAGTTTCTTATATGGGAAGGGTTCTGTGAAAAGGACAACGCCGATTCGACTATTGGAAGAGGCAATTTTATTTTTTTCGCGCGGCCACCGACCCCGCCTTTTTTTTCTAGCAGATAATAGCGTTATTAACAAAACTTATTATGACATACATAACTGTAAACTCAGTCTGCACAGAGTTATCAGAATTAGAAATTGGTAATTATTATATTTTCATTTAAGTGCCAGCACAGTGAAATCATATATTAATATGAATTTTATTGTTATATATATATAAATGCATACATGTATATAATTACTAATCACTTCTTTAACCATTACGTGGTAGACAAACACCAGTGCTATATGATCTAAAGGGTACGTTTGGCTTTGTTTGGTGGACGTGTAGGTAGACAAGGGAATCCAATAGCGATGGGTTGTAGCCGCATCGCCTTTGACATAGTCCGAGATATTCATCTGAGACATTTGCTTGATATTTCAGATTATTTTTTTTATTATTTATTCCCGTGAATGTCTTTTACGCTTTGCTTTTGTATAGCACATGGTTTTTGCATATGTCGTAGACCAGCATGATAGAATGAGATTTTAATTATTTTATGAGATAATAACAATAACCCTTCTGTACCCCTCTCCACCAAACTGCATACGATTCAAAATGAGACGTATTTTGAATTATTGCTAATTGTGCAAACAAAACATTGAGAGGGCCCTTCCCGGCCCGTTGAAAAGCTTGTTGTTTCATCCATTTGATTAACAAGCAAGTGAGAACGTAATAACATTGAATGAAAAACTTGTTCCAGGTAATACGTGTTTTTCAGTAAGCCTTGCAAGTTAGTGAAATAAATGTTTTTCATTTAGAATGTTCATTACATTTTCAAGGTTTATATAAAAACAGTTTCTTTACTTTTACTATTTATGAGTAGTTTGTGAACGGCCGAAGTTCAGGTAAAGTTTGTACAAAAATAAGATTTTTGGAGACTTATACTGAATTTATTTGTCTTATTTTTTTTTTATTTCAATAGAAACCTAGTAATAGTGCACAAGATAACTGTAAGTTGAAAAGATTGAAAAAGTCTGTTACAACGCCATAATCACGTACGAGGGTAGGGCTCTCTTAAGTCCTGTATGTATTGGGGTACATCTCTTATGGAGTTGCGCAGACCGCAAGAGGGGGCGCCATCTACGTAAAACACTTTTGTCATATCAAAACCAAGATAATTGTCGAAAGCCTACTCCCATGATGTTCCAAGTGCAACGTATGGTCTGCCTGCTGAATAAGGTAGTTCGCCATCTGCTGAAGTGACCCCGCGGTTTACTGTTGGGTCATCATGCTGCCCAAGCGCTGAGTGGCGCCACGAAAGCTCTCACAGGTGTTCATGAAGCAGATCAACTACTAATGATGGCAACTAATGAAGTGGCAGTTGCGCTGTTAGTATATGGAAGTGAACAATGACAGCAACAACAAGGGGAACGTCAAAGCTGACGTCACTATGCTATCGGCTGCACCAATAATTCAAGAGTGAAGCGAAACAGTGAAGACGACGGACAATCAAAGAACAAAAAGACCTACCTAATGTATCAAGTATCTATCAAAGCTACTTCAGACTTCCCCAATAAACAGTTACTATATACTCTTAACCTCAAGGAGGTAGCGGAGAAGAGCCTGCTGCTGTATCGTTGATGAAAAAGACTTTAAAAAAGTATAGTAGTGATTAAAATGTCCAAAATAATTTTATTTATTATTTAATTGCAACTTTTAATGAACTTAGTGAAAAATAGTGCAAAAACCTATGAATATAATATCTAATCCTTATAACTCAGTTCGGACTGAGTTTAGAGGTATATATGCCCTTATAACTTTATTTTGTTATTGACTATCGGGACTATCGTGTGATGTGTGACGCACGCCCTCATTATTGTTCTACTAAACCATATAACCTTTTCTATTCGGAACACCTAGATTACTCACCTTAATCTAGATAATCGTGCCCTACAAAATCTATGTACCTATGTCCTATTTCTCGCATTGTATATAAACTCATATTCTTGACAATAAAGGCATTCAGTGATCGAACCTCAACGACAGTGTTTCATTAGTACACCCCCTCGTGCTACATCATAAAGGTATGGTTAGTGGCCGCGCGAAAACAAAAAGACGCCAATAACCGGCATTGTCCTTTTGAAATATTATCTATTTCGGTTCAATAGATACAGTCATGTGGCAGATGGATGGACGGATGGACGTCGAAGGCTTAGTATTACCTTTCCGTTTTTACTCTTAGTGAACGGAACACTAAAAATAATAAATTTTCGGGAAAGTCGTGGAGAGTGAATTTATTATTATTTATTTCTTGGCATTAACTTTATTACTTATATATTTACACTCATCTGTATTCATGTAAATTATCGATGTTTGGCAAAAAATAACAAAGTGCATCACTATGCGTCTTTCCGCCTTTCACTGACAATGGAATTTGACGTTTTTAATGGAGGATAAATATGTTTATAATATTGTAAATAACATGAACTTGCATTAATTAAATGAGAAAAGTCCAGCGCGATAGTTTACTATAATATTCATTTTAGTATTTTAGAAGGACAGAACTTCAGAAATTGGCCTGTTTATAATTTTAAATATTAAATTCCGCTCTG
Source organism: Elegia similella (assembly GCA_947532085.1). NCBI lineage: Eukaryota > Metazoa > Arthropoda > Insecta > Lepidoptera > Pyralidae > Elegia > Elegia similella. The sequence continues at coordinate 1,622,086 of OX383950.1, read as the reverse complement.
TTACATACCCCTCGACAGGCGTCAGAGGACTGAGGCCTAGTGTATAGTATACGCTACTTTTAAGGGTATCAGTAACATGACGTATCAAGTAATACGCTGCTTCTAGAGACTTCATACTTCTATGGCCAGAGGTGACCGTCAGCTATCTACCCCTGTCTATATATTTTTTATAAAAAATTAAGAAAGGAGTGGGCCTGCGAGATGTAAATATAAAGTGAGAATTATTATTTTAGACAAACTGCCTCCGTGGTCCAATGGTTTAGGTGTTTGCCTGTAGACCCAGGGGTCGTGGGTTCGATTCCAACCGGACGCATACTTTGTTTAGTTGTTTCCAGTTCGTTTAGGACATTGCAGGCTTGAATCACCTGATTGTCTGATAATGAAGATGATTCCGTGCTTCGGAAGGCACGTTAAGCCGTTGGTCCCGGCTGCCATCTAGTAGTCGTTAAAGGAACCACGTCAGAGACCGAGAGGTGGTTTCGAAAACTCTGACACCAGGGTGTGCATAGTCGATTGACCGTTACACCTACTCGAAATGATGATGTTGATTATTTTACACGTAAAATTTATAAACTTTTCGAAAGAATTTTTTTTTATATTTCATACTAGCTTTCGCTCGCGGCTCCGCCCGCGTCAATGTCGATCCCTCGAGATTGGTACTTTTCCCGGGATAACAGCCTATGTCCTTCTCCGTACTCCAGAGAACTTGTATGCAAATTTTCATGATGATCGGTTCAGTAGTTACGGCGTGAAAGCGTAACAAACAAACAAACAAACTCACTTTCGCATTTATAATATTAGTAAAGACTAGCTGTTGCCCGCGGCTCCGCCCGCGTTAATGTCATTCCCTTGGGAACAGTAGAAATGATAAAAATTCCATACAAACCCCTGCCCCTTTGCTTTTTCCCCTTAAGGGGAAAATTTAATACATTTCACCTGCATAGATCTTTAGCCCTTAAGGAGGGGATTTTGCCCATTTCACCTACACAGATATTTTTTTATTGTAATGGAGAACTTCTTATTGTCATATTTCTAAGTAAATAAAAAAAACCATACATACTTTACTCCACCTATTCTACCCCTTCAAGGGGAAATTTCGACCATTTTAACTACACAGATCTTTTTAATTGTAATATAAACATATATACTTATTTTTATACTTCTATGTCCAGAAATGAGAAAATTTCCATACAATCCCCCCCCCCCCCCCTTTATCCCTTTAAGGGGGAAATTTTGTACATTTCACCTTCACAGATCTTTTTTAATTGTAACCTAGAACGTATATACTTATTTTTAAGTCTAGAAATGGAAAAATTCCATACAAACTTTACCCCCTATTTACCCCTTCAAGGGAGAATGTTGTCTGGTTGACCTAAACAGATCTTTTTCAATTTTAATTGAGAACTTGCGTACCTACTTTTAAACTTCTAAGTCCAGAAATGAGAAAATTCCATAAAACTTCAACCCCTTTGATTTTCTAAAAATCCTTTCTTAGTGCTCATTTACATCATAAAAAGAATCCCTGTGCCAAATTTCAAGTTTCTGCGCATAGTAGTTTCGACTGTGCGTTGATATATAAGTCAGGTTTGCCTTTTGCCCGCAGCTCCGCCCGCGTAAGTGTCGATTTCTCAGGAACAGTAGAATTACCCGGAATACATTAGTTTATGACTTTCAATGAAACACCTTAATATTGAATTTCAATTGAATAACTTCAAAAACGGAAAGTTTTATACTAACTTTGCATCCCCTTAAGGGATGATTTTTGAGAAAAATATTTTATTCGTGTTTCATGCCTTTTAGTAAAGAACCTTCATGCTGAATTTCATTCGACTAACTTCAAAAATGGCAAAGTTACATGCTTACTTTGCACCCCTATTTTACCCCCTTAAGGGTTGATTTTTGAGTAAAATATTTTACTCATGTTTCATACCTTAAAGAACCTTCATGCTGAATTTCATTCGAATAACTTCAAAAACAACAAAGTTTCATACTAACTTTGCAACCCGTTTTTCCCCCTAAGGAGATGAATTTTCAAAAATCCTTTCTTAGTGCTCCCCTACGTTATAAAAGGAACCCCTGTGCAAAATTTCAAGTTCCTAACCCTTATAGTTTAGGCCCTGCGTTGATATGTCAGTCAGTCAGTCAGCTTCTCCTTTTTTTTTAGTATGGATTACTATGGATAGTATGGATAGGTATAATGCTGTCGTATAATGATGATGAATTGACTTTGGATTTTAATTTTCATAAGTCACTTATTATTTTATTTTATTTTTGCTATGTTTGCAGGCAAACTCATGCCTTGAGTTCATTCAAATGACGATACCTTTTTTTTAATGAACCGATTTTGATGAAACAAACTTTAAATGTTAAACTGAGTTAAAACAAAGCAATTGGTGAAAGTTTGAAGTAAATCGGTTCAGTATTTTCGGAGATAATCGTGATCATACATACAGACAGACAGACAGACAGACAGACAGACAGACAAGAAATTCCAAAAAAAATTTTTTGCTTTCTATTATTCTTTTTAAGTGTCCCTCTATCCATTTCAGTCAAAAATTCGAAATATACAAACAAAATAATTTTACTGTTTTATTATATGTATAGATAAGGATGTATCTGTTTCAAATTCCAACAAGGCGGTGATCTTGTACAAGGGTCGACCTAAACTGTACAAATAATTTTGTATTTAGGACAAAAGGCACTCGGCTGCCACGCGACTTTGCTTAAAGGAGAGGGCTTCTATTCGATACTGTCAATTTACTATTAGTAGGGTCGCTCGTTATAGTGAGTAGCTAGTTAGTGACGTCAATAATGCTTATACTGAACCCTCTGGCCATATTTAAGGGCTGTGGATTATGTAATAAACAAAAAAAATAAAAATTTGTAGCCCTGTATCCAGAGTCGGCTTTACCTATAGTGCAGGATATGCGGCGCACACAGGCAGAAACAACTTAAGGCGAGGCCTGGCAAAGGACTGATCAAGTGCGCGCAAGGGATAGCGCTTGGCGGTTAAGCCCGTGAATGATGAGATAGGAGATAGTCTCGAGTCGCTCAAAGAAAAAAACGTAAGCGCCAAATTCGTTATTTCTATTTTATATAAAATCAGACCAGTTAATTGTATTTTCATATTTACATTTTGATGAATTACTAATAACCTATCTTTTAGTCTAAAAATCATTATTTCATTCGTCGCATTTGAGCTACAATAACAAAAACTCTGCGAACGAAGACCATTTTTCAAAAAATATTTTTATCGAGAAAATTTTATCAAAACGTGTTTTCATCTTCAATTTTTGGAGATGAAATATTCAAAAATCATATTACTTAGATATGAAACTCCTAATTTAAGTATTTTGCGAGATAAATTAGGTTCAGAACGACCTTATTTACAGTGGTATCACCTTAACAAAGTATGCTTCCCGTGGGAATCGAACCCACGACCCCCGGGTCTACAGGCAAACGCCTTAAGCACTGGACCACGGAGGCAGTTATATGAAGTTTGATGGCCAAATAGAAGAAAAAAAAATTAAACTTTAATTTAACTTGATACTGGCTAAATACGTCAAGCGTAAATATTTAAAAAAAAAGAGACGAGACACTCCCCTCATCACAATGATTGCAGAATTAAAAATCACTGTGGGAGTATGCTAATTACGGAGTTCACTGAGGGCAACCATAAGCACTGTCCCTGATTATGACACGCGTCTAATTTGCATATCTCCACTGTTATAAAGTTGTAACAGATCTGTTTTTAGGGTTCCGTACACAAAGGAGGCCATAAGGAACCGTATAACGCTATTACTGAGCCGTCCGTCCATCACAGAGCTGTATTTACTGAACCATAATATCAAGAGACTTGAAATTATAACTGAGAGTATATAACTTTAGCGGCTATATGAACAAATAATAAAAAATATATATATAATTCAAATTAAGAGGGGTCCCACACGAAAAAGTGTCCTTTGGAGTTATTACTCGATTCTGTCAAAGTTACCTATTATTTTTGAGCCGTTTGGGGTCGAGACACTTGGTCCGTGGGGTCCATCAGGTCAGGTCGAGGTATCGAATGACCAGAGGGCTGGTAACTATCTTGCCCAACGAATAAGCATTGCCATTGAACGTGGCAATGCAGCCTGTCTTCTTGACCAGAGGGCTGGTAACTATCGTGCCCAACGAATAAGCATTGCCATTCAACGTGGCAATGCAGCCAGTCTTCTTGACCAGAGGGCTGGTAACTATCGTGCCCAACGAATAAGCATTGCCATTCAACGTGGCAATGCAGCCAGTCTTCTGGGCACATTACCGCAGGGCAATGACCTGCGTGACATTTTTTATTTATGATAGGTTCAATTAATTTTTAGTTTTGTAGCATGATAATAATCAAGAATGATAGTGATGTTTTGGCTCGGTGTAGGTAATCGGTACGTTAAGTGAATACCTAATTAAGTTTATTATTTATCCCTAATATATGCTTGCTACTACGGATCCCTTCATGGGCGGATCCGATTCGCACATGGCCACTTTTTTTTGTTTTATAGAACTGTCTAAATGATAAGTTAAAAATCGCTATGGGAACCACGTTAATTATAGAGTTCAACCATAATACCGCCCCGATTTCGCTTGTAATCGATTTGATACGGACTTCCAATTTGCATAAACTGGGGTGCATGGGGCTGCAGCCTGTCATTGTCACCTAATTTGGGGCGAATGTCAATTTAGCATTGTGAAGTCATGTTGACATTAAAACTAGTCTATTAGTGAATGGGTATCATTCATTCATAGTAACAAATTTGCCTGCGTCATATTATACTTAAAATGACATCATCATCATTTCGTGTAGGTGTCACGGTCAAACGACCATGCACACCCTGGTGTCAGAGTTCTTCGGAACCGCCTCTCGGCCTCTGACGTGGTTCCTTTAACGACTACCAGATGGCAGCCGGGACCACCGGCTTAACCTTGCCTTCCGAAGCACGGAATCATCTTTATTATTAGACAATCAGATGATTCAAGCCTGCAATGTCCTAACCAAACGAACGGTGGGAATCGAACCCACGACCCCCGGGTCAACAGGCAAACGCCTTAACAACTGGACCACGGAGGCTGTAACTTAAAATGACGAGTGGCGGTTTCGAAGAACTCTGACACCAGGGTGTGCATGGTCGATTGACCGTGACACCTACACGACATGATGATGATGATACTTAAAATTATATTTTAAATAAATATTACGGACAAATCACACAGATTGAGCTAGTCCCAAAGTAAGTTCGAGACTTGTTATGGGATACTAACTCAACGATACTATATTTTATTTACTTTGAGACAATTTACTGTGCGTGCTTTCGCCACCAGTTAGTTCATGTAAACTATGAATGAAATGAATGATGTCATTCGTTGCTTGTCATTCGAACGATCAACATCTAGGTTTCACTGCCTGAAGATGCCTCGTGTAGAGGCGAAACACGTGTCGCGAGCACGACGGCCGACATTGCTGCAGCCTCAACGGATGCAGCAGTATCGAACAGGGTTGCATGCATCAACTATTGGTGGCGGGCATGAAGGGACTAACAGTAGTGGGTGGGCGCTGGCCAGCAATAGTTTGCATGAACTAACTGGTGGTGGAAGCACGCAAAGTAAATTGTCTCAAAGTAAATTAGCTTTGACTTTCGCAAAGTAAGACCTAAATCTAATAACTACTATATTTTATAACAAATAGGTACTTTAAACTTAACTAATGGCAGAATCAATATTAATGCAGGAATTCTAATATAAGTCCCCGTATCTACACATGTATTAAAAATAGACGCTAATTATGGAGCAATTATTTCTATAATATTACTTAAAATAACTGATACTGAGATATGCCACAGGTCTCCAGTTTTTTTATTATTGAAAGTCTTTAACGTATCAATAATCCTTTTCAGATTGGATGTTTATTTATTAAGACAACTGTTAAAAATAAATTACTTAAAAATGCCTATTGTATTAATTACTACCTAATAGATAAAACTGCGTGGAAGTAATACATTCAATAAATTGTTAATCAATATACATCAGTAATTAATGTAAAATAATTCAATTTGTTATGAATATGTGAAAGCGTAGCTCTTCAGGCACGTAGGGACTAATACTGGACTGAGTTTCTTTCGGCGTATTTTTCTCAGCAGTGGTCGTTCCGAAACGCTAGAAGTTTATCTATTTTGTGTTATGACGTTCAAAAAGAGATACATGATATCCAACTTTGAATAAAATTCTATTTCATTTCCCATGGGAGAGGCCCATGTCCTGCAGTGGTCTTTTTGTGGCGGTAAAGATGAAAATAATAAGAAATCGCCGAAAAACCCTACAGTATTAGTCCACAACTAAGTAAAGTAACACATAAAGCGGTCAAAATCATAACCTTCCTTTTGGCTTCACCGTAGTCGGGTAATTAAAACAACACCGGAGAAAGATATACCCGCAAATTATACACCAGATTTATTTCTTGATACACCCGATATAAATAATAATTTACACTCGCTAGCGCAGGTGGCGGCGACAAAGACATATTCTAGCACATACGGAACGATATTGCAACTAGTGTTGCTAACAAAACTCTGCTTCTGTTTCCCGTCGTATATTTATTTCAACAACATGGTCTGTAGACAAAAGATTCCTGATTTTTCAGATTCAGATTTTTATTGCAAGTCACAAGTAATTATATAAAGAAAGGTGTTACTAGTTTTGGGATTCAAGTAATATGCTTCAGTATTGAATTGATATTTGTTATAAATTTTGCTTCGCACATTTACTGTATTTATAACATTTTGGAACTTATTTTTGCAACTAAAAAAAGAACTCGACAAAGTGTTAGCCTAAATGAAGCGGTTTCTTCTTGGCTATACATTGGGGAGAGTTTATCATCATCATCATATATTTTTCAATAAATATTGGATTAAGCGTTTGTCTCCCATCTCGGTGACAATGAAAACGAGGATGTTACATGCCTATCCAAGAGATACCCATTTATTCTACTTTTGAATATCCCGGGACTGTACTTGTCTGGGAATATAGAACACACACCTTAGCTGGTGTGGAATAAACTGCCTGCGTCTCGAACTTGAACCAAAAAGGAACTGTCAAATCATTTCGAGTAGGTGTCACGGTCAATCGACCATCCATGCACACTCTGGTGTCAAAGTTCTTCGGGATTGCCTCTCGGCCTCTGGAGGGTTTATTATGGAATACAATAGCTACACGAATATTGTTCTGTGTCTCATTTAGGGATTTTTGATAGTTAAATCATTAAGGACTTGAGATAGCTGCTAATAATAAACAAATGAATGTCTTTCTTTAAAAAAAAATCGGCTTCGGACGATAATTTAATGTAATAATGGAGGAAGAGAGGTAGATGCGTCACAAACGGAACGCTCAGGCCGATCGAGCCTCTCGCATGCACCGCACTCTCGCTTGCACACGAACGTGACACTTTTTCGTGCGTGCAGCCGGCGTTTATTGATTTCTAAGAAGTGATCGCGTCAAAAGGACACGTTACAAAATGTATGGTGAAAACCTAGTGAAAACGAATATAAAAATAATAAACTTTTTAACCGACTTCAATAAAGAAGGACGTCATAATTACGCCATTTATGAACCGATTTGCTTTCCAATTGGTCCCATTAAAATTTCATCAAAGTCAGTAGTTTGAGGCGGTCCAAAGAACTCTGACACCAGGGAGTGCATGGTCGATTGACCGTGACTCGTACACGAAATGTTGATGATGAGTCATCATCATCATCATTAGATCTTTTTAGTCTCCACTGCAGGAGCATGACCCTCACTGTACTACCGGAGCCATACTTGGCCTACACCTCCTCGCTGGCCAGACTGGTTGGGGAGGTCTCATTGATGTTTATGAGCTTTGTTTAGCATGTATTTCCTAAGTCGCCTCTTACTACCTCCATGGAAAGACTAGGAGTGGTCCTATTATGATGATGAGTAATAATTATTATTTTTACTCTACAATAAATGAGTAGTTTGACTGAAGTCAGTTTATTTGTTTGAAAGATAATTTTTAACGAAGTCATTTTTTTTATTTGAAACATGATTTTATTGCTCTCAATGCACGCGGCGCGGTGGGGCGTTTCTGAACTACGTGCGTTTTAAGAAGAAATTTGAAACCGATTTTGCCTGATTTTAAACTTAAACAGTCTTTTGTTGGTTTCCGCGTCCGTGGTTTTCAATTTATAATGCAGTTTGTTTTGGTTTCGCTATGAGCTTTACTGTTTACACCACTCCCCAAAAAAGGGGTGTTGTGTTTTGGGTTTTTATATTTTTAAATGTGAGTGTCTTTATCCTACCAAAACTACGAAATGCTTCGACAGATTTGGACGTGTGGGCTTTCGTTGGAATCCTTACGCCATCCCAAATGTGATCCTAACTAATATTATAAATGCGAAAGTGAGTTTGTTTGTTACGCTTTCACGCCGTAACTACTGAACCGATCATCACGAAATTTTGCATACAAGTTCTCTGGAGTACGGAGAAGGACATAGGCTACCTTGTATCCCGGGAAAAAGTACTATTCCCGAGGGATCGACATTGACGCGGGCGGAGCTGCGGGCGAAAGCTAGTAGGCTATAAATGTTTATGCAAAGCAGGTTTTTATTAGGCTGGCGTGTTGACCGCTGCGCCACGGAGCTAGTCAAAGTCTATATATATTTTTAGAATGCTGTTGAGACTACCTCGGTTCTGCAGTGCCTCGAATATGTTTGCACAAGCCAGAAGGATTCCATGCTGTAATACGTAAACAAATGGCCTCATTGCTGAAAAGACTGAGAGCTAGTCAAAACAGCATTCTAAAAACTGTGGCGGAAAGACTAGACTCGCCGATGGTGAGGCATCTTGTGCAGGGAACTAAGGCCGTGGCCTCTTTTGGGCAAATATAACATGATGGCCGATTCGCGGCACAGGGCGTCTCAATTAAATAAATTTTGTCGATTTCGGTTAAGTTCACACTAACATAGATATAAGTAAACTGTAACTAACAAAATGGATCCGAGTCATCCGAAATAAAGAAATTCTGATTTGAAAAAAAAAAGTCTAGCATGGAAGAGAAAACATCAGACTCATAGTTAGACACATGTTATTGTGGCGTTATTAACGTTGAATATTGTAAGCTGGTACGGAACCTTTGGTATGCGTGAACCCGACTCTCGCTTGGCCGTTTTATTAATTCTCCACAGGAGTAAAGTTCATCCCCACATCCTTGACACATGGGTCTTCAAAAATGTCAGAGCGTCAGGTAGTTTTTCCCTCGTACAGCAGAATTGTGGAATGGACGTCCCGAGATTTTCCCTGTGTGCTATGACTTGGGGTCCTTCAAAAGGCGTGTTTACAGGTATCTTAAGAGTCTGCAACGCATCAGCACCTCCTCTGGTGTTGTAGATGTCCATGGGTGACGGTGACCACTTTCCATCAGGTGGCTCGTCTGCTCGTTTGCCGTCATATACTCGTACATAAAACAAAAATCTTAGTATATTATATTTATTTCCTATTCTATGCGCTCCCGCACACGAATTGTAGACGTGGCAACAAGAGCAGCTGGATTGAAGTGGGACTGGGCTGGGCACGTTTCTCGTATGCCTAATGATCACTGGGCCAAAGAAGTCACAGACTGGACGCCCAACGGCAAACGGGGACGTGGCCGACCAAGGACAAGGTGGTGTGATGAACTAAATAAATATAATAAAAACTGGAGAACACAAACCACAGATAGACAAAAATGGAAAAAAGAGAAAGAGGCCTTTGCCCAGCATTGGGACATTCATCATCATCATCATCATCATCATCAGGTCCTTTTTAGTCTCCACTACAGGAGCACGACCCTCTCTGTACTACTAGGGCCATACTTGGCCAGAGCAGCTAGAGTACTTGGCCTACACTCTCCACGCTGGCCAGACGGGTTGGAGAGGTGTCTTAGATGTTTATAAGCTTTGTTTAGCTTGTATTTCCTAAGTCGCCTTCTACGACATCCACAGGAAGACTTGGAGTGGTCCTATTCTACTCTGCCGGATACCACACGGCTATTGGGACATTAACGGCTCGTAATAATAATAATAAAAATATATTTCTTACAAGTTGGTTTAGCGGCAATAGATAAATACATTCTGTAAAAATTACAAGTACCTACCTATGGTTTAATAGGCACAGTCCTATCACTGACGGACGGAAATCGGAGGCTTAGTAACAGGGTTCTCTTTGGGTACGGAACCCTAAAATGCTATCCAAACATTAACAAAATCCTATTAAATTGTAACAAATGACATAAGCCTGGCACACGTCGCCCTTCAAACAAGAAATATAGTTGTCGGGTGATACATAGGTGGCACGCGCCATTCTCGTTTACGGCAAACTAGGGGTTTTTTTTTTGTATATACGGACAAATCACACAGATAGAGCTAGCCCCAAAGTAAGTTCGAGACAAGGACGTTATAGTAGAAGGACTGAGCTCTCATAGTAATAATTGGAGCAGAAAGTGAAGACAAAATTCGGAATTCTATCTCGCTCTAAAGTAGGGTGACCAACTATAGAATAGATTTCTCGGACATGAAGTACTTAGGTAGGTACCACAGAAATATATCAGGATAGAACGGCTAAATGGGTGGTACACGCGTTTCTCAATCTTGTACGATCGTATGAGATTCGTTAAACGTTCATTCAGTCAGCGCGCACGTCCCAACTTGAACAAATGCTTTATTAAGCGGTGTTTAATTATAAAAAGAAAAGTATGAAAGTAAATAGGTCGAAACAAGGTATTTTTTTTCATGGATCAATACTTTTTTTTAATTAAAATCGTGATTAACAACAAAAAAAAAAGACCTATCAATATTTTCAATATAAAACGACAATACAACTACGAGTAATTCACAGCCAATACGCGTTCTAAAAACATTTTATAAATTCCAAGGAGAACGCGCAATGTAAATTCAATTGTGTGATAGCAACACGAAAGCTGCATTAGCATTGCGTTGTTGCACTCGAACTGATATTATCGATAATATTTAATAGTTAACATTATTATCTCAGATTTTTTTGGTTGCTCCCATGTGTTCATTAAAATATTTATCAGTAAATAATATGGAATGCATGTTACGAAATGAATTCGAACTTTTCGAGTAGGTGTCACGGTCAATCGACCATGCCCACCCTGGTGACAGAGTTCTTCGAAACCGCCTCTCAGCCTTTGACGTGGTTTCTTTAACGACTACCAGATGGCAGCCGGAACCAACGACTTAACGTGCCTTCCGAAGCACGGATTCATCTTTATTATCAGACAATCCGGTGATTCAAGCCTGCAATGTCCTAACCAAACTAGAAATAACTAAACAAAGTATGCTTCCCGTAGGAATCGAACCCATGACCTCCGGGTCTACAGGCAAACGCCTTAAGCACTGGACCACGAAGGCAGTTACTACACTTCGCTAGTAATGACGAGAGAAAAAAATATCTGAAAAAATGCCCCTAATTGAAGAAACTAGAGATGATCCGGATGCTCTATATAATAAAATGTTTGGTATTATTGAATCGGAATTCAACAATACATTCAAAATTAAAAAATGTACTAAACGCATCGGTAAAAAATTTAGTGAATGGGCTACAACTGGTATTTACGTTAGTAGAAACAGGTTATACGAATTATTAGCTATGAAAGCTTACAATAAAAATACTGAATTTATTAATTATGTTAGAACTTACTCTAAGGTTTTTAAAAAGGCGTGCCTGTGCGCAAAATCTTTATATACAAGAAAAGCTATTCTAGATTCTCATGATAAGATAAAGACCACTTGGAAAATTATTAACATGGAAACCGGGAAAACTAAAAATCGTGACAACAAAATAGAATTAAAAGTAGATAATAAGATCCTCAGTACTAATGAAGACGTCGCAAAATATTTCGAAGATTTCTTTACTAACATTCCCGTAAATACTACTGCCTCCTTACGTTCATCATCTGAGGAATCTAAAAAACTATTAACAAGCTGTATACCAGAATGTAACAATCATTTAATATTTCAACATGTAACACCTCAAATAATCATTGATACATTTAAGAGTTTGAACAATAAGAAAACTGGAGATTTGTGGGATATCTCTGTAGCTGTCATTAGTAACATCATTGAAGTAATTGCACCATATTTAGCTTCTATATTTAATAAGTGTGTAGATACTGGGACATTTCCTGACTTGATGAAGTTAAGTAAAGTCATTCCTTTGTACAAATCTGGCGATAAAAATGATCCCACTAATTACCGTCCCATTTCTATTCTGCCAGCTCTTAGTAAAATATTTGAAAAAATGATTTTTAATCAGTTATTAGCTTTTTTTAACATAAATAGCCTTTTCCATCGTGAACAGTATGGATTTACAAAGGGTCGGTCAACTACAGACGCGGGTGTAGCTCTGTTGAAATACATATATGATGCTTGGGAGGGAAAACAAAATGCTATTGGTGTTTTTTGTGATCTTTCCAAAGCCTTTGATTGCGTAGACCACAATACCCTTCTCTCCAAGCTGGAGCACTATGGAATAAAAGGTAAATCTCGCGATTTACTTGAATTTTATTTAAGTGGCCGAACTCAAAAAGTTAGTTTAGATAGGGTACAATCCTCCGGATCATCGGTTAAGATGGGCGTACCCCAGGGCTCTATCCTAGGGCCTCTGTTATTCCTCATTTACATCAATGACCTACCTTACTGTGTCAATACATGTAAGGCTGTACTATTTGCCGATGACACTTCTCTTGTCTTCAAAATTGATAGACAAACTAATTCTTTTGACGTGGTTAATAGTACTTTAGCTCAAGTGTTGGATTGGTTCACAGCGAACAATCTATTGTTGAACGCTAAGAAAACGAAATGTATTAAATTTTGCTTACCAAATGTTACAAAAATTCCAACACAAATAGTAATGGATAATGAACCACTAGATTTAACTGATAAAACAACATTTCTTGGAATAACTCTTGATGCCGGGCTTCAATGGGGTGCCCATATTACTACGTTAGCGGGTAAACTTAGTTCTGCAGCTTATGCTGTCAGGAGAATTAGACAACTGACTGATGTTGATACTGCGCGTTTGGTATATTTCAGTTACTTTCATAGTGTTATGTCTTATGCGATTTTACTATGGGGTAACGCTGCAGAAGTAAACACCATATTTGTCCTGCAGAAGCGCGCTATTAGATCTATATATAAACTTGGTGCTAGAGAATCTCTTAGAGAATTGTTTAAAGATATAAATATTTTAACTTTACCTTCTCAGTACATATTTGCGAATATTATGTTTGTGCGCTATAATCTTGATTTATATAAGAAAAATAGTGATATCCATGACCGAAACACGAGAAATAAAAATAAATTAGCTACACCAGTATTGCGATTGCAGAAAACTATGAATTCATTTTTGGGTTTAGGAGTACGCTTCTATAATAAAATTCCTGCAGAAATATTAGGTCTGCCTTTACTTAAGTTCAAAACGATTGTAAAAAACCAGTTAATAAAAAAGGCTTATTACTGCATTGATGATTATATTACTGATAAAAATGCGTGGAAATTTATATAAATTTATTTAATGTTAACAATTATTAAATGTTAAAATTAATCTATAGTATGAAAAATTGTATTTAATGTTAACAATGTATTCAGAGCCCTTCAGGCACGTAGGGACCAAGGCTGGATTGAGTTTCTTTCGGCGTATTCTTCTCACCAGTGGTCGTTCCGAAACGCTAGTAGTATTTCAATTTTGCATATATAAAAAAATATATAAGAAATAAAAATATGACGTTCAAAAAGAGATACATGTATCCAATTTTGAATAAAAATCTTTGACTTTGACTTTTGACTTTGACGTAATGGTGGTGGCGTAGTTTATGCAAAAACTGACAAACTCGTTCCCTTTGCAAAGTCCACGCGTAGCCATTCTATCCTGATATATTTCTGTGGTAGGTACCTATGTCGGTGTCATTGATAAGACCCTATGCTATGATCATTTATTGACAAATAGCAACTGTAGAAGGGAAAAACAACAGTAGAGATGTTCGTAGTACGCCTTTGAAACTTTATTCTATAACTAGGTGTTACCCGCGGCTCCACCAGCATTAATGTCGATCCCTCGGGAACAGTCGAATTTCCCGGAATGAAAGGTAACCTGTGTTCTTCCTCTTCCTCAGACAGAGTTCACCTACACAGATCTTTTTTTAATGTAATCGTGAACTTTTGTATCTTTTTTTATACTTCTAAGTCTAGAAATGAGAAAAAATCCATACAAACTTTACCCCCCTTATTTTACCCTTTCAAGGGGAGTTTAGTCACGATCCCTCGGGAACAGTAGAATTTCTTCCTCGGGCCTGCAACTACCTCCATACCAAAATTCTTCCAAATAGGTTTAATGGTTGAAGCGTGAAAAGGGGACAGACAGACAGACAGAGTTACTCTCGCATTTATAATATTAGTATGGAAATATGGATTTTATGTACGAAGTACCTATAAGTACACATTACTGATAAATCAGATTCAACAAACTCGGCAGATAAGATGGACACCCTAGCCAAGGCACAACATTTACTAACTAAAAACGGTTATGTTATTTACCTGAGAAAGGATAATGCACAATGCACTGCACTGTCGCTTCGAGATCTCTTGAAACAACAAGTTATATTACTTTACTCTTTCAGTCTGCTTAAAAAATTCGAAGGCTGCGGGTTTTTTATTAATAATATGGCGGCAATGTTGAGATCGTACTAGGGTTGCTAGACTAAATTTAAATTTAATACTATATTAAGATTGCTCTTTTATTTTCGATAAGAATAAATACAAAATTAACTGTAAACATACAGTTAATAAATTAATTATTCCATGTAAAATAAAACGGGAATTATTTTATTATTAATTAAATATTGCTGTTTTGCTTTACTACCATTTTCTTCTATTATTTCCATTTTTATACAATGACAAGGGTGCGAGAGGGAAAAAATGCCGAGGTATTTCCGTCTCACTTTACCCTAGAATTTTTTGCACAGCATTATGCTCTCTATTCTTGAAGCGATAAGGGTTAATATCGTATATCAAAATCTGAAACAGTTCTATCAGGGTACAAAGGAACCGCTTACTAAATAGATGGTTCGAGACTTGTGTTATGGGATACTAACTCAACGAGACTATATTTTATAACAAATACATATATAGATACACATCCAAGACCCAGGCCAATCTCAAGAAAATGATAATTTTCCATCTTGACCTGACCGGGGATCGAACCCGTACCATACTATCCCAAGGCACTTGGGATACCTGCCTCTAGCTACAGAGGTCGCCATATTTATTTACTTTCACAGATGACCGTACTTTAAGTATTTGAAAAGCATAACCCTCTTCCCAAAGTCGGATAATGACACGAAGTCGACACACGTGACCGGATAGATGTCATGCGGCACGCGTCAGGTAAAAAAATGGGTTTTTGGGGTCGGGACCCATGGGATTGTAATCAAGAGAAACTGGTGGGCCGATGGGGCATAGCTGTGTCATAATCACTTATTGTTATATTACGAGTATGAAGTAATGTATAAAAAATTGATACAAAAATAAGATTTCGTACGCACTTTCGATCACAGCTCGGACCAGGGACTTTACCGGTCGAATAGTGTTTTGAAAACTGTTTTTTATTTCTGTTTTAAAAGGTAAAAAAAATCCGGGTTCACACAGCCTTTGGTTTTATCGTGAGACGTCTATATCAACGAGACGCTTTTAGTGTTAAAGATTGAAAGAAAACCAGATGCTGCGATGCAAATTCAAGGTCTTAGCAGCGAGCTGACTTCTTCTTCCTCACCTTATCCCACTAGCAGCGAGCTGACTTCTTCTTCTTCCTCACCTTATCCCACTTTAAGAGGGGTCGGGACAGCATGTGAGTATTTTCCATTTCGCTCTATCCTGAGCAATTTCTTTCGTTACCATCTTTTTACCCATATCCTCCTTCACACACTCAATCCATCTTTTCTTTGGCCTACTTCTGCTCTGTTTCCCAATTACTTTCATATCCAACAGCTTCCAAGTTATATGGCTCTCTTAGCAGTGAGCTGACTATAACGCTAAATAATGTCACTAAAATCATGTTTCTACGATGAATAGTTTTGTAGTTATTAATGTCAGACTATATAGACCAATTCGTTACGGTCCGGATTTCTAACATGGTATGTACCCCGTGTAGTGCCGATTTTAAAGATGTTTCACGTCAACAGTGTTTATAACTGTTACAGCCAATAAGGTTTGCATTGACAAAAATGCAAATTTCTTTTATGTAAAGGCAAGAAATCGGTAATATTTTTTCTTCTAACTACGCTGCAATTCTATCATAACTGCACTACATATTCAGCACAAAGCGGAACTTTGCTGCTCTAGAGCAGAAAAAATATATGGAAATCCTTTACTGCACTGTTTATTTTTCTTTTTTATCGGGACCATAGGTGTCACATGTTACAATAAAGGTTGGCCAACCTGACGGCCGTATGGAGTTATACAGTGAAATGAAGTATGAGTTGCTTAGCCTAAAAAAATACTGACCATAAAGAAAAAAAAAGGCGGGAATGTAAAAAACTGATTTTCACTGATTGTATTTTCTCTTCAGTTTTTTTCACATAGGATATTTCTTGTGGTAGTTGAAAGAAAAGCAGTTTATGCACCTCGCATTAAGTAATTTATATTGCACTTGTGCTTTTTAGACGAGTAAAGTTTCCAAATAAGTACTCGATGCAATAATAAATTACTTTCTCTTCAGTGCCAAATATCTGGCCAAAGCTCGGTGCCGGACTCTCGTCATGATACTAATATAAAAATGACATGAATTGGTACAATTTGTACGTATTGTGTTTTGACTTTTGACATTTAATCAAATATTAATTTCTTGTTTCGTTACTATTATTTCAGACTACAAATTGAAATTTATTTTATGACATGACAATGTTAGCTCAAGTCCACACATTTAGTTCTAAGTATGTCGTAGATTGTAAGTTGACATTTGGAGAAAATGCGCTGTGCAGTTTTTTGCCGCTTCTTCTGCACTCCGCCTTGGAAGCGGCGTAAACTTAGCTTTAAGTAAGTTATTGACGTCAGCAATATTAATGTTGTAAATAATAATGTGTAATTTAACGTTCACCAAATGACATTTAAAATATCTTACGATGAATAAAATATTTTGACTTTGACTTTGAGTGCAACAATCTACTATAGTTGTTGAAAATAGGGTTTGCAGGACACGTAAGGAACATATTACCATATACCACATATTGCACGAATAATTTTTTTTGTGCTCATGGACGTAAAACATATATCTTTTTTATAAGTCCATGTTTTTGCTATGTATAATTTATTTATATTTGACTATTTCCCCAAATCAACAAACCATATCTCAGTACAGATTCAATATAAGCAAAATAGTTATGCCTTATACATATCGTATGTGTACATACTGCTCCGTGGCGCAGTGGTTAACACGCTATCCTGCGTCACGAGGGTGCCCGATTCGATCCCCGGTCGGGTCAAGATGGAAAATGATCTTTTTCAGATTGGCCTGGGTCTTGGATGTTTATCTATATATGTATTTATTGTATAATATAGTATCGTTGATCATATCCCGTAACACAAGTCTCGAACTTACTTTGGGGCTAGCTCAATCTGTGTGATTTGTCTGTATATATTTAAGTATACTAGAAAATACCAATCCAGCTTAAATTTCCAGACAACAACTGCTGCCGATGCTTATCCTAATAAATACGACCACCCATCCATAACAACAACACTCCAATGATTCCTTAACCTTTGCACCCCTCGTGCACCCTTACGAGGGTGAGGGGTGGTCGATTTAGCGTGAAAATTGATTAGGTGGTTTAAAAAAAACGTTGGAATACCAAATTTGTGTTTTTGTTGGGAAACTATTTGCTGTTACAATATTATTTAACAATGTATTAGCCGTGTGGTATCCGGCAGAGTAGAATAGGACCACTCCAAGTCTTCCCGTGGATGTCGTAGAAGGCGACTTAGGAAATACAAGCTAAACAAAGCTCATAAACATCTAAGAGACCTCTCCAACCCGTCTGGCCAGTGTGGAGAGTGTAGGCCAAGTCCTCTGGCTGCTCTGGCCAAGTATGGCTCTAGTAGTACAGAGAGGGTCGTGCTCCTGTAGTGGAGACTAAAAAGGACCTGATGATGATGAATGTATTATATTTATAAGTGTTTTCAGGGTTCCGTACTGAGGTGCGGAACCCTGAAAACACAAACTGAACGGAACCCAAAAGAAAAAAACGGAGCCTTTATAGGATCACTCTCTTGTCTGTCTGTCAAAACCCTTTATCTCAGGAACGCGTAAAGGTATCAAGCTGAAATGTATATCCCGTGTGTATATCAAACTAGCTTTCGCCCGCGGCTCCGCCCGCGTCAATGTCTATCCCTCGGGAATAGTTCTTTTTCCCGGGATAAAAGGTAGCCTATGTCCTTCTCCGCACTCTTCAGAGAACTTGTATACAAAATTTCATGATGATCGGTTCAGTAGTTACGGCGTGAAAGCGTAACAAACAAACAAACAAATAAACAAACTCACTTTCGCATTTATAATATTAGTAAGGATAAGGAAAGGATACTCAGGTCTACTGTCCCTTGGAGCTGTGGAAAAATCAAACTTCTAAGCCAGCGCAAGCAAATTTTCCACGTTCGCAAGGGAATCAAAACCTACAGGGTACTTCCCGTGAACTTAGAATCTTGAAATTTGGTGCGAAGCAACGTCATATAGCACAGATAAAGGAAAAATATCGAAAAGCATTAATATTGAGTTACATCATACAATAAAAATATTTTTAATAATTTTAAACTTATTATTCTTACTAATATTATAAATGCGAAAGTGAGTTTGTTTGTTTGTTTGTTACGCTTTCACGCCGTAACTACTGAACCGATCATCATGAAATTTCGTATACAAGTTCTCTGGAGCGCGGAGAAGGCCATAGGCTACCTTTTATCCCGGGAAAAAGAACTATTCCCGAGGGATAGACATTGACGCGGGCGGAGCCGCGGGCGAAAGCTAGTAGATAATAAAAGGAACCCTTCGTGCAAGAGTCCGACTCGCACTTAGCCGGTTTTTTTGTATTCACAATGTTATTATGATATACTCTAATTAAATTAAGTTGTGTTGGGTGACTCAAGCCTTAAGAGCCCGCCATAGGCCAGGCGGCGTGGCGGTACAAACGCGGATGGTCTAAACGCGTTGGCTACTTTGGATATTTTCGTTTTTTAGGAATATTCAAGGGTTATTCGAAAAAGAAAAACATATGATGGCTGCCTTATCTGTAATGCAATAGTAATCAAAAGTTTCAAGGTTTATTTTAATGTATTTTGTGAATAATGCTATATACCGAGTAAATTAGACGTGATTTGGAGGCAACTTTGGATTTTTTTTTCTATCGAGAAAATTTAACGCAATCGTATTTTTGAGTCAGATAGTTTGCTGCATTAGAACTTTGCTGCAATTTTATTTCAACAGAGTATTTAATTATTATTGATATAACAGTCAATCATGCAAAGCAGTGTAAGGTAGTACGAGCCCTTAACGGAGAATGGGAAATGGTGGAGATTTTCGACGCCGAAGTTTGAACACGCAGTAGCTCAAATGGCAGAGCGTAGGTCGAGGAGACCTAAGGTCGGAGGTTCAAACATGCTTCAACTCTGCTAAAAATTTTTTTTTTTGCGTTATATATTTATTTTATAATAACAAAAAAATACTAATCTGAAAGCTAAATAAACAAACAAACACTGACCGGCGCAACCCCACATAAATCACTGTCTGTCCGTCCATTCAACAATACCCCGGGAACCAGTGCTTAAAGCGTTCCCACACTGGTATTAAATTCGCGAGGGATAATTTTAACAAATCCCATAAGTACATTTTATCCCTATTAGTAGGTGCTTTGTATTTGTATAGGGATTAGGTCGTGGTGTGATTAAAAAATAATTTTAATATACATCATACAGTTCAATAATAAATAAATATATACGGACAAATCACACAGATTGAGCTAGCCCCAAAGTAAGTTCGAGAATTGTGTTATGGGATACTAACTCAACGATACTATATTTTATGACAAATATATATATATAGATACACATCCAAGACCCATGCCAATCTGAAAAAGATCATTTTCCATCTTGACCTGGCCGGGGATCGAACCCGGGCACTCTCGTGTCGCAGGCTGGCGTGTTGACCGCTGCGCCACGGAGCTAGCCTCAATAGATAGATTAATTTCTTTTCTCGGCACATTAAAAAAAACACATTTTTTTTTTAAATTACATTTTTGTTTCAAGTTTTTACTTTAAACAAATCCAGACTGTAAAGTGCTTGTCAAGACAAATCAAATGAGCCGTAACTCAATTAATATACCTTGTTTTAGTAGTTGTAGTTTAAGAGTTCCTATGGCCACCTTCCGACTCCATCATCAGACCAGCGCAACGATTCCATAATATTGTATTGTCATCCGATTTACACATGCAAAATTTCAGCTCAATCGGTAACCGGGAAGTGGATTTGATCCACTTCCCGGTTACCGATTAAGCTTAACTCGAAAGATTTGATTACAGACAAACATCGGGATAGGTGAAACAAAATATAAGCTTGTAAAAATACAATGTAAATAATTTACTTTGAGACAATTTACTTTGCGTGCTTCCGCCACCAGTTAGTTCATGCAAACTATTGCTGGCCAGCGCCCACCCACTACTGTTAGTCCCTTCATACCCGCCACCAATAGTTGATGCATGCAACCCTGGTCGATACTGCTGCATCCGTTGAGGCTGCAGCAATGTCGGCCGTCGTTCTCGCGACACGTGTTTCGCCTCTACACGAGGCATCTTCAGGCAGTGAACCCTAGATGTTGATCCTTCGAATGACAAGCAACGAATGACAAAAATTACTTTTTTTTTTTTTTTTTTTTTTTTTTGAAAGGACTATGTAGCTAGCTCCAAGTGAGCTTTCGCTACTTCACCGGGCGTTTGAGGTGAGGGCAGAGTGCCCTCAACCTGTATAGACAACATCACCAAAGGGCCCCCAGGAGGGACGGACCTCGGCTTTGGGCGTTGCCTGTGTGCGCAAGGCTTGGAGAGACAGCAAACTCTCATATTGCCTGATGGGCCGCGTATGCGTGCATGCAAGCCTGAAGGGCCAATCTGAGAAACAATGGCAAAAGCCTTTAGAGAGCAGCAACTCTCATCTTTTGCCGTATCGGCCGAAAGCTACGTTGCCAGAAGGGCCTATCCTGGGTGCAAGTCACCCGGGACCGCCGGGCGGTCACCAGTAATCGGAGCTAATCCTACTCTACGCACTCTATTCCGGTGGCGAGTGCGACGGGGTCGGATAGTGGGATTCCTCTGGCTATTCGGAGCCGAAGAGGGGTCGGGGCGGGCTTGTGCGATGTCAATAGGATCATCGGGATCGTCAAGTACGTTCCTAGGACGTCTACGACGTAAGGTCGTATCGTGTAAGTTGGGGGAGTAGTTAGCAGCTTGCACTACTAACGGGTTGGGGTGGCGTGCGGCTTTCTCAAAGTAACGCTTGGAGGCGTTTTTGAGATAGCCGCGAATGGATGGGAGGTCTAGGTCACGGTGTAAGTCTGCGCCGTCCTGTTTGTCCAATATAAACTTGTTGACAATCATCGCAAGTTAATTTATATATACCGGATTTTTTATCTGATTGAATTTTGTCTTTAGTATTACAAAGTGATTTTAATGTTTTGTTTGTTTTGAGAGCAATATGAATATTGTTTTTTCTAAATATCTTAGCTATTTTATCTGTAATTTTACCGTAATAAGATAAACTCGCTGCATATCTTTGCGTTTTATCTTGTGGGACCGCATATAAAAGGTCTTTAATGGTGTTCTGTTTCCTTTTCAATATTATTTTATCAACGATTTTCTTACTATATCCATTCGATATAGCAATTTGATAAATAATTTGCAGTTCTTTTTTGTAATTTTTCTCATTTAAAGGAACGGTCATAAGTCTATGTATCATCGATCGATATGCAGCGAGTTTATGTTGCCATGGGTGGTTAGATGACGCGGGGATCGTTGTATCGGTGTGTGTTGGTTTACGATATATTGAAAATTCATGTTTTGTTTTGTTTCTCGCAATCGTTAAATCCAGAAAGTTTATATTGGACAAACAGGACGTAATTTTAAAATTCGTTATAACGAACATATCAACGCGTTTAAAAATAATCACCCCGATCGATCGCATTTTGCAGAACATCTATTGGAAAATAATCACACATTATTAAATAATCACACATACAAAATATTACATACAGCGGAGAAGGGATTAAAAATGAGTATATGGGAGCAATTAGAAATAAATAAACATAAAAGGTCAAATATTACTTTGATAAATAAACAAATAGATTTGAATAATTCCCCATTTTAAATATATTTTCAATACAAAACCAAAATAACGGTCAATCCCCTCCCCCCTCCCAGATAGTATAAAAGGCGGCAATACGGCGTAATTTTTGCCCGCCCCGACCCCTCTTCGGCTCCGAACAGCCAGAGGAATCCCACTATCCGACCCCGTCGCACTCGCCACCGGAATAGAGTGCGTAGAGTAGGATTAGCTCCGATTACTGGTGACCGCCCGGCGGTCCCGGGTGACTTGCACCCAGGATAGGCCCTTCTGGCAACGTAGCTTTCGGCCCATACGGCAAAAGATGAGAGTTGCTGCTCTCTAAAGGCTTTTGCCATTGTTTCTCAGATTGGCCCTTCAGGCTTGCATGCACGCATACGCGGCCCATCAGGCAATATGAGAGTTTGCTGTCTCTCCAAGCCTTGCGCACACAGGCAACGCCCAAAGCCGAGGTCCGTCCCTCCTGGGGGCCCTTTGGTGATGTTGTCTATACAGGTTGAGGGCACTCTGCCCTCACCTCAAACGCCCGGTGAAGTAGCGAAAGCTCACTTGGAGCTAGCTACATAGTCCTTTCAAAAAAAAAAAAAAATAAAAAAAAAAAAAAAAAAGTAATTTTTGTCATTCGTTGCTTGTCATTCGAAGGATCAACATCTAGGGTTCACTGCCTGAAGATGCCTCGTGTAGAGGCGAAACACGTGTCGCGAGAACGACGGCCGACATTGCTGCAGCCTCAACGGATGCAGCAGTATCGACCAGGGTTGCATGCATCAACTATTGGTGGCGGGTATGAAGGGACTAACAGTAGTGGGTGGGCGCTGGCCAGCAATAGTTTGCATGAACTAACTGGTGGCGGAAGCACGCAAAGTAAATTGTCTCAAAGTAAATGTAGCTTTGACTTCCGCAAAGTAACACCTGAGTCTATTAACTAATGTAAATAATGTAAAAACAACACAAAAACCAGGAAAATGCGCAGAAAGTGACCTTATCGCAAAGCCATTTCCGTCAGGCAACCTCTTGATTGAGAAATTGCTTAATAAATAGGCGTGCAGGGTAGCAAAACACAAATTTGGAGGGAAAAATAATTACTCACGATTTGAGTCTTGGTAGAGCCACGCTAATGCTACCTTTAGCATGAACATGGACCTAAGAATAATATGGACCGGGCGTGAGGAACGTCAAAGTGAAGCAAACTTTTGTTACATGTGTGCAGTATAGGGTGACCATTGTCATCAAAAATTACCCAATAATCAGGGCAAATAAATTGTGAATGGTACTGATGCCTAGTAGCACTAATATTATTTATATTTTTTTTACAAAACGTAACATCTGTATCAGAGAAGTATTATGAATTTAGACATAATGATCCAGAAGGGCAACTGTGAATCAATCTCATCTTTGAGCGACCTTAGACTTTTGGGGAACTCGTTAAAAGGAATAAAAGAACGAAATTATAGATAACATTTTTATTTTACTGTGTTTTAAGTTAATAAATAACAATACATATAATTTTACTTACAGAAATACAAACTCTCGAGGCCTTATATTGGTGGTAAATTTTCAAATTACTTTTTTTATAATTTTGCAGATTTATAGATTCAGTAGTTCTATAGATTATTAGTGTCATCACTAAATCAACAATATCAAATTCAGAAATTGTTCAAAGTTAAAATCTTTTATTCTGACGTCGACAAATGAGAATAAAATACTTTCACATTTACATATAAGTATAAAATATAAACATAGAATATCTCTTTCTATAAAAAAAACCGCATCAAAGTCCTTTGCGTAGTTTTAAAAATCTAAGCATACATAGGGACAGACGGACACTGCGGGAAGCGACTTTGTTTTATACTATGATCCCGAAATTGACGCCACTTTTGTGATCTACACGCCAAAATACCTTAAAAATATCACCCTTGTTTTGCATCCCATAGGTGTTGTTTGTGATGCACCCAAAAATGAATCAAAAGCGACACATAAGATATATTTTCAAAAAATTGTGACAGTCATCTTGAATCCCAACACAAAATTGACGTCAGTTTTACCCCGAAATACTCCGAAAACATCACCCAAGTCGAATTTCCATAAATAGTGGTGATGGCCATCTTAAAAACTGAAAATGACTTCATTTTTGTTGATATCCAAAAAATTCCAAAAACGCCACTAAAGTTGACTTTAAATGAAAAGTAATGTCAGCCATCTTGTAGTCCAAAATCATCTCACTTCATACATTTATCATCAACACATACATCGATTTTCCAAATTTAGTTCATAAACGATGGAGTTATGACGTAAAAATATGCAAAATGACTGGAACTGGAACTGCTCCCTTTTTTTGAAGTCGAGTAAAAGTATTAATAAGAAACATACCTTTTCTGGGCACGCGAACTTAATCAACCGGCGATATGCACCTTTCGTCATATAAAAATTACTATTGTTAAAATGTTCGGAACAAACAAATGAATAATTTGATGGTACCCATGATGCATCCTTTTTATTTCTTCTAATAATATCGATCCATTGTTTTTTTACATAAGCATCACGAATGGGGAACCTTAAAAAAACAAACAAAATAAAAATTTTATATTCAAAATAAAAAACAGAATAATTTAAAATTGTAGTTGAAACGTGTGTTTAGGTTACCAACCAATTCGTACATACGAGTAACTGTGGTGTTGTGTGTGTAAATAGTATAATTAAACCAAGAAAATATGCGATTGAGTGAAATACTTACATAGTCTCGAAAACAACAAGAACTTTATTACTTACCTATGATACGTGATACCGTTGGACTTTTTGTGTAGTTTACTATAATTTTTACACTCTTTTACAACACAGCTCGGCATTATTTTATGTTTTTATGATTATTTTCAACGAGTTTCAAAAGGCACACCAACTTTGCGGTAAGTACAAGTTTGACATTTCGTGAGTTTGACATTTCGACCGGGGAAAACCTGCATCCATTTGAGTGCCGATGTGTGCGTGAGTTTCGTGTCACGACACGTCTGCATACATTGTGATTTGCTTCACTGCCACATTCTCAAGGCCCTATCCTGATTATTCTTACATCCATGAGCATGAATAGGCCGGCTCGTCCGGCGAAATACAACACTTGAAAAGCAACGTTTGAGTAGAAGCTTTATCGCTTCTATGCTTCGTTCGGTGAGTGAGAGAGCCGGAGAACCACCCTTCGCCCATTTCCATCTCCTTGAAAGACCAGGAACGCTTCTGTCACACCCTGGTGTTGCAGTTGTCCATGGGCAGCGGTGATCACATACCGTCAGGTGACTTGCTTGCTCATTTGCCGACCTATATCATAAAAAAAACAAATAAGTGACCAATTTGATGCTAATTATTAATCTCATCGTTGTGCTTGTAGTTTTTACTAGCCGTGTGGTTTTCGGTAGCCGTGTGGTTTCCGGCCGAGTAGAATAGGACCACTCCAAATCTTCTCATGGAGGTCGTAAGAAGCGACTTAGGAAATACAAGCTAAACAAAGCTCATAAACATCAATGAGACCTCTCCAACCCGTCTGGCCACCGAGGAGAGTGTAGGCCAAATCCTCTGTCTTCTCTGGCCAAGTATGTCTCCGGTAGTACAGAGAGGGTCATGCTCTTGCAGTGGAGACTAAAAAGACCTGATGATGATGATGATGAAAGGCCAAAACAATAGTTCATTTATACACGGTGAAATATTGATCATTTTGGACCCTTGAGGGGGTAATTCAGCCGGTCGATATGAACAACTTTTCGCATGGGACCAATGCTGGGAACTCGAAAAAAAAACACTTCCATTCAAAAATGTCCGGTAAATTTCTATGGGAATGTCACAAAAATGTTTAGGTCCCAGCATTGGTCCCATAGGAAAAGTTGTTCATAACGGACTGAATCGCACGATCCTTGTAAAATTTGAAGGTTTATAAGCACAAACTTAAGTAACACCTGCGTTATTGATTCGTCAAACATTTTATTTCAATAAGACATTGTTGGACTTCGCAGAGAAATAAGCGATATTTATTCCAGATTTAACATTTTAACAGAGTGTGACAGGTGCGTTGTCGGCCTTTCAAGGGTTTGGGAGATGGAAATGGGGAGGGGAGGGAGAAGGATGGGCCTCCGGCTCTCTCACTCACCGAACGAAGCATAGAAGCGCTAAAGCTTCTATTCAGACGTCGATTTTCTGTGAGAGTGTGGTACTTCCCCAGATGAGCTGGCCCATTCATTTTGCCGGTAGCGTGGCTCTACCAGGACTACGTACTTCGGTCTATCGAAGTGTTAAGTGCTTATACAGCAACGCCACAATGTCAGTCCGAGTACAGGAGCAGAGTACGAGGGCTATCCGACTACAGAGAGGTGTGAGACAGAGAGATATGATATCTCCAAAACTGTTCACCGCTGCTCTGGAGGATGCCTTCAAGCTGCTGGAATGGAAAGGACTTGGCATTAATATTAACGGCGAGTATATCACTCACCTTCGATTTTCTGATGTCATTGTTATAAAGTCGGAGACGCTGGATCTGAGTGCCGTGCTTAATGACCTTAATGGAGTTTCCCAACAAGCCTTTAAATTACATGGACAAGACGAAAATAATGTCGAATGTTGCGCCTTCTCCAGTGCATGTTGGGAACTCCATACTTGAAGCTGTTGACCAATCTATCTGGGTCAGTTGATCCAGGTTGGAAGTTAAAAAAATTAAAAAAATAAAATTAAAAATTGTTTATTTTTTAACAAATGTTGGTACATAATTTCTTGTAATTGTGACCTTCTATTAAGTGAATAACACCTGTGTCAGAAGGCCACACTCTTCCATAGCCATCAAAATAAAGTACCTATTATTTATATAAAAGACAATACGAGAAAAAATTATACTATAGGGAGTGAGTGTAAGTGTGTGCGTGATTGTGTTGAGTTTGAGTATGGGTGTAGTGTTTGTTTATGTGTGTGTTGCGTATATATGTATATATGTATGTATTTGTATGTAAAGATGTGTGTATATATATGTATTGTGTATGAAAGTATGTAATATTCGTTAGCCTAATTAGCCCAAAAAGTGTGAGATTTAGAAATTTGTACTTTCAATTAGTTTCTCCGTTTCTTCGTAGTTTATTGTTTTCAACCAATAAGTAATTCGTTTTTTCAAGAAAATTTTGATAGCGTGTAAATGTCTAATTTTGTATTAACTAAATTATATAAATGTCTTGCTTGATTATTGAATTGTCGTCTTGCAAATTCTGTCTTGACACCTGCACCAGACGCTGCTATAGCCACTTTTCTACGTTTTAATAGGTAAGAAGAAGTAGGGGTTAGTGTTTTGTGTAGTTTTAGAATTGCATGTAAGATATAGAGCTTCCTTACAGATAATAAGTTACAATCCAAATATAGGTTAGATGTAGAATACATCCTAGGTTTGAAATATGCTACCTTTAACAAGGCTCTTTGGGATCTTTCTACTTCCAAAAATTTTGTTTTGGTTGTTCCGTTCCGGCTTCAAGGATGAGGTCTTTCGACGAAGTGTCTTCTCGTCCAAAATACCTCAGTGCCTCAAGTCGAAAGTATTCGACCAATGTGTGTTGCCATTGCCAGTGATGACTTACGGGTCCGAAACGTGGTCGTTTACTATGGGCCTCATAAGAAAGCTCAAGGTCGCTCAAAGAGCTATGGAGAGGGCTATGCTCGGTGTTTCTCTGTGAGATCGAATCACGAGGAGATCCGTAGAAGAACAAAGGTCACCGACATAGCACAGCGGATTAGCTCTTTGAAGTGGTAGTGGGCGGGGCACAATGCTCGAAGAACCGATGGCCGATGGGGCAGAAAGGTGCTCGAATGGCGACCACGTACCAGCAAGCGCAGCGTTGGACACCCACCGACCAGGTGGTCGGACGACCTAACCAAGGTCGCAGGAAGACGCTGGATGCAGGCCGCTTCCAGCCGGTTATATTGGAAATCCTTGGGGGAGGCCTATGTCCAGCAGTGGACTTCTTGCGGCTGAGATGATGATGATGAATCGAATCCAACATAAAAGTGTTGGACTTTAAAAATTATATCTCATAAGAGATTTCTGTGATTCAAGTTTTTCGATCGTCAACATATGAAAGAATTTTGTTTGTTGCAAAAAACAAACCATAGCGAGATTCAAATTTACCACTAGCGCCATCTAGGTTACGATGCTTTAACTATATGGCGGCTAACTTTTGCACACAAAAAAAAATTCAGCCAAGTGTGTTCCATTTAATAAAGTTTTTATTGTTTTCGTAGCAGTGATTGCAGCTGAAAATTCGGATGTAAGGATTTCACCCAAAGCCAATATACTTTGATAGCTAGAATTAGAAGAAGTAATAGAGTGAAAAGTATCGTCATGTTCGTCAGACATAACGTGCACACAACAAAATAATAATAATATAAATAAATGTAGGATGAAAGGATTTTGGAATGAATGGAACGTTTTAAAAGACAAGGACGGAAGAGGTGATGTATGTAAGTGAGTGAAAGAGATAGAATGAGACACACGCTAGTTTTGAATTTAGTATGTAAGAAAAACAAAAGAGAGAGAGTTACGAGACGCTAAAACGATAAGATTTGTAAAATGTGAAATATATTTAGTGTACTAATATTTCCTGGGTTTTTTAAAACATCTATTCCCACATAAATATTTAAAATTAGTAAATTAATAATAGTCTACCCGCCAGTAGCCTGTGAAATACAAGCTAAACAAAGCTTATAAACATCTAAGACACCTCTCCAACCCGTCTGGCTAGCGTGGAGAGTGTAGGCCAAGTCCTCTGGCTGCTCTGGCCAAGTATGGCCCTAGTAGTACAGAGAGGGTCGTGCTCCTGTAGTGGAGACTAAAAAGGACCTGATGATGATGATGATGTAATGAATTAATAATAGTCTACCCGCCAGTAGCCTGTAAGAGAGAAACATTTTTCTCTTTAACAGGTATAGAAACAGTGCTGTGATATTAACAAAAGGGGGCTATATTTTTTTTCACCAAAGTTTATATTAATCATCAACTTGTATCACCTAACTAGATGTTGCCCGCGACTTCGTCCGCGGCAATTTCTGTTATTATGATTAATTAGTATAGATGAATAATTGAACCCCGTTTTCAAAACATTTTTTATTGATGCTTCGCTCCTATTGGTCGCAGCGTGATGTTTTATAGCCTAAAGCCTTAATCAATAAATGGACTATAAAACACAAAAATAATTTTCCAATTTGAACCAGTAGTTTCTGAGATTAGCGCGTTCAAACAAACAAATAAACAAACAAATTCTTCAGCTTTATAATAATATTTTTAGCAATTCGAAGAGGAATTTATTAAAAAAAAACAACGTCACAACAACTAAATTCCGTTATAATTCAAAATTACAAAAATATGAACAAAATTAACCACTTCTTAAGAAAACAAAGATTTACTAATGACTTGCTAGCAATAAAAATAAACGATATCACCAAAGACCGGAGATGTTATCCGTAGCACCGTCGAGCAGCAAATGGGCCGTTGACGGTTCTGACAGGATATTTATGGACACCGCGTCTGGTGGGGCGGGCAAAACTCGAGCGCAGCTTATACGGCCTCTCCTGACCGCATGTCGTCCTCGACATCCAAGTTTTGGTTGCTTCCGCCAAGATGATCCTCGTTAGAAGCAGCCGTGAAACCCTCCAGATTTTCATCCAGTGAAGGCGCCGAAGGTCCAGCATCAGTGGCTGAAGTGGCAGAAGTAGTCTCGTTTATGTCTCCTTCATCTGAAAACACACATTGTATTACAGACTGTTGAAGCTAGTAGAATGAATCCACTCCTAACACGACTGTTCATCATTCATCTGCCAAATACTTTCAGTCAATTTATACATCTCCTTACAAGTCCACATCACACAAAGTACACTCGTTACTTTGTAACTTAAACTTAACCTCACATACATCATTTTAGAATAAAACATGAGACGTCTCTCGTGAATACAAACCAATCTTGGCCATTTAAATAATTCCGCCGTACTGTACAGCGCTGTATCCTTAACCTCAGAATGAACACGACATACGCGTTCCGCCTGACGACACACGTTACAGGCCATAGGTGATTCTTTCCGATCCACCTATGCGGCGACATACGCCAGGGTGCAGCGACAAACGCCAAGGGCGACAAACGCCAGGGTGCAGCGACAAACGCCAAGGGCGACAAACGCCAGGGTGACTAGGGGTACTAGCACCCGCACCCGCACCCACACCCGAGAGTCGACGAACGTCAATAGGTACCACTTACTGTCGAAGAACGCAGCGCATGTCTCAGGACACCACTCGCCTCGCCACGGCACCATATACTGTGCCGCAGCCTGCGTCGTCTTGCCATAGCTACCGCTTAGCAAACGAAGCTCATAGCGTCCACTCTGCAGCGTCTTGACCACCTTGTATGGCCCACGCATGCCGGAGTCCAATTTGCCTGCAGACTGAGAATATTTAATTACGAACACAAGATCACCAATATTGAATGATCTAGGCAGACGGCGCTGTTTAT
The DNA here is from genome assembly GCA_947532085.1 of Elegia similella. Taxonomy (NCBI): domain Eukaryota; kingdom Metazoa; phylum Arthropoda; class Insecta; order Lepidoptera; family Pyralidae; genus Elegia; species Elegia similella. Next base: position 1,591,103 of record OX383950.1, on the reverse strand, counting down.
TGACATAATCGTCCTGTTTGGCCTGGTTGTTTTTCAACAACTGGCGGGTTCGGCTTCTAGTTATTTCACGTAGCGCCTCTCGATTAGGCGATGAGCCTTCAACAGCAATGTCACGTACTAAAGCACGAATGATTGGAGTGGTAGCCTCTGCTCCCACAAGTAGAGACAATGGAGAAGCTTGCGTTGTCTTCTGTTTAGTGACGTTTAAAACTAGCTGTAGCTTCCACAAAGTACTCGGCCAAGACGTACCTTTGTGATTTGCCTGTATGCGCAGCATGTTGAGGACCGTTCTCACATAACGCTCGACTTGCCCGTTCGCGTGGTGCATCTCGGGAGTTATGTAATGAAGTTCGCAACCCAAATCGTTGATCCATTTAACGAACTCACTGGACTCGAACATACGACCCTTGTCAGTTACCATCAGCTTTGGTACCCCGAATAACGAAACTGCATTCATTATTACGCGTTTTAGTTCTGCAGCATCTTGTCTTGCCATTGAATATAAGAGGCAAAATTTAGAAAACGCATCTACTATCAAAAGTACAAACTTGTACCCTTCTGATGCTGGGAGTGGACCTAGAGCATCCACATGTATTGTGTTAAATGGGACGTCTGGTTTTTCCCAAGAAGTTATATTTTGAAGCGGAGCTCGTGGGACTCGCTTGTGAGAGATGCAAACTAGACAATGAGCTACGTATTTGCTAACAAATTGTTTGAGCCCAGGAAACCAAAAGTGCTTCAATATCAGATCCAGGGTCTTTTCGGAGCCGATATGCTCGTGCTCATCGTGAAACACTCTCAAAAGGCTAAGGCGATGGCCTTTCGGAATGTAGCACAATAGCCGTGATTGTTCGCCTACCGGTGAGTACTTGTAGTACAAAACATCACCTTGAACTACATACTGAGTTGAGTCGAGCATACCATCTTGGAGCTTTTGGACAAGATCTTGGGTTTCATTGTCTGCCGCTTGAGCAATTTGAGCCCAATTACGCGGTTTACTTATTTGATTGACATTAGGGACCGGGTTCCGACTTAAGTAGTCAGCGTGTGGCATCAAAACTCCTTTTCGGTACTCGATGGTGAACTCAAAGTCTTGGAGATAGATCCACCAACGAGCCACTCGAGGCAGCAAGTCCTTTTTGCGTTCCGTCGATTTAAGGGCACTACAGTCAGTAACTACAAGAAATTTAAGACCTACCAAATAGTGGCGGAAGTTCTGAAGTGCCTTTACTACTGCGAGAGTCTCGAGCTCATAGGAATTATATTTGCTCTCGGCTCCTTGAGTTACTCGACTAAAATACGCCACGACATGTCTCTTCCCATCGGGATGTACTTGTAAAAGGATAGCACCGTAGCCTGCGCTACTTGCATCTGTATGGACTTCAGTTGCGAGGCTGGGATTGAATATAGCGAGGACTGGCTCGTTTGTCAATTGTTTAATGAGATCTTGGCGTATGGCTTCGCATTCTTCAGACCAATTGAAGCTGACATTTTTGCGTGTTAGATGAGCTATAGGGGCTGTCTTTGTAGCGTAGTCCTTAATGTACCGTCTGAAGTATCCTGACAAGCCAAGTAATTGACGGACTTGCTTTACGTTTTCTGGGGGTAACGTAAGGGACAAGGCTTCAACCTTTCTAGGACTCGGTCTAACCTGACCTTTGCTCACGACTCTACCTAGATACTCAACTTCGGTAACTAAGAAAGAACACTTACGGAGGTTAATTGAGAAACCAGCGTCAGTCAAAGTAGCTAACACTTTACGTAATAACACAATTCCGTCATTTACAGAATTACTAAGAAGAAGCACGTCATCAACGTAAACCAGCACGTTACCTTGATTAATATGCTCACGCAAAGTGTCATTAATTATTCGCTGGTAAACAATTGGCGAATTTGCTAATCCGTAGGGCATTTTTACGTACTCAAAATGGTCCTCCGAAGTCACAAAACCGGTAAGATGAATACTGTTCTCTTTTAAAGGGATCTGGTGAAAACCAGTCGCCATATCAAGGCTCGAGAAGTATTTGAAGTCGCCCAGCCTATCTATCTGGTCATCAATGAGGGGGAGAGGATACCGATCCTTGACCGTTATCCTATTTAGACCGCGAAAGTCAACACAAAGCCTATCTGACCCATCGCGTTTCTTAACGAGTATTATAGGGCTCGCGTACTCTGATTTAGATCGCCTAATGATCCCTTTCTCCAAAAGATCATTAGTGATTTTTCTAACTTTCAGCTTTTCTTGATAGGAGAGCTTGTACGGACGATAAACCACCGGGACGCTGCTGGTAAGCTTTATTTCCATTTCGCCGGTTTTAACGGTCGTTGCAGCCGTACCCGCAATCAAAAATTCCTCAAACTCTCGTATCACCGACATAAGCGCATCCAATTCATCGCCCAGAAGCGGTGTGTTGACTTTCAGGTCGTCATTAAGGCAAACAGAATCTATTTGAATGCTAGTTTTGGAAGAATGAGTAAGATACTGCCTATCTTTTGTTCGTACATACGTTATTCCATCCCGATTTAGTACATCGGTACCAATTACGATTGGCCAGTTCATAAATCTTGAAGGGACGACAACTAAATCAACCTCAATCGATATGTTGCTAAATTCTATCGTTAGGGTAACATACGAAGTAGTAACTATCTCTTTTTCACTAATGCCCTTCAACACACAACGTCTCGGCTTAGGTTGACAGGTTACGTATTTAAGTACGTCAGAGGAAATGAGAGACACACCGAGGGCACCGCTATCAATTAGTACGTCAACTGGTATCCCATTTACCACTGCAGAAACTATGTCTTTATTTATGGAAACTTCAGAACGATCGGAGCAGAAGTTAACGTTCGAGGGGTTACGATTTTCCGAACGTGCCTTCGCGAAACAATTATCCTCGGTATGTCCCAACTTTTTGCAAAACGTACAAGGTGTTTTACTGGCACTTGAGGCGGGCGCAGGAGGTTGTGTGTTGGAGGTCTGCTTAGTTTTAGGAAGCTTACACTCGCGACTAATGTGGCCACGTCGACCGCAATTAAAACATTTTGTATCAAAACGTGACCTCTCGGAGGGCAGCTTCTTTTTGCTACTAGAGACAGCACTATCATGTTCCCAAGACTGGGCTTAGTATAAATGGATAAGAACGACACAAGGTTATCGGGAGTCAGTTCTGCATTTGCGGCAGCTGCTCGGACCTGGGCATTGTCTATGCCGCGAATGACAATAAGTATCCGCAACTCATCACTAATACCTTGGACTACTCTAAGACGCAACAAAGTTCGGCGAGCATATTCTGCGTACGTTGAATATTTATCTGAAGTCGCGTTCATGGCGTCAAACAATATATTTGCGTAGTCCAATTTATTAGGGCAGAGTGACTTGAAATCCTTTTTAAAGTTAGACCATGTCCTATCATTGGTTACCCACTCACCCAGCCACACCTTCGCATCTCCCTTGAGACATGAAGCAACGCGTGACAAGCATTCCTGATCACTCCAACCGTTCGTATCTCTGGCGCGATCCACTTCTTCATACCATGCTTCAATGTTGTGCAATGACGGATCAAAATTGGACACGTAATAGTGTTGAGATTTCATAGGCTGCACGCACTTAATAGCTTCCATCAAAGCATGGGCGAGGGTGGATGCCTCAGAAACTGGAGCCACGGATTCGTTAGACTGACACGCTTGCACAGGTTCGAAGTATGACGGTAGCGGCGGGGTGCCTGATCTGTCCGCGGGTAACGATTTACGGGACGTGACAGGTGAACGAGATCGCGACCGGTAATCATTTCGGCGACGTGTAAACTTCTCACGCGAAACACTACGTGACATAGGAATTTTATCACGCGATCGATAGTGCTTCCTATCACGTCGGCTTTCTCGGGTTCGGCGACGCGAGGCACTCCTATGGCGTTCCCGTCTCAAAATCCTTGAAACACTCCGCCTATTACGATCACGATAGTACTGGTCACTCGAACTGCGTGAAACACTCCGCGAATCTCGATTGCACCAATCACTTCTACCTCGTCGAGAATCCTCACTACTATCTCGTGATATACGCCGCTTACGAGTACGAGACTTTGAACGCACCATTTTTAAACACACACAAAAAGCAATCAACAAAACACAGAAATAAGCAAGCCAGTAATAAACAAAATTGAAATTAGTGGGCGAAAGTGTCCTTTATCCCACTTCTGATTTTAGCAATTCGAAGAGGAATTTATTAAAAAAAAACAACGTCACAACAACTAAATTCCGTTATAATTCAAAATTACAAAAATATGAACAAAATTAACCACTTCTTAAGAAAACAAAGATTTACTAATGACTTGCTAGCAATAAAAATAAACGATATCACCAAAGACCGGAGATGTTATCCGTAGCACCGTCGAGCAGCAAATGGGCCGTTGACGGTTCTGACAGGATATTTATGGACACCGCGTCTGGTGGGGCGGGCAAAACTCGAGCGCAGCTTATAATATAGTATAGATAAAAAGATCTATCGCCACGAAACATTTTCGTTCTCAGATAAACAAAAAGTATTGCCAGGTATGATTTATCAAATTAATGTTAAAATATTTGTAAAATAAGAGATGGATTACCAATAAAACTGTACTTCATTAGATAAATGACCTATATCTTTATTATGTTATTATAGCATTTTGTATTAAGACTTTTGTTTGATACAATACATAATAAATAATCCGCATGCCGTTCCAGAACTATTTTGCGTTCCTACAGGGTTCATGTTGTACCTACATTTTAAAAAGCGACTGTAGTCATTTAAAGTGTATTTTACCTGTACAATGTGAAAGAGCAATAAATAAATTGAAATTGAATATTAACTTCGTTCTTTTATTAATAGTTTTATTACATGAATAATAGCTTTGTGCTCAGAATGGTAGATCTGTCACCAAATAAATCTATTATCGGTCCCTGACTGCGACTCCTTTTATTTGTTATTATGTCACCAATACAGTACAGTACTTAGCTACATAAATTAATAGAATTCGTTACCAATTTAATACATCAATTTATAATTTTAACGAAAATTGTAAATTGATGTGCTGTTGGCACATAGCTTGAAGAACCGATGGCTGATGGGGCAGAAAGGTGCTCGAATGGCGACCACGTATTGGCAAACGCAGCGTTGGACACCCATCGACCAGGTGGTCGGACGACGTAACCAGGGTCGCAGGAAGACGCTGGATGCAGGCCGCTTCCAACCGGTCATATTGGAAATCCTTGGGGGAGGCCTATGTCCAGCAGTGGACTTCTTGCGGCTGAGATGATGATGATGAATCGAATCTATACTAATATTATAAAGCTGAAGAGTTAGTTTGTTTGTTTGAACACGCTAATCTCAGGAACTACTGGTTCAAATTGGAAAATTATTTTTGTGTTGGATAATCCATTTATTGAGGAAGGCTTTAGGCTATAAAACATCACGCTGCGACTAATGCGAGCGAAGCATCAATAAAAAATGTTTCAAAAACGGGAGAAAATCATTGATCTATACTAAATAATCAATAACAGAAATTGCCGCGGACGAAGTCGCGGGCAACAGCTAGTCTATACTAATATTGTAAAGCTGAAGAGTTTGTTTATTTGAACGCGCTAATCTCAGGTACTACTGGTTCAAATTGGAAAATTATTTTTGTGTTGGATAATCCATTTATTGAGGAAGGCTTTAGGCTATAAAACATCACGCTGCGACCAATAAGAGCGAAGCATCAATAAAAAATGTTTTGAAATCGGGGAGTAATTATTCATCTATACTAATTTATAACAGAAATTTCCACGGACGAAGTCGCGGGCAACAGCTAGTCCAACATAAAAGTGTTGGACTTCAAAAAATATGTCTTCTCCTGAAAGATTTGTGTTCACGACGACACAATTACATATCTATCGTCAACATATGAAAGACTTTTGTTTGTTGCAAAAAACAAACCATAGCGAGATTCAAATTTACCACTAGCGCCATCTAGTTTACGATGCTTTAACTATATGGCGGCTAACTTTTGCACATGAAAAAAAATCACCCAAATGCGTTCCATTTAATATTTTTATTGTTTTACTAGCAGTGCCCGCGACTTCGTTCGCGTACATTTTATGTTCTGTTTGTATGGGGGGCACGTCTTATCATGACACGAGGAAAATATAAGTAGCCTATCCTACTCCTAGTGTAAGACGTGGCCCCCATACAAACAGAACATAAAATTTACGCGTACGAAGTCGCGGGCACTGTTAGTAAAACAAGAATTTAATCTTCTTATTTATGATTTACCTAGTGTAGCACTGGAATCGACATGCCTTCTTTTCGCGGATGATTTAAAACTGGTAAAAGAAATAAGAAACCAATCTGACTGCGAGGGCCTGCAAAGAGATATCGACAGGGTGGAGAAGTGGTGCCAGAACCGATTATATTTCAATGTTTCTAAGTGCTCGGTAATGTCCTTCACACGAGCAAGAACACCCTGCATCCAAGAATATGATATAGACGGCGTCCTGATGCAGCGAGTAGTGAAGATAAGAGTATAAGAGACCTTGGAGTACAGTTCACAAGCGTACTTGACGATCCCGATGATCCTATTGACATCGCACAAGCCCGCCCCGACCCCTCTTCGGCTCCGAATAGCCAGAGGAATCCCACTATCCGACCCCGTCGCACTCGTCACCGGAATAGAGTGCGTAGAGTAGGATTAGCTCCGATTACTGGTGACCGCCCGGCGGTCCCGGGTGACTTGCACCCAGGATAGGCCCTTCTGGCAACGTAGCTTTCGGCCCATCAGGCAAAAGATGAGAGTTGCTGCTCTCTAAAGGCTTTTGCCATTGTTTCTCAGATTGGCCCTTCAGGCTTGCATGCACGTGTTAGCTGATACTGCATTATTTAATTATTTTTAAATTATTTAAATTAAATATATAAGCAATTTTAAATAAATATAATATTTAGACGGATATTTGTAAAAGAAAAGCAATATATTTCGTAGTAAAAGTATATTTCCCACAAAGTATTAGTAATAGGCCCAAACTAGAATAATTACCTTTATAATTAAACCACAAACCAAGTAAATAATATTTATATATTATCACCTTTTGTTATTCAAACATTACTATATATTGTAAACCAGAACATAATTGACTAATCATTTATTTACACATGATCTATATTTTAAATTAAACATTTTGAATATCACACCATAAAAATACAATTATTACATAAGAAATTATAATTACTTAGCTTTATGAAGAGAGGTCCGCACCGTCCACGTCTCGATCGTAAAGTGCCACACTGACGGGCCGGGCCACCTTTTATAAGGCATCCCCCCTCACATTTTCAACTGGTAAACAACAGGTGGTGTTTATCAGTTAGAAACCACGTGCTTTTTTTACAATGTGTTTTTTATATTGGTAATAATAATTATTTATTATTATACTAACAATCCATCTTAATAGAAAATCAATATATATATAGCCTTTTTTTATTCTAACACGGCCATTCTGATATGTACTTCGTTCCTCGAAGTACTTAAATCATACAATTGATCATTCTTAAAATTAACTTGACAATTTTTATGATAACTTATATAACATACTAAGCATCACAGTCTCACTTCTGACATTAAGTAGACTCATGTGTGAGCTTCAAAAACACTTAAACTATGTCTCACCTCTCACATTAGGCAGACCAAGGCTTCACAGTCTCACTTCTCACATTAAGTAGACTCATGTGTGAGCTTCAAAAACACTTAAACTATGTCTCACCTCTCACATTAGGCAGACCAAGGTTTCACAGTCTCACTTCTCACATTAAGTAGACTTTTGTGAGCACCCAAAACTTAATCTATGTCTCACCTTTCACATTAGGTAGACCTTTATTACAAACATTTTTTAATGTATCAACATACGGAGTGTAAACAGTAAGTATAATAATTTGAAATCATGCTAAAAAAAAAACTAAAAAAAAAGTATAATTAACTCATCGTCTCATTAGAATCCTCATCTGTCCATTCTCCTGGCCACAATCTTAATTTTTCTTTCGACACTATAATATTTCTGAGATTACCTCTCCCTCTGAGAGCGTACCGATCATGTGTTAGTACATTAATAATTTCATAAGGACCTTTAAAGCGGGGGCTCAGCTTATCATGACGCCTATGGTCCTGATTTACGTAAACAACATTACCCACTTCAAACACTTTGTCATTACGTCTTACTGTATCAAACCTTTCTTTAAATTTACTCGATTCATGTACTAATCGTTGGTAAGCTAACGCCCGATCTGCTCTTAAATCAATATTTGGTTCAGATACATTTATTTCATCTAAATGAGCTTGGATACTTGGTATGTTAGCATTACAACCGATTAGCAAATGAAGCGGAGAGAAACCCGTAGATTTTTGAATAGTAGTATTGATAGACTGTTGCACTTTCCACAACCCGCTTGGCCAATCTGACGAACCATTACAGTTAGTGTTTAACATATTAATAACAGTAGCTACATATCGTTCTACCTGGCCATTCCCCCTGGGTGTACCCGTGGCTATCATATGATGTTCAATTTCCAATTCATTAAATAAAGATACAATATGGCGTGAACTAAAGTTAGTACCTCTGTCAGTGATTATTTTTCTAGGAGTCCCAAATAAAGTTACAGTATCTTGGATTATAGGTATCAATTCCTGAGCCGTTAGACCTTTCAAGGGTTTTAACAGAGTAAATTTGGTAAAACCGTCTACTAAAAGTAATATATATTTATAACCTTCCGGCGTTTGAGAAAAGGGGCCAGTACAATCTAAATGAACTGTATGGAATGGAAGTGGAGTCTTTTCGATAGGGTGTAGGAGGCCTTGCTTTGGACCTGAATGGCCTTTTCTCTCTATACATATTAAACAATGTTTGAGATATTTTCGGACATAAGCCGCCATACGGGGAAACCAAAAGTGTTCTCGAAATTTTGCCAGTGTTTTGTCAATTCCTGTATGGCAGTTCTCATCATGAAAAAGCCTCATTAAGCGAAATCTACATCCTTTGGGCACATAAAACTTGAGTTGGCCTGGTTGGGTTTTATAAAACAACAAATTATCTTGCAAAATATAGCGGCTATCGTCTAAATTTCCAGCTACAAATAAACTTATTAAGTTTTGTGTTTCGGGGTCGTTTTGTTGAGCCATCTCCAACCATGATTGAGGATTATTAATTAAATGAACTTCATTGAGTGGGTTTCTACGTACAGAATTAATGTCGCTTGAGTTAGAGGGTACTGAGCGGGATGGATCAGAAATAATATCATCCGAAACTAAAGTATCGATAGGATTTCTACTCAAAAAATCTACATGACCAATGTACTTTCCTTTTTTATATATAATTTCGAAATTAAAGTCCTGCATAAATGCCCACCAACGAGCAACTCGTGGGGATAGATCCTTTTTGGTCATTGTGGACTTGATAGAATTACAGTCTGTAAAGATTTTAAACGGAATACCCAGAAGATACACTCTAAAATGTTTTAAAGCATTATATATGGCTAATGTCTCCAAATCATAGGAACAGTATTTTGATTCTATATTGGTGGTTCTTTTGCTATAATAAGCAACAACCTGTTTATTACCGTCAACTATCTGTATTAGCACAGCCCCATAACCCAAAGAGCTGGCATCTGTATATAATTCAGTAGGCAGTTTATAATCAAACACAGTTAACAATGGTTTGTTAGTCAAGTGTTGTAAAACATAATTCCTAGCTTCTATTTGTTCAAGACCCCATTCCCATTTTTGGCCATTCTTTGTTAATTTGCTGATACACGACGTTATGCAAGAAAAATTTGGAATAAATTTTCGAAAATAGCTAGCAAGACCCATGAATTGCCTAACTTGCTTGACGTTACATGGGGTAGGAGAATTTACTAATGCAGCCACCTTAGCTTCACTTGGCCTCACACCATCCGCTGATATATGCCTACCTAAATATTCAATTTCATTAACAAAAAAATTACTTTTTTTTAAGTTAATAGCAAATCCAGCAGAATGTAGTGCTTCAACAGTTTTTTCTAAGTATTCTAACCCTTCTTCTATCGTTGTAAATGGAATAAGTATATCATCTATGTATACTAATACAAATTTCAAATGTTGTATCGCTTTTGAAATGGCCTTCTGAAAAACAGCGGGTCCATTACATATGCCAAAAGGCATTTTCAAAAATTCATAATGCCCGTTAGGGGATACAAAAGCGGTAAACTGTATCGAATCAGGTGAAATAGGAATTTGGTAAAATCCATTTTTCATGTCTATAGAAATAAAATATTTGGCTTTACCGAGTCGGTCGATCTGGTCTTCGATTAGAGGGAGGGGATATCGATCTTTTTCTAAAATACTATTTAATGATCTGAAATCCACACACATTCTGTCACCTCCATCTTTTTTTTTTACTAGTATTACTGGACTCGCAAAAGCCGATTCACTTTCTCGAATAATCCCCTTTTCTAATAATTCTTTAATTATTTTATCTACTTTTTCTTTTTCAATCGGAGCCAATCGATAAGGTCGATAAGAAATGATCTTATTTTCTTTTAATCGCAAAATTAATTCACCTGTTCGTACAGTACCTACTTTACTAAGAATTGACGGATACTTATTAAAAATTATTTTTATTTTCTCTTGTAAATCCAAAGACAAGTGTTCTATTCTCGAGGATAATTCACAAAATTCAGGTGATGTGGAAACCAAGTTTACTTCGGTGGCTACCTTACACGTCTTCCTAAATAACCGACAACCGGATGAGTCAGTAATTATTCCTACATCTGGATGATTCACAGCGTTTCTACCAATGAGAAGGTCATAACGAAATGTATCATCTCTAACTACATTAATATCAAGCTCTAAACTTAAACCATCAAATTGTACTACTACTGTAATTAAGGCGAACACATGAATGTTATTATGTCCTATACCCCTCACATATGCTGATACTGGCAAAAGATGGCATCCTAGTTTTTTCGCAATCGATTCCCTTATCAAACTACAGTTGGCTCCTGTATCAATCAGGGAATTTATTTTTATTCCATTGATATATACTGGAGCAAGATTTAGTTCGGTCTGTCTAAAAAATTAACTTCTTTGGTAGGAACTGCAACCACAGAGGAAGATTCAATTCGCTGTTTGTGATAGCAAACAGACTCAGTATGGCCAATTTTTTTACAATATGCGCAAATGCTTAACGGTGGCTTATTTACTTTAGTATTTAGTGGGGTTTGATTACCGGAAATTTTCTGAGATTGCAACTGTTTATTCTTAAAGCATTGTGATTGTACATGTCCAATTTGATCACAAATGTAACATTTCTTTTCAAAGTTATTAGTAAATTTAGTTTTTTTAGCTCCTCCAAAAGCTGAACCCTTTTTCTCATCATTGTTTTCCAACGGGCGTTTTTTGGATTTCGTATAAGTAGACAGTAGTGTAATCAGGGCAGAAGTTGTGTCAACTCCGCTATTTAAAGATGCCATTTTTACACCAGTATCGTCAATACCTCCACAAATTAACTCGATAAGCTGTGATTCCAGAAAATTAATTTTAGTGTTGCGTAGCAACCGTAATTTTTCCCTTACGTATTCGCTATATGATTCAGAAGTATCTGACGTGTATAAAACGGCCTTAGATAGTTTTTCAGTAAGATTTTTCTTCTCCGGGAAAGCATCAATTATATCTCTTCGAAAAATTTCCCAAGATCGACCATCAGACGGTTCCCAAAACTCGAACCAAGATAAAGCAGAGCCCTTTAGGGCTTTACCTGCTTTGGCTGCTGTCCGGATGCTGCTTCACTTGAGGTCCTTGGCAAGTGTCTCGATGCTGTCGCACCAGCTTTCGGCTCCGCAGTCATTCTTGTCCGGGTCGAACACTGGCAGCGCGATGTCATCATCGTTTGAGTGTGGCTTGGAGACCGCATCCCGAATTGCCGCGAGGAGACTTGCAACTACTTCGGCATCCATCCTAAAACATAATTAATGTTAATAATTGTGAATTTGAGTCAATCCCACTTCTGATGTTAGCTGATACTGCATTATTTAATTATTTTTAAATTATTTAAATTAAATATATAAGCAATTTTAAATAAATATAATATTTAGACGGATATTTGTAAAAGAAAAGCAATATATTTCGTAGTAAAAGTATATTTCCCACAAAGTATTAGTAATAGGCCCAAACTAGAATAATTACCTTTATAATTAAACCACAAACCAAGTAAATAATATTTATATATTATCACCTTTTGTTATTCAAACATTACTATATATTGTAAACCAGAACATAATTGACTAATCATTTATTTACACATGATCTATATTTTAAATTAAACATTTTGAATATCACACCATAAAAATACAATTATTACATAAGAAATTATAATTACTTAGCTTTATGAAGAGAGGTCCGCACCGTCCACGTCTCGATCGTAAAGTGCCACACTGACGGGCCGGGCCACCTTTTATAAGGCATCCCCCCTCACATTTTCAACTGGTAAACAACAGGTGGTGTTTATCAGTTAGAAACCACGTGCTTTTTTTACAATGTGTTTTTTATATTGGTAATAATAATTATTTATTATTATACTAACAATCCATCTTAATAGAAAATCAATATATATATAGCCTTTTTTTATTCTAACACACGCATACGCGGCCCATCAGGCAATATGAGAGTTTGCTGTCTCTCCAAGCCTTGCGCACACAGGCAACGCCCATAGCCGAGGTCCATAGTCAGAGATACATAGTCATTTCAAAAAAAAAAAAAGTTCACCAGCTACCTCAATTTCCGAGAACACGTAGTGAATTTGTAAGAATGAGTACCGAAATTTGGGGTTTGTGCTACGCCATGCTCTAGGATTTACAAACTTGAACGCGGGAGAGCTCTATATGAACCCTTGGTAAAAAGTCACTTGGAATCCAATTCGGCTGTATGGTCACCCCATGAGACGAAATACAAGTTAATGGTAGAGCGGATACAAAACAAGTTTACAAGATATTTGTATCATAAATTGTATGGCATGTATCCGTTCTACCCTTTGACGTATCCAACATTATTAATTCTCGGCATGGCTATAACACATTGGAGGTCAGAAGAGTCTAAGCCTAGCAACATATGTTTTTAAAATAATAAGGGGTCAACTTTTCAACCAAGCAGTGTTACAGTGGGTGGCACTAAGCATGCCGGACCGGTAAGTATGGCGGCGGCGGCAGCCTCCTCTGTTCGCTACTTGGTAGAGCAGGCACCACTGACCCGGACGCTGAAAATACTTAATCTAGTAGCAAACAACATCGACGGGTTTAGTTGGTCATTGACTGAATTCACGAGGATTACTTTATTTGTGTTGTGTTATGGCGGCTCCGCGGCGGTGAATTCACCCCATGAATTCACGGCACAAGTCGTGCCCTCCACACCGGGATGCCGACTCTGATCGGGGAACAGGCGCTAACAAAAAAATCAAAAATCAAAACGTTTATTCAGAAAATAGGCCTTTGCAGGCACTTTTTCACGTCAAATCACATTTTAAAGGATCTAATTTAGTCATATTTATATTATTACTTAATGTGCAAAAGCTAAAGACTACTATCGTTTCGGAACCGACCACTGCAGAGAAGGAACGCCAAAAGAAACTCTTTTCAACAGTATTGGTCGCCTACTCGCCTGAAGGGCTTTTTTATTATATCATCTATCTTAACGCGCGTGAACCCTGATAAAGCCATCCACATTCTCGTTTACGACTGTTTACGGAGCTTCACGGCACTAGTCTGGAGCCGTCATTATAGTAGCGTTAATAATTAATATTGTAGCTGCGCTATTGCATTAGGGAAAACCTGTAAAAATTGTGTAAGAGATTTATAAATAAAAAGAATCATCATCATTTCGAGTAGGTGTCACGGTCAATCGACCATGCACACCCTGGTGTCAGAGTTCTTCGGAACCGCCTCTCGGCCTCTGACGTGGTTCCTTTAACGACTACCAGATGGCAGCCGAGACCACCGGCTTAACGTGCCTTCCGAAGCACGGAATCATCTTTATTATCAGACAGTCAGGTGATTCAAGCCTGCAATGTCCTAACCAAACTGGAAACAACTAAACAAAGTATGCTTCTAGTGGGAATCGAACCCACGACCCCCGGGTCAACAGGCAAACGCCTTAACCACTGGACCACGGAGGTTGTTAATAATAAAAAGAATAAACAGAATAAACAGAATAAACAATAAAAACATTAATAAATGGAACGCACTTGGCCGAATTTTTTTCGTGTGCAAAAGATAGCCGCCATATAGTTAAAGCATCTTAACCTAGATGGCGCTAGTGGCGAATTTGAAACTCGCTATGGTTTCTGTTTTGCAACAAACTTTTCGCGGAGTCAACAGAATTTTTTCCGATGTGGTATTAATTGTCTAAAAACAATATAAAATACTAACGTATTAATACTACATAGCGAACAAATGAAAGGTGAACCTTCAATTTGTTCACGCAATAAGTCACATCCTACTATCAGCCCTCCTACCCCGGATTGATTCCCCTGAGAGGGTTGAGGTCAACATAAGGGGTGGCACATATTGCATTCCTGTGTACTAATACGTCTAACTGTTTGTTTGTGGTGAAAACTTCTACAACTGTTCCAATATTTACTAAAGGAAGCCCAAATATTTTACTATTTCCGACATAATCTTTATGTATATGTCGGGAGAGGGTCAGACATTAAGAATAAAAGAATGCCAGGACAATGTACAATCGTATAATTCGCTCAAAATATACAGCAATTGGATAATTAAAATAATCAGCAGTAATTCACAAAAAAAGGCAATTATAACTATGACACAGTTAAAACTGCCAGAATAATGTTAACAAGTATTTAGTGACGGAAAAGTGCAGTGAGGCATCGGTCCGTACACCGAGACGCATCCACAAGAAATGCGTGCCGACTCAACGTTGCGGCCCCTTTTTATAGGCAAGTGGTGGGGTTGGTGATGACGTATCGGTGCACGTGCCGGTAGCGCGCTTGGTCGCTGCCTCGCTGCGCCGTCACGGCCATTCTGACAATCGCTCGTCCTCGAGCGTACAGATATCTATCAAAGACAATGAAACTGTAATTCAACATGAGGCATGAATATCACACAAAAAAAAGATTCAAAGGCAGTATGATCTTCACAATGCTGGTCTAAGTCGTCATCTACGCAGGTAAATGAGACTCTACAGCTCATAACACATGCTGGACTAGACCGTTACCCATTAGAGCAAGTAAGGTCTCTACAGCTCATCAACGCTGGTCTAGATCGTCATTCACTAAAGCAAATGAGACCCCTACAGCTAATCCTTACTGGATTCACACACACACAGTCTCTCAAACAAGTGGATATTTAAGCCTCTCTATTCAATTGGATTTTCAGAACATATTGACATTGTTTCTTCCGAGTCTATAGAAAATGTTTCTTCAGAATCTATAGACAAGGTTCGTGAGCTGATGGAATGTGTTTCTGTTGGATTACACGAATTATTAGTTAAAGCATTGGAACAGGAGGGCTTATCCAATTCTGGCAGAGATATACTGCTATGTCGATTAACTGGCGAACTAATATTATTATGCGCCGTCACGGGCCATTCATCCTCATCAGTTTCGTCACAATAATTTTCAGATATTTCAAGAAACCCTTTTTGCCCACCAGGCACTTCTCTTAAATTCTCATGGGCGAACTTAAAAATTCTATTTGAACCATTGATATGTTTTAATTCATAACGGTCATTTTCTAAAACACTTACTACTTTATACGGCCCCTTAAATTTTTTGTCAAGTTTAGTCTGATGTCTTTCTTCACATTTGACAAAGACAAAGTCTCCTACCGAAAATCTCTTTACTTTAGCTTTACCCTTATTAAACCGAATAGTATCATCTTTAGCTACCTGTTGGATATTAGCTGATGCAGATGAACGAGCCGTTTTAACATCAAGTCTTTCTATTTCGGATAAATTAGGAGATATTCTTGCTAGATTCAATGAATTTCCACGAATGCCAAACATTAATTCTAAAGGAGAAAAACCAGTTACTCGAGAGCGCGTACTATTAAGAGCTAACTGAATTTCTCCTATTTGATCCTGCCATATACTGCTGGAATTACATTCTATCACAGTAAAGATATTTTTTAAAGTTCGCATGACCCTTTCAACCTGACCATTGGCTCTACAAGAGCCCGTAGAGATTAAATGAAGTTCTATGTTATTTTCTTTGCAAAAGTCCTTAAATTCTCCACAGTCATAACAACGTCCTCTATCAGCAATAATTCTTTTTGGGGCACCAAATAGACTAACTGCATTTTTTATTGCTTTTACAGCATGTAAAGAACTTAAGGTAGGAGCATATTCGAGGAGAACAAATTTTGTAAAACCATCTATCAATACGGAACAATATTCTTTTCTTTCACTTTTTCCACTTAATTTTCCAGTAAGATCCATATGGACAGTATGCCAAGGTACTGGAGTTTTAGGAATCGAATGCAACTGTACTTGTTGAGCCCCAGAAAGGCCCTTTGAAGTTTTACAAACTACACAGCTATTAATAAACTTTTTGACAAATTTTGCCATATTAGGGAACCAATATAATTCATAGAGTTTTTCTAATGTCTTCTCAACACCTAAATGCTTAAGCTCGTTATGAACGTGACTAATAAGGGACCAAACAAGAGAACGAGGTATAATTGGTAACCAAGAAGATGTTCCCCTGCGTTCAATTTTCCTATATAGAACCCCTTGTCTTAAGTCATAAGTATGGGATACTTCATCAGGTAATTGATCATTACGTAACTTAAAAATGATATCAGAAAGTTCGGAATCACGCTCCTGTTCGACAATCAGCCAACCTTTATCCAACTCTAGAAAATTTACACTTCGTGGTTCGGCACCAGAGGCATTACGGGATAGAAAATCTGCATGACCCATCTTTCGGCCTTCTTTATATGTTATCTCAAAATCGTAAGCTTGAAGTATAGCCCACCAGCGGTGAACTCTAGGAGTTAAGTCTCGTTTTGAATGAGATGATTTCAAAGAATTACAGTCCGTAAAAACTGTGAACTTGCGACCGTATAAATAGTGTCTGAAGTGTTCCACTGCTCTAACAACGGCTAAAGTCTCTAATTCGTAAGAGTGATAGCGACTTTCTGCATCAGCTGTCTTACGACTAAAGTATGCTACTACATGGGGATTGTCATTGTATTTTTGAATAAGAACTGCTCCATACCCTTCGGAACTTGCATCAGTATGCAGTTCAATGGGCAAAAGGGGATTGAACACTTTTAAAACAGGTTCTGAGGTAAGTATTTTAATAAGGTTTTGATGAATTAAGTTATGTTCTGATGTCCATTTGATCGTCCCCTTTCCTTTAGTTAAGGGATACAAGGGTCGAATCACATGGGAAAAATTAGGAATGAACTGCCTAAAGTATGTTGCTAAACCAATAAGTTGCCGCACTTGTGTAACTGTTTTTGGAGTTGGAACGTTAATTAGTGCCTGTATTTTCTTTGGATTCGGTCTTATCTCACCAGCTGAAATTACGTAACCAAGGTATTCAGTTTTTAATTTTAAAAAGGAACATTTTTTGAAGTTATACGAAAAACCTGCATCTGAAAGAGTTTGTAGTAATTTATCTAACCGGTCTAGTCCCTCATCTATAGTTATTGATGCAGAAAGTACATCATCCATATATACGAGGATTCTATCATCATTTAAGGGTTTTAAAGCATTATTGATTGCTCGTTGAAATGTTTGCGGAGCATTCCTTAATCCAAAGGGCATAGACAAATACTCAAATTGACCTTTTGTAGTTACAAAGGCAGTTCTATGAATAGAATCCTTATGTACTGGTAGTTGGTGAAAACCTGAAGCCATATCAATGCTAGAGAAGTAGTAAGCACCGTGTAATTTATCTATTTGATCACTAATTAACGGTAAAGGGTAATTATCGGGAACAGTATTATGATTTAGCTCTCTATAATCAACGCACATTCGACTGGTTCCGTCTTTTTTTGCAACTAAAATTATGGGGCTTGCAAAGGGAGACACACTTTCCTGAATTATATTGGCTTTAAGTAATTGATCTATCTTTTCATTTACTATATTGGTTTCCTCTGGAGATAATCTATACGGACGTCTTTGCACCGTTTTATGTGGATCAATCAACTCAATTTTTAACTCTCCAGTCTTAATTCTGGTTGTGGGTAGGTCTTCTATAAAATGAGTACTATGTTTTTGTAAAATATTGTAAAGTTTTTCTCGATACACCCCCGTTAAGTCGGTATCAATCGAGTCAATGTCCAAAGAAACTAATTTAGAACAACTATTCGATTCTTTGCATTGTTTAAATATTAGGGCTTCTTTACTTATTTCTACCAGAATACCAGTTTCAAGAAGGTCCCGTCCTAATAATGCATCGTGACGGAGGCAATCATCCGAGATAACATGAAAAATAACTTTAATTAAAATATTTTGAATTATTATTTCAGTAGAGATCTGTTCCGTACTATTGACACTACTTTTGCCAATACCAGTCATATTAATGGGGTCATACGATCTTTTTCCTTCAATTAAATGAGAGATACTACTCTTAATAAGACTACACTCTGAGCCTGAATCAAAAATAAAAGGAATTTTCATACCACTACAGTCCATTATGCCGCGACCAGTCTGCACACACACGTTCACCTCCTTGCTCCCGGAGGCTGGTTCTTCTTTCTTCGTACTCGTCTTCTTGGGGCAGCTCGGAGCAATGTGGCCTGGATCTCCGCAAACATAGCAAGTTGTCGAAGATTTCTGGTAGTGCCGTTTATCTGCAGAGTTAGTGGTAGAATTAGTAGTTTTGTTGCGACAGTCTAATGCACGATGTCCCATTTTACCACAGATGTTGCAGTTTCCTCGGAAACCAGTTGATGTTCGAGGGCGTTTCAGATCAAGATCACTAGGATCGCAAGATTCATTTTTTCTTTTTAAATTAATACCCCGCAGTACACGAAATAGCTGATTTTTATCATGGATATTAGTAGAATTAAGTTCCCGGCGAATAAACATATCGCACTGGGAAAGAACAGAGATAGCAAAACCAGTTATTACTTTATCTGGTAAATTTGCATCTGGAATTTTTTCGATTAATTGCCATAGACGTAAACAGGCCTGAGCTGGAGGTTCCCCTTGATTAATTTGAAATTTTAAAATTTGATCAAAATAATCCTGCATGAGCATTGGGCGAGAGAACTGTGCCATCAAGCGGTCTTTAATGGCCGACCATTCAAATTGGTCATGAGGAATCTTAGTCAAGAGCGTAGCGGCTCTGCCTTTAAGGCAGTTAGACAATGCTATAATTAGATCAACGCCTTTCAATTTCTTGGTTAAAATTATAACGTCGGCCAACCGGCACCAATCCTCGATATCTGAATTGCTATCATCAGGATCGAATGGTACCAATAGGGTGTTGGATGAAGATGGTAGGCTTTCGGCTAATTTTGAAAAAATAGCCTCCATGCCGTTGGTAAAGAATGACATCTGTTCTAACAGAGGTTTAAGACCAGTTTGTTCTGAACTGGGGCGGGAATCAGATCCCAATTCTGATGTCGGGAGAGGGTCAGACATTAAGAATAAAAGAATGCCAGGACAATGTACAATCGTATAATTCGCTCAAAATATACAGCAATTGGATAATTAAAATAATCAGCAGTAATTCACAAAAAAAGGCAATTATAACTATGACACAGTTAAAACTGCCAGAATAATGTTAACAAGTATTTAGTGACGGAAAAGTGCAGTGAGGCATCGGTCCGTACACCGAGACGCATCCACAAGAAATGCGTGCCGACTCAACGTTGCGGCCCCTTTTTATAGGCAAGTGGTGGGGTTGGTGATGACGTATCGGTGCACGTGCCGGTAGCGCGCTTGGTCGCTGCCTCGCTGCGCCGTCATATATGCTACTATCACTACTGCCTTAACTGTCTCCGTGGTTCAGTGGTTAAGGCGTTTGCCTGTATACCTGGGAGGGTTCGATTGCCACGGGAAACATGACTTTGTTTAGATGTTTCCAATTTTAGGACATTGCAAGCTTGAATCACCTGATTGTCTAAAAATAAAGATGATTCCGTGCTTCGGAAGGCACGTGAAGCCGTTGGTCCCGGCTGCCATCTGGTAGTCGTTAAAGGAACCACGGCAGAGGCCGAGAGGCGGTTCCGAAGAACTCTGACACCAGGGTGTGCATGGTCGATTGACCGTGTCACTTACACGACATGATGATGATGACATGACTATCACTACATAGTACAAAAACAAAGGACTTTGTCCCGCTGTCTGTCTCTATACATGCTTATATCTTTTGCTGCTGTTTTTTTTTAATAGATAGAGTGATTCAAGAGGAAGGTCCATGTGTTCCAGTTGTAACAGTTAAACCGCAGAATAAAGCATGTGTCCATGTCGGGACGTGCGCGCTGACTGATGAGCGTTTAACGAATCTTGCACGATTGTGCAAGATTGAGACAGCATGATTTACAAATTTTTCCAGTAAATAGGTAGTTATTATTGGTATCAGATGTTTTAAGGTACGTAAGGATCTGATAGGTTTTGACGACTGATATATCATGATTACAGCCTTCTGCCACACACACAAATAAATAAATAAATATAAATATATACGGACAAATCACAAAGATTGAGCTAGCCCCAAAGTAAGTTAGAGACTTGTGTTATGGGATACTAACTCAACGATACTATAATTGACCGAGCGAGCGAAGCGTCTCAGTTTTGACTAGCCGAAAATTCTTTTGTCCGTCTGTCTGTCTGTCTGTCTGTTCTCGCCTACAGGTCGCATTTCTCAACCGATTCTCATGAAATTTTGTGAGCAGGTTCAGTAATTATATAGAATTTTTTTGTGCCTGATTTCCGAAATTTAAAAAATAGCGGAGATATGGGGTCCGAAACTTAAAAAAACACATAGCACAGCTATTTGAAAAAAAAAAACAAAAATGTCATTAGACTTTTTTATTATTCTTATTAAGACGCAACTTTTATGACTGAACAACTTTTTTATACGATAAACTTGAACGTATTTATAGTCTGTTGTCTGAAATAGATGATCTGTATATTTTTTGTATTAGTGCATTCAGCATGATGTCGTAAATACAAATCTATGGTATGACAAGTTTGTAAATGGACTACGCACCATTTTCTGACTGTGACGTCGGCGATACAGCGAAAATATGTTTTTTTATATAAACATACCATGTGCGGTATCGAATAAAAGGGCTTCATGAGTAGATTACACAGAAATAAACTTCACTCCCATATTGCTCAAACCAACAGACTATATGTAGTACAAAAGTTAAATATAAATTGAAATTAAAGAAGTTGAAGTACGTTTAGTGGGAGAGGGAGTGAAATTGAACAACTTTCCCTAAGGAACATTAAATCGAAAGATGAAAAATATTTTTTGGCTTTTTTATTAAAGCATGATACCGCGAATTATTTTTATTATTGAAAACACTGAATAAACTTAGTAATACTATTTATCAATTCTCTTGAGCTTAGTGTTTTCTCTTAAAAAAGAGTTTGGTCGAGTCTTCTGATAAGATAAATGTAGGTTTAAATTTCCGTTTCTTCTGGTACCTAATTAAGAGCAGCGGGGATTGGGAAATAGTAACTGAAGGAAATCATCCTTTAGTCAATTAGCATATCAGTAACAGATATATTTTAGAGCACTGGAGGGCAAATGTGGATGTTGGTTGTAAGGGCTCGCGAGGTCTACTGTTCTTACAGAACTACTAGTTACACACCTGCTTAACTTGCGTAATCGTCAATAACTTATGGCATTAATATTTACTAGTAGGCGTAAATATTACTATGCCATCGAGGCTCGATGGCTCGCTGATCGAGCTTCTTTAGTTTAGATAAATTATTATTTGATGCGTACTAAATACCTAATAGGTATGGGTAAGAATGACATAACCTATAAAACTTCTAAACACCATAACTCAAAAACCTGGCCTCCTTTATGATTCTTTTACCTTTAGAACGAGCAATATATCATAATCATTATCATTATCCTTACTAATATTATAAATGCGAAAGTGAGTTTGTTTGTTTGTTTATTTGTTTGTTTGTTTGTTACGCTTTCACACCGTAACTACTGAACCGATCATCATGAAATTTTGCATACAAGTTCTCTGGAGTACGTAGAAGGACATAGGTTACCTTTTACCCCGGGAAAAAGTACTATTCCCGAGGGATCGACATTGACGCGGGCGGAGCCGCAGGCGAAAGCTAGTATAGTATAAAACAAAGTCGCTTCCCGCTGTCTATCCGTCCCTATGTATGCTTAGATCTTTAAAACTAAGCAACGGATTTTGATGCGGTTTGTTTTAATAGATAGAGTGATTCAAGAGAAAGGTTTATAATATGTACATTGCACCCGTGCCAAGCCGGGGTCCGGGCCGCTAGTGTTCTATAAAACAAGGTATATTTCATTCATTGACGCGAAGTTTGGTTATTAACTAAAAATCTGCCATAGCTCTTTCTGTAGTAGGTAATAATGATATTTTATTTTTCCGATGAATAATAACTAATTTTGTTTATGCTACTTCTTCAAGAAGCCATCGCTAACAATGTAATGAATTGACATCCTATTACATGCTTTTTTTATAAATATAAAAACGTAAATGAGCAAGCGAGTCACCTGATGGTAAGCGATCAACGCTGCCCATGGACAACTGCAACACCAGGGTGTAACAGGAGCGTTGGCGGCCTATTAAGGAATTGGGGGAGAACATGGGGAAAGGAAATGGGTGGAATAATACGCCTCTGGCTATCTCATACAACTTGCGAAGCATAGAAGCGATAAAGTTTCAACTCTACTAAAAACGTCTACTCAAACGATTTTCTGTGAGAGTGTGGTACTTCCCCGGACGAGGCAACCATTCATGCTACTTTTTTTCCTAGCCCGTAGATGTTATATCCCACTGCTGGGCAAAGGCCTCCCCCTTTTTTTTTCCATTCGTTCATGCTTGTTTTTCCATTTGATCATTCATGCTACTAGCAAAAATTTATTTTGCCGGTAGCGTGGCTCTACCGAAGACATCCCGTACATCAGCCTGTACGAGATTAGGATTGCCCTCAAACAGCTAAAGAACAACAAGGCGCCGGGCGAGGACGGAATTACAGCAGAGCTTCTGAAAGCGGGCGGAACGCCGGTACTGAAAGTCCTTCAGGGGCTCTTTAATTCCGTTCTGTTCGAGGGCATTACGCCGGAGGCGTGAAACAGGGGTGTGGTGGTTTTGTTCTTCAAAAAGGGTGATAATACTCTATTGAAGAACTATAGACCCATCACACTCCTGAGCCACGTCTATAAGCTGTTTTCGAGGGTGATCATGAATCGTCTCACGAACAGGCTCGATGCTTTCCAGCCTCCCGAACAAGCCGGTTTCCGAAAAGGCTACAGTACCATAGACCACATCCATACGCTGCGGCAGGTTATACAGAAGACCAGAGAGTATAACCGGCCATTATGCTTAGCGTTTGTGGACTATGAGAAAGCCTTTGATTCGGTCGAAACATGGGCCGTGCTTCAGTCCCTCCAGCGATGCCGCATCGACCATCGGTATATCGAAGTGTTGAAGTGCTTATACAGCAACGCCACCATGTCAGTTCGAGTACAGGAGCAGAGCACGAAGGCTATACCATTACAGAGAGGCGTGAGACAGGGAGACGTGATATCTCCGAAACTGTTCACGGCTGCTCTGGAGGATGCCTTCAAGCTCCTGGAATGGGAAGGACTTGGCATCAACATCAACGGCGAGTATATCACTCACCTTCGATTTGCCGATGACATCGTTGTTATGGCGAAGACGCTGGAGGACTTAAGTACCGTGCTCAATGACCTCAATGGAGTTTCCCAACAGGTGGGCCTTACATTGAACATGGACAAGACGAAAATAATGTCGAATGTCCATGTTGTGCCTTCACCGGTATTTGTTGGGAACTCCGTCCTTGAAGCTGTGGACCAATATGTCTACTTGGGTCAATTGATCCAGGTTGGCAGTTCCAGCTTCGAGGACGAGGTGTTTCGACGAATCCGACTCGGCTGGGCAGCGTTCGGGAAGCTCCGCCATGTCTTCTCGTCCAAAATACCTCAGTGCCTGAAGACGAAAGTCTATAATCAATGTGTGTTACCAGTGATGACTTACGGGTCCGAAACGTGGTCCCTTACTATGGGCCTCATAAGAAAGCTCAAGGTCGCTCAATGAGCTATGGAGAGGGCTATACTCGGTGTTTCTCTGCGAGATCGAATCAGAAATGAGGAGATCCGTAGAAGAACAAAGGTCACCGACATAGCTCAGCGGATTAGCTCTTTGAAGTGGCAGTGGGCGGGGCACATAGCGCGCAGAACCGTTGGCCGATGGGGCAGAAAGGTTCTCGAATGGCGACCACGTACCGGCAAGCGCAGCGTCGAACACCCACCGACCAGATGGTCGGACGACCTGACTAAGGTCGCAGGAAGACGCTGGATGCAGGCCGCTTCCAACCGGTCGTATTGGAAATCCTTGGGGGAGGCCTATGTCCAGCAGTGGACTTCTTGAGGCTGATATGATGATGATGATGATGATGTGGCTCTACCAGACCTTTTCATATCATCATCATCATCAGGTCCTTTTTAGTCTCCACTACAGGAGCACGACCCTCTCTGTACTACTAGACTCATACTTGGCCAGAGCAGCCAGAGGACTTGGCCTACACTCTCCACGCTGGCCAGACGGGTGGGAGAGGTCTCTCATATGTTTATAAGCTTTGTTTAGCTTGTATTTCCTAAGTCGCCTTCTACGACATCCACGGGAAAACTTGGAGTGGTCCTATTCTACTCTGCCGGATACCACACGGCTAACCTTTACATATACTACAATGTTATTTTAAAATCAGATCTGTCAACATAGCTGCACCATAAAACGAATAACACGCTGGTAATCACCATATTTGAGGGTGAAAAATTGATATTTCACCCTCGCAAATAAATAAATAATCGGCCGAATAACAAGCGACGCCCTTAAATATCTTGTTCAATGATTGATTCCCCTATTTTAGGGTGGTTAAAGGGATGTATTGCATTCATTTTTATGATGGTTTTACCATAAAAAAAAGAATCGCAAGGAATCAAAAAGTATGAGGCAATAAGCAGGGCGCTTGTGCATCAGGTATAATTCGGGGCGGAGTTTTGACTAATGAAAATTGGCATGTATATTTTTTATATTAATATGTAATAAAAATAAAGAAAAAAACAAATTGCGGGCTTTATTCCAAAAGTAAATAACTATAAAAGATATATTTAAAACATGTTCTATTTTTAAATTTTGGGCACGTGACCTGATCGAAAATTCGTAAGACGGACACGTGACCTGAGACCGTCGTAAAGGTGAGTTTTCACTTCTGCCGGCACTACCAGAGTGCCACCCGTTTCCTTTCTTCAATTTAAACAAACGACTTCTACGATATGAGCAGGAAGAGCAGCAGCTGGTACATAATTATCATGTATTTTACTTGTTTATTTTTCGTGTGTGTAAGTGGCCAACACTGGTGTCAAAATTTTCAAGCTGCTAATATGTAACTGACATAGCTTAACGACTGCCATTATTGATGACAGCCGGGACCAAGGACTTAACATGCCTTCCGAAGTACAGAGGAGCCCGAGATATCTTTTTATGCCTCTTGCGGTCACCCATCCTAGTAGGGACTGCGCACGGGGTTGCTTAACATGTATAACAATTTTATTTTTACTTGGAAATAATTTATAAAAAGTTTCTTGCCAAAACGTACATCCCCTTAACTGAGAATATTCTCCGTCATCGAGCTAAAGGCGCGCGGGCCGCCACTATTCGGTATTAATATTAAATTCCACATTTTAGTATATTTTGATTTATGTTCAATCAATTATCCTTACATTTTAGTGGTTTCATATTGAATAAAATAAATATAAATAAAATATAAATATATACGGACAAATCACACAGATTGAGCTAGCCCCAAAGTAAGTTCGAGACTTGTGTTATGGGATACTAACTCAACGATACTATATTTTATAACAAATACATATATAGATAAACATCCAAGACCCAGGTAAATCCGAAAAAGATCATTTTCCATCTTGACCTGGCCGGGGATCGAACCCGGTCAATCTCGTGTCGCAGGCTGGCGTGTTGACCGCTGCGCCACGGAGCTAGTCAAATGAATGAATGATTTATATTTTAACAGTACGAGCTAAGCCGTGTGGTATCCGGCAGAGTAGAATAGGACCAGTCCAAGTCTTCCCGTGGATGTCGTAGAAGGCGAATTAGGAAATACAAGCTAAACAAAGCTTATAAATATCTGTGAGACCTCTCCAACCCGTCTGGCCAGCGTGAAGAGTGTAGGCCAAGTCCTCTGACTGATCTGGCCAAGTACGGCTCTAGTAATACAGGGAGGGTCGTGCTCCTGTAGTGGAGAGTAAAAAGACCTGATAATGATGATACAAAGTGGCCGGGCGGCAAAACTCTTTAGTATGGAAATGCCGATTTTTTTTGAGTTCCCAGCATTGTTCCCGTATGAAAAGTTGTTCATATTGATGGGCTGAGTCACCCCTTTAAGGGAACGACGTTTAGTTACGTTGAGTAAAGGAGCTAAGACCAGCAAAACTAGCGCCACCTATTATTTTATTTTCTTACTCCTTAACCCGATTAAATAAAATCCGGCCAGCATTCGTAAGTAGCATTAAGTATGTAAATTAATTGAAAACCAAAGTTTAGACTTAATTCATACAAACATATACAAATTAGTCATGTAAATCGAGTGGACGCTTCTTTGATGTGTGTGTAAAATTTATAAAGTTATTTGAGTACTTAGTGTTAAGTAGCTTTTAAGTAATTTTAAGTCGTTTCTAATTAATAAATAAATAAACATGGCGAAATTTTGGACCCTTAAAGGGGTGACTCGGACCATCAATATGAACAACTTTTTCTATGGAACCAAAACAGGGAACTCAAAAAAAATTCGTCATTTCCATACAAAAGAGTCCCGCCGCCCGGCCTGTTTGTATGGGAATATCGTTTTTTTTTGAGTTCCCAGCATTGGTCCCATAGGAAAAGTTGTTCATTTTGATGGTCTGAGTCACCCCTTTAAAGGGTCCAAAACGATTAAAATTTCACCATATCACACAAATTGACCTAGCCCACAGTAAGTTGTGAACTTGTGTCGTAGGATACTAACTCAACGATACTATATTTTATAATAGATACTTATATAGATAAACATCCAAGATCCAGGTCAATCTGAAAAAGATCGTTTTCCATCATGACCTGACCGGGGATCGAACCCGGGCATTCACGTGTCGCAGGCGTGTTAACCACTGCGCCATGGAGGTTTCTGGTAATAAAACTGAGAAATATATTTGACGTTATAACGACTTATAAATCAATGAACGCCAGCTGCACGCATGAAAGTGTCACGTTCCATGAGCAAGCGAGAGCGCGAAACAAGCGAAAGGCACGATCGGCCTAAGCGTTCGGCTTGTGACGCATCTATCTCGCTTCCACCGTTATCTTCCTTATAAAATAATCGTAAAATTATCTTCCTTAACCCGACATTACAGACAACTAATTGTTTTAAATAAGTATATTTTTCATTTTAAATAAGATATTATGATGAATATTGCTTCCCTTAAATGCGTGATGTTGCTTATAGACAACATACCGTGTCTAAATAAAAATGAATTATTTGCCTTGTACTATTATATTTATATTAAAATAAATATTTGTAATATATACTGTAAATATAATATGATTTGTGCTCAAAATATATGATGTTAGTATTTTTTTTTCGACGGGAACATCCCTAGAATAAGGAATGCAAACTTTTGAAAAAAATAAAAAAAAAATGTTTTTATTTGTGATATTGAAATGATAAAAATGGAAATAAATTTGTAATTATATAATTATTCGTAATCTGAAAAAATATAATAAAAAAATTAAAAATAAATTAAATTATGGGAGGGGGCAACGTTATAAATTATTTGTTTTCTTGACAATTTTGGGCATAAACTGTACCGATTTTTTTTTTAATTTTCCCGAAGTTGTATAGTATGTAATAAATAAGCTTTTTCATCACATATTTTCAATTTTAATAATATACCGAGCATTGTAATGCTATTTCAAAATCAATTTAAATAAATAAGCTTTTGTTGAAAACAAAAAAATCATGCATTTAAGGGTTACTTTCCTTATTTATTGTTGACACATATTTGTGACAAAATCTATATCGCCATCTATGAGCGATTATGAGAACAAATCGTACGCTATACATAAGTGTTGAGACCGAATTAAGGCGCTGTGCATCAGAAGTATACCGTAAAACGTGTATTTTTTCGTCGCGCAGTTAGCCTTATTTTTCATGGAATACTAGCATGAAAAAAATATGACGTACAGTTCAAAGATCAAAATAAATGGTTACACTAAAATATTTTCAAAAATATATTTAAGATTAACTAAATAAAATGGCAAAAAAACTATATCCAGAAAAAGATTCGTCGCGAATTACTTGATATTTTCAGCGACAACTACCAACTTTTTTATATCTATAAAAAGTATAACTGGATGAGCCAGATGGATACCAAAAAAAATACAATACTTGGTTATAATTATTGAATTATTAAATTAAAAGTGAAAATTAACAGGGAAATGGCAGACACGGGTTTGAACTGAGACTGATGACAAGTATGACACGAGTAAATAATATATCGCGCGATGTCCGCTACAAACGGTTAAGGGATACAGCGCCTTTAGCCACAAGGTCAATAAAATTTGTACAAATTGAAAAACTCTCAGCCATCTGCCACACAGACAGGCGAACAGGCAATCAATGTTATTGAGTTATTGGTAAGAGGATTATTTTTAGTTGCTCTACAGGGTTGAATTGGGGGTGAATTTGGTTGGCAACGATGACATTTTTAAATTGATTGGCAATATTTTACTATTTAAATAAAATCACTTTAATACGGTATTACATACATACATACATACATAGTATCACGTCTTTTTCCCTTGCGGGGTAGACAGAGCCACGGTCTATAAGACCTTATAAAATAAATAAATATATACGGACAAATCACACAGATTGAGCTAGCCCCAAAGTAAGTTCGAGACTTGTGTTATGGGATACTAACTCAACGATACTATATTTTATAACAAATACATATATAGATACACATCCAAGACCCAGGCCAATCTGAAAAAGATCATTTTCCATCTTGACCTGGCCGGGGATTGAACCCGGTCACTCCGTGTCGCAGGCAGGCGTGTTGACCGCTGCGCCATGGAGCTAGTCAATTATGGCCACATTTAGCATATTGGTGGGCGTGTAGATGGAAAACGGAATAAAAGTAGTGATGGGTTGCTAGCCGCATCGCCTATTGACGTGATTCCGCAGATTTTCGCCCATTCCCTCGATCGGCTTATACGATCATTCTACGGTTTTCCTTTTCTCCCAGACCAGCATGGAAGAATTATCGCATATAATTACATTATTTTTTACACCTCATGTACGAGCTTACCTCGCACAAATCAGCGGCACCCGGCTACATACAAGTGGGTCGCGTGTCAGCTGTTTTAACACTATATTTAGCATCAAAATATTATCATTTTCGAGATACTATCGGCCAGCCAACGAGAAAGGACCCGTCACGCCCAACCAGCAAGATGTAACATATCAAGACAACACAATAAAGCATTTTACTATGTGACGTGGTCTTGTATCTCCACAACATCATCATCATCTGCAACCCAACAGCACATCTCTTCATG
Source organism: Elegia similella (assembly GCA_947532085.1). NCBI lineage: Eukaryota > Metazoa > Arthropoda > Insecta > Lepidoptera > Pyralidae > Elegia > Elegia similella. The sequence goes on along the minus strand of OX383950.1, from coordinate 1,561,243 downwards.
TATGGTGTTGGGCCTAACACCATTGCCTGCACCGTACATAATGTCCAGTATCCTTGATGAATAGTATGACGATCGAATGTCCGTCCGTTTCGAAAACTTTACAGTTTTCATGGTCGCAGGTAGACTAAGTTGACATTTGTTTTTGTGTTATAAGAACTATACAAAACTACCGCCTACAATATTTATTGATAACGTTCCGGATGTACGCAGTAATGGCTCACAGTGTCTGAAGGTCTTGCAGTCTAGTAATGAGCTTGAGATTTTATTAAATTGATGACAGGATCCAAAGCTGGTGGTAACTGCCAACCATCCTATCTATTGAAATTAGGATGTTTTTTTAATTTCAATAGCCTCACGAAGCTTTCTTGGAATGTATGTGTTTTCTTTTGCAAGGACTTGAGGATTATCAAAACGCATGTAGTGGTTGGGTTTGTTATAATACCGTATTAAGTAAAGTAATTTTATTTAAATGTGTAACAATCGCGGAAACATCAGAAACCATTAAATATTTTACTAGATAACATTTTAATTTGGTAGCCAATAAAATAGGTAGGTACATATAAAATATTCTGGCTACCCGGACCCTAGCTTCGCACGTATGCAATGTACATATAAATATCCTCTTGAATCACTATCTATTAAAGAAACTGCATCAAAATCCGTCGCGTAGTTTTAAAGATTAAGATTAAGTTTAATTAAGTAGTAAGGTAATTAAAAATTAAATTTTAATTATACATAGGGACAGTCAGCGGGAAGCGACTTTGTTTTATACGACCTTTTGCCTGCGGCTTCGCTCGCGTTAAGAAGTATAGAAGTTTCATACAAACTTTCATCCCCTATTTTATCCCCTTGGGGGTAGAATTGATCAAAATTCTTTCTTAGCGGATGCTTACGTTATAACATCTACCTGCATGACAAATTTCAGCCCGATCCGTCCAGTGGTTTGGGCTGTGCGTTGATAGATCACTATGTCAGTCAGTCAGTCACCTTTAAGTTATATATATTTAAATAAAGATTTATGTCACCCAAAAGTATAACGTAAATAAATAAATTTTGAGTTAAAAGTCACATTTAGAGGCTATAATATATATTTAAAGAAAATATTACCAATATGTGGTTTTATAAGCAATATGTACAATGACAACCCCCCTTCCCCCTTTTGTAAGAGTTAACGAATGTCGTGGAATTTTTATGTTAGTACACGGTGGCCAAACGGGGTTTAAATAAATATTAATGATTTGACACCCCTGACAATAATGTGAGCTGTCAGCTACGCACCCCTTGTAAGAATCAATCACACGTAGGTAGGGGAGTGATTAGTGGTGTCTGTAGTGATGTTAGGTGACGATAGAACTGGTATCGACATCGATATATATAATTATTTTTTTAGGTTGCTTGGATTTTCCATATTTTCAATAAAACTCGAGTCTACGCATTATAAAAACTCAGAGTTTTGTCGTTTTTAACGTATATCTTGACTTGATTCATAAGTTAGTAATGGTGCTGCTTAATCAATACGTCTTTTGGAGAAAATGCGCTGTGCAGTTTGTTGCCGCTTCGGCATTAAACTTAGCCATAAGTAAATTTTTGACGTCAACTTTGTTAAGAAGTGAAATATGACAATTAATAAGTGTTCAAAGAAACCTATTTTAATACGTTTTGAATTTGGAATATTTTTGAATTTTGAATTTTGATACTTCATGAGTTGTTGACTAAATTTGAGTTCGCCATTAGTGCTCGAAGTTTATTAAGTAGAAAATTAAATATGGTTACGTGTTGCATTGAGTCTGAATATTGTAAGGTGTGTGTTAAACGTATTATGTATACTACTCATATTAAACGGTTATTTTATAGAGTAAAAATGTAATTATTAAAATTATGCAAAACTATCCCGTTTATTAATTTAGATTCGTAAACTCCGAAACTCTCCATGACTACTCCGCTGTTTATCGATAGTCGATAATTATTTGTATCAGCGTCACTAGCGACATGCAGGTAGGGGTGCATTAGTGGCATTTAAGCCCGGTGGCTCGGGGTAGAAAACTACTAGAAGTCAAAAGGTTATGAATTGTTTTTACTCAACTGCGTCAGACAGAAGTCCGTGATATTATAACTGGAGGAAAAAACGGGGCTATCCGTTGCACCTGTTAGTCTGTTTGTATGTTAACGCTTAACATTAACCGGCCAAGTATAAGTCGAACTCGCTCTTGGCCGGTTTTTTAACATCTGCATGTAATGTATGTCATCATCATCATCATCATCATCAGGTCTTTTTAGTCTCCACTGCAGGAGCATGACCTTCTCTGTACTACTAGAGACAATTAATGTAATGCATGTAATTTACTTCAATTAAATACTAATATTAATAAAAATGCCGTGTGGTTTCTGCCGCAGTAGAATAAGACACTCCTAGTCTTCCCATGGAGGTCGTAAGAGGCGACTTAGGAAATACAAGCTAAGCAAAGCTCATAAACATCCATGAGACCTCTCCAACACGTCTGGCCAGCGAGGAGAGTGTAGGCCAAATCCTCTGTCTGCTCTGGTCAAGTATGGCTCCGGTAGTACAGAGAGGGTCATGCTCCTGCAGTGGAGACTAAAAAGACTTGATGATGATGATGATTATAAATGCGAAAGTGAGATCTACTGAACTGTTCATCGTGAAATTTTGCATACCCGTTATCTGGAGTACGGAGAAAGACATAGGGTACATTTTATCCCGGGCAAACTACTGTTCCCGAGGGATCGACATTGACACGGGCGGAGCCGCGGGCGTAAGCTAGTCCCTAATAATTAAACCATCAATTGATTTTTATGTATTTGTTAATTTTTAGGATTCACTTCCCTAGCTTTTCCTAGCCTTTTCCTAGACTCATCTTGTAGCTAACGTCAAGGCCCATCTTTCCCCCCTCTTACTCCACTCCCCTTATATATTTCCTTCCCCCAACCCCTTGAAAGGCCGACAACGCTCCTGTCACACCCTTGTGTTTCAGTTGTCCATGGGCAGCGGTGATCACTTACCATCAGGTGACCCGCTTGCTCGTTTGCCGTCCTATAAAATAAAAAAAAATGTCTACCGTGGACGGGCAGCCTTAATCTCTTGGGCTTTTGTATTTATTTTGATAGTTACAACAAAAATGCTGTAACAATTAAAATAATCCTCTTACAGAATAACACAATTACATATTGATTGCCTGTCAGTCTGTAAGTACGACAGATGGTGAAGAGCTTTCAATTTGTACAAATTGAGCAAGTGGCATAAAGCTTTAATAAAATCGGCCAAGTGTGAGTCGCAATCGCTCACGAAGGGTACCACAATACTACATACATATTATCACGTCTTTAGTTCACGTCAGCTGCCATCTGGTAGTCGTTAAGAGGGCACGAATGCGAAACTTGTCAATGAACATTCGTCTAGATGTCTATATCTATAACGACTACATGCCTGTTATTTATTATATATAAAACTTCAACATATTTTCTTAAAACTGTCCAACCTGAAAACACGATTAATAACAAAAGCCTCGATACTTTTATTTTGCAAACATAGCCCCTTTATTTGATGTTTGTGGTCAGAACGGCGAAACCCTAAGGTCTTTAGCAATGATTTTTAGTTTCCTAGCTGAGCAATAACTAGTTCTAAAATCTGGTAAAGTTTTTTTACTCATTAACCTCGTACTTTTATTTTAAATAACAATTAAGTGATTTGGCGCTTACGCCCGTTAATTCTAGGACACCCGCTTGTGCCTACCCACTATCTTCTTCTCATTTTTTACGTGTTACGGTCATTAGATCTATCCTGCTTTCGCGCGGGGCGCGGGGTGCGAAATGGCTTCAGCCGGGTCGCATTGGTGCGCTCTTAAGGGAACTACGTCGGAGGCCGAGAAGCGGTTCCGAAGAACTCTGACACCAGGGTGTGCATTATCGATTGACCGTGTCCTATACGAAATGATGATGATCACATCTTTTTCTCGTACGGGGTAGACAGAGCTTAGGTTTATGAGATTTAAAAGGCACGTTGACACGTGACGGTGGAAAAAGCGTTTTCAAACTAGTGATGGGTTGCTAGCCGCATCGCCCACTAACATAAATAAATGAATAAATAATAATAAATAAATATATACGGACAAATCACACAGATTGAGCTAGCCCCAAAGTAAGTTCGACACTTGTGTTATGGGATACTAACTCAACGATACTATATTTTATAACAAATACATATATAGATACACATCCAAGACCCAGGCCAATCTGAAAAAGATCATTTTCCATCTTGACCTGGCCGGGGATCGAACCCGGTCACTCCGTGTCGCAGGCTGACGTGTTGACCGCTGCGCCACGGAGCTAGTCAGAACATAGAAGTAACATGATTCCTCAGACGTTCTCCATACTACATTAGCGGCCCGCCCCGGCTTCGCACAGGTAGATATAGGTATTTAGTTCTATAGCCTATGTTCAAAGGGGGTATTATAAGAAATTGTATCTAGTATTATAGGAATGATGAAAGGTTTTTTCAAATCGGTCCACTAGTTTCGGAACCTATTCAATGAAAACAAACAATCAAATCTTTCCTCTTTATAATATTAGCATAGACATAAAACGCAAATATTATGTTTTTTTTTTTTATATCTCCGTCTATTTTGTATATTTATACATACACATTTTGTAAAAATTTTACGATTCTTCCTATTGGATTTAATAAATACAGCCATCTGACGAAGGGACGGACATCGGAGGCTTAGTGATATTTACGTCATCTAAGTACCTCTATATCTGTGGTTTTAATCCTTACTAATATTATAAATGCGAAAGTGAGTTTATTTGTTTGTTTGTAACGCTTTCACGCCGTAACTACTGAACCGATTATCATTAAATTTTGCATACAAGTTCTCTGGAGTACAAAGAAGGACATAGGCTACCCTTTATCCCGGGAAAAAGTACTGTTCCCGAGGGATCGACATTAACGCGGGCGGAGCCTCGGGCGAAAGCTAGTCCTCTAGGACACCCGCTTAGTTAGTATCCCATAACACAAGTGTCGAACTTACTTTGGGGCTAGCTCAATCTGTGTGATTTGTCCGTATATATTTATTTATTATTATTTATTCATTTATTTATGTTAGTGGGCGATGCGGCTAGCAACCCATCACTAGTTTGAAAACGCTTTTTCCACCGTCACGTGTCAACGTGCCTTTTAAATCTCATAAACCTAAGCTCTGTCTACCCCGTACGAGAAAAAGATGTGATCATCATCATTTCGTGTAGGACACGGTCAATCGATAATGCACACCCTGGTGTCAGAGTTCTTCGGAACCGCCTCTCGACCTCCGACGTAGTTCCCTTAAGAGCGCACCAATGCGACCCGGCTGAAGCCATTTCGCACCCCGCGCCCCGCGCGAAAGCAGGATAGATCTAATGACCGTAACACGTAAAAAATGAGAAGAAGATAGTGGGTAGGCACAAGCGGGTGTCCTAGAATTAACGGGCGGAGCCTCGGGCGAAAGCTAGTCCTCGATAATTCACAAACTATTCCAAATGCTATCAGTCACAATCTTCATCAATTTGTCAAATTTGGCCATCCAACCATACGTCTTCATTAAAATTGCTCGCTCGGTCGCCTCCTATCCTACCCTATTCCTAACTAACCTAAGTTGACGTTAGGTACATGTGCCTACGTGGTTTGGGAAAGGCTAATCATGCCTCGAGCAGTAACTCCAAAAATCGGCCAAGTGCAAGTCGAACTCGCGCACGAAAGGTTCCGTACCATTATTTATAAAAACGGCAAAAATATCATGTCTGTTGCATGGGAGTATTAAATGTTAATTTAATTATTTTATTTGAAAATAAATATATAATTAAATATTCTGTGAATATTCAAGTGTCAAGGAAAAAAATTACGTTAATAGGCTAGTTTCCTGGGTCGTAATAATAACATAAAATTAGTCCGTCAGTTAGATAATCAAAAAATATTGGACACGTATTTTTTCTTTTGTCAAATAAACAATAAATAATAAAGATAAAGCGCGTCAAAGTTCAGGAGTGGGGGCTCGTGACGTCAAAGTTTGTTAAAAATTGTAGCAAACTATGACGTCACACGGAACTTCAAAGGGCTATATCTTTATCATTTTTTGTTTAATCGACAAAAAAAAATACGTGTCCAATATTTTTTGAATATCTAACTGACGGACTTATTATATTTTTTTAGGAAACTAGCCTATTGTATGGGAGCCAGCTATTTTTAAAGTAAAATATACGTGTTTAATATATTTTTGCCCGCTTCCTATCATGGTGAGTATAGTAATATCCTCCCACGAAATGAAGAATCTTTGGGACCGGCTTTTGTCCAGCAGTGGACTTTATACAGCTGAAATGATGATAATGATGATTGTGTTGAAGTGAAACTCGGAGCTAAGGGTGACGTAAGAAAAGATGCATGGATTGTGTCAAGGAGAGTATGAACAAGAAAGGAGCGACAAAACATATGGTAGGTGACAGAACAAAATAAAGGGAACTGTGTTTCGTGACGTTTTCTACAAAATCATTGTACAGTCAGCCACCGAAACACCTGACCCTAAACATAATATTAAACTAAAACATTGCCATTCAATTAGGCAATGCTGCCAGCCTTTTGGGCACGATGCCCAGAGGTGAGCATCTGGAGGACCTGTACGATTTGTAAATATATATTTTTAAGTAGGTTATTTTTTTTTGGTATTATTTTAGTTTTGTCTTTTTAAGTAGTTTAAATAAGTAATCTAACTAAAACTAATATTAACATGAAAATGTAAATACAGAAAATCTGTATTAAAATCTCTCTGAATATACATTTTCATTTCAGTATTAGATTTGGTTTAAGAGAAAATCTAAGATATAGGTATAGGGCGGGCTCATGTATCTCAGTGGCTGACTGTACCTACAATTTCCAATAATGACCTCCGTTCCAAATACTGTTTTGATGTATATCTAAATCTATCAACAATATTTGGTTCAACAAAATTATAAATGGCCTTCGATCAAATATAATGGTAGATACACAGTCTCATACATAATGAAGTTTTTTTTTTTTTTTCATATTTGTTTTACGGCATTTGGCTTTCTGTGCCTTTTAGCCCTTCATATTTTCTACGTGTTATCAACGAAATGGTGGTGTAAAACATTTCGGTGATTCAATGGAGCCCCTGGCGACAATTCCCACGAATCCACTGGTTTGATCATAGACGCAGTAGCAGTAAGGCGAGCGACCACCAGCCCGCTATGTAAATCTCACTACAGCCGCACCATGACACTTCATTTTAGTTATTCCACACATTGTTCATAAACATGGACATTTATAACACCAAATTACACCGATTTCACATTATAAAGTCCACTAGAAGCAATTTGCAAAACAATCCAAAACAAAAACCGTGCAGTCCGTCGAAATTCCCACCAAGAACTCCTACATAATGAAGCTTAAATAAAGATGACTTTTTTATTTTAATTTTAGTAGGTAAATTTGACATTTTTTTTATTTCGGTGTTATTAATTTCAATAATATGACATTATTCTTTAAATTCAATTCGAATATGACATTTAAATAAACCAATGTATACTCAGTCCACATACCTAATTTCTAAGGTGTTCAAAAATTGTGAGTTGTCGTCCTTGGAGAAAATGCGCTGTGCAGTTTGTTGCCGCTTCTTCTGCACTCCGCTTTGGAAGCGGCATTAAACTTAGCCATAAGTACATTTTTGAGTAAGTGAAATATGACAATTAATAAGTGTTCAAAGAAACCTATATTGAATAAACGTTTTGAATTTTGAATTTTGTTCCCGAGCCAAAACATCATGCATACTTACAAACAACAAAAACGGTACATACTGAAATTATGACTACTCCATCTTTCTTTTTCACTTTTAACGCGTAGTTTTTGCATCTTTTCACTGACCTTTGTCATCGCGAGACGTGAGTGCTAGCGGGGTTTATTGAAACTATGGACAAAACAACTCTGAACCTCGAGTGCGCTGTTTTGCCGGTTTTTTTTTTATTATAACAAAAAAAAACCGGCAAAACAGCGCACTAATCGAGGTTGGCTGTTTTGGGCGGCAAACGAGCTAGCGAGTCACCTGATGGTAAGCGGCTAGCGCTGCCCATGGACAACTGCAACACCAGGGTGTTACAGGAGCGTTGCCGGCCTTCCAAGGAGTTGGAGAAAGGACATGGGGGAGGAAATGGGGGAAGGATGGGGCTCCGGCTCTTTCACTCACCGAACGAAGCATAGAAGCGGTAAAGCTCCTACTCAAATGTCGATTTTCTGTGAGTGTGGTACTTCCCCGGACGAGCCGGCCCATTCATGCTACCAAAGACAATATATGATGCTACTAGCAAAAATGAATTTTGCCGGTAGCGTGGCTCTACCACAACAAAAAACCGGTGCCACTTTTCGAGCGCGAATCGTGTATCTACCATTGTATTTCATCGAAGGTTTTGATGTATCTATCGACAATATTTGGTTCAACAAAATTATGTCCCATAAAATGATAACCCTAGCTGATTGTTGATAAAGCAGCAATAACTACTTACTAATAATGTACCGACATCGTTTTGAATACAAACATCGTTAGGTACTTATTACTGAGTACTTTGGAAAGTTTATTTTCGTAAGTAGATTGTATATTTAGTAAATAGAACAGAATTAAACTTTTCTTTTGATTGTTGAGAAGTTGAGTTGATTCTTATAAACAAGTCATCTTCATCATCATCATCAGGTCCTTTTTAGTCGCCACTACAGGAGCACGACCCTCTCTGTACTACTAGAGCCATACTAGTACACAAAAATAAACAGTCATCATCATTTCGTGTAGGTGTCACGGTCAATCGACCATGCACATTCTGGTGTCAGAGTTGTTCGGAACCGCCTCTCGGCCTCTAACGTGGTCCCTTTAACGACTACCAGATCACGGAATCATCTTTATTATCAGACAATCAAGTGATTCAAGCCAATGTCCTAACCAAACTGGAAATAACTTAACAAAGTATGCTTTTCGTGTAATCGAACCCACGACCCCCGGGTCTACAGGCAAACGCCTAACCACTGGCCCACGGAGGCTGAGCAATATCTACTTACAAATAATGTAACGACATCGTTTTGAACACAAACATCGTTACTTATTACTGAGTACTTTGGAAAGTTTATTTTTGTGTAAGTAGATTGTATATTTAGTAAATAGAACAGAATTAAACTTTTCTTTTGATTGTTGAGAAATTAAGTGTTGATTGTTATAAACTAGTACACATATAAAAATAAACTGTCATCTCATCATCATTTCGTGTAGGTGTCACGGTCAATCGACCATGCACACCCTGGTGTCAGAGTTCTTCGGAACCGCCTCTCGGCCTCTGACGTGGTTCCTTTAACGACTACCAGATGGCAGCCGGGACCAACGACTTACGTGCCTTCTGAAGCACGGAATCATCTTTATTATCAGACAATCAGGTGATTCAAGCCTGCAATGTCCTAACCAAACTGGAAATAACAAAGTATGCTTTTCGTGTAATCCAACCCACGACCCCCGGGTCTACAGGCAAACGCCTTAACCACTCGACCACGGAGGCGTCAGCAGTAAATAAACGGTGTCTATAGAATAATTGATCAATTATTTTTGTAATAGTTTCATTTATGAATGTGTCTAAACAGCCTCCGTGGTCCAGTGGTTAAGGCGTTTGCCTATTGACCCGGGGGTCGTGGGTTCGATTCCCACCGGAAGCATACTTTGTTTAAGTAGTTGTTTCCAGTTTGGTTAGGACATTGCAGGCTTGAATCACCTGATTGTCTGATAATAAAGATGATTCCGTGCTTCGGAAGGCACGTTAAGCCGGTGGTCCCGGCTGCCATCTGGTAGTCGTTAAAGGTACCACGTCAGAGGCCGAGAGGCGGTTCCGAAGAACTCTGACACCAGGGTGTGCAGTGCATGGTCGATTGACCGTGACACCTACTCGAAATGATGATGATGATGAATGTGTCATAGTGTTAATTTTAGCAAAGGTATTGTAATAGGCTTGTCTCCAAAAAAATACGATTTAAAATAATTATTCCATCTAGATTATCGATAAATTTTAGATACGTATTTTTTCTTTTTTCAATCAAACAAAAGATGATAAAGATAAAGCGCATCAAAGTGTAGCGGCTCATGACACAACAGGCCGGTAAAAAGTGAACCGGTCAGTGACGTCACGCGGAACTTGAACGGGCTATTATCTTTATAAACGTTTGTTTGATTGTCAAAAGAAACATTCGTGTCCATTATTTTTCAATAATCTTCCAGACGAACTTCATATGTAGAAAAGTATTTTTTTAGAAAACATACATACATACATAGTGTCACGTCTTTTTCCGTTACGGGATAGACAGAGCCCAGGTCCATAAGACTTAAAGGCTTAACATTTTGTGATGGGTTGCTAGCCGCATCGCCTATTGATATGATTCCTCAAAATTTCGCCCATCCCCTCGATCGGCTTTTACGATCTGCGCGGGAAGAGAAGCAGCTGGTACATTCTACGTTTTTTTTTCCTCCCAGACCAGCATGGAAGTTTATTTATTTATTTATTTATTAGGTTTGTCAACAATTGTTACAATGAAACATTTCAAAAACAATTCACACAATTACTAGAACTAATTGCACAATCTCTTACAGACAAACACCACATGCACATTATAACAATAAAAGATTTACTGGACGCCATAATTTACTGGTCGGTGGGTGTCCGACTTTATCTTTTAATATAGTTAAAATGTTTTTCAGTCGGTATGTTTTAAAATTATATTTATTTTTCCACAGATGCGCGTGTGTGCTGTGCGTCACTCGGGGGGCTGAGCAGCATGGAGGGGGGGTGGCTGGTACTCGCAGCCGTGCTCTTCACGGCGCACGCGCAAAACAACAGAAGTAAGTGTACAAACCAATACGCTACATCTCTTGTGAGACTAAGAAAAATTAAGGTGGCTTAGCAATGTAGAAAAAAAAATGGGAAAAATAGAGACAAGGAGAGGGAAAGGAAGACCAAGAAGAGCATATTTGGATGAGATAAAGGAAAAGGCTGGAGTTGTGTCATATGGAGAGGTGAAAAGAATGGCTGAGAACCGAGAGACATGGAGAGTACTCCATCGACAAGAACACAGTTCTTAAATTATATATAGATAGATAGATAGTGCAATGTAGAGAGGGGGTAGATAAAGCTGAAGCTGTGTTCTTAATGAGGCAACTTCAGCCCATAAGGCAAAAGATGAGAGTTGCTGCTCTCCGACGGCCTTTGCCATTGTTTCTCAGATTGGCCCCTCAGGCTATGCATGCACGTATACGCGGCCCATCAGGCAATATGAGCGCTGGCTGTCTCTCCAAGCCTTGTGCACACAGGCAACGCCCAAAGCCTAGGCCCGTCCCTCCTGGGGGCCCTTTGGTGTTGTTTGTAAAGGTCGAGGGCACTCTGCCCTCGCCTCAAACGCCCGGTGAAGTAGCCAAAGCTCACTTAGAGCTAGCGACATAGTCATTAAAAAACTCTTCATGAGGCACACGCAGATCAACAGAAATAAGGTATTTTTTTTTTATTATCTGCAAAAAATTGTACAAAGATTCTATACATAAATTATCGCTAGGAAATATCCAACACCAATTTAAGGAGACTGGAGACTGTTGTAGGCTGGGCCTGTGTCACAATTCTCCAGTGCTCCCGCCCATGGAGATGGTACAGGTAAACAGACAAATAAGTATAGCAACTTGTACAGGCAAATAAGTATCTCAGGCAACTTGTAGTACACAGTGCTTGTCGAGGTGTGTTCCTCAATCGGAGGCCTGTAAGTGGGCTAAGTGTGACTATGGTAATTTAACGCACACGCGTAACACTACAGAAATAAGTATTCGAACTAAAATACTGCATCTCTAGAGGGACTAAGATTCATAGGGGGAGGGGGGACTGAACAGCAAAAAGGGATGGTAGCTGGTGATGCAACAGCGTAAGTGTCCAGGGAAAATTAACAGATTTACACAATTACCTTATTAATTGCAATATAGACGTGATAATATATGTATGTATTTATTAGTGTAGATGCGAATGCCTCCGTGGTCCAGTGGTTCAGACTTTGCCTGTTGACCCGGAGGTCGTTAGTTTGATTCCCATAATAAATAAATGAATAAATATATACGGACAAATCACACAGATTTAGCTAGCCCGGTAAGTTCGAGACTTGTGTTATGGGATACTAACTTAACGATACTATATTTTTATAACAAATACATATATAGATACACATCCAAGACCCAGGCCAATCTGAAAAAGATCAGTTTCCATCTTGACCTGGCCGGGGATCCAACCCGGTCACTCCGTGTCGCAGGTGTTGACCGCTGCGCCACGGAGCTAGTCTCGATTGACCTGTCACTTACTCGAAATGATGATGATGAGTGTAGATGTAGGTTTTGTATATTAGTATAGCCATTTTACGCCTCGATAGATAGGTATATAGACTATATATAATATAGTCTAGCAAACTATATTTTCTTCTTCTTCTTCCTCACCTTATCCCACTTTGAGTGGGGTCGGGACAGCATGTAAGTATTTTCCATTTCACTCTATCTTGAGCAATTTCTTTCATTACCATCTTTTTACCCATATCCTCCTTCACACACTCAATCCATCTTTTCTTTGGCCTACCTCTACTCTATATATCTAGCAAACTATATATGATACTAGCTTTCGCCCCCGGCTCCTCCCGCGTCAAGGTCGATCCCTCGGGAATAGTATTTTTTCGTGGGATAAAAGGAAGCCTAGGTCCTTCTCAGTTCTCCAAAGAACTTGTATGCAAAATTTCATCATAATTGGTTCAGTAGTTACGGCGTGAAAGCGTAACAAACAAACAAACAAACTCACTTTCGCATTTATAATATTAGTTAGGATAGAATTAGGATAGTAAAATGGCTATACTATATAATATAGTCTATGTAGTTAGGATAACAGAAAATGAGCTTTTAAAATAAAATCTGCAGCGAGCTCCGAGCTTATTAAAAAACAATAAACCCAAAGTTTAAGAAGTGGGAGCTTTGCACACAGCATATTAATTCTCAGTCCATATCTAAAGTTGGGCGATAAATCTAAAAAACTTGCGCCATTTGTTACGCACAGACTGACAAGCCGTTTGGAATATGTTTATGTTCGTATTGCTTTGTGTCATACTATATTTTAACTACAGACTCTTGCGATAAATATGTGAAATAATAATAATAAATCATAATAATAAATAAACAAATATATACGGACAAATCACACAGATTGAGCTAGCCCCAAAGTTAGTTCGAGACTTGTGTTATGGGATACTAACTCAACGATACTATATTTTATAAGAAATACTGTGTCATACTATATTTTAACTACAGACTCTTGCGATAAATATGTGAAATAATAATAATAAATAAATAAATATATACGGACAAATCACACAGATTGAGCTAGCCCCAAAGTAAGTTCGAGACTTGTGTTATGGGATACTAACTCAACGATACTATATTTTATAACAAATACATATATAGATACACATCCAAGACCCAGGCCAATCTGAAAAAGATCATTTTCCATCTTGACCTGGCCGGGGATCGAAACCGGTCACTCCGTGTCGCAGGCAGGCGTGTTGACCGCTGCGCCACGGAGCTAGTCATCAAGTTTGACCACTATATGTGTATCTGTCTGTGTCACCGAAGCACAAGTGAACCGATTTGGACGTGATTTTTTTTATTTGAAAAAAAAAGTTTTCTGGACTTCGATTGGAGCTATACTAATCCATACTTCAATTCTATCCATACTAATATTATAAATGCGAAAGTAATTCTATCTTTCTGTCTGTCACCTTTTCACACTTCAACCATTGAACCAATTTGAATGAAATTTGGTATGGAGGTAGGTTGAGGCTCGGGGAAAGACATAAGATACCTTTCCGGGAAGTTCTACTGTTCCCGAGAAAACGACATTAACGCTGGCGAAGCCGCGGCCAAAAGCTAGTATAATATCATTCGAGATAGAAAAATAATCATTATTTATTTTGCTAAATAAGCGATATACGTAATTGCCCCTACTTCCCGTCTAGCCGCCATTCGCGATACGTCATGGCGTCCCCCTACTTTTATTTCATTTCGCCGCCATTTTGTTTTGTTCTCAGCAAATGTACCTCAGACGAGGAATAACTGCAGTTTCAGCTACTGCGTGATTTATTTTAATGTTTGCATTCGAACATTAATTTTTCATTGTTGAAGACCAACTTTTTAATACGTTTTACGACTTTTCACTATTTTTGATTCCTATTTTTAGGGTTCCATACGTGAAAGGAACCCTTTTGCGATCACACAGTTATCCGTCTGTCTGTGACGAACATATTTCTCGGGAACGAGTGGATTGGATATCTTCATCTTCAGGTCTTTTAAGTCTCCACTGCAGAAGCAAGACCCTCTCTATACTACCGGAGCCATACTTGACCAGAACTGACAGAGGATTTGGCTTACACTCTCCTTGCTGGCCTGACGGGTTGGAGAGGTCTCATTGATGTTTATGAGCTTTTTTTTAATTGGATATATGAAGTTTTCATTATTAATTTTTTTGCTACAAACTGAAAACCCTGTTGAACCCTTGAAGGGGTGATTCATCCCGTCGATATGAACAACTTTTCATACGAAACCAATGTTGGGAACTCAAAAAAATTACTATTATTATATTAAGTGCCGTGGACAACTGCAACACCCGGGTATGACAGGACCGTTGCCGGCCTTTCAAGAAGTTGGCGTGGACATAGGGGAGGGGAGAAGGTGAGTGAGAGAGCCGGAGGCCCTCCGGCTCTCTCACTCACCGAACGAAGCATAGAAGCTGTAAAGCTTCTACTCAGACGTCGATTTTCTGTGAGAGTGTGGTAATTACCCGGACGAGCCGGCCCATGCCTAGCAAAAATTAATTTGCCGGTAGCGTGGCTCTACCACAACTAATACGTGGCTCTTAGGTCTTATAGACCTAGGCTCTGTCTACCCCGCAAGGGAAAAAGACGTGATACGTAATGCTATGCCCTAACAGGGCCCATATTATTACTCTTAAGTGAAATTTTCGTTAATTATAGGTATGTATGTATATAGCTACTTTATGGACTCCGACAGACGGAAAAGAAAGAGAGGAAGACCCAGAACAAGGTGGTCGGATGAATTAAATTATTATGACGAAAACTGGAAGGAGAAAGCTAGGAATAGGGATGCCTGGAGAAATGAAGGGGAGGCTTTTGCCCAGCAGTGGGACATAAATAGCTAAAAAAAAAATAGTTATGTATGCATTGATTTAAATAAATAAATATTTTTTCTGAATCCATTTGATATTGTTGCAGATGATGGGCCGCGATTCCTGTCGCGCGGCCACTCCTTTCGGACGGTGGTGGGAGACACTTTATTATTGCCATGTCAAGTCCAGAACCTGGGTAAGTCATGTCAGTTTTTTTACTGATGACATATTTGAGATTCCATAGCTTAACATCATCATCATCATCGTCTTTTTAGTCTCCACTGCAGGAGCATGACCCTCTCTGTACTACCGGAGCCATACTTGGCCAGAGCAGACAGACGATTTGGCTCTCCTCGGTAGCCAGACGAGTTTGAGGTCTCATTGATGTTTATGAGCTTTGTTTAGCTTGTATTTCCTAAGTCGCCTCTTACGACATCGATGGGAAGACTTAGAGTGGTCCTATTCTACTCTGCCGAAAACCACACGAACACATTCCTGTACTAATATTACTATAATTGCAGGTTCTCTGGTGCTGCTCTGGCGCCGAGGGCCCGCAGTCCTCACGGCAGCCAGTCTCATGGTGACGAGAGACGAGCGGTTCCGTCTGGTGGACGGCTACAACCTGCAGATCACGGATGTGGGGCCTCAGGTTTGTAAAGTTTTGGCCTGTAATGTCGTTGGGTATTTTTTTTTTCAAATATATCATCATCATCATCATAATCAGGTCTTTTTAGTCTCCACTGCAAAAGCATGCCCCTCTCTGTACTACCGAAGCCATACTTGGCCAGAGCAGACAGAAGATTTTAAATATATAAATAAATATAAATATATACGGACGAATCACACAGATTGAGCCAAAGTAAGTTCGAGACTTGTCTTATGGGATACTAACTCAACGATACTATTTTATAACAAATACACGTATAGATAAACATCCACACGTATAGATAAACATCCAAGACCCAGGCCAATCTGAACAAGATACTTTTCCATCTTGACCTGACAGGGGATCGAACATCCCCTGATGGTAAGCGATCAGCCCTGCCCATGGACAACTGCAACACCAGGGTGTAACAGGAGCGTTGCCGGCCTTTCAAGGAGTCAGGGAAAGGACATGGGGGAAGGATGGGCCTCCGGCTCTCTCACTTACCGAACGAATCATAGAAGCGGTAAAGCTCCTAGTCAAACGTCGATTTCCTGTGAGAGTGTGGTACTTCCCCGGACGAGCCGGCCCATTCGTGCTACTAGCAAAAATTAATTTGCCGGTAGCGTGGCTCTACCACAAGTAGTAGTAGTAGTAATATGAATCTAGTGATACTAAAGTGGTCTTATTTCACTTGATGTTTATGTCCCCTGGGTGGGGCAGAGGGCTTCCACAGTGCTTCTCCATCTCGCTCTGTCCTGATGGGCAACAAGATCCAACTCAGACCAGCCAGCCTATTTGCTAACTCAGTGTACAACGTATTCATAGACACTTCAAATTACATTACGTTTTATATATCTTGAATAAAAATAGTTAATCATACAAAAGCCGCAATGTATTTTGAAATGACTATCACAACGTTGTACACTGAGTTAGCAAATAGGCCGGCTGGTTAGTCCAATAGGCTAGTTTCCTAAAAAAATATAATTAGTCCGTCAGTTAGATATTCAAAAAATATTGGACACGTATTTCTTCTTTTGTCGATTAAACAAAAAATAATAAAGATATAGCCCTTTAAAGTTCCGTGTGACGTCATAGTTTGCTACAATTTTTAGCAAACTTTGACGCCACGAGCCCCCACTCCTGAACTTTGACGCGCCTTATCTTTATTATTTATTGTTTATTTGACAAAATAAAAAATACGTGTCCAATATTTTTTGATTATCTCAGTTACGGACTGATTGTAATGTTATTATTTTGACCTAGGAAACTACTCTATTGACTTCTGAGCTACAGAGACCACAACCGGTGCCGCCTGACCCGAGGGTGCAAGGGGTGCAGTGCACCGTTGTATAGTAAGACAGTTAATATTTTCACAGACGATGTATTGGTATTGCCGCTATAACAAAAAATACTAAAAAACAGATTAAATCATTTGGACCTCCTTTAATGTTTATTTAAGGGGCCTTAAAATGAACATGGACAAGACGAAAATAATGTCGAATGTCCATGTTGCGCCTTCTCCAGTGCTTGTTGGGAGCTCCATACTTGAAGCTGTTGACCAATATATCTATCTGGGTCAATTGATCCAGGTTGGAAGTTCCAGCTTCAAGGATGAGGTCTTTCGACGAATCCGACTCGGCTGGGCAGCGTTCGGGAAGCTCCGAAGTGTCTTCTCGTCCAAAATACCTCAGTGCCTCAAGTCGAAAGTATTCGACCAATGTGTGTTACCAGTGATGACTTACGGGTCCGAAACGTGGTCGTTTACTATGGGCTTCATAAGAAAGCTCAAGGTCGCTCAAAGAGCTATGGAGAGGGCTATGCTCTGTGTTTCTCTGCGAGATCGAATCAGAAACGAGGAGATCTGTAGAAGAACAAAGGTCACCGACATAGCTCAGCGGATTAGCTCTTTGAAGTGGCAGTGGGCGGGGCACATAGCTCGAAGAACCGATGGCCGATGGGGCAGAAAGGTGCTCGAATGGCGACCACGTACCGGCAAGCGCAGCGTTGGACACCCACCGACCAGGTGGTCGGACAACCTAACCAAGGCGTGAAGACGCTGGATGCAGGCCGCTTCCAACCGGTCATATTGGAAATTCTTGGGGGAGGCCTATGTCCAGCAGCGGACTTCTTGCGGCTGAGATGATGATGATGATGGCATGTTTATTTTAATCTGTTTTTTTAGTATGTATCATACAACAAACATCATTTTTTTTGCTTGTTTTTGCTCGGTATTGATAACGGCAACAGGAACGCTTGAAATATTCACAGAATATTAAGTTATATGTATATTCAGGTATCTTAAGAGTCGGCAACGCATCAGCACCTCCTCTGGTGTGGCAGATGTCCATGGGCGACGGTGACCACTTTCCATCAGGTGGCTCGTCTGCTTGTTTGTCGTCGAATATACATAAAAAAAATCTCTTTAAAAATAAATAATTAAAATAAAATAAAATAAATGTTTACGGGGGGTTCCCATACAACAGACATGTTTTTTTGCCGTTTCTATAGTTTTTTTTAAAGTACAGAACACTTCGTGCGCGAGTCCGACTCGCACTTGGCCGTTTTTTTCATGTTTGTTACCAGTTGTTACCTCAGAACACCCGTCATTTATGAACAGATTTAAGAAAAATTTTTTTTAAATTAGTTGAATTTTTTAAATAAGTCAGTTTTTTTTATATGAATAGATACAAACATGACCTCTAATCATCATCATTTCGAGTAGGTGTCACGGTCAATCGACCATGCACACCCTGGTGTCAGAGTTCTTCGGAACCGCCTCTCGGCCTCTGACGTGGTTCCTTTAACGACTACCGAAGCTAACGTGCCTTCCGAAGCACGGAATCATCTTTATTATCAGACAATCAGGTGATTCACGCCTGCAATGTCCTAACCAAACTGGAAACAACTAAACAAAGTATGCTTCCGGTGGGAATCGAACCCACGACCCCCGGGTCATCAGGCAAACGCCTTAACCACTAGACCACGGAGGCTGTCTCTTGTGAACATGACCTCTACAAACATAAGACTCGTTTTTTGAGCAGTTGCGTAAAAAGTCGGTGCCCTGCGGCACCCCATTTCCCTTCTGCGTCATTTGACAGCACGCTTCACCGACTAACCAACTCTCAAAAGCCAATTCTATACCACTGAGGAAAAAAATGGGTATTCATATCAATTTCTGTCGGAGTTCTTGGCGGGAATATCGGCGGACTGCCCTGTAATTTTAGATCGTTTTGCAAATTGATTCTAGTGGACTTTATAATGTGAAATCGGTGTAATTTGGTGTTATACACGGTGAAATTTGATCATTCTGGCGAGGATCACCCTTAAGGCGAGGCCTCAAATGTTTGGTACCTTCGCTCGGCAAAGGACTGATCAAGTGCGCGCAAGGGATAGCGCTTGGCGGTTTAGCCCGTGAATGATGAGATAGGAGATAGTCTCGCTCGAGTCGCTCAAAGAAAAAAACGTAAGCGCCAAATTCGTTATTTCTATTTTATATAAAATCAGACCGGTTAATTGTATTTTCATATTTACATTTCGATGAATTACTAATAACCAATCTTTTAGTCTAAAAATCATTATTTCATTCGTCGCATTTGAGCTACAATAACAAAAACTCTGCGAACGAAGACCATTTTTCAAAAAATATTTCTATCGAGAAAATTTTATCAAAACGTGTTTTCATCTTCAATTTTTGGAGATGATATAGTCAAAAATCATATTACTTAGATTTGAAACTCCTAATTTAAGTATTTTGCGAGATAAATAAGGTTCAGAACGACCTTATTTACAGTGGTATCACCTTAAAGGGATGATTCAGCCCGTTGATATAAACAACTTTTCCTATGAGACCAATGCTGGGAACTCAAAATTTTTTTTGACGTTCCCATACAAATTGACCGGGCGGCCGAAATTTTTTGTATGGAACTGCCCTTTTTTTTTTAATTTCCAACTTTGGTCCCATAGGAAAAGTTTTTATATCGATGGGCTGAATCACCCCTTCAAGGGTATATATGCGCATATGTATGAACAACTAGCTTTCGCCCGCGGCTCCGCCCGCGTCAATGTCGATCCCTCCCTTTCCCCTTACTTTTCCCGGGATAAAAGGTAGCCTATGTCCTTCTCCGTACTCTAGAGAACTTGCATGCAAAATTTTATGATGATCGGTTCAGTAGTTACGGCGTGAAAGCGTAACAAACAAACAAATAAACAAACAAACTCACTTTCGCATTTATAATATTAAATAAGAATTATATAGACATTCTTCCATGCTGATCTAGGAGAAAAGAAAAAACGTAGAATGTGCCAGCTGCTTCTCTTCCCGCGCAGATCGTAAAAGCCGATCGAGGGAATAGGTGAAAAACGGCGGCATCATGTCAATAGGCGATGCGGCTAGCAACCAATCACTATCTTGATTCCGTTTCCCATCTACGCGCCCGCCAAAATGCTAAATGTGGCCATAAGCCAACTTCTGTCTCTCTTAGATAACACCGTAATGGAGGCAATAATTAAATTATTAAACTGCTCCCTTAGTGACAGAAGTTGGGATCAAGCTTCATTACCCATACGGCATGGTGGTCTAGGTATAAGAAAAATTACAAATGTTGCACTACCAGCATTTCCGTCATCGGTCAATGGTACACGTAACCTCATTGGTAGAATTTTAGACCCGTCGTTTTGCGACGTAGAGGTTACTGGCCTAGCCGAGGCCAGAGATGCTTGGTGTAATGCAGTCGGTCCGAATTGTCATCTACCCCTAAACCTGGCTTCTCAGCGACAATGGGATGAGCCGCTCTGCGTGCAGGTCTGTAATACCTTATTGGAGACTGCTAGCAGCGATGCAGAGCGGTCTCGTCTCTTAGCTAGCTGCGAGTCAGAGTCGGGCTACTGGTTGAATGCGATCCCATCAGCGTGCGTAGGGACTCTCTTGGAAAGGACCACATTTAGTTTAGCCGTGAGTCTTCGTTTAGGGGCCAGGACAAATGAACCTCATCGCTGTCGGTGCGGGGGAAATGTCGATTCCCTGGGCCACCACGGCCTGGCATGCCGCCGCAGTGCGGGACGTTTTTCAAGACATGCCGCCCTAAACGATGTCATCCGTCGTGCCCTTGCCTCCGCGGGGGTGCCAGCGGTGCTTGAGCCCGCTGGTATCGCTCGAGATGATGGCAAGAGGCCCGATGGCATGACACTCATCCCATGGAAAAACGGGCGGTCGCTTGTATGGGATGCCACTTGCGTGGATACTGTGGCCCCATCCCACGTACAAGCGACCGCGCGCGGAGCGGGCGCGGCTGCAGCGACGGCGGAGGCCAGTAAGAGGCGCAAATATGCTGCTCTAAGCTAGCCTTATATATTTGTGCCCTTCGCCGTGGAGACTTTAGGGCCTTGGGGTGCGGAGGCCCGACAAATTTTCAAAGAGATCTCCGCACGCCTAATCGACGTTTCCGGTGACCTAAGGGCTGGCGCGCATTTCGGGCAAAGACTGAGTCTGGCCCACCCGTGGTCTGGCCATCCAGCGAGGAAATGCCGCCAGCCTTTTGGGCACCCTGCCAGCAGACCGCAGCGATTTGGCATCAATATTTTATTTAATTTGACGTTTTTATAGATTCATTTTATTTTTAATTTAAGTTTTAATTTAGATTTTTAGTTTAGAATTATTTATAATAATAGGTATGTCGATTAATTAGTTTATTGATTTTTAAGTAGTATTAGCATTTATTATTGTGTATGTAATAGTTTGATAAATAAATGAAATGTATAGGTACCTAATTTAACGGAGACAAATAACAAAAAGGTTCGTGATAAGTTCCGTTTATATACATAATTATGCGTAATGGTTAACCTCAAACCTATCGATTTTTAAAAATTACACCCTTCCAACTGCTTCAAACCCAGCCCGCAAGATAAATCTGCGTAAAATGGACTGCCTAAACAGATTTAGGTGACTATCCCTATAGATGGACCTGCTTAAGCAGGGTCATATGAATAGTCGAATTTTCGCCCGTGGCATCAGCTATTCAGGGGTCGGTCAGCCGGTGACGCGTGTTGGCAAATGACGCAGAAGGGTCATGATGGGGTAACGTTGTTACTTCGTTATAAACTGGTGAAAAGTCTTATGGACTTACTAGCTTTCGCCGGCGGCTCCGCCCGCGTCAATGTCGATCCCTCGGGAATGGTACATTTTCCCGGGATAAAAGGTCTATGTCCTTCTCTGTACTCCAGAGAACTTGTATACAAAATTTCATGAAGATCGGTTTAGTAGTTACGGCGTGAAAGCGTAACAAACAAACAAACTCACTTTCGCATTTATAATATTAGTAAGGATATTTTATTGACAAATTATAATTATGAGAAAAAGCGTGAGTGAAACTTCGTCACTTTGTGTCTTATCGTATCTATGTCTGTATAATTATCTTATAGTATGTATGCTTGCATAAAATTCACTTCAAACATTCAAATTCTATAACACGATTACCTACTTACCCGCCTATACCCATAACATTTCGTCTAAAAACCACAAAGGGCACATAAACAGGGAAAATTGGGGATCCGCGCATAAAAAATAACGAGGTACGGAATTTATTCCACAATTATCATAACACCCACCATTTAGTGCTGGCATTTTTTTCAAGATACCCAAAATTGCTGTTGGTATTTTAAGTTATGAGTTTGAATGGCTTAAAACGTATTAAAATGACTTGTGGGGTGAAAAAAACCTTTAAAATGGATTAATAAAATGAACTGGCCTTTATATTTTAGGGTTTCGTACCCAAAGGGCAAAAACGGGACCCTATTAATATCGCTCCGCTGTCCGTCTGTCTGTCTGTCCGTCTGTCACCAGGCTGTATTTCTGCTGCCGCTATAACAAAAAATACTAAAAAATAGAATAAAATAAATATTTAAGGGGGCTCCCATACAACAAACGTGATGTTTTTGCTTATTTTTGCTCGATATTGATAACGGCAACAGTTAGACGCTTGAAATATTCACAGAATATTTAGTTATATATTCACTGTAAAAATAAATAATTAAATAAAAATAAAATTAATATTAAAGGACATACAACAGACATGATTTTTTTGCCGTTTTTATAAATAACGGTACGGAACCCTTCGTGCGCGAGTCCGACTCGCACTTGGCCGGTTTTATAGATATCGGTACGGAACCCTGGATAATGTACCGAACTCCAATTAAGTATTTATTAATTCATTTTAATAATTAAGCAAACGAAAATAGGTTTGCAAATTAATTTTGAAAATTAGTTCACAACTGACGGAGAAATCGGTGAACATACATAAAAAATATACAGTCGAATATAGAACCTCCTCCTCTTTTAAGTCGGTTGAAAATGCAAACCTACTTTCATTTGCTGTTTAGTATTACTAGTACAGTCGGCCAAGCAGATACCTGACCCCCTGACTTTTAAAACGTAAATTCACACTTTGCTGTGAAGCGCCACCTACCGTGATTTTTGGCAAGTAGACAGACAACTGCTGGTATAAACTTGTTTCTGATAACCTGCTCAGTTGCAAATTCTGTATTTCTAATAATCTCAGCTAATAATTCAAGTAATCATCAATGGTAAGAACAAGAAAGAATCAAAAACAATCCTACGTAAAGTTCGATTCGAACCATGGACCCACGGCTTGAGAAGCTAGCGCTCATCTCAATACGCCAACCGACGATATGACGTCTCGGGCGAAATTGGCTATCTATTTCTACTGCTATGACATCATTGTCACCAACTGCAACGCATTGCTTTAACAAATAAATTGAGGGTAATCTATCAGATTTATTTATACCTGATACCAACTAATCAAAAATATTGTTCACTCGCGTCACAATTAAGATACTGCGATTACTGTGTAGTGATCCAAAACCCCACCAGTTATTAGGCATCCCGTTTCATCTTATATAGCAGATTTTGTGAAAGCTAATATTGTATTGTGAAGACAACCACTGTATTTAAAGTATCTATATCTAGAGAGTTAGGTATCGCGGTAAGTAGAAATTATAAGTATTTAATATACTTACTTAATTGTCACACTATTTTTTGTTCCGTAAAACATAGGGTTTGTGATAAATGTCTAAGATAAATATATCTCTTACAGAGAAACACCGTCCGTTTGTGGATTCGGAGTCAACTGGCGTAACATATACACTACAATATTTCAATTGAAACAGTGAGGAAACATTCAACAAGAACGAGATCGTATTTTATTCTGACGAAAAAAGTTTTAAGTCTGATGATGATGGCAGAAAAATATTGCGGAGAAGACATGGCCAGCGTATAGCCATCAAAATAATTTGCCTTTGAGAACAGTGGCAGGATAACATTAGGTAAAAATATTCATTAAATAGTGAAGTAAAATAATAATAATATTTAATACCTAGTGTATTACGCAGTGTAGAATAATAGGTAACTGATCGTATTATTGTTTTGCAGGTTATTGGGGACAGATGTCTTCAATGGGCCCAGGGGAGCTGGTAGAATTCGGCGGCCGGATGAATAAAGAAAAATACTTGGAAAATTTATGAGATGTGGTGATTCCAACAGTTTGCAATGTAGAATTATTTTATTTAAGACAATTGTTCTGTGATCTAACTGTTATTGAGTGACCAATTAAAATCCCAGATTGTAGGGTCAAATAGTGCTTAACTGGGACACGAGACACGAGTAAAGTTTGATTTAAATCAATTTAGACAAAAAGGTTATACTAAATTAATAAATATGCGCATAAGTGATATGTGATCTGATCTAACATGGTAAGTGAAATGACAAATAGACTTGAACAAAAGCTTCAAAATGGGGGTCACCCTCTCCCATATTAAAATTCATTTAATGCCATAGGTTTATATTCATTCTTATACTATTATCGAAGCAAAGTTATTCACATAGCACTATTTGACCCTACACATTTAAAAAAAATATAATACTATGATTAAAAAGAAGTTGAGAGATGTAAATTGTTACTTATTAAGTAACATGTTGGTTCTCTCTACAGAAGATTAATCATAGTTTGAATTAAGTAGGCAGGTATTTATTTCACTGTTACATTTTTTTGATGTAATAAAGTAATTAAAAATTTAAAATGCTTTTTATTCACAGTAATTAGCTCGGTAATATTATGTTAAAACAACCAAAATTACACCAACATCACAATACGAAGTTGGTGATATTTGTAAAAAATAAAAAGCTTTGGAGGATTTGAACCTGTTCATTCATAATCACACTAACTATTAAACCGTAGTGCCTACCACTGCGCCACATCTAACTATTGAAGTATCTTTGAAATAAGCGTATCGTATGCTAGGGCCTGTTTTATTTATCAAAAATCGAATAGATGGCATTAGTCGTCAAGGGTATCAGATTTCTGCTTATTAACCTTATTTGTTCATTCACAATTCAATAGATGGCACTAGTCGCAAAGGATATTACACTTGTATATTTTTATCTTTGGGTTTAAACCACGGATGTTTCTTTAGTTTGCGAAAAATGGCGCTGTTGTAGGGGGTCAGATATCTCATTGGCTGACTGTACTTACGTATAGAAGTTAGCCGTGTGGTATCCGGCAGAGTAGAATAGGTCCACTCCAAGTCTTCCCGTGGATGTCGTAGAAGGCGACTTAGGAAATACAAGCTAAACAAAGCTTATAAACATCTGAGAGACCTCTCCAACCCGTTTGGCCAGCGTGGCTAGTGTAGGCCAAGTCCTGTGTCTGCTCTGGCCAAGTATGGCCCTAGTAGTACAGGGAGGGTCGTGCTCCAGTAGTGGAGACTAAAAAGGACCTGATGATGATGATGATGATGATGACGTATAGTTGCACATTGCAAAGGTTTTTGAAGAAATATCAACTCAATGTAGTGAAGTTTATCCCCTACGAAAAATCGCATCAACATTGGTATCATTTGCACAAAAATTAATGTTTATGCGAAACTTTCGCCCGCGGCTCCGCCCGCGTCAATGTCGATCCCTCGGGAATAGTTCTTTTTCCCGGGATAAAAGGTAGCCTATGTCCTTCTCCGTACTCCAGAGTACTTGTATGCAAAATTTCATGAAGGTCGGTTCAGTAGTTACGGCGTGAAAGCGTAACAAAGAAACAAACAAATAAAAAACAAACAAACTCACTTTCGCATTTATAACATTAGTAAGGATATTGCCGACGTCATCGCCACGCGTTAACCCCCGTCCCCTGTTATCAAAAACTAGCTGTTGCCCGCGACTTCGTCCGCGGCTATTTCTGTTATTATGATTAATTAGTATAGATAAATATTTTTTCCCCGATTTCAAAACATTTTTTATTGATGCTTCGCTCCTATTGATTGCAGCGTAATGTTTTATAGCCTAAAGCCTTCCTCAATAAATCCTTATCCTTACTAATATTATAAATGCGAAAGTGAGTTTGTTTGATTGTTTATTTGTTTGTTTGTTTATTTGTTTGTTTGTTACGCTTTCACGCCGTATCTACTAAACCGATCATCATGAAATTTTGCATACAAGTACTCTGGAGTGCGGAGAAGTACATAGGCTACCTTTTATCCTCGGAAAAAGGACTATTCCCGAGGGATCGACATTGACGCGGGCGGAGCCGCGGGCGAAAGCTAGTGGCCTATAAAACACAAAAAGAATTTTCCAATTTGTACCAGTAGTTCCTGAGATTAGCTCGTTCAAACAAACCAAACAAACGATCAAACATACAAACAAACTCTTGAGCATTATAATATTAGTGTATAGAAGTATAGATAAGCCACGCTTAGACATCCCTCCCCTTTGAATGACTCCTGATCACTGCCTGATAGACAGCCTAAACCAAGACATTTTTATGAATAAATCTATCGGCCAGCGGACAATAAATGTAATCTCAAAATGAAAATCTTTTTAACGAGGACTGAGTGAGAAATGGAGTAATTAGCACCTTCATTACCAGCGTTACGACTGCCTAATTCTACTTAAAAAAAGGTGAATATCTTGGTAGTTAAATGTCTCATTCCATTCCATTGAATTAGAAAACTATGGAAGCGTAACTCTCATACAACACAACTAAACGATTCAATATCAGTCCCATTTACGCAAACAAACTTAACTCAAATCACAACGAAAAACTTACGCACTCATAGACGAAGCTTGTTTGCGATTGGCCGCGTCAAGGTCATGGGGCGGTGTCGGAACGCTATGGTGTCAACATAGCGGAGGCAGGCAGGCTTGCAGCTCGCAAAAAATATTTTATCACTAATGATAAGTTACTCCAGTGTTACTTTTCCGTCTTTCCTTGCGTTTCCTGCACCACTTTACTACACAAGAAGTATTTTTTTTTAATATGTTAAGATTTCGCCGATGATTACAAAAAATATATGGTTAAATGCTTTTATCGACGCGTCCTTCCGTCACGGAGTGCGTGGCAGACTAGTTCGCGTATAGATATACTTTTTACGCCCCGCCCGCTTTGATATACTTTGCGTGATGTCAGTTTTTGAGCGCAATGCTGCTTCCATAGTTTTCTAATTCAATGCTTTAAACAATATTTTTGAACATATAACTGCCGCTTCAGTACTACACAACAACTGTAAAAAGTCACTTCTAACGCAGCCGTGCTATAGTATACTAGCTGTTGCCCGCGACTTCGTCCGCGGCAATTCCTGTTATTATAGACATATAATGTCGCGGACATTTTTTTAGTTCGTTTAAAGAGGAACAATTCTTTATTATACCTTTTTTGGGTAACTTGAATGCGTACATCGCACGCGTCGGATGTCCTCAAAGCATTTTGTATTGATGCTTCGCTCCTATTGGTTGCAATGTGATGTTTTATAGCCTAAAGCCTTCCTCAATAAATGGACTATTCAAAACAAAAAGACTTTTCCAATTTGAACCAATAGTTCCTGAGATTATCGCTTTCAAACAAACAAACTCTTTAGCTTTACAGTATTATAGTATAGATATGTATGTATCTGTCTGTGCTTGTTTTAACTATACTTTTCTCTTTTTGTCTCCAGGATGCAGGCGACTACGTCTGCCAAATCTCGGATCGCGTCGCGCGCGACCAGGTCCACACCGTGGAGGTCTTAGTGCCGCCAAGCGTGAGAGCGACGCCTGAGTCCAGACACGCTGCGGCGAGGAGAGGGGGCGCTGCTGTGCTGGAGTGCAGGGCTTCAGGGAACCCCGTGCCTAGTGTCGTCTGGACCAAGATGGTGAGTCTCTTTAGGTTCAAATAATAATAAATAGTCAGTTCTCATAACGGCAGGTGCAGGACTTGTGCTGGGTTATTGCAAAGGGTCGGGCCCTTTGCAATAACCCAGCACAAGTCCTGCAATTCAATCCCATAACCTACTTTTTTTAGATGAAATAGTTCCTCCTCCAGCCAAGGCGTGTTCATGAGCATATCAAACATTGGTATTTCCAGGAACAGGTTGTGCCTGAAGACCTACATAACATCAACTTTTCCAAAGGGCCTCTACGTGTTGGATCTATATCCCCACGCACGCCTCTCAAAGGACCGTGGTAACACCCGCGATTCAAAAGGGGATACAGATAAATCATAATAGTTTATTTGCCATATTTTTTACAACCTTATTTATATAACCTTGTTTATATTGAATATCAATTTCCAGAAAACCAGATACGCTTAGTCATTTGTACTTCTGTGCTTAAGGAATATAAAATTGTGAGCATTGCTAGATGAAGCGTCTCAAGCCTCATTCATTACGAAACTTACCTCATATGAACAGAAGAAAAACTACACAGCATCAATAAGTTTACGTTGGTTAATTAGTAACATATTAGTCCCTACTAAGTTACCTAAAATATTAAGTCTCCTTCCTAATTTATTTTAAGACCTGGAAGATAAGGAAGAGTTTAAACATACCCTCTTCCGAAAAAATTTTACTTTTAGTCGCCACTCTCCTTCGCTCTTTTATTACGAGCACAAGCTGTTACCATACCTCAAAGAAAATTAGCCATGTTTCTTTATTAACTCCGTGGTTTGAACCAAGAACTACCCAATACATTGAAACAGTCGTCCTTGTTCCAGAACGAGTCCACTGCCCGTCTGGGTGAGGGGGCTCAGCTACAGCTGTCCAGGCTGGAGCGACGGCACAGCGGGCGCTACGCCTGCACTGTTGACAACGGCGTGGGTCCGCCCATCGTCACTGAGTTCCAGCTTCAAGTCCTATGTAAGTTTTTTATTTGCCAAGAAACTGCTATCATACTATTCTAAATTACTATCTTTATTACACAGCATTATTCAGGTAAGTCAATCCTGATCAAGACTTTGAATTATCGTCATAACCACGGAGTACATACAGAGAGGAGTTGCCCTAAGGAATATTTTCTATGAAACCATGCGTGGCACTTACAGGGGGTGAGGGGAGTATTATCTGTCTCACTCTACTTGCTCTGTCTCACTCCCTCCTTTATATCCATCTAGCGGCGAATAGCCCAACTACTTAATAAGTTCGATGTTGATCTTTCTTTTTAGTTTATCTATCCGTCACTAGATGTCCCTAACACCTACTGACATCTAGTGTCAGATAGCTGAGTAATTAGGGTTGCCAACTAGACTGTTAAAAACAGTATAATACTGTTTTTGCTAGTTAATGCTTTTTACTGTTCTATTATAAGAGAGTTTGCAAAACACTGTTTCTCCTTTCACGACTGCTGGTAAAACTATGGTTATAAACATATAAATTTAAAATTTTCCAATAACATAATATTGTTGTATATAGTATATTTCTGTACCTGTTGAAAGCAATCGTTTATTTGGAGACTACATCTTCACAGCCACAAAAACAAAGAATCCATATGTTTTATGTAAATTATTTCCTTTTTGTTTTTTGTCATAAATAATTAATCAAATTCCATAATAAAACCATAGTGTCAGTGACCATATCATGTAG
The DNA here is from genome assembly GCA_947532085.1 of Elegia similella. NCBI lineage: Eukaryota > Metazoa > Arthropoda > Insecta > Lepidoptera > Pyralidae > Elegia > Elegia similella. The sequence goes on along the minus strand of OX383950.1, from coordinate 1,531,443 downwards.
TCAAAATCCAGGCAGCATACGAGTTGACGCACGGGCAACCCAAAACTTTGCCATACTAGAGGTGACTTGAGCTAGTAGTAGTACTAGCCTGCCTTCGACGCCGCCACAAGTTTGTATATTTTTTTGACCCACATGCTCGACCCACATGTCAAAAAATATACAAACTGGTGGATTGATCTTTTGTCGATCGTTGATCTTATCAAGAAATTACATCGATCGCATGACATTTTTCCATCATTAATAATAAAGGACATAGGAAGATATTGGTTCCAATAGTAAAAATCAAATACTATTATGCTTCGATCATATATTTCTTGAAGTATTATGATTTAATAATCATAGCATGGAGTGTAAATAAGCTTAAGAGTAGCCATTAATTTTTTTCTTACCATGAAAAATCTACATTAACAGACATAATCTCAATCAATTGAAAAAGTATCACGTAACGCCAAAGTGCAATATTCGATTTGTATGAATGTCAAAAAATGATACAACATGTACAAAAGTTTTATTTACAACTAACTTAACTAACAAGCGGGATCAGAAAAGGAATGGGATGTACTGATCAGCCGGCCTATTTGCTAACTCGGTGTACAACGTTTTGATAGACACTTCAAAATGCATTGCGGCTTTCGTATGATATTGTTAATTTTTATATAAGATGTATTTGATGTGACCATCAAAATGTATTTTGAAGTGACCATCAAAACGTTGTACACTAAGTTAGCAAATAGACTGGCAGGTCTTATCCATGTCTTTTTCATTTTGGAGAAATTTTTGGCCAAAGGTCAAAAACTGTACTGCGTATTCGTAGATTTGGAAAAAACCTATGAAAGAATTGTGGTCGATGCTGTCTGCATATGGGGTGAGCACTCACTGAAAGTAGGTTTCTTTGATGAAAAATGCTCTCGGGGTGCTCAGAAACATCATTATTCCCTCATCTTCCATGTAACTTTTTATAAAATTTCAAAATCCAATCGTAGTTTTATCAGCGGTTGAGAAAACAGTATTTTGTATACTGTCTTTTAATAAAACAGTAAAAAGTAATAACTAGCGAAAACTAGGTGGTTGGCAACCCTAGACATTTTGCCATGTATGGCTATTATTCGTGAACGTCAAGATGACGGGACCCCGCCCGGTTTTGTGAATATGATGTAATTATGATGTAGTACCATTACGTACGTAGTAATATTAGTGCTATTTTATACTTACATACGTGCTATAGTAAAATTGTACACTCAAATGATTTCAAGATATTCAACAAAGAAAGTGGTCCCGCTATTATAATATCAAAATGGCGGGACCACAATTCAGTTCTTAAAAAACACTTCAATTGTAAAAATAAAAAATATTTTCAACGATTTTTCTGGGGAAATTCTACAGATAAAAAATTGGTTTTTAAAATGCAAAAACGGTGTATCCGTATATCTTTGTTTGGTCTACAAAGCACTGATAGCTGTCAATCTTATTTTAAACAATATAAAATATTAACACTGCCATCACTGTATATATTTGAGATAGCTGTATTTGTTCAAAATAATCCCCATTTATTCAAACGTATATCGGATGTGTGTGCAAGAAACAGAAGAAATGGCGATAGACTTTGTCTACATCAATCAAAAACAGCTCTGTTCCGAAAATTTATAATAAAATCCCTAAGGAATATAAAACATTAAATATAAATTTATTTAAGAAAAAACTGAAATCATTCCTAAACCAGAAGTGTTACTATGATATTAGTGCGTTTTTTAATGATTAAATTTAGTGGTTTTTTTTTTATCTCTCTATTTATATATTTTTTGTGCTTATTGTACATATATTGACTTATTTTGTAATTTAATATTATTTATTGTTTATTTTATGTGGTACTAACAAGAGCTCATCTGATTCAATATTTGTACACCCTAACGGTAAGCATGTTGATTCCTACTTTTATATTATTTAACACATTGTAACACATGTTTGACAAATAAATAAATAAACGAATAAGCTCCTGAGGAAAAAGTGAATTTCAAAGCCAAGTAGCATTATACTGCTCTTACAATTTGCTTAGGAGTTTGTTTGACAGTTTTATTATGGAGGTTATTCTACACTGAATTTGTTTTAATTTACCTTTGCCTAAAAATTAAGTGCAAAACCAAAATGTTAAAACATACATACATATTATCACGTCTATTTCCCTTACGGGGTAGAGAGAGCCTAACCTCCATAATAAAACTGACTCCATAATAAAATTTTATTATGTAAGTATAAAATAGCACTAATATGGTACTACATCCTAATCACATCATATTCGCAAAACCGGGTGGAGTCCCGTCATCTTGACGTTCACTATTATTCAACGTTGACGACAGGTGGCGCATTGCTGAAAAGAGAATTATGAAACAACATAAACATAATCTTTTTGTCAAGGTAAAAGTCTTTAGGTATAAATTTAGAACAAATTTCAGTACTTATGGTTATTATTTATTACGATAATTAGCTTTAATATATTTTTATAGTTCATACGTCCCATTACGCAAAGTGGTGCCATCTAACGATGAGTAGCACAGAAAGGCGCCAAAAGATTTTTCTAGAATAATTTAAGTAAATTACGAATAAATATACTTACAAATGAAATGTGATTCCTTCCAAAGCATCTGAACGTTTATCTGAGTAGTTTTTACATGATATAATGCAACACTTCATGATTTTCTTCGTAAAAAACAAGATAAGTCCGAAAATCTCACTGTGTGCACAGAACTAACCACGTACGAACATTGACAGCTACAACAGCAGACTAATAGGCCACGCCTACTCTCGATGTTAACGTGATGACGTCAGGACCTAGTTGGAATCACAGTGCACAGTAGCTAACGCCGTCTCCACTCTGTATGTACTCCGTGGTCATAACAGCCGCAAAAAGTCCACTGCTACATAGGTCTCATCCAAGAATATCCTGAATGATCGGTTCTAAGCGGCCTGCATCCAGCGCTGCCCTGCAATGTTGGTCAAGTCGTCTCACCACCTGGTCGGTGGGTGGCTGTGCTTGTCGGTACTTGTAAGATATTTAAAAAGTTTATATATGGATGATGGAACATGGAAAGTATAAAAGACTTCCATGCTGGCCCGACCCCACATAAAGTGGGATAAGGAGTAGAAGATATATGGATGATTAAACTAGTTGTTTGGTGCTCATAGGACTTGTTGATTTTCTGATACTCCACAACTAGGGAATGCAAATCTCGCGAGATTGGGGCTCAAGCGAGATCTCGCGAGTTTATGAATAACAATACTGCGAGATCTCGCCAATTTCGACATCTCGCGAGATTATGAATAACAATACTGCGAGATCTCGCCAATTTCGAGATCTCGCGAGATTATGAATAACAATACTGCGAGATCTCGCCAATTGGAGTTTCGTTTGTTTTTTTGCAAATAATCACAATATTTGAATAAATTAGGAAAAAAATTATAAAAACCATAAGTATTTAATGATAAACATTTATTCTCACGAATTTTTTCAATAGACTTTTATGAATTAAACATTTTGTGACGTATCTGTCTATAATTTTAGTTTAGTAGATCCATTATAATTAAAAATTACAGATTAATTAACAAATTATACCAATTAGTGAGACTATTAAAAATCACAGATTAATTAACAAAATATACCAATGAAATGAAAGATTTTTATCAGTTCAAATCACAAGCCATTATTATAAATTATTTTGAAAGTAGCTCCTTAAGAAGCACAAAATGTCCAAAGAATCGTCTGCTAAACGGCTTCTTATTTTGTTGGCCAGATAACCAGCCGCTTCTTTTTAATCTCGTAAAACTCGCGAGATCTCGCCCTTTTTTCGTGCGAGATCAATCTCGCAAAAAAAGACCGAGATCTCGCGAGAACGAGATTGCATTTCCTATCCACAACATGCTGGCCAGTTGAAATTACGTTATCCAAAAAATTTTGTCTTCGTTCGGTTGAACCTGGCATCATGTTGCTTGTTGCGGTATTTCCTTTGTGTCCAACTAGAAATCTCACATTTGAATGTTTCAGATCCTCCCGAGATAACGGTGGAGCGGTCGTGGGTGCATACTGGAGAGGGCTTTAGGGCCGAGCTTCTGTGCACTGTGCTCGCTGACCCTCCAGCTGAGGTAAGCTTATATTTACCTCATTAAACTTACATTGGTGCACCTTTAAAAGTAAAGGCAAAGTCAAAACCGTTATTCAGAAAATAGGTATTTACAGGATCTAATTTAATAATATTTTTGTACATGAATTAGTATTTTTTTTTCAATAGCAACAGACTGTGCACACCATATCTCAACTAAAATGCAATATACGCGGCCTCAGGGACGTTATGATTAACATCCCAGACAGCTACACAAAGGGCTCCCGGTTAGATTCCCGTCGCTGGAACGCTAGAGAGAGAGAGAAACTGGAACATAGGCGAGTTTTTCATAACAGCAGAGTACCAGGGTCTAGAGGCTCCACCTGCCTTTGATTGATTGGTTTGTTCCCATTGAGTCACACCGCGATGAGTGACACTGTAAATGATTTTGATTCGTAAAGGGGATCACTGCAGCACGTTAGGAATTCAGGCTTTTACAGATAAAACACTGATGAAGATGACAGATGAGACTGATCAAGAAGAAATACTCGAAAATAAGGTGTGAAAAACTGATTATTCAAATTTGCTTAGTTTAGCTATCTTTTAGCAAGCTTCTTTTTTCTATGAAAATATAACTAAACTTCACATCCTTTGACATTTCAGGTGTCATGGTACCAGAACTCATTTCCGCTGAGTGCATCAGAGCGCATCACAATGTCGGCGAGAGGGAACAACCACACGCTACTCATTGCCAACGTGCAGCCAGAAGATTTTGGAAACTACAGGTACTTACGATAAAGAAAACCTGAGCATTTTTGACCGAGCGAGCGAAGCGAGCGAGGTCTTTAATTCAAGTTGGGGCAAAAAGACATTTTTTGTATGTATATATGTATGTATGAGTAGGTATTTATTGAGACTTTCAAAACTAGGGGCCTCAGTCGACCCCCTGTTTTACAGGGGGCCTCCATCGGCCCCTGATTTTGAAAGTCTCAATAAAGGAAATGAAATTATGGTTGTTTGGAGACTTTCAAAACAAGGGGCCTCAGTCGACCCCCTGTTTTACAGGGGGCCTCCGTCGGCCCCTGTTTTTGAAAGCCTCAATAAAGGAAATGAAATTATGGTTGCTTGTCATACTTTCAAAACAGAATGGCTCTCCTCTCTGTTTTAAAAGTATTAATGATGTCCGGGAATTACAGTTCACACCCGCTGTTTCAAACTCCATATGATTAAAATCGTCATTTAGTTAGCGCTTACTACTACTAAGTATTAACACAAAATAACCTTACAGTGAAATAAATACAAAAGCAATACGGTAATTGTTCATTTTGCAAAAACACTCCACAGATGTCAGTCAAGCCACGTAAACAGCATAATAATGAAATTTATAAAACAAAAGGAATCTTTAAAATTACAATGTATTTGCCCTACAACGCTAACGAGTAAGGTTAAACGACATGGCAACTTATTACCAAATACAATTCGTTGCATCATATGCGGTCCATCAAATTGTGGAAAGACCAATTTAGTAATAAGCTTATTGTTGCATGAAAATGGTCTACGCTTTCGTAATCTGTACGTGTATTCGAAATCCTTATACCAACCGAAATACTTATTTCTAGAGAAAGTATTAACTATGGTACCAGGTGTATCTTTTTACAAATACAGTCATAATACCGAAGTGTTAAGTCCACATGAAGCCGCTCCAGACTCCATTATAATATTTGATGATGTTGCCTGCGAAAATCAAAATAATATTCGAGACTATTTCGCCATGGGGCGTCATAAAAATATTGATTCTTTTTATCTCAATCAAACTTATACCAAAATACCAAAACAGCTTGTGAGAGACAATTCGAACCTCATTGTATTATTCAAACAGGACGATGTTAATTTAAAACATGTTTATGATGAACAGGTGGGTTCTGATATGTCATGGCTTCAATTTCGTAAAATGTGTTCTACTGTTTGGAACGAACCGTACGGGTATGTTGTAATTAATAAAGACTGTGAACGAAATAAAGGATGTTACAGAATGAAATTTGATACATTCATTGCTATAGAATAGCATACATAAGAAGCTGTCATGACTATGATTAGTCATTTAATTTGAGGTTCTGAACAAGAAAGTATCATAAAAAATGGAGGAGAAAAGTCTAAAAAAACAAATTGTAAAATCGGTAGCTGCTGTAAAAAGAAAGGTTGATTTGATACGAGATACGAAAAATACGAATAATATGACTTTAGAAACTATATTTAAACCTATAGTTGATCCGCTTAATCAACTGTCTAGTAAAAACTACAGAAAGAACGAAGAAAAAGAAGATAACTATATATTCCCAATGAAAAGAAATAATTTTAGTGAAAGTGACGAATCATACACTAGAGAAGATTTAGAACAACCATTTGACGACCTAGAGCATGATGAAGAAAACTTTGATTCTCTAGAACATAACCCTAACAAAACCCTTACTGTATCACCCACTGAACATAACATGAGTGATGAGTCCTTCAAATCTTTTTGCTCATCACCAAACTCTAAAGAACATACTTTATCATGGACATCCGAAGCAATCACCGATATTCCATTTGGGATTAGACATGATCGTGGAAAAATCATGCTAGGCAACACACGTATCTTTGACCGAGACCAAACATGGAAAATAGGAACTCGTGTTATTAAAAAGTCGCCCGGTTTAAAAGAGTTACTATTTAAGAAGGCACCAAACATGGAGACGATAACAGAGGAAGATTTACAGAACTATAAAATGCTGCTTATCGAAACAAATGCTCATAGACGTAATTTTGATCCAAAGAAGCCTATTAATAGCAACAAAGGTTTAAAATACATGAATATCATTAAACCTTTATTCAAATTTACAAGAAGTGTAACCACTAGTACCGAGAGCCTTTCAAAGGGGGCAGGAATTAAACTTTTGAAAAGCTTTAATAAAAATACTGATTTGATTTATTGGAATGATCCCAATGAGTTAGTAGAAAGATTACAATTATTATTTGCATCACGAGATGCAGGTAACACTGGATTAGATAATGAGATTATTTCCATCATCGAGGAACTACAAGAAGCAGGCATTCTTGATAGAAATATAAAGAGCATTCATTAAGAAATTTGAACAGTCTATTTACAGTATCCGATCTATATACTCTACTGTAATGAATATAGACAAATTTGGTCATCACGTTCACAAACGTTTAAGATTTTCTGAATATATTGACGTCGTAAGCGATACATTAACCAAGTCGGAAACAGGAGATTTCAATTTAAAACTTTCAAGGTTAAAGGGATTGTTGCATCCTGAGGAAGACAACGACGCTGTCAACAAAGCTTACTTGGATAAAGAAATTCAAGATTTAAGAGTTGAATTAAAACAAATCAACACTAATGTAAAAAATTACCTTAGTAGTTTGGAAAAAGCTGTTATGTCTAAAATAAGTATCAGTTATTATACAAAAGCTGATATAGATTCAATACTAGCAAAGTTAAATAAAAAATGAGTAAACAAAACATAGTTGACGAGCTCCATAAGCCAGCGAGAAGGAATTTTCCCCGTCGTTGTACGATCATAAAAGGAATAGATGATTTATGGCAAGCTGATCTTATAGATTTGCAAAAATATGCACAGTTTAATAAAGGACACAAATATATATTGGTTGTTATTGATGCTTTATCGAAATACGTCTGGGTTAATCCCATAAAAGCAAAAACAAAAGACTTTGTTACGAATGCTATGCAACGTATATTGACTGAGTCATCCCGAAAACCCAGCAATTTACAAACAGATTTAGGGAAAGAGTTTTACAATGAAGCATTTAGAAGATTAATGAACAAATATAAAATAAACCATTATTCTACTTATTCTGTAAAAAAAGCCTCAATAGTTGAACGAGTAATCAAAACATTAAAATGTCACCTTTACAAATTATTTAGTCTTTACGGGCGGTACCAATGGTTAGGGAATAATTTGAAGTCCGTTGTTCAACGTTATAACAGCACTACTCATAGAATAACAAAGTTTAAACCAATAGATGTAAATCAATTTAATCAGACTTTGGTTAAGGCTAATATAAATAAAACGCAAAAACAACTTCTTACAAAACCCCTGTTTCATATTGGTGATCATGTTCGAATTAGTAAATATAAAGGAGATTTCAGTAAAGGTTATACTCCTAACTGGTCAACGGAAATATTTACTGTTAAAAAAGTTAACTGTACAAAACCACCTACTTATCAAATAGAGGACAGACATAAGCAACTAATTTTAGGAACATTTTACGGATATGAGTTACAGAAGACTAAATTCCCAGATCTTTATCTCATTGAAAAAGTTATAAAAAGAAAAGGAACAAAATTGTTTGTAAAATGGTTAGGGCTAAGTGATGCTGAAAACAGTTGGGTTGACAAAAGTGCACTTTTGCAGTAATATAAGTCAAGTATTAGAGTGTTTGATATCAGTTTGTGCTCATCAATGAAGAAAGGAGGTGGTATTATTAATAATTTAATTGATAAGTTACCGTTTGAGCTCCATTTACCTGGATACCGGTTCTGCGGTCCAGGAACAAAATTACAAAAAAGGCTATTAAGAGGTGATCGAGGTATAAATCAGTTAGACGAAGCTTGTATGCATCACGATATTGCTTATAATAATAGTGATATAAACGTTCGACATAAAGCTGACTTAGAACTTTTAAACATGGCTAATCAAAGATTGAAATCCAAAAATGCTGGAAAAAGAGAAAAAGTTGCTTCTTGGATTGTAAAAAATGCAATGAAAGCGAAATTAAAAGCAGGCGCAGGAGCGCGATCATTTATGAAAATTGTTAAAAATATACAATCACGTTTAAAAAAATTAAAATGTCTAGACAAAAACACTGCTATTAAATATGCTTATGCAGCTGCAAAGAAAATATTTACGAACAAAAGTGGTATGCGCTTGCCACGCTATATTCCCATTCCTAAGTGTGGTGGAATTTTGCCTTTGATTCCAATCTTCGCTGGGCTATCGGCTCTCGGTTCACTAGCAGGCGGGGCTGCAGGTATAGCAAAAGCTGTTAATGATTACAAAGTGGCAAAACAAAATCTTCAAGAGTCTGAACGACACAATAAAATGATGGAAGCGGTTGCTCTTGGAAAAGGATTGTACATCAAGCAGAATAAAAAAGGAGCGGGGTTATATTTGAAAAGCCCAAAAAACCAATAAAAAGGCTACCTAAGCGGGCACTGACTAATTTAGATTTAATAGAGTATGCCAATGATATACCCTATTTTCGCGGTGTGTTTATGAGAGATACCTTGCCAACAAAACCAAGAAAAATAGAGTGTGCAATACTCAACCTAGATAGTTGTAAAAACCCTGGAACTCACTGGGTAGCCTACGTGAAGCTTAATAATTATTCTGAATATTTTGATAGTTTCGGAAACTTAAAACCACCATTAGAGTTACTAAAATATTTGAAAAATACAACTATTAACTATAATTACGTCCAATATCAGAACTTCAGTTCCACAAATTGTGGACATCATTGTTTGAATTTTTTAATTGACTTCTGGAAAAATGTATTTAAGTAAAATCTATAATAAAAAATTATTAGTACAAATATGTCTTTCACTGTGTCAATAACTGGTGTGGGAGGCTCATTGACTACAAACTATTCTCCAACTTTAGAATTATGTGGAAACTACGAATGTGGGCTTTTATACTTTTCTACATTCAATTCGATTCCTAATATAGACGAGAGAAATAATAAGTTCTATTATGGAAATGAAGTTATCGAGATTCCAGAAGGATCATATGAACTTCAAGATATTCATGATTTCTTAAGGGGTAACATTAAAAACGCATTTTTTAAATTAAGTTGTAATAATAATACACTGAAAACTAATATTTTCTGTTCCGAAGATGTTCATTTCGAGAAAAGTAATTCAATTGGTAGGATTTTGGGTTTTGGAAGGGAGACTGTAAAAGCTAATATAAGTACCGTGTCTCGTTATCCTGTCAGCATTTTATCAACTACCCTCGTGCGAATCGAATGCGATGTAGTTAGTGGGTCTTTTGTGAACGGAAAAGCTAGTCATATAATTCACGAATTTGTCCCTAACGTGCCACCTGGTTATCGCATAATCGAAATACCTAAGAATATAATCTATTTCCCAGTGAATCAAAATTCAATTACTGCTCTAAATATAAGATTGTTGGACGCTGAAAACAATCAAATCAATTTACGCGGTGAGGAGGTTCAACTTTATTTACATTTTAGAAAAAAATGATAAAATTTGATAAAAACCCTATAACACCTTGTTTTCAAGTCAGTTACAAGAAAACATCCCGGAAAAGAACACCTCTTCAGTCAGTAAAGAAGCTTACTAAAAATAATCAAAAGTTTTTAAAATTAGTAGGTTTATTAAAATGAATATTTTAAATATATCTCAGCCTACGGTCTACGACAACAGCGTCGAGAGTTTCGAATTTCATTCGTACAGACCGTACGTGACAAGTTTCAACAAGAATGATGAGATTCGAATACCTATTAACCAGCAAGATTTGTATGTGTTACCTGCTCTCAGCACTTTGTATATTGAAGGCAAAGTAGAATTATACGATGGTAAAACTAAAGCAAAATTATCAAGAGTAAATTTTGTAAATAATCCTGCACTGTTTATATTTCAAGAGATTCGGTATGAATTAAACGGAGTTGAAATTGATCGAATAAAAAATGCTGGTATTACTACCACCATGAAATCATATCTATCGTTAAATGAAAATGAATCTAAATCTGCAAAAGTGTGGGGGTGGTCTCCTACTGGCACCACTAATGTTGATAACGGCTCATTCTCTGCTTCAATACCACTTAACAAAATATTAGGTTTCGCAGAAGATTATGAGAAAATCATAATAAATTCAAAACATGAGTTAGTGTTATTAAGAAGCAATAATAACCTCAACGCATTAAAATTGGACAGTGAAGAAATTGTTGACGATATAGTTATCAATAAAATAGTTTGGCGAGTTCCACACGTCAAGGTATCAGACCGTGAAAGGATTTCCTTATTAAAACATTTAGAAAAAGATCGTGCTATAACATTAGCTTTTCGGAACTGGGATTTATATGAATACCCACTACTCCCCAGAACTCGCAAACATACTTGGGCAATTAAAACTACATCCCAGATGGAGAAACCGCGGTTTGTAATTATTGCGTTACAAACAAATCGTAAAAATCAAGCTCAAATGTCTATGGCTGAATTCGATCACTGCAATGTTCGTGACATAAGAGTATTTTTAAATTCTTCGTATTATCCTTATGAAGGATTGAACATAAGTTTCTCGGAAAATAAGTTTTCTTTATTATACGAAGAATATGCAAGATTTCAACAGTCTTATTATGGACGTCGAGCGGAACCGTTGTTGAGCTTGAAAGAATTCAGAGATATTGCTCCATTATTTGTAATTAACTGTTCCCGGCAGCAGGAGACTTTAAAAGGCTCTATAGACGTCAGAATTGAAATTGAAACTGACCAAGAAATACCAGATCAGACAGCAGCATATTGCTTGATATTAAACGATTGTATATTCGAATACAAACCTCTGAGCAGCATTGTTAAAAAGATATCATGAATAATAAGACAATTATCGTAGATTTACAAGGTTTCAAAAATCCATGCAATGAATTCATAGTAAAGGAATTCGCAATAGCTACTGAAGAGCATACTCACATATTCCTAATAAAGCCACCGTATGCTTTCTCCCAACTTAACCCCGAAGAAAGGAAACGTGTTTGGTGGATAGAAAAACATTTGGGATATCGGTGGAGCGAAGGATATATCGACTATAAGGAATTTCGAAGGATTATAAAACCTTATTTAAATGATCGAAAAATTATTGTAAAAGGTGAAGAAAAGATCACGTGGGTGCAGGAGTTATGCAATCACAAAAATATTGAAGATATAACATATAAAAATATTCCTAATTTTAAAGAGCTTCAAGCTAAGTATTGTAAAGAATTATTGTCATTAAATTGTTTTGTTCACCCACAACAATGTGCATTAAAAAATGTTTTATGTATTAAGAAATGGTTATTAGAAAATAAAATAATTTTATAACGATAATTACTTTTTATTTTGATTCTTCATAAAAAGTATATTTACAATATCCAGAATTATTAATTACTTCTAAATAACATAATTTATTTTATAAACACTCATACTTTTAACAACATCTAATCTTTATTTTCTCAGTATGAAATTAAAATATATTTTTACATAATCTGTCACTACCAAATAAAATAAATTTAAATATATTAAAACACTTAACTTTATTTATATTTATAGTATACATAAATTCATTATAAACTATTTACTTTAAGGAACGTCAAGTTAAAAGTTGTCGTTACTTAGTTTTTTACTAATTTTGCTAACAACGTTTTCCGTAAGGTCCATAATTTCATCAAAAGTATCACTCAACACATACTGCGCCGTAAGTATTACATTTTCAGTATTATCACTGCACTGCGATGAAGATTCATTATTATCGTTTTCCAAATCCAACACCTGAATTTTTATCATCCTTATTCCTTTTCTCGCTCTACTGATGACAAAAGAGGAGGATGATATTCCACTTCTCTTTTTTGCAGCTTCTTTCTTTTCTTCTATTTTCCTTAGCTCTGCAGCTCGATTTCTCAGTTCTTGCAGGTACTCTGTAAAATTCTCGTTAGAATCTTGAGCGTACTGTGAGCACAATATGCAACTCTCTTGTGACAAGTGTCTTGTGGTGTCCGACATAATCTGTAAAAGACAAAATATAAATTAAATAACAAGTAAAAAACAAACAATTTTAACATACATTTTCACTTATCAGTTATGTACTGTTTATAAAAATATGTGTACTTACATTCAGTTATAAACACGCAAGCACTGGCAGTAAGTCGATGTAGCGGGTGATGGATGCTTATAGCAGGTTGGCTGTCTAATATACAACTGAAAAACTATTATGAACTACACAAGTCTTTTATAATATAAATATGATTGTATTGCAAAACATGACGTTCCTCGCAAACCTAAATAAACAGGTATAGACATGTTTGTACATCACCTTCACGTTGTAACTAGCCAGACATATCAACTGTAGTAGCTATCATATTTCATATGCGAATCAATATATTCCAATTTTTTGTATTTCGTTTGACAACCTCTGTGGCGGTGCTGTCACCATGCTCGCCTGCTGCTCAGGGGTTCTGGGTTCGATTCCCAGCCAAAGCAAAATGTAAAATAGTGTTTTTTCAAATTGCTTTGGGTCTTGGATGTTATCTAGTTTTAAGTATCATATACATCACAAACTTATCATCACAAAAAAAGAATTATCGATGAGTTTATTTGATTGATTAGCATATTTGGTGCTTTGTCATAAACTCAATATAATATTTTAAGATTTTTAAGTTAAATAAACGATAAAATAATTTGTAGCATTTTATCGAGTTTTCTTTTGTGATTTGTCAGTAAATGAAACAAAAGATGAATATTTATTGAATATAATATTTATTAAAAATAAAAAAATCTTATTTAGCTACATTGTACTTAATATTACAGAATTATATTTTATAAGTCGCTTAACATTTTTTTATTTATTTAAATATATTAATTATGAATAATATCTATAAGCCCATAATAACAAATTACATATATCTAAATTAGTTTATCTGTAATTTTTCAAACCAGTCTATTCTTTATTGTAACGATTAGTTCAGTCAAAACAAACTAGACTTATGCCCCCAAGATAAAGTACTAGTTCTATCTTGTAATATAATCCGTTTGTCATCATTTGAAGACAAGGTTATAATTACTTGTATCAAAGTATGAATGGAAATACAAATTAATATCTTTATATATATCTTTTGTCTCTATTGAATATAAAAAACTGTCGGTATCTGTGTAACAAAGTCTTAAATTGTTACCATAATATGGTTTAACAATAGAATAGTGAAAGTCATACATATGATGTTTAGAAATTTCCAAGACAGTAAATCCTATGTAAATAGGTTTATCTAAAATAACTGATTCCGGTTTCATTTGTACAGCTACAAAATTTTCCCCAAAAATTGTGCAACTATGAAAATTTGATCTTGATATTAGTTGTTCAGCTGTGTATGTTTTTTTTGTTTTATTTCTAGTATCAGACCACTGATTAACTAAATGAACGTTAACCCTTTTTTCTGGATCTTCTAATGTTTTTCCAAATACACTATTATTTAATAATTTAAAAAAATCTTGTTCGAATACTGACTTGGCTCTTTGACGTAATTTTGTATTTAAATCGATATACTGTTTTAAAAATGGACTTTGTTTAAATTTTATAACGCGATGAATTTTTTTTAGCAGCAAACCATGCCTTAGACATGTCTTTAAATGAATATAGTGAATGACGTAATTAAATTTGTCATACAAATTGGGAATAAGCTTTGGAATTTTGGAGCCAGGTGGTGCAAATTTTTCAGCACAAAATGGTAAGTCATTATGCAAGTCATGTATTTGTTCTGGGTATTCTAAGTCTACTTCTAAAATATAACCATATTCCGCATCGTCGGGTACATCGAGGAAATTAAGTTTTAGTATATCAGTTTGATTCAATAACTCAAAATTTGAATGGGGCATATAAGAACACATGGCATAACCATATAAATTATTGCAGTCAATGTATAGTAAGTACTTATCAGGCTCAGTTGAATCATAATTAGGTAAATACTTGTTGTTGGCCTTAGCATATCTATTTGAACATAAACAGATTCCTCCTCGAATCCCTTTTTGGATCATACGAATAATTTCTAGGTTATCTATAAGTTGAAGTTTTGCTTTTGTTATGAGTAACATTGCGTCGAAAGAAAGAGATGGTGCTGTCATGTAAAAACAGGGATCGAGACGGTAATATTTTTTACAAGTTCGACGAAAGTTTTCAAATATGTCTGCTAGTAAAATAACATCTGTTTTGAGATACAAATCGGTATATTCACCAAGATCCTTTATATAAAATGTTTTCCATACTACTTGCGCGTGACAGTAATCAGACTCAGATATATTTTCGTCGGTTAAATGGCTATAGAAACAGCGACGCGGTGGCAAATTATTTTCTTCATATGAATTCCAACTTGTCATATATTCGTAAGGATATACACCTTTTCTTCTCAGAAGATCAAAATGCTTTTTACTGGGGAAGAAGGTTGACAAATGTATAAAGTCATTGTCATTTAAGTTTGCTGCAAGTTTTTCCAAACTAGTACCTAAAAACTTAAACGAGTCAACAAAACGTACTGCTAAATATTCCTTATAACCGGTGTTAAAAAATTTTGTAAAAGATATATAGTTTTCTTTGTTTTTTGCTATTACTTTTATTTTGCCAGGCATATCTCCTAATTGCCGAATAAACAAATGGCTGTCATATCCAGACAGATTATGGAAAAATACTGGAACAAATTTTGGCAAACGATATTTTAGGTTACAATAAGAATGAACTGCACCACGATATCGCCCAGTCAGATGACAATGATCTTTGACTTTGTCATCTAGTAGCAATTGTTCACAGAGGAAACAGTATTTTGTCTTGTCAAAATGATCTTGCTCCTCCCTTGATAATAATGTCATAGGAATTGAATGTTTTAAAATCTTATGTATATGTTTTATGTCTTTGCCAAGAAGTTCTAAAAATTTTTCAACACAATCTTTTCCGCGATAAGAAACGTATTTGTTGCGAGAGCTGTCAAACGCACACACGATATAGTATGCAAATGCAGCTGGTACATGTTTTTGTAAAATATTTGTACATTTTGAGTTATGTTGGTTCTTTTTTGATTCAGGTTCTAATAAAGATTCAAAATCAGCATAGATGACAAATGGCATATCTTGCATCCTTTCGAAATGTTTGAATTGAATTACAGTTCCCTGTTCTGGTAATACTGTTCGAACCCCGCTACAGATATGAGCATTCAAATTTTCTTGTTTATTAAAGAAAATCATACACTCATCACAAAAATATATTTTCCCATGATGTTTTGTAAGCTGAGGTCTAAGTAATTTACTTAAATTTTTTATTAAACAATAATGTTTATTTCCCCCCTTTTCTAACAGTAATAGATTTATATGATGTTTTCTTTTATGATTAGTTTTATATATGGGACCAACAATATTGTGGTTGTATCCCAAACCATATACGTTAATACTAATTAGATGATTATTTTTCTCAAAAATTTTGATGTCCGTGATTCCTACAGGAAAGGTCATGTTCTTTGTATTAAGAATATTTTCATAAGAGGGGTAAGAAGATGTTCGATGATGATTATTTTTAGCAGGGAACAATGCCGCCATTATACACCATAAAAAACAGAAGGCATCATTATTTTGTATATTTATACATGCGCGTTTCAATTTTATATTTCTCGGCAATTCAATAAAGCGCCCCCCTCTTAAAGGGCTGTATTTATTGATATTTACTTCTAAGTACAAATTACGCAAAAATGCCCAACCACTATCCCTTTCTTGAAATACTTCTATTTTGTTAATAATGGTGTAAATTACTTTAGAAAATATTTCTTTGAAATCATAATTATCGTGTAATACAAAGTTTTCAGTAGCGAATGACTTTATTTCGCTAGTTAAGTTTGACGGTAAATGAAATTCGGAAAACAACTCGAAGTTAATTTTTATAGAACGATACGTGGCTTGCCTCGCAGCTATCAGTTGTTTCAAACGCGACTTTAAACTTCGTAAAAATTCGGTCGGCGGTGAGATAGCAACAGTGTTCTCACTACTGTAATTACCCTCCGGCCGCACCCTATATGAAGCAATCCGATTTCTGAATGCAGTACCAATCTTTTGTATGCCGTCACAAACTTCGATAGAATTATTATTTTTGTGTGTATTACTTCTAAGATGGGGTGAAAATGCGCTACTCTTTACAGATATGTCGCAAACCGTGCAATAGACTGTTTTGTTAGCCATGTCTGTAGCGTGGTTAACAAATGAACGAGAAGTCTAACCGCAGTTTATGAATTAGTAGTCTAGTAGATAAATAATTAAAATACTGCTAAAGAGATTTTAATAGTTAAATTTCAAGTGTTGTAAACCCTTTAACTATGATATGACAAGGAAGTGAATAAATAAAAAAAAAATTAAGCAGATAATGCCTTGGTTTCAACCCAAATAATAAAAAATAGTTTGATTTTATATGTTAGAAAAGACTGGTTTGAAAAATCGAGTTAAAATATTAACTATATTAAAACTAGATAAGTAGATAAGCAAACAAAAAACAGTATGTGTTATGATAATAATCAATTATTTATTTCTGTATAATAAGTACTAGGTCCTAATTTTAGTTTTAACGTTTATTTTATAATATAATATATGTAAGTAATTAATTAACAATTTATTTTATTAAAACAAGACTATTTTTTCTTGTAAGAAAAAAATTTACCCTCCTCTTTAAAAGAGGGTTTGATATCTTTAATAAAGTCTTTTAAATACACTAGTTCCCCAGCATCGGAACTACTTTGATACTTCAAAGATAAAACAGCATGTTCCCATCGATCTTTTGGGTCTACACTCAAAATATCTGCAGTGTTATAAATTTTCAGTTCTACAAACACGTCTCCAGCTAGGTCTGCAGTGCGACGCAAAACACCATCAGCGACTCTCCTAGTCAGCACCGACTGCAGCGCCCGCTTCTTAACAGACTTCTGCTGGAAGACTGCTGCCTCGTCCTCGTCCTCACTGTCCAACCACCGGTTAGATTTTGGTGGCTTTTTATTTGAAGACTTCTTCTTCAACGCTGGCTTGGAAACTTGCTTGGATCTGAAAAATAATTATAATGAATTAAATCAAATGTTATTTACAGTATGTTGATTGCAATTATAGTTATTATACAAAGAAAAAAAACAGATTAAGATTGGTTTGAATTGGCAAAATGACAAAATAAACAACTTAAAAACTATTAAGCTTCTTTGAAACCATGAATTATTCATGATGAATTATAATTCATGGTTTATACAAGACATAAACAAGTTTTTTTCTTTTTTTTGCAAAAATTACATCTTTATAACAAGAATTTTTTATAAAAGAATCCACACTGTAAAGTGTTTCCAAGACAGATCAAATGAGTCCAAACACGATTGGTGTACCTTTTTTAGTTTAAGAGTTCCTATGACCACCTTCCGACTCCATCATCAGATCAGAACAACAATTCCATAATATTGTATTGTCATGCGATTTACACATGCATGCAAAGTTTAAGCTCAATCGGTAACCGGGAAGTGGATCAAATGTAACTTGCAAGATTCCATTACAGACAAACATCAGGACATGTGAAACCAAATATAAAAAAAGACGAGTGCTACCAAAAAGTCTAGTTTAGGCATGTCACTATCACAATTCTCACGAATTCAAAAACACCTCATTTATGTCAAAAACTGTTCAGTCGTTTGGGTCGTAGAGCGTGCCAAACAAATGAACATACATACATGCTTACTTATGCGACTTATGCTCGAAAAACATTACCGTCATTTTGACACGGTAAGGTTAAACCTTTTACTATTAGAAAAAAAAATCGTATGCTATACTACCATAGATTGTATAAATATTTTCTCAAATATGATTACAGACTGACAAGAGGCAAGTGATAGTAAAAATAAAAGTTTGTAACTAATAAATCAAAATAATATAAGAAAAGTGTACATACTTTTTAGAGGTAACTTCCTCGTCAGATTCAGGATATCTTTCAAAACAATTTTTCCTGGCTCTCTTGATCGGCTTGTCGCGGTGGTCTGAAGTGGTCCTGAAAAGAGCAAATTATAATTATTAGTCGAAATGATTACATAAATACAGTTAACTTGAAAAAACCACATTAACAAAACATTGGCATTTAATTTGTAATGTTAATTTTATTACTTCTCTAGTAAACAAATCATAATTATTAGTTAAATACTAGTTTAAAACATAATATAAGAAATAAACACATACTTTACGCCGGAAGAAGTTGTTCCTTCTGCATCTGAGTCTTCAAACTCCTCTATAAGTTGTTTTCTTGCTCCCTTGTTTCTGCACTTAGTGGTGTAATACTCAGAGTCCGACCTGCAAATTTATAAGTAGTTTAACACAAAGACAGAAATAAAATACCTATTAAGATTTATAATGTTATCTTATCACAGTTTTAACTTCACCATAATTATAGCAACTTACGAACATGATTTCACGTGTAAAGATCCTCGTGGTGATAGCAAGTTTCTTCTAACTTGTTGAACGACGTGCAGAGAGACCTCGTAGATCACGTATTGTACAACTGAGAGCTTGGGCAGAGCTTGACCAAGATGCAAATTGCAAAGATGATTTGGAGTGTTTCACAGTTGTTCAATGTAATTATAGGTAGTTTAAGCTGAATCATCCGTTTTTTGCAGGTATTATAAACCTTTAATTTTGTAACAGAAACTTTCTTTTTGTTCTACATTATAATTTAAAATTATCGGATTTTAGAAACAAATAGTGTCCAACTTCTGCTTTTGTAAAGTGTAATGTAAGCATATAATTTCCAATGAAGGAATATTAATTAAAGCATTACTGTATTCACTGTAATAATATGATACTTCAAATACACCGCTTCACCGCCAAAGAAATAAAAGCAGAAGCCGATGAATAAGGCTAACTTCACATTTTACGCAACAACCCAAAAAGTAGTGTAATGTGTTATAGAGTTCTGTCTGTCTGTGTGTGTGTGTGTGTGTGTGTGTGTGTGTGTGTGTGTGTGTTTGTGTTTAGAGTTCATGTATGTATGTACGTATGTATGTGAATTTCTTAATTCTACAATAACTTCTAAATGGGTGAACGGATTTAAATGAATCCATCTTCCGAGTAACATAGGCTATATTTTTTTTTTAAGGTTGGCCGTCAAAATGTAAACTAGTCTAATCTCCCTTGAAAAACCTATGAAATTATATAAATTAGCGATGTGGTTACCAACCCGTCGTATTTTGATTCCACTTTTTACCTATACTCCCATGGTACAAACGTGGTCTTCGAATCGAAGAACTTTAGGCTCTCTATCTATCTGTACGGGATAAAGACGTAATAATATGTATGTATATACATATGTTATGTTGGTACAAACCTATTACAATATACAACAATATATTAGATTGCATGAACAGTGTAGTTAAATATTCAAAGAATTAGTAGTTTTTCGGGTTCCGTACCCAAAGGGTAAAAAGGGGAGCCTATTAATATCGCTCCGCTGTCCGTCTGTACCAGGCTGTATCTCATAAGCCGGGACCACCGGCTTAACGTGCCTTCCGAAGCACGGAGAGTGTTAAGTGCAATGAGCGAAAAGCCTTATGAAGAAACTTCTTCATCAACAGAATGAATACATGACATAAACAGATTGAATACAAATTCGTTCTCACACTCATATTACGAGTAAGCGTGTAACCGCAATATTGCTGAGACGAATAAATACTTATTGCGATATCAGAAAGGTTTATGTCTGTTTAAAATTACAATTGAAAATGACTCTTACACGTTACTACTTAGAGACTATTGTTTGAAACTGTAATGTGTTACCTTTAGGATTTAGGTATTGGGAGTCATTCTATGTTTGAACGTGGTACGATGCGTTGGTAAGTGATCAGCGCAGTGCAAGTTTTGTTCGATGTCCTACCAAATACAGTTAGCGTTCATCATCAGCCTTTGCAGTAGAATAATCACTTTATGGTGATACTATCACCAATCTAAGGTCACTATCAGCCGTGGTGAAGCATGAGCAAACGGCCATCATAAATGTGAGACGTTTTATGCAGTCCTCTGTAGAATAATTACTTTATGATGATACTATCACCAATCTAAGGCTGTCATCGGCCTTGGTGAAGTATGAGCAAACGGCCATCATAAATGTGAAAGTTCTTATGCGGTTTTGCAGTAAAATAATCACTTTCTGATGATGCTATCACCAATCTAAGGCTACCACCCGCCTTGGTGAAGTATGAGCAAACGGCCATCATAATTGTGAGAGTTCTATGCATCGGCTATGCTGCGCGATCTGATTCTATGGTTAGGCTGAGCAATCTCGCATGTACGTACAAGATAGTGAAAGTGAAGTGTATTTTAAAATGTTGTGTGTATATGTTAAAGTGATTATCGGATACCAAAACTGATTCGAGTTATTTACTGGTGAGTTTTGCATGACAACACAACCATGATTTCATATCTATTTTGAGGCTTAACTATTGATTACACAACCATAATTCCTTCATTGTTTTTAAGTATATTTTGTAGATTTTCAAAACAGAGGGGTGAGCCCTCTGTTTTGAAAATCTCAAAATATATCTACTTGTATGTATATATGTATGTTTGTTTCACGATAACTTTAGAACCAATGCTCCAATTAAGATGAAATGTAGAATGTATATAGGTCTTATAAATACAATTTTCAAGTTCGTTGGGCATCAAAATCGGTGCAGCAGTTTACGAGATATTTAAATAAATGTTAAAGAATTTCGAGAAATGAAAATTGAAAATGACGTTTAGGCTGAATATGTTACAAGATGGCGCTGAAATAAATTTTAATTTTGAAGGTTACGACAGCCGCCGCTAGGTGGCGGTATTTCGTTGAAGCCTGCTTTGTCCATGCTTTGTGTATTAAATTTGAATTTATTACACAAAACATGAACAATTACAAACTAGAACGGTACTTTCTCCACTATACTTCGTTTATCAAATGGTTGGCTTAGTCGCAGTACGGTAGTTACCCGATCGAAAAGATTAGACTTCGAGCCGCGCAAGAAAATTTGATTTTTCAATGATTGCAAATATTTCTTTCGCTGTCTGTTCCAAGTTAAGTTCCAAGTGACTCTTGGAATTTTTACGAAATGTTGTAAATTAAAAATAATTTTAATTTACAACATTTCGTTCCTTTAGAACAGAAAAATACCAGTCCATGAAAATTTCTATAATAAATTCTTGTTAGTTCCAAATTTCTCCAACAGATGGGACAAATCACAGGTCCAAAAATGCGTAAGGATATTTTAATAAGTTTTTTGTTTATCTTTAATTTTAAGTATGTATATGTTTGTTCGGGTTTAAGCCTGAGCCCAAAAATTAAAGCAGTTATTTACAACCAATTTAACTGCAATTTCGTATTGTACTTAACTTTATAGTGGTGGAAGATAATTATAAAAAATCACTGATCTGATTTGAAGATGACGAGTTATTTAATGATGAACATCCCGTTTACAACATTTTACAGTATCAATCCTTTCACAATAAAAGCTGGTACAAAATCCGGCCAAGTGCAAGTCGGACTCGCGCACGATGGTTTCCGTACCGTTATCTATAAAAACGGCAAAATAATCATGGCTGATGCATGGGAGCCCCACTTTAAAATTAATTTTATTTTCATTTAATTATTTTTTTTAAGGATATTTTTTTATACATATTCTATGATTATTTAAAACAAGCAAAATTATCACGTTTGTTGTATGGGAGCCCCCTTAAATATTTATTTTATTCAATTTTTTAGTATTTCCTGTTATAGCGGCAACAGAAATACATCATCTGTGAAAATTTCAGCTGTCTAACTATCACGGTTGAGAGAGAGATACAGCCTGGTCATAGATGGACGAACAGACAGACAGCCAGACAGACAAACGGACAGAGGAGCGATATTGGGTAAAACACATAATACCCTAAAAAGGAATAAAAAAAATAGTGCAAGAAGAAACAAATAATTCCGCAAAATAGACACAATAAAGACAAAAAATGGGGTTCGGTGGGCGAAAGATAAGTACAGATGTAGAATCCAGACGTACGAAAACCATATTTGGAAGGTAAAGCCGAAGCATAGAAAGAGGAGTATGGGAGTGCAGCACTCCGCGAGAGAAACAAAAACAAAAGCCAAATGAAAAAGGAGCTGGGGGGTTGTCCGGACAAAACAAGCCAGAAAATTGATACGTATGAAAACCAAAAGTTTTATAAGTATAAAGCTCAAGCGAAGAAACGGGGTAATATGTCTATCGGGGCTAAAAAAATTAAACATTTACGGTTACACATCAAAACCATATAGGTTTAGAAAGCAAAACACATATGTCTCGGTTTTAGAACCTTAATCATCATAATCATGCCGACCGAAGCTCAGTCACCCGGATACTTACCTATTAAATGACCTGGCATTTTATATTTCTATTCCCTGAATTTTAAGTCGCAGGCCTATTGACATTTTCAAACACTCAAACACGCCTGATATATTGACCAATATTTGGTACAAAAATTATTTTTATAAAATGTCCAATGTTGTGATTCCGTTAATAACCATAGTCTTTCAGATATGACGAAACTGTTACATTTATTTGTGCCTTAATGAAATTATATTTATTTTTCTGTCCGGACCTACTCAAATTTTACTCGATAGTGCTACGCAGCTCTTCAGCTACACGTTGCACTATCGAGAGCTAAACGCCTCAAAGATGTTGTATTGAAACCCGGTTTTGATTTAGTCATATTAATTAGATGAAATTCTACTCGTACATTTAGGGATTGGAAGGAAAAATCTATTGCAACTATTCTTACAACAGTAATAAAAAAAGGGGTTTTAACGTTGTATGGTAGTTTATTTGTTTGGATAGAAATGAATGTTAACTATTAGTACAAGAAAGTAAGGATATTGTGTTCATTGTATGTTAATTTGAAATAAATCGTGGTGAGTAAAATAAAAAGAGTGCTTTTAAAGTCATCTAAACAATAGCACTATGAGAACATGCTTATTAATATCAGTATAATAGTGGCTAGCTCACGAAATTATCAGGAAAATTAAATAACCGCGAGGTCCACGTTCGCAGCGAATTACTAGTTATAATAATAAGCAAGTAGCCAATGGACGATATGCAGGAGGAAATGTTACTTCTGATATTGGAGAATTGGCTTTTGTTGTCAATTAATGTTCAAAGTTCTTTATTTGCGTAAATGTGGTTACAATTGTATGGTAGTCTTAAATATATGAGTTTCACACATCTAGCTGTTTCCAGCATGCAAAGTACAAAGTAAAAATGTAGTAAGTAAAAATTAATACAATATTCTATTACAATAATGTCAATTCAGTTGATTGTATTATTAATTATAATTAGTGTCAAAATATTCTTCTATATTACAAAAGGTTTTTTCAATTAACCAGTCACGCAATTTACTTTTAAATAGATTTAAAGATAATTTTTTTAACTCCTCTCCTCAATTGTGTATATTATAACGCACATAGTACCGCAGTTTCTAGAGCAAATTACGGTCTTACTCGCAGGTAATAGTAGGCAGTCTGGAAATCTATAATTCAAATTACATGAAATATATACATGCTTTAGACTCAGTGTAGATGCATGTTGGTATTCAATAAACTTTGTTTCCAATATATACATGCTTTAGACTCACTGTAGATGCATGTTGGTATTCAATAAAGTTTGTTTCCACGACATTTCATAGTAACTGGAGTTGCGCTGCAACTATACACAGAGGGCGTTACTTTCTACACCTAAAAGATATTCATATATCTAACAATAACAAGCATTTTTTATTATTACATTTATTCAGATGAAAAAAAATTCAATTGAATACAGGCGTTATATTTATTTTTACGCTTAGACTCTTAACAGACTAGCAGTGGACCTATGGGTATCTAACAATGACTTTCGGAAGTAAATTTGCCATGGCCTTTGCCAGAGCACGTGCCGCCGGATGAGAAACCTATTTATGTAGAACTATATTACTTATCTATGGTAGTACTTAGTATGGTATGAGTAAGTCTGATAATCAATTTGTTTTAAGTGTGTCGCGTTGTAAGTTAAATCTTCAAGTCATTAACATGCATTGTACTTACTGTTCACAAACGCTGTTCTTAAAAATTTCAGCTGCGTGGCAGACAACAGCCTTGGCCGAGCAAGACAGCACGTGGAAGTCTCCGGGCGGCCGGGACCAGCACGCTTCACGTCACCCCCTCTAGCCCGACGGCCTAGTGTCTATGACCTGGCGTTCGCTGTCGACAGCTATCCTCCCTTGGATGAGCTTCGGTTACTTTACAGGCAGCTTGCGGTAAGTCCCCTGTCTTCACTCGATTCGTTGTTATACTCTTCGGCTTTTTATAGACATCTATTCCATGTACCTCGTAAAACCAATCAGCCATCGAATGTAATGTCTCGGAGTATGTATGACTTTTTTTAGTGTTTCATGAAAAAAAGCAACCAGTACCCATGCGTTTACCATTACCACCTCAAACAATTCTAGAGAACAACCGACAGCCATCCTAAACTAAGGCAGTTATTATGTCATCGATATAACTGAAAAAAAAATTAAATGTCTTGATTTTTGGCAGGATACGTAGCAGTATGTCTTACTAATTGTATTTAGTTTCCATCTCTACATTAACAACATTATTTTGTTCACTTTGAAAACCAACAAACAAGTCATCGACATAACTGAAAAAAACTTAATGTCTTGATTGTAAGCAGGATATGCAGCGGTATGTCCTACTAATTGTCTTAAGTTTCCATCTTTACATTAACAACATTCTTTTGTTCACTTTGAAAACCAACAAACATGTCACCGACATAACTAAATAATTAAATACCCTAATTTTCTTAGATTCGTGCCTAACGCGAACTTGACGCACTTCGATACATACATACTTCTTTCCTTTGTGTTACTTATAATAGTCAATATGTAAGGGTTTTTGATAAATTAATAAATAACAATATAACTTTAAGTTCCATGAGTGTCATTTAGCTATATCTTAACCAGCCGAAAGTACCTTCCATCAAAATACTCCTTTCCTTTATGTTAGTAATGATCAATTCCGTAACTTTCGAGGTTTAATAAAAACTTATTTATGCAAAAACGTCCATTTTGTTAGTAGCACAGAAACTTACAATCTTTTTTAGTATATACTTTATTAATTTAAATACTTCCTCGACCCATTGGGCGACCCTCAGTCAACCGCGTGAGCATGTATCCAGTACCGCACAATGGGACAATCAAATTTAGTACTTATTACCTTCAGAATAGTGTTGGCACTAGCGCGTACTCTATGCATCAGCGAGCGATTCCCTTACGTACACGAAAGCCGTCGACGTAAGCCTGCGCAAATTGGATGCAGTGCAGTGTCGCGGAAGCCCCAACATTACTTGAGGATGTAGGTACACATAATTGTACACAATGCATTTTTAGCGAGTGACGCTCGTCGCCCGATCACGCCAGTCGAAACTCGCCTACCTAACGAGGCAGTCTAATTATATCGAGCCGTGTCCGTAGTGAACTAACTGTATTCTGTGTGTTTGTGTCAATGAAATGAGTGAACGTACATAGTGGTT
Organism: Elegia similella; assembly: GCA_947532085.1. Lineage (NCBI taxonomy): Eukaryota > Metazoa > Arthropoda > Insecta > Lepidoptera > Pyralidae > Elegia > Elegia similella. The sequence goes on along the minus strand of OX383950.1, from coordinate 1,504,972 downwards.
TTATATTGAAACTATCTCCCCAATAGGAAGAACCTACAAGGACATTAGTATATTGTACTCAAGGATTTGTAATGAATGAGTGTCATCTAGCTACGGTTGCCCGCAGATCAACGAGTCGTTCCAGCAGCCGGGGCGCTGGCACGACGTGGTGCTGCCGGCGCCGGCGCCGGCGGGCGCGCTGTCGCACCGCGTGACGTACGAGCTGCGCGGCCTGCAGCCCGCCGCCGTCTACGAAGCCATCGTGCAGGCCAAGAACAGATACGGCTGGAACGAGGTCGGCTGCTTCCTTCTTTTCTTGGTGTCACCTCTCATAAGCTTCTTGCAAGGATTTTATCTCTCCATGGACGGATATTGCTCACTCACTACGCTTCACAGTGGGTTGGCATATGCCATGCATAGGTCATGGCGTACACTCGCCAACCCCACTGTTTCACAAGCTGTGGCGCTATCTTTAATTTAATTTGTCACATGTACCAGACTGTGGCGGTAAAAAGGTTAAATAGATATAATAGTACTAGCTTTCGCTCGCAGCTCCGCCCGCGTCAATGTCGATCCCTCGGGTATAGTACTTTTCCCAGGATAAAAGGTAGCCTATGTTCTTCTCCGTACTCCAGAGAACTTGTATGCAAAATTTCATGATGATCGGTTCAGAAGTTACGGCGTGGAAGCGTAACAAACAAACTCACTTTCGCACATATGCTATTAGTTAGGATAAATAAGTTAATAGTCAGGGATGTCAACCCAACCGCTTTTCCGGTGGCATCAGGTGTACGAGCCCGACCTCCCGATATGCTACTTGTTTTTTCTTCCTTTCACCAGAGTGAGTAGTATCCCTATACCTGAATTGCGTTCCCAAATCAAACAAATTTCTATCCTTCCCAGCTTAAAATGCTTCCGATGGGTACAAGAAGCCAAAGAAACTGCGCTTATATACCAACCCGCCTGCCAAGCGTGGTGAGTATGGCAATATCCTCTAATGGAAGGAAGAATCCTTGGGAGAGATATTTGTCCAGCAGTGGACTTTTTACGGCTTAAATGATTATGAGATATGGCCAGCAATGGTTCCTAATCATCTAATCATGATCCCTTAGGTACTCGTATTTTAAAGACAAGGATAGAGATACCAATCCTAATTTTGGATTGGTGATAGATAACAATATCTTTATTACTTTGTTAGTTTTTCGTGTGTCTAACTGGCTAACGTTGGTGTCGGATTTTTCAAGATACCTAAAAGCAGCTGACTAAAATTAACAATCGCCACCCATTGAAGTACAGACTGCGCCCGGTTTGCTTAAGTTGCGCAAGTGTTATTACTTTTCTCACCCACTGGGACATCAGGCTCATCTCCGGTCAATTAGTTTATCTTTATTAATGTATTTTGCATGTAATTAAACTATTTTTCATTTATCAATTCCAGGTCAGCGACATCTTCCAGTTCCACACGCTCGGCGGTCCCACGGCGCACGCGGACGAACTCACCCCGATGTTCTCCGCAGCCAGGACCGCACTGACGAGTTCCATCCTACTCCCAGCTCTATATGCCCTTCGAGCGCTCGCCTGATTGGCGGCTGCATAGCGTTCCATTTTTGATTTGTAACGGCTTTTTATCGTGAAACGATTGGACTGTGACACCAAATTGATTTATACCGCGGTGGAGATTTCAAAGTTCGCTTGGACTTAGGGGTTATTCAAATACTACGTAAGCAGCGAATGGGGGTTGGGGGATCTGGGCTAGGCTTATTTTTGCTGACAAAGGGGGTGGAAAGGTCTGCACGGTAATGACGTCAGCAACATTTTGCAAAATAAACAAACATATTTTGTAAAAATTACACCAATGTTTACGTAAGCTTGGGGGGGGGGGGGGGGGGAAGGGCTTTTCTTACTTTTGCTGACAAGGGGGAGGAGGGGGTTGAAAATAACTGACATATTGCTTACGTAATACTTGAACGGTCCCTTAAAGCTATTAATTCCCAATGATTCACCACTATATCTCTCACACGGATAAACAGAAGTTAAGCAATGATCGGAACGCATGGAGTATTATTATTAACTCCGTATTAAAATTTAGATAAATATGCTCCTACCGTTCCGATCCTAAGACCTAAAAGCCATGTTTAACATATGTACCTACACAGATTGATCAGGAAGCAACATGTACCACAAAAAGTAGAACACGGCGTGTTTGGTTTTGCTCACATGCTCTTTATGTGTTACTGGCTATCACCCCAAGAAAGATGTTGTTAGGAATCTACTCCTTAGGCGTGTTAAAACAGAGGTCCAAGCGGAGTTTGGGAATGCCACCGTGTTTTAGTGTGTTTTAAGTGTTGTGACAGGAATAGTTTTGTCTAAATCTGTGGTAACTGGTAGAAGGAGTGAGAGTTAATACCGTGGTAGATAAACGAAGCTAATGGGATTGACAGGCTTCATTCATATTTTTAAACTTTCGCGCTTCAAACCCATAAATATTTATATAAACGGGACTTAGCATGAACCTTTTTAATATTTGTCTTGTAGTCTCGTTGCGACCACGATGGATGTAACTTCATTGAAACGTCAACGGAAACAAATAATAAAAAGGTTCGAGCTAAGTCCCATTTGTATACATAATTATGAGGCTTCATTCAGAATAAAAAAATATAAGCAGTTCATGGCGTTACGAATAATATAGACAGGGCTCGAAGCAAGTCACAAGTGACCACTAATTTAACATTATTTGAATTTCGAACGGAGGAAAATTGCATGCTTATTTACTGTCGATGTGCTTGAACATGAGCATGTGTCGCGACACGTTTGCATATTATTATTTGCGTCACTGTCACGTTCGTTAGGGGCAGCCCACCTATATGAGTGAAGAGTTTGTTTGCTAGGAAGACAGAGCTAGAATAAAAGCTAAGTTCTACAGAGTTTGCTTTTTACATTCTATTTGATGAAGGTAATGCTGATGTAAAGATTATCCCACTAACATATTTCATAAAATATTTCTCACAAACATGAGCTAAATAAATAAATAGGCTCCTTCTACTAGTTACAATCTAGCAATAGATAAGTACAGAATAAATGTAAATATTCGAATACCTTAATTTTCAAACCATAATCATTGTCTTCACACAGAACTTACGCGCAAATATGTACTGCCTTAGAGAACGTTTAGCATTTGAAATGTGTTCTAATCTACAAATTCAATTATTTATTAACAATTGTAAAGTCAAAGATTTTTGTTTTTTTAATATTAATTTTATTTTTATTTAATAATAATTCGATGTTTTTACTATAAAAAAATATGAATCATTATATTTTTAAAGAAATTATAATCTGTCACAAGCTTCGTCAATAATACCATAACGAAATATCCACAACATGCTTCGTCAAAATAAGATATGTGCATCTCTTCTTTGACTTCATATTTTTCTTTCTTATGTTTTAAAATTTGCGCAATCGAAAAACTACTCGTCGATAGAAACTTAATCCAGAAAATAAAAATTCAAAAGCGTAGTAAAACCTAACATAAGATTTACATATTGCGTTTAAGTCAAACTAAAAATCTTTACCGACATTTTCTTATGACTAATATGGTTTTAAGAAAATATCAGATGAAACTGATAAATATTTTTTTAAATGCTAAATGTTCTTGGCAAACAGGTTTATAAATTAATCTTTTATTTACTTTAAATGGTAATTACCTAAGAAATTATATTTTACAATTTAAATCTTTGTATTTTATACAGCATGTTGTTCATAATAATATATAATACTAACCGCAGCATAATATAATATTTTCTAAACAATAATTGTATATCTGAAACATCACGAATTATTTATTTTCCATATAATAATGTCACATCCATTTAAAAGAATTTATTAATAATATTATGTAGTTATATTTAATATGTAAGCAATAAAACGTGTTAGTGATACGCTATTTAGATTAATAAATATTTATAATGTGTATTTTTATCTCGAGAACTCTCATTTATAATGTAAATGTTAGAATTTATTTTTTATTTTTAAAATGCATATAGTGCAATATTAATTTTAGCGGAACAAAAGCAATATTTCGTACACATCATAGATTTATTATTTAAAAAATACTTATTGTCTACAAAAATGTATTATTTTATAAAGTACCATTTAATTACGAATTGCTACGAAAATACTTTTAAGGAGAACCTTTTTGGTTTAGGATCAGAATGTGCAAGTTTAAGAGACTTATGCATGGATAGTCCAATTCGTAGACTGCCCGATAATTTATTTATTTAACTTGAAAATGGGTAAATTAGTATTTTATTGTCTTTGGTAATGTACACAGTAAATAGCATTACCTATAAAAGAAAAAAAAAAACATGTCGTCACAATTACATTTTTTATTATTCTCGTATTTTATCTAAAAATTAGGTAATCACACGTTTTGCGAATTGGATTTTATTAGAATCTGATATTCACAAAATGGAACATTCTGCGCCTAAATTATTTTTAATGTACATTAAAACGCAACACTGCCGTAAGGACAATTTGTATAACTTTTTATTTTTGTTCATTATAAAAAAATGTGAACAAATCTTCTCTCAGGCTTTTGTAACTCTATGCATGTAATTTTAAAGTCAGCGGCCATGACAGACCTTTTTAATGAGAACTAGATGTAATTTTTTTAGAGAAATATTGTAAGAGTAACATTAAACGTATAGATTCGGAAAAGATGTAAAAATCGGGAGGCTGTAGAATTCGCCTTTTTTGAAAACTGGATCCTGTAAGTAGCAAATAAACACGTAAGTTTATTAAAACATGGTTTTTATTTATTGTTTTTCTCAATGCAAGAGGCAGAGGCTATATTGAACTGAAAGAAAATATTGATTCCTCTTATTCTCATATCTTTCATATATAAAAAAAACCGACTTCAATTAAACTACTGATCCGATTGTAATGACATTTAAATGGGAACAACTTAAAGCATACCCTTTGGAATATTTTTTTTTTTTCAAATCGGTTATTTTTTTTCCTTTTTTCCGCGGTATTATTATTTAAATACGCAAATTATTACAATCTAGCCTATACGTTGGCTAATGAGTAATTTTACATTGACCTAGTTTATAAAGTATAGAATAAGAATGTGTCCATCGGCACTTTTCTTACTGTCTCTATTAAGGGGAAGGCACTTTGTTCATGTGTCTTTATTCGCACTTACACTGCACTACTTTGTTATTACTTATCACTACACTAATTCAAATGGTTTAGTTCTTTTAAGTCTTCGCACTATGTCCGTGTTGGTAAAAGGTTCTGTGGTAACAAACATTTAAAAAAATACAAGCGAATAACTTCCTCTTTTTGAAAGTCGGTTAAAACAAAATATGAAAACGAAAATGACTTACCTAATACATTATTTTTTTCCACACACGTCACTCTGAAGGTCGCGTCACACCCAGCCGCATAAACATAATTAATCATTTGCATGCAATATTCCGAGGAAACGCATGATATATGGTTCGCGAGACGCCATTTTTTTTAATCTATGGTTCCCACAGTCATTTGTCATACTCATTTTTTGACTCGGTCTTGGAGTAGCATTGTTGTAGCGTTGGGCGTTAAGTTAAAATTAACAAAAAGTATTTTGATATGTGTTATATTTTGCATTCATAATGCTATTTTGATTTGATTGTTAAAATATAATTCTAATATAATACTCATATAAATACCGCGTGATTTTTAACCTCTGAACTATATTTAAATCCTGGAATCAGAATCCCTAATAAAATATATAATACAAAAAATCTGGAAATAGAAAAAAAATTATGCTTCCCATACAAAGCCGATCAGCTGGACGAAGTTCTATGGAATGACAATTTTTTTTTTCGTTTTTCAACTTTTTTTCTTGCAATCTGTATTCCATTAGGGATTCTGATTTCAGGATTTCAATATGGTTCAGAGATTCAAAATGACGCGGCATAATACTCTTATTAAAATAAGAGGAATGGGATATGGTGGAGAATTTCTGCGCCAAGGTTGGAGTCATGCGGTAGCTCAGTTGGTAGAGCGTAGGTCGTACATAGACATAGGTCGCTGGTTCAAGCCCCGCCGGCACGAAATTTGTTCACTATATTTTAGTTCTTAATTTAATCATCATCATCAAGTCTTCATAGTCTTCACTGCAGGAGCATGACCCTCTTTATACTACCGGAGCCATACTTGGCCAGAGCAGACAGAGGATTCGGCCTACACTCTCCTCGCTGGCCAGACTGGTTGGAGAGGTCTCATTGATGTTCTATGAGCTTTGTTTAGCTTTTATTTCCTAAGTCGCCTCTTACGACCTCTGTGAGAGGACTTGGGAGTGGTTCTATTCTACTTTGCCGGAAACCACACTTAATTTAATAAGAGTATTAATAAAAAGTCCGGCCTCGGCAGGCCTGTGGTCCCCGTGTCAGTATCGAATACATACCGACCCCTTCGAAGGGGAAAACCAAACAAATCCGGCAGAAAGGACGCGCGTTTAATCACGTGTTCACTGACTTCACCGAATTATGAATCGTTTGTTCAGAGCTATACGAATAAAATTGGCTTGCAATGAATTCTGTAGGTATCTAAACAAAAAAACGCTGCATTCTGACGCGAGCTAAATTACACCGTATCGCTAACTACATTGAGTTGATATTTGTTTGTTATTCTTGCAGAGTGCGACTTATGTACGTAAATTAGTTATGCTGTGTGAATAAAACAAAATATACAGACACAAATCCACAAATATTTATTCATAAGAATATTTTACATAATATCTAATATGTACTAAATATCCTAAATAGGCCTTATAAATAATTTACAATATTGCACAATATTACAACTACAAATAATTTAGGCGTATTACTTATATGTTTCAATAGAAACTCTACTGAAACGTCAATGGAAACAAATAATAAAAAGGTTCGTGCTAAGTTCCATTTACATACATAATTATGTATTTAAAGCGGGAAAGTTTAAGAGGCCTTGGTTCGCTGTCTCGCTTGCACAATCAAACATTTTTAAAGAATATTTAAAGACAGCCAAAGTATCAAGACTTAAAAAAGAATATATTTATTCTGCTGATCTACAGACACGATATAATACAAATGTATTTACATAAATAATTATTTTATTAAGAATGTTATAAAAACGCACACGCAAGCTTATAATTTTTAAATCGTTTCAATTTTATAATATTTTATACACATCTATCAGCCGGCCTATTTGCTAACTCAGTGACCAACGTTTTGATAGTCACTTCAAAATACATTGCGGGTTTCCTATGATTGACTATTTTTATCAAAGATATATAAAACGTAATGTACTTTGTAATGACTATCAAAATGTTGTACACTGAGTTGGCAAATAGGCCAGCTGGTGCGAGGCCCCTTTGGACGCGAGGGCGTGGGATAGTTCAATTGTAATCTAGAACTTAACTTTATTTTCATACTTCTAAGTCTGGAAATGAGAAACGATTACCACACCCCTCCCCCCGCCCCCCTATTTTACCCCTTCAGGGGGTATTATGTCCATTTCACCTACACATATCTTTTTTAATTGCAATCGTGAACTTATAAATCTTTAATAAATTTGAATTTTAATAAGGTATGAGGTTCATCATCAGGTCCTTTTTAGTCTCCACTACAGGAGCACGACCCTCTCTGTACTACTAGGGCCATACTTGGGCAGAGCAGACAGAGGACTTGGCCTACACTCTCCTCGGTATGAGAAGGTATGAGTTTGGCTGGATGAAATTGCATATTACGATAAGTCCTTTGTACCCATTATTATTTATTTTTGTTTCTTCTCCTTTTATGTTTTGTTATAATGGTGCAATAAAGTGTATATTAATTCATTCATCTTTTTTCAAACGTCTAAGTCTAGAAATTAGAAAATATCCATACAAGCTTTCGCCTGCGTCTGGCAGTGTTCAGTCAGGGCTGATGATGACCCAGTCCGCCAGATGGCCGAGCCTCGGCAGACTCGGCTAGTCGTCGCGGCCTCGGCGCCGGCGGACCCTCGGCGGCGCGGGCAGCTTCATATGGACCGTCTTGATGTGCACTTTAGCGCAGGATGACGTCTGGAATGTCTTGTCGCAAAGCTGGCACACGTGGCGACGGAGACCGTTGTGGACCTGAGGGGGGACTTACCTGATTAACTTGCCTAAATAAATAAATAAAATAAATATATACGGACAAATCACACAGATTGAGCTAGCCCCAAAGTAAGTTCGAGACTTGTGTTATGGGATACTAACTCAACGATACTATATTTTATAACAAATACATATATAGATACACATCCAAGACCCAGGCCAATCTGAAAAAGATCATTTTCCATCTTGACCTGGCCGGGGATCGAACCCGGTCACTCCGTGTCGCAGGCAGGCGTGTTGACCGCTGCGCCACAGAGCTAGTCAATAGGGTCAAAAGTAATCAGGGTGTTATTCTCAACTGCCATCCGGTGGTTCCAGATATGGCACCACCGTCGTGTAGTCGTGGTAGAGCCACGTTACCGGCAAAATGAATTCCTAGTAGCATGAATGGGCCGGCTCGTCCGAGGACGTACCACACTCACAGAAAATCGACGTCTGAGTAGACGCTTTAACGCTTCTATGCTTATTTCGGTGAGTGAGAGAGCCGGAGGCCCATCTTTCCTCCTTCCACTCCCCATTTCCTTCCCCAACTTCTTGAAAAGCCGACAACGCTGTCACACCCTGGTGTTGCAGTTGTCCATGGGCAGCGGTGATCACTTACCATCAGGTGACTCGTTTGCCGTTCTATTAGCTAAGTGCTTTAATAGCTGCTACTTGCTTTTCCCCCATCCATCCGACTGAGTAGTGTCCCAACACCGTTATTCCATTCCCAAATCCAACAAATTCCTATATTTCCCAGCTTAAAAATGCTTCCGATGGGCAGCAGCGTCGGAAGCACAAGAAGCCAGAGAAACTGCGCTCGCCAACCCGCCTGCCAAGCGTGGTGAGTATGGCAATATCCTCCCATGGAACCAGGGGTTGGAATACCGGTAAAATTCATTACCGGTACCTCTATGAAACAACAGTACCGGTAATTGGATTGGTACCGGTACATTTGGTAACGGTAAAAATCAAGTACCGGTACCTCTATAATACAACGGTAACGGTAATTGAATTGGTACCGGTACCTCAATAAAACGATCGTACCGGTAATTGAGTTAGTATCAATAAGTTTAAGTTATTAAACTTATTGATACCGTTAGGTAATAACAGAAGTATCTGTACTAAATACCGGTAAACAGTATCGGGAATTATCATTTTGTTAATGTGTGTCGTTGTCGTGTTGTGTATGTGCGGCGTGCGTGAGGCGGGGGCCGACAATGGGACAGAACTTTTCCAGTCGAGCGAGTCCAATGCGGGGGACGGCATCAATGCATAGGTACCGGTAAATTTAATGGAATTTTTAACACTATTATTATTATTCTAGATGATTACTGTTAAAATTTAACAGAATTGAAGTACCGGTACCTACCGGTACTTATAATGTGAATTTGGTACCGGTAAAATTACCGTTAACTGTTATCAATATTATTACCGTTAAATTCTAGATTACCGGTACCCCATATTACCGTTAAAATTTTAACAGAATAGTAATACCGGTGCTTACCGGTACTTATAATGGGAATTTGGTACCGGTAACAAGCCCTGCATAGAACGAACAATCCTTGGCAGTGGACTTAAGCAGAAGGGAGTGGGGGCCTAGGCTTGGCTTATTTTTGATGACATGGGAGACGGGGAGTTTGTGCTGATGAGGTAAGATTTTTTTGCAAAATAACGATATTCTGTGTAAATTATAGCAATGTTAACAAATCAAACAAATATAATTAAAAACCGGCAAATTTCAATTCATACTTAATGGGCCGGCTCGTCCAGGGAAGTACCACTCTCACAGAAAATCGATGTTTGAGTAGAAGCTTTACCGCTTCTACGCTTCGTTCGGTGAGTAAGAGAGCCGGAGGCCAATCCTCCCCCAACTCCTTGAAAGGCCGGCAACACTTCTGTCACACCCTGATGTTGCAGTTGTCCATGGGCAGCGGTGATCACTTACCATCAGGCGACCCGCTTGCTTGTTTGCTGGCCAATATCATAAAAAAAATACTTAGTCTAATAGGAAAAGTTGTTCATTTGAATGAGATAATCCACTTACCAGATCGTGTCTGTTGAGCGCCGCTAGAGTCTTGAATGCCTTGGAACAGTGTGAACACTTGTACGGACGCTCGCCAGTGTGCACCCGAACGTGTTCCTGAAATAAATGATCATCTATCATCATCAAGTCTTTTTAGACTCCACTGCTGGAGCATGACCCTCTCTGTACTACCGGAGCCAGAAAAATATTTTTAGAGGTTAGTGAATAGCTCTGTTGATGATAGATATATCCTTAATCTCGTTCTTATAAACTCTAAATAAATGTGTAACAATCGCGAAAATATTAGAAAACATCACTCGGATATATCTAAAAGGGTTTTCGAAATTTGAGGAATATATTCTTCAATAATTCATATTAATAATAATATTGTAATTAAAAATCTATACTTTAATAATTAATACTAACAATAATATTATAATTAATAATATTAATTATTAATTTATTAATAATATTATAAAGCCGAAGAGTATGTTTGTTTGAACGCGCTAATCTCAAGAACTACTGGTTCAAATATTTTTGTGTTGGATAGTCCATTTATTGAGGAAGGCTTTAGGCTATAAAACATCACGCTGCGACCAATAGGAACGAAGCATCGAAAAAAAATGTTTTGTAAACGGGGGAAAATTATTCATCTATACTAATTAATCATAATAACAGAAATTGCCGCGGACGAAGTCGCGGGCAACAGCTAGTAGACAATACACAACTTACCTCTAACAATCTGTTCGTCGTGAATGACTTGGTGCACTGTGTACACTGGAACGGTCTCTCGCCGGAATGTATGCGTTGGTGGTACTTCAGAAGACCAGCGTTCTGAAGGCAAATTTTAGTATCAAGTCTACGAGGTTGACAAACCCCAGTTCAATAGGCTAGTTTCGTAGGTCAAAATATAAACATTATACAGCGACAGCTCCGTGGCGCAGTGGTTAACACGCCAGCCTGCGACACGGAGTGCCCGGGTTTGATCCCCGGCCAGGTCATGATGGACAATGATCTTTTTCAAATTGGCCTGGGTCTTGGATGTTTATCTTTATATGTATTTGTTATAAAATATAGTATCGTTGAGTTAGTATCCCATAACACAAGTCTCGAACTTACCTTGGGGCTAGCTCAAACTGTGTGATTTGTCCGTATATATTTATTTATTTATTAATAATTAGTCCAGCAGTTAGATGATCAAAAAATATCAGACAAGTATTTTTCTTTTGTCAATTAACTACTCAAGCCTGTAAACGCAGACTTAACTGATTGTCGAAAGCCCACTATGTAGGGCATGTGAGGAATCGTAGGAGACAATGAAACACATTTTGTGTCCTTGTGACTCGTTGGCTGGTAAGCGTTTGGACCTCTTAGGATCCTTATCCTTAGCTAGAGGACTACAGGCACTACGCACTGGGCGATATTCTGAAGCTCATGCAGTATTTTTCGGAATACACCGTGCGGGTGAGTAAGGCCCGGGGTAAGTACAAAATAACCCAAAGGTTAGACGTGCTACCGATTCTGAATCGGCGCCATCGAAGATAAGATAAGAAGAAACGCAGACACAATGGATTGATGAATTTATTGTTGTCGGACTTGACTAGTTAAACAATAATTATAAATACAAAGCAATGCAAAGCAAGCAAATCAAAGTTCATGAGTGGGGGCTCGCGACGCCAAAAATTTGCTAAAAATGTAGCAAACTGATGTCAAATGGAATTTCAAAGGGCAATATCATTATTTTTTTTTTGTTTAATCGACAAAATAAAAAATATATAACTAATATTTTTTTGATTATCTATTTGGACTAATTATATATTTTTTTTAGGGAATTTGCCTATTAGTACCTTTGAATACGTGTTCTAGTCAGTGGACAAAATATATGAACACAACAGAATTATTTTGGAATATTGCAAAGCATTTGACATGATTGATTATGAAGTTGTTTGAAGGTTAATCTTGAATATTATTGACGTTTTGGAGATAATGGGATAGAAACCATTTAAGTAAAGGATATTTTGTAAGACAGGGCAAATTTTGATAAATAGGAATGTAGAGAAAGGGAGTTTTGCACCGGAGTTTCTCAAGGTTTAATATTGAGACCGCTATGCTTTTATTAGGGGTATATGAACCTGGAAGCTTTTCCGAGAGACTTCGCCTTTCTTGGACATACTGGAAAGGGGCCACTTTAAGATATTATACTAAGACCACTCTCTCAGGGATCTATATTTGAACCACTATCTTTTCCATTATGGATATGTGTATCTAAAAGTTTGCCCCGCAGAATGTTCTTGGCGAAGCTCTTCTTAGGGCTTCTCTATTCATCACCACGTCAACCACCTATTGGCCAACCTCTGTAGATAGTTCTAGCAAAAAATCCCCAAGGTTACATACTACGCCCACTGTTTTATATTAAGATTTATGTACCTGAAAGCTTTTCCCGCAAACTTCACATATATCACCTATCTTGGCCAAGCTTAGTGGCTTCTCTGTCCATCACCACGTCGATTTTCTCTTCATAGGCCATGCGCTACTTACGTTGCGTAGGGAAAGCAGGAAATAATATTAGGACCACTCCTGTTTGTATTTATATGTATTTTCCTGAAAGCTTTTCCCGCAGACATCACACATAGCGCCTTTCTTGACCAAGCTCGTCTTAGGGGTTTTTCTCTCATTACGTCAACAGCCTCTTGGACAACCAAGCGCTACTTCCATAGGTAGTTCTAGCAGGGATATCCCAAGGTTCTATATTAGGACCACTGTTTTTTATTAAGACTTATGTACCTGGAAGCTTTTCCCGCAGACTTCACACATGGCGCCTTTCTTGGCCAAGCTCTTCTTAGGAGCTTCTCGTTCCATCACCACGTCAGCCGCCTCCTCGCCGACGACTCGCCATTTGCGCAGCGACGGGTCCACCGGACGCGAGCCGCGTCCGCGAGGTTTCTGATACAAAGGAATCAGACAAATATATAAAACTTATGAATATATAAATAAATATATATATACGGACAAATCACACAGATTGAGCTAGCCCCAAAGTAAGTTCGAAACTTATGTAATGGGATACTAACTCAACCATACTATATTTTATAACAAATACATATATAGATACACATCCAAGACCCAGGCCAATCTGAAAAAGATCATTTTTTATCTTGACCTGGCCGGGGATCGAACCCGGGCACTCTCGTGTCGCAGGCTGGCGTGTTGACCGCTGCGCCACGGAGCTAGCCGACTAACACCCATATAGAAGTAATAACGACTCACCCTTCGCGGATCCACCTCTTTGTTCTTGAAGTGTGAATTGCAATGCTCCCGGAAGTAGTACGCGTTCGTGAACGACTTGTTGCACTGCGGGGAGACAACGTTACAGTAGGTTTATAGAAACTTTATTTCTCATAAAATAAATAAAATAAAATAATAAAATATAAAATAAAATCCTTATCCTTACTAATATTATAAACGCGAAAGTGAGTTTGTTTGTTTGTTTGTTTATTTGTTTGTTTGTTTGTTTGTGACGCTTTCACGCCGTAACTACTGAACCGATCATCATGAAATTTTGTATACAAGTTCTCTGGAGTACGGAGAAGGACATAGGCTACCTTTTATCCCGGGAAAAAGTACTACTCCCGAGGGATCGACATTGACGCGGGCGAAGCCGCGGGCGAAAGCTAGTTTCTCATAAAAATTACAACGGTATTCACTTACTGAGAAAACATCGCTTACAATTAATATTTAAATACAATGAGCGTGCGATATAAAAATAAATAATAGTAAGTTAATGTAGTACAATTTTTTATGCTCTGCTCGCATATTTCGCATCACACAAAAACAATATCAATACATCAAGTACTCAATAGGCAACCACGGATGTAAATCGCAAGCGTACTAGGCAACTAGATGTGTCACTGCATGGCATGATGGTATTTATTGCAAAGTTGTTTATATACAGTACTAACACTTTTATAAGTCACGGCTATGTTCGGCGTCGCAGAATAACACAACCTACCGCCGAATGAAACCGAATGAAAATATCAGTAAAATAACGAACTTATTGCTACTACATAAGATTTAAAATCCAAAAACATCAGGACTCTCGCTCATAATACTCGTACTGCGCGGCGCTACAGAACTCCAGACATGGCGCGAACGCATCAGCTAATAGCGGACGGATATTTTCGCGCCATGCAATCATTTATTTCTGCGCAGGTACATCGGTATAACTTATGAAAGTGGTAGTACTGTACATACATTATTATCACGTAATAGTATTCAAATTTACGCGATATAAATTCAATATAGAAACACGGTTTTACTTACTTTTATTTAGTCGGAATCGCCGACTAGTGTGGATCTGAAACTTGCGTGTCGCCACCCCTAACACTAGCGCTGATGATGGTCTTTGTAACAGATCGAAGTCGGTCTAGTCGGCGATTCCGACTAAATAAACGTGAGTAAAACCGTATTTTTATAATTATCACGTCTTCATTCCTTACGAAGTGCACAGAATCCAGCCTTGAATATATGCTTTTCATTTCCCTTTGACCCTTCCCATCATCTTCAGGTCTTTTAGTCTCCACTGCAGGAGCATGACCCTCTCTGTACTACCGGAGCCATACTTGGCCAGAGCAGACAGAGGATTTGGCCTACACTCTCCTCGCTGGCCAGACGGGTTGGAGAGGTCTCATTGATGTTTATGAGCTTTGTTTAGCTTGTATTTCCTAAGTCGCCTCTTACGACATCCATGGGAAGACTTGGAGTGGTCCTATTCTACTCTGCCGGAAACCACACGGCTAATTTATATAGTTGTTATCTCACCTCTTCACATTTGAACAGATCCGTCCCAGTATGCGCTTTAGCTTCGTGTTCCTTCAGCTGCCTTTCTTCCTCGAAATGTTCCCCGCATTGTACACAAACTGCGCTGGCGCCGCATGCCGATAGATGGCGTTGAAACGCCGATGTGTTGTGGAATCTATAAGAAATTCGTATGTGGCTCATCATTTCGAGTAGGTGTCACGCTCAATCGACCACGCACACCCTGGTGTCAGAGTTCTTCGGAACCGCCTCTCGGCCTCTGACGTGGTTCCTTTAACAACTACCAGTGGGCAGCCGGAATCAACGTCTTAACGTGTCTTCCGAAGCACGGAATCATCTTTATAATTAGACAATCAGGTGATTCAAGCCTGCAATGTCCTAACCAATGTCCTAATGTTTGTGGCTTAGATACCGTAATTGCCTTTGAATCTAGGATCCCAGGTTCGATCTCCGGTCAGGTCAAGATGGAAAACGATCTTTAGAGTTTTGGATGGTAACGTCGATTACTGTTATATTCTACAAATGTCAGACGAATATAAAACGCCAGATTCTATGAATGTCGGATTCTACAAGTGTCAGATTCGATAAACGTCAGATTTTTCAAAATTAAATATAAATATATACGGACAAATCACACAGATTGAGCTAGCCCCAAAGTAAGTTCAAGACTTGTGTTATGGGATACTAACTCAACGATACTATATTTTATAACAAATACATATATAGATACACATCCAAGACCCAGGCCAATCTGAAAAAGATCATTTTCCATCTTGACCTGGCCGGGGATCAAACCCGGTCACTCCGTGTCGCAGGCTGGCGTGTTGACCGCTGCGCCACGGAGCTAGTCAAGCTGGATATCGTCCCATGCAACGAGGAATCCTAGCCCTTGTCCAGCACTGGACGTTTACAGCTTTTAAAGACATAAAATTGTGTCCGTTACGCCAGCCAGATTTTGTTGAAAATTGTCGAAAATCGACATTGAAGTGCAATAGATAATTAGATATAGAGCTTCTGTAAATGGTAAGCTAATTTTTAAATTTGGTAAGCGTATACTTTTTTAATTATTTGATAAAAACAGTTCCGGCTAGCGTAACGTTACCGTAGCCAGATCTTTTTTTGTTTAGCGGGAATTTTGAAATAAAAGTTATCTAAATAATTAGATATCAATTTGGTATAAATGGTACAACTTAAATTGTATTTATATTTGCTATGGTTGCGAAGATATTTGAAATCCTGCTGGAGTAACGGTTTGCTCAATTGCTGTATCTTGGAATTGACTAAGCGGATGATGATGATTTTTGCACAGGACATCTGGCTAATTAGTTATAGTTTATAGCAGTGACGTGCAGTCCATATAGACTGTTAGACACTGTCTACTCTGCAGTCGCTAAATAAATACAATTTTTTTTCTAACAAAAAATTATAGTCTGTGCGCCTGCAAAATTCTGCTAGCAAATACTTTATAGTCGATTTTGTTCAAGTACGTCTTGCGGCCGGCGCGTGTCCGCGCTAACCAGTATCTATACGCGTAAGCCGCGTTAGACAAAATTTCAAAGGTCTAACTTTTCACGCACACATAGAAAACTATTATACACCGACAGGAAATCGCTTTTGTAGTAGTACAAGTAAACATCTTTCATCGGCACACACATGCAAAGCAAATTTGCGCTGTGTGTGTGAATATAAGACACTGTCTACGAGATTTCTATTGGCTGTCGCGCGCGATGTAAATGACATCGTCACTTGTCAATGTCATTAAGGATTCATACTTATGTCAAGTCAATGTCATAAACAATGTCATTGATTTATGTGTTTACAAACAATCCAAGAGGAAAGTTTTATTTTAAAATTAAATGCTATAACAGTTAAATTTCATTTGTGACAAAAATATTTTCATGTGAAAGTTGTGACGCTTAGTGTTTGCATGCCGAAACCGAAATATAAAGTGTTATGTGAACACGCTTTTGAACAAATCAAGCAACCGGTTAGTTATGGTTAGTTAATCTAAAGTTTAATCTTAAACCGTATGATATGTGTACGTGGCTCGCAGGTTGTAATCATATCTCTAATTTTTCGTTTGTTTTGAATACTTTTGCGGTCGAAGATCGAAAGACTATCATAATATTAAACGAGTTGTAGATAACTAGCCGTATAGTAAGGTTAGGTATATAGGTTGTATATTTATAAGGTAAGTTTTATAATTATGTCTACCCTATGATAAATGGCTGTGCACGTCACTGGTTTATAGCGCAATAAAGGAATTCACAGTAATTAACCGTTTAGAAGTTATTTTTATTAAATAGAAATATGCTTTAATAGGTCCTAGCACTTCCAATAAGCGCTCTAAAGAATAACTTGAAACGTTATTATATAGTGAACTACTGTCTATAAATGGTACCGAAGTTTCATTAGTATCCTATACGTAATTAAAAAGTTATGATGAATCTTCAATTTGTTCCGGCCATGGCGCGCGGCGGAGTTATTTAACGACCGATTAACCGAGTTTCCTGTACGAGTGGTCACTAAATCTTTTGTAAATAATTAGATATACATGTCAATTTAATACCTGATAAATTTCAGACCTGTAGATTAATTAATTAACGAAATAATTGAAAAAATGATGTTCGCGTGGTTACCCGACCAAATCTAGAATGTTATAAAAAAGCGGCCGCGCCATACATTATACCAACCTTCTAAAACTTACAGGATAATATATACGCGGTTTGTACAGACGAGCTATTATTAAATAGTAGGTACATTTATTTTAAAATAGCTACTAGCTACCAGTTACAGCTTAGCAGTTAGAAGTGGAAGCATCTTGATAATTTACTCGTAGTTAATCTGCGTTATCTATACATATAATAAAACAGTAAAAATATTTTGTCTGTACATTTCGAATTTTTGACTGAAATGGATAGAGGGACGCTTAAAAAGAATAATAGAAAGCAAAAAATTTTTTTTGGAATTTCTTGTCTGTCTGTCTGTCTGTCTGTCTGTATGTATGATCACGATTATATCCGAAAATACTGAACCCATTTACTTCAAACTTTCACCAATTGCTTTGTTTTAACTCAGCAAAACATCTAAAGTTTGTTTCATCAAAATCGGTTCATTAAAAAAGAAGTTATCGTCATTTGAATGAAATCAAAGCATTAGTTTGCCTGCAAATATACTAGGTAAATTTTTTATCGTTTTGGACCCTTAAAGGGGTGACTCAGACCATCAAAATGAACAACTTTTCCTACGGGAACAATACTGGGAACTCAAAAAAAAAATCGACATTCCCATACAAACTGGCCGGGCGGCGGGACTCTTTTTTATGGGAATGAAAAAAATTTTTTGAGTTCCCAGCATTGGTCCCATATAAAAAGTTGTTCATATTGATGACCTGAGTCATCCCTTTAAGGGTCCAAACTGTTCCTGAGGGATGGACACTAAGGGCGGCGTCGTAGCCGCGGGCAAACGGCAAACCAACCGAAACTGCTGCGCCTAGAAACTTGAAATTTGGTACAGGGGTTCTTTTAATGATGTAAGTGAGCGCTAAGACAGGATTTTTAAGAAATTTTACTTCTAAAGGGGTAAAATTTATATGTAATTTTCTCATTTTTGGACTTAGAAGTATGAAAGTAGGTATATAAGTTCTCGATTAAAATTAAAAAAGATGTGTGTGGGTAGATGAAATTTGGGGGTGGGTGGGTGTTATAAACTTTGTATCGAAATTTTCTCATTTCTGGACTTAGACGTATGAATTTAAGTATATAAGTTCTAGGTTACTATTAAAAATATCTGTGTAGGTAAAATGGACGATATTTTCCCCTGAAGGGGTAAAATAGCGGGGTAAAGATTGTATAGGAATTTACTTATTTCTAGACTTAGAAGTATGAAAATAGGTAAATAAATTCACGATTACAATTGAAAAAAATCTGTGTAGGTCAACTGGAAAAAATCCCCCAAAAGGGGGGGTAAAGTTTGTTTGGAAATTGGAAATTTTCTCATTTCTGGACTATGAAGTATGAAAATAAATAGGTATGTTCTCGATTACAATTAAAAAAGATATATATGGGTGAAATGGACAAAATTCACCCCTAAAGGGGTAAAATGGGAGGGTAAAGGTTTTATGGAAATTTTCTCATTTCTGGACTTAGAAGTATAAATAATATCCATACTTCCATACTAATACTAATATTATAAATGCGAAAGTAACTCTGTCTGTCGTTTTTTTACGCTTCAACCATTGAACTGATTTGGATGAAATTTGGTATGGAGGTGTGAGGCCCGAGGAAGGACATAGGGTATGTTTGATTCTGGGAAATTCTACTTCCCGAGGGATTAATTGTTCCCGAGGGATCGACACTAACGCGGGCGGAGCCGCGGGCAACAGCTAGTGTGTACTATAAAACAAAGATTTGGCTTGTACTGTTTCAAAAAGTACGTATCCTAAGAAGTAAACTGCATTAAAACATTTGTGATTTTTTAAATCAGATTACAGAAAGCAATAGTAAGTAGATAATTACTGTAGATATAATATGTAAGTACTTACTACACTGTGATGTTATTACATTTTATTATTGTTGATCTGTGATTTTTTACAATAAAACTTTATATATGACTACAAGTATTTTACTTTAACTTATTCGAAACGATAACATAAAAAAGATATAGGTATTTATAAATTCTTTCTTTTTAATGTCAGATAAGCATGCGACGTTGCATATTGGTCCATAAGAAAAAACCTGTGATTATTTTTGAAGCTAATTTATAAACTTACTTACCTTAGTTAATATCTTTATATGATAAACATGATCTACACAGTTAGGTACTTCATATGTTCTATTACCTACGCATTATTATTTTTGAAATGAGTATTCTATCTAAAGATAAAAAAATGTTTATTATATTTTAATATAATATTAGTTATAACTAAGTTTTATTATACCACTTATGTAGCTCGTCTGTACAAAACACGTACTAGTATGAAATTATCCAGTAAGTTTAAGAAGGTTGGTATAATGTATGGCGCGGCCGCTTTTTTATAACATTCTAGATTTGGTCGGGTAACCACGCGAACATCATTTTTTCAATTATTTCGTTAAATAATTAATCTACAGGTCTGAAATTTATCAGGTATTAAATTGACATGTATATCTAATTATTTACAAAAGATTTAGTGACCACTCGTACAGGAAACTCGATTAATCGGTCGTTAAATAACTCCGCCGCGCGCCATGGCCGGAACAAATTGAAGATTCATCATAACTTTTTAATAACGTATAGGATACTAATGAAACTTCGGTACCATTTATAGACAGTATTTCACTATATAATAACGTTTCAAGTTATTCTTTGGAGCGCTTATTGGAAGTTCTAGAGCCTATTAAAGCATATTTCTATTTAATAAAAATAACTTCTAAACGGTTAATTAATGTGAATTCCTTTATTATGCTATAAACTATAACTAATTAGCCAGATGTCTTGTGCAAAAATCATCATCATCCGCTTAGTCAATTCCGAGAAACAGCAATTGAGCAAACCGTTACCCCAGCAGGATTTCAAATATCTTCGCAACCATAGCAAATATAAATACAATTTAAGTTGTACCATTTATACCAAATTGATATCTAATTATTTAGATAACTTTTATTACAAAATTCCCGTTAAACAAAAAAAGATCTGGCTACGGTAACGTTACGCTAGCCGGTTTTTATCAAATAATTAAAAATATATACGCTTACCAAATTTAAAAATTAGTTTACCATTTACAGAAGCTTTATATCTAATTATCTATTGCACTTCAATGTCGATTTTCTTCAATTTTCAACAAAATCTGGCTGGAGTAACGTACACCATAAAATTGAAGTCCATGAAGTCTTTTGAATAGCTTTGGTGCGACGAATTCAATTTTGAATAATGTGACATGGCGTTATAGAGAATTAAACTTTTATATCATGGTTGATAGAAAATAATACCTATTACGCCATTTAGTACACTTAAAGGGAACTGTCTAGGGATTTTTTGTTTCAATCAACACATGTATTTATTCGGTATTACGTTTCAACCCATACAGAAGGACAGCTTCAATTATATTGTAACAAAAAATTGTAGAAAGACACAAAATTCACAAAGTAATCATCGTATTTTTTTACAATCTCAATTAAAAATACTTGTGTCTTGTATTAGAAAGAAATATGAAGATGTCCTTCTAGGTTGTTTTTGTATTGAAGCTATTTTAGCCTTTATTGAAATTCCATAAAGTTTCAACATTACCAAAGTCATATGGGTGTTAATAAGAACAAAAATCGCATACACCTTTTACATTTTAGAAGAAGACAAGATGATCTTGGGCAACAGCTTTGGAAGCACAAGAAGCCAAAGAAACTGCGCTGCCAAGCGTGGTGAGTATGGCAATATCGTCCCATGGAACGAGGAATACAAGCCCTTGTCCAGCACTGGACTTTTTGGAGCTGTAATGATGATGATGATGATGAATCAAGGTCTTACCTAACTCCGCAGCCTTGACAGTCCGTCACCAACCCTTCAGCAGTATGCCTTTGCACCAAATGGTACTTCAGTAACTGTAAACTGGCAAACGCATCTCCACATTGAACGCAGTTCGCGAAATCACATCTGTTTTGACTTTTATGCCTGTCCAGGGCTTGTTCGTTGATGAAGCTGGTCTTGCAGTTGGTGCAGACGAATTTGGAGATGTTTATGTCTCTGTGACGTAGCTTTTTGTGCGCTTGTACACCTTTCTCGCCTGAAGAAATTAAATGCAATATATACGGACAAATCACACAGATTGAGCTAGCCCCTAAAGTAAGTTCGAGACTTGTGTTATGGGATACTTACTCAACGATACTATATTTTATAACAAATACATAGATAAACATCCAAGACCCAGGCCAATCTGAAAAAGATCATTTTCCATCTTGACCTTTACAGGGGATCGAACCCGGGGCCCTCGCGTCGCTGTCTGGCGTGTTAACCACTGCGCCACGGAGCTCGCTCGGAGAAAGATAACATATTAACAAGGCTACTCTGTGTTTGAAGGTAAAATTTAAATCCAGTTTTCATGCTTCCTCGGTTGTTTGTGGAAAGAATGACAATCGCCATTGCACAGTACGCAGCCAGTGTGCCTGGCACTACATCATCATCATCATCAGGTCTTTTTAGTCTCCACTGCAGGATTATGACCGGTAGTACAATGAGGCCTGGCACAACGCCAAGTCTTATTTAAAATTCGAACTAGCTTACGTTAATCAAAGTTTTATGTAAAAAAAAAAAACAAAAGCATACTGGCGCGTAAAAAACTGTATAAAATATTATGAATAGCTGTTTGAATTTCCGCACATTACAGAAATGAGAAAAGCACTATACAAGCCTGGGCCGCAATCAAGCATTAATGGACATACGCAATTCCATACGCATTTGTCTATCAATGTTTCTTTTGCCGACTGCTGTAGTAAAATATTATTTTTAGAAATCTCGGTTTAGCCACCAGGGATATCAGTCTTTACTATCTAATCTACTACTATCCTAACTTTCAAGGATATCCAGCCAATAAGAAGGCGGTAAATGCGGACTCGGCGCCCGGATACGCTGCACCTCTTAAATCCCCTGGCTAATACCCTATCTGCCATAAAGAAATGTAAAAAAGAAACATACCTATAAAGGATTCCCCACATAGCTCGCACCACGGCAGTTCAGCCGCATGTATCAGCCTCACATGCGATAAGTAACTCGAGATCTTCGCGAAATCCTTCTCACAATACTGGCACATATGCCGCTTCCCCTGATGCCACTCGAAATGCCTCTTCAACGTACAATCTCTCTTAGTTGTAAACGAGCAGTTCCGACAGCTGAATCTTACTAAATGTATCCGTAAATGATGAGAGAATTTATGTCTAGCCTTGAATCTACATTGGCAGAACTCGCAGACTAAATGTCCAACGCTTGGGTCATGATAAAATTTGAAGTGAGCGTCTAATCTGTCTTGAGTTTGGAAGTTTTTGCCGCAGAATTTGCATTTGATGCTGTTTTTCACTTTCAATGCTGCTTGTCTGCGCTCTTCTATCTCTTCTAGCTGCTCTTCTCTGGTTAGGAATATGACGTCGAATTCTTGTGAGTCAGCGACTTTTTTGATTTCTTCAGCGGATTTCGAAGTTTTTGGTTTTCGTTCTTTTTTTACTCTTACTCTCTTTTTGGATTTGCCTATATCGTCGTCTACAAGCCTTTTGAATTTCTTTTTAGTTACTTTGGGAGTGTAATCTTCACTGTCGTCTATAAATTTCTTAGTTTTCTTTTTTGGATTAATTTTAGGAATGTCTATGTCTATACAGTCATCGGCAAATATCTCTAAAGGTTCTACTACATCATCATTATCATCATCATCATGTTCCACAATATCGTTTTTATCTTTGTCTTTACTTTTTAATTTCTTTCTAGTGTTAACTTTTGGAGCATCATCTATATCAGTGTCTACGCCTCTTTTATTTTTCTTTTTACTAAGTTTAGGAACTTCTATATCTAAACAATCATCAGCAAATATCTCTAGAGGCTCCACAACATCATCATCGCCTAATTCATCATTTTCTATACTTTTGTCTTCTTTAAAATACACATCATTTGGTAACTGAGGGATATCTTCCTGTTTGAATTTAATGTTAACTTTGTCATCCAATGCTGACTCGACATATTCATTCGCTTCTACGATTGTTACAGGTGTGTATGTTGGTTTGTGGTTCCAGTGTCCTATTTCTCGTAAAGTTTCAGGTGTGATCTAAAATTTGATTAGAAAAATGTTATATTTTTTGCATAGCTCTTCGATTGTGACTATTGGGATATTGCAAGCTGGGAAGATGTCATAAAAAATATTAATTAGTACCAGCCTAAAGGTTACTAGCATTTCACAAAGAGATAAGAAAGAAAAGAAACCTCTTTTAGATTTAGAACACCAAGAATTATAAAAACTAGTTTCTTTTTGCGGCTCTTAAAAGCAGTAAGTGTTTTCTGGATGAAAGGGATTATGGTATGGCCTCATCAGCACCCCTGACAATGCATATGCAACATTACATATAATTGGTTGAACAGTTACTTATCGTACAAAAGAGAGACAAATAAATAAATATACTATTTATAATCAATTCGAATTCGTAATTCGCATACAATATTAGTATCTCGCGTTCAGTTTTTTGTTGTGTGGAGATTCATTTCGTAGATAAAAAGTGCCAGTGACTGCCATTGTACAGTCAGCCAAGGAGATACCTGACCCCGCCATCTACCAATATCTTGAATTTTCTCTTAAACTAAAAGTAATATTAACATGAAAATATTTATTCAGGAAGTCTTAATTAAAATGTTTCTGAATATATTTTTTCATATCAATATTATTTTTAATTAAGGAGAAAACTCAAGATATAGGTAGATGGCAGGGTCAGGTATCTCCTTGGCTGACTGTACATGTGACATCACAAAGCTTGTGACCTTTCCCGCTGTTGTTACACACTGTCACACTTTGTCGACCCCTCACCATAACGTGTGATATACTATTGAACGATCTTTGTCACCTATTGAACGATCTTTGTCACAAGAAAAAGATTATTCAAGCCAACAGACATTTGTGAAGATTTTAACTCATCCCTTAGGGCCTTATCACACAAGCGTGTTGCGAGCGAGTTGAAAGCGGGGCGAGTGCGTAGCGAACCCGCTGCGAAGACGTCGCGGGTGCGCAGCCAGTTCGCGTCGCGCGATCCGATGTTTGCACAATCATATCCATTATTATTTTTTTATTTTTTTTATTTTATTTAATTATTTATTATTTTATTAAATATTTTATTATGACCAACGTTATTTAACCTCTCCAACACTGCATCTGCTCACACTCGTGTCTTTGATACGACTGAGTTCAGAATGCGACTGCACAAAATTCCGTCGATAGCGCTGTTCGCTGCGCTCCCACGGCGTGTTCGCCGCGCACACGTTGTCAACTCGCGGCGAACTCGCTGCGCACTCGCCCCGCTTTCACCTCGCTCGCAACTCGCTAGTGTGATAAGGCCCTTATGAGTCTATTGATTCAAAACTTCTAGGCCTTGAAAGCAGATAACTATCTACTGTGTACTCACACATCTCCCCCGATACTCCGCATCAACCAGTATCTCTTGTGATCTCCGGCACTGCTCTCGGAATCCCAGAAATTTAATCAGCAACGCATGGCAGAAAATACACAAGTGCTGCGGGAAATGATCTTGAAGCTGTTGAAAAAATGTTGATGTTTTAGATGAAATATTGAAACCCTAGGCTTAATCAAGGTCAAAATGTGTCTAGGGTGTAAGGATATGGCACATCCATATAGTTAGTTAATTTATTCAATAACTAGCTGTTGCCGGCGGCTCCGCCCGCGTTAGTATCGATCCCTCGGGAACAGTAGAATTTCCCCGAATCAAACATACCCTATGTCCTTCCTCGGGCCTCACACCTCCATACCAAATTTTATCCAAATCAGTTCAATGATTGAAGCGTAAAAAAACAACAGACAGAGTTACTTTCGCATTTATAATATTAGTATTAGTATGGAAGTATGGATATTATTTATACTTCTAAGTCCAGAAATGAGAAAATCTCCATAAAACCTTTACCCTCCCATTTTAGCCCTTTAGGAGAATTTTGTCCATTTCACCCACATATATGTTTTTTAATTGTAATCGAAAACTTACATACCTATTTATTTTCATACTTCATAGTCCAGAAATTAGAAAATTTCGAAACGAACTTTACCCCCTTCTAGGGGATATTTTTCCAGTTGACCTACACAGATCTTTTTCAATTGTAATCGTGAATTTTTTTACCTATTTTCATACTTCTAAGTCTAGAAATAAGTAAATTCCTATACAATCTTTACCCAGCTATTTAACCGCTTCAGGGGAAAATATCGTCCATTTTACCCACACAGATATTTTTAATTGTAACCTAGAACTTATATACTTATTTTCATACGTCTAAGTCCAGAAATGAGAAAATTTCCATACAAAGTTTATACCACCCACCCACCCCCATTTTACCCCGTAAGGGGGGAATTTTGCAAATTTCATCTGCCTACACACATCTTTTTTAATTTTAATCGAGAACTTATATACCTACTTTCATACTTCTAAGTCCAGAAATGAGAAAATTCCATATAAACTTTACCCCTTTAGAAGTTAAATTTCTTAAAAATCCTTTCTTAGCGCTCACACACATCATTCAAGCACTCACACCAAATTTCAAGTTTCTAGGCGCAGCGGTTGCGGTTGGTTTGCCGTTTGCCCGCGGCTACGCCGCCGCCGTTAGTGTCCATCCCTCAGGAACAGTTTCGACCCTTAAAGGGATGACTCAGGTCATCAATCACTCAGGTTTCTATGGGACCAATGCTCGGAACTCAAAAAAAAAATCGTCATTTCCATTAAAAAGAGTCCCGCCGCCCGGCCAGTTTGTATGGGAATGTCGAATTTTTTTTGAGTTCCCCGCATTGTTCTCATAGGAAAAGTGGTTCATTTTGATGGTCTGAGTCCCCTTTAAGGGCCCAAAATGATAAAAAAATCACCGTGTATATTTGCAGGCAAACTAATGCCTTGAGTTCATTCAAATGATGATAACTTTTATTTTTATGAACCGATTTTGATGAAACAAACTTTAGATGTTTTGCTGAGTTAAAACAAAGCAATTGGTGAAAGTTTGAAGTAAATCGGTTCAGTATTTTCGGAGATAATCGTGATCATACATACAGACAGACAGACAGACAGAAAGACAGACAGACAGACAAAAAATTCGAAAAAAAATTTTTGCTGTCTGTTATTCTTTTTAAGTGTCCCTCTATCCATTTCAGTCAAAAATTCTAAATGTACAGACAAAATATTTTTACTGTTTTATTATATGTATAGACAATATAAATTATAATAAACTGAACGAATATAATAAAAACTGGAGAACACAAACCACAGACCGACAAAAATGGAAAAGAGAGAAAGAGGCCTTTGCCCAGCATTGGGACATTAACAGCTCGTAATAATAATATAAATTGTGTTTGAAATAACTTTTATATGTATATTAAACTGTTATTCAGATTATAATTAGTAGTAAAAGTTAAGATTAAAATGATGAGTATACTCATCATTTTGATTTAACTGATAAATATAACTGACATTTCTCTGTGTCTTGTTTTAATATCCTTTCACCATAGTATCTTCAATAAGCTTTATACTGACACCAGAGTGCTAATGGTGAGACGGCTTTCCATGTTTTTCATAGTACTTCAAAATAACTAAATTCACATTACGTAGATATCCACATTATAAGGAATGTCCTGAAATACCGTACTGGTACACAGGCGCTCACTGGCAAATTGTCATTCAAAAAAAGCTCAAAACTATACAACATGATAAGCAAAGAAGTAAATTTTATTCATGTATGAATTTTTGTGCAAAATACAAAGACAATACAATAATTTTATTAATAGCATTACAATGCTTGGACAATACAATAATTATATTAATAGCATTGCAATGCTCGGACAATACAATAATTATATTAATAGCATTACAATGCTCGGTTTAATATTAAAATCGAAAATATGTGATGAAAAATTTCACCACAGGTAGGATTTGAACCCACAAAGATTCAAAGATTCAAAGATTTATTTAGAAAATAGGCCTTTTCAGGCACTTTTTCACGTCAATTCACCTTTAAAATTAAATAATACTTATTATATTATATTCGTATTATTAATTATTGTTTAAAAGCTACAAACTACTAGCGTTTCGGAACCGACCACTGCAGAGAAGAAGACGCCGAAAGAAACTCTTCAACAGTATTGGTCGCCTACTTGCCTGAAGGGCTTTGTATGATATTTAATATTTTTCTTTTCTTTTTTTTTGATGTCATGTTATATACAATTTTAATTAACATATTTTTGTGGAACACGTTATGTTAGCGATCGAGCGTGCAACAACAACAGATATGATAAACAACAGATATGATAAGTGTCAAAGAGGCCGAGCAGACCTGTCCCCCCTGGCAGCACCCGTTCACGAGTTGACGCATGGATCAGCCATCGCTGAGCTCAACCATATTAGAGGGAACTCGACGACCCGACACACAACGCCGCCACCAGTTTGAACATTTTAGTGAGCATGACTTACTCGATCTCAAGCACAAAACTCGAAAACTAATTGTCGACACTCGTTGACCGCAAACATATACATGTTTTACAATTGAGAGTTTATTTTAGACAATTATACAAAATAAAATAGCAGCAACAAAAAAAAGAAAACAATTATAAGTAAAATTAAAATAAAAGCGTTTAGAGAAGTCCTGCATATCACTCGAGGTCTCGACTCCAAGCATTCTTATCAACGAAATAATCATTAATGCCATAATAAGCTCTTTTCAATAATATATTTTTTGTAACGTCTTTAAACTTCGGAAATGGCAAAGCTGTAATATTGTCAGGAATTTTATTATACAAACGAATACTAAGCCCTAAGAATGTATTCATAGTTTTCTGTAGTCTAAAAGCTTCATTAACTAGTTTATTTTTGTTTCTAGTATTGTATGTATGAACATGACAATTCTTAACATATTTGTGAATATTTTGATGTACGTGCAGTATATTAGCAAGAATGTATTGTGACGCAACCGTTAAAATTCCAGTTTCCTTAAATAACTTTCGAAGAGAATCCCTAGCCCCTAGTTTATAAATTGATCGAATAGCACGCTTTTGCAGAACGAAAATGCTGTTGACGTTTGCACCATTTCCCCAAAGCAATATCCCGTAAGACATTATACTATGGAAATAGCTAAAGTAAACAAGACGTGCTGTTTCGACATCTGTCAGTTGTCTTATTCGCCAAACGGCGTATGCCGCGGAGCTTAGTCTACCAGCAAGAGCTGTAATATGTGGACCCCATTGTAACTTTGAGTCGAGAGTTATTCCTAGAAATTTTGTCGAGTCAACAAATTCTACCACTTCATCATTAACAACTATTTTTGTGGGCACATGCCTAACATTAGGGGTACAAAATTTGACACATTTAGTTTTTTTAGCATTTAGCAGGAGATTATTAGCTGTAAACCAATCTAATACCTGAGCGAGAGTGTCATTTACATCGTCAAAATTTGTCTTCTGTCTATCAACTTGAAAAACAAGTGATGTGTCATCAGCAATTAACACAGCTTTACAGGCACAGGCGTAGAATGGCAAATCATTAATATAAATGAGAAATAATAAGGGCCCCAAGATAGATCCCTGAGGAACTCCCATTTCGACATCTAGCCCGTCAATGCTCTCAACCACTGAGCTGCCGTAGCTTCAATAGTACGTAGTTGTGGGTTCAAATCCTACCTGTGACGAAATTTTTTAATCACATATTTTCGATTTTGACAATACAATAATTAAGATTTCTAAGAAAGACACTCACTCCAAATTACCACAAGGACTTCACTGGCAAATTGTCATTCAAAAATATTAAGATGAGAACTATATAACATCATAAACAAACAAATTTTTATTTATGTACAAATTTTCTGTGCAAAATATAATCATCATCATCAGGTCTCTTTAGTCTCCACTGCAGGAGCATGACCCTCTCTGTACTACCGGAGCCATACTTGGCCAGAGCAGAGCAGACAGAGGAGAGCAGCAGAGAGAGCAAAATACACTGATATCATATTATTCTTATCTCATTAAGAAATCTTAATTATTCTATTATTTTCAAATGGAAAATCTTAGACTTTGTTTGTATTCTACTTAACATTCTACATAAACAAAAAATCATCCTCAATAAATATTTGCTCATAATATATATATATTTATTTACCCTCCCCATAGTGCAATATTAATATTTGAGACAATTTATTTTTTTGACTTCCGCAATGTAACACCTGAATCTATTAATAATATTAATATTGTATATTATCATATGTACCTTAGTTGAGATTTACAACTGATTTTAATGAAATTTTGTCAATAGGTTCAATAATAATTAATAAGACTTTTTTGTTCATTCGCTTCAACATTGTGGTACTGGCATGAAGGACCAAAGCACTATTGGGATATGAGGAAATGAATCTACGCTAAGAACAAATTAGAAGGCACTATAGACTAGTTCACTAATATTACTAATAAAAATACGTGAGTGAAACCGGTTGTATAGTAGTTTCACTATTTTTCAGTAAAATTTCCACCTTTCATTGCGCACTTTATTCTACAGATTTTTATTACAATTCCATTATAAATTGATCCGACGCGTACTACACACAGCCCTGTCTATCCCGTAAGATATAAAGACATATTTTGTATCAAATACAACAAAATCAACAACAACTTGTTTGTTGTATTATTTGCTACTTTTTAGACAGTTGAATATTCTTTGAAGCAATTTATGACAGAGATATGCTAATGTTTGTAGAAATACGCCTACATACTAGTTGTACATTATAATAAACAAGATATTCTTACCGAAATCCCAATAAGTTGCACGAATGCTTCCGACAAATTATGTTCGTGAATACCACACAGTTTAACGTCAATAGCGAGACAACCTCTACAAGCTACAGCATTATCGTTATTTTTAATACTACCTGACCACATTTTCACTGATAAAATAGAATTATTTTATTTAATATTTACAAATAAAAGTTTTATTTACAAAAAATCAATCAATCAATTATTTTTCTTAAATAACTATGTTTTTCAGAGCTGTCAAATTATGCCGGCAAGAAAAGTTTGTACATACAGCCAAATGTCAAAGCTTGACTGACAGTAAACCATAAACTCGTCTTCGAGCGTCATACTTTCAAAAATAGTACCCCACAAACGTCAAAACATTCGACAAGTTTTTTCATTTATTAACTATAAACCACAAAGTACCTAAATATCCTAACGTAAATTGTAACCGCGTAGCGATTATATACTCTTTGTTGTAACCTTTATTTTCGTCATAATTGTATTATAGTATTGATTATCAGAATCACACATTATACGCTCGAAATATCTCAACTCAAACCCTTATATGTCGGATGTGCTCGCAGTGTACGCGCGTTTGTACTCGATCATAGGCACTCCTTTACAACTCGTGTTTAAGCCTTTTTAAGCAACTTACCAACTCTGGTGTAAGTGTCTACTTCTCCATCGCCTTGTAAACTCTCAAACAAATTCCAATCTGTTTTTAGTATCATATGTCTTGAATCTTGAAGATAGTTTTCAGGTAGGTTAATATATTAAATAATATTTGAAAAATACTTTTAATACCTACCCTCTAAACCATATCTTGAATCATCATCATAATTAAGCGCCTAAGTCATGCTCCTGCAGTGGAGACTAAAAAGACCTGATGATGATTGTGATTGTCAAGTGTATTAACATATCTACTTAATCAATTCAATGTGGATTGTGGGCGTAGATTTTCATCAAAACTTCCTCATGATATGCCATCAGCATCATATCGGTTCTAAAGGGTAAAAAGATAATTGTCCATCTTGACCTGACTGGATCGGACCCGGAATTTCCGGGGTGTGATTGCGTGGCCTGAACCTAGAGATCGGCAAATCGCTGGATGCCAAAAAATATTCGTAAGGTTACATATTACTAGGGTTACATACATAGTATCACGTCTTTTTTCCCTGCGGGGTAGACAGAGTCTAGGTCTATAAGATATTATGACCACATTTAGCATGTTAGAGGGCGTGTAGATGGAAAACGGAATCAAATAGTGATGGGTTGCTAGCCGCATCGCCTATTGAGATGACTCCTCAAGATTTTAGCCTAGATGGGCTTTTACGATCTGCGCGGGAAGAGAAGCAGCTGGCACATTCTATGTTTTTTCCTTTCTCCCAAACCAGCATAGACGATCCGAAAGGTTAAATAAAAAAGAAATAGGTATTTTCTTAAATTTATTTTTACAAATTTCAACTAAACATCGTCTTTGACCCTCCGCCGCCTGACGCGTGGGGGCGCTGGTATCTTCATATGCACGTACTTTATATGCATCTTGACGCTGGTAGATGTCTGGAACGTCTTCTCGCAGATCTGACACACGTGTTTGCGGACTCCTGAGTGCACCTGCGACACAAACAAACAATATTTTTATGTAAAATTGAAAATATGTGATGAAAAAGAACTCGGCCACAGGTAGGATTCGAACCCACGTCCCTTAGGTTTACGCCCTAAGTGTGATACCATTACACCATCGTGACTTCGAATCACCGCGTCGAACTCTCTCATCACATATTACCCCGTAGGGTATGCGCATTTCAAGCATGCGTACTTCTTCAATACTACCCACTATTAAGTAGTGTGGTATTCTACTTCATTCATATCCGATAAATAGAAAGTTGATTAAATGGAAGAAAGCTTTTACTTACTTAAATTGTTTATAAATAGCATTCATCATCATCATCAGGGCCTTTTTAGTCTCCACTGCAGGAGCACGACCCTCTCTGTACTACCGGAGCCATACTTGGCCAGAGCAGCCAGAGGACTTGGCCTACACTCTCCACGCTGGCCAGACGGGTTGGAGAGGTGTCTTAGATGTTTATAAGCTTTGTTTAACTTGTATTATGCTTGTAAATAGCATTACAATGCTCAGTATATTATACAATTTTTTTTTATTTTTTTACTAAATGTTGGATTAGGTATTTGTCTCCCATCTCACCTGATGGTAAGTGACGATGAAGACGAGGATGTTACATGCCTATCTAAGAGATACCAATTTATTCTACTTTTGAATGTCCCGGGGCTGTACTTGTCTGGGAATATAGACGCAGGCAGTTCATTCCACACCTTAGCTACTCAAACCAAAAAGGAACTGTCAAATAATATACCGAGCATTACAATAATGATATTTATAAACAATTTAAATATTTTTGTGTTTTATTTTGCATTCACAATGCTATTTTGATATACTTCATTCTGGTCAACCATCGTAAAGGCTGTAATGGCCTATTGTGAAATGTTGAGTGACCAATGGTTTAACACTAATGAAATTGACAATGAATGATTTTAATGTATGTAATATCCTTAGATCATATAAATCGGATGGACAACTTTTTAACTATAGAACTATCTTATTTTATTTTCTGTATTTGTATGTTAAATTTAATTTCTATTTTCTTTTTGTACTAATGTTTAAATCGTCTTTTAAATACTCTTTTTGAATATCGAATTATCTTATTTTATTTTCTTTGTTTATGTGTACGTTAAATTCAATTTCTAATTTTTTTAAAATTATGTTTAAATACGATGTGTGACAAATGTAATTGGTTAAAATCCGTTTTTATCACAATAAATAAATACTCTTATTAAATTAAGAAAATACTCAATGTAGTTAGCGATACGGTGTAATTTAGCTCGCGACAGAACGCGGCACATTTTCATTTAGACACCTACAGAATCCATTGCAAGCCAATTTCATTCTTATAGCTCTAAACAAACGATTCATAATTCGTTGAAGTCGGGGAACACGTGTGACCAAACGCGCGTGGTTCCTACCGGATGTGTCTGGTGTTAGCTTCGAAGGTGTCGCCGCGCGTATTTGTTCAGTATATTAGTGCATTATAAGATTTTTATAAAAGAATAAATGTATATACATGTTGAAATTTTTATCGTTTTGGACCCTTAAAGGGGTGACTCAGACCATTTTATCGTTTTGGACCCTTAAATGTGAATCAGACCATCAATATGAACATTATTTTCTATGGGAACAATGATTGAGTTCCCAGAACTCAAAAAAAAAGTCGACATTCCCATACAAACTGGCCGGGCGGCGGAACTCTTTTGTATGGAAATGACGAAATTTTTTTTGTGTTCCCAGCATTGGTCCCATAGAAAAAGTTATTCATATTGATGGTCTGATTCTCCCCTTTAAGGGTCCAAAACGATCAAAGTTTCCCCATGTATATTTGCTAATTTAAGCGCCGTGTGGTATCCGGCAGAGTAGAATAGGACCACTCCAAGTCTTCCCGTGGACGTCGTAGAAGGCGACTTAGGAAATACAAGCTAAACAAAGCTCATAAACATCTGTGAGACCTCTCCAACCCGTCTGGCCAGCGTGGAGAGTGTAGGCCAAGTCTACTGGCTGCTCTGGCCAAGTATGACTCTAGTAGTACAGAGAGGGTCGTGCTCCTGTAGTGGTAACTAAAAACACCTGATGATGATGATGATATATATTTAGTGACTGTGTTTGCGGCTATTGGACCGCACGTCACTGCAAATAGATGTGCACACAGACGAAAAAATAACATATATATATTCTTAATAAGTTAAGAAATATAATATGGTGAAAAAATTTCATGCGGGCGGGACTTGAACCAGCGACCTAGGTAGTATATCAAAATAGCATTGTTAATGTAAAATAAAACACTTATAAAAATATAAATATACTAGCTTTCGCCCGCTACCCCGCCCGCGTCAAGGTTGATCCCTCGGGAATAGTACTTTGTCCCGGGATAAAAGGTAGCCTATGTCCTTCTCCGTATACCAGAGAACATGTACTTATGCAAAATTTCATGATGATCGGTTTAGTAGTTACGGCGTGAAAGCGTAACAAACAAACAAACTCACTTTCGCAAATATATATATTTTCATTTGTGCTTAAAATTCTGCCACTCACCAAGTTATGTCTGGCCAGAGCCGCCGCCATCTTGAACGCCTTCGGACAAGACGTACACTTGAACGGACGCTCGCCTGTGTGCACGCGCATGTGACACTGGAAACATTTTTTGAAATATATTTTTAATAAATAAAACAAGATAACCTTAATGATAAAATATGAATGAAATTGATTTTATAAATAACTAGCTTTCGCCCGCGGCTCCACCCGCGTCAATGTCGATCCCTCGGGAATAGTACTTTTTCCCGGGATAAAAGGTAGCCTATGTCCTTCTCCGTACTTCAGAGAACTTGTATGCAAAATTTCATGATGATCGGTTCAGTAGTTACGGCGTGAAAGCGTAACAAACAAACAAATAAACAAACAACAAACAAACGCACTTTCGCATTTATAATATTAGTAAGGATTAAGAGCCCGTACTACCTCACACTGCTTTGCATGATTGTCTGTAATATCAATAATAATGAAATACTCAAGTTAAAATAAAAATGCAGCAAAGTTCAGGACTAACTCTGGTAACTATCTGACTCAAAAACACGATTACGTTAAATTTTCTCGATAGAAAAAAATTGCAGAATTGCCTCCAAATCACGTCTAATTTACTCGGTATACAGCAGTATTCACCAAATACATTAAAATTAACCTTGAAACTTTTGATTATTATTGCATTACAGATAAGGTAGCCATCATGTATTTTTTTTAATAACCCTTGAATATTCTTTAAAAACGAAAATATCCAAAGTAGCCAACGCGTTTAGACCATCCGCGTTTGTACCGCCACGCCGCCTGGCCTATGGCGGGCCCTTAAGAAATGAAATATGGTGAAAAAAAATTCACGCTGGCCGGGTATAAACCAGAGACCATAGGTTTTTGTACGACCTGAAAAACACTTTTGATTTCCAAATTAATTGTAAAATGAAATGAATCAAATACCTCACTTATAAAAGTTGGGTAGTTATGTTAGGTGACGCAAGCCTTAATGTGTATATGGGGAATGGGATATAATATCTAACATAAATGATTCCAATCTCAGGCCAGACATTATTGTCGTTAAGGTAATCACCAGCATAGCCTAGGTGCGAACGCGGTCCGGAAGGCCTTGAGGTACTGATCCCAATGGTGCGGAAGCTCATTCGAATGTGTCTGCGGATGATGTCTAACATTGCACTGACAATACAAACTCAAGCCAGACATTGCTGTCAATAAGGTAATCATCAGCACACCTCGAGGTATAGCGTCGTTCTGAACGCTTTCGAGCATTGGTCGCAATAACCGCTGACTTCGTACGCGAGTAACCCGTAATTCACATATAAATAATGCGAAAGCTGATCAGAGTGCGTCCTGCATTTGATGTCTAACATTACATTAACACCACAAGCTCAAGCCAGACATTGCTGTCGTTAAGGTAATCATCATCATACCTCGAGTGCTAGTGTAGTTCTGAACGCCTTGGAGCACTGGTCGCACTGGTGAGGGCGCTCGTCTGAGTGCGTCTGCAAATGGATATCCAGTCGAGCCTTGCACTAAAATAAGACAAGCAGAAATTAAAGACCTCTATCTTACAAGCATCTATCAAACAGGAAAGGATTTAGTACCAGGATGTGCAAAGACTGGCAGAGAGCTCCACCGATTATAATGAAAATTAAATAGACTAAGATGGAGGGAGCTCCACCGACAAGTTCTTACAAGCAGGCCTGTCTCACTCCCCGTGTCGGTATCGAAAACATACCTACACGCGGCGACCACTTCGAAGAAGAAAAAGTGCGAAATTAGTTTCCCCCCCCCCCCCCCCCCCCCCCGTAGTAAAAGTATGTTCCTTAACATCTCATTATGCAATACATCTACGAATTCTACGACAATAGTCCGTCCGTTCAAATGGTTTGTGCGCTTTGACAAGGCGACGCCGGCAGCCAACAAAAGAAGTGTCTGCGCCCGTCAAAGGCGCTATCGGCAGCTTCAAAGGCTCGGCACGCGCTGTTCAGACGCAATACACGTTGATGCGTCATGCGGAACACTGTTAATTTTGTTATACACCGAGTAAAGTACACGAATAAAAATGTTATTTCATTCTTGGGAAGATAAAGGCGTTTCTTAGCAATTAATTTGTCGAATTTTCCATGTTTCGCACTTAAACTTACTTTAAGTCATGACAATTGGCGATGCGGCTAGCAACCCATCACTATTTTGATTCCGTTTTCCTCCTACACGCTATACGTGGCCTTTCAATCTAATCACCTTATGCTACCCCGTAAGAAATAAAGACGTGATAGTATGTAATATGTAAAAAAAAATCAAGTAAAACAATTTTATTATTTTCATTTAGTTTCCCAAATCTCTTGTACGTACTGCAAACCATTTGACCGGACAGACTATATTAGAATACGAACATTGAACACTCTCCCACAGATCTCGCACATAGCCCCCAGGCGGCTCCCCATCCGGGCTTCGCCCTCCAACACAACGGCGCCGTCCTCGCCGGCAGGCCGCCACTTCCGGACCCGGGGTTCTAATGGCTCGGCGCTCTCACGGCGAACCCCGCGTTTACCCCTTACCTACAAGTTGAAAATATATATATTTTTTATGATATAGGACGGCAAAAGAGCAAGCGAGTCACCTGATGGTAAGTGATCACTGCTGCCCATAGACAACTGCAACACCAGTTTTTAGATAAACATCTATAATCTATATATGTATTTGTTATAAAATATAGTATCGTTGAGTTAGTATCATAACACAAGTCTCGAACTTTGGGGCTTCCAATACCCAGGCCGGGGATCGAACCCGGGCCCCTCGTGTCACAGGCTGGCGTGTTAGACACTGCGCCACGGAGCTCGGCTATCTTTGCACACTCGATCACTAACATAATATGTACCAAAAATAATCATGTATATAATAAAAATTTTAAACATGACTTAAAATTTAAAAAAAAAGAAAAGAAAAATTGATACGCCCCTCAGGCGAGTAGGCGACCCACACTGTTGAAAAGAGTTTCTTTTGGCGTTACTTCTCTGCAGTGGTCGGTTCCGAAACGCTAGTAGTCTGTAGCTTTGAGCATTAATTAATCCTTATCCTTACTAATATTATAAATGCGAAAGGGAGTTTGTTTGTTTGTTACGCTTTCACGCCGTAACTACTGAACCGATCATCATGAAATTTTGCATACAAGTTCTTTGGAGTGCGGAGAAGGACATAGGCTACCATTTATCCCGGGAAAAAGTACTATTCCCGAGGGATCGACATTGACGCGGGCGGAGCCGCGGGCGAAAGCTAGTAAGTAATATAAATATTACTAAATAAGATCCTATAAAATGTGATTTGACGTGAAAAAGTGCCTGCAAAGGCCTACTTTCAGAATAAACGTTTTGTTTTTGATTTTAAGACGGTACACGCATTTTAAGACGGTGTTGAGAACAACATAAAAATATCGTCCTACCAGGACCGATGTAATATTTAAAAAAGTTTGTG
The DNA here is from genome assembly GCA_947532085.1 of Elegia similella. NCBI lineage: Eukaryota > Metazoa > Arthropoda > Insecta > Lepidoptera > Pyralidae > Elegia > Elegia similella. The sequence goes on along the minus strand of OX383950.1, from coordinate 1,466,907 downwards.
TGTTGTCTTTGACATGGTGTTGCCGTCTCGCTTTGGCTTTGAACGTATCTCTCTCTCTTCTCTGCCAACCTTCGACTAAGACGCACGCGTCCACTATTGTGAGAATTTTATTATTAGTATACCTTTATAGTACTTTATTACTTTTAACAAGCGATTCTTTACATTTAAAAATAAAGAAGAATCTTAGAAATGGCTCAAACAACTTTAATTGCTAGGCGTAAGTCCTATTTTTTTTTTTTTAAACATGAAACTATTTATTTAAAATATAATTTCAATTTTACTAAAAAACAATTCAACTTAATATTAAACATAATTAATAACAACATAAAAATAAAAAATTATAAATAACTTACAAATAAAAAACTTCTTCCAACGCACCACATCGAGGCAAAGTACCCAAAATGCTGGCAGCATTTCCCCGTTGCACAGCGAGTCCGATACGTTGTGCAAAAAAACTGCCAGCTCTTGGATCACCAGTTGCCTCGATGAGACGTGTTGTCAATTCCTTATAGAATTTTTTGGCTTCAGTGCCCCAGGGACCCAAAGTTTCTACAGCAAAAGGCAAGAATATAAAGCTGTCGGTCAATCCCGCGTATTTTCGCTTTTTGCTAGCTTCAGCAGCACAGGCAGCTGCTCCGCCTTGGCTGGAAGTAGCTGGTATGTGGGATGGAGCTAAAGTATCTACACAAGTGGCATCCCAAACTAGACATTTGCCTTGCCGCCACGGGATTAAAAAAAGACCATCTGGTCGCTTGCCATCGGTGCGGAAGATTCCATTTGGTTCCAAAACTGACGGAACATTGACAGTTGCTAAAGTTCTACGAATTATGTCGTTTAGTGAGGCATGACGTGGAATTCGGCCAGCACTTTTAATGCAAGCAAGACCATGATGACCCAAACCATCCACAGCTGTACCACAGTGACATAAATGTGCTTGATTTATTTTTACACCCAAACGGAGGCCAATGGCTAGTGTAAAAGTGCAATTATCTAGAAGGGAGCCAACATGTGCAGAAGGAAGTGCTTGTAACCAGTGTCCGGATTCCCTCTCAGATAACGCCAAAAGACGCGATCGATCTTCCGCACTGTCACAAAATGCAATGGTTTCTTCTTGAGTATCTTTACAAAGAGGATTGTCCCATAGTCGCTGTGAACAGACATTTACTGGGAAATCATCCAAAACACTTGACCTCCAAACGTCTTTCGCTTCGCTCACGCCGCATATGTCAACGGAACCCATTGCTGAGTGTAGAAGTTTACCGCATAATGACAAAGAGGCGTGAACAGAAGAAAGAAACGCAGGAAGAGCCACTGCAGATACCTTGCGTATTCCGATGCCACCAAAACGAACTGGGAGAGAAGCAAATTTCCATGTATCATTTGTAACTTGACAATTGAAAATTTTCTCTAGTGTCTCCCGAATTACTTCGTCCAGTTTTGTGAGTTGTTCTTGATGCTTCCACATGAGTGAGCATCGCAAGGCATAAGTAAATTTTGGCACAAAAAGACAACTCCTAAGTATGTAGAAAGCCATATGTGCATTTATTTGAAATAAGAGGTCGGATGATTGCTGAAATTTAGATACTTTTTCATCTATGTAATTTGGGATTGATTCTTCTAAAAGTGGCGTGCCTAAAATTTGAAGAGAGCTTTTGGTTAAAAGTTTAATTCCAGGGGTTATCTCCTGAAAAAGAGAGTGAATTTCAAAGCTGTTTAATCCTTGAACTTTATCATTTATAAAGAGTTCGCACTTATTAAAATTTAAATTTAATCCTACTTGTTTGAGGCGTTCAATCAGTCTTATTAGGTCTGATTTCACAGAATTTACACAACCTCCAATCGTAGCATTATCCAAAAACCATGCATTCAGGGGTGAATTTAGGCTAGATATGATTGAATTTATACCTAGACTAAAAATGGCAGGACCTAAAGGGTCTCCCTGCTGACAGCCAATTGAAGAACTAATAACACGGTCTCTATATACAACATCAGAAGGTGAGCAGTAGCATTGCCAGAGATACGGATATAGGCCTGGAATCTGGAATTATTAGTTCTATTTAAATTTAAGTGTATTGTGAACATTGCTGCACAGTCGTGCAATAAACGGTGTGACGGAAGCGAGGCATTTTATTCCCAACTCCCGGCGGGCTCCCTACATCGGCGCCTACAAAACAGTCCACTAGGAAACCTCATGGAAGAACCTAAGACTTCCACAGACGGTTAGTAAAAGCTTGTGAATGCACTCACCCTCTTCTCCTGGTTGCGATGTATCCTGAACACGTGGTCCCTGTAGTAGTACGCGTTTGAGAACGATCTGTTGCACTGAAACAAAAATTGGCTGTCTGTAAAGTCGGTTTATGGAGGACTAGCTTTCGCACTACTATACGTACTATATGTACTACCGGAGCCATACTTGGCCAGAGCAGACAGAGGATTTGGCCTACACTCTCCTCGCTGACCAGACGGGTTGGAGAGGTCTCATTGATGTTTATGAGCTTTGTTTAGCTTGTATTTCCTTAGTCGCCTCTTACGACCTCCATGTGAAGATTAGGGATGGGCCTATTCTACTCTGCCGGAAACCACAAGGTTAATATATATCTAATTATATATAACTCAAAGGTGACTGACTGACATAGTGATCTATCAACGCACAGCCCAAACCACTGGACGGATCGGGCTGAAATTTGGCATGCAGGTAGATGTTATGACGTAGGCATCCGCTAAGAAAGAATTTTGATCAATTCTACCCCCAAGGGGATAAAATAGGGAATGACAGTTTGTATGAAACTTCTATACTTCTTAACGCGAGCGAAGCCTCGGGCAAAATAAAGATGTGCCTAGAGATTGTCTGATAATAAAGATGTGCCTCTGACGTGGTGCCTGTAACGACTACCAGATGGCAGCCGGGACCAACGGCTTAACGTGCCTTCCGAAGCACGGAATCCTCTTTATTATCGGACATTCAGGTGATTCAAGCCTACATTTCCTAACCAATATGGAAACAACTAAACAAAGTATGCTTCCCGTGGGAATCGAACCACGACCCCCAGGTCTACAGGCAAACGCCTTAATCACTGGACAACGGAGGCAGTTCTTTCCTGTATTAAGGATTCACATGCAACTTTCGCCTTTTATTAAAACACGTGTCTGTCTGTCTCGAGCGCTTGCTCTATATCAAATTTTGGTCCTACAAGCTCAGAGATATTAGGTACCTGATGGTATTAGGCACTGTCACTTGACAATAGGCTAGTTTCCTGGGTCCTAATAATAACATAAAAATTAGTCCGTCAGTTAAATAATCAAAAAATATTAGACACCTATTTTTTCTTTTGTCAAATAATCAATAATAATAAAGATAAAGCGCATCAAAGTTCAGGAGTGGGGGCTCGTGACGTCAAAGTTTGCTAAAAATTGTAGCAAACTATGACGTCACACGGAACTTCAAAGGGCTATATCTTTATCATTTTTTGTTTAATCAACAAATGAAAAAATACGTGTCCAATATTTTTTGAATATCTAACTGACGGACTAATTATATTTTTTTAGGAAACTAGCCAATTATGAATATTCAAAAGATCACATCGCAAAAAAGGATGTATCCATACATCTTCATCCACTTTCATACATTTAGGACTACATATTTGAAATTAAATAATTGTGAGAATGGTATTTACATTTTCTATGTTTCTAATGAGAGAGAGCCGGAGGCCCATCCTTCCTCCATTTTGTAAATTTCGCTCACCTCCTCACACTTGAAGTTGCTATGCTCTTGAGCCACATGTTCCATCATCTGTGGTTCATCGTCGAAGTGCTCCCCACACTGCACGCAGCAGACTGCCACTCCGCACGCCGACAGATGGCGCTGGAGTGCCATATCGTTATGGAACTTTACGCCGCAGCCTGCAACCAAATAATAAATAAATAAATATATACGGACAAATCACACAGATTGAGCTAGCCCCAAAGTAAGTTCGAGACTTGTGTTATGGGATACTAACTCAACGATACTATATTTTATAACATATACATATATAGATAAACATCCAAGACTCAGGCCAATCTGAAAAAGAACATTTTCCATCTTGACCTGGCCGGGGATCGAACCCGGTCACTCCGTGTCGCAGGCTGGCGTGTTGACCGCTGCGTCACGGAGCTAGTCTTCGTAACCAAATAGATAACGCTAACATTATACTTTTTGGGGTTCTTGGCGGGAATTTCGGCGGACTGCACGGTTTTTGTTTTGGATTGTTTTGCAAATTGTTTCTAGTGGACTTTATAATGTGAAGTCGGTGTAAATTTGGTGTTATAAACGCTCATGTTTATGAACAATGTGTGGAATAACTAAAATAAAGTGTCATGGTGCGGCTGTAGTTAGATTTACTGCGGGCTGGTGTTTGCTCGCCTTGCTGCGTCGTTTATGATCACACCAGTCAATTCGTGAGAATTGTCACCAAGGCCTCTGTAGAATCAGCGAAATGAATAACACCATAATTTCGTTGATACACAAGAATAAAGAATAACTAGACACTGCTTAAAATAAGCTTGTGAATGATCGATGTTCGATGGCCATAAAAGAAAAGAAAAAAAAAAACTTTTTTGTGAGGGCATTATTTTGAATCCAGAGTGGAACAAAGGAGGCTAGAATAGAATCCCGAGAGTAGCGAGGGATTCAAAATATGTTGCCCGAGCAAAAGCATTATGTTAGTCTCGAGAATTCACATTCCGCTTTTCATCTCCCTCTATGAGAAAAACAAATTGAAGCTGTTACCAAGTTAACTCTTATATTAAAATATTTTATTGTGAAAAAGATATACCTAAATAATGTGAATTAATTGGTGAAATCTATCATAATCATTTTTTTGCTCAAATACAGTCAATTGAAGATCTTAAGTCTATTAAAAGTGTCCATTGTATTTAACCTAAAAATAAGGCATGCAAATATTTTAAATTAATCCGCATTTATAACTAATATTATAAATGCGAAAGTGAGTTTGTTTATTTGTTACGCTTTCACGCCGTAACTAATGAGCCGATCGTCATGAAATTTTGCATACAAGTTCTCTGGAGTGCAAAGAAGGACATAGGCTACCTTTTATCCTGGGAAAAAGAACTATTCCCGAGGGATCGACATTGACGCGGGCGGAGCCGCGGGCGAAAGCTAGTTTAAATATATATTAAAGCAATGATCTAGTAGCCATTTAGTCAATGTTGCTTTAAAAGCTTTACCTTTAAGTACTTTGATGTCGTTTGTTCAATAATGATACAAATATATACACATATTATCTTTTCTTATGTGTATATGTATATGTCTTATGTATAACCAGAGCGCAATATTATTTCTTGTTAAGCTGTACAATTCACTATTACAAACAAATAGGGAAAGCTAGAAAAGCGCTTGATATACACATAGATGGGTATAAAGGAAGAGGTAGACTCAAACAGAGATGTATGGATTGCGTAAAGAAAGATATAAAGGGGCTGGGGGTGGATGCTGGAGTAACGCAGAATAGAAATATTTGGAAAAAAAAGACATATTGCGCCGACCCCAGGTAATGGGATAAGGTGAGGCAGATGATGATGAGGGAAAGGGAGAAAAAATTAATAGAAAGATATAAGACATTGTTACCTTCACAGTCTATGAGCGGCGTTTCAGTTCTGTGCCTCTGTATTAGATGGTACTTCAGAAGTTGTTGCGTCGCAAATCCATCCCCACAGAGCACGCAGCCAACCAGGTCACACCTCTTCGACACCACATGAGAATCCAACGCTTCTTGACTAGAAAACTTCGCGCCACACTCCTTACAACCAAAGTCAAGTACTACACTCTTATGCACCCTCGATTTATGGAACTTCATGCCTCTAGAATTAAGGAACGACTCCCCACACAACTCACACCACGGTAACTCAGCAGCATGAGATAATCTGACATGAGAGAAATAAGTAGTAATTTTCACGAATGATTTCTGACAGAATTGGCAGACATGTTTTTTCCCTTTGTGCTGTAAATTGTGGTTCGACAAAGAGTCCTGCCATTTTGTTTTGTGTGAACAAATCTTGCATTTGAACAATACTTTGTGCATTTGCAAGTGACGGCTCCATCTACTGGAATACGGGAAGCGACAGTAGCAGATTTGACATTCAAAGTCTCCGGCGCTTCGGTCGTGATCTCTTTTGTAGTGTTCGTTCAATTTGTCTTGACTTGTGCAGTTTTTGCCACAGTATTCGCATTGGGCTGACGTTGGCCCGGGTCGTCTGCTTTTCTGTCTCTTTCTCTCCTCTATTTCTTCATATTGTTCTTCTTTACTCAAAAATTTAACGTCGAAATCGTATGATTTCGCCAATTCTATAATTTCTTTTTCAGTTTTCGGATTTTCTTTTATGCTATTTCTTTTGTTTTTAACTTTTATTCTGGCTTTCTTTTTCTTTTCGCAATTGTTTATAAGGAAGGCTACGGTCATATTGTCTTCGTCAGTATCTGAGTTTTCTTTTTTTATTTCGTGATCATCAATTACATCATTTATATCATCAGCATTATCTGCATTATCCACTTCATCTACATCTTGGTCTTCTTGTTTGAAATCCAAGGCTTCAATTTTCTCTTTGACTGTGTCTACGTATTCTTGCGTTTGTATTTCTGACTTTGTATAACGCAGTGGAATAATATATGTTGTAACATCTATATCTGCTATCTAAAAAACAAGACTATTATTAGCTTGCCATGCTGGTCTGGGAGAAAAGAAAAAACGTAGAGTGTACTAGCTGCTTCTCTTCTCAGTACATATTTGCGAATATTATGTTTGTGCGCTATAATCTTGATTTATATAAGAAAAATAGTGATAGCCTTGACCGAAACACGAGAAATAAAAATAAATTAGCTACACCAGTATTGCGATTGCAGAAAACTATGGATTCATTTCTGGGTCTAGGAGTACGCTTCTATAATAAAATTCCTACAGAAATATTAGGTCTGCCTTTACTTAAGTTCAAAACGATTATAAAAAACCAGTTAATAAAAAAGGCTTATTACTGCATTGATGATTATATAACTGATAAAAATGCGTGGAAATTTATATTAATTTATTTAATGTTAACAATGTATTCAGAGCCCTTCAGGCACGTAGGGACCAAGTCTGGATTGAGTTTCTTTCGGCGTATTCTTCTCACCAGTGGTCGTTCCGAAACGCTAGTAGTATTTCAATTTTGCATATATGTATTAAAAAATAAGAAATAAAAATATGACGTTCAAAAAGAGATACATGTATCCAATTTTGAATAAAAATCTTTGACTTTGACTCTTCCCGCGCAGATCGTAAAAGTCATTTGAGGGAATGGGCAAATCTGACGAATCATATTAGTAGGCGATGCGGCTAGCACCCATCATTTGATTCAACTTTCCACCTGACGCCCACCAACATGCTAAACGTGGCCTTCAGGTCTTATAGAACTAGGCTCTGTCTACCCCGCAAGGGAAAAAGACGTGATACTATGTATGTTTATATATCTGATTTAAATGACATCATGTACTAAGGATGTCTGTTATAATAGAAGTGCAGAAAAGTCGCCTGATATATGCGTTGGTTGGTTGCAAATGGTTAAATAAGTAAGTAATACAGGTGGTCCTTCCGAAACGCTAGTAATTTGTAACTTTTGAACAATAATTAATTATATTAATAGCATTACAATGCTCGGTTTAATTTTTAAATCGAATTTTTTTTTCATCACTTTAAATATTAATATTATTTTAAATCTGAATTGACGTGACAAAGTGCCTGAAAAAGCCTATTTTCTGAATAAATCTTTGAATATTTTATGGTAGTCAGTCAAATTTATTAAACATGTAGGAATTTTAACAGAATATGATGAAGGCTTCACCGTTGTATTTAATATTTAAGTAAAGTGGTGCAACTATGTGCCTTAACTGTTTGCAGTGCCCTTGCAGGGCGACACTTGTATCCTAGAACTATTATGTAACACCTCTATGTAATTACTTGTGACTTGCAATAAAAATCAGAATCTGAATTAAGGCAGACAGAGCCGAGTAATACTTGGTATTCGAGGAATACTCGGTATTCGAGGAATACTCGGTATTCGAGGAATACGCGGTATTCGAGGAATACTCAGTATTCGAGGAATACTCGGTATTCGGTTACTCGGTAAATGCGGTACTCGGCCCATCTCTAGCTATTATTAATGTATAACTGTTTTCCCACGATTTCGTCTGTTAATTATAGCCCTGTGCGACCCACCGGTGGGTCGGTATATTTTTTTTTTTTATGTATATCCGACGGCAAACGAGCAGACGAGCCACCTGATGGAAAGTGGTCACCGTCGCCCATGGACATCTGCAACACCAGAGGAGCTGCTGATGCGTTGCCGACTCTTAAGATACCTGTAAACACGCCTTTTGCAGGACCTCAAGTCATAGCACACAGGGAAAACCTCGGGAGGGAGTCCATTCCACAATCTTGCTGTACGAGGAAAAAAACCACGTGACGCTCTGACATTTGACATTTTTCATATACTTTGGGAAATCCTATACTTAAATATATAGCTCCGTGGCACAGCAGTCAACACGCCAGCCTGCGACACGAGAGCGCCCGGGTTTGATCCCCGGCCAGGTCAAGATGGAAAATGATCTTTTTCAGATTAGCCTGGGTCTTGGATGTGTATCTTTATATGTATTTGTTATAAAATATAGTATCATTGAATTAGTATCCCATAACAAGTCTCGAACTTACTTTGGGGCTAGCTCAATCTGTGTGATTTGTCCATATACATTTATATTTATAGCATACAATTAAATATTTCATGTTAAACAACTACAGCAAAAATAAAAACTCACAGGTCTACCATGATACTCAGCAGCGCTTAACAAATTGTGAGCCTTCTTGCATCGCTCCCTGAACTCTGCAAACTTCTTCAGGAGGATTGCGCAAACACTGCAGAGGTATTGTGAGTATGGGTCTTTGAGCTGCAAGAAAGAAAGATTTTATTGTGACGGTAGAAAACATAACATATCTATCTCTCATGGTATATCTTAGTTTTTTAGTATTTCTTGTTATAGCAGCAACGGAAATACATAATCCATGAACATTTCAACTGCCGCACTATCACGGTTCATGAGATCCAGCCTGGTGACAGACAGACGGATGGGCAGCGCAGCCAAATTGATAGGGTCCCTTTTTTACCCTTTGGGTACGGAATCCTCAAAATGAATAAACTGAACTGTCATAATAGTGGATCCTGAGCTTCGACGCGCTAAAGCTGACGAAGCAACCAACCAATTAAACATAAACTTACTGAAATTCCAACAAGTTGACCATAACTCTTTGCCAAGTTATTGCCGTGAATATTATACAATTTTACGTCGGAAGAAAGGCAGGCTCGGCATGGCACTGCGGCTCTATTAGCACCAGACCACATTTTCAGTCAAGAAAATCCTTAGGTTTAGAAAAATTGCGAGATTTTGATATATATAATATTCATCTATGATTTTGATCTCTAGATCTATGTACGTACACATAGGTATCGATTGTATTTTTCGTATTTTTCATGTATTTTTATTGAAAGAGTTGACATTGACGTTTTATATTTTTTTAATAATTATGCAGATTGAAACAGTGCACACAGCCTTGGCGTACTATTTTTGAAAGTGTAACACTCGTCTTGCGTCAGTATGACACTCGTATTTGAGCGATTTTTCCATACAAAAATCGCTCGAATACGAGTATCATACTTTCAAAAATAGTGCCCCTGGCCACCAAAGACTTGGCAGAAAGTCAGAAGAGCAACATAAATGTTAAATACCTTACCTTCGTCTTCGAAAAATTAAATTGACATTGACAATTTCGTATGACAAATCAACGTACGTTTAAAATGTTTCGTACGTAAAAAATAATTAATAAAGTTTTATTTTAATATCTAGTTTGTGATTAGTGTTAAAATGTGGTCATTAAAGGCTATAAAGATCAAGGATGCCCTGGACCGGCAGGAAGTGCTTGCCTGCAGAGCGTGCTTAGCCACAGGAGTTGTTCTTTATAACATCCATGAAAATAGTCTTGCTGAGGATTATGTGCAAATTGTTGGAATATCTGTAAGTATTCGGGTACTTACCAAAATGCCGCTTATTCAGTGCCACAATTTTCTCATGACATTTTGGTAAGCACATGAGAGAAATAGCATTTTCTATAATTTCAAATGCAAATTCTCTCATTTCAAGCTGTAATTTTTAAATCCCCCATTCAACCTTAAAATAATAAGTAGGTACATTTTTACTGAAAATAAAAATGTAAAATGTGCAATGTGATTTCAGCTTCATGACCGCTACCCACAACAGCTGTGCTGTTACTGCGCCGCATTGCTGCAGAAATGTGCTGCGTTCAGAGAGAGATGCAGGAATGCGTATAATCGGCTGATGGATATCAGTTTCAGTGGAAAATCTGTGAGTTGGATATAATGTTTGTTTGTTTTGCATGATAATAATTATCATCATCAGGTCCTTTAAGTCCCTACTACAGGATCACCACCCTCTCTGCACTACTAAAGCCATACTTAGCCAGAGCAGTCAGATGAGTTGGCCTACACTCTCCACACTGGCCAGATGGGTTGGAAAGGTCTCCTTGATGTTTATAAGCTTTGTTTAGCTTGTATTTCGTAAGTCGCCTTCTACAACATCCACAGGAGACTTGGAGTGGTCCTATTCTACTCTGCCGGATACCACAAAAGTGTTTTTTTTTTTTAGATAATAATTATATAGCGACATATCACCCAAAGATAGACTTTCCAAAAACCATAGACTCTCCAAAGCAGAAGACTGAAAGATGGACTGTCTTCTGCTCACACACAATGGGCTTGAACTAGAGGTGTAGGTGTGGAAAATTGCCCACAGACCGGGTGAACCAGATGATGCCCCAAGTGGTTGCATAGAAGAAGTTTTATTTCGTACATCTGTCCACATAGTATAAGCAGTCAGTTTGTATGAAGCCATTAATGTGTACGAAAGTAACTCTGTTTGCTAAGCGGGTATTATACCATTGTGAATTGCATCCTAAATCGGATCCGATGAGAGAGAGGCCTCTATACGATTGGAGATATCTTGTATCGTGTCTAACGTGTAGCGGCGTCTCCCAGAACAGAATAGTCTAGAACTTTCCCGAACATCGTCTGTCGCGCTCATACATCTTCCATCCTGCTCACACATATGTATTCTATCCCGCTCATACACATACTTGAATATTCTGGAATGTTTTGGTTGTATATATATATGGGTGATTATACAAAAATTGGGTAACTCAATGTGATTAGGCAATAGAAAACTGTGTTATTATATTTGTATATATTTTTAATTTTATTATAGAACAATTAAATGCCTTCTATTTGGTCACTCAATTTCAGCAACTTATTTTAAATACAAGTTTGTAAATTTTCACAATATAATCTCAAAACGTCAGTACTTTGGCATGTCACAATCCCAAAACCGCGCCATGAAGTGACTGTGTATTAAATATTATCATAAATTCAAGCAAAACTGTTTCACTACAATCTATGAAGTAGTTATAATTGCATATTACAACTTTTATGATAAAATATTCATACCATTGTTGTGAAAATTATAAAAAATCTTTGTCATCAGTTTTATTCGTCAGTCCGCTGTGTGTTGTTTGAATTTGAATTTCTCGCTAAATATTGTCGATTCAAATTAAAAACCATGTTAAATTTCAACGTTGGCAGTGAAGTTAGTTGATAGCAGCGCCATTTTACGGCCACCATAAGTGTGCCAGGTGCAAGCGTTGTGTTTGTCATCTAAACACGTGCCAATCCAGTCAAAATTTCAGTCCCATGGGGAGTCATTATTTTCTAGTAAAGCTGTGTTATATTTTAATTTCTACATAGCTAGCTTTGATTGTTTAAAATGTAGCTTATTGCTATTCAAAAATATAAAAATTATCGTTGGGTCTAATGATAATCTTAAATTCTTGTCTTATTCGTCAGTCCGTTGGCGTCAGTCCTTTGTCTGATATAGCGCCAGAGGACTGACTTGTTTTTCCAGAGTACTGATATTTAGCATGTGTAACCATTTCTTTTTACTTATTTCATTTAAAAACATTACGCCGTCTTATAAAAAAAAAACAAAATATGTCTAAGGATAGAGAATATATATTAAAATACATAAGAAAGTTCGAAATGGCTCGCTTAGCTAGAATCAAAAATGACCCTATTGAATTAGCCGAATACAAGGAAAAAAAGGCTGCACTACGTATAAAAAAAAAGGAAAAGGGCTAAGAATTTTTTTATTAAGAAATTACACCTTGAGACCAACGATTAACTAAAAAAAATGAAATATGATTCATCAAAGTATAGGCAAAGAAAAAACAACAATGAAAACGTACTACTGATGATTTTTTACGCCAGAATACTCCGTCACCTACAGAAGGTGAAGTGAGGCTTATTATTAACGAAGACCAAAGAGCAAAAGCTGCGAAAGAGAGAAGTGGAAGGCAGATAAAGTCCAAAAGTTAAACAATTTAAACAGATGAAAGAAATGATTTCAAAGCTGAGAACTATACTTAATACTCAGCGTCAAAAATACAAAAGAGTTAAAAAATATTTACAGAAAGATGTAAAATCCGTTAAAAAACTTTTAAAACCAGAGTTAATGAAAAAAGTAAAGAAAAATAAATATAAATGAATGAATATCTTTCATGAATGAAATGGAGAAAATCCTTTGCGGGAGATGTTATTAAAATTCAATTAGAAGATAATGAAGATAAAAATGGTCAGGGATTGTCAATTGCTTGTCCCGCGGTTACAGGTATGGCATCGGATACATATACCCGGCCTCCCGAGCTGCTACTGCTTTTTCCCCATTCATCAAAGTGAGTAGTATCCTAATTCCTTCATTTCCTTCCCTAATCCAACAAATTCCTAACCTTCCTCAGCTAAAAAATGCTTCCGATGGGCAGCAGGGTCGAAAGCACAAGAAGCCAAAGAGACTGCGCTCGGTAAACCGGCTGCCAAGCGTGGTGAGCATGGCATTATCCTCAGCACGCTTGGCAGTGAATAGAACGTAGTACATAGAACGAGGAATCCTTGGGAGAGGTCTTTGTCCAGCAGTGAACTTCTTACGGCTGGTGTGACGATGATGATGAAGAAAAAAACAATCAAATAAGTTTTATCTGGAAATGTAGTTGACAAATACAAATTATGGAGTATTCAAAATATAGCAGTGACTTAAAATATTTCAGTTTGGAATAGTTCAAGTACTTTTTTTTATAAATTTCTATTATATATAGAGATGGGCAAAGCACCGGGTTTAAACCCGGTGCTTTGGTAAAAACCCAATAAACACCCTTAAACACCCATAAACACCCAAAAAATTGGGTGTTTACTTTATTTGTCAAAAACGTTAGTAACATATGAAAAATATATTTTTATTAAATTGTAATGATCAATTGTACCTTGCTGTACGTTAAAATAATTTAAAGAAATATTACGTACGTACTTAATTAAATTTTTGGAAATTTTTAAATGTTTACTATTAATAAAAACCGAGATGAAAATAATTAGTTCTGTGTTTTCATGTTGCAGTTGACCAACGTGTTGGTCTTTTGCTTGCCGTAAATATTTTAGAAGCTTTGCGCCAAAGTAGAAAGAGACGGCATGCTGTGTCAGACCTTATGTTAGAACGAGTGCGGCAATGACTTAGTAGTGTCGGTGGACGTAATTAGAAGAATAAATAATTTTAAGGTGTAAAATGATATTATTTTATTTTCTTATGTAGGTATTGAAATTTGAGTTTTTGATAGTTTTCTTTTTACACGACTTCAAAAAAAGGAGTGTATTGTTGTTTTTAGAGATTATGTTTGTATTAAAATATGTACAGGAGCATGTTATTCCACAATGACTTCAGAATGTTTCGAGGCATTATTTATCGTTTTAATTCTTATACCATTTAACCTAAAAAAAATATACCCTTTGTTGTCGCTCCACCCGAGCGACGACATTGGTAGTTACAGAAAAAACGTCATAAAAACCTAGAAATCGACACTGGTGTCGTTTCCTAGGTTTTTAGGGTGAAAATCTCGAAACTGACGTCAGTTTTGGAATTCAAGATGGCGGGCGCGAGTTTTGATGAAAAATCGACATGCGTGTTCTTTTTTACGTTTTTTGGGGTGTAGATCTCGAAAATGATGTCAGTTTTCGAATCCAAGATGGCGGACGTGACATGTCATGAAAAATTTACATGAATGTTATATCTAAGGCTTTTTGGGGTGTAGATCTTGAAAATGACGTCAATTTTGGAATCTTAGATAGCATACGCGACTTGTCATGAAAAATCGACACTGGTGTCGTTCCCTAGGTTTTTAGGGTGAAAATCTCGAAACTGACGTCAGTTTTCGAATCCAAGATGGCGGACGTGACTTGTCATGAAAAATTTACATGAATGTTATTTCTAAGGCTTTTTGGGGTGTAGATCTTGAAAATGACGTCAATTTTGGAATCTTAGATAGCATACGCGACTTGTCATGAAAAATCGACACTGGTGTCGTTTCCTAGGTTTTTAGGGTGAGAATCTCGAAACTGACGTCAGTTTTGGAATTCAAGATGGCGGACGCGAGTTTTGATGAAAAATCGACATGCGTGTTCTTTTTTACGTTTTTTGTGGTGTAGATCTCGAAAATGATGTCAGTTTTCGAATCCAAGATGGCGGACGTGACTTGTCATGAAAAAATTACATGGATGTTATTTCTAAGGCTTTTTGGGGTGTAGATCTTGAAAATGACGTCATTTTTGGAATCTTAGATAGCATACGCGACTTGTCATGAAAAATCGACACTCGTGTCGTTTCCTAGGTTTTTAGGGTGAAAATCTCGAAAATGACGTCAGTTTTGGAATTCAAGATGGCGGACGCGAGTTTTGATGAAAAATCGACATGCGTGTTCTTTTTTACGTTTTTTGGGGTGTAGATCTCGAAAATGATGTCAGTTTTCGAATCCAAGATGGCGGACGTGACTTGTCATGAAAAAAATACATATATGTTATTTCTAAGGCTTTTTGGGGTGTAGAACTTGAAAATGACGTCGATTTTGGTAACTAAGAGTGCGGAGGCATTTTTTCATGAAAAATCGACATCGGTGTCGTTTTCTACATTTTTTAGGGTGTAGATGTCGAAATTGATCTCAGTTTTAGAATCTAAGATGGCGGATGGTGGCTTATCATGAAAAATCTACTTGTGTAATTTTTTAGGTTTTTAGTGGTGTACAAAAAACTAAGGGATTAACACCCATGATGAATAAGGTCCTTGCAAAGCCCTGCCATCTTGTATTACAAAACTGACATTATTTTCAAGATCTTCTTCCCAAGAAACATAGAAACGTCACCCATGTCGATTTTTTATGACAAGTCACGTACGCCATCTTGGATTCCTAAACTGACATCATTTTTGAGATCTACACCCAAAAAACCTAGAAAACGAAACCCATGTCGATTTTTTATAACAAATTCGGGTCCGCCATCTTGTATTCTAAAACTGACGTCATTTTGCGAGATCTACACCTCAAAATACCTAGACAACGACACCCATGTCGATTTTTTATGACAAGTCGCGTCCGCCATCTTGGATTCCAAGACTGACGTCATTTTCAAGATCCTCAAATTCCTTACCCAAAAGCTACCAACCAGTCAGTAAGAAAACATTCAAACTGTAGAACATCGTTTTCAATTTTTGAAGTCGGTTAAAAAGCATGTATCATAAATGAATCCTTCAAAACACGGTCAAAACAATTAGTAATTGTATTATTCAAAAAATTAATGTATTATTCTTTGATCTGAATACGTCCACTTTCCTTGCCGCCCTTTCTCGTGAACACCTTGGCGCTGGCGCTTGCCTCTGCCGTGTGCGGCTGCCTCTGAAGCCTGTCGCAGCTGCACGACGCGCGTACTCGTGGCCTTGCGGTCACTGTTATTACTCGCACTCGTATTGGAATCGTTCGCTTCGAATACTCGCGGTCAACTGAATGACGGTGGCCCCTTCCGTACCCTCATAATAGTTTTGCCTCTAATTTCATATAGTTTCGGTTCCGACTGCCAGAATATTCGGTAGTGTGTACTCCCGCTAACCTAGAATACATATGTGTGAGCAAGATATAAGATTTATGAGCGCGACAGACGGTGTTCGAATAAGTTCTAGACTATTCCATTCTGGGAGCTTCGCGACAATATGTAAATTATTGAGCTATTAACAGTCCAAAATACCCGTTTATTTTATCCTCTGGTCATGTCGCCTCGCTCTATCGCAAAAAATATTATTTGATGAGGGCATAAAACAAAAACGTAAATATGGGAGGGAAGTTGACCAATTGGACCTAAAGGGTTGGAACTGTAGTCCACTGCACCAGCTTAGTCAGGTCAAGAAGTAGCATAATTAAGGTAAAAAATCGTAAAAACCCAAAAAATTGGGTGCTTATTGGGTTTAAACCCAAAACACCCAAAACACCCGGTTTTTACCCAACTGGGTTTAAACCCGGGTGGGTGGATTGCCCATCTCTAATTATATAGCTATCTTAAGAGCAAAAAACTTATATTTTTGTTTAAATTATTTGTTGGTTACTTAGATAATGTATAATGTCAAAAAGAGGACAGTTAAACTATCTCTAATAATGAATGAATTGATTAAAATAATAGCAAAAATGTGAATAGGCTGTTTTTAAGGTGGAGATTGTTTTTTTCTTATAGTATTACATATTCATACTTTTTAAACTGTAACTAAAGTGAGTTAAAACTTAAAATATGCGCCATTATTAGATTATAAGAGATTTTTTCTAAATATTAATAAATTACATAGAAATATGTTGTGAAATTGTGTTTTTTGTCAGTACTTTGTCACTCTCGTCAGTCCCCTGGCAGTCAAATTAAGAAAAATCGAAATATCTCAGAATTTACTGGAAAAAGTGACTGGCCCAATCACGAACAATATATTCATTATATTAGCTATCTTATATACCCAAATTTGTAGGAATATTATTAAAAAAATATCGTAAACAAAATATCCGTAAAAGTTACCCAACTTTTGTATATTCACCCATAAATATTAATACAATCTTAAATAATATAAATAAACATAAACCTAAAATATTTTGCACTCACGCATATGCAGTGATAGTGCTAGATTTATATTATATTTGATTAATAATTTTAATGCTAGATTTAATGTTTTTTTCGAGTGTGTAAGTGGCCAACACTGGTGTCAGATTTTTCAAGCTGCCTAAAGGCATCTGACATAGCTGACTGCCATTAAAGATGACAGCTGGGACCTACGGCTTAACATGCCGCCTGCCTGATGGTTACAGCCATCAGGCTCCTTTGATAACTGACATAATAGAGTTATTATTATTATACGAGGAGCCCGACGGCCCAGTGGTCGTGAGCATTGAAATCGCTTATGCATGTTAAGCAACACTGGGCACAGTCTCCACTTGGATGGGTGACCGCAAGTGGCATATAAATATCCCGAACTCCTCTGTGCTTCGGAAAGCACGTTACGCCGTTTGGCAGTCGTTAAGCTATGTCAGATGCCTTTAGGCAGCTTGCAACATCTGACTCCAGTGTTAGCCACACACAAAAAACAAACAAAGTAATCGAATGGGGTATTCTAATGTTTTTTTTTTTTACTACCCATTTAGGTCCTACCGCTGGGCAAAAGCCTCCCCTTCTGTTTTCCACCTTGTTCTATTCATTGCCATGTTTTGCCATCCCTCATTGAAAGCAAACAGCTCGTCTCTCCATCTCGTTCTAGGCTTCCCTTTTAAACGTCTTCCATCAGTAGGTTCCCATGACGTTATCAGACGTGCCCATCTTTCAGAGCTCATACGGCATACGTGACCCGGCCAATCCCATTTTAGCTTAGCGGACTTCTTTCCCACGTCGACTACTTTAGTGATGGAGCGCAGCGTGGTATTTCTGACACGATCTGTCCTTTTAATGTTTATTGTTTGTGTTTTTTTTAGATGTCCATAACAAACATACAGGCCATTCAGAAGATTTATTCTGAATTCCAAATACCTTATTCTTTATCTGGGACTGAGGTCGAAGAAATATGTAACGAAGAAGCCTACACTAATGAACCAACCTTCATTGATGAACCAACCTTCACTGATGAACCAACCTTCACTGATGAACCAACCTTCATTGATGAACCAACCTTCACCGATGAACCAACCATCACCAGCAACCCTCAGCTTGAAAAAACTGTACAAAAAACAGCAATTGATCATGAAAGTAATGAAAATGATGATTTTGATTGTAGTGATGACGATGACATGGATGTAGATGATGAATATAGTAATGATATTGATGATAAGGATATAGACATGACAATAGGAGACTTAATAGACGCCGATGATGAGAAATTAGAAGTCATAGAATACAAATGGATGAAAGGAGAGTACAAAATAGAAAATATATTTCAAGATGTTGATTCTTCACTAGAGGTTTTAAGACAGAGTGGAGATAATGATGAAGTTGACCTGAGAGTGTTCGAGAGGATGCCTAAGTGGCACGAGCAGCATCGGCTAACGGATACGGATATTATATCCCTGGCAAGAATGCATGAGTTCCGCGCTGTATTTCCTAATAGAGAAGAACAGGTAAATACAATTATCATGTCTTACCAATTAATTGCATGTTAAATAAATAAATATATACGGACAAATCACACAGGTTAAGCTAGCCCCAAAGTAAGTTCGAGACTTGTGTTATGGGATACTAACTCAACGATACTATATTTTATAACAAATACATATATAGATGCACATCCAAAACTCAGTACAATCTGAAAAAGATCATTTTCCATCTTGACCTGACCGGGGATCGAACCCGGGCACTCTCGTGTCGCAGGCTGGCGTGTTGACCGCTGCGCCACGGAGCTAGCCTTATTTAATTAGACTAAGGTCAGGGGCGTCATCACAGGGTGTCATTCTCAACTTTCGCTTCGCGTTGGGCCCGAGCTGCTACTTGCTTTTCCCCCATTCATTTGAGTGAGTAGTATCCCAATACCTTCATTACCTTCCCAGATCCAACCATCATTTCGAGTAGGTGTCACGGTCAATCGACCATGCACACCCTGGTGTCGGAGTTCTTCGGAACCGCCTCTCGGCCTCTGACGTGGTTCCTTTAACGACTCCCAGATGGCAGCCGGGACCACCGGCTTAACGTGCCTTCCGAAGCACGGAATCATCTTTATTATCAGACAATCAGGTGATTCAAGCCTGCAATGTCCTAACCAAACTGGAAACAACTAAACAAAGTATGCTTCCGGTGGGAATCGAACCCACGACCCCCGGGTCAACAGGCAAACGCCTTAACCACTGGACCACGGAGGCTGTTAGATCCTCCCAGATCCACCAAATTCCTATAGTTCCCCAGCTTAAAAATGCTTCCGATGGGCAACAGCGTCGGAAGCACAAGAAGCCAAAGAAACTGCGCTCGCCAACCCGCCTGCCAAGCGTGGTGAGTACCCTGTACACAAAAGTAAAAACTGAGCACCATTACTAAGCCTTCGGAATCTATAAGTTTTTGTATCCGGGGTACGTTAGTACTTATATTAATTCTGTGTCCGGGGCAAGACCCTTGCAACGTGGCGTGACGTGACTTTTCCGCCGCCCCTATTTTAACAGAACCTATCAAAATTAAGTGGGTGGCAGCCCTATACAATGAGCTTGTTTTTTGTAATTTTAAATATTATATGGTGATACGGGAATCTACGTACCTCAAAAAGAAAAAACTCTTATAGGATCACTTTGTTATTCGTCTTTCTGTCAAGACCTTTTTCTCAGAAACGCGTGGAGGTATCAAGCTGAAAAAGTCAAACTCCTAAGCCGACGCAATCAAAAGATACAGCCGTATATGCCGCAAATTTTCGACATTCGCAAGAGAATCAAAATCCCATGAACTCAGAATCTTGGAATTTGGTACGAAGCAACGTCTTATATAACACAGATAAAGGAAACATTGTTTCCTTTATCTGTGTTATGAGGAAGTTTCTTTCGGCGTATTCTTCTCACCACTGGTCGTTTCGAATTGTAGTAGTATTTCGATATTGCATAAATTAAAAAAAATATAAGAAATAAAAATATGACGTTCGAAAAGAGATACATGTATCCAATTTTGAATAAAATCTTTGGCTTTTAGATAATGGTTGACTAGCTCCGTGGCGCGGTCAACACGCCTGCCTGCGACACGGAGTGACCGGGTTCGATCCCCTGGCCAGGTCAAGATGAAAAATGATCTTTTTCAGATTGGCCTGGGTCTTGGATGTGTATTCTATATATGTATTTGTTATAAAATATAGTATCGTTGAGTTAGTATCCCATAACACAAGTCTCGAACTTACTTTGGGGCTAGCTCAATCTGTGTGATTTGTCCGTATATATTTATTAATGGTACGGAACCCTTTGTGCGCGAGTCCAACTCGCACTTGGCCGGTTTTTTGACATCTAGTTTATTTCAGATACAAGAAGTGGAAGAAATGAAACAGCGACGCGGTCTCGTGTGTAAACTATGCGGGATGATCTTTAAAAGCAAACTAAAGCTCAACAAACACACGAAGAACGTCCACGACCCCACCGCTAAGTGTGTCTGCAAGATCTGCAAAGCGAGGTTCCACTACTTGTTCCGGCTCCGATACCACATCCTCCAACACCGAGTGACTTACCAATGTGATCAGTGCGAATTCAAGACCAAAAACCGTCTAGACATGCCAGTGCACCAATCGCGACATAATAAGCACCGTTTCATATGTGATGCTTGCGGAAAACCGTTCTTAACTATCGGTGCTATGCAGAAACATATCCGGCTATGGCATACAACGTCAAAACCGTGGTGTGATCTGTGTGGAATGGCCTTTGTGAATCAATTAGGACTGGAAACGCATATGAGAATTGCGCATAAGAATGTAGTAATGTGTTCATGTGATAAGTGTAGTGCGGAGTTTTTGAGTGAGGTAGCGTTGGAGAGGCATAAGGGTTTGGGGTGCGGGGAGTGGAACTGTAAGCATTGTGGGTACGTGTTGGGGAGTGGTTATCTGCTGAAGTTGCATCTGTTACTGCAGCATCAGACCCCGCCGCATATGAGAGGTGAGTGGAATACAATACATGATTTTTACACAGCTGCTCATAAAAGGAGTGTTATGTTTTTAGTGTTCATGTATAAGTATGTATGTGATGTCACCATAACTTTTTGTCGTGATAACGACTTAAGCGCCTATTAAACCATCCGAATTCAGTCACTCACGAGGCGCTACAAGTGAGGGACGCCGCTATACGTGAGACACGGTTGGAAATATATCCAAACACATCAGACATTTTTTACAACTGGACATTTTGACACTCCGGACATTTTGTACAACTGGACATTTTGACACTCCGGACATTTTGTACAACTGGACATTTTGACACTCCGGACATTTTGTACAACTGGACATTATGACACTCCGGACATTTTGTACAACTGGACATTTTGACACTCCGGACATTTTGTACAACTGGACATTTTGACACTGGACATTTTGTACAACTGGACATTTTGACACTCCGGACATTTTGATACATAGGACCGAAATGATCGTGTCTCACATATTGCGGCGTCCCTCTCGTTAGTGGCTGAATTCAGGATGGTTTAGGCGCTCTATAAATCAATGAAGGTCAGCTGCACGCATGAAAACGTGTCACGTTCAGTGTGTCATCGAGAGCGCGGAACAAGCGATAGAGAGGCACGATCGACCTAAGCAGGCCTAAGCGTTGCTTGTGACGCATCTATCTCTTTTTCATGGTTATCACGTAAAATTATATAACACTAGCTTTCGCCCGCGGCTCCGCCCGCGTCAATGTCGATCCCTCGGGAATAGTACTTTTTCCCGGGATAAAAGGTAGCCTATGTCCTTCTCCGTACTCCAGAGAACTTGTATGCAAAATTTCATGATGATCGGTTCAGTAGTTACGGCGTGAAAGCGTAACAAACAAACAAACAAACTCACTTTCGCATTTATAATATTAGTAAGGATAAACACGACTTTACAGACAACCAATATTTTTTATTAAATTTTTACCTTTATTATTAAATTCTTAAATTATCATTACAGCCGTAACTAGTCAACTGCTGGACATAGGCCTCTCCCAAGGATTCTTCGTTTCATGGGAGGATATTGCCATACTCACCACGCTTGGCAGGCGGGTTGGCGAGCGCAGTTTCTTTGGCTTCTTGTGCTTCCGACGCTGCTCCCCATCATAAGCATTTTTAAGCTGCGGAGATATAGGAATTGGTTGGATTTGGGAATGGAATAACGGTGTTGGGACACTACTCAGTCGGATGGATGGGGGAAAAGCAAGTAGCAGCTTGGGAGGCCGGGCGCGTAACCCATGCCATACCTGCTACACCGGACAGGCAGTTGAGGGTGACACTCCAGATCAAGTTGGGTAAAAGACCTGTACTTTTTATTGGTGATTTGAGAGCATTTTTACCCCTATCTTGCCTGATCATCATTTCGAGTAGGTGTCACGGTCAATCGACCATGCACACCCTGGTGTCAGAGTTCTTCGGAACCGCCTCTCGGCCTCTGACGTGGTTCCTTTAACGACTACCAGATGGCAGCCGGGACCACCGGCTTAACGTGCCGTCCGAAGCACGGAATCATCTTTATTATCAGACAATCAGGTGATTCAAGCCTGCAATGTCCTATCCAAACTGGAAACAACTAAACAAAGTATGCTTCCGGTGGGTAACGAACCCACGACCCCCGGGTCAACAGGCAAACACCTTAACCACTGGACCACAGAGGCTAACAGCCTCCGTGGTCTTGCCTGATGGTAAGCAACGATGACGTCAAGCTGAGAAAAACCTGTTTAAAGGCTTTGGATCAAGAAAAACTTGTTATTTTTTTTAAATGCAATAAATAAATATATATGGACAAATCACACAGATTGAGCTAGCCCCAAAGTAAGTTCGAGACTTGTGTTATTACAGGTCCATTGACGTTCGACTGCTGGGATTGTCTAGTCAGTTTCCACAGCACCAAAGGACTTGACCACCACCAGTCTACCTGCGGAAACCACTTGCACTGTGTCCAATGCGGGGAGAATTTCCTTAATGCGAAGATGTTGAAAGATCATGCGGTAAAGCATGACGCTTTTGGCTTGACGTGTGGGGAGGTAAGTACTTCTTTTTACCCAACTAATCATCATCATTATTTCGAGTAGGTGTCACGGTCAATCGACCATGCACACCCTGGTGTCAGAGTTCTTCGGCACCGCCTCTCGGCCTCTGACGTGGTTCCTTTAACGACTACCAGATGGCAGAATTTCGGCGCCGAGATTGAATAGTGCGGTAGCTCAGATGGCAGAGCATAGGTCGTACATAGACCTAGGTCGCCGGTTCAAGTCCCGCCCAAATGAAATTTTTTCACCATATTTTATTTCTTAATTTATTAAGAGCAAATATAAGTGTTTATAAGTTTTGTTTAGCTTGTATTAGATTTTGAGTGTAGGGCAAGTCCACTGTCTGCTTTGGCCAAGTATGGCTCTAGTAGTACAGAGAGGGTCATGCTCCTGCAGTGTAGACTAAGAAGGACCTGATCATGATGATGATGATGAAATATAAGTGTCTAAAATAAACGTTTTGAAAAAAGACGAGATTCTACTTTTGTTATCTTTTTTTATTTTGTTAATTATATATTTTTTTGTTAACTATCTTTGTTTTTCAGTGCGGAGAAGTGTGTAGGACTGTGTGTTTGTTACAACACCATTACTACAGGGCGCATTGTGATAAAGCGGCGAGGGGATACGTCAAGCGGAAGAGGAAGCCGAGAGAGGGCGCCGCGAAAATGGTAAATTCAAGTCTTAGTAATATAAATAAATATATACGGACAAATCACACAGATTGAGCTAGCCCCAAAGTAAGTTCGAGACTTGTGTTATGGGATACTAACTCAACGATAATATATTTTATAACAAATACATATATAGATACACATCCAAGACCCAGGCCAATCTGAAAAAGATCATTTTCCATCTTGACCTGGCCGGGGATCGAACTCCGTGTCGCGGGCTGGCGTGTTAACCACTGCGCCACGGAGCTGTCAAGTAAGAACTAGCTGTTGCCCGCGATTTCGTACGCGGCAATTTCTGTTATTATGATAATTTCGTTTTTTTCTTAGTATAGATGAATTATTTTCCCCCCGTTTTTTAAACATTTTTTATTGATGCTTCGCTCCTATTGGTCGCGGCGAGATGTTTTATAGCCTAAAGCCTTCCTCAATAAATGGATTATCTAACACAAAAAGAATTTTCCAATTTGAACCAGTTGTTCCTGAGATTAACGCGTTCAAACAAACAAACAAACTCTTCAGCTCTATAATATTAGTATAGATATATAAGACCTTATGGCCACATTTAGCATGTTGAGGGCGTGTAGATAGAAAACGGAATCAAAATAGTGATGGGTTGCTAACCGCATCGCTTATTGACATGATTTCGCAGATTTTCGCCCATTACCTCGATCGGCTTTTACGATCTGCGCGGTAAGAGAAGCAGCTGGCACATTCTACGTTTTTTTTTTCTCCCAGACCAGCATGTAAAAACTCTAACCACGCAACAATTTTCAAACGACATCCATATCAATTTTTTTCAGAAGTGCGGACCTAAATATTTTAAGAAGCATAAAAGCAAGATGTGGGGCGTCGTGGACGGGAAGCTGGTAGCGCGCACGCCTGAGGGACGTCCGGTACGCGAGTGTATACAGAAGTCTTGTATGTGCCACGTGTGTGGAAAGGCGTATGCGGTGAGTTAGTTGAGATCACCATATTGTTTGTTTTTCATGATGTGTGTGTGGCCAACATTGGTGTCATGTTTCTTAAGCTAACATTACAGATGACAGCAGGGACTAATAGCTTTCTGAAGTATGGAGAAGCTAGATATATTTTAATGCCACTGGTGGTCACCCATCCTAATAGGGACCACGCCCAGGATTGCTTTACATACGTAAGCGTTTTACACACATTATAGATATGCCTGCTACGTCATAGCTTCTACCATTAATTTGTTGGTCACTAACACATTAATACATATTGATGTAGTCAGAAATACATTTCACAAGTACCAGGCGGGCAGAATAGTCAAAGAGCTTTGGATATTTTTACGGCACTGTGGTCACCCACCCTAATGGGGACAACGCCTAGGGTTGCTTTACATACGTACGCGATAATTATAAGTATGTCTACTACGTTATAATCATAGCTCCAGTACCTGTTGACTTAGACAGAAATACACTCTAAGTACCAGGCAGGCAGAATTGGGAAGGAGCTGGATATTTTTATGCCACTTGTAGCTATCCATCCCAATGGGGACAACGCCTAGGGTTGCTTTACATATGTAAGCGTTTATTATTAATATGCCTACTACGTCATAATCATAGCTCCTCCCACGGCCTCCTCCTATCAATTTGTTGTTGGCTACTAACGAAATACATTTCACAAGTACCAGGCTAGCAGAAGAAGGTATGAGCTCGAGATATTTATATGTTGTGGTCACCGATCCCAAATGGGACCACGCCCAGAGTCGCTTAACTTTAATGACACGAGGTGTGGCGAGGAGAAGGCATTGTGGACAGGAAGTCTCATTGATATTTATGAGCTTTGTTTAGCTTGTATTTCCTAAGTCGCCTCTTACGACCTCCATGGGAAGACTTGGAGTGGTCCTATTCTACTCTGCTGGAAACCACACGACTAACTATACTCGGCCGGTTTTAAATGTCAAATTACTTTGGTTGTTTCAGAATCAAGGTCAGTTGTACTTGCATCTCCGCATCCACACCGGTGAAGATATGCCACAGTGCGACCACTGCTCCAAGAAATTCGTGCACAAGCAAGCGCTTAAGGTATGCTTTTTCATAGCAGCGAAATACTGCCAAATTCTGCCCCTAGGCGACCACGTCGTGGAAATCCAACCGACAAATGACAGCTGTATAATGATATACAATGATAAATAAATATATACGGACAAATCATACAGATTGAGCTAGCCCCGAAGTAAGGTCGAGACTTGTGTTATGGGATACTAACTCAACGATACTATATTTTATAACAAATACATATATAGATACACATCCAAGACCCAGGCCAATCTGAAAAAGATCATTTTCCATCATGACCTAGCCGGGGATCGAACGGGGCCCTCGTGTCGCAGGCTGCTATGTACTAATGGCTAGCTCCGTGGCGCAGCGGTCAACACGCCAGCCTGCGACACGAGGGCCCCGGGTTCGATCCCCGGTCAGGTCAAGATAGAAAATGATCTTTTTAGATTGGCCTGGGTCTTGGATGTGTATCTATATATGTATTTGTTATAAAATATAGTATCGTTGAGTTAGTATCCCATAACACAAGTCTCGAACTTACTTTGGGCTAGCTCAATCTGTGTGATTGATCCCGAGAAGACACATTCTGCTTTTTATCTCCCTCTATGAGGAAAACAATATTTGTGTTTTAATTCCCACCGGAGTAAAACAGTTTGAATTGTGAATTAAAAAAACTATTAGTCCCTCGGGAAATTAAAATGTATTTTAGACACTGTATACGGGCCACCGCGCTTTGTTTTTTGAATAGATGAGATAAAAAAACCATTTTTGAGGGGGAGTCCTGAAATACTTTAGTTTCATATTTTCAATTTTGTTCTAACAGATGCACATGCTCTCTCACGACGACGACAAACCGATCAAGTGTCCAAAGTGTCCGATGAGGATGAAGGCGGGGCTCTACAAGCATATGCTGGTGAGTGATATCATCATCAGGTCCTTTTTAGTCTCCACTACAGGAGCACGACCCTCTCTGTACTACTAGAGCCAAACTTGGCCAGAGCAGCCAGGACTTGGCCTACACTCTCCACGCTGGCCAGCCGGGTTGGAGAGGTGTCTTAGATGTTTATAAGCTTTGTTTAGCTTGTATTTCCTAAGTCGCCTTCTACGACATCCACGGGAAGACTTGGAGTGGTCCTATTCTACTCTGCCGGATACCAATATACATTGGGGAAATTTTGATCGTCCTGGAACCTTAACACCTTAGACGCCGCGTCGGCCAACTGGTGTCCGACAAACTATTAAAAAACTATGGTATCTGCGATACCGGCGTTAAAAGTTTTAAGATTATGGAAGAAAATACATACAAAAATCAAAAATAGACAATTTATGTATATAATACAAAAGAAATACCAACCCTTGCAGATTTTTTATATGTATTGATTGATAAATAAATAAATAAAATAAATAAATATATACGGACAAATCACACAGATTGAGCTAGCCCCAAAGTAAGTTCGAGACTTGTGTTATGGGATACTAACTCAACGATACTATATTTTATAACAAATACATATATAGATACACATCCAAGACCCAGGTCAATCTGAAAAAGATCTTTTTCCAGGGTCTATAATACATTTTTCTTGATGATGATGATGATAAAAACATAGCGCGTAGAACCGATGGCCAATGGGGCAGAAGGGTTCTCGAATGACGACCACATACCGGCAAGCGCAGCGTCGGACATCCACCGACCAGATGGTCGGACGACCTGACTAAGGTCGCAGGATGCAGGCCGCTTCCAACCGGTCGTATTGGAAATCCTTGGGGGAGGCCTATGTCCAGCAGTGGACTTCTTGCGGCTGATATGATGATGATGATAAAGAAAAAAAAAACAATTATTTATCCTTACTAATATTATAAATGCGAAAGTGAGTTTGTTTGTTTGTTTGTTTGTTACGCTTTCACGCCGTAACTACTGAACCGATCATCATGAAATTTTGCATACAAGTTCTCTGGAGTACGGAGAAGGACATAGGCTACCTTTTATCCCGGGAAAAACTATATTCCCGAGGGATCGACATTGACGCGGGCGTAGCCGCGGGCGAAAGCTAGTTAATAAAATATTATTAAAAATGTTTTAGACGCACTCAGAAGAAAAAAGACATATCTGTCAGATATGCGGAAAGAGCTTCAAAGTTTCGACATCGGTGAAGATGCACATAAAAACTGTTCACATGAAGATGCGGCTGCCGCCACGGATCCGGAACAGACGTAAGAAGACCGAAGAGCCGAGCAATGTGGAATATGACGGCCTGGTGTATGACGATAGTTATACAGAAGACAGTATACCACATTTAGAAGAGCAGTATAGCGAAGAATAATAAATAAATAAATATATACGGACAAATCACACAGATTGAGCTAGCCCCAAGGTAAGTTCGAGACTTGTGTTATGGGATACTAACTCAACGATACTATATTTTATAACAAATACATATATAGATAAACATCCAAGGCCCAGGCCAATCTGAAAAAGATCATTTTCCATCTTGACCTGGCCGGGGATCGAACCCGGTCACTCTGTGTCGCAGGCTGGCGTGTTGACCGCTGCGCCACGGAGCTAGTCATAAATAGAAGTAAAAAGAATAATTATATAAAATAGGTTGGCCGTGTGGTTTCCGACATTCCGGATCATTAATTTCATTTTATTCATTTCATTCATGTTTAATAATTTCATTCGGAGTAGAATAGGAACACTCCAAGTCTTCCCGTGGATGTCGTAAGAGGCGACTTAGGAAATAAAAACTAAACAATGTTTATAAACATCAATGAGACCTCTCCAACCCGTCTGGCCAGCGAGGAGAGTGTAGGCCAAATCCTCTGTCTGCTCTGGCCAAGTATGGCTCCAGTAGTACAGAGAGGGTCATGCAGACGTATATTTTTTGATGTATAAGTGTTTGGGGACTATAATATATGGATGGGCAATTCATAAGTAAATATAAATATCCAATTTCATACATCCGGTGAGGAAAAGTATGAAAATTTCAAAATTTGTTGAACAAAAGTTTAGGTGTTATGGAGTTAAAATTCTTTATAAAAATGATTGGCATTATTGTTTTGAGCAGTTTTGATCAATTTCTGTGACGAAGTAAGAAATTGGATACATGGTGAAACTTTGATCGATTGGACCCTTAAAGGGGTGACTCAGACAATATGAACAACTTTTTCTATGGGACCAATGCTGAGAAAAAAAAATCGTTTTAAGAAAATCTCAATTCAAAAGAGTTCCGCCACCCGGCCAGTTTGTATGGGAATGTTGTTTTTTTTTTGAGTTCCCAGCATTGTTCCCATATGAAAAGTTGTTCATTTTGATGGTCTGAGTCACCCCTTTAAGGGTCCAAAACGATTAAAATTTCACGGTATATATGTTCACTATTGAAGTATTCATCCATATATTATGGCTAGCTCCGTGGCGCAGCGGTCAACACGCCAGCCACGACCGACACGAGATTGCCCGGGTTCGATCCACGGCCAGGTCAAGATAGACAATGATCTTTTTCAGATTGGCCTGGGTCTTGGATGTGTATCTATATATGTATTTGTTATAAAATATAGTATCGTTGAGTTAGTATCCCATAACACAAGTCTCGAACTTACTTTGGGGCTAGCTCAATCTGTGTGATTTGTCCGTATATATTTATTTCCTAGCACTATCTTATACATCAGAATTGTGCGTTGGGACGACGGTCTAATGCTCCTGCCTCGCTTTACTCCTCATCATCATCATCATTGCAGCCGAAAGAAGTCTCCCAAGGGTGTAGTTCCATGGGAGGATATTGCCATAGTCACCACGCTTGGCAGGCGGGTTGGCGAGCGCAGTTTCTCTGGCTTCTTGTGCTTCCGACGCTGCTGCCCATCGGAAGCATTTAAAGCTGAGGAAGAACTTGTTGAATTTGGGAAGAGTATGAGGAATACTCACTCGGATGAATAGGGGAAAAGCAAGTAGCAGTCTATTCTATTCTATAGATTCAAGATTCAAAGATTTATTCAGAAAATAGGCCATTTCAGGCACTTTTTCACGTCAATTCACATTTTAAATAATACTTATTATATTATATTCAAGCTAAGCAAAGCTTATAAACACCAATGACACCTCTCCAACCCGTCTGGCCAGCGTGGAGAGTGTAGGCCAAGTCCTCTGGCTGCTCTGGCCAAGTATGGCTCTAGTAGTACAGAGAGGGTCGTGCTCCTGTAGTGGAGACTAAAAAGTACCTGATGATGGATATTATATTCAAATTATTAATTATTGTTCAAAAGCTACAAACTACTAGCGTTTCGGAACCGACCACTGCAGAGAAGACGCCGAAAGAAACTCTTTTCAACAGTATTGGTCGCCTACTTGCCTGAAGGGATTTGTATGATATTTTATATTTTTATCTTTTATAGGGTGGTCACCTTTATATATGACTATATGACCATACGCCTCGCTGACACCCAAAGTTAGCTACTCTCTTTCTACCGCGCGGAGTTTTTAATTCTGTCAGCACTCTTGGAGTGTAAACCGTTTTTTTTATAAATTTTTAATTTTAAAATCGAAAATATGTGATGAAAAAATTTCGCCACAGGTAGGATTTGAACCCACAAACCTTCGACATCTAGCCCGTCGATGCTCTCAACCACTGAGCTGCCGTAGCTTCAAATCACCAAATCTAAATAGTGGGTAGTAATGGAGATTACGCATGCTTCGAATGCGTGTACCTATAATATGTGATGAACGAATTCGCCGCAGTGATTTAAAGCTACGGCAAAAGCAACCCACAAAGGGTTCAAATCCTACTTGTGGCGAAATTTTTTCATCACATATTTTCAATTTTAATATTAAACTGAGCATTATAATGCTATTAATATAAATTTTTAATTGTTGCCCAGTCAAAATAAGGTAAAGAGTACAAAACACAGTAGATTTAAGATTGTTATGTTCTGGACTGATGTTTGGTACAGTGGGCCACAGGTTCAACGTGAAACTTGGCTTGCCACTTATGTTGTTTAGTTAGAATTAATCTCTTATCTGCAACTGCAAAGATTTATTGATGTAAGGAATAATAATACCAAATTAAATTAATAATGTTTGTTTTATTGACCTCCTCAAACTTATCAAAATTACAGATACCAAATCTTCTACGGTGACGGAATTTAAAACTAGAACGTGGTTGCATCAACTTTGCCAATATCAACGTGTTTGCGTCAACTTTGCCGATGAGACATGGTCGCAACTTTGCCAATGTGACAGGATTGCGTCAACTTTGCCAATGACAACATGAACGCCAACTTTGCTGATGAGATATGGTTGCGTCAACTTTGTCGAAGTCAACGTGTTTGCGTCAACTATGCCGATGACAAGGTTGCTTCAACTTTGCCGATGATAACATGAACGCCAACTTTTCTGATGAGACATGGTTGCGTGGTTGAGTCAACTTTGCCGATGTCAACAAGGTTGCGTAAACTTTGCCGATGACAAATCGATCGAGCAATCGCCTTGGCCGGAGTCGCCGCCGCGACCATGTTCAGTATCTTTAACATTGCCATAGAACCTATGGTATAGGAACCTCGTTAGCATTACTTAAAGGGAGGCGTTTCTTAAATATAAATAAATACATTTATTCTAATTCTCGATAAATTACTTAATTCTATTACTTATAGACTAGTTTTTACAGTTCATTATTCCGAAAGAGAATATAATACTAACGTATAGACTACCACCCTCATACAAAAATATTAGCCCAACTTAAGGCCTAGTCTGCCGGCAGGCCGTGGTAATTAGTTCCACTAACGGCCTCTATGGGCGGCGATGAGGGCGCTGCAGTGCAATGACGACAGCTATGGGTGACAGTTATTTCCACCTGCCACTAGATGGCGTTAGCTTAGTATGGTCATGTAATGAGGCGAGAAGACCATCATAATTACAAGGAAAGCGTTAGAGATAGAGGTAAGTGGATACCGGGGAAGGCAAAGCCCAAAAAAGGAATAGATGGAATGCGTAAGGCAGGTCATGAGGGCGGTGGATATAGGCATGACGGGAAACAGGGAGTTGTGGAAGGAAGAGACATACTGCGCCGACCACAGATAATGGGATAAGGTAAGGAGGATGTTGACTAGATGGCGTTAGCGGGTAAGTTACCGTTAGTAAAAGACCTAAAGTTTTCTTCTTAATGATGTGCGTCTGTAACATCTATCATCTGTCTTGTGAGGCATAGGAATCTACTCTATACAGCCAAGTCTTAGTTCATAAGCAGTTCATTAACTTTAGGTCTTTTACTCTTAGCTGGCTATGGAATATTCATGTGGGCCGTCTGCATGTGCGTCTGTGCGTCTAACAACACCAATCATCTGTCTATGTGGGCATAGTAATCTAGTCCATACAGCCAAGCCTAAGTTCATGAGAAATTCATTGACCTTAGGTCTCTACTATTAGCTGGCCATGGCATATTCATGTGGGCCGTCTGGATATGCGTCTAACAAAATCTATCAGTTGTATATATGAGGCATAGGAATCTTGTCCATACAGCCAAGCCTCAGTTCACGAGAAATTCAATGACCTTAGGTCTACTGTTAGCTGGCCATGGCATCTTCATGTGGGCATTTGGATGTGCGTCTATAACCTCTATCAGCTGTCTATATGAGGCATAGGAATCTAGTCTATACAGCCAAGTCTTAGTTCATGAAAAACTCGTTGACCTTAGGGCTTTTACTGTTAGCTGGCCATGGCATCTTCATGTGGGCATTTGGATGTGCGTCTATAACCTCTATCAGCTGTCTATATGAGGCATAGGAATCTAGTCTATACAGCCAAGTCTTAGTTCATGAAAAACTCGTTGACCTTAGGGCTTTTACTGTTAGCTGGCCGTGGCATCTTCACGTAGGCCGTTTGGATGCGCGTGTCTAACAACATCTATCAGCTGTCCAAATGAGGCATAGGAATCCAGTCCATACAGCCAAGTCTTAGTTCATGAGTAGGTCGTTGACTTTAGGTCTTCTACTCTTGGCTGGCCATGGCATCTTCATGTGGGCCGTCTGAATGTGCGTCTAACAACATCTATCAGTTGTTTATATGAGGCATAGGAATCTAGTCCGTACAGGCATGCCTCTGTTTATGAGAAATTCATTGACCTTAGGTCTCTACTGTTAGCTGGCCATGGCATATTCATGTGGGCCGTCTGGATGTGCGTCTATAACCTCTATCAGCTGTCTATATGAGTCATAGGAATCTAGTCTATACAGCCAAGTCTTAGTTCATGAAAAACTCGTTGACCTTAGGGCTGTTACTGTTAGCTGGCCATGGCATCTTCACGTAGGCCGTTTGGATGCGCGTGTCTAACAACATCTATCAGCTGTCCAAATGAGGCATAGGAATCCAGTCCATACAGCCAAGTCTTAGTTCATGAGTAGGTCGTTGACTTTAGGTCTTCTACTCTTGGCTGGCCATGGCATCTTCATGTGGGCCGTCTGAATGTGCGTCTAACAACATCTATCAGTTGTTTATATGAGGCATAGGAATCTAGTCCATACAGGCATGCCTCTGTTTATGAGAAATTCATTGACCTTAGGTCTCTACTGTTAGCTGGCCATGGCATATTCATGTGGGCCGTCTGGATGTGCGTCTATAACCTCTATCAACTGTCTATATGAGGCATAGGAATCTAGTCTATACAGCCAAGTCTTAGTTCATGAAAAACTCGTTGA
Source organism: Elegia similella (assembly GCA_947532085.1). Lineage (NCBI taxonomy): Eukaryota > Metazoa > Arthropoda > Insecta > Lepidoptera > Pyralidae > Elegia > Elegia similella. The sequence goes on along the minus strand of OX383950.1, from coordinate 1,433,325 downwards.
CCTTAGGGCTTTTACTGTTAGCTGGCCATGGCATCTTCACGTAGGCCGTTTGGATGCGCGTGTCTAACAACATCTATCAGCTGTCCAAATGAGGCATAGGAATCCAGTCCATACAGCCAAGATTTAGTTCATGAGTAGGTCGTTGACTTTAGGTCTTCTACTCTTGGCGGGCCATGGCATCTTCATGTGGGCCGTCTGGATGTGCATCTTGACGCCTGTTGATGTTTGGAATGTCTTCTCGCACATGGTACACATGTGGTTGCGTTGTCCGGAATGTACCTGGAAGGATAATCATCATTATCATCATCAGGTCCTTTTTAGTCTCCACTACAGGAGCACGACCCTCTCTGTACTACTAGAGCCATACTTGGCCAGAGCAGCCAGAGGACTTGGCCTACACTCTCCACGCTGGCCAGACGGAAGGAATAATAATGGTGAGTTATATTTCCGATAGGTGGCGCTGAGATATATAGTTTGTAGCTAGTAGTCTGTAGCTTTTGCACATTAAGTAATAATATAAATATGACTAAATTAGATCCTTTAAAATGTGATTTGACGTGAAAAAGTGCCTGCAAAGGCCTATTTTCTGAATAAAAGTTTTGAATTTTTGTATTTTTTGAATTTATAATGAACATACATTCTTCCATGCTGGTCTGGGAGAAAAGAAAAAACGTAGAATGTGCCAGCTGCTTCTCTTCCCGCGCAGATCGTAGAAGCCGGTCAAGGGATTGGGCGAACATCTAAAGAATCTTGAGAAAAGGTGATGCGGCTAGCAACCCATCACTATTTTGATTCCGTTTTCCATCTTTACGCCCACCAACACGCTGAATGTGGCCTTTCAGTCTTATGACTTTAGGCTCTGTCTACCCCGTAAAGGATAAAAACGTGATGATATGTATGTATAATAATAATTATTATTTATTTATTTATTATTATTTATATGTAAATTAATAAATAAATATATACGGACAAATCACACAGATTGAGCTAGCCCCAAAGTAAGTTCGAGACTTGTGTTATGGGATACTAACTCAACGATACTATATTTTTTAACAAATACATATATAGATACACATCCAAGACCCAGGCCAATCTGAAAAAGATCATTTTCCATCTTGACCTGGCCGGGGATCGAACCCGGTCACCCCGTGTCGCAGGCTGGCGTGTTGACCGCTGCGCCACGGAGCTAGTCAATGTGTATGTATGCATCGCTTGCCGTTTGGTTCGGGTTCCGGGTCATATGTTCTTCATACTTCGATCAAATGTAATGGTAGATACACAGTCTCATACAAAATTAAGCCTTAATAATGTCCCCGAGACAAAACATCATGCATACATACAAACAACGACAAAAACGGTACATACTGAAAGTATAACACCATCTTTTTTTTCACTTTTGACGCGCAGTTTTTGCATCTTTTCACTGTACCTTCGTCATCGCGAGACGTGTGAGTGCTAGCGCGGTTTATTGAAACTGTGGACAAAACAGCTCCGAAACTCGATTAGTGCGCTGTTATGCCGGTGCCACTTTTCGAGCGCGAATCCTGTATCTACCATTATATTAGGCGATGCGACTAGCAACCATCACTATTTGATTCCGTTTTCCATTTACACCCCCTCCAACATGCTTACTGTGGCCATAAGGTCTTATAGACTTAGGCTCTGTCTACCCCGTAAGGGAAAAAGACGTGATACTATGTATGTATGTACATACCAAGAAGTGCCTGGTGTATGCGCCGCGATGTTTGAACGCCTTTGGACATTGCGAACACTGGTACGGTCGCTCACCAGTGTGCACCCGTATGTGGATCTGTTGATAATAAATAAATAAATAAATATATACGGACAAATCACACAGATTGAGCTAGCCCCGAAGTAAGTTCGAGACTTGTGTTATGGGATACTAACTCAACGATACTATATTTTATAACAAATACATATATAGATAAACATTCAAGACCCAGGCCAATCTGAAAAAGGTCATTTTCCATCTCAACCTGACTAGGGATCAAACCCGGGACCGTGTCGCAGGCTGGCGTGTTGACCGCTGCGCCACGGAGCTCGCCAAACTGACAGCAGTGGACTTTTATGGCTGTAATGATGATGATGAAAGATGAAGAATAATTTGTGAACACTTACATCCAACGCCTCTCTGGTCTTGAATGTCTTGGGGCAGTGTGGGCAGCGATGGCAGTGGTCTGGGCAGTGTACTCGCCACTTATGGATGCTCAGCTTAGTCGAATTCTGGAATAACATATAATCGTGCAGCAGGAACACATATGAAAATGAAAATGAATAATTTTATTCAAAGTAGGATACATGTATCGCTTTTTGAACGTCATACGTTTCTGTTGTTTATTTTTCTTTCTTTTATGTTTGTAAAATCGAAAAAGCGTTGCGGGATCACCACTGCTGAGAAGAATACGACGAAAGAAACTCAGTCCAGTCTTGGTCTCTATGTGCCTGAAAGGCTCGGACATAACAATATATTTTACAATAATTAAATTAAAGTACTTACTATTAAAATATACATTTAAATTATTTCCAAGCATTTTTATCGAATAAATAATCTTTTATACAATAATAAGCCTTTTTAAGTAAATGATTTTTTACAGTCGTTTTAAACTTAATTAATGGCAGACCTAATATTTCTGCGGGAATTCTATTATAGAAGCGTAGTCCAAGACCCAAAAAAGAATCCATAGTTTTCTGCAATCGTCTATACTATGGGGAGTGTTCTGAAGAACTATTTGAATTGCCATCGTCACCTTTCTACCACCGCACCGCTCGCCACAGGAGTAGAGTCCATCCCCACATCCTTGACACTTGGGTCTACAAAAATATAGAGCGTCACGTGGTTTTTTTCGTACAGCAGGATTGTGGAATGGACTCCCTCCCGAGGTTTTCCCTGTGTGCTGACTTGGGGTCCTTCAAAAGGCGTGTTTACAGGTATCTTAAGAGTCGGCAACGCATCAGCACCTCCTCTGGTGTTGCATGTCCATGGGCGACGATGACCACTTCCCATCAGGTGGCTCGTCTGCTCGTTTGCCGTCAAATATACATAAAAGGAAAACATAATTTATTTTCGCGTCAACGCTCTCTTCTCATGCTGGTCTGGGATAAAAAAAACACCGTAGAATGTACCAGCTGCTTCTCTTCCCACGCAGCTGGTGAAAGCCGATCGAGGGAATGGGCGAAAAGCTGTTGAGGCAGAATATATATATAACTAACATAAAGTGTTCCACAAAATTATGTACATTGAAATTGTATATAACATGACATCAGAAAGAAAAGATATAAATATAAAATATCATACAAAGCCCTTCAGGCAAGTAGGCGACCAATACTGTTGAAAAGAGTTTCTTTCGGCGTCTTCTTCTCTGCAGAGGTCGGTTCCGAAACGCTAGTAGTTTGTAGCTTTTGAACAACAATTAATAATTTGAATATAATTTAATAATTATTATTGAAAATGTGAATTAGCGTGAAAAAGTGCCTGAATAAATCTTTGACCCACTTATTCATAAAAAATAACAAACGCTTATTAAACCTATTTTAGTTAAAATATGTTTTGTCTCGTTCTTTCCATGCCTATCGTTGCAGAGAGGGATAAGGACAAAATATATTTTAACCAAAAAAGGGTTAATAAACGTTGTTTACTAATTTTTTAGGAATAAGAGATCTTTAACCTGCGCGAGAGAGATATAAACTCACCAGGAACCCTTTCCCGCACACTTCGCAGATGTGCGTCATCTTCTTGTCGTCGGCGCTCTCCTGTGGTTTTGTTGGAGTCTCCACTTGTTTGATTGTTTCGCCGTCTACCACGCGCCATTTTCGTACCTGTTTAAAAAGAAATCGTTGATAACAAAAATGTCTTACATAAATTTGTTGAGACACGGTTTAATAAGACACAAGAAAACAATATTTATCTACATAAAAAAAAATTGAGCTTGGTCTAAATGAAGCAATAAATCCAATCGGGGCGAGGGCGAAACCCGAGCCATTTAGGAGTCGGCGCAAACCCTAGTAGTATCTCAATATCTACATTTCCTTCTCAAATCCAACAAATCCTATCCTTTCAAAAATGCTTCCGAATGGGTAGCAGCAAGGCAAACCTGAAAAGGATCTTTTCCATCATGACCTGACCAGGGATCGAACCTAGGACCCTGCGAAAAAGGCTTTTTTCTACTTATAATACTTTTAAAATAATTTTGTTTGAAGTAACGTTGTGCCTCAAGGGTGTGTACTAGGGCCTTATAATAATAATCATTTATTTGCATTAAAAACTTGAAGCAGGACTCCTAGGTCAAGCCTGTGTCACCCATGTCGGTATCGAAAACATACCAACGCGCGGCGACACCTTCGAAGCTAACACCGGGCAAACCTGGTAGGAACGCGAGTTTGGTCACATGTGTGCACCGACTTCAACAAATTATGAATCGTTTGTTCAGAGCTATAAGGATGAAATTGGCTTGCAATGGATTCTGTAGGCATCTAAACAAAAAGGTGCCGCGTTCTGTCGCGAGCTAAATTACACCGTATCGCTAACTACATTGAGTTGATATTTCTTTGAATACCTTTGCAGAGTGAAACTTCTGTATGTTAGTACAGTCAGCCAAGGAGATACCTGACCCCGCCAACTACCTATGTCTAGAATTTTCTCTTAAACTAAAAGTAATATTAACATGAAAATGTATATTCAGGAAGTCTTAATTAAAATCTTTCTGAATATATACCTATTTTCATATTAATATTATTTTTATTTAAGGAGAAAATTCAAGATATAGGTAGACGGCGGGGTCAGCTATCTCCTTGGCTGACTGTACTAGTACTTATTCTATGCCTAGGTTTGACTATGTCTACTCAGAATGACGTAAAGACGTGAGTCTCTTACCCGGTCTTCCAGAGCTCCCGAAGTCCTTTTGCGAGCGCGCGCGCGTTTCTTTGGAGCGCCGGAGTGCTTCAACATGTAGTGGATCTTGAAATGTTTGCTGGTGAACTGTTTGGCGCACTGCGAGAGAAAATTCATCATCAGGTCTTTTTAGTCTCCACTGCAGGAGCATGACCCTCTCTGTACTACCGGAGCCATACTTGGCCAGAGCAGAGGATTTGGCCTACACTCTCCTCTATTTTATATAGATTTTTATATATAGATTATATATAGATTTTTAGAGAAATACTTAAGAGTTACGTAAACAAATTTTGATACAATATAAAATTGAGTTCTAAAATTAATAATAAAAACTAATGTTACGGATATACGTTTCTTACGAAAGTACAGAAATGAATGTAATTTAGCCCAAAAATATCCATACCATCAAGCTTTACATTATTGTACGATCTGCACATGACACACAGAGGATTGTTGAAAGATACATTATTCTTGGCAGAGAAAACAGAAAAGGTAGGAGGGTTACGTGTTCGATAGTTAGTATTAAAATTTATTTTCTGCAAAAGTTCGGGACAATCCATCAAAGAATGTATCAGCTTATAAAGACAAAGAAGTTCATTTCTTAGATTATGTCCAGCAGTGGACTTAGCTGCAATAATGATAAAGCAACCATACCTCTTCATTCTTTTTTAAACTTTCGCGCTCCGTCCCGTTTATATACATAATTATACATACCTCTTCACACTTGAATATGTCATGCCTCAGCGTCACATGGTCTATCAGTAACTGATGGGATTCAAAACTCTCTCCACACTGCGCACACGCCGCCACACACCCACATCTGTGTCTCATCAGCGCGTCGTGGGTGTAGAAGCGGAGGATACAGTGCTTGCAGTCAAACGTGGTGGGGACAGCGCCATCGATGTGTCTCTGGATGAGGTGGTGTTTGAGCAGCTGCTCACTGGGGAACGCTTCGCCGCAGTGAACGCAGCTGGGGAGCTCGCAACCTACATTAATACAAACGTGATACCACGGGTGATACTTAAAATAAATAAATAAATATATACGGACAAATCACACAGATTGAGCTAGCCCCAAGGTAAGTTCGAGACTTGTGTTATGGGATACTAACTCAACGATACTATATTTTATACCAAATACATATATAGATACACATCCAAGACCCAGGCTAATCTGAAAAAGATCATTTTCCATCTTGACCTGGCCGGGGATCGAACCCGGTCACTCTGTGTCGCAGGCTGGCGTGTTGACCGCTGCGCCACGGAGCTGTCAATTAAAAGAACGTACCTTTAACTATTATATTTCTGTCTAGCGCCGCTTTGCTTCTAAACCTCTTACTGCACTTCACACACTCAAACGGGAATTCATCCAATATATTATGAGTAAGTTTCTTATGACTAGTGACTCCTTTCTCTCCAATAAAAGCCTCTCCACACAGCTCGCACCAGGGGAGTTCCGATTCGTGCTTAAATCTAACATGAGTAAAGTAACTACTCAACTTCTCGAACACTTTATCGCAATATTTACATGGGAATCTTTTCCCTTGATGGAACTCATGATGCCCTTTCAAAGTTATTCGTTTTTTTGTCTTAAAATCGCATGATTTACAACTAAATATGTATCTATGGTCCAACATGTGTTCTATTAGTAAATTCTTCTTTTTAAACACCCAGGAACAAAGGTCACACATGAAGCTGTTAGGTTTTAATACGTGGCAGTTTTTGTGCCGCTTCAAACAGTTGAAGTTGTTGAAGCGTTTCCCACATTGCTCGCAGATCAGCCCGCTTGACAGATCTTTCTTTTTCTCTGCTATTTCTTGTATTTGTTCCGTAAGAGATAATTCTGTTAAATTAAAACCTATAGATTCGGCGAATTCCATCATCACTCTTTTATTTGATTTGGATTCTCTTTTATGTTTCCGTTTGACTTTCTTTTTTCTTTTTATAGTTTTCGTTTTATCTTTAATCTTTCTTTTAGGAACTTTATCTAGTTTTCTCTTTTTAGTTTTAGTGTCTTCGATCTTTACTTCTTCAAAATCATCAGTGAAAGAATCAAAATTATCATCTTCTTCTAAATATTGTGTTTCATTTCCTTTTTCAACATATACAACGTCTTTAGAACACTCTTCTTTTGGTTCAAGTAACTCTTCTATCACGTCTTTTATCTCACTTGCACTCTGTTCTTCTTTCTCTACTTTGAACTCAACATACAGTTCTGGCAAGTCTAACGGATTCCCAGTATTATTGATATTGTTAGGAGTAAGAACGTCTAGTAATAGAGTCTTTGTATGTGTGTATTGTGGTTTTAGTTCTTGATAATTAGAAGTTAGATTCCGGGTGTATTCCACAGTTACCTAAAACAACAAAAATAAGAGTTTCTTTAATTGTAACTAGCGGTCCCGGCGAAATTCGTTCCATCTTTTAAGGTTCTGTACCCAAAGGGTAAAAACGGGATCCTATTCATATTGCACCGCTGTCCGTCTGTCTGTCTGTCCGTCTATCTGTATCTGATGATGTATTTCCGTTGCCGCTATAGCAACAAATACAAATAAAATAGAATAAAATATATATTTAAGGGGCTCCCATACAACAAATGTGATTTTTTTGCTTGTTTTTGCTCGATATTGATAATGGCAACCGGTAGACGCTTGAAATATTCTCAGAATATTTAGTTTTATTCTGTGAATATTGTACTTTAAAAATTAATAATAAGATAAAATAATATTAAAGGGGGCTCCCATACAACAAACATTTTTTATTTATTTCATAACTTAGTCTATCTTAACAGATTTATTTTTGCCGTTTTTATAGATAATGGTACAGGACCCTTCGTGCGTGCGCTTGGCTGGTTTTTTTTTGTAGTGAATTCTCACCTTTTAACCCTCCCTGGACTACAACAAACACTTCAAATCCAAAATCAGCTAAATCGGCCCAGCCGTTTTCGAGTTTTAGCGAGACAAACAAACAGCAATTGATTTTATACAGTATATATTTGTAATTGACGGGACCTAAATTTATTTTCGCTGTTGCAAATAATTATTTAGTATTGTAACTAATATTATAAATGAGAAATTGAATTTGTTTGTTAGCTTTCACTCCTTAACTACTAAACCTATTATCATGAAATTTTGCATATACATTGTTTGAGACATCGATAAGGACATAGGCTACCTTTCAACCTGGTAAAAAGTAATTTGCTTTCCATTTACATTCCCTATGGAATGAGATGGCTACAGAAAAAGAGGAAGACCGAGAAAGAGATGGTCATATGACTTGCGTGCATTTGACAAGCATTGGATGGAGACCAAGGATAGAGATAAATGGAAAGAAGGAGGGGAGGCCTTTGGCCAGCAGTGGGACACAAATGGCTAGTAAAAACAACAAAAGTAAAAACTTAAGGATACTTACCTCAGTGCCTTGGACAAGTGTTTGGCAGAGCACCTCCAAGACCTTGTGGCACCGGGCTCTGAACTGGGCAAACTTCTGCAGGGTCCTCGCACAGAATGTGCACAGGTGTTGGGGAAACCGGTCTGTAGTTACCACCTGAAACAAGTATCCAATATAATAATATATATTTATTTCATGAAAACATACAATTTTGAACTTAATCTACTTACACTTGTATATAACTACAAAGTAATCAGTAATCACTTTACCTCACTGTTATTTAGATGAGCCCATCACACTAGTGTCTAAACTAGGCCGTGCCTGTACCATCCAAGCATTATTTAACTCTTTGACAGTCACTACATGGCAGCCATTATAATAACATTTCAGCAGCTGTACAACATTGCTCAGCTATGACGCTTCTGTGAACCCGGGGTCCAATATTCAAACAGCCTAGCTTCGCTAGGCAGTATTATATGTTACTAGCTTTCGCCCGCGTCAGTGTCGATCCCTCGGGAACAGTTCCCGGAATAAAAGGTAGCCTATGTCCTTCTCCGTACTCCAGAGAACTTGCATGCAAAATTTCATAATGATCGATTCAGTAGTTACGGCGTGAAAGTGTAACAAATAAACAAACTCACTTTCGCATTTATAATATTAGTAAGGATAGGCCGTTAGTATAAATACAATATAAATATAAACATATCTAACCGGGACTCCTACTACATCAGCATAAAGTTGGGTGGTGTTGACTTCATGAATATAAATGAACTTTCCTTCCACCGCCAGGCAGCAGCGGCACGTCGGCTGTTGCTGCATTTTGGTGAATTAACACTGTTATTACATAAAAATGGTTTTTATTGATAAATAAATAAAAGAATCAATCGAGGCACAAGCCAAAAACATTCAGGTTGACAGTGACAGAAAGACAGTTCTACCAATATATCAGAAACATGTAGACATAGAATTTAAACATGATTGCTCTGTGAATTGTGATTGATGCACATACAATTTAACAATCGATTACTCATTCAATAAATGCAAGGTATAGCGGAATAAGCCCACAAATCGTTCATTTCATTCCTTCAATCGTCGGGAAAATAAATTGTCATTGTCAAAAAATATTATTCCGTAGCGTCTTTGTCACGTCACACGGGAATCTGTCTGCTGTCATCGCATATATAATATTCATCTATGGTCATCGCAATTCGCATTGGTTGATTTGACACAGTGTTTTCGATAAAATCTAGATTATTTTAGGGATATCCCTGCCTGGTTACCGGTATTTCTATATAATCGGTGGCGTATACTTAACTAAGACCTACGGTAAGTCATATTTAACACTTTCTCAGTCCGATTCCATCTTTCTAGGATGGAAACGGGCGTCGATGATAAGGCTGAAAAAGATAAGGATGTCCACAAAACTCAAAGTATTAAATCAGGTGGAACTAAGACGGTCGGCCGTAATAAGGTAGCGTCCGTTGAATGGTAGTTTTACGTGACATACCAGTAAATTGGGAGCTTGAGGAGTTGGTAGACCATTTGCACCCCAATTAATTGTGGTGAGGTAGTCATGGCCATGCGATTTGCCGACGATATCGTCCTTTACGCGTCCACGTCGGCGGAACTGCAACAAATGCTCCTAGACCTGAGCGACGCTACCTCTGAAATTGGACTTCTGATGAATCGGTCATAACACAAGTTAACACCGATAGAAAAAGGTGTAGACGAACAATAAATCCGATATTTTGATGAATACATCTACTTGGGCTAGATAGTCTCCTACAACAACAACCGGCAGGATAAAGAAATAAAATTATTAACAGGTTGAATTGTGTGTGTAGTTTTATGATCATATAATGTATAATTGCCCTAGGTTTGTCTTTTTTTTTAACCTATACTGTCCTACTGTCTCCCTCATTTCCTTCCAAACATCCCTATTTTATACCACTTCAGACCATTTCTTTTCATTGCTCATGATATCATCACACCAACGCTGGTTAGGTTTGTCTTATGAAAATTTAAATACTCCTCTCCTGTTATACTTGGTCCATATGCAGAATTATTTTATTGTAACAAAATTTTTGTCCAATAACTCTATAATAAATTTTCTATATGGGAAATGAATAGATTATACAATAAACAGATTTGTATCAATTACCAAATTTTTTTTTTAATATCCTTTTTCAGTGTCCCACTTCTGTGCAAAGGCCTCCCCTTCTTGTATCCAGTCGTCCCTATTGCGGGCAATAATTTGCCAGCCACTTATATAAGCATCCAATTCAAATATTATTACTTAACTAGCTTTCGCCGGTGGCTCCGCCTGCGTTATTGTCGATCCCTCAGGAATAGTACTTTTTCCCGGGATAAAAGGTAGCCTTTCTGTACTCCAGAGGACTTGTTTGCAAAATTTCATGATAATCGGTTCAGTAGTTACGGCGTGAAAGCGTAACAAACAAACAAACAAACTCACTTTCGCATTTATTGTATTAGTAAGGATAAGGATTTTAATTATCATCAGGTCAGAGACGCTCTTGTCACACCCTGGGTGTTGCAGTTGTCCATGGGCAGTGGTGATCACTTACCATTAGGTGACCAGCTTGCTTGTTTGCCATCCTATATCATAAAAAAGAAAAACCTATAAAATTCATACTAATATTGTCAACCCCATACCAACTATATGATATTTTTTGAAGTAGGCATTTGTCTATCATCTCACCCGATGGTAAGTAATGATGAAGACGAGGATGTTACTGCCTATCCAAGAGATACCCATTTATTCCACTTTTGAATGTCCCGGTGCCTGTATTACCTCTGTGTGTATCATCATCATCGGTTTTATTCTCCACTGCAGGAGCATGACCCTCTCTGTACTACCAGAGTCATACAGAGCAGACAAAGGATTTTTTTTTTTATATCTAATTATTTTTTCGAGGCTTCAGTACACTTGGTGTGACTATGCCAGCCTCATGGGGTACCTCTAATATAAAATTTATCTATGTTTCATTATAAACCTCCATAAGAGGTATACTGATTGTGCTGACTGTGACAATGGACTGCTTCACGCTACGTTCAGCATTCCATTCTCCATAGGTACCCCAATCAATCAGACAAAGGATGTATAATAACATTTCTTTTCCCATCCCCTTTCAGCTAGCATACAAATACTGACTAACACCTAAACATTGCATCTCATCAATGACATTGGCAGAATCACTGAAATCTTGGTGAAAGCCATATTATTAAAGAAAAAGAAGACATTGTCATGGAATTTGTAGTTCAACAATCTGTCGGTTTCATTTTATGTTTTACATATGAATGAATGAAGATTGTCTGTCAGAAAAATGCAGGAGAGTCCGGTGTGCCGTGGCTGTCTTGCAGTGAGCGGGAAGTTCACCTCCGTCCATGAATTTAGCACTGCCCAGGCTTACGAGAATCTTATAGGAATTCCGGTATGTTGTTTCTTTCTTTTTATTTGAGCTTCACAATCGTTCTCTAATTTGGCTTTCCTTAGCCCAGGGTCCAGTATTAGGACAGCATGTCATTTAATACTAATTTGAAATTTAAAAATATGATTGCAATAAAGTTGCACATCCATTTTTAACATGAATAAGAATGTTCATTGATAATCTTCCTTCAATTTTGTTCAGTTAATGTATCAGTAAATGCACCCTTGGGTAAAGATAGTAGTGAAAGCTCACTTGGAGCTAGCTACAAAATTAAATACATGCACAAGAATCCAAACTAGCATGAATTTATGGACGTGCCCATTGTTCTACACTGGATCCGCGCTTGTGCTATCAGAAGCATAGGCATCCTTACTAATATTATAAATGCGAAAGTGAGTTTGTTTGTTTGTTTATTTGTTTGTTTGTTTGTTACGCTTTCACGCCGTAACTACTGAACCGATCTACATGAAATTTTGCATACAAGTACTCTGGATTAGGAGAAGGATATAGGCTACCTTTTATCCCGGGAAAAAGTACTATTCCCGAGGGATCGACATTGACGCGAGCGGAGCCGCGGGCGAAAGCTAGTTGTCTATAACTTAAAAATAATGACATTTCTTAAATACCCTTTTTAGGGTTCCATACCCAAAGGGTAAAAAATTTATTTTTTTATATTAATATCTGTCTGTTTGCTGTCACCAGGCTGTATCTCATGAACCGTGATAGTTAGACAGTTGAAATTTTCACAGATGATGTATAACAAATACTAAAAAATAGAATAAAATAAATATTTAACAGGCTCCCATACACAAACTTGATTTTTTTTTTGCTTGTTTTTGCTCGATCTTGATAATGGCAACGGGTAGACGCTTGAAATATTCATAGAATATCTAGTTATAGATTCACTTAAAAAATAAATTGACTAGCTCCGTGGCGCAGCGGTCAACACGCCAGCCTGCGACACGGAGTGACCGGGTTCGATCCCCGGCCAGGTCAAGATGGAAAATGATCTTTTTCAGATTGGCCTGGGTCTTGGATGTTTATCTATATATGTATTTGTTATAAAATATAGTATCGTTGAGTTAGTATCCCATAACACAAGTCTCGAACTTACTTTGGGGCTAGCTCAATCTGTGTGATTTGTCGGAATATATTTATTTATTTATTTATAAATAATGAAATAAAAATAAAACTGATAAAAAACGCCAAAAATATCAAGTCTGTGGTATAGGAGCCCCTCCTATACCACAGACTTGATATTTTTGGCGTTTTTGTAATTAAAGAAAAGGGCAAAAATATCAAATCTGTGGTATGGGAGCCCCCCCTTATTTAAAGGTACTAATAAGTTTTTGTTGATACAGAAAACCTTCAAATGAATGAAAGTTTTATTTTTTCTGTTCCAGTTGTTACCATCAGACAGGTTTCCGCAGCATGTCTGCTCGTTCTGCCTGCGCATGCTGCACAGGTTCGTGGAGTTCAGGGCTCGATGTCATAAGGTGCTGGAGGTTCTTCATCATGCACAAGTTCAAGGGGCAATTGTAAGTAGTCTTGTCCATCTCTTTTCCAAAAAATGCTACCGGGTAAATATTTTTTGCTAGTAGCATAAATGGGCTGGCTAGTCCGGGGAAGTACCACACTCTCACAGAAGAGCGACGTTCGAGTAGAAACTTTACCGCTTCTATGCTTCGTTCGTCGTTTTTTGTTCAAATTTGAATAATGCCACATAACTCGACATTTGGCTAAAAAAAAATATATTTTTTATATAGTATTTTAAGGATTTACATTTTTTGTTAACTTTAAAAAAATATAATATACAAAACACATATATTTAAGATACTTTTACAATGTGGTCTTGTTCAGTATGAATACAATACTGCATATCATGTTTATAAACAATTTTAACACAATCATTCCTAATTTCTTTTACAAATTTTGGACTTTTCATACCGTAAGCATTATTTGCGATTAGAACAAAGAGTAATACTTTTATATATCATTGAAACTAACGTGAGATACAAACATTTACTAAAAACGGGTCAATCACGTGCTATTTCGTCGGGATTGCCGACTATAGTTTCACTGTGCGAGACGCGCGGTGGAGGGTCCCGAACCAGCGTCTCGCACTCGCCTTGAAAGTCCGAAACTATAGTTGGCAATCCCGACGAAATAGCACGTGAGTGACCCGTTTTTAATACATAATACTTTTATTATTGTTGTAGGTCACCAAAGAATACACTTGTTCCTTAACTGCAAGCTATCCTAGCTTAAAGCCAACTTACGTCAAAACTAAAACCGTAAAATTGGACGTGGTCGCCCCACGGAAACCTACGAGAGGACTTGTAAAAGATAAAAGTTCGAAAAAAGAGACTGAAGTAGATTCAACAGTTTTAAATGATTTTAAAGTGGTAAAGAAAGAGATATTGAGTGACAGTGAGTTAGAAAATGAAGATACTGATAGACACTATGAAGTTGAAGTGGTAAAGAAAGAGAGATTGAGTGATAGTGAGATAGAACATGATGATACTAATATACACTATGAAGACATGAACGAACCCACACCGAAATCTAGAAAGAGAAAAGTAGAGATTGAAATAGTAGGTACAACAGTTTTAAATGAATTTGAAGTGGTAAAGAAAGAGATATTGAGTGACAGTGAGATAGAAAATGATGATACTGGTATATTCTATGAAGGTTTCGATAATGAAGCCAAGTCTGAAGACGACGAAATAAAAGGCGAACCTGAAATATTCATTAAAAGCGAAGTTCCAAATAAAAAGGCTAAGAAAGATAAAAAAGAAGCTCCGAAACGGAAAATACTAACAGATAAGATAAGAAAAAAGAAAACCAAGAAAAAAATTACAAAGTCTGATCGCCAAATTGTTATAGATTACGCAAAAAGTACAGGATTTGATATAGCCTTTCTGACTCGCTCGGAGCAGATACAAGAAATAGAACAAAAGAAGCAGGAAGCGGAAGGACCAAACTGCAGTCAATGTGGGAAGCGTTTCGATGCAACATCAGCCTTGGAAAGGCATCTAAAGAACTACCACATCTTCAAGCCGGATTGTTTCATGTGTGACATATGTTCCTGTGTGTTCCGGAACAAGAGGACGCTGCGTTCGCACCTGACGAATCACAGTTGGGTGTTCACGTGCCAAACGTGCAATTTCAAGACGAAGCAACGTCCTGTTCTGCGGAAACATCAGCAATTTCACGAGGGTACAAGGTAATAAATATAAATAAATTAGCTTTCGCCCGCGAGTCCGCCCGCGTCAATGTCGATCCCTGCGGAACAGTACTTTTCCCGGGATAAAAAGTACCCTATGTCCTTCTCCGTATCCCAGATAACGTGTATGCAAAATTTCATGATGATCGGTTCAGTAGTTACAACGTGAAAGCGTAACAAACAAACTCACTTTCGCATTTATAATATTAGTTAGGATTAGGATAAATATATAGGGATATATCACACAAATTGAGCTAGCCCCACAGTAAGTTGTGAACTTGTGTCGTAGGATACTAACTCAACGATACTATATTTTATACCAGATACTTATATAGATATCATCCAAGACCCAGGTCAATTTGAAAAAGATCGTTTTTCATCATGACCTGACCGGAGATCGAACCCGGGCATCCTCGTGTCGCAGGCTGGCGTGTTAACCACTGCGCCACGGAGCTCGCCAAACAAAACAACCTTTTTCGTCAGGATTCAATAAATATTTTTGTTTTTCAGATATCCATGTGAACACTGCGACAAAGTATTCGACAAGACAACCACCTACTTCTCCCACGTGCGACTGAGACACGCGTCTGAACAGTCATATTGCGAGCTGTGTGGCAAGTTCTTCATCAGCGACAAAGGGGTGGAGAATCATAAGAAACTGACACACAGCAGGGTGTTAGAGGAATTTCCTAGTGAATGTAAAGATTGCGATCGAAGGTTCAAGAGTGTGGCTGCGCTGGACAGACATACAACTGTTAAAGGTAAAGTATCCTGTCTACCCGAACAGGAACATTATTCTCTTTCATTCTTTTAGCATCCTCTGTAGTGAGAGGCAGGGTCGCCACGTAACGTTAAAGAAGTAGTCTGTCTATCCGTGCCATAGTAATTGCATCTTACTCGCTCTCATTCGTTGTTACATCCTCTGTAGTGACTGGCTGGAACGTCATTGTAAAGGTATGGTACTGTCTTTACGTGCCATAGAAAGTCCCTCTTACTCTCTCGTATTCTTTGATGCATCCTCTGTACCGGCTGGCAGGGTCGCCACGTAAAGGTAAAGTAGTCTTCCGTGCCAGGGTAATTCCTACCTCTTACTCGCTCTCATCTATCTCTTATTCTTACTAATAATAAGTTTTACAGCAAACAAACGATTATTATTGGTTACATCGCCCTCCGGACTGGCAGGGTCGCCATATCCTGCCAGTCCGTACGGTGATGTAACAAATAATGAAAGAGTGTAAGAGGGATTGTTGTGTAAAAGGCAAAGTACTTTGTTCTCTCTCATTCGTTGTTGCATCCTCTGTACCGCCATACGGGCTAGCAGGGTCGCCATATCCTGCCAGTCCGTACGGTGATGTACAAAGTTTTTTTTTTCTTTTTTTAAATTATCGCAATTAATACTTAAATACGCTAATAATATTACGATCTAGCCTCTATGTAACATAGAATGAGAGAGAGTAAGAGGGAATTGATGTATTAAAGGCAAAGTACTTTGCTACCCGTGCCATAGCAAATCTTTTTTAATCGCTCTTATTCTTTGTTGCATCGTCAGCACGGACTGGCAGGGTCGCCCAGTTAAGTATATTTATTTATTTATCTGTTTCAGGCTGCAGCCTCCCCAGCTGCGTGCAGTGTGGCGATTCGTTCTCAAACGAGTACTTCCTGAAGTACCACCTTGTACAGCGACACTTTGACAACGCCGTTCCTAAGGCGTTCCAATGCGACCGTTGTCAAATAAGGTAAATACTCATATTCATATTTATCGCTTACATGTAATCTATATACTAATATTATAAAGCTGAAGAGTTTGTTTGAACGTGCTAATCTCAGGAACTACTGGTTCAAATTGGAAAATTCTTTTTGTGTTGGATAGTCCATTTATTGAGGAAGGCTTTAGGCTATAAAACATCACGCTGCGGCCAATAGGAGCAAAGCATCAATAAAAAATGTTTTGAAAACGGGGGAAAATTATTCATCTATACTAATTGATCATAATTACAGAAATTTCCGCGGACGAAGTCACGGGCAATAGCTAGTCATATTATAAAGCTGAAGAGTGTTTGTTTGTTTGAACGCGCTAATCTCAGGAACTACTGGTTCAAATTGGAAAGTTCTTTTTGTGTTGGATAGTCCATTTATTGAGGAAGGCTTTAGGCTATAAAACATCACACTGCGACCAATAGGAGCGAAGCATCAATAAAAAATGTTTTGTAAAACGGGGGAAAATTATTCATCTATACTAATTGATCATAATTACAGAAATTTCCGCGGACGAAGTCACGGGCAATAGCTAGTCATATTATAAAGCTGAAGAGTGTTTGTTTGTTTGAACGCGCTAATCTCAGGAACTACTGGTTCAAATTGGAAAGTTCTTTTTGTGTTGGATAGTCCATTTATTGAGGAAGGCTTTAGGCTATAAAACATCACACTGCGACCAATAGGAGCGAAGCATCAATAAAAATTTTTTTGTAAAACGGGGGAAAATTATTCATCTATACTAATTGATCACAAAAACAGAAATTTCCGCGGACGAAGTCACGGGCAATAGCTAGTCATATTACAAAGCTGAAGAGTGTTTGTTTGTTTGAACGCGCTAATCTCAGGAACTACTGGTTCAAATTGGAAAGTTATTTTTGTGTTGGATAGTCCATTTATTGAGGAAGGCTTTAGGCTATAAAACATCACGCTGCGGCCAATAGGAGCGAAGCATCAATAAAAAATGTTTTGAAAACGGGGGAAAATTATTCATCTATACTAATTGATCATAATTACAGAAATTTCCGCGGACGAAGTCACGGGCAATAGCTAGTCATATTATAAAGCTGAAGAGTGTTTGTTTGTTTGAACGCGCAAATCTCAGGAACTACAGGTTCAAATTGGAAAATTCTTTTTGTGTTGGATAGTACATTTATTGAGGAAAGCTTTAGGCTATAAAACATCACGCTGCGGCCAATAGGAGCGAAGCATCAATAAAAAATGTTATGAAAATCGAAAATTATTAATCTATACTAATTGATCACAATAACAGAAATTGCCGCGGACGAAGTCGCGGGCAATAGCTAGTACATAATATAAAGATGATCCAAAGCACCGATAGTATGTCATTGACATGTACCCTGTACTTCTTTCTTTCTTTGACGTTTGAAATATTTATTTTTAATGGCAGAATAACTGTGCTAAGATTCGTGAAGTATACAGCTCAGAGCCAACAGTACTTTATATGAATGTTTAACTACATTTTAGCCGTGTGGTTTCCGGCAGAGTAGAATAGGACCACTCCAAGTCTTCCCGTGGATGTCGTAAGAGGCGATTTAGGAAATACAAGCTAAACAAAGCTCATAAACATCAATGACACCTCTCCAACCCGTCTGGCCAGCGAGGAGAGTGTGGCCAAATCCTCTGTCTGCTCTGGCCAAGTATGGCTTCGGTAGTACAGAGGGGGTCATGCTCCTGCAGTGGAGACTAAAGCTGTGCGTGCACTGGACCGGAATCGGAGCGGACGGAGCGGCCGGAGCGGCCGGATTTTCAAAATGCCGGTGGGGTGCGTTCACTGCATTCGGATTCCGGACCGGCATTTTTACAGTGTTGCCAGGGCCCTTGAGTCATAAATTACGTTTCGTTTCCTGAAATGTTACATTTTTGCAGCAAAAGTTACAATATTGTAATTTTTTTAATTTACGTGTTTTTGGGGTCGGAGTATAACCCTCCACACAGCGCTATCCTATAAAGTGGTCACGAACATATAGCATAACGCTTTGCTTTATTTACCGGCGGTGACTTTTGTTTATAATAATAGAGATAGAGAAGATACCACCTAAACCTGTACCAACCTGCCCTGTCCCATTATTATGTCTGTGTCATATTTAAGTCTGTCTTTACCAAAACACAAAAAAAAAATATTCTAAGATCTAGATCATCACGATGTCTATACCTTACTGGGTAATCATTACTCTGGCTGGAGTGAGAAAGATATGGGTGCATAATATGAACTCTAAAAGACTCCTCTATGGAGAGTTTCATACATTATATGCTGATTTATTAAAAGATGAAGATAGATTCTTTGGGAATTGAAGAAAAATTTTTTTGAACTTCACTATATTCTTGAACCTTATATTTTATTTTACTACTTTTTCGGCATGATTAATATACATATCCGTACCAAATTACAGCTTTTTAGTACTTATAGTCTATGAGTAAAACCACGGACGGACAGACGGACGGACGGACAGACATGGCGAAACTGTAAGGGTTCACTATTTACTACGGAACTCTGAAAATTGGTTGACTCTAAAGTTAGTTTACGGCCAATAATTTTGCGTGATAACGGGGAGAGATAGATGCGTGATAGATACTACTACTACTCCTGCTGCTGCTGCTGTTGCTGGTCTGGAACGTGACATTTTTCGTGCGTGCAGCCAATGTTCATTGATCTTTGTTTTTAATGTCAGTATTTTCATCACTCTGTATTTTCGTCTTACTCATTCACGTGGACCTAGTGTGTCACGTTAACATCGGCTCATCGAAAAATATTCTTTTAAAATATAAATACTGTGTATATTGACGATTTTTTACGAATAATAAGTGACTTTTAATCTAAATTGCAAGAACAAGTGTTATTGTGAAAAATTACATTCGTATGTGAACTAAATACATAAACAAAGTAGTAAATAATATTACGGATAATTATAAATAAACGAACAGTGTTGTGAATATATTGTAAAAAAAAAAAAACACTTAAATATTATTAATAAATAGATATAGTGATATTATAGTAGTAAAGTGGTCTGTTTTACAAATTAAAATATTGTGTGACGGTTATAATTTAAATGATGTTGAAACAAAGACATTCATGGTAACCGCTGATTAAACAAGTCGTACAAACTGCGCCATCTAGTGTCGAGTTGCGTAATTAACAATACAAAAAGCAAATTCACAAACCATATATAAACAACGCCATCTAGCGGCAAGTTGCGTAACTAACAATACAGAATCAAATTCACAAACCATACATTCACAACAGCGTGTGCGCGCAATACTATACGGTGCTTGACATCTAACAGCGAGAACGAAAATCACCGCTAGAGGGAGCTGCTAGTAAAAAAAAAAGAACCTCTTAATGACAATAATATAACTAATTTTACATAAAATAATGGCTTCAAATAATACCTGTAGTAAATGTCATAAAGAACTACCAACAAGAGAATTCTTAAAATGCTCAAAATGCCAATTAAGCTACGACATTGAATGCATGAATATATCATACAAGCGATTTAATTTAATGGAACACAGACATAAAGCTTCATGGACCTGCTTAAAATGTTATTCATATGATACACCTAGTACTAGCAATGTAACACAACGTAATAGGAACATTACCACAGTGCCAACAGAAAACTCTTTTGAATGTTTACAAATTTATGATGATGAAGAATCTTTTGAATCAACAAAGAGTATATTAAATAGAAGCTGCCCGCAGTTAGGACAAAACCAGCAAACAAAAATATACGATTTAGAAAAACGAGTAGAGAAACTTACTTCGGATTTAACCATAGCGGAAAAAGAAATACAAAATTTATTAGCTGAAAATTCAAAGCTAAAAGAAAAGTTGTCTAATAAAATGAATACCACTTATTCAAAAGAAAAAATGACACCGAAATATAAAAATAAAAAAAATAAACAGAAATCTACAGTGGAATGCTCTCCTCAAATACCCTGTACAGATATATGTTTATCGCCTAAAATATCAAATCAAAGCCACAAAAAACAAACATCCACTCCTAAAACTTCGACTGTATCCTCAGAAATTAAAAATGATACCAACCCAGTACACATAAATAAGCAAAAAAGAAAAATTTACATATATGGCGACCAACAAGCCCGAGATTTATCAAGGACACTTAAGCAAATTAGAGATGGGAAATGGAATAATAACTATGAGGTGTTTGGAATTATTAAGTCAAATGCGACAGGCGAAGATATTTTAAAAACTTTGAAGTCAAGTGAATTAGACAAAACAATACATGAGGAGGATATAATCATTTTAGCTATTGGGTCCAATGATATAAACCATTATAAGCTATTCACAGAGTTATGTAATATATTATGTAAATTTCATAAAAATAATATTTTTGTATTGAACATTTTGTATAACAAATATTTAAATGTCAAATCACTCAATGATCAATTGAAATTAATTGAATGTCATTATTCGAATTGTAAATATATAGATACCCAAACCAATAATTATAAAAACATGTATTCGATTTGCTTTAAAATTAATATTGAAATTGACTTTGTAAAATATAAACATGAATTTTTAACTAATGTTACAAAATTGACAAATAATAGTGATAATCTTGACCAAAATTGCAATAATTCCAAGTTTTTTCGTTCCTCATAACGAGGCAAGTTGTTCTCAGCCATTTTGTTCGAACTCTAAAAAAATAAATAAAAATAATAATAAAATAACAATATTCCATCAAAACATAGCTGGCTTATATAATAAATTAGACTTAATAGAACTTATGTTATTGGATTTCCAATCTAAAAATATAAACATAGACATATTGTGTTTCAGTGAGGCTTTTATAAAAGAGGGCTCTGAAAAAAATATAATTTTAAGTAATTATAAAATAGCTGCACAATTTTGCCGACCGAAAAGTAGAGGTGGTACATGTATACTTATAAGAAAGAGTTTGGAAACTAAACCTTTAACAAACATACTAACGCCTCTTGCCACAACTTCTTATTTTGAATGTTGTGGTGTAGAGGTAATTAACTTGAATCTTTTAGTTGTTGTTATATACTGTATTCCAAATAGAAAAAAAATACATATAGATCTTTTTTTAAATAAACTTGATACTCTTCTACGCAAACTAACAGAAAAATATAAAAGAAAAAAAATTGTATTATGCGGAGACTGGAACATTGATATTCTGAAGCAAGACAATGTAACAAATGATCTTATAAGCACTCTTAAACAATTTAACATGGAACCGCACATTAAAACGCCAACAAGAGATAAATCATGTATTGATCAAATTGCTAGCAATCAAACAGATGTTATCGGTGAAAATCACTACTTAGGACTGTCAGATCACCAGGCAGGGCAGACAGTCACTTTAGAAGTAAATAAAGTTCAATCAATTACGTATTGGTTTGAATATAAAAGAGATTATAGCAACGATAATATTAGAAAGTTCTCAAACTGCCTTGCTGCACTCTCATTCAATAATGTTTGTAACAGTATTTGTGCAGCAGAAGCATTTAATGAATTTTACAATGACTTGCGGTTGTTTTTTGATCTGTGTTTCCCAGTAATTAGAGTGAAGTTAAATAATAGAGCCACACAACCAAAGTGGATCACTAAAGGGATAAAAATATCTAGCAGACATAAACGTAAATTATTTTTTGAATACGTTCATACTACCAAAAACCAAAAAAACAACAAAAATAAATTCAGTATATACTCAAAAATTTAAAAAAAATGTTTGGTCACTGCCCAACGCATAAGTAATAGGAAATTCTTCTTACAAAATGGAAAAAATTCTAGAGCCATTTGGAATCGCATATCTACATCAATTACAAAAGCTTGTACTAAATCGGACATACATGCAATTAAATTTAATGACAACATAACTTCAGACCCTCAAAGAATTAGTGACAATTTTAATAATTATTTTATTAATTTAACTAACGGACATTCTACCCGAATTAATAACAGCAATAATAAGGACTTCACTAATACATTTAATCCCAAAACTATTTATTTAAAACCGGTAAATGAGGACGAAATATTGAAAATTATAAAAAATCTAAAAAATACTAATTCTTGCGGATATGACGGCATTAATACAAATATTTTAAAACAATGCGCTAGAACTCTATGCAAACCATTAACACACATTATAAATTTATCTTTTCTTCAAGGTTATTTTCCAGACGCACTTAAGTTATCGGTGGTTAAACCCCTATATAAAAAGGGAGACAAAATGGACCCTTCCAATTATAGGCCCATAACCTTAATTTCAATCATTTCTAAGATTTATGAAAAAGCAATGTGTAGTAGGCTTATTAATTTTGTGACGGAATGTAATATTCTGCATCCTGATCAATTCGGTTTTCGTGAGGGGAGCTCTACAACGTTGGCATGCTTTGAATTGGTCAAAAACGTAACGGAGGCGATTAACAATGGAAAACCTGTTGTAACCACCTTTTTAGATATGAGCAAAGCTTTCGATTTCGTAAACCATGACAAGCTTCTCAGAAAGCTTGAATTGAATGGAATAAGGGGTAAAGCTCTTGAATGGCTGCAAAGCTATTTAACTTACAGAAAACAATGCACGGAAATAACAAAAATTACTTGCAAAAATGGCAACAATATTAAAGAAATTCATCGCTCTGAATTCAAACCCAATAATTTAGGAATTCCGCAAGGCGGGGTGCTTGCTCCTATTTTGTTCTTGCTCTACATAAATGACATCCAAAACAAATTAACGCATAAAACAATTCAATTTGCAGACGACACTACACTAATAGTTAAATGTACCGATGAGACGAATTTTGAAAATAACATAAATGATGCCCTAAAGTATATTATTGACTGGTTACACTTAAATGGCCTTAAAATAAATATTGACAAAACTAAATTCATGACATTTTATTCTTACAATTCAACTAAGCCAAATCTTGACATCTGCTTTAATGATGAAAAAATTGAACAAGTAAATAATACGAAATTTTTAGGTTTTGTTATTGATGAGCATTTAAACTGGAAAGAACATATAAATCTAATTTGTAAAAAATTAGACCGTTTTGTGTATGCTCTGCGAAGAATAAGACAAACAGTATCTATCGAAGCTGCGTTGCAAGCATATTACGGTTATGTCTCATCGGTCCTTAACTATGGACTAATCTTATGGGGTAATTCCGTTACTGCAGATAAAGTTTTCCGACTGCAGAAAAGGTGCATACGAGCAATATCTAACGCGTGGTATCTTGATAGTTGCAAGCCATTATTTAAACAACTAAAAATTCTGCCACTACCGTGTTTGTATATAAAAGACATATGTTACTTTGTGAAACAACATTCGAAATATTTCACAATGTTAACACAAATTTCAAAAAGACATCTAAGGGCTAATTATATAAATAATTTACATCAACCAATGTGCTGTAAATATATGTACAAAAAAAATGCATATAATATGTGTATACAAATATATAATCAATTACCAAATAATATAAAATCATTAACACAAAATAAATTCAAGGCGGAGTTAACGAAATGGTTGAATAACAAATGCTTCTACAGCGTAAAAGATTATCTAAACAACAGACACTGATTGTTTTTCTTTTAATTATTTTTATTTTACTTATTATATTAATTCTATTATTGATTATAATTATATTATTTGTATAAGTGACTTGTGAATGACAAACATTTGTGCACCTGCATGCAGGTTGAATACATTAAATGTATAGTTTTAGGATTGTATGTAGATGTATTCATTGCAAATAAAGATTATGATTATGATGATTATGATTATGATTATGATTCACGACATATGTAATTGAGGAAGACTACAATGAATGACTAGCTAATGAATTTAAAAGTTATGGATGATCTAAACTGAATTCCTACGAAATGAGGTTTCTACCATTCTCTGTTATTCATAATAATATTCCAATATAAAAAGTTCTACCATAAGGGGTAGATCTTCTTATGAACGGCAACACTGACGACTGCCGATGCCGGTGACGTCACCGGCAGAAATTCCGGTCTCCGGCACGGAAATGCCGATGCAGTGCACGCAGCGCCATACAAATCCATACAAAGCAACAAATCCGTCCGCTCCGTCCGCTTCGATTCCGGTCCAGTGCACGCACAGCTTAAAAAGACCTGATGATGATGAACTACAGTTTACGAATTCTCATTTTGTAGATTCTACAACCACACTGCGCTGACGCGACACGCCTGTGGGAACAAGCTGACGTGTGTGCAGTGCGGAGACAGCTTTGACAGCGAACAGGCCTTGATCGACCATATGTCGGTGAAGCACGATATTTTCAAGTGCGAAGAGGTGGGTGGATAAAGGTTTTTTTTATGATATAGGACGGGACGGGAATGTGGGACACCAAGCTGCCAAGATGAAGTGGGACTGGGCGGGTCATGTCAGTAGAATGTTGCCAGACAAATAGCCCAATGAAGTGACTTCTTGGATACCCGAGGATGGTCGTCGTCAAAGGGGCAGGCCAAGAAAAAGATGGCGCGATGACCTCGACGCCTTTCAGCATGACTGGTCAGAGATAAATGGAAGGAGATGGGAGAGACCTTTGCCCACCAGTGGGACAGAACAAGTTATTAAAAAAAAATAGGACGGTAAACGAGCAAGCGGGTCACCTGATGGTAAGTGATCACCGCTGCCCATGGACAACTGCAACACCAGGGTGTGACAGCGTTGTCGGCGTTTTTAGGAGTTGGGGGAAGGATGGGTTTCCAGCTCTCTCACCAAACGAAGCATAGAAGCGGTAAAGCTTCTACTCAGACGTCGATTTTCTGTGAGAGTGTGGTACTTCCCCTGACGAGCCGGCCCATTCATGCTACTAGCAATTCATTTTGCCGGTAGCGTGGCTCTACTACGACCAAATAAGGTGTAATATTAAGGCCCGTATCTATAAGTGTTTTCGAATATAAGACTGATTTTAGAGTGACGGTTTTAAACAGCGCCGTCTAGACGCGCTTGCAATTACACTAGATAGTAGTCTCCATTCATTGTGACGCAAAAAAGGAGCCACGTCAGAGGCCGAGAGGTGGTTCCGAAGAACTCTGACACCAGGGTGTGCATGGTCGATTGACCGTGACACCTACTCGAAATGATGATGATGATGTATGCAGTATAACTATACACGGAATCACGACTCCCTCCCGAGTGAAATCTTAATCCTAACTAATATAATAAATGCGAAAGTGAGTTTGTTTGTTTATTTGTTTGTTTGTTTGTTACGCTTTCACATTGTAACTACTGAACCGATCATCATGAAATTTTGCATACAAGTTCTCTGGAGTACGAAGAAGGACATAGGCTACCTTTTATCCCGGGAAAAAGTACTATTTCCGAGGGATTGTCATTGACGCGGGCGGAGCCGCGGGCGAAAGCTAGTAAGTTATAAATCTCCTTAGAGCGCCGTCCTGGTATATTTTTTATTTGAAAGAGTTTGTAGATTTTTTTTACTAAGTATTGAAGTAGACATTTGCCTCCAATTTCACCTGATGGTAAGTGACGATGAAGACGTGGATGTTACATGCCTATCCGAGAGATACCCATTTATTATAGATCATGTTTTTTTTTAATTTCAGTGCGGCAAGCAGTTCACCAACGCGGCGTACTTTAAGAAGCACTACTCGCTCGTCCACTCGGGGCGCAAGTCGGCCAAGAAACCGCGCAGGCGACAGCTGAAATAACCTATCTGTATACCAAATTCCGTCAAAATCTGTTCAGCAGTTTAAGCGTGAAAGATTAACAAACATGCATACAACCATACAAACTTTCGCGTTTATAATATATGTAAGGTTAAGTTAGTAGTAAGTAAGCTTACTAGTGATGTAACGAATATTCGCATTCGCGAATATTCGCACATTTTTGTATATTCGCATTCGCAATTTTTTTTATTATTTGCGAATTTTATTTGATTGCGAATGTTTTGCGAATATGAATTATTATGAATATCAGAATGACGCTTTGTTTAGATGAGTTCGTATGAACTCGGCAATACTCGGAAGATACGAACGTAACGAACCTTATCCGAACGCGACTGCCGCCAAGCCATAGACAAAATGGCGCTAAATATGAACAAAGACTGAAAATTCGCAGTCGGTAACATATATTCGCATTCACGTTCGCGAATGCTAAAAAAAAGTCATTCGTTACATCACTAAAGCTTACACAGTAAAGAAAATTTAACTGAAATTATTTTAAACTAAATTATTTAAATCTAGCTTTCGCCCGCGTCTATTTCGATCCCTCGGGAATAGTACGTTTTCCCGGGATAAAAGGTAGCCTATGTCCTTCTCTGTAGTCCGGAGAACTTGTATGCAAAATTTTATGATGATCGATTGAGTAGTTTCGGCGCGAAAGCGTAACAAACAAACTCACTTTCGCAATTATAATATTAAACTAGCTTTCGCCCGCGGCTCCGCCCGCGTCAATGTCGATCCCTCGGGAATAGTACGTTTTCCCGGGATAAAAGGTAGCCTATGTCCTTCTCTGTACTCCGGAGAACTTGTATGCAAAATTTCATGATGATCGGTTCAGTAGTTACGGGGTGAAAGCGTAACAAACAAACAAACAAACAAATATTTTCACGTCTTTATCCCTTACGGGGTAGCCAGAGCCTATAGTCATAAGACCGAAAGGCCACGTTTAGCGTGTTGGTGGGCGTGAAGGTGGAAAACGGAATCAAAATAGTGATGGGTTGCTAGCCGCATCGTCGCGGCTAGCAACCCATACCTTTTACATTTTCATACAAAAGTGTTTAGCCGGCCCGGCAATTAGTAGGTATGTATTGAGTTCCCAGCATTGGTCCCATAGGAAAAGTTGTTCATTTTGTTGGGCTGAGTCACCCCTTCACGGGAACGTCGTTTGTTAAGTTACACGGTGTATAAACGTGTCTTTTAGGTCTTAAGGACCTGGGCTCTGTCTACCCCGTAAGGGAAAAAAGACGTGATAGTAAGTATTTATTTTTTTATTTTATAAAGGGCAAGTGTTCTTACTTATACTGTTAAATTTTATGTATCATTTGTCACACTTGAAGTCCTTTGTCACACTCAAAGTCCTTTGTCACACTCAAAGTCCTTTGTCACACTCAAAGTCCTTTGTAGTCCTTTGTCAAACTTAGAAAGACAAAAAATATCATAGATAATTAAGAAACCACAGATAGTTAAAAATAGTGTGTAAGTCGCATGGAACGGTGTCGTTGTGTAAGTCCCTATTATACACGGTGAAATTTTGATCGTTCTGGACCCTTAAAGGGGTGATTCAGCCTGTCGATATGAACAACTTTTCCTATGGGACCAATGCTGGGAACTCAAAAGAAATGGGCAGTTCCATACAAAAAAATCTTTTTTTATGGGAACGTCAAAAAAATTTTTACTTTGGTCCCATAGGAAGAGTTGTTTAGCGGGCTGAATCATCCCTTTAAATGTCCAGAACGATCATAATTTCACCGTGTATTTTAGTTTTCACTTATATATTTATGCATACGTTCGTAGCCCAACGCAATCGATGGACAGTGGCGGACAAAAAGTCCGCGCTCTTATTAATATTGGAATAATTGACTAGCTCCGTGGCGCAGCGGTCAACACGCCTGCCTGCGACACGGAGTGCCCGGGTTCGATCCCCGGCCAGGTCAAGATGGAAAATGATCTTTTTCAGATTTTAATAACAAATATTTTATTCATATTAATGAATTAACAAGTTAAAAACATTAATACACAAAATAAAATGCCACCCTGAATTGTGCCTGGCTCAAAGGTACCCATAATACTAGCTGCGTTTCCTCTTTGGATAGCTATGGATATCCTTTGAACCAGGTACCACCCAGAGCGGTAGTCATACCCACGGACGGTCCCTTAAGCGACGTCCGATCTCCCAAATAATTTTTCAGATTGGCCTGGGTCTTGGATGTGTATCTATAAATGTATTTGTTATATAATATAGTATCGTTGAGTTAGTATCCCATAACACAAGTCTCGAACTAACTTTGGGGCTAGCTCAATCTGTGTGATTTGTCCGTATATATTTATTTATTTATTCTATTATTTATTTATTCTAAGGTTGCATTTTGTACACCTATATCCGCCAAACGACACGAAATATCGCGCAGAGAAAGCTCAATCTTATTCTAATACTCGGTAGCGGTGTTAGAGTAGGGCGCGCTTGGGCGACCGCCCAGGGCGCTGGGTACGGAAGGGGCGCCCCTACCAAGCAAGGAAGGCACGTTAAGCCGTTACTCCTATGCGGCAAGGTCCGGTTGTCATCATTGATTCATTTCGAGTAGGTGACACGGTCAATCGACCATGCACACCCTGGTGTCAGAGTCCTTCGGAACCGCCTCTCGGCCTCTGACGTGGTTAGTTTAACAACTACAGATGGCAGCCAGGACCAACGGCTTAACGTGCCTTCCAAAGCACGGAATCATCTTTATTTTCAGACAATTGGGTGATTCAAGCCTGCAATGTCCTAACCAAACTGAAAGCAACTAAACAAAGTATGCTTCTCGTGGGAATCGAACTCACGACCCCCGGGTCTACAGGCAAACGCCTTAACCTCTGGACCACGGAGGCAATTGAATGTCATCATTGATGGCAGTTGTTAAGCTATGTCAGATGCTAAATTCATCTGACATAGCTTAACAAATCTGACACCTTGAGAAATCTGACACCACTGTTGGCCACTTACACACACGAAAAACAAACAACCAAGCAAGGGCAGAGGACGCAGGGCAGTGTGGTTCAATCGCATTGCATCCCCCTCTCCCCAATAAGAGGGGGCGCTCGTAGAAATCTCGCCCAGGGCGCCAGTAATGCTGACGCCGGCACTGCTAATACTAATAAGAGCGCAGACTACATTACATAAATAAATATATACGGACAAATCACACAGATTGAGCTAGCCCCAAAGTAAGTTCGAGACTTGTATTATGGGATACTAACTCAACGATACTATATTTTATAACAAATACATATATAGATACACACATCCAAGACCCAGGCCAATCTGAATAAGATCATTTGCCATCTTGACCTGACTGGGGATCGAACCCGGGGCCCTCGTGTCGCAGGCTGGCGTGTAACCACTGCGCCACAGAGCTCGCCATATTACATACAGTAGGACTTTTTGTCCACCTCTGTCCATCGTCTGCGTTGGGCCTATAGATTTTATTGGAATTAAGAAAATAAATAAGAATTCCGAGTAAACTCAATGTCTTTTATTTGGTAGATCACACGGCATCATAGAAAATTCAACAATTAAACCGTGACGTATGAATGAATTAATGAAATTTCATTTTTGCTAGAATGAATGGGCCGGCTCGCCCGCGGGAGTACCACACTCTCACAGAAAATTGATGTTTGAGTAGAAAGAGCCGTTGGCCTATTCTTCCACCAACGGAAGTAACAAAAAATTTTAAATTTATGATTGAATAAAAGAATCAGTCAAGCGGCTTGCTTGACTGATTCTTTTTGGCTTGACTCCCAGATTTGAGAGTATGTCCTAGCTTGACTCAAGCCGTAAGGTTGAGGGCACTCTGCCCTCGCCTCAAACATAAAGTCAGTGCCTCAAACGCCCGGTGAAGTAGCGAAAGCTCACTTGGAGATAGCTACATAATCATTAAAAAAAAACGCCGTAAGCCCAGCCAAGCCAAAAACATTCAAAACGAGTTCTTGGCGGGAATTTCGACGGAGAGCACGGCTTGTGTTTTGGATTGTTTTGTAAATTGTTTCTAGTGGACTTTATAATGTGAAATCGGTGTAATTTGGTGTTATAAATGCCCATGTTTATGAACAATGTATGGAATAACCGAAATAAACTGTCACGGTGCGGCTGTAGTGAGATTTACTTAGCGGGCTGGTGGACCGCCTCGCCTCGTTGCGTCTGTGATCAAGCCAGTGGATTCGTGGGAATTGTCGCCAGGGGCTCCGTAGAGTCAATGAAATGAACTACACCATCGTTTCATTGATAACAAGACTTAGAAAAAAGCGCGGGAAAACTCATTTATACTTGATACTGGCTAAATACGTAACGCGTGAAAGCCATAAATAAATAAAAAAAAAAAAAAAAAAAAAAACATTCAAAACTGACAGTGACAGATAGACAGTTTTACCAACATAACAGAACAATAGACATAGAATGTAAACTATAACGGGAGTACTACAAAAATCGCTCGAAGACGAGTGTCACACTTTCAAAAGTAGTACTGTGTTCTATGCTCTTAGGTTCTATGACACTCGTTTACGTTCTCGTTACGAGCGGCGTTATTTCAAAAATAGCACTCCTTGTCTGTAATTGATGTACGTACAATTTTATAAATGATTACAGGAGTACTATTTTTGAAAGTGTGACACGTCTTCGAGTGCTTTTCATATGGAAAAATCGCTAAAAGACGAGTGTCATTTCGTTTTATATATCTTAAATGAAAATAGTCAATCATACGAAACCTGCAATGTATTTTGAAGTGACTATCAAAACGTTGGTCACTGAGTTAGCAAATAGGCCGGCGGGTTATCTCTATGGCTATTCTTGAAATTACACCGTTCGTAAACGAGCGACTTTACCATACAAATAGCACTCGAAGACAAATGTCATACTTTCAAAAATAGTACCTCAGGTTCAATCAATGCAACGTATAGCTGAATACGCCCGCCAACTAGTTCATTTCATTCGTTCAATCTTTGGGAAAATAATTTGTAGCTGTCAAAAACTAATATTTACATTATCTATACATTCACGGAGTTTGTGGTTTATTGATCGATAGGGTTGATTTCATTTTCTTTTCTGTTTTACCCATTTACTGAATGAAGATTGTCCGTCAGAAAAATGCAGGGCAGTCCGGTGTGCCGTGGCTGTCTTGCAGTGGACGGGAAGTTCACTTCCATCCATGAATTTAGCACTGCCCAGGCTTACGAGAATCTTGTAGGAATTCCGGTATGTTGTATCTCTCTTTTATTTGAGCGCCTCAATCATCCTCTAATTTGGCTTTCCGGAGCCCGGGGTCCAGTATTAGGACAGCATGCCACTTTATACGGTTGCAATACAGCTCTGCACGTTGATTTTTGTAACATGAAATAAGCTATTTCTTTGATAGTGTTCCTTCAGTTTGTTTGTTTTTCGTGGGTGCAAGTGACCAAAACTGATGTCAGAATTTTCAAACCGCCATAAGGCATCTGAAATAGCTTAACGACTGGCATCAATGATGACAGCCGGGACCAACGGCTTAACGTGCCTTCCGAAGCACGGAGGAGTTCGAGATATTTTTGTGCCACTTGCGGTCACCCATCCTAGCAGGGACCGCGCCCGAGGTTGCTTAATATGTGTAAGTGCTAATAATGCTTACGCCCAGTGGGTCATTGGACTCCTCAGTTTCTCCTTGTTCAGGTGTTGTAAGACCTCACTCAGTGGCGGATTATCTGTAAGGCAAATTAGGCACATGCCTAGGGGTGCGAGGGTAGGATGGGGCGTCCGTGACGCTCACTGTCGCCTCTACACATAAAGGCCAAAAGGTTGGGCAATAGAAAGCCTAGGGCCAAGGTATAGAACATGCTACTAATTAGATAATTATGTTAAGGGCCGATAAAATCATATCCTTCCTTCAGTTGTTGCACATCAAATGGTTGATGGGAGGCTGGGTTGGAGTGTAGCAAAGATAAAGCAACTGGGACATACTTCGGGCGAAATTTTTAGGTCTCTATACCATTATTTTTATTACATATAAGGGCAGAAGATATCAATATAAGCTTTTTTTGTTACATAAAACTTTTTCCTTCAGCTTAGTTGTTTTTGAATAAAACAACCTCAAAGTTTGCATTTGACGACTGAGGGCAGAAAAGAAGGTTTCGGTTATTTTTTTTTATGACCACCCGGAACGCCTGAGGGCAGTAAAATTTCCAAGTCCCAGCCGCCTTGCATACCCTTTGCTACAGTCTGACCAGAGACAGCAAGAATTAGATTGTCTATAGGCAGCAAATCCTTAGATCCGCCTCTGACCTCTTCTCTTGCACAGGGTTAAGGCTATTTTTTCATAATAACCTTGTGAAGGCTCGGCCGTCCCGACGCTCAAGCCGAGTTCCACATATAAAGATGGTAGGGAGAGCACAAGACGAACACACAGAACACAGCTAATAACTTTATTAAAATCTTTGCTTTTACAACTTCAATAAATAATTATCAGAGACTTATGCTCCAGGATATGGTAGTAGACTCAATGAGTGATAGACTGAAAGATGTTAACCGATTGAAAGGTGGTAGCAGACTCAAGAATGAGTGATAAGAGAGAGAGAAAGTAATCTAAAAATGGAATAGAATGGAATGAAATTTGAATTAAAAATGATATTTGAATTAAAATAAGGAATGAAAAATGGACAGGATGAGAGAAATGAGGTTGGATGAGATGCAGCATGCAGGTGGCATGCTGCAACGTTACAACCTCATCATCATCATGTATCATATTGTTATATGCTCTTATTAATAAGATATTTTTTGTAAGAGTGAGAGTGTAGGCCAAATCCTCTGTCTGCTCTGGCCAAGTATGGTATATCTGGTAGTACAGAGAGGGTCATGCTCCTGCAGTGGAGACTAAAAAGACCTGATGATGATGATGTTTTGTAAGCACTTTGAATTTTTATACACCTAAATTGTGATCGTTCTGGACCCTTAAAGGGATGATTCAGCCCATTGAATAAATCAGTCAAACTCCTTAGAAAGATCATAAATACTCCTATTGAATTTTGTGACTCCACCAAAGCCTTTAAAATATGCAGCAGCAAAGCTACACTTGCATCTGTGACCTCAAGAACCAACTTTAAATGAATAAAATTTTGTCTCTGTTCCAGTTGTTACCATCAGACAGGTTTCCGCAGCATGTCTGCTCGTTCTGCCTGCGCATGCTGCACAGGTTCGTGGAGTTCAAGGCCCGATGCCATAAAGTGTTGGAGGTGCTCCATCAGGCACAAGTTCAAGGGGCCGAGGTAAGTAGCCTTTTGTAACTAGCCTAGATGGCTAGGACAAGTAACAAAGTTATATTATTGGTGGTGGCAGCTGTTGTATATGCCACTTCTAACAAGTATACAAGTAATTTAAAAAATCTAAAAAACCAGACTGACCATTGCCCCAGCGCCATCTATTTTGCGAATTAGGAACTAAGTTTATCAATTTACTATTGCATTGTTGTCATTTATACAGCGAGTTTTGATTAAAATTATTTTATCAATCACTGCTTCCATAATAAAATCCTGGTATTCTTGATACAGCCCTGAAAATTTTTATAGATACGTCTATTAATAAGTGAATATTTGGGTAATTGGAAGAATAATACGAATGAATTTTTCAAACTGAATTTATGTAGTATAGTTCGATGATACGAAAATAATTAAATATGGTGAAATAAGGTTGAAGATTCTAGAAAATAGGCGTTTTTAGGCACTTTTTCACGTCAATTCACATTTTAAATAATACTCATTATATTATATTCAAATTATTAATTATTTTTCAAAAGCTACAAACTACTAGCGTTTCGGAACCGACCCTTATATTTATATACTGACAAAATGACCCCATAACATTTATTATTCTAGGTAACCAAAGAATACTCATGTTCTTTAACTTCAAGCTATCCTAGCTTAAAGCCAACATACATCAAAACTAAGACCGTAATATTGGATGTGATTGCTGCGCCCAAACCTACGAAAGGACTGGTGAAAGACAAACTGAAACGGTTGACAGGCAATTTAACTCCCGCGAAATCTAGAAAAAGAATAGTTAATAAAGATAAAGTTAAGAGTTTGAAAACTGAGATTGAAGTTGTAGATACAACAGTTTTAAATGATTTTGAAGTGGAAAAGAAAGAGATATTGAGTGATACTGAGTTGAATGATGATACTGATATACATTATGAAGACATTGTCGAACCCAAATCTGAAGACGACGAAATAAAAGTTAAACCTTTTGAAATTTTCATTAAAAGCGAAGTTCTAAATAAAAAGGCTAAAAAAGATAAAAAGGAAGCTCCGAAACGCAAAAACATACTAACAGATAAAGTAAGGAAAAGGTATATCAAGAAAAAGGTGATAAAAATCGCAAAGTCTGATCGCCAAATTGTTATAGATTATGCAAAAAGTACAGGATTTGATATAGCATTTCTGACTCGCTCGGAGCAGATACAAGAAATAGAACAAAAGAAGCAGGAAGCCGAAGGACATAACTGCAGTCAATGTGGAAAGCATTTCGATGTAGCATCGGCCTTGGAAAGGCATCACAAGAACTACCACATCTTCAAGCCGGATTGTTTCATGTGTGACATATGTTCCTGTGTGTTCCGGAACAAGAGGACGCTGCGTTCGCACCTGACGAATCATAGTTGGGTGTTCACATGCCAAACGTGCAATTTTAAGACGAAGCAACGGCCTCTTTTACGGAAGCATCAGAATTTTCACGAGGGTAAAAGGTAATAATAATAATAACAGTTTTAGTGAACGGTCTTATAGCGAAGAGCCTCGATCAACACCTCAAGAGGCTCTCGCTAGATGGCTGGATCAAGGGTCAGATACAGAAGGCAGTACTTCTGGACACTGCGCGCTTCGTGAGGAGGTTTCTCTCTCTGTAGCCTTAACTGTCGGTAGCTTGAGCCCTGCCCCACTGCTGGCAGCCCTCTAGGATTAGGTTATTATAAAAGTTGTATTTTTTGTATGATATTTTTTTTATATTTTACTTTTTATTTAAGTTTTATAATAACTTAGTCCTAAGAAATTAAATAAATACAGAGAATAATAATAAATAATAAATAAATATATATATGGACAAATCACAAAGATTGACCTAGCCCCAAAGTAAGTCCGAGACTTGTGTTATGGGATACTAACTCAACGATACTATATTTTATAACAAATACATATAGATAAACATCCAAGGCCCAGGCCAATCTGGACATGATCATTTTCTATCTTGACCTGGCCGGGGATCGAACCCGGGCACTCTCGTGTCGCAGGCTGGCGTGTTGACCGCAGCGCCACGGAGCTAGCCAAATAGAAATATTTCTTTATTCGCTTTTGGTCGTGACTTCTGACGCGTTACTTTAGGGCTTTGAAAACTGTTTTAGGATAACCCACAACCTATTTCTAAGCTGGAGCTAGACGATCAATCGTGATTATTAATGTTTACGTGATTGTTAGACCGATTGATCGTATCGGCGTCCAAATGAAGATTGTCAATTGCTAAGCCGGCTAGTGCATTTTTAATTGACGAACCGATTGACAGCGATTGTCGTCTCGATGAGTAATTGATAATTGTTTTTATCAATCGATATTCGTAAAATCAATCAATCAATCATTATTTGCGGTAAATAGGGTTTACAAAGATGGTACAATAAAATTATAGTATGTCCTTATACCTAATTAGCTAATTCTATCAGCATGCAGAATTTTAATTACAATTGTATATTTATTGGCATTCTTTATAATAGCAATGTCCATTTACATTCATTCTTTTTTTATCAGTTTCAGTTTTATTTAAATTCTAAGCAATGTTTAAAACATTTACTGTATGATCTTCCTCTGCTCAAAATTTGTATGATCTAGTTAACAGTGGAAACTTTGCTGACATCTGTATTAGTAATTAAGATTTATTAAACTGTATAAGGCTGTTGTTTGTTTCCCAAATAAATAAAATTTTAAGTAATTTATACATCTATCTATCATCAGGTCTTTTTAGTCTCCACTGCAGGAGCATGACCCTCTCTGTACTACCGGAGCCATACTTGGCCAGAGCAGACAGATTTGGCCTACACTCACCCACGGGAAGAGTTGGAGTGGTCCTATTCTACTCTGCCGGAAACCACGCGGCGTTTAATTGTGATTTATACAATATACAAGGAATTCGTAGTCATTTAAAATTCAGAAATTCATCAATAGAATAAAATACATTATTTCTATCAACATTATTCATGCAAACTATTGCTGGCCAGCGATCTCCTGCTACTGTTAGTCCCTTCATGCCCACTAATAGTTGGTGCACCAACCCTTGACTGTATTGCTGCATCCGTTGAAGCTGTAGCAGTATTGACCGTCATAGTGGTGGAAGCACACAAAGTAATTTAACTCGAACTGCATGTAACGTTGATACACGAAAGATTGCCGTAATTCAATTCATTATTTAATTAGAAGCCTGTCGTTCGAAGTGGACCATTTCGAATATAACTAAAGTTAACCCCTCAAAACATGATGGCTTCTTATGATGAACTAACGTGCAAAATGTATAACGCCCATGTTTTTAATAGCCATTTCGTGGGCCACCGAGTTAGGTGGGGTTTCTCCAGGAATAGCCTATGTGACTGTGGTGCTACTCAGTCTATGAGCCATCTTTTGTCGTGTCCCAACTGCCCCACTTGTTGTACAAATGAAGATCTTAACGAAGCCAACGACAAGGCGTTCGGGTGGTCAAACATTGGTCAAAATACATTTGAATAGCCATTTCCGACTCAATAAGAAGAACCCATCCTTTTGGTCAGGAGTCAAAAACATTGGTGTTTTTCGCAGATATCCGTGTAAACACTGCGGCAAAGTATTCGACAAGATAACCTCGTACTTCTCCCACGTGCGACTGAAACACGCGGCTGAACTCTCCTACTGCGAGCTGTGTGGCGAATTCTTCATCAGCGACAAAGGGGTGGAGAATCATAAGAAACTGACACACAGCAGGGTGTTAGAGGAATTTCCTAGCAAATGTAAAGATTGCGATCGAAGGTTCAAGAGTGTGGTTGCGCTGGACAGACATACAACTGTTAAAGGTAAAGTACTCTATACAGCCTGACTGGTAAATCACATTACATACTTAACGACATAATAAATAATGATGATACGTAACGTTAAAAAATATAAAACCAACAAAATACTTATTAATTACAAAGAAAAATTTAATCAAATTAGTCCGCAAAGTCTCGGAATGTTTGGAAATCGCGCGCTCGCTACGCGCATCCAGCTAGACGGTCCGCGGCCGACACGAAAACAGGTACGCGCGCTTTGATTAGCGCGAGTGTTCACACATCTTGTTTTTATAGGATAATTTGGTCAACTTTTAAGCCCCTATTTTTTTATTTATTTCGAACGAGAATCAAGTACTGAGTGCCCCCTTTCAATATGTAACGTGACTTACCAGTCACCTGTATAACCGTGCAATAGCAAGTCCCTCTCAGTCATTCTTTGTTGCATCGTCTTCATGGACTGGCAGGGTCGCCCAGTTAAGTATATATTTATATGTTTCAGGCTGCAACCTCCCCAGTTGCGTGCAGTGTGGCGATTCCTTTTCAAACGAGTACTTCCTCAAGTACCACCTTGTTCAGCGGCACTTTACCAACACCGTCCCTGAGACGTTCCACTGCGATCGTTGTCAAATAAGGTAATAAGGTACTCCAATGTGTCTCTCTCCTACAATCCCCTAACTCTATACTTGGCGATTCGTTCTCAAACGAGGACTTCCTCAATCATCACTTCGTGCAGCGGCACTTTGACGCCACCGTCTCGGAGACGTTCCTATGCGATTGTTGTCAAATAAGGTACATACTCTATGTCGTCCTCTCTCCTATAATATCCTAACTCTCTACTTGGCGACATGTTCACCAAAGAATACTGCTTCAAGTACCATTTCGTGCAGCGGCATTTTGACAATACCGTCCCTGAGACGTTCTACCGTGTTCGTTGCCAAATAAGATATCTTCCCTTCCCTTTTCCCTTTCTTTCCCTGCTCCTGCCCACTCACTAACCCTTACCCTCCCTGTAAATTAGGTGGTTAAATTGGTGACAGGATCCCAAGCTGGTGGTAACTGCCAACCATCATCTCTATTGAAATTAGGATCTTTATTGTAATAAATTAGCCGTGTGGTATCCGGCAGAGTAGATAGGACCACTCCAAGTCTTCCCGTGGATGTCGTAGAAGGCGACTTAGGAAATAGAAGCTAAACAAAGCTTATAAACATCTAAGAGACCTCTCCAACCCGTCTGGCCAGCGTGGAGAGTGTAGGCCAAGTCCTCTGGCTGCTCTGGCCAAGTATGGCCTTAGTAGTACAGAGAGGGTCGTGCTCCTGTATTGGAGACTAAAAAGGACCTGATGATGAATTATTTTTGAAGTATAAACTCCTATAGCGGCGTTGTGCACTTTTTGGGACGAGTAAAAAATTTTAAACTCTTTCGGGACACGTGATCTGATCGAAAATTCGTAAGACGGTCACGTGATCTGAGACCACCTGCGCGGCGTAGTAAAAGAATTTTGTGGTCATATCCTCATCATCAGCTCTTTTTTGTCTCCACTTCAGGAGCATGACCCTTTCTGTACCGGTGCTACTCGCTGGCCAGACGGGTTGGAGAGGTCTCATTGATGTTTATGAGCTTTGTTTAGCTTGTATTTCCTAAGTCGCCTCTTACGACCTCCATGGGGTGACTTGGAGTGGTCCTATTCTACTCTGCCGGAAACCACACGGCTAGGAAGTAATATCCCCCTTTCTTTCTACCGCGCGGAGTTTTCACTTATGCCGGCATTCCCAGAGTGCAATCCGTTGTTTTTTTTTTAGATTCTACAACCACACTGCGTTGACGCGACACGCCTGCGGAAACAAGCTGACGTGTGTGCAGTGCGGAGACAGCTTTGACAGCGAACAGGCCTTGATCGACCATATGTCGGTGAAGCACCACATTTTCAAGTGCGAGGAGGTGGGTGAAGCAAAACACAATATACATACATAGTCATCATCTTCTCAGCTTCAGGTCTTATTAGTCTCCACTGCTCAAGCTCAAGACCGAGCTTAGTGGCGTGCCATTGGAGAGACCTATGTTCAGCAGTGGACGAGTGTAGGGTGATGTGAGTGTTGAGTGCCTCTCCAACTAGTGAAGGTAGGCAGTCAGCTCCGCATATTTCTGCTTGTCTCCAGCGAGGCGAAAAAGTTCGGCTGCACTCGCGATACCAGTCCACTCCCTGATGTTACGCAACCAAGACTTCTTTCTGCGACCCACTTTTCTTTTCCCTGCGACTTTGCCCATCATTATTATGAGCAGCTCGTATCTGTCGGGCCATAGCACATGACCTAAATATGCAACTTTTCGCTTTTTGATGGTCTGCAGAAGTTCCCGTTTTCGGCAAACCCGCTGTAGAACTTCCTCATTGGTAACCCGGTGGGTCCAGCTTATAGCCAGCATGCATCGATTGACCGTGACATCTACACGAAATGATGATGATGATGATGATGATCGATAGCACCACATCTCAAAAGCTTACGTTTTCTGAGATCTTCCTTTATCGTCCAAGACTTGCATCCGTATAGAAGGATAGGCCAGATATAGCAGTGCAGAAGACGAGTGCGCAAAGGAATCTTTAAGTTCCGGTTAAATAAATAAATATATACGGACAAATCACACAGATTGAGCTAGTCCCAAGATAAGTTCGGGACTTGTGTTATGGGATACTAACTCAACGATACTATATTTTATAACAAATACATATATAGATAAACATCCAAGACCCAGGCCAATCTGAAAAAGATCATTTTCCATCTTGATCTGGCCGGGGATTGAACCCGGGCACTCTCGTGTCGCAGGCTGGCGTGATGACCGCTACGCCACGGAGCTAGCCGTTTTTTCAATTTCTTTTCTAATAATTATTAGAAATGAAAAAAAAAGAAATGATAAATGAAGAAATTAGATGATAAATGATAAAGATAGATGATAAAATTATAAAGCCCTTCAGGCGAGTAGGCGACCAACACTGTTGAAAAGAGTTTCTTTCAGCGTTTCTTCTCTGCAGTGGTCGGTTCCGAAACGCTAGTAGTCTGAGCTTTTGCACATTAATTAATAATATAAATATGACTAAATAGATCCTTTAAAATTTGATTTGACGTGAAAAAGCCTGTAAAGGACTATTTTCCAAATAAACGTTTTGATTTTGATTTCAAAGGAATCTTTATGAATTTATTTATTTATTTATAAAAACACACACAGATTTACAGACATAAATCCAAAACATCTGCATGGTAGATAGCAGTGACGTGCACAGACATTTATCATAGGGTAGACATAATTATAAAACTTACCTTACAAATATACCACCTATATACCTTACCTTACTATACGGCTAGTTAATACAACTAGTTTAATATTATGATAGTCTTTCGAACTTCGACCGCAAAAGTATTAAAAACAAAAAAGTGAGATATGATTACAACCTGCGAACCACGTACACGTACTCGTATCATACGGTTTAAGATGAAACTTTAGAATAACTAACCCTAACTAACCAGTTACTTGATTTGTTTAAAAGCGTGTTCACAAACACTTTATATTTCGGTTTCGGCATGCAAACACTAAGCGACACAACTTTCACATGAAAATATTTTTGTCACAAATGAAATAATAATAATAATTTCGGTTTCCCATATAATGTTAGTAACAGTTTGACTTAAACACCTATATTAGTACAAATTTATAATTTTATTTTATATCCGACCTCCTATTGCCACCAGCATGCAGCGCCTCAATATGGTACAGTCAGGGCGTGAGGCTAACATCCTTAGGATGGTGTTTTTGCTGTTTCGCACACACTGCAAAAAGGAGGCCGCCTTTTTGCGTATCACGGCATGAAACCCGTCAACCCTGGCCTCCGCAAACATGCCTGATGCACTGCATCTGCGAGACAGCCCCAACATCATCCTAAGGATGTTGTTGTACTGAACACGCAGATCTCCGACGGTACGGCGCTTATATTTTTCCCACAGGCTACTGGTATAGAAACTGGCAGAAGGCCTTGAAAATTGTAGTTTTAACCAGAGAAGTACAGCGGCTAAAACGACGTGCTACCATATTCCCTCTTACCGCCAGAGCTCTGCGTTTCCTCTCTATATCAGCGTCATCAGTGAGAGCTGAGTTCACAATATGCCCCAAGTATTTAAAACTAGTGACCCGTTTCAATTCCTTACCATACAGTAAAACAGGTGGTACAGATTGAGGCTCCTTTGGGCCTGACTTAAAAACTAACACTTCACTCTTTTTGCAGTTGTAGACCAACCCATGCTCACTAGCATAGCTCTCACAGCTGGCAACCAGTTTCCTCAGGCCATTGATTGATGGGCTCAGCAAAACCATGTCATCAGCAAAGCTTAGGTTATTAACAGCCACACCATCAATATGACAACCAACG
Source organism: Elegia similella (assembly GCA_947532085.1). NCBI lineage: Eukaryota > Metazoa > Arthropoda > Insecta > Lepidoptera > Pyralidae > Elegia > Elegia similella. The sequence goes on along the minus strand of OX383950.1, from coordinate 1,391,413 downwards.
TGATCCTTGCTGAGCTCAACAATCAGCTCGTTGATGTATAAATTGAACAATATTGGTGAGGAAATGTAACTGATAAAGCAATTAATTCTAAAATTATACTTTCCTCTAGGATTGTTTGTAAACACGTAACGTGAATCAATGGCATCGTTTATGACATTGACATAAGTATGAATAATATCTATAATGACATTGACAAGTGACGATGACATTATCGCGCGCGGCAGCCAATAGGAACCTCGGAGACACTGTCTCAAATTCACACACACAGCGCAAATTTGCTTTGCATGTGCGAGCCGATGAAAGATGTTTACTTGTACTACTACAAAAGCGATTTCCTGTCGGTGTATAATAATTTTCTATGTGTGCGTGAAAAGTCAGACCTTTGAAATTTTGTCTTTAGAGCTACTGCTTAGCGCGGGCACGCGCGCGGGCCGCGGCCGCAGCGCCGTACTTGAACAAAATCGACTATAAAGTATTTGCTAGCAGAATTTTGCAGGCGCACCGAACATAATTATTTTTTTGTAAGAAAAATAATTGTATTTATTTAGCGACTGCAGGGTAGACAGTGTCTAACAGTCTATATGGACTGCACGTCACTGGTAGATAGTCATGTTAGTAATCAAATGCAATAATCACTTAAGAGGTAGGGTTAGTATCATAAAGAGAATCATACAATAATACAAATACAGATTCAAACATTACAATTATCAATATATATATATAAAGTCAAAAATTATCTAATAAAATTGATTGAATTTAAAGTAAGTCAGCAAATTATTAAGAAATACATTAAAAGAGTCATTAAAAATGTCAGTTTCATTCTGTTTAACGAGCATGTCCCCGAGCAACTGCAGGGCTCGCCAAGTAGGAGCATTTCTGGCATAGTTTTATGTTCCGGTTACATAGGACCTTATTCATGTATTTGAAGGCGCTCCTAGCTATTTCAATCCTAGTTTTTATCTATAATTCGCTGTCCCAGCTTTCAGTGAGCCAAGTCCTAAGTATTTATATTTGCGCACTCTCTCGAGGCTTATTACTGCATTGATGATTATATAACTGATAAAAATGCGTGGAAATTTATATAAATTTATTTAATGTTAACAATTTAATCTATAGTATGAAAAATTGTGTCTAATGTTAACAATGTATTCAGAGCCCTTCACGTACGTAGGGACCAAGTCTGTATTGAGTTTCTTTCGGCGTATTCTTCTCACCAGTGGTCGTTCCGAAACGCTAGTAGTATTTCAATTTTGCATATAATAAAAAATATATATGAAATAAAAATATGACGTTCAAAAAGAGATACATGTATCCAATTTTGAATAAAAATCTTTGACTTTGACTTTGACTCTGGCCAGTTACCGATATGTTTGGGGCGCAAGCGCGACGGATGTTTCTTAGATGATGATGACGTTTTTTAATTTCAGTGCGGCAAACAGTTCACCAACGCGGCGTACTTTAAGAAGCACTATTCATTGATACACTCAGGCCGCCCGCGCAGACCCCGCGGCCGGCAGCCGCTCTACGGGGACCTCAGCAAGATGCAGGTGATGACTGATTAGCAAAAAAGTTAGTCCTAAAAAAAATATTTTAGGTATGGCCCCTAACGCACGCACGTTCGATCGCTAACATAACGTGTTCCACAAAAATATGTAAATTGAAATTGTATATAAAATGACATCAGAAAAAAAAAGAAAAGATATAATTATTAAATATCATACAAAGCCCTTCAGGCAAGTAGGCGACCGATACTGTTGAAAAGTTTCTTTCGGCGTCTTCTTCTCTGCAGTGGTCGGTTCCGAAACGCTAGTAGTTTGTAGCTTTTGAACTAATGAATAATTTGAATATAATATAATAAGTATTATTTAAAATGTGAATTGACGTGAAAAAGCGCTGAAAAGGCCTATTTTCTGCATAAATCTTTGAATCTAAAGTATACAATAAATTGCCAAATGATTTAAAAGACTTGAATATAAATATGTTTAAAAAACGACTATTTGACTTCTATTTCTAAAGGATATTATTCTGTAAATGATTTTTTAAATGACCGATTGTAAATTTTGACATACTTTTTATGTATTTTTTTTTCTTTTGACATTATTTATTAAAATTTAACATTCATTTATTGATCCAAATTGTTTAATTATAATTTAAATGGGCTTCATATTTAAATCAATTTTTATGTCAATATATAATTTTCTATTAGTTATGTGGTTATCTTAATATTTATATGCTATTTATAGCAAAACATAGCGATCTACTCTTCTTTCTGTCATCTGTATCAATGTAACTATGTTTAACAAATAAATATATTGATTGATTGATAAATCATTAGTCCGTCAGTTAGAAAAAAAATCGGTTGTCTGTTGCGGCCAAAGCTTGTATAGTTCTTTTTTGTTTTAGTTTGCTAACTGGTTGAACAACACACATTTTTAAACTTTTTTTTACTAATTATTGAAGTAGGCCTTTGTCTCCTATCTCACCTGATGGTAAGTGAGATACCCATTTTGTATACACATCAAAATTAGAGCATACAAGTTGCTAGCCTTCTTGGAGTGAACGCAGCACGCAGATTCGATTCCTGCTCACTCATTATATATTGAAAATTATAAAAATATATTTAAATTACAGTTACAAAATGAGTTAAGTGGTTAATGATATTAAATTTAAAGTAAAAACACAAATAATTAAATTTTGAATCGATAATTAAATGCTTGTGTAAAAATATTTTTTAATCATATTGGCCGATGTACTGAAAATATCAACTTCATTACATATTTTATTACTAGCTTTCGCTCGCGGCTCCGCCCGCGTCAATGTCGATCCCTCGGGAATAGTACGTTTTCCCGGGATAAAAGGTAGCCTATGTCCTTCTCCATACTCTAGAGAACTTGTATGCAAAATTTCATGATGATCGGTTCAGTAGTTACGGCGTGAAAGCGTAACAAACAAACAAACACAAACAAATAAACAAACTCACTTTCGCATTTATAGTATTAGTAAGGATAAGGATAATTAGCACACACACGATTCAGCGAAGAATGTTGGTGGTAATTAGTTCGACAGACGGGTTAAACTTTTCTCTAAAGTAGTATATTCATTTAACCTTTCGTGCGCGACTCCTAATCGCACTTGGCCGGTTTTTAAATGACCTAACTTCAATTCCTATTATTCAAAATTTCGCAGGTTTTCTACTGTTTGACTTCTCAACCACCAAGCGGCCCGAACGGGCCGCAAAACAATGGAAAATCAATTGTGACTGCATTTCTCGCGATTGATGAGCTAATAATACCACGAGAAACGGTTGAGAAACGCGACCGGTAGAGGACAACAGCTGGACAGCGTTAAAATTAAATCACTTAAAATGGTTTTATAGCGCTTGAGGAGTTTGCCTCCGTGGTCCAGTGGTTAAGGCGTTTGCCTGTTGACCTGGGGGTCGTGGGTTCGATTCCCACCGGAAGCATACTTTGTTTAGTTGTTTCCAGTCTGGTTAGGACATTGCAGGCTTGAATCACTTGATTGTCTGATAATAAAGATGATTCCGTGCTTCGGAAGGCACGTTAAGCCGGTGGTCCCGGCTGCCATCTGGTAGTCGTTAAAGGAGCCACGTCAGAGGCCGAGAGGCGGTTCCGAAGAACTCTGACATGTTCCAGTTATACTCCAGGGTGTGCATGTTCGATTGACCGTGACACCTACTCGAAAATGATGATGATGAGTTAAATGTATGTTACAGATGCAACACAGGAAGTTTCCAAAGACTAAGGACACGATCCGCAAGTGGCGAGTGGTGGGGGAGGGCGGACTTATCGCCGAGAAACACGGACCCGACGGCACTGTTGTTGAGAAAAGCGAGTTTCTCACTGTCATGTGCGAAGTCTGCGGGAAAGGGTTTAGGGTGAGTTATTTATATATATAATTGTGTTTTAATTTGCTATTTTAATATCATCATCATCATCGTCAGGTCTTTTTAGTCTCCACTGCAGGAGCATGACCCTCTCTGTACTACCGGAGCCATACTTGGCCAGAGCAGACAGAGGATTTGGCCTACACTCTCCTCGCTGGCCAGACGGGTTGGAGAGGTCTCATTGATGTTTATGAGCTTTGTTTAGCTTGTATTTCCTAAGTCGCCTCTTACGACCTCCATGGGAAGACGTGGAGTGGTCCTATTCTACTCTGCCGGAAACCACACCGCTAAGTATACTCATAATAAACCTTTGTTTTCAGACGTCTGCAGAGCTGAAGACGCACCAGCGGTTTCATTTCGGGGACAATCCCTTCACGTGTTCACATTGCTCCAAGGGGTTCAAGCAAAGGGTACAACTTCAGGTGAGTGTGTGTCGGATAGAGACTCAAAGACTTGTATGATAATTGATAAGGTAGACATAATATGTATTTGTGCTTCGTGTCTATCAAAAATAAATTATCAAACGATGTTAATTATATAGTTGTAATCATAAGACTAGTGCCTCGGTGGGGGCGCGAGCTGCGAGCAGCCCGCGAGGTGTTCGTCCACCTATTTCCTCAAGAGCTGGACGGTTTTCAAGAAACGAACGTGTTTGATACACCTAAATACGCGTAACGTGAACTGATAATTAAAGCTAAACAAACCGGCCAAGTGCGAGTCGGGCTCGCGCACGAAGGGCTCCATAACGTTATCTATAAAAACGGCAACACAATCATGCGTGTTGTATGGGAGCCCCTTTTATATTAATTTTATTTTTATTTAATAATTTATATTTAAAGTGAATATATAACTAAATATTCTGTGAATATTTCAAGCGTCTACCTGTTGCCGTTATCAATATCGGGCAAAAATAAGCAAAATAATCATGTTTGTTTTATTTTTGTAAAAAATTAAATAAAATAAAAATTTAAAGGGGCTCCCCCTTAAATTTTTATTTTATTTAATTTTTTTGTTATAGCGGCAAGAGAAATACATCATATGTGAAAATTTCAACTGTCTAACTATCACGGTTCATTAGATACAGCCTGGTGACAGACAGACAGCGGAGCGATATTAATAGGGTCCCGTTTTTAGCAAAAAAAGCAACCACTTTCTGAAATATCCAAATTTTTGTGAGGAATGTTTTTTACACCTGTGTTTCTCATGCTGGGTTCCGTCGTTCGCAGATGCATGAACGCGTTCACACCGGAGAGCGGCCGTACAAGTGTCCGGAATGCCCCAAAGCTTTCAAAACTTACCAAGCTTACACGAGACATTACTTGGTATGTAGTTCTCCCATTTATGCCTGTTTGACAGCTCCGTGGCGCAGTGGTTAACACGCCAGCCTGCGACACGAGCGACACGGGTTCGATCCCCGGCCAGGTCAAGATGGAAAATGATCTTTTTCAGATTGGCCTGGGTCTTGGATGTTTATCTATATATGTATTTGTTATAAAATATAGTATCGTTGAGTTAGTATCCCATAACACAAGTCTCGAACTTACCTTGGGGCTAGCTCAATCTGTTTGATCTGTCCGTATATATTTATTTATTTATTATTATGCCTGATTTTATTTAGTTTCACCTGTCCCGGTGTTTGTCTGTGATCAAATATTGTGAGTTAAATTTGATCCACTTCCCGGTTACCGTTTGAGCTGAAATGTTGCATGCATGTGTTAATCGGATGACAATAAATTATGGAATCGTTGCGCTGGTCTGATGATGGAGTCGGAACGTGGCCATAGGAACTCCTTAACTAAACAAGGTACACCAATCGTGTTTGGGCTCATTTGATTTGTCTTGGAAAGCACTTTACAGTGTGGATTCATTTATAATAAAAGCCACAAAATAATTTTTTTGCAAAATAGCTTGGTTTAATACTAGAAGTCTATCTTAATATATATATAAAACTGTCAGGTTTTTTTTTTACTTTCCTATATAGATTGACCGGGCGGCCGAACATTTTTGTTCTGCAATGTCCATTTTTTTTAGTTCCCAGCTTTGATCCCACAGGAAAACTATTACTTTATCGTTGTTTTAAAATAATAAATAAATAAATAAATATATATGGACAAATCACACAGATTGAGCTAGCCCCAAAGTAAGTTCGAGACTTGTGTTATGGGATACTAACTCAACGATACTATATATTATAACAAATACATATATAGATACACATCCAAGACCCAGGCCAATCTGAAAAAGATCATTTTCCATCTTGACCTGGCCGCATCCGACTCCGTGTCGCAGGCTGGCGTATTGACCGCTGCGCCACGGAGCTAGACAAATTAAAACTACAAATAACTATTTATAGTTTTAATACTTCAGGCATATATTATCTTTATCTATCTAATCTAAATATATATAACTCAAAGGTGACTGACTGACTGACATAGTGTATCAACGCACAACCCAAACCACTGGACGGATCGGGCTGAAATTTGGCATGCAGGTAGATGTTATGACGTAGGCATCCGCTAAGAAAGGATTTTGATCAATTCTACCCCCAAGGGTATCAATTCTACCCCCCTACGCTTAAGAAGTATAGTTTCAAAGTTTGAAACTATACTTCTTAAGCGGGTGCCGCGCGAACGAAAAACGTCGCTACTGCGCAGGCCATTAGGCTGCGCAGAACCATTACGCGATTTGGAAAAAAGATAAAAAGTCTTAATATTTTCATATTTATATCTTTATAAAAAAAATAAGAAAGGGGGCGACCTCCGAGACGTACATATACATATTGTCATGTGAGAATTTTTGTTTTAGACGTAAAAATTATAAAGTTTTCGAAGAAAAATGCTTTTAGACATCATACAATAAATATATCATTTTTAAATTTCATATGTATCTGTTTCAAATTCTAACAAGGGGGCGATCTTGTTCAAGGATGGATCTAAATTATACAAATACTTTTGATATATTTAATTAATTCAGCGCATAGTACTAGTGATTTAAAAACACGTAAATTTTCACAATTTCGTGCAGTACCGTCTTAACGCGAGCGAAACCGTGGGCAAAAGCTATAAGATCTTAAACATCCGCATCTGCGGATGTGAGCCTACGAAAATCCGCATCCGCATTCACATCCGCGGATGTTAAATCCGCATCCGCAACGTCCCTGGTATAAACATCCAATGTTAATGACCCAATTGTGTCAGGTCCACAGCGGTGTCCGCAAACACGTGTGTCAGATCTGCGAGAAAACCTTCCAGACATCCACCGCCACTAAGATGCACATCAAGACGGTGCACATGAAGATCCCCATGCCGCCTCGCATACGGAACAGAAGATATAAAGAATAAGAAATTGTATTTAAGAATAATATGTAAATATAAATATAGTATCGTTTAGATCAAATTTTGAATATTTTTATAAGTATTTTATTTTGCACTTGCTTTTGCCCGCGGCTCTGCCCGCGTCAATGTCGATCCCTCGGGAACAGTACTTTTTCCCGGGATAAAAAGTAGCCTATGTCCTTCTCTGTACTCCAGGGAAATTGTATGCAAAATTTCATGAAGATCGGTTCAGTAGTTACGGCGTGAAAGCGTAACAAACAAACTCACTTTCGCATTTATAATATTAGTAAGGATTCACAATGCTATTTTGATATCATCATCAGGTCTTTTTAGTCTCCACAGCAGGAGCATGACCCTCTCTGTACTACCGGAGCCATATTTGGCTAGCGCAGACAGAGGATTTGGCCTACACTCTCCTCACTGGCCAGACAGGTTGGAGAGGTCTCATTGATGTTTATGAGCTTTGTTTTCAAACTGTATTTCCTAATTGAACTCTTAATGAATAAGCGGAATTAAGAAATAAAATATGGTGAAAAAATTTCATGCGGGCGGGACTTGAATCAGCGACCTAGGTCTATGTACGACCTATGCTCATCTGAGCTACCCGGTTCAAGTCCCGCCCGCATGAATTTTTTTCACCATATTTGGTTTCTTAATTTATTAAGAGTCTAATTTTAAAGTTTTTTGATCTGCGTATGGAACATTTTTACGATCGATCATCATCATCATTTCGAGTAGGTGTTACGCGGTCAATCGACCATGCACACCCTAGTGTCAAAGTTCTTCGGAACCGCCTCTCGGCCTCTGACGTGGTTCCTTTAACGACTACCAGATGGCAGCCGGGACCACCGGCTTAACTCTAACACCAGGGTGTGCATGGTCGATTGACCGCGTGACACCTACTCGAAATGATGATCTTTATTATCAGACAATAAGGTGATTCAAGCCTTAGGACATTCCTAACCAAACTGGAAACAACAGAGGAAGCTTCCCGTGGGAATCGAACCCTCGCCCTTCGGGTCTACAGGTAAACGCCTTAACCACTGTACCACAGAGCGCGATTGCAACGCGCGCCATCAGCCAACGCTGCCAAAGCGCGCGCTCAATAATCAATTTGCAATGTTTTGAAATGAAATTTATTTGAACATTAAAATTACACAATATACAATAGTTTACACTGTAGGCCCCACACTAGGCAACATGCCTGTCCTGTGGTAGTCTACCATCAGGTGACTCGCTTGCTCGTTTGCCGCCCTACATCATTAAAACGGTTATAGAAATAATACGAAATAAACATTTATATATAATTCTTTATTGACTATTATCATTACGATAAATTAATTTCATTGAAATCACTACACAACACGATTATTGCACTGCACTACAACCACGCTACAAGAAGGGGTTTCTTCCCGTTGAGTCACACCGGGATGAGTAAAACTACTCAGTGGGAAAAAAGATTCCGCCATGTAGCAGTGTTACATATTGCAAATAACCATTTCCCAATGATTAACAACTCATTGGCACTCTGAGTTCCCGGTCAGTAACAGTTATTAAGAAACGTCCTATCAAATAATTTTCAATGTTAGTTTTATAAGTAATCATTGTAAAAGAATATGTAACGAATTAGCATAGAATTTGATGAAATAACATTAATATTTATAAAAAACCTTAAATACGTGAACCGATTTTAAACAATGTTTAATGACCTATAACTATGAATAGCCGTGTGGTTTCTGGCAGAATAGAATAGGACCACTCCAACTCTTCCCGTGGATGTCGTAGAAGGCGACTTAGGAAATACAAGCTAAACAAAGCTTATAAACATCTAAGAGACCTCTCCAACCCGTCTTGCCAGCGCGGAGAGAGTAGGCCAATTCCTCTAGCTGCTCGGGCCAAGTATGGCTCTAGTAGTACAGAGAGGATCGTGCTCCTGTAGTGGAGACTAAAAAGGACCTGATGATGATGATGATGATGATGATGATGATGAACTATGAATACCTCAATGACAGGTTTTATTTACAACATTCTTAATAGCTGTTACTGAACGGGAACAGAGCGCCAGTGGGTAACAATGTTACTCATTGGGAAAAATAGTTGCTATGTGTAACACTGCTACACAACGGGATTTTTTACCATTGAGTAAGTGTTACTCGCGGTGTGACTCAACGGGAACAAACCCAAAAAGGAAGGGCGCTAAGTTAACGTCAAAAACTGAGCAAAGTTCAATTGAACTGCCAGACGAGAATTAATTACAGATCGCGACCGCGACCGACAGGTAAGGTTTTGCCTTAATAATAGGACAGCTGGTACCAATTTTTGGGTAGGTACAGTCAGCCAACGAGATACCTGCCCCGCCATCTACCTATATCTTGAATTATCTCTTAAACTAAAAGTAATATTAACATGAAAATCTATTCCAGAATGTCTTAATTAAAATCTTTCTGAATATATATTTTCATTTTAATATTATTTTTAGTTTAAGAGAAAATTCAAGATATAGATAGATGGCGGGGCCAGGTATCTCGTTGGCTGACTGTACTTGAGGCAAGTTGAAAACTTGTCACATACCTCTCCTAACATTAAAGTACAACATATAAACATTGCATATTGCCTCAAATATCTATAATTTCGGAAATAAAAAAATAATATATAAAAAAATAGACATTGATTTAGCTACGCTACTCACTATCCAGCCGACCTATTTGCTAACTCTGATTGCAACGTTTTAATAGACACTTCAAAATACATTGCCTTTCATCATCATCATCATCATCATATCAGCCGCAAGAAGTCCACTGCTGGACGTAGGCCTCCCCCAAGGATTTCCAATACGACCGGTTGGAAGCGGCCTGCATCCAGCGTCTTCCTGCGACCTTAGTCAGGTCATCCGACCATCTGGTCGGTGGATGCCCGACGCTGCGCTTGCCTGTACGTGGTCGCCATTCGAGCACCTTTCTGCCCCATCGGCCATCGGTTCAGCGCGCATATATCTTAAATAAAAATAGTCATTCACACGAAATTGCCGTGTGGTATCCGGCAAAGTAGAATAGGACCACTCCAAGTCTTCCCGTGGATGTCGTAGAAGGCGACATAGGAAATACAAGCTAAACAAAGCTTATAAACATCTAAGAGACCTCTCCAAGCCGTCTGGCCAGCGAGGAGAGTGTAGGCCAAGTCCTCTGGCTGCTCTGGCCAAGTATGGCCCTAGTAGTACAGAGAGGGTCGTGCTCTTGAAGTGGAGACTAAAAAGGACCTGATGATGTTTTACACGAAAGCCCCAATGTATTTTAAAGTGACTATAAAAACGTTGTACACTGAGTTATAATATCAAATAGGCCGGAAGGGCCGTAGTTAAGTGTATAATAGGAGAGGTGTGACAAGTTTTTTTTTTTTTTTTTTATGTATATCCGACGGCAAACGAGCAGACGAGCCACCTGATGGAAAGTGGTCACCGTCGCCCATGGACATCTGCAACACCAGAGGAGCTGCTGATGCGTTGCCGACTCTTAAGATACCTGTAAACACGCCTTTTGAAGGACCTCAAGTCATAGCACACAGGGAAAACCTCGGGAGGGAGTCCATTCCACAATCTTGCTGTACGAGGAAAAAAACCACGTGACGCTCTGACATTTTTGGAGACCCAAGTGTCAAGGATGTGGGGATGGACTTTACTCCTGTGGCGAGCGGTGCGGTGGTAGAAAGGTGACGGTGGCACCAATTCAAAAAGTTCTTCAGAACACTCCCCATAGTATAGACGGTAAAATACACACAGAGAGCCAACGTCTCTCCGTAGACCGAGGGTGTCTAAATCGTCTGTGAGTGTGGGATCGTCGATAATACGAATTGCCCGGCGTTGGATGGAATCAAGAGGAAGGAGTTGGTATTGAGGTGCACCAGACCAGATATGAGAGCAGTACTCCATGTGGAGCCGGACTTGAGCTTTATATAATAAAAGTCTATGACCCGGAGTGAAGTACTGCCTCGCTCTATTGAGCACCCCAAGTTTTTTAGAAGCCATTTTGGCTTTACCTTCCAGATGACTCCGGAATTGGACCTCCTTCGTAATATCGACGCCAAGGATCCCAATACTCTTAGAAATGGTAAGAGAGGTGTCCCGAAACTTCGGTGCTATGTTAAATGGGGTCTTCTTAGCGGAAAACACGCAGACTTGTGTCTTAGTAGGGTTGAATTGAACTAGGTTTAGTTTACCCCATTCAGAGACCTGCTCCAGAGAGGTCTCAATGTCAGACACAAGTCTCTTTCTGTTCTCCTCCACCTGTGTTTGAGGGATATTTGCACGACCTGCATAATATGCATCACCCGTACTGTCGTCTGCATAGCAATGGATGCTACTAGTGTTAAGCATGTCATTGATGTGCAGAAGAAACAGCGTTTCAAGTCACAAGTCAAGTTCACAAGTTTTCAGCTTGCCTCAAATACCTACCCAAAAATTGGTGCCAGCCTATTGCGCACGATTTGTTTCAGGCTCGTCCCATAGATGGCGCCAAAGGTTTACAGCTATGTATTCGCTATGAGAAAATAAAATCATTATTCACAAAAGATTTAGTGTTAAAATATATTTTCGGCTTGTATTTGAAATATATATTTTTAAATTTTCACAATTTTTACCAAGTTTAGGCTAACGCCATCTAGTGACGGGTGGAAAAGTCTGTAACAGCAGCGCCCTCTCCGCCGCCCATAGCGGCAGATAGTGGAACTACCACAGCCTGCCGGCATGCTTGCCGGGTACTCTTACCGTCTAACTTTTGTACCTGGCTTAAACCATTATCCGTCCAAAACAAATTGACATGACAGTTGACTAACGTCAGAGTGATAAGTGGCATCTTATTTTGGTCGGATAATGGTTTAAACCAGGAACTAAATTTAGACCTCGTTAAAGTCCTTGTCTGATCTAAACTTAGAGAGAAAAAAAATTAGCGCCTATCATAATAGAGAAATAAATAAATATATACGGACAAATCACACAGTTTGAGCTAGCCCCAAAGTAAGTTCGAGACTTGTGTTATGGGATACTAACTCAACGATACTATATTTTATAACAAATACATATATAGATAAACATCCAAGACCCAGGCCAATCTGAAAAAGATCATTTTCCATCTTGACCTGATCGGAGGTCGAACCCGTGTTGACCATTGCGCCACGGAGCTAGCCAAAGACGTTCCAAAGAGAAGTCATTATAAACTTTCTTAAATTATATTCACAAATTATTGATTTAAATAAGTACATTGGAAGAGACAATACATAGTATTTACATTATTCACAATACACTTAATTGAGTATTTTCACATGATTGCATTATTAAAATCATTAAATTATTTTAAAATCACAAAATATTTATAATAACTGTATATTAGAGGTCAATTTAAATGAAGCGCAATATTTTAAAGGCTCCCATAAGCTAGAAAAATGCTCTAGAAGCAAATTAAAAAATCGGCACTCTAGTTTTTGAGATATCAGGACCTGAATATTTAAAATAAAAAATGAAAAAAAAACACCCTGTGTACAAACAAACACTTTTTATTATTATCTACTATGGATACTAGGTCACTGACCACGACGATCAAAACAGCTGATTTATCGATTTTAATAAAAAAATAATTATTTCATATACATACATACTATCACGCCCGTTTCCCATAGGGGGAAAGGCAGAGACTAGGGACCTCCACTTGCTACGATCTTTACAAACCTCTCGCTTCGTCTACATCCATCACTCTCTTCATGCATGCTCGTCGGTTTCGGGTACTCCTAACTTGCCCTTTGGCAAGAACGTCCGTAATCTGGTCACGGTATGTGCGTCGAGGCCGGCCCTGACCAACTCTTCCAGTAACATCTGATTATTTCATATGAAAAAATAAAAAAATTATCCAGCGTGTCGATTTCTTTAAATTTGCGACTAAAGCGTTTCTTTGACCTATGGGACCCAGCCCTTAACATATTTATGCTTAATTTAAATGGACTTGTATAATATATAATAAACGTTTGAACCTGCAAACATATCTTTATAATTTGCGACAAAATAAACTAATGGCTAGGATATTTGCACTTTAAATTTCATATAATTACTTATAAACTACTAGCCGTCTCGGCGAACTTCGTTACGCTATAAGATAAAAACTATCCCATTTCAAAAGTTGGACCAAATAACAGATAATTACTAAGTTTGATCAAAATCGGTTCAGTAGTTTCAAAGTTTATCCCGAACATACATTGTGAAAGGGGCGAACCAGCTCATCAATATGAACAACTTTCCCTATGGGAACAATGGCCGGGCAGCAGAACTCTTTTTATCATCATCATCAGGTCTTTTCAGTCTCCAGTGCAGGAGCATGACCCTCTCTGTACTACCGGAGCCATACTTGGCCAGAGCAGACAGAGGGTTGATCATCAATGAGACCTCTCCAACCCGTCTGGCCAGCGAGGAGAGTGTAGGCCAAATCGTCTTTTGTATGGAAATGCCGAATTTATTTTTGAGTTGGAAAAAGTTAGACTGGTCCCATAAGTAAACTTATTCAAAAGACCTGATGATGATGATGTGAAAGCCATAAATATATATTTTTTTTGTATGTTATAGTACGGCAAACGAGCAAGCGGGTCACCTGATGGTAAGTGATCACCGCTGCCCATGGACAACTGCAACACCAGGGTGTGACAGGAGCGTTGCCGGCCTTACAAGGAGATGGGGGAAGGAACTGGGGAGGGGAGGGGGAAGGACAGGCCTCCGGCTCTCTCACTCACCGATCGAAGCATAGAAGCGGTAAAGCTTCTACTCAGACATCGATTGTCGCCGATTGTCTGTGAATGTGGTACTTCCCGGACGAGCCGGCCCATTCATGCTACTAGTAATTCATTTTGCCGGTAGCGTGGCTCTTCTACGACTAAAAATCCTTGGAGTTACTCGTTCTTGACCCGGGGTTTCCGGACCCTGGGCGGCATGGGGATCTTCATGTGCACAGTCTTGATGTGGACCTTCACGCAGGTGGACGTAAGGAACGTCTTCTGGCAGATCTCGCACACGTGTTTACGGACACCGGTGTGGCTCTGTAAGTCAAAGATTTATTCATCATATCGAGAAGGTATCACGGTCAATCGACCATGCACACCCTGGAGTCAGAGTTCTTCGGAACCGCCTCTCGGCCTCTGACGTGGTTCCTTTAACGACTACCAGATGGCAGCCGGGACCACCGGTTTAACGTGCCTTCCGAAGCACGCAATCATTTTTGTTATCAGACAATCAGGTGATTCAAGCCTGCAATGTCCTAACCAAACTGGAAACAACTAAACAAAGTATGCTTCCGGTGGGAATCGAACCCACGTCCCCCGGGTCAACAGGCAAACGCCTTTACCACTGGACCACGGAGGCTGTTAAAAAGATTTATTTTTAACTAGTAACCCGGACCCCGGCTTTGCACAGGTGCAATGTACGGTCACCTGCAAAATTCCATTGAGTAAAAGGTCGTGGGTAGCTACGAATACTATTTAAAAATAACAGTAATTTCAACCTTATATATGTGGCATGTGGTTTCCGGCAGAGTAGAATAAGACCACTCCAAGTCTTCCCATGGATGTCGTAGAAGGCGACTTAGGAAATACAAGCTAAACAAAGCTTATAAACATCTGTGAGACCTCTCCAACCCGTCTGGCCAGTGAGGAGAGTGTAGGCCAAATCCTCTGTCTGCTCTGGCCAAGTATGGCTCCGGTAGTACAGAGAGGGTCATGCTCCTGTAGTGGAGACTAAAAAGACCTGATGATGATGACGATGACGACATGTGGCATATGGTTCATAATATTGCTAAATATATATGCCTCATTATTCAGTGCAATCGATTTTCACCTTTAGGCTATGTATGGAATTTTGCAGGTGACCGTACATTGCACCCGTGCGAAGCCGGGGTCCGGGTTACTAGTTAAAAATAAATCTTTTTAACAGCCTCCGTGGTCCAGTGGTTAAGGCGTTTGCCTGTTGACCCGGGGGACGTGGGTTCGATTCCCACGGGAAGCATATTTTGTTTAGTTGTTTCCAGTTTGGTTAGGACATTGCAGGCTTGAATCACCTGATTGTCTGATAATTAAGATGATTCCGTGCTTCGGAAGGCACGTTAAGCCGTTGGTCCCGGCTGCCACATGGTAGTCGTTAAAGGAACCACGTCAGAGGCCGAGAGGCGGTTCCGAAGAACTCTGACACCAGGGTGTGCATGGTCGATTGACCGTGGCACCTACTTGAAGCGATGAAGATGACTCTATCTTTTAAAAAAAAACCGCATCAAAATTTGTTGCGTAGTTTTAAAGATCTAAGCATACATAGGGACAGACAGACAGCAGGAAGTTACTTTGTTTTATACTATGTATTCACTAGCTGTCGCCAGCGGCTACGCTCACCTTAGTGTCGATCCCGCGGGAACTGTACTTTTTCCGGGATGAAAGGTAGCCTATGTGTTTCAGGTAATAACCTATCTGTGTGCATAATTTCATCAAAATCCGTTCACCCACTTTATCGTAATTGAGTAACATACTGTCGCGAAGCTCCCAGAACAGAATAGTCTGGAACTTTTCCGAACATCGTCGGTCGCGCTCATGCATCTTCCATCCTGCTCACACATATGTATTCTATCCCGCTCACACACATACTCGAATATTCTGGAATGTTTTGGTTGTCGGCCGTCGGGACCGGAAGTATATGGAACTTTCTAGAGACCCATAAGTCAGTATATAATGGAGCGGACGTGGCGATCATGAATCAGTTGACCGCGAGTGTTCTTAGTGAGCGATACTAATACGAGTGATTTGTGTGCGACTGATAAGTGATAATTTCTACGACCACAGCAACGGACCAGGACTACGAGTGCTTTGCGTTTTGGATATTCAACGTGTTGGAAGACCAGTCAGTGTTGGGATTCCGTAGTGAATAAATTCCCTCTGAAGAGTTTGGTGTTTTACTCCAAATCCTGAACCCTAACCACGTAACATTTGGTGTCAGAAGTGTGGGATTTGGAAATGCCAGTGTTGCCGAGGGACGAAGAAGATAAGGAAGGCGTCCGGACCCGGGCTCAACGTGCAATGGAGGCTACCGCAGCCGCCCGACATGCGCCAGCCGCCCAAAACATCGCAGCCGAGCAACTGCCGCCCGTAGCCCCAGAGGTCGCAGCCGCCCAAGACATGGCAGCCGCCCAGGACATGGCAGCCGCCCAAGACATGGCAGCCGCCCAAGACATGGCAGCCGCCCAAGACAGGGCAGCCGCCCAAAATGTCGCAACCACCGAAGCCGTCACAGCCACCCAGGAAGTTACGGCCTCCCAAGAGATTGCCGCCGCCCAACAGATGCCAGCCGCCCATCATCAAGCCACGTTTCCTAGCCCCTCTTTCCAGGTTCCCACTCAAGCATCTTTTGATTTTGGTAGCTTGATGCAAATATTGCAGTGCATAAATGAGAACCAGAGTAAACTGCAACGCATCAATGTGGAACTTAATGGAGAAATACAAAATATGCGGGATGAACAAAAGTGCTCGAGGGATGAACAAAAGCGTATGCAGGAAAAGCTGCATCATATGAGTGAGGACCAACGAATGGTATTAGCAGCTGTCAGCAAAGTCAGCAACGTGGTGGACCAGATCCGTAAGGATGTGGATTTGGTGGATAATCGCGTGACAGGTCTGGAAACAAACTTCTCCAGACTAGAGAAGAAACTAGCTGAAGTGGAAAAGAAGATACAACGTTTGGAGGCAGTAGGCGTTACAGTAACGCCGAGCGCTCCCATCACTGCTGTAACGGGACCCAAGATAAAAGTGCCATCTTACGATGGTACCACTTCTTGGGCCGCTTACAAACAGCAATTCCTAACTGTCGCTACTGCAAACGGATGGACTGATGAGCAAAACTTGACAGCCCTCACCATCGCTCTAAAAGGATCGGCTTTATCACTATTAGAGGCACTGCCTAACACAGGCCGTAAGTTCGGAAACTTAATAGAGGCACTTGAAGCAAGGTACGGAGAACGCCACCTGGAGCACGTATTCCGAGCCCAGCTTCGCGACAGAGTCCAGCGCTCAGGCGAGGGGTTACAACAGTGGGCACTAGAGATCGAGAGGCTCGTAAGGAAAGCGTTTCCCTCAGAAGACCCCCGGATGGTGGAGAAAAATCTACTGCAAGCCTTCGTGGATGGAATTAAGAATTCAGAGGCAAGGGCTACAGTAAAGCTCCAACATCATACCTCGCTTAAAGATGCCCTTGCACACGCTCTTGAAGTAGAAGCAGTAAGGCAAGATGAGCGACATAATAAAGGACGAGAAATTAGCGAGGTCGAGGAAGTCAGAGCGATAAGAGACACACCCAGGAAAACTAATAAAACTGGACGCATGTGTTACAAATGTGGTGAGAGAGGCCATCTACAACTTAGCTGTCCAGAAAAGGATAAGCTTGTAAATAAACATGGGGATAGTTGTCAAGCAGGTAAATGGCGCAGATTGACACTATTGAGTGAGCCCCGGAATGAGCAGTGTCCACAACGCTGCAACCGGGACAAGCGCGAGTTCCACGGGAATTCTGAGGGATTGGCTAAGTTTAACGTGAGCCCTATTGGCGATTATGACTCCAGACTCTCTTACAATTGGCGAACTGAGGGAGACTTTAACAGTTCAACGAGAACCGCTAAGGGAATGAAGGCGAGTGTCTTTGGAGAAGGAGCATTGGTTTGGGTATTCAATCCATTACACCAAAGGAGAAAGTCTACAGAGTCACAAGCAAGATGGGAAGGCCCATTCAAGATAGTAGCCCAATTGAGTGACGTGACATATGTGATTCAACGACGACCAGGTGGATCACTAGAGATGGTACATGTGGACCGCTTAGCGCGCTATCATGGCGGCAAAAATGACGCTCGGGACGAGCGTCTCTAAGAAGGGGGCAGTGTCGCGAAGCTCCCAGAACAGAATAGTCTGGAACTTTTCCGAACATCGTCGGTCGCGCTCATGCATCTTCCATCCTGCTCACACATATGTATTCTATCCCGCTCACACACATACTCGAATATTCTGGAATGTTTTGGTTGTCGGCCGTCGGGACCGGAAGTATATGGAACTTTCTAGAGACCCATAAGTCAGTATATAATGGAGCGGACGTGGCGATCATGAATCAGTTGACCGCGAGTGTTCTTAGTGAGCGATACTAATACGAGTGATTTGTGTGCGACTGATAAGTGATAATTTCTACGACCACAGCAACGGACCAGGACTACGAGTGCTTTGCGTTTTGGATATTCAACGTGTTGGAAGACCAGTCAGTGTTGGGATTCCGTAGTGAATAAATTCCCTCTGAAGAGTTTGGTGTTTTACTCCAAATCCTGAACCCTAACCACGTAACAATACATACATACTCCTGGTACACTGTACGTTTTTAGGATTCCGTACGCAAAGGGTAAAAACGGGACCCTATTAATATCGCTCCGCTGTCCGTCTGTCACCAGGCTGTATCTCATGAGCCGTAATAATTAGGCAGCTGAAATTTTCACAGATCATATATTTCTGTTGCCGCTATAACAACAAATACTAAAAAATAGAATAAAATAAATATTTAAGGGGGCTCCCATACAACAAACGTGATTTTGTTTTGGTAGTTTTTGCTCGATATTGATAACGGCAACAGTTAGAAGCTTAAAATATTCACAGAACATTTAGTTATATATTCACTTATAATTAAATATAAATAAAATTAATATTAAATGGGGCTCCCATACAACAGACATGATTTTTTGCCGTTTTTATAGATAACGGTACGGAGCCTTTCGTGCGCGAGTCCGACTCGCACTTGGCCGGTTTTTTTTTTCTCCCAGACCAAAGTCATAGTCCACCGACAAGGAGTTCTTAAAATAATGATGATGATTAAATTCTACAGAAAAATATGTGTCTGCTCACCAATAAATGCCTCTTGTAGCCCGCCCACTCCTTGAAAGCCTTCGGACAGTCTGAACACTTGAACGGACGCTCCCCAGTGTGAACGCGCATGTGGTTCTGACAACACAATACACGCTTCATCATAAAACCGTCTATACTATGGGGAATATACTATACTATACTCGTCTTCATCGTCACTTACCATCAGGTGAGATGGGAGACAAATGCCTAATAAAATATTTAGTAAAAAAAAAATGTTCTAAAGAACTTTTTGAATTGGTGCCACCGTCACCTTTCTACCACCGCTCGCCACAGGAGTAAAGTCCATCCCCACATCCTTGACACTTGGGTCTCCAAAAATGTCAGAGCGTCACGTGGTTGTTTTTCCTCGTACAGCAAGATTGTGGAATGGACTCCCTCCCGAGGTTTTCCCTGTGTGCTATGACTTGGGGTCCTTCAAAAGGCGTGTTTACAGGTATCTTAAGAGTCGGCAACGCATCAGCACCTCCTCTGGTGTTGCAGATGTCCATGGGCGATGGTTACCACTTTCCATCAGGTGGCTCTTCTGCTCGTTTGCCGTCAAATATACATAAAAAAAAAGAGATTAAAGATCCCCCTACGCCAAAAATACTTATAGTTAAAAGAACAACCCTTAAAAAGTAAAAAAACCACCTGGTCAACGTGACCGTATTGCAAAATGTAAGAAATTTACTCATTAAAACTATATACTGAACTAGATGTTGCCCGCGACTTCGTCCGCGGAAATTTCTGTTATTATAGACATATACTGTCGCGGACATTTTTTTAGTCGCAGCGTAATGTTTTATAGCCTAGCTTTCGCCCGCGGCTCCGCCCGCGTCAATGTCGATCCCTCGGGAATAGTACTTTTTCCTGGGATAAAAGGTAGCCTATGTCCTTCTCCGTACTCCAGAGAACTTGTTTGCAACATTTCATTAAGATCGGTTTAGTAGTTACGACGTGAAAGCGTAACAAACAAACAAATAAACCAACAAACTCACTTTCGCATTTAATATATTAGTAAGGATATTATATTATTAGTATTAATATTTGAATCTATACACGATATGCACGATCTGCTGTAGGTTTTCGAGGAGTTAGGTTCTCTGGAGACCATTCCCGTTGAAGCATCAATTAATTATCATTTAACGGTTATACTGGCACGCGTGAAGCTCTTAATCAATTTTAAAAAATCACAATCATACGCCATTACATCATTTTGGAAAAGCGCTGGTACTCTTACACTGCTGGACCGATATTAACCAAACATAGTTGATGACCACCGAAAGGAAACTGGCGATTTGAAGCGTTGGAAGTTTCTTTTTCTATATATTAATTACTTAAACGGATATATTTTATTTGTAAACTTTTTTTTATCTTATTTGAATAAATTAAATATTTCACTATAGTTTGACCGGCCAAATGGTTTGCAGTACACCCACAAGAGATTTGGGAAAGTAAATGAATATTGAATGTGGAAAATATTTTTTGATTAGTACAAAATATCAAAAATTAAATAAATTGCAAAGAACCGCCTTTATCTTCCGGTCCTTAAGGACGACAAAACATTTTTATTCCTGTACTTAACAAAATTAAACAGCCATTCCGCGCGACGCATCAATATGTCCTGCGTCTGTACAGCGCGTGCTGAGCCTTTGAAGCTGCCGATTGCGCCTTTGACGAGCGCCGACACTTTTGTCAGCTGCCGGCGTCGCCTTGTCAAAGCGCGCAAACCATTTAGCCGAGCAGACTATACTTTACACCATTTATTAAATTAACTCACCCTGAGCAGTGTAGACACGTTGAACTTCTTGTTGCAGTACGTGCAAGTGAACAACTTCTCACCGGTGTGCAACCGTTGGTGCAACTTCAACAGGGATACATTCTGCAATAACAGAAGCTATTGTATTTTCATTATTGCCTTGCCTTTTCAGGATTCCTAAAGGGACTAAGAAAAACGGTGTAACCCATTCGTCTGTATAACCCAGAGCTATATTTATAAACCATATTTAATATCTAGAATTAAACTGCCTTAACCGCCTTACTACTTGCACGGTACAGGACCGCAATCAGGCTAATGATAAGACGATCAGCGTAGTCAAATACTGGTCAAAATAAATTTGACCAAGTGGAACCATTTAGACTCGAAAAGAAGAAATAGATAACCTACTAAATTAAGAAGCATTTTGTTACAAAGATGACATAACAATTCACCACGAACATGAACCACATTATTAACTTTATGATCATGATAGTCATTACAAAGTCGTTTGATAGAGTTAACCTTTTAAAACTAATCATAACTTTAATTATTCGGGCACAGACAAATGTCTTTATACATTTCAAGCTCGACAGAGCCTTAGAAACTAAATTTGAAACAGTTCCAGCATAATGATAAGGACTAATGACATTCACTTCAACTTTAGTGCTGGTGCGTCTCAAGGGTCTACTTTAGGGCCGGTGCTATTCTTGAAAATTATTAATTTGTATCTCGGAAAGAAAAGTAACAGTCTTACCGCAAAAGCCTTGCCACACACTTCACACACAGCATCTCGGATCCTCTCCTCCACCACCAGCTGCCCGTCAGACGTGAGTTTCTCCATCACAAGTCGTCTCTCGCCGTCGACAACTCGCCACTTGCGTATGGTGGTCTCTTTAGAAGTGTCTACTTTGCGCCCGCGCTTGCGAGGCGCCTGCTTCTCTTTCTGTGTTCACCAAACAACGTTTTCATTTTTACCATAACATAGTGACATAATTTGTAGAGGTAAATAACAACTTTGTTTAAACACTAAAAGAAAAATTACACTAGAATGTAAAGCTGACAAATTAAACAAATGTAAACACAAATATATCTTTCCAACTACGCTGCAATTATATCATAACTGCACTACATATCCAGCACAAAGCGGAACTTTGCTGCTCTAGAGCAGAAAAAATGTATGGAAATCTTTTACTGCACTGTTTTGTTTTTTTTTTAATCGCGTGACCATATGTGTCACTTGTCACAAAAAAGGTTGGCCAACCTGACGGCCGTATGGAGTAGCCTGTGAAGTGACAGTGCACGAGCTAAAAAAATACTGGCTATAAAGAAAAAAAGATGGGCATGTAAACAACAAATTTTCACTGATTGTAATTTATCAGTTTTATTTTTCACATACCTACTTTTCTTGTAGTAGTTGAAAGAAAAGCATATTATGCACCTCGCATTAAGTAATTTATATTGCACTCGTGCTTTTTAAAGCACTTGCTACGCTCGGGCTCGAAATAAGCACTCGGTGCATTAATAAATTATTTTCTGCTTGTTGCAACAATCTACTATTGCGCTTCATTTAAATTGACTTCATCTACACAACTGCCTCCGTGGCCCAGTGGTTAAGGCGTTTGCCTGTAGACCCAGGGGTCGTAGGTTCGATTCCCACGGGAAGCATACCTTGTTTAGTCGTTTCTAGATCAGTTAGAACATTGCAGGCTTGAATCACCTGATTGTCTGATAATAGATGATTCCGTGCTTCGGAAGGCACGTTAAGCCGTTGGTCTAGGCTGCCATCTGGTAGTCGTTAAAGGTACCCCGTAAAAGGCCGAGAGGCGGTTCCGAAAAACTCTGACACCAGTGTGTGCATGGTCGATTGACCGTGACAACTACATGAAATGATGATGATGATGGCGATGCCACACCAACAGTCGCTCTAACCCGCCGTTATAGATAAATAAATAAATATATGGACAAATCACACAGATTGAGCTAGCGCCAAAGTACATTCGAGACTTGTGTTATGGGATACTAACTCAACGATAGTATATTTTATAACAAATACATAGATAAAAATCCAAGACCCAGGCCAATCTGAAAAATATCACTTTCCATCTTGACCAGACCGGGGATCGAACCCGGGGCCCTCGTGTCGCAGGCTGGCGTGTTGACCACTGCGCCACAGAGCTCGCCAGAGATGCTTCACATCAAAAATACTTACCGGCACAGAAGATCCTTTCCGGTGCTCGTGGCCGCGCGCGCAGTGGTCGCGGAAGTAGTACGCGTTTGTGAACGTCTTGTCGCACTAAAAATCACGAAAATATTTAAAATAGGTAGTAGAAAAACCCATCCATACAAAAAGCTTGCTTATGACGTCACGAATTTATAGGTATATCAGCGAAGCGTTTAAAAAACGTCTAAAAATATGTAAAGTATTTTTTTACCAAGTGTTTATTTCTAAAGGGTCTTTTCTAAGCAACACGAAAAAAGTATTCAATATACCTATTCATTGGCAAGCTCTGTGGCATCATGCCATCGGAGTTCTAGGATTCGATCCCCGGTCAGGTCAAGATGGAAAATTATCTTTTTCAGATTGGCCTAGCTACGAGTAGGTCTAAGAATTTTTCAATTTGAACCAATAGTTCCTGAGATTAGCGCGTTCAAACAAACAAACTCTTCAGCTTTATAATATTAGTATAGATTTATTTATTCATATCTATACTAATATTATAAAGCTGAAGAGATTGTTTGTTTGTTTGTTTGAACGCGCTAATCTCAGGAACTACTGGTTCAAATTGGAAAATTCTTTTTGTGTTGGATAGTCCATTTATTGAGGAAGGCTTTAGGCTATATAAAACATCACGCTGCGCTGCGACCAATAGGAGCGAAGCATCAATAAAAAATGTTTTGAAAACTGGGAAAAATTATCTATACTAATAAAATCATAATAACAGAAATTGCCGCGGACGAAGTTTCGGGCAACAGCTAGTCCTTATCCTTACTAATATTATCAATGCGAAAGTGAGTTTGTTTGTTTGTTACGCTTTCACGCCGTAACTACTGAACCGATCATAATGAAATTTTGCATACAAGTTCTCTGGAGTGTGGAGAAGGACATAGGCTACCTTTTATCCCGGGCAAAAGTACTATTCCCGAGGGATCGACATTGACACAGGCGGAGCCGAGGGGCGAAAGCTAGTAATATAAAAATTTCAAAGTCAAGATAATAAACTCACCTCTTCACACTTAAAGAACGTCAGAGCTGTGTGTTCCTTCGCCTCATGCTCATTCAGCGCCCGCTCATCTTCAAAGTGATCCCCGCACTGCACACACACAGCATTCGCCCCACAAGCATGTCTCTGAAACGCCGCGTTACTATGGAAGCTCACACCGCACGACACACAGTCACTTGTCAACGACTCCCCTTCAGACCCATGCTTCTGCACTAAGTGGTATTTCAGTAACTGCAAACTCGCAAACGCATCCCCACATTGAACACAGTTAGATAAATTACACCGATTTAGACTTTTATGTTTCTCTAAAGCTTTGTCATCTAGGAAATTAGTCTTACAACTGTCGCATGATATTGTAGGCTCTTCGATGTCCTTATGAGCTCTTTTCTTATGCGCTTGCACCCCTTTTTCGCCAATAAAAGACTCCCCGCATAATTCGCACCACGGAAGCAACGAAGCATGTATCAGTCTGACGTGGGACATATAGCTTGATACTTTCGAAAAATCCTTCTTGCAGTATTCGCAGATATATTTCTTGCCTTGATGGAACTGATAGTGTAGTCTCAATCCACATTCTCTGTTCGTTACGAATTCGCAGCTTCTACACCTAAATCTTTCTCTGTGAATCTTCATGTGTGTATTTAACCTATTTTTCGCTTTAAATCTACACTGACAAATATCACAAGCGAAGCAACCAACTTCTTCATCGTGATATCTTTTGAAATGTGCCTCTCTAGACTTTTTCGATTTGAAATTCTTCCCGCATAGAGCACATTTATTATCATATTTAATCTCTCTACTCTTCAGATCAGCTACTTCTTGCATTTGTTCGTCTCTGCTTAAGAATATAACATCAAAATTGAAAGTATTCGCGTCTTTTTTTATCTCTTCGGCTGATTTACATTTCTTTTTTCGTCTCTCCTTTTTTACTCGTAACGGTTTCTTTTTAACTTCTTTCTTAACACTATCAGCGAATACTGGCAGTGGTTCTATTTCTGTATCACTATCGCTCTCAGATTCTTCTTTTTCCGAATAATTTTTATCGGAGCATTCATCATCTTTTTCTAAATCTAACTCTTCTTTGTCAGAATCTACTTCTTCCTTATCTACAGTAATATCTAATTTCTTAGCAGTCTCTATAATACTCAAAGGGAAGTCGTCAGAATCTCTACTGGATTCCTCCTGTTTGATTTCTGGTTCATTCTCTTCCGATTCTATTAATTCTAGAGTTTTTATGTCTGTTCGTGTGTAGAGAGGCTTTATTTTCTGACCGAGTTCTTGTATGTATGCTGATGTTAACTGAAACAATACTATTATTTTTGACTTCTGACTTAACATTTCGATCAGCGTAGCCAAATAATGGTCAATAGAAATATAATTAAATAGAACCATTTCGACTTGAATGAAGAAGTCGTACATAGACTTAAGGTCGCAGGTTCAAATCCCGCCCACTTGAACTTTTTTCATCATATTTTATTTCTTAATTTAATAAGAGAAGTATATGAGTAACTCACGGCTCTTCCTTGGAAATCTGCATCCACTAGCAGCTCCTGAACGCGCCAGCAGCTCTGCCTAAACGCAGCGCAGCGTGACAGCTGCTGTTTGCAGAACACGCACAGGTGGTGGGGGAAGTGGCTCTGCAGCTGTATTGGAAAATAAATAGTAGGGTAATTATTTCTTTTTACTTTAGAAAATATGAAGCACACATCATTCAATTTTCAGTATGAATAATTTGAAGAATACATAGATTTAAGAAAGAAAGAAAATTGGTTGAGTGCATAACCTCCTTGTTTTGGAGGATTGTGGGAGGCGGATATGATGTATTAACAAGATGAGCCACAGCTTGCCAAAAAGGTTAAGCCACCTGTATTCATAGTACTTATATTAACTATACTCCTAGAATCTAAAATGATAACAAGTATGGAACACTAGATAGGGACCACTGGGTTAGGTTTTTATAATAAAAATTGTGAACATTGAACTCAGCAGCAGGAGTGGCTGGTACTACACTGCCTAAGATGACTATGACTGTTAACAGTGCCGGCGTCAGCGTTACTGGCGCCCTGGGCGAGATTTCTACGTGCGCCCCCTCTTACTGGGGAGAGGGGGATAGAATGCGATTTAATCACACTGCCCAGCGTCCTCTGCCCTTGCTTGGTTGTTTGTATTTCGTGTGAGTAAGTGGCCAACAGTGGTGTCAGATTTTACAAGCTGCCATAAGTCATCTGACATAGCTTAACGACCGCCATTAGTTATGACAGCCGGGACCTTTCTGCCGCATCGGCCTAACGGCTTAACGTGCTTTCCTTGCTTGGTGGGGGCGCCCCTTCCGTATCCAGTGCGGTCGCCCAAGCGCGCGTATAGCATATACCATAGCAGCCATTCTCAAGATGGAAAATGATCTTTTTCAGATTGGCCTGGGTCTTGGATATTAAATATATATATACGGACAAATCACACAGATTGAGCTAGCCCCAAAGTAAGTTCGAGACTTGTGTTATGGGATACTAACTCAACGATACTATGTTTTATAACAAATACATATATAGATACACATCCAAGACCCAGGCCAATCTGAAAAAGATCATTTTCCATCTTGACCTGGCCGGGGATCGAACCCGGTCACTCCGTGTCGCAGGCAGGCGTGTTGACCGCTGCGCCACGGAGCTAGTCATTTATGGATGTGTATCTATATATGTAATTGTTATAAAATATAGTATCGTTGAGTTAGTATCCCATAACACAAGTCTCGAACTTACTTTGGGGCTAGCTCAATCTGTGTGATTTGTCCGTATATATTTGTTTATTTATTTATTCTCAAACTTTTTTTACGGTGAAACTCTTTGGCAGAAAAACATTAAACAGGGACCCGCCACTTGTTGCACATCAAGGCATCTTGTAAAGGCAAGTGCAAAAAAAGTGCAGAAGCCGCTTCTTACCATTTTTGCCCCCTGTTTACTATACGACACAACCCCTCCCCATGATTATAAGGAGAAGGTTAAAGTTTCATTTTTATTATAATTATTTTTGAAATTATTAAATAATATAGTTGTCAATAATAAAAGTTTAGGAAGTCTTGAGTGTCAGGTTGGCAGGTAATAAAATAAATTAGTCATAAATCGAGGACCCTGGGCTCCAATGCACTACAGCTGAGGAAAAGATAAATAAGTACATAGCAACAAACCACACAGATTGAGCTAGCCAGTAAGAAGTGAACTTGCGTCATGGGATATTAACTCAACGCTACTATATTTTATAATAAATACATCTATCTAAATATATATAACTCAAAGGTGACTGACTGACTGACATAGTGATCTATCAACGCACAGACCAAAGCACTGGATGATCAGGCTGAAATTTGGCATGCAGGTAGATGTTATGACGTAGGCAACCTCTAAGAAAGGATTTAGATCAATTCTACCCCCAAGGGGATAAAATAGGGGATTAAAGTTTGTATGAAACTATACTTTTTAACACGAGCAAAAGCTAGTATATATATAAACATTGACATCACTGGGCAAAACTCTCAGATGATGATGATGATTATAAAAAAATACAAATGAACTTACAGAAACTCCAATAAACTGCATGAAAGTCTCAGCCAAATTGTTTGTATGGATGTCATACAACTTCACATCAGTTGCGAGACATCCTATGCATGCGGCAGACTTGTCCGTCTTCATATTGCCTGATACACTATGGACAGACCACATGTTTAGGTGTTTCTTCAGTTATGAAACGTTTTTAAGTTTCCATTTTGGATCTTCAGTGTAGGTGTATTTGGTTAACTCCAATCTGAAAAGAGAGAAAGAATATTGGGAGGAATATTGGTTATCATTTCAATTATTTATTCAGGAGTAGCTTTCGCCCGCGTGACCGCCCGTGTCAATGTCGATTCCTCGGGAATAGTACTTTTTCCCGGGATAAAAGGTAGCATATGTCCTCCTCTGTACTCCAGACAACTTGTATGCAAAATTCCAGTAGTTACGGCGTGAAAGCGTAACAAACAAACTCACTTTCGCATTTATAATATTAGTAAGGATAAATGGCCAGGGTCTCCTTTTAAGTAACAAATACTTGTGTTAGAACACCCTGTCCCCTTTTTTACTAATACCCTGTTACAGTATTAAACAGATATATTTATATCTAATTTATAATTGTATAAACTAATGATGATGATGATGAAACACATAACCGAGTGAGAAGTATCCCAACATCTCCATTTCTTTCCCAGATCTAACAAATTTCCATCATTCCCCAGCTTATAAATGCTTCCACTCATGAATTTTGATGCGCTTTATATTTGTCATTAGCCAAATATAGGACCATTACAAGATGAATTTGAATGATTTTACGACTGAAATGATGAAAAGAAAACTACTTACCATTCATAAGCGAAAACAAACAGGATTCATCTAATACATAAGGATTTAATAAGTCAAGGAGTTAGATTGTACAGTTTATACAATCTAATATGAGCTGCGACTTATTTACACCACGAATGGAGTATGATTTCATTCTTCTTGAATGGAGTATGATTTCATTCTTCTTTTTACAATTTCATTTGAGCAATGTAAGGAGTTGGGGAGGAGCGTCCATTTGTTTACTTTTTTTTATTTTTTTATGTCAATGTCAATTGTCAATTAAATTCCTGTCATAATGAAAAAAGGCAAAGAAATAAATACAAGTACTACTTTGTACGAAGATATTTTTATGATCCTGGCTGTATAGATTTGATTGATTTTGCGTCTTTCTTGGCTCTTTATTTCTTAATTTGACAGCTTACAAAAAAACAAATTATTGTTGTTGTGTTGATTGATTTTTAGAGTATGATATTCATTTTGAAAATATGTATAAAACTTTAACTTATTGTGAATAAAAATGTGGCCAGGAGAAGTGTTAAATAAAGATGCACCTCAAGTGTGCCAAGGTTGCTTTGCTTCTGACATAAAACTGCATAATATTTACGAAAACAATTTGGCTGAGAAATACGTACAACTTATTGGAATTTCGGTAAATATTCATCAGTTTTCCGAGAACTCCTTGTGTATGTGCATTTAAAAATTATATTTTTTGTGTTGTGACTATGTAAGAATATGTTAGATAGCATATTATTAAGGAATATTGTATAAAAGTTGTAAAATAAATTATTCTTCTTAGTTGCAGGACAACTTCTCCCAGTACCTGTGTTTGGTGTGTAAAGCTTTGTTGCTAAAGTTCTCAGTGTTCAGAGAAAGCTGCCACAAAGCCCAACAGATCTTCCTCAGTGCTTCCAATGATAGGAAATGTGTAAGTTTTAATTTTTTTGTCATCATCATCATCATCATCAGGTCCTTTTTAGTCTCCACTACAGGAGCACGACCCTCTCTGTACTACTAGAGCCATACATGGCCAGAGCAGCCAGAGGACTTGGCCTACACTCTCCATGCTGACCAGACGGGTTGGAGAGGCTAATTTTTTGTATTTTTTTTTTAAACGTCAAAGCCCTCCTTTAAAATTTGATATAAGAAATTCCCTAAAAAATCATCTTGTAATGGTTGTATAGTTGGCTTTATATGGCTATATGTGTGTCAGCAGCGAAAAGTAAAAAAAATCACAGAATATGAGAAGTAAGCAGATAAAACATATTTATGGCATTCCAGAATCTCACTGTGTAGACAGATGTAGAATCATTCAGTTGAAATTTAGGATTATTCTCACTAGTTCCATGGAACTGTGAATGATCTAAAATTATATCAAGTACTAGGTACTTTTCAGTTCAGGTAGGGTTTTTTGGTAGGTAATGTATGCGTGTTCAAATTTAACGTTTTCAAATATTACCTTTGCTTGTTGAATTGCAAGACTAAGTTGGCAACACTGATCCAACGTCTACTACGTGAACGTAACCTCACTACGGGCACTCTACTCTAAATGGAAAAAGCTTATGTGTTTCATGTGTATCATGTATGTTTGAAAATTTCTTTATTACCTCGTATTTTCCGAATAGCTGGATGAACAGGCTAATTTTGTGTGTTAAAATAATAACATTAAAGTTAGTCGTAATCATAAATACAAAGTGCGTCAAAATTCATGAGTGGTAGCTTGAGGCGTCACAGTTTGTCAAAAAGTGTAGCAAAGTATGACGTCACACAGAATTTCAACTATATCTTTATAATTTTTTGTGAATTGGACAAAAGAAAAAATACATATCTTATATTTTTTGATTATATAACTGACAGACTTATTATTTTTTTCTGAAACCAGCCTGCTTATTTCGACAGTTCCTGTCAATCGCGGAAACGCAAACACAATGGAGTTTTAATTGTTATGCGGCCAGATCTGGCCTCGCGGTAGCTGAGGTCCTTTCTCTCAAAAACCCAAATGTCCTTAGATATGTGTCTAAAAACAATTTACCAAATGCCGGGCACAGATTACATATGCTGTTTATTTTTTTTTAGGTTACCTCACAGTCACTATTAGAACTAAGTCAGCAGCACTACAAGCCCAAATACCACGAAACAAAATCCGTATCCATCTACCTTAAATACGTAGAATCAGAGCCTATAGTCAAACTTGAAGAAAACATTGAAAATGCTGAAGAAACTGCCACTGAACCTCAAGATATCATATTTATTAAGAACGACATAGAAGATGAGGAATTGGAGGAAAAAGAAGAATTGAATGACGACATAGATGACATACAGAGCGATAAAGATGACATTGAGAGTGACAGAGAAGAAACATTAGTTATAGTCAAACCGATGAAAATAAAAGTAAAAAAAGAGAGAACAAAAAAGAAGAAAGAAAAAAAGCCGGTCAGAGTAAAAAAAGAGTTTGGTCGCAAATCAAAAACTGTTGATGATATCAGAAAAATCGCCGATTCGCAAGACTTCGACGTCATATTCCTAAGCAAAGAGGAACAGTTAGCAGAAGTAGCGGAAAGGAAAAATAGGAAAATTAGATGTACTCGAGTTGGTTACAGAAAATGTGAGTATTGTGGGAAAAACGTGAAAGGAGAGGAACAAATCAACGGGCATTACAAATCTTTCCACGACCCATCTGTCGGCCCTATGGAGTGTGATATATGTTTTTGCCGCTTCAAAGATCGGAGAAGACTGAATGCACATCTACGAATACATCGAGAGAAATTCTGCTGCAGGAATTGTGACTTTGTAGCTAAGGGGGAGGCGTGCGTTCGGAAACACTACGAATGGCATAAAGGCACAAAGTTTAACTGTCAGTATTGCGGCCAAACATTTCCGAAACTTACCAGCTGTTTATCACATACAAGGTAAGATTTGTTTCAACAGTGGTACATAGATGGCGCCGTAGGTTTAGAGAAACAATTATTATTGGCGAGCTTCGTGGCGCAGTGGTTAACACGCCAGCCTGCGTCACGAGGGTGCCCGGCTGCCCGGGTTCGATCCCCGGTCAGGTCATGATGGAAAACAATCTTTTTGAGATTGACCTGGGTCTTGGATGTTTATCTTTAAAGGTTTTATTATAAAATATAGTATAGTTGAGTTAGTATCCTACGACACAAGTTCACAACTTAATGTGGGGCTAGCTCAATTAGTATGATATGTCCCTATATATTTTTTATTTATTATTTATTTATTTTATTTAAAAATGTATGTACACAACATGGTCATATTTATTATTTGTTTTCTTTTACTTTTTCGCGGTGCCATATTTTTTAAAAGATCAAAATTTATATTCCTTTTTTATAGGTTAAAGCACGCAGCAGAGTTACCCTGGTGCGAGATCTGCGGCGAGTCCTTCATCGGTGAGAAAGGAGTACAAACGCACAAGAAACTGGCTCACAGGAACATCGAAGCGCCGAACTTTGTCTGTGTGGACTGTAACCTGCACTTCCTTAATGAAAAGGCTCTGGATAGACATATTAGCCAGAAGAGATGTGATTTGAGCAGTTGTGTGCAGTGTGGAGACGCTTTTGCCAGTTTACAGCTGCTAAAATACCATTTAGTACAAGGTTAGTCATTTTCGGTACTTGTATCCCTAGTTAGGTGGCATGCGGGAGGGTCGTATACCTTCTCTTAATATCCATGAATCTTCTACGGTTAAATTACACTTCTTCAAAGTGAAAGCGCAGGAAGAATAAAGCCACTACTTAAAAGCTTGTTTTTAAGAAGTTTTTTTACTTTTAAACTTATGAATTGAGAACAGTCGCCTTAGTTCTATGTATATATGGATGATTTGTTCGCAGGGCACGGCTCCAGCGACCTGCCGATGACGGCTGACTGCATGGACTGCGGCATTCGCTTCCACAGTTCGCAGGCGCTGCAGAGGTAATAATATTCACTTTGGACACCGAAGTCCGAAAAATGTTGCTCCGCCCACAAAAAAAAATTGCTTGTCGTAAAGTCGGTTTACGGACGATAATTTTACGTGATAAGAGGTGATAGAGAAATAGATGCGTCACAAGCCGAATGTTAGGCCGATCGTGCCTCTCTATCGCTTGTTCGCGGAACGTGACTCTTTTTCGTGCGTGCAGCCGGCGTTCATCGATTTATAAGACGTTATTGCGTCAGAATATATAATTTATTTTCTTATTTCCACATCGCGCAGACCGTAGAAGACCATAGGAATGGACGAAAATCTAAAGAATCATGTCAATAGGCGAAGAGGCTAGCAACGAACCAAAAAAGAATTGTTAAAATTTATTAGACGCGGGTTTAAAATGGCCACTTCGAGCAATTCCTCTTTAAGGAATTCGTAATATGAATTCTTTGCAGATCATTAGCAATTCCTCTATTTTTTGTAAAATGGTCACAAAATCTCCCAATTCACCGACAATTCAATTCGAATTCCGATTCATATTTGTGAAAATATTGCCGCATTAAAAAAATAAAATCCCTACTTCACCGCTTATTTTTATAATCCTTTTAAATTTAATTTAAAGAAGCTAATGAGTAATAACTGATAAAATAATGATATATCACGCAATAATATAGCTATTGCAAATAAAATTAACTATGTTATGCCTGTATTTGTAAAAACATTGATATTATTTTTTTCGACTGGCAATGATATCGGTCAGTATCGTTGAATCGTTTTACTTGTCAAATATTTTCACGCGCGAATTTTTAAAAGTGTTTGGCAGTGTTTTAATTTCTAATTACGCTGAATGTAAGTAATGTGATTAATTGTTGTTTTACTTATCTCTAAAGTAATTTTTGTCATATGAAAACAAGAACAAGTTGTGTAACAGTAATATGTGATTCAATAATGTTTTTGCAGCATGGAAAAGCGGCCATCTCGCGTTTCCGAGGCCCAATGGGCCATATTGTTGGAGTTTTTGGAGAAAAATCCAAACCTCGTAAAGGCACGGGGTTACAACAATAGTGCCAAAGGTCGCCAAGAATCTGCGCGTCAATGGCATGAGATCGCTGAGGTGCTTAATGCGGAAGGTTTAGGGACAACCAAAACCGCGAAGGATTGGTCAGTTGTAAGTATTTTATTCATATAAGACGTATGATTACAATAGCTTTCTAACAGAACTTGATTTGAAATTTTGGTTGTAGTATGTCAGCAACTACAAGAGTAAGCTGAAGAAAGTAGTTGCTGACTTAAACGCCGATGCCTCGGCAACAGGTGGAGGGCCTTCGCAAGCTTGCAGCACCCATATATCGAATATGGACGCCAGATTCTTGGCGATAATGGGACCTGGGTTTGGCCAGTCAGTCCCAACTGTGAGGGTCAACCCTTTCCCAGATGTAAGTGAATGAAAATCCACATAATTGTTTAATATTACATAATTTGATCGAGTGATAAAACAATGTATATTTTCAGGAGTTACAACAACCATCCAGTTTGCCCACCACAATTTCTATTTCTGAATGTATTCCAGAAGAGTTTCCCGAACCTGAGTAAGTAGTAAATCAAAAGAAACTTATTAAATAAATATTAGGCAATTTGAAATAAATTATCCTCATAACACAATGTTTTCCAGGCAAGAGGAAGTTGTATCACAGGATCGAAGCAGAAGTAGAAGCCCTGTGATACAACCATTCTTGGAGGAGGCTCCTGGAGAGGAGGCAGAGAGAATAGAATCAGCGGCAGCTGCTGGGCCCCGTTTGCCAAGACAGGCTCGACAGCCGCGATACCGCAGTAACTATAAATATTCTTTATGATCAAGGGGAATGCCCACTGCTCTATGGGCCGTCTTCCCACATTAAATAATACAGTATGATAACCAAAATTATACAGAATAACGTTAATAATTGAAATACAATAAAACAAAAATCATGTTTTTACATTGTGGGGTTTTTGATAAAAAAAATTAAACAAAGTTCGATTTTAAGGTTAGTTTCTATGTTCGAGTGGGCTATTTTTGAACGGATGACTGTTAGGATAACGTATTCAAGTGATTTCCCCATACAGATAACATATTATCTGTATGGGAAAATCGCTTGAATCCAGGGGCACTATTTTTGAAACTATGACACTCGTATTCGAGCGATTTTTCCATACAAAAATCCACGGAATTTAAAAAACAAGAGGAACGGGCATAGCATATATTTTTCTTGAAAACCACTGTCGCCAAACTCACACAATAACATTTTACGCACACTGAAATTTAACGAATTAGAAAGCTTATAATTTCTTGGAACCACAAAGAAATAACAATCAGTTTGCATTACAAAAAGAAAAACCTTATTTCTTGCGCCATAAAGTAGAATTAAGCAATAACACTTTGTGGTTTTTATGACAGCGTGCATATGCTACGTCGGCTTCTTTCAATGTGCTTTTAACGATCTCAGACTACTTAGTTCAGCTATTCGCCAAAAGATGTCGTACTTAAAAGTTGTACACAATTTTACACCCTATGTACTAAGATTTAAGGTTTCAATTTGAACTCCATTATTTATTCTTCTAGAATGTTTTATCAATAATGTCATTGCTACTCAAATAGGGATTGGGTTCATATCTTTTTGCTAATGACGCTAAGAAATCGATCGATTCTAAAATTGGTGTTAATTCATTGTAATTCAATAATTATTGTTGAAAAGTAGCATTCGCCATCTTGGTTTCTAAGAATGACCTCACTGTTGTGATCTATACTGACCGACTTCAGTCGAACTCTGTGGGGCAGTAGTTAACACGCCAGCCTGCGACACGAGTGGTCCCGGGTTCGAACCCCGGTCAGGTCAAGATGGAAAAAGATATTTTTCAGATTTGACGTGGGACTTGGATGTTTATCTATATTATCTATCCTTACTAATATTATAAACTGATATTATAAATGCGAAAGTGAGTTTATTTGTTACGTAAAAAGTACTATTCCAGATATTGACGCGGGCGAAGCCGCGGGCGAAAGCTAGTTTATTATAAAATATAGGATCGTTGAGTTCGTATCCCATTACACAAGTCTTGAACTTACTTTGGCTCAATCTGTTTGATTTGTTCATTATTTCTTATATTTTATTATTTTACCACTTAAACTACCATACATAATTAAACAATATTTAAAATAATATAAAAAATAAAATATAAAAATAATTAACAGCCCCCGTGGTCTAGTGATTAAGGCTTTGCTTTGCAGTTTGGTTAGGACATTGCATGCTTGAATCACCTGATTGTCTGATAATAAAGATGATTCCGTGCTTCGGAAGGCACGTTAAGCCGGTGGTTCCGGCTGCCATCTGGTAGTCGTTAAAGGAACCACGTCAGAGGCTGAGAGGCGGTTCCGAAGAACTCTGACACTAGGGTGTGCATGGTCGATTGACCGTGACACCTACTCGAAATGATGATGAATATTTAAAATCTGTTCATCCTAGGCCAAATTAGTTTATTCTATAGAATTCAAGACAAACTAGTTTCAATAGCGGTTTCTCGGGAACATAATTATATTATAAATTTTTATCTGTATTTTATATTATAAATGAACGAATATTTATAGGTAGATTATATTTATAGGTAGGTTTTTATTTAAGATTTAATTAATTTTTAGTTTTATTTATTAAAATAATATATAACAGGAAACATCAACTGACTTTCGCCTGAAAGTCAGTAGATGTTTTCTTTGACCAGGACTGGCCTTGCACAAAAATCAGCATTACCATCTATCGTGGCAATGCTGCCAGCCTTCTGAGCATTGTAGGGCAACGAACTGCCGGGCCTTTTTGCTTCTAATTTTGTGTAGGTTTAGTCTTAAATTTTAAGTATTATCCTTACTAATATTATAAATGCGAAAGTGAGTTTGATTGTTTGCTTATTTGTTTGTTAGTTACGCTTTCACACCGTAACTACTGAACCGATCATCATGAAACTTTGCATACAAGTTCTCTGGAGTGCGGAGAAGGACATAGGCTACCTTTTATCCCGGGAAAAACGTACTATACCCGAGGGATCGACATTGACGCAGGTGGAGCCGCGGGCGAAAGCTAGTACGTTAATAACGTCAACTATATTAAAGTTAAATTATCCAGTACACAGTGACAATAAAAAGCGTGTGCATATATAATTCAAAAATTAATACTTTTACAAATCGATATTCGATGATATCACAACCCTATTAAATAGAATGGCTTACTTCGCCTTGTGTCGTAATTTCTGATTCTACCACTCGCCACTAGATGGCGTACATGATCGAGGCATCATACAATTTTAGACTTTATCTCAATAGGCATACGTGTAATTTTTTATTTACTCTAATATTTATTTTCAATTAAATAGACAGAGGTTAATGCTAAAACAAATTTATGAAATACAGAGTAAATAGCGACTTATTGATGATAAGAAACACCTGATCGTAGTAAGTTCTTAGTACTACTATTGTTTTTGCACTCAAGGATAGAGCATCGAGTCATTTATAAGAGTTTTTTTAAGAAACACGCAAAGTAATACACCGGCAGCCACACGTCGCGTCACACCAGCAACAACAGAGTAATTGAGCCTGGTTAAGACTCGCTGTGCTTAACTGCGGCACGCGGGCCACGCCTACACGTCCCTTCCATGAGGTTTATTATTCCGTGCAAAAATCGCTCGAGGACGAGTGTTACACTTTCAAAAATGGTACCCCAGTTGTGAAAATAGCTCAGAAAAATATTACTATACTTTTCACTGTTCTGTAAATAAAGAGTAGGTCAATGATATGAAAAATACTGAATAATGACCATTGGTCTTATATAACTATCTATACATATATAACGAAGCAGAGTATCAATGTGAAAGTGTATTTGGTTGTCCTTCTTTCACGTTAAAATGAGCACATTTACGGGTTTTTTGTATGAAGAGCTGGAGCCTATTCTGCCATAGGCACAGAATAAGTAATAGTACTAGCGTACCAGTCTTTTTACGCGTATGAAGCCGTGGGAGTTAGATAAGTATGATGAGGAAATACCTAAGGAGGGATGGGGTTTTTACAGCAGTAATGGTGTCATAATATTGGCTAACCAGAAAAAAACAGTCAGATGATGATGGAAGTAATAGAATTATTAATATTTAGGGATTCCGAAGACTGACTACATAGTAAGATAATATTGCAAGGGAAGGAAGAAATAGTGTTTTAATCTATTCAACATATTTATTCATAATCTTCATATAAAATGTAGCCGGAGTCAATTCCTCTGAAGTAGCCATTATGTGGGCACAGCAACCCACTGTTCTTGTACCCACTAGACAATAGCCAGCGAGTTTGGTAATGGATTTGGCACCAGAATTGATGACTCCCTGGAGCATCGGCACTTTCATGAGGTTGGCTATATATATTGATCAACCTGAGCATGACATCTCACACTTCTGTATGCATTAGTCCAACACTGAAGACAGGCTTCTCTAGTTGATGTACCTGGAAATCATAATAAGTTTTAATATAATTCAAGCAGTACATCTTGAAATTCACATCATAATATTCATGTTTGAAATCTCTAGAACTAATAGACCATGAAAAAATATTTTAACACTTAACTAGTCTAATTATTGGGAAGGTTATTTTTAAAACTCATATCTTTATTTATTTTCATTCATTTATTAAATCTTAATATATAAAACAACGGGGTTTGTTCTATATATTATATCGAGTTTGTTTGAACACCCATAACTTATGAACGGGTGAACCGATTTTTATAATCTTTGATTGTTGATTTTTATATATCAGAATAATATGTGTATACATGCTTTATGTATGTTACATACCTGTTGAATTGGTATGAGGTCCCTCTTTGAACTGCCTAAAGAAACATTATGTATTTAGACTCGCAATATTGATGTTCCACATTCAAGTCATACTTGCTGGTGGCCATATGTTTGCTGAACAAAATCACCACTTGAATAGTTTGTTAATATATTTTGTAGTATATGAAAACATTCTTCACAAATACAGCTGTCTTCTGATACCTAAAAAAAGAAATAAATAGATAAATTCATTTAGACTAAAGAAGCACACTTATGTTTATGGTATCTCATATACATTCATATAATAAAAACAAGTCAATTACTCGAATGAAATATATATATTCAAGTGGTTATTTACTCATAAGCCAATCATGTAGGTCAACAAGAGAGTAATTTAAATAATACCTTCTAAGTACATATTTTCTTTTAGCATCTATGTAAATACAGGTTATCTTTTTTTCTTATGTAGGTAGATACTTACAATTGCTGGGTTAATCCAAGAGATTAATATACTGAGCATAACATCAGTAACATCTTGGTGCTGGAGGATGTTTTAGCAGAAGCAGAGAAATATAGTGGAAAACGTTCTCCAAAATCACAAAATAAGTATTATAACCATGGACCGAGGAATATTATAACAGAGTTTTTAGAACTTTCTCATCAGCATTACGTTACATACTAAGATTACTTGCATTTAGTTTATTAATAAATGTAAAGATTGAAAAAAACTAAACCGCATTGAAACCGCCAATCCATTTGATTATTGACCATTATTGACAGACATAGGTAGGCAGTTTAATTTTTAAACTCGATGTAAACAATGGCTTCTAGCGTTTTTGCCTATTACCTTCGTTTACGAAGAATGTTTAAAATATTGTTATATACATACTGCTTTTGATTACAGATGTTTATTATGTAGAATAATTGTATAGAATAATAAAATCTACAGTTTAAGTTAAAAACTTACATACTTACCCAGAATTTCATAACACAGCATATTATTTTATTATCTTTCATTATCGTACATACGCTTCAGTGTCTTTGTAAACTTAGTTGATCGGAAAATATCGGTAAAAATACCAATTCAATTAAAAATTAAAACCCCACAAAGATTTTCCCCATAATTTATATATATAAAATAAAAAAATAATTGACTAATTTTGAATTATATTTCAAGCTCATACGCATTATTAAGGGGGCGAAACCGGGAATGGGCAATCAACTTTGATTTAATATAATTATCATTGTAATTGTAGATATTTTTTTTATATTTTTTTCGTTATTTTAGCTCGACCACTGGCTCCAATAGACGAGGCACGGAGGATCCTCTCACAAGTAGAGCTCCAGCGAGCCGCGGCTGATGCTGAAAAAGCTCGGGCCCTGCTTGTGATTGGACAAAATTTAGGAAGGCTGGCTGCTGCCATGGAGGAATATGTGGCTCATATTCGTAGCCAATCAGAATAAAGGTAAAATTTACTTATGCCAGCTTATGTTTGCAGTAGTAGATACTTTTTTCTAGAATGCAAGTTATCCTATGTCCTTCTCCGTACCCTCAGTCCGTACCCTTCACAATGTATATGCATAATATCATGATGATTGATTCAATAGCATCAGAGTGTATCAAACACCGGCCAAGGGCGAGTCGGACTCGCGCACGTAGGATTCCATACCATTGTCTATGAAAACGGCAAAAAAATCATGTCTTTTGTATGGGAGCCCCCCGTTAATATTAATTTTACTTTTATTTAATTATTTATTTTTAAAGTGAATGTATATCTAAATATTCTGTGAATATTTCAAGTGTCTACCTGTTGCCGTTATCAATAACGAGCAAAAACAAGCAAAAAAATCACGTTTGTTGTATGGGAGCTCCATTAAATATTTATTTGATTGTATTTTTTTGTTATAGCGGCAACAGAAATACATCATCTATGAAAATTTCAACCGTCTAACTATCACGGTTCATGAGATACAGCCTGGTAATAGAAGGACAGACAGACTGACAGACAGAGGCAGACAGACGGACAGCGGAGCGTATTTATAATATTACTGAGGATTAAGATATCGTTATGGCAGGTTTCACTGTCACCAATTCAAACTTCAATGTAATATAAGGCAAAAATGTTTATTTTGCACAGATGACTGACTATAAGTGTAGAAAATAAAAGATAAAAAAAAATTAAATTCTTGCAAGTTGCTGCGCTCGAGCTTGTCTCAATGCTCGATTCAATGATTGGTGTTGACCTCGAGCAGCCCAAAGCCT
The DNA here is from genome assembly GCA_947532085.1 of Elegia similella. Lineage (NCBI taxonomy): Eukaryota > Metazoa > Arthropoda > Insecta > Lepidoptera > Pyralidae > Elegia > Elegia similella. Next base: position 1,350,876 of record OX383950.1, on the reverse strand, counting down.
TGCCACCAAAGCCTGTCGCACTGATTGGCCAGCAGAGAGAGTGTTGTGGCCTCTTACGGTTTCAGCATATGTAACATGTATCTGAAAAAACAATAAGTCAACTAATGAAATTATATTCTAAATAAATTAATAAGTAGGTATACAATAATTACTTGCATAAATTAATAATATTAAACTTACCTGCCGTCCTGCTTCACATGCTTCTTCTGCTGTTGTCAGTCTATCTACAGGTATTCTAGCTTTATTGGCGATATTGTGGAGGACCACACAAGCATTGGTTATAAAACCAGCTGTAGAAGGGTGATAGTGCAGCTTCCGATCCACCAACAGACATCGCCATCGAGCCTTGAGCACCCCAATGCATCGCTCCACCGTGTTTCGCACTAAGCACTGTACATCAGTGTAGTATCTTTCAGGCGAGTTGGGATGAGTGTACACAATAGGTGTCAACATAGTTGGTCTGAGGGGATAGCCTGAGTCTCCTAAAACAAAGATGTCTTTGTTAACCAAAAAGTATCTAGTTAATTTAAATGATGTACCTTTATATTTCCAAAACATAAATCATACAACCTAAGAACCACACTGTTTCATTTTCAGCCAGGTGCAGTTGCTCTAGGTGAAGCTTGAGTGGATGGTGTCGCCATACAAAGGAATCGTGATCAGCCCCGCCATGGCTGGCATCAATACTTAAGATGTTTAAGTCTGAGTCACACACCTGAAACATAAAAAAAAACATAAAAAAGCATAAAAAAAATAACAAAACATAACAACAAAAAAACATAACAAAAAAAAAACATAACAAACATAAAAAAAATACAACTATATTGAGCCCCACCCCAACCCTTTTTTGAAGTTGGTTAAAAGGTAAAAATATTGTAATATAGATATGAGTACTGTGTCAATCACCTTAGAAATAGTAGTTAAGTAAGAATGTATTTAACTGATTGATTTTACTAATAATATGTAAATATGCCTTTTAATAAAAACAAATATTTTTATTTCCTTGTTTTATTAACGCCTGAATACTCAAAAGCATCTTGACTAAAAACGCTCTCATATCTCATTCTGTCACTGTCTAGACAGTTTGCATTAGGTTGAATTATGTTTAGCATGTAATAACACGGTGTATGTGGATAAATAAATAAATACATAAATAAAACTTAAACAAATGGAGCAGTTAGGTAGTAAGTATTAATTAACTATGTTATCTTTGGTCTTGCGACCTTGTGCTCTCTGTAAATAATAAAAGAGCCATGTGAAAGTAACTATCTCTAGACAGTAGACAGTATAATGTCAAAATGAAGTCACTTCCGCTGTCTGTGCGCTTAGATCTTTTAAACTACTTAACGGATTTTAATGCAGTTTTCAGCAATAGATAGAGTGATTCAATAGGGAGGTTCATATGTATAATTTACTGCCGCTTATTAGTATCTACATTGCACCCGTGCGAAGCCAGGGCGGGTCGTTGTTGTTTATAATATTATATCCAGTTAGAGGCATTACTTACTACTTGAGCATTTAAGGAATGATATTTTTTTCGATTCCTGAATCTATCCTCATTTTGCCCTGGCTTGACGATGGCAATGTGGGTTCCATCAACACATCCTAAGACGCCAGGCATGCCAAACTTTTGATAAAACCTGCAAATGGTAAAAGTCGTTGCAATAATTTGAAATTCGTCACATGGGTGTATTAATTAATAAATAATTTTAAGACAAAGTTCTCATTTTATTTATCCAATCTATATTTATAGATTTCTATATAAGTTTATGATATCTTACCCTGTTTTAATAATACTCCGTTCCTGTCGGGATTGTGGGAAATATATATATTTGGATCGAAAGTGGTTATTATTTAGAGCCTCCGTCACCGCCCTCATGCAGTTAGACACACTAACTTGGTGCATATTATTAAATGCACTGGTTCCGCAATGCCTCTGATAGTCACCAGAGGCATAAAAAGCCAGTGAAGCTAACACCTATGACAAAATTAAAATTTTGTTATGCACATAACACACCGCATAATTATTGGTAGGTTAGGTACTAATTTGACACGATTCCACTAGGGTACATATACTATATATAGGTTAGGTGATTTTTACTTACTTTCGTAGTTGTGTCGATGTTACTTCTCGACAGAAACGGCTCTATTTCTTGAATTAAATCCCTTGTCACTGTTTTGTTAAGCCTGAAGACGCCTCTAAATTGGTCATCGGGCATTTGGAATGCTAAATCCATCTTTCTAATAACCTCCCTTTGTCGGCTAAATAAAATACCTTCACTCAGACGCGAATGCTCTAAAAAGTTTTCGTACAATCCTAAATCCGCCATTATAAAGTTTTATTTAATTATTTTCACAACAAAAATTTGAAAAGATGGCGCGAAAGCCTAAGATGAATTGAAAAATGTTGATCTAGACTAACTTTTTACGATTCTGTTATTTGACAGAAAACACCACAAAAGGAATTCATATAATGTGTGCCATTTTACCAATTTCCAAAGAAAACTGTCAAACTGATGAATTGCTCAAAAAGAATTGCTTATGAATCATTTTATGAATTGTGGAAAAGTAGCCATTTTGCCGCGCGCAATCCAATTCATATTTGAATCATAGTATGATTCGTGGAAAGTGGCAATTTTAGACCCGCTGCTCTTAACAGATTTCTCTTCTACCTCCGACTCCGAATCCGATTCCGGTTCCGACTCTGCTAATCCGCTAACTCAATTTTACAACCATCGACTCCGGCTTCGGTTCCGATAGAACATCCGTAACATCCCTAATGCTGACCCACGATTTTCTCGTAAATTGCCCGAGAAAACCAAAGCATTACAGAAAGAACCTCTTAAATGAAAAGGGTTTTTTGCAGGCACACATTCGCGTGCGGCGCCAATGCCGTTTGTGTGCAATGCGGCGACCATTTCGACGACGAGCGGCTGCTGAATGAACACGAAGCGAAGGAGCATCCAAGCACAGACGTGTTTAAGTGCGATGAGGTGAGATATTTACACAAAATCTACGTTTGAGTAGAAGCTTTGCAGCTTCTATGCTTCGTTCGGTGAGAGAGAGAGAGCCGGAGGCCCATCCTTAAAAGGCCGGCAACGCTCCTGTCACACCCTGGTATTGCAGTTGTCCATGGGCAGCGGTGATCACTTACCATCAGGTGACCCGCACCATCTCATAAAGTAGTTTTAAAATTAGAGTATTTATTTGGTCTGCCGTTCGAACTGGGACAAAACATTCAAAACCCAGGTCAATCAAAAAAAATTATAGTTTTCGATCATGACCTTGGCGGGGTCGAACCCAAATTGAGCAACAGAGATCGTCAAACAAGAAAAGTTAATGTTGAATAATACTTTGTTTGAATATCTGCGCATTATTTAAGAAAAGCACTATACAAGCTTTGGTCGCAATCAGGCATCGATGGACTTATTATCCATGAATGCTATTTTCATGTTCATTCACCGTTGTATTTTTTGCCGGCCGTTGCAGTAATTTACTATTTAAACTCTGAAACAGAGCCTTTTTAATTTGAAGTTAAAATAACTTTGTTTTTTGTAATAACTTTGTTTCGGTCGTATTGTCGTAAAGCTCCCAGAAATGAATAGTCTAGAACTTTCCTGAATAATGTTCTATCTCGCTCACACAGTCTCGATTGTTCTGGCTGTCGGCTATTGGAAAGTATGTGGAACTTTCTAGAGACCCGTATATAAGGAAACGGAAGGAAAGACATAGAACTAACTTTTCACGCTTCAACCATTGAACCCATTTGGATGAAATTTGGTATGGGGGTTATATAGTTTGAGGTCCGGGGAAGGACATAGACTTTTGACTCCAGGAAATTCTACTATTCTCGAGGGATCTACATTTGCGGGCGGAGCCGCGGGCAATAGCTTGACTAGCTCCGTGGCGCAGCGGTCAACACGCCAGCCTGCGACACGGAGTAACCGGGTTCGATCCCCGGCCAGGTCAAGATGGAAAATGATCTTTTTCAGATTAGCCTGGGTCTTGGATGTTTATCTATATATGTATTTGTTATAAAATATAGTATCGTTGAGTTAGTATCCCATGACACAAGTCTCGAACTTACCTTGGGGTTAGCTCAATCTGTGTGATTTGTCCGTATATATTTATATAGAATCTAATGCATGTCTTCGTTTCTAGTGCGACAAGGTGTTCACGAGCGTGTACTACTTCCGAGACCACTACTCCAGAAGACATCACGATAAGAAATGCACACTGCCGGTAAGATGAAACATCTGTACGTGTTTAGAAATAAGGGATCCTTACTAATATTATAAATGCGAAAGTGAGTTTGTTTGTTTGCTTGTTACGCTTTCACGCCGTAACTACTGAACCGATTATCGTAGTGTTTTTTCCCGGGATGAAAGGTAGCCTATGTCCTTCTCCGTACTCCAGAGAAATTGTATACAAAATTTCATGATGATCGGTTCAGTAGTTACGGCGTGAAAGCGTAACAAACAAACAAATAAACAAACTCACTTTCGCATTTATAATATTAGTTAGCATTAGGAAGTTGAGTTGTTAAAATTGTAACTTATTTTTTTGAGAACAAGTCATTGCATATGATAAGAACTGTTTTTAATAAACAAAAATTAAACCGGCTAAATGCGAGTCGAAATCTAACACGAAGGGTGTTATACCACCATACAATAATTAACTTTAAAAAATAGGATTTTTGTGTGAGGTTCTCCCCTTGATTTTATTATTTTTTGTTATAGTGGCATTCTGTGAAAATTTCAAGTCTCTAACCCGTTTTTATGCTTTGGATAGGTAACCCTAGGTGACGGATGAAAGACGATTGCATGCAGCGGAGATGAGAATGTTGAGATGGATGAGTGGAGTGACTCGAAAAGATAGGATAAGGAATGAGTATGTAAGAGGAAGTACGAAAGTAGTCCCCATAACGGAAAAATTGAGAAGCTGTAGATTAGGATGGTATGGACATGTTTTGCGAAGGGAAGAGAGCCATGTAACTAGGAAGGTGTTGGATATGAAAGTAATTGGGAATCAGAGTAGAGGTAGGCCAAAGAAAAGATGGGTTGAGTGTGTGAAGGAGGATATGGGTAAAAAGATGGTAACGAAAGAAATTGCTCAGGATAGAGCGAAATGGAAAATACTCACATGCTGTTCCGACCCCACTTAAAGTGTGATAAGGTGAGGAAGAAGAAGGATAGGTAACCCTAAAAATGAATGATTTGTACTTTGTGACTTTAAATAGAGAACGGCGGGTACAAAATGCCTGCTGTCGCTTTTGTTTTTGTGATAAACATGCATATAATACACGAATCTCCTAGGGCTTGATTTTTTAACACTATTTAAAACAAAGAGGGCGTTTTTAAATTCGGTTGTATTTTTTAAAATGCTTGTTACCTTATAACTCCTTCATTTATGAACAGATTATAAAAACTCTATCGTCGCATCAGCACCTCCTCAGGTGTTGCAGATGTCCATAGCCGACGGTGACCACTTCCCATCAGGTGTCTCGTCTGCTCGTTTACCGTCAAACATACATAAAAAAATACTGAATCGATTTTGATGAAATATGAATGGGACTAATTTGAAAGCATACCCATTTAATCAAAAAAGAATTCGTAAAATAGGTTCATACATACGTGACTGAGTTAAGCGGTTTCAAACATAAAAAAGTACAAACGAACTGACGATCTCTTTCATTTTTGCAAATATTTAAAAAGTAACTTGTTATTCGCAGCCGGGAAGAAAAAAGCGTGGTGGTCCTCGCTCCATCAACAAAGAAGCCATTCGCAAGTGGGGCGTGGCTGATGGTGATCGCCGGCTGGTGATGGAGAAGGTCCTGGACGGGAGGGTGGTGAAGGAAGACAGGGTGCATGACGCCATCTGTGAGGTCTGCGGGAAAGCCTTTTCCGTGAGTACTGTAACATAGCTGCATGCCACCTGCATGCTGCATCTCGTCCAATCTCATTTCTTTCTCATCTGTCCACTTTCATTCCTCATTTAATTCCATTTTCAGATCATTTCTCTCCGTCATGACTCAGTCTACCATCATCTCTCGGATTGTAACAGTCTCTGATATTCATTATTACATAAATGTTATATTGAAGTCAATATTTTACAAAAGACTAGCTCCGTGGCGCAGCGGTCAACACGCCAGCCTGCGACACGGAGTGACCGGGTTCGATCCCCGGCCAGGTCAAGATGGAAAATGATCTTTTTCAGATTGGCCTGGGTCTTGGATGTGTATCTATATATGTATTTGTTATAAAATATAGTGTCGTTGAGTTAGTATCCCATAACACAAGTCTCGAACTTACTTTGGGGCTAGCTCAATCTGTGTGATTTGTCCGTATATATTTATTTTATTTTTTTTATTTTATATATTATAGCTGTTGCCCGCGGCTCCGCCCGCGTTAGTGTCGATCCCTCGGGAACAGTAGAATTTCCCGGAGTCAAACATACCCTATGTCGTTCCTCGGGCCTCACACCTCCGTACCAAATTTCATCCAAATCAGTTCAATGGTTGAAGCATAAAAAAACGACAGACAGAGTTACTTTCGCATTTATATTAGTATGGAAGTATGGATATTAATTATACTTCTAAGTACAGAAATGAGAAAATTTCCATAAAACCTTTACCCTCCCATTTTACCCCTTTAGGAGTGAATTTTGTCCATTTCACCCACATATATGTTTTTTAATTGTAATCGAGAACTTACATACCTATTTATTTTCATACTTCATAGTCCAGAAATGAGAAAATATCCAAACAAACTTTACCCCCTTCTGGGGGATTTTTTTCCAGTTGACCTACACAGATCTTTTTCAATTGTAATCGTGAATTTGTTTACCTATTTTCATACTTCTAAGTCTAGAAATAAGTAAATTCCTATACAATCTTTACCCCGCTATTTCACCCCTTCAGGGGAAGATATCGTCCATTTTACCTACACAGATATTTTTAATTGTAACCTAGAACTGATATACTTATTTTCATACGTCTAAGTCCAGAAATGAGAAAATTTCCATACAAAGTTTATACCACCCACCCACCACCATTTTACCCCTTAAGAGGGAAATTTTGCAAATTTCATCTACCTACACACATCTTTTTTAATTTTAATCGAGAACTTATATACCTACTTTCATACTTCTAAGTCCAGAAAAGAGAAAATTCCATATAAATTTTACCCCTTTAGAAGTTAAATTTCTTAAAAATCCTTTCTTAGCGCTCACTCACATCATTAAAAGAACCCCTGTACCAAATTTCAAGTTTCTAGGCGCAGCAGTTTCGGATGGTTTGCCGTTTGCCCGCGGCTACGCCGCCGCCGTTAGTGTCCATCCCTCAGGAACAGTTTGGACCCTTAAAGGGGTGACTCAGGTCATCAATATGAACAACTTTTTCATTGGGACCAATGCTGGGAACTCAAAAAAAATTCGTCATTTCCATAAAAAAGAGTCTCGCCGCCCGGCCAGTTTGTATGGGAATGTCGTTTTTTTTTTTGAGTTCCCAGCATTGTTCCCATGGGAAAAGTTGTTCATTTTGATGGTCTGAGTCACCCCTTTAAGGGGCCAAAACGATAAAAAATTCACCGTGTATATTTGCAGGCAAACTAATGCCTTGAGTTTAATCAAATGACGATAACTTTTTTTTTAATGAACCGATTTTGATGAAACAAACTTTAGATGTTTTGCTGAGTTAAAACAAAGCAATTGGTGAAAGTTTGAAGTAAATCGGTTGAGTATTTTCGGACATAATCGTGATCATACATACAGACAGACAGACAGACAGACAGACAAGAAATTCCAAAAAAACTTTTTTGCTTTCTATTATTCTTTTTAAGTGTCCCTCTATCCATTTCAGTCAAAAATTCTAAATGTACAGACAAAATATTTTTACTGTTTTATTATATGTATAGATAAGTTGTGAAGTTGTGTTCAATAAATTAATCTTCTTGTCTGTCTGTTGTGTCGTGTGTCTGTTCTCCATTCCTTATATGTGGGAACTCGACTAAGAGCGCCGGGACGGTCGAGCCCTCTCAGTACTCATCATTATTGATCATCTAGCAGGAAGAAGTCCACTGCTGGACAAAGGCCTCTGGACTCTGTTCCATGGAAGGATATTGCTATACTCTATGTCCGGGGAAGTACCACACTCATAGAAAATCGACGTTTGAGTAGAAGCTTCTTTTTTTACTTAGTATTGAAGCAGGCATTTGCCTCCAATCTCACCTGATGGTAAGTGACGATGAAGACGAGGATGTTACATGTCTATTAAGCTTTACCGCTTCTATGCTTCATTCGGTGAGTAAGAGAGCCGGAGACCCATCCCCCCCCCCCCCCCCCTCAATTCCTTGAAAGGCCGGCAGCGCTCCTGTCACACCCTGGTGTTTATGTGCAGCGGTGATCGCTTACCATCAGGTGACTCGCTTGCTCGTTTGCTGTCCTATACAATAAATAATTTAAATAAATAAATATATAGGGACATATCACACAAATTGAGCTAGCCCCACAGTAAGTGTTGGGTACTAGGCTGGATAGGTACTGCTAGACTGAATAAAAGATGGTATACGACTATGAAACTTTACTTGCCACTTGGCACACACTTTTACAAACAAAGGTATACGTATGCACTCGTATATAGGTATAGACCGCGGAACGTCCGTCACTCTTGGCGCTCGAAATATGTATGGAGGCGATGCGCGGCGCGGGCTTATCCCGGGGTCCATCGGGCTCGCCCTCCTCTTGGTACTTTTAAATGCGGCGTAGACAGTAAGTTTTGGACTTGTGTCGTAGGATACTAACTCAACGATACTATATTTTGTAATAGATACTTATGTAAATAAACATCCAAGACCCAGGTCAATCTGGAAAAGATAGTTTTCCATCATGACCTGACCGGGGATCGAACCCGGGCACTTCGTGTCGCAGGCTGGCGTGTTAACCACTGCGCCACGGAGCTCGCAAACAACAATAAAAGACAAAAATACGTTTGGCAGGTAGGCGAGCGCAGTTTCTTCGGCTTCTTGTGTTTCCGACGCTGCTGCTTATCGCAAGCATTTTGAAGCTGGGGAAGGATAGGAATTTGTTGGATTTGGGAAGGGAATGAAGGTATTGGGATAGTACTCACTCAGACGAATGGGGGAAAGCAATGACAGCTCGGGAGGCCGGGCGCGCGTATTCGATGCCATACCTTGGCGAGCTCCGTGGCGCAGTGGTTAAGGTTATCCCCGGTCAGGTCAAGATGGAAAATGATCTTTTTCAGATTGGCCTGGGTCTTGAATGTTTTTCTATATACAGCGTGATTTTGAACCTCCTAGCTATATTGAAATCTGGGAATCAGAATCCCTAATAGAATACAGAATTGTAAGAAAAAAAGATAAAAAACGAAAAAATAAATTCAACCTTTCATAGAAATGCGCCCAGCTGATCGGCGACTTTGTATGGGAAACCTAACTTTCTTTTTCGTTTTTCACCTTATTTTCTTGCAATTCCGTGTTCCATTAGGGATTCTAATTCCCAGATTTCAATAAAGCTATGGGGTTCAAAATCACGTTGTATGTGTTTGTCATAAAATATAGTATCGTTGAATTAGTATCCCATAACACAAGTCTCGAACTTACTTTGGGGCTAGCTCAATCTGTGTGATTTGTCCGTATATATTTATCTTATACCTTTAAACGAGCAATTCTTGTATATGTATATAAATTTATTTTTAAGATCTCGGAAACGGCTCTAACTATTTCGCTGAAATTTGGTAATTGGGGTTTCCGGGGGTAAACAATCGATCTAGATTAGCCTTATGTTTGGAAAAACGCGTGTTTTCGAGTTTTCATGCGTTTCTTTCCACGCAGAATAAAACAGAGAGAACAGAGCGAAGCTCGGTCGCCCAGGTACTATTTATTTATATCTGCAACAACAGACAGGCGAGGATGAAACCCCAGACCGTGCGATAGACTTTATTACTAACTTACCCGTGTTTATAAAAAGGTAGTTAAGTTATTAAAATGTTTTCGCAGTCGGTCGCGTTGCTGAAGTACCACCAGCGTCTCCACACGGGCGAAGGCCTGCTGTCCTGTACCTACTGCCCGAAGAAGTTCAACGTACCCGTTTTACTAGAAGTAAGTAAAATCTGTTTTATTTATGTTTATACAGATAATATTATATTACAAGTTCTTATTAAACTTGCAATGTAACTATGCTTGTTCACGTGTGTGAGTGGCCAACACTGGTGTCAGATTTTTTAAGCTTCTTAAAGGCATCTAACATAGCTTAACTACTGCCGTTAATGATGACAGCCGGGACCAACAGCTTAACGTGCCTTCCGAAGTACAGAGCTCGAGATTTTTTTATGCAACTTGTGGTCACCCATCCCAGTAGGGACCGTGCCCAGGGTTGCTTTACATGCGTAAGCGATAATAATGTTTGGTGCTTACAGAACCACATGCGCGTCCACACCGGCGAACGGCCGTATAAGTGTTCCTTCTGCCCGAAGGCCTTCAAGACAGCTGTCAACTTCAAGCGACACCATCTGGTAATTATTTATTTTTTGTTATGGCAACACTGTCGTAAATGTCAAAGTCACAGTTTTTTCTTTCTTTTTATAGATGGGTTTCACGCGTGAAGTATTTAGCCGTGTCAAGTATAATTGAAGTTTCCCGCGCTGTTTTTTAAGTGTTATTTATCAACGAAATGATGGTGTAGTTCATTTCGTTGTTAGTACGGAGCCCCTGGCGACCATTCCCATGAATCCACTGGCTTAATCATAGACGACGCAGCGAGGCGGACAACCAACCCGCTAAGTAAATCTCACTACAGCCGCACCATGACACTTTATTTTAGTTATTCCACACGTTGTTACTGCTACTACCCCTAACTACTTAAAAGGCCGGCAACGCTCCTGTCATACCCTGGTGTTGCAGTTGTCCATGGGCAGCGGTGATCACTTACCATCAGGTGACTCGCTTGCTTGTTTGTCGTCATATCTATTTCAGCTTTTAGGTTCGTCTTCAAGCATAGGCCTCCTCTTCAACCTTCCACCAACTTCTCTTCCCGGCCACTTGCATCCAGTTGATTCCAGCTTGTTGCCGGATGTCATCTGTCCATCTTTTAGGCAGTCTTCCTCTGCCACGTGTGTCATTGCGGGGTCTCCACTACAAGGTCTTTCTGACCCAGTAACAGTCGTTCATCCGTGCAGTGTGTCCTGCCCATCGCCATTTACGGCTCTTTCCTTTGTCTCTGCTTGCCGGTCATAATGGCGAGCTCCGTGGCGCAGTGGTTAACACGCCAGCCTGCGACACGAGGGTCCCGTGTTCGATCCTCGGTCATGATGAACGATCTTTTTCAGATTGACCTGGGTCTTGGATGTTTATCTATATAAGTCATCATCATCATCATCAGGTCCTCTTTAGTCTCCACTACAGGAGCACGACCCTCTCTGTTCTACTAGGGCCATACTTGGCCAGAGCAGCCAGAGGACTTGGCCTACACTCTCCACGCTGGCCAGACGGGTTGGAGAGGTGTCTTAGATGTTTAAAGCTTTGTTTAGCTTGTATTTCCTAAGTCGCCTTCTACGACATCCACGGGAAGACTTGGAGTGGTCCTATTCTACTCTGCCGGATACCACACGGCTATATAAGTATCTTTTATAAAATATAGTATCGTTGAGTTAGTATCCTACGACACAAGTTCACAACTTACTGTGCTAGCTCAATGTGTGTGATATGTCTGTATATATTTATTTATATATCATAAAAAATGTTCTCTTTCCCCAGGTACACTCCGGTCTTCGTAAGCACGTGTGCGAAATCTGCCAGAAAGCCTTCCAGACGTCCTCGTGTGTGAAGGCGCATATCAAGACTGTACATATGAAGATACCCATGCCGCCGCGGATTCGGAAACCACGCGTCAAAAATGAGTGAAGATTGAAACTAGTTGGAGGGAAAATAAAACCGGTTCTAGTCGGGATCGTCTTCTTGTTTCAAAATTAAAACGCCAATATTGTTAAGTGTTAAAAACTCCTAGTTTAAGTCTTAAAAAGAAGAAATACTGACTAATTTCTAACTTTTGAAAAGAAGAAAAAGCGACTTGTTACTGTCTCAGAGAAGCAGAAACGCCGCCTAGTTAGAAGAACAAAAGTCGGCTAGTTTCGGCCTATTCGAAAGAACAAAAGATAACTACTTACTGAAAAGAAAAAACGCCAAATGGTTTCATCCTACTCGGAAGTACAAAAGTCGACTAGTTTCAGCCGATTCAGAATCACAGAACTAGTTATGAAAAAGAATATTATATATTATATATTCAACCTATTGAGAAGCAGAAAAGGGGACTAATTCGGCCTAGCAATGCTAAGGCGAGATCTGCCAGAACGCCAGCTAGACATCTATGTGTGTCATTTATACAAAGACTGTACATATAAAGATTATCCTATCCTGCCACGGATACGGAAACCACGGGTCAAAAATTAGTAAAGATTGAAAGTAGTTGGAAGGAAAATAAAACCAGTTAAGTCACGTGTTGTAGTCAGAAACGCCGCCTTGTTTCATCCTGTTACAACATAGAAACACCAGGACTCGTATAAAAACAACTAGTTATTGTTTACCTAAAAAGCCAACTTGTTCAACCTTTAAAGAAATACAAAAGTCAACTTGTTACAACTTATTTAAAAGAAGAAGCGTCGCCTAGTTTCATCCAACTCAGAAGTTTAAAAGGCGACAAGTTTTAGCCTATTTAAAAGAAGAAAAAACAACTGGTTTCAGCTGACTTCAAAGGAAATGACCGTTAAGTTACAGCCTTTCCAGAGAAACAGAAATGCCGCCTAGGTTCATCCTACCCAAGAGTACAAAGTCGACTAGTTTCAACCTATTCAGACGTACGAAAGTAGCCATATTGCAAGCGTGGTGAATATGGCAATATATACCCATTGAACAAAGAATCCTTGGGTGGGAGGCTTTTGTCCAGCAGTGGACATCTTACAGCTATCATCATTAGGTCTTTTTAGTTTCCACTGTAGGAGCATGACCCTCTCGTGCTACCGGAGCCATACTTGGCCAGAGCAGACAGAGTATTTGGCCTACACTCTCCTCGCTGGCCAGACGGGTTGGAGAGGTCTCATTGATGTTTGAGCTTTGTTTAGCTTGTATTTCCTAAGTCGCCTCTTACGACATCCATGGGAAGACTAGGAGTGGTCCTTTTCTACTCTGCCGGAAACCACACGGCTTACAGCTATAAATGATGATAATGAACAACTATCTATCAGCAGTCAAGGCTACATTTGCTAGAAAGACTTCCAGACAATACGGAATCTGCGAATGAAATAAATGTAGCCTTAATATGCATGACTCTTCTATGGTTAACTTACATTTCTTTAAAGAGAAAGCGAAAAGAGATGTCATTTAAGCAGTTGTGTGCAGTGTGGAGATGCTTTTCTAGTTCACAGTTGCTAGGATACCATTTAGTATGAGGTCGGTACAGTTGTCCCTCTCTAGGCGGCATGTGGGAGAGTTGTATACATTCTCTTAATATCCACGACTATATGCTAGTTTCCTGGGTCGTAATAATAACATAACAGTTAGTCCGTCAGTTAGATAATCAAAAAATATTGGACACGTATTTTTTCTTTTGTCAAATAAACAATAAATAATAAAGATAAAGCGCGTCAAAGTTCAGGAGTGGGAGCTCGTGACGTCAAAGTTTGCTAAAAATTGTAGCAAACTATGACGTCACACGGAACTTCAAAGGGCTATATCTTTATCATTTTTTGTTTAATCGACAAAAGAAAAAATACGTGTCCAATATTTTTTGATTATCTAACTGACGGACTAATTATATTTTTTTAAGATTCTAGCCTTATCTACGGGTCACTTGCATTTCTTTAAAGAGAAAGCGAAAAGAGGTGAGATTTATTTCTGTACATGTCACATTACTATTTCGCTAGTAATGACGTCAAATTGGGGGCGCGGCTTATGCAAAAACTGACACGCGTGTTTCCTTAGCAAAATCCTGGCATCGCCGTTCTATCTTGATATATTTCTGTGGTTGTATACATTCTCTTAATATTCACGACCACGACTATTCTACAGCTAACTACATTTCTATAAAGAGAATGCGCTGGATAGACCTTTATACCCAGAAGAGATGCGATTAAGCAGTTGTCTGCAGTGTGTATTATGTAAATAAAATAATTAGACAATATTGTGTTTTTTCTCCATCCTTGATATGAAGTTGTTGCCTTGTTCTTGTTTATCCTTGACGACCTCTATGGCTCAGTGGTAAAAAGTGCCTTTGAATCGATCGCCGGTCAGGTCAAGATATAAACTTTTTTAGATTGACCTGGGTATTGATTTATATATGTATTTATTATAAAATATATATAGTATGGCCGCTGAAAGAATGCGATCCTTACAGGTCGTAATTGAATCCACGATGTAATTTTGCAACGGCGTCCAACATACCTGAGTTATATTTATAACAAATATATAATAAGTATATAACAAAATTATTATGTAAACGGATTATCATCATAATTAAGTGCATTTATAACAGGTGTACATTGCAACTTAATGCGCAATACCAAAACTAATTTCACAGCGCACGCCAGCGTCACTCTGAAATTTTAAACTTGATACTTTGGAGGATTGTAGGCGACGTGGTGTAGTGATTTAAACTCCAGATCGGAACGTGATATAATGTGTTTATTAGGTAAAATGCGAAGTATATATACAAAATTATTTACAAAGAAAATGTCTCATAACCAATAAAAAAATTAGAATTTTAACCAATAACAAAACGGTTCGCTCTTTCCCATGCAACGTCAATCTCTGTCTTGCTTCAACTCGGACCTCTCTGTCGCACGGCCGCGTCGCGCGGGAACAAAACTCTCTGCAGCCGGCGCGCCCCGCACATTTCGGAGACGGCGCAGGCGGCAGCACACGTATCCACGGAGCTCGGCGGCGCGCCGCGCGTAGACCATAGCACGTTGCACGCTCATCTTGATTGTTGCTGCTGACTTGAAGAACTGTGCCTCTGCTTGTGCGTGTGATGAAGAAGTGCTTGCATGGTGAAGGTCGCTCGCTGTGCGTGCGTTGCAAAAGGCTATTTTCATAGCTAAATCCTGTTTCTATGGCGTCTACACAACAGCCCTTTTCAAGGCTATTTGTATCTGTGTTTCTTTTGATGAGTTTCGTTAAAAGTGCTTCTCCGGTGTTGGTAAATGAGGTAAATAAAGGTGGTGTGTGTTGGTAATTGGTTTTGAGGTAACGGTACAGGTATATTGTAGCCACAGGACTCCCCTTCAAGCGAAGCGTACGGGCAATTTGACTGAGCGGCCATGACGTGTTTTCTTATCAGTCGGCTGTGACGTCACATTGCTCGAGGTAACCGTACTTTCCTGTGGCGAGGTAACAACTTGTGGTAACGGTGATGTGGTAACTTGATTTCTTGACAGTAACGTATCTTGCGGTGAGTTTTCGATATCTTGTAGTAGGTAGGCGGGCTTGAGACGATCAAACGAGATGTTTGTTTCGTTGTTTTTTATCTGTATAGTGTAGACTTTGTCCGTTCTCTTGATAACGCGATAAGGGCCTTCGTACGGTGGTTGTAATGGCTTCTTTACCGCGTCGACTCGGACGAACACGTGACTGCATTGTAGTAAGTCCTTATGAACGAAGATGCGTTGCTTGTTGTGATGAGTCGTACATAATTGTGGCTTGTTTTCTTCTATTGTAGTTCGTAGTTTTTCGACATATGTGTAGTCCATAGATGTGTCTTTCGGGCTTGAAGTGAAAAAATCGCCTGGTAGACATAAGTTGTAGCCGTAGGTAAGTTCGGCGGGACTAACTCCAGCATCTGTGCGTAGGGTGGCTCGCAGACCAAGAAGTACTGTAGGTAGCTCGTCGATCCATGAGCTTGAGTTTGACAGCTTAGCGCGTAGCGATGTTTTTAGAACGCGGTGCCAGCGCTCCAAAATCCCGTTGCTAACTGGGTGGTATGAAGAACAGCGGTTTCTGGTTATACCCAGTAGCTTCATGAGGTTCTTGAATAGCTGACTTTCGAATTGACGTCCTTGGTCGCTGGTGAGTGTTGATGGGCACCCGAATCTTGCTATCCAGTGCTTGTAGATAGTCTCTGCAACTGTTTCGGCTGTTATGTCGTCTGTAGGTATTGCTTCTGGCCATTTCGTTTCTCGGTCGATCATTGTTATTAGATAGCGATAGCCTTGAGATGTCGTAGGTAATGGACCGACTATGTCGATATGAAGATGTTTGAAGCGTTCTGTTGGCGGGAATCTCGACGTTGCGCTATATGTGTGACGCTGAATCTTGTTTTTCTGACAGTCGATGCAGCTTCCTGTCCATTTTGAAATGTCGCTGTTCATTGACGGCCAAAAATATTTTTGTGCTGTTATCTTGCGAGTCGTGCGCGTGCCGGGATGACTAATGTTGTGAATGCTTCTAAACACCTCTTGTCGATGTTTTTCGGGTATGTAAGGTCGTATGTGCGATGTTGATGTTTCACAGTAGAGTTCGATGTCGGTGTTCGGGATGACGACTTTCTTCAAATTGATGTTTTCTTGCTGTTGTAACTGTGGTATGGTAGTGTCTTGTTGTTGAGCTGTCGCAATTTCTTCGTAATCGATCGTAGATGGGTATGATATTGTTTCGATGCGGCTGAGTGCGTCGGCGACGATATTTTGTTTACCGCTAACGTGACGTATGTCGGTCGTAAACTCGCTGATAAACAAAAGTTGTCTCGTGCGTCTTGGCGTTTCGGTTGTTGACGTAATTTTGCTCATTGCGTATGTAAGGGGTTTGTGGTCGGTGAAGATTATGAGTGGTCGACCTTCAAACATCTTGCGAAAGTGTTTCACAACCATGTAGATTGCTTGTAGTTCTCGATCGTATGTTGAATATCTTGATTGCGCGTTGGAGAATTTTTTCGAGAAATAGCCAAGTGGTTCCCATTTTTTATCGACGTATTGTTGTAGGACGGCGCCAGCTGACTTGTCGGAAGCGTCGCAGAATAACGCGTAGGTAGCATGATGCGATGGGTGTGCGAGTAAGACGGCGTTGCTTATGCTTTCCTTACAAGCTTCGAATGCTCTTGTCGACTCTTCAGTCCATTGTATGACGGTCTTGTCTCGTTTTTTGGTATTATGAAGATGCGCGTTGAGTGGTGCTTGTATGGACGCTGCGTTTGGTATGTGGTCGCGGTAGAAATTCATCATACCGAGGAAACGGCGTAACTCTTCGATGGTATTAGGCTTCGGAAAGTTCATGATGACATCGACCTTCTCTGTTGTAGGCTTGATACCTTCTCTTGATACGTTGTAGCCTAAGAACTTAACTTCTGGTTGACCGAAATGGCATTTTGCTGGGTTTATTGTGATGCCATGTTCTTCGAATCTTCTTAGTACTGTTCTTAGGTGTTCTTGGTGAAGAGTCTCGTCTTCTGAAGCCACCAGGACATCATCAACAAATGGAAACACGTAGGGCAGTCCGCTGAGCACTTGGTGGATGTATCGCTGGAAGGTTTGACCAGCATTCTTGAGTCCTGGACACATGCGGGGGAATTCGAACAAACCGAACGTCGTCACGATAGCGGTCTTCTCTATATCTTCCTCGCGAACAGCCAGCTGCTGGTACGCTCTGTTCAGGTCGATGGTGGAGAATACTGTCTTCCCGTCAAGCTGGTGAGTGAAGTCCTTCACGCGTGGTATA
This sequence comes from Elegia similella, assembly GCA_947532085.1. Classification (NCBI taxonomy): domain Eukaryota; kingdom Metazoa; phylum Arthropoda; class Insecta; order Lepidoptera; family Pyralidae; genus Elegia; species Elegia similella. The sequence goes on along the minus strand of OX383950.1, from coordinate 1,333,165 downwards.
GGGTATCGATCAGGTTTGGTGATCGCGTTTAGGCGGCGGTAGTCACCACATACGCGTAAGTCTCCATTTTTCTTGGGCACGACGTGAAGAGGTGATGACCATGGGCTCTTGCTGGGATGGCATAGTCCTTGGTCAATCATATTTTGAAATTCTTGCTTCACTTTTTCATAGCGATGTGGCGGTATTGGACGTGCACGGCAGTGAATAGGTCGGCCTTCAGTTTCGATGAAATGTTGGACGTCGATCTTGCTGTTGTTAATATTCATCGCAGTTAGTCGCGTAGTACCGGGGTATTCGGCGAGAATGTTGTGATAAGAGTTTTTCGTGTTTATACTGCTAACTGTAGGTATAGATGTCGCTTGAATCGGTGCGCTGATTTGTAGGTTAGTTACGTTATCGATAAGCTTCTTGTTTTTGAGATCTACGATGAGTTGATGATGTTTGAGAAAATCGGCTCCCAGTATCGGCTTTGACACGTCGGCGACTATGAATTTCCATTTGTAGGGTCGACGAAGGTTGAGATCAAGTTCGAGTGTTTTCTCTCCATATGTTGATATGACGGTGTTGTTTGCGGCGTAGAGCTTGAATGACAGCGGTGTTGTGAGTCGAGTTTTTCTCTTGGGTAGGACTGAGATATTGGCTCCTGTGTCAACGAGGAATGATATGCCGGTTTTCTTGTCGGTGACGAATAGGCGGTATGAATATTCTTGAACGCCGGAGTCCGCCTCGGCCAACGTTCTATCTAGTTTTCCTGCGTTTTTTCTGTCTTCACAATGAAGGAACACGGTGATGTGCATTTTCTTGCTTGAGTGCCAAAACGTTGATGGTAGTAGCAATGCGGTGACGGCGAATTATCTCTTGATCTTGCATTACGAAAACGAGAATTTTCGCGGCTTCGAGATGGATACCGATTTCTTCTGTAGTTGTTGTACTGCGGTGGATTTGTTCGTAACTCGGCGATTTCGATCGATAGTCGTCTAATTTCGTTGATGAGATATTGTGTATCGGCTGCTTAAGATGTGGTTGTCTGAGACGGTGTCATGCTGACGGCTGCTACTTCGCGGTGCTGCTCCATCATCTTGTCGGCGAGTAGTGCGAGCTCTTCTAGTGCGGTTTTCGTGCTGAATGACTCGCTGACAGCTAGTACGGAACGAACTTGTGATGGTAGGTGATTCGTCCACATAAGTCGTAACGTCGAGTCTGGGATTCGGTCGCGGGCGAGATCGCGCATCCGACGTAGTAATTGAGACGGCTTCTGGTCGCCTAACTCCATTTCTGATAGTAATTTCTGGAACTGCCGGCTATCTGACTCTTTGTACGCAGTGATAAGACGCTCCTTGATGGCTTGATAGGGCTTCGTTTCTGGCGGGTTGTACTACTAGCAGGTCGGAGATTTGTTCGATGTCTTGTTTCTCGAGTCGAGCGATGACCATTTGCGCCATTTGTTGTTCGCTTTTCTTCTGGTCGTGGGTAGCAGCTTCGAAGCTATAAAACCACAGACGAGGTCGGTCGCGCCAAAATGGTGGAATGCGGAGAGCCAGTGAGATATTAGCCATCTCAGGCTGGGCGGTGGTATTTTCTTCGATCTGACGGCTTGCAGTATTTTCTTCCATCGTGGTGTGGATTTTTCTTGATTGGGCAACCGTGCAGGGATTCCGCTTTCTTCAGATTCTTGCAGTGTTGAATCGGTGGTCACCAGTTTTGGAGGATTGTAGGCGACGTGGTGTAGTGATTTAAACTCCAGATCGGAACGTGATATAATGTGTTTATTAGGTAAAATGCGAAGTATATATACAAAATTATTTACAAAGAAAATGTCTCATAACCAATAAAAAAAATTGAATTTTAACCAATAACAAAACGGTTCGCTCTTTCCCATGCAACGTCAATCTCTGTCTTGCTTCAACTCGGACCTCTCTGTCGCACGGCCGCGTCGCGCGGGAACAAAACTCTCTGCAGCCGGCGCGCCCCGCACATTTCGGAGACGGCGCAGGCGGCAGCACACGTATCCACGGAGCTCGGCGGCGCGCCGCGCGTAGACCATAGCACGTTGCACGCTCATCTTGATTGTTGCTGCTGACTTGAAGAACTGTGCCTCTGCTTGTGCGTGTGATGAAGAAGTGCTTGCATGGTGGTGGTGCATGGTGAAGGTCGCTTGCTGTGCGTGCGTTGCAAAAGGCTATTTTCATAGCTAAATCCTGTTTCTATGGCGTCTACACAACAGCCCTTTTCAAGGCTATTTGTATCTGTGTTTCTTTTGATGAGTTTCGTTAAAAGTGCTTCTCCGGTGTTGGTAAATGAGGTAAATAAAGGTGGTGTGTTGGTAATTGGTTTTGAGGTAACGGTAAAGGTATATTGTAGCCACAATACTATTTCTGAACGCAGCTACAACTGTTCTCAGATTGGCCCTTCAGGCTTGCATGCACGTATACGCGGCCCATCAGGCAATATAAGAGTTTGCTGTCTCTCCTCTCCAAGCCTTGCGCACACAGGCAACGCCCAAAGCCGAGGTCCGTCCCTCCTGAGGGGCCCTTTGGTGATGTTGTCTACAAGGTTGAGGGCACTCTGCCCTCGCCTCAAACTCATCACTCAGGTGATTCAAGTTCAAGCCTGCAGTGTCCTAACCAGACTGGAAATAACTATACAAAGTATGCTTTCGGTGGGAATCGAACCCACGACCTCCGGGTCAACAGGCAAACGCCTTAACCACTGGACCACGGAGGCTGTCATTCCGGTGAAGTAGCGAAAGCTCACTTAGAGCTAGCTACATAGGGCTTCCAAAAAAAAAAAGAAGCTACAAGTGCCGGTATCCGTTAATGAAAATTTTCCTACCAACAACGCCTGTAATGGAGTCCACCCATTTTCTTCAGCTATCTTTACTACGTCTACTCAAAGTCATGTACCCAATGTGATGCCGGATATGTCTCGTCTTCACCGTCAAACTAAGGCACCAAGTTTCGTCAAAATAAGTTATAGACTCTTTGGGCACACTGCCAGCAGACCGCAGCGATTTGGCATCAATATTTTATTTACCTTATTTGTTTTTAATTTAAGTTTTAGTTTAGAATTATTTATATGTATCGATTTATTATTCCTCTGGCTGCTCTGGCCAAGTATGGCCCTAGTAGTACAGAGAGGGTCATGCTCCTGTAGTGGAGACTAAAAAAGGACCTGATGATGATGATGATGATTTATTATTATTCATCATATATAATATAATAAATTATTAATAATTCAAAAGTTTTAGGCTGTTTTTTTAGGGTTCCGTAGTAAACAAGGAACCCTTATAGTTGCGCCAGACTAGAAGTAATAGAAAGTTGTAATTTGGTATGTATATGTAACTATATTCATCATGACAAAAAAGTAGTAAAATAAAATGTTGAAAAAATATTTCTTTTGCCGTAGATCGAACTCATACAAGTTACGATGTGTACTAAACAAACAGAACTGTTGTTTCTTTTCTGTTGAGTCTTGTGTAGACGTATCATATAGTACTTGCATTGTCTCAGTGTGTAATAATTAAATCAATTAATTACATTAATTATATTATCAAGATTGTTTATTCCTAATTCATAAGGGATTGCCATATCTACATTTTTAAAATTTAAAAACAAAATCTCAGTATCATGTTTCGATGGCCAGACTCTATCTACTAAATGGATGTGTGTATATGAACACGTGAAAAAATTTCAGAAGTAGATATATAACGAAGTTAAAGGAAAACTATCAGAGAGTTTTGTGTGCTATCCTTATCCTTATCCTTACTTCCTTACTAATATTATAAATGCGAAAGTGAGTTTGTTTGTTTGTTTGTTTATTTGTTTGTTTGTTTGTTACGCGTTCACGCCGTAACTACTGAACCGATCATCATGAAATTTTGCATACAAGTTCTCTGGAGTACGGAGAACGACAAAGGCTACCTTTTATCCCGGGAAAAAAGTACTATTCCCGAGGGATCGACATTGACGCGGGCGGAGCCGCGGGCGAAAGCTAGTTAACTAATAATAAATAAATAAATAAAGAGTTAAGTAGAGTTTACAAATTAAAGAGTTATAGTCAACCTACTGGTTTTAGACCTGGCCACAGCACATCTACTGCTTTGCTTAAAATAACCGATGACATTAGGGCTGGAATGGAAAACAAGAAAGTCACTGTTTTAGTTCTGATTGATTTCACCAATGCTTTCAACACCGTCGACATTGACATCCTATTAGCTATTCTCTATCATTACAAAGTCTCCTCCTCGGTAGTTGAGTGGTTTTCTAGTTATCTTCGTGGACGTCGGCAACAGGTTCGCAGCGGTCAGGACACGTCCGATTGGTGCAACGTTGAAGCCGGCGTTCCACAAGGCGGAATCTTGTCTCCTATTTTATTCTCAATTTTTATTAATCTCCTAACAAATTGCCTTAGCTGTTTATACCATCTGTACGCTGATGACTTGCAGCTTTATACGCAGATAGACGCAGAAGATGTGAATTCTGCGATTTTAAAGCTAAATAATGACTTAATGGGTGTTATGGAATGGTCTAAAAATTATGGGGTTAAAGTAAATCCAAAAAAATGTCAAGCAATAATTGTTGGTAGTATTAGGCAGCTTAATAGTATTGATATGAGTGCTGTAATGCCTATCGTGTATGATGGATGCAATATACCATTCAGCAACGAGGTGAAAAATCTTGGTCTTTGGATTGACAAGACTTTGTCATGGACAACTCACATTGCGGAAGTTAGCAGGAAAGTGTTCGCTAGTCTTCATTACTTGCAGCGTCTGAAATATTTTCTTCCTTCTAAGACCAAGACTATGCTGGCGCAAACATTAATTCTCCCCATAATTGATTACGCTGATGTGTGTTACCTGGACATAACTGAAGAACAACTTAACAAAATAGAACGTCTTTTAAATTATTGTATTAGGTTTATTTTCTGTTTGCGTAAATTTGACCATGTTTCCGAATTTCGTTCTCAGCTTAACTGGCTACCAATCCGTCAACGCAGGAGTCTACATATTCTTTGTCAACTATTTAATGTTCCCAATAATCCCAAATGCCCTGAATATCTAAAATCACGCTTCCAACTTTTAAGTTCTACTCACGAAAGGCTCCTGCGTTCCTCTAACACCCTAACCCTTGCTACCCCCTCTCACCGTACAGGTTTTTTCCATAATTCTTTCTCTGTGACTGCTGTACGACTCTGGAATGCGCTCCCCGTTTCCGTTAGAGACGCCCCTAGCCGTGAATCCTTTAAAATTAGAGTTCTCAGGTATTTCCACGAACGCATGAAGAGTCAAGCTTGATTGCCAACATGACTTATTATTATAGTGTTGTATGTATTTATTTTTTGTATATTATATATATATTGTATAGTATCGTATGTACCTATTTATCATAAATATATATATATATATATTTATAATTAGTCTTATCCTAACACTTTCTTTATTTTGGTTCTACACCCACATAAAACTCTGAACAACCCAAAGGTTTGACTGGTAGAGAATGCTGTTTAGCGTTAAGTCCACCTTTTGTACTTGTTACATTTTGTATGTGTGTACAATAAAGCATAAATACTTCTAAATGTACTTGGAAAACACCTCAATGTACCATGTTTTATGTGAATAAATATCAATATGAAAAGTAAAATTTCATACAAATTGAATTGATAATTAATTAAGTAAGACAGTTGTTAGTTACGTAGAACAACTACTCAATACATAAAAATCTACAAACCACGTTAATAAAATATAAAAGCAGTGCAGCTTCAATAATAATATTACTTAAATTAATAGCAAAGTGTTTACGTTCGAACGCGCGCGGTGCTTGGCGGGACGATACTAGGCCGCTAGGTGGCTGCCTAGTGTGGAGTAATATATCTACAAAATCTTGTTACCAGCGCTTGCCTCTACTCGAGTTGGAACTCAATCAGTATCCCTATATAGTTTGTGCTCAATCAAATAAATAATGTTTTTCTAATTTCCTTCATAAAATTCTACTTCATTGTGAAGTAGAATTTTATAACTTTTCTTCAGCTACCACCGCTTTATGTGGGCTCGTTTTTAGGCGTTTTTGGCGTGAACTCAAAGCTGGCATTCGCAACTACGGAACCCAACATTGTGCGTGGCCCGACACGCACATTTTTTCTGACTAAAACGGATTATTCTGGCGAAAAAGGAATCTGATGAATGTGTCGGAAAACGGTCTTCAGGCATGTACCACACGCAGCGCATTAATTCGTAAAAGCCATCTTCATTTGAAACGTCAACCTGTGGTTTATTCGTCCCAAATTCGTCCAAGGTCAACATTGATAGATTGATAGTTTCGCTCGGGGGTCAGGCGGGGGTCTTATTTTTATAGTGCTGAAAGAAATCATATGCAAAAATATACCCCAAGTCCCCAACTCTATGGTCACCTCAGAACAATATTAGTTATTGTTCTGAGATGGTCACCAAGTGGTCACCAAGCAAGTTTTGTCTGTATACGCAATTTACTGACATCTGTCAATGTCAAGTCGAACTATTAAATGAACGAACTTGTGGTTGTTGATTTTGTTTGCGGTACCTACATATGTTTGTTCAAATATTAGTGGGAAACTAAAGGAAGCCAAACTATATACGTAAACTGCAATACAACAAGATATAAGAAAATGCCGTCTTCATTCATAAACTGCTAGATATAAGAGCATATGAAAATGCCATCCAGCGCCGGCGTTTGTCGCGTCTGTCTCGCGACTGACGTGAGGATGCTGCCGATCGGAGGCGCCCTGCAGTCTGTGTATGAAAAGCTGGCCGGTACCGCGGTGAGTTAGAAAGTACATACAATCACGCCTTATCCACCATTTCAACGCCTCAGTTTGATATATGTAGGGTTACCATCCGTCCGGATTAGTCCGGATATGTCCGGACTTTTAGACTCTTGTCCGGACTTTGTCCGGATTTATGGAATATCAGTAATAAAACTTTTTTTTATATATACCAAATCGCCTCGGAACGTCTGCCTGCCTACCATGCTTACCATAGCACTGAACTAAACTAAGTGATTAATGTTTCCAAAAAAGTCCGAACTTTTATCGAAATGTCCGGCTTTTTGCCTTATTTTTTTTAAATTCCTAAATGGTGACCCTAGATATATGTGACATATCAATTTTGGTCAGTCTGACAGCGCCACAGATTGTGAATGCTTTAGTTACCAAATTGATTTGTCATGTGATCATGTCACATATCAGACTGTGGTGTTGAAAGGGTTATCGGGGTAGACAGAGTCTAGGCCATGACTGATGGTCATATTTAGTCTCTGGGCATGTCAGGTGAGGGGGTGTCATCGTAGTGTTATGCTAGTGGTTGCAATTCGGCCTCCTGAGCTGCTTCTTGTTTCCCCCACTCAACAGAGTGAGAAGCATTCCAATACCCTCATTTCCTTCCCAAATCCAACAAATTCTTATCTTTCTCAGCTACAATCAAATATGTACACATTTGATAGAAGTTCCTCAGCTTAAAAATGCTTCCGATGGGAAGCTAAACCTGCCTGACAAGCGTGGTGAACATGGTCATATCCGAACAAATAATTATGTACTAAAAATGGTCACTCACATGCTATTTTTCCATTTATAAACTACTAGCTTTCGCCCGCGGCTCCGCCCGCGTCAATGTCGATCCCTCGGGATTATTTTTCCCGGGATAAAAGGTAGCCTATGTCCTTCTCCGTACTCCAGAGAACTTGTATGCAAAATTTCATGATGATCGGTTCAGTAGTTACGGCGTGAAAGCGTAACAAACAAACAAACTCACTTTCGCATTTATAATATTAGTAAGGATAAGGATATATAATTAAGTTATATGCATTTTAAAACTTTTTGCTCTATTATAAATGTTGAAGACCAAGATCCACTTCGGGTCGCAGCGAAGTAAGCTATCATAAAGCAGGCAAGTGGTCTCCTTAGCTTGGACTACTTCATCATCATCATCAGGTCCTTTTTAGTCTCCACTACAGGAGCACGACCCTCTCTGTACTACTAGGGCCACACTTGGCCAGAGCAGCCAGAGGACTTGGCCTACACTCTCCACGCTGGCCAGACGGGTTGGAGAGGTGTCTTAGATGTTTATAAGCTTTGTTTAGCTTGTATTTCCTAATAGTCCGATAGCGCTAGCCGATTTTGGGGTCATAACCTTCAAAAACTCTAAAGCGGCTTATTTTTTGCCTGAGGATGCTGTTGTATTTAAAAAACACATTTTTGCGTTTTGTGTCGAATCTTATATGTGCGTTACCCGGAATTTAATGAAATGTGAAAAATTAATTTAATTCATAACTACGCTGTCAAAATTGAATTTAAGTTAAAAAATATAACTCTATTGAATATAAGATAGCCTGTGTAGTGTGCAAACCTATTTTGTGCCGTCTTTGTCTTGTGTATACTGACATAGGATCAGTATGTAACAACATTGTCAAAAGAAAATTAAAAGATGAAATAATAATATAAAACATTTCCGATCACCTAAATATGTATAATAAATAAATTTGTGCCGGTTTACGTAATGGATTTTTGAGATTTTTATTTATTTGTCTTTTTAAAGGCAAAAACGTTCGAAAAATTTTTTAAATACATTAGAGTTTACATATTCAAAATCATTAATGCATGAAAGATTTACAATATCAATTTGTGTCGTTTTTAAGCAGTGCATAAGTAATAAAATACAAAAAACAATTTCTACGTTTGAAACGATAAAAAAATGGCGCCGCGCCGGGCGGCGGCGGCAATGAGCGCGAAGAGACGCGCGTGCCGTGTGGATATTCGTATTGTCCGTAACGCACACACGCTCGTTAACTATTATACCTAAAATATAGATATCGTCAAGCGAAGCGCAAGGGCACTTGGTACCTACCTCATCTCGAAGCATTTAGACGTTTTTTTATTACTTACCTACTTACTTGTTAGACATGTAACATATATGTATTTTTCCATGTTGGTGTAAGTTAACCGAAATAGGTATTGCGAGATATAGAATGTTTAGGTACTTTTTTTCCCGCGCAGACCGACAAACCAGTTGAGGGATTGTGCGAATATCTTATAAATCACGCACGTCATAAATAAGCCCGTATGTCTTTCTATCCCGTAAAAGGTAAGAGACGTGATTGGTATGTACACATACCTACATACTTACGTAGACATACTTACCTACATACATACGTAGGTACAAAGTATTCACTTTCGTACATATCTTTTTTGTATTTGTCGATGCGTTATTATTATTACTAAATTGATGCAAGTGAACCATTTCCACGTCTATTATGTCAATACGAGTCTTTTGTCGTCTATAGGGTTGTCACTTGGTTGTCAAGGTCAAAAATCACAAGTTAGTTCCAGTACAAAAATACTTTAAGAGTAAGTAATCAAATATAGCCCTTAATACACGATGATAATGAAAATAATACCCAAATAATTTTTAAAATCAGTCTAGTATATTAATTTCAACAATTTTTTAACAATGAATTAAATCATATATTGATATATAAAAGGAGAAGTTCCCACTGACTGACTGACATATAGACGCACGCACAACCCTAACCGGTAATGGCAGATACGTGAAATTTGGACAGCTAAGCACACTAAGACGGGATTTTGAAAAATTTTAACCCTAAAGGGGTGAAATAAGGTTTGAAAGTTTGTATGGAAAATGGTTAAACCAGCAACGATTTTGATAAAAATTGAGATACATGCTTTTAAAAACATTTAAATGAATACGTGTTTCACGGTTTTTTAGAATTCACCATCTAAGGATGCAAAATAGGGGTTAAAAGTTTGTATCGAAAATATTTAAAGGTAAAATTTTGTGTGTTTTCTTCCATTTTTACATGTGTATACTTATGTACACATACAGAATCAAGTATTTAACTTAACGGGGTAGACAGATTCAAGGGTGTCTAGAATATATGGCCGCGGATTTTGCGTTGATACGATTGTCCAAAAAATAGTGTTATGTTTTTAGAGTTCATGTATGTACTTGTATGTCTGTAGTAAGTTTTATTTGTGTCTATTAAAAACGATCTTTTCTTATTTCAATTGACACATTGAATACTTTTTATTCCGTAGTTTGCGAGAAATTTTATCCATAAGATGTGTTTAATTACCTAACACATTTTTTTTTATATCTCTATATAAGCTAGCGTGCCTAAAATGTCATCTATCTGCCCGTCTGCTAAAGGGCTGTACTGTATCTTTTGGACCGCAATAAGTAGAGACGTTGAAATGTTACGACACAGCTATAACAACAAATCTTTTTCTAATTCTGTATCTAAAAAAATACTTTCGGCGCAAAGGGTAAACAAAATTCCACTCTACGTTTTTGATTTCGCTACGTTTTTGCCTCCGCTAGGACAGTGCGGCACCACGTTTGTTTAGGGCGTCCAGGCCTTGTACACTATTTTATATTATACTTGCCTTGTGGGTTCCAATCAAAGCTCTTCTGGGAATGTGTTTGTGTGGACGGTGCAACGTGTGGCCGATTCAACGCCATTTACGTCGGTGGATCTGCACGTCTATGGGTTCTTCATGGCATAGTCTCCATAAGTCTCCGTTTGAAAGAACAGTATCTGGTTAGAAGATCTCCATTATGTTTTGCAGGCAGCGATATACAAAGACCTGGATCTGGTGTTAGTTCTTCAAACACTTTCTTAGTTTCGCATCCGTATAGCAGCGCCGATTTAATATTGGAAATGATATATTTTTAGTTTCGCTCTCTTAGAAAGATGTCTGGATCGCCATACGCAGCGGAGACTCGCAAAGGCACATTTTACTTTGTTTATGCGACATGTGACGGGTGGAACGGATACGGACGTTCCGAATCCGTTCCACCCGAGCACAATACAACACTTCCGAGGTAGGCAAATTCATATACTCTCCGCACCTCCCCACCATATATACAGTGGACTATCCCGTTTCGCATATCTCGAGTCTTAACTATTGATATTTAGCCCAACTTCTGCCACAGATTACTAAATGTGCATTACGTAGTAACCTTCGTAACAGATACATAACTCCCAATCATGTATCCCAATATATATAAGTAACAGATACAAAAACGAAAATACCTACGCTATAATAGCCCACAAAATCTTTATAATAATACCTGCTGTTCGCAGCTTGAACATATTCCAAACATAACACTAATCTAGGGGTAAGTAATATAACATATAAACACAAAATATATATATTTTAAGATAAATATCAACGAAATATATAATTTTGCTCAGTATAAGTATCAAGTCAGATAAAAATCGAAAGATATAAGTTTAAAAAACTAAACTCTTTTATTATAACAATTAGGTATTCTACATAACAAACCTTTATTATACCGTTTCATCATTATAAAATTTAAAAAATCGATTATTTGTTATGTATAATAAACGTTATATAATAATCATTGGTTATACGAATAAATTGGTAGAAGATTCTCAATACATATCTTATAATTAAATAAAAAAAAAGTACTTATATTTTATTTTAGGAGTTTCTTCCATATATCCAAAGTTCTTCATTTTATTTTCACCACATTAAAATGTGACCAACTTGGTAGTAAAGGCTTTTAAATAAAAAAGTAACATCAAAATCGGTTTACAATTGGCGAAGATATCGCGTAACAAACATACATAATACAAAAGTAGAATAAATGGGTATCTCATGGATAGGCATGTAACATCCTCGTCTTCATCGTCACTTACCATCAGGTGAGATGGGAGACAAATGCCTAATTCAATATTGAGTAAAAAAAAAACATAAAAAATAAAATAAAAACATACAGTTGAATTGATAACCTCCTCCTTTTTTGAAGTCGGTTAATATTTTTTTTTTTAAAGAATGCCTAGGCGAAAATTCTCGTAGGCGCAAAAAATATTAATAAAATTAGAAGAAAGACAACAATATATTAAAGAGAAAATTTGAATATTCCGAGTGTGAATTTCTTCGAGCTATATACAGCCTTTAATATAGGTTTTAAAAAAATAAGAAAAATAGGTATAATTAAAATACTTTAAAAAAATTGTGATACATACAAAATGCGCGCGCATTTAGTATGTATCACATTGCATATAAGATAATTTGGCACAAACCTTAGAATGAAGAGATAGAAGTGTGAATCCCCTCAAACCAACAATAAGTAATTAAAAAAAAACAATATAAAAGGTTTGTGAGAAATTTAAAAACCTTCAGACTCCATTTTTGATCACTTTAAAAAAGCTACGTTTTCTTATTTCTACGGACACATGGCATCATGATGTCCGCTTTTTGTCATATACCTTTTGTTTCTGCGATCTGCGGCTGAAATTAATATATGACACATATAAAATACCTACTCTGCTAATGTCTATGATACAAAGCATCAAGATAAACACCTTTTATTGGATAACTCATGTTCCAGTAACCTTTTATACAGATTTTATATGACAGATGATTCTCAATTTTCTAAACAAATTACTAGTTCAATACTTTATAAGTGTGAAATCAGCAGAGATACAATTTTTTTGTCAAAATTGAATATTTTCATGAACCAAATGATGTTAAAATCAGCTCAAAAACTGTTGGTAGGCAACCCTATCGTCTAATCACGCATCAAAACGGTTGTCATGATGCGCGGTGTGCGCATACATTTTGTTTTATATGTGTAAGGGGCCAACACTGGTGACTTTCCAAGCTACCTAAAGGCATCTGACAAACCTCAACGACTGCCATTAATGATGACAACCGGGTTCAACGGGTTAACGTGCTTTCCATAGTACGGTGGAGCTCGGATTATTTGTATGCCACTTGCGGTCACCCATTCATTTCAGCGGGTCCACGCCCGTGGTTGTGTTAACATGCGTAAGCGATAATGACGCTAACACTGGGCTAATCTCACTCCTTAAAAAAATTTAATATGTAAAAAAACATGTCGCAACTTGCAACTCGCGCCGAATCCTAACAGAGAAATGCCGCTCTGCGCCTGTGAAACACACAGGTGTGGTAGGTAACTCGTGCGTGCTGCATTAAAAAAATTGGTACCCATTTACAAAATGAATGAGGACTATAAACAAACTCACACTATTATTTTCATTCAACTTATTTTACGCACACCATTCCACTGAGTGGTCAATCTAAATTCGAATCTAAAGCTCAAGAAATAAAGGCGGAGATTGAATGTATTGTATTCTAGCCTTGGAACTGAATAACTACTAGTACTTACGCGGCCTCTGCTAGTTACTGAGCGCGCGCTTTTTAAAAGTGAATGAATTGAAAAGTTTATTTTTTTTAAGATTCTATTGATAAATATTACACAAATTATGAATAGCGTTTTATTGCAATTAAATAATATTAAAGGCGTGAACTCTAATAACTTTAATTTTTTTTTCTGACTTTTATAGCATCTTAAAGGAAAAAAAAATAAATAACAAAAAATGCACGGGATCAATTCGACACAAAATATTTTGGACAACAGATATCTGTGTTCTAAATCGCTAATACCTTTTTTATCTTGATTAATATTCTTTTTGAGCCAATTAACCAGCTTGATTGGTACTGGTAAAATAACCGTATTCCACTGGTCCGAGAACACACAAAAAGCCAATTTACATACGTTATTATCTAATATTCATCATGGAAAGAAAATTTTGATGCTTAATTTTCTTTTCATCCGATAAAGCTCAAAAATAAAAATACCTAAATTTCCACCTACGCACATTCAAAAAGTGACACAAATACATATATTTGGCCATAGGATATGGTTTGGAGACTATATGTAGAAAAACAAAATATTTAGCATTTTTGAAACCTCAAAACCTAGCGCTACCGGACTATAAGTCGCCTTCTACGACATCCACGGGAAGACTTGGAGTGGTCCTATTCTACTCTGCCGGATACCACACGGCTAACTACTTCTGCTAATTTGACTACTTATGCTAATATAAACCTCATATCGTATGAGTTAACATTTTGATTGCAAAAAATATATTTTAAAGAGTACATAATTATGAGAAACTTCACAGAAAAAGCATAGTTACCAAAAACTTTTTTGTATGAACTTGTATCGCCCACATCTAGTTGTTAGTTGCATCGCCCAAAAGTTAAATTTTTTGACAAGCTTTTATTACAAATGAATCCACACTGTAAAGTGCTTTCCAAGACAAATCAATTGAGCCCAAACACGATTGGTGTTGTTTAGTTTAAGAGTTCCTATGGCCATCTTCCGACTCCATTATCGGACCAGTGCAACGATTCTATAATATTGTATTGTCAGCCGATTTACACATGCATGCAAAATTTCAGTTCAATCGGTAACCGGATCAAATTTAAATTGAAAGATTTGATAACAGAGAAACAACGGGACAGGTGAAACTAAATAAAAGCTTGTAAGAAAGCATTTGTAGCAGTGTAGCAAAAGTTCCAATCACTTCGGTTTTAAAGTCTTTGCTTGAGGACTTAATACAGAAACTATTAACAACTAGTGTTTTCCACGAATCTAACTGCGTAATGTATAACAAAAAAGTTTAACCTAGTATTGAAAACTTGAGTTCTTGAGTCCACATTTTAGAGCACAGACTCTCAATCACAATACTCAACACATAAAGATACATGCTGTTGTTTAATGTGTTGCGAGTTTCCCATTAAACTCAAGTTCAACATTAGTGCGAGTCAGTTTCCTTGTGTCCGAGTTCCTTGTAATGAACAAGTTGCGTTTGAGTCTTTATGTACTGAACAGTAATTGTGGTGGGATGTTATTTATATTTTGATTCAAACTGACTGTCATATTTCCTAATGCCAATATAAAAAATAAAAAAGCCTTTTATTTCTGTGTGAAATATACAAATTAAAATAACTTTAACTAGGATTTAAACTTAAATGTATAGTTTTAACACGATTCACACCAGAACCCTTAGGAAGTAAAGGCCTCTTCATGATCTCTCCACTTCTGTCTGTCTTGGGCCTCCCATATCCAGCTTGCCCCGGCCAGTTTTGCTATATCATCTGATCAGCATGCAAATGGCCGTCCTCTCTTCCTCTTGCCGATTGGCCCTTTCCAGACTGTCACTTCAGAGGTCCATCTTTTGCATGTCTAGCGACATGGCCAGCACATCTCCATTTTTGTTTCTGGGCCTGGCTTAGTGCGTCTATAACTTTTGTCTTGTCTCTGATTTTGGAGTGCCTAATCTTTTGCCAATATAGTACCCGGCAAACAATTTTAACAAAGTGTGAGCGAGACACTGCATCACATTGCCATACATGAATATGGTATCAGTCATACATACCCTTTGTTCAAATTGTGACGTCACTGCCGGCCTAAAGGCTACTGGCAGTGCACTTCGTGCTGTATCAGTAGATCAGCGTGGTGGCGGTGCAGCTCACCATCTTCCATTCTCACCATATAAGAGCTTGGACTCTTCAACAGCTCTCTGTCAGTTCTTTGTTGGACCATACATACAGGCTGACCTATCACAAATAAGCGCGCTGGCGTTTTTTTGCGTCACTGCTTTTAGTTACCCATGAGTGTGTACTGGTGCGCAGTCTAAACTCAAGACTGATACAGCCATTCTACATTTGCGGCCATTAAATAACTCGGTTGGAGTTTTGACTGTTCGATCTCATACAGCACGTTCGGTAGTTCGCTCAGCATGCTCAATTTAGCCATTAGAAGCCGGATGGTATGGCGGTGAGTATCAAACACTACGTTTGAATCATTAAAATGTTAAGTTATTAAACTCACTCGAAGTAAAGTTTCTACCATTATCTGAGACTATGACTTCTGGCAAAACCCACGTGCCCCTAAAATTTTCCACAATACGTCAATAATGCTACTCGTAGCTTGGATGGCCATCCAGGCTACTAGTAGCATGCCATGCTAAAATTATATACTAACGCTACTAGCAGCCGCTAGTAGCGTTTGTATATAATTTTAGCATAGAACCATCGGCTGTAACTAACATCATCAGTAGCAAAAAGGGACCGAGAGGTTAGTGACGAGATGGCTGAGGCTGGAGGCTGGAGCTACGAGGGTCAAGTTCGGTGGGGCTAACACGTTGCGGCCACTAGGATGGCCGTGTTTCCCGACGCAAAAGTTCGAAGGTGATGGATGAGGCTTTTGTGCACCAATCATGTGTGCCAAGTTGGAGAAGGCGATCGGGTTACCGGAGACCGAAATGAAAGGAGTAGTCGCCGGTGCCTTGTATTTCTCTTGAAATGAGGAAGCTAATATCATATGGATTCATAACGCTTATAATGGTGAGACTATAAGTAGGATGAAGCCTTTGCCCGGGCGCCTCAAACTTTTGTATGAAATGGCCGACTTTTTAGCTTGTTATTTTAATTTCATGCTATTATAGTGATCACATAAATAATAATTATTCCGTTGGGCAGCAGCGTCGTAATCACAAGAAGCCAAAGAAACTGCGCTCGCCAACCCGCGTGCCAAGCGTGGTGAGTATGGCAATATCCTCCCATGCAAACAGCGGCTGAAATGGTGATGATAATGATGATATCATATAGCCCATGGTTCGATGTATTGCGTATATGTCTACACATATTAAGTTTTGTTTCAAAAGATTTTTTTTTCCTAGCTTTCCATGTCCCACTGCTGGGCAAAAGCCTCCCCTCTTTCTTTCCACCTTTCCCGACCCTTGGCAGTATCTATCCAGTTCCCATCAAATGCTCTCACTTCATCTGACCACCTTGTCTTTGGTCTTCCTCTTTTTCTATACCCATCGGATGGGACCCAGTCAGTGAGAATATGGGCCCACCTTTCCGGATGCATGCGGAAAAAGATTGCAAAACAATTTTTTTTTCAGCTGCATGCTGACCGGATGCCCGAGATGGCGTGCTACATCTGCCACTCGTTGCTGCACAAGGCTCGGAGACTCATGCTCAGGGTTATCACCGCCGAGAAAGCACTCGGAGCTATATTGATCATGTATCCTGCGGTAATATATCTCTCCTTTTGTATACATTAAGTTTCCTTTTTAAGGTTGAATCGAGATCCTATGGCTCAATTCACACCGAGTTGTCAGCGACCGGCAGCAAAACGGCTAGCAGTTTTTTTGCCATATAATTTTAAACTTTATCCCTATGACTATAATACATGGTATCGCTTGAGAAACAACTGACCCACACACACAAAAGCGTTTCCAACCTTTTAAGAGAACATAGACTTTTGGCGAGCTCCGTGGCGCAGTGGTTACCACGCCAGCCTGCGACACGAGGCTGCCCAGGTTCGATCCCCGGTCAGGTCAAGATGGAGAATGATCTTTTTCAGATTGGCCTGGGTCTTGGATGTTTATCTATACATGTCTTCTTTCGCCTAGCCTTATCCCATTTACTTGGGGTCGGCTCTCCTAATATGGCGTCGCCAGGATTTTCTATCCTGGGTCGTCAGCGGCGGTATTTGGGCATCTTTCATATCCCTTTTGACAAGCCCCATCCAAGTAAGTGTGGGTCTTCCAGGGCCTCTGGGGTGCTCACTCATCTCCAGCACGTTTCTACTCATGTGCTCAGGTGGTCGCCGCATGACATGGCCGTACCATCTGAGTCGGCTTTCAGTCAGTTTATCCTTTATAGGTCTGACTTTAAAGCTGCCACGAATGTGCACATTTTTGACGTGATCCAGCAGTGTCACGCCTCCGGCCCATCTGAGCATTCGCATCTCAGCCACATGCAGTTTGTCTGTATGGGTTTTCTTTAATGGCCAACATTCTGCGCCGTATGTCATGGCGGATCTCACCGCTGCCTTATAGACCCTCCCTTTGATGCGAACCGGTATTTTTTTGTCGCATAGTACTCCAGACAGTTCACGCTATTTCAGCCACCCGGTGTTAATACGGTTGATCACGTCAGCATCAATTGAGCCATCTTTTTATATAACTGAGCCCAAGTATTTAAAGCTCGTGACTTTTTTCAAGGGAGTGTCCTGCAGCATAATAGTACCATTGTCTGTGGTTCCGCTGAAGTTACAATGCATTTCCGTTTTCCTCTAGAGTTGTTCTCCATGTTTCCAGCATATTTTGCAGATCTTCTACATTGTCACTAATGAGGACTATGTCGTCAGCATAGAGAAGATTCCACGGGGGAGGGCGTTGTATATCTGACGTAAGATGGTCGATAACCAGGTTGAAAAGTAATGGACTCAATGCCGACCCTTGATGGACTCCAACCTTGACAAGGAACTCCTCAGTCGTTCCTGCTGGACTCCGCACTTTTGTAGTGACATCTCGGTACATGTCTCTGATTATATTAATATAACATTCTGGGACGCCTTTTGCCCGTAGGGCGTGCCCAATGAGTACTCTGGGTATTCGGTCAAATGCCTTTTCTAGGTCTATAAATGCCATATGAAGGTCGACTTTGTTATGTCTAGATTTCTCCATCAGTATTCTCAAGACATGAAGGGCGTCAGTGGTGGACTTTCCAGCTACAAACCCACATTGGTTTTCCGAAACGCTAGTTAACTCTTGCAACTTTTTGCTGATTATGCGTTCCCATATTTTAAAAGTATGTGAAAGAAGTTTAATTGCCCTATAATTGCTACAAAGTCTGCGATCTCCCTTGTTTTTATAAAAGGGCACCAAATAGCTTTTTCTCCATTCATCTGGAATCCCCTCCGTAAGTATATAGTTCATGAGGTTGGTCAGGAAACGCACTCCCGTTGCACCAAGATGCTTCCACAGATCTGCTGGAATTTCATCTGGCCTGGTAGCTTTATTGTTGGCCATTACTTTTATTGCATCATGTACTTCGCTAGGAGTTATACAAGGAATCGGACCTGCGACAACTGGTAATTCATGCAGATCTTTACATGGGAATGTTTCATTCAGTAAATGGGAGTAGTAATTTTTCCACCTGACTTGCATGTCTTGGTTTGATGTCAGCAGCTGGCCGTTCTCATTTTTTATATATTTTGTGGTCTTTGTGTCCCTTGAGTTATTGTGCCTCCATTTAGCAATCTGGAAAATTTCCCTGTCATTTACAGCAGTTTCCAATTTTGCATAGAAATTATAATCCGCGGATGTTTTAGCTTGAGCGACGGCTTGCTTGGTTAGTTTTTTTGCTTCCTTGTATTGGCCTAGATCTAGATCATTTTTGATCTCCTGCCATTGCTTGAAGCGAGTTTTCTTAACTTCAATTTTTGCCTTTACATCTTCACCCCACCATCGTGTTTCCTTTTTGCCATCCAGAGGGCCTTTAGATATTCCTAGATACTGTTTTGCTTTCTGGGTACAAATCGATTGAAAATCGTTCCACATTTTATTGACGCTAATAACAGTGTCGTCTAGCAATGCAGTATGCAAGTAATCTGTAAGTTCATTGCACAGTTTATCACCCGCATTACTTTCTAACTTGTTCCATTTTAATTTGATTTGCCTCTCTTTTACCACTTTGATGGGTTTAGGTGTCACGAATTCAGCTACAAGGATGCGGTGCTGGGTTGTTAATGGTTCACCTGGGATGACTTTGCATTCCTTCAATGTCTTAAGCCTACAGCGATCTTTGATAGCTACAGTGTATTCTTTGATATGTCGATGTAGTTGAACCAACATGGCCATTTAGGTCACCTCCTAAGTACTTTGCTTCATCAGATGGCAGAGAGTGCAGATAGTCATTCAGTTGATCCCAGAACGTTTGCTTTACTACACTTGCATTTCCGGACTGCGGTGCGTAGGCGCTTACAATATTTACGCAGGGTTGGCCATCTAAAGCAAGTTTAATTGCGATAATCCTCTCACTAATTCTGCTTACGTCGACGACTCGGTCTTGAATATCCTTATCAACAACAATCCCAACGCCATTTTGTTGACTGGTGCCGTAGTAGATGAGTTTGAAATTATGCCCGATGTTTTTCGATTTAGATCCCTTTCACCTTGTCTCCTGAATACAACAGATGTTGATGCGTCTGCGAAAAAGTACTTCACTTAGCTCGGCACTGCGTCCAGTCATGGATCCGACGTTCCACGTGGCTATTCGTATTCGAGTGGGTAATCCTATGACTTTTTCGTGGCTTTGGGGGAACGCCCTAGCATTGAACACATTTTCTTCATTTCTGCCGTCGCTTAGGGGGGACGCCCTAGTATTTAATCTGTTACTCTTTTTGTGTAACTTTGCCATAATAGGAGTTTTTTTTGTTTTGGCTTTAGTTTTACAGCCGGTTGCCACCTGACGCCAAGACAGTAACCCCTCTTGCTGACTGGGGCTTAGGATGCCGCCGTTGGCTTGCGCTCTTCCGCCGCCATCCTCTCCACGACATCCTGCCTGATGCCGCTGTGCCCCGCCGGCCCGGTATCAGAATATGTCCGATCGGCCCGACGGGACTGCCTGTTTGGTCCGCGAGGGGTATTTTATTTCCCCCTAACCCTCCAGTGCCCTTTTCAAAGCACTGGCGAGTACTCCCCTATCCGCCACCTGGGGACGCGTTCCTTAGGGGTTAGGCTCCCCCGAGAATGTTTATCTATACATGTATTTGCTATAAAATATAGTATAGTCAAAGAATATAAACACTACGCGAAAAGAAACGACACTTAAGCATGTGTGCACGTAAAATCGCTTGCGGCTATATGTGGGATGTCTGGATGTGTGCGGGGGCAGCGAGAGGCGCGCGGGGCGTTGAACGGCCCGACACGGATCTGGCTAGTCGAGGGCTAGCAGTGGTTGTTGTGTTTGCGTCTCGCTCGATCTTAAGTCATCAATCCTACGTCCCCTTTTTCTTGTTCCGTGTTGTCAACCCTAGAGTTTACACGTTGCGATTCAAGGTCAACAAAGCTCGAAGTCACACGAACAGGGAGTGTTGCAGCTGTGGTACCGATGAGTTAGTATGCCATAACTCAAGTCTCGAACTTACTTTGGGTCTAGCTCAATCTATGAGATTTGTCCGATATTTATATATAAGGCATGTATGTTTTAAATATATATACGGACAAATCACACAGATTGAGCTAGCCCCAAAGTAAATTCGAAACTTGTGTCATGGGATACTAACTTAACGATACTATATTTTATAACAAATACATATATAGATACACATCCAAGACCCAGGCCAATCTGAAAAAGACCATTTTCCATCTTGACCTGGCCGGGGATCGAACCCGGGCACTCTCGTGTCGCAGGCTGGCGTGTTGACCGCTGCGCCACGGAGCTAGCTAATATTATATTTTTTTAGACTCGTTTTTTGAAGGCACCAATGTCGTGTCGATTCGGGAATACCGCTGCAGGAAGTTCATTCCACAGTTCGATCGTACGTGGCAGGAAGTTTCTATTAACCCTATGAATGCCACGAGAAAAACTGAGAAGCGTGCCTAGTACGCCGCTACCAGTTTGAATCGTCATACTATCTTGGACAACTTAAGAAGTAATTGGCGTTTCAAGGCAGTTTCCGATGGAAGCCTAAAGGTGTCCACGGCGTTCAAAGGGTTAACATGTGTTTATTATATAAACAGGTTACTAAGTCGTCGGTGTCGGCACTAGACCGTCACGCAGTGGGCCTGTGCCCATCGCTGGTGTTCTCCAGACTCGAGTATCTGGACAATATCCGGCACCAGGCCGGAGCCACGGTCAAAATTGAACACGTGCAAAATCATGTTAACGGGAAGTCGGATTCAGAGGATTCAATGGAGGGTATAGTATCTTGTTTTTTATACGACTATAGAGATCATAATCATAATCATTTATTTGCCAACTAAGTGTATACAGAAATGGTCTTATGTTATATAGATTACAAGCTTTCGCCCGCGGCTCCGCCCGCGTCAATGTCAATCCCTCGGGAATAGTACACTTTCCCGGGATAAAAGGTAGCCTATGTCCTTCTCCGCACTCCAAAGAACTTGTATGCAAAATTTCATGATTATCGGTTCAGTAGTTACGGCGTGAAAGCGTAACAAACAAACAAACAAACTTACTTTCGCATTTTTAATATTAGTAAGGATAAGGATAATTGTACAGAAATATATATCTCATCCGGCGGGCTCTGGTTTCCTGCAGTGTCCTGAAGGATAATCTCATGGTCCTTCGAGCCGGATGGTCCCCCTCTGCCGCCGCGCCCCTCGCCTTCTTCGTACCTCGTCTCGATTCCAAGGCCCTAGCAAGCATGGTTTCGAAAGTTTGACGAGCTCTGTGGCCTAGTGGTCATCATCGGAGGTCCCAGGTTCGATCCCCAGTCGGTTCAAGACGTAAAATGATCTTTTTCTGATTGAACGGATTGACCTGGTCTTGGATGTTCTATATATGTATTTGTTATTAATATAGTATCGCTAAGTTTCTCTGAAAAGGATGGATTGGTTTAGTGGAGTCATGTAAATTCTGCAATAATTTTTTTTAGACTTTATCACATTGACTTAAGTATCAATGTGTATACATATATCAACGCTCGTGATGTACCTATTATGACAGCTGCAGACTCTACGCCGTCCGTCGCAGCCTCCGACGTGGAATCGGAGCGAGACGACCAGCCAGCTGACTCCAGCACTGAGCCACGCGCAGCGGCGGAAGGTATGTAATAATAATAATAGGAGGTTTCTCTCTCTGTAGCCTTAACTGTCGGTAGCTTGAGCCCTGCCCCGCTGCTGGCAGCCCTCTAGGATTAGGTTATTATAAAAGTTGTATTTTTTGTATGATATTTTTTATATTTTACTTTTTATATAAGTTTTATAAAAACCTAGACCTAAGAAATTAAATAAATAAAGAGAATAATAATAATATATAATAATAAAATCTTTATTAAATTTCTTAGGTGGTAACATATCACAATATAAACATACATTAATAGGTACAAACAACGTTTTGCCTGAGCTAAGGTGAAAAACACCCTGTGTTTCAGGCTTTATGTACTGCATCTTTGGACGTTAAGCTAAGTCAGGTAAGTTTAGGCAGCACGCAGCTAGCAGATTTGACAAAAGTTGGTCGGGGGTTCCTGTCCTCAACTACATGGAAGTAATATATTCAATAAATTGTTAATCAATATACAACAGTGATTACTTAATGTAAAATAATTGAATTTGTTATAAATATGTGAAAGTGTAGCCCTTCAGGCACGTAGGGACCAATACTGGACTGAGTTTCTTTCGGCGTATTCTTTTCAGCAGTGGTCGTTTCGAAACGCTAGCAGCTTATCGATTTTGCAAATATTTATGACGTTCAGAAAGAGATACATGATATCCAAATTTGAATAAAATTCTATTTCATTTCATTTCATTTTAACCTCAACTGCCTGTCCGGTGGTTGCAGATGGAATCGGTTACGCCCGCCCGGCCTCCCGAGCTGCCACTTGCTTTTCCTCCATTCGTCCGAGTGAGTATCCCAATATCTTTCTTTCCCTTCCCAAATCCAGCAAATTCCTATTCTTCCCCAGCTTCAAAATGCTTGCGATGGGCAGCAGCGTAGCAAGCACAAGGAGCCAAAAAAACTGCGCTCGCTTACCCACTTGCCAAGCGTGGGGAGTATGGTAATATCCTCCCATGGAACGATTAATGCTTAGGCCCTTGTCCTACAGTGGACTTTCTGTGTCTGTAATGATGATCATCATTTCGAGTAGGTGTCACGGTCAATCGACCATGCACACCCTGGTGTCTGAGTTCTTCGGAGCCGCCTCTCGGCCTCTGACGTGGTTCCTTTAACGACTACCAGGTGGCAGCCGGGACCACCGGCTTAACGTGCCTTCCGAAGAACGGAATCATCTTTATTATCAGAGAATCAGGTGATTCAAGCCTGCAATGTCCTAACCAAACTGGAAACAACTAAACAAAGTATGCTTCCGGTGGGAATCGAACCCACGACCCCCGGGTCAACAGGCAAACGCCTTAACCACTGGACCACCGAGGCTGTTATGTAATGATGATGATGATGAACAAAAGTTGCGATAGTACCACAGGTAACAAACCGCCATTCATCATCATCATCATCAGGTCTTTTTAATCTCCACTGCAGGAGCATGACCCTCTCCTGTACTAGCGGAGCCATACTTGGTCAGAGCAGACAGAGGATTTGGCCTACACTCTCCTCGCTGGCCAGACGGGTTGGAGAGGTCTCATTGATGTTTATTTAGCTTGCATCCTAAGTCGCCTCTTACGACCTCCATGGGAAGACTTGGAGTGGTCCTATTCTACTCTGCCGGAAACGACACGGTAAATTTTGTGTTAAAGTATTTTGTTGCACTCCGAGTGAATTTACAAGGATGTCATTAATGGTAATCTGCTATAGATTGAAATAGCTACACTATCGCATTAGGTTCCAAATCCTGCAATGATAGCTGTAAGAAGTAAATAAAATAAATAAATAAATACATATAGATAAACCGCAATTATTTCTCATGTTTAATTCTCTTTCGCAGATGTCGAAGCGCAGAGTTCCAAGGACAAGGAGAAAGAAGCCGCCTCGCTGCAGTGTAGAATATGCGCGCGCAGTTTCAAGCGCGCGTGGAGTTTGCGTCAGCATCTCAACGCGCACATCGCGCGGTCGCGGCATCTCACGACGAACATCGCGGTCAAACGGCGTCCGTTAAAATGTCCCAAGTGTCCACTCCAGTTCGCACGTAAAGACCATCTGGAGAAGCATATGGGAAAACACGCGGCTGAAAAGCCACACATATGTAATGTCTGCCATCATCGTTTCCGTTCTAATAGAGGTCTACGAACACATATGAGGAAGCACAGCAGTAAATACGAATGCCATATATGCCTGTATCGGGCCAGTCAGCTGGGTAATTTGAAGGCCCATATGAAAACACACACGGGGAAGAAAGTGGTTGGATGTGACGTCTGCCAAATACGCCTGTCTAGCAAGCACGCGTTGGTCTTTCATATGAGATTGCACACCGATGAGCTTCACCGGTGCGTCGCGTGCCGGCGACGGTTCGCTTCGAGAGATGCGTTGCTGGCGCACTTGGAGACGCACGAACCTGATGATGATGAGGGAATGGGCGAGCAGACAGGCAGCCAGGCTGCAGCCCCCAGTGACAAGCCGCACCAGTGCACCCTGTGTCCGATGCAGTTCAGCCTCAAGATCGCCTTCCGGAGACACGTCATCGCCGCGCACTTTTGAACGCGATGCAATGGCTGTCCAATGAATAAAGCATCGGCTGCGTCGTGCGGTCTAATAGATGTCGGCCGCGTCGTGCGGTCTAATAGATATGTCGGCTAGGGTGCGTCGCGCAGTCTTCTAGATATGTCGGCTAGGGTGGGTGCATCGCGCGGTCAAATAGATATGTCGGCTATGGTGCGTCGTGCGGTCTAATAGATATGCCGGCTAAGGTGCGTCGTGCGGTCTAATAGATATGCCGGCTAAGGTGCGTAGTGCGGTCTGATAAATATGTCGGCTATGGTGCGTTGTGCAGTCTAATAGATATGTCGGCTAAGGTGCGTCTTGCGGTCTAATAGATATGTCGGCTAAGGTGCGTCGTGCGGGCTAATAGATATGTCGGCTGGATCGAGTAGTCTAATAGACATGTCGGCTACCGAACGTCGCGCGGTCTAATAGATATGACGGCCAGGTCGCGCGGTCTAAAAGACATGTCGGCTTGGGAACGTCGCGAGGACTTATAGAAATGTGGGCTAGGGTGTGTCGCGCGGTCTTATAGACAACAGGGCTAGGGTGTGTCGCGCGGTATAATAAATGTATTGGCTAGGGCGCTTCGTGCGGTCTAACAGACTTGTCGGTTAGGGTGCGTCGTAAGGTCCAATAGATCGTAAAGTAAAATGTTGTATGGTACCCTCCCTTAGTACTCCGACTTGCCGAGAGGGCCGGTTTACAAAATACGTAGTTTTTTTGTACATATTGTAAAAAAAGATCGTTAGAATTAGAGTTTTTTTTTTATTATCGGTGAACAGAGATATTTTCTTAAATGATTTCTTGAGAAATCCTCCTTTCTTAGAAACCTCGTTTTTTATTTTTTGTCAATTGTTTTATTGACAAAAGAACAAATACGTGTCCAAAATGTCTCTAACTGTAAAATCCCATTTCCCTTTTCGAACTTAAATCACATTTCTTTTCTTCTTTCTAATTTTTCTTTTTTCATATAACGTTCAGGTCTATGTCTCGCGCCATTCGTGGACAGTACTATTATATGTGTGTATGTATGTTATTTTTTATAAACCTCTAGTTCCACTGCTGGGCAAAGGTAAGAGAAAATTCAAGATATAGATACAGGGCCTGGCAAGGTATCTCTGTCGCTGACTGTACCTTCTGGAGTCTGTACTACTTACCCTAACCAAACAACAGTACAAAGCGTTAAATAAATAAAAACTGACGAATAATTACAAGCTTTTTTTTAGTTTCACCTGTCCCGGTGTTTGTCTGTAATCAAAGCGAGTTAAATTTGATCCACTTCCCGGTTACCGATTGAGTAGAAATTTTGCATGCGTGTGTAAATCGGATGACAATACAATATTTAGCAGCAATACTTATATTATCGTTGCGCTGGTCTGATGATGGAGTCGGGAGGTGGCCATAGGAACTCCTTAACTAAACAAGGTACACCAATCGTGTTTGTTCTCATTTGATTTGTCTTGGAAAGCACTTTACAGTGTAGATTCGTTTATAATAAAAGTTTGTCAAAAAAAATTATTTTTTCCAAAAAAACTGATTTTACTATTTTACACAGCAAAGCATGTTGTATAAAATGATGTATTTTTTAAATAAATGTATTTTTTTCTGTATAAAATGATAAAAGATGTATTTTTTTAAATAATTATATTTTTTCTGTTACTTTTAAGATTGCGTGACATAAAATAAATAATACAAAGTGTTTTATGCATTTTATTTTTATAACTTGCGACCCGCCCCCGCATTACACGGGCGCAATGTACATACTAATATGAGGCAGTAAATTGTACGTCCTTCCACTTGAATCCCTCTATCTATTGCTGAAAACTGCATTAAAATCCGTTGAGGAGTTTAAAAGCGAACAGATAGTGGAAGCAACTTAAAGTTTTTAAACACAAGGTACACCTTTTAGTTACACCCATCCGCAAGTACTCTTAATAAATTAAGAAATAAAATATGGTGAAACAATTTCATTTGGGCGGGACTTGAACCGGCGACCTAGGTCTATGTACGACCTATGCTCTGCCATCTGAGCTACCGCATGATTCAATCTCAGCGCCGAAATTCGCCATATCCAAATCCCCTTATACGTATTAAGGCTTACGTCACCTAACATAACTACTCGACTTTTACATAGACATAGGTCGTTGGTTCAAGTCCCGCCCGCATGAAACTCACCATATTTTATTTCTTAATTTATTAAGAGTATATCAAAATAGCATTGTGAATGCTTAATAAGACACTTTATTTTTCAGCCTCCGTGGTCCAGTGGTTAAGGCGTTTGCCTGTTGACCCGGGGGTCGTGGGTTCGATTCCCACCGGAAGCATACTTTGTTTAGTTGTTTCCAGTTTGATTAGAACATTGCAGGTTTGAATCACCTGATTGTCTGATAATAAAGATGATTCCGTGCTTCGGAAGGTTCGTTAAGCCGTTAGTCCCGGCTGCCTTCTGGTAGTCGTTAAAGGAACCACGTCAGAGGCCGAGAGGCGGTCCCGAAGAACTCTGACACCAGGGTGTGCATGGTCGATTGAACGTGACATCTACTCAAAATTTTTTTTTTTTTTTTTTTTTACTAAATATTGAATTAGGCATTTGTCTCCCATCTCACCTGATGGTAAGTGACGATGAAGACGAGGATGTTACATGCCTATCCAAGAGATACCCATTTATTCTACTTTTGAATGTCCCGGGACTGTACTTGTTTGGGAATATAGACGCAGGCAGTTCATTCCACACCTTAGCTACTCGAACCAAAAAGGAACTGTCAAAGCGTTTAGTTCGACTCTTTGGTATTCCAACGATAAAAGGGTGAAATTTCTGTCTGCGCCTTGTAGTCCGATGGAGGAATGGTGAGGGTTCAACTAGCTCAAATTATGATGATGAGTACCCCCTTAAGTATCCCACGACAAAAGTTCACAACTTTCAGTCATCATCATTTCCTGTAGGCGACACGGTTGTAGTGCTATTGCCTGCAATGTCCTAACAAAACTGGAAACAACTAAACAAAGCATGCTTCCCGTGGGAATCGAACCCACGATCCCCTGGGTGCCCTGGTCTACAGGTAAACGCCTTAACCACTGGACCACGGAGGCAGTTACAGTGGGGCTAGCTCGTCTGTGTGAATAGGCTAGTTTCCTAAAAAAATATAATAAGTCCGTCAGATAAATAATCAAAAAATATTGATTACGATTTTTTTCTTTTATCGATTTAATAAAAAATGATAAACATATAGCCCTTTGAAATTCCGTGTGACGTCATAGTTTGCTACACTTTTTAGCAAACTTTGACGTCACTAGCCCCCACTCACAAACTTTGACGCGTTTTATCTTTTCCATTTATTGTTTAATTGACAAAAGAAAAAATACGTGTCTAATATTTTTTGATTATCTAAGTTACGGACTAATTGTAATGTTATTATTTTGACACAGGAAACTAGCCTATTGTGACTTTATATTCATAGGTTCAGTTAGTGTGTATGGTTTTAGAGGGTTTTTTACCTAAAAAATAATATATACCTAATCAAATCATAACAGCATTAGAACGCCGCCATATACAGTGAGTCATTAATTATCGTTACCTCGTAATCTTATCTTATCTTTTAACAATGATGGTCAATTTTTCAATTAAATCTGTAGACTCATATTATTTGAAGAATTTGAGTGCGTTTAACCTTCATTCTTCGTTCAATGAGAGAATATTGCTAAAATATGGTGAAAAAAATTCAGGCGGGCGGGATTTGAAACACCAACTAAGCCACCGCCTGTTCTAACCTCGGCGCCGAAATTCTCCATTATATCCTATTCCCTAAGGGGAATGTAAAGTCGGGTAGTTAAGAATGACGTAAGCGTCATAACTACCCGACTACAATTTTTTTTTATTTCTTAATTGTGCTTCCGATTCTTCATGTCTGTCCGTCCGTATGTCACAGTCACTTTTTTCGAAACTATACGAAGTAGTGTTGAAACTTGGTACTTAAGTAGATGTATTCTGTGAGCCGCATTATTTACACACAAAAATAGAAAAAAAAAACAAAACAATAAATTTAGGGGTTTCCCATATTTAGAAATAAAAAAAAATTGTCTTTGAACCCATGGGTTTAATGACATTTTTTTTACGTGTGGGGTTTCTTTGGATAGGTCTTCAAAAATTATATTGAGGTTTCTTATATCATTTTTTTAGGGTTCCGTACCCAAAGGCTAAAAACGGGACCCTATTAATATCGCTCCGCAGTTCATCTGTCTTTCTGTCTGTCTGCCTGTCTGTCCGTCCGTCCGTCGGTCACCAGGCTGTATCTCTTGAACTGTGATAGTTACTCAACAAATACAAAAAAATAGATTAAAATAAATATTTAAGGGGGCTCTCATACAACAAACGTGATTCTTTTGCTTGTTTTTGCTCGATATTGATAACGGCAACAGGAAGGCGCTTGAAATATTCACAGAATATTTACTTTTTCATTCACTTTAAAAATCATAATTAAATAAAAATAAAATAAATATTACAGGGGGCTCCTATACCATAGACATGATTTTTTTGCCGTGTTTATAGATACCGGTACGGAATCCTTCGTGTGGCGAGTCCGACTCGCACTTGACCGGTTTTCTAAACTGAATAGTTTGCGCGAGAGACTCATCCAAAGTGGTATGGTGCCCTGGTAATGGTCCAAGTGTTTGTTTTGTTGTTTTCTGTGCATATTTCCGTGACGTCAACAAAGGGTCCATGGGAAGACCAGCGCTGGCAGTTGCGTACAGCCAGCATATGCTGAGTTGGATCCTTTTTGAGTCAATAGAGTTTTACACAGCACAGCACACAATTAATTAATTAATTTGTTATTTCTAATATCATTTTCAGAGAGCTAGGACGACGCCTCCGTGACAATGGTCGTGACCCTCGCTCTGGAGCGTACCTGTCCGGGGAGGGCTATTCGATTAGCTTTATAATTTTTTTTTCTCTTGTTCTTTTTTCTTTCTACGTAGTTTTAGTCATGATATATTTTTATGATCACTTTGTCACTAATTTAGGGTTTTTCCGGTAGGTTTAGTTTTAGCGATTATGTTTTTTCTATCTTTGTTGTAAGTTTGTGTTTTTTTAAAATACTAAATTTCAAATTCTGAATAAAGATTATAGAGTTTTACACATTTTGATTTGTTATTTAATTTATTTACGTTTAGATTGTATTGTATGTATGTAATATTGTTGTTTATTTTTGTAAAATGCGTAAATGTGTTTCTGTTCTGATTTGTGTATGTGCTTTTTGTCGAATAAACATATTCTTATCTTATCTTTTATCTTATCTAAAATGTCCCCCCCCCCCCCGGAACTTCTATAATAAGAGAATGATAAAACGAAATAAATATATGATGTACATTACCATGCAAACTTCCACCGAAAATTGGTTTGAACGAGATCTAGTTAGTAGTTTTATTTATTACGTCATAAATCGTAAACTGCAATTTACGTTTCATTCAATCAACTCAAATTTAACAACATATATTATTACTAGATATATTTTACGTACGTGTATAGATACAGCAAGTTACGTAATATCTTTAATTTTATGGACAAAAAGTTCAGTTTTACGGACCTTTCGTTTTGAAAATCCAACTCGGATTTAGTTTTCTCTTTCAAGGTACGGAGCCCTAAAACTCCTCAGCAAGATAAAGAACGCTGGAAAAACCCCACAACTGAAGCTTGGAAATAGTAATTAAAAAAATTGGCCAAGTGTGAGTCGGACTCGCGCATGTAGGGTTCCGTACCATTATCTATAAAAACCCTTATTATTTTTTTTTCCCTTTATTTGGGTCTACAAACAGTATCACACTTAATGTTAAGTAGCAAATTTACATAAAGAAATAAATAAAATATGTGAAACCAACGACGTGAACCACAGCTTACAAACAGAGTTATGTTGAGAGAAAACATTATACTAGTAACTTTACAATATTGTTCTATGTGAAAGAAATAATAATAATTTGTGTGTAAAGAGCCAAAATCAACAATCGAGTCAACTAAATTTATAATGAGAAGAGAAGAAATTTATAATATTAATTTACATACATACATAGTAGCACGTCTTTTTCCCTTGCGGGGTAGACAGAGCCTGGGTCTATAAGACCTGAAGGCCACATTTGTTGTTGTTGTTTTAATATTAATTTTATTTTAATTATATTATTTATTTGTAAAGTGAGTAATATAACTCATGAATATTTCGAGTTAAATATTCATCATCAGGTCTTTTTAGTCTCCACTACAGGAGCATGACCCCCTCTGTACTACTTGAGCCATTTGGCCAGAGCAGCCAGAGGTCTTGGCCAGACGGGTTGGAGAGGTCTCACAGATGTTTATAAGCTTTGTTTAGCTTGTATTTCCTAAGTCGCCTTCTACGACATCCACGGGGAGACTTGGAGTGGTGATTCTACTCTGCCGGGTACCACACGGCATAAGTTAAATATTACCCCCCCCCCCCCTTAAATATTTATTTTATTCTGTTTTTAGTATTTGTTGTTATAGTGGCAACAGAAATACATCATCTGTGAAAATTTCAGATGTCTAACTATCACGGTTCATGAGATACAGACGGACAGCGAAGCCATATTAATAGTGTCCCGTTTTCACCCTTTGGGTACGGAATCCTAGAAATTATTATCATATCTTAATACTGCTAATTAATCCAAGATATAACGAGTATAAAAATGATATTTGGTCATCACGATATCCAGTAATTAATCAAATTAATCATGCGTGGGTTATTAGTTGTTTTTACTGTTTGTCTGGTGGGGTTGACAGCTGGGAGCCCTGCCGTGGAACCCATAACGCTGTTCTACCACAGCACCGTCGGAGTCCCAGCGGCTGAGAAGATTAGGAAAGCAGAACAGGCAAGGGATTTCGATGGAGCTAGGATTGTGGGCGGGCAGCCGTCGAATGTCGGCCAGTTCCCCTACTTGGTGAGTCATCATCATCATTTCGTGTAGGTGCCGTTTTGTTCAGTGGTTAAGGTGCCTGTAGACCTGGGGGTCGTGGGTTCGATTCCCACGGGAAGCATACTTTGTTTAGTTGTTTCCAGTTTGGTTAGGACATTGCAGGCTTGAATCACCTGATGTCTGATAAACTGGAACCGTCCCGGCTTCACTACCCTGTTACAGGAATCAGAGATCCCGTGGGACATAATTATCTTGACAGAGTGTTGGCTTATAAAAATATATATATATATATACGGACAAATCACACAGATTGAGCTAGCCCCAAAGTAAGTTCGAGACTTGTGTTATGGGAAACTAAACGATACTATATTTTATAACAAATACATATATAGATACACATCCAAGACCCAGGCCAATCTGAAAAAGATCATTTTCCATCTTGACCTGGCCGGGGATCGAACCCGGGCCAAAGAATATATACACCCGGGCACTCTCGTGTCGCAGGCTGGCGTGTTGACGGTTGCGCCACGGAGCTAGCCAAAGTTCTAAGCTTCCGTCTAATAAACATATTCCCGACTTCGAAAATTATTATCAAGCGTCAACGACACAAAATTACACACAATTTTTTTTTCTTTTTTTATTTATTTGGTTCACAAACTGGTTGTTACAAGCATTGCTAACAATACAAAAGAAAAGCCATATAAACATGAAAATTGAACAACCTTCTCAGAGTGAACACAGCATGCAATAAAATATATTAGCTCTCAGTTATTAACATTATATAAATCTACAAAAAAAAGAGCCATAAAAAAACTACAACAACGAATTCCTAATAGAATTGGCTGATGCATTGAAAATGTCTATCTCCTGGCAAATTTTATTATATTGAGAACACATACGAATTAATGGCAAAATGAAGGAGTTTTAATCTATTACAACAAATTTCTCAAGGTGACAGTAGAAGAACCTCAAATTTGGACGCCAACTGTCTATTACTTAAGACGAGGACTCAAATGTTTGGTACCTTCGCTCGGCAAAGGACTGATCAAGTGCGCGCAAGGGATAGCGCTTGGCGGTTTAGCCCATTAGCCCGTGAATGATGAGATAGGAGATATTCTCGAGTCGCTCAAAGGAAAAAACGTAAGCGCCAAATTCGTTATTTCTATTTTATATAAAATCAGACCGGTTAATTGTATTTTCATATTTACATTTTGATGAATTACTAATAACCTATCTTTTAGTCTAAAAATCATTATTTCATTCGTCGCATTTGAGCTACAATAACAAAAACTCTGCGAACGAAGACCAGTTTTCAAAAAATATTTGTATCGAGAAAATTTTATCAAAACGTGTTTTCATCTTCAATTTTTGGAGATGAAATAGTCAAAAATCATATTACTTAGATTTGAAACTCCTAATTTAAGTATTTTGCGAGATAAATAAGGTTCAGAACGACCTTATTTACAGTGGTATCGCCTTAAACTAAGCAACTCAACTTGCATCCTAGGAATCTATAGACCCCCGGCCCAAACAGATACAACAAATTTCCTCAACTCGCTGGACCAAACGCTCTTATCACTGAAAAGCTACAATAATATTTTCCTTTGCGGCGACATTAATATCGACCTTGTGCCAAATAATCCCAAGAAGCGCCAATACGAATATTTTAACATGCTAGCTAGCCACGGAATGCTTTCCTGACACTTTTTACCGACTCATGGACGTGGACGCACCTGCTACGATCATATCTATACTTATCTATATTATAACTAGCTGCCCCGGCCAACTTCGTTTCGCCATAAGTTAAAAACTATCCTATCTCTCAAGTTGGATCGAACTGCACATGGTGTGCGAATTTTATTATAATCGGTTAAGTGGTTTAGGAGTCCATTGAGGACAAACATTGTGACACGAGATTTATATATATTATTAAGATAAGATTAAGATATCATAAAGCTGAAGAGTTTGTTTGTTTGAACGCGCTAATCTCAGGAACTACTGGTTCATATTGGAAAATTCTTTTTGTGTTCGATAGTCCATTTATATAGGAAGGGTTTAGGGTATAAAACATCACGTTGTGACCGATAGGAGCGAAGCATCAATAAAAAATGTTTTGTAAACGGGGAAAAATTATTCATCTATACTAATTAATCATAATAACAGAAATTGCTGCGGACGAAGTCGCGGGCAACAGCTAGTATATTATAAAGCTGAAGAGTTTGTTTGTTTGTTTGAACGCGCTAATCTCAGGAACTACTGGTTCAAATTGGAAAATTATTTTTGTGTTCGATAGTCCATTTATTGAGGAAGGCTTTAGGCTATAAAACATCACGCTGCGACCAATAGGAGCGGAGCATCAATATAAAATATTTTGAAACCGGGGAAAAATTATTCATCTGTACTAATTAATCATTATAACAGAAATTGCTGCGGACAAAGTCGCGGGCAACAGCTAGTATATAGCGTGATTTTGAACCCCCTAGCTATATTGAAATCTTGGAATCAGAATCCCTAATGGAATACAGAATTCCAAAAAAAAGTGGTAAAAACCGAAAAAAAAATTGACTTTCCATAGAAATTCGTCCAGCTGATCGGCGACTTTGTATGGGAAACCCTAATTTTTTTTTTTTCAGCTTTTTTTCTTGCAGTTCTATATTTCATTAGGGATTCTGATGCTGAGATTTCAATAAAGCTAGGGGGTTCAAAATCACGTTGTATTATAAAGCTGAAGAGTTTGTTTGTTTGAACGCGCTAATCTCAGGAACTACTGGTTCAAATTGGAAAATTCTTTTTGTGTTGGATAGTCCATTTATTGAGGAAGGCTTTAGGCTATAAAACATTACGCTGCGACTAATAGGAGCGAAGCATCAACAAAAAATGTTTTGAAAACGGGGGAAGATTGTTCATTTATACTAAGAAAATAACTAATTAATCATAATAATGGAAATTGCCGCGGACGAAGTCGCGGGCAACAGCTAGTGATAGCTAAAACGCTCAGAACAATAATTATTGTTCTGAGCTAAAACCAAACCGGACACAACATGCCTAGTCGTGGAATCTACTCTAACTGATCACTACACAGAAGGCGCTAGCATCAATATGAAACAACACGTACCTACTAACAAAAAAAAAACCGGCCAAGTGCGAGTCGGACACGAAGGGTTCCGTACCGTTATCTATAAAAACGGCAAAAAACATGTCTGTTGTATGGGAGCTCCCCCTTTAATATTAATTTTAATTTTCATTTAGTTATTTATTTTTAAAGTGAATATATAACTAAATATTCTGTGAATATTTCAAGCATCTACCTGTTGCCGTTATCAAAAACAAGCAAAAAATATGCGTTTGTTGTATGGGAGCCCCCTTAAATATTTATTTTATTCTATTTTTTAGTATTTGTTGTTATAGCGGCAACAGAAATACATCATCTGTGAAAATTTCAACTGTCTAGCTATCACTGTTCATGAGATACAGCCTGGTGACAGACGGACTGACATTTTTTTATTTTTTTTATTTCGGTATTATTAATTTCAATAATATGACATTATTTTTTAAATTCAATTCGAACATGACATTTAAATAAACTAATACCAGTCCACATACGTAATTTCTAAGGTTTTCAAAAATTGTGAGTTGTCGTCCTTGGAGAAAATGCGCTGTGCAGTTTGTTGCCGCTTCTTCTGCACTCCGCTTTGGAAGCGGCATTAAACTTAGCCATAAGTAAATTTTTGACGTCAACAATTGTTGAGAAGTGAAATATGACAATTAATAAGTGTTCAAAGAAACCTATATTGAATAAACGTTTTGAATTTGAATTTAAATTTGGACAGATAGACAGACGGACAGCGGAGCGATATTAATAGGGTCCCGTTTTTACCCTTTGGGTACGGAAGCCTAATAAAAACAAGTGTCGATTTTTTGAAATTTGCTACTAAAGCATTTCTTTGACCTAAGAGAGCCAGCACTACAATATTTGCGCTTAAGTTATATGGACCTTGATAACTCTAGGTACTGTAGGAGTATTGCGAGTGCGAGCAATTACCAGGATCCCTCCTTGTATTATCCCTAATTAACTTTTAAAATTGTAGTTCCGAGATACAGTAACCTTTTGTATTGTTAATCTTACACTTTTAAAACTAGTGGTTCCGTGAGAACAGTAGACCTAGCGAGCCCTTACAACCAAAATCCACATTTGCCCTCCAGTGCTCTAAAATATATCTGTTTTGTACTACATACAGTCTGTGGGTTTGAGAATTATGGGAGTGAAGTTTATTTCAAGCGAGCGAAGGTCAATTACTCAAAATTAAAAACTAACTTTACGATACATAAAATTAACTAGCTTTCGCCCGCGGTTCCGCCCGCGTCAATGTCGATCCCTCGGGAATAGTACACTTTCCCGGGATAAAAGGTAGCCTATGTCGTTCTCCGCACTCCAGAGAACTTGTATGCAAAATTTCATGATGACCGGTTCAGTAGTTACGACGTGAAAGCGTAACAAACAAACAAACTCACTTTCGCATTTATAATATTAGTAAGGATGAAGTACAGAAAATCGACGTTTGAGTAAAGCTTTACCACTTCTATGCTCGCTGAGTGAGAGAGTCGGAGGACCATCTTTCCCCTCTTATTTCCCCCCATGTCTACCCCTAATTCCATCCCCAACTCCTTGAAGGGCCAGCAACGCTTCTGTCACACCCTGGTGTTGCAGTTGTCCATGGGCAGCGGTGATCGCTTACCATCAGGTGACTCGCTTGCTCGTTTCCCGCCTTATTTCGTAAAAACGCAAGAATATCGCACCCGGGCCAAAGAATATATATATACGCCCCGGGCGCCCAATATGATTAAGACCGTCTCTTAACTTGGTGAGAAAAGTGCTATAAACCTATGAATATTGATCAAACTCTTTTAACTCGTATAATAATAGTTTCGGGTAGGTTGACACAGTCAATCGACTATGCACACCCTGCCGGCCTATTTGCTAACTCAGTGTACAACGTTTTGATAGTCATTTCAAAGTACATTACGTTTTATATATCTTTAATAAAAATAGTCAATCATAGGAAACCCGCAATGTATTTTGAAGTGACTATCAAAACGTTGGTCACTGAGTTGGCAAATAAGCCGGCTGGTGTCAGAGCGTGTGTCAGAGTTCTTTTGGAACCACCTCTCAGTCTCTGACATGTTTCCTTTAACGACTACCAGATGGCAGCCGGGACCAATGGCTTAACGTGCCTTCCGAAGCATGGACCATCTTTATTATCAGACAATCAGGTGATTCAAGCCTGCAATGTTCTAACCAAACTGGAAGCAGCTAAACGAAGTATGCTTGCCGTGGGAATCGAATCCACGACCCCCGGGTCTACAGGCAAACGCCTTAACCACTGGACCACGGAGGCAGTTATAACTCGTGACGAGTTATAACTGCCTACTAAGTACTAAGTACTTACACACAGAAGTCGCACTTAGCAAAGGTATATAAAGAAATATCAACTCAATGTAGTTAGCGATACGGTGTGATTTAGCTCGCGACAGTACGCAGCACCTTTTAGTTTAGATATTTACAGCAAGCCAATTTTATACTTATAGCTCTGAACATACGATTCATAATTCGTTGCAGTCGATGAACACATGAGTTGTCGGTTCCTGGCGGGAATTTCGGCGGACTGCACGGTTTTTGTTTTGGATTGTTTTGCAAATTGCTTCGTGTGGACTTTGTAATGTAAATTGGTGTAATTTGGTGTGGGCGCACTATAAG
The DNA here is from genome assembly GCA_947532085.1 of Elegia similella. Taxonomy (NCBI): domain Eukaryota; kingdom Metazoa; phylum Arthropoda; class Insecta; order Lepidoptera; family Pyralidae; genus Elegia; species Elegia similella. The sequence continues at coordinate 1,295,466 of OX383950.1, read as the reverse complement.
TTTCCGGAATGAATATGAAAAATACTATTAAAGGTACAAAATTAATTTATTGTTTTTCAAAATAATCTCCCTTGGCGTCTATGCACTTTTTCATTCGATGAAACCAGTTTTGAAAACTTTTGTGCCACTCCTCTGTGGTGACCTCTGAAACGTGTTTTTCATACTCCTCGACAGCCTCTTCTGGTGATGAAAATCGTTGACCGCGTAATTGGTTCTTAATTTTTGGGAACAGAAAAAAGTCACAAGGTGCCAGGTCGGGACTGTATGCAGGATGACTCATGAGTTCTACATTTTTCGCCTTCAAAAAGTCGTTTGTCTGTCTGGCCGTGTGAGAACTAGCATTGTCGTGGTGCAGGATGATACGGCGTTTACGGTTATTTTTACGGAGTTCGTCAATAACTTCCGGCAAACAAATGGTCGTGTATCAGTCACTATTCACTGTACGACGATTCTCTAAAGCAACAGCAGCCACGTGTCCAGTTTTATTAAAAAAAGAAGCAATCATCCGCTTAGATGCACTTTTCACGCGCGCCACTTTGGTTGGTTTCGGCTCATCTTGAAAGACCCATACGCTCGATTGCTGCTTTGTTTTGGGATCGTAGCAATAAATCCATGTTTCGTCACCTGTTACTATGTCCCACACCAAATTTGACGCACCTTCGTTGAATCTGGTAAGCATGGCACTGCGCCAAGCGTCGCGGTCCGTTTTTTGAGCCTCGGTCAAGTTGTGTGGGATCCACCGCGAGCACAGCTTCCTCACACCCAAATGTTTGTGTAGGATTAATTGTATTTGACTCATGCCTATTTCTAAGGATGCGCGAATTTCATGGTAGGTCATATGCCTGTCTGTTTCAATCATACGGCGCACAGCATCAATGTTTTTGTTGGTCACAGCGGTGGACGGCCGACCATCGCCAGATTCGTCACTGGGATTGATACGACCACGCTTGAATTCTGCAAACCAGCTATAAACAGTTGTCTTGCATGGTACTTCATTGCCAAAAGCTGTTTCAAGCCGAGCGATGCTCTGTTGAGCTGTCAAATTACACTTAAAAACGTAGAAAATCATACTACGAAAATTTTCCCGAGTTAAATCCATGTTGATGCAGACACACAATTTTTTAAATGGCGCCACAAGGTAAAAACAAAAGACAGTCAAATGAAACAAACTGCATTCTACAGCCAAAGAGTTCTATTTTCAAATGTTGCAATAAATTTTTAAATATTGTTTATGTAAGTGGCCAGTTCCGGAAACTTACAGTGCGCCCTATGTAAATGCCCATGTTTATGAACAATGTGTGGAATAACTGAAATAAACTGTCATGGTGCGGCTGTAGGGAGATTTACATAGCGGGCTGGTGGTCGCTCGCCTTACTGCGTCGTCTATTATCAAACCAGTGGATTCGTGGGAATTGTCGCCAGGGCTCCGTTGAATCAACGAAATGAATTATACCATCATTTCGTTGATAACACGAAGAAAAATATGAAGGGCTAAAAGCCGTAGAAAGCCAAATGCCGTAAAAGAAATATGAAAAAAAACCGGCCAAGTGCGAGTCGGACTCGCGCACGAAGGTTTCCATACCGTTATCTATAAAAAAGGCAAAAAATCATGTCTGTTGTATGATCCCTTCAATATTAATTTTATTTTTATTAAATTATTTATTTTTAAAGTGAACATATAACTTAATATTCTGTGAATATTTCAAGCGTCCATGCCGTTATTAATATCAAGCAAAAACAAGCAAAAAAATCACGTTTATTGTGTGGGAGCCCCCTTAAATATTTACTTTATTATATTTTTTAGTATAAGTTGTTATAGCGGCAATAGAAATACATCATCTGTGAATATTTCAACTGTCTAACTATCACGGTTCATGAGATACAGCCTGGTGACAGACGGACAGACAGACAGAAAGACAGATGGACATCGGAGCGATATTAATAGGGTCCCGTTTTTACTCTTTGGGTACGGAACCCATAAAAAACGTATTTGTCCGGATTTCACCTTCCAAGGTGGCGGCGCGCGTAGGTATTTATGTTTTCGATACCGACTTGACTAAGGGTACATAGCGGATAACTTATATTATTACTAGCTTTCGCCCGTGGCTCCGCCCGCGTCAATGTCGATCCCTCGGGAATAGTACTTTTTCCCGGGATAAAAGGTAGCCTATGTCATTTTCCGCACTCCAGAGAACTTGTATGCAAAATTTCACGATGATCGGTTCAGTAGTTACGGCGTGAAAGCGTAACAAACAAACAAACAAATAAACAAACAAACTCACTTTCGCATTTATAATATTAGTAAGGATAAGGATAAGGATAAGGATAAAATAAAAAGCGCGAAAATAAAAAGGCGCCATAACCAGCATTGTCCTTTGAAATGGATTAGGTATAAAAATAATTAAATCGCATTATCTAGCTTGTCGATATCTCCATATTATTTGATAACGATAACGAGGAATAAATAGTTAGGAATGGTCAAGTACACACGTCCATTTCTGCTAAACAGCTACCTCACGTAATTACGTAGGTACTTTTCACTATGAAACATCTCTAAAAAACCATCACGCTACGACCAATAGGAGCCAAGCATCAATAAAAAATGTTTTAAAAACGGGGGAAAATGATTCATCTATACTAATAAAAAACTAATTACGTATTTATTAAGTAATCATAATAACAGAAATTGCCGCGGACAACAGAATATTTTTTTTTAAACACCGTATTCTTTATTATTTATTAGTATTATTATATATTTGTTGATTAAAACTAACGCGAGATAATAACATTATTTATATGTGAATTACGGGTTACTCACGTACGAAGTCAGCTACAGGCTACAGGCCGACATGTCTGAAACATGTCGGCTTGTAGCTGACTTCATATTTCACTTCGTAATTCACATTCACAAGGTCCATTTAAATTAAGCGCAAATATTTTAACGGCTGGGTCTCATAGGTCAAAGAAATGCTTTAGTAACAAATTTTAGGAAATCGACACGCTAGTTGTTTTTTTAATGTTTTCATACAAAAAAAATCTTATTTTAATTAAAATCATTAAATCAGCTGTTTTGATTGTCGAGGTCAGTGACCTAGTATCTATCTATACTTAATATTATAAAGCTGAAGAGTTTGTTTGTTTGTTTAATAAATAAATATATACGGACAAATCACACAGATTGAGCTAGCCCCAAAGTAAGTTCGAGACTTGTGTTATGGGATACTAACTCAACGATACTATATTTTATAACAAATACATATAAAGATACACATCCAAGACCCAGGCCAATCTGAAAAAGATCATTTTCCATCTTGACCTGGCCGGGGATCGAACCCGGTCACTCCGTGTCGCAGGCTGGCGTGTTGACCGCTGCGCCACGGAGCTAGTCTAGTGCCGTTAGGAGTAGAGATGTTAGGACCTTGGGCCGAGGGGATTCTTACAAAAAAGAATTTTGTCGTACTAGTACTTATGTGCGAACTAGTACTTATAGAAGTCGAACTCTGCAAAGGCATTCTAAGACATATCAACTCAATGTAGTTAGCGACACGGTGTCATTTAGCTCGCGATAGAACGCAGCACCTTTTAGTTTAGCAAGTTTTTGCTACAGCAAGTTATTCTTAAAGCTCTGAACATACGATTCATAATTCGTTGAAGTCGGTGAACATCCTATCGGATTTGTTCGGCTTTCCCCTTCGAAGGGGTCGCCGCGTAGGTTTGTTTTTGATAACGACACGGCTCAAGCGAGACAGGCCTGCTACGACTTATTTAAATAAACATACTTTAGACAAACCCAACCACTACATCTTCTTCTTCTTTAAGTGCCGCTTCATCACTGAAGGCCGTCAGCTCTTTAAATCGTGTCTTGTCCATGGCGAGTCTGAACAGTTGTTCCACCGATTTAATTCCAGTCCACTGGCGGATGTTTCTGAGCCATGACATTTTGCGTCTTCCCACTCTGCGCTTTCCGACAATTTTTCCCATCATGATGGTCTGGAGAAGATGATATTGTGAATTTCTCAAGGTATGACCAAGATATGCGACTTTTCTTGTTTTAATGGTCCTAACAAGTTCCACTTTCTTGCCTATGCGCTTTAAAACATAAACATTGGTAATGCGGTCCGTCCAACTTATGCGTAGCATTCTGCGATAAAACCACATCTCAAACGCTTCTAATTTATTTCGGAGGTCTTCTTTTAGGGTCCACGCTTCACAACCATACAAAACAAGAGGGCAGACATAACATTGAAGCATCCTTGTTCGCGTCCATGCGTTAAGGGTCCATACTACCTCACACTGCTTTGCATGATTGACTGTTATATCAATAATAATTAAATACTCAAGTTGAAATAAAAATGCAGCAAAGTTCAGGACTACCTCTGGTAACTATATGACTCAAAAACACGATTGCGTTAAGATTCAAGATTCAAAGATTCAAAGATTTATTCAGAAAATAGGCCTTTTCAGGCACTTTTTCACGTCAATTCACCTTTAAAATTAAATAATACTTATTATATTATATTCAAATTATTAATTCTTGTTTAAAAGCTACAAACTACTAGCGTTTCGGAACCGACCACTTGCAGAGAAGAAGACGCCGAAAGAAACTCTTCAACAGTATTGGTCGCCTACTTGCCTGAAGGGCTTTGTATGATATTTAATATTTTTCTTTTCTTTTTTTTTGATGTCATGTTATATACAATTTTAATTAACATATTTTTGTGGAACACGTTAAGTTAGCGATCGAGCGTGCAACAACAACAGATATGATAAACAACAGATATGATAAAAGTGTCAAAGAGGCCGAGCAGACCTGTCCCCCCTGGCAGCACCCGTTCACGAGTTGACGCATGGATCAGCCATCGCTGAGCTCAACCATATTAGAGGGAACTCGACGACCCGACACACAACGCCGCCACCAGTTTGAACATTTTAGTGAGCATGACTTACTCGATCTCAAGCACAAAACTCGAAAACTAATTGTCGATACTCGCTGACCGCAAACATATACATGTTTTACAATTGAGAGTTTATTTTAGACAATTATACAAAATAAAATAGCAGCAACAAAAAAAAGAAAACAATTATAAGTAAAATTAAAATAAAAGCGTTTAGAGAAGTCCTGCATATCACTCGAGGTCTCGACTCCAAGCATTCTTATCAACGAAATAATCATTAATGCCATAATAAGCTCTTTTCAATAATATATTTTTTGTAACGTCTTTAAACTTCGGAAATGGCAAAGCTGTAATATTGTCAGGAATTTTATTATACAAACGAATACTAAGCCCTAAGAATGTATTCATAGTTTTCTGTAGTCTAAAAGCTTCATTAACTAGTTTATTTTTGTTTCTAGTATTGTATGTATGAACATGACAATTCTTAACATATTTGTGAATATTTTGATGTACGTGCAGTATATTAGCAAGAATGTATTGTGACGCAACCGTTAAAATTCCAGTTTCCTTAAATAACTCTCGAAGAGAATCCCTAGCCCCTAGTTTATAAATTGATCGAATAGCACGCTTTTGCAGAACGAAAATGCTGTTGACGTTTGCACCATTTCCCCAAAGCAATATCCCGTAAGACATTATACTATGGAAATAGCTAAAGTAAACAAGACGTGCTGTTTCGACATCTGTCAGTTGTCTTATTCGCCAAACGGCGTATGCCGCGGAGCTTAGTCTACCAGCAAGAGCTGTAATATGTGGACCCCATTGTAACTTTGAGTCGAGAGTTATTCCTAGAAATTTTGTCGAGTCAACAAATTCTACCACTTCATCATTAACAACTATTTTTGTGGGCACATGCCTAACATTAGGGGTACAAAATTTGACACATTTAGATTTTTTAGCATTTAGCAGGAGATTATTAGCTGTAAACCAATCTAATACCTGAGCGAGAGTGTCATTTACATCGTCAAAATTTGTCTTCTGTCTATCAACTTGAAAAACAAGTGATGTGTCATCAGCAAATAACACAGCTTTACAGGCACAGGCGTAGAATGGCAAATCATTGATATAAATGAGAAATAATAAGGGCCCCAAGATAGATCCCTGAGGAACTCCCATTTTGACAGACATCCCACTTGATTTAACTCCATTAAAACTAACTTTTTGTATTCTATTTACCAAGTATGATTTAATTAGCCTCAAAGATTCATTTTTCACCCCATAATAACTTAATTTATTTAATAGCGTTTCATGGTCTACACAGTCGAATGCTTTAGTAAGATCACAAAAAACTCCTATTGCATTTTGCGACTTTTCCCATGCCTCTAGGATATGCGTGAGCAAAGCAACTCCTGCATCTGTGGTGGAACGACCTTTAGTGAAACCATATTGTTCACTATGGAAAAGTTTATTTTTATTAAAGAAAGAAAGTAACTGTTTGAATATTAACTTTTCAAAAATTTTACTTAATACTGGTAGGATTGAAATTGGGCGATAATTATTAGGATCGTCTTTACTTCCCGCCTTATGCAGAGGTATAATCTTACTACATTTCATCAGATCGGGAAATGTTCCGGTATCTACACATTCATTAAATATTAGCGCTAGATTTGGAGCTATATCGTCTATAATATTTTTTATTAAGGAAACAGAAATATCCCATAGATCCCCGGTTTTTTTAACGTTTAATTCATTAAAAGTGTCGATAATTGTTTGGGGAGTCACATTTTCAAAAATTAAAGTATTGTTACACTCTGGTACATGATCACGTAATATTTTTTCAGATCTTTGAGATGATGACTGAAGCGAGGCAGTTGTTTTAACAGGAATATCAGAAAAGAAATCTTCAAAACATTGAGCAACTTCAGTATTTGTCTCAAACTTCTGATCTTTGACTTGTAATTTTAATGACTCATTATTGCGTTTTTTAGTTTTTCCCGTTTCCTGATTAATAATGTTCCAAGTCGTTTTTATTTTGTCCCCGGAGCTGGCAATTTTTTTACATAAATATATAGACTTTGCGCAGGCACACACTTTTTTGAATATTTTAGAATAATTTCTAACGTAATTTAAAAAAACGGGATTTCTATTATATTCTTTCATAGCCAGCAGATCATATAACTTATTCCTACTTTTATAAATTCCTACAGTAGCCCATTCACAGAATTTTTTTTTGTTAGAAATAATACGTGTCTTAACTTTAAACGTTTTGTTAAATTCTATGTCTATAGTCTTAAATAATTTATCATATAATACATGTGGATTGTCACTTTCCTCACAAATAATTGGCATTTTACTTGATACGTTTGCTTTAAATTCATATATTTTAGATTCAGAGGAAGGTCTATATGTTATTTTTTCCGAGTCGGTTAAATTTTCTCGATAGAAAAAAATTGCAAAGTTGCCTCCAAATCACGTCTAATTTACTCGGTATATAGCATTATTCACCAAATACATTAAAATTAACCTTGAAACTTTTGATTATTATTGCATTACAGATAAGGCAGCCATCATATGTTTTGCTTTTTCGAATAACCCTTGAATATTCCTAAAAAACGAAAATATCCAAAGTAGCCAACGCGTTTAGACCATCCGCGTTTGTATCGCCACGCCGCCTGGCATATGTCGGGCTCTTAACCAACCACTACATGCGTTTTGATAATCCTCAAGTCCTTGCAAAAGAAAACAGATACATTCCAAGAATGCGTGAGGCTATTGAAATTAAAAAAAACATTCTAATTTCAATAGAGAGGATGGTTGGCAGTTACCACCAGCTTGGGATCCGGTCATCACAAGACTGCAAGGCCTTCAGACACAATGAGCCAATACTGCGTACATCCGGAACTTTATCAATAAATATTGTAGGCGGTAGTTTTGTATACTCACTTACCATCAGGTGAGATGGGAGACAAATGCCTAATCCAATATTTAGTAAAAAAAAATAGTTCTTATGACAATAATGTCAACTTAGTCTACCTGCGACCATGAAAACTGTAAAGTTTTCTAAACGTTAGGTGTAAAAATAATGTAATATACGCGATAATACCGTATTAAAGTGATTTTATTTAAATTTGTAACAATCGCGAAAACATCAGAAACCATTAAGACTTATTTGTTTTATTTCCCCGCAGGCTGGTCTACTAGTAGACCTCGGCGATGGCCGTACGTCCGTCTGTTCGGGCTCCGTTCTCAGCAACACGCGCGTTCTCACCGCCGCTCACTGCTGGTTCGACGGCCGGAACCAGGGCGTCTCCATCACCGTGGTTCTTGGCTCCAACATGCTCTTCAGCGGAGGCACCAGATTAATGACGACTACAATTGAGATGCATGCCAGTTTTAATACTGCTAATCTGAACAATGACATTGCTATCATCACTATTCCGTTCACCGGGTACACATGTAAGTATACAGTTGGTACTAGTTTTTTTTTTAGTCACACGGTTTTTGTTTCTTTTCTAAATTGTTATCAAATCCATATTTTACCTACCGAAGTCAATATAATACTAACATGTCTATACGTTAGTATTATGCCTCGTCTAAAAATATTGGCACAAGTTAAGGGTCTGATAAAAGCACAAAAGTAAACGGCAAGCATCTGCATGCAGGCTGTGGTAGTTAGTTCCACTAACTGCCACTATATGCGGTGTAGTAACACTGCAGCGCCCTCTCCAGTTATTACATTGTAACTATTGTTACAGAATTTTCCACCCCTAGATCACTAGATGGCTTTAGCCTTAACTTGGTAAAACGATTTAAAACTGAAAAATATTGTTACATCATAAATTTATTTGTAGAGGATACTGATTCCATTTTAGGTGGATACATTATTGTCAGGCTTATCACATAGATGGCGCCAAAGGTTTATTCACAACTACGTACCCACCAAATTATGAGAAAATAAAATCAGTATCTACGAGAAATATCTGATTTCAGATGAAAAAATATTATTGGCTTATATTAAAATAATATCTTTTATTTTTACTTGGTTTTAATAAGTATAGGCTAACGCCATCTAGTGATGAGTGAAAAAGTATGTCACTATTGCACTGCAGCGCCCTCTCCACTGCCCAGTAGTGTATGAGGCTGGCTAGTTATACGTTAGTATTATATTGCTTTTATTTTCTTTTTTTTTCTTTTTTGAACTGACTATGTAGCTAGCTCCAAGTGAGCTTTCGCTACTTCACCGGGCGTTTGAGGCGAGGGCAGAATGCCCTCAACCTTTATAGACAACATCACCAAAGGGCCCCCAGGAGGGACGGACCACGGCTTTGGGCGTTGCCTGTGTGCGGAAGGCTTGGAGAGACAGCAAACTCTCATATTGCCTGATGGGCCGCGTATACGTGCATGCAAGCCTGAAGGGGCAATCTGAGAAACATATATTGCTTTACCTGTAGTGATTGATATATGTAAAAATCCTTTGTGTATTGTTGCAGCCGCCATACAGCCCATCGATCTGCCGTCGGGCTTCTACCTGTTCCTGGGCTTCGAGGGTAACATCGCCTCCTTCACTGGCTACGGCGTCACCTCCGACAGTACGTTCATTCATTTGTTTAGATATTCTTTCATATAAAAACAGACTTCAATGAAACTACTGAACCGATTGTGATAAAAGTTAAATTGGAACAACTTGAAAGCATACCCTTTCAAATAAAAAAATAATTCTTATTAAATTAAGAAATAAAATATGATGAAAAAGTTTCAAGCGGGCGATATTTGAATCTCCTCAAACTGAGCCACCGCCTGTTCTAACCTCGGCGACGAAATTTACCAAAGCCGATTTCCCTCATACGTATTATGGCTTACGTCACATAAAATAGCTATGTGAATGCAAAATATAAACACTTTTTAAAAAATATAAAGAATGTTTAAAATCGATTCATAAAAGACGGAGTTTAGAGGTAATATACAATAAAAAATAAACATAGAACCGAATAGATATTCTCCTTTTATTGAAGTCGGAAAAAAAAATCATTCATAAACGCCCTTCAGGCGAGGCGACCAATTTTGTTGAAATTTCTTTCGGCGTTTCTGAATGAATGAATGAATGAAAAATTCTTTATTCAAGATACATGGTCTCATAATTGTTAGTGTTTCTTCTCTGCAGTAGTCGGTTTGGGAACGGTTATTTTCTGTATCTTAGTCTGTAGTAGAATAAAAAGTGTTATTGTAATAATATTTATAAATAACTATTATTTTAACTTATTAAATCTGAAAATGATGAACTGAAAAGATTCAGGCGCCTACAGGATAGATCAATGAACAATAATCTGCGGGCCAAAAATTTTTATTGGTTAAAATAATTGGAAAACAAAATTTTCGCAAGCTTTCTATGAATTTTCTAAAAAAGTATCTACATGCCGTTCCGAATCGAATGACACACTCAATCATAATTTTCGGAGAATACGAAAAAGTTTTGACCTAAGCGCTTTTTGACGAGACCTCGCAGTACTAGCTACTATAACTAACATCATATTAAGCAACGTTCTAGAGTTCTTAATTTTAGTTGTCAACAATTTGTAAGTCTAAGAAAACGAAATGACGACACCCGTGCATCCGTCCAGTGGTTTGGTCTGTGCGTTGATAGATCACTATGTCAGTCAGTCAGTCACCTTTGAGTTTTATATATTTAGATAACGGCTGCACGCACGAAAAAGTGTCATGTTCCGTGTGCAAGCGAGAGCGCGGAACAAGCGACAGAGAGGCACGATCGGCCTAAGCGTTCGGCTTGTGACGCATCTATTTTCCACCGGTACCACTTAAAATTATCGCCCGTAAACCGACTTTACAGAAAACCAATGTTGTTGGCGTGAAAACATTGAATTAGAAAAACTCTGGAAGCAACACTGCGCTCAAAAACTGACACTACACAAAGTAGATCAAAGCGGGCGGGGCGTAAAAAGTATATCTTTTCACACACTGGAGTAACTTATCATAGCGAGCGAGCCAACCTACCTCCGCTATGTTGACACCATAGCGTTCATAGATATGTTGACACCGCCCTGTGACCTTGACGCGGCCAATCGCAAACTTGCTTTGTCTATGAGTGCGTAAGTTTTTCGTTGTGATTTGAATTAAGTTTGTAGCGTAAATGGGACTATGTATGGATGTATGAGAGTTACGCTTCCATAGTTTTTCTAATTCATGCGTGAATATTTATTTCCAGCTGACCAGATCACGCTAGCACAACAACAGCGCCATATCAACTTGCTCGTATTGGGCAACCTGGACTGCCAGATCGTGTACGGCTTTAACGTCATCGGTTCCACCATCTGTACCGCTGGCATCGGCTTCATCGGACCTTGCGGAGGAGACTCCGGTGGCCCTCTAGTCGTCACCTTTGGAGACGTGTCTATGCTGGTAGGAACATTACTCTTTAAAATCAAAATATCTTCATTGTGGACAGTGGCGTTACTATACAAATACCCGTAACAAATTTATACAATGGGCCCATGAGAGTTTGAGTTCAGCTTCGGCGGCTTCTTGCTGGTTTAGCTTTGACCCCCAACACTCTTTTACTTATCTCCGTGGCCCCCTAGGACCGGGTCCCGTGTTATTTTGCCCTCACATAGCACTGCAGCCTATAGTTACGCCACTGATTGTGGAAACAGGTTTTGAGATCTTAAAATACAATTATAGTAGGTTCACTGTTATGTACTGTATGGATATACAATTTAATATAATATATAGAGGGCGCCTTAGGTTTATTCATAGCTGTATTATCTTCCATGCTGGTTTGGGAGAAAAGAAAACACGTAGAATGTACCAGCTGCTTCTAATCCCGCGCTGATCGTAAAACCGATCGAGGGAATGGGCAAAAATGTGAGGAATCATGTTAATAGGCGATGCGGCTAGTAACACATCACTATTTTGATTTCGTTTTCAGCCTAATACCCACCAATTTGTTAAACGTGGCCTTCATGTCTTATAGACCTGGGTTCTGTCTATCCTGCAAAGGAAAGAGACGTGATAGTATGTATGTATGGCTAACGCCATCTAGTGACGGGTGGAAAAGTCTGTAACTATTGCACTGCAGCGCCCTCTCCGCCGCCCCTAGTGGTATTTAGTGGAACTAACCACCACAGCCTGCCGTCAGATGCTTGCCGTTTAATTTAATGCTGAGGTTCGCACCACTCATCCTTTACCATACAATTTTCGATATACCGGTAATGGTTATATTTCAGATTGGCGTGATGTCATTTACTTCGGCCAACGGCTGCAGCATCGGTTTCCCGGCCGGGTATGCTCGCGTCACCTCCCACGTTTCCTGGATCCAGGCGAGAATGTGAACACAGATGATATAAGTTTTTCCTCAATAAAGTATATTTTATAAGTATTCTTTTTAAGTCTCATTTTGCGTTTTTTGCCTAGCAGCCCTACTTGTGTTATTAGAAATCTGTTCGGCTAATTCCTTAAAAACACATTTCTGTAATTAATTAAATTTGGCAAAATTTCTACTAGCGCCATCTATTATCGAGTAGAGGAAAAAGAAACCAGACATTTGAAAAATTTGCTAGTTTTATAATATGACTGTAACTTATTTTGACGCGCCATCTAGTAGCGACTAGCGGAAATTTAAAATATTTCGTTTTGTTAGTTAGTACTACTCTCAATAGATGGCGTTGTAATTAAAATAATTTTACTTTACTGGTAAGATAAGATATTTTATGAAAGCAATGTGAATGATGCACAAACTAGGTAGCCGATTTCAATGTATCACCTGAAATTTTGCACATATGAATTCTTAAGGAATAGCCATATGTCAAATAAATCGTTTCAGAGTTTTCTCCGTAACTATATTTATTTAAACTGACGAGATTACGATGAAGTTTGCAGGATTATTAGGTACCTCTGACAACATCATTAATTATGTGTAAAAACGCTTTATAAAGGCTATTGTGTATATTACTTGTAGCTCTGCGAGTTATAGTAAAAATAATAGAATTAATAACCAAAAATATTTTTCAAATCTTAAATAAGCTATTTTTCGATCGAAATGTTTTTCTCATAGTAAATAGTTGAATACATATGTGTGAATAAACCCATGGTGCCATCTATGTGATGAGTCTGAAACCAATCGTACGCAATAGGTGGTCACAACACAACAACACCACATGTTACTACTAACTTGGTTGGATTATTAATTAATTACATCTCGGTACCTTATCATCATCAGGTCTTCTTAGTCTCCAGTGCAGGAGCATGACCCTCTCTGTACTTTCGGAGCCAAACTTGGCCAGAGCAGACAGAGGATTTGGCCTACACTCTCCTCGCTGGCCAGACGGGTTGGAGAGGTCTCATTGATGTTTTAGAGCTTTGTTTAGCTTGTATTTCCTAAGTAGCCTCTTACGACATACATGGGAAGACTTGGAGTGGTCCTATTCTACTCTGCCGGAAACCACACGGCCACGTACCTTTTTTTTTTTTTTTTTTTTATGTATATCCGACGGCAAACTAGCAGACGAGCCACCTGATGGAAAGTGGTCACCGTCGCCCATGGACATCTGCAACACCAGAGGAGCTGCTGATGTGTTGCCGACTCTTAAGATACCTGTAAACACGCCTTTTGAAGGACCTCAAGTCATAGCACACAGGGAAAACCTCGGGAGGGAGTCCATTCCACAATCTTGCTGTACGAGGAAAAAAACCACGTGACGCTCTGACATTTTTGGAGACCCAAGTGTCAAGGATGTGGGGATGGACTTTACTCCTGTGGCGAGCGGTGCGGTGGTAGAAAGGTAACGGTGGCACCAATTCAAAAAGTTCTTCAGAACACTCCCCATAGTATAGACGGTAAAATACACACAGAGAGCCAACGTCTCTCCGTAGACCGAGGGTGTCTAAATCGTCTGTGAGTGTGGGATCGTCGATAATACTAATTGCCCGGCGTTGGATGGAATCAAGAGGAAGGAGTTGGTATTGAGGTGCACCAGACCAGATATGAGAGCAGTACTCCATGTGGGGCCGGACTTGAGCCTTATAACCTACACCTTATAACCTATACCTATAATCATATAGGTAGGTATTTTACTTTAGCTTCAGATCTACAGGTACAAATTATAAGGAAAAAACAAACCTTATGAAATAAAAATAAAATTTCGTTTCTATATTTAATTTTATTTATTCCATTTTAAATTTCGATTTATAATATTTAAGTAATCGTAATTACAACAAATGCAAGTTTCTTAAAAGAAACTGGAGTTTAATTTGTTTTCATTATTGATATGAAACCTTCGATCAAATATAGTGGTAGATACACGATTCGCACTCGCAATGTGGCACCCGCAAATCAGCGCTTTCGGAGCTGTTTTGTCCACAGTTTCAATAAACTGCGCTAGCACTCACACGTCTTACGATGACACGCGTCAGTAGAGAAGAAGAAAAACGGAGTGTCACTCTTTCAGTATGTACCGTTTTTGTCGTTGTTTGTAAGTATGCATGATGTTTTGACTCGGGGCATTATTATGGCTTTATTTTGTACTAGCTTTCGCCCGCGGCTCCGCCCGCGTCAATGCCGATCCCTCGGGAATAGTACTTTTACCCGGGATAAAAGGCCTATGTCCTTCTCCGTACTCCAGAGAACTTGTATGCAAAATTTCATGATGATCGGTTCAGTAGTTACGTGAAAGCGTAACAAACAAACAAACAAACATACAAACTCACTTTCGCATTTATAATATTAGTAAGGATGAGACTGTGTATCTACCATTATATTAGATCGAAGTATGAAACATATGTAAGTATGTGTATGTATGTACAAAATAATTTCGATGTTTCACATCTGCCAGCCGTCTCGCCCCTGCTCCCATTTTGTTTTGTTCATCGAATATAGAATATTCAGGGGTGTCACCCTCAACTGCCTTCTTGTGTTTGCAGGTATGGCATGGGGTACAGCCTTTCCCAAACCTTTTCCTCCTTTACCGCGACCGGTCATGTTGATTTAGTTATAAGTTAGTTGAAAAGAATATAACAAAACGCGCGCGCGCAACACACACTGTATGATGTACACTGACGGCGAGTTAGAACTGAAGTAAAATTTTCGTCTTTTTTTTTTTTGAAATGACTTTGTACCTAGCTCCAAGTGAGCTTTCGCTACTTCACCGGGCGTTTAAAATTTTCGTCTTTTTTTTTTTTTTGGAAATGACTTTGTAGCTATCTCCAAGTGAGCTTTCGCTACTTCACCGGGAAATTTTCGTCGACGATCGTCGCCATTTTATACATTCGAGCAGGCGAATACGGGGTGAGGTGCGAGGGGAAATTTGGATAGCGAGCGAGTTGGCAAGCGCGCGCAACGCAAATTAAAAAAGTAACTTATTTATTTATTTATTTCAATTAAGTTTATTATTTATTTATTTAATAAACATCCCCCCCCTTCCCGGCCTCCTGACCTGCTATTTGCTTTTCTCCCATTCATCTAAGTGAGTAGTATCCCTAATGCTTATAAAATGCTTCCGATGTGCAGTAGCGTCGGAAGCACAAGAAGTCCCATGCCAGAGAACTTCGCTTTTCCAGCAATGTCATACTCCATACGCACGTCATCGAAGTGGGTTTATCAAACATTATTTTACAGTACAAGCCGTGCAGCTTTGGAACTCCCTCCTAGTTTTACATTTTAAAACGGAGTACATACACATTTTCTTAATTAAATATTGAAGAGTATTTGAAAAAGTATTTATGTTAATAGTATTTAAGTATATGTATCAATGACTCTCTCTGTAGATAGATAGATAGATATCAACTTTATTACATGTACATGTTCATGCTCCTGCAGTGGAGACTAGAAAAACCTGATGATGATGATATATATCAATATTTTGTATTTATGTATTTCGGTACAAGTACATGCTTATGTCTTCCATGCTGGTTTGGGAGAAAAGAAAACACGTAGAGTGTACCAGACCAGCTGCTTCTCTGCCCGAGCAGATCGTAAAAGTCGATCGAGGGAATGGGCAAATCTGACGAGTCATATTAGTAGGCGATGCAGCTAGCAACCCATCACTACTTTAATTCAACTTTACAGTGGCTTTTAGGTCTTAAAGACATGGGCTATGTCTACCCCACAAGGGAAAAAGACGGGATACTATGTATGTACATACTTATGTAAGTTTATTATGATTTTATTTAACTATTCTTTGACTTAAGCTTTCGTTTTTGAACTTACTTCCACATTTTGTTCTCAGCATCACCTGTGGGTTGACTTTATCCTACGGCTTAAGTACTTAAAGCCGTAGGCTGACGGTTTAAGCCTACGGCTTTAAGTCCACCAGTAACTGTTTGCAATTAAGTTTTTAAATAAATTAATTAATTAATGGAAGCCAAAGAAAATTCGCTCGCCACGCCTGCCAACCGTGGTGAGCATGGCAATATCCTCCCACGAACAAAGAATCCTTAAATAAATAAATATATACGGACAAATCACACAGATTGAGCTAGCCCCAAAGTAAGTTCGAGACTTGTGTTATGGGATACTAACTCAACGTTATATATATACACATCCAAGACCCAGGCCAATCTGAAAAAGATCATTTTCCATCTTTACCTGGCCGGGGATCGAACCCGGGCACTCTCGTGTCGCAGGCTGGCGTGTTGACCGCTGCGCCACGGAGCTAGCCTTGAGAGAGGTCTTTGTCCGCAAATGGACTTCTTATGACTCTAATGATGATGATGATGATGATCTGTGAAACTTCAAAAGATACAGCCCATTCACTTGCTCTCAGACTCTTGCCCTCTCCTCTGGAACAGGTATCCCCAAGGCGGTCAGTATACTCGGGATGTCCTCCAACAATCGGTCTCTCCAGGGCTCGAGCGTTGCCTCGCGGATGACGTCTTCCGTCACCTTCTTGCAGTCCTCGCTACCTTCCTCCCCGACGCACTTCACTCTGTTCAAGTTAAAATATCTTTATTTTTTTTAATTTTTTTTTTTCGATACAAAAACATTTTGTGTTGAAATATAGTTTACAATACAATATTATCATCAAATTTACATAAAAAAGATAAATAATTAGATTACAATAGGTACATAAAATTAAAAATAATTAATAATCTTAAAATAGAATAAATTTCAATGTGATGTCAAAAATTAATCCAATATATGTCAAAAATTTGTCTATTTTATCAATCTAAATTTAAAATTCGTCTAGTGAATGACACTATAACAGAAATGCCTTTAGTTTGCCCTTGTATTCAGCTTTGTATAATAATGACTCTATATCTACAGGAAGTCTTAAAAAAAAAACAGATTTACAGTATGAACATTGTAGTACTATATTCAGACACGGTACTCCAGCCGTAACCAAGTCCTTTCTTGATTGATTCCCATTTTTTCCTCTGTTCATCATTTTCATGTCTATGTGTATGTTTAGCAAGATATGTCAATAATATTAGAATGTATAGACTGGGAACGGTAAGTATTCCTAATTCTTTAAAATATTCTCTGCACGAGGTTTGCTGGGATATGCGAACCATGGCCCTGTAGTATATTGTACTTTAGTACATTGCGAAACACATATGTTAATAACTGGGACACCGGCACGTGTAGCACGGAGTGAAGTGTAAGCAATATGTTTACGAAATAGTTCTTATTTAGTTTTAAGTTAAGATGTATTATTCCCTAATTGACGCTAAGCCAATAAACATCCTTGCCTTATGTGATGTTTCTTTCATCAACCTTTTGAAGATGCCTCAGCCCTTATCACTCTCTTTTACTCTCTTATTCAGTACTGATGTACCTGCGCGGAAATCAATTGCATGGCGCGAAAATATCCGACCGCTATTGGCTAATGGGTTCGCGCCATGCATAGAAGTACGAAGTCTCGAGACGCAATTTTTTTTTAAATCTATGGCGCCATGTCTGGAGTTCTGTAGCGCCTCGCCGTGCGAGTAATATGAGCGAGATAGCACGAGTCCTGTTGTTTTAGGATTTTAAATCTTATTCATGGTGAAATTTTGATCGTTAGGTGTGATTCAGCGACGATATGAACAACTTTTCCTATGAGACCAATGCTGGGAACTAAAAAATAATGGTGATTTCCATACAAACTAGTTCAGCATTGCCTGTCAATTTGTGTGGGAACGTCATAACAATTTTGAGAACCCAACATTAGGCCCATAGAAAAACTTGTTCATTTAGACGGGGTTATTGTATAATGTATGGGAGTCCCCTTAAAAATTTATTTTATTTTAGTATTTGTTTATAAAGAGACAACAGAGAATACATCATCTGTGAAAACAACTGTCTAATCTACATTCATAAGGTGACAGACGGACAGACAGACAGACGGACAACAAAGTGATCCTATAAGGGTTCCGCTTTTTTCTTTGGAGGTACGGAATTACCAAAACAGTCCTAAAAACAGTCTTTGGTTTTATTGCGTATCCAATGCTCCTTGCCTTGGGACCTAGGCTTTTACCAGTTACATTACACATCGGTACCTGTAGTGCTGCAGCCGCGCATCGGTGTCGTTGATGTACCGGGTCTGGCAGTAGGCGCGGCAGACCATGGGCGTGTGGTTGTGCATCGCCACCACCGTCTGCACGTTGTGGAACGACTTCACGTGGTCTTCTGCGGCACAGAATATCTAGTACTTACGTACAGAAGTCAACTGTACACGATGTAATAATAAACTATTATAACAGATAAGACCGTACACCACAACAGGCCAGATCTAACATTACACGATAAGAAGAAAAATGTAGTATTTCTGATTGACGTTGCTATTCCCAACACCCACAACCTTACTTCCACATATACAGAAAAAATAACAAAATACACAGATCTGGCTATAGAACTAAAGGCGCAGTGGCGCGTAGATTCCGTTAAAACCGTACCTGTCATCATTTCTTCTACAGGAGTTATACCAACATCCTTGCACAATAGCCTGAAAATGTTAGAAATTCATCCACTCACATTTATTCTCATGCAGAAAGCAGTCATATTAAATACTTGCCGAATTGTTCGTAAATTTCTCTCTTCTGATTCATATAATCCTTTTTCTTCAACTGTTTGCGTTTGGCCACAAGCCCGCGTATACAGTAAAATCCCCAAATATTAATTGGGAGAAAATAAAATGCAAGACATAAATAATAATAATAATGCTCATCGATATCACCATCCCGCATGACGAGAACCTCGTTAAAGCCGAGAAGGACAAGCTCAGCAAGTACCTTGACTTGGCCCACGAGGTGACCGCTATGTGGGATGTGGATTCGACGATCATTGTCCCTATAGTCGTATGTGCAAACGGCCTTATAGCGAAGAGTCTCGACCAACACCTTAAGAGACTCTCGCTGGATGGCTGGATCAAGGGCCAGATACAGAAGGCAGCACTCCTGGACACGTCAATGCATAGTCAGGACGTTTCTTTCTCTGCAGCCTTAACCGCCGGTAGCTTGAGCCTTGCCCCGCTGCTGGCGGCGAGCTAGGTTTAGGTTTTTATAATGTTTTTATGTTTTGTATTATATTTTTATATATTACTTTTTATATAAATATTGTAAAAACCTAGACGTAAGATAAAAACTAAATAAAGAGAATAATAATAAAAATTCTTTATTGCACCAACTGGGTTTAGAATAACAAGGCGAGCCCTGTGGCGCAGTAGTTAACACGCCAGCCTGCGACACGGAGTGCCCGGGTTCGATCCCCGGCCAGGTCAAGATGTAAAGTGATCTTTTTCAGATTGGCCTGGGTCTTGGATGTTTATCTATATATGTATTTGTTATAAAATATAGTATCGTTGAGTTAGTGTCCCATAACACAAGTCTCGAACTTACCTTGGGGCTAGCTCAATCTGTGTGATTTGTCCATATATATTTATTTATTTATCATTATTATTAAAAAATAATAATAACACAGGTTTTTGAGTACAAACCATATTCACTGGTCTCTCTGGCTCGCCACGTATGGGCTAACTTCTTGGCGAAGAGCGGGGCCTGGTGGTCCTTCTGAGCAGCGTCTATGTAGTACACGTTGCGACAGATGAACGCGTCAGCTGGGTCAGACATCTCGCGGGTAAGCAGTTGGGGGTACGTGTGATCACTAGAACATATAAAGATTTTGAAACTGTCGTATGACTATCTTCAAAGCGAGGTCCATATGCATATTTTAGTCGTGGTAGAGCCACGCTACCGGCAAAATGAATTGCTAGTAGCATGAATGGGCCGGCTCGTCCGGGGAAGTACCACACTCTCACAGAAAATCGTCCGAGTAGAAGCTTTACCGCTTCTATGATTCGTTCGTGAGTGAGGGAGCCGGAGGCCCATCCTTCCCTCTACCCTCCCCATTTCCTTCCCCAACTCCTTGAAAGGCCGACAACGCACCTGTCACACCCTGGTGTTGCAATTGTCCATGGGCACCGGTGATCACTTACTATCAGGTTGCCGTCCTATATCATAAAAAAATATGTGGTAAACTACCTTAAGTAGAATTTCGTAACAAGTATTGTATGGATATTCTCTATCTGCTTTGGCCAAGTATGGCTCCGGTAGTACAGAGAGGGTCATGCTCCTGCAGTGGAAACTAAAAAGACCTGATGATGATGATGATGATGATGATGTTACACTCTCAATTCTCAAGAAGTCACACATGACAGTCACAATGATTAGATATTAATTTGGTTATTTTATAAACCGTGCGGCAAATAGCTCAATAAAATGAACCATTCAGTTGCAGCAGCTCGTCTGACTGAAGTACTTAAATTGTATTCTACCTGTGAACAATTAAATTTTTCACCAAGCCTACATAGCATTGATTACATATGGCTACTTCTCCAAACAAACAAAAAATAGCGTCTTAGTGGAGAATCCTGTTTTCTGAAGATAAATTTGTTATTCAAAATATTGTTTATTCTAGTTTGGCATGCAGGCTATCTTGGACACTTACTATGGTTCCTAACGTAATTAGAAGTTAATTAAAAAAAAATCGCGAACCATCAAAAGTTGATCGATCTGGTGTGTCCTTACTCCAGATTTGTTACAATAATGTTTTATATTTTTTTTCTGCTGCCTTATTTTGACCAGCATAAATGTTCATAATATTAAAAAACAATGTGGTTTTAATAAATAAAATAAATTTCATGCAAATTTTACTTAGCTTTGCGTCAATGCAAAAAAAAAAGATGTGTCCGACGGTTTTCGTTGATTACTCTGGGACGATATAAAATCGTCTGCACCTCCCTAGTTTTTGAAGGCATTGCCCCGTTTTCCCATCAGCTAGCTATTCCCAGTCGCGTTTCAAGATTTGTAGGGAGTTGTGGTGCGCTGCGATCGCGCGTTGGCGATTTACGAAGGTAAGTAACTGATCACTCTGGTTTTGGTTTCCAAAATTATTGATTGCTATGTTTCGATTTCTTTTAATGACAAGTTATTTCTCATGTTAATGGTTTGGCCTAGAGTGTTTATATTGAAAATATAAAAATAATATAAAAGAGTGAAATTCTTAATGTTATTACTTTTGCCAAAATTTATGAAAATGTAACTTTTTTTGACTGCTATGGCATTGATCGCTTTGAAGAAAGTGACCATGGCGATCAATAATGTTATAAAATTAGTGAGGTATTGGAGTAATATTAAAGTAATTTTTTGTAAAAAGTTTGCTGCAAGTGTATTTATCTGATGTATTTTTGTAAATAGCCCCAACTGGCTACAACGGTATAAAAATATATTGTTTTGAATTGAAACAAAATGATTTGTTTTTGTTAAGTCACTTTTAAACTATTTACCTAATATAGCAATAATGCATTACTCTAAGTTATTTTTTAAGTGTTAAATTCTAGATTTTGTGCGTGGTTCCGATTTTACATTTCATGAAGATCGGTATATCAATGAAGACTTGAAGACATAACAAACAAACATTCGAAATTTAATATCTTTTAGTATTAGATTTAAATTGTAACACACAAATAAAAATCTTTCCTGTTTATAATATTATTATAGTTAGTATAGATAAGTTATATTAAAATATATATGCCACTAACAGATAATAATAAAAATATAAAATTATTTAGCCCAACGGTCGACAAAAATGAATAAAACACATACCATACTTGCTATAAAGTATGAAACTATGAGCGACTCTCTATTTTAATATGCCCAACATTATAGTAAAGAGTCGCTCATAATTGTTTAGATTTATTTATTATATAATGTAGGTAACTAACATTAACTAAAAGATCAATAAAAAAAGCTTCTTATTTTTATTTCTCTTTTATTTCTGTTCTTTAGGAGTCAAATAATTTAATTAGCACTACTTTGCTTTGTTCTCTTTTATTTTAATAGTTTTTTATAATGTTACATATAATTTTGATAGAAAAATAATACCTGTACGAACATAAAAAGCAAGAGAATTAAAAGTATACATTTGAATGGTTTTTCCTTTAAAAAATATCCTGCTTTCTTATCTGTTAATGTTCACTTCATTGTAGTTTTACGATGATATTTCTATAGTTGGTTGAGTTTTATATTTTAATGACTTTATTTATTGCCACATTTAAAACAAATAATATTCATTATATTATTATTTGCCTATAATTAATGGTATTCCTTGATCGATCTAGCATCTATATTGATCGCTCTGGTCTCAAAATTTTCAACAATAAATATTTAAAAAACTATTTGTTAAAAAAGAGGGCCAATAAGAAAAAAATAATTCTTTTACGGTTTTCGATCTAAATCAATATATAAAACTTATTTACTACAGGTAAATAAAAAGCACCAGAGCGATCAACAGAATAACGTTTTTTTGGAGAAGTAGCCATATACAAAGTGTGTAATTTAAACCAAATTAATTAATAAATATTAAATATTGGCTAAGTTTACGAACGACTACTACATAAAATTATCCTGGTCACGGCACCAAAATATAACCTCAACTCATGCAAAAATTGACATGTCTTTGCATGACGCATTAACCAATCGTACAATGATATTAATATCATTAGACCTTCCAAAATGGTCCCTTCGAATTCTCGAAAATTTATGGGTATTTGCGGAATAGAAGACTGCGATTGTAGTAAGTTTATGTCATAGAGCACACATACAAATACGTAGCTGAGGTGTTGTAGAAGCTACTACGATTTCGTCTATCATCATCATTAACTGCCTCAGTGGTCCAGTGGTTAAGGCGTTTACCTGTAGACCCAGGAGTTGTGGGTTCGATTCCCACGGGAAGCATACTTTGTTTAGTTGTTTCCAGTTTGGTTAGGACATTGCAGGCTTGAATCACCTGATTTAACAAACAGTTAAACAGAGGCTGAGAGGCAGTTCCGAAGAAATGTTACACCAGGGTGTGCATGGTCGATTGACCGTGTCACCTACACGAAATGATGATGATGATCATCATTATCATCAGCTTTCTATGACCCACTGCTGGGCATAGGCCTCATTTGGTCTACGCCATCTATGTCATCTATATGCAAAAGCAACCCAATTGACAATAGGCTAGTTTCCTAAAAAAATATAATTAGTCCTTCAGTTAGATATTCAAAAAATATTGGACACGTATTTTTTCTTTTGTCGACTAAACAAAAAATAATAAAGATATAGCCCTTTGAAGTTCCGTGTGACGTCATAGTTTGCTACAATTTTTAGCAAACTTTGACGTCACAAGCCCCCACTCCTGAACTTTGACGCGCTTTATCTTTATTATTTATTGTTTATTTGACAAAAGAAAAAATACGTGTCCAATATTTTTTGATTATCTAAATGACGGACTAATTGTTATGTTATTATTACGACCCAGGAAACTAGCCTATTGTGCGGTATGTGGTTTTGTGGCAAATACTTAGAAAAAAATACTTTATCACTAAACAGCTGCAAAAAAGTCCTGATATTCTTTCTCTCAAAAGAAACGATACCTGACAGGTACAATAATTTCATCAGTGTCGAAGGCTGCTATCCAGCTGTGCCGTCCGATAGCCCGGTATAAGCAATCATTCAGCCCCAGCAGCTCTCTTCTAAAATCCAGGAAGTCTCGTTCCCCTCGCGACCATTGCCGCTCGCCTCCAGCGCCCTCTAGCCATGGGGGATGCGTCAGTACTGTCAAATGCACGAAGCCGATGGAAGCGAAGTGATTTAAAACACGAAGGACGTTGTCGTGAGGTTCCTGGAATGATAAGATAGATAAAAAAATATTTGTTCTCTATAACACACAATTTACATGTTGTCAAATAGGTAGGTAGGTACAGTATAAAATAGTCTAAAATCCTATCCTAACTAATATTATAAATGTGAAAGTGAGTTTGTTTGTTTGTTTATTTGTTTGTTTATTTATTTATTTGTTTGTTTGTTTGTTTGTTTGTTTGTTTGTTTGTTTGTTTGTTTGTTTGTTTGTTTGTTTGTTTGTTTGTTTGTTTGTTTGTTTGTTTGTTTGTTTGTTTGTTTGTTTGTTTGTTTGTTTGTTTGTTTGTTTGTTTGTTTGTTTGTTTGTTTGTTTGTTTGTTTGTTTGTTTGTTTGTTTGTTTGTTTGTTTGTTTGTTTGTTTGTTTGTTTGTTTGTTTGTTTGTTTGTTTGTTTGTTTGTTTGTTTGTTTGTTTGTTTGTTTGTTTGTTTGTTTGTTTGTTTGTTTGTTTGTTTGTTTGTTTGTTTGTTTGTTTGTTTGTTACGCTTTCACGTCGTATCTACTGAACCGATCATCATGAAATTTTGCATACAAGTTCTCTGGAGTACGGAGAAGGACATAGGCTACCTTTTTGACTAGCTCCGTAGCGCAGCGGTCAACACGCCAGCCTGCGACACGGAGTGACCGGGTTCGATCCCCGGCCAGGTCAAGATGGAAAATGATCTTTTTCAGATTGGCCTGGGTCTTGGATGTGTATCTATATATGTATTAATTATAAAATATAGTATCGTTGAGTTAGTATCCCATAACACAAGTCTCGAACTTACTTTGGGGCTAGCTCAATCTGTGTGATTTGTCCGTAATATTTATTATTATTTATTTTATTTTATCCCGGGAAAAAGTACTATTCCCGAGGGATTGACATTGACGCGGGCGAAAGCTAGTAACTTATATTTAAACATGCGCTTGTGTGCCATAGATACACAAAAAGGCTACAGCTTAGCTAAACGCTACCCTGAGAGAGTAGCAGCTGATTTTCAGCTGGCGCCCTTGAGATTGAGCAAACGAAAATACATTTGATCTACGTCTTAAGAAACAAATTAAAATTAATTTTACGTGATAATTATATCGGATGTTGAAGCAGATGTTATAGTTTCTCTTTAGGGAAACCCAAGGAACAGGTAGACGAGATTGGTTTTACTAAAGTCCAATAAAGAAAGAGAAAGCAACTTTGTTGGAATCAATATGCTATGTGCTATTTAAACATATCAGTTTGTCTGTTTTATTGATGGACCGGGGGCTGCGCCCCCCAAACCTATCTCTAACTTGGAAGCTTTGATCGTCATACTAACTGACATGTTTTAAAAGATCCCAGCTTAAAAATGGTTCCAATATGCAGCAGCATCGGAAACACTAGAAGCCAAAGAAACTGCGCTAGCCAATCCACCTGCCAAGGGTGGTTAGAATGGCAATATCATCCCATGGAACGAAGAATCCTTGGGAGTGGCTTTTGTCCAGCAGGGGACTTCTTACGGCTGGAATGATGATGATGATCAATCATAGCGTCATAGATCAAAAAAACGCTTATAAATATTATGTTTTTATAATCATCTACCTCTCTCCTCTCATCCGAGCGTCTTCCCATTTGCATCTTCAGCTGGAGTGCTTAGGAGCTCGTCCGCTACAAGACGTCAACTGAGTCAGATTTTAGTTGTGGTAGAGCCACGCTACCGACAAAATTCATTTCTGCTAGTAGCATGAATTGGCTGGCTCGTCCGGGAAGTACCACACTCTCACAGAAAATCGATGTTTAAGTAGAAGCTTTGACGCTTCTATGCTTTGTTCGATGAGTGAGAGAGCCGGAAGCCCATCCTTCCGCCCATTTCCTCCCTTAAGTCCTTCCCTAAACTCCTTGAAAGGCCGGCAACGCTCCTGTCACACGCTGGTGTTGCAGGTGTCCATGGGCAGCGCCGATCGCTTACCATCAAGTGACTTGCTTACTCGTTTACCATCATGTTTGCCATAAAAATATAAACGGAACCTCTAGGTCTACTTATTACCTACTAGGTTCTTCTATTTTATGTTTTTTGCTCCTACGCAGACGTTGAGGACTTTACTCTTGTTTAATAAACTCAACTTACCCTCACAACGTATATGTAGACCGCCTCAGTCTCAAAGTACTTCAACAAAAGCAACCACTCCAGGATCTCCGCGGAGATGTCTTCGTAGAAGTCTAACCACTTCAGGCACACGCCTACTGACGTTGGTGAGGGGGTGGAAGACGGCTGCGAGGGGGACGGGGTATTCTGAAAGATCGATGATGTTAGCTTATTAGGAACAACCGCAACACAACTGAGAAAAGAGCAAGAGCCAATGAGAATATACAAAAGAAAGGATGGAAACATGAAGCAATTGACACAAAAACTCCGCATAGCTTTAGCCAGCTAGAACTAGGGGCAGCCGATCTGAAATGGTTACACTTAGATTATCTAGACCTGGGTGCGTGCAGCGCCATATTTAACATTATACCTAAAAGACCAAGATGTCTTGGTCTTTTATATCAAAGACCAAGGCAACGAGCGGAAACGTCGGAAGCACGACAAACCAAAGAAACTGCGCTCGCTTACTCGCCTGCCAAGCGTGGTGAGTATGGCAATATCCTCCCATGGAATGAAGAATTCTTGGGAGAGGCCTTTGTCCAGCAGTGGACTTTTGATGATGCAGTGAGGTTGAGATGAGTTAACGTAATCAAACAACTAGCCGTGTGGTATCCGGTAGCCGTGTGGTATCCGGCAGAGTAGAATAGGACCACTCCAAGTCTTCCCGTGGATGTCGTAGAAGGTGATTTAGGAAATACAAGCTAAACAAAGCTTATACACATCTAAGAGACCTCTCAGACCCGTCTGGCCAGCGTGGAGAGTGTAGGCCAAGTCCTCTGGCTGCTCTGGCCAAGTGTGGCCCTAGTAGTATAGAGAGGGTCGTGCTCCTGTAGTGGAGACTAAAAAAAGGACCTGATGATGATGATGATGAATCAAACAACGTTACAACGTCACAATACTTATGACCTCTCCCTCCCATTGTCACACTCCATCCTCCTCTCAACGTGTGACGTTATTTATGGATGACCTTACCTGAACTTTGAGTACGTTGTTAGCTTGCTCACAAGGCCTGGACACGACGGACACAGCGGCTGGCGGCGCGTCGTATCTGTGAGGGTGGTGGTGGTGGAAGGTGGGGTTGCAGGTCAGGATATAGGGCTCGTTGACGCCGGCCTTGGGGCCACCCCATTCTGGCCGCCACCCGTATGTGATCTTGGCGGTGACGACGTGTGGGGCTGATTCGTGGAGGTACCTGGAAAGAAAGAGGATGGAATATGGAAGAAAAATAAAGAACTGTGCTTGTTTGTTTTGCTGCGTAGATCGCATAAACCGATGGAATGGGTTAAATCCAAAAAGTAGCTATAAATTACTTTTACATACTATTAACACGGCCATAAAGTGTTATGGCCCTAGGCTCTGTCCACCTATTAAATGATAAGACGTGATTAGGATGTGTATACATAGACAATATTTCAAAGTTCATACTTATTATAACTTTTATAATAGAACAGACATTTCATACTGGTCTGGGAGAAAAAAAAAGTATAATGTACCAGCTGCTTCTCTTCCCCCGCAGATCGTTAAAACTGATCGAGGAAATGAGCAAAAATCTGAGGAATCATGTTAATAAGCGATGCGACTAGCAACCCATTACTGTTTTGATCCCGTTTTCCACCTAATGCCCACCAACTTGCTCAACGTGGCCTTCAGACCCCGCAAGGGAAAAGGACGTGATACTATGTATATATGTAATGTGTCCACCATATTATAAGATAATAATTCAGTATTCACGAAAAATATCTTTTTTAAGATAAAAAAATATTTTACGCTTATATTAAAACAATATTTTTCAGGTTTACTTGATTTTACCTAGTTTATGCTAGCGCCATCTAGTGACGAGTGGAAAAGTCTGTAACTATTGCACTGCAGCGCCCTCTCCGCCGCTTATAGTGGCAGTTAGTGGAACTAAGTACCACAGCCTATCGGCAGATGCTTGCCGTTTTCTTTAGTGCTTTTAACAGGGCTTAAGTTGAGCTAATAATAAAATAACAAATAAAATAAAAAAAAAAAATATTTATTTTCAGACAACTATTAGTCCATAATAAAGAAAAAAAATTGAAAAACATTAATAATTAATAGTACTTAGTTTAAGAATAATTAGGCATAAATATCAAAAATTAAATAATATCATCAAAAAATTATTCAACATGTACAATATATTTTTTAAAATGTAAGTTAATTAAATTATAAATAAATGTATCAAAAATTATAGAAAAATAAAATAATAATAACAATTCTAATATTTTTGTATGAGGAGTAGTATTAAATTCTCTTTGCTTATGGATACTCTTATCGCACAGAAGAAAATAAATCTGAACAAAATAATTCAAAAGGCTTACCATAACTGGCAGTATAGCTTGGGCAACGTCCCGACGTCAGTGTATACCAGTACCCTCACCAGCGGCTCCTCAAATCTATATAGTGCAAGTATTGCATTGCATATTTTCAATCAATCAATAATCATTTATTCAGACAATTTAAAACAGTCCATTTTTGTTAGTAAACATTGCACTTATACCTATGTTAGTACCTGGAGCCTCATTATTAATTAATATTATTAATATATATATACATATATATATATATACTTTCATTACGTTTAGGTTTAATATTGACGCTGTGCGGGAGAAATTGGTATGTGCGCAGCGACCCAACTGGCCATAAAGGGCCATCCATGCGGTCCCCAACAACACGCAGGAGACTGTTGTCGCTGTCACGAGTCCGCCGCATCGTCGATGCTGCTCGCTTGCGCATAGTAGCGTGAAATCCGTCTACATGCGCCTCAGCTAGCATAGTCGACGCGTTGCAGAATCGCGGCAGCCGCAACAGCGTCCTGAACGCGTTATTATATTGAACGCGAAGGGAGTTTAGCGTACGTTGGGAGTGCCTATCCCACAGGCTGCAAGTATAGGCCCTGAATAGTGTTGTCTTCAATTGCTTTGAACAGCGGGCAAACCTGCGAGCTATCATGTTGGCTCTGACCGACAGCGCCCTCCGTTCGCGCTCAATATCCGCGTCATCATTTAATTCGTCCGTCACAATATGACCGAGATACTTAACTAGGTGTACCCGCCTCAAAGGCACACCGCCGAGTCTTACAGGGGGTACTTCAGTCGGACAATCTTTACGGGATTTAAATACAATGAGCTCACTCTTTTTCGCGTTGTATTTAAGTCCGTGACTCATGGCTCGTGCATAGGCTTCACATACACAAACCAGCTCTCTGAGACCACCAAGCATAAACATTAGTTTTACTCTTCACTAGCTGTTGCCCGCGGCTCCGCCCGCGTTAATGTCGTTCCCTTGGGAACAGTAGAAATGATAAAAATTCCATACAATCCCCCCCCCCCCCCCCCCCCCCTTTATCCCTTAAGGGGGAAATTTTGTACATTTCACCTACACAGATCTTTTTTAATTGTAACCTAGAACGTATATACTTATTTTCATACCTCTAAGTCTAGAAATGGAAAAATTCCATACAAACTTTACCCCCTATTTACCTTCAAGGGATTCAAGGGAGAATGTTGTCTGGTTCACCTAAACAGATCTTTTTTAATTTTAATTGAGAACTTGCGTACCTACTTTCAAACTTCTAAGTCCAGAAATGAGAAAATCCCATAAAACTTCAACCCCTTTGATTTTCTAAAAATCCTTTCTTCATAAAAAGAATCCCTGTGCCAAATTTCAAGTTTCTGCGCAAAGTAGTTTCGGCTGTGCGTTGATATATAAGTCAGGTTTGCCTTTGGCCCGCGGCTCCGCCCGAGTAAGTGTCGATTTCTCAGGAACAGTAGAATTACCCGGAATACATTAGTTCATGACTTTCAATGAAACACCTTAATATTGAATTTCAATTGAATAACTTCAAAAACGAAATGTTTCATACTAACTTTGCATCCCCGTTATACCCCCTTAAGGGATGATTTTTGAGAAAAATATTTTACTCGTGTTTCATGCCTTTTAGTAAAGAACCTTCATGCTGAATTTCATTCGACTAACTTCAAAAATGGCAAAGTTTCATGCTTACTTTGCACCCCTATTTTACCCCCTTAAGGGATTATTATTGAGTAAAATAATTTACTCGTGTTTCATACCTTTCAGTAAAGAACCTTCATGCTAAATTTCATTCGAATAACTTCAAAAACAACAAAGTTTCATACTAACTTTGCAACCCGTTTTTCCCCCTAAGGAGATGAATTTCCAAAAATCCTTTCTTAGTGCTCCCCTACGTTAAAAAAGGAACCCCTGTGCAAAATTTCAAGTTCCTAACCCTTATAGTTTAGGCCCTGCGTTGATAAGTCAGTCAGTCAGTCAGCTTCTCCTTTTTTTTTTTAGTATGGATTACTTACTATGGATAGTATGGATAGGTATAATGCTGTCGTATAATGATGATAAATTGACTTTGGATTTTAATTTTCTTATGTCACTTATTATTTTATTTTATTTTTTTTGCTATATGTTTGTAGGCAAACTCATGCCTTGAGTTCATTCAAATGACGATAACTTTTTTTTAATGATCCGATTTTGATGAAACAAACTTTAAATGTTAAACTGAGTTAAAACAAAGCAATTGGTGAAAGTTTGAAGTAAATCGGTTCAGTATTTTCGGAGATAATCGTGATCATACATACAGACACACAGATAGACAGACAAGAAATTCCAAAAAATTTGTTTTGCTTTCTATTATTGTAACTAAGTGTCCCTCTATCCATTTCAGTCAAAAATTCGAAATGTACAGACAAAATAATTTTACTGTTTTATTATTATGTACTTACTGTTTTATTATATGTATAGATAAATAGATGGCGCCTATCCAAAAATAGAACGCGCTGTCATTGGTTTTTTTATTGTAAGCTATGGTAGTTAGGTAGAGGGAACTTTAAATGTTATTAAGTTAGCAAAGCAGAGGACACAACTAGCTAGCAAAAATTGGACGTTTCATTCATACGAAGGGATAATTTTTTGCAACAGCCATAAAAATAGGCATAAAAGATTGTTATACACGGTGAAATTTTGATCGTTCTGGACCCTTAAAGGGATGATTCAGTCCGTTGATATAAACAACTTTTCCTATGGGACCAATGCTGGGAACTCAATAAATTTTGCGACGTTCCCATACAAAATTTACCGGGCGGCCGAAATTTTTTGTATGAAATTGCCCATTTTTTTTTCAGTTCCTAGCATTGGTCCCATAGGAAAAGTTGTTCATATCGATGTGCTGAATTACCCCTTTAAGAATCCAGAACGATCAAAATTTCACCGTGTTCATATGCATAATAATTAAAATATTTTTATGAATTATTTTGATTGTTTTAGGGTTCCATACCCAAAGGATAAAAACGGGACCCTATTAATATGGCTCCGCTGTCCATCTGTCTGTCTGTCCATCCGTCCGTCACAATCTGTCAAATCATAACAATAGGCGATGCGGCTAGCAACCCATCACTATTTTGATTCCGTTTTCCACCTTTCCGCTAAACGTGGCCTTTCGGTCTGATGACTTTAGGCTATGTCTACTATATATTATGAAATTATAAATCCTCTGTCTACTCTGGCCAAGTATGGCTCCGGTAGTACAGAGAGGGTCATGCTACAGCAGCGAAGACTAAAAAGACATGTATGTACTAACCTGCCGTCCCAATGCGCGCTGTTCATATACATACTTCCATTCACCAGCTCCAGCATCTGCCAAAACGCTGCAGCATACTCAATATCCTCGGCTTCAGGGACGCGGGCACACGCCGGCGCCTTATAAGCTTCGGGATGCTCCCGTCTGTGGTGCCAGTACTCAAAAGGTAGCAGACGCGAGGTGGGGATAGTAGAGGTGGGGGAAGGTAAGAGGCGCTGAGGAAGAGGGACGAATACAAGGATGAACCAGATGCAACAGCAGGGGAAGAGGACTAGGCAAGTGCGCCGGGCGAAGATGTTGGGACGCAGCTGGAAAATAAATCATAGGTATTAAACACGGCCGTGTTTTATACAGAGGGGTCTGGTGAAGGGGTCTGGTGAAGTGTGTCCCAATCCTCGACCCCACTTCGGCTTCGAATAGACAGAGGAATCCCACAATCCGACCCTATAGCACTCGCTACCGGAATAAAGTGCGTAGAGTAGGATTAGCTCCGATTACTGTGACCGCCGTGTGGTATCCGGCAGAGTAGAATAGAACCACTCCAAGTCTTCCCGTGGATGTCGTAGAAGGCGACTTAGGAAATACAAGCTAAACAAAGCTTATAAACATCTGTGAGACCTCTCCAACCCGTCTGGCCAGCGTGGAGAGTGTAGGCCAAGTCCTCTGGCTGCTCTGGCCAAGTATGGTTCTAGTAGTACAGAGAGGGTCGTGCTCCTGTAGTGGAGACTAAAAAAAGACCTGATGATGATGATGATGATAACTGTGACCGCCCGACGGTCCCGGGTGATTTACACCCAGGATAGGCCCTTCAGGCAACGTAGCTTTGGGCAACGGTCTATTAGGTAAAAGATGAGAGCTGCTCTCCTAAGGCAATTTTTTCTTAGAATCAATAAGCATTATGAGAGATTGCTTCCTCTCCAAGCCTTGCGCTCACAGGTAACGCCCAAAGAGGTCCGTCCCTCCTGGAAGTCCTTTGGTGATGTTGTCTATAAAGGCTGAGGGCACTCTGCCCTCGCCTCAAACGCCCGGTGAAGTAGCGAAAGCTCACTTGGAGCTAGCTACATAGTCCATTCGAAAAAAAGGTGGGTCCCTACTTTGCTTTGACCAGAGAAGGGACCTCTTTCTTTGATTTCATTAGTAGGTCCACAACGTTAAAAAGACAAAATGTATGAAAAATGTCATAAAGATTGGTTCAGTAGATAGGGCGTGAAGACGTAACAAACAGACAAGCTCACTTTCGCATTTATAATAAGAACGGGTGAACTGATTTTTATAATATATTTTTATAATTTTTTTTTTTTATATTAAATGGGTTTACTCTTTTACTCTAGCCGTGTGGTATCCGGCAGAGTAGAATAGGACCACTACAAGTCTTCCCGTGGATGTCGTAGAAGGCGACTTAGGAAATACAAGCTAAACAAAGCTTATAAACGTCTAAGAGACCTCTCCAATCCGTCTGGCCAGCGTGGAGAGTGTAGGCCAAGTCTTCTGGCTGCTCTGGCCAAGTATGGCCCTAGTAGTACAGAGAGGGTCGTGCTCCTTTAGTGGAGACTAAAAAGGACCTGATGATGATGGGTTTACTCTTGACCATAATCTAAGCCAAAGGCAAAGATATGGTCTAGGATCGAGCGAGCTCACCCAGAAGAAGCCTATTCTCTCTAACTTTAAAAAGATCCAGGTTATATGCGCTCGGAAATACAGACGCAGGCAATGAATTCCAATCCATTACTGTGCGCATAATAAAAGAAGAGGAAAAGCGCTTGGTACGATTGTTAGGAATTTTAACCAGGTAAGGATGGTACCCAGCGGTGCGCCTGACCGTCCGATAGAAGAAAGGAGAAGGTGGTATGAGTTCGTGCAGTTCTTGAGCACACTCTCCAAAGAATATTCTGTAAAATACACATAGGCTGGCGACTTTGCGTCTATGGCTAAGACGGTTAATAAAAATGTTTTGTTATCACCTCAAATAGCAGAATAATTATTAAAATGTAAGAAGTATTTTTTTTTATTACCCTATATTGTTCCACTGCTGGGCAAAGATCTCTCCCATCTTCTTCCACTTATATCTGTCAGATGTTACTCCCGACCAGTTTCTCAGAAAAGCATCTAGGTCGTCTTTCCAGCGCGTTCTCGGCCTACCGCGGCGACGATGACCATCTACAGGCGACCACTCTGTTGCTATCCTAGCCCATTTATCGTGATGCAGTCAGCAGAATGCAAGAAATATTTACGACAATATGATATAACTGTTCGCCGGAACAGTTATATCATTCACCAAGTTGATATAGAATCAGTGTACGGGGTCATCATGGCTTGGTCTTCTCTACCTCCGCTGTGAGTTGACGAGGCGACTATGCAGGACGGAGTCTGCAGTGACTATACTCTTCGGAGAATCTTATGAATCATGCGGTAGCTCAGATGGCAGAACGTAGATTGTACATAGACCTAGGTCGCTGGTTCAAGTCCCGCCCGCATGAAATTTTTTCACCATATTTTATTTCTTCGTCATCATTTCGAATAGGTGTCATGGTCCATCGACCACGCACACCCTGTCGTCAGAGTTCTTCAGAACCGCCTCTCTGCCTCTAACGTGGTTCCTTTGACGACTATCAGATGGCAGCCGGGACCACCGGCTTAACGTGCCTTTCGAAGCACGGAACCATCTTTATTATCAGACAATCAGGTGAACCAAGCCTACGATATATCGTTATATATCTTACGATGAATAAATTATTTGAGTAATGACTCGCGAGTGGTATGCGCCATGCTTACGCACTTAAACAGCTGTTTAACCATAGCGATGAAGGCGTCGAGTTCATCCATCATTCATTCAAAATTAATTATTATGTAATATATTCAAATATTTCCATAATATACTGCCTGCGTCTATATTCCCAGACAAGTACAGCCCCGGGACATTCAAAAGTAGAATAAATGGGGTATCACTTGGATAGGCATGTAACATCCTCGTCTTCATCGTCACTTACCATCAGGTGAGATGGGAGACAAATGCCTAATCCAACATTTAGTAAAAAAAAGAAAAAAAATACAGGAGCAAAGGGGGTGGGAAGTTCGTAGCTATCATTAACTGTATAACATAAAGCAGCATTGGTTTAGGTAGTGTTTAGGCTGTGTTAGCCGTGTAGTTTCCGGCAGAGTAGAATAGGACCACTCCAAGTCTTCCCATGGAGGTCGTAAGAGGCGACTTAGGAAATACAAGCTAAACAAAGCTTATAAACATCAATGAGACAAAGCTTATAAACATCTCCAACCCATCTGGCCAGCGAGGAGAGTGTAGGCCGAATCCTCTGTCTGCTCTGGCCAAGTATGGCTCTGGTAGCACAGAGAGGGTCATGCTCCTGCAGTGGAGACTAAAAAAGACCTGAGGATGATAAGCAGCGGTAATTACCTTCCATCAGGTAAGCCGCTACCTCGTTTGCCGTCCTATATTATTATGAAATGAAATGAAATGAAATGAAATAGAATTTTATTCAAATTTGGATATCATGTATCTCTTTCTGAACGTCATATTATTATTTTTAATATTTGCAAAATCGATAAGCTACTAGCGTTTCGAAACGACCACTGCTGAGAAGAATACGCCGAAAGAAACTCAGTCCAGTATTGGTCCCTACGTGCCTGAAGGGCTACACTTTCACATATTTATAACAAATTCAATTATTTTACATTAAGTAATCACTGATGTATATTGATTAACAATTTATTGAATGTAATTACTTCCATAGTGTTTTATCTGTTTAATAATAGTCATTAATACAATAGTAGGCATTTTTAAGTAATTGATTTTTAACAGCAGTCTTAAACTTACCTAATGACAGAGCCAATATTACTTCAGGAATTCTATTATAGAAGCGTATACTAAGTCCCAAAAATGAATTCATTGTTTTCTGTAATCGCAAAGTTGGTGTCGCTAATTTATTTTTATTTCTCGTATTCCTGTTGTGGATATCACTATTTTTCGCGTAAAGATGAAGATTATTACGAACAAACATAATATTTGCAAATATTAAAAAAAAATACTTACGAGCTTCATGTTATCAGCTGTTTCCAGACTTGTCGCCCACCCACTAGCCACTCGATCTTTAGTTACTAGAGCAAACGTTGCTCGGCTTAGTGTAAATCATAAGGATAGGAAATAAAGAGATATTAAAACAGATGTTGGAAATAAATAATTATATTATTACAAACAAACTTGGTACACAATGCGCATGTCTCTAGCTTCAGTCGCGGAATTAGGGTTCCATAAATATAAATAAATAAATATATACGGACAAATCACACAGATTGAGCTAGCCCCAAAGTAAGTTCAAGACTTGTGTTATGGGATACTAACTCATCGATCGCAGTCTGGCGTGTAATATATACGGACAAATCACACAGATTGAGCTAGCCCCTAAGTAAGTTCGAGACTTGTGTTATGGGATACTAACTCATCGATCGCAGTCTGGCGTGTAATATATATGGACAAATCACACAGATTGAGCTAGCCCCTAAGTAAGTTCGAGACTTGTGTTTTGGGATACTAACTCATCGATCGCAGTCTGGCGTGTTGACCGCCACGGAGCTAGTCACTTTATTATACATCAATATTATTAAGTTTTAACCAAAATTGTAGGGTGCCATGCTCAATGAGCTCAATGAAGTTTCCCAACAAATGGGCCTTAAAATGAACATGAACAAGACGAAAATAATGTCGAATGTCCATGTTGCGCCTTCTCCAGTGCTTGTTGGGAACTCCATACTTGAAGCTGTTGACCAATATAACTATCTGGGTCAATTTATCCAGGTTGGAACTTGGAAGTTCCAGCTTCAAGGATGAGGTCTTTCAACGAATCCGACTCGGCTGGGCAGCGTTCGGGAATCGCAGTGTCTTCTCGTCCAAAATACCTTTGTGCCTCAAGTCGAAAATATTCGACCAATGTGTGTTACCAGTAATGACTTACGGGTCCGAAACGTGGTCGTATACTATGGGCCTTATAAGAAAGCTCAAGGTCGCTCAAAGAGGAGAGGGCTATATTTCTCTGCGAGATTGAATCAGAAACAAGGAGATCCGTAGAAGAAGTAAGGTCACCGATATAGCTCAGCGGATTAGCTCTTTAAATTGGCAGTGGGCAGAAAGGTGCTCGAATGGCGACCACGTACCGGAAAGCGCAGCGTTGGACACCCACCGACCAGGTGGTCGGACGACCTAACCAAGGTAGCAGGAAGACGCTGGATGCAGGCCGCTTCCAACCGGTCATATTAGAAATCCTTGAGGGAGGCCTATGTCATAAGAAACTTGGACTTCTGCGGAGATGATGATGATGATGAAAATAGAAGAGATTGACGTGCTGTGCCGACCCCACGGAGTAAGGCCGACCCCACGTAATAGTGGGAGAAGGATAAAGAGGAAGAGCAGGGACTCAAAAACATCATTATACGCATTATTATTATTCCTGTAACACTTATTTGGGTGTTTTAAACTGTTTTGCTCTTAACTCTTATTAAGTGTGTGGCATATGGATATTAATTGTATGTGGGTAAACCTAAAATAAATCAGTCATACTCTGTACGCCTGTGTTTCCTTGCGCCGCTCCCGATAATATCCCGAATATATTACTGGCGACGAGTTTTACCGTTTAAAAATCAATTTACGGTATTCGGGACAGTGTGTGCAGTGCGAAATATCAAAATGCCTATCGGAAAAGTTGAGGAATTTGACCTATCGAGCAAGAAGTGGTCGGCGTACATTAGGCGCGTGCAACAATTTATGGCGTTAAACGAAATTAAAGAAGAATTAAAGGTTGCAACCTTGGTGACGTTAGTTGGAGGAGCCACATACGATCTCATGTGTGACTTATGCGCCCCGAGCAATCCGGAGAGTAAAAGTTTTAGTGATTTGGCGAAAATAGTGGGTGATCATCTCGAGCCGAAACGGTCAGAAATCGCCGAACGCCATCTTTTTCGTCAGAGAAGACAAAATGTGGGTGAATCGCTCAGCGAGTACTTACAAGCTCTCAAACACTTGGCGAGTACATGCAACTTTACTACTACGCTGGAAGAAAATTTGCGCGACCAGTTTGTGTCAGGACTGGCAAGCGATGAAATGAGGTCACGAATATTTGCTGAGCCCACAATAACATACAAGAAGGCAATCGAGCTGGCGTTAGCATTAGAAGCGGCCGAACGACATGCACAGACGAGCGGTAACTCGGCGGCGGGTGGCTTAGCGGCGGGCGCGCCGCGCGCTCTTGAGCCGGTGCATCGAGTTTCAACCGGGGAGCGTGCATATCGCGTTACCGCGAACGTGCGTGGAACTGGCAGTGGCGGACGCTCGTCTGGCGATCCCTCGACGTCTCGAGGTGGGCACCGCAGCAACGGCTGCTGGCGGTGCGGTCGAGATCATCGCGCGGAGATGTGTCGGTTCAAAAACTACTCGTGTGACGTGTGCGGCCTTAAGGGTCATATCAAAGTGATGTGTAACAAAAAGTTAGCTAAACATGAGGCTAATCAGGCGTTTTTAACATCGACGCGAAAACAAAATTACATAGTTAATAGTGAAGAAGACGAATCGGACAGTGAGGTGTATAATATCTGTGTTCGTGGAACAAATGACAAACCGTATATGTTGCCGGCGCGAGTGAACGGCCGGGAGGTAAACTTTGAATTGGACACTGGCAGTAAGTTATCCGCAATCAGTTTAAGTTTTTATTATAATAATTTCTCTGATTTGCCCATTTTGAGTTATGATATATCTCTGTCTTCATATGTAGGTACCCCCATCGAATCTGTAGGCTTTATTAATGTTGATGTTGTTGTCGGGGATCACACGGCTAAGGACCTTAAATTGTTTGTTATCAAAAACGGTGGACCGCCCCTCCTGGGTAGATCTTGGCTAAGAAAACTTAAAATTAGCAATATTAAAATAAATGAACTATTATTTCAAATGAACGACAGCAGTTTAGTGGGACAACTTCGCCGTCAGTTCCCGTCGGTGTTTGCCCCAGGATTAGGAACTTGTACCAAAAATATAACATTACATTTGACGGACAAAACACCAGTGTTTATTAAAGCTAGATCTTTGCCATTAGCTTTACGTGAGCCCGTTGAACGAGAGCTGGAGCGACTCGAGGGTGAGGGTACGATCAGAAAAGTGGATTATTCGGAATATGGTACTCCTATAGTACCGGTGATTAAGAAATCAGGTGAAATACGCATTTGTGGAGACTACAAGGTGACTATAAATCCTAAGTTAATGCGCGAGCCGTACCCTCTGCCTCGAATCGAGGAGCTGTTCGCAGCGCTCAGCGGGGGGGAACAGTTTTCAAAAATTGATTTGACAAACGCATATCAACAATTGTTTTTAAATGAGGACTCCCAGCCTTGTACAGCCATCTCAACACACATAGGTACATATATTTATAACCGTACACCATACGGATTAACTTGTATTCCCGAAAAGTTCCAAAAATTTATGGAAGAAACCCTCAAGGGCCTAAAGGGTGTTGCGGTATTCCTTGATGATATCGCCTGTACCGGTAGGAACCGCTCAGAGCATATTTCCAATTTGGTGGCGGTTTTTAATCGATTACGAGAGGTTGGCTTAAGAATAAAATTGGAGAAATGTTCATTTTTACAAGATAGCATTACTTATGTCGGATTTGTTATTGACAAGCATGGTTTACACCCTGACCAAAACAAAATCAGGGCAATTGTTGACGCGCCGCCGCCAAAAGATGTTACCCAACTCAAATCTTTTCTGGGTTTAGTCAATTATTATGCTAAGTTTATTCCAAAACTTAGCACGATTTTGTACCCATTACACCTATTGTTACGGAAAAATGTTGATTGGAGTTGGTCCACGGAATGTGACAAGTGTTTTTGTGATGTAAAAAAGGCTGTGTCTAGTAGCAAGGTACTTGTTCATTATAATCCAGAACTACCGTTAGTGTTGGCGGTGGATAGTAGTTCGTACGGCATTGGCAGCGTGTTATCTCATCGGTATCCTAATGGTGACGAACGCCCCATTTGTTTCGCGTCGCGTACTTTAAACTCGGCTGAGCGCGCCTACAGCCAATTGGATAAAGAGGCGCTCGCTATCATTAGCGGGGTTAATAAACATCATCAATACCTTTACGGTCGTCAGTTTATCATCAAAACGGACCACAAACCCCTGACGTTTATTTTTGGCCCAAAATACGGTTTGCCACAAACAGCAGCAAGTAGGCTGCAAAGGTACGCTACAAAGTTAGCCGCCTACGATTTTAAAATCGAATTCGTAAAGTCCAGGGATAACGGAAATGTTGACGCGTTATCACGCTTGCCGCTGCCGGACAAGCGAAAGGGCGAACCGCAAACGGACGTAATATCTTATGTTAATTATGTGGAAGAATATTTTCCTATAAGCGCGAAGGAGATAGCTATTAAAACACAAGACGATAGTATTTTAAAAATGATTTATGATTATCTTTTGAATGGCTGGCCAGCTGCAGTGACTGACGAGTTAGTTAAACCATATTTTCATCGCAAGGACTGTTTGGCCATCGATAGGGGTTGTATTTTATATAATCATCGTGTCGTGATTCCTAAGGTATTGAGACAAAGAGTGTTGCATGAACTGCATCAGGGCCATTTGGGGGTTGTTAAAATGAAGAATTTGTCACGGAGCTATGTGTACTGGCCTCAGCTCGACGCGGAGATCGAGAGTGTGTGTCGCTCGTGCTCGGCGTGCCTACAGCAACGTGATGCGCCGCCGCGCGCACAGCTGCATCCTTGGGTGTTTCCAATGCGCCCTTGGCAGAGATTAAATATTGATTTCGCCGAATTTCAGGGCAAGCATTATTTAGTTACTATTGACGCTCACAGCAAATGGATCGAAGTACAGAGAATGTCAAGCACTAGCGCAGAGGCGACTATACTCAAATTACGCGAACTTTTCGCTCGGTTTGGCTTGCCCTCCCAAATTATAAGTGACGGTGGCCCCCCTTTCAGCTCAACTGAATTCGCCAATTATAT
The DNA here is from genome assembly GCA_947532085.1 of Elegia similella. Classification (NCBI taxonomy): domain Eukaryota; kingdom Metazoa; phylum Arthropoda; class Insecta; order Lepidoptera; family Pyralidae; genus Elegia; species Elegia similella. The sequence goes on along the minus strand of OX383950.1, from coordinate 1,254,669 downwards.
GAACAAAAATTTAATCAGCCATATTATTACTAGTCCTTATCGGGCGGCCGGAAATGGGGCCGCTGAAAATGCTGTGAAGCTAGTAAAACGTGCAATGAAAAAAGCTGTACACGAACGAAAAGATATTGACACGTCTATAGCTCAATTTTTATTTCAATATAGGAACTGTGAGCATTCCACCACGGGTGTGTCACCAGCGATGGCAATGTTCGGCCGTCGGCTCCGTGGTCGTCTAGACGTGTTAAAGCCGTCGACGGAGAGCGCGGTAGAAATAGCTATAGATCGCGCAGGGCGGGCGCGGCCCGGCGCTGCACGGCACGTCGAGCCGGGGGACTCAGTCCTAGCTCGCGACTATAGGGCTCGAGCGGAGAAATGGGCACCAGCTACCGTAGTTACCAGGGATGCTCCACTCACTTATAAGGTACGTTTGTCGGATGGCTGTGAGTGGAAGCGCCACATAGATCAGTTACTTCCTATAAAAAAACCGATCAGACACTCGTTAGCCCCTGTTACAGTCCTTGGCGAGTCGGAAACGGCAGAAACTGCAACTGCACAGCCCGGGTCAAACTCGGAACCGGTTACTGACATCATGGAGGGTACGCTCGACCCCCCACCGGAAAATCTACAAGGCGACGGTATCGTTAGTTCAAAGTGTCCGGACACTCAAAAAACAAACGATGACATATCGCGTGCCCTTGATAAGTATAGAGAACCGCGGCCTAAACGCGCTTGTGTTTTAAAAGCTAAAAGTAACAAAAGTGATAAATAATTTTTTATTAATATTAATAGCATTTTTTTTGTTGACTGTATTGTTAGAATCGGTCGGAATTAAGGTTTTATGTTAAACTTCTTTAGAAATTATTTTTTTATATTTTCTGTTTACTATACTTTGCTATCAAATTTAGTTTTCTTATGGTCGGAAGGGTGCGATGGGAAGCAAGATAAATACCTAATTGGCGTCACATCCATTTTTGTTTATTATAAAATTGATGCTGGCATTCAATTACTTTTCCTTGCTTCTCATGTCACGGTTTCAAATCATAAAGTTATTGGCGTATCGTTAGGCACTGTATATTTTATTTACTAAAATATATATGTGACACATAAAACGGAAGCCTTTATCTTATATAGTTAATAGGTAGCTTGTGCTGTTGGCATGGTTGTTATATTATATTATATTATATACAGTTTAAAGCTAGTTATATAAGGAACTTTAATTATTTGGAGTTGTTGAATTGTTACTTAGCTTAGGGGGGGAGGTGTGGCATATGGATATTAATTGTATGTGGGTAAACCTAAAATAAATCAGTCATACTCTGTACGCCTGTGTTTCCTTGCGCCGCTCCCGATAATATCCCGAATATATTACTAAGTGCAATAACATATATTGGCGAGCTCCGTGGCGCAGTGGTTAACACGCCAGCCTGCGACACTAGGGCCCCGGGTTCGATCCCCGGTCAGGTCAAGATGGAAAATTATCTTTTTCAGATTGGCCTGGGTCTTGGATGTGTATCTATATATGTATTTGTTATAAAATATAGTATTGTTGAGTTAGTATCCCATAACACAAGTCTCGAACTTACTTTGGGGCTAGCTCAATCTGTGTGATTTGTCCGTCCATAGGTATATTTATATTATTTGAATTAAAAAAACAAATTCTTCCTTGCTTAACGAGTCTATGTTTTCTTAAAAGGCCGGTAATGCTCTTGTCACACGCCAGGCGTTGCAGTAGTCTATGGGCAGCGGATCACTTACCATCAGGTGACCCGCCTGCTTGCCGCCCTATGTCATAAAAACTATGCTGGTCTAGGAGACAAGAAAAAAAACGTAAAATTTACCAGGTGCTTCTCTTCCCGCGCAGATCGTAAAAACCGATCGAGGGAATGGCTAAAATCTGCAGAAATGTCAATAGGCGACGTGGCTAGCAACCCATCACTATTTTGATTTCGTTTTCCATCTACATGCCCTCCAACATGCTAAATGTGGCCATAAGGTCTTATAGACCTAGGCTCTGTCTATCCCGCAAGGAAAAAAGACGTGATACTATGTATAAAACTTACACGGAACCACATAGCAGAAGCACCTTACAGAATTAATTAATTACTAGCTTCTGCCTACGGATTCTACAATAACCTTATTATGTCCGGAGTAAACTATACAAGATATAGGATACGATAGACGTGTGGTATCCGGCAGAGTAGAATAGGACCACTCCAAGTCTTCCCGTGGATGTCGTATAAGGCGACTTAGGAAATACAAGCTAAACAAAGCTTATAAACATCTAAGAGACCTCTCCAACCCGTCTGGCCAGCGTGGAGAGTGTAGGCCAAGTCCTCTGGCTGCTCTAGTAGTACAGAGAGGGTCGTGCTCCTGTAGTGGAGACTAAAAAGAACCTGATGATGATGATGATGATGATGATATAGGATCAACAAAATGGTGCCCGCGACGCCCCGTGTATGCCGCGGGAGAAATAATCCACATCTTGCTCCTCAAGAGGAAGAAGGAGGACCGTATTTCCATATAAGCGTAGTCCCTTTATACCTCGCCGTATAGTACTAGAGCAATGATTTCTTACCCAACTGACCCACCCAGAAGGAGGGTAATGTTTTTCGCGCGTATATATATATGTAAGTATGTCTATTCCATTGTATACTCCTGTAGCCTAAACGGCTTGACTGAATTTGAAGTGTTAAGTGTCATATGATTTGTATTCTTCTCTGGACTGTCATAGGCTATGCTATGTGACGTCAGTAAAATATCAATATAGCGAACGTAAACTGGCAAAAACTTGCAAAGAATTGTTAAGTCCTGTAGCCCCAATGGCTTGACCAATTTTGTAGAATGAGGCTTTATTAGATTTGTATTCTTCCCAAGAGTCTTATGAGCAATGTGACGTCAGCTAAAACATCAATTTTACGGATATAAATCTAATATAAATGCATAAATGGCAAATTGATAAACTTAGTTCGTAATTCGCAAAATAGATGGCGCTGGGTCAATGGTCAACGGGTTTTTTAGATTTTTAAAATCAAATTTCTTGTTACAAAAAATTCTATGGATATATTAGCACGTCCCTATGTTTTACTTTTTTCGTAATTGAACTATTAATGAGATATGAACCTTCAAAAACCTGAAAAATTGGTAAGATTTTCCGTTGTTTTCAAACAGCAAGAAAACAAATTTGACTCGATTAGGTATATTCAGCAATTTTTTTTAAATCTATGTGTATATTAGAAAAAGAAAACATAGAAACACAGCCATAGCTTATTTTCTAATGAAAAAAGAAATTAATTCGGTTAAGTTTTGGAGATGATGAAGAAGGATCAAGCGTTAATTTTGTGTACTTTTCATAGGTATTTTCGGTCTGAGCTGCAGTTGTCTCTATCGCACTCTGCGAGGGTTGTTTGGGCACGGCGCGACAGCAATAGATTTTACAAATACATATTTTTCAATTCTCTTGAGCTTAGTTCCGCATCATCATCAGTCGATAAGCTATGTTAGGTGCCTTTAGGCAGCTTGGAAAATCTGACACCAGTGTTAGCCACTTACACACACGAAAAACAAACAACTAGCTGTTGCCCGCGGCTCCGCCCGCGTTAATGTCGATCGCTTGGGTTCAGTCAATTTCCAGGAATGAAAGGTATGTCCGTCCCCGGCCTTAAAACTACTTCTATACCAAATGTCATCCAAATTGGTTCAATGTTTGAATCAAGAATCAAGAATCATTTATTCCTCTGAACATGGTTACAAAGATGTTACAATCCAATTATGCGCAGCATATTTTGCCATTACTGACGTAGGAACAGAACAATATACAATTTTATAAATGTCTTTTAGTGTACGTATTAGAATTTTTAGAATTACATATAAAATTAAAGAAGACAGACAGAGTTACTTTCGTATTTATAATATAAGTATGGATTGCGTGAGACTCACAGTTAGCACAGGTGGACCCGATACTCGTTTGTGTATCCAGCTGGAAGATCAGTAAATATTTAGCCATCCATCAGTAAATATGTTTTCGATTCCATTTTCAATCTAGTTGTTAGTTAGTATTATTTTTTAAGTTTATTTAGTGTTAATCTTAATTCTTTTGTAAATTATTTTTTCCATCTAAGTCCCATCAAGGTGGCTTTTAGATCTTTTGTTTCCTTTTCTTTATTTATGGCTTTCACGCGTTACGTTACGTATTTAGTAGTGATGCACCGATCATGACTTAGGCCGACTAGCCGATTAATCGGCTGTAAAGAGGCCGACTAGTCGGCCGACTATTCGGCCGACTATTTGGCCGAGCCGATCGCGGTGTCGGACATTTCCGTAAAACGTTTAGTTTATTGAAGAGAAGAATATTTATTATGTTGTTTTGTTTGTGAATTCAGAAAATGTTTTCTTAAAAAGCAAGTTATTTTAGAGGCAGATTACAAGGAAAGACATGCTTTGATTTAAGAACCTTTTTTAAATGTGTACATATTATTGAGATTATATAAAAAAAAAAAAATAGAGAAGCTGGACTGTCGGTGCTCTTTGCCGAATATTCGCCGACTACCATAATAGCCGGATATTCGGCTTTACCGTCTAGTCGCCGACTAGTCCGAACATCTCTAGTATTTAGCCAGTATCAAGTATAAATGAGTTTTCCTGCGCTTTTTCTAAGTCTTGTTATCAATGAAACGATGTTGTAGTTCATTTCATTGATTTTACGAGCCCCTGGCGACAATTCCCACGAATCCACTGGCTTGATCACAGACGCAACGCAACGAGGCGGGGCGGTCCACCAGCCCGCTAAGTAAATCTCACTACATCCGCACTGTGACAGTTTATTTCAGTTATTCCACACATTGTTCATAAACATGGGCATTTATAACACCAAATCACGATTTCGCACATCAAAGTTCACTAAAGACAATTTACAAAACAATCCAAAACACAAGCCGTGCTCTCCACCGAAATTCCCGCCAAGAACTCTTCATTTTAGGTCCTAAAGACCAGCCGGCCTATTTTCTAAATCAGTGTACAACGTCTTGATAGTAATTTAAAAATAGGGTGAGTGGGGGGAAGATGAAAAACGGGGTAACACCAAAAATCATCTGTAACGCCTAAATAAAGGTAATAGTTTAAGTGCTGGCAACATTGTTTAGACCGCAATTTCCTTACGTCTCGCCCCTCATTCGGCAGTTATAGCTCGGATTGCATAGTTGTGAATAATCGACGAATTTGTGCCGAACGGTTATTTTCGTAAAAAGTTGGCGATTTTTAATCTTACCCCACCTCCTATAACTTGGATTGTAAGGTACGTACAAGAGCCTAAACAGAATACTTAAGTTTTATTTTTAATTTAAAATTGTACCGATTAGTCTATATATTGCTATTATTCATATTTTAGCTTATTTTTCGACTTTTCGTCTTTGTGACTGCCCGAATGACTGTGTATGTATAAAGAATAGGCTAGTTTCCTGGGTCGTAATATTAATATAACAATTAGTCCGTCAGTTAGATAATCAAAAAATATTGGACACGTATTTTTTCTTTTGTCAAATAAACAATAAATAATAAAGATATAGCGCGTCAAAGTTCAGCAGTGGGGGCTCGTGACGTCAAAGTTTGCTAAAAATTGTAGCAAACTATGACGTCACACGGAACTTCAAAGGGCTATATCTTTATAATTTTTTGTTTAATCGACAAAAGAAAAAAATACGTGTCCAATATTTTTTGAATATCTAACTGACGGACTAATTATATTTTTTTAGGAAACTAGCCTATTGGCTAGCTCCTTGGCGCAGCGGTCAACACGCCAGCCTGCGACACGGGGTGCCCAAGTTCGATCACCGGCCAGGTCAAGATGGAAAATGATCTTTTTCTGTTTGGCCTGGGTCTTGGATGTTTATCTATATTATATATGTCATTATGAACAATTTTATGTTATATTTAGCTTTTAAACTGCACTACTTTCAAAGCTTTTAGTCATATTTGCACATGGCTTAATAATCATAAGATAAATAATTTGATTTCTAAAGTTGTAGACTGATTTTTGAATTGTTATATTGTGGTATTTTTTTTCATACGTTTTGTAGGAAATAAGATCGTGTATTAAGGTTTTGGAATAAAACCCATCTTATAATATTATTAACTTTGTTCCTAAATAATAGTACAAAATGTCCCTAAAACAAAATCTTTAATTTGTATAATTTTATTTAATGATGAATGTTTCTTGTTGACACATAATTTTCTTTATTATAGGTTGTTACTTTATTTTTAAAACATTTATGTACATGCCTTAGTTGTTACTTTTCTATAATATAATAATAAAAAAGATTTCGTTTAGAAGTTTCTTTTACTAAAATCAATATGCAAAGTTTGAGAACCTCTGGCCGTATTACCACAATGGGGGGTAAGAGTGAAATATATAGTATAAAAAAATATTCGTATCTCAGTTAATTTGAGGAAATTTTACACAAGGCAACCAATTTTGGTACGAACATTTTTTAAGCTATGGCTTATCGATTACCAACGTCATCTAGCATTAATAGAAAAGATTTTAGAAACTATTACAATCTTACCCCGCCACCTTTTCTTCTTCCCCCTGCTTTCTTTTTTGATAATCGTGTTATCTATGATTTTTTTTAAACATGTTAGTGCAGCATGGAGAAGTTTTTATAGATTGGATATTAAAGGAAATTTAATGCACTTTCAAATCCTAAATTTTGTTTAAACTTAAGTTATGATGTCAATTTTTTACAAAGGTTCGAATACAATCCTACATATCTCTTCAAAAAACCATTCGATCTTGCCCCCATTGACCCTACAATTTTTATTTAAGATGTATAAAACGTAATGTATTTTGAAGTGACTATCAAACCGCTGTACACTAACTTAGCAAATAGACCGGCTGGGCTCTGTCTACGTCGCAAGGGAAAAAGACGTGATACTATATTTTTATGAATATATTTTTCTTTGATGTAACGAAAAAGAGGAGTTTGCTTATCTGTTTAGCTCGATGGTTGAGTGGGGTAAGTATTGTTAGCGCTTATCGCATAAAGCAACCTACGGCGTGTTCCCAACTGGGATGGGTGAGTAGGGTTGGGTGGTATTTGAATTACTTGCAATTAAAATACGTATGTAATTGAATATATAACTGCCTCCGTGATTCAGTGGTTAAGGCGTTTGCCTGTAGACCCGGAGATCGTGGGTTCCCACGGGAAGCATACTTTGTTTAGTTGTTTCCAGTTTGGTTAGGACATTGCAGGCTTGGAACACCTGATTGTCTGATAATAAAGATGATTCCGTGCTTCGGAAGGCACGTGAAGCTGGTACCGGCTGCCATCTGGTAGTCGTTAAAGGAACCACGTCAGAGGCCGAAAGGCGGTTCCGAAGAACTCTGACACCAGGGTGTGCATGGTCGATTGACCGTGACACCTACACGAAATGATATTGAACGTGCGCGTGACATCTATCCGTGATGCACAAGAGATCCAGATAGAATCGTTTTACCTAAAGTTCCAAAAACATCTCTGTATCAGAATAGTAGTTTTGCTATGTGTGGAAAGGTATATAATGCCATTCCCAGAAATATTCAATCGTTGCCGCTACACAAATTTATGAAAAACCTGAAATTTTTATTCAGTAATGGAATTGTTCAATGTGACGCAACTTTGACATGTATAATTGTATTTTTTATTTTATTAAGTGACAAATTACGATGCATTAATGTAGTGTTTAATTAAAAATATATAAAGAAATTAATTTATTTTGACTGGATAACAAGTATAGGAAATTAGTAGAATAGAATAGATCTTTATTTGGACAAACTTAAACACACATATACCATTACAATACAATTAAATATACACTCAAAAATCGTTTTAAAACAATTTAAATAACATGTGACAGCCTATGTGCGCTGCAGCCATCCAAAAAGGGCATAGGCTCAGTGTAATCTTTACTCACAGTTATGCGAGCAAAGCACTGGTGTTCTGCCATAACCTGAGAAACGATCAACGGCAATCCAAATAAATTTATCTATTTAAGGGAATACATACTTTATTAACATAATAATAACATAATAATAATAATAAATATATAAAATTACTTTTTACAGTGTTATATACCAGTAGTGCGTTGTTAAGTAATAAACCTAACCTGAAAGAAGGGTATGTAGTGGGCTAGTAATAATTGTAAGCATTTGCATGCCTCGCAGAAGGTAATGTGACGGGACTAATGAACATGCAACATCTGTATACCCACATTATGCAAATAAATGAATTGAATTTAATTAAATATAAATAAGTATTTTGTATGGTCAGCGGTGACATGCTCAACTGTCTGTCCGGTGGTAGCAGGTATGGCATCGGATACGCGCCCGGCTTCCCGACCTGCTACTTGCTATTCCCCCATTCTGCCAAGTGAGTAGTATCCCATCATTTCCTTCTCAAATCCAACAAAATCCTTTCCTTCCCCAGGTTAGTAATGCTTCCGATGGGCAGCAGCGTCGGAAGCACAAGAAGCCAAAGAAACTGCGCTCGCCAACCCGCCTGCCAAGCGTGGTGTAGGTATGGCAATGAAGAATACTAGGGAGGGATCCCTCCCTAGTATTATAAATAAATAAATATATACGGACAAATCACACAGATTGAGCTAGCCCTAAAGTAAGTTCGAGACGAGTTATGGGATACTAACTCAACGATACTATATTTTATAACAAATACATATATAGATACCTACACATCCAAGACCCAGGCCAATCTGAAAAAGATCATTTTCCATCTTGACCTGGCCGGGGATCGAATCGGTCACTCCGGTCACTCCGTGTCGCAGGCGGGCGTGTTGACCACTGCGCCACGGAGCTAGTCACGGAGATTCTTGTTGTCAATGATTGTTTTGTCCAAAAGTGGACTTCTTGCGCCTCAAATGATGACGATGCATAATGATTGTTATTAAGGAAAAATGTCTCCTTTAAAAATTGAAATAAAACAAAATAACAACGTCGAAATATCTTTTATTTCAGTAACACCATAGTTATTGCTCAAATTATTATAATAATCGTATTCAGTTCATGTAAAAATATATTTACAACAAAATATAATATGTACTTATGACCTTTGATCGAATATAATGGTAGATACACGATTCGCGCTCGAAAAGTGGCACCAGCAAAACAGCGCTCTAATCGACTTTCGGAGCTGTTTTGTCCACAGTTTCAATAAATCGCGCTAGCACTCACACGTCTCGCGATGACGAAGGTCAGTGAAAAGATGCAAAAACTACGCATCAAAAGTGGAAAAAAAGATGGAGTTTTACTATCAATATTACCGTTTTTGTAGTTGTTTGTAAGTATGCATGTTTTGACTCGGGGACATTATTAAGACATCGTTTAATCTGTGTATCTATTATTATATTTGATCGAAGCGTATGACTTATTGAAGTTAAAACTTCCTAAGGCGAGTTGGGCATTTTGAAATGAGAAAAATACCATTGAACTTTTCTCATCATCGGTTTTCTCAAACACTACTGGACGCACAAAATTCAAACTTTAATACACATTTTCAGGACGTTTTGCACAAAGTATTTGCTATACTTTTATGATCATAATGAAATTTTGCATACAAGTTCTCTGGAGTACGGAGGAGGACATAGGCACTTATTATAAATAGAGTTTCCTTAGGTATTAAGCACCGTTTAATACAATAGCTATATAAAAGTATTAACAAGTAATTTAGTATATTTAGTACATATATACTCTGTTTGTTTAGGTATTTAAAAACATGAAAACAAACTTGATAGGTACATCTTTTTATTGAAATGTGCACTTTAAAAATCTAAATATTTGTATTTTACTTGAATTTCATGAAATTACTTTTACTTTCACACTGAATTGATAAAGTGTAATTTTTTTATTTAAAAAGGGTACATTTTAATAAAAAGACATATCAAGATTGTTTATATGTTTTTAAATACCTAACAAACGGAGTATAGGTATATGTATTTACAATCAGTCAGTTATTCAAGGAAATAAAAAAAAAACCAGCCAAGTGCGAGTCGGACTCCCGCACCAAGGGTTCCGTACCGTTTTCTATAAAGACGGCAAAAAAATCATGTCAGTTGTATGGAAGCCCCCTTTAATATTAATTTTATTTTTATTCAATTATTTATTTTTAAACTACATATATAACTAAATATTCTATGAATATTTCAAGCGTCTACCTGTTGCCATTATCAATATCGAACAAAACAAACAAAAAAATCACATTTGTTGTATGGGAGCCCCCTTAAATATTTATTTTCTTCTATTTTTTAGTATTTGCTGTTATAGCGGCAACAGAAATACATCATCTGTGAAAATTTTAACTGTCTAACTATCACGGTTTATGAGATACAGCCTGGTGACAGACGGACAGACGGACAGATAGACAGACAGACGGACAGCGGAGCGAAATTAATAGGGTCCCGTTTTTCCCTTTGGGTACGGAACCCTAAAAATGACAAAAGATACAATAATGTTTTTTTTAATAGCCTGTTTCAGTGTCCCACTGTTGGGAAAAGGCCTCTCCTTTCTGTTTCCAATCATCCCTGCCAACTTGGCAACTTGCCAGCCACTTATATAAGCATCTAAATCATGGCGCCATCTCCTAGGTCTGCCACGTTTTCGGCGGCCATCCGGTTTCCACATGGTGGCCACCACAATTATGTGTATAACTGAAGTTATTTACAATCCACACATATACACTAATATAAATATAATAAAAAGTTAATATTTAATGGTTAGTTTGCATTGAATACGCTCATTCAACGCAAACTGACACGATTTGAATAATTCTTTCACTATCAGAATTCTAAATTATCCCTTACTAGCTTTCGCCCGCGGCTCCGCCCGCGTCAATGTCGATCCCTCGGGATTGGTACTTTTTCCTGGGATAAAAGGTAGCCTATATCCTTCTCCGTACTCCAGAGAACTTGTATGCAAAATTTCATGATGATCTGTTCTGTAGTTACGGCGTGAAAGCGTAACGAACAAAGAAACTCACTTTCGCATTTATAATATTAGTAAGGATAATGATGAACATAGGCTATAGAAACACCTATGTCTACCCGTGCGAAGCCGGGGAGGCCGCCAGTCGTTAATAAGCTGATAAGGGATGTTGTAATGACACAGGACTTTTTATTATTATTATATTAGTGTACAATACAAATCAGGTTAAGTTATGTAAAACAAGATACAAAAAAACTTGTCAATGTCATAAAATCCAAATGGAATACACTACACGACTATAAAAACTAAGGTGAGATAAAGAAATTATGAAAAAAAACGGGTCACTCACGTGCTATTTCGTCGGGATTGCCGACTATAGCACGTGTATCGTCACTTACCATCAGGTGAGATGGAAGACAAATGCCTACTTCAATAATTAGTAAATAAGACTCTCGGACTCGTCAAGAGCCCATTTTCAATTATTAATCATTTATTATTTGCAAGGGCCCTCCGCTGCGCGTCCCGTTCTCGCCTTGAAAATGGGCTCCTGACGAGTCTGAAACTATAGTCGGCAATCCCGACGAAATAGCACGTGAGTGACCCGTTTTTTTGCAATTTAAATATAACAACTAATTTCTTTGACTTCCGCAAAGTAACACCTGAATCTATTACATAATTTCTCTTAAAATATAAAAAAATATTTACAAAATGAGATTTCTCATTGAGTTATTGCTTAATTTGAGATTCACTGTTTCTTGTTGTTGGAGCACCACACACTTATCACTATGAAATTACAAATACAACTTATTTTTATTATAAAATAATTACCACATAAATTATTCAATTCAATTTTCGCGGATTATTTACTTTACAAACGAGTCCCGCCGCCCGACCAGTTTGTATGGGAATGTCGATTTTTTTTGAGTTCCCGGCATTGTTCCCATGGTAAAAGTTGTTCATTTTGATGGTCTGAGTCACCCCTATAAGGGTTCAAAACGATAAAAACTTCACCGTGTATTAATTTAATTTTCCGACTCTACGCGCATCGCAAAAAAAAAAAATAACGCGTGAGCGTCGCGTCGTCCTTTCGTTTATGAATGTAGCATAGACTTACAAATGTCACGACAGAACATTAAAAAAATTTAAAAATATTTTTTAATTGATGCGCCGATCATGAATTAGGCCGACTAGCCGATTGGCCGATTAATCGGTTGTAAAGAGGCCGACTAGTCGGCCGACTATTCGGCCGAGCCGATCACGGTCGGGCATTTCCGTCAAACGTTTAGTTTATTGAAGAGAAGAATATTGATTATGTTGTTTTGTTTGTTAATTCAGAAAATGTTTTCTTAACAAGCAAGTAATTTAAGAGGTTGATTACAAGGAAAGACTGCTTTGATTGAAGAACCTTTTAAAAATGTGTACATATTATTGAGATATATACATACAAAAAACAAATAGAAGCCGGACAGTCGGCGCTCTTTGCCGAATATTCGCCGACTAGTCGCCGACTACCATAATGTCCGGATATTCGCCGACTAGTCAGAGCATCTCTAATTTTTATTTAATTTAATTATTTGTCAGAACTCGTAGAACGAACGCTGTTGTTCATGATGTTAGCCATTAATCCTGCGAGACCATTAGTGTTACAACAAATAACCCTTAAAATACAGTCTAACAGACGTTGTACCAACGCTTTCTGAGATTTCACTCCATTTAATAATAGTTTTTTACAAAACACGACTCAATAACATTTCTATTCCTTTGGCGAGAAAGATGGCAGATTATAATTCCTGTTCTTCAACATAAGAGCTACCAAAATCACTTTTTCATAGTGAGAAGTGGCTATACACTAACACAATCACACTAGTGTCGGTCAATCGACAACTCTGTGCTCAGCGTGTCCTTCGAGTCGTTGACGATTTGCCCGTTACTATTCAGGTACGCGTTGAGGCCGCCTTTGGGCGCCTTCTCTTTCACTTTCCCGACAGAGCCTACTCTTCCTCCAGCCAAGGCATACCTCAGCTTCTCCCAGAACCAGGGGTCTCCCCACTTAACGTACGTATTAGTAGATAAATACGCTCTTAATTCAGCGTCTAACTCGTCCGCTGGCGGCGCGTCTTCTAATAAAACCACAACAATCCTAGTTCTCTTCTCTTCTTGAGCCCTTTTGTGTGCCACTCTGAACTCCATAGTGCCCCAGACAGATTCCAGGAAACTTTTAGAAAGCACTATAATAGTCCTTCTTGATTGTTCTACGGAGTTCACAATTTGCGCGGGAATCCACTCCCCCACGATCCAATCTCTGTAGTGAACGCACAATTTGAAAGGGCGCGAACCACTCTCTAATATAGGTATCAGTTTTTCCGCTACGAATTTCTCATCTTTATGCGAGAAGGAGATGAAAGCGTCGTATTTTTTGTCGCTGTCTATATCCTCTTCGGCGATTAACCAGCGCAATTTCTCGCAGGAGTATATGTAGATCTTTATTTGAATCGAATAGCGGTAATAAAGACCCGCCATTATTATAAGGACGATGCTGAAGATGGCTAAAGCGCCGCCGAGCAACGCGGCGCTTCTCACCGCACATAATCTCGGCGCGTCTATCTGCCACGGCGCCTGCGCATCCCCACATCTCACTGTGCTATTATCTACAACCTTCCATCTATTATCTTTCAGTATCTGAACGTCATCTTCATGTCCACAGTCGCATAAGAACGGATTCCCAGACAACTTTAAAGTCATATTTCGTCGTAAAAGCTGAATTGGTATCTCTTTCAATCCACAATTAGTTAAATCTATATGGTGTACTGTAGATGGTATGGATAATAAATTATCTATATGCACATCGGCTAAAGAAAGTCTTTCGACATGGGTTGGCAAGTCCAGGCTAGTTGGTAGACTTGTCAATGTCAATTCTGTCGCGATCATACTATGGTTTGAGGGATTTGGTGTTGAATTGGATGCTGGTAGCGAAGAGCAATTCAAGATTAGCCTTTTAGTCCAGGGTCGAATATCACAAGAGCAAGGTTTGGGACAGTCATCCCTCTTCAATGGACATGTTAATATCGAAGGATCTAAGTTGGTGACGAGTTTATCTTTCAACTGGGATGGGACGGCGCAGCGGGCGTTCCCAACGTCCAATTTGGGGATTCGGTTGTAGTAGGGGAACTTATTATGCAGTTTAAGAATGAAGTTCTGGTTGGTACAATCGCAAACGAACGGGTTGCCGTCTAGTAGGATGGTAGACTGTAACGTCTTGGTGGTCAAGTCGTCAGATGTGAACCCGAATGGGTTCGACAAAACGAACCTGGAAATCTGGTTGTGCCTTAAGTCGATGATAGTATCATTTCTGTCTGACAGAAACTGGGTGTCAGCATCCTGAAATAAGAAATAGAAAAATATGAAAATACAACTATTATATAAAGTGTTTATTTAGCATTCACAATGCTATTTTGATACTCTTAATAAATTAAGAAATAAAATATGGTGAAAAAATTTCATGCGGGCGGGACTTGAACCGGCGACCTGGGTCTATGTACGACCTATGCTCTGCCATCTGAGCTACCGCACAATTCGGACATAAACTCAGGTCGCCGGTTCAAGTCCCGCCCGCATGAAGTTTTTTCACCATATTATATAAATACATTATAAATACAACTATGTTTGAATTTTTTTAGGCATTCACAATGCTTAAGAAATTGGGATTGGGATGGGGCTATAATCTGCGGAATCATGTCAAAAGACGATGCGGCTAGCAACCCATCACTATTTTGATTCCTTTTTCCATCTACACGTCCACCAACATGCTAAATATGGCCATAAGGTCTTATAGACCTAGGCTCTGTCTACCCCGCATGGAAAAAAGACGTTATACTATGTATGTATAATATGTGATGGATAAACAAATTCGCCGCGGTGATTTAAGTCTATAGCAGCTCAGTGGTCGAGAACGTCGACGGACTGGATGTCGAAGATTGTAGGTTCAAAATTCAAATCCTACCTGCGACGAAATTTTTTTTCATCACATTTTTATTGTAATCATCATCAAACTAATAATATATCTGTAAGGTTGGTTGCCAAACGGCGCAAGTATGCAACCTTAGCTGAGGATTATATATTTGTGCCGTTTGGCGTAGAGACGTTAGGACCTTGGGGACCCAGCGCGAGGGGTTTCTTAAAAGAGATTGCCCCTCGGCTCATGTCGGCTGCCGGTGATAAGAGGGCTGGCTGCTTTTTCGCCCAACGGATTAGCATAGCTATCCAACGGGGGAATGCAGCCAGCGTTCTTGCCACCATGCCACACGGGCAAGATCTCGAAGAAATTTCTTTGTAGTGCTACTTTTTTTTTTTTTTCTCCATGTTTATTTTGTATATAATTAGGTTTAATTAAGTAATCGTTACATTATCATGGAGTAAGTTTTATCGTGTTTATAATCTCTATACATGATACTGAAACTAAATTGAGGATTTTTAGATTTTTTTCTGTACGGATGTATTTATGTATGTTCCTCCATAACTTTAAACGAATTAACTGAATTTTATGAAACTTGTTAGATATACATTTAGGTGTACAGGACACAGGATAGGCTACTTATTTTTTTTTCTCCTTTCATGTTAAGACGTGGCCCCCATACAAACATAACATAAAAACGCGAACGTAGTCGCGGGCACTGCTAGTGTATATAATATAATTACTTACCAGCCTCTGTGGTCCAGTGGTTAAGGCGTTTGCCTGTTGACCCGGGGGTCGTGGGTTCGATTCCCACCGGAAGCATACTTTGTTTGTTTGTTTCCAGTTTGGTTAGGACATTGCAGGCTTGAATCACCTGATTGTCTGATAATAAAGATGATTACGTGCTTCGGAAGGCACGTTAAGCCGTTGGTCCCGGGTGCCATCTGGTAGACGTTAAAGGAACCACGTCAGAGGCCGAGAGGCGGTTCCGAAGAACTTTGACACCAGGGTGTGCAGGTCGATTGACCGTGACACCTACACGAAATGATGATGAATTACTTACAGTGAGGTTCGTGAAAGTGTTGAAGGATAAGTCGAGGACCTTGATGTGGTTATACAGCACGAAGCGCCAGTCATCGAACACGACCGATATATTGTTCGCGCTGAGGTCTAGAATCTCCAGTTTTACCAGGGACCTGAAATAAATCAATACTAATGATAATACGCATCCATTCTATAAGTTTCCTGGCCCATCTATTACACGGTAGTGATGTAACGAATATTCGCATTCGCATTCGCGAATATTCGCACTTTTTTGTATATTCGCATTCGCAATTTTATTTTTATTTTTTGCGAATGTTATTTAATTGTGAATGTTTTGCGAATATGAATTATTATGAATATTGGTGGACCAACGTGGAGGAGAGAAGCAAGAGATAGAGACGGATGGAGAAAACTGGGGGAGGCCTACGCCGCAGAGGTGACTTCCACAATCCAAAATATTAAATAATTATAAGAATGGAAAATAAAAGACATCGAAATTTCAATGATAATAATTAGATATACAAAAAATTTTAAACAATAATAATTTGAATTATAGAATGTTATGTGGAATGGAAAAAAATAACAATTAATAATTGATTGAAATGCATGTAGATTTTGTGGTAGATTAAAGGCTATTTTTTTTTAAATTTTAATGAAAATACGTCGGAATTCGAGTCGCGCCATCTGTTGACATCAGCCGGAAACTGTAATTAGTGTTGCTAGATTCAAATAATATTGTGAGATATTGAAATGTCTCTACTTGGGTGGGATCGATTTTGCATAACGGTAACACTGCGAGTCTATGTCAGTTGCTGTAACGAACGAAATCGAGGCACTTTTGATTTGACCGTCGAGCCGTGAGCGCGTCGCGTCACTCGCGTCCACCGCATTTCAATATCCAAAATTGACCGAAGACTCGACAAATATAATAATAGTCCCAATAGTGCTGCCAACAACAGGTGTGGTCACAAAACATCTCCACCATAGTCCCATCTACAACCTCATTTTTACATTACATTTTTTTATGGTATAGGACGGCAAACGAGCAAGCGAGTCAAAACCAATTACCAACACACACTACCTATATATACCTCATGCACCAACTTGGAGAAGAACTTTTAACAAGACGCATCAAAGACACACAGTAAATAGCCTTGAAAAGGGCTGTTACGTAGACGCCAAAGAACTGACCACCAGTGAGTAGTATCCCAATACCTTTTATTTCCTTCCCAATCCAACAAATTCCTATCCTTCCCCAGCTTAAAAATGCTTGCGATAGGCATCAGCATAGGAAGCATAAGAAGCCAAAGAAACTGCGCTCACCAACCCGCCCGCCAAGCGTGGTGAGTATGGCAATATCCTCCCATGGAACGAAGAATTCTTGGGAGAGGACCACGTCCAGCAGTGGACTTTTTGTGGCTGTAATGATGACGATGATGATGAATAGCCGTGTGGTTTCCGGCAGAGTAGAATAGGACCACTCCAAGTCTTCCCGTGGATGTCGTAAGAGGCGACTTAGGAAATACAAGCTAAACAAAGCTCATAAACATCAATGAGACCTCTCCAACCCGTCTGGCCAGCGAGGAGAGTGTAGGCCAAATCCTCTGTCTGCTCTGGCCAAGTATGGCTCCGGTAGTACAGAGAGGGTCATGCTCCTGCAGTGGAGATTAAAAAGACCTGATGATGATGATGAACCAATAATGGAATACGCACCTAAATTGCGACTGCAGAGGCTCGTAGTACATTTCAGTGTCATTGCCAGAAGTTCCTGTCTTGTAACCAGTGTCATTGCCAGAAGTTCTAGAATGTTCTAGTAGCGTCAGCTGGTTATTGGAGAGGTAGACTTCTGTGAGGGCTGTGGCGTGGGTGAAAGTGTAGTGGGAGATATAGCGGAGCCGGTTGTTGTTGATGCGAAGTATCTTGAGGTTGGTCAAATCCACGAAGACCTCGCTGGAAAGAGATGAAAAATATTTTTTAAACTTTAATACAAATCTAATACGGCGAGCTCTGTGGCCCAGTGGTCAACACGCCTGCGACACGAGGGTGCCCGGGTTCGATCCCCGGTAAGTTCAAGATGGAAAAAACTGGCCAAGTGCGAGTCGGACCCGCGCACGAAGGGTTCCGTACCGTTATCTATAAAAAACGGCAAAAAATCATGTCTGTTGTATGGGAGCCCCCCTTTAATTTTATTTTAATCTAATTATTTATATTTAAAGTGAATATATAACTAAATATTATGTGAATACTTCAAGCGTCTACCTGTTGCCGTTATCAATATCGTAATCACGTTTGTTGTATGGGAGCCCCCTTAAATATTTATTTTATTTTTTAGTATTTGATTTATAGCGGCAACAGAAATACATCATCTGTGAAAATTTCTACTGTCTAACGGTTCATGAGATACAGCCTGGTGACAGACAGACAGACAGACGGACAGCGGAGCGATATTAATAGGGTCCCGTTTTTACCCTTTGGGTACGGAACCCTAAAAACAATTACATAACTACTAACCCTGTCAATTCTTCAATCAAGTTGTCGTCCAAATTCAACTGGACTAAACTTCCCAGGGACCCCAACGCCTTGTTGTGAATCTTCTCAATCTTATTCCTGCTCAAATCCAAGTTCTCCATTAACTGCTGATCCCTGAACAAACCGTCAGAGAGAATCTGAACTTCATTCCCGGTAATAGTGATGTTGATGATGTGAGTAGAGTTGAGGAGTAAGTCGGCAGGTAGAGAGGGTATTCTGCAGTTTTTGAGCTTAATCACTTGGAGCGAGGGCAGGTTTGAGAAGGAGATGGGGGAGAGACGCATAACCTTAGCGTTGTTGAATGCCTCAATCTGAAAAGTAAAAAAAAATAAGGTCTCTGTTTTGATAACCCAAATCAGAGATTTGAGATACACTGCCAACCATAAACAAAAATATTGGTCCAACTTAAGGCCTGCTCTTATTAAATTAAGAAATAAAATATGATAAAAAAATAATCACGCGGGCGGTGTTCGAACCACCATACAAAGGTCTTTCTTAATAAATATTCATGTTAATATTATTTATAGTTTAAGAGAAAATTCAAGATATAGGTAGAGATCCTAGTCATGTATCTCTGTCGCTGACTGTACATGTGGCATGTACATTTTTGTCAGGCTCATCACATAGATGGCGCCACAGGTTTATTCACAACTATGTATCCATGTATTTACGAGAAATATATTTAGTAGTGTTTAACATAAAAAAAAATCGGCTTATATTATATATAACAATACTTTTCGATATACTTGGTTTAACCAAGTTTAGGCAAATTAGGCACGCCACAGCCCTCACAGAAGTCTACCTCTCCAATAACCAGCTGACACTACTAGAACATTCTAGAACTTCTGGCAATGACACTGGTTACGAGAAACCAGAGAAAACAGAAGTGTACTACGAGCCTCTGCAGTCGCAATTTAGGTGCGTATTCCATTATTGGTTCATCATCATCATCAGGTCTTTTTAGTCTCCACTGCAGGAGCATGACCCTCTCTGTACTACCGTCATCTAGTGACTGGTGGCAAAATTTGTAACTATAGTACTGCAGCGCCCTCTCCGCCGCCCATAGTGGCAGTTAATGGAACTAACTACCACGGCCTGCCAGCATGCTTGCCAAGTACTTTGTACCTGCTTTTAACAGGCCTTAAGGCGAGGCCTCAAATGTTTGGTACCTTCGCTCGGCAAAGGACTGATCAAGTGCGCGCAAGGGATAGCGCTTGGCGGTTTAGCCCGTGAATGATGAGATAGGAGATAGTCTCGAGTCGCTCAAAGAAAAAAACGTAAGCGCCAAATTCGTTATTTCTATTTTATATAAAATCAGACCGGTTAATTGTATTTTCATATTTACATTTTGATGAGTTACTAATAACCTATCTTTTAGTCTAAAAATCATTATTTCATTCGTCGCATTTGAGCTACAATAACAAAAACTCTGCGAACGAAGACCATTTTTCAAAAAATATTTCTATCGAGTAAATTTTATCAAAACGTGTTTTCATCTTCAATTTTTGGAGATGAAATAGTCAAAAATCATATTACTTAGATTTGAAACTCCTAATTTACGTATTTTGCGAGATAAATAAGGTTCAGAACGACCTTATTTACAGTGGTATCGCCTTAAGAGGAAATCGTAGGGCTATTTCCATACAAGCGTAGTCCGCTGATTCTTCGCCGGATAGTACCAGTAGAGCAATGATTTTTTTACAAAAAATATCTATCAATGTATTAGCATGGCCCTATGTTAATTTTTTTTCATAATTGAATTATTTAAAGAGATATGAACATTCAAAAGCCTGAAAAATTGGTAAGAATTTCCGTTGTGTTCAAACATAATAAAAATCAAATTCGACGACGCGATTATATTAGAAAAAGAAAACAGAAACACAGCCATACCTTATTTTAATTTTTTAATGGATAAAAGAAATAAAATCGGTTGAGTTTTGGAGGAGAAATCAGGGGACGAAGCGTTAATTTTATGTAATTTTCATAGGTATTTTCGGTCGGAGCTACAGTTGTCTCTATCGCACTCTGCGATTGTTTGGGCACACAGCGCGACAGCAATAGATTTTACAAATACCTATTTTTCAATTCTCTCGAGCGCAGTGTGTCCTCTTAAGTTGGGCCTTTATTTTTGTATGAGGTTGGAGTTTATACGTAAGCATATTAAATAAATAAATAATAAAATAAATATATACGGACAAATCACACAGATTGAGCTAGCCCCAAAGTAAGTTCGAGACTTGTGTTATGGGATACTAACTTAACGATACTATATTTTATAACAAATACATATATAGATAAACATCCAAGGCCCAGGCCAATCTGAAAAAGATCATTTTCCATCTTGACCTGGCCGGGGATCGAACCCGGTCACTCCGTGTCGCAGGCTGGCGTGTTGACCGCTGCGCCACGGAGCTAGTCTTTGGTAACTCACCCTTTTCAACTCCTTTAGCCCCTGGAATGCGTCACTATGGACTTCTTCAATAGCATTCACATTAAGCCCCAGCTCAGTGAGGCGCGGCGTATGACTGAATACGCCCGCGGGGAGCGCCCGGATGCTGTTGCGACTGATGTCCAGTTTTGACAAGGAGGTCAGACCTGTTGGCAGGGAGCGAGATAAAAACATTATTGCAACTGGCAACACAAGGTTATAGTTTTATATGTCTGTGACTTTAGTACTGGTAACACTGTGATGTAACTCTCTCTTCGAGTTCTTGGCAGGAATTTTCACGGACTGCACGGTTTTTGTTTTGGATTATTTTGCAAATTGTTTCTAGTGGAGTTTATAATGTGAAGTCGGTTTAATTTGGTGTTATAAATGCCCATGTTTATAAAAAATGTGTGGAATAACTAAAATAAAGTGTCATGGTGCTGCTGTAGTGAGATTTACTTAGCGGGCTGGTGTATGCTCGCCTTACTGCATCGTATATGATCAAGCCAGTGGATTCGTGGGAATTGTCGCCAGGGGCACCGTCGAAATCAGCGAAATGAATTACACCATCATTTCGTTGATACAAGAATAAACTCGAAAAATAACTAGACACTGGCTAAAATAAGCTTCTAAATGAAGTTTGAAGGCCAAATAGAAGAAAAGAAAAAAAAAACTTTCTCTTACATACTGGTCTGGGAGAAAAGAAAAAACGTAGAATATACCAGCTGCTTCTCTATCCGCGCAGATCGTTTATAAGTTATATAAGTGATCGAACACACCCGACTTAGTAACTAAAACTACTAAAACCATGCGGATGAAATCGCGGGACACAATAAAATAAAAATAGCCTTTATTCTATCACAAATGTAAATTGAATTTCAGTAAAATGTAAATTATTAGGATTAAATTTGTACAATTATCAATTTTTTTTAAAATCTTATTTTAAATTATTTAATTAAATTCCGTTTATTTATTGCATGCATCATTACGAGTATTTGATATCTATACATATAATAAAACAGTAAAAATATTTTGTCTGTACATTTAGAATTTTTGACTGAAATGGATAGAGGGACACTTAAAAAGAATAATAGAAAGCAAAAAATTTTTTTTCGAATTTCTTGTCTGTCTGTCTGTCTGTCTGTCTGTCTGTCTGTCTGTATGTATGATCACGATTATCTCCGAAAATACTGAACCGATTTACTTTAAACTTTCACCAATTGCTTTGTTTTAACTCAGCATAACATCTAAAGTTTGTTTTATCAAAATCGGTTCATTAAAAAAAAAGTTATGGTCATTTGAATTAACTCAAGGCATTAGTTTGAATGCAAATATACACGGTGAATTTTTTATCGTTTTGGATCCTTAAAGGGGTGACTCAGACCATCAAAATGAACAACTTTTCCTATGGGAACAATGCTGGGAACTAAAAAAAAAATCGACATTGCCATACAAACTGGCCGGGCGGCGGTACTCTTTTTTAAGGATACATATAATAAAACAGTAAAAATATTTTGTCTGTACAATTAGAATTTTTGACTGAAATGGATAGAGGGACACTTAAAAAGAATAATAGAAAGCAAAAATTTTTTTTTTCGACTTTCTTGTCTGTCTGTCTGTCTGTCTGTCTGTCTGTCTGTATGTATGATCACGATTATCTCCGAAAATACTGAACCGATTTACTTCAAACTTTCACCAATTGCTTTGTTTTAACTCAGCAAAACATCTAAAGTTTGTTTCATCAAAATCGGTTCATTAAAAAAAAAGTTATCGTCATTTGAATGAACTCAAGGCATTAGTTTGAATGCAAATATACACGGTGAATTTTTTATCGTTTTGGATCCTTAAAGGGGTGACTCAGACCATCAAAATGAACAACTTTTCCTATGGGAACAATGCTGGGAACTAAAAAAAAAATCGACATTGCCACACAAACTGGCCGGGCGGCGGTACTCTTTTTTAAGGAAATGACGTATTTTTTTTAGTTCCCAGCATTGGTCCCATAGAAAAAGTTGTTCATATTGATGACCTCAGTCATTTAAGGGTCCAAACTGTTCCTGAGGGATGGATACTTACGGCGGCGGCGTAGCCGCGGGAAAACGGCAAACCAACCGAAACTGCTGCGCCTAGATACTTGAAATTTGGTACAGGGGTTCTTTTAATGATGTGAGTGAGCGCTAAGAAAGGATTTTTAAAAAAAATCACTTCTAAAGGGGTAAAATTTATATGGAATTTTCTCATTTCTGGATTTAGAACTATGAAAGTAGGTATATAAGTGCTCGATTCGATCGATGCTCGAAATTTTCAAAATTCCCCCCTTAAGGGTTAAAATGGGCGATATTTTCCCCTGAAGGGGTAAAATAGCGGGGTAAAGATTGTATAGGAATTTACTTATTTCTAGACTTAGAAGTATGAAAATAGGTAAATAAATTCACTTTTTTTTAAAAAAAGATCTGTGTAGGTCAACTGAAAAAAAAACCCTCTGAAGGGGGAAATAGTTTGTTTGGAAATTTTCTTATTTCTGGACTATGAAGTATGAAAATAAATAGGTATGTAAGTTCTCGATTACAATTAAAAAACATATATGTGGGTGAAATGGACAAAATTCACTCCTAAAGGGGTAAAATTGGAGAGTTGGGTTTTATAGAAATTTTCTCATTTCTGGACTTAGAAGTATAAATAATATCCATACTTCCATACTAATACTAATATTATAAATGCGAAAGTAACTCTGTCTGTCGTTTTTTACGCTTCAACCATTGAACTGATTTGGATGAAATTTGGTATGGAGGTGTGAGGCCCGAGGAAGGACATAGGTGAAGACAATATGTTTGAAGGACATATGTTTGATTCCGGGAAATTCTACTGTTCCCGAGGGATCGACACTAACGCGGGCGGAGCCGCGGGCAACAGCTAGTATAGGTATAAATTTGCGACAGTCGCCTCTCTGGCGTAGGCCTCCCCCAGCTTCCTCCAATTCTCTCTGTCCCTGGTTTGTCTCCTCCATCCTGGTCCGCATCTTTCCTTGATCACATCTTCCCACATTTTCTTTGGTCTACCTCTTCCTCTCTTTCCTTCTCTCGCGGGACACAATATGTACGTTATAATTATATTAAGCCAATTGATGCCAATGGCCAAGCACTCAATTACCGCGACATCTGGTCTGATACAAACAGTAATATATAAAAGATAACAAGACAATGACTGTATATAGTAAGCTCACATTTCGTTGATCACTTAACGAAATGTGAGCTTGGATACACTGAGTATGTCACCCGGTACGTATGTTTTTGATACCATTTTAGGGTTCCGTACCCAAAGGATATAAAAACGGGACCCTATTATTAAGACTCTACTGTCAATCTGTATGTATGTCACTAGGCTGTATGTACAGTCAGGGACAGAGATACCTGACCAGGCCCTACCTATCTTGATCCTTATCCTTACTAATATTATAAATGCGAAAGTAAGTTTGTTTGTTTGTTACGCTTTCACGCCGTAACTACTTAACCGATCATCATGAAATTTTGCATACAAGTTCTCTGGAGTACGGAGAAGGACATAGGCTACCTTTCATTTCGGGAAAAAGTACTATTCCCGAGGGATCGACCTTTACGCGGGCGGAGCCGCGGGCGAAAGCTAGTCATCTATATATCTTGAATTTTCTCTTAAACAATAAATAATATTAATATGAATAATATTTAGAAAGACTTCATTAAACTCTTTCTTTATGTACATTTTCGTGTTATTATTATTTATAGTTTAAGAGAAAATTTAAATTATAGGTAGAGGCCATGGTCAGGTGTCTCTGTCCCTAACTGTACACTGAACGTTCAACAACACAGCATGCTGTTGACAATGGCTGAATAGGAGCTATTATAATCGTTTTCCAACTTTGTACACCCTATTCAAACGCAAATAAAATATCTTTCTTTCTTTCAGCCTGTCTATAACTTTAATCCTGGTCACGGCACCAAAGTGTAACTTACCTAATTTAGTTTAATATCGCGATACTTAATAATAATGACCTGACCTCATTGCAACTACAGCGAGCGGGACAAACTCAGGTCTGAATTGAATTTCTTTCGGCGTATTCTTCTCACCAGTGGTCGTTCCGAAACGCTAGTAGTATTTCGATATTGCATATATTAAAAAAATATATAAGAAGTAATAATATGACGTTAAAAAGAGATACTTGTATCTCTTTGTAACGAATTTTGAATAAAACTGATACTGACGGAACCCTTGATTGTCTGTCTGTCTGTCAAGATCCTTTTTCTTAGAAACGCGTAAATGTATCAAACTGAAATTCATACGAATACTCAGGTCTGTCCCTTGGAACTGTAAAAATCGAACTTCTAAGCCAAAGCAATGAAAAGATACAACTAGTTATGCCGCAAATTTTCATGTTTTTTCGACATTCGCAAGGGAATCAAAACCTACAGGGTACTTCCCGTGAATTCTGAATCTTGAAATTTGGTGCGAAACAACGTCTTAAAGCATAGATAAAGAAAAATTGCAAAAAGCATTAATATTGAGTTACGTCATATATTAAAAATATTTTCAATCATTTCAAACTTATTTATAACTAGCTTTCGCCCGCGGCTCCGCCCGCGTCAATGTCGATCCCTCGGGAATAGTACTTTTTCCCGGGATAAATGGTAGCCTATGTCCTTCTCCGCACTCCAGAGAACTTGTATGCAAAATTTCATGATGATCGGTTCGGTAGTTACGGCGTGAAAGCGTAACAAACAAACAAACAAATAAACAAACTCACTTTCGCATTTATAATATTAGTAAGTGCAAAATTTCATGATGATCGGTTCAGTAGTTACGGCGTGAAAGCGTAACCAACAAACAAACAAACAAACTCACTTTCGCATTTACAATATTAGTAAGGATGTACGTAACCCTTCGCGCGAGTCCGACTCGCACTTGGCTGGTTTATTTTTACATACATACATAGTATCACGTCTTTTTCCCTTACGGGGTAGACAGAGCCTAGGCCTAAAGGACCTTCTTCTTCTAAAGGACCTTATGGCCACAATGGACGGAAAACGGAATCAAATAGTGATGGGTTGCTAGCCGCATCGCCAACGATTCCGGAGATTTTAGCCCAATCCCTCGATCAGCTTTTACGATCTGCGCGGGAAGAGAAGCAGCTGGCACATTCTACGTTTTTTCTGTTCTCCCAGACCAGCATGGAAGATAGTTGGTGTATGTCACTAGGCTGTATGGTTTATTTTTAAAGCCCACTTTCTGCTGTTTCACCTTATCTCAGTGTATGATTTGTTTCACTTACTTCTCAAAGACCTACGGGTTTAATAGCATTTTTCCATTATAGTACCATTTCTTACCTTTAAAATTCTCCTTAGTTATATTCTGTATGTGATTATCCCAGATGTACAACTCCTTCAGGCGTCCTAGCGCGAAGGCGCCATCCGCGATTTGTTCTATGCGGTCGCTGGACAACTCCAGGTAGGTGAGATTCAGGTTGTTCATGGGCAGAGGGGTGGCGATGGTGGCCTCGCGAAGACGGAACTCTGTCAACTCTGGCAGGAGTGCTAAGGCTTCATGTGGTATGCTGCGCTGCGCGTCTGTAAATCATAAGGTAGATAGGTAATCATAGGTTGGAATACCAAAGAGTCGAACTAAACGCTTTGACAGTTCCTTTTTGGTTCGAGTAGCTAAGGTGTGGAATGAACTGCCTGCGTCTATATTCCCAATCAAGTAAAGTCCCGGGACATTCAAAAGTAGAATAAATGGGTATCTCTTGGATAGGCATGTAAAATCCTCGTCTTCATCGTCACTTACCATCAGGTGAGATGGGAGACAAATGCCTACTTCATTACATAGTAAAAAAGAAAGATTTTTTAAGCATTCACAGTGCAATCCTTATCACTAATATTATAAATGCGAAAGTGAGTTTGTTTGTTTGGCGAGCTCCGACGTTCGATGACGTTCAAAAAGCGATACATGTATCCTACTTTGAATAAAAATTATTCATTTTCATTTTCATTTTCTCCGTGGCGCAGTGGTCAACATTCTAGCCTGCGACACGGGGTGCCCGGGTTCGATCCCCGGTCAGGTCATGATGGAAAACGATCTCTTTCAGATTGACCTGGATCTTGGATGTTTATCTATAAAGTATCCTAACTTAATATTATAAATGCGAAAGTGAGTTTGTTTGTTTGTTTGTTACGCTTTCACGCCGTAACTACTGAACCGATCATCATGCAATTTTGCATACACGTTATCTGGGATACGGAGAAGGACATAGGGTACATTTTATCCTGGGAAAAAGGACTGTTCCCGAGGGATCGATATTGACGCGGGTGGAGCCGCGGGCGAAAGCTAGTTTATTATAAAATCGTTGAGTTAGTATCCTACGACCCAAGTTCACACCTATCTGTGGGGCTAGCTCAATTTGTGTGATATGTCCCTATATATTTATTTATTTATTTGTTATGCTTTCACGCCGTAACTACTGGCCGGATCATCATGAAATTTTGCATACAAGTTCTCTGGAGTACGGAGAAGGACATAGGACCTTTTATCCCGTGAAAAAGTACATTTTAGTTCAAAACTTTTTCGTACTCTCCGAAAATTATGATTTAGATGTCATTCAATTCAGAATCATCAATCAATCAATCAATCAGCCTATTGCAGTCCACTGCTGGACGTAGGCCTCCCCAAGGGCACGCCACAGTGCACGATCTCCCGCTTTCCTCATCCAGCCACTACCAGCGACCTTCCTCAGGTCATCGGTCCATCTGGCAGGGGGGCGTCCAACACTACGTTTGCCGAGACGTGGTCTCCATTCGAGAACCCGTCTACTCCAACGCTCGTCGGTTCTGCGACAAATGTGGCCAGCCCACTGCCACTTCAGCTTGCTACACTTTTGGACAATGTCTAAAACTTTGGTCCTCTGGCGGATGATTTCGTTACGGATTTTATCCCGCAACGAAATACCGAGCATTGATCTTTCCATAGCTCGCTGAGCGACATGTAGTCGGTGGGCCAGCCTGACTGTCATGTTCCACGTCTCGGCTCCATATGTCATGACGGGTAGGACGCACAGATTGAACACCCTGCTCTTTAGGCACTGCGGTAGTGTTGACGAGAAGATATGACGTAGCTTCAGAGTTTTGAAGACATCTTCCAGTGCGTTGGAGAACAGTTTCGGACAGATGACATCTCCCTGTCTCACCCCTCTGAGTAACTGGATGGGTTTCGTCTGGTGGTTCTGTACTTGGACGGACATCGACGCTGATCTGTATAAACTTCTCAGTACCACATATCTCCAATCGACTTGGCATCGCTGCAAGGATTCCAGAACAGCCCAGGTTTCTACGGAGTCGAAGGCTTTCTCGTAGTCCACAAATGCTAGGCACAGCGGCTGATTATACTCCTGCGACTTCTGTATAATCTGCCTTACTGTGTGAATGTGGTCTACGGTGCTAAAGCCTTTTCGAAACCCAGCCTGTTCCGGTGGCTGGAAGGCGTCAAATCTTGCGGCAAGACGATTCGAGAGAACTCTCGAAAACAGCTTATAGATGTGGCTTAAGAGCGCGATTGGTCTATAGTTTTTGAGGAGGGTATTTGTCTCGTTTCTTGAAAAACATAGCCACCACGCTCTCACTCCACGCCCTTGGGGTAGTCCCATTGGCTATGACGGAATTAAATAGCTCCTTTAGCTTTTTCAGCACTGCAGTTCCTCCTGCTTTGAGAAGCTCTGAGGTAATTCCGTCTTTGCCGGGAGCCTTCCCATTTTGAAGCTGTTTGAGAGCCCTCCCGATTTCGTCGTCATCCACTTCTGGGAGATCGTGGGTAAAGTGGCGCGTCAGTGTGGCTCGTGGGTCGTTCGCGTCAGGTGGAGGCTTTGGAGCATGCGAGGAGTACAGCTTCTGATAGAAGTCTTCAACTTTGGCGAGGATCTCCGGAACTGACGTGACGGTTTTGCCATCCGAGGTTTTGAGCTTCGTCAGGTGGCTCCTACCCAGTCTTTTAGCAAAGACTTTTGACCCCCGATTTTGCTCAATCGCCTCTCTTATGAGATTCGTATTGTAGCTTCGGAGGTCACGTCTCACCGACTTGCGGATTTCTTTGTTGAGACGGTGGGTATCCGACGAAGCTCCCTCTGGCATCTCACGTCGAATCTTCATCAGTTCAAGAGTTCAAGAGTCTCCGCCGAAAGTTTAGGCTTTCGGCTACCTCGCTTGCTCCTGAAGTGCCTGACTCCTACTTCGCGAAGTACCTTGGTCACACTTTCGAGGTCCTTGTCAATTCAGAATAGCATATAGATATTTTTTGAGAAAATTCAAAGGCCGCTTGCAAAAATATTTTATTATAAAAAAAAAATTGTATCGCTGTTTATTGTTCATTGATCTATCCTGTAGGCGCCTGAATTATTTTAGTTCTTAATTTTTATATTTCACATTTGGATCTTTTTGGAGTTTTTCCCACCTTGGGTTACATTATCGAAGTTTTCATACGGATCCCTAATAGGCTTTGTTCATCAGGAATAATGTAGGATTCTAATAGTGAAAGAATATTAAAATCGGTCCAGTAGTTTCGGAGCCTATTCAAAGCAAACATACAATCAAATCTTTCCTTTTTATAATATTAGTGGAGATGTATTAGTGATACGGACAAATCACACAGATTGAGCTAGCCCCAAAGTAAGTTCGAGACTTGTGTTATGGGATACTAACTCAACGATACTATATTTTATAACAAATACATATATAGATAAACATCCAAGACCCAGGCCAATCTGGAAAAGATCATTTTCTATCTTGACCTGGCCGGGAATCGAACCCGGGCACTCTCGTGTCGCAGGCTGGCGTGTTGACCGCTGCGCCACGGAGCTAGCCTTACTCATTCCAATTCATCTGAGCGAGTAGTCCCAATATGCATCTTCATTCCCTTTCCAAAATCCAAGAAATTCTTATCCTTCCCTAGATATTCTCTTCGTTCCCTAACTTAAACATGCTTCCGATGTGCAGCAACTTCGGAAGCACAAGAAGCCAAAGAAACTGTACTCGCCAACCCCAGGCGGGTTGGCGAGCACAGTTTCTTTGGCTTCTAACAATGTCACTATACCATTTTGTTCTAGTGTCAAAAATCTTGGTTTGTATATAGATTCTACTCTCAGTTGGTCCAACCATATCACTGAAGTCAGTCGTAAAGTCACTGCTACCCTGCGCTCTCTTTACAGGTATAAAAACTTTCTCCCCCTAAAAACTAAAATATCCTTGTCTCAATCCTTAATTATTCCTATAATAGATTATGCTGACGTTGCTTGCACTAATTTAAATAAAGTTTTTCTCCACAAATTAGATAAATTAGCAAATAACTGTATTAGATTTATTTTTGGACTTCGAAAATACGACCATATCTCCTTTTTTCGATCTCGATTATCTTGGCTCCCTATCCCTTTGCGTCGTAACGCCAGAATCCTTTGTATGCTGTATACTATCCTTAATGATCCCAATTCTCCTTGTTATTTAAAATCTAAATTCCAACTCCTTTGTTCCATTCATTCCCGCTCTCTTCGTTCTTCAAATAGTTTAGTTTTAGCTACTCCTCATCACCGTACTGACTTCATGGCCAAATCCTTTCAAGTCCAAGCCATTCAGCTGTGGAATTCTCTCCCTGACTCAGTAAGAAAAGCACCAAGTCGAGACGCTTTTAAGCGTGCGGTTCGCAAATTATTACTACAGGAAGTCTCCTTTTCTCAAGGAATCTCTAATTAAAATATTAGTCATCCCTATCTATATTTATATGTATATATATATATAAATATATATATTTATTATTATTATATGTATTAGCATAAGTATTTACACTTATTTCATATGATATTTAATTATTATAATATGTAATTATAGGTTTTTTGGTTAATGTTTATATATCATACGCACTATATCGCACCACCCAAATTCAATTTCTCTGTTTGGTCCTATGGTCGACTGGCAGAGAATGCCATATGGCATTAAGTCCACCATTTGTACACTTTTGTCAATTTGTGCAATAAAGTTTAAATAAATAAATAAATAAATAAAAATGGTTCCAATGTGCAGCAGCATCGGAAGCACAAGAAGCCAAAGTTCATCATTCCAGCTGTTAGAAGTCCAGCATTGGACTTCCAACAGCTGGAATGATGAAAATGATGAATATATTTTTTTAATTACCCGAGTAAAACATCCTCATTCTCCGAACACCAACCAGCCCTTCCACATGCTCAGCTTCGAGTTCATTCTTAACTCCTTGGAAGACCACGTTCTCCACCCTCGTCGCTCCAAACTTCGAAAGCCAGCAGGCCAGGGGTCCGTCCAACGCGCAGTCAGTCACCATCAACCTGCCCATAGATCCATTGAGAGAGAACGGGTACTCGGGCAACTCGGAACATTTCAGGTAATCGTTCTGGAAACAAAAAGGATTTTTTTTTATGAGGACGGCAATGGTAAGTGATCACCGCCGCCCATGGACAACTGCAACACCAGGGTGTGACAGGAGTGTTGCCGACCTTTCAAGGAGTTGGGGGAAGGAAATGGGGAGGGGGAAGAATGGGCCTCCGGCTCTCTCACTCACCGAACGAAGCATAGAAGCGGTAAAGCTTCTACATAGCCACGACGCACATACCGTGACCAGATTACATACATTCTTGCCAAAGGGAAAGCTAGGAGTAGCCAAAAGCTACGAGTATACATAAGGAGAGTCATCATCATTTCGAGTAGGTGACACGTTTAATCGACCATGCACACGCTCATCGATTTTTTTTTAAATCTATGCACACGCTGGTGTCAGAGTTCTTATGAGAACTGCTTTGTCAGCCTTTCAAGGAGTTGGGGCAAGGAAATGGGGAGGGGAGGGGAGGGGAAGGATAGGCCTCCGGCTCTCTCACTCACCGAACGAAACATAGAAGCGGTAAAGCTTCTACTCAGACGTCGATTTTCTGTGAGTGTGGTACTTCCTCGGACGAGCCGACCCATTCATGCTACTAGCAATTCATTTTGCCGGTAGCGTGGCTCTACTAAGACTAGCGGATGCTGTTGATGACGAAAATCTAAGACGTATAGATTGCCAAACTCGTAAAAAAATATTAGCACAACTTAAGCCCTGTTAAAAGCAGCAGAGCGGGTAACGGCAGGCTGTGTTAGTTAGTTGCACTTACTGCCACTATGGGCAGCGGAGAGGGCGCTGCAGTGCAATAGTTACAGACTTCTCCCCCCGTCACTATCTAGTAACGGTTGAAAAGTAAAAAAATATATATGTCGCTAAAGACTATAATCACAACAATGTATCCACCATATTAAGGGAAATTAAAATTAGTCATATTTAGCATATTAAAAAACAATATTTAGTTTTAATTGGTTTTACCTCTGTATCTGCTCCGTGGGTTTTACAGAGTTCTTGGCGCGAATTTCGACGGACTGCACGGTTTTTGTTTTGTATTGTTTTGCTAGTCCTTGTATTGGACTTTATAATGTAAAATTGGTGTTATAAATGCCAATGTTTATGAACAAAGTGTGAAATAACTAAAATAAAGTATCATGGTGCGGCTGTAGTGAGATTTACATAGCGGGCTAGTGGTAGTGATGTAAAGAACTCGAGTCTTTGAGTCTTAATTGGATAGACTCGGCTCAATTTTACAAGACTCGGTGTACTAACAAAACTCAGAGCCTTGAGTCGAGCCGAGCTCCAGTCCTTTCTCAAAAACTCGAGCGCCAAAATAGAACTTGTATTTCAAAAAGAGCTTAAGTCTTAAAAAGAATCTCGCGTCTCTAAAAAAACTCGAGTCTTAAAAAGAGCTCGAGTGTATCGAGTCTTGAGCGTATCAAGGTTGATTTATTTAAAAATACATTTATGTGGCAACATGCTAAATGTGGCCTTTAGGCATGGCATTATTAGGTTCTGTGTGACCTCAAGAGGGATAAAAACGTGACACAATTTTGTGGGTACGGATTAATTTTTATTGCTTTTTATTTTACGAGTACTTAAAGCTAAGAATACGACTTTACAAAAATAACTAAATTACTATTATATCTCACAAAAATTACATATTTTATTCCCTTTTTATTTATAAAGGAAGGAACTCCAAATGGAAAAGAACTTGAGCGTGACTCGTCGCGTAAAACGACTCGAGCGCGAATCAAGACCTGAGCGCCATGTTGCGCTCGAGTCTTTATGTAGACTTAAGTGCTCTAGTCTCGGGGTCTTGTTGTAACGAGTCGAGCTGTGCAATTTGTCAGCCGAGCCTAAAATTTAGGACTCAAAAGACTCGAGTTCTTTACATCTCTACTAGTGGTCGCTCGCCTTACTGCGTCTTCTATCATCAAACCAGTGGAATCGTGGGCATTATCGCCACGGACTCCGTTGAATGAACAAAATGTATTACACCATCATTTCGTTGATGACACGTAGAAAAATATGAAGGGTTAAGAGCCCGCCATATGCCAGGCGGCGTGGCGATACAAACGCGCATGGTCTAAACGCGTTAGCTACTTTGGATATTTTCGTTTTTTTAGGAATATTCAAGGGTTATTCGAAAAAGAAAAACATATGATGGCTGCCTTATCTGTAATGCAATAATAATCAAAAGTTTCAAGGTTAATTTTAATGTATTTGGTGAATAATGCTATATACCGAGTAAATTAGACGTGATTTGGAGGCAACTTTGCAATTTTTTTCTATCGAGAAAATTTAACGCAATCGTGTTTTTGAGTCATATAGTTACCAGAGTTAGTCCTGAACTTTGCTGCATTTTTATTTCAACTTGAGTATTTAATTATTATTGATATAACAGTCAATCATGCAAAGCAGTGTGAGGTAGTACGGGCCCTTAAAAGGCGTAGCGAGCCAAATGCCGTAAAACAAATATGAAAAAGAACTTGGTTTTACCTAGTTTAGGCTAACGCCATCTAGTGACGGGTGGTAAAAGTCTGTAACTATTGCACTGCAGCGCCCTCTCCGCCGCCCATAGTGGCAGTTAGTGGAACTAACTACCACAGCCTGCCGTCAACGGGCTTTATGTCTAAGGTTGGCAGTCTATTTTCTTTTTATTATTTACAGAATTAACATCACTTTGTTAATATTTACAAGCTTTTTAGATAAATCTTACTGACAATAACAGATTCTTATTTCTTAAATAACATCTTATGCTTAGAATGATGTATCCTTATCCTTATCCTTACTAATATTATAAATGCGAAAGTGAGTTTGTTTGTTTGTTTGTTACGCTTTCACGCCGTAACTACTGTACCGATCATCATTAAATTTTGCATACAAGTTCTCTGGAGTACGGAGAAGGACATAGGCTACCTTTTATCCCGGGAAAAAGTACTAATCCCGAGGGATCGACATTGACGCGGGCGGAGCCGCGGGCGAAAGCTAGTATTAAATAAATGCATGCTATGTCTAGTAACATACTACTTAGTATTATATTGACTTTGGCTCTACTTACCGAGCAAGTGATATCGACGGCCTGGTGCAAAACTCCTTCGATGCTCACGTTTCCGGACGGCAGGTCACAGTCCAACGCCTGCTTCCCATCGCCTCGCTCTCCACACCGGCAAGATGGCGGACATACGCGCGCGCCGGACACCGCGAGCAGAGCGAGCGAGAGCACAGCGAGCAACATGGCTGGAACAATAAAACTTTAATAATTAATAATCATCATTTCGAGTAAGTGTCCGGTCAATAGACCATGCACACCCTGGTGTCAGAGTTCTTCGGAACCGCCTCTCAGCCTTTGACGTGGTTCCTTTAACGACTACCAGATAGCAGCCGGGACCAACGGCTTAACGTGCCTTCCGAAGCACGGAATCATTTGAATGGACGGTACACGCGTGTACCGTCCATTTGGCCGTTCTATCTTGATATATATCCGACTAGCTCCGTGGCGCAGCGGTCAACACGCCAGCCTGCGACACGGAGTGACCGGGTTCGATCCCCGGCCAGGTCAAGATGGAAAATGATCTTTTTCAGATTGGCCTGGGTCTTGGATGTGTATCTATATATGTATTTGTTATAAAATATAGTATCGTTGAGTTAGTATCCCATAAAACAAGTCTCGAACTTACTTTGGGGCTAGCTCAATCTGTGTGATTTGTCCGTATATATTTATTATTTTATTATTTACTAGCTGTTGCCCGCGGCTGCGCCCGCGTTTGTGTCGATCCCTCGGGAACAGTAGAATTTCCCAGAATCAAACATACCCTATGTCCTTCCTCGGGCCTCACACCTTCATACCAAATTTCATTCAAATCACTTCAATGGTTGAAGCGTAAAAGAACGACAGACAGAGTTACGTTAAGTGTGGATATTATTTATACTTCTAAGTCCAGAAATGAGAAAATTTCCATAAAACCTTTACCCTCCCATTTTACCCCTTTAGGGGTGAATTTTGTCCATTTCACCCACATATATCTTTTTTAATTGTAATCGAGAACATACCTATTTATTTTCATACTTCATAGTCCAGAAATGAGAAAATTTCCTATTTCCAAACAAACTTTACCCTTCTGGGGGGTTTTTTCCAGTTGACCTACACAGATCTTTTTCAATTGTAATCGTGAATTTATTTACCTATTTTCATACTTCTAAGTATAGAAATAAGTAAATTCCTATACAATTTTTACCCCTTCAGGGGAAAATATCGTCCATTTTACCTACACAGATAATTTTTTATAGTAACCTAGAACTTATATACTTAAATTCATACGTCTAAGTCCAGAAATGAGAAAATTTCGATACAAAGTTTATACCACCCACCCACCCACATTTTAGGGGGGGAATTTTGCAAATTTCATCTACCCACACACATCTTTATTAATTTTAATCGAGAACTTATATACCTACTTTCATACTTCTAAGTCCAGAAATGAGAAAATTCCATATAAATTTTACCCCTTTAGAAGTTAAATTTCTTAAAAATCCTTTCTTAGCGCTCACTCACATCATTAAAAGAACCCCTGTACCAAATTTCAAGTTTCTAGGCGCAGCAGTTTCGGTTGGTTTGCCGTTTGCCCGCGGCTACGCCGCCGCCGTTAATGTCCATCCCTCAGGAACAGTTTGGACCCTTAAAGGGGTGACTCAGGTCATCAATATGAACAACTTTTTCTATGGGACCAATGCTGGGAACTGAAAAAAAAATTCGTCATTTCCATAAAAAAGACTCCCGCCGCCCGGCCAGTTGTATGGGAATGTCGAATTTATTTTTCTGAGTTCCCAGCATTGTTCCCTTAGGAAAAGTTGTTCATTTTGATGGTCTGAGTCACCCCTTTAAGGGTTTAAAGTTTAAAGTTAAAATTCACCGTGTATATTGCAGGCAAACTAATGCTTTGAGTTCATTCAAATGTCGATAACTTTTTTTTTAATGAACCGATTTCGATGAAACAAACTTTAGATGTTTTGCTGAGTTAAAACAAAGCAATTGGTGAAAGTTTGAAGTAAATCGGTTCAATATTTTCGGAGATAATTGTGATCATACATACAGACAGATAGACAGACAGACAGACAGACAAAAAAATTCGAAAAAAAATTTTTTGCTTTCTATCATTCGTTTTAAGTGTCACTCTATCCATTTCAGGCAAAAATTCTAAATGTACAGACAAAATATTTTTACTGTTTTATTATATGTATAGAATAGATAATATATTTCTGTGGGTGAAACTAAATAAAAGCTTGTAATATTTTTATGTAATACGCCCTATTTCTCCATTTATAATGCATTGGCTCGTTGTTATTGTGTTTGTTATCGCACAGATATAATAAAATGACGCTCGACCATAGTTGTTTAACCTCGAGTTATTTTTATGATTATTGCAAAGAACAATCATCATCATTTCGAGTAGGTGTCACGGTCAATCGACCTTGCACACCCTGGTGTCAGAGTTTTTCGGAACAATGCGCCTATTATACCATCCTGAATTTAGGATTCGGAATTCAGCATCCGATAAGGACAAGAAATTCAGTCGTCGGAGCTCCTGATTACACCGTCCGGAACGTGTCCTGAACAGAGACTGCGCGTCCTGAGAGAGCTATCCGTTGGCCATCCTGAATGCGTGAGAGGGACGCCGCTATACGTGCGATGCGATTGGAGATATTCTCGTATCGTTTGTAACGTATAGCGGCGTCCCTCTCATGCGGCGATCCTGAATTCCGGATGGCTTCCGATAAGGACGTCGGAAGCCATTCTTTCCTGAAAACGGATCGACCGTCCTGAATGCGATTAAACTGTCCGTTGACTATCCGTTGACTGAATTCCGGATCCTAAATTCTGGATGGTCTAATTGGCGCTATACGACTGGCCCAAAAATGTTGTACAGTCGGAGGCAAATAAAACTGATCCCTGTGACGAATTAACACATACATTTAATGCATGTGACGAATTAACTTTCAATGCATGAAGTTTCAAAAACGAGACGAATTAACTTTTTGGCAAATTTACAACAACCCCCTCTAGCATCAGATTTTAAATTGTATGGTATTTAACGTAATAATATTCTGAGACCTATACAGACAGACTTGAAGAGAAACATATAAAAACATTTTCTTTCATGTACAATTTAAAAAAATTAAGGTTTCCTGCAAAGTAGTTCTATTTTGGTATTGGTAGTATTTAATATATCCTTATCCTTACTAATATTATAAATGCGAAAGTGAGGTTGTTTGTTTATTTGTTTGTTTGTTTGTTACGCTTTCACGCCGTAACTACTAAACCGATCATCATGAAATTTTGCATACAAGTTCTCTGGAGTACGGAGAAGGACATAGGCTACCTTTTATCCCGGGAAAAACTATTCCCGAGGGATCGACATTGACGCGGGCGGCGCCGCGGGCGAGAGCTAGTCTTAACTAATATTATAAATGCGAAAGTGAGTTTGTTTGTTTGTTACGCTTTCACATTGTAACTACTGAACTGATCATCATGAAATTTTGCATACGGAGAAGGACATAGGGTACATTTTATTCCGGGAA
This sequence comes from Elegia similella, assembly GCA_947532085.1. Taxonomy (NCBI): domain Eukaryota; kingdom Metazoa; phylum Arthropoda; class Insecta; order Lepidoptera; family Pyralidae; genus Elegia; species Elegia similella. Next base: position 1,216,767 of record OX383950.1, on the reverse strand, counting down.
AAAGTACTGTTCCCGAGGGATCGACATTGAAGCGGGTGGCGCCGCGGGCAAGAGCTAGTCTACTATAAATCGTCTTCGTTTCAACTAAATATTCAAAATTCGAACCAAAAATACTGACCTGCACACTAAATACTTATGCACACAAAATAAATGTAACCTTTTAACTACTTAAAACTTTTTTTAAACAAAATGTCGCAGTTCTAACTTAACCCGGTGGTAGAGCCGCTACCGGCAAAATGAATTGCTAGAGCATGAATGGGTCGGCTCGTCCGGGGAAGTACCACACTCTCACAGAAAATCGACGTCTGAGAGAAACTTTACCGCTTCTTTGCTTCGTTCGGTGAGTGAGAGAGCCGGAGGCCTATCCTTCCCCCTCCCCTCCCCATTTTCTTCCCCCAACTCCTTGAAAGGCCGACAACGCTCCTGTCACACCCTGGCGTTGCAGTTGTCCATGGGCAGCGGTGATCACTTACCATCAGGAGATCCGCTTGCTTGTTTGCCGTACTTCATAAAAAAATACCCAACTTACTTTTGCGACAGTAGCTCGGTTCTGATTTCGATTTGTTTTCTAGTGCCGTTATAGTATAGTGTTAAACTTCTAACTAACCCAACCTTACCTACTTTTTCTGGCTGCTGCCAGAAACCTGCTCTTTTATGATGACGATTCGTTGATTGAGAGATCTAATTTGTTAATGGAGAAGAAACAAGAAAAAATATTAGTATATTATATAAGTGAATGTAATTATTTGTTAAATGATATTACGTGATATATTAAATTGTTAATTTGTAATATTTTATTTAATATGTCGGTTTTTTAGAGATTGCAATGGTGTCGTCTATTCATTTGGATCCGGTTGACTCTGCAATAGTTACGTAAACTACTGTCGGTGTGTTTGTAAGGCAATTTTATGGCTTTGTCACGCTATCAGCGTTTGCACGACAGCGCCAAAGGAAGGTTATGTTTTGCTGTTGTTCTGTTTTATTGTTAATTAATTGGGCAACGATATTTACAAACATACTTAGTAATCACGTAATCCCTTACGGGGAAATAATATAAAAACTAAAAAAATAGGGAAATGTTTAATTGCACCTTTAATAACAAATGCAAACGAAGTGGCTGCACTAATTATCTTAGGAAAATAAATAGTCGGGCCGCAAAATAATGATTAGGGCAGCAAGATTATACAATTGGGGCACCAGAGAAAACATTATTATAAGCTTTGGCTTTCCACCTGGAACGAGTGAGGGCGGAAAAGAAGTTAGGTGAGCATAAGTTGCTGCCAAACTAGCTATTTTAGCTGACCGATTACATTTTTTTGCTAACAAACATACGAATATTCTGCTAAAAGTTTAAATAACACCCATTATCTTACTGCATACTAGAAAAATTAATAAGCTACAAATAAACTACTTAACTATCTAAACATGTTTAACTAAAAAATATATATGTAGCCAATCAAAACTTGATCACCATTTTAACCAGTTTTAAAATCAAGAACAAAAATACTGACTTATTTTTGTTTGACAATAAGTATTTTTGACAATAAGTAATTTATCTAATTTTACAACTGTATTTTCTAAACATCAACATTCAACGGAAACAAATAATAGAAAGGTTCGTGCTTAGTCCCGTTTATATAAGTACATAATTGTGTTTAAAGCGAGAAAGATAAAAAGAAAGGATTCCTAAAATATGTTATTAAATAACAAAAATAAATACATCTATAAGCATTCGTCAAAATTTAAATACGTAGTCCGCCCCTGATCGTTTCCAGTGAAAGTGCCTAAGGTGCTTGCTGCATTGCCTCGCTGGATTGCAATGGCTAGCCTTATAACAAATTAAAAGAGTTCTCAAAGAACCTACTCCGATGAACTGGCGTATGGAGGAGGAGACTGCTAGAAGAGCGAAGTTCTCTGAAGTGGGTGTCACCCAGAAATTGAAATTTAGACTTGAGATATGCCGGAGTAGCGGGTTCAAACAGAATAGAGAGAGAGAGAGTGTGCAAATCCCGCCGTTGACGTATTGGTAACCAATAAAGTTGGGAGCTAGCCTTATAACAAATTGAAAATGTAAGCTCAAGTCCACACATTTTTATTTTTACTAGCTTTTGCCCGCGGCTTCGCTAGCGTAATGAAGTATAAAGTCTCAGCCCGATCGGTTTAAAATTGACAAAGTTTCATCCCTTATTTTATCCCTTCGAGGTAGAATTGATCAAAATCCTTTCTTGGCGGATGCCTACGTCATAACATCTACCTGCATGTCAAATTTCAGTCCGATTCGTCCAGTGGTTTGGGCTGTGCGTTGATAGATCACTATGTCAGTCAGTCACCTTTGAGTTATATATATTTAGATTAGTTCTAAGTATGTCGTAGATTGTAAGTTGATGTCATTTGGAGAAAATGCGCTGTGCAGTTTGTTGCCGCTTCTTCTGCACTCCGCCGTATTGACGTCAACAATATTAATGTTGTAAATAATAATGTGCATTTAAGTTAAAGTTCACCAAATGGTATTTAAAATAACTTACTATGAATAAAATATTTGACTATTGACTGTTGACTAATATAGCCTGTTTAGTGTTCCACTAAATTAAAATAAAGATATTGCTGTCTCTCTCTGTCTTGTCTGTGTTTATCACGATTCCATATTGTCCGTGCAATTATATAAACAGTGACAACCATTTGTTTGTGTAAAACAGTCACCCTCTACACACACCCAATTCATAACATAGCCCAAAGCCGAAATAAAGAAAAAATACGGATTTCTGACATAAATATCGAATATAATCTATACTATAATATTATAAAGCTGAAGAGTTTGTTTGTTTGGTTGTATGTTTGTTTGTTTGTTTGAACGCGCTAATCTCAGGAACTACTGGTTCAAATTGGAAAATTCTTTTAGTGTTGGATAGTCCATTTATTGAGAAAGGCTTTAGGCTATAAAACATCAGGCCGCGACCAATAGGAGCGAAGCATCGATAAAAAATGTTTTGAAAACGGGGGAAAATTATTCATCTATACTAATAAAAAAACGAATTAATCATAATAACAAAATTTCATATAAATAAACTTACTTCAAACTACTGAACCGATTGGGATAAAATTTTAATGGGACCCTGCAAGCACACACTTTCAGACAAAAAATAATTTTTAAAATCGTTAATAAACATTGTACTTTTATGGACTGTTGTAAACATGAACCGTAAACATTGTATTTAAACGCAAAACTGGTTTTAGCTGTAAAGTGTAAACATAACATATACATAGGTATAGTTGGTTTTTCCACCGTATTGGTAAATAATCGCTTGTCAATGTGTTGAGAAAATAAGAAATAGATATTTCAATACGAGTGGGTTTTTTTACTTTTATTTTTAATCTATGGTTATCATTTGTTTATGAGGGAATTTTAAATGTTGAATGATGAGGTATTATGTTTGAACTAATTATCTAATTAGCCGTGTGGTTTCGTTAATTAAAGTAGAATAGGACCACTCCTAGTCTTCCCATGGATGTTGTAAGAGGCGAATTAGGAAATACAAGCTAAACAAAGCTCATAAACATCAATGAGACCTCTCTATCTCTAACCCGTCTGGCCAGCGAGGAGAGTGTAGGCCAAATCCTCTGTCTGCTATAGCCAAGTATGGCTCCGGTAGTACAGAGAGGGTCATGCTCCTGCTGTGGAGACTAAACAGACCTGATGATGAATTATCTAATTATTAATGCATGTTTAAGTCGTTTGTGTACCCCACTAACGACCCTTACTTGACCAATATTGCCTTACTCATTCTCGGACAGTCAACCGGACAATAGAAATGATAATAGGCTTATGTCTGCAGGAGGGGGAGGTTCCGAAGGTTTTTTTGACTAAGTCGCCCCTTCAAGGGAATGTGTGAGTAGAAGCTTGTGTTGGGTTATGTAGGACATAGGTACTAGAGAAACACAAGATTGTTCATATACTATGTTGCGACTTTCTAGAAGGGTCACTGCATTCTCCGATCAACCCCAGAATCACAGCAAGAGAAACAGTAAGCACTGACCTTGGATCCAGGTGGACAGGGCTCTGGGAAGAAATCGCCTGCGGCAGGCTCGTGGCGGCTGGCTGGCAATTACCCGGGCTTGAACTGTATTCCTTTTCTTACTGCTGACACTAGTGGTACACCAACACACACGCACGGGTTGTTTTCGGCCAGCGAAAGTCCTTAGATGTCGTTATTTTTGGAAATTATATCAGCGCAAGCGACGCGCTCCACAAGACTCGATCGCCATATTTTTACGACTGTTTTTTCGGCCAATCACAGGCCGTCTTGGCGAATTAGGAAATATGTATGGAAGGGGAAACGGAAATATAGATAGGTAATTTTATTAGGGTTTTAAAGTTAATGCTTACACATACTAATTTATTTTCCTTTTAGTAGGAAGGTGTGTTTATGCAAAGAAAGCCGTACAACGAATAATCCACAATAACTGTGAGAACGTAGTCGGGATATTTCAAGTGGCTAAGGTCCGGATTGCAATCATTAAATACAATATTTATGACCAACTGATGACATAGAGAGAGAAAGATTATTGAGTTAGACAGAGATAGAAATGTGATTTATTTTTGCCACATTCCCTTGTCCTCCCCCCTTAAAAGGTTGGCAACGCTTCTGTCACACTCAGGTGTAGCAGTTGTCCATGGACAGTGATCTGATCACTTACCAAAGCGTATATAATCGCTATGCTATAATCACTTATAATTGATAAGTCGCCTGCTTATTTGCCGTGCCATGTATGTGCTATATCATAAAAAACCCGCCATGTTGCATTATAAAGAAAAAACTAACCTTGACCTCTCATTTTCATCAAAACAAACAGTGATACAGATAAGAATAAATTGGTGTTCAATCCAGATCAACTTGACCCCTTTTTTTAAACAAAACTGGCAGCGCTAAGGGTCAACATAGATCGGGTACGAAAATTGTTATCATTTAGTTTTATCTAATACGTAACGTAATAGAATAAAAACGACTCGCCATTGCCATGTTATGGGTCATTACCATATGGTACTTACTGGTAAAGTAGGTAATAATGAAATTGTATGTACCTGTGCGACCGGTTATAAGTGAGAAAAAAATTGTTATCTCAAACACTAATTACAATATTTTTAAACTTGTCTAAAAACAATAAATATATAACTATATATATATATATATATATATATATATATATATATATATAAACTTGAACGTATAAAAAAAATAAACAAAAGTAAGTCACCGAGCGGAATTCGAACCTATAACACTCGTTTCTTGCCGTCCGCGTCTTAACCCACTGGACCGGACGGACAGAAGAAAAACGCATGAAAACTCGAAAACACGCGTTATCCCAAACATAAGACTAATCTAGATCGATTATTTACCCCCGAAAACCCCGTATAACGAATTTCAGCGAAATCGTTAGAGCCGTTTCTGAGATCATAGAAATAAATTTATATATACAAGAATTGCTCGTTTAAAGGTATAAGATAAGATAAAACGAGTGTTGAGTGTAGGTAACATTAGCGCTATGGAAAGCAACACCGAGGGGGATCCCTACTGCCCACCCCGACCTCTATTAGGCTCCGAATAGCCAGAGGAATCCGACTCCCTCGCACTCGCCACCGGAACACAGTGCGTAGAATAGGATTAGCTAGCTATGTGTATTTTACCGTCTATACTATGGGGAGTGTTCTGAAGAACTTTTTGAATTGGTGCCACCGTCACCTTTCTACCACCGCACCGCTCGCCACAGGAGTAAAGTCCATCCCCACATCCTTGACACTTGGGTCTCCAAAAATGTCAGAGCGTCACGTGGTTTTTTCCTCGTACAGCAAGATTGTGGGAGTCCACAATTCCGAAGTTTTCCCTGTGTGCTATGACTTGGGGTCCTTCAAAAGGCGTGTTTGCAGGTATCTTATTACACATAAAATAGGAAATCATATTCAAGTATCCCATATCACTCTTCTGATTATACTCGTAATTATATGTAATGTCAAACGTGTGAGGGAGACCTGGTGACCCAAGATACAGGCTCCGGCCTAGTTTGGCGTCTCCAGAGCTCCCACAAGTTTTATATGTGAATACTGTTATTTAAATCGTACTGTACAACTTGTGGAGTTATATAAAGACTTTTTGTATATTGTATTGTATCTTATGAGTTGGCAACGCATCAGCACCTCCTTATATTTATATTTTCCTTTAAATACCGCTAGTATATAACAATAATGTATAGAGCTATATGATAATGACGTAAAGACTTATTTTAGCCAGAAAAAGCATTTGATCATCACAAGACATATCCATATTATTAAAACGATAAGCTTATTTTAGTTTTGTTTTGACTCAAATTGAAGACGATCAGTTGCCAAGAATATTTAACAGTATTTTGCTCGACTTCGCTGCCACGTATTGCTTTTAGTATCATCATCATCATCATCAGATCTTTTTAGTCTCCACTACAGGAGCACGACCCTCTCTGTACTACTAGAGCCATACTATCAGTGAGGACCTGTAATAGACTTTCTGTTTATATGTAGTTTCCTATGTAAATTAGAATAGTCATATGGTCTTCCCAATAAAATAAAATAAAATAAAAATACTTGGCCAGAGCAGCCAGAGGACTTGGCCTGCACTCTCTACGCTGGCCAGACGGGTTGGAGAGGTCTCTAAGATGTTTATAAGCTTTGTTTAGCTTGTATTTCCTAAGTCGCCTTCTACGACATCCACGGGAAGACTTGGAGTGGTCCTATTCTACTCTGCTGGGTACCACACGGCTAGCTTTTAGTATCTGGACTCTTTAAGGGATGATTCAGCCCGTAGATATTAACAACTTTTCCTATGGGACAAATTTTTTTTTAGCGTACCCTTTCACATTGACCGTGAGGCCGATATTTTTTGTATGGAACTGCCCATATTTTTTTTTTCGAGTTCCCAGCTTTTGTCCCATAAGAAAAGTTGTTCATATCGACGGGCGGAATCACCCGTTTAAGGGTCCAGAACGGTCAAAATTTCACCGTATATAGAAAGCTTGTTTGTAATAGTTTTCTATTCTAGTTTATGGTGTTGTTCAGGGACTCAAAAACACCATTTTAAAGGATACACATTCATAAGGATTACACATAAAATGTGGGAAACGCAGGATAAGCCGCTTCCTACCGCTCATTTTAGAAATCTTTGGGAGAGGCCTATGTCCAGCAGTGGACTCCTTGCGGCTGATATGATGATGATGATAATTTTCAACATACTAGGCTTTTAACTTTAGAAATCGTAATCTACGCGAACGAAGTTGCGGGCACAGCGAGTATAGTATATTCGTCTTTGTTTACTTTTCATCATCATCATTTCGTGTAGGTGTCCCGGTCAATCGACCATGAAAACCCTGGTGTCAGAGTTCTTCGGAACCACCTCTTGCTTTCTTTCCTTTAACGACTACGAGATGGCAGCCGGGACCAACGGTTTAACGTGTCTCCGAAGCACGGAAGCATCTTCATTATCAGACAATCAGGTGATACAAGCCTGCAATGTCCTAAACAAACTGGAAACATCTAAACAAAGTATGCTTCCTGTGGGAATTGAACCACGACCTCTACGTCTATAGGCTACGCCTTAACCACTGAACGACGAAGGCAGTTACTTTGAAGATAAGTTACCGGTATATGAGGCCCGGGGTGCCCGGGGTGCCCGGGTCACCTTCGACAGAATCTATTCAAGTGTTCCAACTGAATGGAAGCAAACTACGATATTCAAGTTCACAAGATTCCCGTACCCAATTAAATTTTACGCTAAAATATTGGATACTTAACACAAATCTTACTAATATTATAAAACAACTGCCTCCGTAGTCCAGTGGTTAAGGCGTTTGCCTGTAGATCCAGGGGTCGTGGGTTCCAATCCCACGGGAAGCACACTTTGTTTAGTTGCTTCCAGTTTGTTTAGGACATTGCAGGCTTGAATCACCTGATTGTCTGATAATAAAGATGATTCCGTGCTTCGGAAGGCACGTTAACGTTTCGCCCGCGTCTCCGCCCGCGTCAAAGTCGATCCCTCGGGAATTGTACTTTTTCCCGGGTTAAAAGGTAGCCTATGTCCTTCTCCGTACTCCAGAGAACTTGTATGCAAAATTTCATGATGATTGGTTCTGTAGTTACGGCGTGAAAGCGTAACAAACAAACAAACAAATAAACAAACTCACTTTCGCATTTATAATATTAGTAAGGATAAGGATAATAAACAACATAATATTTATTTTTGTACTTTTATCGTGCGATTATTTCAGGGAATTTTATTATTGGCATAACCTGTTGGTTGACTGGTAGATCCTTATACATTGTTGTAATAAAGTTTTAAATAAAATAAGTAGGTAATTATTTTTTTTTATTATTTTGAGATATAAATTTGAGATTTTTAAAAATTGTGTGCATTATTTCTACCATTGGTTAGCAAAATTTTTAATTTTGTAGCGATAGCCCACTTGTAAAAATTAAAATGCTTCTATTTTAAAAAGGCCGCATTTTTAGGGTGTTATAATGAAAAAGAAAACGTAATCTAAATTCGTGCTAAGCTTTTGTAAAGCCCACCCCTATAGCAAGACCCCTATATGTTGTACACTTACACTAGTCCTTTGTCCCCTATCTGGGGCAGAGGGCGTCCACAAAGACTCTCCATCTCGATCTGTCCTGAGCTATGCGCATAACTTCACTCCAGGTCTTCACTCCAGGTCTTCTTCAGAAAGAGATACATGATATCCAAATTTGAATAAAATTCTATTTCTATTACGGGTTTTTTTAATTTCGTCGAGAACGGTACGTCGCCAGGTCTGTTTAGGTCGGCCTACTTTACGCTTTCCTTGGGGATTCCTCCATGGCCTTTTTAGAAATGCGCTCAGGGCTTCTTCGGAGAGTGTGGCCGATCCAATTTCATTTGCGGCGTTTTATCTGTTGGTCGATCGGAGTTTCGTCACATAGCTGTCGCAAACGGTCATTCGATATGGTCTCGGGCCAGCGAATGCCGAGAATCGGGCGCAGGTGACGGTTCACAAAAATCTGGAGCTTCTGGGTGAGTTCCTTTGTAACTTTCCAAGTTTCACAACCATATAGGAGCACTGATTTTACGTTGGACCCGAATATCTTGAGATATATATAGAACACAGGAATCCGAAGCAATGATGGGACCTTTCATCATTGACTAGCTCCGTGGCGCAGCGGTCAACACGCCAGCCTGCGACACGGAGTGACCGGGTTCGATCCCCGGCCAGGTCAAGATGGAAAATGATCTTTTTCAGATTGGCCTGAGTCTTTGATGTGTATCTATATAAGTATTTGTTATAAAATATAGTATCGTTGATTTAATATCCCATAACACAAGTCTCGAACTTTGGGGCTAGCTCAATCTGTGTGATTAGTCCGTATATATTTATTTATTTATCTATTCTAAGAAAGCAGGGGTTGGAATACCGGTAAAATTCATTACCGGTACCTCTATGAAACGACAGTACCGGTAATTGGATTGGTACCGGTACATTTGGTAACGGTAAAAATCAAGTACCGGTACCTCTATAATACAACGGTACCGGTAATGGGATTGGTACCGGTACCTCAATAAAAAGGCGGTACCGGTAATTGAATTGGTATCAATAAGAAGTACCTGTACTAAATACCGGTAAACAGTACCGGTACTCGTATCGGGAATTTTCATTTTGTTAATGTGTGTCATTGCCGTGTTGTGCATGTGCGGCGTGAGGTGGGGGCCGACAATGGGGCGGCACTTTTACAGTGGAGCGAGTCCCATGCGGCGGACGGCAACAATGCGTAGGTACCGGTAAAATTAACGCAATTTTAATACCGTTAAAATTGGACAGAATAGAAGTACCGGTACTTACCGGTACTTATAATGTGAATTTGGTACCGGTAACAAGTAGCGGTAAAATTACCGTTAACTGTTAACAATATTATTACCGTTAAATACTAGATTACCGGTACCCCATATTAACGTTAAAATTTTAACAGAATAGTAATACCGGTACTTACCGGTACTTATAATGGGAATTTGGTACCGGTAACAAGCCCTGTAAGAAAGTATGACCATGTTTAATTCCTAGAAAAGCAGGGAGAGTGGTGTAGCGGTCTTATAAACATCTTAAAACCGACTATGTTACAACGTAATAAGAACGCATACCTGGCCATCGATCAAAAGTTTTGTTCTGATCAATATTCATGGCCCGTTTTGTTTGTCGAACATCGCTCTCTACTGTTTATGCCTTAAGGCGAGGCCTCAAATGTTTGGTACCTTCGCTCGGCAAAGGACTGATCAAGTGCGCGCAAGGGATAGCGCTTGGCGGTTTAGCCCGTGAATGATGAGATAGGAGATAGTCTCGAGTCGCTCAAAGAAAAAAACGTAAGCGCCAAATTCGTTATTTCTATTTTATATAAAATCAGATCGGTTAATTGTATTTACATTTTGATGAATTACTAATAACCTATCTTTTAGTCTAAAAATCATTATTTCATTCGTCGAATTTGAGCTACAATAACAAAAACTCTGCGAACGAAGACCATTTTTCAAAAAATATTTCTATCGAGAAAATTTTATCAAAACGTGTTTTCATCTTCAATTTTTGGAGATGGAATAGTCAAAAATCATATCACTTAGATTTGAAACTCCTAATTTAAGTATTTTGCGAGATAAATAAGGTTCAGAACGACCTTATTTACAGTGGTATCGGACGGTACTGCACGAAATTGTGAAAATTTTCGTGTTTTTAAATCACTAGTACTATGCGCTGAATTAATTAAATACATCAAAAGTATTTGTATAATTTAGGTCGATCATTGAACAAGATCGCCCTCTTGTTGGAATTTGAAACAGATACATATGAAATTTAAAAATGACAATATACGGTATGATATCTAAAAGCATTTTTCTTCGAAATTTTTGTAATTTTTACGTCTAAAACAATAATTTTCAAATGACAATATTTATATGTACGTCTCGGAGGTCGCCCCCTTTCTAATTTTTTTTATAAAGATATAAATATGAAAATATTAAGACTTTTTATGTTTTTTCCTATTCGCCGAATGGTTCTGCGCAGCCTAATGGCCTGCGCAGTAGCGACGTTTTTCGTTCGCGCGACACCCGCTTTAGTTTATATACAAGCATCTTTCAAGCTAACTAAAATCACTGGAATTTCGCTCATATTGCCGCTGTATAAGAGTGCGTAGCGTTACTTGACCTGCCGGCCTACTCGCTTACTTCTTGCAATGATGGTGTAAAACTTTTGACGGTCACTTCAACATCCATTACGGTTTATTTATCTGAAATAAAATAAGTCAATAATACGGAAGCTGCAATGTGTTTTTAAGTGACGATCAAAACGTTGTACACTGTAGTTATCAATATTTAACTAGTAGGACAGCAAGTTAAGTCCCCTTATGACCCTTACACAGCGGCAATAGGAGCGAAATTCCAATGAATTTGGCTAGCTTGAAAGATGCCTGTATTACTTAGGCATAAACAGTTGAGAGTGTTATACAGATTGGCCTGGGTCTTGGATGTTTATCTATATATGTATTTGTTATAAAATATAGTATCGTTGAGTTAGTATCCCATAACACAAGTCTCGAACTTACTTTGGGACTAGCTCAATCTGTGTGATTTGTCCGTATATATTTATTATTATACCCATTTAATTCTTAATATTATTCTTAATATAAGTTCGCATATTTTTAGTGTTTGATGGTTTGATCGCAAAAACATCTCAACGTCACGATTCCCAGAATGAACAAATATTTTTGTTTTTGCTTTTACAGATTGGCTGCAGTTCTCTGTTTTTGTGAGTGTTCTATTGACTCTATCTATATATTAAGAGAGACATTCCTTCCACGGTGGCTGAGAAAAGGAAAAACGTGGTATGTGCCAGCTGCTTTTCTTCCCACGCATCGTAAAAGCCGATTGAGGGGATGGGCAAAAATATGCAGAATCATGTCAATAGGCGATGCGGCTAGCAACTCAATCATGCTAAATGTGGCCGTAACGTCTTATAGACCTAGGCTCTGTCTACCCCGCAAGGGAAAAAGACGTGATACTATGTATGTATATTTAGAGAGGCTACCAAACTGGAGTTCCCAGTACCATGCCGAGCACAAATAGAGTAGGATACATTAGTGGGTAGAACGGATACACTCCATACATTTTAAGCTGTGTGATTTGTCCGTACATATTTATTTGTTTATTTAAAGTGTTCTAGTCATCTTCAGCATCAACATCCTCTGCTGTAATGCTTTGCAGCCCCGGGTCCTCTATTATGACAACATTCATGCTGTAATATGATTTGGCGAAAGTTTTTATGGCCGGTTGCCTGCCTGACACCAACCCTCCTTGGTTGGCTCCAAAATTGCAGACAAATATGAGCACGAAGTACAAGTATTTGCCTGCGTCGAGATCCGAATACGATGCCTCTTCTCTTGTTTTGCAGACTGGCGTGTTAATCACTGTGCCACCGAGGCTAGATGTTTTATAGTATGCATATAAAAATCGCAATGAATATTGTTCTTATTTGACAAATAAAAAAATGGCCAAGTGCGAGTCGGACTCGCGCATGAAGGGTTCCGTAACGTTATCTATAAAAACGGCAGAAAATCATGTCTGTTGTATGGGATTAGGAATATTTATTTTATTCTAATTTTCAGAATTTGTTGTTATAGCGGCAACAGAAATACAACATCTGTAAAAATTTCAACTGTCTAACTATCACGGTTCATGAAATTCAGCCTAGTGACAGACGAACGGACGGACGGACATTGTAGGCATCAAACTTGCTCAATATGGGCATACCTGCCCATCACCTTCTAAGCGTAAAACGTAAAAGCCGTAGAAAAGGACACGTGTATACCCAAGTAACAATTTTTTGTTCTATAGCAGTCCATAGAACGTATCTCAAACACTACTTTTGGCACTATAAAAGGCCAAAGAATGTCGAGTAAAGCCGATTTGGCGCAGTTATATCACCAATAAGTGACATAGTAGAACCGTAGTAGTGTTAGCGGTGACATTTTAGCTCTATAAAGTTGATATAATAGTGACTCATATGACATATTATTGACATACTGGGTACAGTAACGCTACTATAGTGTTATTTTATACAGTAGTAGCGTTCGTGTTACCATTATAGTGCTATTTTGTTCTTTAGTAGAGTCCGTGATTCCTATACATCACAAATATTTTTCTTTTCGGCATTGGCAGTTCGGCACACGTTCGGTAGTTTATATCAGAGCATAAAAAACTGTGTGGATTTCAATTCAACCTTCAAGGATTGTAGCGAGGTAAGTTTATATTATTTTATTTTGACATTGAATAACTTGTTCAATTCTGAGAAAATTTACGTGCGACAAAAGTTTTCCCGATAGAATAGTACTATTTTTATTTAGTATTTTTAACGCGCCTCCGATTTATTTAGTTTTGAATATAATGAAATATTAATATAATATTAAAGGTACCTTAGTTTTGTACTATAAAGCGAATAGTAACTCCGTAGCCCTTATCGGCCATCTATAGTACTCATGACAAAGATTCTGCAGCCATCATGGGTAAAATTAGGGTTCCATAATACTTTAGTTGGATCGCGCAAACTCTTTAAATTAGGTACTAAATTTTAATTTCGGTTTTTGAGTGATGTTGTTTTCTTTTCAGTGTTGTTATAAGAAAAATGGACCTACTAATGGATATTGACAAATTTCTAAAGCGTGACGATTTTATGCTGCTTGCTTTAGCGGAATGGCCTTGGGAAATAACCCATTTTATTTTACGTAAAAAATGTTTTGCCTGTGGATTGTATACCGATTCATCTTTACCGGGCCACTTCATCATTCACAAAAAAGACATTGCTATACTGTTATTTTTTATTTTTTTTTGGTGTCGCGGATGCAATATTGTAACTATTTATGATCACTATCCCCCTGACGAATGTAATTACTGTGTTTATACTTAATTAATGTAATAAGTATTCACGTAATCAATCGCATTTATTTTCATTTATTAGATTATTCGATTTCTCCATGCCGCGACCCGCTTAAACATTTTGTTATGTCTTACTCTTTCACACCTCAATCCGAGCAGCCGCCCCCCTGCCCCTTTGCCATATGCCGCTGCGCCGCCAGTAGTGTGTACCGTTCCGCGCTAGTAGAAGGCCGTCTTTACGCAATTTGAAAGTAATATTTGCATCGTCCGTGATTCCCCGTTTTACTAAAAGGTATTTATCTAAGTGTATAAAATAATGATTTTATGTATCCGCGAAATTTAATAATCATTATTTTACATGTTAGAAGGCCCGTTGTTTCAAGTTAAGAAAATGTTGTAATGTTATTATTTTTTTAGATGCCGTTTAAAATTGTGCAGACAAATGAACGAGGAAAGAAATTCTTATCTTGTGTGCCCAATGCCTGGGAGGAAAATAATATACTTTTTTGGCCAAGAAAAGGATCTAAGAAGTTGCAGAAAGACCAACTCTCTCAGCCAGGCGATGATTGGATTTCCAGTAATTGTATCGTAAAAAGATGTAATCTAAGTTATGAAGAGGCCCAAGCCGAGTTAAATATAATGCAGCAAGAAACTGACACAGAAGATACTGCAACGGTGGACTTAGATCGACGAAGTATTTCAAACAAAGTTACAAATATTAACTTGGATGAATTGGCAAGACAATGTATTTGGGTAAGATATTTTTTTTTATTATACATAGCATTTATGTATAGACAAGATAGTGGCAAATTAGTGTGGCGCGTTTGATATTCAGCGACCACCGCAGCCTATGGATGCTTGCGACACCGGTGAGAAACCGCGAATTGATTAATTTTATTAATCATACTAAATCGATTTTAATAAAATTTATATGAGACCAAACTACTCTATCGAACAACAAAAGACAACAGACGGACAGAACATAACAAGCGAGTTTTATGGCTACATAATGTCGTCTAGTCTAGTAAGCAAAGATTTCTTTATTTTTTATTTTTTACTAATAAAATATTATGGGATATTCGTATATAAAAGAATTTTTAAAATTGGTCTACAATTGACGGAGACATCGATTAACATAAATTAAAAAAATCGGCCAAGTGCGAGTCGGACTCACGCACGTAGGGTCCCATACCGTTATCTATGAAAATAGCAAAAAAATCATGTCTTTTGTATGGGAGCCCCCCTTTAATGTTAATTTTATTTTTATTAAATTATTTATTTTCAAAGTGAATATATAACTAAATATTCTGTGAATGTTTCAAGTGTTTACCTGTTGCCGTTATCAATAACGAGAAAAAACAAGCAAAAAAAAATCACGTTTCTTGTATGGGAGCCCCCTTAAATATTTATTAAATTCTATTTTTTATGTTATTTGTTGTTATAGCGGTAACTGCAATACATCATCTGTGAAAATTTCAACTGTCTAACTATTACAGTTCATGAGATACAGCCTGGTGATAGACGGACAGACAGACAGACAGACAGACGGACAGCGGAGCGAAATTAATAGTGTCCCGTTTTTACCCTTTGGGTACGGTACCCTAAAAAACAACCCTGTCGAACTTATTTCCTGTCCTCCTCCTTTTTTTGAAGTCGGTTAAAAATGACGTAGTCTCCATTAATGTTGCTTTATGTAAGAGGTCCTTTATTTATTATTTTTACATATCATTACTTACGCGCAAGTGTGACTATTAAGAATATTTTATTTAGTCTATGACCTGAGTAGGTAGGTACTAATTAGGGCTGTCTCTGTCTTCCGTAAAGTTGTTTACGTGATGCACACATTAGGAAAGAGATCACATAAAACAAACCAAGTAAAATACCATCATTGCAGATGTTGTTTTTCTTTTCAGGATAAAGAAAATATTTCGCCCATGCCTGAGAATCCCAATCATTCTTCAGTTATTCAGTCAGTGCAAGAAGAACGTTATGAGCCACCAATTGTAAGACCAGGGACTTCTTTTGTGATTGAAAATGAAAATAATCAGGAACGACAAGAAACGGCTCTATTTTGGGTCAATCCAACCGAAAAAAGTAACTTTGAAGAAACAGTTCTGCAAAGGCTTGACAACATTGAAAACGGCCATAACAACATCGTTCGCAAACTTTCTGAATTGGGAGCGCAAATTGAGGGTTTTCTTCGAGGGTTGCAGCAGCAAAAGCTTATCAATGTTGTAGGTTTTGAACCCATCGATAACATCGAGGCACTACAACATTTTGATGAGCTTTTGAAGAGTAAAGAATCGGCAGATATTATTAAAGATAAACTATCGGCTGTGTGCGGATCAGGGAAAGGCAGGGGATGTAACAATTGTTTTGCACTTGTTGACGTTATGTTCACACGGCGTTTCTTAACCGAGTGCTCGTGGGCTGGCGGTTCACGCAAAGAAACGACAAAACATTGTTTTAAAGCCTACAGTCGAGTCATAACCTTTTTTTTTGAAATTATTTATATGTCCGACAAAAGTTTTACGCTGGTAGAGTGCGAAGATTTTTTTAAAAATATTTTAAAAAATTCTGTCCGACGTCATTCCGCCAAAATGCTGTCAATCCCCTTTGCCCATCAATGGGTTATATTAGTAGTATATACGGTAGTATTAGATTTGTTAAATTGTTTTGCTCATTCCATCAGAAAGACTGATTAGAGATCTTGACAGGGTATAAGAATTGTTTAAATTATTCAATATTATGATATAATAGGTATAAATAAACACATATTGCATTTTTTCAGCAGGAGTTTATTTCTGAAATTATTTGACAATTACTTTTGTTGGAAATGTTCATTTTTAAAATATTAAATACAAAAAAATATTGGCTATTGTAACATACCTACCCAAAATATATAAAAACTTCTGTTAAGACACTATCCTTATAAATGCAGCTGTTGAACAAACATATTTTCGCTACGTACTAAACTACACGCCGCCGTGACGTCACAGCGTCCTATCATTTGCGGCAGTTTGGTATCGCCAAAAAAATGACAAAGAATGTGATTTTGTTTTTGTTGCATCTTGAGAAGTATTTTGGTGACCGGTGTAATCCTTTCACCGATATTTTTATTACTATGATGATTTTCAAAGGGACATCAATCAAAAAATTTACAATATGCCTATTATGGTAGATAAATAAATATAAATAAATAAATATATATTATATATAGGTACAATAGTATTAACTTTAGATTAAGTAGTTTTTTTTATTATTGTTTTGCCTTTTACGTAAGAGAACCTAATGACAAAGAATGTGATTTTGTTTTTGTTGCATCTTGAGAAGTATTTTGGTGACTGGTATTACACCAGTCACCAAAATACTTCTCAAGATGTTTTTATTCACCGATATTTCATTCACCGATGTTTTTATTACTATGATGATTATCAAAGGGACATTAATTAAAAACTTGACAGCATTCCTATTATGGTAGATAGTTACCTACAATAGTATTAAGTTTAGATTAAGTAGTTTTTTATTATTGTTTTGCCTTTTACGTAAGAGAACCTAATTGTAAAAATGATTCCCACCTGTAAGAATCATTTTTTTATCACTGGGATTTTTTTCCCATCTTTTGCCAATAAAGTACTCGTGATAATAACTTTGCTACCGCCTGTACTGTACCGCCATATACTGTAGTAACAGTTGGAAATTATTTTATCCAGTAGTTTCCACTGGTAAAAGATGGGGACAAATCACAGCTGTTACCACTGGTAACAAATTGGTGGTAACCGGTGGGAATGATCCATAAATTTAGATAAGTTTAAGCACTTTACAAAGTGTGCAGCAATGGTACAAAGTAAATCGCAGAATGATAGGAGACAGATACAAGTTTACATTTAATGTCGCCGACTTTATATAAACCACTGGTTTTTTTAATTTTTTTAATTTTATTATATTTATATATGTTTAAGTACGAGGATTTCACTGGGCTTGTGAATACGTCTTCGATGGAGTCGAAACGATTGCCACATATAGTTATACCATTGGCATCATTCAATAAAGATTGCACTTCCACAATATTATTTTGTTTATCTAAAAACCACCTGTCCTCTTTACGTAAACTCAAAATGAAACTTTCTAGATGAAGCATTGACTTATTTCCATTACACGTTATAAAGGGCTCTTTATATATGTCTGTTGTGAAACTTTCCAGTTCTGCATCAATTTTTTCATTAATACGTCTAGCAACCTGTTCAAGAGGCCTATTACCATGTCTTATCATTCTTTTTAAATAATATAAACGGTTTTCAAAAGGATACGCGCTAAAACTTTGTAGTTTTCCAAATTTCTTTACTTCATCAATGATATGAGATAAATTATGCACGTTACTGGTCATATAACATTCACCGTATATATCTCTAAAATATTCTAGGTAGTGATTTAATAATGAATTCGCAAGGGTCAAAAAATGAAAGTATTTTTCATTAGAACAGATCGTAACAGCACAAAATAAACATAGGAAATGTTGATAGGCCTCTGAAGTTAACGTAAATTTTAAAATTATGAAGCTTAGATAGTACAGAAATGTACGATATTCTGAGCCCTTCCAAAAACTTATGTGGTCAAGACCTCTAACTGATCTATGGATCTCTCGCGGCATTTTACAGGATGTCAAAAATAATGTGACAGTCGTAATATCCTGACTGCTCCATTTAGTCATTTTTTTAAATTTTCCATCCTTCCATCCAGTAAGAAGACGTTTCATTATTCCTAAATCTAATAAATGGAGTGCATCGCCTACAACAAAATCTTCAACCATATCTATTGGCAATTTTAATAGGGGAGAGTCGGTTTTATGATGCTGCTCATATTTTTTTGCTCGAAAATCTTCATCGTTTCTCTTTGGGCATCCAATTCTCGGAAACACCACGGTGTGTGAAATGTAGGAATATTCGCCTTCGACTGTACATTTTAAGCAACCATCTTTCCCGTTGAAATTGCACACACCTAAAAAATAATATGAATTAGTCTCCTAAAATGTGAATTCGGAATAAGTTTGAATTAGGATCTAGCAGGCTATGCTAATAAGATTGCCTCTTAATTTATCCTTCAATCTTCTTGATTCAGATTTATTTGCAATAATATTAAATAATAAATTTAATGTTTAAACTATTGTTTCTCCTTGCTCAGCTTAGTCTGCTCGACCCTTTGTAAAGTTTGTGGTCTTAGGATTGGATAAAATTAATATTACGTCATTTCTCGATTTCAAAATTGTATTTTGTTTGGTGATTGGCGTAGACTAAAGGCTTGACCCGCAATGTTCCAGGTAAGTATAATAAAAAAACATGTAGAAAAAATAAAGAGCATGAAAAGAAAAGAATACCTAAATATAACCTGTGTAATCTGACTTCTTCGTCAGATTATAAACTTAACTAAGCTAGAATTTGGGTACTAGATAAATCCCAACTTTATTATAAAAGCAAATGTGAGTTTGTACATTTGTTTGTTTGTTACCTTTTCACGCTTTAACTACTGAACAAATCTTCTTGAAATTTCGCATACACATAGATGGAAGTACTAAGAAGAACATTAGGATACCTTTTATCCGGAAAGAGGCTTACCTACGGGAAGACAAATTAAAAAAAAAGAAAGCTAGTACTTAATAATACATATTAGTTTGTTAATGGACATACATACCTTTGATCATAGCCCGAGCTGGAGAGTCACATATAAAAGCTCGAAGTTTAACGACTATCTTTTTTTCATTTCCATTCAGCATGACAGATAAGCCATCTTTGAGTAACATTTTCATTTCATCCACAAACATTTTTAGAAAGCCGTCTAAATCTGATGATGGTTTGTCATGACCTGCATAGATTCCAACTACGATGGGTTGCAGTTTTGGTATCTCATAAACGTTACACAAAATTGGCCATAATTGTAATTTTGAGCTCTTGAAAGCAGGCAATCCGTCTATGTTTACATTCAGAGAAATGAGCGATAAACCGATATTAACTTTCTGAAGACATTGTTTTAATGAATTTATCAACCCGTTGTGCCAATACTTTCCAGTTCCCAGAGGATATATTGTAATCATTGATTGTGTGTTGAGAAGTGTCCGTGGATCGGCAGGCAATACATTCGGCAATCGGTTATTTATTAAATGTATTAGGCTCTTAATAGCTTGTTGACTGATATTGAAATCAATGGCCCATTTTTTTATTTCGTCACGAAATTGCTGATTTTTATCCTCAATTACATCACAACTTGATTCTGAACTGCAATCATTAATATCACTGAGGTCTTTATTATTTACTTTATTCATACATACTAAATTTTGTACGGACCCACATTGCGCTGTTTGGGCTCGCACTTCACTTCGGTTGTTAATACCACTTATGGACAATGATGTCACTTGTTGATATTGTTTTTGCACCTCTCTTCTGTACGTTCCACTGCGTTTATAATTTTTCCACGAATTTAAATCCATAATAGATATTATAATGTTGATAATTAAACTTTTATGTTAGCACAATGACAATGTACGTTCTAATACAAAGGAGATACATATGCCATTATAGGTCAAAATTATCATTTAAAAGTAGCAGTTCCCTACTTTTATGTACCTTATTTATTCTTTAAAGGTGATGAGATATCAGCTATGTATGCTATTGCATTTTAAAAGAACATCCAAATCCATTATAGAAGTGTTTGGCACTATAAAATATGAATAGTCACGCCGCCGCCTTATGACTATAATAGAGATTGAAAAACAATTAAAACACTTTTAATTGCTGTAGAAGTGTCCTTAAAATCGATTATAAAGCAAAAAATGATCTATTGTAGCATCGTTAACACTACTAAAGACCATGCACTATTGCAGTGATTTGTAAAACCACAACGTCGCTAAATGCTTGTATTGTTAGTTATTCATCACTGCTATAACGCAATATATATATCAGTAATCAGGGAACCCTTATAGAGCAAATAAGGTACATAAAGGTGAATTCAAATACTACTATAGAGTATTATTGCTCTGTACTGGCTATATTTGAAACTTTTATAACACCTGTCTATAATGGCTCTATAAAATGGTGACGTAAACCTTTACATCGACAGGTAATAGAATAATGTGGCTCTATAGATTACAGAGCAAAAACGCTTTACTAAATGCTTCTATAGAACCCGTAAGTATCGCTAAAAACCTTTATACGACGTTTACTCGACCTTTTTGTGATATAAACCTAAGTTATAGGTCCAAAATGTTACTTGGGTAGGTACCTAAGTGCTTATAAATATAACAATGAGCTACCCTATCCCTACTTCTTATTTTAATCTAATATTTGACTACCTTACCTTTGACTTACTACTACTGAGAGACCTCTCCAACCCGTCTGGCCAGCGTGGAGAGTGTAGGCCAAGTCCTCTGGCTACTCTGGCCAAGTATGGCTCTAGTAGTACAGAGAGGGTCGTGCTCCTGTAGTGGAGACTATAAAGACCTGATGATGATGATGATTTGACTACCTTGATTAATGTAATCTTAAATTTTTATGTCATTTTAAAATGAAAATCATTTTACTAACTTCTTACACATAATTGACACTATCGTTGGTTACTTACACACGTGAAAACAACATACTCTATCTTTCTCGAGACGGAAATATCCATACTTATATCATACTAACGACCCGGACCCCGGCTTCACACGGGTGCAATATACAAATAAACCTACGTTTTAAATGACTCTATCAATTAAAAAAAACCGTATCAAAATCCGTTTCGTAGTTTTAAAGATCTAAGCATACATAATGACAGACAGATAGCGGGAAGCGACTTTTTTTTTATACTATGTAAAATGCGAAAGTATGCCTGTCTATCTGTCATTTTTGCACGATTCAAACATTGAAACAATTTGGATGAAATTTGGTATGGAGGTAGTTTGAAGCCCGGGGAAGGACATACCTTTTATTCCGGGAAATTTTACTGTTCCCGAGGGATCGACACTAACGCTGGCGGAGCCGCGGGCAAAAGTTAGTATTGTATACATCTGATCTTCAAATTATAAGTTCATCATCAACATCATATCACAAGAAGTCCACTGCTGGACAAGGTTTTCCAATCACCGGTGGGAAGAACCCTGCATTAATAAGTTCATAAGTCAATAATACAACATTTAGCAAAATAAAAACCAGTTTCAAGAACAAACTTTGCATAGGCCACTAGCGACGTCTTACGATTGAGAAAGATACGTACCGTGATCAGAATAAATATCACTATGACCTGATTTCAAGGGCGAGTGTATCCGGGAAACTGTTATATCACTGTTATACCACCATTTTGATTACACTAACACTATTAAAGCACTGGAGCGTATATATTCGCGATATTTTGACATTTCATTTTGGTTTAGAGATAGCGTGTTTTCGTTAGAGAGGCGCGTCATCTACTGGTTTGGTTTGTTGAATGGTCGCGGCTAGTGATGGGTGGGTGGTGATTTAACAATCGATATAATGTCGATTCGATTAATTTTGGAATGTTCTGAAATTATATGGATTGGACATGGTGGCTTGGTATGGTTAGGTGAGTAAGATGTTTTATGAAGAAACCAGTCGAGTGTGAGGCGGATCAATCCGTACAAATTGTATAAGTTATTTTTAAAGTGCCAAGTTTAAAATTGGGAGCACAATTAAAAGAAATAAAAACTAGGGTTCAAATGTACCTATATTGAAACGTAGTTTAATTTTATTAATTTTCTTGCAAAATGTGGTTTGTCAAACCCACATTTGAAAACTATGGTTTAAAAAACGGTTTCTCAGCTATCGATAAGAAAAAAACACGTTTTTTTTTTTTACTTTTAGAGCCAAAAGTTTCGGAGTTATGTCAATCGGAATGGTACATTTTTATGTATTTTAATTGAAATATTTTTAAACTGCACTTTTTAAATATATACATTGGAGATCTCGTAATATTAAACTAATTTATTAATAACTATAACGGTTAAAGGTTCGTCTCAATTACTTTTAATGACTGAATAATTAATGTTCTTATTTAAAAAGCCCTAAGTACCTTCTTAGTAAGTAATACGTTAGAAATTACCCGAATTCATGATCGATCTTTTTTATCGATACAATTTCAAGGCGTTACCGCGTTACACAGCACATCACTAACCTCATCAGTATGATTGTCATTCCCCCTCTCTCTCCCACTCTTCGACACGAGCATACATCCCTCTCGCTCTCTCGTCGGGTCGGATCATCAGATCGGATCGGGTCATTAAATAGTATCCAGATGTGTGGTGGACAAAAAGAATTCTGGGAATTTTTATAATTGATGGATTATTAAATTGTCTAATAACACTTCGTTAAGAAATGTGGAATATTCCGAAGTAGTCTAGAGTACAAACCCTCAACATACTTACACGTTTTTTTCTCTTGCCGGGTAGATAGAGCCTAGGTATTTGAATCCTAAAATCCACAAATTTCAAAATTCTAAATTTAAAAACGTTTATTTAACATAGGTCATTTGGACACTTATTAATTGTCATATATTTTCAACTAAGAATTGTTGACGTCAGTAATTTACTTATGGCTAAGTTTAATGCCGCTTCCAAAGCGGAGTGCAGAAGAAGCGGCAACAAACTGCACAGCGCATTTTCTCCAATCGACGTCAACTCACAATTTTAGTTTATCTTAATAACTAGGTATGTGGACTGAGTATACATTGTCCTTATTATAGTCATTGTAAATCACATGGTGGGCGTTAGGTGGATGGAATACGGATAAAAATAATGATGGGTTGCTAGCCGCATCGCCTTAGTAGGCGATGCGGCTAGCAACCCATCGTGACGTACCCTGTTCCCCATTTATAAGAATGTTATAGTTATTATTCTTTGACATACATTATAACATTGATTTGCGAATTATATATAATTGACATTTTATTAATTGTAATTGTAGTATAAATAAAAAATAAATATACGGACAAATCACACAGATTGAGCTAGCCTCAAAGTAAGTTCGAGACTTGTGTTATGGGATACTAACTCAACGATACTATATTTTATAACAAATACATATATAGATACACATCCAAGATCCAGGCCAATCTGAAAAAGATCATTTTCCATCTTGACCTGGCCGGGGATCGAACCCGGTCACTCCGTGTTGCAGGCTGGCGTGTTGATCGCTGCGCCACGGAGCTAGACAAATAAAGTATTGTGGTAACGTGACAATATGCAGATATGCATCGTAGATAAGCATATCAAACGTTCATGCTAATATGTGTAAACGTGCTTAACGTGCCCTCCTGTCAGTGATGGAGTCTTGATTAGTAGCATCTTATAATAGTATATAAGACTATACAAACATTTAATGTATTAGAGTCGTAACTATGTAAGGAGTAGGATATCAAGATGGAATAATAAACATAATCCAGACGTCTCTCCTGTGTTTCCATCACCACTCCCTGACATCGCCACAACAAGGATATCTCTATGGAGCGCGGCCAGATAGCACGTTATTGGATGGCGACCGTGAAGCTGAGCCAATCTGAAGAAGAAGTCCCTATATCCGGGTAATGAAGAGGAACTTTGCCTTGCTGCCGGACAGTGGAACATCGTGAAGAAAGAAATGGTTTGAACAAAGAATGGAGAAAATTATAATTTAATGAAGCAAATAATTATATAATTAAATACATATAAAGAAGATGAAGATTTGTTAAAAAGATTTAACAGAAGAGAGAAGAAATAGTTGGAGCAAGCTTGCAGTAGCAGCCCAGGAGTAACAATGGCATCGTGATCGTCCCCCAGGCGCCAGGAGACGAACATTACTGCTTCGTATATGGAAAATCCCAGGAGTCGACAACGCCGGACGAGTATTAAAAATATCCTTTTTAAATATTTACTAGTAGTAAGTTACTTCTTGAAATAATTGATACAAGTTTTTGACAGGTTTACATTTTTAAATATATTTTTATTAAGTAGCTATTTTAGGCTCTATTAGTACAGAAAGGGTCGAGCTCCTGTAGTGGAGACTAAAAAGGACCTGATGATGATGATGATGATGATGAAGTAGTTATTTTAGTGATTTTTTCATACAGTTTTACAAGATTTTATTAAGTTTAATTTTGATACAAAATGTCAGATAATTTTGATCTGGAAACGGCTATCGCCTTATTGCCTATTATGAATGGTGATGAGAAAATAACCAAATCATTAATTAATAATATCGATTTTTATAGTAGTATCTTAAATAGCCCGTCCCAGCAACGTTTGATTAAATTTGTTATAAAAACTAGACTATCAGAATACGCTAAACTGTTTTTAAAACCAAACTATGGTGATATTAATACTTTGCTAAGCGATATGACACAGCTTCTCTTGCCTAAAAAGTGTCCTGTTCCTATATACACTAAATTATTAAATTCAAAGCAAGGTTATCGATCTATACAGGAATATGGATCTGAAATCGAAAACCTTTTTGTGGAATTGACATTAGCCCAATCTGATGGCGACAGAAATAAAATTAATATCTTTCGTCCCATATATGAAAAAATAGCTATAGATTGTTTTTGTAAAGGTCTCAATAGTTTTAAACTTTACGTGATCATTTCTAGCCAAAACTGTATCTCTCTCTCTCAATGTATCCAAAACGCTATTGATGAAAGTACAATTATGTCAATATATAAACAGCATAGTTATAAAAGATCAAATAATTTTTTTAAGTATCATAAGTATACTCCAAAAAACAAATCGGTTTTTACGAATTGTGCATCGAAAAGTTCCAGACGCATGACGAAATAAATTCGTCGTACATGTGCAGTGCTCACGTTCTATCGACTCAGCAAGCGCCGCTGGTCGTGGAATCAAGGTGCAGCGAATCTAAATACGATGTTCTAGATTCAGATTTGAAACTATCTAAGTTATTTTATGTTGATGAAGATTTAAGAAATGAAAACTTAGAATTAAAAGTATCCGAAGTCAAAAATCCGTTAAAATCAAATAAAATAAAAACTAAACGGACAAAATTAAACAAAAAATCGCGAAAACGCGTAAAACGGGATTTAACAAATATATGAGTAAGAAAATAAAGAAAATATTGAGATATAATAAAAAGTTAAATAATTTAAATAAATATAAGGTTAAAACTATTATAGAAAAATCGTCTTTTGATTATATCAAAATAAATAAATTTTATAATAAGAGATTCGTAGGAGTAACTTAGATTATCTATATTATGTTTCCTTTTATTTAATTTTTTTTTTTGATGTAACAATATTTAGAAATTTAAGATAGTCAGTTAAATCACTTCACATTTTATTTGTTTTAAAAAATTTGACGCCCTATTTTCTTAAATATTAGAATATTATTTTAATGTCGATAAATTAAATCTCTTAATGATTAATAACATTTAAATGATATCTTTTATTGAATTAAATGTAATCATCTTAGTATATAGCCAATTAGTAATCAATTCAATTTATTCAGTAACAATTTTACAATTATGTTTGAAGTTTAAATTACTAAAAATTTAACGTAAAATTCAAATAAATAGAATTATAAAATCTAATTAAAATCTAAAAATACAAATTATCACGATAACTATTAAATTAAAAAAAAAATACATGACTAAGAGTAATAAAAATACTAAGTTCTATATTTAAAAAAAAGTCTTCAATGCCTTAAAAGTTTTTTTTCAAGTAAATACTTTTTCTATTCATGATTGAATGCTATAAAGCATAGATTTAAAAAAAAATGCTTCATTCTTCTATAATAAAACCAGGACTGTCTCTTAATTCTTCAGGTAGCTGTTTAAAAGCTTTTACTGCCTGGTATTGGTAACTGTGCTCGAAAATCTTTAAACCAGGTTACTTTTGACATATTGCCTTCTAGTGTTTTCCCGCGCGATTCTATCACTTTCTGTTTCAAATTCGTTCAAATCACTGCATACATTTCTCTTACTTGCATTGGTGTACTGTTGCATAACTACATAGAATTCAAGCGATTGCATATATTTCAATTTGAAAAAAAATTAGGAAACTATTTAAAAAAAAAATATATACCATAAAACAATTATAGAAATTTCAATCGCACTAAAAAAATATATATCGATCTTACAATTGACGTGAAGATATGTATATAATAATGACGGGCAATTTCGAGGTCAAGAGCAATATGAATAAAATAAGTAGACCCACTTGCATAAACACACATCAGCAACATTTTAGAGGCCGCGGATATTCTGTGTCAGCACAAAACATCGCGATAAATAATAATGAATTTAAGATTATGTCCTAAAATTGTAAAAATAAAATTAATTTTAGATGTCTAAATAGAAAAATGTATTTAGTAGCCGCTTCAGGTGCCTCCATTAGTTACTTAAAATACAAATGGTTAAATACCTCATTACTTCCCATGTGTGAAATTACTCCCAAGTAAATTATAGAAAGAAAGAAAAAAAAAGAAAAATTGTTTATTAGCGTCATACCTATATCATGTTATAATATAACATTTTGGTTTTAAAAGATGATGTTATAGATAATATATATTATAGATATTAAAAATCGTTTGTTGTGGGTAAAATGAGTCAAAAAAAAAGTGTCTTACTTAAGTGTTTATTGAATATGAATCATCAAGGATTCGTTTTTAAATTTTTTTTTTTTACGTATTTAAGACGAGGACTCAAATGTTTGGTACCTTCGCTCGGCAAAGGACTGATCAAGTGCGCGCAAGGGATAGCGCTTGGCGGTTTAGCCCGTGAATGATGAGATAGGAGATAGTCTCGAGTCGCTCAAAGAAAAAAACGTAAGCGCCAAATTCGTTATTTCTATTTTATATAAAATCAGACCGGTTAATTGTATTTTCATATTTACATTTTGATGAATTACTAATAACCTATCTTTTAGTCTAAAAATCATTATTTCATTCGTCGCATTTGAGCTACAATAACAAAAACTCTGCGAACGAAGACCATTTTTCAAAAAATATTTCTATCGAGAAAATTTTATCAAAACGTGTTTTCATCTTCAATTTTTGGAGATGAAATAGTAAAAAATCATATTACTTAGATTTGAAACTCCTAATTTAAGTATTTTGCGAGATAAATAAGGTTCAGAACGACCTTATTTACAGTGGTATCGCCTTAATTGATGTATTATTATGTAGCTCGGATGCATTGAATTAGAAATTCGGGTAGTATAGGTAGAATATTGATAGTAGATATAGAATGATTTCTTCGTATTTACAAAGTTATTATTAACTAAATACGATTTGAAGCAATTGAGTTTCAAAAATCCGAGATGTAGGGATACAATCTAATTGAAATATGTTCGATAATTATAAAGTTTGTAATTATTTACGACGCGTGTAAACAGTGATAAGCTGATAAAGCAAACTTAACCGCAATATGTAAGTCAATCCCAAGGAAGGTCAGAGGCAACTATGATTGTAGTAAAGCCTGGTTTGTATTAAGACTAGTTTGAGCTCGTATTTGTAGATTGCAATGACTTTAATCAATATACAGTCAAAATCTACAGCTGATATGACAATATTATTATTGTCGGTGACTCTTCATTTTATATAAACTAAGATTCGGTACTAACGGAGGTACGCATAGACGAACCGTTAGGAGAACTTGGTAGGTTTTGAAGAAAAATATTGAAGAAATTTTATTATGAAAAATGAGCTCAATACACAATGTATTATTGCGATACGCGTTGAACCGAAAAAAAAAATGATAGTTTACCCCTTAATTTTGGGAATAAAACCATGTATGTCTCTATGTTGAATTAGTATTAAGTTTTTTTTTTCGATATTAGAAGATTTTTTAAGAACTTTTATATTTTTATTGTTATATGATTAGTACATTTCAGACTTAATTATTATGTTAACCCCCTATTTTTTTTAAACTATATTTATAATCAATGATTTCAAATGTTGTTAGTGTTTTGTAATACGTATTTATATGGCATGTATGTTATTGTTCAGGATACCCAGTTCTTTGTGTGAGATTTCTCTTTTTTAGGGGAGGGGGACCCAACGCTTTCAGGGGAGGTGTGGTAACGTGACAATATGCAGATATGCATCGTAGATAAGCATATCAAACGTTCATGCTAATATGTGTAAACGTGCTTAACGTGCCCTCCTGTCAGTGATGGAGTCTTGATTAGTAGCATCTTATAATAGTATATAAGACTATACAAACATCTAATGTATTAGAGTCGTAACTATGTAAGGAGAAGGACATCAAGATGGAATAATAAACATAATCCAGACGGCTCTCCTGTGTTTCCATCACCACTCCCTGACATCGCCACAACAAGGATATCTCTATGAAGCGCGGCCAGATAGCACGTTATTGGAGTATGTATTGAGTAATATTTATTATTTTGATGTAATTTTAATTTTCGAGCGGCTATTATTCAATTTGTTACTATGAGTCATTATATTAACCTGAAATAAATGAATTTTAATTTTTTATGATTCCTCAGATTTTCGCATTTTCCCTCGATCGGCTTTTACGATCTGCGCGGAAAGAGAAGCAGCTGGTACATTCCCCGACTAGCATAGAAGATTTGGTTAAAAGTTATATGCCATTGGCATTTAGAAGATTATTTAGTGTGGATATTTTTATAATTGGTCGCATAACATATTTATATATATATTTATATAACATATTTATATATTATATATTAACTAGCTCCGTGGCGCAGCGGTCAACATGCCAGCCTGCGACACGGAGTGACCGGGTTCAATCCCCGGCCAGGTCAATGAAAAATGATCTTTTTCAGATTGGCCTGGGTCTTGGATGCTTATCTATACATATTTGTATTTGTTATAAAATATAGTATCGTTGAGTTAGTATCCCATAACACAAGTCTCGAACTTACTTTGGGGCTAGCTCAATCTGTGTGATTTGTCCGTATATATTTATTTATTTTATATAGGTAACTATGCGGTGATTTTTCTGTTAATCCATTTCCTTACTAAAATTATAAATGCGAAAGTAACTATTAAAATTGAAAATATGTGATGAAAAAGAACTCGCCCACAGGTAGGATCACTTACCTTGTGTGATATACGCATTTCAAGTATGCGTACTTCTTCATTACTACCCACTATTCAGTAGTGTGGTATTCTACTTCATTCATATCTGATGATTATAAAGTTGATTAAATTGAAGAAAGCTTTTTATTTACGTTGCAGCATGCCACCTGCATGCTGCATCTCATCCAACCTCATTTCTCTCATCCTGTCCATTTTTTATTCCTCATTTAATTTCAAATTTCATTCCATTTCATTTTTATATTACTTTCTCTCTCTCTATCTCATCACTCATTAGTCAGTCTGCTACCACCTTTCAGTCTGTTAACATCTTTCAGTCTACTAACATCTTTGAGTCTACTACCATATCTTGGAGCATAAGTCTCTGTTATTAATTTATTCAAGTTGTAAAGCAAAGTTATAATAAAGTTATTCTCTGTGTTCTGTGTGTCGTCTTGTGCTCTCCCTAACATCCTTATAT
This sequence comes from Elegia similella, assembly GCA_947532085.1. Taxonomy (NCBI): domain Eukaryota; kingdom Metazoa; phylum Arthropoda; class Insecta; order Lepidoptera; family Pyralidae; genus Elegia; species Elegia similella. The sequence goes on along the minus strand of OX383950.1, from coordinate 1,186,292 downwards.
GTGGGAACTCGGCTAGAGCGTCGGGACGGTCGAGCCCTCACAAATTGTTTTTAAATAGCATTACAATGGTCAGTATATTATTAAAATTGAAAATATGTGATGAAATTTTAATAATATACCGAGCATTGTAATCCTTATCCTTACTATACTATTATACCATATACTATCCTTACTAATATTATAAATGCGAAAGTGAGTTTGTTTGTTTGTTTATTTGTTTGTTTGTTACGCTTACACGCCGTAACTACTGAACCGATCATCATGAAATTTTGCATACAAGTACTCTGGAGTACGGAGAAGGACATAGGCTACCTTTTATCCCGGGAAAAAGTACTACTCACGAGGGATCGACATTAACGCGGGCGGAGCCGCGGGCGAAAGCTAGTAATTTAATATAAGCGATAATACCATATTAAAGTGATATTATTTAAAATATGTGGTGTTAGCCTAGAAATATTTCCTTCTCTATCGCTCCAATAAGAGTGAAAGAGATCGTATTCGCAACCATGACGGCGTGGGCGGATTACCAGGCTTATTGTATGGTAATATTCTGATATTCTGCATACCGATAACTTTTATTTACGACATACCAATGAACTTTTTATGTTTTTGGAATGTAAATGTCAGAACATTGTTTTATGTCTATGTATGCTATCAGAAATAGATAAGCATTTATTTTTATTTTTTATTTATTTATTAGGTTTGTCAACAACTGTTACAATAATTCATTATAAGTACATGATACATCCTTACGCATGATCTAATTGTACAGTAAATTATAGACAAACACTACGTGCGTGAAGAAAAAGTGCTACAATTGCAAAAATACAAAAACAGCGCAACATAAAAAATTAAATTAACTTATTAAAATAAAAAAAAAAAAAACAACTTGAAAGTGTGAAAAGCAACGCTAACAAGAAGTTTTAAGAGGTAGTTAATCCATTCTAAATACAAGAACGAAAAGAGGAGATACATACTAGTATACTTGCTGCATACAGGATGAAATTGAATTATTTAGCAAAAGTTTAAGGAGTGATTCAGACCACGAATCTGAACAACTTTCATTATGGGACCAACTTCGACATCGTGAAAAAATTATCTGCTCTTTCATGCAAGAATGAAATATCTAGTTGGCCAAAATCTATGGAACAGGTATTTTTTTTTTGCAATTTCGGAGTTTGTCCCATAATTAAAGTTGTTCAGATTCGTGGTCTGAGTCACTCCGTAAACGTATGCTAATGAATTCAATTCCACCCCCCTATATGGGTATAGTGATTTTTCAGTTTGGCCTTGGTCTTGGATGTTTATCTATATACGTATATGCCATAAAATATAGTATCGTTAAGTTAGTATCCCATATCACAAGTCTCGAACTTGGGGCTTTTTTTTTTTATTATATTTCAAAATCATGTACATATAAACAGAATATAGATACATTTCGGAAAAAACCACGGAGGTTTGTGATGAAATGCAACAACAAACATCTTACAGTGATTCAGTAGCAACTAAATACATTTAAAAAAGTAAAATAATTAAAAAAACAGTTTAAATGGGGGCAACTACGGCAAGAGTCAATACTATCCAAGAAATAGTTCTTAAGTTTATGTTTAATGTTCTTAATGGAAATTTGATACCTTAAATCACCTGGCAACACGTGGTATTAAATAGCGCGTCGTTTCGCCGTAGACGTTGTTTGCGCGCTCCATGTACAACTGGTTCTGAGCCATGGCGCGCGTGGATACAGCATGATCAATTTTTGTTTGCAAGTCGTTGTTAAAATAATTTTGTTTTAATAAAGTGTATTTAATATTTGAGTGGATTGGTAGTACTTCACAATGCTTAAAAAGACCCGATTCATTGTCATGGTATTGTAAGTTGATTTTATTAGACACGATCGTTTTTAATATTTTTAACTGCAACCGATACACGTTATTCAAGTAAGTGTTATATGTTCTACCGTAGCTACTGAGACCATATATAATATGAGATTCGGCTAAGCATCTGTAAAGCAACAGCTTAACCTTGTACGGAATACGGTTTTTGAGAATTTTCATGTTTGCTAGAAAGTGTCTTAGTTTGCTACACACATTATTTACGTGGAGTTTCCAATTTAACTTGCTATCTATGATTAGCCCGAGGTAAGTGTGAGAGTTAACAAGTTCTATGGATGGGCAATTACAATTTCCAATAGCCACAGAGCCGTGAAGACATGCGTGCTCGTGACCTATAAGGCTGTTGTTATTTGCAGGCATTTTTAAGTATGGTGATCTAATGTGCATAAAAAATCTCTAAGTTTTGTTTTATTCGTATTGATTACCAACCCATTATCGTGACACCACTTACATATAGACTCAAAGTCCATTTGTAAGTGCTCATAAGCTTTATCAAGACTCCTTTCATTAATCACTAAGCAAGCATCATCTGCAAATTGATAGCAGGTACACTGTGTAACGCAATTGCTCATGTCATTAATGTACGAGAGGAAGTGTAATGGACCTGCAACCGAGCCCTGTGCTGTGCCTCTGGTAACATTCATAGTTCTACTAACTGTATTGGCTACTTTAACTACGAATGAACGATTACTAAGGTAATTTTAATACCATTCTAATAAGGGGCCTCGGACTCCACTAGTATCAAGCTTAGTTACCAACAGGTTGTGGCCAAGACTATCAAATGCTCGAGAAAAGTCGATAAAAAGAACCAAAACATGTTTCCTTTCATTTAACGCTGTGTTAACTTCGTCAGTGAACTTTGATAGAACGTCCTGCGTACCTATACCCTGTTGAAAACCGAATTGTTTATCGTATATTATATCATTATCTTTATAATATTTATGTATTTGGGCACAAATACATCTTTTTACAATTTTATCAATGTTAGAGAGGAGCGTTATTTGGTGATAGTTACTGTAATCATTAGTTTTACCTTTTTTAGCAATTGGTCTTACACATCCTTTTTTTAGCTCATCTGGATATATGCCATATTGAACGCTCGTATTGATGAGATTAGCTATCGCTAACGATACTCCATTTTTTGCCAATTTAATATCCGAAACTCGAATTCCATCAATGCCTGGAGCTTTTTTAGAGTTTAAATTTTGAATAATCTTACTTATTTTATCACTTGTGGCCTTTTGATAGTAGATGCTCGAGTCAGCCGGTTTTAGATATGAACGGCTATCCAGTATGTTTATATAGCAGTTGGATGTGGTGTTACCTATTGTTTTGTTAAATTCGGTAGCAAAATTATTGGCCATATCCTCCACTGAAACTCCCTGGGTTTGAAAAGCTTTGACTATAGCATCATCCACAGAAACTTTAATGCGGCCAAGCATTTAATTAATAATTTTATACACTTTTTTTACATTTTTAAAATTGTCTTGTATTTTATTTATATAATATGAATTTCTATTGTATTCTAGGATTTTGTGAATTTTGTTGCGTGTTTTATTATACTGTAACCTTTTTTCGGAGTTAAATGGATCTTTTTTCCATAAATTAAAAAGTTTATTACGTTTTTCGCATAGTCGATTTATATTATCATTCATCCAATCTGTGTGATTTGTCCGTATATATTTATTTATTTATTTTAGGTCCGGGGTGTCGTCCTCAACTGTCTGTCCGGTGGTTGCAGGTATGCCATCGAGAACCACTACTGCTACTGCTGTGGGTTCGATTCCCACGGGAAGCATACTTTGTTTAGTTGATTCCAGTTTGGTTAGGACATTGCAGGCCTGAATCACCTGATTGTCTGATAATAAAGATGATTCCGTGCTTCGGAAGGCACGTTAAGCCGGTGGTCCCGGCTGCCATCTGGTAGTCGTTAAAAGAACCACGTTAGAGGCCGAGAGGCGGTTCCGAAGAACTCTGACACTAGGGTGTGCATGATCGATTGACCGTGACACCTACTCGAAATGATGATAATGATCTGCAATCAGTCGTTGACTATGAGCGGATGAGATGTCAGCAATTTCTCTTTTCAAAGGTACTTCCCAGCGGCAGTAGCCCTTGTTAGTATCGGGAATCTAGTCCCTGTATCATCATCATCATATCAGCCGCAGGAAGTCCACTGCTGGACATAGGCCTCCACCAAGGATTTCCAATACGACCGTTTGGAAGCGGCATGCATCCAGCGTCTTCCTGCGACCTTAGTCAGGTCGTCCGACCATCTGGTCGGTGGGTGTCCGACACTGCGCTTGCCGGTACGTGGTCGCCATTCGAGAACCTTTCTGCGCGCTATGTATGTATGTATGTATGTATGTATGCATTCCATGTATATCACATCGCTTTATGCGTTTCTGGTAGCTTATGTTTTTCAGATTAGCTGCTAGTTCGTTGGGATGCTTTGCTAGTCTGGACTTGTATCTTTCCGCCAAGAGTCGATGGTTAGTTAAATAATATTATCTACCATTATTATTACCCGGCCAGGTCAAGATGGAAAATGATCTTTTTCAGATTGGTCTGGGTCTTGGATGTGTATCTATATATGTATTTGTTATAAAATATATTATCGTTGAGTTAGTATCCCATAACACAAGTCTCGAACTTACTTTGGGGCTAGCTCAATCTGTGGATTTGTCCGTATATATATTTATGTTGGGGCCGTCTGCGTTGTTCCCGAATTTCATAAAACAAATCATTTCCAACAAACATTTCATCCCTAAAATCAATTTAAAAGCAAAGGGTAGCAGGCTAAATATTTAAAGACCCGGGGGATTAGGCGTGACGCTGGGCGGCTGCGCCCTGGACCCGCCCAACCCCGCCCTAGACATCCGCCCTGCAGGCAGTCGGGCGGAAACCGCCTTGAGGGCTGGTGGTGAGGTGCAGTGATAAGTGAAGTGAAGTGGATAAGTGGGTGATTTGAGAAGGTAAGATACAATGGTGGAGGGAATTGCAAAAATAATTGTGGGAAGCTTCGATAGGTTCCAATTTAAATAAATTATTTACATACATAGTATCACGTCTTTTTCCCAGGCGGGCTAGTCAGAACCTAGGTCATTAAGACCTGAGGGCGACGTTTAGCGTGTTGGTGGGCATTTGGTGGAAAACGGAATCAAAATAAAAGGGTTGCTATCCGCATCGCCTATTAACATGATTTCTCAGACTTTATCAATTCCCTCTATTGGCTTTTACGATCTGCGTGGGAAGAGAAGCAGCTGGTACATTCTACGTCTTTTCTTTTCTCCCAAACCAGCTTTGAAGAGTGTAAATAAATTGTGCTTTTTTAGAGGTTCTGTACCTCAAAATGTATAAAGGAACCCATATAGGATCACTCGGTTGTCCGTCTGTCTGTCGGTCTGTCAAGACCCTTTTTCTCAGGAACGCGTTGAGGTATCAAGCTAAAATTCATACCAAATACTCAGGTCTACGGTCCCTTGGAACTATGAAAAAAATCTAACTTCTAAGTCAACGCAATCAAAAGATACAGCCGTTTATAACGCAAATTTTCGTGGTTTTTCGACATTCGCAAGGGAATCAAAAACTACAGGGTACTTCTCGTGAACTCAGAATCTTGAAATTCGGTGCGAAGCAACGTCGTATAGCACAGTTAAAGAAAAAAATCATATCACACAGGGAAAACCTCGGGAGGGACCTCGTTCCCTCGTACAGCAAGATTGTGGAAACAGATAGGAAGCCCATTCCACAATCCTGTTGTACGAGGGAAAAAACACGTGACGCTCCGACTGACATTTTTGGAGACCCAAGTGTCAAGGATGTGGGGATGGACTTAACTCCTGTGGCGAGCGGTGCGGTGGTAGAATGCCACCGTCCGGCACCAATTCAAAAAGTTATGAAATGACAGCGTGACCTGTCATCATCATCATCATTTTCTAGGCGCGGTAGAGCTACACCACCCGCACAATTCATGTTTGCTAGTAGCATGAACAGACCGGCTCGTCCGGGGAAGTACCACACTTTCACAGAAAATCGACGTTTGAGTAGACGCTTTACCGATTCTATGCTTCGTTCGGTGAGTGAGAGAGCCGGAGGCCCATCCTCACCTTCCCCCATGTCCCCCATGTCTTCCCCCCAACTCCTTGAAAGGCTAAAAACGCTACTGTTATACCCTGGTGTTACAGTTGTTCATGGACGCTTACCATCAGGTGATTTGCTTGCTCGTTTGCCATCATTTATCATAACAAAACCGGCCAAGTGCGAGTCGGACTCGCGCACGAAGGGTTCCGTACACTATATAAATAAATAAAATAAATATGTAATAAGTTTGAAATTATTAAAAATAGTTTTTACTATATGATGTAACTCAAAATTAATGCTTTTCGCAATTTTCCCTTTATCTGTGCTTTAAGACGTTGCTTCGTACCAAATTTTTTGTGAAGATTCTCTTGTGAATGTCGAAAAAACACCAAAATTTGCGGCAAAACCAGCTGTATCTTTTGATTGCGTTGGCTTTCGAAGGATGATTTTTTTCACAGCTCCACGGGACAGTAGACCTGAGTATTTGATATGAATTTCAGGTTGATACCCTACACGCGTTCCTGAGAAAAAGGCCTTGACAGACAGACAGACGGACGACCAAGTGATCCTATTAGGGTTCCGTTTTTTCCTTTCAAAGTACAAAACCATAAAAAAAACAACAAGAAATAATACTGCTTCATAAAATTGAAATCAACGCGGTTAAAGCCGCGGGCAGAAGTTAGATGAAGAGATGCTGTAAAAATCGGTTCTATACATTTACATAATAAGTAGGATCCGGCTACCAAGCACCGATGAGCTGGTGACCTTGACATACAGTTCACATCGCGATTACAAACACTCATATTATTCTAGGTATTATTTTTTATGTGATAACACTGATAACGTCTTATAAATTGATGAACGCCGATGCATACTTAGCCGTGTGGCCATAATTAGCCATGTGGTATCCGGCAGAGTAGAATAGGACCACTCCAAGTCTTCCCGTGGATGTCGTAGAAGGCGACTTAGGAAATACAAGCTAAGCAAAGCTTATTAACATCTAAGACACCTCTCCAACCCGTCTGGCCAGCGTGGAGAGTGTAGGCCAAGTCCTCTGGTTGCTGTGGCTAAGTATGACACTAGTAGTACAGAAAGGGTCGTGCTCCTGTAGTGGAGACTGAAAAGGACCTGATGATGATGATGATGATGATGATGATGCTGATACACGAAAAAGTGTCACGGTCCGTGTGCAAGCGAGAGCGCGGAGCGATAGAGAGGCACGGCCCGATTGGCCTAAGGGTTCGGCTCTCATAATAATAACTAGATATTTTAAGGTTCGGCTTGTGAGTCTTGTGACGCGTGTATCTCTCCGTAAACCTACTTTACGTTTACAGACAAACAATATTTCTTCTATTTTAACTGAAAGACAGCTCCGTGGCGCAGTGGTCAACACGCCAGCCTGCGACACGGAGTGTCCGGGTTCGATCCCCGGCCAGGTCAAGATGGAAAATGATCTTTTTCAGATTGGCCTGGGTCTTGGATGTTTATCTATATATGTATTTGTTATAAAATATAGTATCGTTGAGTTAGTATCCCATAACACAAGTCTCGAACTTACCATGGGGCTAGCTCAATCTGTGTGGTTTGTCCGTATATATTTATATTTTATTTATTTATTTGGCCATTAAACTTTATTTAAAAGCTTATTTTACTGTCTAGTTTTTCTTCGGGTTATTCTTTTTTTTACTAAATATTGGATTAGGCATTTGTCTCTTATCTCACCTGATGATAAGTGACGATGAAGATTCTTGAATTTTTTTGTGTATCAACGAAATGATGGTGTAATTCATTTCGTTGATTCGATGGAGCCCCAAGTGATAGTTACCACGAATCCACTGGTTTGATACAACAACAAATACATTTGTTGTTATGTGAGTTTGATGTTCGATCATAGACGACGCAGCAAGACGGCACCATGACACTTTATTTTAGTTATTCCACACATTGGTCATATACATGGGAATTTATAATGCCAAATTACACCGATTTTGCCGCTTTTCGATTTGTCTGCGACAAAGATATTTCGTTTTTGCAAAACTGCGGTTTTACCGCTCTCTCCATCCTCAAAGTCCCGATAATTCCTAATTCATGGCCCCTCGCGACGCCCCGTCGCGCGAATCAAAAATATTCTATTACCAAATTTCCCGCCGAAATATGACAATCTAGCAACCTCTTGCGAAACCACAAATTATGCGAAATTCAACTTTAATCCTTAACCAATAAAGTATACAACTTTATTCACGGATAATAGCCTTGTTTGCAGGAGACAGGACAGATTTACCTTTGAAATCTTCGACAAAATAAATTGTTACTTTATGCCTATCTTATTTCAATGTCATAAGGGGCATATTGGTTTTCGCGATGGTATTTTTAATTTGGTAGAGCTGTCATAAGGTTTTTGTGGCGTTTAACGTGGTTTAAACTTGTTAGAAGCTGGTACAGGTGTACCGTGAGGTTGACAGTCTTTCAATTTCCAATCAAAACGATGAAAGATTGTAGACTTCGATTAAAATGGATATTTCATCTAGAAAACGATAGTCATAAAATTAAAAGCCCTTCAGGCGAGTAGGCGACAATACTGTTGAAAAGATTTTCTTCCGGCGTTTCTTCTCTGCAGTGGTCGGTTCCGAAACGCTAATAGTCTGTAGTTTTCGAACATTAATCTAGAATATAAATATTAAGTACATAAATAAGATCGTTTCAAATATGATTTAACGTGAAAAAGGCGTATTTTCTGAATAAATCTCAAAATTAAAATGTAGACGACATTTTGAGATTTCGAATGCGACTTTGCTTGCTTTAATTATTTAGATTTATCATCATTTCAACTATTTGAAGTCTACTGCTGGACATTGGCCTTTCTCAGTTCGGATGTCTGGGCACGCGTAGTCGATGCCATTTCTGCAATGATCGCACCTCTCCCCTCTTCCCTCCAAAGATATTGTTTTAGAAAACTATACAAGGTGAAATTCACGGGTGAAATTGAATTCATTAGCAAACGAGTGACTCAGACCACGAATCTAAACAACTATCATTATGGGACCAACTTCGGCATCATGAAAAAATTATCTGCTCTTTCAAACAAATGTGGAATATTCACTTGGCCAAAATCTATGGAACAGCTTTTTTTGCAATTTGGGAGTTGCTCCCATAATGAAAGTTGTTCAGATTCTTGGTCTGAGTCACTCGTTTGCTAATGAATTCAATTTCACCCTGTAGAGAGAATAGAAAGTTATAGGACATATTAAGCGGTAAAGCTTCTACTCAGACGTCGACTTTCTGTGAGAGCCTGGTACTTCCCGGACGAGCCGGCCCATTCATGCTAATAGCAATTCATTTTGCCGGTAGCGTGGCTCTACCACGACGAATATATGAAATACTAGCTTTCGCCCGCGGCTCCGCCCGCGTCAATGTCGATCCCTCGGGAATAGTATACTTTCCCGGGATAAAAGGTAGCCTATGTCCTTCTCCGTACTCCAGAGAACTTGTATGCAAAATTTCATGATGATCGGTTCAGTAGTTACGGCGTGAAAGCGTAACAAACAAACAAACTTACTTTCGCATTTATAATATTATATTAGTAAGGATATGTGTGATTTGTCCGTATATATTTATTTATTTCATTTATCTCAGCAAATTTACGTCATCGACGTAGGTACATCTATATCTGTGGATGCAAAAAAATGGACCCGATCTTTTATAACCTTAAATGTGTTTTCCATAAAAACATGTTTTCGCAACAGCGTATTGAATTTATTTTTAGTTTAAATTGGGACTTTTTACCACGTCAAAACTTTCCATAAGTTAATTTGTATTTTTATTTTTTGAGTTGAATCGACCTTGTACGTAATATTATCTTGAGACGTCATCATCAGGTAATTTTAGTGTCCACTGCAGGAGCATGACCCTCTCTGTACTACCGGCAGGACATAGGCTCTTAGTTTTTTCTTTGTTTAGTTTAGAAATCGTAATGTACGCGAACGGATTCGCGGCCACAGCTAGTTTTTAATAAAATAAATAAAAATAAAATTATTTTTATTCAGATAACTTTGATCCATTTTGTTAGTAACAATTTAAACTTAAAATACGTTAGTAGGTAATATTCTATACTGCACCTATTACAATACTACTCGAGAACGAATGGAGAGTGCTCTCATATTTAGCACATAATGCCTGCAGGATGCTGTTGGTGCTGCCCCGCATCACCAACAGCATCCTGAAGGCATTTAATAAAAAAGATCACGAGTTGGTAGTTGTACTGATTTATTTTAGTTTTACCCTTTGTATGTGTGACGTCACAAAGCCTTTGAACCCTCCCCCTGTTGTCACATGCTGTCACTCTTCGTTGACCCCCTCTTCCCTTAATGTGTGATATAATTACATTCATGCAAGCGAATTCGTGGGTAAATACTAGTGAAATATCATCATCATCATCAGGTCTTTTTAGTTTCCACTGCAGGACCATGACCCTCTCTGTACTACCGGAGCCATAGTTGGCCAGAGCAGACAGAGGATTTGGCCTACACTCTCCTCGTTGGCCAGACGGGTTGGAGAGGTCTCATTGATGTTTATGAGCTTTGTTTAGCTTGTATTTTCTAAGTCGCCTCTTGCGACCTCTATGGGAAGACTAGGAGTGGTATAGCCGTGTGGTTTCCGGCCACGGAGTACATACAGAGTGGAGACGGCGTTAGCTACTGTGCACTGTGATTCCAACTAGGTCCTGACGTCATCACGTTATCATCGAGAGTAGGCGTGGCCTATTAGTCTGCTGTTGTAGCTGTCAATGTTCGTACGTGGTTCGTTCTGTGCACACAGTGAGATTTTCGGACTTATCTTGTTTTTTACGAAGAAAATCATGAAGTGTTGCATTATATCATGTAAAAACTACTCAGATAAACGTTAAGATGCTATGGAAGGAATCACATTTCATTTGTAAGTATATTTATTCGTAATTTACTTAAATTATTCTAGAAAAATCTTTTGGTGACGTTCCGTGCTACTCATCGTTAGATGGCACCACTTTGCGTAATGGGACGTATGAACTATAAAAATATATTAAAGCTAATTATCGTAATAAATAATAACCATAAGTACTGAAATTTGTTCTAAATTTATACCTAAAGACTTTTACCTTGACAAAAAGATTATGTTTATGTTGTTTCATAATTCTCTTTTCAGCAATGCGCCACCTGTCGTCAACGTTGAATAATAGTGAACGTCAAGATGACGGGACTCCGCCCGGTTTTGCGAATATGATGTGATTAGGATGTAGTACTATATTAGTGCTATTTTATACTTACATAATAAAATTTTATTATGGAGACAGTTTTATTATGGAGGTTAGGCTCTCTCTCTACCCCGTAAGGGAAATAGACGTGATAATATGTATGTATGTTTTAACATTTTGGTTTTGCACTTAATTTTTAGGCAAAGGTAAATTAAAACAAATTCAGTGTAGAATAACCTCCATAATAAAACTGTCAAACAAACGCCTAAGCAAATTGTAAGAGCAGTATAATGCTACTTGGCTTTGAAATTCACTTTTTCCTCAGGAGCTTATTCGTTTATTTATTTGTCAAACATGTGTTACAATGTGTATAATATAAAAGTAGGAATCAACATGCTTACCGTTAGGGTGTACAAATATTGAATCAGATGAGCTACTGTTAGTACCACATAAAATAAACAATAAATAATATTAAATTACAAAATAAGTCAATATATGTACAATAAGCATAAAAAATATATAAATAGAGAGATAAAAAAAAACCACTAACTTTTATCATTAAAAACGCAATTATATCATAGTAACACTTCTGGTTTAGGAATGATTTCAGTTTTTTCTTAAATAGATTTATATTTAATGTTTTATATTCCTTAGGCATTTTACTATAAATTTTCGGAACAGAGCTGTTTTTTATTGATGTAGACAAAGTCTATCGCCATTTCTTCTGTTTCTTGCACACACATCCGATATACGTTTGAATAAATGGGGATTATTTTGAACAAATACAGCTATCTCAAATATAAACAGTGATGGCAGTGTTAGTATTTTATATTGTTTAAAATAAGATTGACAGCTATCAGTGCTTTGTAGACCAAACATAGAGCGGGTACACCGTTTTTGCATTTTAAAAACCAATTTTTTATCTGTAGAATTTCCCCTAAAAAAATCGTTGAAAATATTTTTTATTTTTACAATTGAAGTGTTTTTTAAGAACTGAATTGTGGTCCCGCTATTTTGATATTATAATAGCGGGACCACTTTCTTTGTTGAATATCTTGAAATCATTTGAGTGTACAATTTTATTATAGCACGTATGTAAGTATAAAATAGCACTAATATTACTACGTACGTAATGGTAAGTACTACATCATAGTTACATCATATTCACAAAACCGGGCGGGGTCCCGTCATCTTGACGTTCACGAATAATAGCCATACATGGCAAAATCTCTAGGGTTGCCAACCACCTAGTTTTCGCTAGTTAATACTTTTTACTATTTTATCAAAAGACAGTATACAAAATACTGTTTTCTCAACCGCTGACAAAACTACGATTGGATTTTGAAATGTTATAAAAAGTTACATGAAAGATGAGGGAATAATGATGTTTCTGAGCACCCCGAGAGCATTTTTCATCACAGAAACCTACTTTCAGTGAGTGCTCACCCCATATGCAGACAGCATCGACCACAATTCTTTTATAGGTTTTTTTCCAAATCTACGAATACGCAGTACATTTTTTGACCTTTGGCCAAAAATTTCTCCAAAATGAAAAAGACATGGAAAAGACCTGCCAGTATTTGCTAACTTAGTGTACAACGTTTTGATGGTCACTTCAAAATACATTTTGATGGTCACATCAAATACATCTTATATAAAAATTAACAATATCATACGAAAGCCGCAATGCATTTTGAAGTGTCTATCAAAACGTTGTACACCGAGTTAGCAAATAGGCCGGCTGATCTGTACATCCCATTCCTTTTCTGATCCCGCTTGTTAGTTAAGTTAGTTGTAAATAAAACTTATGTACATGTTGTATCATTTTTTGACATTCATACAAATCGAATATTGCACTTTGGCGTTACGTGATACTTTTTCAATTGATTGAGATTATGTCTGTTAATGTAGATTTTTCATGGTAAGAAAAAAATTAATGGCTATTCTTAAGCTTATTTACACTCCATGCTATGATTATTAAATCATAATACTTCAAGAAATATATGATTGAAGCATAATTGTATTTGATTTTTACTGTTGGAACCAATATCTCCCTATGTCCTTTATTATTAATGATGGAAAAATGTCATGCGATCGATGTTATTTCTTGATAAGATCAACGATCAACAAAAGATCAATCCACCAGTTTGTATATTTTTTTGACTTGTGGGTCGAGCATGTGGGTCAAAAAGATATACAAACTTGTGGCGGCGTCGAAGGCAGGCTGGTACTACTACTAGCTCAAGTCACCTCTAGTATGGCTAAGTTTTGGGTGGCCCGTGCGTCAACTCGTATGCTGCCTGGATTTTGACTACTCTTTTACATGATATGGTCACTGACACTATGGTTTTATTATGGAATTTGATTAATTATCTATGAAAAAAAACAGAAAGGAAATAATTTACATAAAACATATTGATTCTTTGTTTTTGTGGCTGTGAAGATGTAGTCTCCAAATAAACGATTGCTTTGAACAGGTACAGAACTATACTATATACAACAATATTATGTTATTAAAATTATTCTAAAAGAAATTTTAATTTGTGGAAAATTTTAAATTTATATGTTTCTAACCATAGTTTTACCAGCAGTCGTGAAAACAGTGTTTTGCAAACTCTCTTATAATAGAACAGTAAAAAGCATTAACTAGCAAAAACAGTATTATACTGTTTTTAACAGTCTGGTTGGCAACCCTAATTACTCAGCTATCCGACACTAGATTTCAGTAGGTGTTAGGGACATCTAGTGACGGATAGATAAACTAAAAAGAAAAATCAACATCGAACTTATTAAGTAGTTGGGCTATTCGCCGCTAGATGGATATAAAGGAGGGAGTGAGACAGAGCAAGTAGAGTGAGACAGATAATACTCCCCTCACCCCCTGTAAGTGCCACGCATTGTTTCATAGAAAATATTCCTTAGGGCAACTCCTCTTCGTATGTACTCCGTGTTTCCGGCAGAGTAGAATCTTGAGACATATAAGTATCTAATTATCTATTTTGAGATATTGTGTGGGTAAACGCGCGCTTGCTGTTCGATGCTGCATCTCCTTCATGCTGCATGTTGCAATCCACCTCATTCATTGATAGTGTCATCCTGTCCTCTTTCTTTAGGAACATTTAAAATTCCATTTTCAAATTCCATTTTCAAATTTCATTTTCAAATTCCTTTTTCAAATTTCATTTTCAAATTCCATTTTCAAATGTCATTTTCAAATTCCATTTTCAAATTTCATTTTTAAATTCCCTTTTTAAAATTCCTTTTTCAGATTTCATTTTCAAATACCATTTTTAAATTTTATTTACAACTATGTCCACCATATTAGGACAAAAAATCTTTCTACCTGAGAAGCTAACAATAATTTTGCTTAATGATGTCACAGTGACGAATTTGTGAACTTGTTGTTACTTCGAGCTTAAAATCAATTTGGTCAGCAATCGCCATCGCTTAATTAGTCGGCCGTGCTTATTATAATTTACGTTGTAGTTTTCCTTATCCTCATTAAAGTTGAGAATTAAGTCCAATTTTGCCATTTTTAACCGACTTCAAAAAGAGGTTGCCAGTTCGGTTAGTAAACTCACTCCGTCATTTATGCACCGATTTAAAAAAGCACACTTCGCACAAGACATGACCTAGTCGCAGGTTCAATAAATAAAATATCTTAGTAATTTCTTTATTTATAAATTATTAACTTTTAACAGCCTCCGTTTAAGGCGTTTGCCTGTTGACCCGGGGGTCGTGGGTTCGATTCCCACCGGAAGCATACTTTAATAAATAAATAAATAAATAAATATTCAGTTTGGTTAGGACATTGCAGGCTTGAATCACCTGATTGTCTGATAATAAAGATGATTCCGTGCTTCGGAAGGCACGTTAAGCCGGTGGTCCCGGCTGCCATCTGGTAGTCGTTTAAGGAACCACGTCAGAGGCCAAGAGGCGGTTCCGAAGAACTCTGACACCAGGGTGTGCATGGTCGATTGACCGTGACACCTACTCGAAATGATGATGATTAAGTTTTCTAATTGCCTCCTGGTTCAGTGGTTAAGGCGTTTGCCTGTAGACCCGGGGGTCGTGGGTTCGATTCCCACGGGAAGCATACTTTGTTTAGTTGTTTCCAGTTTGGTTAGGACATTGCAGGCTTGAATCACCTGATTGTCTGATAATCAAGATGATTCCGTGCTTCGGAAGGTACGTTAAGCCGGTGATCCCGGCTGCCATCTGGTAGTCGTTAAAGGAAACACGTCGGAGGCCGAGATGCGATTCCGAAGAACTCTGACACCAGGGTGTGCATGGTCGATTGACCGTGTTATAAGGTTATAACCATTCGAAATGATGATGATGATAAACATTGTAACAACGGGTTAGTCACGTACGAAGTCAGCTACTGGCCGACATTTTTCGGCCTCATCCGGAGGTCTTCCTCAGGGTGGATGACGGATGTGGATGCGAGACGCGCCCGATGGCCCTATCCGCACTCACGTCACATGCGTGCTTGAGTAACGTTGTTACTGATTGTTACATATTTTAATAATGTCTATATCTCACGATAGTTTTAATCAAAATATATTAGGAATTTAGGAATCCCTCAGAGTTTATAAATAATGACTAATTTTTTTTATGATATATGGGAGGGAAGGGGGAAGGATGGGCCTCCGGCTCCCTCACACACCGAACGAAGCATATAAGCGGTAAAGCTTCTACTCAGGTCGATTTTCTGTGAGAGTGTGGTACTTATTAGATAAAGATAAAGATGAAGATGAAGGGGATGAAAGGGACGGGGACGGGGACGGGGACGGGGACGGGGACGGGGACGGGGACGAAGATAAAAATATGTTTATTTCTCCAACAATCTGTAAATATTTTCTCTAACATTCTCTAACATAATTATAGTGTTATTTAAGATAGGTGGAGACTGGAGCCTCTACAAGGCTGAGCCTGTGGCACAGGTCTCCAGTGCTCTCACTTCTGGATACAAAAGCGAATTTTAAAATGGAGCTTACTTAATTATATAACTAATTATTATAATATCTAAGTATCGTAATCTAAATCTAAAGTATGGATGTGTAAGTGTATGTGTGTGTGTGTAGAAGAATAGATGGATGTAAGAAATTTAATTACAGCAGAGCAAAAACTTAAATTATTATCTAAGTGGAAGGCGTAGGTTTTCCGTATCATCATAGTTTAGGTTTTGCAGGTATCTTAAGACAGGAATATTTGGGAAGAGAAAAGATGTTGAGGATACCGTGGAGTTTATTGTAAAGGAAAGGTGAAACAGAAGAAACGTTGACAGAAATCAGTTTTTAGACCAGGAGAGATGGCGATCAGACGGTTCCTTCGCAATAAATTTGGATTGAAAATGGTGATGGTAAGTTGCTGTAGAATGGTGTTTAATATGAACAACTGACGAACTGTGAGAACTTCACAAAACTGAAAAAGATCGTGTGTTGGAAACAAAAAAGGTTTGAAAGTGCAAACTTTGAGCAGCGCTCTCTGGAACCTTTCAAGTTTTAGTAAAGTGGTCTTACTAGTACCACCCCATGAGGTTATACAGTAAGTTATTAGAGATTGGCCGAGAGCGAAATATACCATTTTAACTAAACTGGGATCAGCCACGAATCTAAGACGTTTAAAAATATAAATTAACTTACGGATTCTACCGGCCATAAGTTTTTTTTAAAATCTATTCTACCGGCATTAATGTTTATATATTGTTGGAAATTCAAATTTTTGTCGATGATCACGCCCAAATATTTAGCGGAATCCACAGATGCTAGGGAAGGACAGTTACAGAGGAGATTATCAGAGTTGGAGTGGGAATGGGCAACGAGGGATAGGTTAGCTAGAGTAGCTTTATTTGTTTGCAAGTTGTAAATAGAAAAATTAATTAGTTGAGATTTTTTTACATTCAGGGTAAGAAGATTTATTAATAGTTATTAATTAATTATGACCCAAATAAATTGAAATAACAATCACGCGATAAAAATGTTTTAACGACATTAATAATTAACGGGTGCTCGTTAAGTGCCGCGTTATAATGCAAAATATATTAACTGGTGATAATAAAATAATGTGTTTATTTAATTAACATAAATATTCAGCTGGGTGGACTACCCGAGGTACCTACATATTTTAAATCGTAGCCACAGATATACAACGTGATTTTGAACCCCCTAGCAATATTGAAATCTGGGAATCAGAATCGCTAATGGAACACAGAATTGCAAGAAAAAAAGGTAAAAACGAAAAAAAAATATGTTTTTTTTAAGTGATTATACATATTTTGCATTCACAATGCTATTTTTGATATACTCTTATTAAATTAAGAAATAAAATATGGTGAAAAATTCCAAGCGGGCGGGATTTGAATAGGATATGGTGGAGATTTTCGGCGCCGAGGTTAGAACAGGCGGTGGCTCAGTTGGAAGAGCGTAAGTCGTACAAAGACTTAAGGTCGCAGGTTCAAATCCCGCCCGCTTGGAATTTTTTCACCATATTTTATTTCTTAAAATAATAAGAAAAATTATCTTTCCCATACAAAGTCGCCGATCAGATGGACGAATTTTTATGAAAGGTTAAATTTATTTTTCGTTTTTTACCTTTTTTTCTTAGTTCTATTTTCCATTAGGGATTCTAATTCCCAGATTTCAATATAGCTAGGGGTTCAAAATCACGCTGTATAAGGTCCGATAAAATTAAACGCACATAATTATTGTCTTTGGTTTGGGGTTAGATCAATCTACTTATATGACCATATAGGTACACTAGCTGGTGCCCGCGACTTCGTCCGCGGCAATTTCTGTTATTATGATTACTCGTAATTATAGTATAGTTATTATTTACTAAAAAGTGTTCTTAAAAGTATTTTTAGATATATCAGTAAATATTGAAACATGTTTTTTATAATCTCAACATTAGTGCAATACCGTAGCAAAAATATTTTATTTACGTCAATAATATCCTTATTAAACCTATAAACGCGAGCCCTCTATCGAGTACCTGAGGAGGTTTTCCCCGCCATGAAGGTCGTTTGCCTTAAATATCCTTTCGATTAAGAAACCAATATAACCTTCTACGAGTATATTTGGATTTTACGCTACATCGTTTACATAATATGGTGAACTGAGCATTTAAAAGGTAACTAGCTTTCGCCCGCGGCTCCGCCCGCGTCAATGTCGATCCCTCGGGAATAGTACTTTTTCCCGGGACAAAAGGTAGCTTATGTCCTTCTCCGCGCTCCAGAGAACTTGTATGCAAAATTTCATGACAATCGGTTCAGTAGTTACGACGTGAAAGCGTAACAAACAAACAAACAAACTCACTTTCGCATTTATAATATTAGTAAGGATAGATGAATACAATTATTATATTATTACAATCTCAATTTTTTCATTCTAAGTAGTCACTTATAGAATAAAAGCATTTTTAGCCATGAATAAAGTTCAATTTTAAATTTATATAATGTCAACTGTTTAATGTCTAAAGGCAGCTTATTAAATTGCGTTTACTTAAACCATTGCTGCACTATAGCCGGGGGGATGGTGCAGGAGTGGTCTGCACAATAAATAATTTATTGTTTTTTCTACTATACCTACTAACATAGTTATAAGTATACTAACATTATGAGTCATAGTAACTTGAATAAATTCAAAAAAACAAAATTCAAAAACGTTTATTTAATATAGGTAATTTGGACACTTATTAATCCTTACTAATATTATAAATAAATATATATAATAAATAAATATATAAATATATACGGACAAATCACACAGATTGAGCTAGCCCCAAGGTAAGTTCGAGACTTGTGTTATGGGATACTAACTCAACGATACTATATTTTATAACAAATACATATATAGATACACATCCAAGACCCAGGCCAATCTGAAAAAGATCATTTTCCATCTTGACCTGGCCGGGGATCGAACCCGGTCACTCCGTGTCGCAGGCTGGCGTGTTGACCGCTGCGCCACGGAGCTAGTCAAATGCGAAAGTGAGTTTGTTTGTTTGTTTATTTGTTTTTTTGTTTGTTCGTTTGTTACGCTTTCACGCCGTAACTACTGAACCGATTATCATGAAATTTTGTATACAAGTTCTCTGGAGTACGGAGAAGGACATGCTACCTTTTATCCCGGGAAAATGTACTATTCCCGAGGGATCGACATTGATGCGGGCGGAGCCGCGGGCGAAAACTAGTTGTCATATATTTTCAACTGAGAATTGCTGACGTCAGTAATTTACTTATGGCTAAGTTTAATGCCGCTTCCAAAGCGGAGTGCAGAAGAAGCGGCAACAAACTGCACAGCGCGTTTTCTCCAATCGACGTCAACTTACAATTTTAGTTTATCTTAAAAACTAGGTATGTGGACTGAGTATACATTGTCCTTATTATAGTCATTGTAAATTGAAATTTGTATGTAACTTAAGCTTCCTAAATAATGGAACGCAGCTAGTAGTTGGAGTTACATCACAGATTGCTCGAACACACTTTTTTTAAGCATTAAAAGCTTTATTGACATTCACTGAATTTCCCCATAATAAAATACCATACCTAATATTTGATGCTATCATCATCATCATTTCGAGTAGGTGTCACGGTCAATCGACCATGCACACCCTGGTGTCAGAGTTCTTCGGAACCGCCTCTCGGCCTCTAACGTGGTTCCTTAAACGACTACCAGATGGCAGCCGGGACCACCGGCTTAACGTGCCTTCCGGAGCACGGAATCATCTTTATTATCAGACAATCAGGTGATTCAAGCCTGCAATGTCCTAACCAAACTGGAAACAACTAAACAAAGTATGCTTCCAGTGGGAATCGAAGCCACGACCCGGGTCAACAGGCAAACGCCTTAACCACTGGACCACGGTTGTTATTTGTTGTTATTTGATGCTATGTACCCATGGTAGGCCTTAAGTACTGTGTCTCTGTTTGTTATTTTTCCTAGTTTCCATAGGTCATGTTGTCTCGCCGCGTGCCCAAACAACCCGCACAGTGCGATGAAAACTGCAGCTCAGACCGAAAATACCTATGAAAATTACACAA
The DNA here is from genome assembly GCA_947532085.1 of Elegia similella. Taxonomy (NCBI): domain Eukaryota; kingdom Metazoa; phylum Arthropoda; class Insecta; order Lepidoptera; family Pyralidae; genus Elegia; species Elegia similella. The sequence goes on along the minus strand of OX383950.1, from coordinate 1,166,044 downwards.
AATTCACGCTTCGTAGCCCCCTGATTTTTTCTCAACAAATAAGTCGAGCTCCGTGCTTCAGAGGGCACGTTAAGCCGTTGACCCCGGCGGTCATCATTGATGGCAGTCGTTAAGCTATGTCAGATGCCTTTAGGCAGTTCGAAAAAGCTGTCACCAGTGTTGACACTGACACACAGGAAAACCAAACCAAACCAATTTCTTTAGATTTTTCAAGCAGCAACATTGTTAGAGAATCCCACCCATCCCAGCTATCACAGTCACCCTACTTGTAATCCCCCTGCGCCCCTCACCGGCCCCCCGCCGTGACAATCCTAACCTCAAACGATACAATGTCTACTTTTGACGAGACATATGAGACGTCTTGGAATCGATTTTATTGACGTGAAATCACTGAGATTGTCTTAAAAAATCACTTTCATTTCATCATCATCATCAATACTGGTAACCTATCATACACACGATTTTTTTCTTTTCGAATTTCATTTGTTCGAAAACGGTACGACGAAGTTTTAAATGGCACATGGCTTCTATACCATATTTTCTGCTTCGATAAACTTAATAAACATATTTTTCTTCTTCTAGAACAACTGTCGACGGAAAATCAAAACATCTCATTGTATTATGATAGATGTTTTGGTAAGAATAATTTCATTTTCTAGAAGTATTAGCGATAGAAGTAACTTTTCCATATTATTATTTACACAGATTTTCAATAACTACTTACTGACGACAAATTGGAAAAGTTTAGAAGAAAATAAAAAGAAACCAAATAAAAATAGTACGGGTATATTAATAGGGGGCTCGGGGACGAAGCCCCCGCCACAATAAAACAACTTGTCCAAGATGGGTAGGTTAGGTTCGTTAGGTTATCTTGTGACCAAAGCATCACTCAAGCTTAGAGCGAAAATAATAAAGACCCAAAAAAACTTTGTCATGGAAAATAACTTAGGTTTGTTAGTTTCCTTTTGAAAATAAAACACCTACCTTTTTATCTAATTATTGAAATATAAATAACATTTAATTAAATTAATAATAATTTTGAACATGCAAAATTAAAATATAACAATTTTAAAATTTATTCACATAAGTTAATAAGGATAACTAGCTGGTATGCAGAATAAATTTAATTTATTTTTATTGAATCAATTTTGAAATTTCATTATATTTTTTTTTCATTTGAAATGCTGTCTTTTAAAAATATGGAAATCAGTTTTTTTTTGTTAAAAAAACATATAACACTAGTATCTGCGGATTAACGTTGGGTAGCAATACAAAACATATAGCTTTTAAAAATATAACAATCAAAAATCGCAATTTCAACAATATGGCAATTGAATTTTCGGTCAAATGAAACATAAAAAATAAAAAAATTACGAAACGTTTTTGGTGTTTTAAAATTCGAACATAACCTATTCTTGTTTATGATAGGTAACCATCAATACTATCTATCTCCGTGGTCCAGTGGTTAAGGCGTTTGCCTGTTGACCCGGGGGTCGTGGGTTCGATTCCCACCGGAAGCATACTTTGTTTAGTTGTTTCCAGTTTGGTTAGGACATTGCAGGCTTGAATCACCTGATTGTCTGATAATAAAGATGATTCCGTGCTTCGGAAGGCACGTTAAGCCGGTGGTCCCGGCTGCCATCTGGTAGTCGTTAAAGGAACCACGTCAGAGGTCGAGAGGCGGTTCCGAAGAACTCTGACACCAGGGTGTGCATGGTCGATTGACCGTGACACCTACACGAAATGATGAATACTATCTACTAATAATAAATCTGTAAGGGTCGGTCATGGAGTAAGTTACTTTGTTTTCAGAGATATCGTGTTTAAATAAGCTCTATACATGATAATAACTGAAGGGCGCGACTCGTGTTGCTACAATTTTTAGCAAACTTTGACGTCACGAGCCCCCACTCCTGAACTTTGACGCGCTTTATCTTTATTATTTATTGTTTAATTGACAAAAAAAAAATACGTGTCAATTTTTTTTTATTATCTATTTGACAGCCTAATTGTAATGTTATTATTTTGACCCAGGAAACTAGCCTATAGCCTATGCTTTACAAACCTCTTTCGCTTCTTCTATCCATCACTCTTTTCATACATGCTCATCATCATCAGGTCTTTTTAGTCTCCACTACAGAAACACGGCCCTCTCTGTCCTTTCAGAGCACATTTGGCCAGAGCAGACAGAGGATTTGGCCTACACTCTTCACGCTGGACAGACGGGTTGGAGAGGTCAATTTGATGTTTTATAGCTTTGTTTAGCTTGCGTGCTCGCCGGACCATAATTCATCTTTTCATGTCCATGGCTCAAGAGATTAAATTCTGTCACTGCAGTATGTAGCAACTCTGACATTACTCTCTTACGCTCAGTATAGATAATCCTCGGATGCAACATTTCTGCCTGTTGGATAAAGCCCAATTTATTCCACATTGTGTCGGCATCGATCTATCTCAGTGCGGAGGCGATTATTTAAAATAAAATCAGTATTTACGAGAAATATATTATTTAAGATGAAAAATATGCTGTTGGCTTATATTAAAACAATATCTTTCAGTTTTACTTGATTTTACTAGGTTACATATTAAAATCCCAAAATACATAACACCTTTATTTAAAATGTACGAGCCCAAAATACCCGAATTCTAAATACCGTATATTTAAAATATCAAGTGTTTAAAAAATAAAATATTTAAATTACCTTATGGTTGAATAGCTCAAGCACAAAACCTCTTATTACAGAATACCTTATCCATAAATACCTGACTTTAAAAAGGCTTAACCTAATTTAACTGATTTTATAAGTTCGAAGAAAAAACGAGCTGCTACACGAATATTAAGTTAGGTTAGGTGAGAACTGCGACCCCTCCAGAAACCGAATTTCCGACAGAAACGAGCTGCTACCAAAATATTAGGTTAGGTTAGTACTGCGATCCCAAAAGAAAACGAATCGCCGTCAGGAACGAGCTGCTACCAGAATATTAGTTAGGTTAGGTTAGAACTGTGACCCACCAGAAAACGGATTGTCGTCAGAAATGAGTTGCTACCAGAATATTAGGTTAGGTTGGGTTAGTATTGCGATCCCAACAGAATACGAATCGCCGTCGGAAACGAGCTGCTACCAGACTATTAGGTTAGGTTAGAACTGTGACCCACCAGAAAACGGATTGTCGTCAAAAACGAGTTGCTACCATCATCATCATTTCGTGTAGGTGACATGGTCAATTAACAATACACATCCTGGTGTCAGAGTTCTTCGGAACCGCACCTCGACCTTTGACGTGGTGGTGACGAGTTGCTACCAAAATAGTAGGTTAGGTTGGGTTAGAACTGCGACCCCACCAGAAAACTAATCGCCGTCAGTATCGAGCTGCTACCAGAATAGGAGTATTAGGTTAGGTTGGGTTATTTATTTTATGCATTTCATATTTTGGAATTTTAATGTAGGGTTAATTGAAAATTTAACATTTTAAGGTTTGGTATTTTAAAAATCTGACATAATAATGTTTTAGTGTTTCGAATTTTGGCATTGTAAAGTAAGGTGTAATCGGTTCAGGTATTTTAAATCTTATGGTATTTTGAGTTCGGGTATTTTGGGTTCGTACATTTTAAATAAAGGTATTATGTTTTTTGGGATTTTAATATGTACCCTTTTACTAAGTTGAGGCTAACGCCATCTAGTGACGGGTGGAAAAGTCTGTAACTATTGCACTGCAGCGCCCTCTCCCCCGCTCATAGCGGCAGTTATTGGAACCAACTGCCACAGCCTGCCGATAACCGGTCTGCTGCTTTTAACAGCCCCTAAGCTGGACCAATATTTTTGTATGAAGTCGGCAAAGTATACGATTATAATGTTTTTCTCAAAATTATAGCATCCTTATCCTTATTAATATTATAAATGCGAAAGTGAGTTTGTTTGTTTGTTTATTTGTTTGTTTGTTTGTTTGTTACGCTTTCACGCCGTAACTACAGAACCAATCATCATGAAATTTTGCAGACAAGTTCTTTGGAGTATGGAGAAGGACATAGGCTACCTGTTATCCCGGGGAAAAAGTACTAATCCCGAGGGATCCACATTGACGCGGGCGGAGCCGCGGGCGAAAGCTAGTAGAATATAAATGTCAGAAAAAGCAAGATGGATCTGCATCTAACATGTTTAATAATAAAAATGTCGGTATCTAAACTGAATCAAAGAGACTTGTCTTGTCCCCAGAGAGGCGCGACAGGTGGCCTTTTCCCGGGACACCCGGGGAGGGAATTTTCTGAAAGTGACGTCATTCTCACGGCCGCTTTTTGACGTGTTGTTGTTTTATTGATATAGGCTAGTTCCCTGGGTCTTAATAATAACATTAATATTAGTCCGTCATTTAGATAATCAAAAAATATCAGACACATATTTTTTCTTTTGTCTATTAAACAATAAATCATAAAGATAAAGGGCGTCAAAGCAGTTTGCTAAAACTATGACGACACACGGAATTTCAAAGGGCTATGCCTGTATCATTTTTAGGTTTCCGTACCTCAAAAGGAAAAAAACGGAACCGTTATAGGATCACTTGGTTGTCCGTCTGTCTGTCAAGACTGTTTTTCTCAGGAACGCGTAGAGGTATCAACCTGAAATTCATATCAAATACTCAGGTCTACTGTCCCTTGGAGCTGTGAAAAAATCAAACTTCTAAGCCATCATCACGCAATCAAAAGATATAGCTGGTTATGCCGCTAATTTTCTTGTTTTTTCGACATTCGCAAGGGAATCAAAACCTACAGGGTACTTCCCATGAACTCAGAATCTTGAAATTTGGTACGAAGCAACGTCTTATCACACAGATAAAGGCAAAAAGCAATATATATTTTGAGTTACATTATAAAATAAACATATTTTAATAATTTCAAACTTATTATATATAATGTACGGAGCCCTTCGTTCGCGAGTCCGACTCGCACCCAGCCTTTTTTTTTTGTTTAATAATAACTAACCCATATTGTTTGATAACCTAACTGACGGATATTTATTTAGGACACGCGAATTAAACAGAAAAAAAAAATATTTTAGTTAATTAATTTTTTTAAAGCTATAGGTAATATAAATCCCCCATTGCCGGAAATCCTAAGTACCTACCTAGTACATTATTCAGAGGCTTACTGCTCTGCGTTTAATTATTGCTACGGAATGTCGTTAAATATGCAGGCGGTGCATCAGTAACACAAAATTGTTTGTACAGTACTCCTTGCTGGTCTGGGAGAAAAGAAAAAACGTAGAATATACCAGCTGTTTCTCTTCCCGCGCAGATCGTAACAGCCGAACGAGGGAACGGGCAAAATTCCGTGGAATCATGTTAATAGGCGATGCGGTTTGCAACCCATTACTATTTTGATTCCGTTTTTCACCTAATGCTCACCAACATGCTAAACGTGGCCTTCGGGTCTTATAGACATAGGCTCTGTCTACCCCGCAAGGGAAAATGACTTGATACTATGTATGTTTGTACAGTACGACCGTTCAAAGGTTCCCTATTGTTTTGCATACAATTTTATATCAAAACTAGCTGTTGCCCGCGACTTCGTCCGCGGCAATTTCTGTTATTATGATTAATTAGTAAAGATGAATAATTTTCCCCCGTTTTCAAAACATTTTTTATTGATGCTTCGCTCCTATTGGTCGCAGCGTGATGTTTTATAGCCTAAAGCCTTCGTCAATAAATGGACTATCCAACACAAAAAGAATTTTCCAATTTGAACCAGTAGTTCCTGAGATTAGCGCGAAACTCTTCATCTTTATAATATTAGTATAGATATAGATTTAACATGGCATAGGTCTATTCCATAACCTAATAATAGTTACGCACAATATTAATTTGTTTTCTTTTTTTCTTTTCTTCTATTTGGTCCTCATACGTCGTTCAGAAGCTTATTTTAGTCGGCTAGCTGCTTATTGTAGCCAGTGTCTAGTTAATCTTTGAGTTATTCTTGTGTATCAACCATAGAGATAATATAATGTATCAACGAAATTATGGTGTATTTTTAGATTCGACTGAGCCCCTGGCGACAATTCCCACGAATCCATTGGTTTGATTACAACGCAGCAAGGCGAGCAAACACCAGCCCGCTTAAATCTCACTACAGCCGCACCATGACACTTTATTTTAGTTATTCCACACATTGTTCATAAACATGGGTATTTATAACACCAAATTACACCGACTTCACATTATCGTTTATGTAACACGCGCGTACTCGGGTGGAACAAACATGTCAGCGATGCTCATAGGGAAGCGAGGACCAGTTTTAGAGAATGGGTCATGTGTGGGAGGCCGAAGTCTGGTCCCCTATATGATAAAATGTGTACAAGCAGACGGGTTTTCAAGGCTAAATTGAAATGGTGCCAAAACCATCGGGACCAAGTAAAAATGGATGCTTTGGCCCAAAAACATTCGAAGGGAGATTTTCGCAGCTTCTGGCAGGATACGCGTAAAGTCAATGTGCGGCCTGGCCTTCCTGTGAGCGTCGATGGTGTGAACAATCCCAAGGACATTGCAAATGTCTTTAAGGGTCATTTTACAGTTAGCTCCCCTCTGGGTACGGCGGATGAGGTGCTCGAGGCTGATATGCGAGGTAAAGTAAGCACCTGTTTTCGTGCGAAAGATGTAGCTGAAGCAATTAAATTAATAACTAGAGGTAAGTCGCCAGGCCATGATGGCCTCAGCATTGAGCACCTACTCCATGCCGGGCCTCATATAGCTAGGATATTGGCCATGTTCTATTCTTTATGCGTGAGCCACTCTTACCTACCTGACGATTTTATGAAGGCTGTCGTAGTACCGGTGGTGAAAAATAAGACGGGAGATATCACTGACAAGACTAACTACAGGCCTATCTCCCTTGCCACTGTTATAGCGAAGGTATTTGATGGGCTGCTTAATACACAGTTATGCAAATTTGTAACATTGCACAATAATCATTTTGGATTTCGACCTCGACTGTCTACTGAGAGTGCTATACTGTGTCTTAAGCATACCATCAAATACTACACTGATCGCAAAACGCCCGTGTTTGCCTGTTTTCTCGATCTCTCTAAGGCTTTTGACCTCGTCAGGTATAACATATTATGGGACAAACTTAAAGGCATTAACTTACCACACGAACTTGATATGATGTTCAAGTACTGGTACGAACATCAGTCTAATAGTGTTCGATGGGCGGGAGCCATGTCGGAACCGTATAGGCTTGAATGCGGAGTGAGGCAGGGTGGTTTGACATCTCCTACTCTGTTCAACCTTTATGTGAATGACCTAATTATCGAGCTAAGCAGACAGCGTGTCGGGTGCCACATTGATGACATTTGTGTCAATAATCTTCATTACGCGGACGACGCCGTATTGCTAAGTGCGTCAGTATGCGGTTTAAGGAAGCTGATACAGATATGCGAGAAATACGCCCGGGGTCATGGATTAATATATAATATTAAGAAAAGTCAATGCATGGTCTTTGGGGCAGGTACAAAGGCAGGTGCGCCTCTCGAGATAGTTACTCAATTTAAATACCTGAGACATTTAATAACCACCGACCTGAAGGACAATGCTGACATTGAGCGGGAGCGGAGAGCGCTGACAATAAGAACTAATATGATAGCTCGCAGGTTTGCGCGATGCTCACGAGAAGTTAAGGTAAAGCTGTTTAGAGCATATTGCACATCGCTATACACCTGCAGCCTGTGGGCTAACTACACTAAGAGAAGTTACAGCGACCTCCGTATCCTGTATAATAACGCGTTCAGAGTGATAGTGGGGCTGCCCCGGTTCTGTAGCGCTTCGGGCATGTTCGCGCGTGCGCGCACAGACTGCTTCTATACCACCATGCGCAAACGGAGCGCGTCCTTGGTGCGCAGGGTGCGGGCCAGCTCCAATGTCATCCTGCACATGATTGGCGAGCGACTTGACTGTCCTTACCTGCGGCATTGCTCTGATAGACATGTCTCAGTATCTATGCCGCAGAGAAGGTACTAAATTATTATTTTTATTATTATTTTAATGAGTATTTTATATGTATATTTATTGATATTTAATTTGATTTGATGTAATTTAATATAATTTAATTCGATTCAATTTAATTTTAATTTAATTTATTTTTATTTTATTTGATATTATTGTACTTAATTTTATTTGATATTATTTTATTTTATTACTTTAGTTTTTATAAATGACTATATGGATCTTAGCTGTCTGAAATAAATTATTTTATATTTATGATTTTATTATTATAAAGTCCACTAGAAACAATTTACAAAACAATCCAAAACAAAAACCGTGCAGTCCGCCGAAATTCCCGCCAAGAACTTTTTTTTCTGGTAGCAAGTCGTTTCTGACGGGGTCGCAATTCAAACCCAACCCAACTTACTTTTCTGGTAGAAGCTCGTTTCTGACGGGGTCGCAATTCTGTCTGACCCAACCTAACCTAACCTTTAGTAGCAGTTCTTACATTTAGGTTCTTACCTACCTACTTTTCTGAAAGCGATTTCTTACCTACGTATTTTACGATTAGCAATAATTTAGCGAGCTCCGTGGCGCAGTGGTTAACACGCCAGCCTGCGACACGAGGGCCCCGGGTTTGATCCCCGGTCAGGTCAAAATGGAAAATGATCTTTTTCAGATAGGCCTGGGTCTTGGATGTTTATATAAATATGTATTTGTTATAATGTATCCTTATCCTTACTTAATATTATAAATGCGAAAGTGTTTGTTTATTTGTTTGTTTGTTACGCTTTCACGCCGTAACTACTAAACCATTCATCATGAAATTTTGCATACAGGTTTTCTGGAGTACGGAGAAGAGCATAGGCTACCTTTTATCCCGGGAAAAAGTACTATTCCCGAGGGATCGACATTGACGCGGGCGGAGCCGCGGGCGAAAGCTAGTTTGTTATAAGATATAGTATCGTTGAGTTAGTATCCCATAACACAAGTCTTTGGGGCTAGCTCAATCTGTGCGATTTGTCCGTATATATTTATTTATTTATAGGCAGAAAATGCAATCAATACCTATTAGTGCTGGTTTGCTAGCCGCATCACCTATTGATATGATTTCTCAGATTACACCCATAACCGACTCCTTCGATCGGCTTTTCACACACAAACCTTTCCCCTAATTAGTCTAGATAAATATCCTGATGACCATATAATCGTACATAAAAAACTTTGTTTTTCGTCACACCTCACAACAATGAGTCGTAGAAATCGATACACCCGAACACTGTCAATATCATCACCGCCCCACACCTCAATTCATTAGCACAGACGTACCTACCGCGGACAACGCCGCGGGAACCAATTAGTTAATGGCAGGGTGAAGTTAGGACAATAGACGAGGTTTGTGGACGACTTTGAAAGGAAAAGTTGGCTTTTGCGAAGCGACAAGTTTTGTAAACTTCGAAATAAGGCAACCTCTTTAATTAGTAGCGTAACTACCTCCGTGGTCCAGTGGTTAAGTCGTTAGCCTGTAGACCCGGGGGTCGTGGGTTCGATTCCCACGGGAAGCATACTTTGTTTAGTTGTTTTCAGTTTGGTTAGGACATTGCAGACCTGATTGTCTGATAATAAAGATGATTCCGTGCTTCGGAAGACACCCGGCTGCCATCTAGTAGTCGTTAAAGGGACCACGTCAGAGGCCGAGAGGTGGTTCCGAAGAACTCTGACGCCAGGGTGTGCATGGTCCATTGACAGTGGCAGCTATTCGAAATGAATGAATTAATCAGTAGCGTATATTTTATAGGTTCCATATCCAAAGGCTATGAGGACACTGATAGTACAGTCCTGAGCATTATTAGCGATTACATATGTTAAGCAACCATGCGCGCGGTCATCACTGGGATGGGTGACCGCAAGTGGCATAATAATACCTTGAGTTACTCCGTGCTTTGGAAGGCACGTTAGCCGTTGGTCCTAGCTATCATCATTGATAAAATAAGCTAAAGCCTTCCTCAATAAATAGAATATTCAACACAAAAATAATTTTCCTGAGATTAGCGCATTCAAACAAACAAACAAACAAACAACAAACTCTTCAGCTTTATAATATTAGTATAGATGAAGAATGTAATTGTTAAAATAAATTAAACATATTTTTGCCGTAACGCCGACACGTCACTTTAAAAAGTCGGATAAACCGTCAAAAGATCATCGCGTCCGCAAATTAGCAACGTTTACCATAGACTAGAGAGGATTAGGCGTTTATTTTAATTAATCCCCCTCACCCCTCCTTTAAGTTGACATGCAAACAAGAGTTAATAATGCAAGGGAAGGGTTAATGATCTTTTTACAATACAAATATGGCTACTGTGTTGGTCGGTAAATTTTGATTTTCCACCGCCGACATAGAGTTTTAATCAGGCGAGGCGAAATTATTAAACTGATAGAATAAAAATTTTGATTTCAGGATAAGAGTAAGTTAGTTCCAATAATTGCCACTATGGGCGGCGGAGAGGGCGCTGCAGTGCTATAGTTACAGACTTTTCCAGCCGTCACTAGATGGCGGTAGCCTAAACTTGGTTAAACTAAGTAAAACTTAAATATATTGTTTTAATAAAAGCCAATAATATTTTTTTCATCGGATATAAGATATTTCTCGTTAATACTGATTTTATTTTCTTATAATATGGTGGTTTTACAACGTCCAAGGGCTGGATCTTATAGATCAAAGATTATGCTTTAGTAACAAATTTTAGGAAATCGACACGCAAATTTTTGTGTTAATGTTTTCATACAAAATAATTCTTATTTTTTTTAAATCGATAAATCAGCTGTTTTGACTGTCGAGGTCAATTACCTAGTATCCATAGTAGATAATGGTAAAAAGTTGTTGGCCAAGAAAGTGTTTATTTGTACACAGGGTGTCTTGTCGTCTGTTTTTTTTTCCTGTTCAGCCGGCCTATTTGCTAACTCAGTGTACAACGTTTTAATAGTCATTTCAAAGTACATTGCGTTTTATATATCTTTAATAAAAACAGTCAATCATAGGAAACTCGCAATGTATTTCGAAGTGACTATCAAAACGTTGGTCACTGAGTTAGCAAATCGGCCGGCTGGTCTTCGATTTTTTTTTATTTTGCTTCTAAAGCATTTTTCTAGCTTAGGGGTGTCAGCCCTTAAAATATTTGCGCTTAATTTAAATTTACCATATGTTATTATATAATAGTATGGCCCTAGTAGTACAGAGAGGGTCGTGCTCCTGCAGTGGAGACTAAAAAGACCTGATGATGATGATGATGATTATATAATATCTGTATGCAGATGATCTGCAGCTTTATCAATCTTGCAATATTACCGAGCTTGATTTGGCTGTTGCTTCATTGAATAGTGATCTCCTAAAAATCGCGGATTGGTCAAAGGAACACGGTATCTATGTTAATCCAAATAAGTGTCAATCTATCATTGTCGGGAGTTCAAGACGATTGTGTGATATTAATCTCGATACTGTGGCCAGAGTTCGCTATAATGATGTTATTATCCCTTATTGCACCAGTGTAAAAGATCTTGGCCTGCACATTGACTCCTCCTTCAGTTGGACTACTCAAGTTACAGAGGTAAGTCATAAAGTTACTGGCACGTTGCGCTCCTTATACAGACTTAGAAACTTTCTTCCTATTAATACAAAAATTTTACTTATTCAGTCCCTAATTTTCCCAATACTTGATTATGCAGACGTTTGTTACTGCGATCTAAACCAAACGCTCTTACTTAAACTAGACAGACTTGCTAATAATTGTCTACGTTTCATTTTCGGTCTTCCTAGATATGATCACATTTCCTCTTTTCGCTTCCAACTTGGTTGGCTTCCAGTTCCTCTTCGTCGTAAAGCTAGAATTTTAACTATGCTCTATTCCATACTTCATGACCCTTTTTCACCCGATTATCTTAAATCAAAATTCTGTCTTCTCAGTTCTACGCACTCTCGTTCTCTCCGCTCTTCTAATAGCCTCAATCTTGCTACTCCTTCTCACCGCACTAGTTTTATGTCCAACTCGTTTCAGTTGCAGGCTATAAGATTGTGGAATGCTCTTCCAGAATCCACCAGAAGGGCTCCCAACAGATTTGCGTTCAAGGAGGCAGTGCACAAATATTTTCTTGATAATTCTTTTGCTTCTCTATAATCATCCGTATAACTTATATTTTATATATTATGTAGTTAGTAACATTTTTTTTATGTGTAATTATGTATTGTTGTATTTATGTATGTTTATCGTTATGTATTTTAATTTATATTTTTGTTAGTATATGTATTTATTTATATAAATATTTATTTAAATTATCTATCAACACTTTATCGCACCACCCATTATATATCTCGGATTGGTCTCAAGGTTTGACTGGCAGAGAATGCCTTATAGCATTAAGTCCACCTGTTTGTACTTTTTTTTGTGCAATAAAGTTTAAATAAATAAATAATATTTTTATTAGGCACGATCAAAGTGTCTAATCGGAAAGCGCCTATCCTCTGCTACAAATATACTATGCTCTCGCTGGCTCGCCCGGCCCCGCTCGCTCCCTGGGGGACCCGGCATTAGCCGTCTCCCGGGCACAGATAATGTACTGTTTGGCTACAATGGTGTTTATTTATTAATGTCGTTTAATAGGCCAAGCGGCCCGATTACGAGGGTGCAAGTTGTCTAAAGATATTTTTAACCGACTTCTATAAAAAGAAGGAGTTTCCTAGATTGTAAAGTGTTAAACATAATAATATTTATTATTATTAATGTATTATTGTTCTTTTTATATGTATTAGTTAGTAATTTGAAATGTATATGGGTCTTACTTAAGTTACCTGAAATAAATTTAATTTATTTTTATTTATTTATAAACTAGCAGTCGCATTTTTCAAAATTAAAATTTCGACTGCCTGTCATTTAAAAAAACTATAAGAACACTTGAGTTTTTCAGACGAATCTATAGCTCCGATAACTGGTTACCGGTGGCGGTCCTGGGTAACTGGCACCCAGGATATGCCCTTCTGGCAACGTAGCTTTCGGCCTATAAGGCAAAAGATGACAGTTGCTGCTCTCCAAAGGCTTTTGCCATTGTTTCTCAGATTGGCCCTTCAGGTTATGCATGCACGGAATCGCGGTCCATTAGGCAATATGAGTTTGCTGTCTCTCCAAGGCAAGAAACGCCTAAAGTCGAGGTCCGTCACTCCTGGTGGCCCTTTGGTGATGTTGTCTATGAGTATATATAGGCTGAGAGCACTGTGCCCTCGTCTCAAACGCACGGTAAAATAGCAAAAGCCACTTGGAACTAGCTACATAGTCATTAAAAAAAGAGACGAGGACATTTCCACAAAAATGTTCAGCCGCCCGGTTAATTTGTATGGGAATGTCAAAAAAAAGAGTTTCCAGCATTGTTCCCATAGGAAAAGTTATTAATACCGGCGGGCTGACTCACCCCTTTTACGATCAAAGTTGCACCGTGTAATGAAAGCAAAACCACCTTTTATTATTTGCAAGTCGGTCTAAATGAAAAAGTCAGTCAAAAGTCAAAAGTCAAAGATTTTTATTCAAAATTGGATACATGTATCTCTTTTTGAACGTCATATTTTTATTTCTTATATATTTTTTTATATATGCAAAATTGAAATACTACTAGCGTTTCGGAACGACCACTGGTGAGAAGAATACGCCGAAAGAAACTCAATCCAGCCTTGGTCCCTACGTGCCTGAAGGGCTCTGAATACATTGTTAACATAAAATACAATTTTTCATACTATAGATTCATTTTAACATTTAATAATTGTTAACATTAAATAAATTTATATAAATTTCCACGCATTTTTATCAGTAATATAATCATCAATGCAGTAATAAGCCTTTTTTATTAACTGGTTTTTTACAATCGTTTTGAACTTAAGTAAAGGCAGACCTAATATTTCTGCAGGAATTTTATTATAGAAGCGTACTCCTAAACCCAAAAATGAATTCATAGTTTTCTGCAATCGCAATACTGGTGTAGCTAATTTATTTTTATTTCTCGTGTTTCGGTCATGGATATCACTATTTTTCTTATATAAATCAAGATTATAGCGCACAAACATAATATTCGCAAATATGTACTGAGAAGATAAAGTTAAAATATTTATATCTTTAAACAATTCTCTAAGAGATTCTCTAGCACCAAGTTTATATATAGATCTAATAGCGCGTTTCTGCAGGACAAATATGGTGTTTACTTCTGCAGCGTTACCCCATAGTAAAATCGCATAAGACATAACACTATGAAAGTAACTGAAATATACCAAACGCGCAGTATCAACATCAGTCAGTTGTCTAATTCTCCTGACAGCATAAGCTGCAGAACTAAGTTTACCCGCTAACGTAGTAATATGGGCACCCCATTGAAGCCCGGCATCAAGAGTTATTCCAAGAAATGTTGTTTTATCAGTTAAATCTAGTGGTTCATTATCCATTACTATTTGTGTTGGAATTTTTGTAACATTTGGTAAGCAAAATTTAATACATTTCGTTTTCTTAGCGTTCAACAATAGATTGTTCGCTGTGAACCAATCCAACACTTGAGCTAAAGTACTATTAACCACGTCAAAAGAATTAGTTTGTCTATCAATTTTGAAGACAAGAGAAGTGTCATCGGCAAATAGTACAGCCTTACATGTATTGACACAGTAAGGTAGGTCATTGATGTAAATGAGGAATAACAGAGGCCCTAGGATAGAGCCCTGGGGTACGCCCATCTTAACCGATGATCCGGAGGATTGTACCCTATCTAAACTAACTTTTTGAGTTCGGCCACTTAAATAAGATTCAAGTAAATCGCGAGATTTACCTTTTATTCCATAGTGCTCCAGCTTGGAGAGAAGGGTATTGTGGTCTACGCAATCAAAGGCTTTGGAAAGATCACAAAAAACACCAATAGCATTTTGTTTTCCCTCCCAAGCATCATATATGTATTTTAACAGAGCTACACCCGCGTCTGTAGTTGACCGACCCTTTGTAAATCCATACTGTTCACGATGGAAAAGGCTATTTATGTTAAAAAAAGCTAATAACTGATTAAAAATCATTTTTTCAAATATTTTACTAAGAGCTGGCAGAATAGAAATGGGACGGTAATTAGTGGGATCATTTTTATCGCCAGATTTGTACAAAGGAATGACTTTACTTAACTTCATCAAGTCAGGAAATGTCCCAGTATCTACACACTTATTAAATATAGAAGCTAAATATGGTGCAATTACTTCAATGATGTTACTAATGACAGCTACAGAGATATCCCACAAATCTCCAGTTTTCTTATTGTTCAAACTCTTAAATGTATCAATGATTATTTGAGGTGTTACATGTTGAAATATTAAATGATTGTTACATTCTGGTATACAGCTTGTTAATAGTTTTTTAGATTCCTCAGATGATGAACGTAAGGAGGCAGTAGTATTTACGGGAATGTTAGTAAAGAAATCTTCGAAATATTTTGCGACGTCTTCATTAGTACTGAGGATCTTATTATCTACTTTTAATTCTATTTTGTTGTCACGATTTTTGGTTTTCCCGGTTTCCATGTTAATAATTTTCCAAGTGGTCTTTATCTTATCATGAGAATCTAGAATAGCTTTTCTTGTATATAAAGATTTTGCGCACAGGCACGCCTTTTTAAAAACCTTAGAGTAAGTTCTAACATAATTAATAAATTCAGTATTTTTATTGTAAGCTTTCATAGCTAATAATTCGTATAACCTGTTTCTACTAACGTAAATACCAGTTGTAGCCCATTCACTAAATTTTTTACCGATACGTTTAGTACATTTTTTAATTTTGAATGTATTGTTGAATTCCGATTCAATAATACCAAACATTTTATTATATAGAGCATCCGGATCATCTCTAGTTTCTTCAATTAGGGGCATTTTTTCAGATATTTTTTTCTTAAATACATTTATTTTAGCTTTGGTTATAGATCTAAAGGTTACTTTTGGTAAGTCTACTTCTACATCATTTATTAGTTTTACAAACTGACCGTAGTGATCCGAGGTTAGATTTTTAGTTATATATTTGTCAACAGCAGTGCAATTGCAGAAAACATTATCTATGCACGTTGCAGAATCTTCAGTAACTCTAGTTGGTTCCAAAAACAAATTAACCAAATCAAATGATTTAAAGACATTTAAAAATCGAACACTTTCAGTTGTTGTAACTAACAAATCAACATTAAAGTCACCGCACACTATAATATTTTTGCGACAACAACATAATTTTCTCAAGACATCTTCAATAACTGATTCTAAAGTATTATAATCTGATCTTGGGGGTCTGTATACACATACTATAATATAATTCCCTAGTTCGATACATGACAGCTCAACATTACAATCTACCGAAAGACTAACAATATCCTTACGTTCTTTACATTTTACGTCACTTCGAGTTAGAATTAAGCTACCGCCTTTCTCTTTAGTCTCTCGGGTGTAAGAGCTTGTCAATAAATAATTTTCTACATTGAACTGTTGCTGGTGCGACTGCATAAAATGTTCAGTCACACAAACTACATGCAAATCTTTACTGTTTATAAACAACTCTAATTCTAACAATTTGCTAGTCAGGCCTTGGACATTCTGATGAAAAATATTTAATTCTTTAGCCTCGACTGTTGTCTTATTAATTAGTTTAAATCAGACTGAGGATTTTGTATTTTAGGTATATCATTAGTTGCAATACCTGTGTCAAATTTAAAATTATTTGCAGTTGTACTACATACAACAGAAGTTTGTAAATTAAAAGCTACTACTGTAGCTATTTGTCTTTTAAAATTAAAAGGAAGATACATAGTATCGTTAGTCAACTTAAATCTACTTATAAACTTATTTATATCTAAATAAAAAATAAAATCGCCATGACGATACGTCATGTTGTACATATGTACATTTAAATTGTGTATGTGCTCGTTTCTTTTCCTATCTAAAGATTCCGAATACGGAAAGGCACATATCATAAATTTACATTGTGTTCTTTCATTTATATTAATTAATTTGTCCATACTTTGTTTAATATTCCTTTTTGATACAGAGGAACTGTCACCACATAATATTAATATTGTACAGTTTTCATCAAGACTGTCACAAGTAATACTGTTTACCAGGTCTAAATAAGAAGCGCCGGGTGTACATGTGTTGTAGACAGAACAGTTATGGTTGAGGTGACTCAAAATTATGCTACTAAGACCTTGACCTAATTTATCAGAGTATATAAATAATTTGTTACAAAACCTTTTTTTATTAAAACTATTTTCTATCGTACCTATCCTTGTTTCTAAGTTACATTTACCAGTATCACATTCTCTAGACTCGGGAACAATGGCTATTACAGGTGACATTGTAATTGCCGTTTCAGGAGTACTATAGCACTGCTGTTTTTGTAAGAGAGCATCATACCGCTCTTTATTATAGTGAGCTTCAGCCACAAATTCTTTGGCCTCTAAAATATATTTACTTATATCTTTTTGGGACAATTCATACATTTTTGATAAATTATTTAAGGACTGTTGCAATTCCGAGACCTGTGACTGCAACTCATGAATCTCGGTGTCATATATACGGCTAGCCATATATAGGTCATCTTCACATGATCTAAGTTCCTTAGACAAACACAGTTTTTCCCTACTTAACTGCGCTAAAGATTTACATTTTTTTTGTTTAGATAATACTTTCTTAGTGCGTTTTATTATTCTATTAATTTTTACATACTTTTTAATTTTATTATGACTATTTAAAATAAAATACTGTGACTGCGGAGTACTCGCAGGTATTTCCATGACCGGTCCCGAGCCACACTCCATGAGTTCGCTGTACAAATGAAGCGTTTTGTTACATATTTCGGCATCTTTTTGATCTTGTATCTCTAATGCAGATTTTTGTGCATCGTATAAGCATTGTTCTAACTCATTTATGCGACATAGGGCCCGTTCATGTACCATACGGCACTCGTTAGCTTGCTCTAAACATTCTTTCAACCTAAGGTTTTCTTCCAACAATTCTGTACTGTTATTGTGAAGACTTATACATTCATTTTTTAATTGACTATGGCCTTTTGACATTGAATACAATGCGAAACAGTATTTTTCACTACTAACAAATTCTCGGTTCTCGCTTATACAATGACATGAAAATTTCCATCATTTCCCTCCACTTTCCACACACGCCCCTCCCCGCCCACCGGAGTGGGGATGGGGGGCGTGGCCGGAAGCAAGAATTTAATAACACAGCGTTTGTGTGCAGTTTAGACTGCTTTCAAAGACTAATATTGAGAAGACAGGCGTTTTTCCTGTTATTTTACTTACATCATCAATAAACACTGGCCAAGTGCGAGACGGAATCTCTCACGAAGGGTCCCGTAACACCTTACAATCTACAAAAAACATTTGTAGGCTACCGTACTCAAGGGGTAAATCGGGGCCCTATTACTAAGACTCCACTGTCCGCTATTATATTTGGGATTGTATGTATTATATATATGTTTTCTTTTTATAACAGTTTTATAATAATTAAATGAAATACAAGGGTATCAAATACTAGGACAAAAATCATCTGATTTCTAGTACTTGATACAACTATCATCTACTAGGTAAATTCTCATTTGCTCGATTCGATCGATTTTTTATACTATTACAATAAGCTTAAGGTTGAACTATCTCAGTTTCAAATATAGCTTTTCTAAGTGACTTCTACCTAGTCGTTGATAGGGGGTATCAATTACTGGAACATAAAATATCAAATACTAGGACAGAAGAAAAATTGCCTTTTTTTTGTGCTGGTACTTATTTAATTATTAAAATATTGTTACCGCACCATTAAAAAATCTTTATTTTGGGCCAAAGAAAAGAAAAACAAGGAGAAGAAGAGGAAACCTGAGAAAATTCCCCAGAAGTCACATCAAATAAGTGGCAAGAGTACCATAAAAATAAAGAGAGAAATAAGCTTGCACAACTTGAACAGAAACAGAAAAAAGCTGAAGAAAGAAAATGAAGAAGCTAACAAAAACAAAAAAGATAAACGCCGTGCAAAGAAACTGAAAGAAAAAAGAATTTACTTATGAAAAAATATGGATTGATTCAAGTAGCGAATCTGAATGTGCAACAATGCAGCGGACGGAAGCCTTCTGGTGGTAGGATAGACAGATGATCTCAATAGCGATGATTCTAATAATTTTAATATTTTTCTGACTATTTAGAAATTTCAAGATGTTTATTTGTACTATTTTATGGATCTGTATGTATGTCTGTCTGTCTGTCTGTCCGTCTGTCACCAGGCTGTATCTCATGAACCGTGATAGTTAATTTTCACAGATGATGTATTTCTGTTGCCGTATAGCAACAAATACTAAAAAAAATGAATAAAATAAATATTAAAGGGGGCTCCTATACAACAAACTTGTTTTTTGCTTGTTTTTGCTCGATATTGATAACGGCAACAGGTAGACGCTTAAAATATATACAGAATATTTATATAAATATTCACTTTAAAAATAAATAATTAAATAACAATAAAATAAATATTAAAGGGGGGCTACCATACAACAGATATGATTTTTTTGCCCTTCGTGCGCGAGTCTGACTTGCACTTGGCCGGTTGATGTTGATTTTACGTAATTTTAAGAAGTTTTGTTAAATTATTATCTACAATTGCTATTTTTTTTAGTTTATTGTATTTTTTTGTCAAGTGCGTACTTATCAAGTACTAATTCACTGGCTTGAGAAAGTCATAGTCAATTACTGGGACAATTGAAAATTTGCCCATCAATTACTGGTACAATTTTAGCCCTCTCGACAAAAATCTATATTAAAATAAACAACACTGATTTTCTTTACTCAAGTTCAATGTAAGAGAAATGAAAGACTGATTAATATTTTTTACTTACTTTGAAAATTCTAACTGAAATAAATACATTGTTATAAAAGAAAATGTGTATTTTTCCCACTATAGTATCAACTACTGGTACATTTACCTTAATAAAAATATTTTGAATATTTTAAATCTTATTATAGACTAGCTTTCGCCCGCGGCTCCGCCCGCGTTAATGTCGATCCCTCGGGAATAGTACTTTTTCTCGGGATAAAAGGTAGCCTATGTCCTTCTCTGTACTCCAGAGAACTTGTATGCAAAATTTCATGATAACTGGTTCAGTAGTTACGGCGTGAAAGCGTAACAAACAAACAAATAAACTAACTTCGCATTTATAATATTAGTAAGGATAATGGTACGGAACCCTTGATGCGCGAGTCCGACTCGTACTTGGTCTGTTTTTTATTCAACCGCGACAGATAGACGCTTGTTATAGCTATAGCACAGAATTAATATCCTTACTAATATTATAAATGCGAAAGTGAGTTTGTTTGTTTATTTGTTTGTTTGTTTGTTTGTTTGTTTGTTACGCTTTCACGCCGTAACTACTGAACCGATCATCATGAAATTTTGCATACAAGTTCTCTGGAGTACGGAGAAGGACATAGGCTACCTTTTATCCCGGGAAAAAGTACTAATCCCGAGGGATCGACATTGACGCGGGCGGAGCCGCGGGCGAAAGCTAGTAAGTTCATAAGTCCACAAGTAATAAAAATTGATTATTAATAGAAATATATAAAAAGCATGCGTAATCTTACATTATAAAATATGACATATAATTTAATTAAATTTAATTTAATATATAATTTCATACTATGGAAAACTTTACATATACTAAATTATATATAACTAATTCTAATAATAATATACTAATATATACTTAAATTTATTTATTGTAATGTAAAATGTAATATATAACAACAAGACTATGTATATATTGAATTTATAAAATGACATAAATGTAAACTTTAATTAATTTTATTAAGGAATAAATGAGGCTATTGAAAGTCCAGAAGCCTGTAGCAATCGATCTTTTTTGGAACATTCTCGAAGACAGTCAGCAATATATCCCTTAAGGCCCTGCCGCGTGACTGCTGAGTCGACGCCTCGTGCATGCACCGAAAATTGCATCAGCCCCATGGAGGAACAGACATGGGCCTCCCCCAAGGATTTCCAATACGAGCGGTTGGAAGCGGATTCAAAGATTCAAAGATTTATTCAGAAAATAGGCCTTTTCAGGCAATTCACATTTTAAATATAATACCTTATTATATTATATTCAAATTATTAATTATTGTTCAAAAGCTACAAACTACTAGCGTTTCGGAACCGACCACTGCAGAGAAGAAGACGCCGAAAGAAACTCTTTTCAACAGTATTGGTCGCCTACTTGCCTGAAGGGCTTTGTATGATATTTAATATTTTTATCTTTTCTTTTTTTTCTGTTTTCATGTTATATACAATTTTAATTTACATATTTTTGTGGAACACGTTATGTTAGCGATCTAGCGTGGCGTGCTAGCGTGCTAGCGGCCTGCATCCATCGTCTTCCTGCAACCTTTGTCAGGTCATCCGACCAGCCGGCCTATTTGCTAACTCAGTGTGCAACATTTTGATAGTCACTTTAAAATACATTGCGGCTTTCGTATGATTGATTATTTTTATTTAAGGTATATAAAACGCAATGCATTTTGAAGTGACTATCAAATCGTTGTACACTGAGTTAGCAAATAGGCCGGCAGGTCGGTGGATGATCCTTGGGGGAGGCCTATGTCCAGCAGTGGACTTCTTGCGACTAATATGATGACATGATGATGATGATGGAGGAACAGACAATTCAAATCTAGCATCGACCGAACTTAGTTAATTTTAGAATTTATTTAATTTGTATTGGAAAATTCTTTCGTGTTGGATAGTCCATTTATTGAGGTAGGTTTTAGGCTATAAAACATCACGCTGCGACCAATAGGAGCGAAGCATCAATAAAAAATATTTTGAAAACGGGGGAAAATTATTCATCTATACTAAGAAAAAAAAAAACGAATTAATCAAAATAACAGAAATTGCCGCGGACGAAGTCGCGGGCAACAACTAGTTTAGTTGTATACGTCTGTATAGCGTATAGACAGCGATCGACTTTTGAGAATACTCTCAACAGATTTCTTCGCCCTTCGCTTTTATAGAATCAGCTGAAATTGAATATTTCAAAATCCTGTCTTAATCCAAAATATTTTCACTTATTGTAATGCTAGTCACGTTTCCGAGCTGATTTTTCCGATACAGCAATTTGCGTGCTCTTGCCGCATTGTTATTGTAATTTTTGACGTGAGAAAGGGGACCCTTAATTGTGAGAGCAAGACTCAGGCGAAGAGGTTTCGAAATGTAAATAATCTTTCATATAAAATAAATAAATATCTACTAAATGGTTGTATATGAACACGTGAAAAAATCACGGCAGTAGTATATATAACGAAGTTTAAAGGAAATCTATCAGGGTTAAGTAGAGTTTATAAATTAAAGAGTTATAGTCGACCAACTAGTAAAGTGCTAGCTAGCCGTGTGGTATCCGGCAGAGTAAAATAGGACCACTCCAAGTCTTCCCGTGGATGTCGTAAAAGGCGACTTAGGAAATACAAGCTAAACAAAGCTTATAAACATCTGAGAGACCTCTCCAACCCGTCTGGCCAGCGTGGAGAGTGTAGGCCAAGTCCTCTGGCTGCTCTGGCCAAGTATGGCTCTAGTAATACAGAGAGGGTCGTGCTCCTGTAGTGGAGACTAAAAAGGACCTGATGATGAATGATGAATGAACTAGTAAAGTAAAATTTTGATACAAATGAAATTTAAAATTTCATTCAAAAAATTAGTTAAGACAATAATTGTTAATTACGTAAAACAATTACTTTATTTTAGTTATTCCACACATCTAACTTATATTATAAAGCTGAAGAGTTTGTTTGTTTGTTTGAACGCGCTAATCTCAGGAACTACTGGTTCAAATGAGAAAATTATTTTTGTGTTGGATAGTCCATTTATTGAGGAAGGCCTTAGGCTATAAAACATCTCGCTGCGACCAATAGGAGCTAAGAATCAATAAAAATGGTTTTGAAAACGGGGGGAATATCATAATAACAGAAATTGCCGCGGACGAAGTCGCGGGCAACAGCTAGTTCATAAACATGGGCATTTATGTTCATAACATGGCCAAATCACACCGATTTCATATTATAAAGCCCACTAGTGGGTATCGTCGTGTCATACAAACTAGTTAGTTTGTATGACACGACGATACCGTAGTGTATGAATCTTTTTACTCGACTGACCTACCTAGAAGGAGGGTAACGTTATTCGCGCGTATAATCACGGTGAAATTTTGATCGTTTTGGACCCTTAAAGGGGTGATTCAACCCATCCATATGAAGAACTTTTCCTATGTGAACAATGTTAAGAAATCAAAAAAAATTTCAACTTTCCCATACAAACTGGCCGAGCGGCGAAACTCTTTTGTATGGAAATGACGAAAATTTTTTTGAGTTCCCTGCATTGGTCCCATAGAAAAAGTTGTTCATATTGATGTTCTGAGTCAACCCAAACGATCAAAATTTCCACCATGGATACATATAAGTATGTCTGTTCCATTGTCGTCTCCTGTAGCCTAAACGGCTTAACCGATTTTGATGAGCAAGGTATCATTAGATTTGTATCTTCGATTTGATTCGTTCCCGGAGTGTATAAATGACGCAAAAAATCAAAAAATCTATATGGCGGACGTAAACTGTCAAAAAGGTAGTCTGGTTATTTTTATTTTTTTGAAATAATCCTCTCATCGTTCATTAGAATTTTCAACAAGAAACAATTATTCAAACATTTCACACTCGCTCAAAAGCACCCCATATTTTTCGACCCTTCGATAAGGATGAGCAATCAAATTGTTTGCGATATAATACGGACAGACAGTTTGACTGTAGGGGACGTTTGTTTGTTTAAAATATTAGCTGTAATGTGATAATCCAACGATAAGTATTGTCTAGTCTTGTGCCCGAATACCCCATATTGTATTTTTATATTTATACTAGCTGTTGCCCGCGACTTCGTCCGCGGCAATTTCTGTTATTATGATTAATTCGTTTTTTTATTAGTATAGATTGTAGGCAAAACTTATCCAGGGACACATAAATATAAACTCGAAATACTGTGTAGCTAAAGCGTTTACTAACTTTTGTTACCTGCACTCAGAGAGGAAAAATACAGATAGATGTCAACAACAACAACCACAGATTAAATTTAAAATTTTTCGAAAAAGGCGCGTTCCGATCACCCATTTATTTACATTGCGATTCGTTCACACAAAGTATTATACAATCAACGATAAAGAAACCAAATAATGAATATTACTTTTTCTTTTTAAACATTAATGAAGTTGAAAATAAAACAATATAAATTCTATAGATGAATAATTTTCCCCCGTTTTCTAAACATTTTTTATTGATGCTTCGCACGTATTGGTCGCAGCGTGATGTTTTACAGCCTAAAGCCTTCCTCAATAAATGGACTATCCAACACAAAAATAATATTCCTATTTGAATCAATAGTTCCTGAGATTAGCGCGTTCATACAAACATACTCTTCAGCTTTATAATATTAGTATATAAGTACTAGCTGTTGCCCGCGACTTCATCCGCGGCAATTTATATCGTTTTATTAGTATAGATGAATAATTTCCCCCCGTTTTCAAAACATTTTTCATCGATTCTTCGCTCTTATTGGTCGCAGCGTGATGTTAAGCCTAAAGCCTTCCTCAATAAATGGACTATCCAACACAATAATAATATTTCAATTTGAACCAGTAGTTCCTGAGATTAGCGCGTTCAAACAAACAAACTAACTCTTCAGCTTTATAATATTAATAGTATAGATTAGACGTCAACAATAATAATATTGTACTTATATAATAATGTGTAATTTAAGTTAACGTTCACCAAATGGTATTTAAAATATCTTAACGATATACAAAATATTCAAATATTTTCATCGTAAGATATTTTAAATATAGATGACTAAACTATAGATCATTTTTAGGGTTCCGTACCTCAAAAGGAAAAAGAAACGGCACCCTTATAGGATCACTTTCTTGTTCGTCTGTCTGTCTGTCAAGACCCTTTTTCTCAGGAACGCGTGGAGGTATCAAGCTGAAATTCATATCAAATAGTTCCAAGAAGGCCCTTGGAGCTGTCAAAAATCAAACTTCAAAGCCAACGCAATCAAAAGATTTTTACATTCGCAAGGAAATCAAAACCTAAGGGTACCTACTTCCCTTTAACTCAGAATCTTGAAATTTGGTACAAAGCAACGTCTTAAAGCACAGATAAGGGAAAAATTTCGAAAAGCATAACTTTTAGTTACATCATAAGTATAATAAAAATGTTTTTAATAATTTTGAACTTATTACAGATATGGATACGAACCCTTCATGCGCGAGTCCGACTCGCCCTTGGCCAGTTTTTTAGTAATACAGAAACCTTAAAATCCACATTGTGATATCCGAATGTGAGGACCTCATTCAAGAAACCTATTTATAGCAATTTTGGTAGTTAAATATTGTACAAACAAAACTTTCGTGCCTTCCTTCCTCCCTACAAAACCTTCGTGTCTGAGTCCAACTCACACCTAACAAATTTTATTCTTCTTCTTCATACTTACACGTTCTCCGGCAGTATTGGTTGACATTTGGCAAACATATAATCGTCCTATGCAACTTGCACTCAATATTATTGATTACACATCTGTCGACACGTGTTCAATCTAATCCGATGAACCGGCGCACCCTGCCCCCGCTACCCCCCGCTGTCCCGGAAATGAACAGGTACCCGCTTCCGGCTTGCCTCGCCGCTCAGCCGTTCAGGTGAATGGAAAATGAATAACAAACATAAAAACTACGATAAGGAGTCAAAGATCCCGTCCTGTGTCTAAAAATGTTGGATATCTGACTCTGTGGCAGCATGTTCATATTTTTAGTCGTGGTAGAGCCACGCTACCGGCAAAATGAATTGCTAGTAGCATGAATGGGCCGGCTCGTCCGGGGAAGTACCACACTCTTACAGAAAATCGACGTCTGAGTAGAAGCTTTACCGCTTCTATGTTACGTTCGTGAGTGAGAGAGCCGGAGGTCCATCCTTCTCCCTCTCCTCCCCATTTCCTTTCCCCAACTCCTTAAAAGGACGACAACGCACCTGTCACACCCTGGTGTTGCAGTTGTCTATGGGCAGCGGTGATCACTTACCATCAAGTGAGCCGACTGCTCGTTTGCCGCCCAAGTTCATAAAAAAAAATGTATCTCAAAATGGCAGCCGTTAGCTAGAAGCGTTAGTTCAGTTCAGCTCATTTATTCATAAAACAATCTACATTGCGTTTAAATGTCATAAAAATACAATAGATATCTAATACAAAGAAAAGGATAAACAAAAATCAAAAACCTAGCAAGTACAATTTATAATAATTTTCCCGAGGGATCGACATTGACGCGTTATGTCAAATCATCCTAACTATCCTAATCCGTCTTAACTAATATTATAAATGCGAAAGTGAGTTTGTTTGTTACGCTTTCACGTTGTCACTACTGAACCCATTATAATTAAATTTTGCATACACGTTATCTGGGGTACGGAGAAGGACATAGGGTACATTTTATCCCGGGAAAAGTACTGTTACATTATAGCAGGTTTTAAGTTGGGCCAATATTTTTGTATGAGCTTGGCCGTCTATACTTTGCATTATATTTTTCCAAGTCAACAAGCTGTTCAGTCAGTGTCAGCTCGGTCAGTTAATATAAATGTACTTCTAAATAAATAGCTTTTTAGTTTCTCTACAATAATTTATTAAGAACTAGCTTTCGCCCGCGGCTCCGCCCGCGTTAATGTCGATCCCTCGGGAATAGTACTTTTTCCCGGAATAAAAGGTAGCCTATGTCCTTCTCCGTACTCCAGAGAACTTGTTTGCAAAATTTCATGATGAACGGTTCAGTAGTTACGGCGTGAAAGCGTAACAAACAAACAAATAAACAAACAAACAAACAAACAAACAAACTCACTTTCGCATTTATAATATTAGTAAGGATAAGGATTATAGAATGTATTCCTCAATTCTACCTGAAAACTGATGATATCTAGTTCTATTATGGCATGCCTCTATTATTAGATTTTTGTCTAAAAAACAATTTCAAAAAGAAGAAACTATCCTAACCTGAAAAAACCCTTTTTTTGTTATATTCGGACGACTTCAAAAAGAAATGGAATAAGTAGTTTATAAGAAAAAAATAAATAAGAGGAGCATAGATCTACTCATACTCATCATCATTTCGAGTAGGTGCCACGGTCAATCGACCATGCACACCCTGCTGTCAGAGTTCCTCGGAACCGCCTTTCGGCCTTTGATTTGGTTCCTTTAACGACTACCTGTTGGCAGCCGGGACCACCAGCTTAACGTGCCTTCCGAAGCATGGAATCATCTTTACTATCAGACAATCAGGTGATTCAAGCCTGCAATGTTCTAACCAAACTGAAAGCAACTAAACAAAGTATGCTTCCCGTGGGAATAGAACCCACGACACACGACACCCGGGTCTACAGGCAAACGCCTTAACCACTGGACCACGGAGCAGATCTACTTACTCTCCCTTTAAATATTGATACCAAAAATAATAAAATCGGTTCAGTAGTTTTGGAGAAGCAAAACAGGGTAATACTGTTACGGAACGAGGCTCTGGTCAAAATGTTCGTGAATAAATCGGACTTATCTGCAGTTGTCCCTATCGCACGCTGCGTGAATAGATTGTTGGAGAACATAAGCCGCCGAGGGCGTTCGGACTGGAATCCTTACTCATCATCATCATCATCATTAGGTCTTTTTAGTCTCCACTGCAGGAGCATGACCCTCTCTGTACTACCGGAGCCATACTTGGCCAGAGCAGACAGAGGATTTGGCCTACACTCTCCTCGCTGGCCAGACGGGTTGGAGAGGTCTCATTGATGTTTATGAGCTTTGTTTATGAGCTTTGTATTTCCTAAGTCGCCTCTTATATACAACCTCCATGGAAAGACTTGGAGTGGTCTTATTCTGCTCTGCCGAAAACCACACGGCTAAATCTTTACTAATTATTATAAATTCGAAAGTATGTTTGTTTGTCACGCCTTCACGCCCTATCTACTGACCCGATCGGCATGAAATTTTGCATACTCGTTTTCTGGGGTAAATAGAAGGACATACGAGTAGTGTAAATTTTTTCCCGGCAAAAAGTACTGTTCCCGAGGTATCAACATTGACGCGGGCGGAGATGTAGGTGAAAGCTTGTGTCTCATAAAAATAAGCAAAATTCACCAAAAAAGCGCCCTCTTTCAATCAAAATCCATTTGTTTTCACGTCTGCCACGTTGTGGGCAAAATTGAATTGTTTTGATTTGCGTCTCCAGCCGCGGCAAAATTGGGCGGATATGATCCTGATTGAGGACGTGACTGCGGTGCACGAATCGCATGCAAATCTATATTTATAACATCAATGTCGCTTTTTCTCTTCTAGCCACAGAACAAACACATTAGAAGTGTTATCACGTGTGATTTCTATAAAAACCAGCGTCGCCTCATTTCAAGCATACTACTAACGCAACACAATTATTTATTGTTTTATTTTAAATAAATATATACGGACAAATCACACAGATTGAGCTAGCCCCAAAGTAAGTTCTAGACTTGTGTTATGGGATACTAACTCAACGATACTATATTTTTTATAACAAATACATATATAGATACACATCCAAGGCCCAGGCCAATCTGAAAAAGATCATTTTCCATCTTGATCTGGCCGGGGATCGAACCCGGTCACTCCGTGTCGCAAGCTGGCGTGTTGACCGCTGAGCAAGGAGCTAGTCTGCATTGAGTAGAAACTCCTCCTTTGGTCAAAGTTTAACGTTTTTTTTTTTATTTATTTACCATATATAAAATACATAACTTATAATACCTATTTAGTTTTAATAACATATAAAACCACGAAGGTTTGCCTATGTTACTAATGAGTACATCGAAATTACAGAAATTTATTAAATATGCCTATCTACTTAACTTTACCTATATCTAAGTTAGTTTATAGGTTTCGTAAAAAAATAATTTTCAGGAATCAGACAAACACCAAGTGTTATCCAAAAAAATATTTCCTTAATTTTGTTTTTATATAGGACTTCTCACTTAGACTTCTCACTTCAACACGTCGGCATATTTCGATTTCTTTAACGTAAATATCACTTTTGTTCCTTTGACGATCGCGGGACGAACTACTAGGTGATTCAAGTTAGATCGTGGTCGGCATCGTTCTAAGCGCAATATGGGAATCTTAAAATATCACATTATTTTCGAATAGGTACTAGTTTCATCGTGGCACCAGCGCTGCAGAAACCACTCGAAGGATTAAAGATGTACGGAGAAGCCACTGTAAAAGAAAACACAGTACGTTTTTCGTTCCAACGCTTTCGTTCTGGAAATTTTGACCTTCAGAACAAATCTCTTTTTATTGTAGACTATACATACACAAAATAGACTACACACACGTACGAAATAATTTTGACTACTAACACACATACACCGAGACAGCCCTGGGCTTTATCAAATTGAGCTGATTAAAAAAAAAACCTGTTAAGGCGAGGCCTCAAATGTTTGGTACCTTCGCTCGGCAAAGGACTGATCAAGTGCGCGCAAGGGATAGCGCTTGGCGGTTTAGCCCGTGAATGATGAGATAGGAGATAGTCTCGAGTCGCTCAAAGAAAAAAACGTCAGCGCCAAACTCGTTATTTCTATTTTAAATAAAATCAGACCGGTTAATTGTATTTTCATATTTACATTTTGATGAATTACTAATAACCTATCTTTTAGTCTAAAAATCATTATTTCATTCGTCGCATTTGAGCTACAATAACAAAAACTCAGCGAACGAAGACCATTTTTCAAAAAATATTTCTATCGAGAAAATTTTATCAAAACGTGTTTTCATCTTCAATTTTTGGAGATGAAATAGTCAAAAATCATATTACTTAGATTTGAAACTCCTAATTTAAGTATTTTGCGATATAAATAAGGTTCAGAACGACCTTATTTACAGTGGTATCGCCTTAATCTTATTAAAAACCAATCAGTCGCCGAGGGCGGCACGTGATCTCATTGAGCGAAAAAACGTTATCAGAATATCAAAATCGAAAATATGTGATGAAAACATTTCGCCACAGGTAGGATTTGAACCTACAACCTTAGACATCTAGCCCGTCGATGCTCTCAACCACTGAGCTGCCGTAGCTTCAAATCACCGCGGCGAATTTGTTCATCACATATTATAGGTACACGCATTCTAAGCATGCGTAATCTCCATTACTACCCACTATTTAGAAGTGTGGTATCCAACTTATAAATAACTAAATAAATGTTACTTATAAGTAACTAATGTTTAAAATGGTTAAAAAAAACATAATGTTTTTTTGTTACATCATATAATAAAAATATTTTTATTAATTTTTCAACACTCGCACGGGAATCAAAACCTACAGGGTACTTCCCGTGAACTCAGAATCTAGAAATTTGGTACGACGCAACGTCTTACAGCACAAATAAAGGAAAAATTGCGAAAAGCATTAATTTTGAGTTACATCATATAATAAAAATATTTTAAATAATTTCCAACTAAATATATATAATGTACGGAACTCTTAGTGCGCGAGTCCGACTGAACGACAAAAAAGCAAGCGAGGCACTTTGGAAGTGATCACAACTGCCCATGGACAACTGCAACACCAGGGTGTGACAGAAGCGTTGCCAGCCTTTCAACGAATACAAAGAGGAACTGCCCATGGACAACTGCAACACCATGGTGTGACAGAAGCGTTGCCAGCCTTTCAACGAATACAAAGAGGAACTGCCCATGGACAACTGCAACACCATGGTGTGACAGAAGCGTTGCCAGCCTTTCAACGAATACAAAGAGGAACTGCCCATGGACAACTGCAACACCATGGTGTGACAGAAGCGTTGCCGGCCTTTCAACGAATACAAAGAGGAAATATACAAGGTGAACAAAGAAGAGAGGAAATGGGCCTCCAGCTCTCTCACCGACCGAACGAAGCATACTAAGCGGTAAAGCTTCTGTAAGAGTGTGGTACTTCCTCGGACGAGCTGGCCCATCCATGCTACTAGCAAAAATGAATTTTGCCGGCTGCGTGGCAAAAAAAGCTTGCAATATAAAAGCGAGTTTTCGTACCAGTGGAAACTAAATTAGTTGTCATCCAACGAGTCATCTCAGTCGAGGTAATTAGATTGTCTCCCGCGGCGAAGACGGCGGATCGACTCATTTCCTCATTCCTGGAAAATCAATAAGTGGAGAAAAGCTTGGGTTATTGCTTCGTGGATGATACGGTTATTGAAACTATTCTGAATTTTTTTGCACAACCTTTTTGCGTTAAACCATAGACATTATACTTATCGGAATAGATTTTTTTGACGTGATAACAGCTTATAAATTGATGATCGCCGGCTGCACGCACGAAAGTGTGTCACGTTCCGTGTGCAAGCGGGAGCGTGTAACAAGCGATAGAGAGGCACGATCAGCATAAGCATTCGGCTTATGTCGCATCTATCTCTCTTCCACCGTTATCACGAATTATCGTCGTAAACCGACTTTATAGACAGACAACCAATTTTTTTGACTAGCTCCGTGGCGCAGCGGTCAACACGCCAGCCTGCGACACGGAGTGACCGGGTTCGATCCCCGGCCAGGTCAAGATGGAAAATGATCTTTTCCAGATTGGCCTGGGTCTTGGATGTGTATCTATATATGTATTTGTTATAAAATATAGTATCGTTGAGTTAGTATCCCATAACACAAGTCTCGAATTTACTTTGGGGCTAGCTCAATCTGTGTCCAAATGACCTATGTTAAACAAAAGTTTTTGAATTTTTTGAATTTTGAATTTTTGTGTGATTTGTCCGTATATATTTATTTATATTTTTTATTTTGTGGCCATCAATATTCATTCAGAAGCACATTTTCTTCAGTGGCTTTTTTTAGCTAATGACATTTATTAATTGTTCGAATTATCCTTGTATGTAAATGAAATAATAGGGTGTGCATGGTCGATTAACCGTGACACCTACACGAAAAAAAAATTAAATGATTATGTTAATGTGCATAGATTAAAAAAAAAATTGCATCTCTTAATGTGTAATTCATTTCGGTTATTCGATGGAGCCCTGGCAACAATTCCCACGACTCCTGTGGTTTAATCATAGACGACGTGGCAAGGCAAAGTAAATCTCACTACAGCCGCACCATGACAGTTTTATTTTAGTTATTCTACTCATTGTTCATAGGAGTTGTGGTAGAGCCACGCTACCGGAAAAAACTATTTTGCTAGTAGCATGAATAGGCCGGCTCGTCCGGGGAAGTACCACACCCTTACAAAAAAATCGACGTTTGAGTAGAAGCTTTACCGCTTCTATGCTTCGTTCGGTGACTAAGACATCAAAAAATCGGCCTTTCCATTCTAAAGTGTACAGTCGACCAGTAATTTGTATATGCAGCCAAACATTTATTCCCTACGTAATTTTCCGGTTTTCGCAAAATGTGACCGTACCAGTTTAGGCGGTTCCTCGGTCTTTCCACGAAACTTCGCACATCTAGTGCAGCATGTTCATCTTCGTGGCTTACAACTACTTCTTGTGCCGCTGAAGCACAGGCCACTCTCACTTCCATATAGAAGGGCAAGTCTATATATGGACTTATAGACCTGTCCCCTTATCCAAGAACCTTTAGGACTCTTAGGCGCCTCACAGACGAGCAGACTTTGCTGTCTACCAGCCAACTGCAAGCTGTCGACAGATATCCAACTGCAGCTGTGGACAGCTTACACTTGACTGGGTACAGCAAAGTGCTGTTATCGGCACTGACACGAGAATTGCACATGTCGACGGCTGGAGCCCACCAATGCCGGCAGATTTTATGCACTCATAGATAGATCGAGGTATCCTAGGGGTTACTAGGTTGGACAGAATCCGTAGTACTACACTTCGCTCAAAGACATGTATAGTCGATGTGGGACGCAAAGCCGCAAGGTTAAAATGGGATTGGGCGGGTCATGTTTGTCGTATGCACCCGGATCGCTGGGCCCATGTTGCAAAGAAGTGGTATCCAGAAGGAGGGAGACGAAATAGAGGTAGACCGCGAACGCGATGGAGTGATGATATGCGGAAGTTTAATATAGAATAATAATAATCATAAAATAATAATACTAATAAAACTGTATTTATTTTCCTCCAATAAAAATACAGTTGAATACAAAAATATACAAGAGACATATTTAAGTAATATATACATTACACAGGTACTTATATTCTAGTGGAGGACTGGTGCCCATGCTAGGTTTCCGAGGAACCTGTTATTACGGGTCACCAGGACTCGCTATCTTTATTAAATTAGGTACTTATAATAATGGTATCAAAATTTCAAAAAATTACATTTAAACAAGTAAATAAGCTATAGAGTATTAGACACATATGTTTCTAAGCAAAAGTGCTAACAGTAATATTATGTTAATATAACAATAATAAATTAATTAATTATTTAAGTTAGATCTATAGAACTATATGCATAAGTCAAAGCACAGGTGTCATAAATTGTTCGGTCTCCTCGTATGTTAGTTTTTGTAACCACTCACGTACAATCCTTTTGCAATCGTATGTATTTAGTTTAAATAAAGGCACTTTTTTGTTCATTTCCTTGTAGAGGAAAGGACCAAGAAAACAGAAGAATTTTTTAGAGAACTCAGTGTTAAATGATGGGATAGAAAGGTTAATGATCCTGTTACTTCTAGTAAGTAGTTGCGGAAGGAAAGAGAGTCTTGTGTGCTGCTGCATTATTGTTTCAAGAATAAAGAGCTGTCGTACTGTTAGTACCTCACAAAATTTGTAAAGGTCTGTTGTAGGGTATCTGTATGGCTTGAAAGTACACACTTTCAGAACAGCTCTTTGCGCTCTTTCGACTAAAAGAAGATGAGACTTTGCGGCTCCTCCCCAGGATGTAATACAATATGATATAATTGATTGACATAAGGCTAAATATGTCATACGAAGTATATTGGCATCCGCTATATATCGCATTTTTTTTAATATGTATAGGAGCTTCCTGATTCGAGCTGAGAGGTGTATTGTATGTGGGGCAAAGTTAAGGTTGGAATCAATTAAGACTCCGAGATAAGTTGTAGTGTTTGTCATCTCTAGGGTTGGGCATTCGCAAGAACTACTAAAGCAATCTGCTGTTGCTTGAGAGTGGGCAAACAACTTGTGTATGTTGGAATCTGGGCGATTTATGTTTCTTAAACTGAACGCCATGTATTTAGTTTTACCGACATTCAGTGTTAGGAAATTCTCATTCAACCACTGTTTAACACAATCCAAACCTATTTGAGCTGATTTAAATGTATCTGACCAGGTTTTGCCCGTAAATATCAGTGCAGAATGGTCAGAGATGGCTCAGGATAGGAATTACTGGAAGGAAATGGGTTGCCCAGCGGTGGGACAAAATAGGTTAAAAAAAATATGCATTGCAGCCATCGACAGTCGTCACGTCAGTCGTATTCTGCTGCCGAACAGTTTGCTCTTTCGACAGCTGTAGTTGCATCTATCGACAGCTTGCAGTTGACTGAGCCACAGGAAAGTGCTGATCATCTTTTCTTTAAAATATAGGACGGCAAACGATCAAGCGAGTCACCTGATGGTTAGCTACCACCGCTGCCCATGGACAACTGCAACACCAGGGTGTGACAGGAGCATTGCCGTCATTTCAAGGAAGTCCTTCCCACATGGGGGGAGGGTATGGGGAAAGGATGGGCCTCCGACTCTCTTACTCACCGAAAGAAGCATAGAAGCTGAAAGCTTTTACTCCAACGTAGATTTTCTGTGAGTGTGTTACTTCGCAAACGAGCCGGCCCATTCATGCTACTAGCAAAAAATTATTTTGCCGGTAGCGTAGCTCTTTTTTTTGGGACGGGAGGAAAATGCCTTCGCATCATCCACCCTGCCACGGGAGAACAGGGTGGGTATGTGGGGCTCGAACCCACTAAAAACCCCCCGGTGTCAACCGTCACTGCCGCTTTTGCCGCGACTATGTACTACTCTCGCTCCACAGCCCGGCGCGGCGGCCACTTTATTTGTGGCCTCGGCTCGGCTCACTTCGGAGCGGCCTGCGGGGCGACCCTTCGGCATTCTATTCTACCCGTCAGGGAGGCGCGTCTCGACACCGATGCGCCTTCTACCCGAGGGCCTTACTCTATTGAGTGACCGGATCCCGTTTCCGTCACCGACTCAAAAAATAAATAAATTCAAAAACGTGATAGCTGGATCGTATTATGAAATAAACACCAACGTTTTTCCAAAATATTATATATTTCTTGAATCACAATGATCACCCAATCTTGCACTAATAAAATAAAATATTTTATGAAATAAATTCACAGCTCAACATACGTCCTTACTCAAGGAAAGTACAAAGCAGAATGACACTATGCGCACGTGCTACCCCTTTTATAGGAGTGAGCGTACTGAATGTAAACCAGGACCGGAAATAACACGTGCGCATGAGTCAACGTTTTTGCGTCAACAACAACTTGTTTGTTTATTTTATAACATATTTTATGTATTTATATGATATATATTTAATCAGTAATAAATAAGTTACATATATTTATGAATGCTTACAAACGTTTAATATAGGTCATTTGGACACTTATTAATTGTCATATATTTTCATCTGAGAATTGTTGACGTCAGTAATTTACTTATGGCTAAGTTTAATGCCGCTTCCAAAGCGGAGTGCAGAAGAAGCGGCAACAAACTGCACAGCGCATTTTCTCCAATCGACGTCAACTTACAATTTTAGTTTATCTTAAAAACTAGGTATGTGGACTGAGTATACATTGTCCTTATTATAGTCATTGCAAATTGAATTTAAAAAAAATTATGTTTAAGAATACAATATATTAATTTTAAAAAAATATGTCAAAATATTAAAATTTCATAAATGTCATCTTTAAAAATATTTTGTACCGAATGTACCAAATATATAGTCATTTATACAAAACTACGAGGTGTCTGCGCCAAGCTCAAGCCCAATATTATTGTCATTTAGGAAATCTTTAGTACTATAATAGGCCTTTTTACAAAGTAACTGTTTTACATAACCTTTGAATTTTCTATCAGGCATATCTAGGATTGGTTTTAATAACTTGTTATAAAAAAGTATACAGTTCCTGAACGAATCACTAACTCTGCTAAGTCGATACTGCGGTAGAAATAGTTTATGATCGTTACGCAAGGGTCTATCTCTTACATCACAATATTTTTTGAATGACTGGCCCTCATTTTGGAGCGTGGCTCTACCACAACTAATTTGCCTTATTATTAAAATCTAACTTGTTCCAGTCGGTGTGGATGTTGCGGCGCGGCGCTTGTCGCCGGCGGCACTGCGCGACATGACGCAGCAGCCGCACTTCTCTCTGCCCTGGGCGCTACACTACCAGCATAGGTCATTAGTTCTTTCATCATCATCATTACAGCCGTAAGAAGGTTGCAGCTGGACAAAGGCCTAAGGATTCTTCGGGCTATGAGAGAATACCTGCCTTACTTACCACGCTTGGCTGGCGGGTTGATGATCGCAGTTTTTCTGGCTGCTTGTGCTTCCATCGCTGCTGTACATCGGTAGCATTTTAAGCTGTTTAGGGTAAGAATTTTATGGATTTTGCAAATACGCACTCAGAGGAATGGGGTCAGAAAATAGCAGCTCGGGAGGCCGGGCGAGCGTACCTGATGCCATATCTGCAATCACCGCCAAAGCAGTTGGAGATAACTCAATCCTGCGTTAATGGTTTCATAATTTTCTCAGGGAGGGCATTCCAAAGTTACAGCCATAGCGGTTCTTTCATCGTCCTTTATTATACGTTGTGATATTAATTGGTCATCAGATTAGTCAATTAAAACATCCAAGAAAGTTACCCTCTTCAGAACCTTTATAACTGTCCATTCCACTACGAGCGTTTGACTGCCTCTGTGGTCCAGTGGTTAATGCGTTTGCCTATAAACCCGGGGGTCGTGGGTTCGATGCCTACGGGAAGCATACTTTGTTTAGTTGTTTCCAGTTTGGTTAGGACATTGCAGGCTTGAGACACCTGATTGTCGTAAGATGTTACCGCTTCGGAAGGCACGTTAAGCCGTTGGTCCCGGCTGCCATCTGGTAGTCGTTAACGAACCATGTCAGAGGCCGAGAGGCGTTTTCGAAAAACTCTGATACCAGGGTGTGCATGGTCGTTTGACCGTGACCCCTACTTTGAATGATGCCTACGAGTGTTGAAGTTATTCCTGTTCTCGCAGGGATCCTGGGGCTCTCCCGAGCATCAGTCCATCGAGCACAAACGCCCCGAACACGCCCAGCCCTCTGAGCGCACGCCGAGATCTCTACGACCAGCCTCCCCTCCCGACGCCCCACGTCTACCCACATACAAGGCTACCTCCACAGCAAACGGTGGTAGAACCACAACACACACATGTGCAGTAAGTATCTCGTCTCCCGTCTGGCGAAGAATATGTGGAGTACATATGTACTCCACATATTCTCTTGAGGTAGGGATACGCCGATAATATTATCGGCGTATCCCTACCTCAGGGGCCATCGCGCCTCTACATGTCTGTAACCGAAAGGAGTCACATACAAGCCTTCGCCCAGAGAGCAGCCATCACTGCATTGCCCGTCGACCAAGGCTCCAAGTGTGGCGCTTGCTCATTGCTCCCAGTAAGACATAGTTTGAAGCCAGACGTGGCCGCCACAATATTGTGACTCCGCTGTACCGGACAGGGTCCGGATCAGCAACTCCGCCCAAAAGGCAGAGTGTGAGAAGAGTCCCGCAGTAAGTATCTATTTGATTGCAACCTTATTTATTAGTTTTAGTAGAGCCACATACCGGCAAAATTAATTCTTGCTAGTAGCATGAATGGGCTGGCTCGTCCGGGGAAGTACCACACTCTCACAGAAAATCGACGTTTGAGTAGAAGCTTTACCGCCTCATGCTTCGTTCTGTGAGTAAGAATCATCCCCCCCATATCCTCCCCCAACTCTTTGAAAGGCCGGCAACGCTCCTGTCACACCTGGTGTTGCAGTTGTCCATGGGCAGCGGTGATCGCTTAGCATCAGTTGACTCGCTTGCTCGTTTGCCGTCCTTTATCTTAAAACAAAATCCATTGCTGAATATAACGCTTATACCTTTCTCCCTCATCTGATCGCTGGACTAACAGATGCATCAGTTCCCGAGGACCAATATTTTGACAGCATTTAGTAACTTGACCTAGCAGCTTTTATGGCCAGCGGCCTACCTGGTGCCAACCTTCCAACCAAATAAAGGAATCTAATCCGGAGTGTAGCTGTCGGCTGTAAACTACGCGATGGCGGCTGTCGAAACACGCATTAGGAGTTAAAAAGGCTGATATGTTGCAGACGTGAGCAAGACATTAGCCATTTTAACCCCACCTCCTCTTGCCAGCAAAAGAAAGAAAAGCTTTCTCCAATAAACATAATACTAATTTTACAAAATTAGTATAACCCCCCCCCCCCCCCCTCCTTTCGCTGCTTATGTAATATTGTTATGGCTCCTAAGACGGAATTTGTCTGCAGGTGTAAGGGAGAAGAAGAGAGACCAGACTTCCGCGAGCACTATCTGCGCTGCCAGCCGTACGGGAAGTGTGCGGATGATGACGATCGGGAACGCGAGGAGGTCTCTAGCACCGCAGCTGACCACCAACCCTGGGACGAAAAACTTGGTAAGCTTCTTCAAACTCGACATACATTGATGACGCTCTCTGCGGCTCAGTGGTGACGCCTTTGAATCGCATGGTATCAGGTTCGGTCCCGGGCCACATCGCATATTGAAATGATCCTCCACATTTTCGCCCACTACCTCGACCGGCTTCAACAGTGTGCGTGGAGAGAGAATCTATAATCGATCTAGGGGGCTAGCCAGGGCCCATGCCCGGGCGGCAGGTCAATGGGGCGGCTAAACCACAAATGTATATGGGTAGGGTAGGAGGTAAGAAAGAAAGATCTACGTGAAATAGATAAATAAATTATTTACTGCACTGGCTTCACAGCTACATGGGTGATTCGTAGGCACGGCTCGGCCGTATGGGCTCCCGGAGCAGACACACATGTAAGTCGCTTGAACATCGTTTTACAGTAAAGCGGATGAACACACTCCGGGTAGTGTCCGTACAACGGGACCCGCGTCTGACGCGTTCAATCGTACTGAACACTCGTCTCAGAGCACCGCGGGTGCTTTTCGTACCGGTCTCCGTACGGTTAGGCGCGTATCACGGCTCGGCTGAACCGTACGGATCTCCCCCGGCTGCCATCTGGTAGTCGTTAAAGTAGCCACATCAGAAGCCGAGAGGCGGTTCCGAAGAATCCTGACACCAGAGTGTGCATGGTCGATTGACCGTGACACCTACACGAAATGATGATGATGAGCAAAGTAACCCTCATTTGATATATTAATAATTCTGTATCTGTTTCTCTGCAGTCAGCAGCTCGTTGTGTCCAACAGCGCCTTCTAGATCTGATGCCGCGTCACCACATCACCATGTCTCGACTACACACGCTGGTAGGTACTTCAAAGTCGTTTTTTCAAGGAGGGAAACAACGGCCTCCTTGTCGCAGTGATTAACATGTCAGCCTTGCGACTGGGGGTACCGAGTTCGATTCTCGGCGCAGGCAAATACTTGGACTCCAATTTCACAGGTAATTGTTGGCGATCGGGCTAGCCAAAGACAAAGAAAATATAATACTAACGTATAGATCGCCAACCTCATACACAAATAAGGCCTGTTAAAAGCAGCAGGCCGGTTGACGGCAGTTTGTGGCAGTTGGTTCTACTAACTGCCACTATGGGCGGTGGAGAGGGCGCTGGATTGCAATAGTTACAGACTTTTCCGCCCGTAAAACTAAAAAAATATTGTTTTATTATTAGCCGGAAATATAATTTTGAATCTTAAATAAATGCAGGGGGAATGCAGCTAGTGTTCTTGGCACTATGCTAGGGCGCACTATAAGTTTCCGGAATGAATATGAAAAAATACTATTAAAGGTACAAAATTAATATATTGTTTTTCAAAATAATCTCCCTTGGCGTCTATGCACTTTTTCATTCGATGAAACCAGTTTTGAAAACTTTTGTGCCATTCCTCTGTGGTGACCTCTGAAACGTGTTTTTCATACTCCTTGACAGCCTCTTCTGGTGATGAAACTCGTTGACCGCGTAATTGGTTCTTAATTTTTGGGAACAGAAAAAAGTCACAAGGTGCCAGGTCGGGACTGTATGCGGGATGACTCATGAGTTCTACATTTTTCGCCTTCAAAAAGTCGTTTGTCTGTCTGGCCGTGTGAGAACTAGCATTGTCGTGGTGCAGGATGATACGGCGTTTACAGTTATTTTTACGGAGTTCGTCAATAACTTCCGGCAAACAAATGGTCGTGTACCAGTCACTATTCACTGTACGACGATTTTCTAAAGCAACAGTAGTCACGTGTCCAGTTTTATTAAAAAAAGAAGCAATCATCTGCTTAGATGCACTTTTCACGCGCGCCACTTTGGTTGGTTTCGGCTCATCTTGAAAGACCCATACGCTCGATTGCTGCTTTGTTTTGGGATCGTAGGAATAAATCCATGTTTCGTCACCTGTTACTATGTCCCACACCAAATTTGACGCACCTTCGTTGAATCTGGTAAGCATGGCACTGCACCAAGTGACGCGGTCCGTTTTTTGAGCCTCGGTCAAGTTGTGTGGGATCCACCGCGAGCACAGCTTTCTCACACCCAAATGTTTGTGTAGGATTAATTGTATTTGACTCATGCCTATTTCTAAGGATGCGCGAATTTCATGGTAGGTCACATGCCTGTCTGTTTCAATCATACGGCGCACAACATCGATGTTTTTGTTGGTCACAGCGGTGGACGGCCGACCATCGCGAGATTCGTCACTGAGATTGATACGACCACGCTTGAATTCTGCAAACCAGCTATAAACAGTTGTCTTGCATGGTGCTTCATTGCCAAAAGCTGCTTCAAGCCGAGCGATGCTCTGTTGAGCTGTCAAATTACACTTAAAATCGTAGAAAATCATACTACGAAAATTTTCCCGAGTTAAATCCATGTTGATGCAGACACACAATTTTTTAAATGGCGCCACAAGGTAAAAACAAAAGACAGTCAAATGAAACAAACTGCATTCTACAGCCAAAGAGTTCTATTTTCAAATCTATACATATAATAAAACAGTAAAAATATTTTGTCTGTACATTTAGAATTTTTGACTGAAATGGATAGAGGGACACTTAAAAAGAATAATAGAAAGCAAAAAAAATTTTTTCGAATTTCTTGTCTGTCTGTCTGTCTGTCTGTCTGTCTGTCTGTCTGTATGTATGATCACGATTATCTCCGAAAATACTGAACCGATTTACTTCAAACTTTCACCAATTGCTTTGTTTTAACTCAGCAAAACATCTAAAGTTTGTTTTATCAAAATCGGTTCATTAAAAAAAAGTTATCGTCATTTGAATGAACTCAAGGCATTAGTTTGCCTGCAAATATACACGGTAAATTTTTTATCGTTTCGGACCCTTAAAGGGGTGACTCAGACCATCAAAATGAACAACTTTTCCTATGGGAACAATGCTGGAAACTCAAAAAAAATTCGACATTCCCATACAAACTGACCGGGCGGCGGGACTCTTTTTTATGGAAATGACGATTTTTTTTTGAGTTCCCAGCATTGGTCCCATAGAAAAAGTTGTTCGTATTGATGACCTGAGTCACCCCTTTAAGGGTCCAAACTGTTCCTGAGGGATGGACACTAACGGCGGCGACGTAGCCGCGGGCAAACGGCAAACCAACCGAAACTGCTGCGCCTAGAAACTTGAAATTTGGTACAGGGGTTCTTTTAATGATGTGAGTGAGCGCTAAGAAAGGATATTAAGAAATTAACTTCTAAAGGGGTAAAATTTATATGGAATTTTCACATTTCTGGACTTAGAAGTATGAAAGTAGGTATATAAGTTCTCGATTAAAATTAAAAAAGATGTGTGTAGGTAGATGAAATTTGCAAAATTCCCCCCTTAAGGCGTAAAATGTTTTATAAACTTTGTATGGAAATTTTCTCATTTTTGGACTTAGACGTATGAAAATAAGTATAT
The DNA here is from genome assembly GCA_947532085.1 of Elegia similella. Lineage (NCBI taxonomy): Eukaryota > Metazoa > Arthropoda > Insecta > Lepidoptera > Pyralidae > Elegia > Elegia similella. The sequence continues at coordinate 1,123,851 of OX383950.1, read as the reverse complement.
AAGTTCTAGGTTACAAATAAAAATATCTGTGTAGGTAAAATGGACGATATTTTCCCCTGAAGGGGTAAAATAGCGGGGTAAAGATTGTATAGGAATTTACTTATTTCTAGACTTAGAAGTATGAAAATAGGTAAATAAATTCACGATTACAATTGAAAAAGATTGTAGGTCAACTGGAAAAAAATCCCCATGAAGGGAGTTTGTTTGGAAATTTTCTCATTTCTGGACTATGAAGTATGAAAATAAATAGGTATGTAAGTTCTCGATTACAATTAAAAAACATATATGTATGTGAAATGGACAAAATTCACTCCTAAAGGGGTAAAATGGGAGGGTAAATGTTTTATGGAAATTTTCTCATTTCTGGACTTAGAAGTATAAATAATATCCATACTAATACTAATATTATAAATGCGAAAGTAACTCTGTCTGTCGTTTTTTTACGCTTCAACCATTGAACTGATTTGGATGAAATTTGGTATGGAGGTGTGAGGCCCGAGGAAGGACATAGGGTATGTTTGATTCCGGGAAACTGTTCCTGAGGGATCGACAGTAACGCGGGCGGAGCCGCGGGCAACAGCTAGTGTTGCAATAAATTTTTAAATATTGTTTATGTAAGTGGCCAGTTCCGGAAACTTACAGTGCGCCCTATGTACACTGGCACCTTAGTTTGGATTTATAGATTTTAATTCTTTAGTTCTTACAATTAGGTTTATCTTAAATATATTAATTTCGCGTACTAAATTTCTTTATGCATAGTGTGAAACATTAATTGAGTAATCCGTGTCCACAGGCGGAGGCCGTCGCGGAGCTCTCCAGCTGTGGCAGTTCCTGGTGTCACTGCTGGCAGAGGGCGCGCGATGCGTGGCTTGGACCGGTCGCGGACTGGAGTTCAAACTCCACGAACCAGAGGAGGTCAGGATAGGTTTACAGCTATAGAGCCGGAGGCCCATCCCTCCCCCATTTCCTCCCCCATGTCCTTCCCCCAACTCCTTGAAAGGTCGGCAATGCTCCTGTGACATCCTGGTGTTGCAGTTGTCCATGGGCAAGGCTGATCGCGCCGTAAGCGATCACCGCTGCCCATGGACTACTGCAACACCAGGATGTGACAGGAGCGTTTCCGGCCTTTCAAGGAGTTGGGGAGAGGATAGGCCTCCGGCTCTCCCTCACCAAACGAAGCTTAGAAGCGGTAAAGCTTCTACTCCAAAGTAGATTTTCTGTGAGAGTGTGGTACTTCCCCGAACGAGCCGGCCCATTCATGCTACTAGCAAAAATGAATTTTGCCTGTAGCGTGGCTCTATCACAGCTAAACCTATTAATCTGTTCGTCATTTCCCAAGGGTGGACTGAGAGTGAATGCCTTTAGCATTAAATCTTTCTAATGTAGCTTTTAAGGCTCCAGTAAAGTTTTTGAATAAATAAATAAGAAGAGTGGTCTGTTGGACCAAATAAATACTAAGCTGTCCATTGCGGTGCAGGTGGCTCGTCGCTGGGGCGCTCAAAAGAACCGGCCGGCCATGAACTACGACAAACTGAGCCGCTCGCTGCGGTACTACTACGAGAAGGGCATCATGCTGAAAGTGGCGGGTAAATAAGGCTTTATAGTCCTATGTCCCCTATCTGGGGCACAGTGCGTCCACAAAGACTCTCCATCTCGATCTGTGTTGAGCTATGCGTTTAACTTCCCTCCAAGCACGGTAATGGTATCTACTTTGTATGTGGAATTCGTGAAATACTTACCTACTAAAAATAAATAAATTGATACTAAGGTAAAAAAAACAATTTTATCTTACCTTTCGGTGATTGCAGGTAATTTAAATAATGTTAAATCTGGGTGGTTTAGTGATGAATTTAAGCAATCAAAAACAGCACAATATAATCTATATTTAACCATTTTATTCTTACACCAAAATGGATGTGCTTATATATAACAATATCCACAATTAAACTTTAAAACAATTACATACTCGTTCGTCCGTCACCGACTACGGACCGGCGTCCTTGACTGCGAATCGCCGGTTGCGTACCCAGAATGTACTTGAGAGTGTATTGACCTCGAAGCGCGAGTTTCGACCGTTTGTATGAAGACGGAATATCATTACCGTGCTCCAAGTCTTGCCGATATTTTTTAATTTCGTCGAGAACAGTACGTCACCCAGTCTGTTTAGGTCGACCTACTTTACGCTTTCCTTGGGGATTCCACACAATATAAAGGGTAAGTAAGGGATGGGAATCAATCAATCATTCAACTTAAAAGAATCAGGACTTGTCGACCTAGGAGTAATTAAAATATGAATTACGTAAGCAGCGTAAGCGTGGGGAGTCTGTGCTAGGCTTATTTTGCTAACATGGGGGCGGGGGGTTTGCAAATACAAATACAAAATACAAAATCTCTTTTGCATGGTGATTACGTCAGCAACATTTTTTTTATTGGGGGGAGGCGGGAAGACCTTTTCTTACTTTTGCTAAAAAGGGGGAGGAGAGGGTTAAAATAGCTGATAGCTAATAGCTTATTTGATACTTGAATAGCCCTAAAGTCCAATAGCCAACTGTCACAAACTATCCAGTGACAAATGGCTAGCAACCACTGGATAGGGCCGCTTCTAACTAAATTAGGTCAAAATGTAACATTTTCATTCTAATTGCTGGGCCGACCAAACACTTTTGTATGAAAATGTAATTTTTTTTAGTTCCCAGCATTGTTCCCATAGGAAAAGTTGTTTATATTGACGGGCTGATTCGCCCCTTCACGTAAACGTCGTTTTTAAATAGTACCTGTAGCTACACACGACTTTTCACGCAGCTTTAATAAATATTTATACGGACAAATCACACAAATTCAGCTAGCCCCAAAGTAAGTTGTGTTATGGGATACCAACTCAACGATACTATATTTTATAACAAATACATATATAGATAAACATCCAAGACCCAGGCCAATCTGAAAAAGATCATTTTGCATCTTGACCTGGCCGGGGATCGAACCCGGGCACTCTCGTGTCGCAGGCTGGCGTGTTGACCGCTGCGCCACGCAGCTGGCCAAAACTTCTATATAGATTTTTGAAGACGACCGTACATATATGATTGCTGTAATAATAGGATGCAACAGGAAAAACGCTGATGAGGAAGAGGAAGTAACTTAATTTCATGGTATTTGCAGGAGAACGCTACGTATACAAGTTCGTCTGCGACCCGGAAGCGCTGTTTAGCATGTCGCCCCCCGCGCGCGCGCGCTCCCCGCCCCCGCAATACGAAGTACTGACGCAGTTGTACGGGGGCGTGGTAGGGGGGTACCCTCAGTACCTCCCTCAACAGGAGTACAATAGGAGGTACTACCACCACGGACATTTGGGATACGACTCATGAAGTGAAGGAGTAAAGTGGTGTATAAATGGGGGGAGCGATGTTTTGCAGGTCTCTTAGTGATTTTTTACTAGAATAAGTGAATAACGGAAGACGACTGAACGAAATGGAGAGAACTGATATACTGTGCCGACTCCATATGAAAAAGTGGGATAAGGAATGTTTTTGCCGTTGGTATCGGCTGTGATCATTAATGGCAGTCATTAAGCTATGTCAGATGGCTTTAGGCAGCTTAAAAATCTGACACCAGTGTTGGCCACTCACACACACGAAAAACAAACCAGCGATAAGATTAGAAAGGAATGTTCGAAAGGTGGAAGGTCGGTCATGTCATAGGGTCCTCCAAAAGAAATGAATACCTTTCATGATAGCAGTTATATAGCGACAATATAAATGGATTTGGTGTGATGTTGTGTATAAGAGAAGGCAGTTGAGGAAAATAAGCTGGCATAATACAGTATTGTATTTATTGCAATTGTAAAAACTATAATTATTAGTAATTAGTAACTTAATTCATGACAGATTAGCAACGATGTTGAAGTACTAATCAAGGTGATTACTGACCCAAAAAATTTAAAGACACAATATAAATGTTACGGCTAATAGGCGAAGTGCGGATACTAGTTCTAGCCGGTTACAACTAGGTGCGCCGGGCACATGCGGTTAGACTTAGGTGTATCCTGCCTATCTTCGGTTAGAACTAGGTATAGCCTTCATCATAGCGGCTAGAACTAGGTGCAGCCGCACATCAGTGGTTAAACTTAGGTGCAACCTATTTATCACCGGCTAAAACTAGGTTTTCAGGTCAGTTAAGGATTTTGTTTTATTTTGAGATTCGTATCGATAACGCATTTTAAATAAATTGAATAATGTTTGCTAGGTCATCCCAGGGTCTTTACAAAATATAATGTTTGAACACTGTTTTTTATTTCTGATTTAAAAGTAAAACAGTAAGAAGTTGTTTTATAAGTTGTCTCATACTTGCCTGAAAAATGCCTGTGCGAATATAAACTGTCTAAAAAATATAAATAGTGAAATGTCAAAACAGTGTACTAACAGGAAATATTATGCAAAACAGGTTTAAAACACTCAAATAAGTGTTACAGGAATAATTATGTAACAATGTAATGTGTAACGCATAAGAATGAGTTCTTGGCGGGAATTTTGGCGGACTGCACGGGTTGTGTTTTGGATTGTTTTGTAAATTGTTTCTAGTGGACTTTATAATGTGATATCGGTGTAATTTAGTGTATAAATGCCCATGTTTATGAACAATGTGTAGAATAACAGAAATAAATTGTCACAGTGCGGCTGTAGTGAGATTTACTTAGCGGGCTGGTGGTTTAGTTATCCGCCTCGCCTCGTTGTGTCGTCTCTGTGATCAAGGCAGTGGATTCGTGGGAATTGTCGCCAGGGGCTCCGTAGAATCAACAAAATGAACTAAACCATCATTTCATTCATCAACAGGACTTAAAAGCGCGGGAGAACTCATTTATACTTGATACTGGCCAAATACATAACGCGTAAAAGCCAAAATAAATAAAAAAAAAACCGAATGTTTATCCTTTATAATGGGGAGTTCTTGGCCGACGGACTGCACGGTTTTTGTTTTGGATTGTTTTGCAAATTGCTTGTAGGGGAGTTTATAATCTGAAATCGGTGTAATTTGGTGTTATAAATGCCCATGTTGATGAACAATGTGTGGAATGACTAAAATAAAGTGTCATGGTGCGGCTGTAGTGAGATTGACATAGCGGGCTGGTGGTCGCTCGCCTTACTGCTACTGCGTCTATAATCAAAGCAGTGGAGTCGTGGGAATTATCGCCAGGGCTCCATTTAATCAATAAAACTACACCGCCATTTCGTTGATATCACGTAGTAAAATATGAAGGGCATAGAAAGCCAAATGCCGTAAAACAAATATGAAAAAAAAAAACCTTTATACCTAATGGTGTTTTTTAGTCCCTGGGTCATCACAAAATTACCACAAATATGGACATACGAACGTGGCATGACACCCATGACACAGCTCGTTAACGGAAACACCAATGCTATGAAAACAAATATTGATAGTCTGGCAAATAGGGGAACCCAAGGCTTTGTAGTGAAGGTAATACCGTTAATGGAAAGGTGGTTTGTTGCGTTTAGTTTCTTTTGAAAGACGGGCTTTGACTTTTTAACTTGACTTCCGAGAATAAGGTGTTTCGTGAGCATCTATCTTATTATTCATTTATTTTCTTTATAACCTCGTGTGTTCCAAACATTGCCAGTTCCCAGCATTGGTCCCATAAGAAAAGTTGCTTTTATTTTTTATTTTATTTATTTAATAAGGCACGCTTACAGCGTTACTTATAGTACATTAAGCTCAAATGTTACATATAGGCATCGTTTTATAAGTAAGTGCCAATTATTAGCGTACACAGCATTTACAATAAAAATGTATATAGTTCGCTACCGTGATACAAATGTAAGAAATTACAGAAATAAAGAGACAAAAAAAACAAATAAGTAATGTACGTACATATAATGAAATGAAAAATATTTATAAATTATTTATAGGTAAGATATTGTTATTTCTGTTCCTTGTTCCCGAAGTGTTTCAGCAATTTACCTTTGAAATGATTTAATTTATCGTGAAAGATGTCGAGCTCCGGTATTTTGTTATTCAGGTCGTTATAGCAAGCACAGATTCTGGCAAGTGGTTGATGAAGGCCTAGATTAGTTCTATAGTATGGTATGTTGAATGTTTTGGATAATGTTTCCCGTGGAATATTAAAGGGGACCGTAAAGTTAATAGAATTTAACAGTTCTACACAGCTGATTTTGTTATTTATTAGCTTATGAGTAAATACTAGGTTGTTAAGTACATGTTGGTAAGTTGTTTATATCAACGGGCTGAATCACCCCTTTAAGGGTCCAGAACAATAAAAAATTCACGGTAGATAATAGTTAGGCCTCAACATCGTTGCTAAAAACTTGCTAAAATATCATAATCTTCAAAATATTAATACCTTCTTAAATAGTGAAAATGTACTTAATTTTTAATTTAATTAACGTAAGGATACCTGTGCAATATTAGTTATTAGAATAATGAAGAATGCATGCTGCCTTCCATGCTGGTCTGGAGAAAAGAAAAAACGTAAATTGTACAGTCAGCAACAGAAATACCTTGCCAGGCCCAGTATCTATATCTTGAATTTTCTCTTAAACTATAAATAATAATAACATAAAAAATTATATACACAAAGATTTTAATGAAGCCTTTCTTAATATAAATTTTCACGTTTATATTTTTTATAGTTTAAGAGAAAATTCAAGATATAGATACAGGGCCTGGCAAGGTATTTCTGTTGCTGACTGTACCAGCTGCTTCTCTTCCCGCGCAGATCGTTAACTCCAATCGGGGGAATGGGCGAAAATCTTTTCACCATAAGAATTTTTTCAACATATTTCTTAATTTAATGAGAGTATATATCATAATAACGCCATGTGGTACCCGGCCGAGTAGAATAGGACCACTCCGAGTCTTCCCGTGGATGTCGTAAGAGGCGACTTAGGATATACAAGCTAAACAAAGCTCATAAACATCTATGAGACCTCTCCAACCAACAGCGTGGAGAGTGTAGGCCAAATCCTCTGGCTGCTCTGGCCAAATATGGCTCTAGTAGTACGGAGAGGGTCGTGCTCCTATATTGGAGACTGGAAGGACCTGATGATGATGATTATATCATAATAACATTGTAAAAGCAAAAAGTCCTTATAAAAAATATTGGGCTAATATTTTGTATGAGGTAGACAATGAATACGTATTATTGTCTTGGCAACACCTAACACTATAAGACCCACACGGCGAATTAAAATAGTGATGAATTGCTAGCCGCATCACCTATTATCATGATTCCTTAGAATTTCCCCCATACCTTCGGCCGGTTCATACGGTCTGCTTCAATACAGTATACACTGCGTAACAAAAAGGGGGTAACAACACATAAGTTGTTCAATACAATGATCAGCTCGTTGTGTTGAACAACTTTTCACAGGGGATATAGATCGAAAAACGAAAAAAAATATTCAAACCTCCATACAAAATGAGCAATCAGTTGATCGAATTTCTAGGGAAAGTTTTTTCGTATGTTATTTGGTTCCCTGCGGAAAGTTGTTCAATATCATGAACTGATCATTACCAACGTTGTTACACGTTGTATTTACTGTTCAGTCGTAAAAAATATATTTTCTTGTTTAATCATTCTAATCAAACTGTACATATGTCTTAGAAATGTAATTAATTCATTCACGGACACTGAAAGAAATAACAATAGAATTACGTCTACAGGCAGGAGTGTCAGTGAAAGTGTTAAATACCTACTTAATATATAATAAATTTAAAATGTAATTTATGTTATCCGTGTGATGTACCCAACTTAAAAGTTGACGTTAGCATAAGGAACCCCAAGCCCGCTCAATTGTAGATACAACCAGTAAGATACGTTGTGAATAATAAGTTATTAAATAAACTGCAATATTCGACGAATTTTCCATTTGTGTTTATTTATATTCCCTGGTATTACATTCATCATCTTGCAACACCTGATTCCCCAGCTTAAAATGCTTCCGATGGGCAGCAGAGTCCAGAGGCGGCTCTAGCCCTTGTGCCACCCGTGTGCAACCATTACACTGGCGCCCTCTAGTAGGAGCGGGGTCAAAATAAAATACTTACAGTTATAATGGTTTCTGATGTTTTCGCGATTGTTGCACATTTAAATAAAATCACTTTAATATTGTATTATCGCGTATATTACATTATTTTTACACCTAACGTTTCGAAAACTTTACAGTTTTCATGGTCGCAGGTAGACTAAGTTGACATTTGTCTTTGTGTTATAAGAACTGTACAAAATCACCGCCTACAATATTTATTGATAACGTTCCGGATGTACGCAGTATTGGCTCACGGTGTCTGAAGCTCTTGCAGTCTTGTGAGGAGCTTGAGATTTTATTAAATTGATGGCCGGATCCCAAGCTGGTGGTAACTGCCAACCATCCTCTCTATTGAAATTAGGATGTTTTTTAATTTCAATAGCCTCACGAAGCATTCTTGGAATGTATCTCTTTTCTTTTGCAAGGACTTGAGGATTATTAAAACGCATGTAGTGGTTGGGTTTGTCTAAGGCATGTTCAACTTGTATAGTACAGTCAGCCAATGAGATATCTGACCCCCTACAACAGCGCCATTTTTCGCAAACTAAAGAAACATCCGTGGTTTAAACCCAAAGATAAAAATATACAAGTGTAATATCCTTTGCGACTAGTGCCATCTATTGAATTGTGAATGAACAAATAAGGTTAATAAGCAGAAATCTGATACCCTTGACGACTAATGCCATCTATTCGATTTTTGATAAATAAAACAAGCCCTAGCATACGATACGCTTATTTCAAAGATACTTCAATAGTTAGATGTGGCGCAAGTGGTAGGCACTACGGTTTAATAGTTAATGTGATTATGAATGAACAGGGTCAAATCCTCCAAAGCTTTTTATTTTTTACAAATATCACCAACTTCGTATTGTGATGTTGGTGTAATTTTGGTTGTTTTAACATAATGTTACCGAGCTAATTACTGTGAATAAAAAGCATTTTAAATTTTTAATTACTTTATTACATCAAAAAAATGTAACAGTGAAATAAATACCTGCCTACTTAATTCAAACTATGATTAATCTTCTGTAGAGAGAACCAACATGTTACTTAATATGTAACAATTTACATCTCTCAACTTCTTTTTAATCATAGTATTATATTTTTTTTAATGTGTAGGGTCAAATAGTGCTATGTGAATAACTTTGCTTCGATAATAGTATAAGAATGAATATAAACCTATGGCATTAAATGAATTTTAATATGGGAGAGGGTGACCCCCATTTTGAAGCTTTTGTTCAAGTCTATTTGTCATTTCACTTACCATGTTAGATCAGATCACATATCACTTATGCGCATATTTATTAATTTAGTATAACCTTTTTGTCTAAATTGATTTAAATCAAACTTTACTCGTGTCTCGTGTCCCAGTTAAGCACTATTTGACCCTACAATCTGGGATTTTAATTGGTCACTCAATAACAGTTAGATCACAGAACAATTGTCTTAAATAAAATATATTCTACATTGCAAACTGTTGGAATCACCACATCTCATAAATTTTCCAAGTATTTTTCTTATTCATCCGGCCGCCGAATTCTACCAGCTCCCCTGGGCCCATTGAAGACATCTGTCCCCAATAACCTGCAAAACAATAATACGATCAGTTACCTATTATTCTACACTGCGTAATACACTAGGTATTAAATATTATTATTATTTTACTTCACTATTTAATGAATATTTTTACCTAATGTTATCCTGCCACTGTTCTCAAAGGCAAATTATTTTGATGGCTATACGCTGGCCATGTCTTCTCCGCAATATTTTTCTGCCATCATCATCAGACTTAAAACTTTTTTCATCAGAATAAAATACGATCTCGTTCTTGTTGAATGTTTCCTCACTGTTTCAATTGAAATATTGTAGTGTATATGTTACGCCAGTTGACTCCGAATCCACAAACGGACGGTGTTTCTCTGTAAGAGATATATTTATCTTAGACATTTATCACAAACCCTATGTTTTACGGAACAAAAAATAGTGTGACAATTAAGTAAGTATATTAAATACTTATAATTTCTACTTACCGCGATACCTAACTCTCTAGATATAGATATTTTAAATACTGTGGTTGTCTTTACAATACAATATTAGCTTTCACAAAATCTGCTATATAAGATGAAATGGGATGCCTAATAACTGGTGGGGTTTTGGATCACTACACAGTAATCGCAGTATCTTATTTGTGACGCGAGTGAACAATATTTTTGATTAGTTGGTATCAGGTATAAATAAATCTGATAGATTACCCTCAATTTATTTGTTAAAGCAATGCGTTGCAGTTGGTGACAATGATGTCATAGCAGTAGAAATAGATAGCCAATTTCGCCCGAGACGTCATATCGTCGGTTGGCGTATTGAGATGAGCGCTAGCTTCTCAAGTCGTGGGTCCATGGTTCGAATCGAACTTTACGTAGGATTGTTTTTGATTCTTTCTTGTTCTTACCATTGATGATTACTTGAATTATTAGCTGAGATTATTAGAAACACAAAATTTGCAACTGAGCAGGTTATCAGAAACAAGTTTATACCAGCAGTTGTCTGTCTACTTGCCAAAAATCACGGTAGGTGGCGCTGCACAGCAAAGTGTGAATTTACGTTTTAAAAGTCAGGGGGTCAGGTATCTGCTTGGCCGACTGGCATACAAGTTGAACATGCTTTGAACAGTTATATTTTCCACAATTCGGTGTGTTTTCAAATGAATCAAAACTGGGTCCGGCACGCGCTTGTGGTGGCGCGCCTTGCTTTGCTACCGCGCGCCCGGCATCGACCACGGATAACACGGGCACAGGGTATTTGAGAGCGCGCCGTGAGCGACGCATCTTTGAAGGTGGCGTATTAGAGGGCGCCCCCTTAGACCCGGCGCTCGTGTGCGCCGCAAACCCTGCACTATAGATGAAGCCGCCTCTGGCAGCGTCCAAAGCACAAGCAGTCAAAGAAACTGCCCTCGCCAACCTGCCTGCCAAGCGTGGTGAGTATGGCAATATGCTCCCGTGGAAGGAAGAATCCTTGGGAGAGGTCTTTGTCCAGCAGTGATGATAGACTATTTAAGGCTTAATGATGATCCTAAAGTAAAATGAAACATATATTTTGACGTTAGTTACTTTATTTTATTTAAAGTAAAAAAAATACCAGTAACAATAAGTAATAAGTTTAAATTTAACTTTGAATAATTTTTCTCGCTAGATGACACATACTCGTAAAACATAGAATAATAGTAAGTAAGTAAGTAACACTTTATTGTACACCAAATAAATAAAAGTTTACAAGAACATTAATTTTAAAGCAAGTATGTACAATGGGCGGTCTTATTGCTAAAAGCAATCTCTACCAGACAACCAATGGATGGAGAGGAGGTTAACAGACGGGGTGTACCCTCCAACTAATAAACGTAAATATATAATTTAAAAATACACTACATAAATAACAAGGTATCTCAAAATATACTACTTAAATAGTTATACATAAAAACATACAATATACATATATAATATGTATACATAAAGATACAATATACATATATAATATATATACGTAACGAACTTGACAATTATTTGCAACAAAGTTAAACTATTTATTTTGAAGGTAGAATTGTTTTACCTTTTCTTTAAAAGTCGGTAGTGACTGAGCTCGTTTAATTGAGACGGGTAACGCGTTCCACAACCTCACTGCTTGTACAGTAAATGAGTTCGAATAAAAAGACGAATGATGAACCGGTGTTTTCAGTGTGAGATTTTGAGAAGACCTTAAACTATAGTTATTTGAATCCCCTAGGAACTGAAAACGTTCTCTAAGATAATAGATACTTACTAAGTATAACTTACAACTAATATAGGTACTGCAAAATTTACTTTTTCTTTAGATCTCCATAACTCGAAAAGGGTAATTCGAAAACAAGAAACATTAAACCACACACCGTATTCGCACCAGAAGGGTAGTATATTTCTGGTGATGATAACCAGGGACCGATTAAACCGTTTGATTTCAAAACCCTGAAATAAGGTAACCCTTACAAAAACCCCATTGAATGACTGACCTAGTAATATGGGTAACCCTTTTGATTGGGAAATACAAGCAATATCCAAAGAAATAAGCGCTTACCAAGCCTGAAAGGACCCTTTCTTGATTTTACTTTCCGCTTTTTGAAAGGATCTTCGCCTCACACCTATAGTGAGCCCCCCCCCGTTCAATATTGTAGCAAGCAACCATGTGTAGTCCGCACTTTTATCTCTTTTTGAACGTCATATTTTTCTTTCTTATATTTTTTTTAATATATGCAGAATGAATGAATTGCCTGCGTTTATATTCCCAGACAAGTACAATCCCGGGACATTCAAAAGTAGAATAAATGGGTATCTCTTGAATAGGCATGTAACATCTTCGTCTTCATCGTCACTTACCATCAGGTGAGATGGGAGACAAATGCCTACTTCAATAATTAGTAAAAAAAAAACGGAATACTACTCGCTCACTATTATTAATACGCGCACAATATGAAATGGAGCTATAACAAATTTTGAAAATACAATATTTAAAATTTCACGTATCTATTTTGGTGCAATAAATACAGCTTAATGACAGACTTAAGTCCGTACTTATCGGGTCACATTCCCATTGGAATCCTTTGGATTCGGAACCCTTAAAATGATTACAAGCCCTCAGTCTCTCGCTTTCTCCTCCTTTGGCACAGGTATCCCCAGCGCGGTCAGTATCTTCGGGATGTCCTCCAGCAAGCGGCCTCTCCAGGGCTCGAGCGTGGCCTCGCGGATAACGTCCTCCGTCAGCTTCTCACAGTCCTCGATGTCTTCTTGGTCGGAGCACTTCGATCTGACAATATTGAAATTATTATAACTAAAAAGTCATCTCTAAATACTATTTTTATTAGATATTTGGGTTTCACTGCTGGGAAAAGCTTCCTTTTCCGTTTCCCACCTAGTTCTATCAATTGCGATGTCTTTCCATCCCTCATTGAAAGCAAACAACTCGTCTCTCCATCTCGTTTTTGGCTTCCCTCTTGGACGCCTTCCATAGCGGCCCGTCTGTCAGGCATCTTATGGCATACGTGACCTGCCCATTTCAGCCTAGCGGAGCACGTGATATTTCTTTACTCGGAAAATTATTACCACTCATCAAATATTAATTAAAAGGTACTTTTAAAAGAATATTGTTTTTGGGGGTTAGTATTTCTTAAATTAAAATGTGACATCACAGTAGGGGGTCACACAAATGTGACCATCTGTAACAAGGACGGAGGAGGGGTCGTGAAATCATGAAATTGGTGTGACGTAATTAATTTATGGATGACCCCTTTAAGGTCTATCCCCACACATCAGGGCAGTACCCGGGACGTGGCCGGAACGTTTTTCGTCCGGAATCTAAAAAAATATACCGACATGGATTCGATCACACACGTTCGCGCCCGTGCCGGCAATGGAGCTTAGTATTGCCGTATATTTTCCCTGCCGTTTAGTGAACTTATTTGTAGGTAAACATGAATTAAGAGCCCGCCATATGCCAGGCGGCGTGGCGATACAAACGCGGATGGTCTAAACGCGTTGGCTACTTTGGATATTTTCGTTTTTTAGGAATATTCAAGGATTATTCGAAAAAGAAAAACATATGATGGCTGCCTTATCTGTAATGCAATAATAATCAAAAGTTACAAGGTTAATTTTAATGTATTTGGTGAATAATGCTATATACCGAGTAAATTAGACGTGATTTGGAGGCATCTTTGCAATTCTTTTCTATCGAGAAAATTTAACGCAATCGTGTTTTTGAGTCAGATAGTTAGTCCTGAACTTTGCTGCATTTTTATTTCAACTTGAGTATTTCATTATTATAGATATAACAGTCAATCATGCAGAGCAGTGTGAGGTAGTACGGGCCCTTAGTAGAACCTCCTCCGTGTCAAATTTAAATAAAGCCATGAGTCGTATCACCTTTAATTTAATCTGCTTTACCACACAGCACTGAGGCTTTACTATTCTCTCAGAAGGAGGTTTGTCCACGGCCCGGTCACATCACTGATGTTTGTAATCAGGCAGCCTCTGACGGGACACGGATGCACTATCTCGTCACGTCAGCGCTCCTGTCACGTCCCGGGCACTGCCCTGATGTGTAGGGATAGACCTTTAGGCTAACGCCATCTGGTAACGATAAATTTATGAAAAAAAACCAGGATATATAACATGGCAAACAAATACACGGTGAAATGGTTATCGTTTTGGACCCTTAAAGGGGTGACTGCTGGGAACTAAAAAACAAATTCGACAGCCCATACATACTGACCGGGCGGCGGGACTCTTTTGTATGGAAGTGACTTATTTTTGAGTTCTCAGCATTGGTCGCATAGAAAAAGTTGTTCATATTGATGGCCTAAGTCACCCCTTTAAGGGGGTAACAAAATTTCACCAAGTATACATATAAGACATAGTTGTGGCGTAGTCGGTATGGGATACATCGGTCGGTACTTGTAGTTTTGCGACCTCGCAGACGTCTCGTGGATGTACTGGTGCTGGCAGCGGGCGCGGCAGACCACGGGCAGGCTGTGCATCGCAATCACTGTCCGCACGTTGTGGAACGACCTAACGTAATGTCCTGCGAGAGAAAGCAACTTGAGATTTACATACGGAATGGAAAAAGGACGGCAAACGAGCAAGCGAGTCACCTAATGGACAGAAGCGTTGCCGGCCTTTTAGCCTATCAAGGAGTTGAAGAGGACATTACCCCCACCCCCCCCCCCATGTCCTCCCCCAACTCCTTGAGGGGCGGGGGGAGGGTGAGGATGGGCCTCTGGTTCTCTGGCTCTCTCAATTCAATTCAATTCATTTATTGCATTTCATATTGCACATAGTTAAGTTATATTAAGTACAATATGAACCCTGTCCAATCCATCCCAATCCAACCCATCGCAAACTGAAAAATGTGGAACGGCAAGCGGATTTTTCTTATCGTTCACATTTATTTTTACCTTTTTACTTATATACATTTAATCGATTTTATGTCATATAAATTCAGAATCATTTATCTGATGATTCATATTGTAGTTAAAAAGGTGCATTATTTACTGTTACTTTAAATTTTAATTTAAGTACATTTAGTTTCTATCAAAATCTCTAGCGAAATTCGTTTAACTCTTATAGACCTTCATTGTATTTAATCTTTTCAGGCATACATACTGTAGGATTGCAATTTAGATCAGCGCTATCTATTGAAATATTTCCTGTTGTACTCAAGACTGTAATCTGTTTTGTGTGCTTGTGTAAGCATTAACTTTAAAACCCAAATAAAATTACCTATCTGTGTCTGCTTCCGTTTCCCCATACATACTTCCTTTTTCGCCATGACGGCCTGTGATTGGTCGCCCGAGGACTAGTAAGAAAAAATGGCGATCGAGTCTAGTTGAGCGCGCTTGTGCGCTGATATAATTTCCAAAAATAACGACTCCTAAGAGCTTTGCTGGCCAAAAACAACCCTAAATCTTCATCGCGTGTGTGTGATGGTGTACCACTAGTGTAGGCAGTGAGAAATAACGCAGTTCAAACAGAAAGATCGTCAGCCGGTCGGCACCAGCCCCGTCGCAGGCGAATCCTTTTCCAGACTCCTGTTCAACGTGAATCCAGGTTAGTGTTTACTGTTTTTCCTTGCTGTGATTCCGGGGATGATCGGAGAATGCAGTAACTCTTCCAGGAAGTCGCAACATTAATTTATGGTGCCTCCTGTGAGGAACTTCCTCACGTACTTATTTCAAATTTACCCACTTAATTTCAATTTCTCCAATTAAAGTTATTTCCAAATATGGATAACTAATTTATTCATAAATAGACTTATTATAGATTCAAACTACCTACCTATCAAACAGGGAATTCCATTCCTGTTCCATACCATAGTAAATACCTATTACTTACGAGTACATACTTCTTATCTCATTAATTCCCTTGTAATATTCCCTTAATCGTTCGATTTGTATGCCATAAGGTACTATCTAGTTACTCAGGCTTTCAAACTATTTTGGATAGCCTATGTACTTACCTAGGGTCAATTAATAGCAGTGAGGTGTGTATTTATGATTATAAGTAATAGTTCGTAGTTTTAAAACCTACGTGTTTTGTGAATATCTGTTCCATTACTCAGTTTCCATTTAAACTTTTGCTACTTACCTACATTACTCGTACTTTCACAATTAGTGCTTAGCGTAAACATGGCGGAAGGAGAATTAATGTCCACCATTAAAAAACGTGAATATGAGTTTAAAAATATGCAGATACTTTATGATTTAGCAAAAATTACGAAAGAAAATAAAACCAAATTAGCATCCTTTCGAGCTAGGTATAAAAGAATTGATAAAATTCGTGTTAATTTCTTGGAATGCAACGATCGTGTAAACCAGTTGCAACTTAAACTAAATCCTCAGTTTCTTATCGATAATAATGCTTTGTTGTCATTTGACGAGTTATACTATTTTGTCATTGAGTTTGCCGATTCCCTCGACGTAAATGCCGTCGGTGCGAGTTCGCGCTCGGAACTGTGTCAAAGTCATGCGCATTCCAGCTCGCAAGTGAAACTACCTAAATTGCAAATAGCTAAGTTTGATGGTAATATAGAGAACTGGCAGATGTTTAAAGACAGTTATACGTCGCTTGTGCATAATAATGTTTCGTTGTCGGACACAGCGAAATTTTACTATTTGTTGTCATGTCTGTCTGGGTATGCCCTGACACTAGCTAAGGGCGTTCCTATAACATCAGCTAATTATTCTGTTGTTTATGCAGCGTTGCTAGACAGGTATGATAATAAACGTATTTTAGCCACCGCTTATTTAGAAAAAATAATAAAATTAAATCCGATCCAACGGCCATAATTATCAAACTTATCACAATTAACCAACACACTTTA
This sequence comes from Elegia similella, assembly GCA_947532085.1. Taxonomy (NCBI): domain Eukaryota; kingdom Metazoa; phylum Arthropoda; class Insecta; order Lepidoptera; family Pyralidae; genus Elegia; species Elegia similella. The sequence goes on along the minus strand of OX383950.1, from coordinate 1,106,890 downwards.
TGAATGTGTTAGTACCTTGCGCGGGTTAAATATTGATGATTTAAGTGAATTTCTTTTATTTTACATAGCATCTCGGCCTCTTGATACAGAAACTAGGAAAATGTTTGAATTACAAAATACCGAAGAAATTCCTAAATTTAATAACTTGATTGTTTATTTACAGAATTATATAAAGGTATTAGAGGTTAGTCAACCTAGTAATTTACAGTCATTCAATTCTACAAATAAACAAAACCACAATAACACAAAGAAAGATAACTTTTCTCGGCAGTCAAATTCTTCCTTAATTGCTTCTACGAACTCAAATAATAATAAACCTAATCAGGCTGTCTGTGTGTATTGTCATGAAAATCATTCAATGTATCGCTGTGGTAAATTACATTCTATGAATATAGGACAGCGACAACAATTAGTTAAAGAGTTAGAATTATGTCAAAACTGCTTAAGGCCCGGTCACACTAGTGTAGACTGCAAGCCTAAGTCCACGTGTTTCATTTGTAACTCAAAACATAACACATTATTACATGAAGAACATAAAAGTTTATTAGCTAATACCATTGACCTAAAGGCTTCTGAGAATTCCAATATGAGCACTTCCCTAACTTGTGCAACTCAGCCAAACATGTCAAAGTCACCTATGAGTACCAAAATTATTGGTTCAGCAGTGGTTCGGTTGAGAGAGTGAATGGTTCATTGCAGTATGCTCGTGTAATCATAGATAGTGGCTCAATGGACTCTTTCATTACCAGTAGCTGTGTGCGACAATTAGGTTTACATATAAAAAAGTGTAATTTAAATGTAACCGGTCTCGGTCAAAATTATGTTTCTAATATCGAATGTTATACTTTTGGCTCCATTGTGCCTAGGTCAAATGACTCGCCCCAATTTGATATACCATTAGTGGTTTTGCCTAAAATCACTTCAATGATTCCTTCAACTTCATTACCGTCAGTTGTCAAGGAAAAGTTTAAACATTTGGATCTCGCCGACCAAGATTTTGATAAATCGGGTCCGATCGATCTGTTGTTAGGAGTAGACTGTTTTGACCAGATATATACTGGTTCACGTTATAGCCCAGGCCCTGGTTTTCCATGTGCACTGTCTAGTGTATTCGGCTGGGTGATAAGTGGTCAGTTTCTTCAAAACGTGGTGGCTCAGACTCCAGCCACACCCGTTACGTCACTCATCGCGTCTTCTAGTGCGCTCGATGAGAGCGTTCAACGTTTTTGGGAATCCGAAGAACCGCCGAAATGTAAAATTTCCGGTCCTGAGGATGAAATATGTGAACAAAAATATAAAAATGGCACATATCGTACCTCCGAAGGTCGTTATGTTGTACCAATTATGCTTAAAGATGATACTCCAGCCTTAGGAGAATCATATCATCAGGCTCTAAACCGTTTTCTCAACTTGGAAAAGCGTTTTGCCAGCCAGACTGAGTTGAAAACGGAATATAAGGAATTTATGCAGCAGTACGAAGATCTGGGACATATGCAGCCTGCTGAATCTTTGTCTACTGACCGTTATATTATTCCTCACCATTGTGTAATACGACCCGATAGTACAACGACACGTTTACGAGTAGTCTTCGATGCCAGTAGTCGGACCTCGAATAATCTGTCACTCAATAATATTGTTCATGTGGGTCCTAAGCTGCAAGTGGATATTGTCGATTTAGTGACAAAATTTAGACTTCACAAAATAGTTTTTACTGCCGACATCCGTCGTATGTATCGGCAAATATTGATAAGACCCGAGGAAAGGCATTACCAACACGTGCTTTGGCGTCATTACGCCAAAGCACGTGTTGGTAAATCCAACTGAGATCATAAAGGAGTACGAACTTAAGACAGTCACGTACGGCGTTAGTAGTTCACCTTATTTAGCCATTCGAACACTTCATCAACTTGTTGAAGATCATGGTTCTGAGTAGTCAAGTTGTGTAGCTCAGGTTATCACCCAGGAGACATTTATGGACGATATCACAACTGGCGGCTCTTCCCTTGAAGAGGCGATCAAGCTGAAGGCCGATATCACATCTTTGTTGGCAAAGGCTCACTTTGAACTACGTAAATGGACTACCAATGATCCTCGTCTTCTTAAGGATGTTCCTCCTGAATTTTGTCAAAGTTCCAAATCCTTCGATGAATCGGGAAATGAGTTTGTCAAAATATTAGGGATACGATGGAATCCCATTAATGATTCTTTTTCATATGCCTTTTCAGACTCGTTCGAAGTCAAATTTACTAAAAGATCCATACTCTCTTTAGTAGCTCGCATTTTCGATCCACTCGGTTGGATATGCCCAGTAGTCTTTGCAGCAAAATCGCTGTTGCAAGTAATATGGCGGTTAAATTTATCGTGGGATGAGACTATTCCAAAACATTTAACCAAACAATGGCATTTAATAGCGATCTATTTGTCTGATTTACAAAAAAATTCTCTTCCGCGGTTAGTTATACCTTCCAATCCGATGGAAGTACACTTGGTAGGTTTCTGTGATGGTTCTCTGAAAGGCTATGGTTGTTGTGTGTATATTTGTGTGGTACTAATGAGCCCAGAATTTCTACTGCGACTAGTTTACTGATTGGAAAATCTAGAGTAGCCCCTTTAAAACCTACCACGGTAAATAGACTCGAGCTAAGCGCAGCGGTGCTTCTAGCAAAAGTTCTATCGCACATGTATAATTTGCTTAAAGACCATATAACTATTAATTCTATTCGAGCTTATTCAGACAGCAGCACTACCTTGTCATGGCTTAATACCGCCCCTCATTTGTCACTAGATAGGGGTAGATGTGACATTGACAGCTAAAATCAAAGCTCTCTCTTTAAATTTAATTTTAATTTATTTATTATTATCTTTTTATTCAAAAGTTTATGTTTAGACAAATAGTTTAACAAAGTAGTACCTGTGGTAGTAAATCCTTACTCAATCTCACATATCATGGAGGCGATTCAACATAGCATAAACACAATGACACTGCAGTTTAATACCAGAATGGCTGATTTCATTCAGGAGCTTCAGACTGTAAAGGATGCACCGCCTTTGACTATGGCTGCACTTGCTGCTAATTTTGAATCCTTCAAGACATTCACAACTGATTCCTTGAACTGTCTCCAGCAACAGGTGTCTTTGCTAGCCCGCCAACAAGATGTATTTGAGATGCGTAGTCGAAGAAAAATGTTGCTCCTGCATGGCATTCCCGAGGAAAACAAGGAGGTTTCATCTCTGGTGGTAGTCAGAGTGATAAATGACAGGATTGCTGTGCCCATCACTGAATCTGACATCCAACGCAGTCACCGTCTAGGAAGACCCAGTGATAACAAACCACGTCCCATCTTAGTTAAGTTCCTGAACACCATAATTAAGGACAAGGTTTGGTTTTCAAAAACAAAATTCAAAGGAAGCACTGTCACTATTTCAGAATTTCTGACCAAGGACCGACACGAAGCTTTTATGGCCGCTCGACAGCACTTTGGGGTCAATAAATGCTGGACTAGAGACGGCATGGTGCATATAATCGCCACAGACGGTACAAGGCACCGTGTAAGTAGTATTTGTGAGGTTCGGCACCTCATCACTTCTTCCCCGGCTGTTATAACTTCCAATTCCCCAGCCGAGGCCCAGGCCTCTACAAGCGGAACAGCTGGTGAGCCGAGGACAACATCGGCGTCAAAAGCAGGGGCGTCGACGGCGACGTCGTCTTCATCTGCGGTGGGGATACGCTCTAAGCGGCTGCCTAGGAAGTGATGATGTGCGTTGCATAAACTGGTCGTGAATTTTCTGTCTCGTTTCACAGTTGTCCATTTATCTTGTCGAAAACTTAACATTTTCATAAGTCCTTTATCGCCATAAATTACGTAACCTTATTTTGTTACAAAGGGTACAATCCAAGTTTCTTTTTACTTATTTACCTCCCAATAATTGTTTTAATTTTTACCGTCTTGTATGTATCTTTTTGTTTTGACAGCTTGACATCACAGATTTTACAGGTTATATCTTGACACTGACATTTGGCAGCTGTGATTGAGCACCTCTTTTTGTTTTTTTATGTGTGGCAGGCAGAGATATTGAATACATGCAGCCTGTACATATTTTTAAACTCTTGAGCTTTCTTGAATTCCGAATTGCGTTGTTATTTGTACACTATCTACTTTTCTATATTTTGTCTTCAATTTTTTTAGCTTCAGCAGACTACCAGCGGGTGACTTGAGTATTAGTTTGGCACTAGCTGGTATATATCTTAATTGAGTTTTATATAGGTATATTGTATTATATTATATTTATTTATTTATTTCAAGTATTTGTTTATATTTAATACTTACACGCACACACATGTCTGATGATGATGATAATGTTTCATTTCACTCTCTATCTTCTTCAATGATTGATGATGATAGTTTTCATAGCATCTCGATGCCGCTTTCGGAAACCATTAAAGAACATTTATCTGACGCGGCCAAAAATTTTAATGTACTGCATATAAATGCTCAGAGCATACCGGGGCACTATCCTGATTTTTTAGAGACTTTTGACGACAAAAACATCCACGCAGTCCTTGTCTCTGAATCCTGGTTTAAATCTTGTCACGCTTCTACTGCTTACGCTTTACCAGGGTTTCAGCTCATACGGCAGGACCGCGTTAATAGGAGTGGTGGAGGTGTGGCTATATACTTGCGTTCTCACCTTTCTTATAATATTCTTGCCACTTCTGACTCAACCAATACTTTAAATGAGCCGGAATTCGTCTTTCTTGAGGTTACCCTTTCTCACACTAAAGTCCTTCTTGGTGTTTTCTATAGCTCCTCTTTATCTATCAATTATTTTTCTCTTCTTGAAAATCTTCTTACTAATTTAATCCCTTCCTGTAGTCACACTATAATATTAGGAGACTTTAATACATGTCTCATCAAGAATGATCACAGAACTATCTCTCTTAAATCCCTCACTGAGAGTTGTAACTTAACCATTCTTCCCCTCGATGCCACTCACTTTTTTCCGAATTGCACACCGTCTCTACTTGACCTTATTCTTGTTTCATCACCGGATCATGTTGTTAAATATGGTCAATTTCCTGCGGAAGCATTTTCATATCATGATCTCCTTCTATTATCTTATAAAATTCGTCCCCCCAAATATAAACATAAAGTCTTCATGAAACGTAATTTTGGTTCCATCAATCTTGAACGCTTACGTGAGGACGCCCTTAAGTGTGACTGGACCTCAGTTGTTGATGCTTGTTCTGTGGACGATCAGGTACTTTTATTTAATAAACAATTAACTGAACTTTATGATCACCATGCTCCCATTCGCCCAGTTCGAGTGAAACATCTGCCGGCGCCGTGGCTAACTGTAGAAATTAAAGAACTCCAAAAAAAGAAAAACAGAGCCAAAGTTAAATTTCGTTCCAACCCTGATAGATACCGCGAGTCATATATTGCTGAGAGAAATCGCTGCAACAAGGCTTGTAGAGAGGCCCAAAGACGCCATATTCATCGTTCCGTAGAAAACGGAGACCCTGCAAAGGTCTGGAAATTTCTTAAGTCTCTTGGAGTTGGTAAACCTCAAACTGATATTCCTTATAACTTTGATATTAATGGTCTAAATGATCATTTTTCATCGGCTTCTGTGTTTGATAAGAACATCAAACAAAACACTTTAAATTCTATTTCTCTACTTCCCACTCCTGACCATCCTCAATTTATCTTTAGTCCGATAGCAGATTGTGATGTGAGGAAAGCAATACTATCAATATCTTCGAATGCCGTTGGTAATGATAGCGTTAGTCGTCATATGATCCTTCCCATCCTAGATATCCTGCTACCAATAATCACATCTATCCTAAATCACTCGTTATCCTCCGGCGTTTTCCCATCGATATGGAAAGAAGCGCATATAATACCTCTTCCTAAAAATACAAATCCTAAATCCTTTTCTGACATACGACCTATATCCGTTCTCCCTTTCCTATCTAAAGTATTAGAGCGTATTGTTCAACAACAACTTAATCACTTCCTAAATGTAAATGACCTTCTTAATCCTCTGCAATCCGGATTCCGCCCTGGTCATAGTACGACTACTGCTCTTGTGAAGATTACCGATGACATTCGTGCTGGTATGGACGACAGGCGGGTTACGGTGTTGTCGTTGTTGGATTTTAGCAATGCCTTCAACACTGTTGACTTTGACATTCTGTTAATGGTATTGCGTTCTCTTAACATATCTCCAACTGTAATCGACTGGTTTCATAATTACCTGTACGGGCGCCGACAGTGTGTACGAATTGAGGACTCATATTCCTCTTGGAGTTATTCTTCTGCTGGTGTGCCGCAGGGTGGCGTATTATCTCCCATTTTATTTGCACTTTTCATTAATTCTATCACTTTATCGCTTCGCTCCTCCTACCACCTTTATGCAGACGATCTTCAAATTTACACGCAATCGAAAATTGATGATCTGTCACGGGCTATAATAAATATTAACGATGATTTGCAACGGATATCTGCCTGGAGTATGTCCCATGGTCTAATAGTAAATCCTAAAAAAACGCAAGCTATTGTTATAGGTAGTTCAAGTCTTATTTCTAAAATTCCCTTCTCTGATCTACCTAAAATTATCTTTAATGGTTCGGTTATTGAATTTAGCGACCGCGTAAAAAACCTTGGCATTTATTTAGACAAAACGCTTTCATGGTCACCCCAAATATCTGAAGTTAGCAAAAAATTGTTCGGAGCTTCAGCCTCACTTAGAAGATTGCATAAGTTTTTGCCATTGGATACCAAAATTGCGCTTTCACACTCTGTATTGCTTCCTATTTTAGATTACGCCGATACCTGTTACTTAGATATTTCTCACGAGCAAATAAATAAACTTGAGCGTCTTCAAAATCTCTGTATTCGCATAATTTTCGGTCTACGAAAGTACGATCATGTATCTCAGTTTCGCACGCAACTCAAGTGGCTCCCCATTCGACTTCGTCGTGACTGGCATATTCTCTCTCTTCTTTACTCTATCCTCTTCAACCCTACTTATCCCAACTATCTTAAAGAACGCTTCGTATTCCTTCATGACTCTCACGACCGTAATTTACGCAGTGAAGGTAATCTTCGACTTAGAACTCCACCACATGTTACCGTGATGTATAATAAGTCCTTTACTGTCCAGGCTGTTCGGCTTTGGAACGCCCTTCCAATTTCTATACGTAGTGCTCAAACGCTGGCATCCTTCAAAAATCAAGTAAAAAGTCATTTTATGTCATTTCCCTAACATTTTTCTCCTTCTTAACGAAAGTATATCCTTATTATTGTATATGATGTGTGTATTTGGATATTTATTTATGTCGTATTTGTAGGTATTTATTTATATTTTTTGTGTATATATATATATATATTTGATAATGTTCTGTTGTATATATTTTACTGAATTAATAGTATCAATTATCTATATTAATAAATCTATTTGTAATTATATTTATATTATATTTTTTTTTTTTTTCTCTCTCTCTTATTTTCAATCACATCACCCATAACGCAAGTTTTTGACTTATTCCTGTCACCCAAAGGTAGCCTGGAAGAGATTGCCTTGGCGATAAGGCCGCCTATTGTACTGTATTATTTTTTAGAATTTGTTTATATTTGTATGTATAGTTATGGTGCAATAAAGAATGTTTACTTACTTACTTACTTACTTACTTGTTAAAAATGTATGTAGCCAATCGTGTCATTCAAGCAACTGATTTGATTAGTACCGATCACTGGTATTATGTTTCGTCTAAGGATAACCCGGCCGACTGTTGTAGTCGCGGAGTGTCCTGTCCATAGCTTATAGACCACCCTCTGTGGTGGAAAGGTCCTTCTTGGCTACAGGATTTGCCTAGTCAATGGCCTAACAAACGGGTTCTACTTCCAAAAGAAGACTTACCCGAGCTCAAACCACTAGAAACTAAAAGTCTTCACGTGATTGAGGTGAGAAACCCACTTCTGGACTTAATTGCCAGACATTCCTCTTTTACAAAAATTCTAAGAATTGTAGCATGGTGTATTCGATTTATTTCAAATTCGAGGGTTACAAAGCAAAATCGAATTCTTTCATTTCTCAGTAGTACTGAACTCGAGAAGTCAACCAAAGTGTTTCTTAAATTGAGTCAGTATCATTATATGTCTTCCGAAGTCAGTCGAGTGCGAGATAATGAACCATGTGTAAAATCCATTCAAAAACTTTCACCTTTGCTGGACGATGATGGGATCGTGCGGGTGGGGGGACGCATCGATGAGGCTAATCTGTCACCATCTGCGTTACACCCTTTTTTGTTACCTAAACAATGTCCAATATCTAAAATTATAATAGAACACTTTCATATAAAATATTTGCATTGTGGACCTAGAACCTTACAATCTCTTATTCAACGCCAGTTTTGGATAATTGGGTTAAGACTTCTGATACGTACCGTGCTGTCGAAGTGTGTTAGATGTTTTAAAGTAAATCCAATCGCTTGTCAGCCAATGATGAGCAAGCTTCCGGCAGCCAGACTTCAACCTTCTCGTTGCTTCGATACCACTGGAATCGATCTAGGTGGCCCATTTTCCATTAAAGAGAGTCGCCGTCGTGGCGCCAAAACATATAAAGCTTATTTATGTCTATTCGTATGTTTAAGCTCAAAGGCTGTACACTTGGAAGCCGTAACCGAATTGAGTGCAGAAGCTTTTCTTGCTGCTCTAGACCGTTTTGTCTCTCGACGTGGAATATGTCATACGATAGTAACTGACTGTGGGACAAATTTTGTAGGAGCCAACAAGTATCTGAATGAAGTTTCTAACATGCTCCACAAGCATTATCCTGAAGTGTCAAATGGTCTAGCGAACCGCCATATCAAATGGAAATTCAATCCCCCGGCGCCCCTAACTTCGGGGGTATATTTGAAAGTGGCATAAAATCCACAAAATATCACCTTAAGCGTGTTGTCGGTTCTCAGGTTCTCACTCTTGAGGAATTCTTCACAATATTAGCTAAGGTAGAAGCTTTATTGAACTCGCGTCCACTCTGTACGTTATCAACAGATCCGTCGGAGTCTGACGTTTTAACCCCGGGACATTTTCTAACGGGAGGTCCTTTAGTCACCCTGCCCGAAGAACCAATAAATGAAAATTCGTGTCTGCGCTCTCGTTGGGTGATGCTTAAGAAAATTACCCAGGGCTTTTGGCGCGTATGGCAGCGTGATTATCTTCATACATTACAACAAAAGAACAAATGGTTCGTACATGAACCAAATATTAAAATAGATGACTTAGTCATAGTTAACGAACCTAATCTTCCGCCGATGTTCTGGAAGTTGGCACGTATTGTGCAAGTGCATGCTGGTTCGGACCAAGTAGTCAGAGTAGTTACCCTCCGAACTGCTAACGGAAAGACCTTTCGTAGGCCGGTAGTAAAGGTTTGTCCCTTACCAATTAATTAAGAAATTTTTTTTTCTTCATAAATTACTTATACATAAATACACACTATCCTTAGGCTAGTTAAAACTTATTTATTACTTTATCTTTCGAAAATAATCTTTCTAGATATTCTTGCTTCTTGCAATAGTGCGTAGCTATTGCTTTTGTTTTTTGTCTTTCAATTTGCATTCTCTGTGAAACCCTTGTGGATTTCAGGTGGGGGAAAATGTGTAAGCATTAACTTTAGAACCCAAATAAAATTACCTATCTGTGTCTGCTTCCGTTTCCCCATACATACTTCCTTTTTCGCCATGACGGCCTGTGATTGGTCGCCCGAGGACTAGTAAGAAAAAATGGCGATCGAGTCTAGTTGAGCGCGCTTGTGCACTGATATAATTTCCAAAAATAACGACTCCTAAGAGCTTTGCTGGCCAAAACCAACCCTAAATCTTCATCGCGTGTGTGTGATGGTGTACCACTAGTGTAGGCAGTGAGAAATAACGCAGTTCAAACAGAAAGATCGTCAGCCGGTCGGCACCAGCCCCGTCGCAGGCGAATCCTTTTCCAGACTCCTGTTCAACGTGAATCCAGGTTAGTGTTTACTGTTTTTCCTTGCTGTGATTCTGGGGTTGATCGGCGAATGCAGTAACTCTTCCAGGAAGTCGCAACAGTGCTATTATTAATAAATAAATAGCTGTTTATTATGTAATTGATTAAGTAAGTGTAATAAAGAGGTGTATTTAATTAAATTTGTGACCAATATTAATTTAAAAATATTTGTATGTAAACTTTTTCATTTTCGATTTAATTCCTTATTATTTAAAAACTCGTCTATGGTGTAATAGTTTTTATTGAGCAGGTCTTTTAATTTAATAATGAATATTGGGTCCTTTTCTTCCGTTCTAAGAATGTCGGGAAATGTGCAATTTTTGTTGACATAGCTAACGGGCCAGAGCTAAAGATTTGTAATTTGGATATGGGCATAACTAATGTGTCTCACTCACCGAATGAAGTATAGAAGCGGTAAAGCTTCTACTCAAACGTCGATTTTCTGTGAGAATGGGTACTTCCCTAAACGAGCCGGCCCATTCATGCTGCTAGCAAACATGAAGTTTACCCGTAGCGTGGCTCTACCACAACTAAATCAGTCTGGTTTAAAAAATAAAGAGAACTGACCAAAGTCACTGTTCTCTCTTGCTCGCCAAGTATGAGCCAACTTCTTGGCGAAGGGTGGAGCCTTGTGGTCCTTCTGAGCAGCTTCCATGTAGAACACGCTGCGACAGGCCACCGCGTCAACAGAGTTATACAACAGGCCACTAAGCAGTCGAGGGTACGTTTTGTCCCTAGAACAAGGAAAATAATAAATATATACGGACAAATCACACACATAAAAATATTAGAAAATTTGATTCGATGACTAAGCTGACTGTACCAAATTCAAATTTCGGTATTCGTTGGGACCATAGAGATAATATAATCCTGACGGATAGAGATCCAAACGGATGCTGTCAAACGAGACCGATTTTGAAATGCAGTTGTGGGTGTGATTTTGCATATGTATTCAGTAGTGTTTGGCTAAAATGTACCTGGTGTATGTCAATGTATCGATAGTCAAATCATTATACCTTCCCATTGAGAAAAGAAGCAAAATTATACAGTTTTACAGGGATATATACATTTTCCGAAGATAAACTTTACAAAGAGTAAAAGGCTAAAAAAAATGAACTACTATAAATAATTTATTTACATTGAAACACAGCAAATAAAACACAGATACCTTTTTCGTTTCTTTATTGACACATAAATAATAGTTTAAATATTTTTTATACAAAAAACCGACTTCAATCAAACTACAGAACTTATTTTGATAAAATTTAAATGGAAAAAACTTGAAAGCATACCGTTTTATATAAAAAAAAGATTTATGCGGTTATGAGGACACAAACAGTCATGCGATTAAAAAAGGCATACGGCCGAATTCGTAGTTGTATGTATTCGTAGTATTCGTCCTTTTTTGAAGTCGGGTTACGAATCAGCCCATTTTTGAATGGTCAGCTAATAATATATAATAATAATAATAGATAAAAAGATAATAATTTAACCAGACAATCAATAGATTTAGCAATGTATTTTAACTAGTATTGCTCCTATAGAGAAAATTTGTCATGTGCACAGACTAAATGACCCCACCGAGGATATATACGTACATTTTCACTATGCATATCAAAATATTTTACGAAAAATAAACCATAAGTATACAAACATATTTCACACCTGATATACAGGCTCAGGCTACTCTAAACATAATTTGTTTAGTTAGACGTACCTGAATAAACTCTATGATGTTTATTAAAGATTCGCTGTATGATTTTTTTATGTCCATGTGAATAGTTTCACCCGCGTGTCTGCAAGAATAAGAAACATGCATAACAAATAGATTCTAAAAAAATACGGTGACGTAAGCATCTAGCTGAAAATACTTTTGAGCACACTTTTGTTAGATATCGTTACGTGAAGTGGGCGGACGGCCTATGGAATAGAAAAGTTCTCGAATGGCAACCATGTACCAGCAAGCGCAGCGTTGGACACCCACAGACCAGGTGGTCTGACGACCTGAGTTGACCTTTCCAATTATAGTACTGGAAATCCTTGGAGAAGGCCTATGTCCAGCAAAGGACTTTTTGTGGCTGAGGTGATGATGATGATGATGACGTTAATTTTGGAATAACTTCAATGGGCAAGTTAAAAATTAAAAGAAACAATACAACCATGACACTTGTTATTCATAGCAATTTACAACAATGTAATATTTAACAAATTGGTCATCGTACTCAAAGTATGCTAATGATGCTCTACTAGCTCTGCTCTTATTAAAAACTGTAATGCAATAAATAAAACACAAACTATAATGTTAGTTTGGGCTATGGCTATGGAGCGTACCATAAAATGTATAGATACATCCGTACTATTAAATTTTTATTCCCTCGCGAGTTAGACAGGTCTAACCCAAAAGCCACGTTCAGCACGGAATCAAAATATTGATAGGTTGCTAGCTGCATCTCCTACTAATATAATTTATCAGATTTTTGCCCATTTCCTAGATCGGCTTTTACAAGATTTTTTTGGAAGAGAAGCAGTCGGTTCATTCTACGTGTTATTCTTTTCTGTCTGAACAGTATGGAAGAGTGAAATAGCATACCATACATATAAGTACGTGAAAGCTACAATAAACCTGCTCCGGACGCAGTCGGGTAAAATATCAAGTAACAATATTTCAGTGAGTGCAATCAAAACTATTGTCGATGTCGATAAAATATGAATAACTTCAAGCACTAGTGTAAACGTGTGCGAACTTTCTTTACATAATATTTTCGCTAATTCTCGTTTATGATTAAATGTTTTCATTTTCCTATCAACTATGAAGCATACTTAACAATACTATCCTAGTAGAAATCAAAACTGTTCGAGTTTTTTACCGAAATTATACCGGTGACAAAAATGTATACTTACTGATGAAATGTATATTTGCTAGGATTATTCCTACGGGTTGTAGTGCACTCGACAACCGCACAAGACACCATGTTGGTATTTACCTAATTTTATTGTGTAAGTTAAAAGATTATTTATATTTTAGGTAAAATAATTTCCTTATCAAATTCAGCGGGCCTTGTTGTGCCCAGGTAATGTCAAATGTCATTAAAAATGGGCCTGCTGTCAGCAGTCTTATCTCTCTTTCTAAAGCACAGTGAAGCCGTATAATGACGTATACTCATTTTCATTTTGAAAGTCTAAGGCATGGAGATAATATAATATAGAGATAATATAATCCTGACGGATAGAGATTCAAACGGATGCTGTCAAACGAGACCGATTTTGAAATGCAGTTGTGGGTGTAATTTTGCATATGTATTCAGTAGTGTTTGGCTAAAATGTACCTGGTGTATGTTAATGTATCGATAGTCAAATCATTATACCTTCCAATTGAGAAAAGAAACAAAATTATACAGTTTTACAGGGATATATACATTTTCCGAAGAGAAACTTCACAAAGAGTAAAAGGCAATGAACTTCTATAAATAATTTATTTACATTGAAACACAGCAAATAAAACATAGATACCTTTTTCATTTCTTTATTGACACATAAATAATAGTTTAAATATTTTTCATACAAAAAACCGACTTCAATCAAACTACAGAACTTATTTTGATAAAATTTAAATGGAAAAAACTTGAAAGCATACCGTTTTATATAAAAAAAGATTTATGCGGTTATGAGGACACAAACAGTCATGCGATTAAAAAAGGCATACGGCCGAATTCGTAGTCGTATGTATTCGTCCTTTTTTGAAGTCGGGTAACAAATCAGCCCATTTTTGAATGGTCAGCTAATAATATATACTAATAATAGATAAAAAGATAATAATTTAACCAGACAATCAATAGATTTAGCAATGTATTTTAACTAGTATTGCTCCTATAGAGAAAATTTGTCATGTGCACAGACTAAATGACCCCACCGAGGATATATAATACGTACATTTTCACTATGCATATTAAAATATTTTACGAAAAATAAACCATAAGTATACAAACATATTTCACACCTGATATACAGGCTCAGGCTACTCTAAACATAATTTGTTTAGTTAGTCGTACCTGAATAAACTCTATGATGTTTATTAAAGATTCGCTTTATGATTTTTTTATGTCCATGTGAATAGTTTCACCCGCGTGTCTGCAAGAATAAGAAACATGCATAACAAATAGATTCTAAAAAAATACGGTGACGTAAGCATCTAGCTGAAAATACTTTTGAGCACACTTTTGTTAGATATCGTTACGTGAAGTGGACGGACGGCCTATGGAATAGAAAGGTTCTCGAATGGCAACCATGTACCAGCAAGCGCAGCGTTGGACACCCACAGACCAGGTGGTCTGACGACCTGAGTTGACCTTTCCAATTATAGTACTGGAAATCCTTGGAGAAGGCCTATGTCCAGCAAAGGACTTTTTGTGGCTGAGGTGATGATGATGATGATGACGTTAATTTTGGAATAACTTCAATGGGCAAGTTAAAAATTAAAAGAAACAATACAACCATGACACTTGTTATTCATAGCAATTTACAACAATGCAATATTTAACAAATTGGTCATCGTACTCAAAGTATGCTAATGATGCTCTACTAGCTCTGCTCTTATTAAAAACTGTAATGCAATAAATAAAACACAAACTATAATGTTAGTTTGGGCTATGGCTATGGAGCGTACCATAAAATGTATAGATACATCCGTACTATTACATTTTTATTCCCTCGCGAGGTAGACAGGTCTAACCCAAAAGCCACGTTCAGCACGGAATCAAAATATTGATGGGTTGCTAGCTGCATCTCCTACTAATATAATTTATCAGATTTTTGCCCATTTCCTAGATCGGCTTTTACAAGATTTTTTTGGAAGAGAAGCAGTCGGTTCATTCTACGTTTTATTCTTTTCTGTCTGAACAGTATGGAAGAGTGAAATAGCATACCATACATATAAGTACGTGAAAGCTACAATAAACCTGCTCCGGACGCAGTCGGGTAAAATATCAAGTACCAATATTTCAGTGAGTGCAATCGAAACTATTGTCGATGTCGATAAAATATGAATAACTTCAAGCACTAGTGTAAACGTGTGCGAACTTTCTTTACATAATATTTTCGCTAATTCTCGTTTATGATTAAATGTTTTCATTTTCCTATCAATTATGAAGCATACTTAACAATACTATCCTAGTAGAAATCAAAACTGTTCGAGTTTTTTACCGAAATTATACCGGTGACAAAAATGTATACTTACTGATGAAATGTATATTTGCTAGGATTATTCCTACGGGTTGTAGTGCACTCGACAACCGCACAAGACACCATGTTGGTATTTACCTAATTTTATTGTGTAAGTTAAAAGATTATTTATATTTTAGGTAAAATAATTTCCTTATCAAATTCAGCGGGCCTTGTTGTGGTAATGTCAAATGTCATTAAAAATGGGCCTGCTGTCAGCAGTCTTATCTCTCTTCCTAAAGCACAGTGAAGCCGTATAATGACGTATACTCATTTTCATTTTGAAAGTCTAAGGCATGGAGATAATATAATATAGAGATAATATAATCCTGACGGATAGAGATTCAAACGGATGCTGTCAAACGAGACCGATTTTGAAATGCAGTTGTGGGTGTAATTTTGCATATGTATTCAGTAGTGTTTGGCTAAAATGTACCTGGTGTATGTTAATGTATCGATAGTCAAATCATTATACCTTCCAATTGAGAAAAGAAACAAAATTATACAGTTTTACAGGGATATATACATTTTCCGAAGAGAAACTTCACAAAGAGTAAAAGGCAATGAACTTCTATAAATAATTTATTTACATTGAAACACAGCAAATAAAACATAGATACCTTTTTCATTTCTTTATTGACACATAAATAATAGTTTAAATATTTTTCATACAAAAAACCGACTTCAATCAAACTACAGAACTTATTTTGATAAAATTTAAATGGAAAAAACTTGAAAGCATACCGTTTTATATAAAAAAAGATTTATGCGGTTATGAGGACACAAACAGTCATGCGATTAAAAAAGGCATACGGCCGAATTCGTAGTCGTATGTATTCGTCCTTTTTTGAAGTCGGGTAACAAATCAGCCCATTTTTGAATGGTCAGCTAATAATATATACTAATAATAGATAAAAAGATAATAATTTAACCAGACAATCAATAGATTTAGCAATGTATTTTAACTAGTATTGCTCCTATAGAGAAAATTTGTCATGTGCACAGACTAAATGACCCCACCGAGGATATATAATACGTACATTTTCACTATGCATATTAAAATATTTTACGAAAAATAAACCATAAGTATACAAACATATTTCACACCTGATATACAGGCTCAGGCTACTCTAAACATAATTTGTTTAGTTAGTCGTACCTGAATAAACTCTATGATGTTTATTAAAGATTCGCTTTATGATTTTTTTATGTCCATGTGAATAGTTTCACCCGCGTGTCTGCAAGAATAAGAAACATGCATAACAAATAGATTCTAAAAAAATACGGCGACGTAAGCTTCTAGCTGAAAATACTTTTGAGCACACTTTTGTTAGATATCGTTACGTGAAGTGGACGGACGGCCTATGGAATAGAAAGGTTCTCGAATGGCAACCATGTACCAGCAAGCGCAGCGTTGGACACCCACAGACCAGGTGGTCTGACGACCTGAGTTGACCTTTCCAATTATAGTACTGGAAATCCTTGGAGAAGGCCTATGTCCAGCAAAGGACTTTTTGTGGCTGAGGTGATGATGATGATGATGACGTTAATTTTGGAATAACTTCAATGGGCAAGTTAAAAATTAAAAGAAACAATACAACCATGACACTTGTTATTCATAGCAATTTACAACAATGCAATATTTAACAAATTGGTCATCGTACTCAAAGTATGCTAATGATGCTCTACTAGCTCTGCTCTTATTAAAAACTGTAATGCAATAAATAAAACACAAACTATAATGTTAGTTTGGGCTATGGCTATGGAGCGTACCATAAAATGTATAGATACATCCGTACTATTACATTTTTATTCCCTCGCGAGTTAGACAGGTCTAACCCAAAAGCCACGTTCAGCACGGAATCTCTAATATAATTATCACTAATATAATTTATCAGATTTTTGCCCATTTCCTAGATCGGCTTTTACAAGATTTTTTTGGAAGAGAAGCAGTCGGTTCATTCTACGTTTTATTCTTTTCTGTCTGAACAGTATGGAAGAGTGAAATAGCATACCATACATATAAGTACGTGAAAGCTACAATAAACCTGCTCCGGACGCAGTCGGGTAAAATATCAAGTACCAATATTTCAGTGAGTGCAATCGAAACTGTTGTCGATGTCGATAAAATATGAATAACTTCAAGCACTAGTGTAAACGTGTGCGAACTTTCTTTACATAATATTTTCGCTAATTCTCGTTTATGATTAAATGTTTTCATTTTCCTATCAATTATGAAGCATACTTAACAATACTATCCTAGTAGAAATCAAAACTGTTCGAGTTTTTTACCGAAATTATACCGGTGACAAAAATGTATACTTACTGATGAAATGTATATTTGCTAGGATTATTCCTACGGGTTGTAGTGCACTCGACAACCGCACAAGACACCATGTTGGTATTTACCTAATTTTATTGTGTAAGTTAAAAGATTATTTATATTTTAGGTAAAATAATTTCCTTTTCAAATTCAGCGGGCCTTGTTGTGCCCAGGTAATGTCAAATGTCATTAAAAATGGGCCTACTGTCAGCAGTTTTATCTCTCTTTCTAAAGCACAGTGAAGCCGTATAATGACGTACTACTCATTTTCATTTTGAAAGTCTAAGGTATGTCTATGGTTGGGACATAAAATAAAAAAAAAATTGAGAGTGGTACATATCCGTTTGGAATAGAATTAAAAATTCAAAGTAATACCAGTGGTATTCGTTCGTGGTATTGGATAGGAATAAATACACAGATTGAGCTAGCTCCAAAGTAAGTTCAAGACTTGAACTTAATTTGGACTATTTTTGACTATTTTAGAACAAATACACATCCAAGACCCAGGCCAATCTGAAAAAGATCATTTTCTATCTTGACCTGGCCGGGGATCGAACCCGGTCACCCCGTGTCGCAGGCTGGCGTGTTGACCGCTGCGCCACGGAGCTAGTCAGTAAATTATTTTGGAACTGTCGAATAATAAAACTACCCTAAATGAGGTGATGTGAAGACAGACAGGCTCTAAAGCGCCTGAGGAAGCGTATGAAGACACTGTGCTCGAGAGAATTGAAAAATACTCGAAGTATACATACATACATACATAGTATCACGTCTTTTTCCCTTACGGGGTAGACTAAGGTAAGGTAACAGGCGTTGGCCTGTTGACCCGGAGGTCGTGGGTTAGATTCCCACCGGAAGCATACTTTGTTTAGTTGTTTCCAGTTTGGTTAGGACATTGCAGGCTTGAATCACCTGACTGTCTGATAATAAAGATGATTCCGTGCTTCGGAAGGCACGTTAAGCCGGTGGTCCCGGCTGCCATCTGGTAGTCGTTAAAGGAACCACGTCAGAGGCCGAGAGGCGGTTCCGAAGAACTCTGACACCAGGGTGTGCATGGTCGATTGAACGTGAGACCTACTCGAAAATGATGAATGACGGGGTAGACAGAGTCTAGATCTATAAGACCTGAAGGCCACGTTTAGCATGTTGGTGGGCATTATGTGGAAAGCGGAATCAAAATAGTGATGGGTTGCTAGCCGCATCGCCTATTGCACGATTCCTCAGATGTTAACCATTCCCTCGATCGGCTTTTACGATCTGCACGGGAAGAGAAGCAGCTGGTACATTCTACGCTTTTTCTAAAATTAATAATAAAGGGGGGCTCCCATACAACACATGATTTTTTTGCCGTTTTTATAGATAACGGTACGGAACCCTTCGTACGCGAGTCCAACTCGCACTTGACCGGTTTTTTTGTTTGTGTCTCCGTAATAGGTTAGAAGCAAAAAACTAATAATAAAAGCGTCTCACCTGACCGGCACAATTATTTCATCTGTGTCGAAGGCTACTAGCCACCTGTGCCGCCCGACAGACCGGTACAAGCAATCATTCAGTGACAGCGGCCCTTTTCTAAAATCCAGGATGTCCCTCTGCCACCGCGACCACCGACGCCCCCCACCTCCCTCCAGCCATGGCGGGTGCGTCAGTTCTGTCAAGCGCACGAAGCCAATAGAAGCGAAGTGATTTAAAATACGAAGAACATTGTCGTGAGCCTGGAATCAGAAGTGGTAGATGAGTGAATTGTAATTAATAAATAAATATTTTTGAAGGGCAAATCACACAGATTGAGCTAGCCCCAAAGTAAGTTCGAGACTTGTGTGATGGGATACTAACTCAACGATACTATATTTTATAACAAATACATATATAGATACACATCCAAGACCCAGGCCAATCTGAAAAAGGTTATTTTCCATCTTGACCTGACCGGGGATCGAACCCGCACCCACGGAGCTCGCCACAGCAATTGTAAATTTGAAGATTTGAAGTTTGATATTTTTCTTTCTAATCAGTTGATGCCACAAGGGCAAAGAATAATTAAATACATGACAAGGGCCTTAACATGAAAGTTTGGCGAATTTCCGAGTCGACGAGCTCCAACGAGGTCGATAGCACCCTATTTATTAATGCCAGCTGCACGCACCAGAAAGTATCACGTTCCGAGTGCAAACAAGAGCGCGGAACAAGAGAAAGAGAGGCACGATCGGCCTAAGCATTCGGCTTGTGACGCATCTGTCTCTCTTCCACCGTGATTACGTAAAACTAACGTCCGTAAACAGAGTTTGCTGAGAACCAATTTTTAGGGTTCCGTACCTCAAAAGGAAAAAACAGAACCCTTATAGGATCACTCGGTTGTCCGTCTGTCTGTCGGTCTGTCAAGACCCTTTTTCTCAGGAACGCGTTGAGGTATCAAGCTGTAATTCATATCAAATACTTAGGTCTGCTGTCCCTTGGAGCTGTGAAAAAATCTTGAAATTTGGAATGCAGCAACGTCTTATAACACAGATAAAGGAAAAATTGCGAAAAGCATAAATTTTTTGTTACATCATGTAATAAATATATTTTTAATTTTTGTGCCGCTAATTTTCGACATTCGCAAGGGAATCAAAGCCTACAGGGTACTTCCCGTGAACTCAGAATCTTGAAATTTGGTGCGAAGCAACATAGTATTGCCCACATAAAGGAATAATTGCGAAAAGTTTAAATTTTTAGTTACTTCATATAATAAAAATATTTTTAATAATTTTTAACTTATTTTTAGAATAATGATACGGAACCCTTCTGGCGCGAGTCCGACTCGCACTTGACCGGGTTTTTTTTAGTTACACCAAACGGTCAACTGTACCTCGTAGATTCTCTATTTATTTGCTTCACAACTCCTTCTCTTGTTATAAAAGATCCCAACTCACCCTCACAAGGTATACATAGACCACTTCAGCCTCGAAGTACTTAAGCAATAGCAACCACTCAAGGATCTGCGCGGAAATATCTTCGTGGCAGTCTAACCACTTCAGGCAGACGGCTACTGACGTTGGCGAGGGGGTGGAGGCTGGCTGCGCGGGGGACGGGGCGTTCTGGAAGTTTAGGCGATGTTAAGCAGCAAATACACCTGCAAACGAAACTGATAAAAGAGCTAGGGCATATCAAAACAGATAGAGATACATGATATACTTTGAATAAAATTTTAATTCATTTCAATGATGGTCACAAAGAAATTTAAATGGCAGTTTTTCTTACATACATACTATCACGTCTTTTTACATATTGGGCTAGACAGAGCCCAGTTCTTTAAGATTTAAAATTCAAGTTTAGCATGTTGTTGAGCGTTAGCTGAAAAATGGAATCAAAATTGTGATGGTTCTTCTACGTTCGTCAACAAACATGACGCCTCGGACTTTCGCCCTTTCCCTCGGTCGGCTTTTACGATCTACGCCGGAAGAAAAGCTACTTTCATAAATGTATACTTATAGGCATTTAGATCGGTTTTTCGCCGTTAAGTCGCCTCTTATGGCATCCATGGAAAGACTAGGAGTGGTCCTATTCTACTCTGCTGGAAACCAAATGACATCAACCTACAGTGACAGCCTCCGTGGTCCAGTGGTTAAGGCGTTTGCCTGTTGACCCGGGGGTCGTGGGTTCGATTCCCACCGGAAGCATACTTTGTTGAGTTGTTTCCAGTTTGGTTAGGACATTGCAGGATTGAATCACCTGATTGTCTGATAATAAAGATGATTCCGTGCTTCGGAAGGCACGTTAAGACGGTGGTCCCGGCTGCCATCTGGTAGCCGTTAAAGGAACCACGTCAGAGGTCGAGAGGCGGTTCCGAAGGACTCTGACACCAGGGTGTGCATGGTTCATTGACCGTGACACCTACTCGAAATGATGAACTTACAATCTACAGTACCTACCTGAACATTGAGTATGTTGTTAGCTCTCTCACAAGGCCTGGACACTACAGACACAGCGACCGGCGGCGCGTTGATTTTGTAAGGGTTGTGGTGGTGGAAGGTGGGGTTGCAGGTCAGGATGTAGGGCTCGTTGACGGCAGCCATGGGGCCAAGCGGCTTGGATTGCCAGGCGTACGTGGCCCGGGCGACGACCACGTGAGGGGCCGATTCGTGGAGATACCTGGAGACAAGAGCGTCACGGTCAGATGTCAT
Source organism: Elegia similella (assembly GCA_947532085.1). NCBI lineage: Eukaryota > Metazoa > Arthropoda > Insecta > Lepidoptera > Pyralidae > Elegia > Elegia similella. The sequence continues at coordinate 1,085,147 of OX383950.1, read as the reverse complement.
CCTCAACTCAGTTGTAGGTATATGGCATCCCTGGTCCCTCCAGCTTCTAGGGACCGTTCAAGTATTACGTAATCACTTGACTAGCTCCGTGGCGCAGCGGTCAACACGCCAACCTGCGACACGGAGCGACCGGGTTCGATCCCCGGCCAGGTCAAGATGGAAAATGATCTTTGTCAGATTGGCCTGGGTCTTGGATGTGTATCTATATATGTATATGTTATAAAATATAGTATTGTTGAGTTAGTATCCCATAACACAAGTCTCGAACTTACTGGCTAGCTCAATCTGTGTGATTTGTCCATAAGTATATATTTATTTATATTTATAATCACTATATAAGTTATTTTCAACCCCCTCCTCCCCCTTGTTAGTAAATGTAAGAAAAGCTCTTACCCCTCTCCCCAAGCTTATGTAAACATTGCTATAATTTTTACAAAATATGTTTGTTTATTTTGCAAAATGTTGTCGACGTCATCACCGTGCAAACCCTTCCGTCCTCTTTGTCAGCAAAAATAAGCCTAGCCCAGACCCCCCACCCCCCATTCGCTGCTTACGTAATATTTGAATGACCCCCTACTTGCTTTTCCCCCATTCATTCGAGTTAGCAGTATCCCAATACCTTTCATTCATCCGACCACCATCCACTTCCTTATCCCAACACCATTCATCCGGGTTAGTAGTATCCCAATTCCGATGAATTTGTTGAAATTACTTTCCCAGCTTTAAAATACTCCCGATGGGCAGCAGTTTCGGAAGCACAAGAAGCCCTCTAAACTGCGCTCGCCAACCCACCTGCCAAACGTGGTGAGTATGGCAATATCCTGCCATGGAATAAAGAATCCTTAGGAAAGGCCTTCGTCCAGCAGTGGACTTCTTACGGCTGCAGTGACGATGAATGATGATGATGAAGAGGGACATCAGCGTTTGTGTCAGGGAGGAAAATTAAATTAATATTTGTTTTCACGCGAAAGTTAAATCTAGCGAATCGAGTGCTGTTAGACCGCGGCAGCGAGGGCGCTGCAGTGCAGTAGTTACAGTCTTTTCCACCCACCACCAGATGGCGATAGCATAATTAGGTAAAACGAAATAAAACTGAAAAATATGGTTTTAATATGAGCCGTTTTATTTTAGTTTTAAACAAGATATTTTATTATGTACTAAAAACGGGTCACCCACGTGCTATTTCGTCGGGATTGCCGACTATAGTTTCGGACTCGTCAAGAGCCCTTCTTCAAGGCGAGTGCGAGACGCGCGGCGGAGGGTCCCGAACTATCTGCTCTCAACGCACTACTCGTGCGGCGGCTCGTGCCGCCCTTGTGGAGGGGAGAGCCAGCAGGTCGGTTGCAACACCCTGGTGATGACTAGTCACGGAGGTAGTGGATCCCATTTTTTCCTCGTCGGTGTCTGGTGACGGTACGTGTGTGTGGAAAGAGCTAATCGTATCGGCCTCTACTGACTCTGTGTGCTTTAAGTTCGAGTATCATTCCCTTGAAGAATCGGTTTCCAGGTTGCGGGTAAAGTCCAACCTACATCCCGATTGAAATTTGGACGTCGACTTATTTCTATGGCCTCTCTTATTTTTCGGGGAACGAATGCCTTTTCTCTAGATAGGACTCTGGCCTTGTCAAACCGGATATAATGGGTGACGTCCTCTTCCAAAGTATGTTCGGCGATGGCCGACCTGTTCCTGTCCAAATTCTTCAAGCTTCTGATGTGCTCCTTCAGCCTGGTGGATACATTGCGGCCAGTTTCACCAACGTAACTCTTCCCACAGTCACAAGGAACTTCGTATACTCCCGATACATTTAATGGGTCTATCCTTCGGTGAGCGAACATACTGCCTTATTTGTGTAAGAGGCGGATAGAGCATTATTATACCTGCCATTTGTGACAGGGGTTACGGACAAAATCGGACAATTAGTACGCCGTAGATATTGCATTAAGACCATTTTCCGGCCTCTTACACAAATAAGGCATTTGGTTCGCTCTCCGAAGGATAGACCCATTAAATGTATCGGGAGTATACGAAGTACGTACCGTCATCAGACACCGACGAGGAAGAAATAGGATCCACTACCTCCGTGACTAGTCATCACCAGGGTCCTGCAACGGACCTGCTGGCTCTCCCCTCCACAAGGGCGGCACGAGCAGTGTGTCAAGAGCAGTTAGTTCGGGACCCTCCGCCGCGCGTCTCGCACTCGCCTTGAAGAAGGGCTCCTGACGAGTCCGAAACTATAGTCAACAATCCCGACGAAATAGCACGTGAGTGACCCGTTTTTAGTACGTAATGTCTGTATCTCACGTTAGTTTCAATGATATAAGATATTTTATGTGAATATTAATAATATGTAATAAGGTGAATACATGGTTGTAAACAAACCTACGGCACCATCTATGTGATGAGTCTGAAACAAATTATACGCAATAGGCGTTGGGACCACATGACAATAACATCGCATTGGGACTAAATCCTGGTACAAATAATTCAAAAGGCTCACCATAACTGGCAGTACAGCTTCGGCAGCCTCCCGACGTCAGTGTATACCAGTATCCTCACCAGCGGGTCCTCAAATCTATAGATAAAGGCATAATTTTTGATAGCTCCGTGGCGCAGTGGTTAACACGCCAGCCTGCGACACGAGGGTGGCCGGGGATCGAACCCGCCCGGGTTGGTCAACCGGCCAGGTCAAGATGGAAAATAATCTTTTTCAGATTGGCCTGGGTCTTGGATGTTTATCTATATATGTATTTGTTATATAATATAGTATCGTTGAGTTAGTATCCCATAACACAAGTCTCGATCTTACTTTGGGGCTAGCTCAATTTGTGTGATTTGTCCGTATATATTTTATTTTATTATTTTATTAATTTAAAATCAAGTCTTAGAAAATCGGTTTGTTTTTGAACACTCTCCAATTATTCAAACAGAACAGATGCAGTTGTCCATGGGTCGGTGATCGCTTACCATCAGGTGACTCGCTTACTCGTTTGCCGTCCTATCATAAAAAAAGACCATTTAATTCCTATCCTTCCAAAGCTTTAAAATGCTCCTGATGGGCAATATTGTTGGAGGCACAAGAAGCCAAAGAAACTGCGCTCGCCAACCCGCCTGCCAAGCGTGGTGAGTATGGCAATATCCTCCTGGAACGAAGAATCCTTTGGACGCCAATGTCCAGCAATGGAAAATAAAATAAAACGTTTAATCAGAAAATAGACCTTTGCAGGCACTTTTTACTCTTTCACAAATTACATTCTAAAGGATCTAATTCAATAATAATTTTCATGAATGCTCAAAGCTACAGACTACTAGCGTTTCGGAACCGACCACTGCAGAGAAGAAACGCCGAAAGAAACTATTTTCAACATTATTGGTCGTCTACTCGCCTGAAGAGCTTTTTAATTTTATGACTTTTTTCTTTTTCATTGTTTCATCATTTCAAGTAATGTTTACGAATTTTTTTATAGGTACATGAATGTTTTGGAACACATTATGTTAGCGATCGAGTGTGCAATGATAATAACAATTATACACAGTAGTCTCAAAGAAGCCAAGCAGACCAGTCCAGTAGCTGAAATTTAAAGGGATACAGAGCGACACCTAGACACTGCAGTATTGCACAAAACTTTTATTATTTACTAGTTTTCGCCCGCGGCTCCGCCCGCGTTAATGTCGATCCCTCGGGAATAGTACTTTTTCCCGGGATAAAAGGTAGCTTATGTCCTTCTCCGAACTCCAGAGAACTTGTATGCAAAATTTCATGATGATCGGTTCAGTAGTTACGGCGTGAAAGCGTAACAAACAAACAAACAAACAAACAAACAAACAAACAAACTCACTTTCGCATTTATAATATTAGTAAGGATAAGGATAGTAAGGAATAGTAAGGATAAGGATACTTACCTGCCATCCCAATACGCACTGTACATATACAAGCTGCCGTTCACCAACTGAAGATGTTGCCAGAATGCTGCAGCATAATCTATATCCTCAGTTTCAGGGACGCGCGCGCACGCCGTCGCCTTATACGCTTCAGGATGCTCTCGTCTGTGGCGCCAGTAATCCATAGGCAGCAAGCGCGAGGTGGGGGTAGAAGTTGAAGTAGAGGTGGGGGTAGAGGTGAGGTTAGGGATGGTGATAGAGGGAGAGGTGGAGGCAGGAAAGAGGCACTGAGGGAGATACATGCATAACAGAATGAGCGAGACGCAAGACCAGAGGGAGAGGTATTTGCGAGCGCGTGGCCCGTTGACGGGGAGGCGAGGCTGGAAAAAATTATTACGGGTGTGGTGTACCAGTGGTTCCCAACATTTTTGACCAGCAGAACAGGACCAGGACCCACTATGATTTTGTTATCATTAGCAGAGTTAAGTTTAAACGTAGGCAACTGCTCACGTGGCGAGCTCGGTGGCGCAGTGGTTAACACGCCAGCAAACACGAGGGTTCACGGGTTCCCCCGGCCAGGTCAAGATGGAAAACGACCTGTTACAGATTGACCTGGGTCTTGGATGTTTATCGATATAAGTATCTAAGTATTATAAAATATAGTATCGTTGAGTTAGTATCCTACGACACAAGTTCACAACTTACTGTGGGGCTAGCTCAGTTTGTGATATGTCCCTCTATATATTTATATTTATTTATAATTGAACTTTATCCGGTTCGATTGGGAGCATTTTTGTTATAACTTACACTTACGCATAATTGACATCTTGTGGTCTACAGGAAGTGATAGGTTTTATTTATGAAATCGATAGGTAGTACCTTGTATGAAAACACTCCCAATTTGTTTTTCAAATCATTTTTTTGATAAAATAATGAATGTAGGCATTATAAAGCAATATAACCATGCTTAATCACATGAAATAAAGTAAAATAATGATGACGTAGACAGTCCAATCATGAGTTGCCAGGTCGGGGAATATTTTCCACTTAAGTCGATAAGAGTAGGGGAGAATGGGGTAATGGGAGTCAGCGGGCAATCGGGGTCAGGTGCCTCTAAGCAAAACTAAACGTTCGATACCTAGGTAGATGACATGTTCAGCTTGCTCTGTACCCGATGCCCATTGTACGAATGACTCGCGCTAGTAGCACCACGCGTTTTTGAGTGACAATTATGTTTCGTTTTCACGCCACGCCGTTGTAAATTTTTGTCAAAACAACATTAACGGTGAGTATAGACGTTGTAGCTGTACCAAATTAATGACTATGGATAGATTTATCCTTAATATTCAAAAATTAAATAAGCATATTAGATTGCGATTAAATTTATTTTGTGTTTTTAAATTTTTCAGTTAACATGCAGTATAGATTTTGGGTAATGGGAGCCAAAGAGCTCGCTAGTGATTACCATTACCCGCAAAAAATATTCTTGTTTTTTTTCGCTTATAGATGCCGATTTAACAAGTCAAAAAAATCAAATAGGCTAGCTGATTAAGTGGTGATTGCACTGGATGGCATACTGCCGAATGTAATGTCTGCGATTGTTTGACTCTGATTTCCCACATGTCTGATTCCCATTGTACTGAGGTTAGTGCAATGGGAGTCAAACTTGTTTTTTTTTAAAACGCGGAAATATATCTAAAGTTGATTCCCAAAGTGGTGAAAAGTGATATCAACTAGTAGATAAATAAGTAAAGTCTAGTATTAAACAATTTTAATAATTATATTATTTCGAAATAAGCTTTTATTTGATAGCTCGCTTAAGCGACTCCCATTACCCCTTTCTCCCCTACATACAATGATCGTTTTTTGTGACACTGCCATAAAATTATACAAGTCGGCTTTTCACTATAATTTGATCGCACAATTATACTTATGTTCAAATGGTCTTCACATATATAAAGTGCACCTTTAACAACTTTTCTGGTAGGCAGGTGCACAGGAATTGGAAGGTACGAGGAAGTACAGTTGTTTCATCATCATCATCAGGTCTTTTTAGTCTCCACTGTAGGATCATGACCCTCTATGTACTACCGGAGCAATACTTGGCCAGAGCAGACAGAGGAATTGGCCTACACTCTCCTCGCTGGCCAGACGGGTTGGAGAGGTCTCATTGATGTTTATGAGCTTTGTTTGCTTGTATTTCCTAAGTCGCCTCTTACGACCTCCATGGGAAGACTAGGAGTTGTTTCTGGTTTCGTTATAATTGTTTGGGCTGTTTGGCATTAAATATGCAACGATAAGACCTAATCTATTCAAGGCTGCGCAAAGCTATTATTGTTAATTTGGTAAGTATCAATGTCCGGAGTGGAAAGCCAAAGTCGATGAGATGAGGAAATCGGTGTCCGGGTTTCGACTTTCGGGAAAAATATTCCCCAACCTGGCAACTCATTAGACCTGAATATCAATGTCATCATTAATATTATTAAAACTTACGCGAGATAACAGTTTTGTGATATATTAAAATGTCATCATTATTTGACAGATTGACAATGTCATGTGATTAAGCATATGAATATTGCTTTATAAATCCTATATTTATAGTATTTTTAGGAAATAATAAAAGTTTAAAAAATTGGGATTTGGCATAAACGGAAACAAATACTTACTAAAAAAATGTTCCCGTTTATAAAGATAATTATGTGTTTAAAACTCGAAAGTTTATAAAAGAAAAACTTACGATCTTCATAATTATCATATCAACTGTAACCTTGACTTGATACTCGTCCACAACTAGCCGCTCGCCCTTTACCAACTCGCCCGTTAGCTACTCGCCTTTTAGCCACTACACTAAACTTATCCTTCACGATAGTTTTCGCCGCTACATACAATTGCTGTTATCGTACATAGGCCCCTTATCTATCAGCTTGAGTGCTGATTATTGCTCGCAGAATTGGGGTTCCGCACAATTCAATAGGCTTTCCCTGAATTGATATTGAATTTCACTGAATGTGACGTACTGCGGCGTTTCTCTCGTCAGTTACTAAACTGACGAGAGAAACGCCGCAGTACGTCAGCCTAATTACATAGTGACGCCGGCGAGACGCGCCGTTGACCAGCAGCGTTCCTATAGCTCGCGCTTGACCGGTCTGCGCCGTGAAACAAGGTTTATCACGCCTTTCGTTGCAATGTACAGTTGTGTACATCATTGGGATGACGACTGTACACACCTACCTCCGTGGTCCAATGGTTAAGGCGTTTGCCTGTAGACCCGGGGGTCGTGGGGGTCGTGGGTTAAGGGAACCACGACAGAGGCCAACAGGCGGTCCCGAAAAACTCTGACACCAGGGTGTGCATAGTCGATTGACCGAGACACCACTCGAAATCGTTGGCACTTCAGGCAGTCTGCCTGAAGGGCCAACGACAACAACCTAATGACAATGACTATGTCACAGACAGATACACGCAAACGCACACGCTCCCTCTTTTCAGTCGTGGGTTAAAGGAAGGAGAACATTCACGGAACCGCCAACATATTTTATTGTTTATTTTGTTACCCACTTAATTAACAGTTTATTATTACACTATTAATGCGATGTGGCGTGGTGTGTGAAATGATTAACAGGAATGTTCTTACCAACATTTTCCTTGCTGAAAACCACAATGCTGATTCAAGGGGATAGGAAACGTAGGTACAGTCAGCGACAGAGATACCTTGCCAGGCCCTGTATCTATATCTTGAATTTTCTCTTAAACTATAAATAATAATAACATCAAAAATTATATACTTACTTACTTACTGCAATGGCGCAGCGACCCAAAGTGGATCTTGGCCTCCGACACTAGAAGGCGCCATTTCTTGCGGTCATGTGCCAGCCGTTGCCAATCGCAAACTCCGAGGCACACAAAGATTTTAATGAAGCCTTTCTTAATATAAATTTTCACGTTTATATTTTTTATAGTTTAAGAGAAAATTCAAGATATAGATACAGGGCCTGGCAAGGTATTTCTGTCGCTGACTGTACCTACACATATCACGAAAGACATTTTTTTGAATTTTTCAACAAAATGGTTTGTAACAATTTGTAAATAATAATAATATAATAAATAAAGGAGTGCGTTACCCCAGCCGACTAAGTGCTCCTTTTAAGAATTGATAAATGCAAAAGTAAATAATTTGACACCCCGCCGTTTCAGAGATAATGAGGAAAATAAAATTCGGCTGGCGTAACGTTACCCCAGCCGACTTTTTTTGATAACGTCGGTTTATCTGGATCTTTTTATCCAATGTCAAATGGAGACAAATTCCGTTGTATACGTATAAAAAAAATCATGATTCTGCGTCTTACGGTTTCAGAGATACAGAGATTGGCCAAACGTTACCGCAGCAGAAAATGAAATAACTCGAAATCCATAAAGGTGTCAAATTTAATTTTATCGGGGACATTTGAGAGCAAATTCAATATATCTTAGTGCATACTTTTTATCCAGATAAACCGACGGGATCAAAAAAAGTCGGCTGGGGTAACGTTACGCCAGCCGAATTTTATTTTCCTCATTATCTCTGAAACGGCGGGGTGTCAAATTATTTACTTTCGGGGACATTTACACGAAGTAATGATCTAATTATTTGCATTTATCAATTCGTAAAAGAAGCTCTTAGTCGGCTGGGGTAACGCACTCTAAATAAAGCCTCTTTTTTTTTTCTTTTTAATTTTCTTTTCCCATATATGATGCTCGAAATTATTTACTTTCATATAATTAAAACGTGTCATTGCGAATACTATAGTATGTGTATATGTAATTATCAAAATTAATACCATTTCTTTTTTGTATGTATTCTGCCTAGATTCTTGCTTTCCACAACTTGTAATTAATTATTTACTCAATTTGTGACCATCATCGCTGAGTCCATAGTAATATTTAACTAGTTATAAGTTTCTTTATTGTTTTGCTACTGTGAACTTGTTTGTGGTCCATGTTATAATAAATAAAAAATAAAAAAAATAATAAACATCGGTATTTTAGCACCGTGTTTAATCTTAATTTAGAGGTAATTAAATACCGTTATGATTGTGAAGAATCCAATATATTTCACTTGCGCACATAGTTTGGTTACACATAAGTTCATCATCATCATCAGATCTTTTTAGTCTCCACTGCAGGAGCATGACCCTCTCTGAACTACCGTAGCCATACTTGGCCAGAGCAGACAGAGGATTTGGCCTACACTCTCCTCGCTGGCCAGACGGGTTGGAGAGGTCTCATTGATGTAGAAGCCAACGTCTGAAGTTTTAATCTTCTTCAAGGGTCTTGGATGTTTATATATAGATGTATTTGTTAAAAAATAAAGTATCGTTGAGTTAGTATCCCATAACACAAGTCTCGAACTTACTTTGGGGCTAGCTCAATCTGTGTGATTTGTCCGTATACATGGTGAAACTTTGATCGCTTTTGGACTCTTAAAGGGGTGACTCAGACCATCAAAATGAACAACTTTTCCTATGGGAACAATGCTGGGAACTCAAAAAAAGATGACATTCCTTACAAACTGGCCGGGCGGCGGAACTATTTTGTATGGAAATGACGAAATTTTTTTTGAGTTTCCAGCATTGGTCACCCTTTTAAGGGTCCAAAACGATCTAAATTACACCATGTATTTATTTATACCAAATTTCTTCCAAATTGGTTCAATAGTTGGAGCGCGAAAAGGTGACAGAGTTACTTTTGCATTTATTACATTAGTATGGAGTATGGATTATTCAGTACATAATAGAAACTACAGAACAACAGTCAAAACATTATATTTGCATAAATATACAGACGTGCGTACTGCCTATTTTACATTACATAACAACATTAACACTACGTCTAAAAAATATACAAAATTGCATTGATGACATATACAATTATACAGCGGAGTTCGCTCTGTAAAAGATATATTATAAAACCGCAGAGAATCCGTCATTTGTTCATTTTAAGTATACAGCGTGATTTCGAACCCCCTAGCTATATTGAAATCTTGGAATCAGAATCCCTAATGGAATACAGAATTCCAAGAAAAAAAGGTAAAAACCGAAAAAAATAAATTGACTTCCCATAGAAATTCGTCCAGCTGATCGGCGACTTTGTATGGGAAACCCATTTTTTTTTTCTTTTTTTCTTGCAGTTCTATATTTCATTAGGGATTCTGATTCTGAGATTTCAATAAAGCTAGGGGGTTCAAAATCACGATGTATAACAAACTTAGTCGACACTTTTTATACAGGGTTATAGTTAACTAACGCAAAACCTTTTAAAAACGACTTAGGTACATCATGACTAACAACGCTTGTTCTATGACTTTTACCTAAACGCAATACATAGTAGATTTTACATACATTAGCTTTTATGTGGATTTCTATTAAACGTTAAGTCCTACTATTATTAGGTGTACAAACATAGAGTTAAAACGAGTAAAATTGCATTTTATTTTATTTTTTTGTACGAAAAAAGCAAACATCGAAATACAAAAAGTCATAGAACAAACGTAGTTAAAGTAGGAAATAAAATTTTATATTTATTGAATTAAAATTTAAATTTTTTCACCATATTCTATTTCTTAATTTAATAAGATTATATCAAAAATAGCATTGTGAATGCAAAATATGTATAAACACTTTAAAAAAAACGTAGTTAATCTTGATGTACCTTAGTCACCTTTATGAGGTTATGCGTTAGATACCACTTACCCTGTATAAACAAAACGGGTTTCACTTACGTATTTTAGTTGAAACGCTGACAAGTTTCAGCCTAAGAAGGCCATCACGTTGGTGTGTCAAAGACGTCGCGGCGCGTCCTCCGATCACTGATTTCCGTTTGACTAAAATACGTAAATGAAAACCGTTTTTTTAATATCTAATAGTACAGTCAGCCACCGAGATAACTGACTGCCCTCTACCTATATCTTGAATTTTCTCTTAAACTAAAAATAATATTGATATGAAAGTGTATATTCAGAGATTTAATGAAGACTTTCTGAATATACATTTTCAGGGCAATATGAGAAAATCCGAGATATAGGTAGAGGGCGGGGTCAGGTATATCGGTGGCTGACTGTACATATAACTTAATACTCTACTATTCTCAACTTTTGTAGAAATATTGTATATTAAAAACAAAAACTATGTGGTCTGCTACGAATAAGTAATAACTCGTGGTCTGGGAGAAAAGAAATAACGTATTAGTACAGGCTGCTTTTCATCCCGAGCATATAGCGTTGGCATCCGTCCGGATAAAACCGGACAGAGCTTTTTGAACTCTTGGGTGGTGTAAGAATGGTGGTAGCTCCACCGAGCCCACTATTCTGGTAATATGGCGTGGAGAGAGAAATCATGTGGTTTTTAGCGGGTGCGAGTCCCGCATAAATCTTCTGTACCCCCGTAGCAGATCAGTATGCATAACGCATTATCCATATGTAAAAAAAGGCTTTTTGAACTCTTTTCCGGTCAAATTTGACTGCGTCGGCCGGCCCGGCTTTTGTTATTTTTATACTAACCATTCAATCACGTTCATCAAGTCAAATATCCCTTTTTTTAGCGTCCAGCTTAAGAATTCTAGAGTCCTGGTTTATATGTCTTATTCGATGTTTATGTCTATTAACCTAAGTTATTATTGACGGGTAAGTCCCTATTTGATTTTTAGATATAGCAACACTACGCACATACCTTAGAAGTCGGCCAAGGGAATGTGCGAAAATCTAATAAAGTCTTCTAAAATAGAAAATCCAATGACCGAGATGGTCATCACCTTTTGCAGAATACGCTAAAGTACTAACATTTTAATAAGTTACACTGTTACCTGCGCAGTAATCAAATGTTTGCATGTCGCGAAACCATCCGTCCGCCATTGGCTGATGCGTTCGCGCCATGTTTCGAGTTCAGTAGCGCCGCGACGTACGAGTATTATGAGCGAGCAACACGAGTGTTGTTGTTTTCGGATTTCAAATCTTATATAGTAGCTATTATTTCACTGATATTTTCATTCGGTTTTATTCGGCGGTAGTTTGTGCTATTCTGCGCCGAACAAAGCTGATGGGACTTACAAAACTGGTGGTACCTACTGAATCTAGTAACATTTGCCTATTAAAGTTACTGACGAAATATTAAAAATTATACGCTAAATCATGGGAACAGCACCGCCGAACACATCGAATACTCTTATAGCTCTAGACTTAACGAATTGAGATAAAACTCGGACGGCCACGCCATATTAGGACATAATTATTTTTCTTACCCCCTTCACAATAAATTAATTAAAAATAAAAAACTTTGAAAACAAACTAACTTAATTTTTTGAGTTATTTTCAGCGAGCCCTTTAATTTCAACCATCAACCTTACAGACAACCAATTTTTTATATTCTTTTTTTTTTGCCTTTCTCAACAACTACACTGTCTTCTAGTATGGCCTGGCCGCTTTACTTCTATACAATAACATCTATATCTAGACTAGATAATACAATTGCACTGAGACTTACATCCTGGAACTAAACAAATTGTGCACATATATAGGGTCCAACCATTAAAAAAAAACAATAAATGTTTTTGAGACCCCTCCCTCTTACTGATGGTATCTTTCTTTGACGGCTCGGATATTAGCTAATAATAATAATAATCTAAGAAATAAATTAAATAAAGAGATAATAATAAAATACATATATTTTCCCCCAAAAACATGAATGATAGCAAATCAGGCAATTTCAAACACACTAGAGATAAAATAGGTACATTAACAAAATGATGTATGTAGGGATCTAATACCCGTGTTAGGTTTCCAGAGAACCTGTGTTACGGGTCATCAGGAGTCCATCTGCATACTGACTGGACAAGAAATACGACGATTCTTACAACAAAATGTGGTTTTACACAAAATTACTATCTTAAAAAATACAAGATGTAGAGGACAACACAAGAACTAAATTTGGAGAACTCGTGCCGAGCCGCCATAAAGTTTGCCTCGAATTGTACCCATGTTGAATTGTGCATTTACTATTGTAATATCATATATTTTATAGTGTATACCACCGACATTCCCTTGAGGGGTGAATTAGCCCTTCAAAATGAACAACTTTGCCTATGGGACCAACGTTGGAAACTATTTTTTTTTTAACATTTTCATATGACTTGTTGGGTCGGCGTAACACTTCTTTCGAGTCGTAAAATGGCTATACATACGTAGATTTATTTATACATATAAAATGGGGGTGAAAAAGGGGGTAAAAACTTTACCCCATTTTTCACCCCCTTAGTATAGAACAACGTGATTCCTTGTTCACCTCAGCACCTTTTCGTTCAGATATGTACCTACAGAATCCATTGCAAGCCAATTTGATTCTTATAGCTCTGTACACACGATTATAATTTGATGACGTTTGTGAACACATGACCAAACACGCGTCGTTCCTACCGGTTTGTTCGGTTTTCCCCTTCGAAGTGGTCGCCGCATATGTATACAGGCCTGCTACCAGCAAGATCTGAATGAGGCAAACGAACGGGCCAAACACTTATAAGGAAATGACGATTTTTCTAGTTCCCAGTTTTGGTCCCATAGGAGAACTTTGAGGGGCTGAGTCATCCCTTCAAGGGATCTTCCAAGAACCCTTTCATATAGGCCTGTAAAAAATCTTACAGATATTCGACATAGAAAGACACTAAAGATGCTATACATGTGCGTGAATTGAGCATACTTTTGAATCGACAATTCATATTTTATTTTGTATATTAAACGCTAAAATCCTAAAAAATATCTAGAACGGACCCCTAATAAAACCCCGAAACCCCTATAGCAAACGCGACGATTTTCGACTATCGCCATTTTTTTAAATTAATACTTACGTGAGATATAGACGATATTAAAATGTAATATAGGTACATACGTACCGTCGGGGGTAGATAAAATTGACCCCTCTAATAACAGATTTTTGTGGTGTGGTGGGGGGAGGGGGGAGTTTTATCTGCCCCTGACTGTACGATCGACTGTCTCCAATCGCTAACATCGGTGTGGATCGGACGCGCGTCTCGATCCACATCCGCCCTGAGGAAGACCTCCGGATGAGGTCGAAACATGTCGGCCAGTAGCTGACTTCGTACGTGAGTACCCCGTTGTTACATATTTTAAAATGCCTATCGAAAGGGGATATTATATCGCGTGATGTAAACGACGTCGCGAGAACCATGCAAACGACGCTGCCGACTATTCTCACAAAAATAATTATCAGCAACAAACTCAACAAAACGTATATATCAAATAAAATTTTGAATTTATTAAACAGTAAACAATTTATTTTAGAACAAGGCACTGTGATCAAAAAGCAGTTCTAAATCTCATTGTATTTGAGTATTTCATAATCATCGGGTCTTTTTAGTCTTCACTGCAGAAGCATGACCCTCTCTGTACTACCGGATCCATACTTGGCCAGAGCAGATAGAGGACTTGGCCTACACTCCCCTCGCTGGCCAGACGGGTTGGAGAGGTCTCATTGATGTTTATGAGCTTTGTTTAGCTTGTATGTATTTGAGTATTTGACTGGCCCGAACAAAATAATACTAGCTAATTATGTGGTGGTAGGTTGTACTATTCTATTTTTTTTAAAAGGTATAAATATATAAATATATACGGACAAATCACACAGATTGAGCTAGCCCCAAAGTAAGTTCGAGACTTGAGTTATGGGATACTAACTCAACGATACTATATTTTATAACAAATACATATATAGATACACATCCAAGACCCAGGCCAATCTGAAAAAGATCATTTTCCATCTTGACCTGGCCGGGGATCGAACCCGGTCACTCCGTGTCGCAAGCTGGCGTGTTGACCGCTGCGCGACGGAGCTGGTCAAATTATCATTTATTATCGCCGCCTAACAAAGCCGATGCGCGTTATAAAAGTCGTACTTACAAAGTACATAGAAGTACTTTACCTAATTGATAGCTCCGTCAATGGGGTAGATGAAATTTTGGCCGGCGCAACAAGTCCAAAAATTGCACCCGAAATTAAATTCTGTCCAGACTCCTCAGTAGACGAAGAACGCTCCTTTCGGCGTGTAAATGAACTTTTCCTATGGGACCAGTGTTGGGAACTCAAAACAAAATTACATTTTCATACAAGTCTTCGCCCGGCAATTAATATGAAAATGTCAAACGGTGAGAAAAAAAAGTGATACCAGTATTGGTCCCATAGGAAAAGTTGTTCATTTTTACGGGCCGAGTCACCCCTTTACGAGAACGTCGTTGGTTATGTTAACACAATCCGTGTTATTATACAACGAGGACTTACTGTAGTACCAGCGCCCGTACCATAGCGTCCGCGACGCCGTTTATATCGCGCGATAAATATCCACATCTCGCTCTTTGATATAGGCTAGTTTCCTAAAAATATATAATTAGTCCGTCAGTTAGATATTCAAAAAATATTGGACACGTATTTTTTCTTTTGTCGATTAAACAAAAAATTATAAAGATATAGACCTTTGAAGTTCCGTGTGACGTCATAGTTTGCTACAATTTTTAGCAAACTTTGACGTCACCAGCCCCCACTCCTGAACTTTGACGCACTTTATCTTTATTATTTATTGTTTATTTGACAAAAGAAAAAATACGTGTCCAATATTTTTTGATTATCTAACTGACAGACTAATTGTTATGTTATTATTACGACCCAGGAAACTAGCCTATTACGGAAAACAAGATGGCGATAGTCGATAAACGTTGTCGCGCGTGCCATGCTACGGGGGCTGGTTTAAACCGTTATCCGACTAAAATAAGACGACGATGGTTTAAACCAGGTACTAGTTAGTTCTCGTTTTATAATAAGACTGAATTTGTCTACATTTAGAAAGTTATCAGTCATACGACAGCTTCGTGGCGCAGTGGTTAACACGCCAGCCTGCGACACGGAGTGCCCGGGTGCGATCCCCGGCCAGGTCAAGATGGAAAATGATCTTTTTCAGATTGGCCTGGGTCTTGGATGTTTATCTATATATGTATTTGTTATAAAATATAGTATCGTTGAGTTAGTATCCCATAACACAAGTCTCGAACTTACCTTGGGGCTAGCTCAATCTGTGTAATTTGTCCGTATATATTTATATATTTATACACAATTTTTTTTACATTTCATTAAAAAATTACGAGTTCCTTTATTATTTAAAATTGCATATTGTAGCCCTTTTTGTGCATGTTTTAGCTATTTTTAATGCATATTTTGGGGATTTTTGTTGCATAAAATCCGGTCTTTAGTTATTAGCAATAAGCAATAGGCCTACAGTATTGAATACACCAGTGATTTACAATCTGCATCTACAGTAAAACATTACAAAGATTATTGTCCAAGTCAGACCATACAACAATTATGTACAGTCAAGGGCAGAGATACCTGACCAGGCCTCTACCTATATCTTGAATTTTCTCCTAAACAATAATAACTTGAAAATGTATATACAGAAAGATTTTAATGAAGTCTCCCTTGATAAAAAATTTCATGTTATTATTATTTATCATCATCATCAGGTCTTTTTAGTCTCCACTGCAGGAGCATGACCCTCTCTGTACTACCGGAGCCATACTTGGCCAGAGCAGACAGAGGATTTGGCGTACACTCTCCTCGCTGGCCAGACGGGTTGGAGAGGTCTCATTAATGTTTATGAGCTTTGTTTAGCTTGTATTTCCTAAGTCGCCTCTTACGACCTCCACGGGAAGACTAGGAGTGGTCCTATTCTACTCTGCCGGAAACCACACGGACTTATTATTTATAGTTTAAGAGAAAATTTCAGGTATCTCTGTCCTTGACTGTACATTAATAGACATAGCTTTATTCACTAGGACGCGCCGGACTCTTTGAAGTCGATCGATTTGTCAAAACCACAGACTAACAAAGACATTAGAAATGGCAAATGGGCGTGGCACGCGCGACAATGCGCTCGATCAGCTCACTTGAATCACCTAAGTAATTTGTCCCGCGATCGTCAAAGAACAAAAGTGAGATTTAGGTGAAAAATTAGTCGAAAAATGCCGACGTGTGCTATTCTAACGTGTAAAGTGAGAAGTCCTAGTGAATCTTTGACCAAAGGAGGAGTTTCTACTCAATTGTGTTGCGTTATGTATACACAGTCCACATTCCTAGTTTTTAAGATAAACTAAAATTGTAAGTTGACGTCGATTGGAGAAAATGCGCTGTGCAGTTTGTTGCCGCTTCTTCTGCACTCCGCTTTGGAAGCGGCATTAAACTTAGCCATAAGTAAATTACTGACGTCAGCAAATCTCAGTTGAAAATATATGACAATTAATATGTATCCAAATGACCTATATTAAATAAACTTTTAAATTTGAATTTAATTTCGAGTTAGTAGTATGTGTAAAATGAGGCGACGCTGGGTTTCATAGAAATCACGCGTGATAACACTTCTAATGTGTTTGTTGTTCTGTGGTCAAAACAGTACTAATAATACAACATGTATGAAGAGCGATTATGAGTTCATAATATACAATATGTAATGAAACCCTGGGGTTATTCAGCCCGACGATTTGAACAACTTCTCGTATGTGATCAAAGCTGGTAACTCAAAAAAATATGGATATGTCCACACAAAATTAAGTTCCTTCGGTCCCATAGGAAAAGTTGTTCATATCCACAGACTGAATCAGCCCTTAAAGGATCGGGAAGGCTTTATTTTCAATTTACATCATTGAATAGCCAGTTAGAACCTACAGAATAGACGTACTCTTCTTTCTTACAATATCTAATACATTGCCTTAAAATGATTTGCAAAGATGATAGTAACAAAGTAGGTGTCAGCTTCAATAGACAACGACTTTCTTTCGTGACATGCCCCTTCTAACGACTATTAGCCCCTTCCGAGAACGATAGGCCCCTTTCCATTAGGACAGACCCTTCCTATCGACAGGCCCCTTTTCAAACTTATCGCAGCTTGATTCTTGACATCTTAATACATATAGCTCTAACTACCTGACGGCAAGGTTTGAGTGATCTTCACGGCGTAGATATTCAAGGGGTTGGGCTCCTTCTCACACCAAGGGGCCCATTTTTTTGACTTCTTGATATTGAAATATATCTAGCAGTATCTGATGAATCGAAATAGATTCTCACCTCTAAAGGCCCCTTCTCATGGGAGACAATAGGCCCACATGCAACACACGCTAACTAACTGATTTCGAAGTCAATTCATGCGCTTGACGGCGTCGAAGGATCCCCGACGATGGGCCCCTTAAAAAATCAAGGGGCCCCTTGACATCCAGGTCAAGTATCTCCTACAGACATCTAAGTACACTCAACACTAACTGAATCTGAGGGCGAGGTCTCTTAGCGTGGTCTTGACGGCGTCGTAGGTGGCGAAGGAGATGCCGACGGCTATAGGACCCTTCACCCAGTTCATGCTGAGCCCCTTGAAGAAGCCCCGCCAACCCTCCGTACTGGAACAGAGAGGAGTATGAGTAGAAGTAGTTTTACATAAATTTGCAAATAGTTTTAACTCCCAACTGAAAGAAGTGTTTAACTTCGATCAAGTATAAAAAAAAAACTAGAAAGATACACTATCTGTGATAAAAAAAGCGTCCTAACGAAAGCGAAATACCCCTAGTGGGTATTTCGTTAAGACTCTTTTTTTATTACTTTTGGGTGCATATTTTCCATTCGAATTTGAATTTAGAATACCGAAAGCTGACAACGATTATCTTTCGAAATTCGACTTTATGGCATGCAAGTAAGGTAGGTTTTGCATTAATGAAGGTTTATATCGTAATAATATCTACTCATAAGTTTATTGTGGTGTGTATCTAGTTTTTTACACTTTGAGGAAAGACCTTTGTCCAGCAGTGGACTCACCTATAAACGTGTGCGATGGTGGTGCCTATGCTGGGGTGGGGGTAAGTCCCGTCAGGCTTCCGTCTGCCGGTCTGCATCCGCCTCCGCACGATGTCGAGAGGATAAGAAGCCGTTTGCGCCAGCGCGCCCGCCGCGCCGCCCAATGCCACGTTCACGAAGCCCGTGGGGTTGCTTCCCACGCGAGCTAAACATTCACATATATACATGAGCTTACGCGTGTCAAGCAACCCAAGCCGTGGTCTACAAGATGGGTGACCACAACCGCTGCAGTTCAATTGTTACAATTTTCCACCCGCCACTAGATGGCGTTAGCTTAAATTTGGTGAAATAAAGTTAAACTTAAAAATATTCTCTTATTATAATAAATAATAATAATTCTTTATTTTCGAGCAACCAGACTCATTACATATTTTGTTAGTAACATTACACTACGACTGCAATATACATTATTAAATTTAAAAAAAGAGATGTGGTGAAAAACATTCATGCGGGCGGGGCTTGAACCAGATATGGTGGAGAATTTAGAATCATGCGGTAGCTCAGTTGGCAGACAGTAGGTCGTACATAGACATAGGGTCATTGGTTCAAGCCCCGCCCCGCATGGATTTTTGTCACCATATTTTATTTCTTAATTTAATAAGAGAATATCAATAGCAAAATTCATCAGGTCTTATTTTGTCTCCACTACAGGAGCACGACCCTCTCTGTACTACTAGAGCCATACTTGGCCAGAGCAGCCAGAGGACTTGGCCTACACTCTCCACGCTGGCCAGACGGGTTGGAGAGGTCTCAGAGATGTTTATAAGCTTTGATTAGCTTGTATTTCCTAAGTCGCCTTCTACGACATCCACGGGAAGACTTGGAGTGGTCCTATTCTACTCTGCCGGATACCACACGGCAAAATAAAAATACTGAAACTTATTGTTTTCAAATAAGCCAAAAGTCTATTTTTCTTAAACAAGACATTTTTCGTGGACACTGATTTTATTTCCTCATAATAAGATGTATACATAGTTGTAAAATCGGGTGCCCAATAAGAGAGAGGATCTTTACAAATTGTTATTTGGATTAATTCGCTAATGTCTTCAGAGAGCAGAGAGCGAGCCACACTTCTCCCTCATTTTATATACCTCGGTTCAGCGCCCCCACGGAAATCCCGATAACTATTACGTATGTCGGCAAAGGTATTAGATAATTCCAAATCTTTCCGCTAGGTGGCGCTCAATCTTAGTTTACAGTAAGCCGCCAGATGGCGCTGTTTAACAATAGTTGTGAAAAAACCCATCTATATGACGAGCCTGACAACAATCGGCCTTGAGACCACATGCTATGGAACCTTGGACCCAGCGCGAGGGGTTTCTTAAAAGAGATTGCCCCTCGGCTCATGTCGGCTGCCGGTGATAAGAGGGCTGGCTGCTTTTTCGCCCAACGGATTAGCATAGCTATCCAACGGGGGAATGCAGCCAGCGTTCTTGCCACCATGCCACACGAGCAAGATTTTGAAGAAATTTCTTTCTAGTTCCCCCTTTTTTTTTTACTTCATGTTTATATTGTACTAGCTTTCACCCGCGGCTCCGGCGCGCCAATGTCGATCCCTCGGGAATAGTACTTTTTCCCGGGATAAAAGGTAGCCTATGTCCTTTTCCGTACTCCAGAGAACTTGTATGCAAAATTTCATGATGATCGGTTCAGTAGTTACGGCGTGAAAGCGTAACAAACAAACAAACAAACAAACAAATAAACAAACAAACAAACTCACTTTCGCATTTATAATATTATATAATATAATATAATAAATATAATATATATATATATATAATATAATATATATATATATATATATATATATATATATATATATATATATATATATATATATATATATATATATATATATATAATATATAGTAAGGAGAAATTTCTTTCTAGTTCCCCCTTTTTTTTTACTTCATGTTAATATTATATATAATTAGTTTTAATCACTGTCATTTTAAAAATAAACATTTATTTGCTATAGAAACATTTAAATTCCCCATCAAATACAAAATTAATGGTTTTCCATTTATTCATTTCCAAAAATCTGTCTATTTGTCCGTATATACATGGTGAAACTTTGATCGTTTTGGACCCTTAAAGGGGTGACTCAGACCATCAATGTGAACAACTTTTTCTATGTGAACAATGCTGGGAACTCAAAAAAATTCGTCATTTCCATACACAAGAGTTCCGCCGCCCGGCCAGTTTGTATGGGAATGTCGAATTTTTTTTAGTTCCCAGCATTGTTCCCATAGGAAAAGTTGTTCATTTTGATGGTCTGAGTACCCCTTTATGGGTCCAAAACGATAAAAATTTCACCAAGTATTTATATTTATTTATAAGACGTGAGGCAGGCGGTCAGTCATAACAATAACACCTAACTTTCCATAGCATGGAAAGTATAATGGACTTCCATGGACATAAAGTGGGATGGGGAGTAGAAGAAGAAATCTATACTAATATTATAAAGCTGAGAAGTTTGTTTGTTTGTTTGAAGCGCTAATCGCAGGAACTACTGGCTCAAATAGAAAAATTCTTTTTGTGTTGGATAGTCCATTTATTGACGAAGGCTTTAGGCTATAAAACATCACGCTGCGACCAATAGGAGCGAAGCATCAATAAGAAATGTTGAGAAAACGGGGGAAAATTACTCATCTATACTAATAAAAAAACGAATTAATCATAGTAACAGAAATTGCCGCGGACGAAGTCGCGGGCAACAGCTAGTACATAATAAAAGTTCGTTGCTTGTCATTCGAACGATCAACATCTAGGTTTCACTGCCTGAAGAGCCTCGTGTAGAGGAGAAACACGTGTCGCGAGCACGACGGCCGACATTGCTGCAGCCTCAACGGATGCAGCAGTATCGACCAGGGTTGCATGCATCAACTATTGGTGGCGGGCATGAAGGGACTAACAGTAGTGGGTGGGCGCTGGCCAGCAATAGTTTGCATGAACTAACTGGTGGCGGAAGCACGCAAAGTAAATTGTCTCAAAGTAAATGTAGCTTTGACTTCCGCAACGTAACACCTGAATCTATTAACCATAATAAAAGGTCAAACACATAATAAACTTAATCAAGACTAACCTAGATACGAGTGTTTGAGTGTGTCGTATGTGAAGAAAGAGACGCCTGCGTACGGGATCACGCCGAGGACTGTCGCCGGGTAGCCTCTGAAACAATCAATTATATAAAGTTAATTATCCTAACCCCTCGAAAACTGAATAGCAATACAAAATGCCGTCCGGGTCTCTAGGAAACAATGTCATAAACAGAGTCCTGACGGGACTTGCTCTGTCAGTTGTACACCTCGCTAGTCATATCACAGTAAATTTACGTGCCTTTCTTCCCTTTAGCCCTTCAGGCAGGGTCACCATGTAATGACTCTTGAATATAAATAAAAATATGGACATATGGGCAAATCGCGAACCACTGGATGCAATTCGCTTCCAGTTGGTCATTTTGGAAATCTTTGGGGGAGGCCTATGTCCAGCAGTGAACTTCTTGTGGCTGATATGATGATCATAATAATTTAGTTAGCCCCAAAGAAAGTTCGTATTGTGTCATGGGATACTAACTCAACTATACTATATTCTACAACAAATACATATAGATAAACATCCAAGACTCAGGCCAATCTAAATAATATAATTTTTTTTTACCTTACCGGGGATCGAACCCAGGACCTGTGTGGCAGCCCGACATGATGACCACTAGGCCACAGAGCTCCACACCTTTACAACGTAGGATGCCTTTCTTTTTGTTTAAAACATTCACAAACACTCCAGACAGGGTCGCCATGTAACGCTGTAAGAAGCTCACCTATACAACGTAGTAATCCCTTCTTCCCTAATAACCTTCACAAAGACAGCAGTGAGAGTCCTATACTCCTGTGCGTTGGTGACTGCCATGCGCGCGCGGGCTAAGTCTAGAGGATAGGTGGCGCTCTGTGACGTCACGCCGGCGAGGGAGCCCGCGATCAGGTGGAGGATAGGGTGCTGTCTGCAATAGAAGAAAGAATAAAATCAGCAACCTTAACAACCATAGAAATATATCAAGATAGAACGGCGATGCCAGGATTTTGCTAAGGAAACGCGCGTGTCAGTTTTTGCATAAGCCACGCCCCCAATTTGACGTCATTACTAGCGAAATAGTAATGTGACATGCACAGAAATAAATTACGTCATATCGATAAACAATTTTTACAGTTAACAACCGCAGAATAAAGTTTATGTTCATGTCGGGGCGTGCGCGCTGACTGATGAAAGTATAACGATCTACGCGTGCGCAGAAATGCGTGTACCTCCCACTTGGCAGTTCCATTTTGATATATTTCTATGATAACTACAGACAACCACGGAGCTAGTGTGCCTGTGGTCAATTTTGGAACTATCAGTCACATTTCGTTTTGCTCCAATCTCCTTTAAAACGACATAAAATATTTTGATAAAATATAATTCGGCGAAATTCCTCCCCTCCTAAGACCGGCCTCGGAGTGACTGAATGGCTGGTCTAAGAATCAATGGCAAAGCTTTTGGAGAACAGCAGCTTTTATCTATTGTATTATGAGGCGATCGTAAGCGCTGTAGCCCCTTCACTAATCTGCCAACGACTACTTACTTTGCGCTAAGCGGAGTGTCTACCCGTAAGACTCGCTTCCATTGCTCGTGCGCAGTGAACTGTATAGCTGCGTATGGTACTATACGGGCCATGGTCGCGCTGTTTCCTCTCCATAGCGCGACTACGCCTTCGGTGCGTGCGCTGTGAATGAGGAACTGGACGGCCGCGCGCCAGGAGTATGGGATTTGACTGGAAGAAGAGAGATTTCATTTGAAAATTTAAATACCTGACAAAACTTTGTAGTATTCATTTGATGAGATAAGATAGATAAAGATTTGTTTGCATGAATCCTGCATTTATTTCGTTATCGTTATCCTTACTAATATTATAAATGCGAAAGTGAGTTTGTTTGTTTGTTTGTTACGCTTTCACGCCCTAACTACAGAAGCGATCATATTGAAATTTTACATACAAGTTCTCTGGAGTACGGAGAAGGATATAGACTGCCTGTTATCCCGGAAAAAAGTACTATTCCCGAGGGATCGACACTGACGCGGGCGGAGCCGCGGGCGAAAGCTAGTTTATAATATAATAGAGTACTCACAACTAAGACGAATCTAACGATAGCTCTATCTAAAGCTACTGAAGCTATTTAGCACATATGCCAAACAAATAAAACGTACACTACATACTCTCGAAAAACATAAACTTTCTGTCGCAATGAGGTACTTATAGTATTTTTTCACTTTTCTCCCATTAGATTATTCTCTCCTACTTCTTTCTAAATATATGGGATAGTCCCATGTCCAATATAGTATAATACATTTAAATAACACTTAATATTCTATGGTAAAACAGCCAACTGATTTAAATAAAATAAAAGTTTTTAATAAAATTAAATAAAGATATTAAAATCCTTACTAATATTATAAATGCGAAAGAGAGTTTGTTTGTTTGTTTGTTTGTTTGTTACGCTTTCACGCCGTGACTACTGAACCGATCATCATGAAATTTTGCATACAAGTTCTGTGGAGTACGGAGAAGGACATAGGCTACCTTTTATCCCGGGAAAAAGTACTATTCTCGAGGGATCGACATTGACGCGGGCGGAGCCGCGGGCGAAAGCTAGTATTTTATAATTATACAATAATATCAAATATTTACAAAACAAACATGGTATGTGTGGGATCCAATGTATTGCCTTGTGGCGCTCCATATTTTTTGTACGAATATCGTATGTCTTGATGATGATCTATGAAATACTGATCTTGACATATAGCAGATGACACTAAAGATAAATTTCTGTTCATGCTTGGCCTTTTGTATACCATAATTTCATAGTTAACTAAAAATAACTCATGATTAACAACGTCAAAAGCCTTTGTCAAATCAATAGAAAATACTTATAGCTGCTTATAATCTAAATAACATTTGAAAGCATTTGTGCAGACCAGGGACTTAGAAAACTGAGGACTGCCAAGAACGGTTATGTGTTCGCGCATATCATGTATGTTTGTAAATTTATTTTTTATTGCCTCATATCTTCCAAAGGGCTTGTTGGATTCCTACAGTAGAGGTATCGTTAGATTCATCTAAAAAAAGTGTTCTTAGATGTTAAAAAAACCGGCCAAGTGCGAATCAGACTCGCGCACGAAGGGTTCCGTACCGTTATCTAAAAACGTACTCTCTACTCGTCTATAAAACGGCAAAAAATCATGTCTGTTGTATCGGAGCCCCCCTTGAATATTAATTTTATTTATTTTTGAAGTGAGTATATATATAAATAAATATATACGGACAAATCACACAGATTGAGCTAGCCCCAAGGTAAGTTCGAGACTTGTGTTATGGGATACTAACTCAACGATACTATATTTTTTAACAAATACATATATAGATACACATCCAAGACTCAGGCCAATCTGAAAAAGATCATTTTCCATCTTGACCTGGCCGGGGATCGAACCCGGTCACTCCGTGTCGCAGGCTGGCGTGTTGACCGCTGCGCCACGGAGCTAGTCATTATAGTAGTATAACTAAATATACTGTGAATATTTCAAGCGTCTACCTGTTGCCGTTATCAATATCAAGCAAAAAAATCTCGTTTGTTGTATGGGAGCCCCCTAAAATATTTATTTTATTCTTATTTTTAGTATTTGTTGTTATAGCGGCAACAGAAATACATCATCTGTGAAAATTTCAACTGTCTTACTATCACGGTTCATGAGATACAGCCTGGTGACGGACGGACAGACAGACAGACGGACAGCGGAGTGAAATAGGCTAGTTTCCTAAAAAAATATAATTAGTCCGTCAGTTAGATATTCAAAAAATATTGGACACGTATTTTTTCTTTTGTCGAATAAACAAAAAATTATAAAGATATAGCCCTTTGAAGTTCCGTGTGACGTCATAGTTTGCTACAATTTTTAGCAAACTTTGACGTCACGAGCCCCCACTCCTGAACTTTGACGCGCTTTATCTTTATTATTTATTGTATAATTGACAAAAGAAAAAATACGTGTCCAATATTTTTTGATTATCTAACTGACGGACTAATTGTTATGTTATTATTACGACCCAGGAAACTAGCCTATTAATAGGGTCCCGTTTTACCCTTTGGGTACGGAACCCTAAAAAGGTGCCCTCCTTTTTGCCAGCGTTTTTTAGTTTTTGAAATAACACTAAGTAATAAAAGAATATAGAAAAAAATACTTGTGTCATTAGTTTAGTAAAAAAAATGTCTTATAATGTACCTGCGTAAAAGCACTGGAAGGCCAGGAAGGCACTTCCGTTTTAGAACAGTAACTGTACTCACGAGGTCTGGAAGTTGATTTTAGTCCTGTCGAGTGGGGCTATGGTGGTCTTGGCCAGGGCGCCAGCCAGTGCTCCAGCCATCATGGACGTGGCCACGATGGACGCATGGCCCAGCGACCGATGGTCCAGCGACTTCGGCTTCGTTGGCGGCTGCATCGGCGGCTCTGGAAATATATTTATTTATGTAAACAAAAATTGTTAGCGATTTAGGTCCCACTGCTGAATAAAAGCCTCCCCTCTACCATGGAACTGTTCCATAGAACAGGGTATCCCAATATCTTCATTCTCCCCGATTTAACAAATTCATGTCCTTCCCAGCTTTAAAATGATGTGAAGCTAAAGAACGCACGCCAACCTGTGAAGCTAAAGAAGTACGGCAATATCCTCCCATGGAACGAACAATCCTTAGGAACGGTCTTTGTCCAGCAGTGGACTGCTTACAGCTGAAAAGCCGATGATTATGATCGATTAAGTTTTTTGTTAAGAACTGAGAGAACTTAATACCTATATTCTGTATTAAACTATAGCGCTTTAGTCACATAATTATTATAAACGTGACTTAGCACGAACCTTTTAAATATTTATGTCAGCTGAAGTGCCTATGGTATGACGTTTAAATACCTCAGACGAAATAAATATACAAAAGGCTCATGCGAAATCTCCTTAAAATAATAATGATGAATGTAATACTTAATAAAGAAAGTAGAATAAATGGGTATCTCTTGAATAGGCATGTAACATCCTCGTCTTCATCGTCACTTACCATCAGGTGAGATGGGAGACAAATACCTACTTCAATATTTAATAAAAAAAAGCTTCATCATCATTATCAGGTCTTTTTAGTGTCCACTGGAGGAGCATGACCCTTTCTGTACTACCGGAGCCATACTTGGCCAGAGCAGACAGAGGATTTGGCCTACACTCTCCTCGCTGGCCAGACGGGTTGGAGAGGTCTCAATGTCTCTGTTTCGCATTGGTATTACCAGGAGGGAATTAATAATAAAATATTTTGTACATACAAACATACTA
Source organism: Elegia similella (assembly GCA_947532085.1). Taxonomy (NCBI): domain Eukaryota; kingdom Metazoa; phylum Arthropoda; class Insecta; order Lepidoptera; family Pyralidae; genus Elegia; species Elegia similella. The sequence goes on along the minus strand of OX383950.1, from coordinate 1,057,943 downwards.
TTACATCTTTTTCCCTTGCGGAGTAGACAGAGCCCTATTTTACAAATCTATTGTAAAATACGGAATCAGCCAAGACAAGTTGGGCAGGACGATAACAGCCAAATAGATATGCGGTGTTTCTTATCACAAACAATGGCATTACTAGCGATAACAGCACTCGTGGGTCGGCAATACAGTAGATCGAGATAATAGCAATTAAAAGTAAAATTGGACAAGAGCGATTCGGCTCAGCATAGCCGTGTGGTATCCGGCAGAGTAGAATAGGACCACTCCAAGTCTTCCCGTGGATGTCGTAGAAGGCGACTTAGGAAATCTATACATATAATAAAACAGTAAAAATATTTTGTCTGTACATTTAGAATTTTTGACTGAAATGGATAGAGGGACACTTAAAAAGAATAATAGAAAGCAAAAAAAATTTTTTCGATTTTTTTGTCTGTCTGTCTGTCTGTCTGTCTGTCTGTCTGTCTGTATGTATGATCACGATTATCTCCGAAAATACTGAACCGATTTACTTCAAACTTTCACCAATTGCTTTGTTTTAACTCAGCAAAACATCTAAAGTTTGTTTCATCAAAATCGGTTCATTAAAAAAAAAGTTATCGTCATTTGAATGAACTCAAGGCATTAGTTTGCCTGCAAATATACACAGTGAATTTTTTATCGTTTTGGCCCCTTAAAGGAGTGACTCAGACCATCAAAATGAACAACTTTTCCTTTGGGAACAATGCTGGGAACTAAAAAAAAATTCGACATTCCCATACAAACTGGCGGCGGGACTCTTTTTTTATGGAAATGACGAATTTTTTTTTTTTAGTTCCCAGCATTGGTCCCATAGAAAAAGTTGTTCAAATTGATGACCTGAGTCACCCCTTTAAGGGTCCAAACTGTTTCTGAGGGATGGACACTAACGGCGGCGGCGTAGCCGCGGGCAAACAGCAAACCAACCGAAACTGCTGCGACTAGAAACTTGAAATTTGGTACAGAGGTTCTTTTAATGATGTGAGTGAGCGCTAAGAAAGGATTTTTAAGAAATTTAACTTCTAAAGGGGTAAAATTTATATGGAATTTTCTCATTTCTGGACTTAGAAGTATGAAAGTAGGTATATAAGTTCTCGATTAAAATTAACAAAGATGTGTGTAGGTACATGAAATTTGCAAAATTCCCCCCTTAAGGGGTAAAATGGGGGTGGGTGGGTGGTATAAACTATGTATGGAAATTTTCTCATTTCTGGACTTAGACGTATGAAAATAAGTATATAAGTTTAGGTTACAATAAAAAATATCTGTGTAGGTAAAATAGACGACATTTTCCCCTGAAGGGGTAAAATAGCGGGGTAAAGATTGTATAGGAATTTACTTATTTCTAGACGTAGAAGTATGAAAATAGGCAAATAAATTTACGATTACAATTGAAAAAGATCTGTGTAGGTCAACTGGAAAAAAATCTCCCAGAAAGGTAAAGTTTGTTTGGAAATTTTCTCATTTCTGGACTATGAAGTATGAAAATAAATAGGTATGTAATATAAGTTCTCGATTACAATTAAAAAACATATATGTGGGTGAAATGGACAAAATTCACTCCTAAAGGGGTAAAATGGGAGGGTAAAGGTTTTATGGAAATTTTCTCATTTCTGGACTTAGAAGTATAAATAATATCCATACTTCCATACTAATACATATATTATAAATGCGAAAGTAACTCTGTCTGTCGTTTTTTTACGCTTCAACCATTGAACTGATTTGGATGAAATTTGGTATGGAGGTGTGAGGCCCGAGGAAGGACATAGGGTATGTTTGATTCCGGGAAATTCTACTGTTCCTGAGGGATCGACACTAACGCGGGCGGAGCCGCGGGCAACAGCTAGTACAAGCTAAACAAAGCTTATAAACATCTGTGAGACCTCAAGACCAAGTCCTCTGGCTGCTGTGGGGCCAAATACGGCCTTAGTAGTACAGAGAGGGTCATGCTCTTGTAGTGGAGACTAAAAAGGACCTGATGATGATGATGATGATGATGAGTCGGGTCATACTATGCGTACTGCCGTCTTTTATCGATAATGGATGTCGAATCCCGCTCGGTCAATTACAAAGTTTATAAGGTTCCGTATCCAAAGGGTAAAAACGGGACCCTATTAATTTCACTCCGCTGTCCGTCTGTCTGTTTGTCTGTCTGTCTATCTGTCTGTCCGTCTGTCACCAGGCTGTATCTCGTGAACCGTGATAGCTAGACAGTTGAAATTTTCGCAGATGATGTATTTCTGTTGCCGCTATAACAACAAATACAAAAAAATTGGGGGGCTCCCATACAACAAATGTGATTTTTTTGTTTCTTTTTGCTCGATACTGATAACGGCAACAGGTAGACGCTTGAAATATTCACAGAATATTTATTTATCTACATTAAAAATAAATAATTAATTAAAATAAAATTAATATTAAAGGGGGGATCCCATACAACAGTCATGAGTTTTATTGCCGTTTTTATAGATAACGGTACGGAACCCTTCGTGCGCGAGTCCGACTCGCACTTGGCCGGTTTTATTGTTTTTAGACAAGTTCAAAAAAATGTAGTTAATATTTGATAATAACTATACAATACAATATATATTTCTCATAAACATACATAATTACCTAAACACCACCATATTACAATATATAGTAATAACGCCCGCGGGTACTGACATTAGAATTTGTAATATGATTTGGAGAAATCTACGGCCTTCTTCTTTTCGTGTCGATGGCTTATGGGATTAGATTTTGTCTCTCCAGTATGTGGCGACTCTGACACCACTCTCGGATGCAGTGTACAGATCCTCTTTGGTGCAACTGGTGGGGCACAGAGGGCACGAAAGGAGGTGCAACATGGTCTGGTCATCGTGACCACACTGACACTGCAAGTACACAAGTTTTTAACCGCCACTTGCGTACTGTACAGTCCAAAGTACGCATTGTTTGATACTACCGCAACGTGGGAAGATAACGAGATAACGAGTTACAGACGCGGTAATGTAATCGAAAAACAATTTCGGCGTGTCAGATCTTACGGCTAGGGTTACCATGTCTCAGAGTCTCAGGATTTGTCCTGAGATTTCAGGATAAGTATTACGGCCGGATTTTGCAAATCTTAGGAAAACTGAGGATTTTTACATAGTATCATCCAAGACTAGTTTCAAAAACGAATGAAAAGCACTCTTTTAGAAGTTCAAAAGGCACCTTGGTTGCCAGGATAGTTGTTTCGTGGATTTCTTATATATTTATTATTTATTTATTTATTATCCTATGTTATCGATTCATTTCATATTCTAATTTGTATCATGCGCTGAGGTACTATCCATTTGTATCACTGCGTCACATACTTGCCGACCAATCTGCCTGAATGTGTCATTATTTTATTCTTATTATTTGATATGTGTATAAATTGTAAGAGTGTGACTTTGTTTGGTGCAAATAAAACGATTTCTATTCTATTCTATCATCAATACACGGTGAAATTTTGATCGTTCTGAACCCTTAAAGGGGTGATTCAGCCCGTCGATATGAACAACGTTTCCTATGGAACAAATGGGAACTAAAAAAAATTTCTGACGTTCCCATACAAATTGACCTGGCGGCCGAACACTTATATATGAAACTGTCAATTTTTTTTTTAATTCCCAGCATTGGTCTCATAGGAAAAGTCTCTTTTCCTTGATTCAGACAGAGCCTAGGTCTATAAGACCTTATGGCCACATTTAGCATGTTCGAGGGTGTTGTGTAAGTGGAAAACGAAAATAGTGATAGGTTGCTAGCCGCATCGCCTACAGACATGATTCCGCAGACTTTAGCCCAATCCCTCGATCGGCTATTACGATATGCGCGGGAAGCAAAGCAGCTTTTGTCCCAGACCAACTTGGAAGAGGATTTTAGAATTAGAGAGGCAGGATTTTAGAAAATTCAATAAAATACAGTACATTTTTCAATACCTAGAGAAAATCATTTATCAAAACCTTTGGTAATAAACTCAACGTAATAATTGCATAATTAAAATCAGCACTTATGTAGTACATATGTGTGTTAAGTAGAGAATTATTTTATTCTTTGTTAGAAAATACTCAACTGCAATAAATATCAACATTTTTCAATTTTAATAATGCTTATTTTCGGGACTTAAGATTTAATTATATTAATAGCATTAAAATGCTCGGTTTAATATTAAAATCGAAAATATGTGATGAACAAATTCGCCGCGGTTACGGCAGCTCAGTGGTTGAGAGCATCGACGGGCTAGATGTCGAAGGTAGTAGGTTTAAATCCTAAATGTACGAAATTTTTTCATCACATATTTTCGGTTTTAAGATTTTAGATTTGTTATCGGGTAACCCTAAGTACGGTAATATTTTGGGATTATTGGAATCAAATCAACGCAGTTTTTTTTTTAAATCTATGATTGGAATGATATTCGCTTCTTATGGCGTCTGGAAGGCCTTCTTGCTTATTTCGATAATTACGTACAACGTTTTGATGGCCTCTTCATCATCATCATCTCGTGTAGGTGATACGGTCAATCGACCATGAGTAGTTGGTGTCAGAGTTTTTCAGAACCGCCTCTCGGCCTCTGACGCAGTTCTTTAAACGACAGGTGATTCAAACCTGCAATGTCCTAACCAAACTGGAAACAACTAAACAAAGTATGCTTCCCGTGGGAATCGAACCCACGACCCCCGGGTCTACAGGCCGCCTTAACCATTGGACTACGGAGGCAGTCACGTCAACATCCATTACGGTTTATATATCTTGAATAAAAATAATCTATCATACGAAAAAGAGGCACATATTGAAAATTATTGAGAATAGAAGAGGGAAGATGGTAGGACACCTAATAAGACATGACAATTTGATCAAGAACATCATAGAAGGAAAAAAAGAAGGAAAAGGGGGACCGGGAAGGCCGAGACACACCTTTATAAAGCAAATAGAAGAAAAAATAAAGGTTACTTCTTATAGAGAAGTAAAGGATTTGGCGGAAGAAAGAGAGGAATGGAAAAAGCTCCACCGACAAGAGCATAGCTCTTAAATTTGATGATGACGAAAGCCTAGATGTATTTTGAAGTGACGATCAAACGTTGCACGTTGGCAGATTCCTCTCACTGCCTCAACAAAGACGGAAACAATACCCGAAGACTGACTTGTGTGTTTTGTTTTACGTGTGTAAGTGGCCAACAAGAAGCGAGTCTAGGAACTGCTGGATTTAAGGCGCTGTGCATCAGAAGAATACCATAAAACGTCTATTTTTTCGTCGCGCAGTTAGCCTTATTTTCCATGGAATACTAGCATGAAAAAATATGAGGTACAGTTCAAAGATCAAAATAAATGGTTACATCAAAATATTTTCAAAAAAGTATTTAAAATCTAGCAAAAAAAAAATAACAAAAATGCTATACCCAGAAAAAGGTTCGTCGCGAATTACTTGATATTTTCAGCGACAACTACCAACTTTTTTATGTCTATAAAAAGTATAAATAAATGAGCCAGATGGATACCTAAAAAAAATACAATATTTAGTTATAATTATTGAATTATTAAATTAAAAGTGAAAATTAACACTGAAATGGCAGACACGGGTTTGAAATGAGACTAGGGACAGGCCAACCGGTATCGCCACTTTCAACCGCTACAAACGGTTAAGGGATACACCGCCTTAACAAGAAATGAGCGATAGAGGGCTTGGTAGGCGACATATCAAAATGACATACTGTGCCGACCACACATAAAAGAGTAGGAAAAGGTAAAGGAAGAAGAAGTGGCCAACAGACTGATAAATCCGCTTTTCGAGCTGCCTAAAGGCATCTGACAAAGCTAAACGACTGCCATCAACAATGACAGCAGGCACCAACAGCTTAACATACCTTCCGAAGCACGGAGGAGCTCGAGAAATTGTATGCTACTTATGGTCACCCATCACAGTGGAAACCACGCCCAGAGTTGCTTAACATGCTTAAGCGCTAATTATGCTCACTGCAGTGGCGTAACTATACCGCCTGGGGCACGGGGTAAACTCACACAATGCCCTTTACAGTTTAGCGAGCGGTTTCTTGCTGGCTTAACTTTACATTTCACAGCACTACCACCCTATAGTTACGGCACTGGCTTACTGGGCTCTCAAGCTCCACAAGACTGAGAAGAAATCACTACGTACCTCGCTGAGGAGTAGCCAGCAGCACGCTTGCCTCTCTCGCCGCCATCACGACGGTGGGGGGATGGCTGTTACATCTCGAATAACTGCCGGTGCTGGAACAACACACATAATTAGGCCGGCTTGACCAGTAGAACACACATATAGTCTGTCCGTTCAAATGGTTTGCGCGCTTTGACAAAACAACACCGGCAGCCGACAAGTGTCGGCGCCAGCCAAAGGCTGCTATCGGCAGCTTCAAAGACTCGGCACGCGCTGTATAGACGCAGTAAATGTTGATGCGTCGCGCAGAACGGCTGTTCAATTTGTTACGCAGCGAAAAAGTACACAAATAAGAATGTTTATTCGTCCTTGGGAAGATAAAGGCGGTTAGTTTAATTTTTCATGTTTTGTACTAATAAAACAATATTTTCTAAATAAAAATTATATTGCTTTCATTAACTTTCCAAAATTTCTCTTGCTGACCATTTGCCCGGATAGTCTATACCTACGTGGATTGAGTTTTTTTCGGCGTATTCTTCTCACCGGTGGTTGTTCCGAAACGCTAGTAGTATTTTGATTTTGCATAGGTATATTAAATTTAAAAGAAAAAAATATGAGAACTTCAAAAATATGTAGACATCTATTTTTGAAGTACTCATATTTTTTTCTTCAAAGATTTTTATTTAAAAGTGGATACAGTACATACTGTATCCACTTTTGAAAAGTATGTACTGTATCCACTTTTGAATAAAAATCTTTGACTTTGATGTGATAATCCATTACAGGGTAATGAGGATCCGTAAAGTTTTTAGTTGAGAATGCAGGATTATAGAGCTAAGAAATCCATAACATACAGTGCAAAAATTTTTGTTCTACGATAAAAATTGACGAAGTTATGACCAAATTACTAGCAAAATTCACTGACCGGCCGGCGCGGTGGCTGTGACGTCACTGTGACGGACGCCGATAGTTGCCCGTTGGCAGTGACAAGGCGCGCAGTGTTTTCGTGGTAATTGCGACTTTAAAACAAATTATTTATGTCTAATTTATCTTTTTAACTATGTAAAAATATTGTATAGTGCCGAACTATACAAACACTTCTTTTAAAACGCCAGAATAACTATCTTTTAACGTGCCGAAAGACACTAAACTTCTGGAAAAATTAATAATTTTTCACGAAGTTTTGTGTGAATTTTATATCATCTCTTTTTACAACGGAATACAATTTAAAATTATATTCCGTTGTAAAAAGGGATAATTATAAGACTCCACCCTCTACCCCGGCGAGTAGGCAATGTTGTGAATATCATTTCGATGTAAGTACCTACATAACTATTCTTACCTTTTATTAAGTTGATATGGAAATAAGTTAGTACCTATGTATTCTCTTTTTATAAGGCGGATGTATTAATAAAAACATACCTACTTATTTCTTCATAGTTTGGTGGACAAACCTACTTACCTTCCAATACATCCGTTTCCATTTCTATGTAATATTCCAAGGTCAAAACAATGACACAGGGACGTACTGGAGTAACAAGCAAATAATGAATGATATAATATATATCTGCCCCAGCTATGCCTGATTGTTCTAAGCAAATAAGTTAATACAGGATGTAAGGGTGAACACCGTTGTACCTAAAACCATTAAATCAACCCGTCTAAATGAACAACGTATGGGACCCAGGATTGGACTAGAAAACAATATCGACATTTCATACAAAAATGTGTGGCCGATTAAAATATGGTATTATTTTATATTTATATATTTCAGGTGGAATAAGACATGGAAAATTACGTTAAGTTTAACTGAAGAAGGGAGTCTTGCCTCATTAGTTTGAATATCAAAAGCTTTCAAAAAAACTGGCGAAGTGCGAGTTGGCCTTGCGCACGTATAAGTTTGAAGTCTCTTAAGGTTCTGATTTCACGGGAAGTACCCTGAAGTTTTGATTCCCTTGCGAATTGCGAAAGATTATTAAAATATTTTTCTTATATGATGTAGCTTAAAATGTATGTTTTTCGCAATTTTTCATTATCTGTGCTAAAAGACGTTGCTTCGTACCAAATTTTAAGATTCTGAGTTCATGGGAAGTTCCCTGGTAGGTATTGATTCCCTTGCGAAATCGAAATAACACGGCACAAATTTACGGCACAACCAGCTGTATCTTTAGATTGCGTTGGCTTCGAAAATTTGCGGCATAAACTGAATATTTGATATGAATTTCAGCTTGATACCTCTACGCTCCTACGTTCCTGAGAAAAAGGGTCTTGACAGACAGACAGACGGATAACCAAGTGATGAAATGGAACCCTTATGGGGTTCCGTTTTTCCCTTTTGAGGTACGGAACCCTAAAAATTATAGACCTGATTTTAAGAAAAGATAAGAAATAGAACAGTTTTCATGAGTTTTAAGTACGGACAGTTCCAACCCAAAACCTACAGCAGAAGAAGTTTTGCAAACAAAAACGATCGCTGATATAAGCGATAAGAGTTCTCGTTGAAAGAAGCATATGGAAGTTGAAAGACTATTAAATGATCGGACCTCACGCATATGTCCATATTTCATAATTTTTTTTTGATAATATTGTAACAATAGCATGTGATTTAGTTAATTGTGTATATAGCAATCAAAAGTAAAAATTAAAATTCTTTTTTTGCTCTGTTTTCTTTATTAGTTCCCATAATAAGTACGTTTTATACGTAAATATTATAAAAATTGCACTCTAACAAGACTTTATTTCAATAAATTGTTAAATATAGCGACGAACCGCGTCATCGTCGCTCAGTCGAATGATCGCTCTATGAGTGCCGACTGCCGACCGCGCTCGGTCCGTCACAGTGACGTCACACGCACCGGCGTGCAATGCCTTTTCACGGCAGGAACGGCATGATGTTAATTATTAAGGCGCTGTGCATCAGAAGAATACCGTAAAACGTCTATTTTTTCGTCGCGCAGTTTGCCTTATTTTTCATGGAATACTAGCTGGAAAAAAATATGAAGTACAGTTCAAAGATCAAAATAAATGGTTACATCAAAATATTTTCATAAATCTATTTTAAACCTAGCAAAATAAAATAGCAAAAAAGCTATATCCAGAAAAAGTTTCGTCGCGAATTACTTGATATTTTCAGCGACAACTACCAACTTTTTTACGTCTATAATATGTATAACTAAATGAGCTAGATGGATACCTAAAACAAATACGAAATTTGGTTATAATTATTGAATTAAAAGTGAAAATTAACACGAAAATGGCAGACACGAGTTTGAAATGAGACTAGTGACAGGCCAAGCGGTATCGCCAGTTTTAACCGCTACAAACGGTTAAGGGCTACAGCGCCTTAATATCTTCGTAAGTAATGGTCCGATTTGGATAATTCAAAAAGATATATCATTGTAATGTCATGAAGAATAATGTGGATATTAGTCCTATTGAATTTGCTACAACTTTACTGATCCTCATTACAGGTACCTAGGGACATATCTAGCGGCCCGCCCCGGCTTCGAACAGTTAGATATAGATATTTATTCTATAGCCTATTTTTACCCCTGATGAACATACATTATCCCTGATGAACATCAGGGATAATGTAGGATTCTAATGGTGAAAGATTTTTCAACTCGGATGCTAGTTTCGGGACCTATTCAATGCAAACAAACAAAAATCTTCCGTCTTTATAATATTAGTTTAAAAGTGTAGTAAATATTTTTTTACCAAGTATAGGCTAACGCCATCTTACAAGCGGCAGTCAGTGGAACTAACTAATCCGGGTCCTTGAACGTGCTTACAGCAGACCTTAAGTGAGGTCAATATTTTTGTATGCTGTGGCAGTCTATACGTTAGTCTCCCCAGACCATGACACATCTGCTGTCATGCCCAGCGTGCCCCGAGACCTGCACACTGGAAGTCCTGTACATGGCTACAGAAAATGTAATTGTATATTTATTAACATAAGGCATACACAACAGGTAACACTCGCAGCAGAAGGGACAATAGCATATTACGTTTACGGAAAAGCAATACTCAACTTATGCACAGTAGTATTAGTAGTGTGATCTGCCTAGCGCCAAGAATTTTTAACAAACTCCGTTATCTTTAAAAGAAATACCTATCTCCAGTTTTAAAAATCAACTTAAAAAAATATTAGTTAATAAATGCTATTATAAATTAAATGAATATTTTAATGACAATAAAATTAAATTATAAAAGTACAAATAAATTAATTAATTATAACAAATTTGACTGAATGGACAGCTGTTTTAAATAATTGACTAATACAATTCTTAACTTGACATCCTAAATATGTATTAAGTATGACTATCAAATTTGTTACCACTATTTTTGTATCAAGACTAGTATACTTGATTCTCTAGTTGACGGTTGCTATAATTCTACAATATGCATGTCTTGTAATAAGGACTGACGTAATATTTGTATGCCATGTGGCCGAACATGTTCATTTCCGACTATTTATGTAACATCTACAATACATGTATGTACCTACTTTTATGTAATGTAAGCTGTAACATGTTTCACAAATAAATTATCTTATTAAGATCTAACAATCTAACTTATCTAACAATCAGTTAAATCTTATTCTAAAAACACATAATATCTGAGTTAGATTGAGATGAGACCCAAAAACGTGCATACACAGCATGACAGTTGTAAACATCGTTCGATTACACATCGGAAATACAGTCACCTAAAAGTAATAGTTACATCATAAAATAAAAATAATTAGAACACAGTTCACTACTGTGGGTTCTGGAAATTAAATAAAAACTACAAATGGGCGAAAAAGGGAATTTGACCATGGATTCGATAAGAAGAAGTATACATTGGTATTACGAGTATATTGTTTTGACCCTGAATGTCTAAATAGACATCAGCTGAGTCAGCAAGATAGATTAACTATAAACGGGGTAATGTAAAGATTAAAGCAAGCCCCATACATCCAAATCCGTTCAGGCATTTAGGAGTTATAGTTAAATAAAGAAACTTATAACCATGTGGTTTCCGGCCGAGTAGAATAGGACCACTCCAAGTGTTCCCATGGATGTCGTAAGAAGCGACTTAGGAAATACAAGCTAAACAAAGCTCATAAACATCAATGAGACCTCTCCAACCCGTCTGGCCAGCGAGGAGAGTGTAGGCCAAATCCTCTGTCTGCTCTGGCAAGTATGGCTCGGGTAGTACAGAGAGGGTCATGCTCCTGCAGTGGAGACTAAAAAGACCTGATGATGATGATGATGAAAGAAACTCACATCCATACATACTTACGATTTTACATACATAGGTACCTAAACTCATAAAACATTCCTTTTCTGAGCAGCCATAAGAAACATGTTTATGATGCCATTATGATATGATGCTGTATCTCGTTTTGGTTGGGTTCGCATGACGAGTCAGTGCTCAAAGTCGCGAGGTCGACGAACTGACGTAGGTATTTTTATCATCTATCTGTTTTTATTAAAACACTAGCTTCAACCGCGGCTCCGGCCGCGTCAATGTCGATCCCACGGGAACATTACTTTTACTCGGGATAAAATGTACACTATGTCTTCTTCGTATCCCACACAAAGGGTATGCAAAATTTCATGACGATTGGTTCAGGAGACAGGGCGTGAAGGCGTTACAAACAAACTCACTTTTGCATTTATAATATTAGTTATATTTATCATGTATTTATTGCAACATAATTATTATTCAATTTTCAATTTTTTTCAGTAATACTATGACATTAATTTATTAATAATTAATATAACTGAGAATTTTAATTGATAATGATTTGTATTCTATGTATAATGAAGACGTTCTGATATAGCATGTATATATATATATATATATATAATATTAGTGTAGAAGTGTATGTAGATGCAGGAGTCTAGATTAGATAACTTTGAAAATATGTTTCATGACACTACGACAACTGTACGATTATACAGATTTGTTTATTTTAAAGCAAAAAAAGAGTTATAGTCCTTGAAATTTCTCTCAGAGGAGGACCTCGGCTTAGGGCGTTGCCTATATGCGCAAAGTTTAAAGAGTCGGAAAACTCTCGTATTGCCTGATGAACCGCGGTTTTGTATCGCGATTTTTTTTCGACTTCTTTGTGTCAAAAATCAAAATCAGAACAGTACTTTGCAGGCACTTTTTCACGTCAAATCTCATTTTAAAGTATCTAATTTAGTAATATTTGTATTACATATTAATTAATGTGCAAAAGCTACAAGCGTTTCGGAGCCGATCGCTGCAGAGAAGAAACGCCAAAAGAAACTCTCTTCAACAGTATTTGTCGCCTACGCGCCTGCAGGGCTTTTTAATTTTATCATCTTTATCATTTATAATTTCTTTATTTTTTTCATTTCTTAATGTACAGTCGGCCAAGCAGATACCTGACCCCCTGACTTTTAAAACGTAAATTCACACTTTGCTGTGAAGCGCCACCTACCGTGATTTTTGGCAAGTAGACAGACAACTGCTGGTATAAACTTGTTTCTGATAACCTGCTCAGTTGCAAATTTTGTGTTTCTAATAATCTCAGCTAATAATTCAAGTAATCATCAATGGTAAGAACAAGAAAGAATCAAAAACAATACTACGTAAAGTTCGATTCGAACCATGGACCCACGACTTGAGAAGCTAGCGCTCATCTCAATACGCCAACCGACGATATGACGTCTCGGGCGAAATTGGCTATCTATTTCTACTGCTATGACATCATTGTCACCAACTGCAACGCATTGCTTTAACAAATAAATTGAGGGTAATCTATCAGATTTATTTATACCTGATACCAACTAATCAAAAATATTGTTCACTCGCGTCACAAATAAGATACTGCGATTACTGTGTAGTGATCCAAAACCCCACCAGTTATTAGGCATCCCGTTTCATCTTATATAGCAGATTTTGTGAAAGCTAATATTGTATTGTAAAGACAACCACAGTATTTAAAATATCTATATCTAGAGAGTTAGGTATCGCGGTAAGTAGAAATTATAAGTATTTAATATACTTACTTAATTGTCACACTATTTTTTGTTCCGTAAAACATAGAGTTTGTGATAAATGTCTAAGATAAATATATCTCTTACAGAGAAACACCGTCCGTTTGTGGATTCGGAGTCAACTGGCGTAACATATACACTACAATATTTCAATTGAAACAGTGAGGAAACATTCAACAAGAACGAGATCGTATTTTATTCTGATGAAAAAAGTTTTAAGTCTGATGATGATGGCAGAAAAATATTGCGGAGAAGACATGGCCAGCGTATAGCCATCAAAATAATTTGCCTTTGAGAACAGTGGCAGGATAACATTAGGTAAAAATATTCATTAAATAGTGAAGTAAAATAATAATAATATTTAATACCTAGTGTATTACGCAGTGTAGAATAATAGGTAACTGATCGTATTATTGTTTTGCAGGTTATTGGGGACAGATGTCTTCAATGGGCCCAGGGGAGCTGGTAGAATTCGGCGGCCGGATGAATAAAGAAAAATACTTGGAAAATTTATGAGATGTGGTGATTCCAACAGTTTGCAATGTAGAATATATTTTATTTAAGACAATTGTTCTGTGATCTAACTGTTATTGAGTGACCAATTAAAATCCCAGATTGTAGGGTCAAATAGTGCTTAACTGGGACACGAGACACGAGTAAAGTTTGATTTAAATCAATTTAGACAAAAAGGTTATACTAAATTAATAAATATGCGCATAAGTGATATGTGATCTGATCTAACATGGTAAGTGAAATGACAAATAGACTTGAACAAAAGCTTCAAAATGGGGGTCACCCTCTCCCATATTAAAATTCATTTAATGCCATAGGTTTATATTCATTCTTATACTATTATCGAAGCAAAGTTATTCACATAGCACTATTTGACCCTACACATTTAAAAAAATATAATACTATGATTAAAAAGAAGTTGAGAGATGTAAATTGTTACTTATTAAGTAACATGTTGGTTCTCTCTACAGAAGATTAATCATAGTTTGAATTAAGTAGGCAGGTATTTATTTCACTGTTACATTTTTTTGATGTAATAAAGTAATTAAAAATTTAAAATGCTTTTTATTCACAGTAATTAGCTCGGTAACATTATGTTAAAACAACCAAAATTACACCAACATCACAATACGAAGTTGGTGATATTTGTAAAAAATAAAAAGCTTTGGAGGATTTGACCCTGTTCATTCATAATCACATTAACTATTAAACCGATGTGCCTACCACTTGCGCCACATCTAACTATTGAAGTATCTTTGAAATAAGCGTATCGTATGCTAGGGCTTGTTTTATTTATCAAAAATCGAATAGATGGCATTAGTCATCAAGGGTATCAGATTTCTGCTTATTAACCTTATTTGTTCATTCACAATTCAATAGATGGCACTAGTCGCAAAGGATATTACACTTGTATATTTTTATCTTTGGGTTTAAACCACGGATGTTTCTTTAGTTTGCGAAAAATGGCGCTGTTGTAGGGGATCAGATATCTCATTGGCTGACTGTACATAGTAAAAAAATGTAAATACGGCAACGGTGGATGGAGTGTTTAAGGCACCAATTAAACCACCCTGAACATCGAATCCGATGGGAAAGACGCCGCTATACGTTAGACACTATACGAGATATCTCCAATCGTATCGCACGTATAGCGGCGTCCCTCTCATCGGATCCGATTCAGGATCCATGTTTTAATTTCCCTTTTTGGGGTGTATTATACCCACTTATACCAATTCCCCCATATAATAAGCACATAAGGGAACACATGGGCAGTGTAGACCTCACACAAAATTAAGAACATGTTCACACAGGTAAAACGACAACATACCTACCTAACAACAATTGTATTGGAATAGTCAATCATCAGACTCAGCTGGCAATGTTCCAGGCATGCGGAGTATTTTTTTACGAGGCAAGGCGGACTAGCGCAGGCACGCGACCTCGTTTGTCTTCTAGCAATTCTAGTGATAACCTTGCAATACAAGCATTTTATAAGAGCTAAGACATTATAAATAATAAATAAATATATACGGACAAACCACACAGATTGAGCTAGCCCCAAAGTAAGTTTGAGACTTGTGTTATGGGGATACTAACTCAACGATACTATATTTTATAACAAATACATATAGATAAACATCCAAGACCCAGGCCAATCTGAACAAGATCATTTTCCATCTTGACCTGACCGGGGTCGAACCCGGGGCCCTCGTGTCGCAGGCTGGCGTGTTAACCACTGCGCCACGGAGCTCGCCAAGTTATATTCGCCAATTATACCTAATACTAACATATAGATTGCCAGCTTCATACAAAAATATTGGCCCAACTTAGGCCTGCTGAATTAAAGCCTACCCTATGGCCTCAATCTACATCTAAATTTCACAGACACACACAGACGGCAGGCTGTGGTAGTTAATTCCACTAACTGCCACTATGGGAGGCGGAGAGGGCGCTGCAGTGCAGTAGTTACAGACTTTTCCACCCGTCACTAGATGGTGGCGGGCGTTAGCCTTAACTTGGTAAAACCAAGTAAAATTAAAAGACATTGTTTTAATATAAGCCAAAATATATTTTTCACTGGAAATAAGATATTTTTCGAGAATACTGATTATATTTTTTCATAATATGGATACGTAGTTGTGAATAAACCTGTGGCGCCATCTATGTGATGAAACTTACAATAATCGTATGCAATAGTCGTTAGGACCTCGGGGTAGTGTTTCAAAGGCCCGTTCAAGCCAAGAAGAAAATATTGTCGTTGTAGAACTGACCATTTACCCATATTAATATAGCCTTTATTCAAATATACAAACTTTTTGCATATCAGTTCGCCAGTCGGCAAAGGCCTCCTCCAGCCTTTTCCACTCCTGTCTATTCTTCGCCTCATCATTCACTCTATTCCACGTTTTCCCAGCGACCTGACTTATATATATATAATATAATAATAATATTCTTTTGTTATGTCATCATCCCATCTTTTTTGAGGTTTTCCTCTTTTTCTTTTTCCTTCCCTAGGACCTTTTACCCATATTAAAAGATTTAGAGCAAACACTGTTTTATTCTTACTGAAGTCCCTCCTTTCCCATAGCACTACAAAAAAAGGTGTGCAAATTCCCCATTCAACAACAAAGTACTCGCAAATGCTCTTATATATTATGCCATAAATAATACAATTCATTGTATACTGGAATAGCTATCACCACATATTGTTATGCATTATTGTTTAGAGCAGTGTTTCTCAACCTTTTTGATATAACCGCATTCAAAGTTACAAAAATCTAGTGACTCCCACAACTAGGGCAAAATTATGTTAGTGATTTTAAAAAGGGAATGAGTACAATTAATTTATCCTACTAATTAAATCCAAGAATAGTTATGTTTTCCTAATTTTATGCAATAATAAACTTAATCAGTTTTAATGCTGACTGTGCTTCCAAATAATTTATTTCTTCAATTGTTTCTTTCTTTTCATTAATTTTACTGTGGTTGTTCATCAAAGTTAACTGGCGATAACAAATAAACAAAAAAATGTTTTCGTTGCAATTATTCAATTGTCATTCAAATATAAGTACCCAAGCAGAAAAGGGGGGTTGGGGGTCTAGGCTTGGTTTATTTTCGATGACATGGGTGCCGGGGGTGTTTGCATGGTGATGAGCTGATGCAGTCAGCAACGTTACGCAAAATAAAGAAACTTTTTTTGAGAAAATGATTCCAATGTTTACGTAAGCTTGAGGGGAGGTGGGTCAGCTTTTCTTACTTTTGCTGATAAGAGTGCGTTTAAAAATAGCTGATATACTTACGTAAAGCATGAAGGCCTCTTACTTATACAGTAACTAAGAAGCGGCGCGACTGGAGGCGAGTAAGTCTTGGGGTCGCAATTACAAGCCACAGTTTGAAAAACACTGGTACAGAGCAACATCAAGGTTGTTTAAATAATGACTGCTTGGAACAATTAGCCAGATAATGTTATCTTTGGGTTTTTTACTTCAAAAACTTTGTTTTTCCCTGCTAGCCTGGAAACAAGTTAAATCATCATCATCATTTCGTGTAGGTGACGCGTTCAATCGACCATGCAGAGGTATCAGAGTTCTTCGGAATCGCCTCTCGACCTCTGACGTGGTTCCTTTAACGACTACCAGATGGCAGCCGGGACCAACGTTTACTAAGTACATATTTTTAAAATTTTATGACAGCCTTTTCAGGGGTATCATCTTCAGCTGCCTATCATGAAAGTATGGCATTGGGTATGCGCGTCCAGCCTCCTGAGCTACTACCTGCTTTCCCCCCATTCATCTGAGTGAGTAGTATCCCTATACCTTCACTCCTTTTCCAAATCCAACAAATTCCTGTCCTTCTGCAGCTTTAAAATACTTCCGATGGGCAGCAGTATTGAAAGCACCAGAAGCCAAAGAAACTGCACTCGCCAACCCGCCTGCCAAGTGTGGTGAGTATGGCAATATCCTTCCATGGAACGAAGTATCTTTGGGAGGGGCCTTTGTCCATTACAACGTCTTAAAATTTGGCTCATGACAACGTCTTAAAATATTTTCAGTGGACAATCAAATAGTAACAAGTTAATTCATACAATGCCTTGGCAATTGGCATGATCAATTATCAATATAATTGCCAAGAAACTCATTTACATTCACAGAGTATTTATATCTTATTTTTTTATAATAAACCAAGACAATAGCTTATCTAACATGCGAGTTCCACAGACATGGCCAAGTCGAGATGGAAATCAATCTTTTTATGATTAATTGGGTCTTGGATGTTGATCTACACAATATGTAAAGAAAACTCTGTCCGATCCTTGAAGGGGTGAGTCAGCCCGTCAATATGAACAACTTTTCCTATAGGATCAAAGCTGGGAACGCAACAAAAAATTGACATTTCCAAACAAAAGTGCTCGGCCACCTGGTCATTTGTATGGGAATGTAAAAAAAAAAGGTGAGTCACATTGGTCCCATAGGAAAAGTTGTTCATATCGACAGACTGAATCACCCCTTCATGGATTGGACAGAGTATTCTTTAGACATTGCATTAGTATCTAATGATATAGTATCAATGAGTTAGTAACCCACTCTCGTGATCCGACCGAGTTCACAACTAGTAACTCTTATTGGATTTAATGTATTACAACAAATTAATTACAACATAAATATATAATCAGGAACAATCAAACAGATCGAGCCAGCCCCACAGTAGTAGGAGTAGTAATTCAAAGATTTATTCAGAAAATAGGCCTTTTCAGGCACTTTTTCATGTCAATTCACATTAAAAATAACACTTATTAAATTATATTCAAATTATTAAATATGTTTCAAAAGCCCCTTGCTTTAAGTCTGCCTTTTACAATTATGTATATAAATAAAAAAATAAAAATATAGAATAATATTTAGGATAAAAACAGCAAACCATTGAGCAAGTTAATGATAACAAAAACATGACTCTACTATAATGGCAATCAGGTAGATATAAAGGAGTATCTAGCACACATAAATTACATGACATACTATCACGTCTTTTTCCCTTGCGGAGTAGACAGAGCTCAGGTCTTGAAGACATTCATTCAGGTCAGAAGCATATTGGTGGGCAAGGGGTGGTTGCGAAGAACTCTGACACCAGGGTGTGCATGGTGGATTGACCGTGACACCTACGCGAAATGATGATGAGCTGTTAGGTGGAAAACAGAATCAAAATAGTGGTGACCGTAACCGCTAGCCGCATCGCCTACTAACAGGATTCTCCAGATTTCTTTCCCTCGATCGACTTTTACGATCTGCTCAGAAAGAGAACTGGTACATTCTATGTTTTTTTTATTTCTTTAGACCAGTATGGAAAACACATTAATGAATATTAATAAACTCGCCATAGTAACCTCATTTAGCTCGTGCGCAGTCATATCACCGCTATTGTTTATTAATTACCTTCGAAGTCAAAGGTCGAAGTCTGAGTTGTAGCCTTGAGCTAGGGCTGAACGATAAGGACCTCTTATCCTACGTACTACAACTACGCAGTTATTTTTAGAATCTATTTTGGTACTTACTAAACTAGATACTAGAGGGCCACTCCGTAAACATAGGCGAATAACTTTTTACGTCTTCAAATGTGTGCACTTTTTCGTGTCGAAAAAATCACAGAAACTTTCGAAGATTTTTAAGTGTTCGTCGGCACTGAATTGAGTATTTTCGTTTGTATTGATGGCACTCCGTAATTATATATTTTTATAAAACACAGTTTCACTAAGTTCACACGCCATCAGCTGGAAGGAAACTGACATATTTGACAGATGATGAACTGATAGCTGTCATAACAGACAGTCGTTCAGAAATCGTTTACATACAGTACAGAATAAAGCTATCTATAAACAACTCGACTTATTCCTCAATTGACATAGTAGATTTTATTTCTTTGGCGACGGTAACACTATTTCCTGTTGCTACTGTTCGTTCTGTCAATGTCAATGCCATTTTAATTTGTTTTGTTTTTTTGCACGGTGCGTCATCGAACATTGATTTAAATAATATAAAAAATTATAATATTTATTGTGATATTCAACATATAAACATCGTAAGTATCTCATTTATAGTACACTTCATTTATTGCATGTGCTTTTGACGCGATAAATTGTTTAGTTTATGTGTAAACTACAAGTTTGTTCACATGTGCTTGATCGATGATTGAGGTCAGAATTTGGGCTGGTATCGAAGAATTTATGGCCTCCCGTGCGTAGGCCAGTCCATTGGTGATTCCTGTTATTCTTTAAACATTGTTACATTTCATAGCTCAAACATCTTTTGTTTGTATTGGTTGTCAAATTTATTTTTGTAAACAGCTGTGAAATCGCTAAAAATTTCAATAGGAAGTGCAAGCTCGTGTATAGAACAAGGTTAGTTTAAACCAACATCATAAAAAGAAGGAATTTGATGGTTAATCCCTACTAATATTATAAATGCGAAAGTGAGTTTGTTTGTGTGTTACACTTTCACGCCGTAACTATTGGACCGATCATCATAAAATTTTACATATAAGTTCTCTGGAGTACGGAGAAGGACATAGGCTACCTTTTATCCCGGGAAAAAGTACTGATCCTGAGGGATCGACATTGAGGCGGGCGGAGCCGCGGGCGAAAGCTAGTAGTAAAAGTGCAGAACAAAACCTGTCGAGAGCCTTGGAAGACCTCAGTGTATATTACGCCTCAAACGCTTTGCGTCCTAATCCTGGCAAAACCCAGTCCTGTGTATTCCATCTCCGGAACCACCAAGCCAAACGGAAGTTAAACATTAACTGGCGAGGAGTCAATATACAGCACTGTGACAAGCCCTCATACCTAGGTGTTCTACTCGACAGGTCACTTACGTATAGGGACCACTGCTTGAAAACTAAAGGCAAAGTAGGAACTCGCAATAATCTTATCCAGCGGCTTACATCAACCAAGTGGGGAGCAACACCACACGTCCTACGAACTAGCGGTCTGGCGCTTTGCTTTTCTGCAGGCGAATATGCATGTCCAGTGTGGCATCATTCTGCCCATGCTAGAGAAGTAGATGTCGCACTTAATGAAACGTGCCGCATAATAACTGGCTGCCTAAAACCCATGCCACTAGACCGCATGTATCCTGTTGCGGGAATTGCACCACCTTCGATCCGGAGACAAATCGCCTGCGGTATTGAAAAAATTGAAACAAGAGTCAGATCCAAGACATCCGCTATATGGAACTCAGCCTTCTGCTAGTCGCCTTAAAAGCCGTAGTAGTTTCATAAAAACTACAAATGTCTCGAAGGCGACCCAAGATCCACCTGTCTGCAACTTTGGCGTGATAAATTTCCACCTCCTACCGATTGTATCCCCCCATCTGAAGAGTTGGCTCCAGGATCTCAACTCCCATGGGCTACATGGAAGAGCCTCAACCGCCTACGAACTGGAGTAGGCCGATGCAAGCACAACCTAGCAAAGTGGGGATATGTCGAACAGGAAAACGTGCAGTGTGAATGTGGTCATGGGTGTCAGACCATGTCACACCTTTTGACGTGTCCGTTGTGCCCCACTACCTGCACAAAGTACGACCTCAATTCTGCATCAGCAAGTGGAGTGGCTGTCGCAACCTACTGGAGGGACAAAATTTAAAATATTTTTAAGATGTTTTGAGCCACCGACACGATAAGAAGAAGTAGTAAATAATCCCAAAATATTCTAAACCAATTTAAAAATCTAACATATAAAACTGTATTATCACATAGGCTGAAATTTACACAGATGAAGACATGTGGTACTTAATCCAAATGAAACTTTTGTTTATTACAGACGTTACCATAATGGATCAGATCCTGCAGCATGTTGCAAAGAGTGTCGAGAGGAAACTGGACCATGAGATCGAAAGGTAGGCTTTTTACATTTATTCAAACTTCAACTATTATTGGGTTTGCCCAGAATTGACCCCAGCCCATCTCCATGTTTACCACAGTACTGCATAGACTATCTACAAGAGTACTAATAGATTCAAAGATTTATTCAGAAAATAGGCCTTTTCAGGCAGTAATTACTACCTTCCCCCATACCTGGGGGGTTGCTTAGCCTGAAATAATAAATAAATAAAAATAAAATATCTTTATTTCAGACTATCATTTGTCCATAATAAAGAGTGAAACAAAAGAGATATACAACAATTAGAATATTTAGCCAATTTTAACTAAAAGACAATAAATAATTCACTAACTACACATAATAACTATTTCTTCAGTTGCCTGCAGCCTTCACATGTAAAGCCGTGAATGAGGCAAAGAGAGAATTTTAGAACCTACCTGCTATCATTTTCATAATGCTGTTTTGGCTTCCCCGGATTCTGTGTAATAACGATGCAGACTTTTTTCTCATAAGAGCATAGAAGTCTTCCACCCTTGCATCGGCAAACATGCCTGAAGCACTACAGAAACGGGGAAGCCTAAACAAGGACCTGAATATATTATTATACAAAATTCGTAATGTATTATATGATTTTTGAGTAAAGTTGAACCAAAGACCACTTGTATAAAACGTCTGACAGTATGATTTAAATAAGGTTACCTTCACTTCGGCTGTACATCTAGAAAACCTTTGTCTTATCATATTTCCCCGTATTGATACAAGTGTTGAAGAGCTTCCGTTTGACACTCATGCTCATTTCTGCGTTTTTCATTATCTCCTTTAAGCTCTTCAACACTTGTATCATGCCAGTTCTCACATATGGCTGCCAAACCTGGGCACTCACCAAAGTCGACACAAGAAAATTAGAGGTTTGTCAAAACGCAATGGAAAGAAGTATGTTAGGAAAGAAAAAATCAGATAGAATAAGAATGTCAACCATAAAGAAACCAACTAATTTAAAAGATGTCATAATCACAACAAAAAAAACAAAAGTGGAATTGGACGGGACACATTGTTAGAATGGAGCAAAATTATTAACTACTGGTATCCCAGAGGAAAGTTAAGGAAACGTGGCAGACCATACAAACGATGGGCAGATGAGATAGCGGCAGTGGCGGGCAGACTGTGGACCAGGGTAGCTCAAAAAAGAGAGACATGGAGAGAGCTTGGAGAGGCCTTTGCCATAAGGCAAACAGATAATAACATCTAAAAATCAAAACTGTATAAAAATTTAAGTATATTTATATCTGAATAAAGGGCTATTATTATTTCCCCGTATTGCCAATGCCCTACGTTCCCTCTCCAAATCCAGGCTATCATCTAGTGTGTCAGTGACAACATGCCCTAAATATTTAAACTGATCAACACGCACCAAAGGTTCACTGTCCAGAAGCAGTATATATATAATAATTTGCTGCCTTAGTCTTCAGCCTACAGACAAACTAGCACTGAATACATAACATATACTGTTGAAAAGAGTTTCTTTCGGCGTCTTCTTCTCTGCAGTGGTCGTTCCGAAACGCTAGTAGTTTGTAGCTTTGAACAATAGTAGTATTATTTAAAATGTGAATTGACGTGAAGAAGTGCCTGCAAAGGCCTATTTTCTGAATAAATCTTTGAATCTTCAATGCTACACTTCAATACACTTGGTGTGACTATGCTAGCCTCATGGTACCTCTAATATAAAATTTATGTTAAATACATTATAAACCGCCACATAAGGTACTATACTGATTTGCTGAATGTGACAATGGACTGCTCAATACTACGCTCAGCAATCCACTCTCTACAGGTTTACTAGGTGCTTTACCATGCCCTATAATAGAACTTAAATCATTATCGTCATCATTTCGAGTAGGTGTCATGGTCAATCGACCATGCACACCCTGAAGTCAGAGTTGTTCAGAACATTTACTTTGAGACAATTTACTTTGCGTGCTTCCGCCACCAGTTGGTGACTGGTGGCGGAAGCACGCAAAGTAAATTGTCTCAAAGTAAATGTAGCTTTGACTTCCGCAAAGTAACACCTGAGTCTATTAACTTGTTCAGAACACTAAAAATATAAACTTCTAAGTCTGACTTACCATGTCCTATAATAGAACTTTATGCGTATTGATGATGTTAATAAAGTGTCTTGTATATAACTGGCAACCTATTCTTCCACCTGGCAGATTGGACGCACTTGAGAGCTCAGACTTAGAAGCGATCCGGCAACAGCGGCTTAACGAGATGAAACAGAGAGCCAAGCAGAAGCAGGAGTGGTTGGCCAATGTAAGTATACTATGAAGTTTTTATACTATCGACCCGGGGCGTCGCCGGTGAGCTTGTAGCTCAGTGGACATAAGCAATATTAGCATTTTTTTTTTTTTTCTTAAATATTGAATTAGGCATTTGTCTCCCATCTCACCTGATGGTAAGTGACGATGAAGACGAGGATGTTACATGCCTATCCAAGAGATACCCATTTATTCTACTTTTGAATGTCTCATTTAAAGCAACTGTGGGTGTTTTGGAAGATGTCTGCTCTAAAAGATTTAAAAACTAAATTTCATCAGTATTTTTCTCAGTTCCGAAACGCGAAAAAAAGATGACGTTCAAACATAGATATATGATACCCAAATTTATTTTTGTGACAGGATGGCATACAAGCAAGCGAGTCACCTGATGGTAAGCAAAACCGTTGCCCATGGACAACTGCAACACCAGGATGTGACAGAAGCGTCGCTGGCCTTTTAAAGAGTTGGGAAGGACATGGGTATGGGGGAAAAATGGACCTCTTGCTAATAAAATTTGCTTTGGGATGAGTTAAGAATAAAGAATACAAAACCATGGGATGAGAAAAGAAAGGATGAGTAGAGTAAGGAATTAAAATTCATATTTTTTTTTTAATCTAATTATTTTTTCGAGGCTTCAGTACACTTAAATAAAATTAGGGAGTTAAAAATTTTGAAACACTTAGGATGAGAATACTGGGATGAATACGGAATAACCCGCTAGGAGCACTCACCGAACGAATTTGAATAAAATTTCATTACTTTACCAGGGTCATGGAGAATACACGGAGCTTGATGGCGAGAAGGATTTTTTCGCTATCTGCAACAAGAGTGAGAATGTGGTGTGTCACTTCTACAAGAACGGGGCCGAACGCTGCAGGATTGTGGACATGCATCTCAAAGTGTTGGCCATAAAGCATGTGGAGACCAAGTTTGTGAAGTTGGATGTGGAGCGAGCACCATTCCTCACTGGTGAGTCGGTTTGTATGTAACAAGAGTCACAATGTGGTTGCTACTTTTGTTTTTGATAAGACAGCAAACAAGCCTCCGACCTCCGTGGTCCAGTGGTTAAGGCGTTTGCCTGTTGACCCGGGGGTCGTGGGTTCGATTCCCACCGGAAGCATACTTTGTTTAGTTGTTTCCAGTTTGGTTAGGACATTGCAGGCTTATCACCTGATTGTCTGATAATAAAGATGATTCCGTGCTTCGGAAGGCACGTTAAGCCGGTGGTCCCGGCTGCCATCTGGGAGTCGTTAAAGGAACCACGTCAGAGGCCGAAAGGCGGTTCCGAAGAACTCTGACACCAGGGTGTGCATAGTCCATTGACCGTGACACCTACACGAAATGATGATGAGCAAACAAGCAAGCGAGTCACCTGTTAGTAAGAGATCACTGCTACCCATCGACAACTGCAACACCAGGGTGTGACAGCAGCGTTGCCGGCCTTTCAAGAAGTTGGGGGAAATGAGGAAAGGGAAGATGGAGGCCTATCCTCCCTTACCCCATTTCCCCGGCTCTCTCAATCATCGAACGAAGCGTAGAAGCGGTAAAGCTTCTATTCAAACGTCGATTTTCTGTGTGAGTTTGGTGCTTCCCGGACAACCCGGCCCATTCATGCTACTAGCAAAAATTAATTTTGCCGGTAGCGTGGCAATTTCAGAACTATCTGTCTGACTATGTGACAAGAGTCACAATGTGGTATGCCACTTCTACAGGAATGGCTATGGATCCCATAAAACTGTCCCTAGGTTTACTGCTTCTACAGGAATGGCTTTGGATCCCATAAAACTGTCCCTAGGTTTACTGCTTCTACAGGAATGGCTTTGGATCCCATAAAACTGTCCCTAGGTTTACTGCTTCTACAGGAATGGCTTTGGATCCCATAAAACTGTCCCTAGGTTTACTGCTTCTACAGGAATGGCTTTGGATCCCATAAAACTGTCCCTAGGTATACTACTGATCAAAAAACTGTATAAGAGAAAGCTTAAACAACCATTTTGACTCGAAAAGAAGAAAACTGTCCCTAGGTCGTCTCTTTACTCTCCTTCCTTCTACTTAATAAGATGAATCCAACAGCGAAACCCCCCAGATTCGATCTACCGCGAAAAGAATGATGCCAAATAAACAGATTGAGTGGCTGTGGCCGAACCAGGGCATTTAAACACTGGTACAGATGGATCGATTTAACGGCCTGAGATTGTGGCGCCCCTGTACAAGATATCTTGCACATAATACGGGACTGCCCACAGCCCTTCAGGCACGTAGGGACCAATACTGGAATGAGTTTCTTTCGGCGTATTCTTCTCAGCAGTGGTCGTTTCGAAACGCTAGTAGCTTATCGATTTTGCAAATATTAAAAAAAATAATATGACGTTCAGAAAGAGATACATGATATCCAAATTTGAATAAAATTCTATTTCATTTCATTTCATTTCACAAAATATGATGATGATCCAGTGGACCTGTACACCTTGGAAAATGACGCAATCTTGTGGATCATCATCAACATCAGGTCTTTTTAGTCTCCACTGCAGGAGCATGACCCTCTTGTATTACCAGAGCCATACTTGGCCAGAGCAGACAGAGGATTCTTTTTTCATCAACAACAATCAACATCAATCATCAACAGCAATCTTGTGGATGAAGACATAACATTTTAGACTATAAATATTTTAAGAACGACTGCTAATTCTGCCATACGAAGAAATAAATAATAAATAAATACGGACAAATCACACAGATTGAGCTAGCCCCAAAGTAAGTTCGAGACTTGTGTTATGGGATACTAACTCAACGATACTATATTTTATAACAAATACATATATAGATACACATCCAAGACCCAGGCCAATCTGAAAAAGATCATTTTCCATCTTGACCTGGCCGGGGATCGAACCCGGTCACTCCGTGTCGCAGGCTGGCGTGTTGACCGCTGCGCCACGGAGCTAGTCTAATAATAAGAATAAAATAATAAGATGCTGTATTTTCCAGAGCGCCTGAAAGTCCGCGTGATCCCCACCATCGGGCTGGTGAAGCAGAACAAGACCAAGGACTTCATTGTGGGCTTCACCGAGCTCGGGAACCGAGACGACTTCTCCACCGAGATACTGGAGTGGCGGATAGCTAGGTATGTTATGTACAGCGTGTAACCTATATCATCATCATCATCAGGTCCCTTCCAGTCTCCACCACAGGAGCACGACCCTCTCTGCACTACTAGGGCCACACTTGGCCAGAGCAGCCAGAGGACTTGGCCTACACTCTCCACGCTGGCCAGACGGGTTGGAGAGGTGTCTTAGATGTTTATAAGCTTTGTTTAGCTTGTATTTCCTAAGTCGCCTTCTACGACATCCACGGGAAGACTTGGAGTGGTCCTATTCTACTCTGCCGGATACCACACGGCTAGTTGATATATAGGATAACCTGTATAGTCAAAATGTAACCTATATAGTTCCTATGGGACCAATGCTGGGAACTCAAATGTCGGCGACACCGATACGCAAAGTGAATTTAAATGAAGGTGAAATAACAAAAAAAAGTATTTTTTTTTATATTATGACTAGCTTTCGCCCGCGGCTCCGCCCGCGTCAATGTCGATCCCTCGGGAAGTTTTTCCCGGGATAAAATATACCCTATGTCCTTCTCCGTACCCCAGATAAAGTGTATGCAA
Organism: Elegia similella; assembly: GCA_947532085.1. Taxonomy (NCBI): domain Eukaryota; kingdom Metazoa; phylum Arthropoda; class Insecta; order Lepidoptera; family Pyralidae; genus Elegia; species Elegia similella. The sequence continues at coordinate 1,030,408 of OX383950.1, read as the reverse complement.
AATTTCGTGATAATCGGTTTAGTAGTAACAACGTGAAAGCGTAACAAACAAACAAACTCACTTTCGCATTTATAATATTACTAGCTTTCGCCCGCGGCTCCGCCCGCGTCAATGTCGATCCCTCGGGAATAGTACTTTTTCCCGGAATAAAAGGTAGCCTATGTCCTCATCCGTACTCCAGCGAACTTGTATGCAAAATTTCATGATGATCGGTTCAGTAGTTACGGCGTGAAAGCGTAACAAACAAATAAACAAACTCACTTTCGCATTTATAATATTAGTTAGGATTAGGATATGTAATTCTATATTTTATTGAGCAAGGTTAAAACACTAACAACAACCAACAAAACGCATCTAGTGAAATGGAGTTCTACGCGAGGCCAAAGCGGACGAAACTTTACACTGAATAAAGAAGGGGATTTCCCAAGTATAGTTCGTGCCTCGTTTACAAAGAAACAGGAAACAGCACGCGCGTTTACATCTTGAAACGCTAAATTTAAAAAGTATCGTTGTATCGGCAATAAAAATATCGCCGCAGTATCGCCGATATTTCGGGTCGGATGCATCCCTAGTATAGACTTCCAACCTTATACAAAAATAAATAAATAAATATATACGGACAAATCACACAGATTGAGCTAGCACCAAAGTAAGTTCGAGACTTGTGTTATGGCATACAGTGACGTGCACAGACATTTATCATAGGGTAGACATAATTATAAAACTTACCTTATAAATATACAACCTATATACCTTACCTTACTATACGGCTAGTTATCTACAACTCGTTTAATATTATGATAGTCTTTCGATCTTCGACCGCAAAAGTATTGAAAACAAGCTAAAAATTAGAGATATGATTACAACCTGCGAGCCACGTACACATATCATACGGTTTAAGATTAAACTTTAAAATAACTAAAGCGTGTTCACAAAACACTTTATATTTCGGTTTCGGCATGCAAACACTAAGCGACACAACTTTCACATGAAAATATTTTTGTCACAAATGAAATTTAACTGTTATAGCATTTAATTTTAAAATAAAACTTTCCTCTTGGATTGTTTGTAAACACATAAATCAATGACATTGTTTATTACATTGACATAAGTATGAATCCTTAATGACATTGACAAGTGAAGATGACATTTACATCGCGCGCGGCAGCCAATAGAAATCTCGTAGACAGTGTCTTATATTTACACACACAGCGCAAAGTTGCTTTGCATGTGTGTGCCTATGAAAGATGTTTACTTGTACTACTACAAAAACGATTTCCTGTCGGTGTATAATAATTTTCTATGTGTGCGTGAAAAGTTAGACCTTTGAAATTTTGTCTAACGCGGCTCACGCGTATAGATGCTTAGCGCGGGCACGCGCGGGCCGCGGCCGCTGCGACGTACTTGAACAAAATCGACTATAAAGTATTTGCTAGCAGAATTTTGCAGGCGCACCGAATATAATTTTTTGTTAGAAAAAAAATTGTATTTATTTAGCGACTGCAGGGTAGACAGTGTCTAACAGTCTATATGGACTGCACGTCACTGATGGCATACTAACCCAACGATACTATATTTTATAACAAGTACATATATAGATAAACATCCAAGACCCAGGCCAATCTGAAAAAGATCATTTTCTATCTTGACCTGGTCGGGGATCGAACCCGGGCACTCTCGTGTCGCAGGCTGGCGTGTTAACCGCTGCGCCACGGAGCTAGTCAAAATATGGGCTCAACTCTTATTAAATTAAGAAATAAAAATATGGGGAAAAAATCCATGCGGGCGACCTAGGTCTATGTACAACCTACGCTCTACCAACTGAGCTACCGCATGTTCCAACCTTGACGCCGAAATTCTCCACCATATCCCATTCCCGTGTGGTATCCGGCAGAGTAAAATAGGACCACTCCAAGTCTTCCCGTGGATGTCGTAGAAGGCGACTTAGGAAATACAAGCTAAACAAAGCTTTTAAACATCTGTGAGACCTCTTCAACCCGTCTGGCCAGCGTGGAGAGTGTAGGCCAAGTCCTCTGGCTGCTCTGGCCAAGTATGGCTCTAGTAGCACAGAGAGGGTCGTGCTCCTGTATTGGAGACTAAAAAGGACCTGATGATGATGATGATCCCATTCCCCTTTTATTCTCCATATTTTTATTAATAAAAGTACTTAAACTTACTTAAAACTCTCACCTGGGCGCCTTGTTCTCAGATCGGAAGTAATAGAGTACTCTGGAGACGTGACCGTGCCACCAGCGGAGGCGCGCAAGAAGAAGATGATCAACATACAGAACAAGAAGACTATCCGCGGCGCGCAAGACGACACCGACTCGGATTTGGACAGCGATTAGCAAACAAATGTATGAGAGTGTATGAATGAGGACATGACAAGTAATTCATAATTTTGTATATAAACGGGACTTAGCACGAACCTTTTTATTATTTGAGACTGTCGAAAGTTTCGTTGCGACCACGATGGATATAACTCCATTGAAACGTCAACGGAAACAAGGTTCGTGCTAAGTCCCGTTTATATACATAATTATGTTTATAGCGCGAAAGTTTAAAAAAGAAAAGGACAAGTAATTCTCGGATTTGGACAGTGATTAGCAAAGTAATGTATGAGTGTATGAATGAGGACATGACAATTCTATTGATAATAACGTGATAAAGGCATACCGTCATATACTAAAACGAGGACTAAGACTAAAGGGGGTACCTCTAACGAGAGGGACACCGCTATACGTGCGATACGATTGGGAGTTATTTCCATTCGTGTCTAACGTACTGCGGCGTCTCTCTCGTCTTTGATTGAATTCCGGATAGTATAATAGGCGCTTAAGTATCTAAACCATTATCCGACCAATATAAGTTAAAACTTACAGCTGACAAAACGTCAAATAAGTGTCGACTTATTTTGGTCGGGTAATGGTTTAAACCAGGTACTGAAATTAGCCCTCATTTTATAAGACGGAAAATGTATAAAAACGGGTCATTCACGTGCTATTTGGTCGGGATTGCCGACTATACCTGCGCGGAAGACGCCGCCAGCAATAGATTCGGGACCCTTGGAAATGGGTGTGGCGAGTCCGAAACTATAGTTGGCAATCCCGACGAAATAGCACGTGAGCGACCCGTTTTTATATGAAATATTTTTACCTATCTACAACAAAAGATTGTAGGGTTTTGTTGATAAAACATGCCAGCCTTTTATCCTAGTGATTTGGACTAGAGCCACAAATAAATATGTAGGAACCTTATGTGTGTTATGGATTTCAACAGGACGCATACAAGTGTGTGTTGTGTATACTCTTGGTATAGTAACTGGGGTGAGAAGATTACTTATTAAAATTGAAAGATTACTTATGGAAATAGATTTTTAACTCGCGGCCAAAGCCGGCAATGTCGCGTTTGTGAATGCCTTGGTCACGAGAGCTATTTTGAACAAGTGTCGCTAAAACGCACAATTTTTTTCTTTTTAATTTTAATAAGTTTGTTTTGTGACGTGACCATGTAGTTCACATATTTATATGAAAAATTGTATTGTGTGTTTGTCGCTGAAGAAGTCGAAAGTGGTCGGCAATACCGACTTGATTGATGTTAAACAACGATTGTTGTATAAGAATGAATGGTGCTTTGTAAAATTGTATTGTGTTTGTGTCGCTGTTCGAATAAGTTGAAACTGGTCGGCAATACCGACTTGATTGATGTTAAACAGCGATCGTTGTATAAGAATGAATGGTGCTTTGTATGAAGTTGAATACATGTTAAAAATGCCATTTGTACTGCATTTAAATTTAATATCATAATGTTACAATTTTAAACATATTTACACACATGAGAGCTCTCAACTGTGGAACACATCTAAAGATTTATTATATTTGTTAGATATTGTCCAATTATTTGCCATTGCTTCTCTTCCTAATTATAAACTTAAAAGCAGGTTCTTTTGTGCTTTGTGATATGGAATGTGATTTTTCAGAGTATTGAAAAGAACTACTTTGAAATACATTGGTAGCGTGAATGGTTACGCTAGTTATAATATTGGTTGCAAATGTGTGAACAATTTAAAATTATTATTTAATAAATATTCCATTTTAATACAACTATTTGTTTTCTTTTGACTATTTTAGGGTATCCTACATTACGGGTGCCAACGGGACACTATTCCTAACAATCGCTGTCCGACCGTCCGTCACTCAAAAGCTCTATTTCATCAGCTCTATTACAGATAACTTTTGTTCACAAAACGTCTATATCAACGATAAATACAAAAAAAATAAAAATAATGCGGCCATACAACAAATGTTTTTTTTTGCGTATTTAGTGGTTAAAATTGGTACGGAAAGGGTGCGACTCAACTCGCACTCGACCGGTTTTATCTACCATTGCTGTAAACCCTTTCAACAGATCCGTTCGTAGCTGGGTGATAGGGAGTTGCGTGACAATGGGTGACCTGATGGCTGCTATTAGCTGCTAACTATGGAATATTTTGCTACGCTCGCGTTAATTCAGATTGATGTCATTTGATGATAAACAATGTATTTTACGCAATCTTCTGTGCCTCACTGACGACGTGTATGCTAAATATGTATGACAATCGAATAAAACAAAACATAATAATCAAAAAGATTTATAATAATTAAAAATATTTACAAAACAATTTCATACAGTTCACAATTGCTTACATACACTATATTCGATCAGTACACGTCCTACACACGATTCAATTTGTCAAATCAACAGAGCAGGACAGACCTATATACGTAAAAGAGAAGTAAGGCTTTCTCGCTCTGTCATATAGGAATAACCCGCATTGTTGAATGACAAATTGAATCCTATGTAGGTTTAGGTTCGTGCAACTTGCGAGCAGCTAGCGATGCAAACTATAAGGGATTTTTGCAAGGTAACCACTTTTCAACTCCCTAGAATTTTGAAGTTTTCTTATGAATACTTTAGGACCAGCCTGTGAGTGTCCCTCGCCCTCTGCACCCCGAGTAAAGCAGCTAGCTAGTCGCACGTTTCACTAAGCCTGAAAAATCCAACAAGACCCGTATTGAGGGGGAGGAAGAAATAAGTCTGTGGGAGAAGGATTGCAAATGTAACGACTAACTGCCTTTAATCAGGAGTAGTTAAACAAAAAATGATACAGATAAACATCGCATAGTCGAATCGGCATTGTCCTTAAATATAATAAAAAAAATGTATAGTTTAAAATCAGTTAAATTTATCAAAATAGCACATTAAATGCGTCCTGCATATAATGATTAGCAAATCATTATATGCAGGACGCATTTAATGTGTACTTCAGTAAAGTGTACATCACTAAAGTAAGATTATTGAGTAATTTACCAAAATAGTTTTTTTTATTTTAAGTAACTGTAAGAACGTTTGTTTGGGTCAATCCAACATTAAAAGACCCTCCCCTCCTTCCCATTACGGGCTAGCATCCACTTAACTTTTATTCTGGCAGTGATTTAAAAATCCAATAAGCGTCAATTCACGCACAACTGATCAACAGTGAGAGTTTTATAAAATACACGACTTATTTTGTATGACAACGATGTTGCTATTTGGCACCAAAAAGCTAGAAAGTGGGTCCCGGGCTCTGAAGTATTTTAGATGAGATTGCAACCGGATACACGTTCCGAAGAGCCTTAACGCACTGTCAACTCGATGACGGCCGATGGCGACTGTGACTTACTATAGTTTAAATCCGAACTATAGGGTGGCAGTGCTGGCAAAATGCCACGGGCCCCCGGTCCTAGGTGGCTCCGGACAGAAAGAGCGGGGTGGGGGGGGAGGACCTAAACCAGCAAGAAGCTTCCGAAGCTGAACTCAAACTCTCACGGGCCCCAATGTATATTACGTGGCCCAAATAGTATAGTTACGCCACTGGTTTAAATATGAATTTTCGTACAAGCGACTGCCGACGACCAATCGGAGCACGGCAATGCTTCCATTATCCAATGTATGGCTCCGGTGGTACAGAGAGGGTCATGTTTCTGCAGTGGAGACTAAAAAGACCTGGTGATGATGATGAATGCTTCCATTTGATGGAAGCATTCACACTGCGAGCAACTGTCGTAACGACCGGACGTGTGGAGTTTATGTCACGAATGTACTTGGAATACTGTCGCTTGGCTTGGTCTCCTGGCCCGAGTTTTCTATGTTTTGGTCGCTGAGGGACTAGTCGACAGTGCGTAACGGCTCGAACACAAAGAAAATAGTGTTTCCATTAGCTGGTGAGCATTTAAAAAACTCCCACAGTATATCCATAATCACACACACATACAAATTATTGCAATTTCAGTCCACAAGTTCAATTATTCACAGTTTTTAAATTACTATTTTAATCATGGGAATATAGTTAGTCATATAACTGTCATAGCGCAGCTCAAAAGTTTAAATAACTTTTTAAGTAATGTAATGCCCATTCTGGATTCTTCTAGTGTGAGTTTCGCGGGATTAAACAGTAAACATAAAAAAAAAAAAAAAATGATTTAAGTGTGTTATATATATTGATGACTATAATTTTTCTAAACTTTTAAGCTACGCTGTACGATCACAAAATCAAATTAAGTCGTAACTTTTGTCTTAAGTTCTTAACGCATTGACTGCCACCATCGACAATGCGACTAGCTGGCATTGGCACTGTGATAAGTCTTTTGTAGCTCAACTATTTTGAGAACAGTTTTTTTTTTACATGGATGCCCTCTAAATCGTCGCACTTTTGAGAGAAGCAGGCTCGAAGTCATATACGATGCCGTCGCGATATGTCAACATCGATAAGCCGTCGACAAAGTTTACATCACTATAGACTAGCGTTCATTCACATTATGGGATGGCGATATTCGACAGCTTTTGGTAAACGTCGCAGTGTCTGCAAACTGCAAAGACCGTGTAGATATGAATATACTCCACCTAAACCTCTATTTTTTCTGATCAGAGTCCAAAGTCGGCACACGCCGAATATCATGAGTTCGTCGACACAGCTTTGTATAATCTAAGGCGAGATTCGGACAGCGCGGCGACCACTGTATCTCCGTTCAATTGAGCTGAACACACGTCCAATGCTGGTTCTGCTGCAGGCAGTGATATAGTCCTCGCGCCGTCGACTCCATGGAGGTACAACGTCGAGTCGCTCTCAGAATGAGCTGCAACCCAACAGGCTCCCGTCGCTCTGACCCACGTAGGTCTAGATAGCAAGGACGATCTAGCAGATCCGCTGAAAGTCTGTTCCACATCAAATAAAACTTCGCCACTAGGCGCTGACGCTCGTAACTTACAGACGGTCAATCGGGATCTTTCGGCACTATTTGCCGCGCGGCACGAGATCAACGCTCGGTGCGATTCATTATCATAGCATAGCGACATGAAGGGACCTTCGATCGGCAAAGCTCTTGGCTCCCACTGCCTCATATTACACACCCATAACCAGCATGAATTCAATTGACAAGAGAGTAAACCAAATTCCGTGGAACAGAGGGATACGACTGGGGACATGTCTCCTGGAGCTGACAGTCTTTGGAGGTAGGTCCCTGGGTTCCGCACGTCGTATTGGTGGATGACTCCACCCACTCCGCCGACGAAAAATTCATTGCTTCTTAAGTAATCCCATGAGCAGGACCATAATGGAACTCCAGTGGAAACTGTGATGGAAGGAATGCCTCTTTCAACGATTCTGGCCGTTCCGTCCAAACCGACGCTTAACAACAAGTCTCTCGGCTGAGAATACGTGATATCCCTGATCTGCTTCGGATGTAAATGCACAAATTGTCCTAATTTAAAGTCTACACAACTGACCTTCCGTATTCCGTAGCCAGGGAACAAGTTATTCGTGCTTTTCTGGGAGACATAAAACTCATAAGTCCTGCAGTTGTAAGTCAGGACTCTACAGCCGCCATCTTTGCATAGTTCGAGGTTTTTCTCCAGAGCAAACCTCCAGGATTTCCTGACGGGCTGTTCCCTTGTGACTTGCGATTTCATCAGTGTACTTCTCAACACTTCAAGCTGCAACAGGCAAGCTCTATGAGCTATTCTGGATTTCTGTAGCTCCAACTCAGCTCGGCTTTTCTCAGCTTGCAACACATCCATCTGTTTCTGCAGAGCCGTGATTTGGGACGTATCGGCTGCTACCAGCTGCCGAGCATAAATAAACCTTATATCTTTGAGAGTAGCCTTGCTTTTGCAAGTCGGGCATGATCTGTCTTTCGCGGCCTGAGCTCTTAGCCATCGCTCGACACACTGTGCCCCGAATAGATGCCCACACTTTAACGCGACTAGCCTATGTTCCCCAGAGTTTCCCCAAGAATCTAAGCAGATTGGACATGTTTCACCATCTACGTCTTGCTTAGGAGAGCTTATCCTTCGAATCTTTGCTGGCGGTTCATCAATTTCTTCCGTTTTGGGACGTTCAGGAGCTAACGACATTAAACTATTAGATTCCTCGTTCATGGACTGTATTCCCAAGCTAGAATTGCTGTTGTCTTGGACAGAGATTGGAGCTGGTGCCGTGTTGGAGTCTTCGTTTCTCCAAGTACTACTAGTACTCTCAGTATCATAGTAAGGTGCAGTAGTTGCAGAATCATTGCTCTCTTCATTACCTCGATCTTGGGTAAATGTCTCTGAGTCGGGACGTACCCAGGGGACAGGGGGGCTGTCTGGAGGGTCGAGGATATTAGGGCTCCCTGGTGCGTCCGGGATGAGGATGCTAGGGCTCTCCGTACCTGGTTCACTGGTGTCGCTCATGTTGTGAGGGCATTACCTGTTGACAATAAAAAAATTGCTTTAAGTTTTAAGCGCGAGAAACGCAGACACAATGGACTTTCTATTGTTATGCATCCTCATTGGACCGCTTAGTGGTTGAGAGGTCAAATAAGACTTTGAGGTTGATTTAATAGTGACGCCGGCGACACGCGCCGTTGATGTGGTGTGGTGTGGTGTGGTGTGGTGTGGTAATTGCAAGTACACGCGTGTGGCCGGCGCTGATCAAAGATGTGACTCTGAAAACAACCTTACTTCTGTAAATAGAGAGCACTTAAGTACTTTATGCCAATTTCTGGCATTTTTTTTAAATTTCCAAAAACTGAATTATTAAAAAATACTGTACATTATCATCGAAACTGTCCACAAGAATACATCTGACCAGGGGGATAAACTATACAAAAGAATTTTGCCCAAGTTGAAGCGGTAAATGAGTAAGTTTATGAAGATGGGTGTGTATTACACCTTGACCTCTCAACCACCAAGCGGTCAAATGAGGACGCATAACAATAGAAAATTAACGACGGCCGACATTGCTGCAGCCTCAACGGATGCAGCAGTATCGACCAGGGTTGCATGCATCAACTATTGGTGGCGGGCATGAAGGGACTAACAGTAGTGGGTGGGCGCTGGCCAGCAATAGTTTGCATGAACTAACTGGTGGCGGAAGCACGCAAAGTAAATTGTCTCAAAGTAAATAGAAAATCAATTGTGTCTGCATTTCTCGCACTTGAAGGGCTAACCCAGAAATCACTGGATTAACTTTGACTAAACATTTCAGTGTAAAGTTTAAATCATCATCATCAGGACTTTTTTAGTCTCCACTACAGGAGCACGACCCTCTCTGTACTACTAGAGCCATACTTGGCCAGAGCAGTCAGAGGACTTGGCCTACACTCTCCACGCTGGCCAGACGGGTTGGAGAGGTCTTACAGATGTGTATAAGCTTTGTTTAGCTTGTATTTCCTAAGTCGCCTTCTACGACATCCACGGGAAGACTTGGAGTGGGCCTATTCTACTCTGCCGGATACCACACGGCTAAAAGTTTAAATATCAAAATATATTGGACAAAGTTGCGGGCAAGTTTGTCTTGGTTGTAAACTATTGGAATTTTTAGCTACTCTGGGTGTTAATTAGGGTACATATGGCACCTTGTCTCCTGCACAAAAAATAAGTAATGTTTTCGTGACTGTTACACATTTAAGGTCACAGCACCATTGTCAACTTGGAAAGAGATTGACACCGTATTGCCTCTTGCCATGCCGTCCACCAGGCGTCAACCTGCCGTATACTCGGCTATTGCTGATGATGATATTCATGATGATTAATGCCAAAAACTTGGGTGTAATGGGATGTAAATAAAAGATTCTTAGCTATCTAATAAAATCATGACTTATTTTAACACAGAAAATATGTTTCAAGTTCCTGAGGGATGTAAGAGAATGGAGGCTTATGCTAGTATTGAGAGACTAGGGAGGTATAAGTCGTTTTATTTTTGATTTTCAATTGACAATGTCTGTTGGTATTCCACAAATCCCTTTGAATCACAGGGTCCTGGTGTCGATACCCGGCCAGGTCATGATGGAAAACGATCTTTTACAGATTGTCCTGGGTCTTGGATATTTATCTATATACCTAGGTTATCCTTACTAATATTATAAATGCGAAAGTGAGTTTGTTTGTTTGTTACGCTTTCACGCTGCAACTACTGAACCGATCATCATGAAATTTTGCATACAAGTTCTCTGGAGTACGGAGATGGACATAGGCTACCTTTAATCCCGGGAAATAGGACTATTCCCGAGGGATCGACATTGACGCAGGCGGAGCCGCAGGCGAAAGCTAGTAGGCGAAAGCTAGTATATTATAAAACATAGTACCTATAGTTTAGATAGTATCTACAACACAAGTTACTGCGGCTAGCTCAATCTATGTGATTTGTCCCGATATGGTCCCGATATTATTTATTTATTTAAATAAGTATTTTGACGAAAAGTCTAATCGACTATTTTAAATTATGTACTTAGGATTTAGTAAGTATATCAAAAGAATCAATGATATTACCGATGCAAATATTATTAAACTAAAACTATACTATACATTTGTAGCGTAAAATAAATAAAAATAGGGATAAAACATACCTACACGAAGGCGTTACACAAAACACATTCCTCAAGGCGCCAAAACATAAAGATACCAAAAAATATGCCACTAAAATTGCTCACCAATTAGTCTAATTATTTATATATATACTTTCTCACATCACATAAAAAAATAACAATAGATTTGATGAAACTTGTAAGCCAAATTCTCAAATACAAAACCGAATTTACAAAAATGCAGCTGTCAAACTAAACAACTGACAATCTGAGCTCTGACATTTTGTTTTTATGAGAATCTGTTTCATGTGTTTGGATACCGCTACCAGTGAAGTTAGTGATATTTCTCGCTGGATATTTCTACTATATGAGATTTGAAAGAGCGAGGGCATGCATGCCGCATGCACGCCTCTCATTTGCCACGAGAGACATTCCGGCAAAGTAGCAAACGGCGAGAACCTGCTCGGTGAGAGTCTTACTGCACAGCACCGTCTTCTTGTCCTGGATGATCTCCATGTGAAACCGGAAACAAATGTTTGGCTCTGCCGCCTTAGCCAGCCACGAACTCTTCTGCATATTCCTCAACATAATCTCTCTACTATCAGGGGTACCAAGGGGTACGAACCCAGAGCAAAGAATATATACACTACGCCCAGAGTGTGTATCCGAATTGACATGACAACATACTACAAACCGGAAGTGATGGTTTTTATTTATAATATACAATCGAAAGTACCTTTAACGTTAATATTTGCAGAATTTTTCATTTTTTTTTTACCAAAATTAAATTTTTTATTAATGCATACAGAAGACAATTGCAATTTAAATTCTCTGTCAAATCATTTATAAAGACAACGAAGAGTAAGGGCCCCAGTATCGAGCCTTGTGATACGCCAGAGGTAACGTCGATCGGTTTAGACATGAAACCCTTGATAGCAAACATCTGACTCCGATTACTGATATAAGATGCAATCCATCGCAACAGAGATCCATGAATTCCGTACCTTTATTAGTGTCAAGTTTTTTTATTCCATTATTAATATCTTGCCTAGTAATACAAATGTCGCTTAAGCTTGAATAGCTAGTTATGTGTTCGATGCCTGTTGTGCAATCTGAAGGCAATTCATATACAGATTTAAAGTAATTGGCAAACAACTCACACACACTTTGAGCATCAGAAGCCGAATCAGACATATGCGACATATTTTGAGGGATGGAATTAGTAGCCTACTTGCTATTAACGTAGCGCCAAAATACTTTAATATTATCTCGCAGGTCATTTTCTATAAATTTTTTATGGCACTGAACCAAAGAATATATACGCTACACGAAAAGAAACGGCACTCAAGCATGTGTGCACGTAAAAGCGCTTGCGGCTATGTGTGGGTGTCTGGATGTGCGCGGGGGCATCGAGAGGCGCGCGGGGCGGTGAACGAGCCAGCACTAAGTGGATTATTCGAGGGCTAGAAGCGTTTGTTGTTTGCGTCTCGCGCCCGTCATGCAGCACGCAAGTGAGTGAAGAAAGCGTGATTTGAGTACTACGCGTATTAAACAATAATCATGTCCGCTGCTAAGATTTACTGTTGTGTATATGGCTGTGGCAATAATCAAAAACAAAATAATGATAAAAGCTTCTTCTCATTGCCTAGCGAACTATAAAACTAAAAAAAAACTACGTAAATAAAAAATAAAATACTTCTAAGTAGCCTAAGTAGGTATTTACTCTAATTATCACTTTAACAGATTATCTCGTCGTAATGTAAGATGTCATCAGGATTTCCAACTAGTTAATAGCACGTTATCGGAGGATGTTTGGCGCGTAACATAAATTGCTAAAGAATTCAGTAGCATTAGTACCGAATACCTAAGATAATACCAACTGATGTTTCTTACTACTATTTATACTGTTTTTAGGGTTCCGTATCCAAAGGGTAAAAACGGGACCCTATTAATAGTCTCAATCATTTGCTACACTACATAGAAAAAAATAATTTCATTACTATATTCATTTTACTTTAAAAATATTAAGTCATTAATCCTACGTCCTCTTTTTTCTTGTTCCTTGGTGTCAACCTTAGCGCTTACACGTTGCGATTCAAGGTCACAGAAACTCGAAGTCACACGTACAGGGAGTGTCACCACTGTGACTGAACTATCATTATTTTGCTCCTATGTCGAAGAAGATCAAAAGTATCGTAATCTCTGGGATTGCCATACTTTTTAAACTTGCGATGATATTTATTTTTTTCTTTTAAACAATTAATTAAAGCTTTGCTATACCATTCCGGGTAGTTGGGGGATTTACTACTCTGTGTAGGTGTATATCGCTGTACAATTTCCATCAATTTGGAGTAGAATAGTTCAAGAGTCGCTTCGATATCTGAATTAGAAAGAATATTGGACCAATCAATAGCTGATAAACATTCCTTAATTTTATCGTACCGACATTTCCAATAATTAAGTTTTTGAGATACATTATTACGTTTTAATGATGCGTGAGGCTGAAATTCGCTCACCTCAACTGACATAGATGGATGGTGACCTTCTAACTTAACAAGTGAATCAGCTCTGTTTACCTTTATATTGTTATGATTATATATATAACACAAGATCAAGCAATCTACCGTTAGAATTAAATAAATCATTATATTGTTGTAAATTACAGAGAGCCAAAGTTTCCAATAGTATAGGTCCGCGAGCGAGGTTACCTTCATAAGGTTCCAAATAGTTACACGAATCACTTTTTCGCCAGCATACATTTGGAATATTAAAATCACCCAGCAACAAGAAAGAATCATTTAGATCATTATTTAGAATTACATTCTGACAATGTTCAAAGAATTGTGTTACATTACTTAGACTCATATCTGGGGGAAGGTAACACAAACAAATATTTAAAGGCGGTTGTGTACTAGACTGAGGAAGAATAGTAAGCCAGAGGTCTTCATAACAACTATCCCAATTAGACCTTCGTAAAACTTTTAGATGCTTTTTGACAGCTACTATAATACCCCCTCTCTTGATCTTGGTGCTTCCAGGACAATCTGAACGATCTCTTCGGAAAATAATGTATCTTTCATCAAATAGTTCTGCATCAAATACACTGGAATTTAGGTTGGTTTCATTCAAACAAATAAGGTCGTAATCGTTATTTAATATATTCAAGTAAAGCTCGGTTATTTTTGATCGCATGCGATTAACATTTTGGTAGTATATCAACATTTAAATAAGTGGTACAAAGTGCTCAACAATTAAAAAAAATATATAAAACTAAAGAAAAAATAAGAGTATGATAAAAAAAATCAGTTTATTCTTTAGTTAATAGACTCAGGTGTTACTTTGCGGAAGTCAAAGCTACATTTACTTTGAGACAATTTACTTTGCGTGCTTCCGCCACCAGTTAGTTCATGCAAACTATTGCTGGCCAGCGCCCACCCACTACTGTTAGTCCCTTCATACCCGCCACCAATAGTTGATGCATGCAACCCTGGTCGATACTGCTGCATCCGTTGAGGCTGCAGCAATGTCGGCCGTCGTGCTCGCGACACGTGTTTCGCCTCTACACGAGGCATCTTCAGGCAGTGAACCCTAGATGTTGATCCTTCGAATGACAAGCAACGAATGACAAAAATTACGCCGTATTGCCGCCTTTTATACTATCTGGGAGGGGGGAGGGGCTTGATCGTTATTTTGGTTTTGTATTGAAAATATATTTAATAATGGGGAATTATTCAAATCTATTTGTTTATTTATCAAAGTAATATTTGACCTTTTATGTTTATTTATTTCTAATTGCTCCCATATACTCATTTTTAATCCCTTATCCGCTGTATGTAATATTTTGTATGTGTGATTATTTAATAATGTGTGATTATTTTCCAATAGATGTTCTGCAAAATGTGATCGATCGGGGTGATTATTTTTAAACGCGTTGATATGTTCGTTATAACGAATTTTAAAATTACGTCCTGTTTTAACTTGCGTTGATTGTCAACAAGTTTATATTGGACAAACAGGACGTAATTTTAAAATTCGTTATAACGAACATATCAACGCGTTTAAAAATAATCACCCCGATCGATCACATTTTGCAGAACATCTATTGGAAAATAATCACACATTATTAAATAATCACACATACAAAATATTACATACAGCGGATAAGGGATTAAAAATGAGTATATGGGAGCAATTAGAAATAAATAAACATAAAAAGGTCAAATATTACTTTGATAAATAAACAAATAGATTTGAATAATTCCCCATTGTTAAATATATTTTCAATACAAAACCAAAATAACGATCAAGCCCCTCCCCCCTCCCAGATAGTATAAAAGGCGGCAATACGGCGTAATTTTTGTCATTCGTTGCTTGTCATTCGAAGGATCAACATCTAGGGTTCACTGCCTGAAGATGCCTCGTGTAGAGGCGAAACACGTGTCGCGAGCACGACGGCCGACATTGCTGCAGCCTCAACGGATGCAGTAGTATCGACCAGGGTTGCATGCATCAACTATTGGTGGCGGGTATGAAGGGACTAACAGTAGTGGGTGGGCGCTAGCCAGCAATAGTTTGCATGAACTAACTGGTGGCGGAAGCACGCAAAGTAAATTGTCTCAAAGTAAATGTAGTTTATTCTTTGTTTTAATACTAACGCAACTAATTTGTTTTCTATTATTAACGTAACTTTAAACAGTTTAATTTAATTTAAAAGAAGATAAAAAAAAATATTAAAATATAAAAAATAATTTAATTTACTCAAACTATCCAAGTCTCGAACCAAAATAGCAGGAGATTGTTCATTTTTCCTAACATAAACATGACCAAATTTGCCCCATACAAAGGTGTATGACTTTTCTTTCGCCGCCTTCCGTGCTGCAGCATGTAATTTTTTACATTCAAGTGACAAGTGCTCGACGATATGATATGATAACGTCTTATAAATCTATGAACACCGGCATCATGCACAGAAATGAAGAGCAGCAGCAGCTGGAGGCCGTTATGTGTCGTACGTATGTGTAGAGGCTGTATGTGACACTTTTGACAGTTGTCTAAACTGAACCTCTCAATGCTGACGCCTGGTTAGCGACATTTCAGAAAACCCTCAATATGGCAAATAGTAGAGGTATAGGTATTCAATAGTGAAATAAAAAATAATTTACAACAATTGACGCTAAGCAGTGTCACAAAAAAAACAATCCATGTATTATACACTTCCGAATTTCGGGGAAAATATTCCCCAACCTGGCAACTCATAAGACTTGGCAGTCAACGTCATCACTTTCTGACAGATTGACATTGTCATGTGATGAAGCATGGGAATATTGCTCAAAAATCCAACATTTGGAGTTTTTTTCAACAATTCGTTAAAAATTGAATATTGGATAAAAAAATTGAAAATATTTTGGAAGTATTAACATTTAAGGTACTTTCGATTGCATAAATAAAAACCATCACTTCGGGTTTGTAGTATGTTGTCAATTCCGAAATTACTTATCCCATCGTCGCATCAAGAATTCCTTTCCAGTTTGACTAGCTCCGTGGCGCAGCGGTCAACACGCCAGCTTGCGACACGGAGTGACCGGGTTCGATCCCCGGCCAGGTCAAGATGGAAAGTGATCTTTTTCAGATTGGCCTGGGTCTTGGATGTGTATCTATATATGTATTTGTTATATAATATAGTATCGTTGAGTTAGTATCCCATAACACAAGTCTCGAACTTACTTTGGGCTAGCTCAATCTGTGTGATTTGTCCGTATATATTTATTTATTATTATTATTATTATTATCTTCATTTTTATTGGTCGAATTAAGAAGTGTGTCAAGTGTTCCACCAATGACGAACAATTGACTTATCAACCACCAATGAAATCAATCTGATAATAAGATTTTTGATCAAGGTTGGCAAAGGGTGTATTTATTTATAATTCTGTGATGTTGGCAGTAGTGTCAGAATCGCAGAAAACGGGAAGAACTAACGGGTTGCTCTCGATCCTGTTTATTTCAATTTTTATACGAAGAGCTTGTATCCGTGACTTATTTGTTTTAAAATATAGTAAGGAAATAGTGATAAGTGTTTTACGTAGTGCTTTCGTCAAGATGCGTGTGTCGTGAGCCCCAGAAATAGTGATAACAAGTTGGCTAAAGTGCATATAATGGCGGTGCTCGGGGAATATTTCAGGATGTTTGTATGAAAACTACTGGAGGAAAACGGAGTAATCTGCTGTGATGTCCTTCGTTGCTGGTCAGTATCAAAATCATCAATTTAGTTGATCCCCAAATCTGTTATCACCATTTCAAAATACTCATACAAATCATAAAAGTTGTGTAAAATCAGTGTAAATAGGGAGTAGGAGTCATGTTTGTTTGCCAAAGTGTTTCTAGGCCACGTTAGGCAATAGAAGTTCGAAGGTATTCAGCTTGAGGCCTGTTGACATTTGGTGAAAATGTCGCAAGTGGTATCTGGGTCAGCACGGGTTACCTGCGCGCGCAGTGACGTCACGCCTCCCTTGAACCGCACCCCCTAACCATTTCACTTTCAAAATTGGAAAAAAAAAAGAATGGCCTAAATCTTGGGGTCATGTGTTCTACAAGACCCAAACCTCATTTTGATGTATCAGGTAATGTTTGCAACACAAATACTGGCTTCAAGAAAGCTTGATGGATAAATAAAAAGTAAAAAGTATTTGTTATTATCATAGACTACGCAATTTTTTGTTTTCTTTATCTAGGGCATGTTGTGTATAAAGTAAAAATATAATAATAATAGAAATATAAATTGTTTAGAATTTGATTGATATCTTTGTTTTTAGAAGAATGATTTTATGATACTTTTGATCGGGCTATATAATGAAATATCACATATTTATGTCACAGGATGGTTTAATGGCCTTGCCATTCAAATTGCAATATTTGTGTGATTGAAAATAATTTACTTTTACGAGTTATCAATTAAATTGCCTCATTTGTTTATTTCTGTTGTTATTCCTATGGGTCATATCTTGCAACTTGATTTAGATATATCTCAATATATCTCATATCGTGTTTAACATATAGCAGCGTCCCTCCCATCCCATCCTAAATCCAGGATGGGTATAGTCGGTGGTAAGGCTATATCCCACAAAGTAGCATGTGAATGACTCGTTTTTAAAATACTAGCATCCCGTCCCTGATTCGCATGGGTAGATAGATTTAGGTATTTAATCTATAGCCTATGTTCATCAGGCAAAATGCAGGATTCTAATGGTGATAGACTTCTTCAAATCGGCCCAGTAGTTTTAGAGCCTATTTAAAGCAAACAAACAAACAAATCTTTCCTCTTTATTATATTAGTGTAGTGTACTCATTGATTACATTGTTAAAAAAGCCTTTTTTTTTTGACAAATCACAGATTGAGCTAGCCCCAAAGTAAGTTCGAGACTTGTGTTATGGGATACTCACTTAACGATACTATATTTTATAACAAATACATATAGATACACATCCAAGACCAGGCCAATCTGAAAAAGATCATTTTCCATCTTGACCTGGCCGGGGATTGAACCCGGTCACTCCGTGTCGCAGGCAGGCGTGTTGACCGCTGCGCCACGGAGCTAGTCAAAGACTAGGATTTATATTAAGGATAGGTAAGAAGCCGTAGCCGTGTGGTATCCGGCAGAGTAGAATAGGACCACTCCAAGTCTTCCCATGGATGTCGTAGAAGGCGACTTAGGAAATACAAGCTAAACAAAGCTTATAAACATCTAAGAGACCTCTCCAACCCGTCTGGCCAGCGTGGAGAGTGTAGGCCAAGTCCTCTGGCTGCTCTGGCCAAGTATGGCCCTAGTAGTACAGAGAGGGTCGTGCTCCTGTAGTGGAGACTAAAAAGGACCTGATGATGATGATGAAGAAGCCATATAAAAAAACAATAACTATGAGAATTCTATATTTTGCTTTTGTTTGCTCCATTTTAGACTTTGGTAGTGTGGTATGGAATCCCAGTTATAAAGTGCATAAAGTAAAATATATTATACTAGCTTTCGCCCGCAGCTCCGCTCGCGTTACTGTCGATCCCTCGGGAATAGTACTTTTTCCCGGGATAAAAGGTAGCATATGTCCTTCTCCATATTCCAGAGAACTTTTATGGAAAATTTCATGTTGATTGGTTCAGTAGTTACGGCCTGAAAGCGTAACAAACAAACAAATTCACTTTCGCATTTATAATATAAGTAAGGATCATCATCATCATCATCATCATCATCAGGTCTATTTAGTCTCCACTGCAGGAGCATGATATATATTATTTTAATTTATCATACATATTTTAAAGTAAAAAGGAAACAAAAAGGGGAGGCCTTTGCCCAGCAGTGGGACACTGAAACAGGC
Organism: Elegia similella; assembly: GCA_947532085.1. Taxonomy (NCBI): domain Eukaryota; kingdom Metazoa; phylum Arthropoda; class Insecta; order Lepidoptera; family Pyralidae; genus Elegia; species Elegia similella. The sequence goes on along the minus strand of OX383950.1, from coordinate 1,011,182 downwards.
TATTAAAAAAAAAAAAATTTTAAAGTACTAACACTATAGGCATAGTTAGTGATTCTGCCATGTTTCGGCATTGTTGGTCTATTTTTAGAAAATAAGTTCAATAGTATATTTTTGTTTAAATGACTGTTTGTTGCCATAAAATAAAAAATACTCCACAGTCCTCACATATTTAGTAGAATCCTGCCTGAGAAACACATTAGCCCATATTTTGGATATAAGCCCAGTTTTTGGACAGTACAGTAAACAAAAAACAACTTTTTGCTTGCAAATTATGTTTTCAATGCCTATTTATAAGTTATTCTTTATTATATTTAGGGGTCACCTAAATATACTCATAAGGGTCAATACAGTTTGTAAAATGATCCTCTGCATTGTTGACTAAAGCCAATGATCATAAGATAAAAAATAAGCACACCAATGGAAAGACACACAAGGTTAATAAAGAAATAAAACTGGTTAAATGAAAAACATACAAGACAAGACAACATCAATATAGAATGACAAGATGCTTTTTGAATTCTACTAGTCTATTATTAAGTACCTATCTATAGTATTTAGAAGAACATAAAACTAAATACTAAAATTACAAACTAGAAAAATTTTAATAATCTATACTAATATTATAAAGCTGAAGTGTTTGTTTGTTTGAACACGCTAATCTCAGGAACTACAGCTTCAAATTGGAAAATTCGTTTTGTGTTGGATAGTCAATTTATTGAGGAAGGCTTTAGGCTATAAAACATCACGCTGCGACCGATAGGAGCGAAGCATCAATAAAAAATGTTTTGAAAACGGGGGAAAATTATTCATCTAATATCTTATAACAGAAAATTGCCGCGGACGAAGTTGCGGGCAACAGCTAGTTTGAAATAATTTGTGTGAGTATGTACTCACATATATTATGTATGTATTAGTATGGTAATACACACATGTATTACCATTTAAAAATAATAGCAATTTCACCCTTAAACATGTGGCATAAGCTCCATAATGCTTCAAAAATCAATTGCACTGATTAGTGCAATTGATTTTTGCCACCCTGGATTGTGCCTGGCTCAAAGGTACCCATAATACTAGCTGCGTTTCCCCTTTGGATAGCTATGGATATCCTACCAAACTGTACTGTACCTGTACCACCGAGACTACCAAAGGTAGTTCTCGGTGGTACAGGTACCACCGAGAGTGGTAGTCATACCCACGGTCCCTTGGCTTCCGGGCATCACGGGAATTCCTAGTTGGAGGTCAGCACCGAATATTTTGTCATTTTTTTAGCCGCCGCTGCTTAACAGCATCCCCTGGCAGCCATGAAGTATTTGCGAGATAAGTATCCGCAGAGGTGCTTACACAAGTTGCATCCCATAAAAGAAATCGTCCCCTCTGCCACAGTATTAACGTAAACCCATCCCGTCGTTTGCCATCCTGGCACGGAACATTAGCCGAAACTAGCGCTCTACGAATTATGTAATTTAAAGAGTGATGACGGGATAAGAGACCAGCACATCTTGTACAACCCAGAGCATGATGCCCATCAGCCTCGACCATCCTACCACAAACGCAAATGTGAGGCTCACATACTGCACAGCCTAATCTCAATGCCACTGCCACTCTTATAGAGTCATTGTCGTGTGTACCCATGTTCATCATAATCAGATCTTTTTAGTCTCCACTGCAGGAGCATGACCCTCTCTGTACTACTGGAGCCATACTTGACCAGAGCAGACAGAGGATTTGGCCTACAGTCTCCTTGCTGGCCAGACGGGTTGGAGAGGTCTCATTGATGTGTATGAGCTTTCTTTAGATTGTATTTCCTAAGTCGCCTCTTACGACCTCCATGGGAAGACTACGAGTGGTCCTATTCTACTCTGCCGGAAACCACATGGCTATGTACTCATGTTACCTACCCACTATGTTATATTGTATTGTCTTTGGTCATAACACTAATGATAGAATGTTGTTTGTTGCAGGGCGGGCGTGTGGGTTGCGGGCGCGGTGATGGCGCGCGCCCCATGAGCCGCCTGCTGTGCTGTGTGTGCGCGCGCTCAGCCGACATGGGCGCGGCGCTCTCGCACGCAGGCACGCAGGTACTGTTGCACCTTTCACCTAGGCCATTTTGACAGGGGTAGTAGGCAGTGTGCTTGGCACCCTTTTTCTTCTATCAAGTCTTAAAATGGCTATGGGTATCTCTTGGATAGGCATGTAACATCCTCGTCTTCATCGTCACTTACTATCAGGTGAGATGGGAGACAAAAGCCTACTTCAAAATTTTGTAAAAAAAAATATGTACTCCTTTAAATGTTTCGACCAGTGCTTTGCTACCGTGATTGCCCATTCGTTTGCCTCATTCAGATCTTGTTGATAGCAAAAAGTCGGGCTTTCTGGGCACACCAAGAAATTACCCATAGATTGGATAGTACCACAGTCACACTCACAATTGTTTGAGAAGCCCTACCTGACTCTATTTACGTGGCATCTACCAACACCAGCCCGCAGTCTATTTAAAGACTTCCAGACTATCTGCCTGGCACCCTGAGGAGCGCCGATGGTGATGAATTTAAAAAGGGGAAAATGTTTATTTTTGCGTCCCAGTTCCCAAACTGTTTGAATCAAGATCTACCCTTCCTTTTCGGGCTGGCCTGGGGTTGCTTGCTTGAGCGCTGATATTGCCGCTTATACCATTTAGCTCCTGGAGCAAAAATCAACCAATATGTAGGATCAAATTCATTGTAAAATGAGTTGAATCAAATACCTCATTTGTAAAAGTTGGGTAGTCTTGGGATATGGTGGAGAATTTCGGCGCCATGATTGAATTGCGCGTTAGCTTAGATGGCAGAGCATAGGTCTTACATAGACCTAGGTCGCCGGTTCAAGTCCCGCCATATTTTTTTTCTTAATTTATTAAGATTATATCAAAATAGCATTGTGAATGTATCTTCTTCTTCCTCGCCTTTTCCCTATTTGGGGTCGGCTCTGTATGTCGAATCTCTCCATAATTTTCTATCCCCAACCATATCAATATTTACCCCCCATTCCCTCATATCTCCTCTGACACATTCAATTCACGTCTTTCTTGGCCTCCCTCGTCCCCCACGTCCCTCTACTTCTAAATGGGACATTCTTTTTGCCAGATGTTCGGCATCTCTCCTTTCTACATGTCCATACCATGTTAGACGTTGGCTTTTTAATTTGTCAACTACCGGTGCGACTTTCAGGCTCCCTCTTATGTACTGGTTCCGTATCTTATCCATTCCACACATCCACCTAAGCATTCGCATTTCAGCCACATGAATACGATGCTCCTCTTTCTTCTTCGAGGAAAGAGGAGCATCGTATATATAAAAAAATCTCTAACCATTAATATAATAATAATATTAATGGTTAGAGATATCTTGTGTTGTTGTCTCTCTGTATGGGGTAGTAATATTAATAGACAGTTGAGTAGATCGTTGAATGTTGATATTTCAATGATAAGCATACTACAGCTTGGTGTTTGTCGCAGGACGTGGAGGCGTGCGACGGCGCAGTGCTGCCGGCCGCGCCGCCCACCATGGCCGACGTCATACGGTCAGTAACCTTATGTTTAACATGCCTCTAAAGCGCCTCTTAAACTATCCTGAATTTAGGATCCGATGAGAGAGACGCCGCTATACGTGCGATACGATTGGAGATATCTCGTATCGTTTCTAACGTATAGCGGCGTCCCTCTCATCGAATCCTAAATTTAGGATAATTTAATAGGCTCTTTATCGCCTTTTCCTCTGATATTTGTAAGTCCGTTTGAAGGTGGCAGCTGTAGTGGAGAAGTTACAAGTCCATTGTTTGACCTGGTATAGCCATGTTATGAGAAAAGACGCCGAACATCTGCCGAAGAAAATGGTCCACCTTGAAGTAAATGGCTACAGAAGAGGGGGAAGACCGAAAATGATATTGAATGAGTGTTTTACGTCTAAAACACTCAGTCAATGTCATTTTCGGTCTTCCCTTTCTTTTGTAGCCATTTGATGTTCGGTATCCCTTCTCCACTGAAAGCGAAAAATGAAAAATGAAAGTTTTAATAAATAATAAATAAATCCCTTCACCACCATATTTTCATATTTGAAATATGAACATATGGTTAATGACAGTTAGAAATGGAGAGTGTCGACATGCAAAGCCGACCCCATACAGGGAAAAGGCGAGGAAGATGACGATGATGGTTGTATGTCTGTTTCATCTTTACATCTGAGGGATCCGCCAATTTTTTTTTACCACAGATGTAATAAAATCGCTATACAGGATGTTGCTCTAAACATTATTGTCCCTCAAACTATTAAATCACCCAGTCAAAATGTACGACTTTTGCTATGGAATCAATGATGAGAAGCCTGTAAAAATGAAAGTTTTCATAAAAGTGTTCGGCCTGCCCAGTAACTTGTATGACGATGTTTTTGAGTTCTCATAGGAAAAGTAGTTCATTTTGATGAGCTAATTTCATTGTTTGCGGGACGACTATGTTAACCATCTGTACAATATAAGAGAAAAAGGCGATGTTAAGTAGCGAGCGATACTTTGCTCCTGTCACTCACAAGGGAGGCACAGAAATGTAAGAAAGCCGGTCGGTAAATACGATATTATCTCTATTTTGGAGAATAGACCTTACAGAAATCACATTAATAAGCTTTCGAACTTGACTTAAAAAATAATTTGCTACAACGGGGTTTGCAGCTACAAAATTCGCATTCATAAGTGTTCGCACAAATGTGGCAGTGGAAAGAAAAATGGAAACCAACGACCGTCACTACCGCGGTAACTGCACTGCAACCACATAGAACAGGTCTTCAGCAGCCGTAGCGACGCGCCCGCGACGCCGTTTATATCGCGCGATACATTATCCCCATCTCGCTCTTTAATATTACAGAAAACAAGATGGCGATAGTCGATAAACGTTTTCGCGCGTGCCATGCTACGAAGGCTGGATTCCATTTACAAGCTTTATTAAATTTCACCTGTCCCGATATTTGGTCTGTAATCAAATCTATCAAGTTAAATAGATAAATAAATAAATATATACGGACAAATCACACAGATTGAGCTGGCCCCAAAGTAAGTTCGAGACTTGTGTTATGGGATACTAACTCAACGATATTTTAACTATTATAATAACAAATACATATATAGATACACATCAAAGACCCAGGCCAATCTGAAATAGATCATTTTCCATCTTGACCTGGCCGGGGATCGAACCCGGTCACTCCGTGTCGCAGGCTGGCGTATTGACCGCTGCGCCACGGAGCTAGTCTGCTTCCCGGTCACCGATTGAGCTGAAATTTTGCATGCATGTGTAAATCGGATGACAATACAATATTATGGAATTGTTGCGCATGTCTGAAGATGGAGTCGGAAGGAGGCCATAGGGACTCTTAAACTAAACAAGGTACACCAATCGTGTTTGTTCTCGTTTGATTTGTCTTGGAAAACACTTTGCAGTGTGGATTCGTTTATAATAAAAGCTGGTCACAAAAATGTTTTTTTCTGAAAATATAACTTGTTTTTCAATGCAGTGAATAGATATACTAATAGATACACTGTTACATATAATGTCTATGTGTTTGCAGCGAGAGAAAGAAAAAGGCGGGCGGCGCCGGGTTAGGCACGTTGCGGCGTCGTATCGCCGCCGCCGCGCGCCGGCCTCGTGACTCGCGGCCTGACAGAGGTGAGGTTATTACCGATACAACACCACAAGGAAGCGTACTAGGCTGCTTAATGTTCTTATCATACATAAATGATCTACCCTCTATTGTATCCCGAGATGTAGTAATTTGCTGATGACGCAACTCTTATTGTCACTTGGGACTAAGACAAACTTCAAAACTTACATATATATATATATATATATATATATATATATATATAGTCTCATCTTTATAAACATCTTATATCAACTTTCACGACCTACGGACACTTGTAGAACCCAATGAAAGGTTAATTGTAATGGCTTTTGTACATTTTATGTGAATAAAAGATATGAATTATTTTTGTACGACGTTTTGTTCTTTGATCGGAGTCTATGGATCTCCAATTGCTACAATTTGTACAAACCTTTTTCTATAAATCTTTTTATGCATGCTCTACGGTTTACAGTTTACAGCCGCAGCAAGCAGCTTAGGGCAACTGCATGAGTTTCGTTTAGTAGTATAGGCATAACTTCCCAGGTTTTACCAAAAGGTGGATCATGTGGGAGTGGAGTATAGTGTCCGGCACTCCCATAGGGGGCCTAAGAGCAAGTCATGTGGAGGTCGCAAAAGTGTCCCTATGTACTGTGACCACAGAGATGCATAAAGTGGACCTGCATGTCCTCTTCTTAACTCCTTGAATGGCCGGCAACGATCCTGTCACATCCTGGTGTTGCAGTCCATGGGCAGCGTTGATCGCTTACCATCAGGCGACTAGCTTGTACGTTTGTCCTATAAATGAATAATAAATAAATATATACGGACAAATCGAGTTCGAGACTTGTGTTATGGGATACTAACTCAACGATACTATATTTAATAACAAATACATATATAGATAAACATCCAAGACCCAGGTCAATCTGAAAAAGATCATTTTCCATCTTGACCTGACCGGGGATCGAACCCAGCTGGCGTGTTAACCGTTGCGCCGCAGAGCTCGCCAAACCGATGCCATAAAAGAAGCACTCGTATCGCAGGGTGCGAGCACGCGCGCTTCATCCGGTCCGTGGTGGCGTCGTGGCGGCTGGCCGAGGTGTTCCTGCTGTGCGAGGAGCTGGAGGCGGGTGCTGCGCTGCGCGACCTGTGCACGCAGGCCGAGCTGGCACGGCAGCCCGCGCCGCACCTCGCCAGGGACCTGCACAAGGCCGTCACCGACAGGTACCACCAGACCGCTACTACACACGCCTGCAGACGAATTTCACCCCCTCTCAATCATTTATTTATTTAAAGACTAGCTTTCGCCCGCGGCATTGTCGATCCCTCGGGAATAGTACTTTTTCCCGGGATAAAAGGTAGCCTATGTCCTTCTCCGTACTCCAGAGAACTTGTATGCAAAATTTCATAATGATCGGTTTGGTAGTTACGGCGTGAAAGCCTAACAAACAAACAAATAAACAAACAAACAAACTCACTTTCGCATTTATAATATTAGTAAGGATAAGGATAGTAAGGATTTATGTACACAACATGGTCACATGAAAACACATTTGCAATATAAATGAGTACAAGGCACTCATTCACTCATTCATCGTCATCAAGTCTTTTTAGTCTCCAGGAGCATGACCCTCTCTGTATTACCCGAGCCATATGGCCAAAGCAGACAAAGGATTTGGCCTGCTCTCCTCGCTGGCCAGACGGGTTGGAGAGGTCTCATTGATGTTTATGAGCTTTGTTTAGCTTGTATTTCCTAAGTCGCCTCTTATGACATCCACGGGATGACTTGGAATGGTCCTATTCTACTCTGCCGGAAACCACACGGCTTAATCAAGACAATCGTTACGATACTTCTTAGGCCTAGTGTTACGTCTTTTTGACGTTACGCGCGAACAGATACTTATATACTAACCAAGCTCTGTACCAGCCGAATTTTGGAGATTCGGCAAAGCCAACTAACGTCAAACGAGTGGACGAGCCACCTGATGGAAAGTGGTGACCATCACCCATGGACATCTGCAACCTAATCTAAAGCCTCCGTGGTCCAGTGGTTAAGGCGTTTGCCTGTTGACCCGGGGGTCGTGGGTTCGATTCCGACCGGAAGCATACTTTGTTTAGTTGTTTCCAGTTTGGTTAGGACATTGCAGGCTTGAATCACCTGATTGTCTGATAATAAAAATGATTCCGTGCTTCGGAAGGCACGTTAAGCCGGTGGTCCCGGCTGCCATCTGGTAGTCGTTAAAGGAACCACGTCAGAGGCCGAGAGGCGGTTCCTAAGAACTCTGACACCAGGGTGTGCATGGTCGATTGACCGTGACACCTACACGAAATGATATGATTTAATCTAAAGCTAATACTAAATACTTATTAACAGATTATCTGTCTCAGTATATCCCTCTCAATAGTGTTACATTACTGAGAGCAGGTCAAATTTCTCTGCAGGCATCTACACTTACAAAAGTCACACTGCAAAGGTATTCAAATAAATATCAACTCAATGTAGATAGCGATACGGTGTAATTTAGCTCGCGTCATCCTAAAATGACCAAATGGTTGGTGTTGCAGCGTATATAATGAAAGATGTAGACCCATGGAAATGAACGTTTATTCTTAATTACACCTAGCTTATATACTAAATAAAAACAAAGACATGAATAAAACCCTTAGTCAACAAATCCTTGGCTGCACGTACAACGGGACGTGAGATGCAAAATAGACACAATATTAACTTCCTATGTACACTCACGTCTTAGCATTAAGGTGCAGCCAAAGTTGGATGGTGCTTGCATCTAGCATTTCCCTGCTATATACATATTATCACGTCTTTATCCTTTACGGGGTAGACAGAGCCCAAGACCGAAAGGCCACATTTAGCTTGTTGGTGAGCGTGAAGGTAGAAAACGATATAAAATTAGTGATAGCTAGCTGCATCGTCTATTGTCATGATTCTTTAGATTTTCGCCCATTCCATTTTCATTTTACATGGCGAAATCTAATTATAGCACACTTTCTTTCTTCCTAGTTCTTTTTCTATGCCTTTGGTCTTTTATCAGAGTCCTCTCTATTGTTGTGTGTGTATATTTTTGTTTATGTAAGTTTAAGTATATTAGATATTTTGTACATGTCTGTTATATATGTCATATATATGTGTGTGTGTGTATATTAGGATTATACCTGAGGTAATTTTAAGTTATATATATAAAATAACTGCGCCACCTGTCAATGTATTCCCCACATTTTCTCCATCTCTTAATAGGTCACCTGGAAGAGATTGCTTTTAGTGATAAGGTCGCCTAATTGTACACAAATTAATTAAAATTATACATTTATATTTCTAATATGGTGCAATAAAGAGTTTTTGTATTGTATTGTATTGTATTGTATGGTGAAATTCTGATCGTTTTGGACCCTTAACGGGTTGACTCAGACCATCAATATGAACAACTTTTTCTATGGGACCAACGCTGGGAACTAAAAAAAATTCGTCATTTGCGTACAAAAGAGTTTCGCCGCCCGGCCAGTTTGTATGGGAATGTAGAATATTTTTATTGAGTTCCCAGCGTTGACTGAATCACCCCTTTAAGGGTCCAAAATGACCAAATTTCACCATGTATAATTCTTTTATAATAAAAACTAGCTTTCGCCCGCGGCTCCGCCCGCGTCAATGTCGATCCCTCGGGAATAGTACTTTTTCCCGGGATAAAAAGTAGCCTATGTCCTTCTCGGTACTCCAGAGAACTTGTATGCAAAATTTCATGATGATCGGTTCAGTAGTTACGGTGTGAAAGCGTAACAAACAAACGAACAAACTCACTTTCGCATTTATAATATTAGTTAGGATAAGTTGGGGTGTGTGAAGTTCAGCGTTCAATAACACGTTGTATATGGACATTCCAGGTGGTGGTGTGACGTGGAGCTGGTGGGTGCGGGGTTCAGTATCCCTGCGCACCGCGCCATCCTGTCCGCCCGCTGCACCTACTTCCGCGAGCTGCTACAGCACTATCCACGGTACTTCTGGCTCTCCTTTGCATGTTACCGGCTGCGTCGGCAGCTGTGACAGATTTTACTTGTGGTAGAGCCGCAATAAAAATCATTTTTGCTTGTAGCACGAATGGGCTGGCTTGTCCAGGGAAGTAACACACTCACAGGAAATCGACGTTTGAGTATAAGTTTTAAATATATATAAATACTAGCTGCCCCGGCGAACTTCGTTTCGCCATAAGTTAAAAACTATCCTATCTCTCAAGTTGGATCGAACTGCACATGGTGTGCGAGTTTTATTATAATCGGTTAAGTGGTTTAGGAGTCCATTGAGGACAAACATTGTGACACGAGATTTATATATATTAAGATAAATATATACGGACAAATCACACAGATTGAACTAGCCCCAAAGTAAGTTCGAGACTTGTGTTATGGGATACTAACTCAACGATACTATATTTTATAACAAATACATATATATAGATAAATAATAATATATATGGACAAATTACACAGATTGAGCTAGCCCCAATGTAAGTTCGAGACTTGTGTTATGGGATACCAACTCAACGACACTATATTTTATAACAAATACATATATAGGTACACATCCAAGACCCAGGCCAATCTGAAAAAGATCATTTTCCATCTTGACCTGACCGGGGATCGAACCCGGGGCCCTCGTGTCGCAGGCTAGCGTGTTAACCTCTGCGCCACGGAGCTCGCCAAAGTTTTATCGCTATTATGCTTCGTTCGGTGAGTGAGGGAGCCGGAGGCTCATCTGCGACCCTCCCTCAACTCCTTGAAAGGCCGGCAACGCTTCTGTCATACCCTGGTGTTGCAGTTGTCCATGGGCAGCGGTGATCACTTACCATCAGGGGACTCGCTTGCTCGTTTGCCGTACTATATCATAAAAAGACAGCATCCTCCTGATCTCCTTCTCCCCTGAGCGTGGAGATGGCAGGAAGTTATGGTACTGTTCTATGTTTAACCCTATGTCTTGACATTCCAGGTCCATGTATCGAGTTCCACTAGAAGGCGCCGGCGCTTCGCTAACTCGTGATGAGATGGAGGCCACCATTGCGGCTATATACACGGGCGAAGCGTGCTCCAGACGCAAGAGATGTTCGGCCTGCGAGAGTGAGTATATTTTTCATCATTTTCGTATTAATATCTGTTGGAGTTAAAGTTACAAAAACTGTTCGTTTCCTTTTGTACGGTGATATAGATTTCTAGAAAGATCTATATAACTTTCGATTCCGTCTACTAGAACATTCTAGGATATTCGAGACTGTGCGGTATTAGAATATATATGTGTGATTAAAATGAAAGAGATGAAAATGTATTCGTAGTAGAGCCACGCTACCGGCAAAATTCATTTCTGCTAGTAGAATGAATGGGCCGGCTAGTCCGGGGAAGTACCACACTCTCACAGAAATTCTACACTTAAGTAGAGCGAAAGTAGTTTTATCGCTTCTATGGTTCGTTCGATGAGTGAGAGAGCCGAAGGCCCATACGCCCCCCCCCCCCCTTTCCTCCCTCGCACCCCCTCCCCTATTTCCTCCTCCTAACTCCTTGAAAGGATAGCATCGATCCCGTCACACCCTGGTGTTGCGGTTGTCTATGGGCAGCGTTGATCACTTACCATCAGGTGACTCTTTGCAAGACAGACAATGTTCTAAAAATTATTCCGCCTTTACTACTTGAGAGATTCGCGACAATACAATAAAATATGCTTCGGTTTTGTATTTTCAGAGTATGAACGAGGTGCCGAAGAAGACCTGGACATCATCAACGTAGAAGGCAGCAACTGTAAGTGCGCTATTTTATTTTTTATTTATTTATTTTTATTAACTTGGAAAACAAACAGGTTAACCCTTCAGTTTTCACCTATGCGTACAATATACGAGAATCTATTACATGTCACGAACAAAGTATACAAGACCTACAAAATAATTCAGCGGAAATTGCAAGGAAGCAAAGTAGCTATCGATGATACAGCGGCAGACTTGTCGTGTCGATGAATTAAATAAGTCTACCTCAGGAAATTGTTTTATCAATGTATTTAATTTGTTTGAAGAGCGGAGGATGAATGCTATGCTTATTTAAGAAATAAATGTATGCAAAAAAAAAATTGGCTATTACAGTACTACCATTTATAAGTTACACCAATGTACCTGCGCAGACATCAAATCGCTGCAGCGCCGCGTCGTATAAGTATTATGAGCGAGACAGCACGAGTCTTGTTGTTTTTGGATTTCAAATCTTATTTAGCAGGTATAAGTTCGTTATTTCACTGATATTTTCTACTGTTTTCAACAGTATTGGTCGCCTACTCGCCTGAAGGGCTTTTTAATTTTATCATCTATCTTTATTATTTATCATTTGATTTTTTTTTCATTTCTAATAATGATTACAATTTTTATCATATACATTATTATTTTTGAAACATATTATGTTAGCGATCGAGTGTGCAATGATAATATTTTACAGTATACAGAGTATTCTATATGTCAGTATATGGCGAGCTCCGTAGCGCAGTGGTCAACACGCCAGCCTGCGACACGAGAGTGCCCGGGTTCGATCCCCGGCCAGGTCAAGATGGAAAATGATCTTTTTTAGATTGGCCTGGGTCTTGGATGTGTAATGTATTTGCATAAAATATATTGTTGAGTTAGTATCCCATAACACAAGTCTCGAAATTATTTTGGGGCTAGCTCAGTCTGTGTGATTTGTCCGTATATATTTATATTTAGTAGTAAATAAGTCTCAAAGAGGTCGAGCAGACCTGTAGCAGCACCCGTTCACGAGTTGATTGGTGCAAATAATTTATTTCCATGTCTGATGATGAGTAATGTCTGTTTGTCTGTCAGCGTGTGTGGCGGGCTGTGTTTGTGGCGCGGGTCGTCTGGAGGCGGCGACATTGCGGCGGTTGTCGGCTCTATTGGGCTTCTCGTTGGACTCGCTACATCGCGACATGCGCTACCTGCTCGACTCCGGTATACACTCAATTTTTTTTCATCATTCAAGCTCTGAAAGGTTGTATTTTACTCGATATCCGGGTGTAAGTTCGATTTACATCCTAAGGGAGGTAAGTCATCATCATTTCGAGTAGGTGTCACGGTCAATCGACCATGCACACCCTGGTGTCAGAGTTCTTCGGAACCGCCTCTCGGCCTCTGACGTGGTACCAACGGCTTAACGTGCCTTCACAAGCACGCAATCATCTTTATTATCAGACAATCAGGTGATTCAAGCCTGCAATGTCCTAACCAAACTGGAAACAACTAAACAAAGTATGCTTCCGGTGGGAATCGAACCCACGACCCCCGGGTCAACAGGCAAACGCCTTAACCACTGGACCACGGAGGCTGTTTTAGGGAGGTAAGTAAATTTGAACATCGAAGGCGGCCATGCACCGGCTATAATACTCGTATGGACGAATTTATTTTTATTATTAAAACAAGCGCACTGGCCGTTACATTTATGGCTGAATGCGCCAAAACCGCAAGGCAATAAAAAAGACAGGTTGGCGCGCAAAATTTTCTTGTTATAATTTTCGTTGCTAATTGAAAATTTTGAACAAAAAATTACGAGTTCAAGTGAAGATTTAGATTTGACGCCTGTATCGGTTAAAAAAGAGGCAAAAGTAGTCATAGAAAATCTATTACCTCCGATTTCAAAGGAAAAATATTTGTTCTAACAGTTTTTTTCTTATTTCCACGCTATCATGCTGAAAAGTAGAGTGTGCAACTCGAGTGTAACTAATCAATTACACCCTTGAACTATAAGCTCCCTAGCTTGCTTCGCTCGCTCGTGAGCCTAAATATCTCGGGTGTAATTGATTACTACAACCATTGTTTAACAATCTACTATTCTTATTCACTGCAATTCTATCATGACTGCACTTTTATTTTCACTTGTGCTCGTCCTTGTGTTGTATATATATATATATCTATCTTAAAGCGCCTATTAGACTACGCGGTATTCAGTCTGTCTTCGAGTCTAATTAGACCGCTCGCTATTACACTAGACTGAAAAACGCGGGCTTGCTCATTCGCACGCAAGACGTCGACGTTGGCGGTTGTAATGGCACCTGCAATTTCTAAGCCCAAAAAGTTTGCCGTAGCAAAAAAACATGTTTCTTTTGTAATTCTTTATTCAAATAATCTTGATGATTATTTTTGTCATAAACATGGCATCTCATGGTACAACTCTAGCATGCAGTCATGCTTAATAATAATTTTCTACCGACTTAAAAAAAAGGAGAGGTTAATATCAATTTGGTTGTATTTATTTTAATTTTTGTTACCTCAGAACTCTTTAAAACTGTTACTTGTTCTTTTTTTTAAAGAGTACCTATGCTTTCAATTTGGTCCCATTAAATTTCTTCATAATCGTTTCATATGAAAGATTATTTTTCTTTTCTGCGCGCCATTATTGTAAAGGTAACGCAACAAGACAAGACACACTTAATATGAATAAAACATACGTGGCGCACGCGCACGTCCGCTCCCTGTGGACGCGAGCGCAGACTGAACGGTCTAACGCTTATTACACTACTCGATATTCAGACTCTAAGCCAGTTAGCCTCGCTGAGCCCGATCTTGCTGGCTCAATTCAGAGTAAGACGGTCTAACGCTTATTACACTACTCGATATTCAGACTCTAAGCCAGTTAGCCTCGCCGAGCCCGATCTTGCTGACTCAATTCAGAGTAAGACGGTCTAACGCTTATTACACTACTCGATATTCAGACTCTAAGCCAGTTAGCCTCGCCGAGCCCGATCTTGCTGACTCAATTCAGAGTAAGACGGTCTAACGCTTATTACACTACTCGATATTCAGACTCTAAGCCAGTTAGCCTCGCCGAGCCCGATCTTGCTGACTCAATTCAGAGTAAGACGGTCTAACGCTTATTACACTACTCGATATTCAGACTCTAAGCCAGTTAGCCTCGCTGAGCCCGATCTTGCTGGCTCAATTCAGAGTAAGACGGTCTAACGCTTATTACACTACTCGATATTCAGACTCTAAGCCAGTTAGCCTCGCCGAGCCCGATCTTGCTGACTCAATTCAGAGTAAGACGGTCTAACGCTTATTACACTACTCGATATTCAGACTCTAAGCCAGTTAGCCTCGCTGAGCCCGATCTTGCTGACTCAATTCAGAGTAAGACGGTCTAACGCTTATTACACTACTCGATATTCAGACTCTAAGCCAGTTAGCCTCGCTGAGCCCGATCTTGCTGGCTCAATTCAGAGTAAGACGGTCTAACGCTTATTACACTACTCGATATTCAGACTCTAAGCCAGTTAGCCTCGCCGAGCCCGATCTTGCTGACTCAATTCAGAGTAAGACGGTCTAACGCTTATTACACTACTCGATATTCAGACTCTAAGCCAGTTAGCCTCGCTGAGCCCGATCTTGCTGGCTCAATTCAGAGTAAGACGGTCTAACGCTTATTACACTACTCGATATTCAGACTCTAAGCCAGTTAGCCTCGCCGAGCCCGATCTTGCTGACTCAATTCAGAGTAAGACGGTCTAACGCTTATTACACTACTCGATATTCAGACTCTAAGCCAGTTAGCCTCGCTGAGCCCGATCTTGCTGACTCAATTCAGAGTAAGACGGTCTAACGCTTATTACACTACTCGATATTCAGACTCTAAGCCAGTTAGCCTCGCTGAGCCCGATCTTGCTGGCTCAATTCAGAGTAAGACGGTCTAACGCTTATTACACTACTCGATATTCAGACTCTAAGCCAGTTAGCCTCGCCGAGCCCGATCTTGCTGACTGAATTCAGAGTAAGACGGTCTAACTCTTATTAGACTACGCCAGTTAGACTTAGTCTGACTGAATACCGTGTGGTGTAATAGACGCTAAATTATATCAATGTTGTAACATATATTTCGCCTGTATGCCTTTATTTTTTCCATAATTATTATGTTATAGTATGTTCACTTACACACATAATGTGTGTATCTCACGTTAGATTCAATGATATAATAATATAGTTTGTGTGTCAGGAGAGCTGGCGGACGCGCGGCTGGTGTTTCGTCTGGAGAGCGGGTGCGGCGCGCAGTACGGGTTCCGCACGGCGCTCGAGCAGACCTGCCACCGGGTCATCCTGGCCGCCAGGTCCAGGTTCTTCAGGTAAACTCGAAAGTCAAACATCTTTATTACAAATTGGATATATGTATCTCTTTTTGAACGTCATATTTGTATCCTTATCCTTACTAATATTATAAACGCGAAAGTGAGTTTGTTTTATTTGTTTGTTTGTTTGTTACGCTTTCACGCCGTAACTACTGAACCGAACATCATGAAATTTTGCATACAAATTCTCTGGAATACGGAGAAGGATATAGGGTACCTTTTATCCCTGGAAAATGTCCCGAGGGATCGGCATTGACGCGAGCCGAGCCGGGACACGGGCACCATTTTGTGTGAGAAATAACTTAAAATAAAAACAATGGAAGTAATGTTGTTGAAGAGTGATTGCGCGGTCTTTTTGTAACAGTACGCAGTGGCTTTGTTTAAAATATTAACCTCGTCAAAGAAGAGTTTTGCTGTTTTTGAGCACATTTTATATCTTTTTTGGCTTTAAAATACCTTAAAAGTTGTTTTTGGTGTTTCAAAACTAGAATTGTTCCAAAGAATCCGTGTTCTATATATCATTAGCTTTTGAATGTCGATCTCTCAGGAACGGTAATTTTTTCCGGGATGAAAGGTCACCTAAATCGCCTCAGGTGTTGAAGCGTTAAAAGTCATAGGCAACAAGACAGTTACTTTTGCATTCATAATATAATAGTATGGATAAGTTTGGATTTGATTTACGATAAAAAAAAAAACAGTAATTAATATACTGTTATACATTTATTAGATATCGTATCATGATTTGATCTGATGAGTATAATGTTTCTTCTTGGCATATTTTGATATAATTCCATTCCGAGGAATTCAGTATAATCACGGAATAATAAACCTCATGGAAGGGACGTGTAGGCGTGGCCCGCGTGCCGCAGTTAAGCACAGCGAGTCTTAACCAGGCTCAATTACTCTGTTGTTGCTGGTGCGACGCGACGTGTGGCTGCCGGTGTATTACTTTGCGTGTTTCTTAAAAAAACTCTTATAAATGACTCGATGCTCTATCCTTGAGTGCAAAAATAATAGTAGTACTAAGAACTTACTACGATCAGGTGTTTCTTATCATCAATAAGTCGCTATTTACTCTGTATTTCATAAATTTGTTTTAGCATTAACCTCTGTCTATTTAATGAAAAATAAATATTAGAGTAAATAAAAAATTACACGTATGCCTATTGAGATAAAGTCTAAAATTGTATGATGCCTCGATCATGTACGCCATCTAGTGGCGAGTGGTAGAATCAGAAATTACGACACAAGGCGAAGTAAGCCATTCTATTTAATAGGGTTGTGATATCATCGAATATCGATTTGTAAAAGTATTAATTTTTGAATTATATATGCACACGCTTTTTATTGTCACTGTGTACTGGATAATTTAACTTTAATATAGTTGACGTTATTAACGTACTAGCTTTCGCCCGCGGCTCCACCTGCGTCAATGTCGATCCCTCGGGAATAGTACGGTTTTCCCGGGATAAAAGGTAGCCTATGTCCTGCTCCGCACTCCAGAGAACTTGTATGCAAAGTTTCATGATGATCGGTTCAGTAGTTACGGTGTGAAAGCGTAACTAACAAACAAATAAGCAAACAAACAAACTCACTTTCGCATTTATAATATTAGTAAGGATAATACTTAAAATTTAAGACTAAACCTACACAACATTTACAAGCAAAAAGGCCCGGCAGTTCGTTGCCCTACAATGCTCAGAAGGCTGGCAGCATTGCCACGATATATGGTAATGCTGATTTTTGTGCAAGGCCAGTCCTGGTCAAAGAAAACATCTACTGACTTTCAGGCGAAAGTCAGTTGATGTTTCCTGTTATATATTATTTTAATAAATAAAACTAAAAATTAATTAAATCTTAAATAAAAACCTACCTATAAATATAATCTACCTATAAATATTCGTTCATTTATAATATAAAATACAGATAAAAAATTTATAATATAATTATGTTCCCGAGAAACCGCTATTGAAACTAGTTTGTCTTGAATTCTATAGAATAAACTAATTTGGCCTAGGATGAACAGATTTTAAATATTCATCATCATTTCGAGTAGGTGTCACGGTCAATCGACCATGCACACCCTAGTGTCAGAGTTCTTCGGAACCGCCTCTCGGCCTCTGACGTGGTTCCTTTAACGACTACCAGATGGCAGCCGGGACCACCGGCATAACGTGCCTTCCGAAGCACGGAATCATCTTTATTATCAGACAATCAGGTGATTCAAGCATGCAATGTCCTAACCAAACTGGAAACAACTAAACAAAGTATGCTTCCGGTGGGAATTGAACCCACGACCCCCGGGTCAACAGGCAAAAAAATAATAAAATATAAGAAATAATGAACAAATCAAACAGATTGAGCCAAAGTAAGTTCAAGACTTGTGTAATGGGATACTAACTCAACGATCCTATATTTTATAATAAACTAGCTTTCGCCCGCGTCAATATCTGGAATAGTACTTTTTACGTAACAAATAAACTCACTTTCGCATTTATAATATCAGTTTATAATATTAGTAAGGATAGATAATATAGATGAACATCCAAGTCCCACGTCAAATCTGAAAAATATCATTTTCCATCTCGACCTGACCGGGGTTTCGAACCCGGGACCACTCGTGTCGCAGGCTGGCATGTTAACTACTGCCCCACAGAGTTCGACTGAAGTCGGTCAGTATAGATCACAACAGTGAGGTCATTTTTAGAAACCAAGATGGCGAATGCTACTTTTCAACAATAATTATTGAATTACAATGAATTAACACCAATTTTAGAATCGATCGATTTCCTAGCGTCATTAGCAAAAAGATATGAACCTAATCCCTATTTGAGTAGCAATGACATTATTGATAAAACATTCTAGAAGAATAAATAATGGAGTTCAAATTGAAACCTTAAGTCTTAGTAAATAGGGTGTAAAATTGTGTACAACTTTTAAGTACGACATCTTTTGGCGAATAGCTGAACTAAGTAGTCTGAGATCGTTAAAAGCACATTGAAAGAAGCCGACGTAGCATATGCACGCTGTCATAAAAACCACAAAGTGTTATTGCTTAATTCTACTTTATGGCGCAAGAAATAAGGTTTTTCTTTTTGTAATGCAAACTGATTGTTATTTCTTTGTGGTTCCAAGAAATTATAAGCTTTCTAATTCGTTAAATTTCAGTGTGCGTAAAATGTTATTGTGTGAGTTTGGCGACAGTGGTTTTCAAGAAAAATATATGCTATGGCCCTTCCTCTTGTTTTTTAAATTCCGTGAGTATAATGGTAATCGACATAATTGTTTTCCCGGGGTGCCCGGGTTCGATCCCCGGCCAGGTCAAGATGGAAAATGATCTTTATCTTAATCTGTGTGATTTGTCCGTATATATTTATTTATTATTTACTATGAAACAGAGGGTAAAAATAAAAAAAATATTTTTATTTTTACCCCTCTCAGCTTGCATGTCATATTTATACGAAAATGTGTACAGACTTAAATAGGATAACAATGTAATGTTCTGAACTCTGTGACTGTACCTTACTCACAGTTGCAGTTGTTCAGTGCTGCTCGTGTTTGGTGCCTAAATGGAGAAATAGAAATAAAATCCTTACTAATATTATAAATGCGAAAGTGAGTTTGTTTGTTTGTTACGCTTTCACGCCGTAACTACTGAACCGATCATCATGAAATTTTGCATACAAGTTCTCTGGAGTACGGAGAAGGACATAGGCTACCTTTTATCCCGGGAAAAAGTACTATTCCCGAGGGATCGACATTGATGCGCGCGGAGCCGCGGGCAAAAGCTAGTAGTGTATAAATGTTAGTATCGTTATACATAAATAGATGGTGCCTATCCAAAAATAAAACGCGCTATCATAGTTTTTATATTCGTAGTTATGTAGAGCGGACTTTCATTGTTTGATTAGGCTATCGGCCCATAAGGCAAAAGGTGAGAGTTGCTGCTCTCCAAAGGCTTTTGCCATTGATTCTCAGATTGGCCCTTCAGGCTTGCATGCACGCATACGCGGCCCGTCAGGCAATATGAGAGTTTGCTGTCTCTCCAAGCCTTGCGCACATAGGCAACGCCCAAAGTCGAGGTCCGTCCCTCCTGGGGGCCCTTTGGTGATGTTGTCTATAAAGGTTGAGGGCACTCTGCCCTCGCCTCAAACGCCCGGTGAAGTAGCGATAGCTCATTTGAGCTAGCTGCAGTCCTTCCAAAAAAAAAATTGTTTAATTTGGCTATCAATGAATACAAGCAGTGTTTCATATACATTGGACGTTTTATTCCCAATGAGGGATGAGGGATCTGTACAAATAGAGCGTGTTTTTGGTGTCAGGAGCGTGATGTCGCGGCGGTGCGCGGGCGGGGCGGCGGGCGGGGCGTGCGGCGTGTGCGTGGACGAGACCGTGCTGCCGCGACGGTTCGCACGCGCGCTGTTACACGCAGCGTACACCGACCAGGTAACACACACACACATCACACACACATCACACACACACACACACACACACACATCACACACACATATCACACACACACATCACACACACATATCACACACACACATCACACACACATATCACACACACACATCACACACACAGACGCACACATCACACACACATATCACACACACATCACACACACACACGCACACATCACACACACACACACACGCACACAACACACACACACATAACACATACACAACACACACACACACACACTGCAGGAGGCACCACTGACGCGAGCGATACCTACACTTACCTAGTAGGAAATGATATCGATCCATTTTGTTGCACTCTGGGTGAATTCACAAGGGTATCATTAATGAGTATTTGCTACAGACTAAACAGACACACAACACACATACAAACACACACAGCTTAAGCTTGGCGCGGACGCGTAGTAGTTTATATATCTTAACTAATATTATAAATGCGAAAGTGAGTTTGTTTGTTACGCTTTCCGGGAAAAAGTTCCCAAGGGATCGACATTGACGCGGGCGGAGCCGCGGGCGAAAGCTAGTATGACTATATGTTTGGTACATTCGGTACAAAATATTTTTAAAGGTGACATTTTATTTATAAAATTTCAATATTAGTTAAGTACTTAGTCGAATTAACTGTATCGTATTAGTAAACCTTTCGTTAGGGTGAGCAAACGATATGGTTACCGAATCGTTAGGGTTTGGGAAAATCAGTCAATCAAATAACCCAACGAAAACCCTTAAAAAGGTAAGTGGTTCCGGTCCCTGACACACTCACACAGAACTACACTTTTCCGACTTATTACAACTATTTTGGGGTTCCGTAATATAAAAATATAAGGTCACACAAAGTCTGTTAAATAGTAGATAATGTTATCTACTATCTAACAGTAGTATAGATAGTAGATAATGTATATGTATACAGTGCAAAAGCATGTACCTAGCTAGCTTGTGGCCTAGAGTGGCCAGAAGCTAAGTACGCCTGTCTGACTCACGTTAGATTCAATAAAAAAAGGTTATTCAGTAGGTCGTCTGTAGTGGTCGTGTCTCGTGTGTCGCGGCCGACGCTCATTGTATGCAATATGGTTGCAGGTGGACCTGAGCCTGGTGGGCCGCAACGGCTCGTCTCCCTCGTCCACTACCAGCTCTGGAAGCGGCACGGCTGTACGTATATTTTGTTTTTACTATCTCTACCCGAAGTGTTTATATTATATCTACCCGATGTGTTTATTTTGTCTCCACCCGAAGTGTTAATACTATCTCTACCCGATTTGTTCATTTTAACACTACCCAATGTGTTTATATTATCTCTACCCGATGCGTTTATTATATCTCCACCCGATGTGTTTATTATATCTCCACCCGATGTGTTTATATTATCTCTATCCGATGCGTTTATATTATATCTACCCGATGGCCCAGTGGGCTTGAGCATTATTAGAGCTTACGCATGTTAAGCCACCCCGGGCGTGGTCTCCACTCGGATGGGTGATCGCAAGTGGCATATTAATATCTCGAGCTCCTCTGTGCTTCGGAAGGCTTAGTTAGCCGTGTGGTTTCTGGCAGAGTAGAATAGGATCACTCCAAGTCTTCTCATGGATGTCGTAAGAGGCGACTTAGGAAATACAAGCTAAACAAAGCTTATAAACATCAATGAGACCTCTCCAACCCGTCTGGCCAGCGAGGAGAGTGTAGGCCAAATCCTCTGTCTGCTCTGGCCAAGTATGGGTCCAGTAGTAAAAGAGGGTCATGCTCCTGCAGTGGAGACTAAGACCTGATGATGATGATGATGATATATGATAGTAGAAGTATAGTGTGATGTTGTGGTTGCAGCCGTGGTCTGGAGCGGGGCGAGGTCGCGCGGCGAGCAGTGCCATGCTTGAGGATGCCTTCCAGCTCTACGAGATCGCCAGGTCTGTGTACACACAGTTTTTTTGTATAATATAGGGCGGCAAACGAGCAAGCGAGTCACCTAATGGTAAGTGATCACCGCTGCCCATGGACAACTGCAACACCAGGGTGTGACAGGAGCGTTGCCGGCCTTTCAAGGAGTTGAAGGAAGGAGGGGCAAGGATGGGCCTCCGGCTGTCTCACCGAACGAAGCATACAAGCGGTAAAGCTTCTACTTAGACGTCGATTTTCTATGAGAGTGTGTGATACTTCCCAGGACGAGCCGCCCTATTAATAAAATAAAAATAAATAAAATTAAACTAGCTATTAATTTTTCTCAAACATAGTCGGAAATGTAGACATTATTGTAGTAAAAAGAAGACACGGAGTTTGTAATTCTTGGCTGGTGCATTTCTTTACCGGCCTAGGCCAGGAAAGTAAGTATAAAAATTCACTCCCGGCCGCTGCTCCAAACTTTTTAATTCATCTATGTAACTTGACATACAGCCAATTGCTACCACATTGTTGTGTTCTCATCTCCAGGTTTGTGGAGATGCCGATCGTGGTTCAAGGTTGCGAGGACGCCATCGTAGAGGCGTTGTGTCCGGAGACATTGCCTGCTATCCTGCGCTGGGCCTCACAGACACAGGCCAGCCAGTGGGTGCACAGGTGAGAACACAGCTTTTTTGGTGTACGTGGGTGAAGGTGCCAATTGTAGTGCTAGTGAAACGTGTGACTAAGATAGTTAAGGCTGAACGAGTCGATACTTTTCCCTACAAATTTCGGGGGGGCTGTGCTCCATTGTTTGACATTGTACATCCAAAGTTTAACATGATATCGTTTTGTCTCTTTATTAATTTTGTCTGAACGGTAACAGTTTAGTAAAATAAAAAGCCATTAAGAAGTTATGAGCCAACAAACTTTAGCTTTTCTTACTAATTTTAACACAACTATGGGCGAAAATAAGTAATAAAAGAAGTATAATATATCGAAAACAAAGACCGTACCGACAAAGTTCAATTATTAAAGATTTCAATTAACTTTATATATGTAGTAGTTTTTTCATAATTCCCCATTTTCCAAAGGACGTTTTGCAATTTTTCACGCGCTCGGTAGTGTTTGTGTGCGTGCGACTCGGCGTAGGCGTGTAGATATAGTTTTTAGCTGCTCATCCATATTTCTGTGTGCTCATCACTGATGCTATCTCTGTCGGACACAATGCTAGGTGAAGCAGCTTTTGGGCCGCGCCCGCCAGTGAGTTCGAGCTCGCGACTCGTTCGTCCTTAATAGATTCAGGTATTACTTTGCGGAAGTCAAAGCTACATTTACTTTGAGACAATTTACGTGCTTCCGCCACCAGTTCATGAAAACTATTGCTGGCCAGCGCCCACCCACTACTGTTAGTCCCTTCATGCCTGCCATCAATCCCAAACTGCTTGTCCGCTGGTTACTTTTTTCCCGTTATCTGTCTGATTTCATCAGTCCATCTAACTGGCGGTTTTCCTTGACTTCTGCGCCCAGGGGCATGACCCAACTAAACGATCTATTCAAGACTTACTAACAAGTAACTAAACAGAATTATAGAATGCATACTATATGTACGTAAGTAGTGTGAGGGCTCGACTATCCTGGCGTTCTAGCCGAGTTCCCACATATAAGGAAGTTAGGGAGAACACAAGACTCGACACACAGAACACACAGAGAATAAATTTATTGTTACAACTTCACTTTACAACTTCAACTATGTAGATGTTGACTTCAATAATTAATAACAGAGACTGTTGTGCTCCGAGAGAAGGTAGTAGACTGATGAATGAGTGATGAGAGAGAGAGAAAGTAATCTAAAAATGGAATGGAATGAAATTTGAATTAAAATGAATGAAAAATGGACAGGATGATAAAGAAATGAGGTTGGACGAGATGCAGCATGCAGGTGGCATGGTGCAACGTTACAGTAGTATGTATTACAGCTAATTTAACATTACAACATTCGCGCGGCAAAAGGTCGCCGGTGTCCGTAGGAGCCTTGAGGGATCCTCTTAGGCCCGTGGTTTAATACACAACGTTTGTCAGACAAGCGTCGCGCTACCTGCGCGACGAGTTCCCGGCCATCATGGCGGTGGCGGCCAGTGCGCGGCTGCCGCTGGCGGCGCTGAGCGAGGCGCTGGCGTCGCCGTTCCTGCAGGCCAGCGAGCCGCAGGCGCTGCGGGCCGTGCTGCGATGGGCCGAGCGCAGCGACGCGCAGCATCGCGGTGATTATTCACCTTGTTACCTGTCCTATTGCTAGGCTCTTGTTGGTAGCACGATTCATATATTTCCGATTAGTTACGCCTAAAGACCCCAATTAATTGTCTCCAGAAAAGTAGTCAATAATGTAGTTGAGAATAAAAGAGGTTCTAGTTTAGAACCCTGGGGAACGCTCATCCTTATACAAGTTTTGAAGGATTAAATTCTATTTTAACTAAGTTTTTTAATTAGTTTTGTCGATATAAGAGTCAATGAAGTTAATAAATTTATGTTATTCTATAGTACTTCAGTTTGGATACAAGAATAATGGAGTATACGCAATCAAATGCTTTGAACAGGTCTATAGAAACAGCTAGGAGAAGTTTTGCGTAGGAACAATTAAGAAGGTGTTTTGTTAGATCCTAGCTGTATTTGCAGGCATTCAGAGATATTCCAAATAAAATGGTTTCGGACCATGTTCACTATTACGGATGTAAATGTTCAAACGGATACGGATGCTCCGTAATGAAGGCTTTTTGAAATAAGCCGTTATTGGCCTCCAATGTGTCAGTTGTCATTGCTTGTCAAATATCTCTTTGTCACAGTGCTGCTATCTGGTAGTAAGCATTCCGAAAGAAAACAAGCGTGGTACCGAGAGTAACGAGTGGTGTTGTGTGTAGAGCCGAACGTGGTGTGGCACACGGCGCACTCGGTGTCGCGTCGCGGCGCGCGGCGACGCGAAGTCAGCGACAACGCGCTGCGCGAGCTGCTGGCGCCGCTACTGCCGCTGCTGCGGCTGGAGCATCTGCCGGCTGACTGCGAGCCGCTGCAGCAGGTACACAACATTCTCACGCAGAAAATGCATATCCAACTTTGTAATCTAACTAAACGCTTCGACAGTTTATCTTTGGTTCGAGTAGCTAAGGTGTGAAATGATCTACAGGTCTATATTCCCAGACAAGTAATAATAATAATAATAAAATACATTTATTCCTCATCACAATTTACACAATAGTAATACATTTAATCTAAAACAAAACAACCAGCAACAATTACAGTGCCGGGACATTCAAAAGTAGAATAAATGGGTATCTCTTGGATAGGCATGTAACTTCCTCGTCTTCATCGTCACTTACCATCAGGTGAGATGGGAAACAAATGCCTGCTTCAACATTTAGTAAAAAACTGGAATTGTATGCCATTAGGGCTTGCGTCCCCTAACTATCAGATTAGCGTGGTATGGTGAATGGAAGAAATGGTTGTAAAATAGATTGTGATTGCAGCTGGTGCGGCGCGGCGTGATCCCCGCCCCGGCCGAGCCGGCGTCACCGCTGGCGGCGTGGCTGGGCCGCGGCTCCTACCGCCCGCCGCGCTGCTTCCTGCCTTACCTCGACGAGCTCAAGGTAATCACCTACCAGCCAGGGAAATATACCTCATCCTTATCCTTACTAATATTGTTTGTTTGTTACGCTTTCACGCCGTAACTGAACCGATCATCATGAAATTTTGCATAGAAGTTCTCTGGAGTATGGAGAAGGATATAGTTCCTTTTATCCCTGGAAAAGTACTATTCCCGAGGGATCGATAGTGTCGCGGGCGGAGCCGTGGGCGAGTAAATCATAAATACAGTTTAAAGAATTAAAAAAAAAAACCGTTGTTTTAGAGTATAATTATGTCGTCTCGCGTAACTTGTTAAGTCTACAAAATTTTAATTAACTCTGACCATTTTAAATCTGTCAAAATTGAGTTCGATGAAGTCAGTTACAAACAAACAAGCAAGCAAACAAACAAAGCTAAAAGCTACTAAAAAGCGTGAAATAAATAATCTTTGATATACAAAACCGACTCCAATCAAACTACTGAACCAATTACGATGAAATTTAAATGGGACCAACTTGAATGCATACCCTTTCAAACAAAGAAAGGATTTTTAAAAGCAGTTCATAAATTACCGATATCTGAGATAACAAACATTAAAAAATACAACCGAATTGATAACCTCCTCCTTTTTGTTTGAAGTTGGTTAAAAATATGAAGCAATTAAATATTTACAATAAGAAAAATATCTAAGAACGGCCTCTTTTAAATTCATTTTTCTATTCTCAGTGGCCAGTATTTGAAATTAAGAATACACGTTGAAGTCCTTCATAATCCCATTATATACAAAAACTTTTTGCTCTACATGGTCCAATGATATGATAATCTGTAGATGCTTTTTGGTTCGAGTAGCAGCAAAGCTGTGGAATAAATTGCCTGCGTCTATATTCCCAGACAAGTACAGTCCCAGGGCATTCAAAAATAGAATAAATGGGTATCTCTTGGATAGGCATGTAACATCCTCGTCTTCATCGGCACTTACCATCAGGTGAGACGGGAGAAAAATGCCTAATTCAATATTTAGAAAAAAAAATGCTCACAACATTGCCATCTAACAAAAGCATTATCTCCAGGCGTTATTGGAGGAGCAGGCGGTGCCGGAAGCTGAGCTGGCGCGCGCGAGGCGAGCCAAGAACATGCACCGGATACCCGACACGCTGTACATGGTGAGTGCTGTTGAGAAGGTTATTGAGAAACAATTTCATCCATATTGCATATTCACAATCACAATCACACGGTGCATAATACCTACACATTTTATTTACCAGTCTAGCTGCGGTGAGAAAGCATCCCTTAAACTAGTTAAATGTATAATATTTTTATTTATTTACTTATTTAAACTTTATTGCACAGTTTTAAAAAAATGTACAAAATTGTAAAAATTTTGTCATTTATAAATAATTCGTAAATTACAATGGAAAACACTAGTTTAGGAATTACTGTGCACTGTTCAATAAATATTGTAAATGTCTCTCCTAGTACCATCTATTTCAGCACATCACAGCAACTTGCACGATGCTCCCCACCATTCGAGATACAGGCTAACGCCTAGTTCGATGGTGTGGTGCTGAAATGCGGACGCTAGTTTCGTGAAGACAGACATATTTGCTTATATATATGTAAACAGGACAGTATGTAAACAGGAGAAACGTCAATATTATTTTTTTTTATTTACATTGGGACAAATATATGTTTGTCTTTATTTGTCACCCTACATGGTTTTTTTGCCTGGTCGCTCGACAGACCTTGTACGTACTCTACTTTGATGATATAATAGCGCTAGGGAATAAAAATCAGGTCCATTCTATATTTTATGCAAAATAAATGATTCTGATTCTGATTCTGATATAATGATTATTCTAGAGCTTTTGACGTAGTTGTTTACGACATACTTTTGCAGTTGCTTGCTCATGCCGGAATATGTGGGTAAAAAGGAGATGGTGTTAATCATATTTAAGAACTCGTTCCCAATTGGATGTAGTTCGTGGTTTTAAGTCTCAACTTAGTGCAGTCTCTTCAGGTGTCCCACAGGGCTTGCATTTTGGTCCTCTATTATTTTAAATATTTGCTAATGATTTATTTTTCTACTACGATCCGAATTTAAGGTGGAACACCACCTTAAATTCATAAAATAGAATGTTTGTAAACATGTTACCATAATGTCCTTGAAAATGTGAGTGTAAAAGCCCTGGGTCAGCAAAAACCTCCACTAGACGAGCGGAGATCTCTGACGATCAGACAGGATTATATTGTTACGTGGTTTAAGTTCGGAGTTGGGAGTAAAACCCAAAATTCTTTGGAGGGAATTTGATTCCTGACTCGAAAGTCAGGAATCAAATTCCCTATTGATATTGGAAGTGTTGAAACACTTCCAATATCGAATTAGTCTTTCACTCAGTCCTAGTTCCTTGATAGGGTCGTAGAAACTAATCATTGCTTTCACTCGCACACAATACATCACTCATATTTGTATTATTCGAAGTCGACGTTACGAAATCTCGCTGTCAACTGATTGTTTATAGTCTCGCGCGGTTCCCTTATATCAGAATAGGATATTCAATGTGTGAGGTATAGGATACTTGAGTAGCGTTCGGTTCTGACTAATGCTCAACCGAAACTGAATGCGTGTTGAACAGGTCGCGGCCGCGCGCACTAACGACGGCAGCTCGACGACGGTGAACAACAGCAGCGGCGCCGAGTGCCTGTGCGTGTCGCCGCGCATGCTGTGCGTGCTCGCGGCGCGCGTGCGCGAGCTGCGCGCCTCCCCGCCCGCCGCGCGCGCGCTCACACTGCACGCGCTGGACACACGCCGCGTCCGCAGACAGGTGTGTATTCCGCACTGCTGGCAAACATGCGCGTGCTGGCTGCACGAAACACCACACGAACATTTCACTTTTTAGGTACAAAAGCGAAAAAGAAGAACGCGACACGCCGGCGAGAGTGGTGACCAGACCACCACTCTCCCCGGCGTGAGATCGTGGGATATCCCCCCCCCCCCCCCCCAAAACACTTAAGGTAATTAATAGACGTCTCCTTATATATTATTTTTTTTTTAAATGTACTAGACAAGGCTTCTTCTCAGAGGTTGCCTGAATCATTAATTGTAATGAACCCCGTCTGACGTCATGTCCCCCCGCAGATCGCGCTGCGTGCGGTGCGCGAGCTGTCGTTGCCGGATTCCTGCGCTGAGCTGCTCCTCAATGACGACGATGACGCGCCTGAGCGGGAGAGGTACGTGTTCAATTTAATTCAAAACGTTTATTTAATACTAGCGCACGTTTATTTAATAATATAAACCTTCCACATAAATAAATATATACGGACAAATCACACAGATTGAGCTAGCCCCAAAGTAAGTCCGAGACTTGTGTTATGGGATACTAACTCGACGATACTTTATGATATAACAAATACATATACAACGTGATTTTAAACCCCCTAGCTATATTGAAATCTGGGAATCAGAATCCCTAATGGAACACAGAATTGCAAGAACAAAAGGTAAAAAACGAAAAAGAAAATTAGGTTTCCCATACAAAGTCGCCGATCAGCTGGACGAATTTCTATGAAAGGTTAAATTTATTTTTTCGTTTTTTACCTTTTTTTCTTACAATTCTGTATTTCATTAGGGATTGTGATTCCCAGATTTCAATATAGCTAGGGGGTTCAAAATCATGCTGTATAGATAAACATCCAAGACCCAGGCCAATCTGAAAAAGATCATTTTCCATCTTGACCTGGCCGGGGATCGAACCCGGTCACTCCGTGTCGCAGGCTGGCGTGTCAACCACTGCGCCACGGAGCTCTCAATCATAATCACTAAAAATGTATTAAAAAAAACTGCATCAAAATCCGTTGCGTAGTTTTATAGACAGCTCCGTGGCGCAGTGGTTAACACGCCAGCCTGCGACATGGACTCCTTTAGCTACCAGATGGCAGCCGGGACCAACGGCTTAACGTGCCTTCCGAAGCACGGAATGATCTTTATTATCAGACAATCAGGTGATTCAAGCCTGCAATGTCCTAACCAAACTGGAAACAACTAAACAAAGTATGCTTCCGGTGGGAATCGAACCCACGACCCCCGGGTCAACAGGCAAACGCCTTGGACCACGGAGGCTGTTTTTGAACGTCATATTTGTATTTGTTATATTTTGTTTAATTTATGCAAAATCGAAATACTACTAGCGTTTCGAAACGACCACTGGTGAGAAGAATACGCCGAAAGAAACTCAATCCAGACTTTATCCCTATGTGCCTGAAGAAGATATGGACACTATAATTAACTGCCACACTATATCCATCGTTGTTTTTCATTGCAGTACAAGCAATAGATCTAGAAGTAGCGGAGAGTGGGAGTACGACAGAGATCGGAGGGAGAACAGGGAGCCGCGGGAAAGGGAGGGGAGTCAGGGGAGGACGAGGCGGTGGGAGGCGGACGATGACTGCTGCAGGTGAGTTTTTTTTTAAATATCGACTACTGTGTGGTAGATCTGACAATGAATGACTCCTTTTCGGTTGGTAAGCCGAGTTGGGTTAGAAAGAATTAAAATCGAAGCTGTTTACTCATAAGTGTGTGTGAGGTCGGAGCCGCACTATAGTTATACATTAGTTGATTCACCTGCTCCGCTTATACCGACATATATAAAGAAAATTAAAATATATTAGACATGTGGTAATATATTTACTTCCATATATTTGCCACGTAAATTAAAAGGTTTTAATTTTATTAGTTATTACAGGTAAATTTAACCTGTTTTCTTATCAGAAATAATTAAATACAGTAATTAGTTAATGAAATAGGAATCAAAGTAAAGAAAGTAATCTCCACACAATGTGTTTCGTTAATTTAATGTGACCGTCCGCGCTAGACATTGCAGTAAAGAAGGGCCGACACAGTGTCCGCGCAATGACGGCATTTCGGAATCCATTTTTCCCCAGATGGCGGCACTGTGGCTAGCTGCAGCGGCTGTCAATATTCACCAATCTGATTGGTGGATTTTGACAGTTGCTGTCAAAAAACCTGTCAACACAGTCGCCATATTGCCGCCGGAGAGGAAAAATTTAAAACACTTTTTAAAAACAAGCTTGTATACATCACTTTATTTTTCGATAATATTCAGCGAGCCCTTTAATTTGATATCCATATTGTTGGATCGCATCGAAAATAGCTAGTCCACCATCTTGGGTATTCCGCCATGTTGGATTTATAATGACGTCACATAACTAACCATGCATTGTCATCCAAACTAAACGAGGATACAAAACTTCTGCTCAATCGGTGGAAGATATCTGCTATGAAATTGAGTTTCAGGCTTCCACCCGAACATAGTTACATGCATATGTAACTACTAGCTTTTGCCCGCGGCTTCGCTCGCGTTAAGAAGTATATTTTCATACAAACTTTCATCCGCTATTTTATCCCCTTGGGGGTAGAATTGATCAAAATCCTTTCTTAGCGGATGCCTACGTCATAACATCTACCTGCATGCCAAATCTCAGCCCGATTCGTCCAGTGGTTTGGGCTGTGCGTTGATAGATCACTATGTCAGTCAGTCACCTTTGAGTTATATATATTGAGATGTTTGTTCGGGTAAAGTGTATTTACATTGCAAGTGAAATGGCTTGTAAGATGTGTCGGGGCGTGACGTGATTGGTCGTAATGTGTTGCAGTTCGACGAGCGCCAATCAGCGCGCGGCCAGTTCGGGTTCGCTGCGATACGACACCAGCAGTCTGCGGCTCCGCACGCTGCACACAACGAGAGGTTTACTTTTTATTTTTATACTAGCTGATGCCCGCGACTTCGTTCGCGAGGACTTTAGGACTCCGCAGAAAATGCTCATCAGGCTAAACAACTTTTGTTATGGCGTCATTTTTATATTTGGACCGTTATAGTTCTGCATCAGGTGATCCAGTTTTCGAAATAAATTATACCCTATATGTTGCTCAGGCTTGATAGTTATATAATGAAAAAAGTTTAATTCGAATCCGTCCAGTATTTCCGGAGATTAGCGTGTATAAACAGACAGACTTTATTTTTAATTCTTACTCTATTAGTATGTCTCCATCGCCCTATATATATTTTTTTTTGTAAATATGTTCAATGTACAGACACATTTTTTTTACTCTTTTATTATATGTATGATATGGAGAGGGAACGGAGGGCACTGTCAATGAGCTTTACCTCTTGTATGCCGGAATACCGAATACAATATATCGAGTTTCATATCGATGGCGCAGACACATCGATCGAGCGCCTGAATAATAATAATAATATTATTAATAATATTTATTTTTTTCATGAAAACATACAATTTTGAACTTAATCTACTTACACTTGTATATAACTATAAAGTAATCAGTAATCACTTTACCTCACTGTTATTTAGATGAGTCCATCACACTGGTGACTAAACTAGGCCGTGCCTGTACCATAAACACTAGGTCCTTCCAGTATGCATTTACAATTAGATTTATTCAAACATGCATTTAATTTAATAGTTAAAAAGTTGAAAAGGAACAGGTGTCTAACAATCATATGTTTTTAACTACCTGAATACCGCCATCGAGAAAGGATCCGTCACACCCAGCCATCATGTAACCAGCGAGATCAACAAACTACTTTCTACGTGACGTGATCTTGTGTCTCCACACCACCATCTTCAACCTAGCAAGCAGCAACATCTCTTCATGTATGGTGTTGGGCCTAACACCAAGTCTGACACCGTACAGGTTTTCTTTTTACCGAGAAATATTTATATATTATATTCTTGCTAGTTACATGATGGCTGGGTGGCTCGATCGATGTGTCTGCACCATGGATATGTATCTCGATATGTTTTAAGGTTCGGGATTTGGAGTAAAACACCAAACTCTTCAGAGGGAATTTATTCACTACAGAATCCCAACACTGACACCTGACTGGTCTTCCAACACGTCGAATATCCTAAACGCAAAGCACTCGTAGTCCTGGTCCGTAGCTGAAGGCGTAGAAATTATCACTTATCCATCGCACACAAATCACTTGTATTAGTATCGCTCACTAAGAACAATCGCGGTCAACTAAATAACATTTTTTTTTTGAAATGACTGTGTAGCTAGCTCCAAGTGAGCTTTCGCTACTTCACCGGGCGTTTGAGGCGAGGGCAGAGTGCCCTCAACCTTTATAGGCAACATTACCAAAGGGCCCCCAACATCACTGAATAACATTCTGCTGTCCGCTCCCTTATATACGGTCTTATGGGTCTCTAGAAAGTTCCATATACTTCCGGTCCCGACAGCCGATAGCCACAACATTCCAGAATATTCGAGTATGTGTGTGAGCGGGATAGAATACATGTGTGAGCAAGATGGAAGATGTATAAGCGCGACAGACGATGTTCGGAAAAGTTCTAGACTATTCTATTCTGGGTGCTTCGCGACAATGTTATTAAAGTAGCTGGCACGCGACTGATGTAAGCCGCGGGACGCCTCAATGTGCGAGGTAAACTCGTACACAATAGCTAAACAATGCGTTATTGCGTAAATCGACGCATTGGTATACGAAAGGGTCACATTAAACTAGATCGATTTCACATTATAAATGTGGTTTAGCGTCGCATCAGCTCATCTGTAGTTATAACAGCTGTGTGGTCTGTTGCAGACGCGTCCCGGCCCGGGACGTGTCGCCGCGAGCCGCAGCGGACTGTCGCCGAGCAGCCCAGGTAACTACTACACTACAACACTTTATTTTATTCATCAACTAGCTTTCGCCCGCGGCTCCGTCCGCAATATCGATCCCTCGGGAATAGTACTTTTTTCCGAGATAACAAAGAAACTCATTTTCGCATCCTTACTAATATTATGAATGCTAAAGTGAGTTTGTTACGCTTTCACGCCTTAACTACTGAACTGATCATCATGAAATTTTGCATACAAGTTCTCTGGGGTACGGAGAAGGACATAGGCTACCTTTTATCCCGGGAAAAAGTACTGTTCCCGAGGGATCGACATTGACGCGGGCGGAGCCGCGGGCGAAAGCTAGTTTATAATATTAGTAAGGATGTAATACATTTTCTTATGTCAGAACTTGTAAAACACACGATCTGTTTACGATGTTAGCTATCTTCATCGTCACTTACCATCAGGTGAGATGGGAGACAAATGCTTACTTCAATATTGTTTCCCAAAAGGGGCAAAGGCCTCCGCTCTTGTACGCCACTCATCCCTATCTGTTGTGAAAGATCGCCAGTATTTATCGTAAGCCGCCAAAGAAAAAGATGGTCTTATGATTTGGTGGCTTATGATAAAAATTGGCGATCTTTCACTTCAATAGTCAGTAAAAAAAAAGTTATAAGTGTCTTACAAGTAACACTGTACATATCTCAAGGCAATAAAAACTATCGCTTTTGACAACATCGATGGTAAGCCGCATCCATGAGATCAACCTGCGATTTCTCTATCGCCAGTTACCACCTCTAGTCCAACTCAGCTTACCGTCCCAACGAGTAGATCGCTTATAATCGACCTAGCCTTCAGATTATTTTTCTTGCTGTGATTATGTTGAGCTCTGGTGCCAATTCGGTTTTTTTTGTGTGTGTAAGTGGCCAACAAAATGGTGTAAGATTTTTCAAGGCATCTAACATAGCTCAATGATGACGGCTGGGACCTACCTAAGCAAGGATGAGCTCGAGATTTAGTTATGCCAGTAGCGGTCACCCATCCAAGTGGTGTCCGCGGCGAGGGTTGATGGCAGATTTTTCAAGACATTTGGCATAGCTTGACAACTTTACTGCCATCAATGATGATAGCCGGGACCTTCCTAAGGTCCTTTCTTCCTTAATAAGGACTTTCCTTCATCAGGTGAGATGGGAGACAAATGCCTAATTAAATTTTTTGTAAAAAAAAAAATCACCGGAGATTGTGTTACGCGACATACTCGTACATGGTGAAATTTTAATCGTTTTGGACCCTTGAAGGGGTGACTTATACCATCATAATGAACAACTTTTCCTATGGGACCAATGCTGGAACTCGAAAATTTTTTTGACGTTCCCATACAAATTGACCGGGCGGCCGAAATTTTTTGTATGGAACTGCCCATTTTTTTTTTTTAATTCCTAGCATTGGTCCCATAGGCCAAGTCCTCTGGCTGCTCTGGCCAAGTGTGTACAGAGAGGGTCGTGTTCCTGTAGTGGAGACTACAAAGGACCTAATGATGATGATGATGATGATTGGTCCCATAGGAAAAGTTGTTCATAACGATTGGCTGAATCACCCCTAGGGTTCAGAACGATCAAAATTCCACCATGTATGGTGACCCATCCTCGTGGTGTCCGCGGCGAGGGTTGCTTGACCGCCGTGATCGTTGTTGCAGCAGCCCGGGCGCGCGGCTGTCGGCGGCGGTACCAGACGTGGCCATGGCGCCCAACGCTAACACGCACCTACTTACCGCGCCCGCATACTTCCGCCCGCACCACCTGCCACACGCAGGTAACACTGCCACCAGTGCCCACACACTTCACCACGATTCGCCCACATCTGGCCACTGCGGCGTATAACTTCAAACCCCTTTTTAACTAGTAATAATGATAATAATTCATAATTCATCGATATCACCATCCCGCATGAGGAGAATCTCGTGAAAGCTGCGAAGAGCAAGCTCAGTAAGTACCTTGACTTGGCCCACGAGGTGACCGCTATGTGGGATGTGGATTTTTTTTTTTACGGACAAATTACAGATTGAGCTAGCCCCAAAGTAAGTTCGAGACTTGTGTTACGAGATACTAACTCAACGATACTATATTTTATAACAAATACATATATAGATACACATCCAACCAAGACCCAGGCCAATCTGAAAAAGATCATTTTCCATCTTGACCTGGCCGGGGATCGAACCCGGTCACTCCGTGTCGCGGGCTGGCGTGTTGACCGCTGCGCCACGGAGCTAGTCAGTCGATCGATTGACTAGCTCCGTGATTTTCGTGATTCGACGATCATTGTCCCGATAGTCGTATCTGCAAACGGGCTTATAGCGAAGAGTCTCGACCAACACCTTAAGAGACTGTCACTGGATCAAGGTCCAGATACAGAAGGCAGTACTCCTGGATACGGCACGAATAGTCAGAAGGTTCCTTTCTCTGGGGCCCTGACCGCCGGTAGCTTGAGCCCTGCCCCGCTGCTGACGGCACTCTAGGTTTAGGTTTTTATATTGTTTTTATATTTAGTACTAGCTGTTGCCCGCGACTTCGTCCGCGGCAATTTCTGTTATTATGATTAATTAGTATAGATGAATAATTTTTCCCCGATTTCAAAACATCTTTTATTGATGCTTGGCTCCTATTGGTCGCAGCGTGATGTTTTATAGCCTAAATCCTTCCTCAATAAATGGACTATCCAACACAATAATAATTTTCCAATTTGAACCAGTAGTTCCTGAGATTAGCGCGTTCAAACAAACAAACAATGAAACAAACAAACAAATTCTTCAGCTTTATAATATTAGTATAGATTATATTTTTATATTTCCATTATATATAAATATTGTAAAAACCTATACCTAAGATTGTAAGTAAATAAAAAGAATAATAATCATTTATTTCGGTTTCCCATACAATGTTAGTAACAGTTTGACTTAAAAACCTATGTTAGTACAAATTTATTTGTTGGTCTAACGCCGTGTAAGGAGCTGTTATAGTAAAATAAATTTGTATATTTCTTTAAACAGAGTACAGCGGGGGAGTTCTGCAGTTAGATCTCGGAGACGGCGCCACGCACACGCCCCGCCCTGGTGAGCTGATATTATGTAACATAAATATATAGCATACATATCACATAAATTGAGCTAGCACCGTAAGTTGTCATCATCATGTCGTGTAGGTGTGACGGTCAATCGACCATGCACACCCTGATGTCAGAGTTTTCTGGAACCGTCTCTCGGCCTCTGACGTGGTTCCTTTAGCGACTACCAGATGGCAGCCGGGACCATCGGATTATTATTATTTATTTATTTATTCAAGCCTGCAATGTCCTAACCAAACTGGAAACAACTAAACAAAGTATGCTTCCCGTGGGAATCAAACCCACGACCATGGGTCGTGGGCAAACGCCTTAACCACTGGACCACGGAAGCAGTTCACAGTAAGTTGCGAACTTGTGTTGTAGGATACTAACTCAACACTATATTTTATAATAGATACTTATATAGATAAACATCCAAAACCCAGGTCAATCTGAAAAACATCGTTTTCCATCACGACCTGACCGGGGATCGAACCCGGGCACCCTCGTGTCGGTGGCTGGCGTGTGACCACTGCGCCAGGAAGCTTGCCAAAACATCTTTCAAAACATATAAAACTCTGGTGACCATTTACTGGTATGGTCAGAGCTGTCTTCCTTAACTGCCTGTCCGGTGATTGCAGGTATGCTACTTGCTTTTTGACAGCCTCCGTAGTCCAGTGGTTAAGGCGTTTGCCTGTTGACCCGGGGATCGTGGGTTCGATTCCCACCGGAAGCATACTTTCTTTAGTTGTTTCCAATTTGGTTAGGACATTGCAGGCTTGAATCACCTGATTGTCTGATAAGAAAGATGATTCCGTGCTTCGGAAGGCACGTTAAGCCGTTGGTCCCGGCTGCTATCTGATAGTCGTTAAAGGAACCACGTCGGAGGCCGAGAGGCGGTTCCAGAGAACTCTGACACCAGGGTCTGCATGGTCGATTGACCGTGTCACCTACACGAAATGACGATGACTTACTTTTTCCCGTTCATCCCAGCGAGTAATATCCCAATACCTACATTCCCTTCCCAAATCCAACTATTCCTATCCTTCATCAGCTTAAAAGTGCTTCCGATGGGCAGCAGCGTCGGAAGCACAAGAAGCCCTCTAAACTGCGCTCGCCAACCCGCCTGCCAAACGTGGTGAGTATGGCAATATCCTCCCATAGAACGAAGAATGCCTGGGAGAGGCCTTTGTCCAGCAGTGGACTTCTTCAGCTGAAATAAATAATTGGAATGGAGCATATCATCAGTGTTCTGTTTTGCAATATAACTGGGCGGTGAAATTCTGTAATACTAATTTTAGACCCTGTCATCAAGCAAAGGTTTTTTGTTCTTTAAATGATTTTGACGAGACTGCACGAAAAAGTGTCACGTCCCGTGTGCAAGCGAGAGCGCGGAACAAGCGATAGAGACGCACGATCGGCCTAAGCGGTCGGCTTGTGACGCATCTATCTCTCTTCCACCGTTATCACGTTTTATCCTTCGTAAACCGACTTTACTAACAATATTTTTTTTTGTTATAGGCTCTCGTGCGGCGCGAGCCTTGGCTCAGCACAGCAGGCAGCAGCAGAGAGAAGTTCAGGCGTGCTCGCGGAACAGACACGCTGCTGACGAACTCAGAGCTGCCATCGAGCTGTCCGTCATACAAGGTGAGTTCTAAACTCAAGGTTTAGCGGGAAATGTCTGCTGTTTTTTTGCTCATTCCTGTCCCACTGCTGGGCAAGACATTTGTGATAACGAGGCGAGGCGTTCGTTATCACAAATTTCTGTCTTTTGATATATTCTTCAAAATTTTCTCAAACTAGTTCAAGATCTATCCATCTCTTTCTCGGTCTTCCTCTTTGTCTACACCCAGTTGGTGTCCATTGGTTGGTGATGTAAACCCATTTTTTAGGATTTATATGCATAATTGACGATAAAGGAGCAGACACGCCACCTGATGGAAAGTGGTCACCGTCGCCCGTGGACATCTGCAACACCAGAGGAGGTGCTGATGCATTTAACAGATGTAGGTCACAACTGTCGAATGCATTAGCACCTCCTATCCGTATCACCGTATCGCAGTATTGATGCCACAAAACCATGATATGCCATCAGCGCAGTATTTAAGTCATTAAAATTGACTAGCCTCCACAATACGTACGAAAATTTATTTACTTTATTACACTATTCTTTGATGTGAGGTTTCCACGTCATATTGTTATCTTATATGAATCCTAGAAATTTCACATTATTGCCTTCACTGATAAGCTGTCCCTCATACTTTATTATAATATTACTTGTTGTATCATTTCTTTGGTTATAGAAGTGTAAATATTTAGTTTTTTTGGTGTTAATTTTTAAATTATTATTTATTAGCCACATTGTAATGTCTTTTAATGTATTATTTATGTCAGTATTATGGTCATCTGCCGAATTTAATAAATTTTGAATCACTATAGAAAGATAGTCAGCAAATAATGTACAAAAATGATCGGTAGCTCTCGGCAGATCATTTGTGTGCAGTAAAAACAATAAAGGTCCTAAAATGCTACCTTGAGGAACACCAACATTATTTTTATTCTTTCAGAGTTATGTATTATTTCATTTAGATTTTTATCAAGATTTGTCAATGTCACGTATACAGTTCTATTTTCTAGGTAGGATTTAAGCCAAATATTGGCATTACCACGAATATTTTTTTCATTTTGGAAGTAATCGTTCATGTGATACATAATTAAAAGCTTGACTCTTATCAATTAATCATTGCAATTACTCCTGTTGACTTGTCTACGTAACCTTAAATCTTAGTTATTACATTGAATGCTGCTAGGACAGTAGATTTCCCTTTCTGAAATCCATTCTCTAAATGGCGAGCTCCATGGTGCAGCGGTTAACACGCCAGCCTGCGACACGAGGGCCCCGGGTTCGATCCCCGGTCAGGTCAAGATAGAAAATGATCTTTTTCATATTGGCCTGAGTCTTGGATATTTGTTATAAAATATAGCATCGTTGAGTTAGTATCACATAACACAAGTCTCGAACTTACTTTGGGGCTAGCTCAATCTGTGTAATTTGTCCGTATATATTTATTTATTATGTTTATGTCAAGAATATTATGTTTATTTATAAAATTAACTATCCTATCATTCATGGCCTATTAATTGTTTTTTGATAGGACTAAAACCAGAGCAAGTTTAAAATTTATAATTCTTTTTGTTACTTTCCTTCGGAAGCGGTTTCACAATGATCACCTTCAAACTATACAAATAGTTTAAATGTTTGACAATCGACATTGGACTGAGGAGTGTGTGTGTGTGTGCAGCGTACTCGTCGCTGCAGGCGGCGTCGCTACAGTTGCCGCCGCGCTGTCGGCCGCGCGGACACAGCGACACACTGCCGCACTACAGGGAACGAGCACACGCCGCTGGTATGCTCACAGCTACTATCTTTGGGGGCTTTTTATGGGGGGGGGCATGGACAACAGGGCGTGACAGCGTTGCCGGGCTTTCAAGGAGTTGGGGGGAGGGATGGGACTACAGCTCTCTCACTCACCGAACGAAGCATAGGAGCGGTAAAACTTCTACTCTGACGTCGATTTTCTCTTTCTTCCAGCCGGCCCATTCATGCTACTAGCAATTTATTTTCCCATGAATTTAGAATTTTGAAATTTGGTATTGGAACACAGATAAAGGAAAAATTGCGAAAAGCATAAATTTTTTGTTACATCATATAATAAAAATATTATTAATCATTTTATACTTATTATATATAATGGTAAGGACCCCTTCGTGCGGAAGTCTAACTCATACTTGACCGGTTTTTAATCCATAATCAATGTGGTGGTGGTTTGATTTATAAGATGTATGACATAATGTCGTGGGGTCCGTACCATTATCTATAATAAGTATAAAATGATTAAAAATATTTTTATTATATGATGTAACAAAAAATTTATGCTTTTCGCAATTTTAATCTTAATCAGGCATCGTAGGCGTACATTTTTCATTGGTTTTAAACTTTATGTGAAGGACAGAAGGTTTAATTTAATGTGGGAGCTATGCTCCCAAGCTCCCACATTAAATTGAACCTTCTGTCCTTCACATAAACTTGTTGGAATGTTATCGTTGGAATACAGTCAAGTAAAAAGTCAAACTAAATGCTTTGACAGTTCCTTTTTGGTTCGAGTAGCTAAGGTGTGGAATGAACTGCCTGCGGCTATATTCCCTGACAAGTACAGTCCCGTGACATTCTAAAGTAGAATAAATGGGTATCTCTTGGATAGGCATGTAACAT
The DNA here is from genome assembly GCA_947532085.1 of Elegia similella. NCBI lineage: Eukaryota > Metazoa > Arthropoda > Insecta > Lepidoptera > Pyralidae > Elegia > Elegia similella. The sequence continues at coordinate 970,387 of OX383950.1, read as the reverse complement.
CCTCGTCTTCATCGTCACTTATCATCACCACCGGTGAGATGGAAGACAAATGTCTACTTCAATAATTAGTAAAAAAAAAAGCTATTAAAATTTTATATCTACGATGCCTGATTTAGAGTAACTAATGTGTCTGTTTCTGGAGCGTGTTTCAAAAGCACAACAAAAAATCAAAGCATTTTTGTTGTGCTTTTGAATTGTTTCTGGAGCGTGTTTCAAAGAGAACAAAAATCAAAGCCGATTAGACGGTGATACTGATGTGTGTTACCCCCTAGGTCCGGCGCGCGCGCCGAGCCCGTCCCTGAGCGTGCAACTCGCCGCGAGGAGGACTCCCACGCTCACCAGTGAGTATACATTATGTCATCATCATCATCATCAGGTCCTTTTAGTCTCCACTACAATAGCACGACCCTCTCTGTACTACTAGAGCCATACTTCGCCAGAGCAGACAGAGGACTTGACCTCCACTCTTCACGCTGGCCAGATGGGTTGGAGAGGTCTCACAGATGTTTAGCTTTGTTTAGCTTGTATTTCCTAAGTCGCCTTCTACGACATCCACGGGAAGACTTGGTCCTATTCTACTCTGCCGCCATGACTTACTCCCCATAAACCCCCCGTAAACCTTTACAGACAACCAATTGTTTTAATAGCGGATTAGCTACGTGAGATTTGTGCGCTTAAGGATGAGCTAGTCCGGAACTCGAACTCGGCGCACGTGGCTAATTTGCGTGCTATATCGCTGAGAAATGGATAGACTCTGTTATGAACAGTGCGGAACTATTTACACCGATTTATACGCACATCGGAACTACAGTCTAGTGTGTCGTATCTGACTTATCGCACACTTTCGTATACAATTGTTGAAACGGGCGTCTAAAAATTCACGAGTATGCGTTTGGGAGAAGTGTTCTTGTTCATGTTTTAATTAAAAGTAAAGTTATTTAACTTTTTTAATAACCAAACTATGCTTGTACGAATTTTGTTTTAGAGATTTTATACTCCTTCCGGTATTTAATTGTGCCCAAAGTTGCTTTAAAATTACGTGTTGAAACGGAATGTTTTGAGACTCATAACTTTTAAAGTACTTATCATTTTACAATTATGATTCCATACAAGCAAAGATAATGACAAGACAAATCGATAGAATTAAAAACTTTAAGCAGACGAACAACGGAGTTATCAGATACAGAATTTGTAGGCGAAACACCTGACTAGCGTACCCTTAAGGGCCCGTACTACCTCACACTGCTTTGCATGATTGACTGTTATATCAATAATAATTAAATACTCAAGTTGAAATAAAAATGCAGCAAAGTTCAGGACTAACTCTGGTAACTATATGACTCAAAAACACGATTCCGTTAAATTTTCTCGATAGAAAAAAATTGCAAAGTTGCCACCAAATCACGTCTAATTTACTCGGTATATAGCATTATTCACCAAATACATTAAAATTAACCTTGACACTTTTGATTATTATTGCATTACAGATAAGGCAGTCATCATGTGTTTTTCTTTTTCGAATAACCCTTGAATATTCCTAAAAAACGAAAATATCCAAAGTAGCCAACGCGTTTAGACCATCCGCGTTTGTACCGTCACGCCGCCTGGCATATGGCGGGCTCTTAAGACGAGGCCTCAAATGTTTGGTACCATCGCTCGGCAAAGGACTGATCAAGTGCGCGCAAGGGATAGCGCTTGGCGGTTTAGCCCGTGAATGATGAGATAGGAGATAGTCTCGAGTCGCTCAAAGAAAAAAACGTAAGCGCCAAATTCGTTATTTCTATTTCTATTTTATATAAAATCAGACCGGGTAATTGTATTTTCATATTTACATTTTGATGAATTACTAATAACCTATCTTTTAGTCTAAAAATCATTATTTCATTCGTCGCATTTGAGCTACAATAACAAAAACTCTGCGAACGAAGACCATTTTTCAAAAAATATTTCTATCGAGAAAATTTTATCAAAACGTGTTTTCATCTTCAATTTTTGGAGATGAAATAGTCAAAAATCATATTACTTAGATTTGAAACTCCTAATTTAAGTATTTTGCGAGATAAATAAGGTTCAGAACGACCTTATTTACAGTGGTATCGCCTTAAGTTGTAAACCGTTGCAGTGAGTCGCGTGGGCAGTACGCACGGGGCGCATTCCCTGGGGGGTATGCTCCGCTCGCGCTCCCCCAGCCCCGCGCACAGCCCAAGACACCTGCCCGCGCAGCACTACAGGTACACGCGGACACTGCCTTCTTACACCACGGTGTGCATGCTCCATTGACCGTGGCGCAGTGGTCTACACGCCAGCCGAGAGGCGCCCGGGTTCGAGCCCCGGTCAGGTCATGATGGAGAATGATCTTTTTTAGTTTGACCTGGGTTTTGGATGTTTATCTATACAATGTGTTGATAAAAAAGCGCACACCTTGAAATTAGTTTGTTCATAATCGAATGTAGAATCGATTCCACTAATAAGAAAAGTGAATATATTAACAAAAAAATATTTTAATTGCGCCGTGTTTATTATTACTTTACTTTCGCGGCAACGTCGCCAAGAGCGTTCGTAATTACCAAAGACTTTTCACATGCTTTATTAAAAATTATCTTCTAAATATATATAACTCAAAGGTGACTGTATTTTTTTTTAAGTGTTTATAATATTGTGCATTCACACACAATGCTATTTTGATATTCATTTTAATAAGAGCATATCAGGTGACTGACTGACTGACATAGTGATCTATCAACGCACAACCCACACCACTGGACGGATCGGGCTGAAATTTGGCATGCAGGAGATGTTATGACGTAGGCATCCGCTAAGAAAGGATTTTGATCAATTCTACCCCCAAGGGGATAAAATAGGGGATGAAAGTTTGTATGAAACTTAAATACTTTATAACGCGAGCGAAGCCGCGGGCAAGACCTAGTATTTAAATATGATTGATTACCACACAACTTGTTTTTTATTTGCCCTAGAATATTTTAACTTATACAATCAGTTATATTAGACTAAGTTTTTTTTTAAATCATGTATTTATGAATGAAATATTCCGTAATAAGATGTTTTAAAAGCTATTCAACCATAAGGTAATTAAAATATTTTATTTTGTAAATACTTGGAATTTCAAATGTACGGTATTTAGAATTCGGGTGTTTAGGCTCATGCATTATATAAATAAAGGTTTTATGTTTTTTGAGATTCTAATACAGCGTGATTTAAAACCCCCAGCTTTATTGAAATCTGGCTATCAGAATCCATGATGGAATACAGAATTGTAAGAAAAAAAGGTAAAAAGCGAGAAAATAAATTTAACCTTTCATAGAAATTCGTCCAGCTGATCGGCGACTTTGTACTGAGTTCTTGGCGGGAATTTCGACGGACTGCACGGTTTTTGTTTTGGATTGTTTTGCAAATTGCTTCTAGTGGACTTTATAACGTGAAATCGGTGTAATTTGGTGTTATAAATGTCCATGTTTATGAACAATGTGTGGAATAACTAAAATGAAGTGTCATGGTGCGGCTGTAGTGAGATTTACATAGCGGGCTGGTGGTCGCTCGCCTTACTGCTACTGCGTCTATGATCAAACCAGTGGATTCGTGGGAATTGTCGCCAGGGGCTCCATTGAATCAACGAAATGAATTACACCACCATTTCGTTGATAACACGTAGAAAATATGAAGGGCTAAAAGGCACAGAAAGCCAAATGCCGTAAAACAAATATGAAAAAAAAAAAAAAGCGACTTTGTATGGGAAACCTAATTTTCTTTTTCGTTTTTTACCTTTTTTTCTTGGCGTTCTGTGTTCCATTATGTAGGTATTATGTAAATGTGTTATATGCGAGTCAAATCGGATGTGCGGACAAATCTTTTAAGGTTTTTGTACATCTTTTATATAATTTAAGATTATGTGTTTGTTTGATGAATAAATAAATAAATAAAATTAGGGATTCTGATTCCCAGATTTCAATATAGCTAGGGGGTTCAAAATCACGTTGTATGTACCCTTAGTAACATGTGTGTGTGTGTATGCAGGCCGGAGGCGGGGTACGGGTCCCCGGCGGGCGGGTCTCGCTCGCACTCGCCCCGGGAACACGCACAGGTGAGACCACACTTCCCTTGACACTCTCTGACATACCACATCTGTTTTTAAGGTTCCGTACCCAAAGACCCTATTAATATGGCTCCGCTGTTCGTCTGTCACCAAGCTGTATCTTATGAACCGTGATATCTATATAACTTTATGTTAAAGAAATAAAGATTTTTTAATTTTTTTTTGTTTTTTTTTGATTTTGATGATGACAGTTGAAATTTTTACAGATGATGTGCTTCTGTTGCCGCTATAATAACAAATATTAAAAATGTAATAAATATTTAAGGGGAGCCCCCTTACTACAAACGTGATATTAATTTTTTGCTTGTTTTTGTTCGATTTTGATAACGGCAACAGGTAGACGCTTGAAGTATTCACAGAATATTTTTCATTTATTCACTTTAATAATAAATAATTAAAATAAAACAAATATTTAATCCAAAAAGCGCAGTTTCTTTGGCTTCTTGTGCTTCCGATGCTGCTTCAAAATGCTTATTAATAATAATAAAACGATAGGAATTAGTTGGATCTGGGAAGGGAATGAAGGTATTGGGTACTCACTCAGATGAATGGGGGAAAAGCACGAAGCAGCTAGCTAGCTCCGTGGCGCGGCGGTCAACACGCCAGCCTGCGACACGGAGTGCCCGGGTTCGATCCCCGGCCAGGTCAAGATGGAAAATGATCTTTTTCAGATTGGCCTGGGTCTTGGATGTGTATCTATATATGTATTTGTTATAAAATATAGTATCGTTGAGCTAGTATCCCATAACACAAGTCTCGAACTTACTTTGGGGCTAGCTCAATCTGTGTGATTTGTCCGTATATATTTATTTATTATTTATTTATTTATTTATTAGCTCGGGAGGCCGAGCGTACCCGATGCCTGTAACCACGGGACAGGCAGCTGAGGGTGACCCCAGACCATAGACTCAATAACCAAATGTTTTGTGTTTCCAGCAATGAATCTTCGAGCCACGGCGACGGTACTCCACTCAATAGTTTTGTGTTCGGCAAATATATCTTTGGCAAAACAATATTATAAAAAGACATCTTCATACAATATCTTTTCGTACAATATCAATATTTTTTATGAGTTTTTGAAGTAGAAACTTCTTTAGCTTTTTAGGCTACCGGCAAAATTAATTTTTGCTAGTACCATACCATGGGCCGGATCGTCCGGGGAAGTACCACACTCTCATAAAATCGACGTTTGAGTAGAAGCTTTACCGCTTCTATGCTTCGTTCGGTGAGTGAGAGAGCCGGAGGCCCATCCTTCTCCCCTTTCCCTTATGTCCCCCATTTTTTCTTACTCCCAATGTCCTCCCCCAACTCCTTGAAAGGCCGGCAATGCTCCTGTCACACCCTGGTGTTACAGTTGTCCATGGGCAGCGTTGATCGCTTACCATCAGGACTCGCTTGCTCGTTTGCAGCCCTATAACTTAAAAAAAAAAAGGTAAAAATTGTAAACTCGCGTCAGGACAGTGACCTGATCGAAAATTCGTAAGACGGACACGTGACCTGAGACCGCCGCAAAAGCGAGTTTTCACTTCTGCCGGCCCTCCTCAGTGCAACCCGTTGTTTTTAATTATTTATCTTTGTATGATTTTAGCCTTTTTGTAATATATTCTGCATCAGAAATATTATGTACAAATAAAAATGTTCGATAATTTAATTTTTAATAAAATAAGGTGCGATTTGTATGAAAATATCTTGTTGAATATTAGGGTATGTTCACACCACACCTTTGAATTCGTGTATGCAGTGAATTTGTGTTACGGTGCGTTACGCCTGAACGTAAAAGCGGGGTAATTTATACAGGTGTCTCAACACACAACATTTGTTTCTCATAAACTATCTTATCAATTTTTGATAATAAAATAAGTATTATTTATTACATTTCGTTTACTACTGAAATGATATAAACTTATTTGAAAATTTATGAATTCAGATTATTTTTTTTATATTCATCGTGGCTATATATTGCACATATTCTTAAAAATTAAAAAAAAATACCTTTATCGGACAGTCACCTGTATATGTACTTGCGTGCGTAACATAGACAAGTGTCTACACAGACTGAGAATTAAAAAAATGCCAGGCTCTGTCTACCCCGTAACGGATAGTGTGTCGGTATACAAATAAAGGTTGTGGTGTGACGTACCAGCGTCGCCGCATCGTGTTATGAAAATTCTAAAAGCAGCCTCCTGATCTCACAGTAAGTAAGACTTGTATGATAGCCGCGTATGGACTTGTATGACGCCCTTGTATGGGTGTATTGTAAATATAGCTTCGGAGGCGCGCACGCGACGCGTTGACAGAAATGGTGAGAATGTAGTGAAAAATGATGAATTTGAAGCTTTTCTCTCCATTTATTTTTGGTGTAAAAGAAGATTTTTTTTTATATGTGTTTTATTTTGAATTCGCCATTTGAGCTACTGCATGATTCGGCGCCGAGATTTAATCATGCGGTAGCTCAGATGGCAGAGCGTAGGTCGTACATAGACCTAGGTCGCTGGTTCAAGTCCCGCCCGCATGAAATTTTATCACCATATTTATTTCTTAATGTATTAAGTGATATGTTCTTTATTGCAATGCCATATGGTTCAAAATCATGGGATTGGACTTTCACGACTTCAGATGTAAGACTGTCCAATGTAATAATAATTACTTTAAAACTACGATCGAATAGAAATAACTAGATACACAATTAGATACGAAAATGACGTAAGGTATAAACCTACATCAATGCAAAACCAACCTTATTTGCATGTTATAAAGTCGAATTTCGAAAGCTGACCGTTGTCAGTGTCCGGAATTCTAATTTTAAATTTAAATAAAAATTATCCACCCAAAAGTCTAGTGGACGCTTATTTGGTTAGAATTCGTTTCTGATTAAGAAATTTCTTAATCGCGGATTGTGTATGTAGATTTTTTTACTTAATCGAAGATTTAAAAAAAAAAACTTATTTGTTTTGTTCGTATTTTATAAGTATTAACAAACTGAGAATTGTTTAACACATTCATTGACACCGTTTTTGTAACAATACATAATTCAATTGTATATCTGGCAACCAAAACGAGAAGATATTTTATATTTTTTTTCTTTTTAAGATAACTTAAAAAGAAAAAAATGTTAAAGATTTTTTTTTTGTTATGATAATTTGGTCAGATTCTGTTTACGCTGTAAAAAAGAAAGACGTGATGTCAATCTCTGTGTAACCTAAAATAAATGGACAGAATTGAGATAAAAATAAACTAAAAAAATTAAATGGATGCGCTTCGTCTCCGAAACTAAATGAGAGCTGTAAGTATGTTATAAATAACAATAAATATTGTACATAAATATATATAGTTGCCTAATATATTCGTATAGAGGGGCGTCCGTGACCATACAAACAAACTTACAGGTTTTCAGGTATACAACTTGGAACAAAATGTGGGTAACAATACTTCAGGGGCATGACCAGCCTATAATACTGAATAACTCTCCACACGGGACATACATCGAAATTCGAAATAAAATTGGATCATTCTCACTAGTAACATCGGCAAACACTTCCAAAGAACTAGTTCCATTGACAACTAGTTCCATGGAACTAGTAAGACATTGATTCTGAGAAAAAAAAAGTCCCACTAGTTCCTCTCTCTCTCTCTCATCTGAGCGTGTTCCCGGTTGCATCCTCAACTGTGGGTGCTTTGGAGCCCGGGGTCCGCTTTGCGGCTTTTCCTTCTCCACTTCGCACGATCTTCGGCATCCTTTGTTTGAGACCATTGGCACGCATATCCTCCCCAATGACATCAAGCCAGCTCTTCTTGGGTTTTCCCCTTCTGCCGGGGCCTGGCGGAGGCCCCGGCAATTGCCATGCCGGCAAGACATTTGTTCCCTATGTAATTTGTCGGTTTTCTCAAAACGTGACCGTACCTACGTAGACGGCTCTCCTCCCACTAGTTCCATATAACTATTTGCGAATGGATCTAGTGAGAATTATCCAAAAAAATGACCTCCAGTGCAAATGTGACGTACACAAATTCGAAAAGAATTACCTCCCGTACGAAAAATTAGGAACAACATCTGCCATCGTCCCGGGCTGCAGAAGATATCGCTAAGCTATAATCAGTTGCACAAAGGGCTGGCGGCTCTGATGCTATTTAACTCATAAATACATATACACCGTGTAAATAGACCCTCGACATTCCCTTAACGTCAATGTCGAGGGTACATTTACACGCAGTATAACAATACACACGGACGCCCCTCGCGTCGGACGATAGAAGAACGACCAATTGCATTCCTGACGAGAGTTATGTAGTTATGCGGGTTCGATGCCCGGGGAGACTGCTCACCACATTGACATCGGACTGTGGTCAACCTTCACTTGACATCTTTATATCACCGTCTTCTATAACTATACAGTTTTTGAACCCCTTGCTAATACTTAAATCTGGGAACCAGAACCATTAATAGAACACGAGTACTTGATGGGTATCTCTTGGATAGGCATGTAACATCCTCGTCTTCATCGTCACTTACCATCAGGTGAGATGGGAGACAAATGCCTAATCCATTTAGTAAAAAAAAAAAAGAGTGCCCTGGAAATGACCATCTCCATACAAACGGAGAACGGGAATCATGGAAATATCTGATAATGTTGGTACAGCGTTAAGCATTAATTCATTTTATTCCATTATTATCTACGTACTTATAAAGCGTAATAAAAAAAATTGCCTGAAAATTATAAGCCACTAAACATATGTATTTAAGCGCCATTTTTAATACAACTAAGAGGTAAAAATACCATTGATGACGAGACGAGACGCGCGGATGAAGTCAGGAGTCAAATCTGCTAATTCTGTAGTCAATTTCAATTCATGCTATGTCTCCCCGAGCACCAAACCAGCGCCCGCGAAGGCCGGTCTCCGCTTCGCGACATAATGTTAACATTACTGCCATTCTGTTTGCGTGTTGTTATCGTTTGTAAGTGCGCTTGCAATGTTCTGCAGAAATAGTTACATACTTTCATCTCAACTAATTAAATAAAACAAAGATCGGTTGCCCGTATGCAGGGTCTAAAATTCATTTCAATTGCAAAGTGACAAAAATATTTTTTTGTCCCTTGGTAATGTAAACTGTAAACACGAATATTGTTTTTCTATGTATGTGTCGTCTCGGGACTATCATAAACTTTGGGCAATCTTTATAATCCCTCGGGCTACGCTCGGGATTCTACGCTAGGACTCTTTCGTCCCGCTTTGGATTCAAAATTTTGCTCTCACCAAAATTATGTATGGCCTTGCGTCACAATCATAATCTACTATTTGAGTATTCGGCGATTTTTACCATATTTAAATTATATAAAATAATTTATTTTTTTAATTTAGTGGGAATGGTCTGTGACAAGGACGGGGGAGGGGTCGTAGTCATGAAATTGGTGTGACATAATTTACGTATGAGCCCCAGGCTATGGTCCTTATAAGGGATTTTTGTGATACAATTTTTCTTTCTAACAAAAAATGTTTTTGGCATAAAGACTTAGTAGAAAATAAATCCCTGTACAATATTGCAAGCGCACCAAACAGCTCGACCATGGATGTTCGGTGTAGATGGAAGTATTTCCGTTTATATGTATCTTGCCACCGCCGCACCGGCGATGTCTGGAGTTGACACGACCTGTTTGACTTCAGCTATATATTAATATGTGAAGCAAAGTACGAAATTTGTGCGACTTTTTTTTAATTATGGTCGAATTTTGACCACTGGGCAAGTCTGGATCAAAATATGTCGAGCGCCAATTACAAAGTGAATCACGTACGTTTGTTATTGACCTACCTTTGTTATTTGTCCATACGCTTTAGGGTGCTCCACTGATTGACCAATCACAAGACTCGTAATCAGATCGAAGTCTTGTGATTGGTCAATTCATGCATCGCTAAGAATCAAGATGCACCCTTAGTCTGCCAAAAGGCGTACGTAACTGATAAGGTAATAAGGCTCATAATTATGTATATAAACGGGTCTTAACACGAACCTTTGCTCTCGTTGCGACCACAATGGATGTAAGTCCATTTTAACGTCAACGGAACCAAATAATTAAAAGGTTCGTGCTAAGTCCCGTTTATATACATAATTGTGTTTAAAGCGCGAAAGTTTAAAAAATAATATTTCTGAAGGCTGTTAAAAAGTGTACGCGTGGGTCAGAAATAAGCTGGTCTATTGCATGTACGTTAGCAACAAGCTAACTGGCGCCTCGAGTATTTGTGTATCACATGAGGAAGTGTTGACTTCGGACAGCGCTGGAGCGGCCGAAAATGTTCTCGTGTGTGGCGGCTGACGGCGACGGAACACGGTCACAATGTTTTTGGTCATTTTAAAATTATTTTCATCATCATCAGGTCTTTTGAGTCTCCACTGTAGGAGCATGATCTCTCTGTACCACCGGATTTTCCATACTTGGCCAGAGCAGACAGGATTTGGCCTACACTCTCCTCGCTGGCCAGACGGGTTGGAGAGGTGTCATTGATGTTTATGTGCTTTGTTTAGCTTGTATTTCCTAAGTCGCCTCTTACGACCTCCATGGCAAGACTAGGACAAAATAGTTTTAGCCGTGTGGTTTCCGGCAGAGTATACTTTACTCTGCCGGAAACCACACGGCTAAAACTATTTTATTAGAAACCATTCTTTGGTTTGGAAGTAGATTGTATTGGTGCTGTGTATTAAACTTTAGTCGGCGATCCCGACGAAATGGCACGTAAGTGACCTGTTTTAAGTCACAATGTCTTCATCTCATGTTAGTTTCAATTATATAAGTTAAGTATTAAATTTACTTGTCTTACTTTTTTCATAATTACTTAACTACCAATTTTTCTGCAACTGACTATATTAAAAAAAATTTTAATTCGTATTTTTCATTGATTTAACTCTGAAATCACGTCAAGAGTGTTGCCCAAATTTTGCTCTAAAAAGTATCGGATATATCACTTAGCGTTCGTGTCCGGCAATCATAGGGCTACGCGCGCCCCGTAACATACAAAGACGTGTTCCTACGCCGCCGGCCGCTCGGAGCTGCGAAGACTGAGCGTTGCGTTGTTTATATTATTATAGTTGTTCGTTTGTACATACGGCGGCGGGCGCCTGTAAATATGCGACGCGTTTTGACGTACTTTATGTTACTGGCTCGCGGAAACTTTGGCTTCTCGTTGGTCATGCCAACCCAGGAGTTGATGATGACTTCAAGGAGCCCTTTACACTGAAAAATATTAAGTTTTGCTTACCACCTGTTTCTGTCTGGTGGCAGCACTGAGTCGTAAGGATAAGCCGTTACCATGATTCACCTGGAAGAGTCTGAATAGACAGAACACAGGTAGGCCGATCGAAAGAAAACCTGGTGAAATGGGGCTTTTCGGTCGATACGAATGGTCAGTTATGTCAATGTGGAGACATTCAACGACCCACTTGTTATCCACTTGTTATCTTGCTCTAAATGCCCCAGCACCTGCACAATGGGTGATCTGATGGCTGCTAATGCAAACCGGTCAGGTGGTTAGGATAGGATTTAAATCCTGCCAATACCTAGTTTAATATTGCGTTTTTACGGTTTGCCACTAACTCGAAAAGAAGAAACCGCTGTATGTCCAGTAATATTTGACAAGCAGCTTACAGGACTCAACGCCGCAGTGCTGCCGCCAACCCAAAACACATTCTGTTCAAAAGTATCCCCTATTATGTACGCAAGCGACTGGGCTGGGATATTAGATATACTATGTATGTCAATGTACGCCTATTATACAAGGCGACTTGTAAAAGGTATATTAAGCCGTGACAAGGCCATACCCCGAGGGTTATGAAAATCATATGGCAGTGGAAAGAAACGAATATCTTGTTAAGATATTTTCCATACAAAAGTAGAAAAACATATTTTTTTTTGTTTTGGTCACACCCCTAATTATGCATAATATTAGAAAGAAAAGAAAGTCTCATTGATAAATTTCGTTACTCGCGGCAAAGCCCTTGTATGTCATATGTTCCTAGTACTTTTGTAGACACATCCTAATAATAGCAATTTATTTCTAAACACAAACACAGCTGAGAGCATTTCGAACTCTTGCTATGTTCTGGCAGCCTAGTACAATTCAGACACCTACCTATTTGTTGACACTGCGCCGGCCGGCGCGCCGCTCTTTCAAAGAAGCCGCCTTCCCTTTGCGGCAAATCGCTTTGCGGAACTTAGCAACAACATTGTTTCACAAATTTGACACTTATATCCTTCTGTCGAAGGTTGAAAATCTGTTGCGTTCAAAAAAAATCACTGATTTCGAGTTTTGAACTAGATTAAATGAAAATTTAAGAATCATACACGACACGTATAACCATTTAGATTTAGGTACACAATTCAGTTAATTTCCGGCTCAAAGTGTCCTCCACCACGATCTCTGCACAATTGCGTCCTCTTTTGGATTGAGCTTACGACGTTCAAAAGCATATCCGCCGGGACAGATTGCAACGCCGCAAGTATCAGCCCACGCATTTCTTCCGGGCTCTCACATTCCACGGCATACACTTTTGTTTTTATGTAATCCCACAAGAAGAAATCGAGTGGGGTTAAATCAGGTGATCGTGGCGTGAACTTGCCACGCGGGAAGCCTTCGGGTTCTCGTGCGCCCAGACGTGCTCATTGTGGCAGTTAAAGAGGCCCCTTCTTGTGAAAGACGCCTCGTCTGTCCACAGAATGTTCATGGCCACCGTCGGGTCCCTCGTGACTTCGTGATCGTACCACGTGCAGAACTGAACACGAGAGGCAAAATCCCGAGTCAGGAGCTCCTGGGTCTTCCGGTAAGGGTGGTAAGGCGTCTGGTAAGGGTGTTGCCCATCAGTGTTCAGTGTTTTCCACACTATCCACTGTGACACTCCTAATACTGCTCCACAGCGACGTGTGCTGGTGTCCGCCGAAAAATGGTCCAGGATCTGGTCTTCCAAGTCACTTCGCCCGCGCGGTGGGCCCTCGCCAGGGCTCGGTTGTAGCCTGCCGGTGGTGTGCAGCCGGTTCACGAGGTTCCTGAAGCACGCGTAGGAAGGAAGCTGACCCGTCAGCTTCCTTCCTTTCGTTGGGCCTACCCAAAACGTAGCGCTCCTCATAGAAACGACGAGCAGTCGCCAGGTTGCCGTCGCATGACCCCACACACATAACCATATCATAATACTCCGAATTTGAGTAGTTCATGTTCGAAAAAGTCGATAGTGATGATGACACGATCGCGTGCGATAATCACTCTTTTCGCTAAGAATGTTACCGATCGACTGACTTCCTTCCTTCCGATACAAGCGCAAGCGGCGACATCAAAGTGACCTCTTTCATCTATCCTGTATGCCTAGTACTTAATTATGGTTCCGCAATGCAATAAGGAGAAACCTTTTTTAAAGTATTTTTTCTTCATCTCGTGTAGGTAAGTTAGGTAAGGTCTTACGACCCCACATACCCTGGTGTCAGAGTTTCTAAACCGCCAAAAGTGCATTTGACGTGGATTAAGTAATTTATTTAATTAGACAAAAGACTTCCAGTCTAACTGACCGTCGTGTTTACCGAAGTTTATGGACAGCAGCTGCGATATCAAAAATCTTTTGAAGATGTGAAAAATCTTACAACTTCTGTACGCAATGTTTTGTATCTGAGGTATCGGGTGTAATTTATGAATCGGTATTATGAAAAAAAAAATTGTTTTTATGTGAAGAGCGAAAAACTAAAAATAATAATTCGTGATGACTGTTTTTTCTGGTCAGTGGGATTCCAACATTGCCCTTGGCGGTACGTGGTCGTTATGAGAGAACTTTATTACCCCAATGGCTGTTAGTCTTGCGCGTTAGTGCCTCGCCCACTGCCACTTCAAGGATCTTAATTAATTCAATTCATGTACGAATAAAGTTTTACAAAGCTAAGTTAACATTTAGTTCATCGTTCCAGTAACAGTTAAAGAAAAGTTATTTATCTGATAGCAAAAAACGGAATTTAAAAAATTTAATACGGAACCAAACCTAAAATATCAAAAAATAAAGCGAATAATGAGAGAGCGAGACAGAAAATTAAGTGCATGAAGATGAATAAAATTCGCAGAAGAGATAATGCATGGCATCTAGGTAAATTGTTTCTACTTTGGAAATGACATGAATGTTTTTTTGTCTTTTGAAATTTAATTGTTTATTGTTAATTCAAGCATTAATTTATGTCAAGATTTTACATACCTACGATTTGATATCAGCTGTTTTTGCTTTAAATGATGGGCTTCTACTCTGTAAGAAGATTTAACTTTACCCGTAATACCAGTGACATTATGAGGATTTTTTTATTATTATTGTTATTGATATGTAATAAAAATCAAAACCAACTAGCAAGTTTGTCAGAAAACCACGCATAATTAAATCCAATTGTTTGATTCACCGTTAAATTATTTTTAAAAATTACGATGCAGTTTGCTGATAATGTTTTACGTAAGTAAATTATTTCATTTAGTGATAATCACTAATTGACAGATTTTAAATTTAAGTGATTGAACTACCACTTAAATTAAAAATCCGTCTCTCAGAGACACAAGGATCTTGGGCAATGATTATTCGTTATGGTCGTTGTTTAGTCTTTGTAATTGTAATTTCTTAGCTCCTGGTATTCTAGGTCATTGGTCAAATGATAGTAAAAATTGTAGATTTTCGTAATGATGAATGACAACAGCTGATGCAGGGTTGGTACCTTAAGATTTTTGTCTAATTATGAAATGTTAATTAACTCGGTATTGTGACGCTTTTCTTACAAGATGTTATTTTATCTAGCATGTCGATATGATACCTTACCTACCACTTTTCGCTTTATATACCTCTTACCAGTCACCTTGTATAGGTTTTACTTTCTTAACCGACTTTAAAAGAGGCGTATTTTTTTATGTTTGTTGTTTAGCTCACAGATCCGTCATTTATGAACCGATTTTAAAAAAATTTTTTTTTGAAAAGTTACCGACTGTGAAGTTTGCATTTAAATTTCATCACAATCGGTTATATAAACAAAAAGATTATTAAATAACAGATACATCATATTTGTTGGTATCAAAAGCAGTAGCGGCGTTAGGATAGGACGCGGTTGGGCGACCGCCCAGGGACCTTTAAGGGGCGCCATCAAAAAGGGGCAAAGGGCGCAGGGCAGTGTGATTCAATTTGCACCCCCCGCCATGAGGGGGCGCTTGAAGAAATCTCGCCCAGGGCGCCGGTATTGCTAACGCCGGCACTGCCCGCACTTGACCATTTGGTAAATGATTTAGTCATCTACAACAGAAGAGAAAGGGCTCAGGAAGAGAACGTTGGTACCTACAAAAGTTTTCGCGAGTCATCCAATTATTTTATAGGTTATTTAAAATATATTTTGTTATGGTTCAATCGATATTGTGAATAAAATCATTATTATTTAACATCGTGTATTCCCTTCCGTCTTATTGTGATATTTTCTGTCATTTCCTGTCTAGTCTAATAAATAGTAATAACGCGCCCGCCGCCCCGTTCGTGGGTTAAGATTGTATCGACTATAAAAGGAGGGGCGGTCTCCGCTCGGCCTGTATTTGAATATTGAATGTATATTTCGTCTTTTATTTATATTTTATGTGTAATTTATTGTTTTTGTCAAAAAGAGTTGTTAAGGATGTATCTGAAATGTATTTTTTGTAGAGAACACGATATAATTACTTGGAAGTAAATAATTGAATAGTTTTAGCCTGGTAAGGTCGTAGGCAGTAATCGGAACTAGCCTCAATATTGAAGGAGTAATCACGAGAGTAAATAATACCTACCTTCGTTGCGCGTGTTCAGAAGGTACGTGTGGTAGTATCAACTCTGTGATAATATCCAATTCTTTGACTTCAAAATAATACCCCGCTCGTTCCGATCACTGGTATCTGAGTCGCTGTCATGGCTGCATTTAACGAAATATTCGGTTATCTACGCATATGGGACAAATTAATAAACAGTACATACTCTTTACAACTCTTTTTGAAGGTAAAGGAGACGATTTTCGGCATGCGTAGCAATAATTTGAATAAACAGTTCAGCCGGAGCCGGCGAGACCGCCGGAGCGCCGCGAGGCGTCGTTGTTAACAGATTATTATGTATAAATAAAATATTTATTCACACGTCTGACTGTTATTTCAAAAATCCCTACCTGAGGTGGTAAGTACGGATGGTGTTGAAAATTGTCCACGCGTACTATAAGTAGTACGAGATAGTTCACTTTAGACTGAAAGATGTCATGTAGGTAACGAACTAACCTACGTCTACATACTAAGTATGAACCCTGTAACTAAATTCTTAAGGGTTCCGCCCAAAAAGGGTGCCAAAAGAAAGCGAATGTCCATCTAAATAAAAATAATTATATGTAACTAGCTTTCGCCCGCGGCCTCGCACGCGTCGATGTCGTTTCCTCGGGGAATAGTACTTTTCCTGGGATGAAAGGTAGCCTATGTCCTTTTCCGTACTCCAGAGAACTTGAATGCAAAATTTCATGATGATCGGTTCGGTTAGTTACGGCGTGAAAGCGTAACAAACAAACTCACTTTCGCATTTATAATATTAGTAAGGATGTGGGGTCCCATACAAGAAACTTCTTGGAGTTTTTACTGGATTCTGAAAGTTGCTGCCTTATTTATTGCTAAGAAAACCACATAATTAAGAACAATAGTGTCCGTGCTCGAAATAGTTTACCTTATTTACTAAACCTTATTGGAAGATGTTTTAAGTATAATATACTGAGGTAATACATTAGTTCCCATACAAGAAACCAGTTTCTGAAGTCTTAATTGTACAGAGGTACGGAACCCTTGGTGTGTAATTAAAGGGCGGTTCACACAGCCAGAGAGCGAGCGAGGCGCCCTCCGTGTTGCTAAAAGTAGTAGGAAGTACCGAACGAACATCGTGTCATTTCTTTTCACACTGGTTCTCATAGCGAACTATGTACCTGCGATGCGGTAGAAGATATCTGTGTGAGAGCTAGCTAGCTCTCTCGCGGTGTGAACCATATCGCTTAGCTCTTAGTTTCGTTCGCCTCGCTCGCTCGCTGATGGTGTGTACCGTCCCTTATGCGACACACTTCAAATTTTATTTTGTGGGCTGTCGTTTTCATGGGATTAAATGATAAAGGCTTGTGTTGTGCCGTGCTTGAAATTGCCGACAACGGTGAGAACGGTTCGGAAATTTTTCCCCAAAATTTCTCGTTTCTACTGCGGGAATTATTGAGAAATTCTCGAGAATTATTGGAAACCCGAAGAAGGAATTTATAAGAACAGAGAAAATATCTGTCCGGCACATCACTAGGCTTAATCAATCAATTTGAATGTCGATTGACCTTCCCACTTGCGCGCGATGATATTTGATCAAATCCAATGCAGGAATAAAACACGCGTTTGGATAACATTACTTTTATTTGTTAGTTGCGTTATCAGCAGCACCAGCCCCTCCCCCCGCCCCCTGTACACATTTACAAGCTTAACTTACGCCTGTTTCGCACGGACTTCAGCATACAGAGTAGAAATAATTTCTCGGTCGCTCTTCTATAGCTCCAGATCCCGGGTTTGCTCACCCTACGTCATTTTAGCGAAGTTGTATCGAGGTTTCCTGGACACTCATCCAAGCTATCCCCCTGGAAGAGATAGGTGAAAAAAGTTCACCTTGATCTACTGGCAGGGATAAATGGAAACTAGAAGTGTAGGTACTTATCTCTACTATTTTCGTTTAGACTTAAGTGACGAAGGTGTTATGCTGCTCCAGTTTAGGTGTAGCGACTTTGCAAAGATTTGGAAATCATCAATGAGCTTTGGTTTTTTAAAAATGCCTTCTATATTTTTAAATTTATAGTGAGTTTAGTTATTCCAGGTAAAAACTCATTACAAAAATTATATATGTGGTGTGTGTATATATATAAAATAAAATTGCAGCACTGAAATAAGTGTTAAAACCAGCTTTGCTAAACTGACGTAGGGTGGGCAGGCCTGGAATCTTAAGGTAGTTAAGAAATTGGCGTGATAGTATACAACAATATTTCCACGTATGAATTCCCAACCACCGCGGAGTACCCGCGGTGGTTGGGAATTCATACTATATCCAAAAATCCGTGTTAATAAGGCATTTATACATATACATACACATTTACAAGACATTGGGTAATATGGCGTCAATGCATGAATGGTAAAATGCATTATTTATAAATATTGCGTTTGGATTTGGTATTTAAAATCATCAATAAACAGTAATCGGAAATAGCGGAGTATATTTACTTAAACTTTAGAGATAAATCATGTGGTGATACCTTCGTCGAACAGCGCTCTCGGACGCGTGCCGTAGGTATAGTACTCTCTATTATTATACAATTCCTAAGGTAATGCTCCTCTAGTTCCGATCATTAATAAGAGCAATTGAAGTCCTTTAATCGGAGATGATAATTTTAATCACATCATAACATGCATAATTACAATTGTACAATAAAATCTGCATTGCGTTCAAATCCAACGACAAGGTTCATTGTTAACACCAAATATAATTTAGTCGATAACATTTCCGACATATTCCCATGAGCCATTTAACCCAATATGAACAACTTTCCCTTTGTGAACATTTTCGCCACAAGTATTTGGATGGCCAGACAATTTGAATGATAGTTTTTCTCTTAGGTAAAGTTGTTCATATGACGGGGGCTATAGGTACTTAGTGTCCATTTCATATCTTTATTCTGAGCCAAAAGCCCGGAATTTTCGAATATTTGTTTTTTGGTGTGAACAACGCCCGAACAACAATTTCTCATCACATAACAGTCAACACGGTAAATGCAACATTAATATCACAATCGCGGGGGGCCTCCTCGGCGAACAAGCGGCGCGTCGTGGTCAGGGCGCGAAAGAGCGAAGAAAACTTAATTATGCATATAAACGGGACTTAGCTCGAACCTTTTTATTATTTGTTTCCGTTGACGTGTCAATGGAGTTACATCCATTAAGTAATTATGTGTTCAAAGCGCGAAAGTTAAAAAAAAAAACGTAGAAACTTGACAAAAGATTTCTTGATTAAGTACAAGCGATCAATACCAGAAATAAGGTACTGTAAATACGAACTTTTTCAGTGGAAGAAACTTCGAAATCGCAAAAAAATCAACATTTGCATACTTTATTTATATGCGAATTACGGGTTACTCGCGTACGAAGTCGGCTACTGGCCGACATGTTTCGACCTCATCCGGAGGTCTTCCTCAGTTTCATACTATTATTTCTCTCTTCTGCACTTCGGGAGTTTGGACTTCTATGGTTTTACGGATGCTTATTACAAACACTTGTATGATGAACGATATCTCCGAGATAACGCCGCTCTCTCGCCCTGAACACGGCTCGCAATAATTAGTTAATGTATATCATTATGCTCTGCACATATTACAGCACCCGACCGAAGCTAGAGTGACGTCGAGTTGGGACGGGCCGACTTCTTTCAACTTATTAAAATAAGTATATAAACATTTATTTGATGTTGGGTCAAAAGGTAAAAAATAGAATATAATATTGTAAAATACTTATTTTGAAGCACGTTTAATTTATTAAACTTTGTTATGACCATGCTGCCGTGTATGTTGCCGTGTGGTATCCGGCAGAGTAGAATAGGACCACTCCAAGTCTTCCCGTGGATGTCGTAGAAGGCGACTTAGGAAATACAAGCTAAACAAAGCTTATAAACATCTATGAGACCTCTCCAACCCGTCTGGCCAGCGTGAAGTGTAGGCCAAGCCCACTGACAGCTCTGGCCAAGTATGGCTCCGGTAGTACAGAGAGGGTCATGCTCCTGCAGTGGACACTAAAAGACCTGATGAAGATGACCATGCTAAATGGTAACTTGATAGGTAGGTATTTTGACGCTTTCTATAGCTAATGCTCAGCCAGCCTACTGTCTAACTTCTGTCAAATACGGTGTATCGTTTTGATGGCCATTTCAACATCCATCATGGTTTCCATATACGAAAGGCGCAATGTATGTTGAAGTGACGATCAAGCGAGGCGGCCGGCTGCAATCTTATTTACATTAAACATACAAATCGTTTGCTTTTTACACAAACAAATAAGCATGCTTTATAAAGTACACTATAGATGCGTGTTCCCTATATAAAATACTAGCTGTTGCCCGCGACATCGTCCGCGACAATTTCTGTTATTATGATTAATTAGGATTTTTCTAAGTACAGATTTATTTTCCCCCGTTTTCAAAACAGTTTTAATGATGCTTCGCTCCTATTGGTCGCAGCGTGATGTTTTATAGATTAAAGCCTTCCTCAATAAATGGACTATCCAACACAAAAATAATTTTCCAATTTGAACCAGTAGTTCCTGAGATTAGCGCGTTCAAACAAACAAACAAACTCTTTAGCTTTATAATATAAGTATAGATTTAAAAACTTATTTTTGAAAAGCAATATAACGCGCCATCTATTCATTTTTAATGAAATTACTTGCTTTGTCATGAAGCACGCAAGCATACTGCGGCTTTTAATTCTTTAGCATCTATTACTCCAGCCCTCATGCCTTAGTCAAAAATGTTGTTTTTTTTTTATTTTGATTGGTACACCAATAAAAACCGGGTGTGCCTTTTAAAAAACAGACTTCAGAAAAGCATCGTCGCCAAAACGATTTAGGAAGTCTTTTTGCCCACCTCTATTTAAATTAATGTGGAAATCTGTAGTTTAACCATTATATACTCTCTGTTCATTGGCTAAAATGCCGATTATTA
Source organism: Elegia similella (assembly GCA_947532085.1). NCBI lineage: Eukaryota > Metazoa > Arthropoda > Insecta > Lepidoptera > Pyralidae > Elegia > Elegia similella. The sequence continues at coordinate 949,520 of OX383950.1, read as the reverse complement.
TCCTGTCAGTAAAGATATTGATCAAATTCACATAAATAACAATAAAGGAAGACATTAATATTTAAAAAGTAAGTACTTCTTTAAGATAGTGAAGTCGGCCCAGTATACTTATTTACTAAAATATAGCACGTTCAGTAATAGTCATAATTTCTATACAGCTATGTCTAGTTTTTACATATGTTTTGGTATTCCTTATATTATATTAATAGATTCTTGCTTACAACTATTTTGAGTACGACTATTTTCCCGACAGACCGACTCACGTCTTTGTCGGTTACCGGTTTAACAGAGTCTCAAATACGTAATGTCCAGAACACATTACCACAGCGTTGAATAAAATAATTTATGTTTATTTCTTGAAATTGGTGCAATAAAGAGTTAAATAAATATACAACGGCCTTCGAATACAGTGTATATTGTAATATCTGCCGGTAAAATAGTCATAACTCCAAACTGGTCTCACGATGTTCATGGTAAAGCATTCTTCATTCGCTGTGATGTCAATTCTTAACTAATATAGATTCAATTCTCCTTTTTATTTGTACTAGCCTCGTTACTATTATTTTAGGTATAATAAACTAAATGCCTAGGTGGAGTGACTCACGCGAAAACAGTATGAACTAGCTTCGCCCGCGTCAATGTCGATCCCTCGGGAACAGTCCCGGGATAAAATGTACCCTATGTCCTCTTCCGTACCCCAGATAACGTATATGCAAAATTTTATGACGAATGGTTCAGTAGTTACAACGTAAAAGCGTTACAAACAAACAAACTCACTTTCGCATTTATAATATTAGTTAGGATAATTACTTTTGTCAGAAATAAGTTTCTTAAAACTACAAAGTACATCCTATTTCAAGTGTGTAACAAGTTAATGAAATCCTCCCCTACAATAAAATGATCCAAAAAAGTTGAAAAATTAAATATATATAAATAAATATAAATATATAGGGACATATCACACAAATTGAGCTAGCCCCACAGTAAGTTGTGAACTTGTGTCGTAGGATACTAACTCAACGATACTAAATTATATAACAAATACATATATAGATACACATCCAAGACCCATGCCAATCTGAAAAAGATCATTTTCCATCTTGATCTGACCGGGGATCGAACCCGGGCACCTTTTGTCGCAGGCTGGCGTGTTATCCACTGCGCCACGGAGCTGTCGATACACACCCAATGAGTGTGTATCTGATCTGTGGCCTTAGCGGTCCCGTGTTCGATCCCCGGTCAGTTCGAAATGGAAAATGATCTTTTTAGACTGACCTGGGTCTCGGATGTTTATCTACATATGTATTTGTTATAAAATATAGTACACAAGTCTCGAACTTACTTTGGGGCTAGCTATCTGAGTGATTTGTCCATATATATTTATTTATTTATTATTATGAGTGTCTCTGGCTGTCTTTGAACAATTTCCTATAAGGATTGTATTGTGGTAACGTGATAATATGCAGATATGCATCGTAGATAAGAATATCAAAGGTTCATGCTAATGCCCTCCTGCCAGCGATGGTGTCTTGATTAGTAGCATCTTATAATAGTATATAAGACTATACAAACATTTAATGTATTAGAGTCGTAACTATGTAAGGAGTAGGATATCAAGATGGAATAATAAACATAATCCAGACGTCTCTCCTGTGTTTCCATCACCACTCCCTGACATCGCCACAAGAAGGACATCTCTTCTCTATGAAGAGCGGCCAGATAAAACATTATCCTTATCCTTACTAATATTATAAATGCGAAAGTGAGTTTGTTTGTTACGCTTTCACGCCGTAACTACTAAACCGATCATCATGAAATTTTGCATACAAGTTCTCTGGAGTACGGAGAAGGACATAGGCTTTTATCCCGGGAAAAAGTACTATTCCCGAGGGATCGACATTGACGCGGACGGAGCCGCGGGCGAAAGCTAGTTTGTTATAAAATATAGTATCGTTGAGTTAGTATCCCATAACACAAGTCTCGAACTTACTTTGGGGGTAGCTCATTCTGTGTGATTTCTCCGTATATATTTATTCATTATTATGGGTGTCTCAGGCTGTCTTTCAACAACTTCCTATATGGATTGTAGGAATAAGCCAGTGTTCACGCAATCCACTCCACCTAGACGCGTACAAGTTGTATAACTTCGGTTAGAGTCCTATCACTCGCAATATTTAGCACAACATGGAATATGACATTTTACAACACGTCAATGAAAATATAATATATTCAACATCACTTCTATAAGCTGTTCTAGTATGGCGATATTCTCTTGTTCAATTATTCTTATTCTTAGTAATTGCTCGTGTTGCTGGAGAGATCACACATACATACAGATACATAAGAATTTATATTATTATTATTTTACTCTATTGGAGTTTTTATTTTATTTTAAATAATATGACTCAATTGTTTTTAACTGTGTAACTATGGATCTTGTGTCTGCAATAAAGAATTATTATTATTATACATATTAATTTATTTATTTAAAGGCTATTTTTTATCGTGATTCGTCGTCCTAGCTGGGCTGGGTGAGAGAGAGCGCTTTTCCTCGAATATTTGCCTCAAATGGCAATGACCTTACTTTCTCAAACACAAAAGTACACAAACGTACGAAATTGACGCCATATATTCAGGTATCAGTCACCTGACTGGCTTTTGAGGCAAATATTCGAGGAAAACTAAAACGCTCTCTCACTCAGCCTAGAAAGGATGAATCACAATAAGTATTTTATTGTAATAGTAGTAATATTAAAGTGAAATCGTCTTATAAATCGATTAACACCGGCTGCATGCACGGAAAAATGTCACGTTCTGTTATTATTTTTATCATCATCAACATCTTTTCTCTTCAACCACAGAAATAATTTAAGTACTAATGTAATAAGAGACATACCGTACGTACAATCATCATCATTATCAGGTCTTTTTAGTCTCCACTGCAGGAGCACGACCCTCTCTGTACTACCGGAGCCATACTTGGCCAGAGCAGGCAGAGGATTTGGCCTACACTCTCCTCGCTGGCCAGACGGGTCGGAGAGGTCTCATTAATGTTTATGAGCTTTGTATTTCCTAAGTCGCCTCTTACGACGTCCACGGGAAGACTTGGAGTGGTCCTATTCTACTTTGCCGGAAACCACACGGCGTACGTACAAGAGACGTTGCAAATAAAAGTATGAAAACAAGAATTGGTTGTTTGTAAAGTCGGTTTACGCACGATAATTTTACGCGATAACGGTGTAAGAGATAGATGCGTCATAAACCGAACGCTTAGGCCAATTCTGCCTCTTTATCGCACTTTCTCTTGCATGCGGAACGTGATACTTTCGAGTGCGCAATCAGTGTCCATCGATTTATAAGACGTTATCGCGACAAAACCCTTGTTTAGTCAGGATATATGTTATGTATGTATGTATGTATGTATGTATGTATGTATGTATGTATGTATATATGTATGTATGTATGGCCTCCCCGGCGTGAGATATGTGTGGTACATTACAAGTCGGTCTCGGAAGCCTGCGTGTGCAGCCAGTGTCGCTCGCGACGTCGTCCGCGGCGACACGACCCACTCTGCAACGGAATAAATACTAGTACTTACGGCAAAGTAGACAAGTCGCACTCTAAAAAGGTATTCAAACAAATATCAACTCAATGTAATTAGCAGCCTCCGTGGTCCGTTGACCCGGGGGTCGTGGGTTCGATTCCCACCGGAAGTATACTTTGTTTAGTTGTTTCCAGTTTGGTTAGGACATTGCAGGCGTGAATCACCTGATTGTCTGATAATAAAGATGATTCCGTGCTTCGGAAGGCACGTTAAGCCGGTGGTCCCGGCTGCCATCCGGTAGTCGTTAAAGGAACCACGTCGGAGGCCGAGAGGCGGTTCCGAAGAACTCTGACACCAGGGTGTGCATGGTCGTTTGACCGTGACACCTACTCGAAATTAATTACTTTAAATGTAGTTAGCGATACGGTGTAATTTAGCTCGCGTCAGAACGCAGCACCTTTTTGTTTAGAGACCTGTAGAATCCATTGCAAGCCAATTTAATTCTTATAGCTCTGAAAAAACGATTCATAATTCGATGAAGTCTACTAAAATATTAAATGGTCCAGGGTTTAGAACTAGCCTGGGATGTCATGCCATAAACAGAATGTGTAACTCTGACCAGCTCCGTGGCGCAGCGGTCAACACGCCAGCCTGCAACACGAGGGCCCGGGTTCGATCCCCGGTCAGGTCAAGATGGAAAATGATCTTTTTCAGATTGGCCTGGGTCTTGGATGTGTATCTATATATGTATTTGTTATAAAATATAGTATCGTTGAGTTAGTATCCCATAACACAAGTGTCGAACTTACTTTGGAGCTAGCTCAATCTGTGTGATTTGTCCGTATATATTTATATTTATTTATATTATATTTATAAAGAGTTCAGAAAGTGAGAGTGAACCTTTTTTTTTGAAGGTGAATATTGTAGAAGATTATTTAATGTCATCGGGCAATGCATTCCAGAGTCGAGAAGCAACAAGACTGAAAGAATTTGACATAAAATTAGTCCGAAAGAGAGGAGTAAAGAGAAGACGTGTGTTCGTAGAACGAAGCTGAGAAAGGAACTTAAACTTACATTTTAAGTACATAGGACAGTGTGGATTATTTAAAATAGAAAAAAGAGTGTAGTATTTACAGCAAGCCAATTTTATTCTTATAGCTCTAAACATACGATTCATAATTCGTTGAAGTCGGTATACATGTGACCAAAGGGGAAAACCGAACAAATCCGGTAGGAACGAGCTCCTACCGGATTTGTTCGGTTTTCCCCTTGGAAGGTGTCACCACGTGTAGGTATGTTTTCGATACTCACACGAGGAGTGACACAGGCCTGGTTCTACTAATAGCAGGCCTGACAAGCAGACATGCCACCTGTTCTTTGGTTTGTTTTACGTGTGTGAGAAGCCAGCATTGGAGTCAGATTTCCAAGCTGCCTAAAAGCATCTGACAAAGTTTAACGACTACCTTCAATGATTACAGCCGGGATCAACGCCTTTATGTGTTTTTCATAGCTCGAAGTATTTTATTTGACCAGGGATCGAACCCGGAAACTGTAGTGTGATGTATAGTACATATTAGTATTGTAGTATTACGTGCTTTTCCCTTGCGGGGTAGACAGAGCCTAGGTCTATAAGACCTTATGGCCACAATTAGCATGTTGGAGGGCATGTAGATGGAAAATGAAATCAAATAATGTGGTGTATGTTCGGTGGAAAATAGTGATGGGTTGCTAGCCGCATCGCCTACTAACATGACTCCTCAGATTCGGCTTTTACGATCTGCGCGGGAAGAGAAGGTGGTACGTTCTACGTTTCTTATCTTTTCTTATAAATTATTAACATGAATAAAATAAATACAGGGTGAAATTGAATTCATTAGCATACGTTTAAGGAGTGACTCAGACCACGAATCTGAACAACTTTCATTACGGGACCAATTTCGAAATAGCCCAAAAGAAATAGCTGTTCCATAGATTTTGGCCAAGTAATTTTTTTTTTTATAATAAATAAATAAATATATACGGACAAATCACACAGATTGAGCTAGCCCCAAAGTAAGTTCGAGACTTGTGTTATGGGATACTAACTCAACGATACTATATTTTATAACAAATACATATATAGATACACATCCAAGACCCAGGCCAATCTGAAAAAGATCATTTTCCATCTTGACTTGGCCGGGGATCGAACCCGGGCACTCCGTGTCGCAGGCTGGCGTGTTGACCGCTGCGCCACGGAGCTAGTCATATTAAATATTCCACTTTTGTATGAAAGAGCAGATAATTTTTTCACGATGTCGAAGTTGGTCCCATAATGAAAGTTGTTCAGATCCGTGGTCTGAGTCACTCCTTAAACGTATGCTAATGAATTCAATTTCACCTGTATAATGAAAAAAAGCATTCAATAAAGTCCGCTAGTGTGTAGTAAAGCGGTGTACCTTATGTCCTTGGTGTTCCCGCTCGTCGTCGGCGTCGGTGGCGGGCTCTAGCACGCGCCCATCCTCGTCCCCCGCGCCCCCCGCCCGCGCAAAAGCACGCGCCTCCCGCGCTGTCAGCACCTCCTGAAAAGACAACAGGGATTCGTGACGACTGAATAATTTGTATTAATTTAATATTCTAATGCGATAGAGAAATTTCATTACCTACTCATAAAATATCACTCTAAAGAATTGATGGAGAGAGCAACAGAACAGATCCCACTCGTGGTTTTTTTTTTCTGGTATAGGGCGGCAAACGAGCAAGCGGGTCACCTGATGGTAAGCGATCACCGCTGCCCATGGACAACTGCAACACCAGGGTGTGACAGGAGCGTTTCCTTTCCCCCAACTCCTTGAAAGTGCGGTACCTTTCAAGGAGTTGGGGGAAGGAAATGGGGGAGAAAGGGGAAGGATGGGCTTCCGGCTCTCTCACTCACCGAACGAAGCATAGAAGGGGTAAAGCTTCTACTCAGACGTCGATTTTCTGTGAGAGTGTGGTACTTCCCCGGACGAGCCGGCCCATGGCATGCTACTAGCAATTCATTTTGTTGGTAGCGTTCGTAAGAAATGAGCCTGGCAGTTTGGGTGCAACGGCTGCTGTCGCGACGCCACACATACCTCTCAGCGACAAACTCACAAATCCTAGTATTTCATACGTATTATTTTTGCACAAGCTATTTTAAGATGTTAGGTATGTGTGTGCATGTGTGAATGTGTCAATATGTGTGGTGACGTCACGTGCCTGCAAGGTGACGGCCGCCTCCATATCGGCCATGCTGAATGGCTGCGCGGGTTGCGGGATATCACTCAGGTCTATCTCTGCAACAGAACATAGGGACATTCGTTTTATATAATAAAAATAACAATACCGGCCAAGCGCGAGTCAAAATCGCAAACGAAGGGTTCCGTACCACCATATAATATTGAGTCAGCGACACTCACCGTGGTGCGAGCAGAAGGCGGCGGCTGTCGCTGTCGCAGCGCGACAGTGTCGGCCTTCAGCGACGCCGCGACAGCTCGCAGCCGCAGTACTAGCGACACTCACCGTGGTGCGAGCAGAAGGCGGGCGGCGGCTGTCGCTGTCGCAGCGCGACAGTGTCGGCCTTCAGCGACGCCGCGACAGCTCGCAGCCGCAGTACTAGCGACACTCACCGTGGTGCGAGCAGAAGGCGGGCGGCGGCTGTCGCTGTCGCAGCGCGACAGTGTCGGCCTTCAGCGACGCCGCGACAGCTCGCAGCCGCAGTACTAGCGACACTCACCGTGGTGCGAGCAGAAGGCGGGCGGCGGCTGTCGCTGTCGCAGCGCGACAGTGTCGGCCTTCAGCGACGCCGCGACAGCTCGCAGCCGCAGTACTAGCGACACTCACCGTGGTGGGAGCAGAAGGCGGGCGGCGGCTGTCGCTGTCGCAGCGCGACAGTGTCGGCCTTCAGCGACGCCGCGACAGCTCGCAGCCGCAGTACTAGCGACACTCACCGTGGTGCGAGCAGAAGGCGGGCGGCGGCTGTCGCTGTCGCAGCGCGACAGTGTCGGCCTTCAGCGACGCCGCGACAGCTCGCAGCCGCAGTACTAGCGACACTCACCGTGGTGCGAGCAGAAGGCGGGCGGCGGCTGTCGCTGTCGCAGCGCGACAGTGTCGGCCTTCAGCGACGCCGCGACAGCTCGCAGCCGGGCCTCCATCTCCTCCGACCATGGGCCCGCCGCGCACGCCCTGTATACACAACAATACAGTGATCAACTGGTGAAGGTCGAGTCATACAAATCAATTTTTTATTCTTTCTACAAATTAATGATTTTAGGATTTTTTCTAGCTATGCCTCCTACTATATTGCTACTAATGCTCATTCCTGGCTATAAAACCTTATTCATGTCAAATTTCATAATTCTATTTCTACGGCAGCATTTCAAGTTTGAGCTAATGGGGATTGTGCAAGAAGAGTAGATTTGAAAAAAAAACTGTTTTTTAAAGATATAGGGCGGCAAACGAGCAAGCGAGCCGATGGTAAACGATCACCGCTGCCCATGGACAACTGCAACACTAGGGTGTGACAGCGTTGCCGGCCTTTCAAGGAGCTGGAGGAAGGACCTGTTTGTGTATATAAGCATCTAGCACTTGCCTCGGAAGGCACGTTAAGCCGTTGGTCCCGGCTGCCATCTGGTAGTCGTTAAAGGAACCACGTCAGAGGCCGAGAGGCGGTTCCGAAGAACTCTCACCAGGGTGTGCATGGTCGATTGACCGTGACACCTACTCGAAATGATGATGATGAGCACTCGCCTCCAGCCGCGCCAGCAGCTGGCAGCAACAATATACGTACTGGTTGTGCTGCATCCAGGGCCCGGGCGACAGCAGCGGCTGCCCCAGCTGCGCGCGCTCGCCCTCCAGCCGCGCCAGCAGCTGGCAGCAACAATATACGTACTGGTTGTGCTGCATCCAGGGCCCGGGCGACAGCAGCGGCTGCCCCAGCTGCGCGCGCTCGCCCTCCAGCCGCGCCAGCAGCTGGCGCCCCACCAGCTCCGCCGCCGCGCGCTGCAACAACACGCGAACGTCCCATCATCTACGCTTGCCACTAAAACTACGTTGAAACATGGTCAAGATGATCAGCCGACCTATTTGCTAACTCAGTGTCCAACGTTTTGATGGTCACTTTAAAACACATTGCGGGTTTCGTATGATTGACTATTTTCATTTAAGATATATAAAACGTAATGTATTTTGAAATGACTATCAAAACGTTGTACACTAAGTTAGCAAATGGGCCGGCAGGAGTGTCATGCTCAACTGCCTGTCCGGTGGTTGCAGGTATATAGCATCGGGTACGGCGCCCGGCCTCCGAGCTGCTACTTGCTTTTCCCCCATTCATCCGAGTGAGAAGTATGCCGATACCTTCATTCCCTTTAAAATGCTTCCGATGGGCAGCGGCGTCGGAAGTACAAGAAGCCTAAGAAACTGCGCTTGCCAAGCGTGGTGAGTATGGCAATTTCCTCCCATGGATCGAAATATCTCTCCCGGGTGTCAGTGTATTGATGTTTGTAGGGCAGTGTCTCACCTCGGGCTGTCCCCCGCGGGTCTCGGCGAGCGCCAGCAGCACGTCGTAGGCCTCGAGCGCGCAGTCGGCGGCCCGCAGCGCGCCGCACACGCACGTCAGCCGCGACTCGTGCACGGCGCATGCGCTGTACAGCCTGCAATCATAACAACTCTGCTCTAGCAACGCTGAGGGAGCGTGACATGCGCGCGGTACAACGCATTTTTAAACACTCTTAAGATGCATACAATCGCAGGAAAAAAAGACTTACCTGACAAAAATTTATAGCCTAGGATACTAACAGATATAAGAGTAAGGATTGTAACGATACCCCCATACATCCAAATCAGGTTCATTTAGAAGTTAACTTGAAATAAAGAAAGGCACATACAAATACATTACTATTTTACCTGATTTGTGTTAATGGCAAACTAAGTGGTTGAAGAATGAGTTTGTTCCCGTATCGTCCTTAAGATTTGCTCCAGATTCCGCAGATGATCATCAAAGTCTCTGCCCATGACGATAACGTCGTCCAGATATACGAGGCAGGCATCTCCCACAAAACCAGCTAGTATCCATAAGTTGCTTAAAAGTAGCTGGTGCGTTGCATAATCCGATGAACATAACATTGAACTGCCATACACCTGTACCAGCTAGAAAAGCAGTCTTCTCCAAACCTTCTGGATGATTTTTTATTTGCCAGTAGCCAGATTTTAGGTCTATAGAGAAAAATCGCATCCCACTTCTGACACCAAATGTTACATGGTTTAGGATTTGGAATAAAATGCCTATTTCAAGGGAATTTATCCACTACAGAATCCCAACACTGACACCTAACTGAGCTTCCAAGACTCGAATATCCAATACGCAAAACACTCTTGGTGCCGGAACGTTGTTGTGGTCGTAGAATTTATTACTGTCTTGACTCGCACCCGGGAGTCCTCGGGCTACAGGGTCCCCGAACGTGTATATACTAACATATGCTGCTGGGTAAAGGTCGTTTCCATTCCTTTATTAACATCCATATTTTGCGCTTCTATCGACCATTATTTTCAAGACGTGTCAATCCGACGCTTCCTAGGCCTATCTCGCTTCCTGTAACTGTCTAGTCTAGATGTTTTGTGATTTAGACCATAGTAGACCATCAGTGAATTTAAAAATTTTCAATATTTTAAACTTCTGTAGCAAGTACTCCCAAGTACTGTAGCAGTTACTACTTCTGTAGTAGCGGCTCGTCCGGGGAAGTACACAGTCACACAAAAAATTCGACGTTCGAGTAGAAGCTTTACCGCTTCTATGCTTCGTTTGGTGAGTGAGACAGCCGGAGGCTTATCCTTCCCCCAACTCCTTCAAAGGCCGGCAACGCTCCTGTCACACCCTGATGTTGCAGTTGTCCATGGGTTTAGTTAGTAAAACAGGCAACTAGTTGCCCTCAATGTTCGCTGTGCCCTAGCAAGGCGCCACCTGTACTTATACTTCACGTATGTATTCCAACACCTATCAAACTTGTGACATGCAATAAATATCTGAATCTGAATCTGGGCAGCGCTGATCGCTTACCATCAGGTGACTTGCTTGCTCGTTTGCCGTTCTATATCATAAAAAAGACTACTGAATAAACGAATGTGTTTTCGCAGCGAGGCGGTTACCTGTGCGCGGTGTCTGCCGCATGCTGCAGCGCGGCGTGGAGCACGGCGCAGTCCGCCTGCAGCCGCGCACAGCGGGCACGCCACGCCGCCGCTGAAGACTGCGAGCCTGCACCACACCAAGCCATCATCATCATCATTTCGAGTACGTGTCACGGTCAATCGACCATGCACACCCTGGTGAGAGTTCTTCGGAATACCTCTCGGCCTCTGACGTGATTCTAACGACTACCAGATGGCAGCCGGGACCACCGGCTTAACGTGCCTTCCGAAGCACGGAATCATATTTATTATCAGACAATCAGGTGATTCACGCCTGCAATGTCCTAACCTAACCAAACTTGTAAACAACTAAACAAAGTATGATTCCGGTGGGAATCGAACCCACGACCCTGGGTCTAGAGGCAAACGCCTTAACCACTGGACCACGGAGGCTGTTTGTTGACACCAAGCCAACAATATATCATCATATTCAGGTCTTTTTAGTCTCCACTGCAAGAGCATGACCCTCTGTGCTACCGGAGCCATACTTGGCCAGAGCAGACAGAGGATTTGATGTCTGTATCCAGCATAATTGAATGGACAGTTATATATTTACATTCACAGCAGTTAATACCCTACGAATAGGGTTCTGCTTTAATATCTCAAGTTTTCTCTGTAACCATGGAAGTACTAATTTTCTTAACCTATTCGTAAGGTACTAAATGCTATGAATGTAAATAAGTAACGGTCTATGCAATTAAATTTAAAAAAAAAAAAAAATTATATTCAAAATAGGATACATGTATTATTCTTTCTTTTATATTTGTAAAATCAAAAAACCACTAGCGTTTCGGAATGATCACTGCTGAGAAGAATACGCCGAAAGAAACTGAGTCCAGTCTTGGTCTCTATGTGCCTTATGAGCAGGATCCTTCTGGGTATACAGATATGAGGATTTGGCCTACACTCTCCTCGCTGCCCAGACGGGTTGGAGAGGTCTCATTGATGTTTATGAGCTTTGTTTGGCTTGTATTTCTTAAGTCGCCTCTTACGACCTCCATGGGAAGACTAGGAGTGGTCCTATTCTACTCTGCCGGCAACCACACGGCAATATATACATAACGCGAAAAGATACAACACTTAAGAGGATATAGTACGTCCGTATTTCCATACAAGCGTAGTCCCCTGATTCCTCACTGGATAGTACTAGTAGAGCAATGATTTTTTACAAAAAAAAAGTTATGGATATTAGCATGTTCCTAAGTTTCAATTTTTTTTTCATAGTTGAATTATTTCAAGACAAAATTGGTAAGAATTTCTGGTGTGTTCAAACATCAAGGAAACAACTTTGACGCAATTATATTAGAAAAAGAAAACATAGAAACACAGTCATAACTTATTTTAATTTTTCATGTATAAATAAATTAAATCGGTTAAGTCTTGAAGAAGAAATCAGGCGATTACGAAGTGAATTTTGTGTACTTTTAGTGGTTTTTTTTTTATACTACTAAGTAGGCAAACAGGCATACGGCCCACCTGATGGTGCGCGGTTACCGTAGCCTATGGACGCCTGCAACACCAGGGGTGCCACTCGCGCGTTGCCGACCCTGAAGAAATCTTTTCACGCCCTTTTTAAAGAACCCCATGTTGTAGTCACTCGGAAAAACCATGGCTGGGAGTTCGTTCCACAATTTAAGCGTACGTGGAATAAAGTTCCTTTCAAAGCGTACTGTACGCAACCATTTAGGATACAAGGTGTGGGGATAAATTCCCTGCCGATGGCGTGAGGTGCAATGATGGAAAATGGCCGTAGGCATAAATATAAATAAATATATACGCACAAATCACACAGATTGAGCTAGCCCCAAAGTAAGTTCCAGATTTGTGTTATGGGATACTAACTTAACGATACTATATTTTATAACAAATACATATATAGATACACATCCAAGACCCAGGCCAATCTGAAAAAGATCATTTTCCATCTTGACCTGGCCGGGGATCGAACCCGGGCACTCTCGTGTCGCAGGCTGACGTGTTGACCGCTGCGCCACGGAGCTAGCCATCAACTCAAACAATTCTTCGGAGCACAGCCCATTATACAAACGATAAAACAAACAGAGAGAAGCAAAATCTCTCCTTAGACTCAGATGCTCGATACCGTTTGTAATATTGGGATCGTCGACAATTCTGACAGCTCGTCTTTGGACTGAGTCAAATGGACCCAAATCAAAGTTTGATGGCCAAATAGAAGAAAAGAAAAAAAGAAGAGATGTGTAGTCATAACAAGTTCCGAGGCTGCCCTGGCCCGCAGAGAATGGGCTTCCCCGCATTGCCAGGGTTTCCCGGCGCCTCGGTGTTAAGTTGGACGTCGATACTAGTGTCGTCTTGTGAAATATAAGTAACTAGCTTTCGCCCGCGTCAATGTCGATCCCTCGGGAATAGTACTTTTTCCCGGGATAAAAGGTACCCTATGTCCTTCTCCGTACTCCAGAGAACTTGCATGCAAAATTTCATGATGATCGGTTCAGTAGTTACGACGTGAAAGCGTAACAAACAAACAAATAAACAAACTCACTTTCGCATTTATAATATTAGTAAGTAAGGAGGATATAAGCAGCCTCACCGTCATGGCCGGCGGCAGCGATGGCCTCCCGGATCCCGGCCTGCGAGCCCATCTCCCGCGCCAGCCGCTCCGCCGCACGCCGCGCCTGTACACATCACTCATCACTCATCACTCACCACACCACATCACCACCGCTCTCGGCTCATCATTATATTTTTTTATGTTATAGGACGGCAAACGAGCAAGCGAGTCACCTAATGGTAAGCGACCACCGCTGCCCAGGGTGTAGCAGGAGCGTTGCCGGCCTTTCAAGGAGTTGGGGAAAGGACATGGGGGAAGGATGGGCCTCCGGCTCTCTCACTTATCGAACGAAGCATAGAAGCGGTGAAGCTCCTACTCGGACGTCGATTTCCTGTGATAGTGTGGTACTTCCCCGGACGAGCCGGCCCATTCATGCTACTAGCAGAAATGAATTTTGCCGGTAGCGTGACTCTACCACAACCTAAGATATCTCATCATCATCATCATGCCATTTTTAAACGCTTTGCTAGAATGCCTAAAAATCCAATAGCATCATTCCCTTACCCAAACCTAACAAATTCCTATCCTTCAGCTTAATAATGCTTCCGATTGGCAGAAGAGTCGGAAGCACAAGCAGCCAAAGAAACCGCAATCACCAACCCGCCTGCCAAGCGTGGTGAGTATGGCAATATCCTCTCATGGAACGAACAACCTTTGGGAGGGCCTTTGTCCAGCAGTGGACTTCTTACAGCTACAATGATGATGATGGTCTTTTCAGTCTCCACTGCTGGAGCATGACCCTCTCTGTACTACCGGAGTCATACTTGGCCAGAGCAGACAGAGGATTTGGCCTACACTCTCCTCGCTGGCCAGACGGGTTGGAGAGGTCTCATTGATGTTCATGAGCTTAGTTTAATTTGTATTTCCTGTCTTGGAGTGGTCCTATTCTACTCTGCCGGAAACCACACGACTTAATATGACTAACTTCAATATGAAAATTTCAACTGTCTAACTATCACGGTTCATGAGATACAGCCTAGTGACAGATGGACAGACAGACAGACGAACAGCGGAACGAAATTAATAGGGTCCCGTTTTTATCCTTTGGGTACGGAATCCTAAAAATATCATCACCCAGGCCTTTTTAGTCTCCACTGCAGGAGCATGGCCCATGAAGGATCATAAAAATATAGTAGGTCGGTATTGAATGTAGTTACCTCGTCGCTGGTAAGGTTGTCCGAGTCCTCAGCGTCGTCGGTGGTCCTTCGAAGCCGGACCCGGGACGCCAGTTTGGCCTGTCGGGACTCACAGCGACCTGGGAATACACATCATAATTTCAATCCATACTTCTATACATCCATACTAATAATATAAATGCGAAAGTAACTCTGTCTGTCACCTTTTCACGCTTCAACCATTGAACCAATTTGGATGAAATTTGGTATGGAGGTAGTTTGAGGCCCGGGAAGGGCTATGTCCTTCCTGGTACCTTTAATTCTAGGAAATTCTACTGTTCCCGAGGGATCGACATTAACGCGAGCAACAGCTAGTGTTGTATAAATGAGCAGCCCGATTTCCCAGTGGGTGTAAGCATTATTAGCACTAACATAAGTTAAGCAACACCGTGCACGTTCTCCACTGGGATGGGTGACCACAAGTGACATAAAAATACCTAGAGCTCCTCCGTGCTTCGGAAGGTACATTAAGCCATTAGTCCCGGCTGTCATCAATGATGGTAATCTTTAAGCTATGACAGATGTATTTAGGCAGCTCGAAAAATCTGACACTAGTGTCAGCTACTTACCTACACACACAGAAAACAAACAAAATGCGCTCCAACTCCACGAGTTCAACGTATTATAGACAAGCTCCGTGGCGCAGCGGTCAACACGCCAGCCTGCGACACGGAGTGACCGGGTTCGATCCCCGGCCAGGTCAAGATGGAAAATGATCTTTTTCAGATTGGCCTGGGTCTTGGATGTGTATCTATATATGTATTTGTTATAAAATATAGTATCGTTGAGTTAGTATCCCATAACACAAGTGTCGAACTTACTTTGGGGCTAGCTCAATCTGTGTGATTTGTCCGTATATATTTATTTATTTTACCCTTAAGAACGTGCTAACCTGGTGAGGCGGTGTAGACCCTGGCTCCCTCCGCAGAGCCGTGTTCTCGTTCACAGCTGCCGCCGCTCACGCGCGCGAATTCGCAGCATCTGCGACATGCACGACCAATAGATTACTAGAGTTCTTTAAATATTCATCATCATCATCATCATCAGGTCCTTTTTAGTCTCCACTACAGGAGCACGACCCTCTCTGTAGTACTAGGGCCATACTTGGCCAGAGCAGCCAGAGGACTTGGCCTACACTCTCCACGCTGGCCAGACGTGTTGAAGAGGTCTCACAGATGTTTAAAGGCTTTGTTTAGCTTGTATTTCCTCAGTCGCCTTCTACGACATCCACGGGAAGACTTGGAGTGGTCCTATTCTACTCTGCCGGATACCACACGGCTAGGCATGTCCTTAAATATTATTATTTTATTTATGCGATCTGGATTGGTCTGTAATTTATTCTATATAACTTATTTTCTTTTCTCGTATTTTTTCTATGTTTAGTCTTATTTTGGGGAAGACGCTGCGCTCCACGATACAGGGAATCCTAGTGTGGAGTTCAGCGCTACACTGATTAAGTACCTATCTTAGTAATATGTATTCTTATATTTAGTACTTGTGCTTACAGTGACCCCAAAGCACAGGCTATGTAGCCTAGTTTGGGGCCTCTGTTATTTGTATTAAGACTGTATTTTATTTAAGTGCTTCATCATAAGGAAATTGTATTTAGTTTCAAAAATAAAGGATATTTATTTAGATTACTCGAGTTATTTAAATATTAACAATGCTTAAAGATCCCCATCGTAGTCATATCAGTGACGTGCAGTCCATATAGACTATTAGACAATGTCTACCCTGCAGTCGCTAAATAAATACAATTTATTTTCTTACAAAAAATAATTATATTCGGTGCGCCTGCAAAATTCTGCTAGCAAATACTTTATAGTCGATTTTGATCAAGTACGGTGCTGCGGTCGCGGTCCGCGCGTGCCCGCGCCAAGCAGTATCTATACGCATAAGCCGCGTAAGACAAAAATTCAAAGGTCTGACTTTTCACGCACACATAGAAAATTATTATACACCGATAGGAAATCGCTTTTGTAGTAGTACAAGTAAACATCTTTCATCGGCACACACATGCAAAGCAACTTGGCGCTGTGTGTGTGAATTTGAGACACTGTCTCCGAGGTTTCTATTGGCTGCCGCGCGCGATATTAATGTCAACGTCACCTGTCAATGTCATTATAGATATTATTCATACTTATGTAAATGTCATTGATTAACGTGTTTACTAACAATCCAAGATTAAAGTTTTATTTAAAAATTAAATGCTTTATCAGTTAAATTTCATTTGTGACAAAAATATTTTCATGTGAAAGTTGTGTCGCTTAGTGTTTGCATGCCGAAATCGAAATATAAAGTGTTTTGTGAACACGTTTTGAACAAATCAAGTACCTAACCGGTTAGTTATGGTTAGTTATTCTAAAGTTTAATCCACGTTTAATCTTAAACCTTACGTGTACGTGGCTCGCAGGTTGTAATCATATCTCTTATCTTTAGCTTGTTTTGAATACTTTTGCGGTCGAAGATCGAAAGACCATCATAATATTAAACGAGTTGTAGATAACTAGCCGTATAGTAAGGTAAGGTATATAGGTGGTATGTTTGTAAGTAAGTTTTATAATTATGTCTACCCTATGATAAATGTCTGTGCACGTCACTGAGTCATATTAAGACGGTACTGCACGACATTGAGACAATTTGCGTGTTTTCAAATCACTAGTACTATACTATACGAGTTCAAACAAACAAATTCTTCAGCTTTATAATATTAGTATAGATGAGTACTAAAGATTTCCTTAATGACAATAATATTGGGCTTGAGCTTGGCGCAGACACCTCGTAGTTTTGTATATATGACTATTTATTTGGTACAAAATATTTTTAAAGATGACTTTTGTGATTTATGAAATTTCAATATTTTGACATTTTTTTTAAACTATTATATTATTTTCTTAAACATCATTTTTTAAAATTCAATTTGCAATGACTATAATAAGGCAATGTATACTCAGTCCATATAAATAGTTTTTAAGATAAACTAAAATTGTAAGTTGACGTCTGGAGAAAATGCGGTGTGCAGTTTGTTGCCGCTTCTTCTGCACTCCGCTTTGGAAGCGGCATTAAACTTAGCCACAAGTAAATTACTGACGTCAACAATTCTCAGTTGAAAATATATGACAGTTAATAGGTGTCCAAATGACCTATGTTAAATAAACGTTTTTGAATTTGAATTTGAAAAACATACTTGGCGGTGCTGAGGCAGAGTTCGGAATCCCGTTCAGACAGGTTAAGACTGGTGTCACAGTCCCCGGCCGGGGACACTTCCACACACGGGACCACCCTGAAATATACAAATATATATCTGTTGTTGTTGCACGCTCGATCGCTAACATAACGTGTTCCACAAAAATATGTAAATTAAAATTGTATATAACATGACATCAGAAAAAAAAGAAAAGAAAAATATTAAATATCATACAAAGCCCTTCAGGCAAGTAGGCGACCAATACTGTTGAAGAGTTTCTTTCGGCGTCTTCTTCTCTGCAGTAGTCGGTTCCGAAACGCTAGTAGTTTGTAGCTTTTAAACAATAATTAATAATTTGAATATAATATAATAAGTATTATTTAAAATGTGAATTGACGTGAATAAGTGCCTGATAAGGCCTATTTTCTGAATAAATGTTTGAATCTTTGAATCTATACAAATAATAGATATATTGTAATTAACTGAATAATACTCGCCTGTTTTAAATAATTACGTGACATTCATGATTATTAAAATCGAAAATATGTGGGGAAAAAAATTTCGCCACAGGTAGGATTTGAACCTACAACCTTCGACATCTAGCCCGTCGATGCTCTCAACCACTGAGCTGCCGTAGCTTCAAATCACCGCGGCGAATTTGTTCATCACATATTATAGGTACACGCATTCGAAGCATGCGTAATCTCCATTACTACCCATCACATATTTTCGATTTTAATATTAAACCGAGCATTGTAATGCTATTAATACCTGATTAATATACATACATGATTAATAGTATAAAATAATGTTAATTTTAATTTGAAATGTATAATACTTTTGAAATTAAAATGAACATGATTTTATACATCGAATTACTTTATGTTGTAAATTGTAATTAACTTAACATTAGTCTATTTAGAGAAATATATCTTTTGGATCATTTTTACTTATAACAGCAAGTTTTTTGTCGACAACAATAGTATGTCTCATTTCTTAATTTGCATACTGTAAGTGGCTAAGTAGGTGATAATCTACATATTTTTTTGTAAAACCATCTACTGTATGTTTGTATCTATTCAAATGCAAATAAATGATCCTATTCTGTTTAATAATATTCTTAATACACTGGTAAATCACCTCATCAGTAAAAGTGTGTACAGTCACGAGAGTAAAAATATGTACAATTGCATTGGATTTTAGACCTAATGACATTGGTCTAAGAACCGAAGTGTAAGGGTCATTTTTTTACGTATGCGTTCTGTACAGTTGTCTGCTGTTCCCGAGGTGTGTAAGAATGGCTGTTTATATGACAGTTATTGAGCTGTCCTATGCCTTTGGGCAGTTAGAAATCTGATACCCATGTTAACTTACGTAAGTACCTACTTGAAATGAAATAAATATATACGGACAAATCACACAGATTGAGCTAGCCCCAAAGTACGTTAGTACTTATATTAATTCTGTGCCCAAAGTAAGTTCGAGACTTGTGTTATGGGATACTAACTCAACGATACTATATTTTATAACAAATACATATATAGATACACATCCAAGACCCAGGCCAATCTGAAAAAGATCATTTTCCATCTTGACCTGGCCGGGGATCGAACCCGGTCACTCCGTGTCGCAGTCAGGCGTGTTGACCGCTGCGCCACGGAGCTAGTCGAAAAAAAGGACTTCGCTCCTCCGGCTCTACCCGTGCAGATCGTAAAAGCGTGACCTTTAGATCTTATGGGCCAAGCTCTGTTTGCCCCGCAAGGGATACGACGTGATAATTATGTATGTTTACGAAAAAAGAAAATGGTTATATCATTCAAACTAACGTGAGATACAGACATTATGTACTAAAAACGGGTCACTCACGCGCTATTTCGTCGGGATTGCCGACTATAGTTTCGGACTCGTCAGGAGCCCATTTTCAAGGCGAGAAAAAAAAGGCCTTGAAAATGGGCTCCTGACGAGTCCGAAACTATAGTTGGCGATCCCGACGAAATAGCACTTATCCTTATCCTTACTTATATTATAAATGCGAAAGTGAGTTTGTTTGTTTGTTTGTTACGCTTTCACGCTGTGACTACTGAACCGATCATCACGAAATTTTGCATACAAGTTCTGGAGTGCGGAGAAGGACATAGGGAAAAAGTACTATTCCCGAGTGATCGACATTGACGCGGGCGGAGCCGCGGGCGGAAGCTAGTTTTACATGATTTTACATTCCACAACGGTGGAAGCGAGATAGATGCGTCACAAGCCGAACGCTTAGGCCGATCGTGCCTCTCTCTCGCTTGTTCCGCGCTCTCGCTTGCACGCGGAACGTGACACTTCGTGTGTGCAGCCAGCGTTCATAGATTTATAAGACTTTATCTCGTCAATCATCATCATTTCGTGCTTCGGAAGGCACGTTAAGCCGGTGGTCCCGGCTGCCATCTGGTAGTCGTTAAAGGAACCACGTCAGAGGCCGAGAGGCGGTTCCCAAGAACTCTGACACCAGGGTGTGCATGTTCGATTGACCGTGACACCTACTCGAAATGATCTCGTCAATAATAGACAATAAGAAATATGAAATACGCACCGTTCTTCTGCGTCTTCCGGCTCCCTCTGCTGTGGAGTCGGCAGCTCCGCCGGACTTAATATGGACGACGAGTTCTGTTCTGTTCTGGATCGGTCAGCGTCGTTGTCCAACTCGCCAGCTGGTTGGGTTGTCGATTCACATTCATCTGAAATCAGAGACATATTGATTTAAGAGCAGGGGGTTCCCAAACTACCGTTTATCACGCATCCCTGCTGCCTCCTAATACAAATTTATAATAGACTGATGATATTAAATCTCTATCAATAATATCGCAAATAAATATCATTTTATTTCATTTCATTATCATTAAATGCGTTTAAAAGAAAACTAAAGCCCTGGCTGATGAGCACCTGTTTCTATTCTGTCGACGAATATTTTGACTTCAGAAGCTCATAAACATCAATGAGACCTCTCCAACCCGTCTGACCAACGAAAGAAAGAAAGTAAGTTGAGTAAGTTCGAGACTTGTGTTATGGGATACTAACTCAACGATACTATATTTTATAAGAAATACATATACCTATAGATAAACATCCAAGACCCAGGCCAATCTGAAAAAGATCATTTTCCATCTTGACCTGACCGGGGATCGAAATCGAGGCCCTCGTGTCGCAGGCTGGCGTGTTAACCACTGCGCCACGCAGCTCGCCAAATAATGCGCCCTTCTCTACTTCGTCGTTGACTACTTAGGGTGACGCTAACCTGACACCTCCTCCTCTGGTATCGCGCTGGTTTGCTTGTCTTGCGCCCGTCGCCTCACTAACTCAGCGATGACTCCATGCAGCTCTGCCAGTCTGGCGTCATGCGCCCTGGCCGCGGCTGCAGCCCGCTGTCTCTCCGAAGCAAGCGCTCGTGCTAAAGCGTCCCGCTCCGCCCGTAGACTGGTGACGTCTTCGCGGCTGGTCTGGGAGGCCACCTGGAATCAGGAATTTTATTGTCATAGTCGCTTACAAACCAATATACATTTTTAATTTCCCAACAGCCAACTTTCGCATCAATAAATCACAAATACTGCGCTTATTCCCCGGCTTTTATTTCGCCCAAGGACAGAGCATGGAAAGTGTGGATCGTGATCAAGGTATGCCTGGACAAAATTGTATTGTAAAGAGTATGCCTGAATAAATTTGCCTCTCATTTGGAGGAGAGAATTTAGAATCGTAACGTCAAATTTAGACTTTCAGAGTATTGTTAAGGGCTTCTGCGTTTCGAAAGCTATATTTAAAAAAAAAAAAATATCGTGATGGCTTCTGGATTGAGGAAAAATCTGTACATGAGCCGATTGATTATTCAATGAGGTAAAAAGGTCGCATCCAAAAATAACTTCCAAGTGGTTTTTACATTTAGGGCCGTTCAAACATTTGTGTCTAATATATGTCGATAAAAATCAACTTTTGTATGCCTGACGGCGCAGCATAGCGCACTATGTAATCAATACTGACACCTTTTGTAACCTATGTCTGACAAAAATAAACGAATTATGAATTATGTCTTCTAAAGGCACTTAAGGTATTTTGGATGTCGTAGAGCACTTGAAAGGTTTACATCCACAGTACCTTAAGTATGCGTAATATGGGCGAATAAAAAGGGCCCGTACTACCTCACACTGCTATGCATGATTGTCTGTAATATCAATAACAATGAAATACTCAAGTTGAAATAAAAATGCAGCAAATTTCAGGACTAACTCTGGTAATTATCTGACTCAAAAACACGATTGCGTTAAATTTTCTCGATAGAAAAAAATTGCAAAGTTGCCTCCAAATCACGTGCCATCTAATTTACTCGGTATACAGCATTATTCACCAAATACATTAAAATTAACCTTGAAACTTTTGATTATAATTGCATTACAGATAGGCAGCCATCATGTATTTTTCTTTTTCAAATAACCCTTGAATATTCTTAAAAAACGTAAATATCCAAGGTAGCCAACGCGTTTAGACCATCCGCGTTTGTACCGCCAAGCCGCCTGGCCTATGGCGGGCCGTTAACAAGTACCTATTTTTAGAGATGAAATCATTCGTCCTGGAAATGTCACCCGTTCATGATAGTACTTGTCGAAGTTCCCAGGGGTAAGAGCTAGCTAGATCTATTTTATCAATAGTATACCTACTTGCCTTATAGTTCCTCGTTTATCTCGAAACATTAAAGACTGTACTACTTTGGTTTCATATCTTAGTGCAAAAGTAAATATGTACAAGAAATGTTTCACGGTTCACGTACCATAGCAGCGAATCCATTCTGCCCCGGTAGCGGCGGCGCCGTTACGGGCCGCAGACTGGAATATCTCCAAGATGATTCCCTGGATATCTCTTCGTCCCCTATATTCGGACAACACAAGTACCAACTCCTACTTCTTCTCACTCCACTTGTACTTTCCAACTGTGTCAACGGTAGTCGTCCTACAACTTCTAACTCAGCTAATAAAGGTTCCTTTTCCTTTTGTTCAGGCATAGGGAAAGTCCCAGCCGTGGAGTAAGTCTCTTCTGGGACTTTTCTGGAATTTTCTGGAGTTGAATACTCAGGCAGACTCCACTGCCGTCTATCTCTGAACGGTGGGATCTCTCTAACAGCCCCATCGTTAACTACCTCGTTCGATTCGAGGTATTCTCCCAACTCTTCAGGGCTCTGTTGGCTGTCGCCTGGTTCCTGGTCTTTTCGCTTCAACCTTTCAAGGTCTGCGTAGTAGTAGGCGGTGGAGCGTGGGGGCTCCACGGGAATGCTTCGGGTCCCCGCCACGGTTGTAATTTTCATCGCATTTTGCAATTTCAATTTGTGATATTTAGATTTATTTTATGTTGATGATTTATTCACTGGTAGGTTGACTATGGAACAGATTGGTTGTGTGAACTTGTATGGTAAAGCGGATTTTTGACCAAAGATTAAATCCCAATCACACTTTACTGAATTTAGTAACTGATAAGAGGGACTCCGCAGTATGTGAGAGAGAATGGAGATATATCGTATCGTGTCTAACATTCTGCGGCGTTTCTCTCATCAGTGACAGAATTCAGTGTGATGAGGCTTTTAATACTAAAATCTTGCAAGGCTGTCATTTTATCGTAGCTAGCTAAATTGGAGTTACGTAGCCAAGTTTACAAATAGGCTGTATCGGAAGGCAAAAAGGGTTTAGTCTTTATAATATTACGTTAGTTAAGGCGACGTTCTCAACTGTCTTAACAATGAGTACACCATCTAAAAAGGTTCAGCTCAAAACTGACACTGAACACTACCTTTACAACCTGTACAAACAGGAAAAAGAACAACGACTAGAACAGCAGAGTCTCATAGAAGATTTGAAGAATCAAATTACGATTCTTCAAAAACAGGTACAATGCTCCGTTGCGACGACAACTACAGCCCCACCAGCTACCAATGTGGAAACTTCCACGTCTCATGCCGAATATGGTACCGACGAGGAGGAACTAGCCAAGGAGACAGAGTGGATAAGAACAAAATCCAGAAAGAAAAGGAAATTGAACAGATCACCCACACTCTCACCACAGGAAAAGAAATACCCAGAAACAGAGAAGGTTAAGAAAGTTCCACCACCACCTCCCATTGTAGTGGATGGTGTTAATAACTATCAAAGCTTTTATGACTTTTTGTCACAAGATCAGCCGGCTAACACATTTGCAGTGAAAATGCTAAATGGCGACAGCGTGAAGATAAATGCCTCGAATGACGAAGCATATAGAGCTATATCGAAGCTGTTGAAAGAAAATAACTGCTTTTGGCATTCATATGAAAACAAACAGGAAAGGCCTATAAGGGTAATGGCAAAAAAATTACCTTCCTCCTGCAAACCAGAGAGGATCATCCAAGATCTTAAATCGAAGGGACTAAAAATTGAAAATGCAGTAAACAAGTTAAGCTGGAAAAGTAAGGAACCGCTGAATATGTTCATGCTTACTTTTAGCAACCAGGAGGAAATAAATAAAATCTATCAGATTAAGTCAATCTTGGGTTGCATGGTTGATATACAGCCCTTAAAATCTTCGAAACTTATCCCCCAATGTAAACGATGCCAGGCATATGGACATACACATATGTACTGTGCTAAAGAACCAAGGTGTGTAAAATGCACTAGTAAACACCTGACAAAAGATTGCAAAAAATCACCAAAAGAAAAACCAAAATGCGTGCATTGTGGAGAAGCGCATCCAGCTAACTATAGAGGTTGCATGATAGCCAAAGAGATGCAGAAGATGAGACACAAAACTACTAAAAAGAATGCAATCAACCATGACAAAGAGGCCCCAAGTAACTCACAAAAACCCAAGAATAAGCCAGTATCAACTGTAAGTGCAAATGTTTCCTACGCCCAAACTGTTGCTAAAAATTCTAGCTCTGAGCATAAGGAACAGGCCAACGACGACAAGCTGAATGAAATTATAAGACTCATGAGTTCATTCGACGAACGTCTAAAAAAAATTGAAAATAGCACTAAAACGGCTATTCCTAAACAAAGAAAATGATAAGACATCTAAAAATTATGGCATGGAACTGCAATGGATTGCTAAAACATCAAAATGAACTTCAAGTAATCCTAGATATAGAAAATATTGATGTGTGCCTGGTGTCAGAAACACATTTCACTAAACAATCGTTTATAAAATTTAAAGGCTATATGATTCATTACGCACTACACCCTGCGAACAAAGGAAGAGGTGGCAGTGCTGTAATCATTAAAGATAATATACAACATCAAGAACATATTAAACATGAAATTCCACAGGTGCAATGTTCGGCGGTACAACTGAAAATTAAAAATTATCAACTTACTGTAGCTGCAATATACTGCCCACCTCGCCACAAAATCCGAAAAGACTTATATATGAATATTGTACACTCACTGGGTGACAGATTTATACTAGGAGGGGACTTCAATGCTAAAAATACGTATTGGGGATCCCGACTAACGAACACAAAAGGAAGGAACCTCATGTATGCCATTACTGAATTGAAATGTGATGTTGCATCAACAGGATCACCTACATACTGGCCAACTGACAAATCAAAAATCCCTGATCTCATAGACTTTTTTGTATATAAGAATGTATCATCCAATTATCTAAAAACTGATCAAAGTTACGATATGAACTCCGATCACTCGGCGATATATTTAGAAATAAGCGAGAAAGTTTTACTTAAGGAAAATAATCTTACATTAGTTAATAAATACACAGACTGGGATAGTTTTAGAATAGAATTAGATACCCAGATTGACCTCAAAGTACCTCTAAAGACACCGGAACAACTGGACTTAGACTTGGAAAAATTTGTGAAATTGATACAACGAGCAGCATGGAACAATACACCCACTATCAAAAAGAGAACATCAAAAAATACATATCCATTGGAAATAACAGAACTTATCAAAGTAAAAAGAAAACAAAGAAAACTATGGCACCAATCTAGATCCCCAGAAGATAAAAATAAATTGAATCATCAAACTAAACAACTAAAAAGGTTAATTCAAAATCATATCGAAAAGTGTACTAACACATATCTACAAAAGCTAACCAATGACCGCAGTACAGATTACTCACTCTGGAAAGCTACCAAGTATATAAAACGACCTATAAACCACATTCCTCCTTTAAAACTTGAATGTGGAAAGTGGGCGGTAAGCAATGAACAAAAAGCTAAACGATTTGCGGAGCACTTAGAACAGATATTTAAGCCAAATGAAAGTCAAGAAGGAAACAATGACGATATTGTTACTGATATGGGCAATGACAATGATAAATCCTTGAATATTAAGCTTGTTACACCTAAAGAAGTCTTACGAGAAATAAAACAAATCAACTTAAGAAAATCACCTGGCTTTGATTTGATATCTGGAGAACTGCTACATAATCTCCCGCGAAAAGCCTTAGTAAAGCTGACTACAATCATAAACGCTGCGTTGAGATTAAAATACGTTCCAGATTTATGGAAAATTGCAGAGGTGATCATGATAGCAAAACCAGGTAAAACGCCATCTGAGGCTGCTTCATATAGACCAATTTCGCTATTGCCTGTTATGTCAAAGTTATTCGAAAAAATATTACTCAAAAGATTGAAACCTATTATTGAAGCCAAAAACCTCATTCCAGCTCATCAGTTTGGCTTCAGAGAAAAGCATTCAACTATAGATCAAGTACATAGGATTACTAACATAATTGAAAAGGCTCTCGAAAATAAAGAAGTATGTTCTACTGTATTTTTAGATGTTGCTCAAGCCTTCGATAAGGTGTGGCACGAAGGGCTCATCGTAAAACTTAAAAAATTGTTACCTAAAGAGTATGTAGATATTCTCACATCTTATATTACGAATAGAGCCTTCAGAGTACGCCAAGAGGATGCATACTCTGAACTTAAGGAAATAAATGCTGGAGTGCCTCAGGGAAGTGTATTGGGTCCGGTCCTGTACCTACTATACACCTGCGATATTCCTAATTTAGAGATTTCGTCTATAGCGACCTTTGCTGACGATACCGCTATAATGGCTGTTGGAAGCACATACGCAGAAGCAGCTGAAAAAGTCCAAGTAGCTGTTAATAATGTCGTTACGTGGACAAAGCGATGGAAAATCAAACTTAATGAATCAAAATCGGTTCATCTAAACTTTACTAATAAACACGACAATTATTACCCCGTATATATAAATGAAAAGCGAATTCCATATGTAAATACAGCTAAATACTTAGGTATGACTTTAGACGCGAGGCTTCGCTGGAAAGCCCACGTTAAAAAGAAAAGAGAAGAGCTTGAAATTAAATTTCAAAAATTATACTGGTTGCTTGGGAGAAATTCCCTCTTATCCATAAACAACAAATTAGTTATCTATAAGCAAGTCCTCATGCCAGTATGGACTTATGGAATACAGCTGTGGGGCTGTACCAAAAAGACTAACATTGAAGTGATTCAACGATTTCAAAACAAAGTACTGAGGGCTATTGTAAATGCTCCCTGGTACGTAAGAAACGATGACCTGCACCGGGACCTCAATATACAGTTCGTCGATACAGTCGTTAAAAAATATGCCGAAGCTCACGAGTATAGATTGCTTCACCATGTGAACGTCGAGGCTATCCAGCTCCTTGACAACACGGACCTAGTACGACGTCTTAAAAGAACTAAACCTTTTGAATTAGTGTAGTGTAGTGCAAAACAACAAAATAAAAGTGTAGTGATAGTGCTAACAAAGACACACGAACAAAGTGCCTTCCCCTTAATAGAGACAGTAAGAAAAGTGCCGATGGACACATTCTTCTAAAATAATTTATACAACTAGGTCAATGTAATATTACTTATTAGCCTGACTTAAGGCTAGATTGTAATGATATTAGCGTATTTAAATGTAACTCATTAGGTACGTTAAGAAAAAAAAAAAAAAAAAAAAAAAAATTTAAGGCATTTCTAGAATATTTGGTTTTTTGGCGGAAAGATTAAATTGGAGCTCCATCATTGTAATATAATATTAAAAATGCTAATGTGAATTAACTACTAAGAATAATAAAAATTATGCCGTTCTTTAAAAGTCACATTGTGTCTAGTGAATTAACTAGACGCAGTGTGATTTTTAAAGAGGTTAGGTTAGCTTCTACTCAGACGTCGATTTTCTGTGAGAGTGTGGTACTTCCCCGGACGAGCCGGCCCATTCATGCTACTAGTTAAAATGAAGTTAGCCTGTAGCTTGGCTCTGCCACAGCTAAAATCCTTTAGGAAACAATGATTTATATTCCGTTTGCTCCGAGCCGTATAAAATTAACAATGATGTTCTCGAGAATATAATTATATGGTAATAGCGCCTTTGTCCGCGGGTTTTAGGTTTTGTCACACAGTATAGCTTGGCCCAAGTTATACTGTGACCGCTGGACCCGGATTCCGAAGCTCTCAGGAGACACGATCGGCATAAGCGTTCGGCTTGTGACGCATCTATCTTTCTTCCACTGCTATCACGTTAACAAAGACAACCATTTTTTTTTTTGTAAATAAAATCTAACCTTGTAACTGAACGCACCCGGATGCGTCGCGACGGTATAATTTATATTTTGAGACCAAAGGGTCACGTGGTCCGCGCTCGGCCAATAGGAGCGCGGCCCGGTAGAAAAAATCTTGTTGAGGAGACATTTTTTTCGCGCTGGAGATATACATGTTGCAATTTATATCGTTTAGGACCCTTAAAGGGGTGACTCAGACCATCAAAATGAACAACTTTTTCTAGAACAAAGCTGGGAACTCAAAAAAAAATCGACATTCCCATACTGGGCGTCGGGACTCTTTTGTATGGAAATGACGAATTTTTTTTAGTTTCTAAAATCTAAATAAATATAAATATTAATTACGTTCATACAGAAATGGGCTTTCAGTAAACAGTCCCAGTGACATTGCATATGACCCTCACATCAGAAATGTCCATTAGTTAGTAGTACCCTACCGCACGACACAAGTACCTGCACAACTTACTGTGGGGCTAGCTCAATTTATGTGATGTCCCTATATATTTATTTATTTGCTTTATAATATTATTCTAGAACTAGATATATTATGTAAGCTTCGGAAGAACTTGGTGTCCAGTTAGAGCTATAACTTCATAATATAATATAACGTTATCGAACGGATATGTTTATATGTACGTCAGATACGCACGAGAACATAAACTTGCTTTATTTTCGGACAATACCGAGTACGCGCACTGGTGGATCCAGGTCGTCTTGCGTCAGTGTTTAGTGCGGCGGTGATGTCACTAATTATCTAGATAAGCTGTCTCGACACCGTCTCGGTGCATCGACAATCTAATTAACTTAAAACTGCAAATACTGAAGTTTCTTTGTTTTTCTCGTGTGTATGTGGCCAACACTGGTGTCAGATTTTTCGAGCTGCCTCTAAAGGCATCTTACATGATAAAAGCCTGGACCAACGGCTTAAAGTGCCTTCCGAAGCACGGAGGAGTTCGACATATTTTCTATGCTACTAGCGGTCATCCATCCCAGCGAGGACCAGGTTCGGGGTTGCTTAACTTACATAAGCGTTAATAATGCTTAAATTTGCTGGTCCATCGGGCTACAGTGACAGACGTCGTTGCGATGTGTCGTACATTTGAACGTTGCTCGTCGTGTTCCACGATACAATGTACAATGAAACGATGCCACTGCGTTGTGACGTGGTAGGGCTAAAACAGCCTCCGTGGTGCAGTGGTTAAGGCGTTTGCCTGTTGACCCGGGGGTCGTGGGTTCGATTCCCACCGGAAGCATACTTTGTTTAGTTGTTTCCAGTTTGGTTAGGACATTGCAGGCTTGAATTACCTGATTGTCTGATAATAAAGATGATTCCGTGCTTCGAAAGGCACGTTAAGCCGGTGGTCCCGGCTGGTAGTCGTTAAAGGAACCACGTCAGAGGCCGTGAGGCGGTTCCGAAGAACGCTGACACCAGGGTGTGCATGGTCGATTGACCGTGACACCTACACGAAATGATGATGAGGGCAAATACGACATCGCACAACAATGCAGTCGTGAGCACTACGTTGACGCGACGCAAACATTTCATCGCAATAAGACATCGTACGACAAAACGATCTTTAAAGATCTTCAGATTGGCTAGCTCCGTGGCGCAGCGGTCAACACGCCAGCCTGCGACACGAGAGTGCCCGGGTTCGATCCCCGGCCAGGTCAAGATGGAAAATGATCTTTTTCAGATTGGCCTGGGTCTTGGATGTGTATCTATATATGTATTTGTTGTAAAATATAGTATCGTTGAGTTAGTATCCCATGACACAAGTCTCGAACTTTGTGGC
Source organism: Elegia similella (assembly GCA_947532085.1). Taxonomy (NCBI): domain Eukaryota; kingdom Metazoa; phylum Arthropoda; class Insecta; order Lepidoptera; family Pyralidae; genus Elegia; species Elegia similella. The sequence continues at coordinate 919,483 of OX383950.1, read as the reverse complement.
TAGCTCAATCTGTGTGATTTGTCCGTATATATTTATTTATAAAGATATAGTTTTGTCCCAAAGGAGGGCATAAGCTTAAAGTTTTGGTTTAAATACCTCTGTATGTATATTGAATCTCTTTGCAAGTGTATAATCATAGAAAAAACCGGCCAAGTGCGAGTCGGACTCGCGCACGAAGGGTTCCGTACCGTTATCTATAAAAACGGCAAAAAAATCATGTCTGTTGTATGGGAGCCCCCCTTTAATATTATTTTTATTTCTATTAAATTATTTATTTTTAAAGTGAATATATAACTACATATTCTGTGAATATTTCAAGCGTCTACCTGTTTCCGTTATCAATATCAGGCAAAAACAAGCAAAAAAATCATGTTTGTTGTATGGGAGTCCCCCTTAAATATTTATTTTATTAATTTTTTTGTATTTGTTGTTATAGCGGCAACAGAAATACATCAGCCTGGTGACAGACGGACAGACAGACAGCGGAGTGAAATTAATAGGGTCCCGTTTTTACCCTTTGGGTTCAGGCACATAGGGACCAAGTCTGGATTGAGTTTCTTTCCGCGTATTCTTCTCACCAGTGGTCGTTCCGAAACGCTAGTAGTACCTATTTCGATTTTGCATAAATTAAACAAAATATAACAAATACAAATATGACGTTCAGAAAGAGATACATGTATCCAATTTTGAATAAAAATCTTTGTCTTTTTGACTTTTGAACCCTAAAAACTAGTGGCCCTATGCGGGTTTGGTATGTTTGCTAGCTTGGCCATAATAGACCAATCCACGAGCAATTACAACAAGAATCTGTGTCAATTTCCGCGGAAACACCGCTTCATTGCTCTACACCCTCGGCCCTCTTTGCCCTAAATATATAACCTTGACATCATCGACCCTATAAATATCGAAATAAGGTTCAGAATCCAGCGGCAAGATTATACAAAGTCTACGACAGTCATGATTAATGATTATGATCCTTCTTGCTTAGGATATAAGGTAGAGAATGTAATGGTGATGTTTGGGTACCCAAGGTCTATTAATGTACAGGTATTTTTAATGGAGGTGTGCAAAAATGTCACGTTGGTTGTCTTTCACGTCTCTCTATGTTGCGGGGATGACAGAGCTCGGAGCTGTGGAACTATGAATTGATTTACTTTGTCAAATAAATTTATTTTTTAAAAAGGAGGATTCAATTCTCTTTCATTAATTCAGACCTCATAACTCCGTTGTATACCCGTTTGAAAAAATATTTTTTTGTTGGTATGCTTTCCAAATGGTCCCATTTAAAATTAATCAAAATCGGTTCAGTAGTTTGATTGATATCGGTTTTTTGGTAATATTTTTACTCTTCCATGCTGGAGAAAAAAAAAACGTAGAATGTATCAGCTACTTCTCTTCCCGCGCAAATCGTAGAAGCCGGTCAAAGGAATGGGTCAAAATTCATCACTATTTTGAATCCGTTTTCCACCTACACTCCCACCTTTTATGTCTTATAGACCTAGGCTCTGTCCACCCCACAAGGGAAAAAGATGTAATAGCATCAAGAATTTCAATTTAAAGGTGATTGCCCATTCCCGGTTTCGCCCCCTTAATAACGCGTATGAGCTTGAAATAAAATTCAAAATTAGTAAATTATTTTTTTATTGAATATATATAAATTATGGGGAAAATCTATGTGGGGTTTTAATTTTTAATTAAATTGGTATTTTTACCGATATTTTCCGTTCAACCAAGTTTACAAAGATGCGATAATAAATAATATGCAGTGTTATGAAATACTGGGTAAGTATGTACTTTTTTAGCTTAAACTGTGGATTTTATTATTATATACAATTATTCTACATAATAAACATCTGTAATCAAGTATTGCTTTCATTGACAAAACTGCTTGCACAACACAGTAATAGTAGTATTTTAAACATTCTTCGTAAACGTAGCTAATCGGCCAAAACGCTAGAAGCCATTACAAAGACCGAGTTTAAAAAATAATCTGCCTACCTATGTCTGTCATTAATCAAATGGATTGGCGGTTTCAAGGCGGTTTAGTTTTCTCAATCTTTACATTATTAGTAAACTAAATGCAAGTAATCTTAGTATGTAACGTAGTGCTGATGAGAAAGATCTAAAAAACTCTGTTATAATATTCCTTGGTCCATGGTTATAATACTTGTTTTGTGATTTTGGAGAACGTATTCCACTATGTCTGTTTCTCGTTGTGCGAACAGTTCTCTGCTTCTGCTGAAGATGTTACTGATGTTATGCTCAGTATATTAAACTCTTGGATTAACCCAGCAATTGTATCTACCTACATAAGAAAAAAAGATAACCTGTATTTACATAGATGCTAAAAGAAAATATGTAGAAGGTATTATTTAAATTACTCTCTTGTTGACCTACATGATTGGCTTATGAGTAAATTACTTCCACTTGAATATATCTATTTCACTTGTTTTTATTATATAAATGTATATGAGACACCATAAACATAAGTGTGCTCTTTAGTCTAAATGAATTCATCTATTTATTTCTTATTTTAGGTATCTGAAGACAGTTGTATTTGTGAAGAATGTTTTCATTTACTACAAAATATATTAACAAACTATTCAACTGTTGATTTTGTTGAGCGAACATATGGCCACCAGCAAGTATGATTTGAATGTGGAACATCAATATTGCGAGTCTAAATACACAATGTTTCTTTGGGCAGTTCAGAGAGGGACCTCATAAAGCATACATACCTATTAAACAGGTATGTAACATACATAAAGCATGTATACACATATTATTTTGCTATATAAAAATCAACAAATCAAAGATTATAAAAATCGGTTCACCCGTTCATAAGTTATGGGTGTTAAAAAAAACCCGATATAATATATAGAACAAACCCCGTTGTTTTATATACTAAGATTTAATAAATGAATGAAAACGAATAAAGATATAAGTTTTAAAAAATAACCTTCCCAATGATTAGACTAGTTACATGTTAAAATATTTTTTCATGGTCTATTAGTTCTAGAGATTTCAAACATGACAATTATGATGTGAATTTCAAGATGTACTGCTTGAATTATATTAAAACTTATCATGATTTCCAGGTACATCAACTAGAGAAGCCTGTCTACAGTGTTGGACTAACACACACAGAAGTGTGAGATGTCATGCTCAGGTTGGTCAATATTAGCCAACCTCATGAAAGTGCTGATGTTACTATGTCTTCTGCAAGAAGCTCCAGGGAGTCAACAATTCTGGTGCCAAATCCATTACCAAACTCGCTGGCTATTGTCTAGTGGGTACAAGAACAGTGGGTTTCTGTGCCCACATAATGGCTACTTTAGAGCAATTGACTCCGGCTACATTTTATATGAAGATTATGAATAAATATGTTGAATAGATTAAAACACTATTTCTTCTTTCCCTTGCAATATTATTTTCCTATGTAGTCAGTCTTCGGAATCCCTAAATATTAACAATTCTATTACTTCCATCATCATCTGACTGTTTTTTTCCGGTTAGCCAATATTATGACACCATTACTGCTGTAAATACTTTTTACGGTTGACTGCCTGGCTGACCCCAACCCTCCTTAGGTATTTCCTCATCATACTTGGCTAATGCCCACGTAAAAAGTATATGGTACGCTAGTACTATTACTAATTCTGTGCCTATGGCAGAATAAGCTCCAGCTCTTCATACAAAAATCCCGTAAATGTGCTCATTTTAACGTGAAAGAAGGACAAACCAATACACTTTCACATTGATACTCTGCTTCGTTATACATATAGATAGTTATATAAGACCAACGGTCAATATTCCGTATTTTTCATATCAAGTAACTGAGCACCCTGTACCTTTAGTTAAAATTGATAGTCATCATCCTACTTTACGTATTAAAATGACGATCCCGTTACATAAAAGAATAGCTTTTAATAGATCTCCTTTCCTGAACTTCTTCAAAGCAAATTACTCTAGCATCAAAGATGAATTGCAAAAGATTGACTGGTTTGAACATCTCAAACCACAGGATTCCGTGGACGAAATTGTAGAGAAGTTTTATGAACTTATAATGCCTATCATTCACGCTCATACGCCTATTGGGACTAGTAAAGATAAAACGTTTCCTCCTTGGTTTAGCAGATCACTAATAAAGACTCTCAAAGAGAAGGCAAAGTTTCATAAGAGATTCAAAAAATATGGCAATCCCAGAGATCAACTCACGTATAAATTATTGCGTACTCGAAGTGATAAAATGATTGATGACTGTCTCATTAACTTTAGGTCTCAAGCTAAATCACACATTAAGAATAACCCTAAATATTTCTGGACGTATATTAAATCTTTGAGATCTAACAGCACTGACATCCCAGACGAAATGTATCTAGAGAATCTAAAAGCGCAAGGTGGACAGCAAATTAGTGACCTTTTTTCAGATTATTTCAATGCAAATTATATTAGTAATCCATCAACGCCGTCTATGGTTACCACTACAAATACTGCCCATGCTTCCCTTGGTACATGTTGTGTATCCAGAAGCGAAATCTTTAAAGCCCTTGAATCCACAGATACCAGGAAGGGTCCAGGACCTGATGCTATACCACCGATGTTCTTTAAAATATGTGCGTCCCAATTAGCGGAGCCACTTTACATAATTTTTAATAAATCTCTTTCAGATGGAGTTTTCCCTTTAAAGTGGAAAACTGCCCACATTACACCGGTTCACAAAAAAGGTGATCTAACAAACATAGTTAACTTCAGACCGATCTCAATTTTATCATTTATGGACATGTTGTTTGAATCTTTGGTACAAAATCATCTTTATTTTCATTTTAAACCTATATTTAACACCAATCAGCATGGTTTTTTGCCCGGTCGCTCGACGGTCTCTAACCTTTTGGGGTATGTGGATGATATTACTGCAGCACTAGACAAAAATAATGAGGTCCATGCTGTATATACAGATTATTCTAGAGCGTTTGATGTAGTTGATCACAACATACTTTTACTGAGACTTGCTCATGCCGGAATTTGTGGGTCTTTGCTGAGATGGTGTGAATCATATTTGAGAAATCGTTCCCAGCTGGTTGTTGTGCGTGGTTTTAAGTCCCAACCTACAGCAGTCCCTTCAGGTGTCCCACAGGGCTCGCATCTTGGTCCTCTGTTCTTTTTGATATTTGTCAACGATCTATGTTCCACCTTACAATCAGAACATAGAATGTTTGCTGACGATTTAAAATTATATCGTGTAATTAAATCGGGCCAGGATGTTGCAATGTTGCAGGATGATCTGAACAAAATCAGTCAGTGGAGTGTAGAAAATAAAATGATCTTGAATCCTAGCAAGTGTCATCTTATTAAATTTACACGTAAAATAAACTCTCCAAATGTAATTTATACAATCAACGGTTCAGCTCTTCAAGAAGTTGAAAAGATTCGTGACCTTGGTGTAGTGTTAGATCAAAAATTGGACTTTAGAGTTCATATTGATAATGTAGTCAAGAAGGCTTCTAAATTGGCTGGATTCATCTTACGTCAGGTGAAAGTCTTTAATGCGCCGGAAATTCCAAAATTACTCTTTAATTGTTATGTCAGAAGTATACTTGAATATTGTAGTCCTGTTTGGAATCCATCATACGCAATACACATCAATAGGATTGAGGGTATCCAAAAAAGGTTTCTTTATCATTTGACTTATTCAAAAAACCTTTGCCATCAGTTACCATCTTACCAATCAAGAATTAAGCACTTCAACTTAACCTCGCTCCATCAACGTCGTTTAGTTGCAGATATAATATTTTTGTATAAAATTATTAGTGGTAAAATTGATAACCCTAACCTTCTTAGTAGGCTCAGTTTCTCTGTACCTAGAACCAGCAGTCGCCTACATAACCGTGTGGTCTTTTATTTGCCCCCATGTCGTACTAATTATCGTCAGTACTCGCCATTAATTCGTATGTGTTCTCAATATAATAAAATTTGCCAAGAGATAGACATTTTCAATGCATCAGCCAATTCTATTAGGAATTCTTTGTTGTAGTTTTTTTATGGCTCTTTATTTTGTAGATTTATATAATGTTAATAACTGAGAGCTAATATATTTTATTGCATGCTGTGTTCACTCTGAGAAGGTTGTTCAATTTTCATGTTTATATGGCTTTTCGTTTTTATTGTTAGCAATGCTTGCAACAACCAGTTTGTGAACCAAATAAATAAAAAAAAAAAAAAAAAAAAAAAAAAAAAACATTGACCTACTCTTTATTTACAGAACAGTGAAAAGTATGGTAATATTTTTCTGAGCTATTTTCACAATTGGGGTACCATTTTTGAAAGTGCTCGAAGACGAGTGTCTTCGAGCGATTTTTGTATGGAAAAATCACTCGAATACGAGTGTCATAGTTTCAAAAATAGTGCCCCTGGAATCAAGCGATTTTTCGATACAGATAACATACGTTATCTAACAGTCATCCGTTCAAAAATAGCCCACTCGAACATAGGAACTAACCTCAAAATCGAACTTTGTTTAATTTTTTTTTTATTAAAAAAAAAACCCCACAAAATGTAAAAACATGATTTTTATTTTATTGTATTTCAATTATTGACTACGTTATTCTGTATAATTTTGGATATCATACTGTATTATTTAATGTGGGACGACGGCCCATAGAGCAGTGGGCATTACCCTATTCGTGAACGATAATACATTGCATTCTTCATCGTCACTTACAGGTGAGATGGGAGACAAATGCCTACTTCAATAATTAGTAAAAAAAAACGAACATGACACCAAAATACACAAGTTTATACATACAAGATATATACAAGATCTTTTTAAATTAAACGCATATATTTTAAGGCCTGGGTCCCATAGGTCAAAGAAATGCTTTAGAAGCAAATGGGCTAGTTTCCTGGGTCGTAATAATAACATAACAATTAGTCCGTCAGTTAGATAATCAAAAATATTGGACACGTATTTTTTCTTTTGTCAAATAAACAATAAATAATAAAGTTATAGCGCGTCAAAGTTCAGGAGTGGGGGCTCGTGACGTCAAAGTTTGCTAAAAATTGTAGCAAACTATGACGTCACACGGAACTTCAAAGGGTTTTTTTTGTTTAATCGACAAAAGAAAAAATACGTGTCCAATATTTTTTGATTATCTAACTGACGGACTAATTATATTTTTTTAGGAAACTAGCCTATTTTAAGATTTTCGACACGCTAGATTTTTTATTTTATTTTTTCATACAAAATATTTTTTTTTTAAATCGATAAATCAGCTGTTTTGATCGTCGAGGTCAGTGACCTAGTATCCATAGTAGATAATAGTAAAAAGTAGTCGGCCTAGAAAGTGTTTATTTGTACACAGGGTGTTTTTTTCATTTTTTATTTTAAATGTTCTGGTTCAGATATCTCAAAAACTAGCGTGCCCATTTTTTTTATTTTACTTCTAAAGCACTTTTCTAGCTTATGAGAGTAAGCCTTTAAAATATTTGCGCTTGATTTCAATTGACCTTTTAAGGGCCCGTACTACCTCACACTGCTTTGCATGATTGACTGTTATATCAATAATAATTAAATACTCAAGTTGAAATAAAAATGCAGCAAAGTTCAGGACTAACTCTGGTAACTATATGACTCCAAAACACGATTGCGTTAAATTTTCTCGATAGAAAAAATTGCAAAGTTGCCTCCAAATCACGTCTTATTTACTCGGTATATAGTTTAATTCACCAAATACATTAAAATTAACCTTGAAACTTTTGATAATTATTGCATTACAGATAAGGCAGCCATCATATGTTTTTCTTTTTCGAATAACCCTTGAATATTCCTAAAAAACGAAAATATCCAAAGTAGCCAACGCGTTTAGACCATCCGCGTTTGTATCGCCACGCCGCCTGGCATATGGCGGGCTCTTAAGTATAGTTAAGATAGCATGTATGTATCTAAAAAAAAAACTTTTTGGACGGAACCCTCAGTGCCCGAGTCCAACTCGCACTTGACCGACTTTTTACTAATCTTGATTCTTGATGAAATGCTTTCCATACACCTACGTCTTATCCAATAAAGATCTATAGTTCATATACAGATTTTTTCCATAAAAAGGTTCTTCTTGGAAATCAGATAAGTAGGTACTTTATTTCTAAGCAACAATTATGCATGTGCGATAAAATATTGGAATTGTGACATCCTTATCCTTACTAATATTATAAATGCGAAAGTGACTTTGTTTGTTTGTTACGCTTTCACGCCGTAACTACTGAACCGATCATCATGAAATTTTGCATACAAGTTCTCTGGAGTATGTAGAAGGACATAGGCTACCTTTTATCCCGGGAAAAAGTGCTATTCCCGAGGGATCGACATTGACGCGGGCGGAGCCGGGGGCGAAAGGTAGTTCAAATAAAATACATATTATAATACTTAAAATAACAGTAATAATTGAAAGAATTAAAAACTAACACTAACCCTAACTATACAAAATAGAGAAAACTATAAAAAGAAAGCAAACCTAACAGTAAAAAAACCGGTCAAGTGCGAGTCGGACTCACGCACAAAGGGTTCCGTACCGTTATCTATAAAAACGACAAAAACCATGTCTGTTGTATGGGAGTCCCCCATAAATATTTATTTTATTCAATTTTCTGGTATTTGTTGTTATAGCGGCAACAGAAATACATCATCTGTGAAAATTTCAACTGTCTAACTATCACGGTTCAAGAGATACAGCCTGGTGACAGACGGACAGACAGACAGACAGACGGACAGCGGAGCGAAATTAATAGGGTCCCGTTTTTACCTTTTGGGTACGGAACCCTAAAAATAAAAAATGTCTCGCAAATCATTGCCCTACGGAAGTGTGCCCAAAAGGCTGGCAGCATTGCCACGTTGTATGGCAATGCTTATACTTTGTGTAAAGAAATTGCCAGCCCTTTGGTCATTGGACACCTCTTCCAGTCTATTCTATTCTATTCTTATCCCTTACAAATTAGTCTTCATTCGTCCCCGATTACCATTTATCTGATTCCCTTCAAACCATCTCCAAAGTGACCCAATCACTTCATTCATTCGTTCAAAAGTTAATCCAATGTGAATGGTACCCCCTCCGCCCCTCACCCTCCGCTCAAAGCGCTAGGATGGCGCAAACAGCCGCAGGGGTCGGGTCTCAATATCAGCTGGGTTCTACCATATAGGTATAATGTGCGTTTTTTTTAAAAGAGCGCCCTCTGGAATTGTAATAATACCTACTTATTGTATTTTAAAAATAAATAACTTTTAAATTACATCTAGAAAAATCCTTTGCTGTTTGCTCACACGTACGAAATAATAAATAAATAAATATATACGGACAAATCACACAGATTGAGCTAGCCCCAAAGTAAGTTCGACCTGTGTTATGGGATACTAACTCAACAATACTATATTTTATAACAAATACAGATATAGATAAACATCCAAGACCCAGGCCAATATGAAAAAGATCATTTTCCATCATGACCTTACCGGGGATCGAACCCGGGCACTCTCGTGTCGCAGCCTGGGGTGTTAACCACTGCGCCACGGAGCTTGCCTCCACGGAAGGAGAAGCAGTTCACAGAAAATTCACATTTGAGTGAGAGAGCCAGAGGCCCGTGGCCGTAAAATTAAACATGAAATGATGCATATACAATGTGACTAAGATGAAAGAAACATTTCTGTTTGTTTTGTGTTTATAAATAATTAGTTGTCTGTATATATATCTATACTAATATTATAAAGCTGAAGAGTTTGTTTGTTTGTTTGTTTGAACGCGCTAATCTCAGGAACTACTGGTTCAAATTGGAAAATTCTTTTTGTGTTGGATAGTCCATTTATTGAGGAAGGCTTTAGGCTATAAAACAGAACGCTGCGACTAATAGGAGCGATACATCATAAAAAATATTTTGAAAACGGGGGAAAATTCTACACTAATTAATCATAATAACAGAAATTGCCGCGGACGAAGCCGCGGGCAACGGCTAGTAATATTATAAAGCTGAAGAGTTTGTTTGTTTGTTTGAACGCGCTAATCTCAGGAACTACTGGTTCAAATTGGAAAATTCTTTTTGTGTTGTATATTGTCCATTTAGCCGTGTGGTATCCGGCAGAGTAGAATAGGACCACTCCAAGTCTTCCCGTGGATGTCGTAGAAGGCGACTTAGGAAATACAAGCTAAACAAAGCTTATAAACATCTAAGACACCTCTCCAACCCGTCTGGCCAGCGTGGAGAGTGTAGGCCAAGTCCTCTGGCTGCTCTGGCCAAGTATGGCCCTAGTAGTACAGAGAGGGTCGTGCTCCTGTAGTGGAGACTAAAAAGGACCTGATGATGATGATTGTCCATTTATTGAGGAAGGCTTTAGGCTATAAAACATCACGCTGCGACCAATAGGAGCGAAGCATCAATAAAAAATGTTTTGGAAACGGGGGAAAATTATTCGTCTATTGTATACTAATTAATCATAGTAACAGAAATTGCCGCGGACGAAGTCGCGGGCAACAGCTAGTATATATATATATGAACGATAATGTTACGTGATAACGGTGGAAGAGAGATTAGGCGCTTAGGCCGATTGTACCACTAAACTTATCTAATGGCAGAGCCAATATTTCTGCAGGAATTCTAATAGAGAAGTCCCAAAAATGAATGATACTATATATATGTATGTCCATGAATTTCATCATCATCATCTTCATGTCTTGTTTAGCTCCACTGCAGGAGCATGACCCTCTCTGTACTACCGGAGCCATACTTGGCCAGAGCAGACAGAGGATTTGGCCTACACTCTCCTCGCTGGCCAGACGGGTTGGAGAGGTCTCATTGATGTTTTGAGCTTTGTTAAGCTTGTATTTCCTAAGTCGCCTCTTATGACATCCATGGGAACACTTGGAGTGGTCCTATTCTACTCTGCCGGAAACCACACGGCTAGTCCATGAATTTATAAAGTATTAAATTACAGCTATATACCGATAAAGCCGCATTTTTGGCAAATAGTGATATCCGTGCAAACGGAGCCAATTAAATTAAAAGAATTCATCCAACCTACTTGGAACGCATCCCGTGATTATACCAGAGCCCCGACCTCGGCAGTACATTGCCCGATTTGTCAGAACACGGAAACAATGGTGCCAACATTAAATGTATGAGACTGCATGGCATCTGCAATGCTAAGCTTGGACTGCAGCACAGATTTTTTGAATTGACTATGTAGCTCCAAGTGAGCTTTCGCTACTTCACCGGGCGTTTGAAGCGAGGGCAGAGTGCCCTCAGCCTTTATAAATAACATCACTAAAGAGCCCCCAGGAGGGACCTCCTTGCCTATTTGCTAACTCGGCCAACGTTTTGATAGTCACTTTAAAATACTTAGCGGGTTTCCTATGATTGACTATTTTTATTTTGTGGGTTCGATTCCCACGGGAAGCATACTTTGTTTAGTTGTTTCCAGTTTGGTTAGGACATTGTAGGCTTGAATTACCTGATTCCGTGCTGCCATCCAGTAGTCGTTAAAAGGAACCACGTCAGAGGCCGAGAGGCGGTTCCGAAGAACTCTGACACCAGGGTGTGCATGGTCGATTGACCGTGACACCTACTCGAAATGATGATGATGATGATTTTTATTAAAGAGATATAAAACGTAATGTACTTTGAAATTACTATCAAAATGGTGTACACTGAGTTAGCAAATAGGCCGGCTCGGCTTTGGGCGTTGCCTGTGTGCGCAAGGCTTGGAGAGACAGCAAACTCTCATATTGCCTGATGGACAAAATGAAGTGGGTATACTTCCAGGAAAAGAAACTCTGCTCTACCCTTCGATTAAATATCTATACTAATATTATAAAGCTGAAGAGTTTTTTGTTTGTTTGTTTGAACGCGCTAATCTCAGGAACTAATGGTTCAAATTGGAAAATTCTTTTTGTGTTGGATAGTCCATTTATTGAGGAAGGCTTTAGGCTAATAAAACATTACGCTGCGACTAATAGGAGCGAAGCATCAATAAAAAATGTTTTGAAAACGGGGGAAAATTGTTCATTTATACTAAGAAAAGAACTAATTAATCATAATAACAGAAATTGCCGCGGACGAAGTAGCGGGCAACAGCTAGTACTGGTATATACACAGTCTCATACAAAATGAAGCCTTAATAATGTCCCCGAGTCAAAACATTATGCATACTTACAAACAACGACAAAAACGGTACATACTGAAAGTATAACTCCATCTTTGCTTTTTTTACTTTTGACGCGTAGTTTTTGCATCTTTACACTGTACCTTCGTCATCGCGAGACGTGTGAGTGCTAGCGCGGTTTATTAAAACTGTGGATTAAACAGCTCCGAAACTCGATTAGTGCGCTGTTTTGCCGGTGCCACTTTTCGAGCGCGAATCGTGTATCTACCATTATATTTGCTCTACCATATTAATTACATACTTTGTTTTAAGAGTATATTTTGTCGTATCCTAATTCCTAACTTTCCTTATTAATATTATAAATGCGAAAGTGAGTTTGTTTGTTAAGCTTTGACGTTGTAACTACTGAACAGATCATCATGAAATTTTGAATACACGTTATTTGGGGTACGGAGAAGGACATAGGGCGAGTCCGTCTCGTACTTGGCCGTTTTTTTTTACAATTTGATATGCATAAGTTCGATGAAGACAAAACAAAAACATATTCTTCTCCGAAGGCAGTTTGAGAAGATGCCAGCCGTCACTAGCGCCCTACCTCGCCCAATGATGGATCACTGTGAGGCTGGAGTAATCGCCTCATGTCGCACAGGCCGACAAAAACATTCTGATGCTTGTCTGGAGATATTGCTTCTCACGAGACACTGACAAAAAGAGGGATGTACGTGACCTTCGTTGTGACCTATTTGAGGAGCGAGATAGCTCAGTTAGCGTGCTCAATATTAGCTCATGTCAAGCAATGGGCGTGGTCCCCACTTGGATGGGTGACACACTAAATTTTCTCGAGCTACTTCGTGCTTCGGAAGACACGTTGAGCCGTTGGTCCCGGCAATACCCTCCCATGTAACGAACAACTATTGGGAGAGGCCTTTTTCCAGTTGTGGACATCTTACGGCTGACATTATGATGATAAATAAATAATAAATAAATATATAGGGATATATCACACAAATTGAGCTAGCCCCACAGTAAGTTGTGAACTTGTGTCGTAGGATGCTGACCCAACAATACTGTATTTTATAATAGACAAGCTGTTGCCCGCGACTTCGTCCGCGGCAATTTCTGTTATTATGATTAATTAGTTTTTTTTTTAGTAAAGATGAATAATTTTCTCCCGTTTTCAAAACATTTTTTATTGATGCTTCGCTCCTATTGGTCGCAGCGTGATGTTTTATAGCCTAAAGCCTTCCTCAATAAATGGACTATCCAACACAAAAATAATTTTCTAATTTGAACCAGTAGTTTCAGAGATAAGCGCGTTCAAACAAACAAACAAACTCTTCAGCTTTATAATATTATTATATAATAATATAGTATATTGTAGTATAGATATTTATACAGATAAACATCCAAGACCCAGGTCAATCTGAAAAATATAGTTTTCCATCATGACCTGACCGGGGATCGAACGAAGACGGACAGCGGAGCCATATTAATAGGGTCCCGTTTATACCCTTTGGATAAACCCTAAAAGATAATAAAGATTATAAACATTCTACAGCGTAGAATGTTAAAACGTAGAGTCTACAAACACACACACACATTAAGGATGCCAATAACATTACCCCGCCCCCCTAAAGATGGATCGGCTGAGAAGCTAATAATCGCTCATCCCGCTCAGGGTGACAGACACCCGGCACATCGACGCGACCTTCACATATTTTTCAGTGGGTGGTCTCATAAGAAAAGTGAGGTTTTCCTGTAGGTTTGGGTTTGTTCCCATTGAAGCTGTGCAGAGCTGAGCTGAGACGTGAAGGAATTGGCCAATCACATTGCTTAAAATACACATTACACAAACACACTTTAATTTTTTTGCTAGTAGGATGCATGGGCTGGTAGTAACTCCTTGTAGCATACCATTCCCGGACGAGCCGGGGAAGTACCACACTCTCACAGAAAACCTAAGTTTGAGTAGAAGCTTTACCGCTTCTATGCTTCGTTCGGTGAGTGAGAGAGCCGGAGGCCCATCCTTCCCCCATTTCCTCCCCCCATGTCCTTTCCTCAACTCCTTGAAAGGTCGGCAACGCTCCTGTTACGCCTTGGTGTTGCAGTTGTCCATGGGCAGCGCTGGTCGCTTACCATCAGGTGACTCGCTTGCTCATTCGCCGTCTGATCATAAAAAACGCAAAAAACGGGCAAGCTCCGTGGCGCAGTGGTTAACACGGCAGCCTGCATGGAAAATTATCGTTTTCAGATTGGCCTGGGTCTTGGATGTATTTTTTATAAAATATAGTATAATGAGATAGTATCTCATAACACAAGTCTTTTTAGATTAGACGATTTTTAGATTTTTTTCTGTATGTATGTTTCTGCATAACTCACTGAATTTTATGAAACTTGGTAGATAAACATGTAGATGTACAGGACCACGGAGCAGGACACAGGATAGGCTACTTAATTTATTCCCCATTTATGATAAGACTCTACATACAAACGTACGCGAAAGGAGTCGCGGCCACAGCTAGTATTAATATAAAAGCCAAACAAAAATTACGCTGCAGTGTTTATTTTCATAATTGAGTATCAGCTGATACAATCCAAAACATATCTCGCGATACACGAATCCCATTATCTCAGTTCACTAGCAGCGAGCTATCCCTAACTTCTGCCAAGGTGAAGGTCATGCCTCCCGGCGGGTAGGGGTGGGAGTGGGTGCGATCAGGGTCGCCCATGCTTTGACGCGGTAATGCCGGCAAATATTTCCTTTGTCGCGTAATTTTAGCTTAACAGATGATTTTCATTTGAGTGACGCCCCTAATGGCACAGTGGTTACCAGAATACGCTATTCGGCTGCCAGTGAAGTTCTAGGTTCGATTCCCAGCGCTTAATTTTGCTGTGAAACTTTGCTTCATTCAACAGAATGAATACTGAAATACATTGTCCTAACCTTTAAATATAAGATCATATAATCATCATCATTTCGTGTAGGTGTCACGGTCTATCGACAATGCACACCCTGGTGTCAGAGTTCTTCGGAACCGCATCTCGGCCTCTGACGTGGTACTAACGGCTTAACGTGCCTTCGCAAGCACGCAATCATCTTTATTATCAGACAATCAGGTGATTCAAGCCTGCAATTTCCTAACCAAACTGGAAACAACTAAACAAAGTATGCTTCCCGTGGAAATCGAACCCACGACCCCCGGGTTTACAGGCAAACGCCTTAACCACTGGACCACGGAGGATTCTATAATACGAATTGCACTCTCATTCCCTTTCTTTTGTGTCATTGTATGAAAGGAAACACAATGGCTATATTTTACACACCTGCAGGCCTACTCGCTTTTGATAATACGGTGTACCTCGGTGTACAATGTTTTGATAGTCACTCCAAAACACATTGCGGTTTTCGTATGATTGACTATTTTTAGGGTTTCCGTACCATAAAAGGGAAAACTGAACCCTTATTGGGTCACTTTGTTGTCCGTCTGTCTGTCAAGTTTTTCTCAGGAACGCGTGGAGGTATCAAGCTGAAATTCATATCAAATACTCAGGTCTACTGTCCCTTCGAGCTGTGAAGAAATCAAACTTCCGACGAGCATGCATGAAAAGAGTAATGGATGTAGATGAAGCAAAATCGGTTTGTAAGAATCGTAACAAGTGGAGATCCATAGTCTCTGCCTACCCCCATGGGAAAGAGGCGTGATGATATGTATGTATGTATTACCCATTCCTGTGCCTTTTTCTTTGCATGTTAAGATATGTCTGGATAGCCGTGCGAACTCGGCGATAGACATATTATCGGGAGATTGCTGTTTCACCTGCATCAAACGTGGGCGCTACGCGAGCGACAGAGATGAGACGACGAACCTAAATCAGGAGCATTATACAGCGCGTCTTCCATCTGGTAGATTTTAAGGAATTTTAAGAAAATTATTCCATTAAGTTACGGAAAAATATGTTAATAGAACTTATGAGTAACCAAACTACGTACACAAGTGTATAATATTGGAATCTCCATGTTCATAAAGGTATTTATTTAACTCCAAAGTTAAGTTAAGAATGGTGCTAAAATACCGATGTTTAGAGGCTTATATTTTTTAAACCATTGATTTTTTCACTAAACTGTATAAAACGTACATAGATAACGATGACGTTAATTGATTTAATGCTTAAAATTGTACCAATATTATCAAATATCGGCGCGAGACCCTTTCGCCGTTTGTATGAAGGGTTTCTCCTCCAGGGGCGTCTTAAGTAAGTCTTCGTGGTGTCTGACGGACCTGCAAAGCGAGTCCGCAGCCATCATTAATTCAGCCAATAATAACTCACAGCCGTTACGCCGAGCGTCGTATTCGTCTTGTTAATAACTGTTGTTACCGACGAAACGAGTTGTTCGCACGCACGCGAAGTCGTGTGCTGTGGCAAGAAGCATCTAAAGGTGGATTTAAACAAAACGAGCGAATGCTCATTCTACTCCACTCCATTAAATTATCTTTGTGTAAACAGAGAAAGAGCATTCTTTCGTTGTTCTATCTTTGTTCGCAAAGATTCTATGGAATGTTCTGCGAATGCTCGCGCGCTTGGTATAAACGGCGTACGAGCGTGCGAGCAGTTGCCTAGAGCGTTCTTTCTTGTTCGTGCTCGCTCCTCGAGACCGCTCGTCTCTTCAAAGCGTTCTTGTGTTCTAGCGACTTATCGATTAATATAGACGTCACTACGGATTGGTCTAAAAAAAAATGTCTGCTAATGATAAAAGCCTACCATAATTTCAGATGTCTGTGGGATCCAACTTTAAAAAATTACAAACATACAATTCACAAACAAGATACTAGACCCGGTCACTCCAGCCTGGACACGGAGGGACCGGGTTCGATCCCCGGCCAGGTCAAGATGGATCTTTTTCAGATTGGCCTGGGCCTTGGATGTGTATCTATATATGTATTTGTTATAAAATATAGTATCGTTGAGTTAGTATCCCATAACACAAGTCTCGAACTTACTTTGGGGCTAGCTCAATCTGTGTGATTTGTCCGTATATATATTTATTTATTTACTAGAATGTAGTGTAAAAAAGGTTTAAAAATATGGCTTCGCTTCTGGCGTCCATACCTAAGTAGGTGGCGATCTCTATGAGCACTCGTTCGCCTGATCAAAACTATCATCTAGAGCATGTGCTAGAATTCTAATTCTTGTTCTTGCTCTTGCTCGTTTGTATTCTTTTGGTGTAAATTTGATGACTAATTATCGTTTACAAAGATTCAAGATTCAAGATTCAAAGATTTATTCAGAAAATAGGCCTTTTCAGGCACTTTTTCACGTCAATTCACCTTTAAAATTAAGTAATACTTATTATATTATATTCAAATTATTAATTCTTGTTTAAAAGCTACAAACTACTAGCGTTTCGGAACCGACCACTGCAGAGAAGAAGACGCCGAAAGAAACTCTTCCACAGTATTGGTCGCCTACTTGCCTGAAGGGCTTTGTATGATATTTAATATTTTTCTTTTCTTTTTTTTTGATGTCATGTTATAT
The DNA here is from genome assembly GCA_947532085.1 of Elegia similella. Classification (NCBI taxonomy): domain Eukaryota; kingdom Metazoa; phylum Arthropoda; class Insecta; order Lepidoptera; family Pyralidae; genus Elegia; species Elegia similella. The sequence continues at coordinate 901,809 of OX383950.1, read as the reverse complement.
ACAATTTTAATTAACATATTTTTGTGGAACACGTTAAGTTAGCGATCGAGCGTGCAACAACAACAGATATGATAAACAACAGATATGATAAAAGTGTCAAAGAGGCCGAGCAGACCTGTCCCCCCTGGCAGCACCCGTTCACGAGTTGACGCATGGATCAGCCATCGCTGAGCTCAACCATATTAGAGGGAACTCGACGACCCGACACACAACGCCGCCACCAGTTTGAACATTTTAGTGAGCATGACTTACTCGATCTCAAGCACAAAACTCGAAAACTAATTGTCGATACTCGCTGACCGCAAACATATACATGTTTTACAATTGAGAGTTTATTTTAGACAATTATACAAAATAAAATAGCAGCAACAAAAAAAAGAAAACAATTATAAGTAAAATTAAAATAAAAGCGTTTAGAGAAGTCCTGCATATCACTCGAGGTCTCGACTCCAAGCATTCTTATCAACGAAATAATCATTAATGCCATAATAAGCTCTTTTCAATAATATATTTTTTGTAACGTCTTTAAACTTCGGAAATGGCAAAGCTGTAATATTGTCAGGAATTTTATTATACAAACGAATACTAAGCCCTAAGAATGTATTCATAGTTTTCTGTAGTCTAAAAGCTTCATTAACTAGTTTATTTTTGTTTCTAGTATTGTATGTATGAACATGACAATTCTTAACATATTTGTGAATATTTTGATGTACGTGCAGTATATTAGCAAGAATGTATTGTGACGCAACCGTTAAAATTCCAGTTTCCTTAAATAACTCTCGAAGAGAATCCCTAGCCCCTAGTTTATAAATTGATCGAATAGCACGCTTTTGCAGAACGAAAATGCTGTTGACGTTTGCACCATTTCCCCAAAGCAATATCCCGTAAGACATTATACTATGGAAATAGCTAAAGTAAACAAGACGTGCTGTTTCGACATCTGTCAGTTGTCTTATTCGCCAAACGGCGTATGCCGCGGAGCTTAGTCTACCAGCAAGAGCTGTAATATGTGGACCCCATTGTAACTTTGAGTCGAGAGTTATTCCTAGAAATTTTGTCGAGTCAACAAATTCTACCACTTCATCATTAACAACTATTTTTGTGGGCACATGCCTAACATTAGGGGTACAAAATTTGACACATTTAGTTTTTTTAGCATTTAGCAGGAGATTATTAGCTGTAAACCAATCTAATACCTGAGCGAGAGTGTCATTTACATCGTCAAAATTTGTCTTCTGTCTATCAACTTGAAAAACAAGTGATGTGTCATCAGCAAATAACACAGCTTTACAGGCACAGGCGTAGAATGGCAAATCATTGATATAAATGAGAAATAATAAGGGCCCCAAGATAGATCCCTGAGGAACTCCCATTTTGACAGACATCCCACTTGATTTAACTCCATTAAAACTAACTTTTTGTATTCTATTTACCAAGTATGATTTAATTAGCCTCAAAGATTCATTTTTCACCCCATAATAACTTAATTTATTTAATAGCGTTTCATGGTCTACACAGTCGAATGCTTTAGTAAGATCACAAAAAACTCCTATTGCATTTTGCGACTTTTCCCATGCCTCTAGGATATGCGTGAGCAAAGCAACTCCTGCATCTGTGGTGGAACGACCTTTAGTGAAACCATATTGTTCACTATGGAAAAGTTTATTTTTATTAAAGAAAGAAAGTAACTGTTTGAATATTAACTTTTCAAAAATTTTACTTAATACTGGTAGGATTGAAATTGGGCGATAATTATTAGGATCGTCTTTACTTCCCGCCTTATGCAGAGGTATAATCTTACTACATTTCATCAGATCGGGAAATGTTCCGGTATCTACACATTCATTAAATATTAACGCTAGATTTGGAGCTATATCGTCTATAATATTTTTTATTAAGGAAACAGAAATATCCCATTGATCCCCGGTTTTTTTAACGTTTAATTCATTAAAAGTGTCGATAATTGTTTGGGGAGTCACATTTTCAAAAATTAAAGTATTGTTACACTCTGGTACATGATCACGTAATATTTTTTCAGATCTTTGAGATGATGACTGAAGCGAGGCAGTTGTTTTAACAGGAATATCAGAAAAGAAATCTTCAAAACATTGAGCAACTTCAGTATTTGTCTCAAACTTCTGATCTTTGACTTGTAATTTTAATGACTCATTATTGCGTTTTTTAGTTTTTCCCGTTTCCTGATTAATAATGTTCCAAGTCGTTTTTATTTTGTCCCCGGAGCTGGCAATTTTTTTACATAAATATATAGACTTTGCGCAGGCACACACTTTTTTGAATATTTTAGAATAATTTCTAACGTAATTTAAAAAAACGGGATTTCTATTATATTCTTTCATAGCCAGCAGATCATATAACTTATTCCTACTTTTATAAATTCCTACAGTAGCCCATTCACAGAATTTTTTTTTGTTAGAAATAATACGTGTCTTAACTTTAAACGTTTTGTTAAATTCTATGTCTATAGTCTTAAATAATTTATCATATAATACATGTGGATTGTCACTTTCCTCACAAATAATTGGCATTTTACTTGATACGTTTGCTTTAAATTCATATATTTTAGATTCAGAGGAAGGTCTATATGTTATTTTTTCCGAGTCGGTTTGACTATCGAAATCTGAAAAAACCGCTAATAATCCGAAATGATCAGACGATATCTTATTTATCACGGTTCTTTCAAGAGCTTCACAACTACAGAAAACATTATCCAGACAAGTGGCTGACGTTTCAGTAACTCTGGTTGGTTCAAGAAACAGATATTCGCAATCAAAGGATTTAAACAAATTAACAAATCCAATGCTCTCCTTATTACTTTTTAATAAATCTACATTAAAGTCACCACATATTATGATTTTTTTAGAACCTTGGCTAACTTTATTTAGTACATCCTCCACCAAACAATTACACCAAACAACGCTTATGTTCTAGCTCCGGCTCTTTTTTCGTTTGATGTTCCTTTGGTCTAAACCCACCTTAAGGGGGTATTGTACCAGGTGCTTCTCTTCCCGCACAGACCATAGAATCTAGTACACAATAAAGTGTAACTATATTTTGATTGGAAAAGAAAAGCTCAAGACCGAGCTCAGTGGCATGCCATGGGAGAGACCTATGTCCAGCAGTGGACGAGTAGGTTGATGATGATGATGGTGATATTTTGTTTTACATAATTCAGATGTTACTGGAAGAGTTGGTCGGGGCCGACCTCGACGCACATACCGTGACCAGATTACGGACGTTCTTGCCAAAGGGCAAGTTAGGAGTACCCGAAACCGACGAGCATGCATGAAGAGAGTGATGGATGTAGACGAAGCGAGAGGTTTGTAAAGATCGTAGCAAGTGGAGGTCCCTAGTCTCTGCCTACCCCCATGGGAAACAGGCGTGATCATATGTATGTATGTTTTACATACATATTCATCATCATCATCATCAGGTCTTTTTAGTCTCCACTGCAGGAGCATGACCCTCTCTGTGCTTCCGGAGCCATACTTGGTGTGCAGATAGAGGATTTGGCCTACACTCTCCTCGCTGGCCAGACGGGTTGGAGAGGTGTCATTGATGTTTATGAGCTTTGTTTAGCTTGTATTTCCTAAGTCGCCTCTTATGACCTCCATGGGAAGACTAGGAGTGGTCCTATTCTACTCTGCCGGAAACCACACGGCTAACATACATATTATCACGCCTTTATCCCTTACGGGGTAGACAAAGCCTAAGGTCATAAGACCGAAAGGCCACGTTTAGCGTGTTGGTGGACGTAAAGGCGGAAAACGGAATCAAAATAGTGATGGGTTGTTAGCCGCATCGCTTCCCTTGACCGGCTTCTACGGTCTGCGCGGGAAGAGAGCTGGCACATTCTACGTTTTTTCTTCTCTCTCTCACGAAGAAATATTTTGTTATAATCTGGCTATGAATCTGATCTGGCGATCGAGCGCCTCCTCACCCCGCGCCCCGGGGACGGAGGGCGTGACCTTAACCTTTCAGGCTTTAAGACATCTCACTTGATATCCTTGAATTAAAGGGATTACAACAAATGGTTTGAGATAGACAAAGTATATATTTTGGTAGTAGCAGCTGGAATTACAGTTTACCGGACCCTATTACGAAGCTTGAGATGTCCGTCCGTCCGTCCGTCTGTCACAGGCCACAGGTGTACAGGGTGAAATTGAGTTCATTAGCAAACGTTTAAGAAATGACTTACACCATGAATCTGAACAACTTTCATTATGGAACCAACTCCGAAATTGATTTAATAAAATCAGCCGTTTCACAGATTTTGGCCCAGTAGATATTCCACTTTTTTATGAAAGAGCAGATAATTTTTTCACGATGTCAAAGTTGGTCCCATAATGAAAGTTGTTCAGATTCGTGATCCGAGTCACTCCTTATAGGTTTGCTAATGAATTTAATTTCACCCTGTATGTATTGAACCGTAAGGTAGAAACTCGAAACTCACAGAATGTGTACTTTTGCCGCTATAACAGCAAATAATAAAAAAAAATGGACAATGGCCTCTCCCAAGGATTCTTCATTCTATGGGACGATATTGCCATACTCACCACGCTTGGCAGGCGGGTTGGCTAACGCAGTTTCTTCTGCTTCCGATGCTGCTGCCCATCGGAAGCACTTTTTAAAGCTGGATAAGGATAGGATTTTATTGAATTTGGGAAGGGAATCAAGGTATTGTGATATAACTTTAAGGCAAGTATCAACTCGGGAGGCAAAGTATCTTACATTACCTATTTCTTCGATCGATATAACAATAGGTAGTGTTTAGTGAAGAAATTGTATATTATAACGTGACATCAGAATAAAAAAATATATACAAAGCCCTTCAGGCAAGCAGGCGACCAATACTGTTGAAATGAGTTTCTTTCGGCGTCTTCTTCTCTGCAGTGGTCGGTTCCGAAACGCTAGTAGTTTGTAGCTGATGAATCCTTATCCTTACTTCCTTACTAATAATTTTGTTTGTTTGTTACGCTTTCACGCCGTAACTACTGAACCGATCATAATGAAAATTTTGCATACAAGTTATCTGGTGTACGGAGAAGGACATAGGCTACGTTTTATTCCCGAGGGATCGACATTGACGCGGGCGGAGCCGCAGGCGAAAATTAGTAATTAATAATTTGAATATAATTTTGTAAGTATTATTTAAAATGTGAATTGACGTGAAAAAGTACTTGAAAAGGCCTATTTTCGGAATAAAACTTTGAATCTTTGAGTGGAGGTACGCAAATCCAGACTTCGCGTTACGTAAGCGCTAGGATGCCTAAGTACAGATATCGACAGGCGCGCAAGGTCGCTGGTAGGGCTAGGGTTTATATAAGACCTAACTGCTGGGAGAATGTTCGATAACTCGCTTTAAATTGAGATTTTAACGGGTTCATGTAGTGAGTCTGTGAGATACATGCTCTCTTAGTTAAGATTTATTCATACACTAGCTTTCGCCCGCGGCTCCGCTAGCGTCAATGTCGATCCCTCGGGAATAGTACTTTTTCCCGGGATAAAAGGTAGCCTATGTCCTTCTCCGTACTCCAGAGAACTTGTATGCAAAATTTCATGATGAGTTCAGTAGTTACGGCGTGAAAGCGTAACAAACAAACAAACTCACTTTCGCATTTATAATATTAGTTAGGATATTGTCACGTTAGTTTCCCATGCGGGGTAGACAGAATCCAGGTATATAAGACCTAGAGGCCACGTTTAGCATGTTGGTGGGTGAAGCGGGTGTGTAGTTGGGAAACGGAATCAAAATAGTGATGGGTTGCTAGCCGCGTCGCCTACTGACATGATTCCTCAGATTTTCGCTCGTTCCCTTGATCGACTTTACGATTTGCGGGAAGGGCAGAAGTTAGTATAATATACGTTTTTAGGATTCCGTACCTCAAAAGTTAAAAAGAAACCCTTACAGGACCACTTAGTTGTCCGTATGTATGTCTGCCTGTCTGTCTGTCAGTCTGTCAAGACCCTTTTTTTCAGGAACGCGTGGCGGTATCAAGCTGAAATTGATATCAAATACTTAGGTCTACTGTTCCTTGGAGCTGTGAAAAATCAAACTTCTAAGCAAACGCAATCAAAAGATTCAGCCGTTAAGGCGATACCACTGTAAATAAGGTCGTTCTGACTGAACCTTATTTATCTCGCAAAATACTTAAATTAGGAGTTTCAAATCTAAGTAATATGATTTTTGACTATTTCATCTCCAAAAATTGAAGATGAAAACACGTTTTGATAAAATTTTCTTGATAGAAATATTTTTTTAAAAATGGTCTTCTTTCGCAGAGTTTTTGTTATTGTAGCTCAAATGCGACGAATGAAATAATGATTTTTAAACTATAAGATAGGTTATTAGTAATTCATCAAAATGTAAATATGAAAATACAATTAACCGGTCTGATTTTATATAAAATAGAAATAACGAATTTGGCGCTTACGTTTTTTTCTTTGAGCGACTCGAGACTATCTCCTATCTCATCATTCACGGGCTAAACCGCCAAGCGCTATCCCTTGCGCGCACTTGATCAGTCCTTTGCCGAGCGAAGGTACCAAACATTTGAGTCCTCGTCTTAATGCCGCTATTTTTCGTGTTTTTCGACATTCGCAAGGGAATCAAAACCTACAGGGTACTTCCGTGAACTCAGAAACGTGAAATTTAAAGGAAAATTTGCGTAAGGCATACATTTTTTATAATAATAAAAATATTTTTAATAATTTTCGAAACTCGCAATGGAATCAAAGCCTACAGGGTCTCGTGAACTTAGAATCATGAAATTTGGGATAGTGGTACAAACCCCTTCGTGCGCGAGTCCGACTCGCACTTGACCGTTTTTTTATTTTCTCCCAGACCAGCATGGACTTGAAGATTCACTCACAATCTTTAAAATATCAACAAAAATAATAAAGGCAAAAGCGAGACTGTACAATTGTACATGAATTGTTTGTATTTATGGCGTCATAAATAATAATTCTTTATTCATATAAAGTTGTATACAAACTAGGTTCAAGCCTGTATTTTGGAGTTCAGTGTTCGATCGTAATAAAATTCGTTTTTATTACGAACTTCCAAAGACTCCAAAAGAGCAAGAAGTGTAACAAAACAATACATTTTTGGGATTAACTGAAGAAAGACATAAGTAAAATTAGGCACAATAATTACATCAAAAAGTACAAAGTACGAAGTGCAAATCTCGCAAGATTTGATTACACACTAACACCGGGACAGGTGAAACTAAATAAAAGATTGTTACAAAGGTATAGTACAATACTGAAAAGATCATGAAACGCGCATACGGTTTCAAGCTTTTATAAAGAATAATTGTACATTGCATTAATCGATCATAAAAAACATTTTTTTTATTAATAAAATGACGTAACATTGGGTACGCTGGCTTTCTGTCTACGCGAGTGGAGATAGGAAAGTGCGGACAAATTTAATTTGCGGCGTCCCTTATCAGCAAATAATAGCGTTTGTTGGATTATAGTAATAGTAAGTCAATTTTTAGAAATATTGTAGGATATTGCGCATCACGTACCACATCATCATCATCATCAATTCGAGTAGGTGTCACGGTCAATCGACCATGCACACCCTGGTGTCAGAGTTCTTCAAAACCGCCTCTCGGCCTCTAACGTGGTTCCTTTAACGACTACCAGATGGCAGCCGGTACCACCGGCTTAACGTGCCTTCCGAAGCACGGAATCATCTTTATTATCAGGTGATTCAAGCCTACAATGTCCTAACCAAACTGGAAACAACTAAACAAAGTATGCTTCCGGCGGGAATCGAACCCACGACCCCAAACACGTTTGTCAACAGGCAAACGCCTTAACCACTGGACCACGGAGGCTGTTATCACGTACCACAATAACTAATTATACGGCTTTCGCCCGTGGCTACGCTTGCATCAATGTTGTATGTCCAGTTCCAATGTAAAAAAAATGCTTTCCTATGTCCTATTTCGTGCTCCAGACAACGTCCATGACAAATTCCATGAAAATCGGTTCAGTAACGGTGTGAAAGCATTACTAACAAACTGACTTTTGCATTTATAATATAAGCCACATTTAGCGAAATGGTAAAAAGAAAACTTTAACGTTTTTTTCACATTATTTTCTTTCTTATTTTTATTCTAAGCATAAATTTAAATTGTTAAATTGGAATTTCTCCATAGCTGGACAAGGCGAACCAGATTTTTGGGTCTTGTAGTTAAAGGTTTTATATATTTTTCTTTTGTAAATACATAGTATCTAATCATTATCGATCGAAACTGTTGACAGTCTGCGATATCAAAAATGTTAAACTGCCAAATCTCTGTATTGCAATAATATACATATAGTCATCATCAGGTCCTTTTTAGTCACCACTACAGGAGCACGCACGACCCACTCTGTACTACTAGGGCCATTCCTGGCCAGAGCAGCCAGAGGACTTGGCCTACAACTATAGTCTAGTAGTAATACATATAGTCATAAAAGAAAAATAATGCAAAATAAGTAGGTAAATAATAATGTAACAAACTTAATACAGAGAGCGAAAAGCAACCGATGATAAAATGACGTAATACAGTGTGCGCTAGCTCTCCGTCTATGACGAAAAGCAAATGCAATTTGTAGTGTCCCTTATCACCAAATAAGGGTTGGTTAGATTAGAGAATGTGTCTGTCTGTTCGGCGTCGGACAGACACCGCAAACATGCGGTATGTGGGCAAAGGGAAAGGGTCTATTTTAGGGTTCCGTATCTCAAAAGGAAAAAACGGAACTCTTATAGGATCACTTGGTTGTCCGTCTGTCTGTCTGTCAGTCTGTCAAGACCTTTTTCTCAGGAATGCGTAGATGTCATCATCATCATCATCATCAGGTATCAAGGTGTAATTCATATTAAATACCTGATCAGGTCTACTATCCCTTGGAGCTGTGAAAAAATCAAACTTCTAAGCCAACGCAATCAAAAGATACAGCTGGTTATGCCACAAATTTTTGTGTTTTTTCGACATTCGCAAGGGAATCAAAACCTACAGGGTACGTCCCGTGAACTCAGAATCTTGAAATTGGGTACAAAGCAACGTCTTATAGCATAGATAAAGGAAAAAATGCGATAGTCATTAATTTTGAGTTACATCATATAATAAAAATATTTTTAATAATTTTAAACTTATTATTTATAGCTTTCGCCCGCGGCTCCGCCCGCGTCAATGTAGATCCCTCGGGATTAGTACTTTTTTTCTTCCCGGGATAAAAGGTAGCCTATGTCCTTCTCCGTAATCCAGAGAACTTGTATGCAACATTTCATAATGATCGGTTCAGGCCGCCCCGCCGCCGCGCCGCCCCGTGGAGCTAGGTTAGTATTATAAATAAATAAATATATACGGACAAATCACACAGATTGAGCTAGCCCCAAAGTCAATTCGAGACTTGTGTTATGGGATACTAACTCAACGATACTATATTTTATAACAAATACATATATAGATACACATCCAAGATCCAGGCCAATCTGAAAAAGATTATTTTCCATCTTGACCTGTCCGGGGATCGAACCCGGTCACTCCGTGACGCAGGCTGGCGTGTTGACCGCTGCGCCACGGAGCTAGTCAAGCAATTATATGTATTGTCTTTGGCGTATGGGGCGTATCCGCGATGGAGCGCAGGGCGGCTCGCAGCCACTGGATGAGCACAGCTGATAATAATCGAGCAGTAGCGCAACTAGAAGGCGGCCTACGTCCAGCAATGGACTGCTGCAGGCTGATTCCGATGATGATTGGACACGAAATTACCGGGCTAATATATTTTTAATTTAATTGACAAAATAATAAAATACGTGTCTAATATTTCCGGATATTGCAACAAATATTTTATTTTGAACAATAAAGTTTATTTAATAAATAAATGACACCAGTTTCCCGCCGTCTATTTTAACATCAAAGTGCCCTGGTTCCCGGCCCCGACGCCGGCGCACGCGCCGCCTTCCGCACACATCAATCTCGACTTAATTAATCATTACTTTCCGATGGGTTACATCTGGGTTTCTCAAACTTACGGCTTCACGTACCCCTGTTGAAGTTTCTAGATGACATGACAGCGAAACCTTTGCTTGATATTGATAACGGCAACAGGTAGACGCTTGAAATGAATTTAACTTATACATATTATATTCTCTTTAAAAATAATATAAATATTAAAGGGGGGATCCCATACAACAGTCATGAGATTTTTGCCGTTTTTATAGATAACGGTACGGAACCCTTCGTGCGCCAGTCCGACTCGCACCTGGCCGGTTTCTTTTTATTTTTTTATTACAATTTCAATAAAAAGTAACATACAGGCGGATTGCCACCCGCGCACAGCTCTTCATGCTCAGTGTCTGGGCCTTTTTTTTTTAATTTATTGTCGATAACAATAAACAAAAGATTACATTTTTTTTGTTTGTTTGCTTGTTAGAACGTGCTGTTACACTTTAGAAGGTGGGCAGATGAAATTAAACAAATAGCAGGACCTACTTGGAAAAGGACAACCATGGAAAGAAAACAGTGGAAGATAATGGAAGAGGCCCTTGCCGACGTCAGGCAAATAGATATGGAAACTTCCTTTTCCTTTACCTTTATGGAAATTTATATTATTTGTCATTTTATATGAATGTAATAATTTTATAGCATCATTTCTTTTTAAATCAACTGAATAATTTATTAATATTAGTATGTCCATGCCGGGCAGTACACAAACAGCCTCCGTGGTCCAGTGGTTAAGGCGTTTGCCTGTTGACCCGGGGGTCGTGGGTTCGATTCCCACCTGAAGCATACTTTGTTTAGTTGTTTCCAGTTTCGTTAGGACATTGCAGGCTTGAATCACCTGATTGTCCGATAATAAAGATGATTCCGTGCTTCGGAAGGCACGTTAAGCCGGTGGTCCCGGCTGCCATCTGGTAGTCGTTAAAGGAACCACGTCAGAGGCCGAGAGGCGGTTCCGAAGAACTCTGACACCAGGGTGTGCATGGTTGATTGACCGTGACACCTACTCGAAATGATGATGATGGGCAGTACACAGTGATACTCGCATTGTTCAATTATATTACCATTTTACATCTGTGTTCACAATAAATATATTTTGTATGTTAATTGAAAGATTAAACTAGAATTCAAATGAACACACCCTGTATCTGAAATTAAGGCTAATAATAGAAATTAAACACTTTGAGAAACCCTGGTTTACATCCAAAATTAGTATCTCGGAGCCGGTCTTTATACCAGTCGGTCAGAGCGAAGGCCCGTTTTCAAATCTGAGATTATTGCACACTATCACTTTTTCTAGCTTTTTGGTATCCGGCAGAGTAGAATAGGACCACTCCAAGTCTTCCCGTGGATGTCGTAGAAGGCGACTTAGGAAATACAAGCTAAACAAAGCTTATAAACATCTAAAAGACCTCTGCAACCCGTCTGGCCAGCGTGGAGAGTGTAGGCCAAGTCCTCTGGCTGCTCTGGCCAAGTATGGCCCGAATAGTACAGAGAGGGTCGTGCTCCTGTTGTGGAGACTAAAAAGGACCTGATGATGATGATGACGTCTTTTTCCCTAGCGGGGTAAACAGAATCTACGTCTATAAGACATAAAAGCCACGTTCAGCATGTTGGTGGGCGTGTAGGCGGCATAAAGAATTAAAATAGTGATGGGATGTTACTGACATCGCCTTTTAACATGATTCCTCATTGTCCGCCCAGTCCTTCGATCAGCTTTTACGATCTGCGCGGGAGATGGTACATCTACACAACCAGCATAAAAGTAAGTTAGTACATAATATGCCAATTAGTTGTTATAATTAAAATTAATGACTTTTGATAACACATCCTCCTACTGCGAAGTTAACACAAAAACATTGTTTTCCTTAAACTCTGCTGCGTATTACTGCATAACAATATGTCCTCACTCACTGATATTGTTATATATATATATATATATATAAAATCATGTCTCTTGTTATGATTTCACTGAACAAAACATGCGCAGAGAAATTGACTTGGGCTATTCATTCAGATAACGCGGGCGTATACAAAATGAAGACCAACGTCGGGGTATTGCAAGATGCCTAGACTCAGGCTGAGTGGACATCGGTTAAGCGTTATGTTTAGAATACTTAATCTACAAAATGTTATATTTTAGCATGATATTTGACGCTAATAAACAATTTTTCTTCTTTTTTCTTTTCTTCTTAATTGTATATTATGGTATCAATATTTCAATGAGTTACTTCTAACTTATCATTATTTTGCAGCATATAGTAGCGAGTGACAAGGTCAGGTTGTAGTCAGGACACAAGGCTAAAGTATATGATTCAAGGCACACATAAATAAATAAATAAATATATAGGGACAAATCACATAGATTGAGCTAGTCCCAAGGTAAGTTCGAGACTTGTGTTATGGGATACTAACTCAACGATACTATATTTTATAATAAATACATATACGTGGGGCGCACTATAAGTTTCCGGAATGAATATGAAAAAATACTATTATTTGGCGTCTATGCACTTTTTCATTCGATGAAACCAGATTTGAAAACTTTTGTGCCACTCCTCTGTGGTGACCTCTGAAACGTGTTTTTCATACTCCTCGACAGCCTCTTCTGGTGATGAAAATCGTTGACCGCGTAATTGGTTCTTAAATTTTGGGAACAGAAAAAAGTCATAAGGTGCCAGGTCGGGACTGTATGCAGGATGACTCATGAGTTCTACATTTTTCGCCTTCAAAAAGTCGTTTGTCTGTCTGGCCGTGTGAGAACTAGCCAGGGCTTGGTAACGATACCAATTCACATTAAAAATACCGTTAAATAACGTTATTTTCGTTTCGATACCTTTGATATCGTTAAAATGTTTAACGTTAATTAGGTAACGGAACAGTATTAGAACGTTACTTTTTAACAGTAATTTGCCGTTAAAAAGTATTTTATCGATATTATAACGTTACTTTTTAAGTAACGGAACTGCATTATAACGTTACCAGGTAACAATTCTATTTAACGATACTTTTATGATACCTCTCCGACGTTGCCGCTCCGTACAAGTTTCTCGACTCGACGGCTGACGCGCCGCGCGATTTTCGAGGTGCGGGGGGGCGGGAATCGGTAAGAGCGGCAACAATGCGCGCACATCGTCTTACCATCCCACGCGTCACGAGTAACTTAGATCGAAACGCGAGAGTAGTACATATGTGAGGCCATTTGTAGCAGATAGCGCTTAGTAGCCGGACACGAAATTATTTTGATTAGGGTTGATTAGGCTCTGTAGCAGTATGGGCGAAGATGAAAGAACGCGGTATACCGTTTTTCATTCAAAAGAATCTTCATTACAAATGAAGAAAATAGGTCTTCCACATGCAATCTATGTGGTTAAATATTGAATTTAACCATATAGATTGCATAGCAGGTTAATGCTTGGTTAAAGCTTTTTATATAGGTGGACATATGATTTAACGATTATTTAAAATACAAATTCGTTTTACATGGATTTAATTTTTCTAGAAACACCAATTAGTGTTCTGGTATAATGTAAGAGCAACGAGTACGTACATATTTTGTTTGCATTTTTAAGACGCACGCTTTGTGATCTATAATAAATAAATAGCTGTCTGAATTTCCATGATCATATCATGAATACGTGTATGGCAGCTTCTAAAGCCCTTGGTTTTATACTGAGAGTGTCTTCTGACTTATGACCCCGCTTGGTAATGACCAAGCGGGGTCAGAAGTGAGAAGTTTTGCGCGTATTCAGTGCGAACGGCAGGAGGAATACCTGCTGCCGTCCGCACTGAATACGCGCAAAATGCTCCAACGCCGATAGCCCTGAGACTGCTCAGTGACATGCTCGTCAATAACAGTGACATTGATGTATTTTATGACTCGTTTAATGTATTTCTAAACAAGACAGTTGATTATTTCAATTCTATATAATTTACAAGGAGGTTCTAGGAACTAACACTTACTATATAGATGCTATTACTTAACATTGACATAAAACAGCTAACATAGGTATAGATATCTTTTTGACATTTGTTTATTATTGTAATTTTTGTTTTAGTAATATTTTCCTTTTGCTTTGTAATAATTTGATATAAACCTAACATTGTGACTGACTAGCATGCAGATGATATGGTGTAAAGCTGTTAATCTGTATGTGATTTCTATAATAATAAACAAATAAAAAAATGTTTGTTAACTAACATTAGAAATTAAAGAATTACTTACTACTAATAAAATGGCACTGCCTGTTAAAATCAGTGATATATATTCTTACGCCTCGTTCACAAGTACCTACGCGAGGAAGGCGCACGCGTCAGAGGCAGGCGCCTGCGTTTCCGCACAAAGTCATACAAATGGTAGAAGATGTTCACGAAAAAAAATATAGAGCGGCACGGATGCGCACAAACACAGCGCGGCAGCTTTGCGCCGAAATAGAAAGAGACGACATGCTGTGCCAGACCTTATGTTCTAACATAAGATCTGGTCACAAGAGCGGTAGTGAGTCTGTGGCAGTGGACGTATTTAGGAGAATAATTCTAGGTATAACATGATTTTGTTTTCTGATGTAGGTACGGTACTTGATATTTGAGATTTTGCTAGTTTTCAACCGACTTATAAAAAAAGGCGTTTATCAATTCGATTGTTTTTTTTTTTTTTTTTTTATATTTGTTACCTACCTTAGAACTCCGTCACTTATGAACCGATTTTAAAAATTTTGTTTTGTTTGATTGGGTATGCTTTAAAGTTGGTTCCATTTGAATTTCATCACAATCGGTTCAGTTGTTTGATTAGAGTCGACTTTTGTTACCTGTATGAAAAATTATCTATTTTTACACTACCTCCAAAAAAAGGAGTGTGGACGGTTTAGACATCGAAAATGACGTCAGTTTTGGAATCCAAGAGCGCGGATACGACGTTTCATGAAAAATTTACATGTGTGGCGCTTTCTGAGTTTTTGGGGTAAGGATCTCAAAAATGACATCCGTGTTGGAATCCAAGATGGCGGACGCGAGTTTTCATGAAAACTCGACATGGGTGTCATTTTCTGGGTTTTCGGCGGTGAAGATCTCGAAAATGACGTCAGTTTTGGAATTCAAGATGGCGGATGCGAGTTGTCGTAAAAAATCGACATGGGTGTCGATTTTCATGAAAACTCGCGTCCGCCATTTTGGAATTCGTAACTGACGTCATTTTCGAGGTCTACACCCTAAGTAACCTAGAAAACAACACCCATGTCGAATTTTTATAATAAGTCGCGATTGCCATCTTGGATATTTTGGAATCCATGATGGCGGACGTGTGCTCGTGTGCGACGCGCAGATTCTAAAACTGATGTCATTTTAGATATCTAGACCCCAAATACCTAGAAAACGACACCCATGTCAATTTTTAGTGACAAGTCGCGTCTGCAATCTTGAATTCCAAAACTGACGTCATTTTCGACAGCCCTAAATTCCCTATGTAAAAGCTACCAACAATATTTGAATAAATATTCAGTCAGTTTATCTTAGACCAAACTATAATTTATCTTTATGTCTTCAGAAATTGGGTTTGGCCGGTTTGGTTATTCATATAATATACGTTTAATAAAACACATATTTTTACATAAATAAATTATAAGAAGAGAATTTTGAAAATCAGTCCATTGAGAAACCGGAGAACGTTCACAAAAAAAAACATTCATACTGTCGAACATGGAACATTTTCCATTTTTGAAGTCGGCCAAAAAGCACGTATCGTTATAATGGCATCCTTCAAAACACGTTTGAAACAATAAGTTATTGTATTATCCAAAAATTACTGTATTATTCTTTGATCTAAATACGTCCACTTTTCTTGCCGCCCGAGCGCACCGCCCGTTCTCGTGAACACCTGGCGCTGGCGCTTACCTTTGCCGCATGCGCCTGCCTCTGAAGCCCGTTGCAGCCGCGCAACGCGCGTACTCGTGGCATTGCGGGATAGTTTTTTTAGCCTATCACTATGGCAAACAGGCGTGACTTTATATGTATGTATTTTCGGTTTTGCGTTGCGTTTCGTGTGTGTAAGTGGCAACTATTGGTGTCAAGATATTTCAAGCTGCCCGAAGATATATGACATAGGTGGTTTAACGACCGCCGGACCGACCAACGGATTAACGTGCCTTCCAAAGCACGAACGAGCGAGAAATTTTTCTCCACTTGTGGTCACCCATCCCAGTGGAGACCACGCGGAGATTTGTTTACATGTGTAAGCGCTTACTAAGTTACTACCCGTTTGCCTCAAGTTGGCCGTTACTTCCCGCCCGGCTACCCCCTACTTATTTATTAAGTACTTACTACTTTATGAGACAAAACGATATCGAGTTTGATTTTGCATAAACAATGTCAAATAATGCAGTAAGTAAAGCCCCCCCCTAAATGTGTATGGGAAAATTATCGACTCGTTCAACCTTAAGCGCCAACCTTTACAAGGTTCATTTACCAGTGAAACGCCACAATAATTCTAATACTTAACAATGTAACATTTATTACATTTAAAAACACACCCAGTTCCGGCGTCAGCATTATTGGCGCCCTGGGCGATATTTCTACGAGCGCCCCCTCTTATTGGGGGGGGGGGGGGGGGGGGCAATGGGATTGAATCACACTGCCCTGCGTCCTCTGCCCTAGCTTGGTTGTTTGTTTTTCGTGTGTGTAAGTGGCCAACACTGGTGTTAGATTTTTCAAGCTGCCTAAAGGCATCTGACTTAGCTTAACGAATGCCATCAATGATGACAGCCGGGACCTTTCTGCCGCATCGGCCTAACGGCTTAACGTGCCTTCCTTGATTGGTGGAGGCGCCCCTTCCGTATCCAGCGCCCTGGGCGGTCGCCCAACCGCGCCCTACCCTAACGCCGCTACTTACCCATTCTCAAAACAACCAATCTTTAAACAAAGGTACCA
Source organism: Elegia similella (assembly GCA_947532085.1). Lineage (NCBI taxonomy): Eukaryota > Metazoa > Arthropoda > Insecta > Lepidoptera > Pyralidae > Elegia > Elegia similella. The sequence continues at coordinate 884,866 of OX383950.1, read as the reverse complement.
AAGAAAAAGTAGAATTTTCAAATTGTATTGTCTTACTATTATATGTAGGTACATTAGGTAACTAGCTGCGCGTACGACCGGGATTAGTCAGACTGGCGAAATAAAGTCAAAATAATAGGGCCTTCTTAGGCCGCGCGCGCGGTATATTGGGTGGGAGGGAAATATCCTTAACAATAGCTTTTACGCAATCGAGTTTATCGCTAAATGGTTGGAAAAATAACGTTATCCACCACAGGTATCGTTATTTGCTGATAACGTTAACTACGTTTGATAGAAGTAACGTTACCAAATACTAACGGTATAGATATGTAGCGTTAATACATAACGTTAAAATTAATTTTAACGGTATCAATTTTACCGGTATAATGGCACCAAAGTAACGATACTTATAGGTATCGTTATTTTATAAGTATCGTTACCTTTGCCGAGCCAAATTACCGTTACCAAATTTTTAACGGTATTCCAAGCCCTGGAACTAGCATTGTCGTGGTGCAGGATGATACGGCGTTTACGGTTATTTTTACGGAGTTCGTCAATAACTTCCGGCAAACAAATGGTCGTGTACCAGTCACTATTCACTGTACGACGATTCTCTAAAGCAACAGTAGCCACGTGTCCAGTTTTATTAAAAAAAGAAGCAATCATCCGCTTAGATGCACTTTTCACGCGCGCCACATTGGTTGGTTTCGGCTCATCTTGAAAGACCCATACGCTCGATTGCTGCTTTGTTTTGGGATCGTAGCAATAAATCCATGTTTCGTCACCTGTTACTATGTCCCACACCAAATTTGACGCACCTTCGTTGAATCTGGTAAGCGTGGCACTGCACCAAGTGACGCGGTCTGTTTTTTGAGCCTCGGTCAAGTTGTGTGGGATCCACCGCGAGCACAGCTTTCTCACACCCAAATGTTTGTGTAGGATTAATTGTATTTGACTCATGCCTATTTCTAAGGATGCGCGAATTTCATGGTAGGTCACATGCCTGTCTGTTTCAATCATACGGCGCACAGCATCGATGTTTTTGTTGGTCACAGCGGTGGACGGCCGACCATCGCGAGATTCGTCACTGAGATTGATACGACCACGCTTGAATTCTGCAAACCAGCTATAAACAGTTGTCTTGCATGGCGCTTCATTGCCAAAAGCTGTTTCAAGCCGAGCGATGCTCTGTTGAGCTGTCAAATTACACTTAAAATCGTAGAAAATCATACTACGAAAATTTTCCCGAGTTAAATCCATGTTGATGCAGACACACAATTTTTTTAAATGGCGCCACATGGTAAAAACAAAAGACAGTCAAATGAAACAAGCTGCATTCTACAGCCAAAGAGTTCTATTTTCAAATGTTGCAATAAATTTTTAAATATTGTTTATGTAAGTGGCCAGTTCCGGAAACTTACAGTGCACCCTATGTATAGATAAACATCCAAGACCCAGGCCAATCTAAAAAAGATAATTTTCCATCTTGACCTGGCCGGGGATAGAACACGGGCACTCCGTGTCGCAGGCTGGCGTGTTAACCACTGCGCCACGGAGCTGTCATGACAGTACCCTCTGCAGAGGCTGCTTAGAAGCTACAGAAACTGCAAAGCATCTCCTATGTGGTCAGTACACTGCCCTGCGGGACAGACTCCTGGCTGGGGTAGCTATGGAGAACGGAATGCTGAACGTAGCGTTAAGCAGTCCATTGTCACAGTCAGCACAATCAGTATACCTCTTATGGAGGTTTATAATTTATCTTATATAAATTTTATATTAGCGGTCCCCCATGAGGCTGGTATAGTCACACCAAGTGTACTGAAGACCCAAAAAATAATTAAATAAAAAATAATCTCCTATCTGCTCAAGCATAACATCTACAAGAGAGTGAGGAGTTCCTGGGACATCCAGGGACCATGAGCGAGGCAGCACACCCTCTGCAGTTCTACGCTTCCTCGACAAGCTGGGTTGGCTCAGGTAAAATAACAAAAGGAATGGAAGGAAGAGGCGAGAGAGCATAGACTCTCTATAGCATAAGACCAAGAGATGGATAGTCTTCTGATCACTTACAATGAGCCCAAGGTGTAGAAAATAGCTCATGGAACCAGGTGATCAAGGCACACATTTTTGTGATGAAAAAGGCTTAATATTATTTATTACTCGCATATTACTCCTTACCTTTTATTTTCTACTAGCTGTTGCCCGCGACTTCGTCCGCGGTAATTTCTGTTATTATGATTAATTCGTGTTTTTATTAGTAATATGAATAATTTTCCCCCGTTTTTAAAACATTTTTTATTGATGCTTCGCTCCTATTGGTCGCAGCGTGATGTTTTATAGCCTAAAGCCTTCCTCAATAAATGGACTACCCAACACAAAAAGAATTTTCCAATTTGAACCAGTTGTTCCTGAGATTAGCGTGTTCAAACAAACAAACTCTACAGCTTTATAATATTACTAGCTGTTGCCCGCGACTTCGTCCGCGGAAATTTCTGTTATAAGGTATAGATGAATAATTTTCCCCTGTTTTTAAAACATTTTTATTGATGCTTCGCTCCTATTGGTCGCAGCTTGATGTTTTATAGCCTAAAGCCTTCCTCAATAAGTGGACTATGTAACACAAAAATAATTTTCCAATTTGAACCAGTAGTTCCTGAGATTAGCGCGTTCAAACAAACAAACTCTTCAGCTTTATAATATTACTAGCTTTCGCCCGCGGAGCCGCGAGCCCGCGTCAATGTCGATCCCTCGGGAATAGTACTTTTTCCCGGGATAAAAGGTAGCCTATGTCCTTCTCCGTACTCCAGAGAACTTGCATGCAAAATTTCATGATGATCGATTCAGTAGTTACGGCGTGAAAGCGTAACAAACAAACAAACAAACTCACTTTCACACTTATAATATTAGTAAGGAAGTAAGGAGAATATAGTATAGTATAGATAAATAAGAATTATGCACCGTGTCACTTCTGGACTGTGATTAATTTATCATTTAGCGGCACATATTAGTGAGTCCCAAGGCCAGCACACAAAGGCGCGATATGATTTAAGGCGGACATATTTGGGGCCGAAAAGGCTTTGTTTGCAACCACTGTCTCCACGCCTGAAGCCATTACTGGTTTTATTATGTGTGTAAGTGGCCAACACTGGTGTAAGATCTTTAAATCTGACATATAAGCCACTGTGTAGACCAAAACCTCTGTCTGCTCTAGCCAAGTATGGCTCCGGTAGTACAGAAAGGGTCATGCTCCTGTAGTGGAGACTAAAAAGACCTGATGATGATGATGTAAGCCACTTATACAAAAAGCAAGCAAGTAACCTGAAAGTCTTTGGTTTTTTAGCATACTAGATTTAGATCATGGCTCTGCTCGCATTATAAATAAATAAATATATACGGACAAATCACACAGATTTGACTAGCTCCGTGGCGCAGCGGTCAACACGCCTGCCTGCGACACGTAGTGACCGGGTTCGATCCCCGGCCAGGTCAAGACGGAAAATGATCTTTTTCAGATTGGCCTGGGTCTTGGATGTTTATCTATATGTGTATTTGTTATAAAATATAGTATCGTTGAGTTAGTATCCCATAACAAAAGTGTCGAACTTACTTTGGGGCTAGCTCAATCTGTAAATAATAAATAAATATATACGGACAAATCACACAAACTCAACGATACTATATTTTATAACAAATACATATATAGATATACATCCAAGACCCAGGCCAATCTGAAAAAGATCATTTTCCATCTTGACTTGGCCAGGGATCGAACCCGGGCACTCTCGTGTCGCAGGCTGGCATGTTGACCGCTGCGCCACGGAGCTAGCCTCTAGCATTAATATCAATACCTTGGGAGTAGTCCTTATTTCTGCGATGTATGGCATGTCCTTCTCGTTTTATACCCATACCGTCTTATTATAAAACGAAGACTAACTTTAGTACCTAGTTTAAACCATTATCCAAACAAATGAAGTCGACACTTATCATTATGACGTTTGATCAATTGTCATTGTCAATTTGATTTGGACGGATAATGGTTAAAACCAGGTACTAAAGATAGTCCTCGTTTTATAATAAGACTGATTGTGTTTTAGGGGGTAATTACACCATCCTGAATCGGTGTTGATAAGAGGGACGCCGCTATACGTGCGATACGATTGGAGATATCTCGTATCATGTCTAACATATAGCAGCATCTCTCCCATCGGATCCTAAATTCAGCTTGGTTTGATAGGCGCCTTACTACTGCTTTCTCTATTTTACACACTAGTGTGCAGGTTGCCTCACTATGTTTTCCTTCACCAGAAGCAGGTAGCGGTTGATGAAAATTACCACATTAAATTAGATTGATCTACAGACTCAAGAGGCACAGGTCAGGCCAGGCAGGGTTTGAACCCTGTACCTTTCACTTATAGGGCACACTTAAATTACATATTTTGCAGAATAGGATATAACGCCACAGCTAAGGAGGCAACTGATGTCACACTTAGATGAGAAATATACTTCATAAAGCTTGCACCCAGGAATACCTGGTTCTTAATTTCCTCGGGTATCCTGGTTCATCTTATAATTCTTATAATCATCATCATCATCAGGTCTTTTTAGTCTTCACTGTAGAAGAATGACTCTCTCTGTACTACCGGAGCCATACTTGGCCAGAACAGACAGAGCTTTGGGCCTACACTCTCCTCGCTGGCCAGACGGGTTGAAGAGGTCTCATTGATATTTATAAGCTTTGTTTAGCTTGTATTTCTTAAGTCATCTCTTACAACATCCATGGGAAGACTTGAATAATTCTTATACCTATAAATTTTTAAAAATCATACCAAAGATATGAACTAAAAAAAATTTTCATACAAAATTTTTGGCTGATTGAATGCTTTTGTATGAAAATGTTGAAAATCTTTTTGAGTTTCCAGCATTGGTCCCATAGTAAAAGTTGTTCATTTTGAGAGGCTGATATTATGGTTTCAAGGACAACATGTTTACCTAACATCCTGTATAATAAATATTACTTTTTTAACAGACTTTTTGTATAGTGAGAGACTCTTGCTTGTGTACATTCTGAAGATCTGTTTAATTTATAGGCAAAACGGAATAAGATAAAAAATTGAAGAACAGATTCTGGTTCTACAAGCCCTACACATAGTAAATGCTTATAGTAGCTCATAAAATACAACTTTTAAAATCTAAATAAGTTTGTGATATTAGCATACTCCCTATACAGAAATATCTATTGATATGGCTATCGTTAATTCCACTGTTTGTCTTCAAAGATAATTTGCTAGTTTGCCCAGTGTGCCCTAAAACCTTTAGCTGGAGGACTTAAACAATGCTTCACCAAAAGCAGCAGGTTGCCCGATCATCATCATTAGGTCCTTTTTAGTCTCCACTACTGGAGCACGACCCTCTCTGTACTACTAGAGCCATACTTGGCCAGAGTAGCCAGAGGACTTGGCCTACAATCTCCACGCTGGCCAGACGTGTTGGAGAGGTCTCACAGGTTGCCCGATACTGGACCCCAAAAAAAAATTAGATAAACGTCGACACGCTAAGTAGCTAGGCGGTCCACAATGTATACAAAATATTAAGAAAGTCATCATTGGGAATACAAAATCAACTTCAATCTTCATTTCTATGCGGAAACTTTCACAAACCGTCAACACTTTCCTTTTCTATGGGCTTGATAAAGAACCTAATAAAAACAAAAAAAATCCACTTTACCATACAGCCAACCAACTATTCAAATTTTCTGAAAAAGAAAACACTTTTCGAAAAAGGAAAACACTATGACGTCACACTGCACACAAGTAGGTCACAATCACCAATACCGTTGCACCGATATGGAAAAACTTCAAAATTGCGACACCGAAGCCGTTTGGGACGTAAGATGTAGGTGGAACTCGCGTAGGGCTCACAGATAGTTCATTATTGATTTATTCCGACGTATATTTTTAGCCGCATCAGGGTATTTCAAGATGCGGAGTCGGTTTTCGTTTTATTTGTTTTGATGACGTCTGAACGCGATGCAGTTTGACACGAGCGCGCGTGACGTAGCGCGCCGCGGAATGGCGCATTTTGGCTGGGTTGCCAGGATGGAAATTTTAAATACCCAACGTTTATTTTTTATATGTAAAAAGTTATCAACATTATTTGAGGCTCTTATTACTATAAATAAATAATGAATTGAGTCACGCATTACCATTCGTATGCCTACAAATGAAATCACATTTGTCCTATGAGTACAACTGATAGTTAAATATAAGTTTCATTCAACTCAAGCTTTAGGCTTTCAGGGGCAAAGAATCGTGTTAAGTAGAATTTCCGGAGAAATCGAACTTTCACCCAGAAACAAATGGGTACAACCAGTGCCGGCGCAAGGTCTAAACAGGGCATGGGCAAGACACGTTTCGAGGCCTTGTAAAAGTTGGTTGCTTGTTTTTGCAAATCGTAGGCATCCCAAAAAAGTTTACTACGTACAACTACATAACAAACATACCTAAAACGAAATCAGCAAAACTAGCTTTAATGGCAATAAGATTGATATTATTTTAATAACTAGCAAACACCAGGCTTTACAGTTTCACAAAATGTAATAAATAACACGATTGCATCGTGACCAGAATTTGCAACAACCGTCTCCTTTTTTCAAGGATAATTTACTTTTTAGTTCCCAAAAATGAGGAAATATATTTTTATGGCAACACAATTTTAAATGTCATACCGGTTCATGGCGGTACTACGACACACTATCTCACATTAAATTCGCATCGAATAGAACACGAAGTTTTACAATAAAGCATTAAAGATTGGAATAAAAAGTAGAGTATTACAAAAACCAACACAAAGTTTATCAATAGCGATAAATTGGCAACAGTTTATTAATTTAAAATTAAAAAAATATATATTTATTCCCAAATAACTTAAATTATTTAACTACCATAAATCGGCTTTTACGTTAAATGCGCCAGTTCGCATATTCGGAGTCTCCTGTAAATCCTCATCAAACAAAAAAAGTTGCTAACTGCACTTTAGTTTGCAGTAGAAGTGAAAACTATTCGAGCTCAAGTTCCCTTGGTAGCGGCCGGCAGCCCACGCAGATCTCAATGAATTATTGAGCAACTGGAGAAATATAAATATAAAATGTAGGATTGTTTGTACGCCTTTGTTGGGTAAAACATGGCTCGTCTTCCAAAGTTCTCTTTGAGCGGCGTTTTATATAAAAATATGAAGTGCGAGACTGACTCGCTTACGAAGGTTTCCGTACCATTATCTATACAACATAACAGCCTCCGTGATCCAGTGGTTAAGGCGTTTGCCTGATAAAAGAACTGAAGCATACTTTGTTTAGTTGTTTCCAGTTTGGTTAGGACATTGCAGGCTTGAATCACCTGATTGTCTGATAATTAAGATGATTCCGTGCTTCGGAAGGCACGTTAAGCCGGTGGTCCCGGCTGCCATCTGGTAGTCGTTAAAGGAACCACGTCAGAGGCCGAGAGGTGGTTCCGAAGATCTCTGACACCAGGGTGTGCATGGTCGATTGACCGTGACACCTACTCGAAATGATGATATACAACATTAGACACTATCAATATAACCTTATTTTTAGTTTCATTCACCTAAAATCACGTTTGTCGTATGGGAGCCCCCTTAATTATTTATTTTTGACATGAATAAAAATATTTTGTGATTATTGCAAGCGTCTATTGCCGTTTTTAATATCGAGCAATAAACGCCAAAAAAAATCACGTTTGTTGTATGGGTGCCTCGTTTAAAAATACTTATTTTATTTAGTTTTCGTATTTGTCGCGGCGCGGCAAGAGAAATACATCATCTATGAACATTTCAACCTTGATAGCTAGACGCTAGTTATTGTTCTGAGGCTAGACTTTTGAAATGTTCACAGATGATGTATTTGAACCGTGATCGGGTCATGATCATGAGATGAGATACAGCCTGGTGACAGACAGACAGATAATTAGATGGACAGAGGAGTTAAACTAGTGAAAGTAATATGGTGCCGTTTTAACCCTAAAAAAAAGGTCGTCTCTGAAAGTTCTACAGCATATTGTGTTAATGAGAACAAGTACTGTCGAATACTCATCTATTTTGGAAGGGGGGTAATTAACCTCTTTGCAACAGCGTGCACGCACAGCATAACAATGGGTGTCCAAAACTGCAGTGTTAGTAAGGAGTTTCCTGCTTCCGATCATAGCTGTGTGGAGGCACGTAGGCTGCCTAGGTATGATGTCAAGTACATATAGATAAATCACGCCTTTATCACTAACGAGGTGGACAGAGCCTAAGGCCACGGTTAGGGAGTTGGTGGGCGTATAGGTGGAAAATAATAAATAAATAAATACCTATATTAGGGACATATTACAAGATTGTATCTACTAGCCCCACAGTAGGCTGGGAATTTGTGTCGTATAGATAAACATCCAAGACCCAGGTCAATCTGAAAAAGATCATTTTCCATCCTTACCTGACCGGGGATCGAACCCGGGAACGCTCGTGTCGCAGGCTGGCGTGTTAACCACTGCGCCACGGAGCTCGCCAAATGGAAATGGAATCAAACAATATTTTTATTAGAGTTCGATCGAAGGTTGTGTTTCAGCGGCAATTTCGGTCACGTGTTCAGGTGACACGCGTGGCATTTTTCACAGAATGAGAATGTACCAGCTACTTCTCTTCCCACGCTGATCGTAAAAGCCGGTCAAGGGAATGAGCGGAAAAGCTGAGAATTGACGTCAAAAGGCGATTTAGCTAGCAACCCATAGATATTTTGAGTCCTATGTCCTATTACTCCGAAAGGATAAAAGGCCTGAAATATAGTCATACTTGTTAAATTAATAGTAATACTATAATATGAAAAATAAGCAATAGTACTTGTACTTAATAAACGTAGAATGTACCAGCTGCATCTCTTTCCACGCATATCGTAAAAGCCGATCGAGGCAATGAGCGAAGATTTGAAGAATCATGTTAGTAAGCGATGCGGCTAGCAACTCATCAATATTTAAACGAAATCACATATTACGTTTGTGAGGGCTCGACCGTCCCGGCGCTCTTGCAGGTGGCATGCTGCAACGTTACACGTTTTAATCGCGTCTAGTCTATTTATTTTTACACATAGCATTTCGAAAACTGCAGTTTCATGGTCGCACCATAAAAACTGCAAAGTATAAAACTACTAGCTTTCGCCCGCAGCTCCGCCCGCGTCAATGTCGATCCCTCGGGAATAGTACTTTTTACCGGGATAAAAGGTAGCCTATGTCCTTCTCCGTACTCCAGAGAACTTGTATGCAAAATTTCATAATAATCGGTTCAGTAGTGACGGCGTGAAAGCGTAACAAACAAACAAACAAACTCACTTTCGCATTTATAATATTAGTAAGGATTATCACTATGTTGGTTTCGTTTTTCAACATGCTAAATGTGGCTTTTCAGTCCCATAAACCTAAGCTCTGTCTACGCAGTAAGAGATAAAGACGTGATTAGGGACATCGGTAATGGGAAAGTTATAATAACTAGATAGAAGATTGATTGTGCTTCTGAAGTAATGGAAACTGTTCTCACCGATGGAATACAAACAGATGGACAGAAATGGCGAGTTTGTTTTATATTGATTGATTGTTTCCTGTGTGAAAGCGAGTAGTTTACCGACTTGTCACAAAGGCGGGTCATGTTCTAATATTGAGTTTTGACTGGGAAATCAATACTAATAATATAAATCTGTACCTAAGGGTTAGTCATGGATATGGAGTAAGTCTTCAAAGATATCGTGTTTATAAGTTCTATACATGATACTGAAACTAAATTGTCAATTTTTAGATTTTTTTTCTCTATATTATATGTATCTCTATAACAACTGAATTATAAGAAACTTGGTAGATCATCATCATTTCGAGTAGGTGTCACGGTCAATCGACCATGCACACCCTGGTATCACAGTTCTTCGGAACCGCCTCTCGGCCTCTGACGACCAGATGGCAGCCGGGACCACCGGCTTAACGTGCCTTCCGAATCACGGAATCATCAGGCACATAGAGACCAAGACTGGACTGAGTTTCTTTCGGCGTATTCTTCTCAGCAGTGGTCATTCCGAAACGCTAGTAGTTTTTCGATTTTACAAACATAAAAGAAAGAAAAATAAACAACAGAAACATATGACGTTCAAAAAGCGATACATGTATCCTACTTTGAATAAAAATTATTCATTTTCATTTTTTTTTCATTTTCAATCCAGAGGATTCGTGGAAATTGTCGCCAGGAGCTCCGTCGAATCAACGAGATGAATTACACCATCATTTCTTTGATAAAACGTTGAAAAATATGAAGGGCTAAAAGGCGTAGAACACCAAATGCCTTGAAACAAATATGAAAATAAAAATGTACATACTATTATCGTTTTTTTAAACTATACCTACTAATTTATTCCCGTCGTACGTCTTTCATTATTTCCTCGCATTTATTGAGAAAAGCACAATACATGCCTTTGCCGGAAATCGGATTGCCGGACTCGTATTTATTGCCAAGGCCTCGCTGACGCTCGGCCTTGAAAACTCTACTCGTCCGGCAATCCCTTACTTCCCGGCCTCTGCAGTAATGAACTATTACTTGAACAACTGCTGCATATTTGAGAACTTTAAGAATCATAGAATGAAGTGAGAAGACGTCACACCACGATATCTGTTTTTTTTTTAATTGGTTGTCTGTAAAGTCTAGAGTCAGTTTACGAACGAATTTTACGTAACGGTGGAAGAGAGATAGATGCGTGATACATAGTCTACAACTAATTACAATTTTTTTTAAATCAATTATTTGAGTGCGTTTGACCTCCATCTTGCCTGATGGGAAGCAACGATGAAAACTAGGGTGGTACACGCAAAACTCAAATAATACCTTATAAATATAATCAGAAATGTTTATGTAAGATGAAGTTTGAAAGTAGCGCCGGTAAACGAAAAATTAAGGAGTGGTAGATTAGCTTGGTATGGTCATGTAATGAGGCGTGAAGATCATCATATTACAAGAAAAGCGCTAGAGATGGAGGTAAGTGGATACCGGGGAAGGAGAAGAAAAAAAAAGGAATGGATGGAATGCGTAAGGCAGAATATGAGGGCAGTGGGAGAAACAGGGAGTTGTGGAAGGAAAAGACATACTGCGCCGACCCCAGATAATGGGATAAGGTAAGGAGGATGATGATGAAATATAAGTAAAACTGCGTGATTGAAAACACTCAACGGCCCACACTAAGCACTGAGTACCTATCTGTTAGGGTCTGATGTACACAAACACAAAAAACTTGCACAACAAACCCACCGTGCCTCAATCATGACTGCATTAATATATGTAGTTACCTCTTCCACTTGGCTGTGCGAGGAGCGGCTGCCCCACTCATCCCACGGCTCCCGCTCACCTGCAGTGATAAAAAAAAATATATTTTAAACTTCCAGAACAAGGCTTTTTATTATCATAAACTTTAGTTCTGCATCTCTTTCTTTCTTATATAAATCTATACTAATATTATAAAGCTAAAGAGTTTGTTTGTTTGTTTGTTTGAACGCGCTAATCTCAGGAACTACTGGTTCAAATTGAAAAATTATTTTAGTGTTGGTGTTCCATTTATTGAGGAAGGCTTTAGGCTATAAAACATCACGCTGCGACCAATAGGAGCGAAGCATCAATAAAAAATGTTTTGAAATTGGGGAAAAATTGTTCAGCTATACTATTAAATCATAATAACAGAAATTGCCGCGGACGAAGTCGCGGGCAACAGCTAGTTCTCATATAAAAAGCTATGGAATCCAGGATCTACTAAAGTAAACATTTCTGTCATGATAACGCCTCATTAATAGATGAACGATTAAAAGCACTACTTATCTCTAAGGCATATTACTCTGTAGACGAATTCCTCAATGACAAATTTAATACCTAAATATCTACCAATTTATGACCTAACTAGCTGTTGCCCGCGGCTCCGCCCGCGTTAATTTCGTTCCCTTGGGAACAGTAGAAATGATAAAAAATCCATACAAACCCCTGCCCCTTTGCTTTTTCCCCTTAAGGGGGAATTTAATACATTTCACCTGCATAGATCTTTAGCCCTTAAGTAGGGGATTTTGCCTATTTCACCTACACAGATATTTTTTTATTGTAATGGAGAACTTCTTATTGTCATATTTCTAAGTAAATAAATAAAAAAATCCATACAAACTTTACCTCACCTATTCTACCCCTTCAAGTGGAAATTTCGACCATTTTAACTACACAGATCTTTTTAATTGTAATGTAAACATATATACTTATTTTTATACTTCTATGTCCAGAAATGAGAAAATTTCCATGCAACCCCCTTTATCCCTTAAGGGGAAAATTTTGTACATTTCACCTATACAGATCTTTTTTAATTGTAACCTAGAACGTATATACTTATTTTCATACCTCTAAGTCTAGAAATGGAAAAATTCCATACAACCTTTACCCCCTATTTACACCTTCAAGGGAGAATGTTGTCTGGTTCACCTAAACAGATCTTTTTTAATTTTAATTGAGAACTTTCAAACTTCTAAGTCCAGAAATGAGAAAATTCCATAAAACTTCAACCCCTTTGATTTTCTAAAAATCCTTTCTTAGTGCTCATTTACATCATAAAAAGAATCCCTGTGCCAAATTTCAAGTTTCTAAGCACAGTAGTTTCGGCTGTGCGTTGATATATAAGTCAGGTTTGCCTTTGGCCCGCGGCTCCGCCCGCGTAAGTGTCGATTTCTCAGGAACAGTAGAATTACCCGGAATACATTAGTTTATGACTTTCAATGAAACACCTTAATATTGAATTTCAATTGAATAACTTCAAAAACGGAAAGTTTCATACTAACTTTGCATCCCCGTTATATCCCCTTAAGGGATGATTTTTGAGAAAAATATTTTACTCGTGTTTCATGCCTTTTAGTGAAGAACCTTCATGCTGAATTTCATTCGACTAACTTAAAAAATGGCAAAGTTTCATGCTTACTTTGCACCCCTATTTTACCCCCTTAAGGGATGATTTTTGAGTAAAATATTTTACTCGTGTTTCATACCTTTCAGTAAAGAACCTTCATGCTGAATATCATTTGAATAACTTCAAAAACAACAAAGTTTCATACTAACTTTGCAACCCGTTTTTCCCCCTAAGGAGATGAATTTCTAAAAATCCTTTCTTAGTGCTCGCCTACGTTATGAAAGGAACCCCTGTGCAAAATTTCAAGTTCCTAACCTTTATAGTTTAGGCCCTGCGTTGATATATCAGTCAGTCAGTCAGCTTCTCCTTTTTTTTAAATATGGATAGTATGGATAGGTATAATGCTGTCGTATAATGATGATGAATTGACTTTGGATTTTAATTTTCTTATGTCACTTATTATTTTATTTTATTTTTGCTATATGTTTGCAGGCAAACTCATGCCTTGAGTTCATTCAAATGACGATAACTTTTTTTTAATGAACCGATTTTGATGAATCAAACTTTAAATGTTAAACTGGGTTAAAACAAAGCAATTGGTGAAAGTTTGAAGTAAATCGGTTCAGTATTTTCGGAGATAATCGTGATCATACATACAGACAGACAGACAGACAGACAGACAGACAAGAAACTCCAAAAAAATATTTTTGCTTTCTATTATTCTTTTTAAGTGTCCCTCTATCCATTTCAGTCAAAAATTCAAAATGTACAGACAAAATAATTTTACTGTTTTATTATATGTATAGATATAGATATAGATGTTGGAATGTGGCAAAAATAAATCACATTTCTATCCCTGTCTAACTCAATAATCTTTCTCTCTCTATGTCATCAGTTGGTCATAAATATTGTATTTAATGATTGCAACTCGAACCGTCACAAGCCACTTAAAGTATCCCGACTACGTTCCCACAGCCATTGTGGATTATTCGTTGTACGGCTTTCTTTGCATAAACACACCTTCCTACTAAACGGAAAATAAATAAGTATATGGACAATCTTGTGTTTCTCTGGTATGCCCTACATAACCCAACAGGTTATGGGCCCAGATCACTAGTTCAGTGCGTGTTATTAATAAAGGCTATCAGTTGCACTTTGAAAGTAAAAACTTTTAGTGACAGGAAATAAAAAGTGATAAAAATGGACAGTGCGAAATATAAAAGGAACATTAAACAATTTGATGGTGACAAATGCGGTGTGTGGAAGTACTACATTTACAATTTATTAAGTGAACTCGTCGTTTTGAAAATTATTGATGAAACTCCTGCGGAACAAAGCGCTGAATGGATGAAGAAAAATATATAGCCAAAAATAAATACTATACTGAAGTTTTAGGACTACTATACTGAAGTTAAGACTTCTTACTAAGTTTAACAACATTAGTGTTCGTGAAAATACGTTTGCTAGATTACAAAATTAAATTGAGAAATGAAGAGCGTGACTAGTTGGATGGTTTTTCTAGCCTCAGACAAAAATAATTCATTGGACCAAGTAGAAATTATGCGACGCACGAGAAACCTAATTTCGGACCACGCAGCAACTTTAAAAGGATAACATATCATTGTTGCAACTAAATGGGACATAAAAATTACATTGCCATGCATAAAACAATGGACTTAAAAAGGGAGCCCGAAACAATAAATTTGTTAACTTCGGATTCGACTTAAAAACTCGAGGCTCCGGCGACAACATCTGGATTTGCTTTTATGACCGACAGTAACACTAACAATTGTACAAATAAAGGAGACTATATCGCTTTTATTTTGGATTCTGGAGCTTCTGACCACTTGATAAACCGAGAAGATTTGGCACAAAAAAAAATTCAAACAGAGAATCTAATAAATATTTTTGTGGCAAGGAACAGTGCATATATAAGCGACTAAGAAAGGAAATACTTCTGTCACGAGTAATATTGGCATACAAGGCACTCTGCAAGATGTACTATGCGCCAATATCCCGTACAACTTACTATCTATAAAAAAAAATCAAGATGCCGTGATGACTATTGTTTTCGACAAAAGCGGCGGGTGGCGTCGGAGTAGGTACACAAAAATAGTGGTAAGCTGGTCATAAAGGGTAAGTCATTGAATAATCTAACTGGCATTATCTTCACTTTCTAAACATGCTTTTAACACCACAAGCACTTTGAATAGAGGCATAAATATGAATTATGGCATAATTATCTGGCAGCTCTGGCCAAGTATGGCCCTAGTAGTACAGAGAGGGTCGTGCTTCTGTAATGGAGACTAAAAATGACCTGATGATGATGGCATAAAAGACTAAGTCATATTGGAAGTCTAAGTTTTTGGAAATAAAAAGTATAGTACTATTTGAAGACATTGACAAAATTCAGAATGTCGTATCAAGTGACTTTTTGTGTGAAGCTTGTATTTATGGGAAACAAGCGAGTTTACCATTCAATAAAACAAAGATGAAATATTTAAACTAGCCTCTATTTAAAGTGCACACAGATGTTTGCGGTCCTATTACTACTTCGTCGCTAGATGGCAAAAACTATTTTGTTATTTTGTGGATAAATACAAACATTATTGTGTAACATACTTACTGACTTGGAAGTCAGATGTGTTTGTTGTATTTAAAGAATACGTTGCCAAATGTGAAGCTCATTTTGACTTAAAGATTGATAACTTATATTGTGATAACGGAGGTGAATTTATATCTAATGAGATGAGATAAATCGTTTTGAGGTGAGCCTGTCTTAACAGCAACTTATTAATGTTAGCCCTATAAAAGCTCTGATTGTTGAAGTAACACCTTTTGAATTGAGGCATAAAAAAAGGCCGAAAGTATTTAAAAGTTTTTGGTTCGACTGTATACTTTATTAACAAGAGTAAAAGAGCTAAATTTGATCAAAAATCTTTAAAGGGCATTTTGGTTGGTTCCGAACCAAATGGTTTTAAAGTATGGCATGTGGCAGAAGATAGGTTTATGAGAGTCAGAGATGTGATAGTTGATGAAAGTTATTTCATTGACAGTAGACCGATTAATAGATTGGTTGAGCAGATTGACGAATCTGTTGAATTCCCTGAGGAAAATGTCAGGGATGTGTTAATGGATGGTAGACCGATGAAAAGGCGGTCTATCTGAGCAGATCGACGGATCTGTTGAATTCCCTGTTGAAAATTTCAGGGATGTGTAAATGGATTGTAGACCGATGTAATTGGTCTGTGCAGATCGTTGGATCTGTTGAATTTCCTGAGGAAAATGTCAGGGATGTGTTAATGGATGGTAGACCGATGAAAAGGCGGTCTATATGAGCAGATTGACGAATCTGTTGAATTCCCTGAAGTTGGATCTGGTTCACCAGATGTTTCTCACAAACAAGTTTTAATGCCAGGCTCGTTAGATTTGATACCAAATAAATATATGCCAGAAACTCCGTGTCAAAATGAGAGTATCAGTTTATCAGTTAAAAATAAATGTTTTGATAAGGATTTGAGACAAAGTAATAGGATCCGCAATATCCTTTCTATTTTATATAATGAAAACGATGATGAAAGTATTTCTTGCAATTATTTACTATGTGTGAGGTTGGTATTAATGTTCAAAGGTGTGAGTGAATCATTGATATTTCATGTCTCTCAGTCATATAAGGTAATTCAGTCTAGAAGTGATAAAAATGCTGTTAGAGAGGAAATTAATGAGTTTGGAAAACCTTTGAAATATAAGGCGAGATTAGTAGCTCATGGCTTTAGTCAAAAATATATGATCGACTATAATGAAACTTTTGCCCCTGTAGCCAGAGTCACAACTTTTAGAATAATTTTAGCTTTCGCTAATCAATTTAATTAGCATGTACATAATATGGACGTGAAAACAGCATTTTTGAACGGGAAACTGGATAAGGGAATTTGTATGAAAATTCCAGAGGGTATCCCATGTGAAAATAATATGGTGTCTGTAAATTACAAACATCATTATATGGATTAAACACACGTTGTTGGTTTAAAATATTTGAACAAGCTTTAATAAACAAAGGTTTTCAATTCATCATCATTTCGAGTATGTGTTACGGTCAATCGACCATGCACAGGGTGTCAGAGTTCTTCGGAACTGCCTCTCGACCCGATATAACGACTACCAGATGGCAGCGGACCAACGGCTTAACGTGCCTACGTGCGTGGTTTTCAATTTTCATCAGCAGATCGATGCATTTAAATTCTCAATGAAGGGCATATTTCAAAGAATATTTATGTATTACTTTCGGTTGATGTGTAATATGTATTACAAATATAAATACTATGAATAGTTATTAAAGGAGATTATGTTTTCTAAGAAAACCAACCACTTTGGATCGAGCCAATTTTTTTATGTTTGACTGTAATTCTGTCAAGTCACCTCTTGAAAGTAAAATTGATTACAACGCATTGAATTCGTGTGAAACTACAAATGCCCCTTGTCGAAATCTTATCTGGTGCTTTGCACAAGTTTACTGTTAACATCTTGAGTCGATATGCAAACAAAAACAATCATTCTTTATGGTTACACTTGAAAAGGGTCCTACGATATTTGAAAGGCACCATAAATCTTAAGTGAACTTAGTTACACGAAGTGATTATAGAGACATTTTAAGTGTTTTTGTGGATTCTGACTGGGTTTGTAATGTGATTGACAGAAAAAGTACCTCGGGTTATTTGTTTAAATTGTATAACAATTGTACAATCTGTTGGCAAACAAAAAGACGACAGACGGTGACAACATCATCCATTGAAGCTGAGTACATGTCTTTTTATGAAGTAGTAAAAGAAACGTTATGGTTAAAATTGACATTTTGAATTCATTAATGAATAGTATTGAGGATAGCAATGGATGTATTAGTATTGCAAATAACCCGACTAGTCACAAGAGGTCGAAGCACATTGATACAAAGTATAATTTCTCTAGAGAACAGGTTGAGAAAAATGTAATTAAAATGGTTTATATTTCCACAGATAATCAACTGGCGGATATACTAACGACACCAGTGTCTGCAACACGATTTGATGAGACTGATTGAGATGAGACTGAAACTTGGATTGAACATATAAATTTCAGTAACTATCTATAACTTAGTTATTAACACTAGTAATGATAGATAATATTATTTATTGGCCTGATTAGGTTTTTCTGGGTTTCCCTAATCCTGTGCAACAAATGTTGGGCCATGATAATTGTTCCCCAGAAAGGAAGGTGTGTAATTTTATATTATTGTATACAGTTGTTTAATATGTACTATCTTAGGTATACTGTTGTAAAAGGGATTTATTTCGAGGGGGCGTGTTGAGTAATAATGGATTTATTTTTGAGGGGGCGTGTTGGAATGTGGCAAAAATAAATCACATTTCTATCCCTGTCTAACTCAATAATCTTTCTCTCTCTATGTCATCAGTTGGTCATAAATATTGTATTTAATGATTGCAACTCGAACCGTCACAAGCCACTTAAAGTATCCCGACTACGTTCCCACAGCCATTGTGGATTATTCGTTGTACGGCTTTCTTTGCATAAACACACCTTCCTACTAAACGGAAAATAAATAAGTATATGGACAATCTTGTGTTTCTCTGGTATGCCCTACATAACCCAACAATAGATTACCTCAATCTCATTTCAATCAAATTTTTGACATATATTTTCTATTTCGAGTGACTTTAATTTTAACTCTTATTCACAAATGCAAACATTCGACTAAAATTTAATTTATCTAATTTAATTTGTTGTTATAATCGCCACACCCTAACTGGGTACATGTCAATCTGCATAATAATTCTGTCAACTTTATGCTGTACGTGAAAGCGAATAAATGAATATGAATATAATATGAAACGCGGGCTGCACGCACGTGAACGTGTCACGTTCCATGTTCAACCGAGAGCTCGGAAAAAGTGATAGAGAGGCACGATCCGCTTGTGACGCATCTATCTCTCTTCCACCGTTATCACGAAAAATTATCATCTGTAAACCGAGTTTACAAACACTTGGTGTGATGCCCGCCTCATGGATTTCTTCTATTATAGTTGAGTTATATTTATGACTAGTCAATATAGCCCACGGAGCAGTGTTATAGCCTCTCATAGCAGGTACATTGATTTTGGCCTGTGCGACAATGAACTGCTTATAATAATAATAAATTTATTTCAGATAACTACATCCATATCCGTTAGTAATAACTAAAGTTAGTAACACAAGACATAGGTAACATACACAGCAAACAACACATAAAAAATAGCACCCACCGCTGCCAGCAAGATGTCTACACAACTGCATGCAGCCGTATCCATCGAGCTAGCATCGGTGTGTCCCACCGATCTGCCAGAGCAGGATTGCTTAATACTGTCAGAAATAACAATCACGCACCTCCGCAAGAACCTGTCCCTTAGGGCAGTATAGTGATCACATTCCAACAAGATGTGTAACAACTCTTCTGCCTTGCAAAACTACACAGATCTGATTAGGTCTCACACTTCAATAGTAAAAACTTGTTAACTGGAACGTGGCCAGAACTCATATTAAATGAAGAGACGAGAGTTCTCCAGAGAAACTAATACTGTTAAACCAAGGCATTACATTTTGAATTGTTCAAAGTAATGTTTTGCTTTATAAAATTTATGTTGGAAAATCATTCAGCATAGGTTTATGCCGCCTGATTATAAACCTTATTGAATATGTTCCATATTTAGCTACACTAGCGAGATTTCTGTGGGCGCCCCTAGTCTAGTCGGTCTTGGCTGTTGGTATAATAATAATTCACTCTCCACCACTGTCTACACCCAGCCCATGTCAGTAAGTACTTTATATCTGGTGGCCTAGGCAGTTGCTCAACCGTATCCTACCCTGATGCTGCTACTGTATCAGGCTAATCCTATCTCTATGGAATGTACACATATTTTGCCCAATCGTAATTATGTTCTTTGAAGACTAAGCATAAGTAAACTTTTGTAATAAAAATAAGTATTTATTGTTGAATACTTACAGTAGCTGGCGTCGCTGCTCGCCTCCAGACTGCGGCGGTGCATCTGTATCGTACTTTTGTTCATGTTCTGAAAATCAGGGACTATTTTTAGATAGGTAACTTAAAAAAATATTAGATTAAATTCTTATCCCCACATACTAACTTACCACAGTATATTCTACGGTAAAACTAAACTATTCTTGCCCGATATTACTAAAGGCCACTTCATTTCACTAAACTATCACCACAACATACAATAAATCACTTTATAAACACGAATTATCACAAAATTGAAGATTTAATTTGCCGACATACGCCCTCTTTTTTATAACACCGATATCTATAAAAATATAAGAGTATTTGGCTCAATATCACTTGTTATCACTAAATGGGCACTTGGGAAGATACGTTTAATTGATGATAGGGTCTAATAAGGCTTAATTCATTTAAAATTGATGAGAAATACACAGAGTTCACTGTACTCAGTGTTTACAAAGTTATGGCCGCGTTCCACTGCTTCACTTGGACGTCACTTTTGACGTTTTCTTCAAGTTGTGCTTCATTTTTCACCCATTTGTAGAAATATGTAGATGATCAAAATTCACATTTTTACTGTTACGACGATTTGTTCAAATAATGGAACGTATTTAATGGCTATGTCAAAAGGTCAAATCGATGATCTAATCCTATATTCAGTGTTTATTTTTGTTTATTATTAAGATAATATTTTATGTTTAGTTAAATCCAAGGGTCTAAGCAAGGGGATCAAAGCAGAAGCAAATGAACGACCGCCTCATATTGAGTGGTCTCCTCACTCCTCAGAAAAATCTTCCAGCTTTTTGTTAATGACCTGAAAAATAATCAATAATGTGATAAATAAGTGCAGTAATAAATATACAAAAACTTATAGTCTGCGAGTTAATTACTTTCGAAACTTCCCAAACATAAATAGTTGTTAACGCCATCTGCTGTCGGGTGACCGAGGTAAAAGTCCAGACATACAGCAATGCAATAGCTTTACCCAGCTCCCCTTAAATATTTGTTTTAGTTCAATTTAATTATATACAGTCTATTTTAGCGTCTACCTAGACGCTGGAAATATTCACAGTCACTTTAAAAAATAATAATTCAATGAAAATAAAATTAATATTTAAGGGAGCCGGTTTATAGCCGTTTTTTTTATAGATAATGGTAAGGACGGGAACCCTTCTTGCGCGAGTCCGACTCACACTTGGCCGTTTTCTTTGCTGTCAACAGATGGCATTGCATATTTTTAGTTCTTATATTTTCCACCAGATGGCGTTGTCCTTCAAAAGTAAATAAAGGACCTATTTATTGGTTCCTGTTCTGCCAACGCCTATTTTGCACGATTTTTGTCAGGATCATCGTATAGATGGCGCCATTAGTATATTCACAACATCACATATGTATCCAACATATGAGAAAATAAAATCACTATTAAGGGCCCGTACTACTTCACACTGCTTTGCATGATTGACTGTTATATCAATAATAATTAAATACTCAAGTTGAAATAAAAATGCAGCAAAGTTCAGGACTAACTCTGGTAACTATCTCACTCAAAAACACGATTGCGTTAAATTTTCTCGAAAGAAAAAAATTGCATAGTTGCCTCCAAATCACGTCTAATTTACTCGGTATACAGTATTATTCACCAAATACATTAAAATTAACCTTGAAATTTTTGATTATTATTAAATTACAGATAAGGCAGCCATTATGTGTTTTTCTGTTTCGAATAACCCTTGAATATTCCTAAAAAACGAAAATATTAAAGTAGCCAACGCGTTTAGACCATCCGCGTGCGTACCGCCACGCCGCCTGGCCTATGGCGGGCTCTTAACGAAAAATATCGCCATTCACCACAAAGTTGCAAAACGGTCGCGTGACTGAGACGCCATTGACAACTAAAGTTATTACAATTTGTGCTAGCATGGCGTCGGGCGTGACGTAACGTAAACAAGCGCTGGCGTGCATAGTATTATATCAATATCTTTCAATTTTACTTGGTTTTACCTTTACCAGATTTAGGCTAACGCCATCTAGTGACGGGTGGAAAAGTCTGTAACTATTGCACTGCAGCGCCCTCTCCGCCGCCCATAGTGGCAGTTAGTGGAACTAACTACCACAGCCTGCCGGCAGATGCTTGCCGTTTACTTTGCTGCTTTTAACAGGCCTTAAGTTGGGCCAATATTTGTGTATGAGGTTGGCAGTCTGTACATAAACAATTATTATATTGTCTTTGACGTACAATGTGTCAAGTTTTCGCTGGTTATTTGTCATAACGAGGTTTAAAACCCATAGAGATAAGATATTTTTAGCTTTAGTAAAAAAAAGCTTCCAAGACAATACATTTAATATTTCTTTTAGGATTATCGTCATCATCATCATTAGGTCTTTTTAGTCTCCACTATAGGAGCATAACCCTCTCTGTACTACCGGAGCCATACTTGGCCAGAGCAGACAGAGGATTTGGCCTACACTCTCTTCGCTGGCCAGACATGTTGGAGAGGTCTCATTGATGTGAATGAGCTTTGTTTAGCTTGTATTTAAAGTCGCCTGTTACGACATCCATGGGAAGACTAGGAGTGGTCCTATTCTACTCTCCGGAGACCACACGGTTAGACGGCTTTTAAAATTATAATATCTATGAAAATAGGTGATGGCATAGGTAGGTATTGAAAATAACACGCATAATTCCCAAAATACACATTTATTTAACAACAAAATCACAACTATCACTCCTTCTTCCTCTTACTACCTTCCTCGTCCCGCGCGCTGCTTCTGCGCTTCCTGCTCTCCTTGGCGTCGCTGTCCTCCTTGTCCCGCCGTTCCTTCGCCTCGGGCACCACCTTCTTGACCTTGGCTTGCTCGGGCGAGTACGCCCAGAGGAGCATCTCTAAGTGTTCCGCGGTAGGCTCGTCTTTCTCGTTGAAGAGCTTTGCTTCTGCATGCTGGAATAGAGAAGTCTTTATGCGAATTTAGCTCTACTGAAGAACGCTCCAGAGTCCTCATATCATCGTATCATTAGGTACAATATACTACTACAAGATACTACTTCACAACCATTATCCACCACCGAATCAAACCGGATGAAAATATCAGTGAAATAACGAACTTATAGCTGCTACAGAAGATTTAAAATCCAAAAACAACAAGTGCCTTGTTGTCTTGCTTATAATACCTATGTCCAGCAGTGGACGAGTTTACCATATTATGAGAAAATCAATTCAATACCTAGTAAGCCTTCATGTTTTGGACTGATCCAACGTACATTTTTGTCCCAATATTGTTTCTTTTTAAGTTAATTAACACATATTTAAAAAAAACCTAATTTGCGAGTCGATGGTTCCTTTTCCTGAAGCTCCTTGAGCGCTGTACCTTACCCTTTGCCGCCGTCCTCGATTCAACATTTTAAAGTCCCGCCCACTGGCATTTCATACCTTTTCCTTGAGCTCCTTGAGCGCCGTGTTTCTGACGATGTCCCAGGTCTTGCCGCTGTCCTCGTCTTTTACGGTCCGCAGCCGCTTGTACTCGCCGTTCACTGACGCGTACGCAGCGATGAACGATTTCTGTAAAGAACAAATAATCAATAAATAATAAAAAATAGGCCGTGTGGTTTCCGGCAGAGTAGAATAGGACCACTCCAAGTCTTTCCATGGAGGTCGTAAGAGGCGACTTAGGAAATACAAGCTAAGCAAAGCTCATAAACATCAATGAGACCTCTCCGACCCGTATGGCCAGCGAGGAGAGAGTAGGCCAAATCATCTGTCTGCTCTGGCCAAGTATCGCTCCAGTAGTTCAGAGAGGGTCATGCTCCTGCAGTGGAGACTATAAAGTCCTGATGATAATGATGATTATAATTATAGGTAGATATTATTTCAGAAATAAAAAATCGACTCCATCCTTTTGTAAAAAGAAACCTGTCTAAGGTAACTTGGGTTTTTGATCAAAAACTTGCAAGATTTGATTACAAACAAGCACTCATGCACTATGGCAGGTATACCTGTTGGTCCGTGACTCTGTCCCTCGCCCTCTCCTCAGCCGTCCGGACGACGCCCAGGCTGAGGTAGGGGTTGTTCTGTTTGCTGAGGTGCATGGAGTCGAAGTCGTCCAGGAACTTTTCGAAGATGGAGATGGCTTCTTTGATGTTGGAGAGTTTGGTTTCGTCGCGAGTGCCTGTAAAATTAAATTTATAATTAACTAGCGACCCACTCCGGCTTCGCATGGGTGCGTTAAATTATATATATAAACCTTCCTCTGGAATCACTATATATATTAAAAAAATCGTATTAAAATCCGTTGCGTAGTTTTCAATATCTAAGCATACATATGGACAGACAGAGGGATGCGATTTTATTTTATACTATGTATGTAGGTAGTGATTGTATCTTTTTTTTTTACGGGTATTACCCCGGTTCTTGGGAAGGTTTGCATGGAGATTGGACCAACACGTAGAGGCTCTTTGGAGAAGTTGATGTATGTAGGTTTCCTGCTAGAACCCGCTCTTGGAAATACTAATATGATATGCTTTTGAACAGGTCTTAGCCGGAAAAGGAACTATTGCATTTTAAAAGGGAAACTAGTGGGTTCTGGTATTGTAAAGTGGCTCTATTTGTGCTGGGTTATTGCCAAGTATCGTACACCTGCCATAATCATGATATCTGACTACAGGTGGTGGCTTGCCGCCTACTAGATATGACGCTATTAAACTAACGGACGATTATGCCAGCTCCGTGGCGCAGCGGTCAACACGCCAGCCTGCGACACGGGAGTGCCCGGGTTCGATCCCCGGCCAGGTCAAGATGGAAAATGATCTCTTTCAGATTGGCCTGGGTCTTGGATGTATCTATATATGTATTTGTTATAAAATATAGTATCGTTGAGTTAGTATCCCATAACACAAGTCTCGAACTTACTTTGGGGCTAGCTCAATCTGTGTGATTTGACCGTATATATTTATTTATTATGCCAGCAAAAGGCGCAACATGCGGTGTGCTGCGCTTTCTCCGAAGTTATTCGCGGCGTTCCACCCATGGAGCAACAGCTCTCATGACTCCTCTTGGGTTTCCACCTCGACCGATTAAGACACGTCGCTCGGGGGCGAAGGCTCTGACCTTATCTCTAGAGCGCTTGGGTCCGTGCTGTCGCTCTCAATTCTCACCGTCAGCTCGCTACAAGCTGCCCTGCGGGGCCGTGTTAGTATTATTAACACCAGCCCCGAGCATTATTTGAAGGTTCTAAACATAGCAATAGCTAAATGTAGCCATTAGCTAGGCTTTGTCTACCCCGAGGGATAAAAATGTGATTAATATGTAAGTATGTATGGACCACGTATGGACAAATTACTTTGCAAAATGATATATTTGTGAGTAAATATTACGAGGAACATGAATTGAACGCAGACTTCACAAATATTGTGTCTTCAACTCAGTTTTATTTGCTCAAACTAAATCAAGGGTCATTGATCTTGCATTCTGTAAAATAATGTAAGTGTAGATTGTAGATTTTGTGATAAAACGATTCTTTCTTTATACAAATGCTGTGCAACTGCAAACCACTGATGAGATACAGTTTTTAGTTCGACGTCCTCTTTTATACACGATTCAATTTATCGTTTTACAGAGCGAGATAAAGCTATATGATGTTACAGAGCTAGAAAACCTTATAAGGTAAGCTTGACAAAGATTGTCTTCCTACCGCTTGCTTTTAACAAGTCCTTAAGGCTTTCACAAAAAGTCATGGAGCCGACTTAATCTAAGATAAAAACCACACGGCATGACCCATGCTGTCTATGGGATCCATCTGGATTCCGAAGCGAAGAAAGCTATACTCACATGTGAGGACTCTCTTCGCGCTGCCAATCAAGCCTTTAATCGCCAACTTCTGGTAGTCCGGGTCCCGTCCCTCCAGCTCCTTCAGCGTGCCCTCAGCGGCCGTCTTGTCCTTGAAGCCCAGGTTAGGCACCTTGTCTGACGGCAGCTCTTTCTTTTCTTTTGGCTTCTCTTCCATCTCCTCGTCCGAGCTGGATTCCTGGAAGAAATCAGAACAGAATTGTAGGCCTATGCATTAAATCCCAAAATGTATTTAGGTTTTTGAGATAGTACCATTACATAGTCCACTTATGTAATGGCAACTCCAATGAGGACTTTTCAAAAGAGCAATTAAAGTTTAAGTTAGATAGATGACGTTGATAAAAAGGCAAATTTCAATGTCATAGATCATAACAGCCTCCGTGGTCCAGTGGTTAAGGCGTTTGCCTGTTGACCCGGGGTCATGGGTTCGATTCCCACCGGAAGTACACTTTGTTTAGTTGTTTCCAGTTTGGTTAGGACATTGCAGGCTTGAATCACCTGATTGTCTGATAATAAAGATGATTCCGTGCTTCGGAAGGCACGTTAAGCCGGTGGTCCCAGCTGCCATCTGGTAGTCGTTAAAGGAACCACGTCAGAGGCCGAGAGGCGGTTCCGAAGAACTTTGACACCAGGGTGTGCATGGTCGATTGACCGTGACACCTACTCAAAATGAATGAATGAATAGATCATAAAAAATTATCCTGACTTTATTTTTTTCCTAAGGCTTTGCTTGACATTTGACTTTATCAACGCCATCTAGTCCGAAAAAGAGTATTATGAGAGAATAAAATCAGTAATCACGGAAAATAGCTGGTTTAAGATGAAAAATATTTTTGGTTTATTATAAAAAATATTTTTCGGTTTTACTTGCTTTTACCAAATTTAGGCTAACGCCATCTAGTGACGGGTGGAAAAGACTGTCACGCGCTATCGCCGCCGCACATATATAGCGGCAGTTAGCAGAACTAGCTGCCGCAGCCTGCCGGCATGCTCGCCGGGCATTTTGTACGTGCTTTGAAGTCTTTGAACAGGCCTTAAGTTGGGCCAATGTGTGTGTAAGGGGTTGGCAGTCTATACATTATTACATTGTCTTTGGTCTAGCCTAGTGGGCACAGTGGGTATGCCCACAACCTCATTTAGAATATTAGTTTATTCTTTAAACAAATAATACTTAACTCTTGAAAGTATTGCTAGTAATTAAATTAACTAACGGTAAAATTAGGGCGACAAAATAATTATAATCGACAGACAAAGCATCGAACGAAAGAAAGATGATCTAAGACCCAAAGCCTTTTTAAGAGCTGGATCCTCGCCTGCATCGGAAGCGAAATCAATACCTACATTATAAAATGCTTTGTTCTAAATGACTGACTGACGAATCAATGCACGGCCTAAAGAGCTGATCGTAGAGACCTGAAACTTGAGAAGTATGTTCTTTGTATGATGTAGGCATCCGATAATAAAGGATTATCTGAAATCCTACCCCTAAGGGGATGAAAAAGGGGTGACAAAGTTTTTATAGGACAATGTGATTCCTTGGATCAATCTACTCCTATTAATATTTTCAACTGCTTCGCGGAGAATAGCTAGTCTGGTATATTTGGGGTATACAGATTATTTTACTTATGTACATTGTCATCTCCATTCTTCTCTTCTTTGCTGTCTGTCTTCTCTGTCTTCTTCTTGTCCCCTTTGTCCTCCTTGTCCTTGTTGAGGTCTGCGAGCCAGTTCTCGAACACTTCCATGGCTTCTTTTATGTTCTTTATTTTGTCTTCTGCCTTCGTCACTGTAGCAAACGAAAACACAAATAAATTAATCTTATAACCATCATCATCATCATCATCATTTCGAGTAGGTGTCACGGTCAATCGACCATGCACAACCTGGTGTCAGAATTCTTCAGAACCGCCTCTCGGCCTCTGACGTGGTTCCTTTAACGACTACCAGATGGCAGCCGAGACCACCGGCTTAACGTGCCTTCCGAAGCACGGAATCATCTTTATTATCAGACAATCAGGTGATTCAAGCCTGTAATGTCCTAACCAAACTGGAAACAACTAAACAAAGTATGCTTCCGGTGGGAATCGAACCCGCGACCCCCGGGTCAACAGGCAAACGCCTTAACCACTGGACCACGGAGGTTGTTTCCTAAGTCGAACGTCGAGTCGTGATTTTATAACCTAAGTCCGTTTAGGGGTGTCATCAGGTCAAGGTATGATTCCTCAAATTGCTTGGCCTGTGGATGTAGGTTGGCATCAAATTGATGCCAACCTACATCCACAGGCCGCCACATCCACAGGCGCGCCCGGCCTCCAGAGCTGCAACTCGTTTTTCCCACATTCTTCCGAATGTGTTACGATCAGTCCCTTTCGCAAGTCCAACATATTCCTATCCTTTCCTAGCTTCAAAATGCTTACGACGGGCAGCAGCATCGAAGCACAAAAAGCCAAAGAAACTGCGCTCGCCAACCCGCCTGCCAAGCGAGGTGACTATGGCAGTATCCTCCCATGGAACGAAGAATCCTTGGTATATCCGAAGGATTCTTCGCCGCAAGAAGTAAACTGCTGGATATGAAATCTGCCTATGCCCAGCAGTTTACTTCTTGAGGCTGGAATGATGAACCTTCGGCCCAGCGCACCTTACAGAATAGCGGCGAAAAAAGTTGAGAATTTTGAAAAAGTTGAAAACGTCTGCTCTTGTGGACTCGTGGCAGCTTGAGGACGCACTGCCCTCGATCTTAGTATGCCATTTTCAACCGCTCATACTCAGTATCTTCGCCGCGCCTCTGTAAGTGTGCGCTGGGCCTAAGTCTTCACTGTTGCCTTTTTAGTTCTGTCAGCATTCTCACCACGACATTAATAGGAGGAAGGACGCCTAATCGTCATGACCTTTATCTACTTAGGTACTGAGTTCCCATTCAAGATAAAGGAAATATATAGGAATTGGGTCTTCGATGGCTCGGGCACGTAGAGAGACTGGATGACCAAGAAGATCGCAAGAAATAGCACAGTGGCAAGATCAGTGCGCCATCATCATAGTAAGTACGGTAAGTACCTCACATTAAAGAAACTGCCTCCGTGGTCCAATGGTTAAGGCGTTTGCCTGTAAACCCGGGGGTCGTGGTTTCGATTCCCACGGGAAGCATTGTTTAGTTGCTTCCAGTTTGGTTAGGACAACGGAGTAGATATAGAGAGAAGTTGCCCTAAGGAATATTTTCTATGAAACAATGCGTGGCACTTACAGGGGGTGAGGGGAGTATTATCTGTCTCACTCTACTTGCTCTGTCTCACTCCCTCCTTTATATCCATCTAGCGGCGAATAGCCCAACTACTTAATAAGTTCGATGTTGATCTTTCTTTTTAGTTTATCTATCCATCAATAGATGTCCCTAACACCTACTGACATCTAGTGTCAGATAGCTGAGTAATTAGGGTTGCCAACCAGACTGTTAAAAACAGTATAATACTGTTTTTGCTAGTTAATGCTTTTTACTGTTCTATTATAAGAAAGTTTGCAAATCACTGTTTTCACGACCGCTGGTAAAACTACGGTTAGAAACACATAGATGATTATAACAAAAATTTAAAATTTTGCAGAAATTAATATTTCTTCAAAAATAATTTTAGTAACATAATATTGTAGTATATAATATAGTTCTGTACCTGTTTAAAGCAATCGCTTATTTGGAGACTACACCTTCACAGCCACAAAAACAAAGAATCAATATGTTTTATGTAAATTATTTCCTTTTTGTTTTTTGTTATAGATCATGTAAAAGAGTAGTCAAAATCTAGGCAGCATACGAGTTGACGCACGGGCCACCCAAAACTTAGCCATACTAGAGGTGACTTGAGCCTGGCTTCGACGTCGCCATCAGTTTGAATATTTTTTTGACCCACATGCTCGACCCACATGTCAAAAAAATATACAAACTATTAAAATGGGAAGAACATATCTTTGTATATTTAGTCGTAGTCTAGTAATTTCTATTGACTTTTGAAATCCACTGTTTTGAATAAAGTTGGATGGAAATCTATATTTATTATATGTGTTTTTCATATAATTTACAGTTTTATTATACATTTAAATGCAATAAGTTCACTGAAAGTAGTTTTCTTTGATGAAAAATGCTCTCGGGGTGCTCAGAAACATCATTATTCTCTCAACTTTCACGTAAATTTTTATAAAATTTCAAAATCCAATCGTAGTTTTACCAGCGGTTGAGAAAACAGTATTACTGTCTTTTGATAAAACAGTAAAAAGTATTAAACTAGCGAAAACTAGGTGGTTGACAACCCTAGACATTTTGCCATGTTTATGGCTATTATTCAACGTTGACGACAGGAGGCGCATTGCTGAAAAGAGAATTATGAAACTACATAAACATAATCTTTTTGTCAAGGTAAAAGTCTTTAGGTATAAATTTAGAACAAATTTCAGTACTTATGGTTATTAGTTATTACGATAATTAGCTTTAATATATTTTTATAGTTCTTTCGTCCGATTACGCAAAGTGGTGCCATCTAACGATGAGTAGTACGGAACGTCGCCAAAAGATTTTTCTAGAATAATTTAAGTAAATTACGAATTAATATACTTACAAATGAAATGTAATTCCTTCCATAGCATCTGAACGTTTATCGGAGTAGTTTTTACATGATATAATACAACACTGCATGATTTTCTTCGTAAAAAACAAGAAAAGACCGAAAATCTAACTGTGTGCACAGAACGAACCATGTACGAACATTGACAGCTACAACAGCAGACTAATAGGCCACGCCTACTCTCGATGTTAACGTGATGACGTCAGGACCTAGTTGGAATCACAGTGCACAGTAGCTAACGCCGTCTCCACTCTGTATCTACTCCGTGGTTAGGACATTGCAGGCTTGAATCACCTGATTATCTCATAATAAAGATGGTTCCGTGCTTCGGAAGGCTAGTTAAGCCGTTGGTCCCGGCTGCCTAGTCGTTAAAGGAACCACGTCAGAGGCCGAGAGGCGGTTCCGAAGAACTCTGACACCGGGGTGTGCATGGTCGATTGACCGTGTCACCTACTCGAAATGATGATGATTAAAGATTCTTGGCCCCACCTAACAGATACTGTTCAGGAGCGTCTCGTCTCTGGTCCGTGTAGAACATGAAAGAGCGCGAGGCCCACTTACTTGAGAGAACCCTCTTGGCCCTGCCTAGCAGTCCGCGCACGGTCAGCCGCCGGTAGTTCATGTCGTGCTGCTCCAGCAGACGCAGCGTCTCCTCGGCCTTCGCCTTGTCCTTGAACCCGAAGCCTGAGTCTTCTTTATCGTCTTTGCCCATTTTCTGAAACAAAATGAACATTTATAATTGTACTAGATTTCGCCCGCGGCTCCTCCCGCGGGAATAGTACTTTTTACCGGGATAAAAGGTAGCCTATGTCCTTCTCCGTACTCCAGAGAACTTGTATGCAAATTTCAAGATGATCGGTTCAGTAGTTAGGGCGTGAAAGCGTAACAAACAAACAAACTCACTTTCGCACTTATAATATTAGTAAGGAGGGATTTTGGTAACAATGCTCATTTGTTGAATACATTTTTTTCTTGAAAACTAAGCAACTAGTTATGTTTAATCAAAATTGCGGTTGACCAGCCGGCCAATTGCTAGCTCAGTGACCAACGTTTTGATAGTCACTACAAAGTACACTGCGGGTTTCCTATTTGACTATTTTTATTAAAAATATATAAAGCGTAATGTACATTGAAATGACTATCAAAACGTTGCACTGAGTTAACAAATAGGCCGAATGGACAATGGTCGCCGTTGTCTTTCAAGTTTTGTCTGTCACCAACTTTAAACATTTGAGTTACTTAGTGCAGTCAGCGAACTTAAAGTTCATTATAAAGTAAGTGTAGGTACGTTCAAATGAAACAATACTAAACCATACATAGGTGGATAGGTACCTAGTGAAATCTGTGAAGCTAGCTGCGATAAAACAAGAAATTTTTAAGAGCCTGGATGTCGTGATGCGCCCTTACTTATTTTTAACTCGTTCACTGACACTTAACTAGACACAAAAGAAATAACAATAGAATTACGTCTACAGGCGGGCAGTGTCAGCGAAAGTTTTAACTTACTTTTGACATTACAACGGTTTTCCGTGGTTTGATCATAAATAAATAAATAAATATAAATAAATATATACGGACAAATCACACAGATTGAGCTAGCCCCAAAGTAAGTTCGAGACTTGTGTTATGGGATACTAACTCAACGATACTATATTTTATAACAAATACATATACATATAGATACACATCCAAGACCCAGGCCAATCTGAAAAAGATCATTTTCCATCTTGACCTGGCCGGGGATCGAACCCGGTCACTCCGTGTTGCAGGCTGGCGTGTTGACCGCTGCGCCACGGAGCTAGACTATCTACGGTGTACAACTTCATAATCATGACTTCATAACTTCACAATCATGACTTCATAGCTTCATTATCCATTACGGTTTACGAAAAAAGCCGCAATGTATTTTGAAGTGAGGATAATAACGTTGTGGTCAGGAGTGTCCTGTGCCTGTCCGGTGTCGCAGGTACAGCATGGGGTACGCGCCCAGCCTCCTGAGCTGCTACTTGCTTTTCCCCCATTCTTCCAAGTGATTAGTATTCCGATACCTTCATTCCCTTCTCAGATCCAACAAATTCCTATCCTTCGCAAGCTTTACAGTGCTTCTGATGGGCAGCAGCGTTGGAAGCACAAGAAGAGTTGGAAGCACAAGAAGCCAAAGAAACTGTGCTCGCCAACCTGCCTACCAAGCGTGGTGAGCCACGCTCGGTAGGCAGGTCTACTTCGTTCTATGGGAGGATATTGCCATACTAAAGAACGAAGTATCTTTGGGAGAGGTCTTTGTCCAGTAGTAAACTTTTTTTGGCTGTGATGATGATGTCGTTGTTGTACACCGTAGATATCAAGGTTAGGGAGTAGGCCTGCTGGTTGGGTTAGGAAGCGTATGTGTAGGATTTTTATTATAACAATAAGAAATGAATCTTTAACGGTCTCATCATCATCATTACGTGTAGGTGACACGATCAATCGACCATGCACACCCTGGTGTCAGAGTTCTTCGGAACCGCCTCTCGGCCTCTGACGTGGTTCCTTTAACGAGTAACAAATGGCAGCCGGGACCAACAGCTTAACGTGCCTTCCGAAGCCAGAATCATCTTAATTATAAGACAATCAGGTGATTCAAGCCTGCAATGTCCTAACCAAACTGAAAACAACTAAACAAAGTATGCTTCCCGTGGGAATCGAACCCACAAGTACTTATCGTACTTACGCGGAGGCAGTTTGACGGTCTAATGCATTGCATATATATTCAGCCATGTACAAATCGGAATAGGAAATTAAAGAATACCTATTAAGCAAAATTCAAGGCAGTTACTATTATTTTGCAAAGCAAAATGCGTGGTTGACTTGACCTTAAATACTTATGTCACCATTCAAAAATGGAATTCGCCGATTTTAACCAATATGGCGAATGGCGCCTATCATGGTGGCCGGATGTCAAATGTATTTTATCAATAAATTAAACAAATCGTACATAAGTATTGATATGAGAATTTTAAACAATATATCAACTAATTTATACATATTGATTGCTTCCACTCTGTACTCTAATTCGACTTATTATTTAGTGGGTATTTGAAAACATTTATGCATGTAGGTAGATACCTAGCTTAACATGAAAAGGCCATGGACGTAGAAAAAAGGCGACTTTTGGTAAACAGCGGTTCTCAAAAAGTTGCTCGAAATAAAATTTCATCGCGTTCGGAAAATATTTTGTCTCGAAATGTTTGATTTTTTTTTTTTGAAATGGTCGCTCTGCGGCAGAGCATGACATACTTTTTTAGGCCTATGTCTAGAAGTGGACTTCTTGCAGCTGATTATGATGACGATGACAATGATTTTTTTTTTATAGCTTTCCTGATATTAATTAGCGATTATAGATTAGAAAACACTGGGTTATTCTGAGTTCTGACCTGGCAATATTTTATTAATCTTGCAATTGGAATATCTGATAGAATGTAGAATCGGAGGATTAAAAGGTTGTGACGTAGCATTCTTCGAAGATACCGTCACAAACAGCGCACTACAGAGATACTCGTAGGCAAGTAATGTAAACGCACACACACAGCGATGAACTTCTGCACGTCTCCCTCTCCCCTGCCCCGTGGCAGAGGTTTTGCGGGCGCCCCTCAGGCGCTCCGCCACCCGTTTGGAGAGCGCACCCTTGGTGCGTCCCCCACCCCCGCCCCGGCGGGGTCCGTGCGTCTCCATGACGCAAACCGTCTTGCAGTCGTAGCCTAGGACGACCTGCAACCGGGGGAATGTACTCGCGGCGCATTCCCCACCCCCGCATCTACGCGGGGCCCGTGCTCCACGATGGAGCAGACCGGCTTTGGCCAGCGCCCCTCTGGCGTTGTGCACCCCGGGAGGATCTGCGAGACTCCCGTCCGTACTGTCGTCTCCATCACGTCCAGTATACCACCGTTCGGAGAATAGCCCTTAGGGACGTTCTCCACCCTCGCTACGTAGTGAGGTCCGTGCGCAGTGTTTGCGCTTACCGTTTTGGCAGGCGCCCTTCAGGCGTGGTGCCCGGTTGATCGCTGTGCTTGCGTGGTAGGCCGTAGGCTCGGTGAACCGATCACTCTCCTCTCTCTCACCGGTGTAACGTGTATAAATATATTGTAAACCGTAGATTAAGAGTGCCTAGCCTAAGATTAGTCTAAGTACACCTTTGCAGAACCGTTGATTAAACTGTATTTGATGTTTGTATCAGTTGTTTCACCAACTACCGACTCCCCCCACCGCTAACCTCCCGGTAGTAACCCCATAGCACTCACCCTCGCGTGGCCGGTCAGGCTACCAAGGGCTAGGTACGACAGCAGCCATAGCCAAGCCACCCTGGCGGTTCGATCCCGCGGCACGGCTACGCTGCTCTAACCTAAAAACTCCACCCCGTGTCGCCCCTCAGGTGGCCGGGGTGGTTAATGTCTATGTAGCTGCTTCCGGTGGTTCTATTCCACGGAAAAGCTACATTACAAGGTAAATACCAAAATTAGAATTTTTTTTAAAATTACCTACTTCACCTGTCTCAACACATTTCACTGGCCATCCAGCGTGGTAACGCGGCCGGTGTGATGGGCACTTTCGAGCCAGATACTCTCCGGGGAGGGCTATTCGATAAATATAAAATATATAAATAAATATATACGGACAAATCTCACAGATTGAGCTAGCCCCAAAGTAAGTTCTAAACTTGTGTTATGGGATACTAACTCAACGATACTATATTTTATAACAAATACATATATAGATACACATCCAAGACCCTACTTACTTCATTTCTTGTGACCGGGTTCGATGCCCGGCCAGGTCAAGATGGAAAATGATCTTTTTCAGATTGGCCTGGGTCTTGGATGTGTATCTATATATGTATTTGTTATAAAATATAGTATTGTTGAGTTAGTATCCCATAACACAAGTCTCGAACTTACTTTGGGGCTAGCTCAATCTGTGTGATTTGTCCGTATATATTTATTTATTTATTTATTTTCGTCCATTTCTAATGAAATCGTTAACCGTATAATAACATAATGTTATGTTAATTCGGTGACTTCACCGCGCACTGTCGTCATGCCGAAGCACTTTTTTGGAATTCTGCATTTGTAACTAGCGTTAGGAATCAGGTATTTACTGCTGCGTCGTTTTGTATTCTAAACAGTCGGAATCGGCGATGATCACATAGCTATGCGGATGGTCATGGATCGCACATTAATCATTGCTCACGGAGCAGATTGAGGCCAAAAACCAGTTATAGGACGGCAAACGAGCAAACGGGTCACCTGATGGTAAGTGATCAACGCTGCCCATGAACAACTGCAACACCAGGGTGTGACAGGTGCGTTGCCGGCCTTTTAAGGAGTTGGAGGAAGGGGAGGGTGAACGCAGAATTGGTGTCTGCTTTAACGAAATGTGCTAATAACAGTGATCAACGGTTTTTTAAAACCAAATAAGTGGTACCCTCTGGGTACTAGGCCTGCTATGTAAATCAACCGAGGCATTTCTCTGATGAGGCGATGCTTTGAAGCTGCTTGCGTACTCCAATTTTACAGAAACAGACTAGATGGAATCGGGTTACCCATACAAAAAAAAAATTCATTGATCATTTTAAGGATCGGAATATATATATATATATATATATATTTATATATCTACCTACACCTTTTCGGTGAAAATATGGGGAGGCTTCACGCAGCATCAATTTGAATTGGTAAGGCCTACCGCCTTAAGCAGCGCTGCTCAACCACGAGTCGCAGCGGTATGCCATGATCGCCGCCTGCTGCGTCTTACCAAGCGTCAGCGTCGCGGTCAGCCCCTGCGCCAGGCTGCTGGCACATGTCGTCGAGAATAAGCCGGTAACAGAAAGTTTGTACCAACGCTTGAAAGGCTATAACGGATGTTGAAACCGTTGTTGATTTTACATAATTTTTATAAAAGAGCCTAATCAACTTCCACATTTTTTTATGTGTTCAAGCACTCATTGTCTAGTGAATATTTGACTAATATTCAAAATGAACAGACTCGTTTAAACAGTTTTAAGGCTATCCGCCACTGTTAGCCTTCCACAAATTGTTACAAATTTTAGTTCCAAGAAGTAATGGCGGAAAAAACGCTTTATTTTGAATCTTTACATAATTCATCATTGTACTGATTATTTTAAGATCTAGCACATATTAACTGCTATCAATTTGTTATTACCAGATTGTTATAATGTGGTAAATTTACATCCGAAAGGAGCTTACTTTTTTATGAGAATCGCAGTAAATACTTGAAAATTTAGTAATATAAAATATTTTAATAACACATTCTATGAATGTTTGACTTTGCTTTTTTCGTCTTCGTTCAGCCACGAATATACCAAGGTAGTGAAGTTTAGCCACGCCAAAAAAACTGACGAAACTCACCGAACGAAGCATAAGTAGAAGCGGTAAAGCTTCTACTCAGACGTCGATTTTCTGTGAGAGTGTGGTACTTTCTCGGACGAGCCGGCCCATTCATGCTACTAGCAGACAGCTCCGCGGCGCCAGCCTGCGACACGGAGTGCCCGGGTTCGATCCCCGGCCAGGTCAAGATGGAAAATGATCTTTTTCAGATTGGCCTGGGTGTTGGATGTTTATCTATATATGTATTTGTTATAAAATATAGTATCGTTGAGTTAGTATCCCATAACAGAAGTCTCGAACTTACCTTGGGGCTAGCTCAATCTGTGTGATTTGTCCGTATATATTTATTTATTTATACATACATATTTATATATTTATACATGCATATTAGTATTAGATAGAGGTATCTAATAGCTACATTCTTTTATACTCTATATTATATCGTTTACGTCAACGCTAAAGATACTGATTCACTTCTCAATTCCTAACCATGGTCGGCAGAGCGTGTTTGACAGGTGGCTAGGTAGCGCATCGCCTTTGGTTGTGACACGGTAATGACGGTAATTCATTACCGTGGTTGTGATCTCCAACTAGTGCCGGCATCAGCGTTACTGGCGCCCTGGGCAAGATTTCTACGAGCGTCCCCTCTTATTGGGGAGAGGGGGATGCAATGCGATTGAATCACACTGCCCTGCGTCCTCTGCCCTTGCTTGGTTGTTCGTTTTTCGTGTGTATGTGGCCAACACTGGTGTCAAACTTTTCAAGCTGCCTAAAGTCATCTGACATAGCTTAACGACTGCCATCAATGATGACACCAGTATTGGCCACACACACGAGAAACAAAAACAAACTAAGATGACAGCCGGGACCTTTCTGCCGCATCGGCCTAACGGCTTAACGTGTCTTCCTTGCTTGGTGGGGGCGCCCCTTCCGTATCCAGCGCCCTGGGCGGTCGCCCAAGCGCGCCCTACCCTAACGCCGCTATGATAACGTTGATTAGACAGATTTCTTAATTATATACAAATATTTTTACTTCTTTTTAGCTGTTTTCCCGTCAGTTTGTCCGTTACTTACTGACAGTGTAGCTTTCTGTAGTGTTTTTTTTAAATCGGTTCAGTAGTTTTTGGGTTTATCCACTACAAACAAACACACAAACAATCATGTCCTTTTTATAATCCTAACCCTTACTAATATTATAAATGCGAAAGTGAGTTTGTTTGTTTGTTTGTTTATTTGTTTGTTTGTTTGTTACGCTTTCACGCCGTAACTACTGAACCGATCATCATGAAATTTTGCATACAAGTTCTCTGGATGCGGAGAAGGACATAGGGTACCTTTTATCCCGGGAAAAAGTACTATTCCCGAGGGATCGACAATGACGCGGGCGGAACCGTGGGCGAAAGCTAGTATTAGTATAAAAGTAAATACAATAAATTGGCATGGACAGGCCGCAGGCCTCATTCAGCAAACAAACGTATCTTATCTAGCGCTATATAAAGGTTTTTTTAAAGATCCTCCCTCTCGCTAAACGAGGAAAATCGACCAGTCTTTTTATTACAGACTAACACAGTACCTACTTAATTGACTACTTACAAGTTCTAATGTCCTAAGTACCTATTCAAATAAATCACCTGAATCTCCCTGTGGGGATTATAAAGTACAATTATATCCTCATTTCTATTAAAGCTGGCCTTCGAAATAATTGCCTTTCGCACTCGCACGCGACGTGGAATCTCCCGGAATCACAAACTAATAAAGTGGATATTTATAGATGACGTCTCGTGAATGCTCGCGGGTCGCGGATTACTCGCCGAAGTTCGCGTAGTGTATATATTCTTTGCCGGAGTGATGTCATTCTTTCGTAATATTTACATATTTTATTTGCGAACCGCTGCTTTGACTAGAAAACCAACAATGAGAATAAAAACGATATATTTTTTTATTTTATAAATAGCTTATACTATTAAAGTTCAATTCTATTTTTTAACCGACCGACCTTCCCAGTAGTATGGTAATGTTTTCGCACGTATGTCTGTATATATGTAAGTAAGTATGTCTGTTCCACTGTCATCTCCTGTAACCTAAACGGCTTGACCGATTTTGAAGTGCGAGGTATCATTAGATTTGTATTCTTTCCCGGAGTGTCATAGGATATGCAATGTTTGCAAAAAATATGGCGGAAGTAAACTGTTAAAAAGGCAGTCGGATTTCTTTATTTTTTAATAGTCCTCTTGTTTTTCTATTATTACCTAAGTACTTATTATAAATAGTAGGTAAAGTCTTGAATTTTTATCACTTAATTGTTAACATATTATTACAAGATAGACGATATTCTTGTACTTTCCGCAATGTGGTAAACGGTTTTTTATTACGTTTTCAACATTTAGATACATAAAAACCAAATCACAAACATAAAAAAATAACAGTACATAGTAAAAAAAATCATTTAGAAAATCAGCCTTAGTATTGGGTAATAAAATTAATTACTAAGACGGATCCTGCACTAGCAAATTTCTTGTTTCTTGGACTTGGACAAAGCCAAGCTTTTGTATTGTCAGTAGCAGTGCTAAGATTATTGATAATAATTCTTCATTGTCATCACCTGCCTGCAAATCATTTACATCTCCTAATCCAAAATTTGCTTTATTTGCATGTTCACCAATTTACAATTACGAGATATGTACATTTTTCAGCTTTAACTGTATTAAAACGATTGCTCTTTTTGTATGCATAATGTGAAAAGATGGAAAAATATCGTTCTACTGCAGCAGATGTAGCAGGAACGGATAATTAAAGTGACGTTTCCTAAACACATTTTTGAAAATTGTTTTTCCACCACGTTAGCGGAGAAATTTATTCTACAATTGTCCATATAAACCTTTTTTTCCCAAAAGTATTATGATTGACTCATGTATGATTATTATACTCGGCTTATTTAGGAAATATATTTGCTGCTATATGAATACTATCACTGTCAGTATTACCAATTAACTCGCATGCATCTACATACTCTTGGCTAGATAAAATTTTGGGGATCCAAACCTAATGCAGCTAGATGAACTGGTATTAATGCATTTTATTTTTTGTTTTCTAAATTTGTCTGAACAGCTAAAATGTCAGCTTTTATAAGAATCCTTTTGTTTTCATTTTTAAATGGTTATTTTAATTCCTTAAACGCATGATACACAAGATGAACACAATAATAATCTCCTTCTAATGCACTAATCCACTGCACTATTGGTATAAGAAGTATTCAAGATTAAGCAATTCTATCCAGAAATAAATACTACACATATTTATTTCTGGATAGAATTGTTTAATCTTGACAATAATTTAAAAAAACTGTTACATTTTAAAAAGGTTAAACCAAAAGCACTTTTGAATAAGTATGAATACATAGACAAGCTGGGTGTAAAAAATATACCCTGAATTGTGGTTTTAAATAATACCGGTAATGTTTACTAGTTTCTTATGTGCCATAGTGCATGTTATGAATCTGAATTGTCTAATGTTTAGTATCATAAATATGTTAAAAATTGGTTTAAAAATGAAAGTGTACTCAAAATGTCATTTATTGCCTGTTTGAACGTGCCGAATTTCTTTATAATAGCAATGTGGACTGGGTCAACATTAAATTATTTTGTACTGATAAGAAAATATAACGCCAAAAAAACTGATATTAATAGCGCTTTTACGTCACGGTCTGATCTTTCATACAAAATCCATAGTTAATCCAGTAATATATTTAGAAAAAAATGATTCGATATAACTTACTGGGAACCAGCAGATTCATTTATTTTTCTGCTTTGGTGATTTGGGTAAAAACGCAACCCTATTCATATGGCTCCATTGTCCGTCTGTCTGACACTAGGCTGTATCTCATGAAACGTAATAGTTATGACAGTTGAAATTTTTATATGTGATGTATTTCTGTTGTCGCTATAACAACAAATAATAAAAAACATAATAAAATAAATATTTAAGCGGGCTCCGATATAATAATAAGCGTGATTTTTTTTGCTCAATATTGATAACAGTAGCAGGTAGATGCTTGAAATATTGAGTTATTATATTTACTTCAAAAATAAATAGTTAAATTTTAATAAAATTAATATTTAAAGGGGGGTCCCATACAAATGACATGATTTATTTGCCGTTTTTATAGATAATCATACGGAATCCTTATTGCGTGAGTCCGACTCGCACTTGGCCGATTTTTATTGATGTTACATCTATAGAGATTGAGAATACCTTACAAATTATAAAGAAAAAAAACATTCACAAGATTTTCCTAATTTAGATGGGAACGTTCCCCCGAAATTGGGAATGTTTCCGGAAACATTCCCGTAAACGGGAACCGGGAACGTTCCCTGGGAATGGGAATTTGGGAACGGCACATCACTAAAATCAACACAACTCTACATTCCTTTGGCCTCACATACAACATAATAATCTCGTATGAATGACCTTGATGTTAAATGCCTTAACCGTGAAAACTGTTACGTGACAACCGTAGGTTACAACATTGAAATGGATTTACTGAAGTAGTTAGTCATTGTGAGATACAACTTCATGCTCCACACATGTTCTAAGTAAAAACGTATCTACAATGTACCAGCTGCTTTTCTTTCCGCGCAGATCGTAAAAGTTGATCGAGGGAATGGGCAAATATCTGAGAATCATGTGGTGCGGCTAGCAGCTCATCACTATTGTATTGTATTATATTGTAGATCTAAAAAGTAGGTACCTATAGGTGTGTAGGTAATTACCTATCTTTAAAAATAATTTCATTAATTTTACATGTTGAACGAAGTGTAAAAACCACGGAGTATGATAAATACTCTTTTTGAAAATATACTTATTTTTTATTGAAATAAACTATTTTATTTCTCTTTCCTATCTAACGCCCACCAACCAACACGCTAAGTGGCTTTAAGGCTACGAATATTATTAGTAGCTCTCAGGTCTTAAAAACCGGGGTGGGCTCTGTCTACCATGCATGGGAAATATATGTGATACCTAGTATATATGTTCTTACTAGGCACATAGGATAGGTACAACTTGTACCGTACAAGCCTAAGAAATGTTGAAAATGAGATCAGGTAAGAACCCAGGTACATGGTTTTTGCTTCAGTAAAAATGTATATTGTTTTCATGTTTTAATGAACTAGCATCGTCAACGTTATTTATAAACTATCTGCAATTGTAGGTAAAATAAGGTAAGACCAAATCCGTCTTGTTTTTGTGTGTAGAAGTAACTAATATTCCCACAAACTTTCACATTTACAATATTTAGATTTAGTTTTCCTGTTTATAATGTTTTTGTGACATCACGTGTTGAA
The DNA here is from genome assembly GCA_947532085.1 of Elegia similella. Taxonomy (NCBI): domain Eukaryota; kingdom Metazoa; phylum Arthropoda; class Insecta; order Lepidoptera; family Pyralidae; genus Elegia; species Elegia similella. The sequence goes on along the minus strand of OX383950.1, from coordinate 842,724 downwards.
AATATGTTTGTGCACTGTACAGTTTCGCGAAGTGTATATACTTATTCTTTGGTACAGTATTACACCAAGCGACACATTGGTAAACTTAATGACGTACATAATACTGGGCCTAAATATATACGGTAATGATATGCGACTAACCAACAGTCGACCGAATACATACAATGCATTAATTTATCGGTACCTACTTATATACGGACAAATCTATAATACTAACTCAACGATACTATATTTTATTTATATATATATAGGTAGATAAACATCCAAGACCCAGGTCAATCTCAAAAAGATCATTTACCATCTTGACCTGACCGGGGATCTAACCCGGGCACCTTCGTGTCGCAGGCTGGCGTGTTAACCACTGTGCCACGGAGCTCGCCAAAAAAACCCGAAAGACGAAGCTGTCAGAAATAAGAAAGATTTGATAGAGAGAATAAAGATTTATTGTTTGTTTGTTTGTATTGAATAGATTCCGAAAGGCATCAGGGAAAATCCTACATCATCCCTAATGAACTTAGGCTATAGAATTACCTACCTGAGTGAAGCCGGGGCGGGAAAGTAGACATGAAGTAAGACGTAACCGATGAGGAAGGTTTGTTTAGGTGAGCTCACTGCCTATGACAATACTGATTAGACAAATCATCAAAAATAATTAATTTAAGTAAATTAAGAGTGTTCGCAAATATAAGCATGCGAGTCGTATTTAAACTTTTTAGGGTTTCTTACCTTTACACAAACACACAAACACACTAAAATACAAGCTTTATGCTTGTATGTTAGTGTGTATTAAATATTTCCTTTATTAACTAATAATCTATTTAAGTCTAGATAGTTTAGATAAAATACAGTCGAAAAAAATATAGTAGGTACTTACTTAATGGCTAAAATTTGGTATTGCTTATCAATATTCTGAAGAAACTATTACTTAGGAAGTAGGTACTCGTACAATACCTACTTGCCTATTCCCCGAAAACTTTTCACGATGAATATTTGTAATGTTTGTACATTTGTATTTTTTTAATTTTTACTACCATGAGAAATAAAATAACTCACCTTAAATTAAAATCCTTACAAATATCTCACTAAACTTTAACTAAATATTATTATTAATTAAATAACAGTAAAATGCCGGCACGGTTCCGCAGTCTTGCTTTGACTATTTCAACATGAGCAGCGGCGCGGGAACCAGCTTGATATAACCCGGCAAAATTGGAAAGTAGCAACAGAATCCATGCTTGCCAGTAAACTCGTAAGGTTAAAATTGTTCACCGTCTTCATAAAATAACTTGAAAAGATTTCTTATTTTTTTTAGTAGCTCCATTGAAACGTCAACAGAAACAGATAATAAAAAGGTTTGTGCTAACTCCCGTTTACATACATAATTAAAATAAAGAAAATATATAAATAAGTAATTAAGTGTTAAAAGCGCGAAAGTTTAAAAAAACTACTTACTTACACATTTTTTTATAAATCTTATTGTGAAGCTCTTATTGTGAACCTTGGATACCCCGAGCTTCTTACTAGGTATAATTTGTTGTCTTTGGAGTCTAGGCGAAAGTATCTCGAAGCTGTAGTCTTATACAACATCGTTCATAACAAGATTGACTCCAACACTCTCACTAGCAGTTTATATTACTCTATTCCAAGAAGGAATATCCCTCGTGCAGTTCGTTCTCGTCCCCTTTTTGCTGCGTTTACTTGCCGAACAAACTCAGGTTTACGTGCTCCTATACATCGTATGGTTGAGTCCCACAATAAATTATTTAATGCACATTTAGATATTTTTGAAAGCAAGCCTTATTAGTATAAAAAGACACTATGCAAATTACTGAATGAACTTGACACAAAGTCTTTATACTCTTAATATTTATGTTTAACTATCAATCTACCTTCCGTCTTATTATATTTATAATTTTCTAACTAAGCATTAATTATACGCATACCTATATTGTAATATATGACTTCTTCCTTGTTATCTCTCTATTAACTACAATTATTAGTACTAACACATACTTCTCTTTTGTTATCTACATATTTAGGTAGTTACTCTAGTGGCAATAATATCACATAATATGTATCAAATTAAACCGTGAATAACGTTGTTGGTTGCATAATTAATAAGAAGTGTTATAATATTTTGTTAGATATTTAATATATATTATGTAACTGTTTGTTATTCCATAATAAAAATAAAATAAAGCTCCATTCATTGCTCGATCGCTTTCCAAAGACTCCAAAATATTTACCCCTGATTTCTGTGCCATTGTCGCTGTTTCATATACTTACCTACTCTAATACCATACATCATCATTTTAGACTTCGGACCCACTAGTCATTCAACGCCCCTTGGCCCCTCAACATTAAACCGTTTAGGAACCACTGGACTAGTCCTAACTCCTACCTTTAGTCTAGACCTGCCCTACTCTTATTTTTTCGAAGGTAGATTGATGCCTCAAAGCTATTACGATGGTTTATATATCTAACAGACAAATTGTTAAACAAAGGCAGCCCTGCAAGTATATATCACCACATTAGACGGAAGGTAAGTACTTACCTAATATTAACTTTGTAATTTTTCCAAATAACTAGTTCATTTTGTGGCAACACCGCACCTTACAACTGACCTACCAAATTCATCCGGGTTATACGCAGAGGCCAAGATCTCTACGAAAATATCGTGGTGACGTAATGTTGACGAAGGCCGCGTGACATCACCACTGAATGGGGCTATTGGGGCTACAAGTTTTAGCGGCCTCCACTCCCTGTTTTTGTTTTGGTAATAGCTTATGGGCTTTGTGACGTCACCATCTAGTGTAACTAGCAAATAGCACAGTTGAATAGAAATAGACCGGACCTCAGCTTTTGGTATGGCTTATAATTAAAATAGGTATAGTAACGTACGGCTACGAAGACACATAACTAAACGGATTCAATGCGACACGGTTAGGAAGTCTCCGCGTTGGTTGGTGGTACAAACATTCCTAAATAAGTCAGATATATACTTATGTACTTACTCTAATATCATAAATGGTAAGTTAACTTGTTATGGCAGATTTATGTACAGTGTATGACAATAAATAAAGAAAATAAAGGGGAAAATTTGATTGTGTATTTGTTTGGAATAAACATATAAACGCCTGTATCAATAAAGTGCCGTGATAATCTATATCCTAAAAAAATATTTCAGGCGTTTACTATTATTGGGAAATAAATGATGCCCTTGCTTTTGTTAGAATTGGATTTTAAGTAGTATACTTATATTTTTTTTTTTTTAAATGACTATGTAGCTAGCTCCAAGTGAGCTTTCGCTACTTCATCGGGCGTTTGAGGCGAGGGCAGAGTGCCCTTGGCCTTTATAGGCAACATCACCTAAGAGCCCCTAGGAGGGACGGACCTCGGCTTTGGGCGATGCCTGTGTGCGCAAGGCTTGGAGAGACAGTAAACTCTCATATTGCCTGATGAGCCGCGTATGCGTGCATGCAAGCCTGAAGGGCCAATCTGAGAATCAATGGCAAAAGCCTTTGGAGATTCTGAAGGCGATAAGCAGGCCCCTCTTATTTATATTGAGTGCGCAGATGGGGGGTTCTACTAGCGGGAGAGGGGAATAAGTTTTTGACCGTTTCAGCGCCACCTAATTCCCGGTACCCAGGTGCGCCGCATCCCTTGTACCTCGGGTTAAGACGGCCTTGGGATAAGAAACAGCGAACTACGTAGCTTTTGCGCGGCTCCGCCCGCATTACTGTCAATCTTTCAGGAACAGTACTTTTCCCGGAATAAAATGTACACTATGTCCTTCTCCGTAGCGCAGACAATGGTTATGCAAAATTTCATGACGATCGGTTCAACAGGTAGATAGGGCGTGAAGGCGTAACAAATAAAAAAAGTCATACATACATACATAAATATTATCACGTCTTTATCCCTTACCGGGTAGACAGAGCCTAAGGTCATAAGATCGAAGGGCCTCGTTTGGCGTGCTGGTGGGCGTAAAGGTGGAAAACGGAATCAAAATAGTAATGAATTGCTAGCAGCATCGCCCATTGTCTTGATTCTTTAGATTTTCACCCATTCCCTTGACCGGTTTCTACGGTCTACTGTCTGCGCGGGAAGAAAAGCAGCTGGCACATTCTACGATTGTGGAGTTCCATACCTCCAAATGAAAAAACGGTACCCTTATAGGATCACTTTGTTGTCTATCTGTCTGTCCTTTTTCTCAGGTACGCGTGGAGTGGTCAAGCTGAAGTTCATATCAAATACATACTGATGTCTACTGTCGAAATCAAAAGATAGGTACTTACAGCCGTTTATGTGTTTATGCCGTAATTTTTGACATTCGCAAGAGAATTTAAACCTATGGGGTACTTCCCGTGAATTCACAATCTTGAAATTTGGTACGTACGAAGCAACGTCACATACTTATAGCACAAATGAAGGAAAAATTGCGAAAAGCATACATTTTTAGTTACATCATGTAATAAAAATATTTGTAGTAATTTTAAACTTATTATATATGGTACGGAACCCTTCGTGCAACAGCCCGACTTGCGCTTGGCCTTCGCACTTTTTTCTTTTCTCCCAGACCAGTATCTGGCACATCTGAAGATCATTTTTTGCATTTATAATGTGAGTTAGGATGAGTAAATAAGTAAAATAAACTGTAATGGTGTCGCTATAGAAAAAGACCCCGAGGAAGGCCCAGGTAGCGCTGGAGAGATGGAGTCGAAGAAGATCTTAGGAAGATGGGAAAGTACACAGCATGGAGAAGACAGGCCAGAGACAAATCGAAATGGAGACAAATCGTTGTGGAGGGCAAGACCCACAAAGGGTGTAGTGCCGAAGAAAGTAAAGTAAGGTGGGGCTATAGAATAGATTTACTTAGCGCGCTGGTCCACCTTACTGCATGTGAATGATGGTGGGGTGGCGGTTGTCCGTCCACCCAGTGGATTCGTGGGATTTTCAAGATATTGGCTAAATACGTCACGCGCAAAAGCACTAAAAAAGACAGTTACTGTCAACAACTGTCAATGTCATTATTTGCATAAAAACGTGTGTAAAGTTGGTGTTTGTTTTGAGGCGGAATCACCAGAATATTTTATCAAAATAATTAAAAATGTGCTCGGTGGAACAGAAGCCTGTGTTCAGGGACCTGACCGCGGAGGATCCGGACCCAGAGGTCACAGAGATCGAGTCCTTCTGCGTGAATTGTTATTCTAATGTGCGTATCTAGATGATTCTAGAAAAACATGATTTCTTTTCTTTCTCGCTGTATTTATGACTTTTATTGCTTTATTTTCGGTTGGGTTGTTATTTTGTGCGGCTTTGATGTTTTTCATTTGTTTGGGTTATTAGACCGGTTTCTTGCACCATTTTCTTCTTGTAAGAATATGGTATATAAATATAACCTAAACAATACTTTGTGTAACAAAAATCCGGGTCAAGCAGTATAAGCTCTTTCCAAATATGGAAAGAGACCGTAAAGAAGTTGGGTCGGGGACATTACGACGCTCAATAGTGAGCAGACGGCTGAAGGAGGAGTATAAGCTCTTAAGAGCAACCCAACTCCGCTAGTCGCTCTACATCAACTTAAACAGGTTCTCTGTCCCATGGATCATATCTGATCATTTCAATTGTTTGACTATTGTCTAGCTTAGCTAGCTAGCGACAGGAAAAGGGTTAAATTATGCAATATGTTTCATTTCATTTCAATTAAATATTTTTACACAACTGCCCTGATTTTTTTTTTTTCATATTTGTTTTACGGCATTTGGCTTTCTGTGCCTTTTAGCCCTTCATATTTTCTATGTGTTATCAACGAAATGGTGGTGTAATTCATTTCGGTGATTCAATGGAGCCCCTGGCGACAATTCCCACGAATCCACTGGTTTGATCATAGACGCAGTAGCAGTAAGGCGAGCGACCACCAGCCCGCTATGTAAATCTCACTACAGCCGCACCATGACACTTCATTTTAGTTATTCCACACATCGTTCATAAACATGGACATTTATAACACCAAATTACACCGATTTCACATTATAAAGTCCACTAGAAGCAATTTGCAAAACAATCCATAACAAAAACCGTGCAGTCTGTCGAAATTCCCGCCAAGAACTCCAACTGCCCTGAAAAGGCAAAGATAGATTTTTTGGTTTGCAAAGTTACTCATCATGCGTGTTTTTGTAAATTAGTGTGTTCCTATTATAAATAAACTACATTTCACTACAACACGTCGTATTGCATAACCACCTACTCAATATACACACTACAAGTTTTGGATATTGCTGATATTATTGTAATATTATGATTTCTCAAAATGTGAAAAAAATTTTTAGAATTCTAAACATCAGTATTAGGTAATTTAACATATTCAGTCACCACCATCATGAGATTGATGGCCCAGTGTTTGTGAGCATTACCATCGCTTACGCATGTTAAGTAACTCCGAGCTCAGTCCTCACTGGGATGGGTGACCGCAAGTGGCATAAGAATATCTTGGGCTCCTCCATACTTCAAAAGGCATGTTAAGCCGTTGGTCTCGGCTGTCATTATTGAGGGCAGTTAAGCTTTGTCAGATGCTTTAAGGCAGCTTGAAAAATCTGACACCAGTGTCAAAAGTCAAAAGTCAAAGATTTTTATTCAAAATTGGATACATGTATCTCTTTTTGAACGTCATATTTTTATTTCTTATATTTGTTTAATTTATGCAAAATCGAAATACTACTAGCGTTTCGCAACAACCACTGGTGAGAAGAATACGCCGAAAGAAACTCAGTCCAGACTTGGTCCCTATGTGCCTGAAGGGCTCCGATTACATTGTTTACATATATTATATCATCAAATAAATTTATATTAATTGCCAAGCATTTTTATCAATTATATAATCAGCAATGCAATAATATGCTTTTTTTACTAATTGGTATTTTACAGTCGCTTTAAACTTAAGTATAGGCAGACCTAATATTTCTGCAGGAATTTTATTATAGAAGCGTACTCCTAGACCCAGAAATGAATGCATAGTTTTCTGCAATCGCATAACTGGTGTAGCTAATTTATTTTTATTTCTCGTATTTCGATCATGAATATCACTATTTTTCTTATATAAATCAAGTTTATGGCGCACAAACATAATATTCGCAAATATATACTGAGAAGGTAATGTTAAAATATTTATATCTTTAAACAATTCTCTAAGAGATTCTCTAGCACCAAGGTTATATATAGATCTGAGTTGGCCACACACACGAAAAACAAACGTATTTGGCACTCTGAGTTATTGTTTTTATTTCGTGCAATTTACTTAGTTCAGTAATTTCTCTGTACCACTCAGCATTATAAGTATGAAAGTTTAATGACAATATTGTTTAGGGTATCACACGTCTGCTGCTGACCCGCATCCCGTACTACAAGAATGTGGTCATCATGTCCTTCTCCTGCGAGAAGTGCGGCTTTGAGAACAATGAGATCCAACCGGGAGGAGCCTTCGCTGAGATGGGAGTCAGGTAAATTAATCAAAAATATTTGGTTGCCTGTGGTACTATCGATACTAGTGGTACCAGTAATACTATAGGGGGAAAAACGGTGTAAAATGGTGGTACAGTCAGCAACAGAAATACCTTGCCAGGCCCTGTATCTATATCTTGAATTTTCTCTTAAACTATTATAAATATAAACGTGAAAATTTATATTAAGAAAGGCTTCATTTAAATCTTTGTGTATATAATTTTTTATGTTATTATTATTTATAGTTTAAGAGAAAATTCAAGATATAGATACAGGGCCTGGCAAGGTATCTCTGTCGCTGACTGTACTGCCATAGTACCACAGGCAAGAAAATTTTCCCATAGCATAAAATAGTTTTATAAAAAAATACCCTAAGTAAAAGCTGTTTGGGTCTGTTTCAGGCAAACCTGACAGACTACAGCATGTCTGTTCTTCTGTTGGTTATGTACAAATAATTTTATTTTGCAGGTGGAAGCTCAGAGTGGAACAGCAGTGCGACCTGAACCGCCAGATAGTGAAGAGCGATTACACTAGTGTGAAAATACCCGAGCTGGAGTTTGAAATACCCGCCCAGAGCCAGAAGGGAGGTAGGGAGTTCCTGTTCTTTGGATACAACTGTATTCTGCGAGATTTTGAACATCTGAACTATATTGAAATCCTAGAATCAGAATCCCTGATGGAATGCAAAAATACATTTGCATACTAAGTAGTATAAAAAAAAAAAAAAAAACGAGAAAAAAAGGTAAAAAACGAAAAAAAGGTAAAAAACGAAGAAAAAAAATTCACCCTCCATTAGAAATTTGTCCAGCTGATCGGCGATTTTGTATGAGAAGCCTAATTTTTTTTTCAATTTTCATCTTGGTTTCATGCAATTCTATATTTCATTAGGGATTTTGATTCCAGGATTACAAGATAGTTCAGCGCTTCAAAATCACGTGGTTTATAAGTTCCGTACCTAGGGTCGAAAATGGACCATATTACTAAAGCCTCCATTGCCCGTCCGACTGTCACAAAGTTATCTATAGAACTGTATTAGGTAGAGTCTGAAAATACGGAATAAAATTAAAAATTTGAATGATTTTTGAGCGTTTTTCGTATGAAATGTTGTATAATAATAAATAAAGATATACGGACAAATCACACAGATTGAGCTAGCCCCGAAGTAAGTTCGAGACTTGTGTTATGGGATACTGACTCAACGATACTATATTTTATAATAAATACATATATATATAAACATCCAAGACCCAGGCCAATCTGAAAAAGATCATTTTCCATCTTGACCTGACCGGGGATCGAACCCGGGCACCCTTGTGTCGCAGGCTGGCGTGTGACCATTTCGCCACGGACCTCGCCAATTAATGTATGAAGGTGTGGAACCCTTCATGTGCGATGCGGACTCTTACTTGGCCGGTTTTTATTTGTTTTTAGTACAGTCAATGAAGGTTTTCACCTCTGTTTTCGTTGAATCTCCATCGATTTTCAAGAAAATTGGTGAGGCGGTGGGGGATACCCTTAGAAACAAAAGTGACATAGTGCCAACTTGCGCTATTGCCCTGGGGATGGATGCCACCCCTTCTAAGGGGTGAAAATTCTTTTAATAAATATTACTCCAGGAATCGATAAAGAGATAAATTCTAAGCAAAATTTGTTATATAAAGTTTTTGGAATAAATCAATACTTTCTGAGTTATTAAAGATCAAAGATTGTGATTTTTCGTCATAAAAAATACATGTTTTAAAGCGGTTTTTCATAAATAACTCAAAAACTAGGAGTTTTTACAAAAAATGTGTAATTAATAAAATTGAAGCTAATAAAAAAACAAACAAATCCCTATTTTGAAAAACCTTCTAATATTAATTCAAATTGAGCTATAGGTAATTTTATGTATTTTTTTTTTTCAGCGAGTACTTCTATCTTAGTATTCAAACTTAAATAACGGGAAACCGGGAGATTTTATGCCATATACTTCCTGAACACTTTTTAAAGTATCTTAAAATACCTTTCTAATGAGCACTGTAAAAAGTTAATAGCATCAAAATTGAGCAAGTTATGATAAAAATAAGATGACACTTTCAATTTTTTTCGGAAAAAACGAAAATAAAACCTTCACCATTTCTACAAAAATTCAAATTTATGAATATCCCTAAAGGACTTTCTTTTTTTTAGCATAAGTGATGACCTCAAAAATTTTTCCCGATTTAGAGTGCTTATTTTCGAAAAAAAGTATGATTTAATAAAATCTAAATATTTCAAATTTTCGTAAATTTCATTTTCTTTTGAAAATAACTTTAAAAATATTGGATATTCGTAAAAAATGATAAGAAACGAAATTTGAGTTGTTTTCAAAGAAAGACTTTGGTGTCTTTTTTATTTTTATAGGATGAAAAATAACCGAGATATAGATGTTCAAAGCCTAACTTTTACTGCGAGAACCATGTAACCGCTACCCTTTAACCCTTTATCTTTTAAAAAATAAGGGCTTTACATTTATTTATTTATGATGATCTTATAGCTCTTAAAATTACCTTTCAAATGGTTTTTAGATGAACCTATCTTAAAAATTAACGGAGTTATGGTAAAAAAACAAATTATACTTATTTGGAAAAAACAATTGGAGCAGAGATTTGGTATGCATTTATTATAGGGAAACTACATTTTATGGTTATTTGTATATGTATTTTGAAGGTAGAGAAAGTGAAAGAAAAGTTTGAAATAAATTAATAAAAGCTAGCTGTTGCCCGCGACTTCGTCCGAGGCAATTTCTGTTATTGTGATGAATTAGTATAGATGAATAATTTTCCACATTTTTTTATTGATGCTTCGCTCCTATTACTTGCAGCGTGATGTTTTATAGCTTAAAACCTTCCTCAATAAATGGACTATCCAACACAAAAAGAATTTTCCAATTTAAACTAGTGGTTCCTGAGATTAGCGCGTTCAAACAAACTCTTGAGCTATATAATATTATAGTATGATTTATCTTATCTATTAAAAACGATTCTAATTAAAGCTGATAAAAAAATAGCAGCGTTTTCCCCCCGAAGGGTAGAAAACGCTTATTTAGGTTTCAGCCGTTCGGCTTGATCCACCTTGAGACTACGTGTACGGGTAAACCCGACATATCTAACTTGTGTTACAAAACTGCCGTCTAAGCGCCTGCGCGCGCGTCACATAATTTGACACACTTTTAAAACAGTGCAATAAACAGCTTCAAGACAATCACATCGTTTTTTGTACTCACATACTTTCTATACAATTTACATCCCTTTAGTGTTCGGGAAACATCCCCAACATATTTTTTGGTCCTTCGAATAGTGGACCTCGCGCGATTGTGTACATACCTCAACTGTGTGAGGTTCAGAATCAGTGCTAGTGATTTGTGGGCAATACAGCTCACAGTTCATGCCACGTCGAAGGTGACCGGGCAAACAAGTCAGGTCATATACAACCACTACAGCTCTGTCTGACCTGCTTAAGTCAGCCAGGCTAAACAGCGACACCTGCGGAGATCAACATCATCGTCGCAGCGTGTATACAAGTAAGATCTTTCTGATTTTATTTACATACAATTGTTCGGCATTTCTACAATGGATGTCATCATCAACAGGCAAAGGGAGATTGTAGATAGCATTAACAACTTGGCTACTAATTTTAGAAAGGACTCTGCGAGTAGGAAGACCTCTGACTATATCAACAAACGGTTAGAGGCGTTGAATAACTTGTGGGGTGAGTTTCATGACAATCATAAAAAGTTGTTAACCGCCGATACAAAGAGCCATGAGTATTTTACTCAAAACGTTTATGGAACAGTTAAACAACAGTATGAGTATTTACGGGATTCATTGATGTCTATCAATTTAGGTGCACCGATGTTGGATGAGAAAGCTACTTCATCTAAATCCGACGATTTAAAAGGTCAACAGTATACCAACTTTAGGGCGTTCTTACGGGTTGTGCGAGGCATAGATGTAAGTAAGTTAACGGAGAAGTGGCAGCTAGAAGACAAGCTTCAGATGCTGCAAGACTGCTGGAAGGAGATTAAAAACCATCACTTGCAAATTGATAACATACTAGTGGGGACTGATGAAGTGTATGAGAGTCATTATACAGAGCATGAGATCACCTACGAAGAAACAAAAGCAGCTCTTCACCGGCAGCTGAACTCGTCAACTCATGAGGAGCAATCCACACCAAAGGTCGAGTTGCCGATTTTTTCAGGGAACTATACATCTTGGCCTACTTTCATGGATCTTTTCGTCGAGGCCATTCATGACAACAAAGGATTAACTAAGGCGCAGAAGATGCGGATCCTCAAGAGCAAATTACGAGGTGAAGCGGAGCGGTTGGTTAAACATCTCAATGTAACCGATGACAACTATGACACATGCTGGGACTTGCTGTGTCACAGATACTACAATATACAAACATTATTTAACAAACATTTTTCTACTTTCGTTGATCAACCTAAGATGACGAAGCAAACGGCATATGAGTTGGGACGGCTGTATGACGTCACCATGGAGACGGTTCATGCCATACAAAACTTGGGTGTTGAGACGACTACATGGGATCCGGTTCTGGTGTTCCACATCATTCAGAAGCTGGATCCAGAGACATACAAGGGCTACCAACGGGCTAGAAAAACTCCTAGAGAACTTCCGTCGTTCGACGAACTTATGGAATTCCTCAACACGACATTCACAGCATTGGAACCACTGACTGAGAAGAAGAACAACAGTTCTACGTTTCAACCCCAACCCCAAAAACACAACTGTAACAATAAAGATATTAACAAAAATCGTAATTATCTAAATAACATAAAATCGAAATCTTTCGTAACCACTCAAGCAGTTAACGACAATCGGAAATGTCCTGTTTGCAAAAACCAACACATATTACTTTTTTGCAAACAATTTCGAAACATGGAAACAGCAAAGAAATTGGATACGATCAATGAACTGAACATATGTCGCAATTGCATGTATGTGCACAGCAACAATGTATGCAATTCGAAGAAAAGATGCAAAACATGCGGTGACCCACATCACACTTACTTGCACAACACTTTTAATGAAAACGAATCGTCATCATCTGTTCGTTCATTGAACTCTAATCACGTCGTAAAAGACAATGAGGGAGTGATGTTGGCGACCGCAGTAATAAGGGTTAAATCTGCAAATGGTCTTTACATCAAACTTCGTTGCTTAATCGATGGAGGGTCGCAGTGTAGCCTTATCACAGAAAATGCGGCACAAAGATTAGGTTTGAAGAGATGTAACCACGGAGAAAGTGTTTTAGGGGTGGGCCTTCAAACAAACAAAAGTAAAGGGGTGGTCAAGTTAGTTTGTAAATCGATCTATGGCGATTATACATTTAGTAGGGATGCTCACGTAATGACAAAAGTTTTGCGTCGATTACCTAACTACACATTCGACAAATCGTCATGGACACACGTACAAGGTATCAACTTGGCCGATCCTGACTTTAATATTTCTCGCGACGTTGATATACTGTTCGACGCGGGGGTTTATGCTAACATTATGCTGAAAAGGAGCATCAGAGGGCCGCCGGAGCTACCTGTAGCACAACAGACAAGAATAGGATGGATTTTATTTGGCTATCAGGAATGTCAACCTAAATACAATTGCTTTACAGTCCTTAATAACCTCGAAGAAATTTCACAATTTTGGGAAATGGAAGATATCGCGGATAACACCGACACAGTGATGACATCAGAAGATGAATATTGTGAGCAATTATTCGAAACAACTACAAAGAGATTACCCGACGGCAGGTATCAAGTGAGGATTCCCATGAAAAAGGACTTTGAGGCGCAGTTAGGAGGGTCAAGGCCACAGGCGGTTGCCCAATTTTTCCAGCTCGAACGAAGAATGTCCAGAGACGCTTGTCTAGAAGAAAATTACAAAACGTTTATACGTGAATACATCCAACTTCATCATATGAAGCTGTGTACTAAGTCTGTTATGCCAAGCTGTTTTCTCCCACATCACGGCGTCATTAGATTGGAGTCATTAACCACAAAGCTTCGCGTTGTTTTTAACGCATCTGCAAAGACCAGCTCGGGTAAAAGTCTAAACGAATTGATGCTGCGTGGACCAAATCTCCAACAAGATCTGCAGGCGTTACTTTTGAGATGGAGGAAATACAAGTATGTGTACACAGCTGACATTGAAAAATTTTTCAGACAAATATTGGTTGCTGAAGAGGATCAAGGCCTTCAGAAAATCATTTGGAGGGATGACAAAACTGACAAATTACAATCGTATCAGTTACGCACAGTAACGTACGGCACAAAGTCCGCGCCATACTTATCAATGAGAACAGTCAAACAGTTGGTCAAGGACGACGGTCACAAGTATCCTTTGGCTTGCGAGACCTTGAAAAATCAGCTGTACGTTGATGATTTGCTGACAGGGCACAATAATTTTAAAACCGCAAAAGAAATGCAACAACAGTTAATTGATATTTTACAAGGAGGTGGATTCAATTTGCGGAAGTGGACAAGCAATGAGCCTGCCTTGCTTGAATCATTACCACAAGACAAAATTTCGGACAAGATGTTCGATTTTAAACATTCTCAAAGTAACAAAACATTAGGAATTAAATGGAACCCATGCACGGATCAATTTACATTCCAGCGAAACATCGCCGCAGACAATACACACAGAGAAACAAAAAGGTCAATGCTCTCTAGTTTATCGACACTATATGATCCTTTGGGATGGTTATCGCCGGTAACAGTTAAGGCAAAATTACTATTTCAGAGAGTCTGGACTAGAGGGATTGACTGGGATGACGACCTTCCATCTGACATACAAACGGAATGGGCAAACCTTACAAAAGACATGACACATATAAATAATATAGCCATTCCGCGTTGGATCGGGGACACAGACAACAAAGTAGAACTGCATGGTTTCTGCGACGCAAGTGAGAAATCATATGGATGTGTCATCTTCTGCAGAACAGTTCCAGACGAGGGCGAGCCTACGATCCAATTGGTTTGTGCAAAAACAAAACTTTGTCCACTTTACAAAGATATCAAGGAGAAGGTATCGATTCCTCGTTTAGAACTTACGGGAGCGCAGCTTTTATCGCGCCTTATGAAAAAAGTAACGGAAGCGCTAGGCAACAACAACATAGAAACGTTCGGCTGGACGGACTCTATGGTAGTCTTGGGGTGGTTAAATGGTGATCCCTCTCGCTGGAAGACGTTTGTGGCAAACCGGGTTCGAGACATCATCAGCACCATGCCTCCTGCCTGCTGGAGACACGTAGCATCCGAAGACAATCCTGCGGATCACGCCAGTCGAGGTTTGCTACCCTCACAGCTTGTGAACACTCGGTTGTGGTGGGAAGGACCCACATGGTTGAAAAACGGTACTAACAATGATAGTCCTGTTATCGAAACGCCAACGCTGGAGATGAAACAATCTATATTACAAACATATACATTACAATTAGAAGGCCTTACATTTATTGAGGAGTTATTGCATAGCAATAGTTCAATGACTCATGTAATACGAATCGTAGGGTGGTTATTACGCTTCATTTCGAATGCTCGCGTCAAAACAAATAAAATACAACACAAATACCTAACTTCATCTGAATTAGAGAAGGCTCATTTAGTAATAATGAAAGACGTACAATCCGCGACATTTTCGGATGAAATAACAGACATGAGTACCTTGAGGAAGGTATCGACAAAGAGCAAACTTCTTCCGCTCCATCCAGTTATCGACGAGAAAGGCATTCTGAGAGTCGGAGGGAGGCTTAAGTACTCCAGCCTACAGGATTCAGCCAAACACCCAATTATAATACCTAAAGATCATCGTTTAACGGAACTTCTTATAACAAGAGCTCACCAGAGAACTTTGCATGGAGGAGCACGTCTTACTTTGGCTCACTTACGTAGTCAATACTGGATGATAGGGGGCAACACTACTGTCAAGAAACAGCTTAGGCGCTGCGTCAAATGCAGACGATATAGTCGCTGCGACAACAACCAGTTAATGGCCGATCTTCCTGCTGCAAGGGTAACACCATCACCAGCATTCAGCCACTGTGGCGTTGATTTCTCCGGAATGGTAGAAGTAAAAGCCAACAGAGGCAGAGGGATAAAAACAACAAAAGGTTACATCGCCGTTTTTGTCTGCTTCTCTACAAAAGCTGTACATTTAGAACTTGTGTCGGACCTCACTACAGACGCGTTCATTGCGGCCTTCAAACGCTTGTGCGCTCGCCGAGGTACTCCCAAGCATATGTACAGTGACAATGGCACCAACTTTGTCGGCGCAGCGAGAAAATTAAACAAGGAGTACATGGAAGCTCTAAATTATTACATTAACACTGTTTTCATGGACCATTTAGCTAACACTGGAGTACAATGGCATTTTAATGTAGCAAAATTCCCAAGCGCTGGGGGTCTTTGGGAGAGTGCCGTTCGCAGCATGAAACATCACCTCAAACGCGTAATAGGAGAGCAGAAGCTTACCTTCGAGGAATTCACAACGCTTCTGACACAGATAGAAGCGTGTCTTAACTCGCGTCCCTTGCTGCTACTAAGCGAAGACAGTGACAACCTGGAATATTTGACACCGGGCCATTTTTTAATTAACGGACCTATCTTGTCACCACCGGTTGGCACCGATATTCAAGATCTTAGATCTAGGTGGCAGCTTACAGAAAAGTTACATCAAGGCTTCTGGAAAATGTGGTCTTCAGATTATCTCCAATCACTACAAGGGCGCAACAAATGGCAAACAGCGAAGAACAACATCAAAATTGACGACATTGTGCTCATAAAAGAGGACAACGTCCCGCCAGCTAAGTGGCTTTTGGGAAGAATAACAGCCCTCCACCCCGGCAAGGATGGACTCGTAAGGGTAGTTACACTTAAAACAAAAAATGGGTGTTTTAAGCGTCCCATTATAAAACTCTGCCCTCTACCTATAAAACAAGATGAACCGGCAGTACAACTAAGTCCGACTTCCTCAGCAAAGAATGAAAACGAACAACGTCGACACACTCGGCAAAAGAAGTCAGTTTCACTGGTACAGCGACTTAATTCTGCATTTACCATGTTGTTGATGTTATTCGCCTTTTTCATAACTCCGTCAACCCAGCAGCTGTACAACATAACGAGCCTAGAATCTACAAAGCTAGTCTATTTCGATAAGGTCGCCGATTTACAAATTGTACAGGATGAGTGGAAAATGATTGTATACTACAACATGACAACCTATAGAAATAACCTAAACTATGTGGAAACATACGTTAACCATCTTAGCGACCTTTGTAAATCTCAAACATCCTATTTGGCTTTAGTAACGCAGTTAGAACACGAAATTAGCGAACTAAAGTACAACGACGCGCTATTATCATCGTCACAAGGACGCCGGAGAAGAAGAGGACTGGTGAACGCGGTCGGATATGTGGCAAACTCGTTATTTGGAGTGCTCGATGAGAGATTTGCTGAAAAATACACCGAAGACATAAAACGCGTTCAAGAAAACGAAAAACATCTACTATCCTTATACAAAGAACAAACATCCATCGCCGAAGGAGAGTATAATTTATTGAAACGAAATGAACTTACGATGAACAAGCAATTCAAACTGATAAATTATAACATTAAAGAATTAACGGTAAAAGGAAACAAAATCCAAGTGGAAAGCGAAAAATTAGCATACATTACATCAAGTGCCCTGGCGGCAAACGTCATCATATCAAATTTACATCGGATTCAACAGTTACTCATGGACGTTGTTACTGACCTACGAAGTGAACACATAGATCTACATTTGCTTAGGCCAACCCAGCTTCAAGCTCAACTAAACGTCATCGCGGGTCAGCTGCCGAGTGACTTGACTTTGCCTATTCAGGGTCAAAACATCAAGGAAACCTACAAACTGCTTCGAGTACGGACCAAGGTCACAAATGAGTTCATGATATTCGAAGTGAAGATTCCTCTCATAAACAAAGATCTCTATGAGTTACACTACATCATTCCAATCCCACAAAAGCTACAAGACGGACGCAGTCTAACCATAATCCCAACTACAGAATACATCGCCATAAATCTTCGCAAGGATATGTTCGTCCCGTTTCCACAGCATCAACTACAATCATGCGTTAATTCAGCTGAAACCCACTTTGCCCTCTAAACCAACCTATTCATAACATAAAAGACGCCCGAACAAACTGTGAAGCTCAATTAATTAACAATAACAAGATAACAGAATGTAAAACAATAAATGATATTTGTCGCGACAAGTGGCTCAAATTGCAGCGCGGCGGCGGCGCGTGGCTCTTCTCGTGTTGCCAGGAACGCACCGTGCGCATTTTCTGCCCAGCTGGTATGACGTTGAAGTCATTGTCTGGCACAGGACTTATCGCTTTGGGTCAAGGTTGTTCATTGAAAGGCGATACTTTTACCATACATTCACATTACAATTTTAACAACCGCATTGATACAGACGAGATATTGATTACCATCCCACAAGTTTCTGACATTAACAAGGTTGTTCATTGAAAGGCGATACTTTTACCATACATTCACATTACAATTTTAACAACCGCATTGATACAGACGAGATATTGATTACCATCCCACAAGTTTCTGACATTAACAACTTTGTCAGTAATTCTACATATAACCTCACGACACCAGATATGCACTCGCAGATGTTAGACGACCTTAAACAAAAAATTGATAATATCAAAGTGCAACAAGACAATGCAATTAGTAGCATCTCTCCACATGATATCCATCAATACTCCATTATATACATCGCATTATCAATTGGCACAATATTCCTAATTGTATGGGGTATCTGTAAATGCCGAGGAAGGGCTCGTCGCTGCATCAGCCAACAGGGGGACAGCCCGCCAGCAGTACAGCCGGCCCTGGCGCCGGTGAGCAGTGCGGCGGCACGGAGCCGCGATGCGGCGGCTAGGTGCAAGTGTGAGATTAGTGCGGGAGTGTACAGTCAATCTTTACCGAATCTTGACAAAAGTGTAGAGTCTGTGCGCGAGTGTCCTAAAAATACACATCGTGTCGATAAAGCTACATCGCCCATTACGTTTTAATCGGACAATATAGTGAATAATTGAGTTCATTTGACATATTTTTATATTTCTTTCTACACTTTAATTATACTCGTACTTTACGTTTTACATTCAACTTATACATTTTATATATTGATTTTAACTATAACTTATTGATTACATTATATACATTTCTATATTTCTTTTAAGTCGCCAGTATGTACGGGTAAACCCGACATATCTAACTTGTGTTACAAAACTGCCGTCTAAGCGCCTGCGCGCGCGTCACATAATTTGACACACTTTTAAAACAGTGCAATAAACAGCTTCAAGACAATCACATCGTTTTTTGTACTCACATACTTTCTATACAATTTACATCCCTTTAGTGTTCGGGAAACATCCCCAACACTACGCATATACATTCTGACGTCACAACGGTGTGAAGTTAGCTCTTTACGACAGTAGCCCCCTCTATTCTCAACGTGACGTGAAGTGCAACAACTTCACTACAGTTGAGGGAACTCATTCAGCGCGGGTGGTGCATTGGTCAGTACAAATTCCAAACAAGTACAAAGCCGGCAAGGCATAAAAAATGTGGTGGATCAAGCCGAACGGCTGAAACCTAAATAAGCGTTTTCTACCCTTCGGGGGGAAAACGCTGCTATTTAGGTGTTCGAGCCTAAAGGCTTGATCCACCTTGAGACGTGTTTCTTATCTGCCGGCGCTGAATGAGCGTACTGTGATTTACTGATGAAGTTTAATTAGTATATATAATAGAATGAAAGAGGGAAAGTAATTTAAGTAAGTATATTTGTTGTTAAATATGGTAACAATCATCTTCTAACAAAAAACCAAAACAAAAACAAAAAACATAATAATAACAATAATTCTTGTTCTTCATTTAAAGGAACGCTAATAATCACAAGATTGATAATCAGTCAATAGGAGTAAAGTTATCTGAGATGTTACTAATGATTTTAGTTGGGAATTTAGGGCTAATTGGTTTTAGATAGTGATTGAAGAATGTCTTAGCAGTTTGCCAATTACCCTTTTTCATAATTTCTTCTATACTTGTATATCCACGTAACCAGTTGCTGGAAGCAACGGCTGCTCTGCAGCTGCCTGGAGAGGCACTGAAATTGGCTTCCTTGAATAGGGTACGTATCCAGCCCGCTATAACTGTTCTTGAAGCTGCTGCGACTTTGCCACGAGTCGTTATAAACAAGTTTTTAATTCCTTTGTTTCTTCGTCTCGGTTCTGATATCTCTAGAAAACGTCTAGTCCAAGTAACGAGGTCCAGGTTTCCGACAGGGTTGTTTTTAATTTCCCATCCTGATTGTATGTATGAGTTGGAATCAGTTTTTGAGCCAAATTTAGGCCATAATTTAATGCTTGTATCTGTGATTTCGAAGGAATCATCACTTATATCTAACAGGGTTAGATCGTGGATTCTTCTGCCTGTGGTCAGGAGTAACAGGATGGCTAGATGGCGACTCACTTGAAATATACTGTTTTCATTTATTTTGTAGCATGTAAGCCAATCCGTAAATTCAGTTACGTTCCAAGTATGTCTGTTAGGTCGTTTTCGTCCTTCTAAACTAATACCTTTCAGCATATGTTTCACTACAGGATGCGAGCCGATCAATGCAGTAGCGTCAGGATTCGTAAAAGTGCATACTACTGATTTGTGTAGTGCAATGGTGTTAGGAGCCAGTTTCATCTTTGTGTGTAAGAATCCGAGATACCGTGCTAGATCGATTGCTTTAGGTTCTTTTACAGAGACACCTTCTTTTAAAGCCCATGTGACCCACTTTTCCCAAGCTGGTCGGTATGTTTTGATGCTAGATTTTCGCCAAGAATTTTCAACTATATGTCTGAGTTCTGAAGGCCAGGGATTGACAAGGTCGGACCAGCCTGTATGCGCCATACCTGCAAAACCATGTTGTCTATTCCCCGTGGAGGTCTTTTTGTTCGTAAGTCTATCAGGTGAGTTTGCAGGTTGTGCAGCCGGAGGGGTTTGCTTGTTGATCTGTTTTCCAGCATCGGTATCCAGTATGCATTTGTCCACTCCGGGGCTACGACGAGATAAGTTCCTGTACACTTGTTGAGATGGCGAAGGACTCTCGGTATTAACGCTGGTGGTGGGAAGATCCACCCCAGTTTGAAGTTCCATGTGCGGCTGAAAGCATCTATGTATAGGCTGTCCCGGTCTGTGACATCTTCGGTTACATAATTCCTTACAACTGCAGACCGTTTTGAAGCAAATAAGTCTACTTGCGGAGTTCCAAATTTCTGAAAGATTTGGTTCAGAATTACTTCGCTTAAGTGCCATTCCGGTAGAGCATTTTGCCTTGATAGGCTGTCTGCGATGCCATTCAATTTCCCTGGGAGGTATCTGGCTGTTATAGTGATGTTTAATTGCGCAGCCAGATGTAGTATTTTCGAAGCTGTGTTCAGGAGAATGGTTGACTTTGTCCCCCCCTGTTTGTTGACATAAGCTATGGTTGTTCGATTGTCGGATTGGAAAATAATCGATTTTCCTCTTAAGAAAGTTTTCTCTCTCCTGAGCACTTCGTAAAGAGCCCAAAGTTCTTTCTGGTTGGAGTGCCAGGCTTTTTGCTGGTCGTTCCATCTGCCTTTCAGTTTCCTGCTGTTCATTAGTGCACCCCACCCAGTGTCTGCTGCATCTGTTGTTATAAAGGTTGATGCTGGTTTCCGATGGATAGGGGAAGACTTGTGTAGATTTTGAGTCCACCATGTGAGATCTTGTCTGGCAGCTTGATCGATAATTACTTTTTGGCGACGTTTTGACTTTGGTAGGTTTATTGACGATCTCTGAATGTTTCTGCAGTGCAGACGACCTAGAGGTACTACTTCTGAAGCAAAATTCAGTTTCCCTGCTATACTTTTTGCATCCCACCAGTTCCAGTGTCCTATTTTGAGAAGTCTCGTGATGTGTTTTTGGAATGCCTCTATTTTTTCTGGTGGTAGGTACTTCCGATTTTTCTCCGTGTTCCAGATCACTCCCAAGTATTCGACGCAGCGTGTTGGTGTTGTGATCGATTTGGCGTGGTTCACGCACCATCCAAGTTTTTTCAGGAGTTCTATTGCGAATTTTCCCTGTTGGGATAGGGTCTCTGGATCTTCGTGTAGCAACAGAAAGTCGTCTAAGTATACAATCACTCTTAGTTGTCTCTCCCTTAGGTATTGTGCCAACCAATTTGTGATTCTTGCAAATGCTGAGGGAGCACTTGCGAGTCCGAAAGGGAGGCATGTCATATGGAAAAGCGACTGATTGTGTTCGAAAGTAAGGTAGCGTTGGTGTGCCTGAGTAACGGGTATGTGGTAATATGCTTGAGAAATATCTATCTTCAGCATGTAGTCTTTCTCCCACATGTGGTTTGGTATACTGTATAAGTTCGGGAGGTGAAACCTTGGAGTACTCACGAAGTGGTTGAGGTTTTTTAAATTGATAATTATTCTGTAGTCGCCATTCGGTTTTTTCCTCAGAAATATTGGGGATAGAAATCCTCTTGTGTACTTTACAGGGATTACTGCTTTTGACTTTAGTAGTTTCGATATTTGGCTTGTCATTTCGTCTGGATTTTCTTTTGTCATTGTCCCTTGCATTTTTGTATTTAGATTCATTAGAGGCGGTTTTTGGAAAAAAGGAATTCTGTAATTTTGAATCATTGATAGAATTGTAGGGGGTGCCCCAATACTTTCCCATACATGGGTGAAATTTGCTAGTTGTCCCGCCTGAAACGAGTCACCACTTTTTGCCGTGCTGATTGCCCTGTCGTTTGTTGGTGCTGTTTGAGTTGTTGTTTTGGGGTATTGTGGTTTTTCTGTTGTCTTTACGTGTATTTCTTCCATGAAATGTTTCTTTGTTACTAAAGTTCTTTTTATTGTTACGAAATTTTCTGGACGGTATGGTTTGTTTATTCTTCGTTGGTTGCCTGGATTTGGGAGGAAACATCTTATGTGATCCTCCCTGATCTTTCACTACTTCACTTAGAGATTGGTCAGAAAATAAGTGCGTATCAGATGGTGGAATATCATGGAGGATTTCGTTTAAGGCCTTGTTTGGGGCTCTGTACAGTTGTCTTCTTTGTTGAATTATTTCAGATCTCTTCCCACATGTATATTGAAGTAGGGCATCTGATGTTTTCTTGAATTTAGATTCGAGACCTAAAAGTTCCTTATTGATTTGGCTCTTAAGATCCGGACTGAAATTTTTACAACATTCCTCGAAGTGTTTGCGTTGCTGTAGCAGTCCATGACTTATTGCTGCGAGCGTGCTATCGATTCGCTCGAGGATCGATACGCTGTGCCAGAAAGGGGTAGCGAGTGCTAAATGGCTATTAACTTTAAGCGATGTGAATACAGGTGTCGCTTGGAATTGTTTCTGGACTTCACCGTAGCGTATATTTTTCCATGTATCTTCACCTAAGCGCTGACATCTAGAACCTTGTTTTGCAAGTTCTGGATCCGCTTTAGCGATTTTTACTTGAGATTCGACTACCGCTGGTGAAAAATCGATTTTACTTTCAGTTGATTGACACTGAGGATTTTCTCGTTGTAAATCGGCTAATCTTCGTTGAGCATCTATTATTTGGGTTCTCAGAGCCTCCTCCTCCTGGCTGATTTGTTTTTCCTGATTTTCATTGATATAATTAGGCTCGACAGGTGCCCAGATATGAGGTGGAGTTGCGGTCGATTCTACTTCTTCGTCTTCTTCATCTTGACAGTTTTCGTAGTGAGTGCTATCAGCAAGTGATACGTTAAGATCTTCTGGGGCACTGTCGTGACATCCTTGTTCTAATCTCGTTTCTATTTTAGACATCTTCTCTTCTTGATTTTGACTCAATTGTACGATATGTTCAAACATCTTATTGTGGCGTACTTGTTGTTCTAGTAAAAGAGAGAGTAGGTCTTCGCTCTTTGCTGACAAGACAGGTGGAGTAGGACAGCGCCGTTTTGGGGATTCTGTTTGGATCGGTAGTGGTGATTTTTTCCGTTTTCCACGTGTCGGTGGTGAGATAGAACGCTCTGTAGAGACGCTTATCCTATTTCTCCCGTGGAGTTGTTCGAATGCGCTTTGTCTTGAAAGAATTTGAGGTTTTAGTCTTGAAACTGTGTCCATAAAAGCGTTATGGGACTTCGCATGGATTTTTTCCATGATGCTATGAGGTGAATATAATAAAGCACGACCGAAAGACCAGCTTAAAAGGCGACGCTTTAAGTCTCTGAACGCTCTTTCTGAAGCTTTTGGGGCATCTGGATAGATCGCTTGTATGAGTTCCACTGTAGGAAGTGCGAATCGGATTTTCTTTTCGGTTTCTGGTGATATACTGTCACCAAAAAGTTTTTCGAATGTGTAATTGTGGATTTCCCATTTTTCCCAACCTGGAGGGTAATGTTTTCGCACAAGATCCACGACTGCTTTAAAGCTCCGTTCGTCTCCATCTGGTATGAGACCAGTCAATTCGCCCATCGTCATTGTCTTCGAGCAGGAAGCGGTATCGTCCATACTTCTGCAATGAGACGAATTACATTAAAAGTTAGCGTGTTGACTGTTATATGTCGTATCAATGTCGTATCAACTATGCGTCGTGCGACTTATGTCGTATTAGCACGGTCGTCGTATGGAACGGTTGTCGTATGAACTGCGTATCAATGTTACCGAAAATGATGCGACGTATCGTGGTGCGCCTCATTACGTTCATAAGAAAATGATGCGTCATTGATGTGACGTATCAATGATACGACGTCGTACCGTGATACTACGACGCACAATATTTCATTTGTGGGTAGTCGTAAACCCGCGCATGTGGCACACGGGCGCACTGCATTTCGTGGCTCAAGGGCGCACTACGACTTATTATACGACGGATTGTCGTAATTAATTGTATTATGTAAGAATATTACTTACCAAGATAAAATTATTTTGCTTTTGTATACGTGTTGACTTGTCAGAATGCAAAAGCGTACTGACCAATGCACCACCCGCGCTGAATGAGTTCCCTCAACTGTAGTGAAGTTGTTGCACTTCACGTCACGTTGAGAATAGAGGGGGCTACTGTCGTAAAGAGCTAACTTCACACCGTTGTGACGTCAGAATGTATATGCGTAGTCTCAAGGTGGATCAAGCCTTTAGGCTCGAACACCTAAATGATGCCTTTATTATTATGATAAGGGGTAGATTTTAAGGGTGAAAAATGATGTAATAAATAAATAAATATTTTAATCCTCAGTTAATAGTTCACTTCAGTAATGTACTATTTAATAGGTTAAAGTTTTTGAAACCAATTTTTACACTGATTCTGCAGTATGGGGGTAGTTTTTAAGGGATGAAATTTCACGATCAACCAAAACTTATATCATATAAACAAACTGTTTGTGTAATTCTTAATATGCGATTTTAGAACTCAGAAATACAAAATAGTATTTTCGGTTTAAGGGGTGGTTGCTAAAAGGGTTGAAAAATTAATTAAAAGCAGGCATATAAATATTAAAACACATGTATTTTATCTAATTAAACACAATTTTTTAAGTCAGAATGGTTAAATCTTCATTTTTCCCATTTTTAACCATAGGGGTGAATTTCACCCCTAAAATGCAAAAAGCGCAGGACGAGCATATGTCACTTTTGAAGTAGAGGGTAAAACATACTCAGTCCCAAATTTTTATCCAAATCTATGGAGGTTCAACGAAATCGGAGGTTGTGGCTGATTTTTGCCTTCATTGATTGTACTATTTATATTTATGTTGATCTTAGTTTTATGATTTGATTCGCAGAAGTGACAACGGTAGAAGGCATCATCACTCGAGTCATCGCGGGCCTCAAACAAGACCAGGACGCTCGGCGGGAGCAGCATCCCGAGGACGCTGCGACCATAGACGCTTTCTTGGAGAAGCTGCAGGGGCTGAAGGAGTTGGACAAGCCGTGGACACTGCTGTTGGAGGATATCAGCGGTGAGCCTTCTTTGTTGTCAACCCAGCCAGCTGCGGATATAAAGTCGCTGCACACTTATCAACAGACTCCGTGGTCCAGTGGTTAAGGCGTTTGCCTGTTGACCCGGGGGTCGTGGGTTCGATTCCCACCGGAAGCATACTTTGTATAGTTGTTTCCAGTTTGGTTAGGACATTGCAGGCTTGAATCACCTGATTGTCTGATAATAAAGATGATTCGTTCGAAGGCACGTTAAGTGGTCCCGGCTGCCATCTGGTAGTCGTTAAAGGACGTCAGATGCCGAGAGGCGGTTCCGAAGAACTCTGACACCAGGGTGTGCATGATCAATTGACTGTGATACCTACTCGAAATGATGATGACTTATCAACTCGTAAATGGAAAGAAAACGTATCAACTCAAGCAGTTCAGTATTCTTTGTATGAAACTCCCTACTGCAACGCACACTATTCGGATTCGTACATACCTAGTTTTTAAGATAAACTAAAATTGTGAGTTGACATCGATTGGAGAAAATGCGCTGTGCAGTTTGCTGCCGCTTCTTCTGCTGGCGCCTTGGGCGAGATTTCTACGAGCGCCCCCTCTTATTGGGGAGAGGGGGATGCAATGCGATTGAACCACACTGCCCTGCGTCCTCTGCCCTTGCTTGGTTGTTCGTTTTTCGTGTGTGTAAGTGGACAACACTGGTGTCAGATTTTTCAAGCTGCCTAAAGTCTGACATAGCTTACGACTGCCATCAGTGATGACAGCCGGGACCTTTCTGCCGCATCGGCTTAACGGCTTCACGTGCCTTCCTTGCTTGGTGGGGGCGCCCCTTTAATATCCAGCACCCTGGGCGGTTTCCCAACCGCGCCCTACTCGCCGCTACTGTGTGGGTCGGTGAAAGTGATGGTGTAAGTTTCCAGGTAACTGCTTCGTGGAGAACCCCGAGGCGCCGCGCAAGGACCCGCGCTGCGAGCGGAGCGACTTCACAAGGACCCAGGACCAGGACCACGCACTGGGGGTCTTCAGCCCACGCGAGGTATGTATGTACAAACAATACGCCGCCAAGGCGGCTCGTAGAGCGCGCCTGCGACCGGTGGTGACGAGAAGCCCCATCGTTACAGGCCTGGCACAGTCGCCCTCATGAGATCCGCCGTTACCAGAAGAGTACCGAGCTGCTGATCCGCAAGCTGCCGGTCCAGCGTCTCGTTCGTGAGATCGCTCAAGATTTCAAGACTGACCTGTGTTTCCAGAGCTCCGCGGTATATTTTTATCTATACTAATATTATAAAGCTGAAGAGTTTGTTTGTATGTTTATTTGTTTGTTTGAAAGCGCTAATCTCAGGAACTACTGGTTCAAATTGGAAAATTCTTTTTGTGTTGGATAGTCCATTTATTGAGGAAGGTAGCATAAAGCTATAAAACATCACGCTGCGACCAATAGGAGCGAAGCATCAATGAGAAATGTTTTGAAAATGGGGGAAAATTATTCCATTATACTAATAAAAATATCTAATTAATCATAATAACAGGAGTTGCCGCGGACTAAGTCGCAAGCAACAACTAGTTTATCTATTAACTAGCTGTTGCCCGCGACTTCGTCCGCGGAAATTTCTGTTATTATGATCAATTTGTTTTTCTGTTAGATGAATAATTTTCCACCGTTTTCAATTTTTTTTTATTGATGCTTCGCTCCTATTGGTCGCAGCGTGATGTTTTACAGCCTAAAGCCTTCGTCAATAAATGGACTATCCAACACAAAAAGAATTTTCCAATTTGAATCAGTAGTTCTATTGTAATATTAGTATAGTTGGGCCGCACTTGTGTGCCTAATGACATCCCATCGATGGACTCAG
Organism: Elegia similella; assembly: GCA_947532085.1. Lineage (NCBI taxonomy): Eukaryota > Metazoa > Arthropoda > Insecta > Lepidoptera > Pyralidae > Elegia > Elegia similella. The sequence goes on along the minus strand of OX383950.1, from coordinate 815,337 downwards.
AAGGTCACTATGGTTACCTGATAGACGTACGCGAAGGGGTAGACCGAACGAGATGGCGGGACGACATCCAAAAGTTCTTGGAGAAGTGGCAGCAGGCTGCGTTAGATAGGGATCAGTGGAAAAAGGAAGGGGAGGCCTTTGCCCAACAGTGGGACACAATAACAGGATAAAAAACACTAAAATAGGCAACACAAGTTAACAATATAACAGGCACATAGAAATATACCTTATAGACTAGTTTTATTTATTTATTAATATACATGATATTTCACAAAATGATTGGAAAATTACAGTACAAAATAAACTTAGCTTAAGTTTTTCTCTGTATAAACATTCATTGCAGGGTTATATACCTAATACAAATACATAATACTAAAGTATAGATAACCAATCCCATACAAAAAAAATTGGCCCTTATTACCTCTCAAGACCCGGGTTACAAAAGTCAAGGTCACGGGGCGGTGTCACCATATCTAATGCACGCTATGGTGTCAACATATCGGTGGTAGGCAGCCGTCTTTCCTTGCGTTTCCTGCACCACTGTACTACACAAGAAGTCTTGTTTTTTCTTAATTCGTTATGATTTCGCCGATGTTCACAAAAAATATGTTGTTAAATGCTTTTATCGACGCGTCCTTCCGTCACGGAGCGCGCGGCAGACTAGTTCGCGAAATTATCTACTTTTAAGCCCCGCCCGCTTTGATCTAGTTTGCTGGTGTCCGTATTTATGCGCAATGCTACTTTCATAGTTTTACTAATTCAATGCATGGGCCTTTGTAAGTTAAGCACGTAAAAGGTACCCGAAAACATGCCGGCAGGCCGTGGTAGTTAGTTCCACTAACTGCCACTATGGGCGGCGCAGAGGGCGCTGCAGTGCTATAGTGACAGACTTTTTCACCCGTCACTAGATGGCGCTAGGCTTAACTCGGTAAAATTGAAAAATATTGTTTTAATATAAACCGAAAATATATTTTAATTTTAAGATACTTTTCGTAACAGATACGAATGTTATTATTAAAAATATCAGTACACAAAATAAAATTAATCAAAAAAGCCACCCTGAATTGTGCCTGGCTCGAAGGTAACCATAATACTAGCTGCGTTTCCCCTTTGGATAGCTATGGATATCCTTTGAACCAGGTTGACTAGCTCCGTGGCGCAGCGGTCAACACGCCAGCCTGCGACACGGATTGACCGGGTTCGATCCCCGGCCAGGTCAAGATGGAAAATGATCTTTTCCAGATTGGCCTGGGTCTTGGATGTGTATATATATATGTATTTGTTATAAAATATAGTATCGTTGAGTTAGTATCCCATAACACAAGTCTCGAACTTACTTTGGGGCTAGCTCAATCTGTGTGATTTGTCCGTATATATTAATATTTAGGTACCACCCAGAGCGGTAATCATACCCACTGTTTGGTGCAATAATGCAACCAAATACTTTTGTTATTTTACCTAATTCACACACCGCGAGCCTTTGTAATTGATAGACAGTGCACAACTAAATGTCGGCCGGTCCGGGTGCATTCTAACAATCAACATAACATTTTAACATTTCTTTAACAACCTAACATTTACATAATTAACATTCTGACTTGTGAAAACTACTTGTGAACTTTTTAACCACTATGTTACGCACCTTTGTGGAACCTTAAATAAAAACATTTTCTAACTAACATTTCGGCATTTCCCTTCCACTGCAACCTTGCACCCCAATCACCCACAGTCCCTTGGCTTCCGGGCACCACAGGCCGGCTGTATCGACTGCCACCGGCACAAATTCCTAGTTGGAGGACAGCACCGAATATTTTGACATTTTTTGAGCCGCCGCTCGCTGCTTTAGCTTTTTTCGTAACTAATTTTATTTTCTCTGAATACGGTAGATACATTTCTTGGAATATATCTGTTTTCTTTTCCAAGGTCTTGAGGATTATCGAAACGCGTTCAAACCGTGATTTGATATTATAATTATTTGCGTCATTTTGAAAATTATAAGCATTTTAATTTTCATATACAAATTTACTTGGCTATACAAAATTTCATTTATTGTCTAGTAATGTTTCCTTTTGTATCTAAAAATACGAATGGGGGAAGGGGTTCGATTCTCACGGGAAGCATACTTTGTTTAGTTGTTTCCAGTTTGGTTAGGACATTGCAGGCTTGAATCACCTGATTGTCTGATAATTAAGATTATTCCGTGCTTCGGAAGGCACGTTAAGTCGGTCCCGGCTGCCATCTGGTAGTCGTTAAAGGAACCGCGTCAGAGGCCGAGAGGCGGTTCCGAAGAACTTTGACACCAGGTTGTGCATGGTCGATTTACCGTGACACCTACACGAAATGATGATGATGCTATTCTAAAGTGTGGCGTGACCGATGCGGTATTTTATTTAAACGCGTCAATGCCGCTCCCCGGCTCCACATCGCGGCCGTGGTCCGCACTGCAGAGTTCCTCGAACACTGACAACAGGTTAGCATTGAATCTGTCATCAAATGCAGTGCGTTCTCTGTCCCACAACATGAACACTGTTTCTAGAGACGTTTCAAGCGCGAGTTTGTCTCGGAAGGCAGACACTGATATCTCTGGCCACTCGGACAAGCAAGTCACTTGAACGGGAAACGTACCGCAGATTATTTTTTTCACTAAACGCGTGGCTAATACATTGTAGGTACGAACATTACTTAGTGTTCGTTTTTCTTTGATTATAAGAATTTCATATTTCAAGAAATCGATTACGGAAAAAATTGGCGGGTCAAAAACGTAATAGGAGCCATGTGGTATCAAGTTCAGTTGCAATAGTGAAGTCTTCACCATTCGCATGTTTCGAGCGTCTGCACTGTTTGTTGGGGAATTTTCTGAGCCCCATGTTAAGAATTTTAAAGTATATAATTCTGCTCTCTCCAGCATCCGCACCGCGAGAGCTCCATACGACTTGGCGTGTATCCCGCCAACGAATTGAACACTTTTAAAACCTTCAAAAGCCTGTTGGTAAGCCGACAGATCCTCATTTACTTGATGATACGTGTTATTAGAACCGTAACGTATGCAACATTCATTTTTTTCGACAAGTCTAAAGCCAAACTTAAAATCTATCGCTATACTTTTCAATGTTGGTCTCGCTTGGACTATTTGAAGAAAATCTGGTATTCCTATTAGAGTATTGGTTACATCTAAATCGATTAAGGCCGTCATATTCTTTAAGGCATCTTCTAGAGTGGGTAAGTCCAACTTTGGGACTCCGGACAAGTTTAAAACTTTCAAATGACCCGAGATATCTTCGAAAAAGTCTGACTTTCGGAAATACTCGAATGTGGATAAGAGTTTCGCGGAGAATTCACATTTAGTGATCAGGCCCTGTATGTCTCGTACACCTGCCCGGTACAGGTTATAAGCAGATCGCGTGTCGAGTTTCCCGAGGATGATGGCCATCAGTTCAGGCGGCAGCGTCACCAACGATATGCGCTCTTCGTTATATGTCGAGTAAGAATTGATTCCGTCAATGATCAGCGAGTCGTCCGCCATTATAATACCAGTTACCTAGTACACAACTGCGCAGTTTGACGTTTCATAAAATAAATATTTGTGTTCTGTAACAAAGAAAAAAATAGTTGTAGAGTTAAGTTTACTAAAAAAACAAAAAACACAAGTTTAAAAAAAAATATTACTAGCTTTATAAACAAATTCAAAATATTCTTTGAACACTTATTTTTGAGTGAAAATGGTTATAATTGAAACTTTTTCTTATATAGTCTTTGACCAGTAAGTAGGCGGCCACAGCGACTCCTTTGTCGTTTGCCTTATTAAGATCTTCGACTGTGCAGGTGGAAGGACAGTTGGGGCACGTCATAAGGTGAGTCATCGATTGCGTGACGCCGCAATCGCAATGGTCATTAACACTTATTAATTGACATATGTCACTTCTCAACAATTGTTGACGTCAACAATTTACTAATGGCTAAGTTTAATGCCGCTTCCAAAGCGGAGTGCAGAAGAAGCGGCAACAAACTGCACAGCGCGTTTTCTCCAATCGACGTCAACTCACAATTTTTAAAAACGTTAGAATCTAGGTATGTGGACTGAGTATACATTGGTTTATATAAATGTCATGTTAAAATTGAATTAAAAAATAATGTCATATTATTGAAATGAATAACACCAAAAAATATATATATAAAAGATGTCAAATTAAGTACCTTGTAAAATTAAAATAAAAAATGTGATATTTAAAAATATCATGTACAGAATACATCAAAAGTATTTATTTAATCCATTTACAGAGCCATTACAGTGTTTGTATAATTTAGGTAGACCCTTGCACAACATCGCCCCCTTGTTGGAATTTGAAACATATACATATAAACAAACACATTTTTCTTCAAAAATATTGTAAATTTTTAAATCTTCCCGGGTACCGAGCTGGAATTTTGCATGCATATGTAAATTGGATGACGATTAAATATGTCTGATCATCATCATCATTTCGAGTAGGTGTCACGGTCAATCGACCATGCACACCCTGGTGTCAGAGTTCTTCGGAACCGCCTCTCGGCCTCTGACGTGGTTCCTTTAACGACTACCAGATGGCAGCCGGGACCACCGGCTTAACGTGCCTTCCGAAACACGGAATCATCTTTATTATCAGACAATCAGGTGATTCACGCCTGCAATGTCCTAACCAAACTGGAAACAACTAAACAAAGTATGCTTCCGGTGGGAATCGAACCCATGACCTTCGGGTCAACAGGCAAACGCCTTAACCACTGGACCACGAAGGCTGTCCTATTTGTGTAATGATGAAGTCGGAAGGTGGCCATAGGAACTCTTAAACTAAACAAGGTACACAAATGTGTTTGGGCTCATTTGATTTGTCTTGGAAAACACTTTAAGATGTTTACAGCCTCCGTGGTCCAGTGGTTAAGGCGTTTGCCTGTTGACCCGAGGGTCGTGGGTTCGATTCCCACCGGAAGCATACTTTGTTTAGTTCCAGTTTGGTTAGGACATTGCAGGCTTGAATCACCTGATTGTCTGATAATAAAGATGATTCCGTGCTTCGGAAGGCACGTTAAGCCGGTGGTCCCGGCTGCCATCTGGTAGTCGTTAAAGGAACCACGTCAGAGGCCGAGAGGCGGTTCCGAAGAACTGTCACCAGGGTGTGCATGGTCGATTGACTGTGACACCTACTCGATATGATGATGACCACCATACAATATTTTAGTATAAAAACACGTTTTTTGTATGGATCCCCGTATTATTTTGTTGGTAAAGCGGCAATAGATGTACACATTCTGTCTCATGACTCTACCTATTAGGGTTTAATAGATACGAACGGATGGACACCGGAGGATTAGTAATACGCATTCTGTCTCATGACTCTACCTATTAGGGTTCAATAGATACGAACGGACGGACACCGCAGGATTAGTAATACGCATTCTGTCTCATGCATGACTCTACCTATTAGGGTTCAATAGATACGAACGGACGGACACCGGAGGATTAGTAATACGCATTCTGTCTCATGACTCTACCTATTAGGGTTCAATAGATACGAACGGACGGACACCGGAGGATTAGTAATACGCATTCTGTCTCATGCATGACTACCTATTAGTAGAGATGGGCAATCCACCCACCCGGGTTTAAACCCAGTTGGGTAAAAACCGGGTGTTTTGGGTGTTTTGGGTTTAAACCCAATAAGCACCCAATTTTTTGGGTTTTTACGATTTTTTACCTTAATTATGCTACTTCTTGACCTGACTAAGCTGGTGCAGTGGACTACAGTTCCAACCCTTTAGGTCCAATTGGTCAACTTCCCTCCCATATTTACGTTTTTGTTTTATGCCCTCATCAAATAATATTTTTTGCGATAGAGCGAGGCGACATGACCAGAGGATAAAATAAACGGGTATTTTGGACTGTTAATAGCTCAATAATTTACATATTGTCGCGAAGCTCCCAGAATGGAATAGTCTAGAACTTATTCGAACACCGTCTGTCGCGCTCATAAATCTTATATCTTGCTCACACATATGTATTCTAGGTTAGCGGGAGTACACACTACCGAATATTCTGGCAGTCGGAACCGAAACTATATGAAATTAGAGACAAAACTATTATGAGGGTACGGAAGGGGCCACCGTCATTCAGTTGACCGCGAGTATTCGAAGCGAACGATTCCAATACGAGTGCGAGTAATAACAGTGACCGCAAGGCCACGAGTACGCGCGTCGTGCAGCTGCGACAGGCTTCAGAGGCAGCCGCACACGGCAGAGGCAAGCGCCAGCGCCAAGGTGTTCACGAGAAAGGGCGGCAAGGAAAGTGGACGTATTCAGATCAAAGAATAATACATTAATTTTTTGAATAATACAATTACTAATTGTTTTGACCGTGTTTTGAAGGATTCATTTATGATACATGCTTTTTAACCGACTTCAAAAATTGAAAAAGATGTTCTACAGTTTGAATGTTTTCTTACTGACTGGTTGGTAGCTTTTGGGTAAGGAATTTGAGGATCTTGAAAATGACGTCAGTCTTGGAATCCAAGATGGCGGACGCGACTTGTCATAAAAAATCGACATGGGTGTCGTTGTCTAGGTATTTTGAGGTGTAGATCTCGCAAAATGACGTCAGTTTTAGAATACAAGATGGCGGACCCGAATTTGTTATAAAAAATCGACATGGGTTTCGTTTTCTAGGTTTTTTGGGTGTAGATCTCAAAAATGATGTCAGTTTAGGAATCCAAGATGGCGTACGTGACTTGTCATAAAAAATCGACATGGGTGACGTTTCTATGTTTCTTGGGAAGAAGATCTTGAAAATAATGTCAGTTTTGTAATACAAGATGGCAGGGCTTTGCAAGGACCTTATTCATCATGGGTGTTAATCCCTTAGTTTTTTGGGGTGTAAATAACGTAATTTTCGAGGAAGAATAGGAAACAACACCCATGATGATTTATCATAAAATGTCGTCATCTTTGATTCCAAAACTGATTTTATAATCTAGATCTACACCACTAAAAACCTAAAAAATTACACAAGTAGATTTTTCATGATAAGCCACCATCCGCCATCTTAGATTCCAAAACTGACATCAATTTCGACATCTACACCCTAAAAAATGTAGAAAACGACACCGATGTCGATTTTTCATGAAAAAATGCCTCCGCACTCTTAGTTACCAAAATCGACGTCATTTTCAAGATCTACACCCCAAAAAGCCTTAGAAATAACATATATGTATTTTTTTCATGACAAGTCACGTCCGCCATCTTGGATTCGAAAACTGACATCATTTTCGAGATCTACACCCCAAAAAACGTAAAAAAGAACACGCATGTCGATTTTTCATCAAAACTCGCGTCCGCCATCTTGAATTTCAAAACTGACGTAATTTTCGAGATTTTCACCCTAAAAACCTAGGAAACGACACGAGTGTCGATTTTTCATGACAAGTCGCGTATGCTATGTAAGATTCCAAAAATGACGTCATTTTCAAGATCTACACCCCAAAAAGCCTTAGAAATAACATCCATGTAATTTTTTCATGACAAGTCACGTCCGCCATCTTGGATTCGAAAACTGACATCATTTTCGAGATCTACACCACAAAAAACGTAAAAAAGAACACGCATGTCGATTTTTCATCAAAACTCGCGTCCGCCATCTTGAATTCCAAAACTGACGTCAGTTTCGAGATTTTCACCCTAAAAACCTAGGAAACGACACCAGTGTCGATTTTTCATGACAAGTCGCGTATGCTATCTAAGATTCCAAAATTGACGTCATTTTCAAGACCTACACCCCAAAAAGCCTTAGAAATAACATTCATGTAAATTTTTCATGACAAGTCACGTCCGCCATCTTGAATTCCAAAACTGACGTCAGTTTCGAGATTTTCACCCTAAAAACCTAGGAAACGACACCAGTGTCGATTTTTCATGACAAGTCGCGTATGCTTTCTAAGATTCCAAAATTGACGTCATTTTCAAGATCTACACCCCAAAAAGCCTTAGAAATAACATTCATGTAAATTTTTCATGACATGTCACGTCCGCCATCTTGGATTCGAAAACTGACATCATTTTCGAGATCTACACCCCAAAAAACGTAAAAAAGAACACGCATGTCGATTTTTCATCAAAACTCGCGCCCGCCATCTTGAATTCCAAAACTGACGTCAGTTTCGAGATTTTCACCCTAAAAACCTAGGAAACGACACCAGTGTCGATTTCTAGGTTTTTATGACGTTTTTTCTGTAACTACCAATGTCGTCGCTCGGGTGGAGCGACAACAAAGGGTATATTTTTTTTAGGTTAAATGGTATAAGAATTAAAACGATAAATAATGCCTCGAGACATTCTGAAGTCATTGTGGAATAACATGCTCCTGTACATATTTTAATACAAACATAATCTCTAAAAACAACAATACACTCCTTTTTTTGAAGTCGTGTAAAAAGAAAACTATCAAAAACTCAAATTTCAATACCTACATAAGAAAATAAAATAATATCATTTTACACCTTAAAATTATTTATTCTTCTAATTACGTCCACCGACACTACTAAGTCATTGCCGCACTCGTTCTAACATAAGGTCTGACACAGCATGCCGTCTCTTTCTACTTTGGCGCAAAGCTTCTAAAATATTTACGGCAAGCAAAAGACCAACATGTTGGTCAACTGCAACATGAAAACACAGAACTAATTATTTTCATCTCGGTTTTTATTAATAGTAAACATTTAAAAATTTCCTAAAATTTAATTAAGTACGTACGTAATATTTCTTTAAATTATTTTAACGTACAGCAAGGTACAATTGATCATTACAATTTAATAAAAATATATTTTTCATATGTTACTAACGTTTTTGACAAATAAAGTAAACTCCCAATTTTTTGGGTGTTTATGGGTGTTTAAGGGTGTTTATTGGGTTTTTACCAAAGCACCGGGTTTAAACCCGGTGCTTTGCCCATCTCTACCTATTAGGGTTCAATAGATACGAACGGACGGACACCGGAGGATTAGAAATACGCATTCTGTCTCATGACTCTACCTATTAGGGTTCAATAGATACGAACGGACGGACACCGGAGGCTTAGTAATACGCATTCTGTCTCATGACTCTACCTATTAGGGTTCAATAGATACGAACGGACGGACACCGGAGGCTTAGTAATACGCATTCTGTCACATGACTCTACCTATTAGGGTTCAATAGATACGAACGGACGGACACCGGAGGATTAGTAATACGCATTCTGCCTCATGACTCTACCTATTAGGGTTCAATAAATACGAACGGACGGACACCGGAGGATTAGTAATACGCATTCTGTCTCATGCATGACTCTACCTATTAGGGTTCAATAGATACGAACGGACGGACACCGGAGGATTAGTAATACGCATTCTGTCTCATGACTCTGCCTATTAGGGTTCAATAGATACGAACGGACGGTCACTGGAGGCTTAGTAATAGCGTTCCGTTTTTACCCTTTGGGTACGATATTGGTCCTTCTGCCTTCCACGCTGGTCTGGAAGAACAGGAAAAACGTAGAATGTACCAGCTGCTTCTCTCCCCGCGCAGATCGTAAAAGCCGATCAAGGGGATGGGCGAAAATCTGCGGAATCATGTCAATAGGCGATGCGGCTAGCAACCCATCACTATTTAGATTCCGTTTTCCACCTACACGCCCTCAAACATGCTAAATGTGGTCATAAGGTCTTATAGACCTAGGCTCGGTCTACCCCGCAAGTGTAAGAGACGTGATACTATATATAATTATAAATAAATTATAATTATAAATATATACGGACAAATCACACAGATTGCGCTAGCCCAAAAGTAAGTTCGAGACTTGTGTTATGGGATACTAACTCAACGATACTATATTTTATAACAAATACATATATAGATACACATCCAAGACCCAGGCCAATCTGGAAAAGTTCATTTTCCATCTTGGCCTGGCCAGGGATCGAACCCGGGCACTCCGTGTCGCAGGCTGGCGTGTTGACCGCTGCGCCACGGAGCTAGCCATATATGTATGTACGATACCCCAAAAATGATAAATATTATTTTATTTATTTTAATTACCTATATCAATGATGCGGTGATATTTTCAATCCTTTGTGAAGCAACTCAAGTTAATATTTCACAGAATTCCTTAAGCTGTAAGCATAACCACTTACACACTGTCACTTTCTTAAAATACTTCAAGATCAAACTTCATGAACTAACTTTCATTTCTAGAATCACAAACATGTCCTAAGGATGCAGTTAAACCTCCATTTGATCAATGAACAACGGTAGCACAGTCCAAAACTTTGGAGTACACTAAACGCAGTGGTCTCGATCGTCATACAGCGAGATCGGTAGAATTGCCACCTAAAATCAGTGTTGCCAGGGCCCTTGAGCAGTAAGTTACGTTTCGTTTCCTGAAATGTTACATTCTTGCAGTAAAAGTTACATTACTGTAAATTTTCTTAATTTACGTGTTTTTGGTCGAGTATATCGCACATGTACCGGGGGTGATTTTTGTTTATAATAATAGAGATAGAGAAGAGACCACCTACCCTGTACCAACCTGCCCTGTCCCATTATTATAGTCTGCGTCATATGTAAGTCTGTCTTTACCAAAACACAAAAAAAAAATCCTAGAATATAGATCGCCACGATGTCTATACCTTACTAGGTAATCGTTACTCTGGCTGGAGTGCCGAAATTACGTATTAACAAGACTATTTAGATGATAAGATAATATGGCGCTTTCTATTCAGAGCCAGAGCCATCTCTGAGTGTGATATGGAGTGAAATACTTTTTAGACGCGCCAGGTTTAGGTACGTTCAAATTGAATGCGTTGAATTGCAATAAAAATCTAGTATTACAAATCTCGTTGCTCTCAAAAGTTACGAAAATTGCCCTAAATAACAAAATTACTTACATGCGAGGAGGTCAAAAGTTACGAAAAATGTAAGAAATGTAACCTTCTGGCAACACTGCCTAAAATCGGTATATTTGTACCCAAAATCGGTATTTTTTAAAAAACAACAACATTCAATCCAATTCGTTTATTTATTTAAAAAAACTACTAATTTATAACAATCATACTACACTCGCACTTGTGCTTAGCTCCTCGTCAGATGACATTTGGTTTTGGAGGAGAGAGTACCTACCCTAAAGTAGGTACTCTCTCTTCAAGGTTAAGAAAACTAATGAAAAAATAAAACCTACTTCCTGTTTATACAGCGTGTAAATGTACCCTCGACACTTACTAAAACTCAAAAAAATTCGACCTTCCCATACAAACTGGCCGGGACTCTTTTGTATGGAAAAGACGGATTTTTTTTTGAGTTCCCAGCATTGGTCCCATAGGAAAAGTTGTTCATATTTGTGGGCTGAGTCACCCCGTTAAGGGAATGTCGAGGGTCTATTTACACGACACGGTGTATAGACTAGAATAGGTAAATTTCCGAGCGGGAAGCCCCTTATCGAATTGTAGGACACAAGGGTATTCCCAAAAATATATGAATTACATTCTTCACTAGGTCCATACTATTGAGGGCTTCCCCGTAACATTAAACATAAATAAAAAAGGTTGCCAACTTCAAAGTGTAAAATCTGTAGAAAAATCGGGAGAATTTCCATGTATACTGTGAAATCGTTATATTTCGGTATTTCGGTAGAACAGAGCCCATATCGGTAGAAATCGGTAGGTTCGAGACCACTGACTAAACGATAAAGAAAAATGTCGTCCTTCTATAGCTACTATTCACAGCTTAGGGTTGCCATCCGGTGTGTCCGGGATTCCCCGGATTTGTCCTAGTTTCGTTAGAGCGCGTCCGGGAAGCGTACGGGCGGGGATGAATTCCAAGTTTGGGTTTAAGTAAATAAAATAAAATATCCAAAGCCCTTCAGGCGAGTGGGCGACCAATACTATTGAAAAGAGTTTCTTTTCTGCATCTTCTTCTCTGCAGTGGTCGGTCCGAAACGCTAGTAGTTTGTAGCTTTTGAACAATAATTAATAATTTGAATATAATATAATAGGTATTATTTAAAATGTGAATTGACGTTACAAAGTGCCTGAAAAGGCCTATTTTCTGAATAAATCTTTGAATCTAAAGACTAGCTCCGTGGTGCAGCGGTCAACACGCCAGCCTGCGACACGGAGTGCCCGGGTTCGATCCCCAGCCAGGTCATGATAAAAATGATCTTTTTCAGATTGGCCTGGGTCTTGGATGTGTATCTATATATGTATTTGTTATAAAATATAGTATCGTTGAGTTAGTATCTCATAACACAAGTCTCTAACTTACTTTGGGGCTAGCTCAATCTGTGTGATTTGTCCGTATATATTTATTTATTTATAATCTTTAAAAAGATAAAGTCTTGGGGGCCTGGCGTCTAGATATCTTAATTTAATTTTAATGTGTTTCAAAATTAAAGAAAAAATATTAATGACATTTTAAGCAGTTTTAAGTACTAAGTTTCATAAAAACCTGTTGACATGCCCGGGTTCTGGGCTCCTAAATCCGGGGTTTTTCTCGCATCTGGCCCTGGTTGCCAAATTCTAGAGGTGGCAACCCTAACTGCGCTGAATGAGTACCTTGGACAAGTAAGTGGTTTATTCGTCCAAGATAAGTACATTGTCTGCAACTTGGGGACAGTGCATTCTTTCAGCGGGTTCATGAACGTATTGTTGTTATGTACCGATTAGGAATTCGTAGCTCATTCATCTATATAATAATCATTTTTATTTTATTTCATTTTGTTTTGTTTGGAAGATTATCGACTTGTAACATCATGGTAATCGTAAATCTATAAAACTTGAAGTCATTTACAAATCTTCACTGATAGCAATATAACATATAACAATAGGACCGACAAAACTTAATGTAAATAAACAATAAAAAAAAATTGGTGCTGAAGTTCTAATATAATGAACCTGACTATGAAGTGTAACCGAGAGAATGCCGCACTAAGCCTGATCTGTGAAGAATTTACTCGCAATTGCTTTCTTCATAACCGCTAATTTGAGACCAAGCATATCGAGATCAATTTGAGGTGAAAGTTTATTCATCATATCGAGTAAGTGTCACGGTCAATCGACCATGCATACCCTGGTGTCAGAGTTCTTCGGAACCGCCTCTCGGCCTCTGACGTGGTTCCTTTAACGAGACTACCAGATGGCAGCCGGGGCCACCGGCTTAACGTGCCTTCCGAAGTGCCTGTCTAACGGAATCATCTTCATTATCAGACAATCAGGTGATTCACGCCTGCAATGTCCTAACCAAACTGGAAACAACTAAACAAAGTATGCTTCAGGTAGGAATCGAACCCACGACCCCCGGGTCAACAGGCAAACGCCTTAACCACTGGACCACGGACGCTGTGTGAAAGTTTATTATAACTGTTACATGCTATGTAGAAAAATGAATTTTGCCGATAGTTGGTAGCAACTACAGGAACAAAGAATGTAGTAATGTTTCTGTACATTCTTGCCGGGGCAAATATTTTTACCGATTCGAGAAGCTGGGGACAATCGATATGAGAATGTAAGGTACGATGCAGAAATGAGAGGTCTGATAGTTCACGACGAGTAACTAGAGGTAGGAGATGGTGTATTTACAAGATGTATGTATTCTATAGTTAATATGCTTAATAAATTCTTTTGTATGTTTTCAATACGGTCCATATGCTCCTTGTCCATAGGGATAATAAAATACACTTGGCTTACGCTCGTGTACATCAGTAATCATTTTTAAAACTGTAATTTGAAATGACAAAAATAGCACTCCTGAATGAACAGACAGCGGACGCCACTACATTTATACAATGTAAAGATAAAGATGGGGAGGTGCATCAAAGTCACATGTACTCGTAGCTGAAAGAGCACAAAGAGCCGACCTCAAAGTCTGTACATTTAAGACATATAGGTACCCTACAACTGACCTATATAGATATTGTCAAGTACTGACAGTACGACAACTCGTTGTCCTTTCGACAATTATGCAGCAGCATTCACGACTCCCTTTCAACCCTCAACTACTAACAAGAAAACACAACAACGCATAACTTATTTAGAAACCTAGCATGGGCACTAGTTCTCCACATTTGACTCTTCCGTTTGTAATAAATAAGTTATGCATTGAATGTCTTAGTTATAAGAATTATGGAGTAAATAAACATACTTTTATTTTATTATTATTATATTTTCTTTACATAGCTCAGCAGATTAGCTCTTTGAAGTGGCATTGGGCGGGGCACATAGCGCGTAGAGCCGATGGGGCAAAAGGGTTCTTGAATGGCGACCACGTACCGGCAAGCGCAGCGTTGGACATCCACCGACCAGATGGTCGGATGACCTGACTAAGGTCGCAAGAAGACGCTAGATGCAGGCCGCTTCCAACCGGTGGTATTGGAAATCCTTGGGGGCGGCCTATGTCCAGCAGTGGACTTCTTGCGGCTGATATGATGATATTGCCTTTTAGTTTTTCAGTTTTTAAAATATCTGTTTACTGATGTACACGGGCCTAAGCCAAGTGTGTTTTATTATCCCTATGTACAAGGAGAATGTATTAAGCATATTAACTATAGAACCAATTCTAGCTTACCCGATCATAACCCATCTTGTAAAAAACACCATCTCCTACCTCTTGTTACTCGTCGTGAACTATCAGACCTCTCATTTCTGCATCGTATCGTACATTGCTGTTCGTATACGAGCGATTTTTCCATACAAAAATCGCTCGAAGACGAGTGTCACACTCTCACACTTTCAAAAATGTTACCCCTGATCTTTTAAACTACTCAGTTTCGTTTCCGAGATCATAGAAATAAATTTTCATACATATAAATATACAAGAATTGCTCGTTTAAAGGTGTATCTTATACCCTTAAGTAAGTTCTATATAGGTATGTCGGCGCGGGGCCTGCAACCGGCGCCCGCGTGACCAATTCGCATTCCTAGGCGAATGTTAACATTACCAACAATTAGTCTTATCGAAGTTTGGACATAAGGGAGTCTTTGTTTGATACCTAGAAAACGGGGCAGTGGTACTGTCGAACGTAGCCGCGGGTCGAAGTATTAAATAGAAGCGTTTTACCTGAAATAAAACGCATATTAAATACTTACCTTATTTGAAACTGTACATATTGAGATAGGCCCTGTGTTTTCTGCTTTCTCTTTCTGTCTGCTGTCTCGCTTGCACGATCCCACCATCTCATCTCACCAGGCAGGGTGGGGGGCCCCTTGTGGGGGCGCCCGCCATCTTAGAATCATTGAGACGAAATATGTACCCAGGCAGGAATTGAAATTACAGTTTCAAATAAGGTAAGTATTTAATATGCGTTTTATTTCAGGTAAAACGCTTCTATTAAAGTACTTGACCGTTATTTGAAACTGTACATATGGTAAAATGAATTTACCAAATATAATAATCTCAATTATTATATAATAATTGAGATGATATAATAATTGAGATGATATACAAGTGGGAAGTGCGAGTAAATAAGTTCTTATATTTTTTACAAAAAAAAAAAAAATATGATAAGTTAATTAAAATATAAACTTTTATAAATGCGATTCTTATACATTGTGATGTAAGTATGCGTAAAGTAAAGAAAATGAAACAATTTGAATCACTTTTGTATTGAAAATACACAATCAACTTATTGGAATAAACAACTAGTGATGTTTCTATTAACGGGAGTTGGTATGACCTGTTCCCTGTAAAATTTTCTAAATGTATCACCAGATTGCCAATTACCTCTTGATAAGATGTCATCTATAGGCATATTTTACAATTTTCGTACCAATCAAAGTACGTGAAGCCGAAAGCATAATATGGCTGTGTGTCTACTTGCGGAAAATAAATCGTTTATGTGTAAGCTATATATCAAGAGAAAAGTCATTTGCCTGTAGACCCGGGGTCGTGGTTTCGATTCCCACGGGAAGCATACTTTGTTTAGTTGCTTTCAGTTTGGTTAGGACATTGCAGGCTTGAATCACCTGATTGTCTGATAATAAAGATGATTCTGTACTTCGTAAGGCACGTTAAGCCGGTGGTCCCGGCTTCCACCTAGCAGTCCGTGTCCGAAGAACTCTGACACCAGGGTGTTCATGGTCGATTGACCATGACACGTAAATATCAAACTATGCTTGACCAGTACATAAGAACTCAGTTGACCAAATTTCAGTACCACAGTGTGGAAACTACTTATTTATGAAGCAAAATTGTACTAAAGGAAAGATTTTTCCTTTAAGTGTAAGTCAGCTAAACATCTAGCCAGAATCGAGCCATCAGGATGAAATGGACTCCAATGCGATTTATTGCACCAAGATAGCCACCTACTCCAGACTACTTTATAAGTTTTCCTAGTAGAAGCTCTCCAGGAACTTCGGGCCAAACGAATCTGCGAGTCATTCCAGGTTGTCAGGCTATCTGCCTTCCCCCACATTTCCATACGTCCGGGGTCATGTCCTGGAGTTTGGGTGGAGGCAGACCGGTTGAAGTATCGATTAGATACTGGTGTAGGTTGTGGATTGTGAATCCAGCCGCTATCGCTCGGGACTCCAGTCTGCTTTCCAACATGCTCGTTCCCATCGTGGGACTATTAGTGTGTAAGCATTAACTTTAAAACCCTAATAAAATTACCTATCTATATTTCCGTTTCCCCTTCCATACATATTTCCTAATTCGCCGAGACGGCCTGTGATTGGCCGAAATGAGAGTCGAAAAAATATGGCGATCGAGTCTTGTGAAGCGCGTCGCTTGCGCTGATAAAATAACAAAAAATAACGTCTCCTAAGAGTTTCGCTGGCCAAAAACAACCTTAAATCTCATCCGCGAGTGTGTGATGGTGTACCACAAGTGTAGACAGCAAGAAAATAATAAAGTTCAAGCACAAGGGTCGTCGGCCGGTCGACCAAGGTCCCGTGAAGGCGAATCCTTTCGAATCCTGTTCACAAACGAATCCAGGTGAGTGTTTACTAAATTTTCTCTTGCTGTAATTCTGGGGTTGATCGGAGAGTACAGTGACTCTTTCAGGAAGACGCAACATTAATTTATGGCGCCTCCTGTGAGGACATTCCTCACGTACTTATTTCAAATTTACCCACTTAATTTCAATATTTTCAATTAAAGTTATTTCCAAATATGGATAACTAATTTATTCATAAATAGACTTATTATAGATTCAAATTAACTAGGTACTTACCCACCTAGCATTTGTCTATTTGTCTAACAATCTCGGATCAAACAGGAAATTCCATACCTGTGCCATACCATAGTAAATACCTATTGCTTACGAGTACATACTTCTTATCTCGTTAATTCCCTTGTAATAATCCCTTAATCGTTCGATTTGTATGCCATAAGGTACTATCTTGTTACTCAGGCTTACGAACTATTTTGGATAGCCTAGATACCTACCTAAGGTTAATTAATAGCAGCGAGGTGTGTATTTATGATTATAAGTAATAGTCCGTAGTTTTAAAACCTACGTGTTTTGTGAATATCTGTTCCATTACTCAGTTTCCATTTAAACTTTTGCTACCTACCTACCTTACTCGTACTTTCACAATTAGTGCTTAGCGAAAACATGGCAGAAGGAGAATTAATGTCAACCATTAAAAAACGTGAATATGAGTTTAAAAATATGCAAATACTTTATGACTTAGCAAAAATTACGAAAGAAAATAAAACTAAATTGGCATCCTTTCGAGCTAGGTATAAAAGAATTGATATAATTCGTGATAATTTCTTGGAATGCAACGATTGTGTAAACCGGTTGCAACTCAAACTAAATCCTCAATTTGTTATCGATAATAATGCTTTGTTGTCATTTGACGAGTTATACTATTTTGTAATTGAGTTTGCTGACTCTCTCGACGTCAGTTCGCGCTCGGAACTGTGTCAAGGTCATGCGCATTCCAACTCTCAAGTAAAATTACCTAAATTGCAAATAGCTAAGTTTGATGGTAATATAGAGAACTGGCAGATGTTTAAAGACAGTTATACGTCGCTTGTGCATAATAATGTTTCGTTGTCGGACACAGAGAAATTTTACTATTTGTTGTCATGTCTGTCTGGATATGCCCTGACACTAGCTAAGGGTGTTCCTATAACATCAGCTAATTATTCTGTTGTTTATGCAGCGTTGCTAGACAGATATGATAATAAACGTATTTTAGCTACCGCTTATTTAGAAAAAGTAATAAAATTAAATCCGATCCAACGGCCATCATTATCAAACTTATCACAATTAACCAACACACTTTATGAATGTGTTAGTGCCTTGCGCGGGTTAAATATTGATGATTTAAGTGAATTTCTTTTATTTTACATAGCATCTCGGCCGCTTGATACAGAAACTAGGAAAAGGTTTGAATTACAAAATACCGAAGAAATTCCTAAATTTAATAATTTGATTGTTTATTTACAGAATTATATAAAGGTATTAGAGGTTAGTCAACCTAGTAATTTACAGTCATTCAATTCTACAAATAAACAAAACCACAATAATACAAAGAAAGATAATTTTTCTCGGCAATCAAATTCTTCCTTAATTACTTCTTCGAACTCAAATAATAATAAACCTAATCAGGCTGTCTGTGCGTATTGTCATGAAAATCATTCAATATATCGCTGTGGTAAATTACATTCTATGAATATAGGACAGCGACAAAAAATAGTTAAAGAGTTACAATTATGTCAAAACTGCTTAAGGCCCGGTCACACTAGTACAGACTGCAAGTCTAAGTCCATGTGTTTCATTTGTAACTCAAAACATAACACATTATTACATGAAGAACATAAAAGTTTATTATCTAATACCATTGACCTAAAGACTTCTGAGAATTCCAATATGAGCACTTCCCTAACTTGTACAACTCAGCCAAACATATCAAAGTCACCTATGAGTACCAAAATTATTGGTTCAGCAGTGGTTCGGTTGAGAAGAGTGGATGGTTCATTGCAGCATGCTCGTATAATCATAGATAGTGATTCGATGGACTCTTTCATTACAAGTAGCTGTGTGCGACAGTTAGGTTTACATATAAAAAAGTGTAATTTAAATGTAACCGGTCTCGGTCAAAATTATGTTTGTAATATTAAAGGTTATACTTTTGGCTCTATTGTGCCTAGGTCAAATGACTCGCCCCAATTTGATATACCATTAGTGATTTTGCCTAAAATCACTTCAATGATTCCTTCAACTTCGTTACCGTCTGTTGTCAAGGAAAAGTTTAAACATCTGGATCTCGCCGACCAAGATTTTGATAAATCGGGTCCGATCGATCTGTTGTTAGGAGTAGACTGTTTTGACCAGATATATACTGGTTCACGTTATTGCCCAGGTCCTGGTTTTCCATGTGCACTGTCTAGTGTATTCGGCTGGGTGATAAGTGGTCAGTTTCTTCAAAACGTGGTGGCTCAAACTCCAGCCACACCCGTTACGTCACTCATCGCGTCTTCTGGTGCGCTCGATGAGATCGTTCAACGTTTTAGGGAATCCGAAGAACCGCCGAAATGTAAAATTTCCGGTCCTAAGGATGAAATATGTGAAGTGGCTCAAACTTCAGCCACACCCGTTACGTCACTCATCGCGTCTTCTGGTGCGCTCGATGAGAGCGTTCAACGGTTTTGGGAATCCGAAGAGCCGTCGAAATGTAAAATTTACGGTCCTAAGGATGAAATATGTGAAGTGGCTCAAACTTCAGCCACACCCGTTACGTCACTCATCGCGTCTTCTGGTGCGCTCGATGAGATCGTTCAACGTTTTAGGGAATCCGAAGAACCGCCGAAATGTAAAATTTCCGGTCCTAAGGATGAAATATGTGAAGTGGCTCAAACTCCAGCCACACCCGTTACGTCACTCATCGCGTCTTCTTGTGCGCTCGATGAGATCGTTCAACGGTTTTGGGAATCCGAAGAACCGTCGAAATGTAAAATTTCCGGTCCTGATGATGAAATATGTGAACAAAAATATAAAAATGGCACATATCGTACCTCCGAAGGTCGTTATGTTGTACCAATTATGCTTAAAGATGATACTCCAGCCTTAGGAGAATCATATCATCAGGCTCTTAACCGTTTTCTCAACTTGGAAAAGCGTCTTGCCAGCCAGACTGAGTTGAAAACGGAGTATAAGGAATTTATGCAGCAGTACGAAGAGCTGGGACATGTGCAGCCTGCTGAATCTTTGTCTACTGACCGTTATATTATTCCTCACCATTGTGTAAGACCACCCGATAGTACAACGACACGTTTACGAGTAGTCTTCGATGCCAGTAGTCGGACCACGAATAATCTGTCACTCAAGAATATTGTTCATGTGGGTCCTAAGCTGCAAGTGGATATTGTCGATTTAGTGACAAAATTTAGACTTCACAAAATAGTTTTTACTGCCGACATCCGTCGTATGTATCGGCAAATATTGATAAGACCCGAGAAATGGACTACTAACGCTCCTCGTCTTCTTAAGGATGTTCCTCCTGAATTTTGTCAAAGTTCTAAATCCTTCGATGAATCGGGCATTGAGTTTGTCAAAATATTAGGGATACGATGGAATCCCATTAATGATTCTTTTTCATATGCCTTTTCAGACTCGTTCGAAGTCAAATTTACTAAAAGATCCATACTCTCTTTAGTAGCTCGCATTTTCGATCCACTCGGTTGGATATGTCCAGTAGTCTTTGCAGCAAAATCGCTGTTGCAAGAAATATGGCGGTTAAATTTATCGTGGGATGAGACTATTCCAAAACATTTAATCAAACAATGGCATTTAATAGCGGCCAATTTGTCTGATTTACAAAAAATTTCTCTTCCGCGGTTAGTTATACCTTCCAATCCGATGGAAGTACACTTCGTAGGTTTCTGTGATGGTTCTCTGAAAGGCTATGGTTGTTGTGTGTATATTTGTGTGGTTACTAATAAGCCCAGAATTTCTACTGCGACTAGTTTACTGATTGGAAAATCTAGAGTAGCTCCGTTAAAACCTACCACGGTAAATAGACTCGAGCTAAGCGCGGCGGTGCTTCTGGCAAAAGTTCTATCACACATGTATAATTTGCTTAAAGACCATATAACTATTAATTCTATTCGAGCTTATTCAGACAGCAGCACTACCTTGTCATGGCTTAATACAGCCCCTCATTTGTTAAAAATGTATGTAGCCAATCGTGTCATTCAAGCAACTGATTTGATTAGTACCGATCATTGGTATCATGTTTCTTCTAAGAATAACCCGGCCGACTGTTGTAGTCGCGGAGTGTCCTATCCAGAGCTGATAAACCATCCTCTGTGGTGGAAAGGTCCTTCTTGGCTACAGGATTTGCCTAGTCAATGGCCTAACAAACGGGTTCTACTTCCAAAAGAAGACTTACCCGGGCTCAAACCCCTAGAAACTAAAAGTCTTCACGTGATTGAGGTGAGAAACCCACTTCTGGACTTAATTGCCAGACATTCCTCTTTTACAAAAATTCTAAGAATTGTAGCATGGTGTATTAGATTTATTTCAAATTCGAGGGTTGCAAGGCAAAATCGAATTCTTTCATTTCTCAGTAGTCCTGAACTCGAGAAGTCAACCAAAGTGTTAGTTAAATTGACTCCGTATCATTATATGTCTTCCGAAGTCAGTCGAGTGCGAGATAATGAACCATGTGTAAAGTCCATTCAAAAACTTTCACCTTTCCTGGACGATGATGGGATCGTGCGGGTGGGAGAACGCATCGATGAGGCTAATCTGTCACCATCTGCGTTACACCCTTTTTTGTTACATAAACAATGTCCAATATCTAAAATTATAATAAAACATTTTCATAAAAAATATTTGCATTGTAGACCTCGAACCTTACAATCTCTTATTCAACGCCAGTTTTGGATAATTGGATTGAGACTTCTGATACGTACCGTGCTGTCAAAGTGTGTTAGATGTTTTATTTCGTGTCCGCGCTCTCGTTGGGTCATGCTTAAGAAAATTACCCAGAGATTTTGGCGCGTATGGCAGCGTGATTATCTTCATACATTACAACGAAAGAACAAAAGGTTCGTACATGAACCAAATATTAAAATAGATAACTTAGTCATAGTTAACGAACCTAATCTTCTGCCGATGTTTTGGAAGTTGGCACGTATTGTGCAAGTGCATGCTGGTTCGGATCAAGTAATCAGAGTAGTTACTTTCCGAACTGCTAACGGAAAGACCTTTCGTAGGCCGGTAGTAAAGGTTTGTCCCTTACCAATTAATTAAGATATTTTTCATAAATTACTAAAACATAAATACACACTATCCAATCCTTAGGCTAGTTAAAACTTATTTATTACTTTATCTTTCGAAAATAATATTTCTAGATATTCTTGCAATAGTGCGTAGCTATTGCTTTTGTTTTTTCATCTTTCAATTTGCATTCTCTGTGAAACCCTTGTGGATTTCAGGTGGGGGAAAATGTGTAAGCATTAACTTTAAAACCCTAATAAAATTACCTATCTATATTTCCGTTTCCCCTTCCATACATATTTCCTAATTCGCCGAGACGGCCTGTGATTGGCCGAAATGAGAGTTGAAAAAATATGGCGATCGAGTCTTGTGAAGCGCGTCGCTTGCGCTGATAAAATAACAAAAAATAACGTCTCCTAAGAGTTTCGCTGGCCAAAAACAACCTTAGATCTCATCCGCGAGTGTGTGATGGTGTACCACAAGTGTAGGCAGCAAGAAAATAATAAAGTTCAAGCACAAGGGTCGTCGGCCGGTCGACCAAGGTCCCGTGAAGGCGAATCCTTTCGAATCCTGTTCACAAACGAATCCAGGTGAGTGTTTACAAAATTTTCTCTTGCTGTAATTCTGGGGTTGATCGGAGAGTGCAGTGACTCTTTCAGGAAGACGCAACAATTAGCAAGAATACATCTCGAGCCTGATTGGCTAATACCTTGGGTATCAGGTATGGGGGAGGGAATACCCACGCTAGGTTGTAGTCCCAAGTCCGGGAGAATGCATCGTGATAAAAGGCTTGACTGAACATTCGGTCCAGGGAGACATAATTGCAGACAACTTGTGCGTTCTTTGAAGCAAACAGGTCCATGAGAGGAACACCGTATTTTAAAAAATAAATAAATATATTTTTGTTCGAAGAGGCAATAGATGCCGTTCTAGGAGTAGACGGTAGCGAGACAGATGATCTGCATGCCAACTGTACTTGCCTGGAATATAACGAGCAGATATCTGAATCTGAAAGTGATCTAGCAATTGATCAATTCTTGCTGTTATGTTCATCAGCATTGTCGACTTGGTCCTCCTTCGTTCCGCACGTGAGCAACTGCTGTCTTGTTGTTGCATTGCCACAACAGAGTGGACTGGCCCAAATTCTGATTTTGGGTTTCCAAGACCTTTAGAACTACAAGGAGTTCTTCTTGGTTGCATTGCAATCCCTGTTCTTGGTTGGTCCAATGACCCGAAAAAGACTGGTTGTCCAATTGGGCTCCACAACCTAAATCGGATGCATCCGTCACCATAAAGTGAGACAGCCCACAAGACTTTGTAAGGTGTTCAGCTCGACTGCAACCTGATTGAAAAGGGCAATGCCGGTTATTGGCGTCTTTTTTTTTTCGCGCGGCCACTGACCGAACCTTGTTTTTCTTGTAGACAATAGCATACTAAACAAAACTTATTATTACATATATACCTCTAAACTCAGTCCGAACTGAGTTATTTGGGTTTAAAATTCTTAAATAATCATGTATTTTATTTGGCAATTTTTATCATAATCGCGAGTTTAAATGAAAATATGCAATAAAACAATTATCTTTGAACATTTTTATTATTACTTTACTCCTTTGAGGCCGGCCCCCACCATCTGCACACCTTGTTTGAGTTTAGTTGTATTGGTGAGTCATCTTTCATTTTGCGAACAAAGCAGATAAAAGCCTACTATACACAGATATATAGTATCCCTACCCTTCCCCCGCCTCCTCTCTGCCAACCCTGCGCACTACAGTGCAGGTATGTACTGCCCATTCTCTCTTTTCACAATACATTCAAAAATAAATTGCCAGTTAATTTTTAAGTGTATTTATTTAATAATTCCCAACTCTTATAACTATTACAGTATATGGTATAACTCGCAACCAATTTTTTTTATATTTTTTGGTTGTTATAGTATGAATAGCATAAAAGAGGTTAACAATAGATTCGTTTTACCTATAATAATATTTGTTTGATTTTAGTCATGACACAAAAACTACAGGTAAAAAACATATACATACATTGATCGAGTAGGTAGATTTATTTGTAAAACATCAGGTTTACCTACATAATAAGGTTATTGTAACAATAATATAGGTGTGGTGACATACAGCACAAAAGAAGATGTGAACAGGGAAATAAGTATCTCCCCCATGCTAAGTACTATAATACTGACATGACGTGGGAACAGCAGCCAAGCGTTCGTTTGCCGATAATGCAGCTGCAGTAATGGGCGCATATAGCTTGCCTGCCTCCCATACCACCTTCTATTAAAATATACGTATAATAAATTCGAGATTGTCTATACCTTGATTGTATTCGCGCCCTTAGCAACCATGGATTTGTGACTGTAATATTATGTTCTTCGAGACTTTCTAAGTCCATATCTCTACATACTTCTATTCTCCGTAATAACTACGAGCTTGTTTGATTTGATAAGTTCCCAAGGCAAAAATAATTAACTCGTCCATACTAATAACAGGAAAGTCATGGACTATGTGATTAAGATCCTCTGCTGTATTCGTCAGGAACACTGCTCTTCTTGCGTTTATATTTTTATTAATGATATAATCGCCTAGATAGTTCTCAGTTTCTGCGGTCGCTTCTATTGCTAATAATATTGCTTCAACCAATCTATGATCAGTCAGAGGACGCCCGAAGGCATATAATACTGTAATATTTATAACTTCTTCCCAAAAAATCTATCAGGAAAGGATGTTGTTGGAAGCACTGCGCAGTCAAATCTTCTTGTACTGTTATTACTTCTACTTATACTTCGAAGACAAGCAATGCACTGTCTACGATCCATCTTTGTACAAACGCACATACAATATTGGCAATCAGAGTCCGTAATACACAAGTCGATTCATTACACAGGGGGAATATCAGTAAGGTCCATATAACAAGCCAATCCACAAAGGTAAAATATCAATGTCGGAGTCAATTAAACAGGCCAAGTCGTCGTTTGATCACTCCTATATAAAAACTGGAATTATATACGCGTACGACACGAAGACAGAACGGTGAGTGAAATTGAATCTTTCCAAACGCTTGCTTTCACGAAGAAAGAGACAATCAAATCTGAGATTGCACCTGTGAAAGCAGGTGGGGGAAGGGATTAGCGCAAGAACACTAGCTACATGTGTACCCACGGATAGATCTGCTTTGTTCGCATAATGACCGTTGACTCACCAGTACCACTAAACTCGCCGAACAACGTTTGCTGTTGGTGGGGAAGGCCGCAAATGGGTAAAGTGATAATAAAAAAGTCCAAAGATAATGTTTCATTGCATATTTCAATTAACCTGCCACTTTTTTGACGAAAATTGCCTTCTTAAATATATGATTTTTACTGATTTCAAACTCAAATAACTCAGCTCGGACTGAGTTTAGAGGTATATGTTTCATATTACGTTTTGTTTATTATGCTATTATCTATAATAAAAAAACGATTAGGTCAGTGGCCGCGCGAAAAAAAAAAGACGCCACTTCCCATAGTCGAATCGGCATTGTCCTTTGCATTATTTTCGCAGAAAAAGTAATGCACTTCTCTTTGGGTAACGATTTCTTGTTGGTTCAACAATTCACACCCAGGAGTACTAGATTCTGCTGAGGGGTTGTGATTGACTTCTCCATATTCACTTGCCAACCCAGATACTGCAGTCTCTCTAGGAGGATGCGGAAATGTGAACTGGGACCTGTCGGTCTTGGTCTTGGACCAGCAGGAAATCGTCCAAATCCTAACTAATATCATAAACGCGAAAGTGAGTTTGTTCGTTACGATTTCACGTTGTAACTAATGAACTGATCATCATGAAATTTTCTATACACGTTATCTGGGGTACGACTTATGGTACATTCCATCCGTATTGACGTATGGTATCCCGGGAAAAAGTACTGTTTCCGAGGGATCGACATTGATGCGGGCGGAGCCGCGGGCGAAAGCTAGTAGACTGTAATTTGTAAACAGAGTTCACTTAGGCTTTGCGCCACCCAGTTTGTAAGGGAGGCAAAGACTTTCGGTGCCGTGCTGAGGCCAATAGCAGGCACGTCATTTCTAGTAGCTGGTCTTTATAAAGAAACCGCATAAACCTCATGTGAGAAGGTTGGACTCCCAAGATGAAGATAGGCTTGCGATAGATCGATTTTGCATAGCCAGTCTCTCGGTTGCAAAAAATCTGGGATGCGTTGTACTTTTATAAGACGAAACTTTTCAGTTATTACATAATCGTTCAGAGACGTAAGGTTGAAAATGGGACGGTGAGTGCCGTCGCCTTTCAGTATAAGGAACATAGTCGAAATAAAGCTTGGAGACGGTTTGACTACTTCTAAGACATGTTGCTATTTCATTTGTGACAACACGGTTGTAATGGCTTCTGATACAGAAGTGTGGAGGCTTTTTGCGATCCGATGAGGCATCGAGAGTGGTGGTTTTGGTGGAGAGGATTACCCTCCTATGATCCAGACTTATCGTCTTATTATTTTTAAGCACCGAGCCGTTCCCACCTTTTGTGAAATAAAAGAAGTCGCCCCGCTCTGAACTGGTTGTCAATACTTGCCTCGTTTCTTCCCACGCATCTTGAAGTCTGAGGTTGGTCTCGATGACTTGCGCTTATTATACTCTTGGGACCTGTAGGTCTGGCGACCTCCTCTGGGTCGACAGGAACCTCTAGAGTTAGAAGGCGCTGAGTGAGAGTCATCGTTATAATTGCCATGTCCCTGCGGAGGCCATGGGTGACAACAACCCTGCGGTTGATTAGCATGGGAAATGTGTGATGCACACCATCCATGTGAGTTTGTGGTACCCTGCGAGGGTCCATTAAAAGTTGCCTGCCCTTGCGGGGGGTGGCGAGTTTGCTTGCTCGTACCAGCTTGTGCAGCTGGAGCATCAAAGAGTCAGCGTTATAATTACCATGTCCTTGCGGAGGCCATGAGTGACAACAACCCTGTGGGGGTTGATTAGCATGGGAAATGTGCGTCGCACAACATCCATATGAGTCTGTGGTACCCTGCGAGGGTCCATTAAAAGTTGCCTGCCCCTGCGGGGGGTGGCGAGTTTGCTTGCTCATACCAGCTTGTGCAGCTGAAGCATCAAAGAGTCAGCGTTATAATTACCATGTCCTTGCGGAGGCCATGAGTGACAACAACCCTGTGGGGCTTGATTAGCATGGGAAATGTGCGTCGCACAACATCCATGTGAGTCTGTGGTACCCTGCGAGGGTCCATTAAAAGTTGCCTGCCCCTGCGGGGGGTGGTGAGTTTGCTTGCTCGTACCAGCTTGTGCAGCTGGATCATTAGTGCCGTTTTGTTATTTTTGTGGGGGTAGGAATGTTTCCCTTACTCCTCCAGCTTTTTCGAGGACAGAAGTCAAAGACTTAGCATTAAATAAATGTTGACATGAGGGTGGAATTTTACGCAAAGCTACTTTGGTAAGTGGGTCACGTACAAAGTTAATTATTCCATGTCTGCTCATTTGTATAACCTCAGCTTTGTGGCCACAAATGAGTTGAAGTAATTCTGATGAAACTTGAACACATCACCCTTTAAAAACAATTCCTCTATTTTCTACGTAAACCGTACAAAGAAATTTCAGATTCTTGGGCCCATTCCAAAAGATCCCGAATAGATGATTATAAGACATCGCGTTGTTTGAGAACACAACATGTTAAAGCAGCGTAGGCTTTTTCAGAATTTGCGAAATGACGTAATGAATCATAAGCTCTTAGCTCGTCATTTACTTCTAGTTCCACAAACCCCGGTGTAGGATTATATATATTTTTTTGCGTGTCCGCGTAACGTACTTACCATTCACTTTTATCAAAATGTTGCATGTCCTTTAAGATGTTTAAATACTCAACCGAAGTTTTGGGCACAGCAGGCTCCTTTAACTGTATCAATTTTGAAAATTAACTTTGACTCACGTGTAACTGATTGGGGCGGACTATTATTGACATCATACAGTTCGCCACTAAATTGTCATCAACAACAGTCATTTTGACAAGTGTTTACACAATTTTGGCTGTTTCCCTCATAAAAGGTGACTTGCGCCTGCGATATTTGCCCCCCCTTTTCTTTCGTTTATATCTATTAATATCGGAGGAACTAGAACTAGACGACGAACAATAACTACTTGTAGACTTGCTACTAGAAGTACTTCGCGACATTTCCTCTACAACTGTTGTTCTCAACATTAGATGGGCCCGCTCGGGGGGAATTGTTTTTATTACTGTCAACAGACTCCATATTGATTTATAAATCACACGCAACACTTTCACTTCACTTATCTGTGGAAAAAGTCGTGTTAAAACACGGTTAAGACAAACACTTTAATTAAAAAGGTAGAATTTAAAATAAATGGTAATAAATTCGAACGGAAACTCCGTTATTACTATATCAGTCACTATATGACTTTGTAGATTAAGTAATAATTTTATAAAATGTTATCCGTAATTTCCCATGAGAAAGAAAAACGGTTAAATTAAAATGTAATTCATTTTACCAGAATATTACGCAGTCCTTAGCACGACCGTGCACCGCAGAAAGCAGGACGCCAATGATTCTAAGATGGGGGGCGCCCCCACAAGGGGCCCCCCACCCTGCCTGGTGAGATGAGATGGTGGGATCGTGCGAGCGAGACAGCACTATATAGGTAGAAAGAGAAAGCAGAAAACACAGGGCCTATCTCAATATGTACAGTTTCAAATAACGGTCAAGTACTTTAATTAATGATTATTATGGTTTCCTTTGTTCTAATCTTGGCTATGGGTGCTGAACGCACGCATTCTAATGAGTACTGTGGGCCAGACGCGACGTTGTGTGTGACTGCTTGCGACCCGCGTATTCGTTACCGTTTTCTGTGCTCTCTGAAACTAAGTGATTTAGTTCTAAGTGTGGGAACTTTACAGACTATGAATACGATTTCATATTCTCGTAGTTATTACCTATCTATAGTGAGTTTTACGTAATTTACGAACTAGTTTTGAACGTGTGTTCGAATGGACTTATACTCGTGTGCGTGTACCCTTTAATCTACGTCCATTATAGAACCGTCTGATATCATAGAGCCCTGTTACCCTAACGCTCCGATAGTTTATAGCTCTGTTACCCTGACGCTCCGATAGGTATAAATATATACGGACAAATCACACAGATTGAGCTAGCCCCAAAGTAAGTTTGAGACTTGTGTCATGTGATACTAACTCAACGATACTATATTTTATAACAAATACATATATAGATACACATCCAAGACCCAAGCCAATCTGAAAAAGATCATTTTTCATCTTGATCTGGCCGGGGATCGAAACCGATCTCTCCGTGTCGCAAGCTGGCATGTTGACCGCTGCGCCACGGAACTAGTAACTAGTTATAGCTAGTATATATAGATACTTGCGTTATGGGATACTAACACAAATGTCGAACTTACTTTGGGGCTAGCTCAGTCTGTGTGATTTGTCCATATATATCATACGTACAATCATAGTAATCATAGTGCTCGCCAAAAGTAAAGAAGTTGGTTCTTCAATTTTTATTTACTAAGTACCTTCATAATGTAACACTCACAGAAAGTCGACGTTTGTGTAGGCTTTACCGCTTTTATGCTTCGTTCGGTGAGCGAGAGAGCCGGAGGCCCATCCTTCTACTGTCCCATTTCCTTCCCCATGTCCTCCCCCAACTCCTTGAAAGGCCGGCAACGCTGTCACACCCTGGTGTTACAGTTGTCCATGGGCAGCGTTGATCACTTACCATCAGGTGATTTGCTTACTCGTTTGCCGTCATATCCTATCCTAACTAATATTATAAATGCGAAAGTATGTTTGTTTGTTTGTTTGTTACGCTTTCACGCCGTAACTACTGAACCGATCATCATGAAATTTTGCATACATGTTCTCTGGAGTGCGAAGAAGGACATAGGCTACCTTTTATCCCGGAAAAAGTACTATTCCCGAGGGATCGACATTGATGCGGGCGGAGCCGCGGGCGAAAGCTAGTATATCATAAAAAACTGTTAATGTCCCAGGTGACGGACGAGCCGCAGACTTCAGAGTCGTTGCTGTGTCCGGCGGATCCCGCCACCGGTTCCTACGACCAGCTGGCCAAGGACGAGGTGCTCAGCTTCAGGACCAACTGCCCGGACTGCAACGCGCCTGCTGACACCAACATGAAGCTCACGAGTAAGTTGACTGCCACTGGTGAATATATACGGACAAATCACACAGATTGAGCTAGTCCAAAGTAAGTTCGACACTTGTGTTATGGGATACTAACTCAACGATACTATATTTTATAACAAATACATATATAGATACACATCCAAGACCCAGGCCAATCTGAAAAAGATCATTTTCCATCTTGACCTGACCGGGGATCGAACACGGGGCCCTCGTGTCGCAGGCTGGCGTGTTAACCACAGCGCCACGGAGTTCGCCAACACTGCAGCAAGTCTGTAGACCTGCCACTGGTAAAATGCTTTCAATTGTAGAAAACTCAGTCATCAGTAGGTAACATAAGCTATAATTACACGGAGAAAATATGTAATATTTACATACTTTTTCCATTTAGTTTTTTATATTTTTTGTTTTTTTTTTTCACTTATTTTTTTAATTGTGATGCCCTCATACAATGTAAACTCCCGCATGAGATCTCAGGGAGAGGGGGTGCCTGAAAAACAGCGTTACCACCACGTAGGTACCTACGTGGTAAGGTAACACAAGCTGAGGCATTCCTTTGCTATTTATTTTTAGAAGTTAGCAATTTTTATGTTTACTGTAAGCAAAGGCAATAAATTACTTTTTTTATTTTATTTATTTTATTAGTAAACAGCTGTAACTTTAAGAGGGAATCCATAAATGACGCGAGGTGTAAGGTGGAGGAGGTTCGACCTGGATCTCACCCAATCTTTTTATAAACTTTACTAGCTGTTGCCCGCGACTGCGTCTGCGGCAATTCCTGTTATTATGATTATTTCTTAAAGATGAATAATTTTTCCCCGATTTCAAAACATTTTTTATTGATGCTTCGCTCCTATTGGTCGCAGCGTGATGTTTTATAGCCTAAAGCCTTCCTCAATAAATGGACTATCCAACACAAAAAGAATTTTCTAATTTGAACCAGTAGTTTCTGAGATTAGCGCGTTCAAACAAACAAACTCTTCAGCTTTAAAATATTAGTATAGATTTCACTAGGCATCCATCCACCTATGTATGGTTTAGTTATAATCTTAGTGTTGTTTCATTTGAACGTACCTCCACTTACTTTATAATGAACTTTAAGTTCGCTGACTGCACTAACTCAAATGTTTAAAGTAGTTTTTTGACAGACAAGACTTGAAACTTGAAAGACAACGGCGACGGCCTACTCAGTGCACAACGTTTGTATATTGATTACGTTTTATATATTTTTAATAAAAATAGTCAAATAGGAAACCCGCAATGTACTTTGAAGTGACTATCAAAATGTTGGTCACTGAGTTAGCAAATAGGCCGGCTGGTCAACCTCAATTTTGATTGAACATAACTAGTTGCTTAGTTTTCGTTCAAACAAACGAACAAACAAACTCTCAGCTTTATAATATTAGTATAGATTATATTGGATTTTGCATTAAAATGGAATCCATTTCCGCGTAAGAATTTAGCATCTAGGTTGAGCATAAACTAATATCACATGAGATTGAGGGGGTTGAGTAAAATTGTCACGATATCCCACCATGATGTTTTGAAAATTTTTCAAAATCTCTAAGTTAGTAAATTATGAAATGGTAATTTTTGACAACTCCGTGGCGCAGTGGTTAACACGCCTGCCTGCGACATGGAGTGCCCGGGTTCGATCCCCAACCAGGTCAGGATGGAAAATGATCTTATTAAGATTGGCCTGGGTCTTGGATGTGTATATATGTATTTGTTATAAAATATAGTATCGTTGAGTTAGTAGACCGAGCTCAGTGGCGTGCCATGGGAGAGACCTATGTCCAGCAGTGGACTAGTATAGGTTGATGATGATGAGTTAGTATCCCATAACACAAGTCTCGAACTTACTTTGGGGCTAGCTCAATCTGTGTGATTTGTCCGTATATATTTATTTATTTATTAATTGGTAATATCTAATGAAAGTCTACGGTTTGTGTAGACTTATCAATAATTTGGGAACATTATTTCAGACATCCCCCACTTCAAGGAAGTGGTGATAATGGCGACGACGTGCGACGCCTGCGGTCACCGCACCAACGAGGTGAGGGATCTACTTCTCCACTGTTGACGGGGTGAACTGAGCATTCCTCCGCTGGCTAGGGCCAAGACATTTCATTTCAAGCCTTTAACTGTTCCACTGTTGGGCAAAGGCCTCCATTTCTTCCATTCTGTTCGGTCTTCGGCTAGATTATTCCAATTCTTTTGAAATTTGTCGAGTTTGTCTCGCCATCGCATTCTCGGCTTACCAGGTCTTCTGTTCGAAGTTGGGACCCAGAGAGTGGAGGTCTTCAAAAAATAAATGAAATCTAAAATAATAATTATAATAACAAG
Source organism: Elegia similella (assembly GCA_947532085.1). Classification (NCBI taxonomy): domain Eukaryota; kingdom Metazoa; phylum Arthropoda; class Insecta; order Lepidoptera; family Pyralidae; genus Elegia; species Elegia similella. Next base: position 782,574 of record OX383950.1, on the reverse strand, counting down.
GACATACAAATAAAAATATAATTGAAATAATTAAATCGAAATTAATAATTAATATTCTTATTAAATACTGTTAAGAGTTTGTGTTCGAAGTTCATAAATTGGCCGTCAAAGGTGTTTTTTGTATTAAGAATGTGTGATTGGGAGTATTTTAGAACGCGCTATTAAGATTTTTTTACGTTTACCTAGGCATTTTGGTCTCCCAACGTTCTTTGATACTGCGATACTTGTACCGGCCTACAGTGGTAGGCTACAAAAGACCATAGTACCAAACAGTCTTTGGTTTCATTGCGTATCCAATGCTCTTTGGGACCTGGGCTTTTACAAATACATTAATATCAAAATCAATAATATAAATACTAAAATTACAATTAAATGATATGACATAAAATTAAATAGATATATTTTAATACATACTATTATGAATATAATATTAATAAACTGTTTGTTTATAATAGCCCCTCTCATTGCAGCGCCCGACAGGGCCCTTAATTGATACTAATTTTGTAATAAAAGACCTGTAAAATACATTAGGGAAGCAATAAACGATTGATTGATTGATGGTCTTTAACAACCTCCGTGGTCCAGTGGTTAAGGCGTTTGCCTGTCAACCCGGGGGTCGTGGGTTCGATTCCCACCGGAAGCATACTTTTTTTAGTAGTTTCCAGTTTGGTTAGGACATTGCAGGCTTGAATCACCTGATGGCTGATAATAAAGATGATTCCGTGCTTCGGAAGGCACGTAAAGCCGGTGGTCCCGGCTGCCATCTGGTAGTCGTTAAAGGAACCACGTCAGAGGCCGAGAGGCGGTTCCGAAGAACTCTGACACCAGGGTGTGCATGATCGATTGACCGTGACACCTACTCGAAATGATGATGGTCTTTGCCCAGGAGTAAAGCCTTGGCCATTTGACGGGCAGCCGATAGGGCCAAGACAATCTAACAAATACTAACGTATAGACTAAACTTCTCTGCTGGTCTGGAAGAAAATAAAAAAGTAAAATCTAGCAGCAGTTGCTTATCTTCTTATCCAGGTGAAAATCTGAGGAATCGTGTTAGGTGATGCGGCTAGCAACCCATCACTATTTTGATTCACCTTTACGCCCGCCAACATGCTAAATCATATGCTAGTCATAAACCTAAGCTCTGTCTACTCTGTAAGGGAAAAAGATGTGATAGTATGTATATAGACTGCCAACTTCGTACAAACATATCAACTCAAGGCCTGTTATAAACATGCACAAGGTGTCCGGCAAGCATATCGGCAGGCCGTGGTAGTTAGTTCCACTAACTGCCACTATGGGCGGCGGAGAGGGCGCTGCAGTGCAATAGTTACAGTCTCTTCCACCCGTCACTAGATGGCATTAGCCTAAACTTTTTTTTTTAAAACAATAAATTTAGTCACCATCATCATTTCGAGTAGGTGTCACGGTCAATCGACCATGCACACCCTGGTGTCAGAGTTCTTCGGAACCGCCTCTCGGCCTCTGACTTAGTTCCTTTAACGACTACCAGATGGCAGCCGGGACCACCGGCTTAACGTGCCTTCCGAAGTACGGAATCATCTTTATTATCAGACAATCAGGTGATTCAAGCCTGCAATGTCCTAACCAAACTGAAAACAACTAAACAAAGTATGCTTCCGGTGGAAATCGAACCCACGACCCGGGTCAACAGGCAAACGCCTTAACCACTGGACCACGGAGGCTGTATAAATTTAGTAAAATAAGTTAAATATGATATTTTTCCTGTATACTGATTTCATTTTCTCATAATATGGTAGATACTTAGTTGTGAATAATCCTTTGGCGCTATCTAGGTGATGAGTATGAAACAAATCGAACGACACGTGGTAGAGCCAAAGTTGGTTGTTTATTGTTATATATATTTTGGTGCGCAGGTGAAGTCAGGTGGCGGCGTGGAAGACAAGGGCGTGAGGTTTGAGGTGCGGGTGGCGGGGAGAGAGGACTTCTCACGGGACATTCTGAAGGTGAGGACTAGATACCTCACACCACACAGCCTCATCTGTTCAGACCTTTAGACCTTATGATGGGATATAAACGAAACTCTTTGTTTTTGAGTAGTTCTAAATAAATATAAATATATACGGACAAATCACACAGATTGCGCTAGTCCCAAAGTAAGTTCAAGACTTGTGTTATGGGATACTAACTCAACGATACTATATTTTATAAAATGAAAAAGATCATTTTCCATCTTGACCTGGCCGGGGATCGAATCCGGTCACTCCGTGTCGCAGGCGGGCGTGTTGACCGCTGCGCCACGGAGCTAGTCAGTGTGTCAGCTAGTTGTGTGAAAGAAGGCGAATTTGATAAGAAGAACGACTTGTTTCTAATTTTTTAGTGATATCGTCTTATTTGTCGATGAAGCCGTGTGGTTTCCGGTAGAGTAGAATAGGACCACTCGTAGTCTTCCCACGGAGGTCGTAAGCGGCGACTTAGGGAATACAATATTACATATATTCATGTTTTCTTGTTACAATATTGTTTAGCATGCTGTGTGTACCGTTTGGTCTTACAACCAGCCATTTTATCTTTATATGTGGAATTTTACTATAAGAATGTTAAGTTGTAATACTGTTGTGTGCACCAATAAATAAATAAAAAAAATAAAAAATAATACAAGCTAAACAAAGCTCATAACCATCAATGAGTCCTATGCAACCCGTCTGGCCAGCGAGGAGAGTGTAGGCCAAATCCTCTGTCTGCTCTGGCCAAGTATGGCTCCGGTAGTACAGAGAGGGTCATGCTCCTGCAGTGGAGACTAAAAAGACCTGATGATGATGATTAGGAACAAAATTGCTAGCAGATAAACACGACAATTTCATAGGTAGAGCCATAATTAGTTTTAATTTCCCCCTAGTCTGAAACGTGCACCATGTCGATCCCCGAGTTGGAGCTGGAGGTGGGAGGGAACGCGCTGGGGGGTCGGTTCACCACGGCCGAGGGGTTACTGCTGGCCACGGCCGACCAGCTGGCCGACTCCCCGGGGATCTGCGGGGACGCGCCGGGGATCAGCCAGGAACGACTCGACAAGTGAGCTCACTTCTTATTATATTCCTTTTAGACAAGAACGCCGCCAGTTGGGGACCGGTCAAGTATAGCAATATATCAGCATATTTTTAACCTCTTCCTCCCCCTTGTCAGCAAAAGTAAGAAGAGCTGTTTCCCCTTCTCCCCTAGCTTACGTAAACATTGTCATAATTTTCACATAATATATTTGTTTATTTTGCAAATTGTAGCTGACGTCATCCCGTCTCTCATGTCAGCAACAATAAGCCTAACCCAGACCCCCCGCCCCCCATTCGCTGCTTACGTAATATTTGAATGACCCCTTAGAGGAGAAAAACTTAGCGAGGGTAGGAGATCAATAGCCATTCAAATATCACGTGAGCGTAGAAAGGCGGGTGGGGGTCTAGACTTGGCTTATTCTTGATAACATCCAGCCAGGATGGGAAAGGCGGGGGGAGGGCGGGAGGGGGACGTTCTTACTTGGTAATGCCAATTTCCAAAGTAAACAATTTTTTTTTGTGTAAATGATTCCAATGTTTACATAAGCTTGGTAGAGGGGGAAGAGCTTTTCTACTTTTGCTAACAAGGGGGGGAGGGGGTTAAAACAGCTATAACGCCCCCATCACGGTTTTTTTTCACTGTTTTTTTTTAATCGTAAATACTTATATTTTGATAGTTATTCTGATATTCGGGGTGATAACGAAACCAACAAATAAAAGATATAAGTTAGAATAGCAAAAAATATAAGTTAGTTCATATATATGTCCTGAAAAAGGCCTATTTTCTGAAAAAATCTCTGAATGTTTGATTAGATCAGTTTACCCATTCTTATTCTTAAGTTATCATCATCATCATCATTGACCTTTGCGTCTATTGCAGAAGATTTAGAAGCAAAGGCCAATGTTAAGAGGCCGGCGAACAGGTAATTTCTCATACAAACGTAACACCAAAATAATTTTCAATTCAAGAATATTTCAACATATATATGCTGTTATTGGGATTAAGTCAGTATTTAGCTAGGGTCCCATTCATTTTTTTTATTTCAAAATATTCACCTACTTAAAAATATATGCGATTACATTTCGCATATTTTTAGGACAATAACGACGTATTTTCCGTCTATTTGTTTTGTATTACAAATTCAATCAATCATAATATTTCAGTATAGCTGAGATTCAACGTCATGATGTATAAAACACTGATACTTATCGCAGGTTCGTAGAGAAGCTGCGTGAAGTGTTAGCGGGCGCGCGCGCCGTTACCATCGTACTTGATGACCCCGCCGGGAACTCGTACGTGCAGAGCCTGGCCGATGACCCCGCCCTGCCTGATGACGGTAGGTGCTTTTTCTTCTCGTGTCGATGGCGCAAATTTCGTAAAAAAATACAAAATCCTTTACTGCACTGTTTAATTTTCTTCTTTTAATCGCGGGACCATAGGTGTCACATGTCACAAAAAAGTTTGGACATGTGTATAGCTTGCCCCAAAAAAAATACTGGCCATTCAGAAAAAAAGGCGGGAATGTAAACAACAAATTTTCACTGATTGTAATTTCTCTTCAGTTTTTTCACATACTTGTGGTAGTTGAAAGAAAAGCAGATTATGCACCTTGCATTAAGTCGTTTATATTACACTCGTGCTTTTTAGAGCCCTCGCTGGCGCTCGGGCTCCAAATAAGCACTCAATGCAATAATAAATTACTTTCTGCTCAGTGCAACAATCCTTATCCTTACTTAATAATATAAATGCGAAAGTGAGTTTGTTTATTTGTTTGTTTGTTACGCTTTCACGCCGTAACTACTGAACCGATCATCATGAAATTTTGCATACAAGTTCTCTGGAATATGGAGAAGGACATAGGCTACCTTTTATCCCGGGGAAAAGTAGCATTCCCGAGGGATCGGCTTTGACGCGGGCGGATCCGCGGGCGAAAGCTAGTCGACTATAAAAACACAATATGCAAATTAATATTTTTGTTCCAGGAGTGAAGATCACGCGCTACGAGCGCACGTTCGAGCAGAACGAGGAGCTCGGCCTCAACGACATGAAGACCGAGGACTACGAGCAGAGATAGCGGGACCTCACTTCCTACACAATACAATATTACTGCATTTGATAACACTATGTACTGTTTTTATTTCGAGGAGCTCTCGAGGACATGAACACCGAGGACTACGAGAATGTCTATCCGATGTCATTTGTCAATGAATAAATATATTTATTTTATTACACAAGTCTTCTCATTTATAACCAACAACATTATAAACAACTTAATCTGGATAAACATTTTTTGGTGTAACCAAAAAATGTTTATCCGAATTAAGTAGAATAAATGGGTATCTCTTGAATAGGCATGTAACATCCTCGTCTTCATCGTCACTTACCATCAGGTGATATGGGAGACAAATGCCAACTTCAGTACTTAGTAAAAAATCCATATCCATACCTCCATATTCCGTTCTATTCCATACTTTCCATACTAATCCTAACTAATATTATAAATGCGAAAGTAAGTTTGTTTGTTTGTTTATTTGTTTGTTTGTTTGTTTGTTACGCTTTCACGCCGTAACTACTGAACCAATCATGATGAAATTTTGTATATAAGTTTTTTGGAGTACGGAGAAGGACATAGGCCATACCTTTTATCCCGGGAAAAAATACTATTCCCGAGGGATCGACATTGACGCGGGCGGAGCCGCGGGCGAAAGCTAGTATTATAATAAATGCAAAAGTAACTCTGTCTGTCACCTTGTCACGTTTCAACCATTGAACCAATTTGAATGAAATTTGGTATAGAGGTAGTTTGAAGCCCGGGGAAGGACATGGGGTTTTAATTCCGGGAAATACTACTGTTTCCGAGGAATCGACATTAACGCAGCCGGAGCCGCGGGCAATAGCAAGTATCTTATAACTCCTTTGATCATGTATAGAAAACAATATATATACCTACACAGTCACAATCAATAATCTTTCATATTAAAAACCTACTTCAATCAAACTACTGAACCGATTTTGATGAAATTACGGGACCAATATAAAAGCAAGCAAAAAAATATACACTTTATGATGCCCTTATTAAAGTATTGTAATGTGTTATAACCATAGAGATAATATAATGTTATAACCATAGACCAAACAATATTTATAATTTATAGCATCCATCGATGCAAAATCAACCTTACCTGCATGCTATAAAGTCGAATTTTGAGTAGATTTTTTTATTTAAAAGATGATATTTACAATCTGCCGGCCTATTTGCTAACTCAGTGTACAACGTTTTGATAGTAATTTCAAAGTACATTAAGTTTTATATCTCTTTAATAAAAATAGTCAATCATAGAAAACCTGCAATGTATTTTGAAATAACTATCAAAACGTTGGTCACTGAGTTAGCAAATAGGCCGGCTGGTCTGCGAGAAAAGAAAAAAACGTAGAATGTGCCAGCTTCTCTTCCCGCCCATACCGTAAAACCCGATCCGAATGTACGGACATCGGAGAAATCATTTTAGTAGGCGTTACATTACAGCTGACAACTCAACACTATTTTGATTTATTTTTCCATCTACATACTGCTCACCAACATGCAACCTACCTACCTGTCTGCGCAAGGGAAAAAAACGGTGATAGTACCTTAGTGATTGATGTGTATGTGTGATAATTGAAGGGATGTAAGAATTGTCAAACGACTAGGACTACTACTCTTTGTTAACCTCATATTGTTTCTATAGCCACCTTTCGACTTTCGACTCCATCATCAGAAAAGTTCTTTTTTTGTACTAGACGGAACACGGAACCCTAAAAAAGGCCTGTCATTCATTCAAAATGCTTTTAGTCATTCATTTGTTTAGTTCATTTCCTCAGAAGAATTATTGTTCTGAGTTCATTTCGGTCTTATCTTATTTGACGTTTCTTTGACATTGACGTTAATTTTTGTTCATTCCATTCATTTTATTTTTGTTTGTTTTGATTTCTATCGTCAACATCAACAACAAAAATCACTAATATAATAAGTCTTCCATAGGTTTAACTTTAGAATTAAATTAGTAATATGTCTGAAAACAGCACCGAAAAGGTGACTCTGCCTCACCACGAGCAACAGGAGCTGTGCACAACGCGGCTGCCGTACCGACAGGGCCGGAAGCTGACTGCTGTAAAGGTAAGCTTATCTTCAGGATATAATGTTATTAGATCCACGAATTTTAGGTTTGAGGGTATAGTGGAGGCTCGCCTTACCCCGCAATCTAATTCCACCCTTCAAAGAGGGTCCCGTAGATATTCATGACTGAAGTTTTGAGATTAGGTTGCATTTTTATGGGGTGTAGGTTTTTCGTCTGTAAGGAGTTCTTGTGACCAAAATATGAGCGATCTGGTGACTTAACCTTAGAATGTAACTTGCAAGAGGTGAACAAGTAGGAAGTTAGTGGAGTGTCAAATGAAAGTTCTCAGTGTGCTCCCTAGGGTTACAACACTAAAATGGAACTGGGTAGGACACTTGGTTTTAAAGAATGATGGCAGGTGGAGTAAGGCTAATGGGAAACATAGTGTTGGAAGTCCGTTAGGGTCAGTTAATAATATATGAGAAGTTACTGGAAAGAACTGAATTGCAATGGCTGGATATAGACAAAAGTGATGAAGACTAAAAATAGGCTTATACCCAGTAGTGGCTGATGATGCTGGTGATTGGGTGACAAAATTTGGAAGGCATGTTCTTATCGATGGGGCCGACTCAGAGTCGGTAGCACGTCTAACCTTTGGGTTATTTTGTACTTAAAAGAAGGCATGTTAATCCATTGGTCCCGGTCATTAGTAATGGCTGTTTATAAGCTTTGTCAGATGCCTTTAGGCAGCTTAAAAAAACAGTGTTTTATCTGTTATTCATTTTCAATACCTTTTCATACCACAGATATACTCCTTCAATTAGAAGAGAAGCAATCTGGAAATGTCTTTGTGCAGCAGGTTGAGCCTTTCAAGTATTACGTAAGCAAAATGTAAGCTGTTTTGGACTCCCTCCCCCCACTTGTCAGCCATTGGTGCCATGTTCACAAATAGTGTTCGTTTATTCTGAAGTCATCACCACGCAAACCCCCCTCATACATGGCAATAAAAATAAGCCAAATCTTCCCCCCATCCCCCCTTACCTGCTTACTTAATATTTGGATGACCCCTTAAAAGGATTTTTTTGTTCCCAGGTATACACAATCAACAATGAATCCAACCACCTTTTAATATTCGGAGTACCGTCCCTCAACCTTCGTCAAGAAGCCAAAGCCCTATTCGCCAGGTTCGGTAAGCTTCTACAATTCAATCTCTCCTCTGACCATCCTGCAGAAGTCTTTACAGAGACTTACCATGCCAAATTCGAGAGAATACAATCGGCACGGATCGCTAAGAGGATGTTGGATACAAAGAACTTTTACGGAGGTTCGTTGCACGTCTGCTACGCTCCTGAGTTTGAGAGTCTGGATGAAACAAGACAGAAAATAATGAAAAGGAAACAAGATGTGCTGTTTAGGTTAAGGAATTTAGAAGCTGAGGCTAAAAATGAAACAAATAAACCTAAGAAAACAGAAGATACACAAATTGTAGAATTATTCACCGAAGATAATGCTGTCAATGAAAATAATAAAAGAACAATAAATATGGGTGAAGCAAATACGATTATAGTCAGTAAAAAGAAAAGGAAAAGTAAGAAACTTGAGCCGACACCCATAGTCAATGAAATTAATTTTGATGAAAATAATGTTAGTAGAAATAATGATCATGTTAGTGAAACTAAAAGAAATAATGATTTCGTGGCTAAACATAGTGAACATAAACCTGATACTGAGGATAGAAACAGTGTTAATGAATTAGCTATAAGTTACAGTAGTGAAGATATAGATATAGTTGATTTTACTTCAGCCGACAAGGAGATTGTTAGCAATATAAATGAAGCGTTGAATTACAATAAATTTGGTAATGAAGTCATTCGGAAAGTGCCAGACAAACGTGTTAATAGGATTAAATTTAATTTTACTAATAAATAAAGGATTTAAAAATATTTTTATTATCATTTAAACATAATTATGTACAACTGTGGAACGTAATAACTAAAAGCGCTCTTTGAGCTAGTTGAACCCTCACCATTCCTCCATCGGACTACGAGGCGCAGACTGAAATTTCACCCTTTTATCGTTGGAATACCAAAGAGTCGAACTAAACGCTTTGACAGTTCCTTTTTGGTTCGAGTAGCTAAGGTGTGGAATGAACTGCCTGCGTCTATATTCCCAAACAAGTACAGTCCTGGGACATTCAAAAGTAGAATAAATGGGTATCTCTTGGATAGGCATGTAACATCCTCGTCTTCATCGTCACTTACCATCAGGTGAGATGGGAGACAAATGCCTAATTCAAATTTTGTAAAAAAAAAAAAAAAAATTAAATAAAAAACCGCCATGTGCGAGTCGGACTCGCGCACGAAGGGTTCCGTACCGTTATCTATAAAAACGGCAAAAACCATGTCTGTTGTATGGGAGCCCCCTTTTATGATAAATTTTATTATTATTTAATTATTTATTTTTAAAGTGAATATGTAACTAAATATTCTGTGTATATATCAAGCGTCTACCTGTTGCCGTTGTCAATATCTAACAAAAACAATCATGTTTGTTGTATGAGAGCCCCCTTAAATATTTATTTTATTATATTTTTTTAGTATTTGTTGTTATAGCGGCAACAGAAATACATCATCTGTGAAAATTTCAACTATCTAACTATCACGGTTCATGAGATACAGCCTGGTGACAGACGGACAGACAGACAGCGGAGCGATATTAATAGGGTCCCGTTTTTACCCTTTGGGTACGGAACCCTAAAAAGTGGTCAAGTGCCAGCTTAAAATGTTTCCAATGTTCCTTTTATGGGCATTTAATTAATTTTGTTTCTACAATTTTTACCTACTTATCACAATTCCATAGACACAGCCCTGTACAGACAGCAGAGGCCTAGTAATAAGAGCATCAGCCTCACCTTTATCATTGTTGAGGCCTAACTCATGGTTTGCTTATCGTGAGGAAGCCAGTTACGCTCAACACCGAAATACGTATTTGGTTCAGTTTGGTTTCCGGCAGAGTAGAGTAGGACCACTCCTAATAGTCTTCCCATGGATGTCGTAAGAGGCGACTTAGGAAATACAAGCTAAACAAAGCTCATAAACATCAATGAGACCTTTATATTATAACAAACGGTTTCACTCACGTATCGTTAGTCGGTATCGCCGACAAGTTTCAGCCAATTCAGATGGCCATCTTCAGGACGAGTGTCAGGGACGTCGCGACACGGCAGTCCCTCGAGCACTGAGGTTCGCCGCCCGCGCCGCCCGTCTCTCCGCGCGAAGCGCTCGCGCCGATGCGTTGATTAGGGGGTCAGACGCCCCCGAAGATGTTGTGGCTGGTTCTACTCCGTCATCATCTACTTCTGGCGACTGTGGCACACTTGTATGCACAGAACTGACCGTGTCGACGTCTCGTAATGGGGTGTCATTGTTGATTTGGCATGTTTGAAGAATCGGTTTCCAAGTTGTAGGCAAGGACCAACCTACATCACGGTTGAAATTCGGACGCCGACTTATCTCTATTGCTTCGCGTATTTTCCGCGGGACAAATGCCTTCGCCCGTGTCAACACTTTGGCCTTATCGAAGCGAATATAATGAGCCACGTCCGAATCCAAAGCATGCTCGGCGATCACAGAACCATTCTTGTCCAATTTCTTCAAACTGCGTATGTGTTCTGTCAGTCTTGTAGCTACGTTGCGTCCTGTTTCACCGATGTAGCATTTGCCGCAATCGCATGGAACGATGTATACGCCTGGCACACTCAATGGGTCACTGTCCTTAGGAGAGCGCAAACGTGATAGACTCGAGTGTCATTTACAATTTGTAGTGAAGTGTCGTGCCAATGGTGTCGTGCCATAATTCATGCAAATTAAGCCCTTAAAATGCATTCGGGATTACGATAAATTCTTCGATGCGGTACATAATAAACTAATAGTGCGGGTACTGCGGGATCATCGCCGAAATATCGCAAATATCAACAGGGAACTGTATGCACTTCATCTACAGCTGTCTAATTTCTTACGTGCTGATTTATGGGATACCCTGGACTCCATGACATCTGGTAGGTCTCAGACTCTCAAAAGCAAGATCGAACGCAAACATCTGAGAAAATTTAAACGCCTGATGGAAAGTGGTGAGCAATGTACAAGTAAGGTGTCTTGTTCTCTAAATACCACAGATAAGGTTGTTGTGAATTTATCTAGTCATACAATCACACCCAATATGAAGTCAGTGCTTGCAAAAGGCTTAAATTTTGCGCCAACGCCCCTTAAAATCCCGGTGGAAGCCGTCATCGCTGGGATCGAAGAAACGATCGCGCATAATAAAATACCGGATTGAGATGCTGAGTTCTTGAGACAGGATGTGTCATCGATATTACGTAAGTCTAAGTTACCTAAATCTAACATGTCCAGACAGGAAATGTCAGCACTAAAAGACTTAAGTAATAACCCGGACATACTAGTGCTACCTGCGGACAAAGGGAACGCCACTGTCATAGTGGATACAGTCGCTTATGATAGGAAGATCACACAAATAGTAAGTGATGAAAATACGTACAAAAAGGTGAATTACAACCCTACATTACGTGACTTCCGGACTAGACAAAATACTCCGCTCCTGTCCTGATGACAGTCTCAGGAAACGCTTACGTCCACAGAACCCTACCGCTCCGAAGATATATGGGTTGCCCAAAATTCATAAACCTGACTGGCCCTTAAGACCGATAGTGAGCCAGATTGACTCGCCAACTTATAAAGCTTCCCGTTTTATGTCAGATATCTTACAACCGTTAACAGGGAAAACTGCGAGCTACGTGAAAGACTCCACACACTTTATCGGGCTGTTGGAGAGTGTAAAGTTAGCCAACGAAGAAATTATGGTCAGTTTTGATGTAACCTCATTGTTCACCAATGTACCGGTAAAGGACACACTCAACATCATAAAACACATCGTTGAAAATACAGATTTACCTACTAAGTACATTGGTATTATGGAGTATTGTCTGACCAGTAGTTTCTTTACTTGGCGTGGGGAACACTACCTGCAGATTGATGGTGTAGCGATGGGTTCCCCAATAGCACCAGTAGTTGCCAACATCTTTATGGAGTGGTTTGAGGATAAAGCACTGAGTACAGCATGGGACAAACCAAGAATTTGGTGGCGGTATGTTGATGATGTGTTTGCAATTTTACACCAAAATACGGTTATGACTTTTCTTGCTCATTTGAACAGCATACATCCGAAAATTGCATTCACCACCGAGCAAGAAAAGGATGGCACTCTAGCGTTCCTTGATGTATTGGTCATGCGACAATCCAATGGAAATCTCACGCATACGGTCTACCGAAACCCACACACACCGACCGATAATTAAGGTCTGACTCACACCACCACCCGACCCACTTAGCATCGATTCCGCGTACGTTGATACACAGAGCTTTGCGTTTGTGTGACCCGCAACACATAGATGCAGAATTAACGCATGTAAGGCAAGTGCTGGTATCAAATGGCTACAGCTGAAAACAGAGCCTTAGAGTCAGCATAAACGCAGCAGACCGGCCTACTTCAGTGGATAGAGCGCTGGTATTTCTACCTTTTGTCAAGGGCATAACAGACAAAATTGGTCACCTATTACGTCGACGGTATTGCATTAAAACTATTTTCCGGCCCTTGACGAAACTAAGAAATTTAATGCGCTCTCCTAAGGACAGTGACCCATTGAGTGTGCCAGGCGTATACATCGTTCCATGCGATTGCGGCAAATGCTACATCGGTGAAACAGGACGCAACGTAGCTACAAGACTGACAGAACACATACGCAGTTTGAAGAAATTGGACAAGAATGGTTCTGCGATCGCCGAGCATGCTTTGGATTCGGACGTGGCTCATTATATTCGCTTCGATAAGGCCAAAGTGTTGACACGGGCGAAGGCATTTGTCCCGCGGAAAATACGCGAAGCAATAGAGATAAGTCGGCGTCTGAATTTCAACCGTGATGTAGGTTGGTCCTTGCCTACAACTTGGAAACCGATTCTTCAAACATGCCAAAACAACAATGACACCCCATTACGAGACGTCGACACGGTCAGTTCTGTGCATACAAGTGTGCCACAGTCGCCAGAAGTAGATGATGACGGAGTAGAACCAGCCACAACATCTTCGGGGGCGTCTGACCCCCTAATCAACGCATCGGCGCGAGCGCTTCGCGCGGAGAGACGGGCGGCGCGGGCGGCGAACCTCAGTGCTCGAGGGACTGCCGTGTCGCGACGTCCCTGACACTCGTCCTGAAGATGGCCATCTGAATTGGCTGAAACTTGTCGGCGATACCGACTAACGATACGTGAGTGAAACCGTTTGTTATAATATAAATTATGTCTCGCGTAACTTTTAATATTATTATCAATGAACCTCTCCAACCCGTCTGGCCAGCCTTAAGAGTGAAGGCCAAATCCTCTGTCTGCTCTGACCAAATATGGCTCCGGTACAGAGAGAGTCATGCTCCTGCAGTGGAGACTAAAAAGACCTGATGATGAACTATTTATCTATCGGCTAACTTATTTTTTTTTAAACTGTGGGCTATAACATTGTAGAATTTCATCAATGTCCACCCAGCGGCGGCCAATGCGAAGCTCCAGGCGGCTCATCTTTGTGAGGCCCTCATCTGTTGTCTGTGATGGGGGGCCCCCTATCGTTTGCGAGACATTTGTTGTTGGTTGATAGCTCGTCAACTCATCTATTGTCCACGGAGGAATGGACAGGGTAGGGGGAGCTGCTGGCGCTGCAAAAGCGTGGCTCCGAGCGGGTGCCTGGCTCCCACATTCCTTCATCCACACAAACTTTCTCATTTATAATATTAGTAGGAAGAAGAACGAAAACACATTATAACATCAATCGTGTTTTAATAATTCATAATTTAACAATATTTTAATATAAACACTACAATATACCATTTGTAATTCGAGGTACTCAGCAAACACATACAAAAGGACAGAACAGTTCTCATATATTTACACCAGCGGTCGTCACAGGGCCACACATGACAACGTGAGTACCAGGGCCGGCCACAGAGTATGCGAAGGCGCTTCAACAGCCTTTGCACACTTATCCCTGCTAGTCCATACTTATCTTATAAATGCAAACGTGCGTCTGTCTGTCTGTAGTGTGACTAAACCGATTTACATGAAATTTGGTATGGAGATAGTTTGAGTTTCGGGGAAGGACATAGGATAATTTTTATCCCGGGATTAACTATAACATACATAATATTATGTTTCATAATATTCAGTTCATTTTGTTTGACAAAAATTTGTTTATGATTATGTAATGTAGGTAGTTGTCGCCCGCGGGCCGCAATGTGACGACCACTGGTTTACACCTTTCCTTATAATAAATAGCTGTATAATACAAATCAAAGCAATCTTTATTACATTGGTCATCATCATTTCGAGTAGGTGTCACGGTCAATCGACCATGCACACCCTGGTGTCAGATTTCTTCGGAACCGCCTCTCGGCCTCCGACGTGGTTCCTTTAACGACTACCAGATGGCAGCTGGGACCACCGGCTTCCATCTGGTATCAGACAATCAGGTGATTCAAGCCTGCAATGTCCTTAGACATAAACTGGAAACAACTAAACAAAGTATGCTTCCGGTGGGAATCGAACCCACGACCCCCGGGTCAACAGGCAAACGCCTTAACCACTGGACCACGGAGTTGTAGCTACTCGAAATGATGATTACATTGGTAAAAAGAAACATTTTGCTATGTATTATTGAAGGTCCATTTCCACTGCACGTTGCTAACGCCATCTAGTAGATAAGAATCAATTCACTTATTCGATAGATATTATACACTTGTTTATAAAACATGTAAATGCGTTTGCCCATTTTCTGCACGCGCCTTCAACATTTTTCTTTCCCCATAACTTTTGGTTATACTTCCTGGATGAATATATTAGTTTCCTGCTCCCGAAGCATGGCGCCCGCGACGCCGTTTATATCGCGCAATAAACTATCCACATCTCGCTCTTTGGTTTTACGGAAAAGATGCTGGCGATAGTCGATATACGTTGTCGCGCGTGCTACGGGGGCTGGGTCAATATAATAATATGACAATTAGTTCCTTTAGATAATCAACAAAATATTGGACAAGGTTTTTTCCGTTGTTAATTTAACAATCAATTAATAAAGCGCGTAAAAGTTTACGAGTTGTGCTCGTGACGTCACAGCTAGCTAAAAAGTGACGTCACACCTTAGATCAAATAGTATAATGGTAGATACACGATTCGCGCTCGAAAAGTGGCACCGGCAAAACAGCGCCCTAACCGAGTTTCGGAGCTGTTTTGTCCTCAGTTTCAATAAACCGCGCTACCACTCACACGTTTCGCGATGACGAAGGTCAGAGAAAAGATGCAAAATATACGCGTGAAAAGTATAAAAGAAAGATGGAGTGTCATACTTTCAGTATGTACCGTTTCCGGTGTTGTTTGTAAGTATGCATGATGATTTGGCTCCGGCTCATTATTTAGGTTCATTTTGTATGAGACTGTGTATCTACCATTATATTTGATCGAAGCGTCACACTGAATTATAAGGGGCTATACGAATATCTTTATAATTTTTTTGTATAATTGACAAAAAAATACGTGTTCAAAGATTATCTAATCGACGGACTTATTGTACTTTTATGGAACAGTCTACTGTAATATCTATATGGTAATGGGTATCACCCACCTACCAGGTGGTCGGACGACCTGTGCAAGGTCGCAGGGAAACGCTGGATGCAGGCCGCTTCCAACCGGTCATTTTGGAAATCATCGGGAGAGGCTATGTCCAGCAGTGGACTTCTTGCGGCTGATATGATGAGGATGATGATGAATGGGTATCGAATACTAGATGTCCCGGCGAACTTCGTTTCGCAATTTTTATTGCCGTTTAATTTTCTCAAGTTATTTAATTTTCCGCGCAACTTTGCTAATATGTTCCTTCTGCTGATAAAACAGACACGACCGAAAAGAATCAGCCAAATCGACCGTTCTTTCGTGATTCCGTGACCAAGGAAAATAGGGATTCATTTTTATAATATTAACTCTTAAAATACCTTCAAGGGTAAGTACATCTTAGGATTAACCATGCTTCGTGTTCTAAAATTGCATATCCTCTAGATCTCCACTAGTCTTCCATGTTATAACATTCTTTTACACACTAAATAGACTTGTCTTCTGTTGACTAGACTTGTTGTTATTCCTGGTCGGGGTACTCCTCCGGCGGGACTTCTTCCTGCTCGTCGAAGTCGCCGTCGTCCACGCCTACTTCCTGTAATATGAAAGGGGCATTCATATATTTCGTGCGATGTTTACGAGGATGAGCCGAATCTCACTATCACACGCGGAAGAGTGGGGAATCTCGGAAAATATCATGTGACTTTCTTTTTTCTATTACATAAAAGTCCAATCACCTAGTAGCCACACCTGTGTGTTGTAGTCTACATTCATCTGAATTTATTAGGGTTGAATATTTTTTTACTTTATTTTTGTTCAACAGTAAAAAGTATAATGTAGTGAAAAACTTAGGTAATACTGTTTTTAACAGTATAGTTGGCAACTCTAAGAGGAAGCCTGTTTTGGCTCGAAAAGAAGCTGTAGAAATGGTGGTATACCTCGTACTGCTGGTACTCGGAGACCAGGTCGTTCATGTTGGACTCTGCCTCGGTGAACTCCATCTCGTCCATGCCCTCGCCCGTGTACCAGTGCAGGAACGCCTCATGTGGACAAGCATACTTAGTTAAACGAGTATCCAGGCTTCGATCAAATATAATGGTAGATACAAAATGAAGCCTTAACAATGGCTCCGAGACAAAACATCATGCATATTTACAAACAACGACAAAAAAGTACATACTGAAAGTATAACTCCATATTTATTTTTAAATTTGATGCGTAGTTTTTGCTTCTTTTCACGGTACCTACGTCATCGCGAGAAATGCGAGTGCTAGCGCGGTTTATTGAAACTGTGGACAAAACAGCTCCGGAACTCGATTAGGGCGCTGTTTAGCCGGTGCCGCTTTTCGAGCGCGGATCGTGTATCTACCATTATATTTGATAGAAGTATCCAGGGCATTATTGGTTGCTTACTTTTTGTGTGTAAGTGGCCAACACTGGTGTCAGATTTTCAAGCTGCCTGAAGGCATCTGACATAGCTTCACCACCGTCATCAAGTGATGACAGCCGGGACCATTCCGAAGCACGGAAAAAAGGCATTATTAAAATGTACCCAAGATAACATAAAAACCGACTTCAGCTAATGTACTGAACCCATTTTGGTAAAATATAGGTAACCGGGAGTGATCAATGGAAAGCATACCCTTTTAAATAATTAAAATATTTTTCTCTAATCGGTTCCATCTAATTGATGGAGTTAAGGTAACAAACAAAAATAAAAAATAAAACATACAAAAGAATTGAGAATCTCCTTCTTTTTTGAAGTTAGTTAAAAAGGTTAAAAATGTTATGCAGCTCGCTGTTTCTTCACAGCGCGAGCGCCATCAAATTTTTTTTTTTTACAAAGACGCACTTAATCTATCTATCCGAGATGCACTAGAGATCCAGATATAATCGTTTTACCTAAAGTTCCAAAAACATCTCTGTATCAGAATAGTAGTTCGGCTATGTGTGGAAAGGTATATAATGCCATTCCCAGAAATATTCAATCGTTGCCGCTACACAAATTTATGAAAAAACTGAAATCTTGGTTACTTGAGAGAAATTTTTATTCAGTAATGGAATTGTTCAATATGACGCAACCTAGATAACTTTGACATGTATAATTGTATTTTTTATTTTATTAAGTGACAAATTATGATGCATTAATGTAGTGTTTAATTAACAATATATAAAGAAATTAATTTAATTTGATATAAATTAGTAATAATTGTAAACATTTGCATGCCTCGCAGAAGGTAATGTGACGGGACTAATAAACATGTAACATCTGTATACCCACATTATGCAAATAAATGAATTGAATTGAATTGAATTATGAATATTAATTTTTTTAAAGTACATTAGCTGACCAGGCTGACCCGACTCTGCAGACATTGTTGTACCTTAACTATAAATAAACGCCAACTATGGCAATACGATGCTAACATTACGTCTAAAAATAGGTACAGCCGTTCACATAGGGATTCATTATTATTTACCCAAATAACTCAACACGAAATACTTATAATCAGAACATTTCCTGCTCAAGGAAAATATTAAATAAAATATCACTACGTATTAGATTAAAAAGAAAAGCGGCCAACTGCGAGTCGGACTCGCCAATGAAGGGTTCCGTAACAGCGAATAACATAATATAAAAGTTATTGTTGTATAAAAAAAAAATTACTTACTTATTAGATCTCGTAATTCATTTTATCAATTTGGAAGTGTCTCTCGCGCAAAATATTCAGTTAAGTAAGAATAATATTAGAAACCTCAATATCATTTTGAAGACCTATCCATAGGCACCCCACAAGTATGAGATTCATGAAAAAAATTTTGAGTTTCAGTTCTAAGTATGGGGTTTTTTTTTCTATTTTTGTGTGAAAATCTTAATGCGGTTCAAAGAATACATTTACTTACGAAGTTTCAACAGTATAGTTCTTATAGTTTCAGAAAAAAGATGGCTCTGACATCCGGACGGACAGACAGACATGTCGAATCCCTTATGGATTCGTCATGTCATGTTCCGTTTTTTGCCATTTCACTACGGAACCCTAAAAAATAGACTACGCTCGCGCGCTGAAGCAGTTTTAGGAATCTATGTCTGTATGTACGTGTACCTTTCTCCGGAACATGACGGTGAACTGCTCGGAGATGCGCTTGAAGATCTCCTGTATGGCGGTGGAGTTCCCCACGAAGGTGGCGGCCATCTTGAGTCCGCGCGGCGGCACGTCGCACACCGCCACCTTCACGTTGTTGGGGATCCACTCCACGAAGTAGCTGCCACAAACCATATCATTAAAGGTTTCATTAGGAAGGATCATAGAGCAACTCTACTTTCTTTGGCGAGCTCCGCAGCGCGAAACCCAGGAAGGGTTCGAACCCCGGTAAGGTCAAGATGGAAAACGATATTTTTCAGATTGACCTGGGTCTTGCATGTTTATCTATATAAGTATTTATTATAAAATGTAGTATCGTTGAGTAAGTGTCCTACGACACAAGTTCACAACTTACTGTGGGGCTAGCTCAGTTTGTGTGATATGTCCCTATATATTTATTTATTGGATCACAAATAAAAGAGACGATTTGCCGTCTTAACCCGGGAGCGACCCCGGCCTTGGCTCCCATACAACAAACATTATTAACCCTTAATGGAAGAGTCTGTCTCGCTGGCCGGTATTTTGTTTATTTTTTACAAAATTACACAGATTGAGCTTGTCCCAAAGTAAGTTTGAGACTTGTGATATGGGATACTCAACGATACTATATTGAACAACGATACAACCTGTGTCATTTGTCCGTAGATATTTATTTATTTATGTTTTAAATACATGAACTCCATTATTGTGATTTGTTTGTCTGCGCTGCACTAACCGCCCTCTGCCTCTGACTAAATAAAAAGTATAATGCAGTGAAAAACAGTATAGCTGGCAACCCTACGTGTGACATCGACTTGTCAAGCTAGTTTAATTATATATATATAAGTCGTACACAGACTTAAGGTCGCAGGTTCAAATCCCGCCCGCTTGAGGGTTTTTCTCCATATTTTATTTCTTCATTTAATAAGAGTACCTATATCTAGTCTCTTCTCTTCTTTTTTTATGAACAGCGCCCGGGGAAATTGTCTGCCACGATGACGCAGCGCCGTGTGGCCTGTGCGACTTTACCTGGAGTTCTTGTCCTGCACGGAGAGCATCTGTTCGTCGACCTCCTTCATGGACATCCTGCCGCGGAAGATGGCGGCCACGGTGAGGTACCGCCCGTGTCGGGGGTCGCACGCCGCCATCATGTTCACCGGACTGAACATCTGGAACACCAAACAAATGAAACTTCAGTACCAGTATTTCACTATATATTATCGTTTCAAGTTATTCTTTGGAGCGCTTAGAAGTCCTAGGACCTTTTAAAGCATATTTCTATAATAAAATAACTTCAAAACGGCTTTTTTTTTGTGGATTTCTTAATTGCGTTCAATCAATCAATCAGCCTATTGCAGTCCACTGCTGGACGTAGGCCTCCCCAAGGGCACGCCACACTGCACGATCTCCCGCTTTCCTCATCCAGCCACTACCAGCGACCCTCCTCAGGTCATCGGTCCATCTGGCAGGGGGGCGTCCAACACTTCTACAAATTGTTAGAATTAGAGTTGTTTATAAACAGTAAAGATTTGCATGTAGTTTGTGTGACTGAACATTTTATGCATTCGCACCAGCAACAGTTCAATGTAGAAAATTATTTATTGACAAGCTCTTACACCCGAGAGACTAAAGAGAAAGGCGGTAGCTTAATTCTAACTCGAAGTGACGTAAAATGTAAAGAACGTAAGGATATTGTTAGTCTTTCGGTAGATTGTAATGTTGAGCTGTCATGTATCGAACTAGGGAATTATATTATAGTATGTGTATACAGACCCCCAAGATCAGATTATAATACTTTAGAATCAGTTATTGAAGATGTCTTGAGAAAATTATGTTGTTGTCGCAAAAATATTATAGTGTGCGGTGACTTTAATGTTGATTTGTTAGTTACAACAACTGAAAGTGTTCGATTTTTAAATGTCTTTAAATCATTTGATTTGGTTAATTTGTTTTTGGAACCAACTAGAGTTACTGAAGATTCTGCAACGTGCATAGATAATGTTTTCTGCAATTGCACTGCTGTTGACAAATATATAACTAAAAATCTAACCTCGGATCACTACGGTCAGTTTGTAAAACTTATAAATGATGTAGAAGTAGACTTACCAAAAGTAACCTTTAGATCTATAACCAAAGCTAAAATAAATGTATTTAAGAAAAAAATATCTGAAAAAATGCCCCTAATTGAAGAAACTAGAGATGATCCGGATGCTCTATATAATAAAATGTTTGGTATTATTGAATCGGAATTCAACAATACATTCAAAATTAAAAAATGTACTAAACGCATCGGTAAAAAATTTAGTGAATGGGCTACAACTGGTATTTACGTTAGTAGAAACAGGTTATACGAATTATTAGCTATGAAAGCTTACAATAAAAATACTGAATTTATTAATTATGTTAGAACTTACTCAAGGGTTTTTAAAAAGGCGTGCCTGTGCGCAAAATCTTTATATACAAGAAAAGCTATTCTAGATTCTCATGATAAGATAAAGACCACTTGGAAAATTATTAACATGGAAACCGGGAAAACTAAAAATCATGACAACAAAATAGAATTAAAAGTAGATAATAAGATCCTCAGTACTAATGAAGACGTCGCAAAATATTTCGAAGATTTCTTTACTAACATTCCCGTAAATACTACTGCCTCCTTACGTTCATCATCTGAGGAATCTAAAAAACTATTAACAAGCTGTATACCAGAATGTAACAATCATTTAATATTTCAACATGTAACTCCTCAAATAATCATTGATACATTTAAGAGTTTGAACAATAAGAAAACTGGAGATTTGTGGGATATCTCTGTAGCTGTCATTAGTAACATCATTGAAGTAATTGCACCATATTTAGCTTCTATATTTAATAAGTGTGTAGATACTGGGACATTTCCTGACTTGATGAAGTTAAGTAAAGTCATTCCTTTGTACAAATCTGGCGATAAAAATGATCCCACTAATTACCGTCCCATTTCTATTCTGCCAGCTCTTAGTAAAATATTTGAAAAAATGATTTTTAATCAGTTATTAGCTTTTTTTAACATAAATAGCCTTTTCCATCGTGAACAGTATGGATTTACAAAGGGTCGGTCAACTACAGACGCGGGTGTAGCTCTGTTGAAATACATATATGATGCTTGGGAGGGAAAACAAAATGCTATTGGTGTTTTTTGTGATCTTTCCAAAGCCTTTGATTGCGTAGACCACAATACCCTTCTCTCCAAGCTGGAGCACTATGGAATAAAAGGTAAATCTCGCGATTTACTTGAATCTTATTTAAGTGGCCGAACTCAAAAAGTTAGTTTAGATAGGGTACAATCCTCCGGATCATCGGTTAAGATGGGCGTACCCCAGGGCTCTATCCTAGGGCCTCTGTTATTCCTCATTTACATCAATGACCTACCTTACTGTGTCAATACATGTAAGGCTGTACTATTTGCCGATGACACTTCTCTTGTCTTCAAAATTGATAGACAAACTAATTCTTTTGACGTGGTTAATAGTACTTTAGCTCAAGTGTTGGATTGGTTCACAGCGAACAATCTATTGTTGAACGCTAAGAAAACGAAATGTATTAAATTTTGCTTACCAAATGTTACAAAAATTCCAACACAAATAGTAATGGATAATGAACCACTAGATTTAACTGATAAAACAACATTTCTTGGAATAACTCTTGATGCCGGGCTTCAATGGGGTGCCCATATTACTACGTTAGCGGGTAAACTTAGTTCTGCAGCTTATGCTGTCAGGAGAATTAGACAACTGACTGATGTTGATACTGCGCGTTTGGTATATTTCAGTTACTTTCATAGTATTATGTCTTATGCGATTTTACTATGGGGTAACGCTGCAGAAGTAAACACCATATTTGTCCTGCAGAAGCGCGCTATTAGATCTATATATAAACTTGGTGCTAGAGAATCTCTTAGAGAATTGTTTAAAGATATAAATATTTTAACTTTACCTTCTCAGTACATATTTGCGAATATTATGTTTGTGCGCTATAATCTTGATTTTTATAAGAAAAATAGTGATATCCATGACCGAAACACGAGAAATAAAAATAAATTAGCTACACCAGTATTGCGATTGCAGAAAACTATGAATTCATTTTTGGGTTTAGGAGTACGCTTCTATAATAAAATTCCTGCAGAAATATTAGGTCTGCCTTTACTTAAGTTCAAAACGATTGTAAAAAACCAGTTAATAAAAAAGGCTTATTACTGCATTGATGATTATATTACTGATAAAAATGCGTGGAAATTTATATAAATTTATTTAATGTTAACAATTATTAAATGTTAAAATTAATCTATAGTATGAAAAATTGTATTTAATGTTAACAATGTATTCAGAGCCCTTCAGGCACGTAGGGACCAAGGCTGGATTGAGTTTCTTTCGGCGTATTCTTCTCACCAGTGGTCGTTCCGAAACGCTAGTAGTATTTCAATTTTGCATATATAAAAAAATATATAAGAAATAAAAATATGACGTTCAAAAAGAGATACATGTATCCAATTTTGAATAAAAATCTTTGACTTTTGACTTGACTTTTGACTTCGTTTGCCGAGACGTGGTCTCCATTCGAGAACCCGTCTACTCCAACGCTCGTCGGTTCTGCGACAAACGTGGCCAGCCCACTGCCACTTCAGCTTGCTACACTTCTGGACAATGTCTAAAACTTTGGTCCTCTGGCGGATGATTTCGTTACGGATTGCGTTATCAACTATAAATAATTAGCCAGATGTCCTGCCTGTGCAAAATCTAGTCGATTATCGACGATTTTTAACAAAATCTGGCTGGAGTAACGGACATAAACGATACAATCGTCAGTTGCTGTAGGTTCTTCAAAAGGAACCTTAAAGTATATAACTGTATAGTAGCTCTTCCCTGGTCTGGGAGAAAAGAAAAAAGTAGAATGTACTAGCTGCTTCTCTTCCCGTGCAGATCGTAAAAGCCGATCTAACAACATGCTAAAAACAGAATAAAATAAATATTGACGGGCGGCTCCCATACAATAAACGTCATGGTAATGATGATAAATTCTTTCGAGAGACAATATATCTATTTCATCATCATCATCATCATCAGGTCTTTTTAGTCTCCACTGCAGGAGCATGACCCTCTCTGTACTACCGGAGATGGCTCCGGGTATGGACTTGGCCAGAGCAGACAGAGGATGTGGCCTACACTCTCCTCGCTGGCCAGACGGGTTGGAGAGTTTTCATTGATGTTTATGAATTTTGTTTAGCTTGTATTTCCTAAGTCGCCTCCTATGACCTCCATGGAAAGACTTGGAGTGGTCCTATTCTACTCTGCCGGAAACCACACGGCTACCTATTTAATTGTGTTTATTTAAGTTAAAAGAGCAACTGACCTGCTGCGTCAATTCTGGGACGGTCAGAGCTCGGTATCCCTGACTATTCCTTGCGGTGAGCGGCGCGAATCCTGGAAAGTGTAAGATTGAGTTGTTCATATTGGTTGTGTGTTTGGCCTCAAAAAGCCTGCCTAAACTACCTGCTATTGTATTTTCCTAAACGTAAATTCGCTGGTTTCTCTTATTTTGTTTCAATATTGGTGTCAACATTTTCAAGCTGATGGAAGCGCGCAATATCTTGAGATATTCAGTAAGTATACCTCCTATGCATTGAATTAGAAAAACTATGGAAGCGTAAATCTCATACAACTAAAGATTCAATATCAGTCCCATTTACGCAAACAAACTTAAATCAACACGAATATCTTACGCACTCATAGACGAAGCAAGTTTGCGATTGATCGCATCAAGGTCACGGGGCGGTGTCAACATATCTAATGAACGCTATGGTGTCAACAATGCGGAGGTAGGTTGGCTACAGTTACCTCGCTCGCTATGATAAGTTACTCCAGTGTCACTTTTCCGTCTTTCCTGCACCACTTTACTACACAAGAAGTCATTTTTATCTTAATTCGTTAAGATTTCGCCGGTGTTCACAAAAAATATGTCGTTAAATGCTTTTATCGACGCGTCCTTCCGTCACGGAGCGCGCGGCAGACTAGTTCGCGAAAAAATATACTTTTTAAGTCCCGCCCGCTTTGATCTACTTTGCGTGGTGTCAGTTTTTGAGCGCAATGCTGCTTCCATAGTTTTTTTACTTCAGTGCTACTATGCTACCAAACCTAATGTCAACCAACCGTGTTGGGAGTTGCCTTATATTTTCAGTGCTGAAACAAGATTGAAATGATGTATGCGTTTCAGCTCTATACTTTGATTCCTATGCTTATGTAGTAGGAGTAGGAGCATGAAAGTATGTTCTATCAACACGGGACGGAAAGGTCTTCCGCAAAGCAGGCTGTGCTGAGTGCCTGCGGAATCGTTCGCCCCCGTCAGAGTTGAAGCGCGATCTTTCGGAACATTCATATTCTTGATAGTTCAATCTCATACTTATTGTTACGTAGGTAAACGACATCATCATCATCATTTCGTGTAGATGATGGTCTATCGACCATGCACACCCTGGTGTCAGAGTTCTTCGGAACCGCCTCTCGGCCACTGACGT
Organism: Elegia similella; assembly: GCA_947532085.1. Taxonomy (NCBI): domain Eukaryota; kingdom Metazoa; phylum Arthropoda; class Insecta; order Lepidoptera; family Pyralidae; genus Elegia; species Elegia similella. The sequence continues at coordinate 757,064 of OX383950.1, read as the reverse complement.
GGTTACTTTAACGATTACCAGATGGCAGCCGGAATCATCTTTTTTGTTAAATACCTAATTAGGTGATTCAAGCTTGCAATGTTCTAACCAAACTGGAAACAACAAAGTATGCTTCCCGTGGGAATCGAACCCACGACCCCCGGGTCTACAGGCAAACACCTGTGGTCCAGTTTTTAAAGGCAGTTAAAAAGTAGTAAACCTGGCATGAAGAAGTGCAGGCGCGGGAACGGCACCATGTTGACGGCCAGCTTCCTGAGGTCAGCGTTGAGTTGGCCCGGGAACCGCAGGCATGTCGTCACGCCAGACATCGTGAGCTGCAGAGAAATACCAGAAGTGAGAGCAGAGCCAGCAGAGATGGGGGCAATGTTGGCGCTGTCTGATGAATAGAACTATCATTATTCACGCTAGGAATAGCAATCTATGATCGAGGCGCTTCTTAACAAGGTTTTATTGAACTCGTCCTGTTAGTCTGTCTTTGTAGATCGAATCTTGGGAGCTGACATTTGCCTAAGTTCCTACCTGCAAGTCACATGACAATACAATATAGGAGTTAATGAGTTGTTCTTAGATAGAGTCAGTAAGTGGTCATAAGAACTAAAATAAACAAAATATACTTACCTATTGTGGGTTTGAGCTAATTTCATTAGTATAGTATTGGGCATGAGATTTTTTGCGGTCTCCTTGCTTGGATAATACCTATCTAAGCGAAGCAAGCTAATCTAAAAAATAACGTCTTGTAATCCAAGATGGTTACGACACCACTTTACAGAGAAATTCAATATGTGTGTCGTGCGGGTTAGAAGTAGTTTGGGATGCAGATTGCTGACACCACATTTCCCTGTAGATCTTTTTATTTTGGACGCTTGCTGAGAGTCTCCAATGAGAACGGCACGTAGAAGAAAGAACAGAGGCAAGTTTTATTTTAAATTACATTTTTGTGACAAGCTTTAATAATAAACGAATCCACACTGTAAAGTGTTTTTCAAGATAAATCTAATAAGGCCAAACACGATTTGTGTACCTTCTTTAGTTTAAGAGTTGCTGGCTACCTTCCGACTACCTATATCATCAAACCAATTCAACGATTCCGTAATCATCATCCTTTTTAGTCTCCACTACAGGAGCACGACCCTCTCTGTCCTACTAGGGCCATATTTGGCCAGAGCAGCCAGAGGACTTAGCCTACACTCTCCACGCTGGCCAGACGGGTTGGAGAGGTATTCCGTAATATTATCGTTCTATTTACACATGCATACAGGATTTCAGCTCAATCGGTACCAGGAAAGTGGATCAAATTCAACTTTTGATCACAGACAAACATCAGGACATGTGAAACTATGAAAATAAAAGTTGATAAAATAAGTATATAATGCATAACTGACCGAGACGAGATGGTTCAGGTCCCCGTACGTCGGAGACGCCAGGCGCAGCGTCCTGAAGCAGATGTCGTACAAGGCCTCGTTGTCGATGCAGAACGTCTCGTCCGTGTTCTCCACCAGCTGGTGCACCGACAGCGTCGCGTTGTACGGCTCCACCACCGTGTCGGACACCTGGAAAAGTCAAAGTCAAAATCAAAAGTCAAAGTCAAACAAGTCAAACTTTATTTTGTTTGCTTCTCTGCACATTGTGAAGGCTCGACCGTCCCGACGCTCTAGCCGAGTTCCACATATAAGGATGTTAGGGAGAGCACAAGACGACACACAGAAACAGAGAATAACTTTATTATAACTTCGCTTTACAACTTCGATAAATTTATAACAGAGACTTATGCTCTAAGATATGGTAGTAGACTCAAAGATATTAGTAGACTGAAAGATTTTAACAGATTGAAAGGTGGTAGCAGACTGAAAGATGGTAGCAGACTGAAAGATGGTAGCAGACTGAAGAATGAGTGATGGAATGGAATGGAATGAAATTTGAATTAAAAATGAAATTTGAATTAAAATAAGGAATGAAAAATGGACAGGATGAGAGAAATGAGGTTGGATGAGATGCAGCATGCAGGTGGCATGCTGCAACGTTACAACATTTTAAATAAATTGCTCAATAAACATATTTTCTGGTTATTTTGAAGTCTTTGGGAAGAACTTCATATGGATTGGGTAGATTCTTGGAGTTAACCAGGAATGCCTTTACTCACTTTAGGAGAGGGCATGACGCTGAAGGTGTTGACGATCCTGTCGGGGTACTCCTCCCGCAGCTTGCTGAGCAGCAGCGTGCCCAGGCCCGAGCCAGTGCCGCCGCCCAGCGAGTGCGTCAGCTGGAAACCTGCAACAGATAATCTCAATTCAAGTATTTCCTAGTCATCATCATTTCGAGTAGGTGACCACGGTCAATCGACCATGCACACCCTGGTGTCAGAGTTCTTTGGAACCGCCTCTCGGCCTCTGACGTGGTTCCTTTAACGACTACCAGATGGCAGCCGGGACCAACAGCTTAACGTGCCTTCCGAAGCACGGAATCATCTTTATTATCAGACAATCAGGTGATTCAAGCCTGCAATGTCCTAACCAAACTGGAAACAACTTAATAAAGTATGCTTCCCTTGGAAATCGAATCCACGACCCCCGGGTCTACAGGCAAACGCCTTAACCACTGGACCACGGAGGCACGGAGCAGCACGGAGAGGAGAACTGCCTCCGTGGTCCAGTATTTCCTAGTGTTAGGGGCGGTTCACCACCCCGCCAGCTAGCGAGCGAGGCGAACGAAACTACGAGCTAAGAGATGTGGTTAGGATGTGGTTCCACCGCGAGAGAGCTAGCTAGCAAGGCGAGCGAGTTCTCTCGGACATCTTCAGCCGCATCGCTCATATACCTAGTTCGCTATGTGAACCTCAGAACAATAATTAGTCCTTGTTCGGAGGTGTGAATCAAAGTATGAAAAGAGATGACACGATGTTCTCTCATGTCATGCCTTGCTCGCTGGCGGTGTGAACCGCCTTTAAGTTAGGATGAGTGAATTTTTTAACCAACATCAAATAAGGAGTTTTTAATACGTCAGAATCTTTTATTTTTATGTATGTAGTTACCTCATAACTCCCTCATTGATGAACCAATAATAAAATTAGCCTATACTGAGCTCCAAACTCAAAGCGCTTAAGGCTCCGCGTGCTTTATTCAGCACTACGGTTCATTACTGTTCAGGGGCAGACAGAGCCTCACCTTGCAGGCAGTCGCAGCCTTCGCTCTCCTTCCTCACGACGTCCATCACGGAGTCCACCAGCTCAGCGCCCTCGGTGTAGTGCCCTTTCGCCCAGTTGTTGCCTGAAATAAACGCAAACAACACTTGTATAGAATCTAACTGATTTTAATAGATAATGCGGACTGGTTAGTCGGTAGTACCTACCTAATATAGAATAAACGCGTGATTTAGTCAAAATTATTATTTCGCTCCATTTGCAAAAGCTCCAGTTGCCATGCACTCCTGGGGAGTGAGACAGGCCTGGCCCTGCACGCTCGCTAAGGATATGTATTGAAGTACATTACATGAAGGATAAACAATCTACATAAGCATATTTTTTTATTCTATAAAGTAACTCGTCTTACCAGCTCCGCTCTGTCCGAAGACGTAGTTGTCTGGTCTGAAGATCTGGCCGTAGGTGGAGGAGCGGATCGCGTCCATGGTGCCTGGCTCTAGGTCCACCAGCACCGCGCGGGGGACGAACCTATTGCCTGGAACAGAGATAAAACAGGGGAAATTCATATAAATTATTATCTACGTATCTTAAGTATACCTACATATAAACAGGGATGGTAAAGCCGCGCTACCATATTATTATTTTTTGCCCGTAGCATGAATGGGCCGGCTCGTCTGGGGAAGTACCACACTCACACAGACAAGGGCTGATCCAGCTTTGGTGCCAAGGGGGGCTCACAGAGTTGTGATCAAGTCACAAGAAGTGATAATTTAGTTTATACTAGCTTTCACCCGCGGCTCCGCCCGCGTCAATGTCGATCCCTCGGGAATAGTACTTCTCCGCGGGATAAAAGGTAGCCTATGTCCTTCTCCGTACTCCAGAGAACTTGTATGCAAATTTTCATGATGATCGGTTCAGTAGTTATGGCGTGAAAGCGTAACAAACAAACAAACAAACTCACTTTCGCATTTATAATATTAGTTAGGATAATCATAGACACAAAAAAGAAGGTATTTTATTAATGTATGTATGTACTTACTGTGCTTAAAAATACATATATTTAAATGACAAAATCATTTTTTCTTGTTTGTCTTCTTCCGAAACGTGTTATTATCATCTAAATCAATGGATACATTTTTATGGATGAATATTTAAAAACATTATGTTTAACAATTGTAATTAGTCGTCCACCTAGGTCCTGGACCCTGCCCAGGGGGGTGTCATGACCCCCATGACCCCCCCTCCTGGATCTGCCAGAAAATCTACGTTAGAGTAGAGGCTTTACAGTGGGGAGATTCTTCTAATCCTATCAAAGTTCATCATGACCTCGCTTAATGGCGGGCATAAGCTGTGACAAATGACATGGGCTGCCCACCCATCTTGCGTTGCTTACCATCAGCCATTGGTAGTAGTACACCTCAATTGCTTGCATCTGCAGGTCGTTGTTGTCCGTAGTGTATGTCTTCCTATGCTCGCCCTGTCACGAGCTTACTTTACTATTACACTGTAAGTCATGTCCGCCCACCCATCCTATGTTAGCTTCATGACGAGTTACTTACTACTATGTTGGCTCTGCTTCCACACGAGTTGCTTACTATCAGAAGTGTCTGTCCACCCATCCAATATCGGCCCTGTCTTAAGTTGCTTACCATAAGCCACTTGGGTGTCACCATCATCATTTCGAGTTGGTGTCACGGTCAATCGACCATGCACACCCTGGTGTCAGAGTTATTCGGAACCGCCTCTCGGCCTCTGACGTGGTTCCTTTAACGACTACCAGATGGCAGCCGGGACCACCGGCTTAACGTGCCTTCCGAAGCACGGAATCATCTTTACTATCAGACAATCAGGTGATTCAAGCCTGCAATGTCCTAACCAAACTGGAAACAACTAAACAAAGTATGCTTTCGGTGGGAATCGAACCCACGACCCCCGGGTCAACAGGCAAACGCCTTAACCACTGGACCACGGAGGTTGTTATGGTGTAGTATATCAGGTTCAGCTGTAAGTCGCTGCAGTCACCACCCGTGTCGCCCACCCATGTCGGCCCTGCAACAAGTTGCTTACCATCAGCGGCCTGGTTGTAGTACACCTCGATCCTATCCAGCTGCAGATCGCTGTCTCCGATGTAGTTCCCGGTCGTGTCGATGCCATGTTCGTCTGAGATTATCTCCCAGAACTGAAAAAACATGTCAAAAATCTTTTTTCAACCGACTTCAATAAAGGAGGAGTTTCATAATTCATAATTATTCATTTTAACAGGAGTTAGACCGAGCTTAGGTCGCAGTGAAACGAGAGCAGTCTCGCTGCGACCACGATGGATTATATAGCTCCATGGAAACGTCAGTGGTTTAAAAGTTCGTGGTAAGTCCCATTAAAATGAATTCGGGAACCGCACCAGTATGTTGTCATAGGCGAGGCGATGCGGCCAGCAACCCATCTCTGATTTGATATTTTCTATCTATACACCCCTTTGATACACCCTACTTATAATGAAACCCCTGTATCGGTTTTAACTAAAGTATTAGGTTATAATTATCCTATCCTAACTAATATTATAAATGCGAATGTGAGTTTGTTTGTTTGTTTCGCTTTCACGCCGTAACTACTGAACCGATCATCATGAAATTTTGCATACAAGTTCTCTGGAATACGGAGAAGGACATAGGCTACATTTAAGTACGATTCCCGAGAGATCGACATTGACGCGGGCGGAGCCGCGGGCGAAAGCTAGTATGTTATAAGATTAGATGTCCCCATGTGGAACTAAAAAATTGAAATCATCATCATTTCGAGTAGGTGTCATGGTCAATCGACCATGCACACCCTGGTGTCAGAGTTCTTCGGAACCGCCTCTCGTCCTCTGACGTCGTTCCTTTAACGACTACCAGATGGCAGCCGGGACCACCGGCTTAACTTGCCTTCCGAAGCACGGAATTATCTTTATTATCAGACAATCAGGTGATTCAAGCCTGCAATGTCCTAACCAAACTGGAAACAACTAAACAAAGTATGGTTCCGGTGGGAATCGAACCCACGAACCCCGGGTCAACAGACGTTGTTAAAAAAACCGGTCAAGTGAGAGTTAGACTCGCGCACGAAGGGTTCCGTACCGTTATCTGTAACAAAGATTGTGGAATGGACTCCCTCCCGAGGTTTTCCCTGTGTTTTATGACTTGAGGTCCTTCAAAAGGCGTGTTTACAGGTATCTTAAGAGTCGGCAACGCATCAGCAGCTCCTCTGGTGTTGCAGATGTCCATGGGCGACGGTGACCACTTTCCATCAGGTTGCCGTCGGATATAAATAAAAAAAAAAAAAACAATTTAAAAATTATTAAAAATATGATGTAACTAAAAATGTATACTTTTCGCAATTTTTCCTTTATCTGTGCTGTAAGACGTTGCTTCATACCAAATTTCAAGATTCTGAGTTCACGGGAAGTACCCTGTAGGTTTTGATTCCCTTGCGAATGTCGAAAAAACACGAAAATTTGCGGTATAAACGGCTGTATCTTTTGATTGCCTTGGCTTAGAAGTATGATTTTTTCACAGCTCCAAGGGACCGTAGACCTCAGTATTTGATATAAATTTAAGCTTGATACCTCAACGCGTTCCTGAGAAAAAGGGTATTGACAGACCAACAGACAGACAGACGGACAGGCGGACAACCGAGTGATCCTATAAGGGTTCCTTTTCACCCTTTTAGGTACGGAACCCTAAAAATTGAAATTTTTTGTAACTGTGTACGCGACGTCACGTCTTGAATCAATTATGTGTTTCATTGTTTACACATATGATGTTAACTGTGGGTTGACCGTGAGTACAACATGTTAATGATACATACACATATAGTTATATATTATATCATACGCGCAATATAATACTAATGACGTAGATGGTAAGGTTGAAATTAGAAATGGCAGCGTATGTTACGTTTCTAGAAATAACGAAGTCAAGGTAAGTACTTACTATATTTCAAAATGATGTATGTTGAGTAATTGCTTCGAAGAATTCGTGATTTACTAGCGTTGCGACCCGGTTACTCTTATTTTTACTCGACTACCGAAAAAGGAATGTGCTTATTGTTTTTTGGTTCGTTTTGTTAATTCCAGTTTTTGATGCTTAAACGGATTTGAACGTATGGGGTAACGTTAAGGTGATACCACTGTAAATAAGGTCGTACTGAACCTTATTTATCTCGCAAAATACTTAAATTAGGAGTTTCAAATCTAAGTAATATGATTTTTGATTATTTCATCTCCAAAAATTGAAGATGAAAACACGTTTTGATAAAATTTTCTCGATAGAAATATTTTTTGAAAAATGGTCTTCGTTCGCAGAGTTTTTGTTATTGTAGCTCAAATGCGACGAATGAAATAATGATTTTTAGACTAAAAGATAGGTTATTAGTAATTCATCAAAATGGAAATATGAAAATACAATTAACCGGTCTGATTTTATATAAAATAGAAATAACGAATTTGGCGCTTACGTTTTTTTCTTTGAGCGACTCGAGACTATCTCCTATCTCATCATTCACGGGCTAAACCGCCAAGCGCTATCCCTTGCGCGCACTTGATCAGTCCTTTGCCGAGCGAAGGTACCAAACATTTGAGGCCTCGCCTTAAGATTCTTCCACCCTTCCGAGTGACATACTCGTAGGCTGCAAATTGTTAGGGGGCAGTGCAGTCGCGATTTATTTTTGCAAAAAAATTTGTTCAGTGTAGGTTGGTCTTGCGACCATTGGCATGTTTAGTCCGTAAGGGCTAAGTTGGGCTAAGTTGTAAAAAGTTGGGTAGTTGTGTTGGGTGACGTAAGCCTTTACGTAGGTATATAAATAAATAAATATATACGGACAAACAAATCACACAGACTGAGCTAGCCCCAAAGTAAGTTCGAGACTTGTGTTATGGGATACTAACTCAACGATACTATATTTTATAACAAATACATATATAGATAAACATCCAAGACCCAGGCCAATCTGGAAAAGATCATTTTCCATCTTGACCTGGCCGGGGATCGAACCTGGGCACTCCGTGTCGCAGGCTGGCGTGTTAACCACTGCGCCACGGAGCTGTCAAATGTGTATATGGGGAATGGGATAATGAGATTACGGTGACGATGTTGACTCAGGCGGTTGTTTAGTTGGTAGAGCGTGTCGTACATAGACGTAAGGTCGCCGGTTCAAATCCCGCCCCGCTTGGAATGTTTTAACCATATTTTATATCAAAATAGCATTGTGAATGCGAAATAAAACACAAAAATAAGTCTATATTTTATAATAGATACTTATAGATAAACATTCAAGGCCCGGGTCAATCTGAATAACATCGTGTTCCATCTGGCCCGACCTGCCCGAGGATCGAACCCAGGCCAGGACGGATTTAAAGGCATTATAAAAAATACCATCTCATTGAAGATTGTATGAATATGTGAACTCCATTGTGTTCGACTAATGAGGCGTAAGAACTGACAGACTGAAACAAAGGTCGGTCTAGTGGGATCATTCTTATACCGCGTGTAAATATACCACAAATATACCCGCGGGCCCGGGCTCCGTCCCGTCACAGCTTAGCCAGACTTGTCTCACTCTCCGTGTCGGTTTCGAAGACATGCCTACACGCGGTGACACCTTGGAAAGGGAAAACCCTCAGTCTGGTAGGAACGACGCGCGTTTGGTCACATGTGTTCACCGACTTCAACGAATTGTGAATCGTATGTTCAGAGCTATAAGGATGAAATTAGCTTGCTGTAGATATTTAAAAGAAAAGGTGCTACGTTCGTTTAAAGAGGAATAATTCTTTAATAGGGTGAGTGGGGGGAAGATGAAAAACGGGGTAACACCAAAAATCATCTGTAACGCCTAAATAAAGGTAATAGTTTAAGTGCTGGCAACATTGTTTAGACCGCACTTTCCTTACGTCTCGCCCTTCATTCGGCAGTTACCGCTCGGATTGCATATTTGTGAATAATCGACGAATTTGTGCCGAACGGTAATTTTCGTAAAAAGTTGGCGATTTTTAATCTTACCCCACCTCCTATAACTTGGATTGGAAGGGACGTACAAGAGCCTAAACAGAATACTTTAGTTTTATTTTTAATTTAAAATTGTACCAATTGGTCTATATATTGCTATTATTCATATTTTAGCTTATTTTTCGACTTTTCGTCTTTACCCAGCAAAATTTGGCGGGGAAAGATGAAAATATAAATGTTTCGGACTTGCCCCATTTTTAAAAGTCATAGAAAAATACATATGTTTTCAAACTGTAAGTTTCGAAAAAAAAATAAACGAAGTTGTCTCTGTTTGTCTGTTTAGAAATAAGTTTTAAGTGACTGCCCGAATGACTGTGTATGTATAAAGAATTGGCTAGCTCCGTTGCGCAGCGGTCAACATGCCAGCCTGCGACACGGGGTGCCCGGGTTCGATCACCGGCCAGGTCAAGATGGAAAATGATCTTTTTCAGATTGGCCTGGGTCTTGCATGTTTATCTATATTATATATATCATTATGAACAATTTTATGTTATATTTAGCTTTTAAACTGCACTACTTTCAAAGCTTTTAGTCATATTTGCACATGGCTTAATAATCATAAGATAAATAATTTGATCTCTAAAGTTGTAGACTGATTTTTGAATTGTTATATTGTAGTATTTTTTTTCATACGTTTTGTAGGAAATAAGAACGTGTATTAAGGTTTTGGAATAAAACCCAACTTATAATATTATTAACTTTGTTCCTAAATAATAGTACAAAATGTCCCTAAAACAAAATCTTTAATTTGTATAATTTTATTTAATGATGAATGTTTCTTGTTGACACATAATTTTCTTTATTATAGGTTGTTACTTCATTTTAAAACATTCCTGTACATGCCTGATTTGTTTCTTTTCTATAATAATAAAAAAGATTTCGTTTAGAAGTTTCTTTTACTAAAATCAATATGCAAAGTTTGAGAACCTCTGGCCGTATTACCACAATGGGGGGTAAGAGTGAAATATATAGTATAAAAAATAATTCGTATCTCAGTTAATTTGAGGAAATTTTACACAAGGCAACCAATTTTGGTACGAACATTTTTAAGCTATGGCTTATCGATTACCAACGTCATCTAGCATTAATAGAAAAGATTTTTGAAACTGTTACAATCTTACCCCGCCACCTTTTCTTCTTCCCCCTGCCTTCTTTTTTGATAATCGTGTTTTCTATGATTTTTTTTAAACATGTTAGTGCAGCATGGAGAAGTTTTTATAGATTGGATATTAAAGGAAATTTAATGCACTTCCAAATCCTAAATTTTGTTTAAACTTAAGTTATGACGACAATTTTTTACAATGGTTCGAATACAATCCTACATATCTCTTCAAAAAACCATTCGATCTTGCCCCCATTGACCCTACACATTTTTTGGGTAACTTGAACCGTTTACGCATCGCACGCGTCGGATGTCCTCAACTATGAATAATTTTGCCCCGTTTTCAAAACATTTTTTAATGATGCTTTGCTCGTTTGGTCGCAGCGTGATGTTTTATAGCCTAAAGCCTTCCTCAATAAATGGACTACCCAACACAAAAATATTTTTCCAATTTGAACCAGTAGTTCCTGAGATAAGCGCGTTCAAAGAAACTCTTTAGCTTTATAATATTAGTTTTAGAAGATATAGATGTAGTTCCCCAGAGTAGGTAAATGCCTACATTGTTGTTTGTCATTAATATTACAATTTAGTAAATTGCATCGCACAATTCTATCACGATCTAATGACAATTTTAATTAATAAACAATTAAGTAGAATATATTTTTAAGTACCTACCTACGAAGTTACATTTGTTACTTTAGATAATCGAAAACGAACTAGGTTTGAGACTTTGGGTCTCAGTTAAGCGTCTATTAAACCATCCTAAATTCAGGCTCTGTCGAGAGGGACGCCGCTATACGTGCGATACGATTAGAGATATCTCGTAAGTATCTGTCTAACGTATAGCGGCGTCCCTCTCGTCAGGGACTCAGGGACTGAATTCCGGATAGTATAATAGGCGTTTTTGGGCCGAATCTGATACTGACACTTATAAATCAGTGAATAATAACAAAAATTAATATTAATAAGGTACACAAATGTAAATCATGTTTATAAAAATATCAACAAATTCAACACGTTCACATAATAGTAGGTAGGTAGGACCCATCTACCTAGCCCCAGAATGGACGTTCCGCGACAGGAATTCACCCGACATGGATCTATATTATTCTTAGGTCCATGTCACCCGAACACGTGAGTTTCGGCCAAAGCCAAAGGTTCGGCCGATTTTATGCTGAAACCGAAACCGAACCTTCTTATTTTTTATATTTATTAAAATACTACATGGCTTTCGAGGCGTAGTAGTTATCACGCCAGACTGTACACTACACTGGGGCGCCTGGTTTGATTTCCAGCGCAGCCAAAAAAGAAAGAAAGAGAGTATTTTCACAATTATTTTCCGCGTTTCTGGAGCTACCTACCCTAAAGGGTCTGGCAGGCAGCCGGGCGTAAATCTTTGCCAAATCACATAACAGTATGAAAGCTGTCATAATAGCGGAACCGGGGATCCGACTCCGTAACGTCACTGAGGATAAAACCGAAAAACGTTCAAATGACGACGAGAAGCCTAGCTAGATGATGATAAAAGCGGAAACGGAAAGGGAGGTAGCGAGTTTATCCCTATATGTCAAACATACAATACATAGACAACAAGGCTACCTACTATGAAAATGGACTACGAATTGCAATTTTCCATCGACTATATAGGTACGAGGTACATAAAATCTGAAGCGGAAGTCTGTAATTCAATCTAGGTTGGTTTCAGATCAAAAGTTAATTCAGACTTTATCTATAAGAGTTCAATTTATTACACCAATTGAAATAATATTCCTTCCGAGTTACCTCTGCCAAAAGCACAAATAAAAACAAAAACAACACGCATAAATTTAAATATAGAAATCAAAAGTATTACATACGCACGCCGGATGACACGCGTTCGGAAATAGAATTCGCTTAAAAATAGCTAAATTAAAAGTAAAAATGTCAAATGACCTTAGATCCGATTTGGTTTCCGCACTGACCGGCTTGCAAATGCACAATTTCTCTCATTTTCACTAATTTAGTGTGTTCACGTGAGGCGGCTAGGTCGGCGACTGCGATGTGGATATTTTAGGATCTAGCGCGCGTCCCGCGTTCATTCATACGTTTTCTCGTAACCGTATCATAACTGTTGGAATAGAAAAGCATGTGGCTTTGATTGCACCTAGCTTTCACACTTCATCGCATGTTATCTTGCTGTTTGCGATTTGCTTGCGTTTAAAGCCTTCCTCAATATGCAACTAAATATAAATTGAAGATCAATTGATTCTGATTGATCTTCAATTTATATTTAGTTTCGTATTGAGGAAATAAAAAACCGGCCAAGTGCGAGTCGGACTCGCGCACGAAGGGTTCCGTAGGTACTGTTATCTATAAAAACAGCAAAAAAATCATGTCTGTTGTATGGGAGCCCCCCTTTAATATTAATTTTATTTTTATTTAATTATTAATTTTAAAGTGAATGTATAACTAAATATTCTATGAATATTTCAAGTGTCTACCTGTTGCCGTTATCAATAACGAGCAAAAACTAGCAAAAAAATCTCGTTTGTTGTATGGGAGCCCCCTTAAATATTTATTTAATTCTATTTTTTTAGTAAAATATTGCCATTTAAATATTCATTGTAACAACTACGCTACCATTTTTAGGGTTCCGTACCCAAAGGGTAAAAACGTGACCCTATTAATATCGTTCCGCTGTCCGTCTGTCTGTCTGTCTGTCTGTCTGTCTGTCTGTCCGTCTGTCCTCCAGGCTGTATCTCATAAACCGTGATAGCTAGACTGTTGAAATTTTCACAGGTGATGTATTTCTGTTGACGCTATAACAATACTAATACAACGAGTACTAAAAACAGAATAACATCAATATTTAAGGGGGCTCCCATACAACATATGTGATTTTTGGCCGCTTCTTGCTCGATATTAAAAACGGCAAATGGTAGACGCTTGAAATATTCACAGAATATTTAGGTATACTTAGGTACCTAATATTCACTTCAAAAATAGATAATTGAATAAAAATAATATAAACTATGGGGCCTATCATACAACAAACTGATTTTATTATACTAGCTTTTGCCCGCTACTCCGCCCGCGTTAGTGTCCATTCCATCGCTCGGGAACAGGAATTTCCCGGAATGAAAGGTCCCCTTTGTCCCTCTCGGGCCTCAAACTACCTCTATATCTATACCAAATTTGATCCAAATTGGTTCAATGGTTGAAGCGTGAAAAGAAGACAGACAGACATAGAGTTACTTTTGCATCTATACTAATATTATAAAGCTGAAGAGTTTGTTTGTTTGTTTGTATGTTTGTTTGTTTGTTTGAACGCGCTAATCTCAGGAACTACTGGTTCAAATTGGAAAATTCTTTTTGTGTTGGATAGTCCATTTATTGAGGAAGGCTTTAGGCTATAAAACATCTTGCTGCGACCAATAGGAGCGAAGCATCGCTAAAAAATGTTTTGAAAACGGGGGAAATTTATTCATCTATACTAAATAATCATAATAATAGTAATTGCCGCGGACGAAGTCGCGGGCAACAGCTAGTTTAAAATATTAGTAAGGATAATATTCGACTAATTCGATATTACGGAACCCATTGTGCGCGAGTCCACCTCGCACTTGGCCGACTTTTTTAGTCATTTCGTTTTTCCATAAAGTCTGTCACTAAATAGACACAGGTATCTACTAGCCAGGGACACTTAGGACCTCACTACTTTGCGTCAACCGATTCTACATTACTCTTATGAATGCTCCTCTGTGTGCTCTGGGCACCTTGCCTTGGTAGTACAGAGAGGGTCATGCTCCTGCAGTGGAGACTAAAAAGACCTGATGATGATGATGAATGCGTTCAAATTTAATGATGTGGTGCTCAGCCCACAGATGAGAACAATACTCCACTTTTGAGTGGAGGTGGATTTGAGCTTTATACAGCATCAAACCGATGGTCAGTCTCCAAATTAGCACACAAGTTTTTAAAAGCTAGGTTAGTGGTAGCGTTATATTCTACATGATCGCAAAACTTATTGGAGACTAGCTGTGCCGTCGATTGCGTTCGCGTACATTTGTAACGTCTTACTGGAGAAAAAAGAAATAACCTATCCTGTGTCCAGTAGGTCTAAATTGTCTATCAGGTTTCATAAAATTCAGTTGATTCGTGGAGGAACATATATACATAAATACAAGCTAAACAAAGCTCATAAACATCAATGAGACCTCTCCAACCCTCTGGCCAGCGAGGTGAGTGTAGGCCAAATCCTCTGATTGACTTTAAAAAAATATTGACTACTCTTAAATACCTTTTTTTTGACATGTGCTGCTAATTCCAATTTATTATTATTACTATTAATTACTTAAATCTTTTTTAATTATATCAACTCAAAAATGTGTATGCTGTACTAAGCAAAACATAACGACCTTATATTTATTTAGCATAACACCTGTATGTTATACCTATGTTTCACTAATCAATTATTTAATTGATTGATTGATTGATCTGTCTGCTCTGGCCAACTATGGCTTCGGTAGTAGAGAGAGGGTCATGCTCTTACAGTGGAGACTAAAGACCCGATGATGATGATGATGATGATGATTGATACATACATACGCATGTACGTACCTATTGTATGTAAGTGATCATCACAACATCGCAGTTGTCTAAAGTCAGCGAGTAGGGCCGGCTGGTTTCTATAGAGATTTACCTTTATATACCTTTCCTAACTAATATTATAAATGCGAAAGTGAGTTTGTTTTTTTTGTTTATTTGTTTGTTTGTTTGTTTGTTACGCTTTCACGTTGTAACTACTCAACCGATCATCGTGAAATTTTGCATACACGTTATCTGGGGTACAGAGAAGGACATAGGGTACATTTTATCCCGGAAAAAGTTCCCGAGGGATCGACATTAACGCGGGCGGAGCCGCGGGCGAAAGCTAGTTTATTATAAAATGGTATTTAGCCAACTGGGCAGATTAAATAGTAATGTCGATCAATATGTTAATATTTTTCATATGTAGAATGAGAATTAAAACATTTATTAATGTTGTGATGCTTTTATTTTATTTAATACTAGCTTTCGCCCGCGGCTCCGCCCGCGTCAATGTCGATCCCTCGGGATAAGTACTTTTCCCCGGGATAAAAGGTAGCCTATGTCCTTCTCCGCACTCCAGAGAACTTGTATGCAAAATTTCATGATGATCGGTTCAGTAGTTACGGCGTGAAAGCGTAACAAACAAACAAACAAACAAACTCACTTTCGCATTTATAAAATTAGTAATGCTAGGTCATAATCTATTGTTTTCGCCCACTCCCTCGGCCGGCTTTTACGAACTACGCGGGAAGAAAAGATTATGAATTATCTTAACTACAACAGTATGGTAAACAACAAATTCAAGTACTTAAGTCCCATAGTAAAGTACCTAGTTAAACACTTGCCACCTCAATAGCCTAGATTATCTACTGGTAAGTAGGTATAGTATAGTAGAAATGAGGTAGGTACATTTGTATCGTCATACAGCCAAATAACGTTCAACAAAGTAGAATGATTTGTAAGGAATTGTGAAACATACACACATACTTTATCATAAAATTAGAAATTGATAAAATGTGCCCGCATCCCGTATGACGCAAACAAAGTCGGGGCGACGCCTAGCATTTATCATAACGTTTCGTTCCTTCTATACGTTATAACTTTTTAAATTATTTATTAATTTATAATTTTCAATTTTTAAAACGTAACAGTAAAGGTAAATCAATATACTTAAATGTTTTACTTTTCTAAGTTCTCAGTTCTAATTGATTTTGTTGTAATCGAGAAACAAGAATTAAAAACTGTTTTCTCATATAGGTTTAAACGAAGTTGCTAAGTCTTAACGAAACGCAGCCAACTTTGACAGTTCCATCAGAAAATGACAAACATTCGTAATTTTTCATCAAGATTATCGTAAAATACCATTGTAATAATTATCTCTCCTTGATTACGGCGAGCCAGAACAAAACCCTGTTGTGTCTTATCATTGAGTGTCCAAGAGTTTCGCCCCAGCGCCGATAACAGAGCGCCATGTTGAGAAAATCGTATCATGCCCCCAGGGGAATAAGCCATTTTATGATATAGCATTAAAATTTTGCGTTATGCGTGTTATTTCGTTGTTATGACGTGTTAGTGCATTATAGGATCACATTGAGGCGCATTTCCAATAAAAGTAAGTTGGTAAATTACAGTTTCCTTTGCGTTTTTTTTCTTTTTTGTTATGTTTTTTGTGGCTGCAAGGACAGCGGGTGCTGGCCGCTTATGATAAGAAAAACAACTAAGTTAAAGAACAATAAAATGGCTATAAAAAGATCGAGTCTGTCTTTTAAACTTTTTATCAATTTAACTTTTTTGTAATGAAACATTACATTCCTATTAAAATGATTTGTTAAACTTCATTCTTTATCATTAATGTGACAAACCACAGACTTATTATTATTGTTAGTAAGTTGCACACCAGCCAACCTGGCTAAGCACTTAGCTCTGGTTGTGGATCAAATCTATATATACTTCCTAGATCCACAAACAAATAGGTATCTACTTATAGTAAATCAAATCTTTGTCTGCTTATTGATTTTGACACAGACCCTCAAGATGATGGTGTCAAGTTATAGACAAACCGAAGAATGAAAATTACAAGTATATAAAAACGAAAATGTAGGATAACCCCTCACATTAAATCCCTGTAAACTGTTGAATGGATTAACTAACAAATTGGTTCAACCATTTAATATGTACGGTGACACAGACAGACAAACATTCATAGCGGTCAAACTTGCTCTTTGCATGGGGGTTCAAAACAATTGAATCAATGACAACTAAATGTCAAGGGCCACCACAGTGTTTCAGCCAAAAATTAACAGTTAAAAGTTAACTGAGCAAAACTTATTACTAACTAGTCAGATATTGTTGTAAGTATTTTCTGCTTATTCTGAAAATCAATATACATTGGTCAATTACTCTTAATAAATTAAGAAATAAAATATGGTGAAAAAATTTCATGCGGGCAGGACTTGAACCTGCAACCTAGGTCTATGTACAACCTATGCTGCTGTCTGGGCCATCACACAATTCAATCTCGGCGCCCAAATTATAAATTATTAAGAGTATATCAAAATAGCATTGTGGATCCAAAATAAAACACTTATAAAATATTAATCAATTATTTTATTACAAAGTAGATATATTGTTAAATAGAGGCCTGCCCTGGATCCGCACGGGTAACGTGGGCATGTTGGGTATTTCTTAGTGTTGCCGAACTATTTTATTGTTCCACTATCGATAGTTGACCTCGAAAATCAATTAGGATATCGATAGGATCGATAGGTCAAAATGTGTTAATACTATTGATGATTTGCAATCGTTTCGATAGTATTAATCCTTGATAGTCGCTATGCTATCGATACTATCTATAGTATCGATACTATTTTCGCATCTAACAACAACTATAGATCTATAGATAGTAAAGTTGTTAGAGGTGATAATAGTATCGATATTCCCACTATTGCCGCAGTATCGATAGACTATCGATAGTGGCCTATAGATGGGCAACACTATTATTTCTATAGCCTATGTTCATCAGGGATAATGTTGTTAAGGTGATAAGGTTTTGGAGCCTATTCAATGCAAACAAACAATCAAGTGTTTTTACAAGCTTTTATTAGTTTCACCTGTCCTGGTGTTTGTCTGTAATCAAATGCTCGATCGCTAACATAACATGTTCCAAAAAATTATGTAAATTGAAATTGTGTATAACATGAAACCAGAATAAAAAGAAAAGATAAAAATAGAAAATATCATACAAAGCCCTTCAGGCAAGTAGGCGACTAATACTGATGATAAGAGTTTCTTTCTTCGTCTTCGTATATAATTATTTGAATATAATTTAATAAGTATTATTTAAAATGTGAATTGACATGCAAAGTGCCTGAAAAGGCCTATATTTTGAATAAATTTTTGAATCTTGCAAGTTGATTTGTTCCACTTCCTGGTCACTGATTAAGCTGAAATTTTGCATGCAGGTGTAAATCGGATGACAATACAATAAATTGGAATTGTTGCGCTGGTCTGATGATGGAGCCGGAAGGTAGCCATAGGAACTCTTAAACTAAGCAACATACACCAATCATGTTTGGGCTTATTTGATTTGTCTTGGAAAACACTTTACAGTTAGGATTCATTTGTAATAGAAATGTAATTTTTGTAAAATCCATTTTTTATTATACTTGTGTAGAAACAAAATACAAATACTCTAATAATTAGAATTCCTTCTTAAATCTTTCACGTCTTCATGTGTAATCTTTTTGTACACTGCACTCACCTGTCGTAACCATATGTATTTCAAATTACATTGGTTTAAACAATATTTTGGGTCATGCTCCTACAGTGGAGACCAAAAAGACCTGATAATGATGATGATGAAACAATATTTTATGACTAAAAACATGTCGCCCAGTAGCTGACTTGTATGTTAGCAACCCATTGTTACATATATTTTTACAATCTATTTTATTTTATAGTTTAGTCAGTTTGATAGTCAAGGTCATACTACATTTCTGAGTATTAATTAGACGTATTTGACACAAACTACTCATTCATATTTGATTTATAACATACATAAATATTATCATATCTTTATTACTAAAGAGTAATGAATAATAAATAGTAGGCATAAAGAAGGCCCTTACGGAGTAGAGGGCCTATGGACATAAGATCCAAAGGCCTTGTTTTGCATGTTATTTAGTTTGCAGACACATAACGGAATCAAGATGATGACGGGTTGCTAGCTGCATTACCTATCGACATAGTTCATTATTTCTATTTTCGCGCATTCTCTCGACCGGCTTGTATGGCAGGAAGAGAAGCAGCTGATACATTCTATCTTTTTCTTTTTTCCAGCAGGTAAGTTACAGTAAGCATGTATAACATATTTTCAATGACCCTAGACAGACCTAATTATAATTAATGATATAACTTCTTATTACATCCGTTTATGTTACAGGCAAGATGGATGCGGCAGATTATAGAATGGCTGGAATGAACCTCAAGATGGAGGGTATGGACTACAAGATGGAGGGGATGAACCTCAAAATGGAAATGCCCCCCATGTCACAACAAGCGCCTATGTTGCTGCATCAGTATCCACCACCACTGCCCTTAGCGCTACCCCCACATCTACAACCACAAACTACACTAGCAGAATATCCCCCTATACAAGAAAACCTGGCTAAAACTGAACTTCCTTCCTTACCACCCGAGCCCCCTTCCTTACCACCCGAGCCCCCTGCCTTGCCACCAGAACTCCCGTCCTTACCCCCGCACATTCTATCGGAATCAGAGAAGAAAGTCACCAAGTTCATCAGCGTCACCAGCTCCCAGCTGACCGAGGAGCAGCGGCAGATGTACGAGTCGGTGCTGTCCACGTGGAAGCCGGTGCTCTTCCCCAAATCGATCAAACGTTACATCTGTGAGAAATGTAACAAAGAGTTTAAAAATTACCAAAATTTGTACTTGCACACGACGCGCGTGCACTCCACGGAGGACTCCGCGGTCATGTGCGACCGCTGCGACAAGTCCTTCAAAAACAAACACTACCTGTACATGCACAGGATGAACAAACACTACTCCGAATCCGAGAAGTGTTACTGCCAATTCTGCTTACAAGAGTTCCGCACGCGACGCGCCCTTCACATGCATGTCAAGAAGATTCACCCGAACACGCTGCCGGAGATAAAGTGTCCGGAGTGCGGGAAAGAGTTCAACGTCCCGTACAAACTGAGATACCACATCGAGCGCGTGCACCGCGCGGACAAAGAGAAATACAAATGCCACCTCTGTCAGAAACTGTATAAGAGCCATCTCAACCTAAACAGGCACATGCAGTTCCAGCACTCGCACGTTGAGAGACATCCCTGCGTCTTCTGCGACATGACCTTCAAGTCGCGACACCATATGAAGCGACACATCCTCAACATCCACCCGCCTTTGGAATCCAAAGTCACGTGTCCCGAATGTCTGAAGGAGTTCAAAAATGACCAATATCTCAAAGAACATATGCAGATCCATTCGGCGGCGGACACCAAAGTGCAGTGCGAGCTGTGCGACAAGTTCTTCCATTCAGCGATACGTTTGAAAAAGCATAAAAAGATCGTGCATCCTTCGAAGCCGAAGATCCGTTGCGAGAAGTGTGATAAGGAATTCGCGCACGCACACTATCTCCGCCGCCACAACAACTCCGTTCACGTCGACGTTGACGAGAAGAATTACGAACACGAGTGTGGATTATGCGGGAAAAAGTTCAAGCTGCAACGATATTTGAACAACCACTTGCAGAGACACGAACAGCAGCATTTGAAGAAGATATCGCAGATGGTGAAGACGGTCATGCGTGAGGACGGCACAGAGGCGCCCGTGAAGCGACGCGGGCGGCCTAAGAAAAAGGCGGGAGACACTAAAGTGACGAAAGAGATCGAGTTTATAAAGTGCGAGCCGGTGTCGAGTTCCGAGTCCGATTCTGACGACTCGAGCGACGACGATTCCGATGATTCCGAGTAGAATCATTCAAGATTTATAGTTAAAATAAAAATCATAGCTGTTGTTAAACTATTAAGGGCCATCGCACTTTACCAGCTAAAACACGACACATTATACATTGACGATTTCGTATGCTTCACCGAAAGAATCGAGCATATGAGAACGTCATCAAAGTGTCGTTGTAACTGGGAGTTCTGACTTTCCCAGACTTATTATAAGACAAGGAATGACTTAACTATCATCATCATTTCGGGTAGGTGACACGGTCAATCGACCATGCACACCCTAGCGTCAGAGATCTTCGGAACCGCCTCTCGGCCTCTGACGTGGTTCCTTAACTATCGGGTTGTTATCAATAACCGACCAAAATAAGTACACTTGTCACCTTGCTATATTGTCGGCTGTCATTGTCACTTTTAATGGCGGACAATGGTTTCCATAACACTTTCTTTTGGCGCGGACACCGCAGCCTGTGAATAGACGATGTGATATTGGACATGAGATGACAAGAAACCATTTTAGATACGCAGGGTTATTTAAAAAAACACTATAGTATGGCCGCTGAAAGAATGCGATCCTGACAGGTCGTAATCGAATCGACGATGTAACTTTGTAGCGGCGTCAAACATTATTTATGACTTAACTGACAGGTGTCAGGATCGCATTCTTTGAGCGGCCAGACTATAATAACCATTCAGCGGTAAGCTCAATCCATGATTTCTCCAAAAATATAATTCAAACAATCGGCCTTCAATACCAATGGGTGCTCAGCCACAGAACTGTACTAGTACTTACGTACAGAAGTCGCACTGTGCAAAGGTATTCAAAGAAATATCAACTCAATGTAGTTAGCGATACGGTGTAATTTAGCTCGCGTCAGAACACAGCACCTTTTCGTTTAGATACCTAAAGAATCCATTGCAAGCCAATTTTATACTTATAGCTCTGGACAAACTATTCATAAATCGTTGAAGTTGGCGGACACATGTGACCAAACGCACGTCGTTTCTGTTAGATACATAGTCGTTCCTATTAGTAGATTTGCTCCGTTTTACCCCTCCGAAGGTATCGCCGCACGTAGGTATATTTTTGGTACCGATACGGGGAATGGAAGGCCTGGCTCCGCTAATCCTATTTAGTACGGGACAAGTTTTTTAAAGATATAAATATATAGGGACATATCACACAAATTGAGCTAACCCCACAGTCAGTTGTGAACTTGTATCGCAGGATACTAACTCAACGATACTATATTTTATAATAGATAAACATCCAAGATCCAGGTGAATCTGAAAAAGATCGTTTTCCATCATGACCTGACCGGAGATCGAATCCGGGCACCCTCGTGTCGCAGGCTGGCGTGTTGACCACTGCGCCACGGAGCTCGCCAAGTAAATTTTACAGCAATGTGGGTAATCATGGACTTAGTATACCTTTTAAATAAATGGGAGGGAGGGTTAAGAAAGATGAGAACTCAATATGGGATTTGAATAAATAATTTAAGTAGAAAGATTTTTAAAGAGTTTTTAAGCTACATTCTTATTGAAATTGAAATTTTACATATTAGTGTTAGTCATTATGAATGTTGATTTTTTAAACTTTGTAAAATTATTGATGGCGACATTCTACATATACACATCACTAAAATTATGAATTGATGAGTGATTGATGACAGATAAGAGAAAATATCTTTAAACAATTATAATATCAAAAATATTTCAAATGTTATTCTATTTTCGGCAAAAGGATTGGGTATAATATAATGATGTACTTGTAAAATTTATTAAGCACGATGACATTTCACTCTCTATGGACAAATCACGTCAGAATAAAAGAAAGATGGATTCAATTGTCTCTATCTTTTATACATTGCCGCTGTTATTCACCCTGCGGCTGCATTTGGTTACGAGGCAGCAATGACAAGCGATTTTTTTAAGCTGTCAACACGCGACTATGAGGTCAAATGCCAAAGCTGTCTCGCGTTGAGCCGGCTGATGCGATATCCTATAAAAGTGAAATGTCATTGAGCAGGAACTTGGCTGCACTCTACCGTGCACACAAATTTGTATTATTTTTAAAAATTGGTCTACAATTTTAATGTGTTTTATATAAATCAATTGTAAATTATAAATATTAATAAGTAATGATAATTGGGATGATGTCAAAGACTACGCTGGTCGTATGTTTAACTTAACCATATATGTCAGTCAACACTTTATATATTATACCCTCTTGTAGACTGGGCGAATTATCGCGCGTGTCGCAACACTAATTCACCCGAACACATGATTGTGCCGTGTTAGAAATTTTCGAGAACGGGTCTAAAATTTTTCCCGGGAATTTCTTCTTCATTCTCTCAAGTGCGGGAACTATTGAGAAATTCTCGATAATTATTGGAAATTTCCGTGAGAAGGAATTCATGACAACAGAATTTCTCTCCGACACATCACTAAGGCCGGGGTCGGCCGAAACTGTCGCCGAAGCTCTTTCTGCCTAAACCGAAAGTAATGAGATCCAATTTAAAATGAACGCACGGTAGGTTAATTCGGCATTTTTAAATGTAAATTTTAATAAAAAGTCTAGTCGAAATTTTTAAAGTAATATCTTTGTTAATAATGTTCTCTCGGGGATGTAAATTGTGAAAATTAAAAGAGTAAGGAATAATGATTTTAATGACTTTCATATAAATAGGTACACAACCCATGCGTCGTGAAGAGTACTATCGGGTGTTGAAGTATTGTCGACAAAACAAGTGGCAAACACATACACTTGCTTAAAAACTGTTCCTTATACTCGTGGTATCGATTTTAATGATTATAGCATGCCATCTTCACTGGCTTGAAATACGCAGCTGCCGTTGTTCCTATACGAGGCGGTGGATCAATGCTGATTAATTCAGATAGAATTTTAGTTTCTTGATTGATTTTACATATTGGGTTAATTTTAATAAACCGCAAATATCAAGGGTTGGCAGAAATATGCTTTAGAAGCAAAATTTAAAAAGTCGACCCGCTAGTTTACTTATATCTATCTAGTCTAGATATATTGTGAATTTAACATTTATAAAAACAGACGCAAAAAATATCCTGTGCACAAAAACAATACACTTACCAAGGAAGTACAACTTTTTTGACGTCGATAATCAAAACGGGTGATTTATTGATTTTCATAAAAAAATATCAATATAAAATAAAATAATCTTAAAATTTGTAAGTAAAGCAATTCTTTGACCTATGAGAGCCAGTCCTTAAAATATTTGCGCTTCCTTAAAATGGGCCTTATATAGGCTGCGGTTTCATTTACCACGCCAATGTTGTTGTCATCTTGTATTTGAAGAGGTCCATAAGGCAAAAGATGAGAGTTGCTGCTCTCCAAAAGCTTTTGCCATTGATTCTCAGATTGGCCCTTCAGGTTATGTATGCACGTTAGGCGGTCCATCAGGCAATATGAGAGTTTGCTGTCTCTCCAAGCCTTGCGCACACTGGCAACGCCCATGTTGTCTATATAGGTTGAGGGCACATTGCCGTCTTAAAAAAAAACTAGCTTGGAGCTAGCTAAATAGTCCTTAAAAAAAAAGATATTTGTAAACAATTACATTTTATATACGGGCTGAGTGGCTCCTTTGAGTAAATGTCGAGGATTGTTTTACACCCATATACATTGGAATCTCGGCAGCGACTGCGTTAATTGCATATGTGATTAAGCGCTCAGAATATTACATTTTATTGAGTATGTATTTAATATATTTCTCATTGAGTCTGAACAATCAGGAGAGTTTTTAGAACACTTTTTAGAAATGGCAGTCCCAAGCGCCTGGAAGAGTTTTTGTTTATCGCATTGAAAACAAACCTTTAATTCATTGATATAGAGTTCATTTTAAATGTCAACAGAATATCAGTTTGTGACAGACCAGATAAAATACTCGCAGATGCGACAAGTCTCTGATGGGGGCCCTTTTCTGATGATGCCTATATAGGTTGAGGGCACTGTGCCCTCGCCTCAAATGCACGGTGAAGAAGCGAAAGCTCACTTGGAGCTTACATAGTCAATTAAAAAAACTTTGTGCACTAAGGCACCAGAAACACCGGCTAAAAAGAAACATCAGCTCAAATTCATTGCAATAAAGGTTTGTTTTCTTTGCGCTTCCAGTCGGCACGTGATCGGGCTGGTGTGTCTTGTCAGGCTTTTTTCTCACAGTGTAAAGATTTACCAATCAAAGAAATAATATTTCTATGAATATTTTAGCGAATAGTTTAAAAATGTTTGGACATTTAGAGCGTGAGTTCCCTACGTTCTAAATGCGCCTATTATACCGGGTAAAGATTTACCCTCAACATAGCCTTAGGTCCCACAACTCAGCCCGTTAATTAGTATGAACAACTTTTCTTTTCAGATCAACTGAGAATTCGAAAAAAAAATCCTACATCCCCTTAGATATTGCCAAACATTTTATTATGGAAATTTTGAAAAGCAAGCGAGTCGCCTGGTTGTAAGCGATCAACTACCCTATACAACGTGATTTTGAACCTCCTAGCTTTATTGAAATCTCAGAATCAGAATCCCTAATGAAATATAGAACTGCAAGAAAAAAGCAGAAAATCGTCGCCGATCAGCTGAACGATTTTTTTTTCTGTTTTTACCTTTTTTTCTTGCAATTCTGTATTCCATTAGGGATTCTGATTCCCAGATTGTAATATAGCTAGGGGGTTCAAAATCACGCTGTATAAGGCAAATGAAAATTTTTGGTTTTGACAAGACGCGAAACGTTTGACGGATCTGTAATACCATTCCTACTTTAGTCTTGTTTATGGTAAGGCCTCATACGACTTGTCAGTTGTATTCTTATTGAATTTTAATTTTTTAACTAATTTAAAATCTGCGCTCTTCTCGGCCCTAAATGTCCAAAAATATAATGAACATAGATGTTGATTTTATTTGATGTTATTGTTTTAGCTAAGTCTTGTAAAATAGTTTGAATAAACATTTTGTGATAATAATTAAGTGTACATACTAGGCTAGATGACGGGTTTGGCGCGGTGGAGACAGGGATGCTCGAATATTCGCTGCAAAAACTACATGGCTTCATTTTAGGTTAATACATTCGACCCAATATAGACAGTTCATAAATATCGATATTCAAATATGGAAGTTCGGGCTTATTTTTCTTTATTCGTATTTTGAATTAATTTTCACAGAACCAGTTTTTCCACAGACAATTTTAACCTGTCTATCGGCACTGCAAACTTTGGAATGACCTACCTTTATTTTAATCAAGCGTGCTCATTTTCGAATTATACTTATACCGACAACTAGCAACCTTGCGCCATATTTACCTAATACTTTCATGGACGCTCAATCACTAACAATAGAACAGATATACAATGATTTGGAGGGAGTGTTCAGGAAAGGGTTACAAGTCTTAAGTAACTTAAGTTAACGTGGCGTACTCTTCATAAGGGTCAGCAGTTCTTGATCGTAACATCTAGAAAAGGTTTTATATTTTATATCGCAATATTAAATTAACATTTTTAAATAAGTTTTAAAAATATTGTTGTCCAGTTGGTGGCAAGGCTTTGAAAGCGATGCAAATGTTGATAGAATTTTTAATATTTGATAGAAGTTTTCATTTCGTAAAAGTTTTTTCTCCCTTCTCCTACTGGAAGTCCATTCCACTTCTGTCACCACCTTTAAGCTAAGCCAAAAGGGATTAAAATCACTTGATCCCTTTGGGCTTAGCGGCCGTATACGAGATACGAAGTTAAATTATGAAGTATCTACTAGATCTTACCTTACTTCAGGAATACAAAAGAACTTAGGGTGATGCTATCCTCCATCCTCCCGGTGGGGGATAGAATCACATCGCCTAAGTCGTGTACGCCCCCATCCCCTTCATATCTCAGATAAACATTCAACACACATTTGTATCACCTCTCAAGACCCGCGTTTATAAATATCTAGGAAAACCATACTCATTCTGGAACGCCGTGTATTTTGAAAGGTTAAATAATTACTTAATATATATTTATACGCTTGCACACATTCTGAATATTTATAAAATATTTTTTGTGAAACCATCTGTGCATGTACCATATTCAAGTGCAAGTATTTTATTTATTCTTTCATCTTAATTAGTCTAGTTAATTAGCACACTGCTGCGTTGAAGGAAACTTTTAGAACTAAGGTTGCCTTGCCAGAGAGTGTACTGCCGGATTAGATCTATTCCTGCAGATGTCTATGGTACAGATAAAAAGCTAAAGTTTGCTTAAATAAAATAACCTACCTCATTGTACGTTTTTTCTCTAAAATTAAAAATAAAAAGCTTGTGTAAATGGCGTCGCGTGGGAGTCGAATGTTCTAGAATTCAACGCCAATTCGCTACGCGTTCAAAGATAAATTCTAGCATTTCTAGACAATTATCATTAATTACGTATTGTAGGTAAAAAAATATTTGTAGAATAAAAATATCTTTTCGTAGTGAAAAACATCGAAAGGGAAAAAGATGATCGTGATAATATGACGAGATGGGAATTAAGAAAGACAAGAGAAAGAAAAGTTTAAAAATAGATGAGGGTGGAATAGAAATTTATAAGGAAACAAGAGAATTGTTTATTGAATTATACCATCAGGTGAGATGGGAGACTAATGCCTGATTCAATATTAAAAAAGTAATCTTATGACGTGGAGTGAGTTTTATTTGTAAAAGTGTGCTAGTACTTTTACAAATGAAACTGATCCTCCTCACAAAATAACTTGCCTTGCTTCTCACATTTTCATTCTACCCTCATCTAATTGATGAGACAAGAATAATGATGTAGAGGCGCTGCTACTAGGGTGGTCCCAGAAGTAGCCGACCTGGCATAAATATAGCAATACTAGCTGAAAATTTAAAAAAGAAAACAAAAGTTTGAATAATATGGCGCGTTAATTTGAAAAAAGAATAAGCTACGTCCTTTTATTTATATTTCATGCCAATTAATAGAGATTGCTCTGAGTGATTTTGCAAACATGGACAAAATTGGTCTCCGATATGTGATACAATACTTTCATTTCAAAGGTGTAAATCCAACCGATATTAAAGTCGAGCTGGATTCTACTCTGGGAGAGTCTGCTCCTTCATTTACAACAGTAAAATATTGGGTTGCTGAGTTTAAAAGAGGTCGCACCAGCTGCGAAGATGAACATCGCAACGGTCGGCCAAATGAAGTGACTATACCAGAAATGGTGACAAATATTCACAAAATAGTATTGAAAGACCGTAGACTAAAAGTGCGTGAGTTAGCAGATATGGTAGGCATTTCAAAAAGTGCTGTACATCGCATTTTGACTGAAAAATTAGGCATGAGAAAGCTGTGCGCAAGATGGGTGCCGCGATTGCTCACCATTGAACAAAAGCAGCGTCGTGAGGATGTTTCAATCCAGTGTTTGGAGAAATTTCAACGCAATAAAGCCGAATTTTTACGACGATTCATAACGATGGACGAAACATGGGTCCACAATTACACCCCTGAGACGAAAGAACAATCTAAACAATGGACTGAAAAGGGAGAACCGGCTCCAAAGAAGGCGAAGTCAGTTTCATCTGCTGACAAGGTCATGGCATCAGTATTCTGGGATGCGCATGGTATAATTTTTATTGATTATCTTCGAAAAGGCAATACCATCAACGGGGAGTATTACGCAAAACTTTTGCAGCGTTTGAGTGATGAAATTAAGATAAAACGACCGCATTTAGTGAAAAAGAAAGTGTTGTTTCATCAGGACAATGCACCAACTCACACGTCCACTATTGCAATGGCTAAAATTAATGCCTTGAAGTTCGAATTGCTTCCTCATGCACCTTATTCGCCAGACCTAGCTCCCTCTGATTATTTTCTGTTTTCAAACTTGAAAAAGTGGCTCGCCGGTAAAAGATTTGCCAATAATGAAGAGGTAGAGTGTGCTGTTAATGGCTATTTTGAGGAACTTGATACAGACCACTATAAACAGGGTATTGAAGCTATTGAACATCGTTGGGAAAAGTGTATTGCGTTAAAAGGAGACTATATTGAGAAATAAATATTGTTTTTTCTAATTATTTTATGTTATCTTTGTTAGGCCGGCTACTTCTGGGACCGCCCTCGTAGATGAGGGAAGCCAAAGTAAAATAGTGTCGATGAGTGCATGTAAGATCCAACGGATGGTGAAAACTAAAACCGGTGAATTCGGTCTCTGTCGAGAGTGACGCCGCAATATGGTATTATTACTTATCATCGTGTCTTAACGGTCTGCGGCGACCCTCTCATCAGTATTTAGAAAAGTATGATAGGCCTTTATAAGAATACCAAGAAATTATAGGCCATATTGAAAAGGGAAGTGTCTTTGAAAAAGGAGGGGCAAATGACAATGATAACAGTGTTACAAACATACTGACCGTATAATATATACATAACTGTCAAAAAGTAGTCTCATACGAGAGACTCAGTATCAGAGGGTCAGTATGTAGGTAGATGCCTCGTGGTAGGTCAACTGGGCTCATGGGCTCATGTGCAGGGCTGTATATAAAAAAAGCATCGGTTAAAAGTAATGAACATGACGTTTCTTGCCAAATTAAAATGTATGCTATTGGAATAAGAAATATTTTCCTGGAGCGCTGTCAACAAGTAAGGATATTCGGCTATTGTAGTCACATTAGAACCCTGGGCATCCCTGTTACTGTGTTAATACTGTTTCTATATGATATTCTTAATGTTCCTTTATTAAGAGATATTCGACGCGATTCTGGTTATTTTATTGAAGGGCAGGAAAGTATTTGGATTTTGAAGCATAATATTATTCTTAAAATTATTGTTTGATATAAATGATTCAATTGTGGTTCAAACTTCAAGTCCCTTGGCATTTAAATATATCTTTCCGATGCATAATTTATTTGATTATAAATTTGTTATTTATAAATATTTTATATTGTTAGCAGTGATCGGAAATTTGGAGTAAACTAAATTTCGAGTGATAAATCGCAAAAGTGAATATCCACTGCGGAAAACAATACGCTGACACCATTTTAAATTCGAACCCTGACTGACACACTGTTTCAACCCTCTTCCTTGAAGTTCAAAGTATTGGCCAATAGGGGTTGGTAACAACGCACATAGTCCATAGAACCGATAGCCGATGAGGCGGAAGGGCTCCTAAACCGACCAGGTGGTCGCACGACCTGACCAAGGTCGCAGGAAGACGCTGGATGCAGGCCGCTTCCAACCGGTCATATTGAAAATCCTTGGGCGAGGCTATGTCCAGCTGTGGACTTTGATGTTAATATGATGATGATGGATACCTGCCACCACGTGCACTGCGCGTTCTTTGTCCGCAGTGGTATTTACATATAGCGATATTGCGATATATCGCTCGGAGATGGTAAATACTCCACGCGTTCCCACCACTGCCTCAGTACCAAGCCCATCAGGATCGCGTCAGCATCACATTTGTTTAGGTGTGTCTACTGTAAATACGAAGCTCTTTACGTGTGCAAATAAATGTTATTTGAATTATCACTGCGATATTTTATTATGCATTCTTAATCGCCTCACATAGCCGTGTGGTATCCGGCGGAGTAGAATAGGACCACTCCAAGTCTTCCCGTGGATGTCGTAGAAGGCGACTTAGGAAATACAAGCTAAACAAAGCTTATAAACATCTAAGACACCTCTCCAACCCGTCTGGCCAGCGTAGAGTGTAGGCCAAGTCCTCTGGCTGCTCTGGCCAAGTATGGCCCTAGTAGTACAGAGAGGGTCGTGCTCCTGTAGTGGAGAACTGGAGACTAAAAAGGACCTGATAATGATGATGAATCGCCTCACGTTTTTACGGCAACATTTCAAAAAGGTGTATCCTTGTATGCAAAACTGTAAAAATCGGTAGTTAGGGCCAGCTCACATTGAGACGCGGCGATGCTTGAAAAGGCATGTGGTTTCGAAGCCGCGGGGCGCAGTGAACCTACTGTTCCCCTCTTGCGAACAACTTGGGAACAGTAGGTTCACCTCGCTGGGTACCAGTAGCAAGCGGCACAATGGCTCCAAGCTGCGCCTCGCGACGTAGTTAGTAGTAGTAGAACTGGAGTATTCTCTGACTCTCCCGATGAAAGTGCATCTTATGATTTAGTAAATAGTTACATTTTGTATCGCTATTTTAGTGCGCACCGCGACGCGTATCAGTGTGAGCTGACCTTAAACGCTATAAGCGTGATCGCGTCACAAAAGAAAATTTATACATTCACATTTGTAATATTAAGGATCGTATCACCCACACTTTGGATACACGAGTTCGATTAGTGATCGCCTTCTTTAGGTACATTAAACCAGGGAATAATTGGAAAATTAACAAGTTTTCATATGAAAAATAGTTTATTTCATTTCAGAATGACATTTCTATCGATCATACAAACAAGCACTCGATATAATTCGTCACACACTGCGCACAGTCGTAGGTACATATTTCCTTACAACTATAAATTTCTTTAAAACTATCTAGGTATGCTACAGGAACATCAACTTAAAATACCTAAATTATAATTGAGATGAGGACACTACGTCAACCCTCCGGGGTCTGCTGTTTTAAACAACATCGGTAGCATGGGTAGATTGGCTCGGCGCAAAAGGGCTACCGAACACAGTCACCGGTGGCTGTAAAGGTTGCATCATTCTGGGCAAGATTCATTTAATCGTTTGGACTATTGACACGATAGAAGAAGAAGAACCGGTGGCCAGCAACACACAGTTTACTCGCTTTTACATACATTTTGATAAGACAACGCCATTGAATTAGAAAAACTATGGAAGCGTAACTCTCATACAACTAACGATTCATTATCAGTCCCATTTACGCAAACAAACTTAACTCAAATCACAACGAAAAACTTACGCACTCATAGACGAAGATAGTT
Source organism: Elegia similella (assembly GCA_947532085.1). Taxonomy (NCBI): domain Eukaryota; kingdom Metazoa; phylum Arthropoda; class Insecta; order Lepidoptera; family Pyralidae; genus Elegia; species Elegia similella. The sequence continues at coordinate 725,334 of OX383950.1, read as the reverse complement.
TGCAATTGGCCCCGTCAAGGTCACGGGGCGGTGCCAACATTTCTAATGAACGTTATGATGTCAACATAGCGGAGGTAGGTAGATATCGCTCGCGACAGCAGCTCGCCTCGCTCGCTATGATAAATTACTCCAGTGTCACTTTTCCATCTTTCCTTGCATTTGCTGCACCACTTTACTACACAAGAAGTCATTTTTATCTTAATTCGTTAAGATTTCGCCGATATAGACACAAAATATGTCGTTAAATACTTTTATCGACGCGTCCTTCTGTCACGGAGCAAGTGGCAGACTACTTCGCGAACAGATATACTTTTGAAGCCCCGCCCGCTCTGATATACTTTGCGTGGTGTCAGTTTTTGAGCGCAATGCTGCTTCCATAGTTTTTCTAATTCAATGGACAACGCATACGAGCGCTGTGGCCGCCACCGGCCACTAGTACAAATTGCCGGTCGCTGGCCACCATGTCTGTAGTCGGTGGTCCATTTGCGCCGAGCTTAAAACAGCGTTTCTTAACCTCAGGTCGCGGGAATAAAGAGAATCCTTGATTTTTTTTTAACTATAGGAAAATCTTAAAAAAACAAGAATCATTGATTTTCAAAAATAAATCGTTATAGATCTTAAAACTCAGCCTGTTTTGTGTTGTAACGTGGTTAGGGTTCGCTATTTGGCGTAATACGCTAAATTATTCACAAGGAATTTATTCACCACGGTACTCCAACACTGACACCCGACTGGTCTTCCAAAACGTCGAATATCCAATAAGCAAAGCACTCGTAGTCCCCCGGGTGTGTGAGCGAGATAAAATACTTACATATGTGTCAGTAGGATGGAAGATATGTGAGTGAGACAGACAATATTTCGGAATGATCTTGACTATTCCATTCTGGGAGCTTCGCGACTGTATTTATCCAGACGAAAAGGTTAAGAATCGCTGGATTAACACCTAAAACCTGGAGCGTATCGGGAATTCGCAAAGGGCTCCCCCCCTTGCGAATTCCTATGTAAAAAATGAAGTAGACCTTTAAAAAAATGGGTATTAAAAAGCTTCAACTCTCCGCTTCAGATACACCTTTGAAGCCGCGACGAGGATCACTCAGTTCAGAAAGAGAATAACCTATATTTAAGTGTGATGTCTTTATTTATTTTCTCCAGGATCTTAAACGAGTCACAAAAAAACACGACACTTCAAGATTAACATGGAATAATATTTCATCGGACAGACGTCCTTCTATAGTTGCTATGTCAACATCGTAGTGTGTTCCTTTATTCCTAGCCTATTTATTCTCTTTCCCAAATCTGTTAGTGTATAAGTGCCCATACAGGGCGAGTCGTCTAGTTTGTCGTCGATGTATACAAATAATTCAGTACGTGTTACAGACGGCCCGTTCAAGTATTACATGAGCAGATTATGACTATTTTAACCTCCCCCTCTTGTCAGCAAAGGTAAGAAAAGTTCTTTTCCACTTGCCCCTGATATTACGTAATTAGTATTATGTTCATAAAAAATAAAACACCGGGTTCCACTCTGGGAGTTTTCACTTCTGTGCCGTGCTGGCAGAAGTGAAAACTCCGCGCGGTAGAAAGAGACGGGGAACTTACTTCCTCTCCTACGCTACGCCACGCCGGCGGTCTCAGGTCACGTGCTCGTCTTACGAGTTTTCAATTGGGGCACGTGTCCTGACGCGAGTTTAAAATTTTTTACTATCCCAAAAAATGCACACCGCTGCTAAACAAGTTTACACTTAAAAATTATTTATTTTGTGAAATGTTGCTGACGTCATCACCGCGTAAACCCACGTCATCTAACATCAGCCTAGCACAGACACATTCACAGTTCACGCAATTGGATTGGGAAAGTATTTTTTTTCCTTGTTGAGTATTTTAATTTCAATATATTATAGTACAGCTATAGTGATACACTATAGTACAGATCGCGGCTCTGCCTGCGTCAATGTCGATCCCTCGGGAACAGTACTTTTTCCCGGGATAGAAGGTAGCTTATGTCTTCTCCATACTCCAGAGAACTTGTATGCAAAAGATAGCTCCAGAGAAAGCGTAACAAACAAACTCACTTTCGCATTTATAATATTAGTAAGGATAAGGATATATGTCTGTAACACATTGTAGATTCCGGACGTACTTACGCATGAGATCAATTGAACATGGTATATTTACGTTAAAAATATAAACTTGATTTAAAACTAAACTACGCATAGAGAACACATCGGGTCAAATACTAAAAGTCACTATACAAGTAGTATCATTAATTGTTATCCACGCCACGCTTCGCATTAAAAAATATTTTTTATGTAGAATTATTCACAGCAGATGCCTTTCTTTGATCATTGCAGCTGAATGAGGACTTTCTGAAGCACCCACCAGACGGCAGCACTTAGCGTCGGATGAGCCGCAGTCATTAGATAATATTTGTATTTCCAAAGGAACATTCGTGAGGCCACCGTAGGGGGGGGGGGGGGGGGGGGGGGTAGTGTCAAGCAGGTGTCGGGCAGTGGTAAAATAGAGACATTGGCAACGTTATTTTGCTCCTACCTCCTTCCCACCTTTTCCCCTGTCTTTACAATCTTTACAAACGCTAGAATGTGCAATAAATGGCGGGGCTGGATTTCATTGCCCCCCTTCCCCCCTTCCGCTACGTTTCAGGTCCAAAGGGGCCCGCCGCGAAAACAAACCGCAAATGTTTGAGAACCGCTGCCTCGCATCATGTATAAAATTGGCATTGGGCAAGAATGCTCATATGTTACAAAATGCGCGACACCGCTGCCACCTTCGATCAAATATGTATAAATGGCAGATATACGATTCGCGCTCGAGTGAGTGAGAAAGTGGCACCGGCAAAACAGCGCACCAATCTAGTTTCGGAGTTGTTTTGTCCGCAGTTTCAATAAACCGCGCTAGCACTCACACGTCTCGCGATGACGAAGGTCAGTGAAAAGATGCAAAAACTACGCGTCAAAATACTATTATTAAATTAAGAAATAAAATATGGTAAAAAAATTCTTAGCGATTTGCTTTCAAATTCATTGTAAAATGAGTTGAATCAAATACCTCACTTGTAAAAGTCGGGTAGTTGTGTAGGTAACGTAAGCCTTAATACGTATAAGGGGAATGGGATATGGTAGAGATTTTCGGCGCCGAGGTTAGAACAGGCGGTGGCTCAGTTGGAAGAGCGTAAGTCGTACATAAACTTAAGGTCGCAGGTTCAAATCCCGCCCGCTTGGAATTTTTTCACCATATTTTAATAATAGTATATCAAAATAGCATTGTGAATGCAAAATATGTATAAACACTTAAAAAATATATTACGCGTCAAAAGTAAGAAAGAAAGATGGTGGTATACTTACAGTATGTATAGTTTTTTTTGTCGTTTGTAAGTATGCGCATGGTGTTTTGGCTCGGGGACATTATTTAGGCTTCATTTTGTATGAGACTGTGTATCTATCATTATATTTGATCGAAGGCTGCCACACTTAAAAGTACACAAACACATTGTTGGTTAATACCAGCTTACCGGACCCGCCGCCTCAGTGCTGCCGCGACTTATTTGACACAACCCTCATTCTTATTTCAAGCACGCCCCACTTGGGCCCGGCCTCACTAGAGCCCGGCTTCGCTTGGGGCCGGCCTCACTAGAGTCCGGCCTCTCTAGGGCCCGGCGGTGACGGTGAAGTACACGTCGCAGGGCTGCGGTCTGGTCCACGAGTCGAACACGAGCGGCGCGTCGTCCTTCCCGAACATGTCCAGCTTGGGCGACCGCGCCAAGGCCGGGGGCTCCTTCGCCTGCGGACCAGCCTTACTTCAATATTTGAGAAGCTTTACCGCTTCCTTCGGTGAGAGAGCCGGAGGCCCATCCTTCCCCGAACTCTTAAAAGGTCGGCAACGCTGTCACACCTTGGTGTTGCAGTTGTCCATGGGTCGGTGATCGCTTATCATCAGGTGACTCGCTTGCTCGTTTGCCGTCGTTTTGGAAGAAATATGCTATAATTTCTCGAAGCCACAAGGGCGTTGAGAACTAGACAGAAATGTGTAAGGTAGAGAATGTTCGAGAAAGTTCTAGAACACTTCATACTGGGAACTTCGCAACCATAGTTCTGAGCTGAGTCCAAAAACATAGGATAGTACGACACAGCTAAAGACGCCCCAGAACACCAGCTGAGGACTGGACAAGAGATATGCCCGCAACCTACATCTCTTGTCCAGTCCTCAGACAGACAGAACAGCAAACTTGAATGAAGACTTGCGTGAATGTGGCCTTTGTCCCTCACTCTGTATCCAAACCTGTGTTTGGCGTGAAAGAGTTACAAACATGTATACTCACTAACCTTCGCGTTCATAATATTTAAATATGTAACAACGGGTTGCTAACGTATGAAGTCAGCGACTGGCCGACATGTTTCGATCTCTTTTGAAAGTTTTGTGCGAGTGACCCGTTGTTTATTGCCGCGAAGCTCCCAGAATTTGACTAGCTCCGTGGCGCAGCGGTCAACACGCCAGCCTGCGACACGGAGTGACCGGGTTCGATCCCCGGCCAGGTCAAGATGGAAAATGATCTTTTTCAGATTGGCCTGGTTCTTGGATGTGTATCTATATATGTATTTGTTATAAAATATAGTATCGTTGAGCTAGTATCCCATAACACAAGTGTCGAACTTACCTTGGGGCTAGCTCAATCTGCGTGATTTGTCCGTATATATTTATATGAGTGTTACCTTGGCCTGCCTTGGCAGTTTGAGGTGCACCAGGTTGACGTGTGTGCGCATGGCGGTGCGCTGCGAGAAGCCGCGGCCGCAGTGCGCGCACGAGAACGGCTTCTCGCCCGTGTGCGTGCGCACGTGGTTCGTCAGCACGCTCTTGCCCTGCCGGTCACACTTTACGTTCCAGTAACGCCGAGAAACCGATGTTTCTCGACGGTACTCGAACTTATTAGAAAACGTTGATTATGCTTTCAAATTTAAGACGTCTGTTTTGGTAATCTTGACGTCTGTTTTACTAATCTTTACGTTACACTTTAAGTTCCAGTAACGTCGAGAAACCAATGTTTCTCGATGTTACTCGAACTTATTAGAAAAAGTTCATTATGCTTACAAATGTAATACGTCTTCGGGATAACGATATCTAAATACGTTCGAATTTGAATACGTATTTAAAAGCTGTGTTGGAGTTAACAAACTTGCACACAAGTAACCGAAAGTATAAATTCTACTCATTTTTAGGGATCAATTTGCTGTCTGTCTGTCTGTCCATTTTTCTCAGGAACGCGTAGAGGTATCAAGCAGAAATTAATAACAAATAGATCTACTGTCTCTCGGAGCTGTAAGAAAATTTAACTTTTAAGCTAACGCAATCAAAAATACTGCTGTTTATGCCGCAAATTTTCGATAAACCGTGATAGATGTAGAAGTGACATCAAACGTAGCCAGGTGTCCCCCCCCCCCCCCCCCCCCCGCACTCACCCGGAAGGCCTTCCCGCAGGTGTCGCACACGTGTCTGGGCGCAGGACGACGGCCCGCGTGTACTGCCAGCGTGTGTTTGGCTGAAACAGAACACAGAACACATGGTACACGGTACAGGCTGAATGGATCTACACTTCACACCACACATATACATGTACAGACGGGGCATATAAATGTGCTCCCCCCCCCCCCCCCCCTACAATTTAGAATCTCTAACGACAGATTCTAAACTGTACATTTATCTGCCCCGTGGGGAAAAACCAATGAATGGCGCGTTCTGAAACACAGACCATGATTCCAACTCTGATTCGGACGACGATCTAATGTTGCAGTAAAAACTCTTATTAAATTAAGAAATAAAATATGGTGAAAAAATTCCAAGCGGGCGGGATTTGAACCTGCGACCTTAAGTCTATGTATAGACTAAAGGTCGCAGGTTCAAATCCCGCCCGCTTGGAATTTTAATCTACGACGGTTACGTACGACTTAGACAGTAACTTTACGACTTACTATCTAAGTCGTACATAGATTTAAGGTCGCTGGTTCAAATCCCGCTCGCTTGGAATTTTAATCTACGACGGTTACGTACGACTTAGACAGTAAGTTTACGACTTACTATCTTAGTCGTACATAGATTTAAGGTCGCTGGTTCAAATCCCGCTCGCTTGGAATTTTAATCTACGACGGTTACGTACGACTTAGACAGTAAGTTTACGACTTACTATCTAAGTCGTACATAGATTTAAGGTCGCTGGTTCAAATCCCGCTCGCTTGGAATTTTAATCTACGACGGTTACGTACGACTTAGACAGTAAGTTTACGACTTACTATCTAAGTCGTACATAGATTTAAGGTCGCTGGTTCAAATCCCGCTCGCTTGGAATTTTAATCTACGACGGTTACGTACGACTTAGACAGTAAGTTTACGACTTACTATCTTAGTCGTACATAGATTTAAGGTCGCAGGTTCAAATCCCGCCCGCTTGGAATTTTAATCTACGACGGTTACGTACGACTTAGACAGTAAGTTTACGACTTACTATCTAAGTCGTACATAGATTTAAGGTCGCTGGTTCAAATCCCGCTCGCTTGGAATTTTTTCACCATATTTTATTTCTTAAGTTAATAAGAGTATATAAAAAAATAGCATTGTGAATGCAAAATATGTATAAACACTTAAAAATGTTGCAATAAAAACTTAATTCATACTCACAATTAAAACTTATTTTATAATATTTTGATCAATTTTATTTATTTGGTGCTCTTCAATCAAAATTAGCACAATCCTAGTACATTTTAGATGGTTTAGCGCATTTCTTAAAAAGCAGTTGGCAACATTGGTCGTTAGAGGGGTCAGATTTATCTGTCCCCGGTACATAGATAACGTAAATGCATTTACTTGGCGTGTCCGAACCCCGACCAAGCGTCAAGGTCGGCCGCGGCTACTGACAGACCGCGCGACTGTTGCAGCCGGGATGCGGAAACTAAAAATACCTCGTTGCGAGAAACTGAAATAGCCCAAAAATTGCAAGCACTCAAATGCTAGGACATGTTTCCTACTTTTTAACTGGTGTTAAAAAGGCGGCATGTTTAGTTTCCATACAAAACGTGATAGTTGCGTCATCTATGATCATTTTTATCTGTGTTTTACATATTAGCGATCATGGGTGGAAAAGACTACAGAACAACAAACACATTAGAGTGTTATCACGCGTGATTTCTATGAAAACCAGTGTCGCCTCATTTCAAACATACTACTAACGCGACACAATACTTTAATACGTTTTTTGATTTACCGGTGAGTAGTTTCACTAGGACTTCTCACTTTATACATTAGAATAGTACACGTCGGGATTTTTCGATTTTTTTCACGTAATTCTCACTATTGTTCTTTGACGATCGCGGGACAAACTACTTAGGTGATTCAAGTGAGCTGATCGAGCGCATTGTCGGCGCGCGTGCCACGCCCCCTTGCCATTTCTAATGTCTTTGTTGTTTTGTGGAAACAGCTGTCATTATTGCACTGCAGCGCCCTCTCCGCCGCCCATAGTGGTAGTTAGTGGAACTAATGACTAACTACGACTATGGGCTTATGGCTCACAGCTCTGTGTAAAACAAAAAACGCTTCAAGCCCGCCACCTGGCGGGCAGTGCGGTCTCTACGAGTCGAAGCTACGTGGTCGCGCACGCAACAGTCATAAAATTAAATAAAATTCCCTGCTTTTCTCAAAACTATCGTCTGTCAAGCTTGTATGTTGTGTCCGTGTGTCTAGAAATTCGACTACAGCAGTCCAGAACAGTGTCCCGGGGACAGAAGACCAAAATATCCAAAGAGCGTCATTCTCGTGAGTACCTTGCCCTTCCTTAAGATGGTACTGCACAAAATTGTGAAAATTTACTTGTTTTTAAATCACTAAGACTATGGGCTGAATTAATTAAATACATCAAAAGTATTTGTATAATTTACATCAATCCTTAAACAAGATCGCCCCCTTGTTGGAATTTGAAACAGATACATATGAAATTTAAAATCGATATATATACGTTATGATATATAAAAACTTTTTTTTTAAAACTTTGTAATTTTTACCTTTTCTTATTTTTTTATAAAAATATAAATATGAAAATATTAAGACTTCTTTTTTCCTAATCGCCGAATGGTTCTGCGCAGCCTAATGGCTTGCGCAGTAGCGACGTTCTTCGTTCGCGCGGCACCCGCTTAAGACGGTTTTATTTCTGGGATTCACTATTTGAATGAACAAACCTTGTTAATACAACAATGCGTAGAGTAGGATTAGCTCCGATTACTGGTGACTTGCACCCAGGATAGGCCCTTCTGGCAACGTAGCTTTCGGCCCATAAGGCAAAAGACGAGAGTTGCTGCTCTCTAAAGGCTTTTGCCATTGTTTCTCAGATTGGCCCTTCAGGCTATGCATGCACGTATACGCGGCCCATCAGGCAATATGAGAGTTTGCTGTCTCTCCAAGCCTTGCGCACACAGGCAACGCCCAAAGCCGAGGTCCGTCCCTCCTGGGGGCCCTTTGGTGATGTTGTCTATAAAGGTTGAGGGCATTCTGCCCTCGCCTCAAACGCCCGGTGAAGTAGCGAAAGCTCACTTGGAGATAGCTACATAGTTAGTTAAAAAAAAAAATATATATACAACAGTATTTTGACTAGCTCCGTGGCGCAGCGGTCAACACGCCAGCCTGCGACACGGAGTGCCCGGGTTCGATCCCCGGCCAGGTCAAGATGGAAAATGATCTTTTTCAGATTGGCCTGGGTCTTGGATGTGTATCTATATATGTATTTGTTATAAAATATAGTATCGTTGAGTTAGTATCCCATAACACAAGTGCCGAACTTACTTTGGGGCTAGCTCAATCTGTGTGATTAGTCCGTATGTATGTATTTATTTATGTATGTATAGTATGTGAGGCATTACCGAGCGAGCTCCTGGTGGCGAGTGCGGCGGGGCAGATGGCGCAGCGGTGCGGCCGCAGTCCCTCGTGTTGTACGAGCGAGTGGTGGCTGAGAGCGCGCTCGCTCTCGAACCGCTTGTCACAGCGCGAACACAAGAACCTTAAACAATCACACCATTTCCACGTGGTAACAGCTGCCACCCACTGCTGGGCAGAGGTCTCCCCCATTTCCTTCAGTATTTCCTTCCAGCAGTGGGACAGTATAGGTTAATAGTAAAAAACAGCTTATTATATATTTAGCCGTGTGGTATAGAACCACTCCAAGTCTTCCCGTGGATGTCGTAAGAGGCGACTTAGGAAATACAAGCTAAACAAAGCTCATAAACATCAATGAGACCTCTCCAACCCGAATCCTCTGTCTGCTCTGGCCAAGTATGGCCCTAGTAGTACAGAGAAGGTGTCGTGCTCCTGTAGTGGAGACTAAAAAGGACCTGATGATGAACAAAGTCAAGTCAAATATCATTTATCCTTACTAATATTATAAATGCGAAAGTGAGTTTGTTTGTTTGTATTGTTACGCTTTCACGCCGTAACTACTGAGCCGATCATCATGAAATTTTACATACAAGTTCTCTGGAGTGTGGAGAAGGACATAGAGTACGTTTCATCCCGGAATACTGTTTCCGACGGATGGATGTTGACGCGAGCGGAGCCGTGGTTGTAAGCTAGTTCAATATAATATCATTTATTCAATACTAGATTTCGCCCGCGGCTCCGCCCGCGTCAATATCGATCCCTCGGGAATAGTACTTTTTCCCGGGATGAAACGTACTCTATGTCCTTCTCCACACTCCAGAGAACTTGTATGTAAAATTTCATGATGATCGGCTCAGTAGTTACGGCGTGAAAGCGTAACTAATAAACAAACAAACAAACTCACTTTCGCATTTATAATATTAGTAAGGATAATATCATTTATTCAATATTCAATATAAGGTAATCTGGTAACATAGTTGCGGTCCCGACCGCAACTATGTTACCAGATTATCGATACCCATAACTACCGTTAAAATTATAACAAAATGGAAATTCTGGTACTTATAATATAAATTTGGTAATAACAAGCCCCGCACACGGGGTACCATCCGTGTGTAGTACCGATTTTAAAGATGTTTCACGTCATCATCATGTCGTGTAGGTGTCACGGTCAATCGACCATGCACACCCTGGTGTCAGAGTTCTTCGGAACCGCCTCTCTACCTCTGACGTGGCTCTAACGACTACCAGATGGCAGCCGGGACCACCGGCTTAACGTGCCTTCCGAAGCACGGAATCATCTTTATTATCAGACAATCAGGTGATTCAAGCCTGCAATGTCCTAACCAAACTGGAAACAACTAAACAAAGTATGCTTCCTGTGAGAATCGAACCCACGACCTGTTGACCGGTAAATCGAACCCACGACGGGTTCGATTTACCGGTCAACAGGTAAACGCCTTAACCACTGGACCACGGAGACGTCAAAAACTCAGGACACGTTTGGAACCGTGAAGAATTGGAAGAAATACTCACTTGAGCGCTTGCTTGTCTTTGTGCTTCATGCTCTTCAGTAGATGCTGTCTCAGGTTGTGCGATGACTTGAATCTGAAATAATAAATATATACGTACAAGTCACACAGATTGAGCTATCCCCAAAGTAAGTTCGAGACTTGTGTTATGGGATACTAACTCAACGATACTATATTTTATAACAAATACATATATAGATACACATCCAAGACCCAGGCCAATCTGAAAAAGATCATTTTCCATCTTGACCTGACCGAGGATCGAACCCGGGGCCCCCGGCTGGCGTGTTAACCACTGCACCACGGAGCTCGCTATACACTCATTACTTTTTACAATACATACATACATCGTATCACGTCTTTTTTTCCTTGCGGGGTAGACAGAGCCTAGGTCTGTAATACCTTGAGTGCCACCTGCATGCTGCATCTCGTCCAACCTCATTTCTCTCATCCTATCCATATTTCATTCCTTATTTTAATTCAAATTTCATTCCATTCCATTCCATTTTTAGATTACTTTCTCTCTCTCTCTCATCACTCATTCTTCAGTCTGCTACCATCTTTCAGTCTAGAGTCTACTACCATCTCTTGGAGCATAACAGTCTCTGTTATTAATTTATTGAAATAGAACAGTTGAAGTTGTAAAGCGAAGTTGTAATAAAGTTATTCTCTGTGTTCTGTGTGTCGAGTCTTGTGTTCTCCCTAACTTCCTATTTATGTGAGAACTCGGCTAGAGCGCCGGGATAGTCGAGAGTCGAGCCCTCACAACCTTGTGGCCACATTTAGCATGTTGGTGGGTGTGTGATAACATGTTATATACAATTTTAAGTAACATAATGTTGTTTTAAATATTACCTTAAAAAAACATAAAACACTTACTTTCGAACCCAAAAAACTAAATAAAAGACGGAACTATGCTGTAGCTGCAGTAGTTCCAGTTAAAACCTCCTACGCTCAAAGGCAGTTCTCTAGACAGTCCTCGCACATATACAACTATATAAATAAAAATCTAAATATATACGAGCAAACTTTTCATGTTTGTAAAAAAAGTGTGACCCTATTCCTTCAAAACAAAAGCTTTGACGATATAGAATTATTATGCGCTACTTAATACTCACAACATATTTTACTTCCCCCTCCCCTCATTACCTAATTCAATTTATTAATGGACTGAGCTTATTGTCAACCTATTTAACTGTGTTATAAATAAAAGTTTATGTATCATATCCTTAAGGTCAACTGTTTGTTACTATTAAGTTACTTTGGAAGAGCGGGTTCTCCAAACACAAGTATTTATATACTTAAATGGAGATCCCAATAATACCAAGATACTGTAAAAACAAAGTGACAAATAAAAACTATTATTATTATTATTATTATATAATGTTGTGGAACACGTTATGTTAGCGATCGATCGTGCAACAACTGACAACATAAAAGATAGAAGTCTCAAAGAGGTCGAGCAGACCTGTCTCGTATTATGAATATAACTAGCTTTCGCCCGCGGCTCCGTCCGCGTTTATGTCGATCCCTCGGGAATAGTACTTTTTCCCGGGATAAAAGGTAACCTATGTCCTTCTCCGTACTCCAGAGAACTTGTATGCAAAATTTCATGATGATCGGTTCAGTACTTACGACGTGAAAGCGTAACAAACAAACTCACTTTCGCATTTATAATATTAAGTAAGTATTTAAAGTATATAGTGAGACAAGAAAAAACGTAGAATGTGCCAGCTGCTTCTCTTCCCGCGCAGATCGTAAAAACCGATCGAGGGAATGGCTAAAATCTGAGGAGTCATGTTAATAGGCGATGCGGCTAGCAACCCATCATTATTTTGATTCCGTTTTCCACATAACGCCCACCAACATGCTAAACGTGGCCTTCAGGTTTTATAGACCTAGGCTCTGTCTACCCCGCAAGGGAAAAAGACGTGATACTATGTATGTATGTATTTAAAGTATTTATAATATGAGTAAGACGTGTGGTATCCGGCAGAGTAGAATAGGACCACTCCAAGTCTTCCCACGGATGTCGTAGAAGGTGACTTAGGAAATACAAGCTAAACGAAGCTTATAAACATCTAAGAGAACTCTCCAACCCGTCTGGCCAGCGTGGAGAGTGTAGGCCAAGTCCTCTGGCTGCTCTGGCCAAGTATTTATTTTTTATTTTATTTATTTAGAAAATCAACAGCGTTACAGAAAACTTTAACAGTCAGTATATATTACTAAATAAGGCCAATTACAGATTTTCATAGACAATATTAACATAATATTATTTATAGGCAGGTTCAAATATGTTTCTTAAGTATATTGAGTATCTATGTAATAGAAACTAGAAATCTTAGATAAGGAAAAAAAAAAACAACATCGAATTGCTCAGCAAGGTGCGAATTCATGACGTCATTGTACTCAACTGCAATAGATAGATGGGAAAGAAAATTATATATTTATTTTGTGATATAGACATATCAACACACACTTCATTGAAAAAATATGTACCTTAGTAGTTTTAATATAGTAAAAAGGTAAACTGTTATGGCCCTAGTAGTACAGAGAGGGTCGTGCTCCTGTAGTGGAGACTAAAAAGGACCTGATGATGATGATGATGATGAATATGAGTAAGGATAGGGATAGTGAAGTGGCAGACACCGACCTGACGTCGCACTCCACGCAGTAGTAGTCCTTCGCGTCCGAATGCCGCAGCTGGTGGTGTTTAATCTGCGTGCGCGTGCGGAACCGCTTGCCGCACTCGCCGCACTCGTAGTTCTTGATGCCCTGGTGGATCCTGGGGGAACACCACAACATCACTCCGGGAACTTAGAGGGGTGACTCGGACCATCAAAATGAACAACTTTTCCTGCGGAGTGACCGGGTTCGATCCCCGGCCAGGTCAGAATGGAAAATGATCTTTTTCAGATTGGCCTGGGTCTTGGATGTTTATCTATATATGTATTTGATGTGAAATATAGTGTCGTTGAGTTGGTATCCCATAACACAAGTATCGAAATTGGGGCTACCGCAATCTGTGTGATTTGTCCGTATATATTTATTTATTTATTTTATGGGAAAAAAGCAGGAAACTCAAAAATAAAATCCCGGCACCGGTTTAACAAACTGGCCGGGCGGCGGATCTCTTTTGTATGGAAATGTAGATTTTTTTTTGTGTTCCCAGCATTGGTCCTATAGAAAAAGTTGTTCATATTGAAGGTCTGCGCCCGAAGCATGGCGCCCACGATGCCGTTTATATCGCGCGATAAATATCCACATCTCGCTTTTTGATATTGCGGAAAACAAGATGGCGATAGTCGATAGACGTTGTCGCGCGTGCCATGCTACGGGGGCTGAGTCACCTCTTTAATTAAGTAATAATATAAATATGACTTAATTAGATTCCCCAGGTCAGACTATACTACCCGTAGTAAGCCGCAAAGAAGGACCTCACCAGGTCCAGGTGTAAAGGTTCAGGCGCTTTTGCACCCCCACAGAATTTGACCTCCACCCATTCAGAGTTCAGAGGGATGACAGTGGGGTGATAGGCGTAAAAGGGGCGCCGGCAAAGGTTTTTGTTCTCGTTGAGAGTTGAAAGATAAAGGCGCCTGCAAGATTTTAGAGCTCGTTCACTCGTTAACATCGCAAAGAACCTAGGAGCCCGTCATGCCTATATTTAGTATGTAATCAAAATCATAATTAGACATGAAAAAAAAAAGAAATGATAAATGAAGAAATTAGATGATAAATGATAAAGATAGATGATGGCTATATATATATGATAATGGCTAGCTCCGTGGCGCAGCGGTCAACACGCCAGCCTGCGACTCGGAGTGACCGGGTTCGATCCCCGGCCAGGTCAAGATGAAAAATTATCTTTTTCAGATTGGCGTGGGTCTTGGATGTGTATCTATATATGTATTTGTTATAAAATATAGTATCGTTGAGTTAGTATCCCATAACACAAGTCTCGAACTTACTTTGGGGCTAGCTCAATCTGTGTGATTTGTCCGTTTATATGTATTATATGTATATGATAAAATTAAAAAGCCCTTCAGGCGAGTAGACGACCAACACTGTTGAAAAGAGTTTCTTTTGGCGTTTCTTCTCTGCAGTGGTCGGTTCCGAAACGCTAGTAGTTTGTAGCTTTTGCACATTAAGTAATAATATAAATATGACTAAATTAGATCCTTTAAAATGTGATTTGACGTGAAAAGTGCCTGCAAAGGCCTATTTTCTGAATAAACGTTTTGATTTTTTTAAGGGTCCCAAACGACATAAATTTCACCATATATTCATCATTTCGAGTAGGTGACACGGTCCATCAACCATGCACACCCTGGTGTCAGAGTTCTTCGGGACCGCCTCTCGGCATCTGACGTCCTTTAACGACTACCAGATGGCAGCCGGGACCACCGGCTTAACGTACCTTCCGAAGCACGGAATCATCTTTATTATCAGACAATCAGGTGATTCAAGCCTGCAATGTCTTAACCAAACTGGATGCTTCTCGTGGGAATCGAACCCACGACCCTCGGGTACGCTGTTGTAGGGACCAAGTCTGGATTGAGTTTCTTTCGGCGTATTCTTCTCACCAGTGGTCGTTCCGAAACGCTAGTAGTATTTCAATTTTGCATATATTAAAAAATATATAAGAAATAAAAATATGATGCTAAAAAGAGATACATGTATCCAATTTTGAATAAAAATCTTTGACTTTGACCCCCGAGTCTACAGGCAAACGCCTTAACCACTGGACCACGGAGGTAGTCCACCATGTATTACTCACTGCTCGTGCTCGGCCAGCGAGTCCTTGTTGACGAAGGTCTTCCCGCAGTCGCCGCACTTGGGCCGCGCGCCCGAGTGGTGGTTGCGCATGTGGCCACGGTGCGTCTTGCTGTTGCTGTCACCACAAAACAAATAAATATGTCGTAACCGTGTGGTATCCGGCAGAGTAGAATAGGACCACTCCAAGTCTTCCCGTGGATGTCGTAGAAGGCGACTTAGGAAATACAAGCTAAACAAAGCTTATAAACAAGGAGGTCAGGTATCTCTGACCCCGCCATCTACCTACATCTTGAATTTTCTCTTAAACTAAAAGTAATATTAACATGAAAATGTATATTCAAGAAGTCTTAATTAAAATCTTTCTGAATATATATTTTCATATTAATATTATTTTTAGTTAAGGAGAAAATTCAAGATATGCTGATGACGGGGTCAGGTATCTCCTTAGCTGACTGTACACTCACGTCTTAGCATTAAGGTGCAGCCAAACTACCGAACAAAGGTTAAGTTATGTACTTTTGGGACACCTACAGCAATCCGACTTGAGAAACTTCGTTCAACACAGATAAACATAGAAATAAACAGATTGAAAATGTGGAAACAGTCAATGTTACTTCAGTCATCGTCATTCCAGTCGTTAGAACCTGCTAGACAAAGGCCTCATCCAAGGATTCCTCGTTCCACGGGAGGATATTGCCATACTCACTATTCTTGGCAGGCGGGTTGGCAAGCGCGGTTAAAGAAACTGCGCTCGGCTTCTTGTGCTTTCGTCGCTGCTGCTCATCGGAAGCATTTTTAAGCTGACGAAGGATAGGAATTTGTTGAATCATCATCATCATCATCATCAGCCTGAAACACAGGGTTTTTTTCACCTTAGCTCAGGCAAAACGTTGTTTGTACCTATTAATGTATGTTTATATTGTGATATGTTACCACCTAAGAAATTTAATAAAGAATTTATTTATTTATTTATTTATCAGGTCTTTTTAGTCTCCACTACAGGAGCACGACCCTCTCTGTACTACTAGAGCCATACTTAGCCAGAGCAGCCAGAGGACTTGGCCTACACTCTCCACGCTGGCCAGACGGGTTGAAGAGGTCTCACAGATGTTTATAAGCTTTGTTTAGCTTGCATTTCCTAAGTCGCCTTCTACGACATCCACGGGAAGACTTGGAGTGGTCCTATTCTACTCCGCTGGGTACTGAATACGAGAAGGGAATGGAGGTATTGCGATGCTACTCACTCAGATGAATAGGGGGAAAAGCTAGTAGCAGCTCGGAGGGCCGGCGAGTACGATGCCATGCTTACAACCACCGGATAGACAGGTGAAGATGTACAGATGACACCTAATAGGTAGAAAGTTCCAAAGACGAACAGTTTTTAAGAACAGTTTTGTGGTCCGCGACGATAGAACCGTTTTACGTTTCGTTTCAAAGCAGTCCTCGTCGCAAAACCAGTCCTCGTAAGGTTTACGCGAATTTGAACTTACCTGCAATGTAAATACAAGCTGGAATACAATGAGACTATTGCGATTTCATGTTTCGTCTCGTCTTGTTCGCAACGCGGTGGTCATTGCTGCGTATCCTATAGAGATTGAAATAGAGTACAGAGTCGCTAAGCAATAAAACTATAGGTACCTAATACTAGTAAACTTAAGTCCGCAACGCAATCATTGCCGAAACGAACTAACTTTGGCGCAACGAGATTTTGTTCGATTTAGGAGACTGTTATAGATTCGTTGCGTTCGTTAGACCGTCGCCGCGCCGTCGGCGTCGTCGTCCGCCGCCCAAAACCGTTCCGAACGAGAACCGTTTCGAGGACTGGTTTCCGTTCTTGAAAAAACGGTTGCGACTCGTTATCGAAAAAACCGACGACGACCCACCTCTACTAATAGGTACAAATCTGAACAAATTACAAGAAGAAGAGACACTTACTTGGAAACTTTTCCGCATAGATCACAAGTGTATAATGTTAACTGCCCTTCGTGCTGCGATCTGAAACGATAAACACCCGTAACAAAATTAAGATGGCGTTAATTCATAGCAAGTGAAAGGTGTTCCACAAGGAGCCCATCTTGGTCCTACGCGTATTATAAACAAGAGTATTGTTTTTTTTTTTTTTATGTATATCCGACGGCAAACGAGCAGACGAGCCACCTGATGGAAAGTGGTCACCGTCGCCCATGGACATCTGCAACACCAGAGGAGCTGCTGATGCGTTGCCGACTCTTAAGATACCTGTAAACACGCCTTTTGAAGGACCTCAAGTCATAGCACACAGGGAAAACCTCGGGAGGGAGTCCATTCCACAATCCTGCTGTACGAGGAAAAAACCACGTGACGCTCTGACATTTTTGGAGACCCAAGTGTCAAGGATGTGGGGATGGACTTTACTCCTGTGGCGAGCGGTGCGGTGGTAGAAAGGTGACGGTGGCACCAATTCAAAAAGTTCTTCAGAACACTCCCCATAGTACAGACGGTAAAATACACACAGAGAGCCAACGTCTCTCCGTAGACCGAGGGTGTCTAAATCGTCTGTGAGTGTGGGATCGTCGATAATACGAATTGCCCGGCGTTGGATGGAATCAAGAGGAAGGAGTTGGTATTGAGGTGCACCAGACCAGATATGAGAGCAGTACTCCATGTGGGGCCGGACTTGAGCTTTATATAATAAAAGTCTATGACCCGGAGTGAAGTACTGCCTCGCTCTATTGAGCACCCCAAGTTTTTTAGAAGCCATTTTGGCTTTACCTTCCAGATGACTCCGGAATTGGACCTCCTTCGTAATATCGACGCCAAGGATCCCAATACTCTTAGAAATGGTAAGAGAGGTGTCCCGAAACTTCGGTGCTATGTTAAATGGGGTCTTAGCGGAAAACACGCAGACTTGTGTCTTAGTAGGGTTGAATGGAACTAGGTTTAGTTTACCCCATTCAGAGACCTGCTCCAGAGAGGTCTCAATGTCAGACACAAGTCTCTTTCTGTTCTCCTCCACCTGTGTTTGAGGGATATTTGCACGACCTGCATAATATGCATCACCCGTACTGTCGTCTGCATAGCAATGGATGCTACTAGTGTTAAGCATGTCGTTGATGTGCAGAAGAAACAGCGTAGGTGATAAAACAGATCCTTGGGGGACGCCAGCATTGATGGGCATGATATCGGAGCATAATCCGTCTACAACGACCTGAATGCTTCGCCCGGATAAGAAACTAGCGACCCACAAGCATAGTCCCTCAGGAAGCCCGAAAGATGGTAACTTCGCGAGAAGAGCCTTATGCCAGACCCGGTCAAAAGCCTTTGTGACATCTAGACTAAATGCCAGTGCTTCTCCCTTGCTCTCGATGGCGGCTGCCCATCGGTGCGTTAAGTACACAAGAAGATCACCAGCACTACGCCCGTGGCGGAACCCGTATTGACGGTCACTAATTAGCTGATGATCTTCAAGGTAACCAAGGAGCTGGATGTTTATCACACGCTCCATCACCTTAGAGAGCAGGGAGGTTATCGCAATAGGCCGATAGTTAGACGGGTCTGTGCGGTCACCCTTTTTAGGAATAGGGTGAACGTAGGCTACTTTCCACGAAGACGGGACTTTTCTTGAGGTGTAAGACAGCGAGAATAGGCGTGCTAACACCGGAGCCAACTCAGGGGCGCATGTTTTGAGCACAATTGCTGGAATGCCATCAGGCCCGCTGGACTTCCTGACGTCGAGGGAAAACAGAGCACGTCGTGCATTGAGTGCTCGCATCGCGGTAAAAAGGGCGGCGATGCTCCTCCGTCGTCAAGGGTAGAATTTGACGCAAAGAGAGTAGCCAAGAGATCGGCCTTCTCTTTTGCGGAGTGAGCCAGCGAGTCCTGACGATTGTGCAGAGATGGAAGTGAAGGGCGACAGAAATTCCCCTGCGCTGCCTTAGCAAGAGACCAGAATGCTCTACTCCCGGAGGGATAGCCAACCAGTCTCCTACCAATGCGCGCACTGTGCGCAAACTTTGCTGTTGTTGTATGTTTTCTCCTATGGTATGTCGTGCGAGGCTACTGAATGGCAATTTTCATCACACCTACTCTTAAACGGTATCAATAAATGCTAGCGGGGAGGGCTGGATGGACTCTTTTATGCCCGTGGGCTATAAGATTCCGTACAAATTCCATTACGTCTGAAAGCGCTTTATATTATTACTAGCTTTCGCCCGCGGCTCCGCCCGCGTCAATGTCAATCCCTCGGGAATAGTACTTTTCCCGGGATAAAAGGTAGCCTTTGTCCTTCTCCGTACTCCAGAGAACTTGTATGCAAAATTTCATGATGATCGGTTTAGTAGTTACGGCGTGAAAGCGTAACAAACAAACAAATAAACTCACATTTATAATATTATTAGTAAGGATGAGAGCAAACGAGCAAGCGAGTCACCTGATGGTAAGCGATCATCGCTACCCATGGACAACTGCAACACTCGGTGTGACAAGAGCGTTGCCGGTCTTTCAAGGAGTTGGGGGAGGATGGGTCTCTGACTCTCTCACTCACCGAACGAAGCATAGAAGCGGTAAAGCTTCTACTCAAACGTCGATTTTCTGTGAGAGTGTGGTACTTTCCCGGACGAGCCGGCCCATTCATGCTACTAACAAAAATGAATTTTGCCGGTAGCGTGGCTCTAACACACAAGGAGCCCATCTTGGTCCTACGCTTATTATAAACAAGAGTATTGTATGTTTTCTCCTATGGTATGTCGTGCGAGGCTACTGAATGGCAATTTTCATCACACCTACTCTTAAACGGTATCAATAAATGCTAGCGGGGAGGGCTGGATGGACTCTTATGCCCGTGGGCTATAAGATTCCGTACAAATTCCATTACGTCCGAAAGCGCTTTATATTATTACTAGCTTTCGCCCGCGGCTCCGCCCGCGTCAATATCGATCCCTCGGGAACAGTACTTTTCCCGGGATAAATGGTAGCCTATGTCCTTCTCCGTACACCAGAGAACTTGTATGCAAAATTTCATAATGATCGGTTCAGTAGTTACGGCGTGAAAGCGTAACAAACAAACAAACAAACAAACTCACTTTCGCATTTATATTATTAGTAAGGATAAATAACAAAAACCGACATGCTGTCTCCCCCACAACTGAGGATGCAGCCGAGAACATGCTCGAATGAAGCGAAAGGCTGACTTAATATATCCTAAATACACCTTAATGGGTGTTCCTCAAGGGTATAATCTAGGACCCACACTAATCATATATTTACAACATACTTGTAGTGGTCGAGGATGGAGGTCCGGTCGATCATGCGTCGTCCGCACTGGCGGCACTCGTAGCGGCGCGTGTGGATGAGCGAGTGCACGCTGAAGGAGTACGCCGTGGGCAGGAACATGTGGCACAGCTTGCACTCGAACTGACCGCGGGACTGCGGGGCAATGTTTTGGCTTTAGCGTTTGACTCTGCTGTTCGAGATCAGTCCAGCCTTCCTTGAATATGGTGGAACTAACCCGACTTTGTTTTTTTTTTTATATATTAAATGGGTTTACTCTTGACCATAATCTAGGCCAAAGGCAAAGATATGGTCTAGGATCGAGCGAGCTCACCCAGAAGAAGCCTATTCACTCTTACTTTAAAAAGATTCAGGTTATACACGCTCGGAAATACATTTTAATATTATATATTGGAAATACATTGTTTTTTATGTACTAGCTGTTGCCCGCGACTTCGTCCGCGGCAGTTTCTGTTATTATGATTTATTAGTATAGATGAATAATTTTCCCCCGTTTTCAAAACATTTTTAGTGATGTTTCGCTCCTGTTGATCGCAGCGTGATGTTTTATATCCTAAAGCCTTCCTTTGACTATCCAACACAAAAAGAATTTTTCAATTTGAACCAGTAGTTCCTGAAATTAGTGCGTTCAAACAAACTGTACAGCTTTATTATATTAAGTAAAGATATAGATATGTAACCGGCCAGACTCGATTTTAAATATTTATAAATTTAGGTTTGTCCTAAGTTCGTAAGGATAAAAGAAAATAGTTCGACCTAGGACAAGCTGTCTTATTATAGACTGAATATTCATTCAAATATTCGTGGCAATATTTAAATACAAAAACGCATAAAAGCACATTAATAAATAAATATATACGGACAAATCACACAGATTGAGCTAGCCCCAAAGTAAGTTCAAGACTTGTGTTATGGGATACTAACTCAACGATACTATATTTTATAACAAATACATATATAGATACACATCCAAGACCCAGGCCAATCTGCAAAAGATCATTTTCCATCTTGACCTGGCCGGGGATCGAACCCGGTCACTCCGTGTCGCAGGCAGGCGTGTTGACCGCTGCGCCACGGAGCTAGTCATAGTATAGGAGTAAGCGTAAGGAGAAGACGCACCGGACTGTGTTTGTTCATGTGGTTGTCGAGCTTCGCCTGGAAGTTGAACCCCTTGAAGCACAGCTGGCACTGGAACGGGAACTTCAGGCTCGCCTTGCTCTCCTCCTGGACACATTCACCATTTAGTTCTCATTATACTAAAGCAACATACATACTTTTAAAGCCGTGTGGTTTCCGGCAGAGTAGAATAGGACCACTCCTAGTCTTCAGTCTCGTAAAAGGTGACTTAGTAAATACAAGCTAAACAAAGCTCGTAAACATCAATGAGACCTCTCCAACCCGTCTGGCCAGCGAGGAGAGTGTAGGCCAAATCCTCTGTCTGCTCTGGTCAAGTATGGCTCCGGTAGTACCGAGAGTGCTCCTGCAGTGGAGACTAAAAAGACTTGATGGTGATGATGACATACATACACAAGTGGTTTTTTACAAAACAAAATCATTTTTGTGACTAGCTTTTATTATAAACGACTACTGAAAACTGTAAAGTGAAGTAGAAATAGATTTTTTTTATTCAAATTTGGATATCATGTATCTCCTTCTGAACGTCATATTATTATTCTTAATATTTGCAAAATCGATAAGCTACTAGCGTTTCGAAACGACCACTGCTGAGAAGAATTCGCCGAAAGAAACTCAGTCCAGTATGTTTTTTCAAAACGCATCTCAGCAGTAGTGTTTAGAAAACGAATCAAATCAGCCCAAACAATTGGTGTAAATTCTCCAGTCCACCCACACATCCTTCCCTACTAATAAAGCCAGGCGTCATCAAGCGCCTACGTTCTATCCTATTCAGGAGGCAATAATGCATACTGCCTACCACAAAATGACCCTATGACCTCACCTCTCTCTGCCGGACTTGTTCCTCGGGGTTCAGGATGACCACCCTGATCTTCTCGGGGTCCACCTCCACAGCCTTCCTGACAGAGCTCTTGGATTGTGTTTCTTCTTCCCCGCTTTTCACTTCACTGCTGAATTAAAGATTAAATTATATTGTACTAGCTTTCGCCCGCGGCTCCGCCCGCGTCAATGTCGATCCCTCGGGTATAGTACTTTTTCCCGGGATAAAAGTAGCCTATGTCCTTTTCCGTACTCCAGAGAACTTGTATGCAAAATTTCATGATGATCGGTTCAGTAGTTACGGCGTGAAAACGTAACAACAAACAAACAAACTCACTTTCGCATTTATAATATTAGGAAGGATACTAATAAAAAACTAATTGATCATAATTACAGAAATTGCCGCGGACGAAGTCGCGGGCAACAGCTAGTAAAATGGATATTTCGCGTAAGTTTTAATATTAGATAGATAATTCAAACTTTTATTTCAATTTTACTAAAAAACAATTCAACTTAATATTAAACATAATTAATAACAACATAAAAATAAAAAATTATAAATAACTTACAAATAAAAAACTTCTTCCAACGCACCACATCGAGGCAAAGTACCCAAAATGCTGGCAGCATTTCCCCGTTGCACAGCGAGTCCGATACGTTGTGCAAAAAAACTGCCAGCTCTTGGATCACCAGTTGCCTCGATGAGACGTGTTGTCAATTCCTTATAGAATTTTTTGGCTTCAGTGCCCCAGTGTGTAATTCAAATAAATACCTATTAGTTTTCTTCTTTTTCGTCTTGACTTTCTTCTTCTTCTTGGCGGGCTCTTGTTTGGTGACCGGCTCGGTGTCGCGGAAGAAACTCTTGATGTCCTCCTCTGTTATCTGGTTCACTGACGATCTGATAATACAAATACGTATTTGTGACAACTTATACTGCGCCACATCACGGCATACTTATTTTAAAGTATAATTTCTTTTCTTCCCTCGTAACACTCAATTTTAGTATACTACCCCCCAGTCCAATCCAACAAATGCATCCTTCCCCAGCTTAAAAATGCTTCTCATGCAGCAGCGTCGGAAGCACAAGAACCTAAAGAACTTGCGCTTGCCAACCCGCCTGCCAGGCGGTGCGGCAAAGTGGTGAGTATGGCAATATACCCCCATGGAACGAAGGATCCTTGGGCCCTCCTTTGTCCCGCAGTGGTCTAGTAATGATGACGATGTAGGTACAGTCAGTACATTTCTATTTTAAACTGGGGAAGACTAGGAATTTGTTAAAGAAACTGGGGAAGAATAGGAATTTGTTAAAGAAATTGGGAAAGACTAGGAATTTGTTAAAGAAACTGGGGAAGAATAGTTATTTGATAAAGCTTAGAAGGGAATGAAGGTTGTTAAGGCACAGCACTAAGCTCGGGACCGCGAGGACCGGCGTTTGCGTCTTCGAGCAGTCAGGCCACAAATTACACTAGACGACACGCGCGCTCCATCTGTCCGCAAGCTCCGCGGCCATTTCCAAATTCATCAAGCATAATATAGATTCAGTAAATAGTAATTAGAAGCAAAAAATACAAATTTTCCTGAAGCGGATTTTTAAGCGCCAATTAGACCATCCAGAATTTAGGATCCGGAATTCAGTCAACGGACAGTTTGATCGCATTCAGGACGGTCGATCCGTTTTCAGGACAGAATGGCCTCCGACGTCCTTATCGGAAGCATAGGTGAAACCATCCGGAACTCAGGATCGCCGCATGAGAGGGACGCCGCTATACGTTAGAAACGATACGAGAATATCTCCAATCGCATCGCACGTATAGC
Source organism: Elegia similella (assembly GCA_947532085.1). Classification (NCBI taxonomy): domain Eukaryota; kingdom Metazoa; phylum Arthropoda; class Insecta; order Lepidoptera; family Pyralidae; genus Elegia; species Elegia similella. Next base: position 701,065 of record OX383950.1, on the reverse strand, counting down.
GGCGTCCCTCTCACGCATTCAGGATGGCCAACGGATGGCTCTCTCAGGACGCGCAGTCTCCATTCAGGACACGTTCCGGACGATGTAATCAGGAGCTCCGACGACTGAATTTCTTGTCCTTATCGGATTCTGAATTCCGGATCCTAAATTCAGGATGGTATAATAGGCGCTTTACTGAGAACTTCTCAAGACACTTCCCTAACAAAGGTATGGGATACTGTTCACTCGGAGGAATGAGGAAAAGCAAGTAGAAGCTCGGGAAGCCGGGCGCGTACTCCATGCTGCAACCACTGTACAGGCAGTTGAGGGTGACACCCCTGGCCATGACCTGGCTTGTACACACCTAAACTCGTTCAAAGTGATGTTGTCCTCGAAGTCGGAGAAGCCGGTCTCCGACTTGACGTCGTGTTCGTTGGCCGGCGCGAGAGCCGGCAGCTCTATGGAGCTCAGCTCCGAGCTCTGGACTTGCTTTTCATGCTGCGAATAAAACTTTTTTCATGTAACTGTTACCATACAACTTACTACATATTATAATTCTACAAAAATATATAAGTACTAGCTTTCGCCCGCGGCTCCGCCCGCGTCAATGTCGATCCCTCGGGAATAGTACCTTTTCCCGGGATAAAAAGTAGCCTATGTCCTTCTCCGCACTCCAGAGAACTTGTATGTAAAATTTCATGATGATCGGTTCAGTACTTACAGCGTGAAAGCGTAACAAACAAACAAACAAACAAACTCACGTTTGCATTTATAATATTAGTAAGGAAGTAAGGATAAGGACTTCTTTTTAAACATATATCAGAATTAAAATACATAAAACAAAAAGATACATATTTTATAGCGTCTCTGGCGCGAAGGAGCCCAAAATACTAGACTCTATGGCCATCCTTTGCACCAGAAACGAGCCAGAGGGAGAGTCCCCTGTCTTATCCCGCTATGCGGTATATCTATATATCTTTCTGATTAAAACTAATGTGAGATATTGACATCCTAACTAATATTATAAATGCGAAAGTGAGTTTGTTTGTTTGTTACGCTTTCACGCCGTAACTACTGAACCGATCATCATGAAATTTTGCATACAAGTGCTCTGGAGTACGGAGAAGGACATAGGCTACCTTTTATCCCGGGAAAAAGTACTATTCCCGAGGGATCGACATTTAAGGAAAGCTAGTTATTAATAATGTAACGATAACTGAGTGCGTCTCCATTCACATTCGCCCTAACGAAGACCTCCGAGTGAGGTCGAAACATGTCGGCCAGTAGCTGACTTCGTACGTGAGTAACCCGAAAGAAACTCATTTAATTATGTTTATAGACAAGGCATGTTGATATGGGTAAAAGAAGTGATAAGACATTACCTGTACTGGCTTATGGAAACCGAGCTTGCTTCGTCCACTGACGTCCAAGTTGAGAGTGGAAGTCGCACACAATTCTGGGCTGGTGTACTTGCTCAGTTCTGGGTCCTGGGCGTCGATTGGGAACTGGGGAGGGAGCAGACAACTTGTCTCAATATCTTAACGTAAAATATAAATTAGACTGCCACACAAAAAAAATTTGCTTAACACCGCCACGCGGGTCACCGGTGACCGCCAAATAATAATAAATAAATATATATGGACAAATCACACAGATTGAGCTAGCCCCAAGGTAAGTTCGAGACTTGTGTTATGGGATACAAATTCAACGATACTATATTTTATAACAAATACATATATAGATACACATCCAAGACCCAGGCCAATCTGAAAAAAATCATTTTTCATCTTGACCTGGCCGGGGATCGAACCCGGGCACTCCGTGTCGCAGGCTGGCGTGTTGACCGCTGCGCCACGGAGCTGTCAAGTCTGTGTTAATATGTATCTTTATGTTTTCCTTTTGTAGAGGTCCAACATAACACCTGATTGATTAGAATATGCAAAAATTATCAGGTCGCTACTCTCTGGCACCGCCCAATTTTTTAAATTCTTAATGGAAATGCACTATTATAGTGTGAATGAATTTCTAACATAAAATTTATAAATGGTGTCATTGACAATATCTTATTGTGTACCAATTTAATATTTGACATTTATTTATTATGTTATTCAATGTAAAATTCCTACGCTAACTCTGGCAGAATATATTTGCCACAATTGCTATTGTAACATCTTTATAACTACCATGTTCTAAAATAATAAATGATCTTGTATTTGCCCCAAATATAGTCTTTGAAAAATAAAAACCTCAATGGCAATTGCCTAAATGAATGAAACAGCCATATCTTGGAGTGAGATAGAGATATCTCCATACATGTCTAACGTGTTGCAGCATCCCAAAGGAGATTTTAACTAGATCACAAAAAAAAACATTAATAAAAATTTTATCTTAATATCAATTAACCCTTTGACCGCGAAAAATTATTTAAGGGTTAATATTATTTTTATCTCACAAAATAACTTAGCAAATAAAAAAAAAACCCAGGTTTATGTTTTAGACCAAATCCCCAGAAATGATAAATTCATATTGTAATCTAAAGCAAACAAGAGGACATGTCACTTACCGGAGCACACCTAGTGAGGTACTCGTACAGCAGGTTGTGGGCTCTCAACATCTTTCGCTTGAACCTCACCGCCTTCCGCAGCAGCGCGCAGCACTCGAAGCACAGCCAGTGGGGAAGACCGTCAGATTCCGACACCTACATCAACAACACGTATTCTACAACTTATAAATGTCGACTTTGGAGGCATTTCAGAACATGTAACAATTTTAGAAGTAAAGATTAACATGTATTGTATCTAAAAGTAATATTTCATTTATTATCTGTGTGTTTATAAGAGAAATAACATAGCTTTTTGGTCTCAGTAAAATGTAGGGTTATACTATTATCTTTTATTTTTTGCTATTATTTAGCTATAACATAATATAAGTATCACTTTAATATTAATTTTGGATGAAAACAAATATAATTTACTCACATTTAATCCGGTTAACTCAACAAATTCAGGTCGGTACAGAATGACATTTTCAACTCGTCTATCTATGGACAAGCAGCACCTGCAGATTGGTTTCACCAGGTCCAGGACAGGCTTCAGGTCATTGTCCATCATAGGAAGGTCAAGAGTCTCGTCGTGAAGCATTTTGTATATGTTTTTACGGCATTTGTAAAATTCACAAAACCAAACGCCAAAATCACCAAAATGTAAACAATATGGCGTAGACTTTTAAATTCCAAGGTTGATGTGACGTGAGTATAGACAGCGATACAGCCAAGATTAAAAAGTAAAAATGACAAAGTACGAGCCTGTCTGATAATAAACTTTTCTCAGAAACTTTTCTTCATATATTTACACTATTTCATTCAAATAGGTGAAGTAAAGGTTATATTTTATTGCATACAATAGGTATAGTAGATCTTTGAAATATGTTAAATGTTTTATTTTTAGCTTTTATAGCGGCAATAGAAATAAATCTATAAAAAACCGGCCAAGTGCGAGTTGGACTCGCGCACTAAGGGTTCCGTACATTATATATAATAAGTTTAAAATTATTAAAATATGTTTTATATGATGTAACTCAAAATTTATGCTTTTCGCAATTTTTCCTATATCTGTGCTATATATAAGACGTTGCTTCGTACCAAATTTCAAGATTCTGAGGTCACGGGAAGTACCCTGTAGGTTTTGATTCCCTTGCAAACGTCGAAAAAACACGAAAAATTGCGACATAACTTGTATCTTTTGATTGCGTTAGCTCAGAAGCTTGATTTTTTTACAACTGCAAGGGACAGCAGTCCTGAGTCCTGAGTATTTGATATGAATTTCAGCTTGATACCTCTACGCGTTTCTGAGAAAAAGGGTAAAAAGGGCATATTTGTTTTAGTTGTCCTCAGTGGCGTCACGAGACAGGGTGGTATCTCGGCAAAATGCCACGAGCACCCGAACCTAGGGTGCCCCGGTCAGAAGCAGAAGAGCGGAGGGGAGGTGGTAAAGTTAAGCCACCAATAAGCCATTCGCTGAACTCAAAATCGTATATGAGTTTGCCTCGGGCCCAGATGGTATTGTTACGCCACTGGTTGTCCTCCTTCTTTCACCGTCTTCCCACTTGCATCTTTAGTTTGTGTGACTTGTGTGTGATGCATCGGACCCCGGGCTCCGCTTGTATGGTAGTATTCATGGTTTAATTTAATATGATTTGGCGCTTGTCTAAAATCGCTCCACTCTTTCTACTAGGACTGGCTTTAAATAAAACAACAACTCCGGTCAAGGTTTTTTTGGGTGCTAATATGGTCGACTGTACCTACATGTGGATAAAATTTAGCTATAAACGCCAGGACACTGTGTTTGCATTGAATAATCTCTTTCTTGAGTCTCGTTGTGACAACGATGGATAACTCCATTGAAACGTCAACAGAAACAAATAAATAAAACATACGTGCTAAGTCCCGTATATACATAATATAGGAAGCAAGGGCGAGGATAGCATCTCCCCCTAGGCTACCTGGAGATTCAATCTGGAGCAGGTGGAGACTGAGCTTAACTTGGTTAAGAAGACCCAGCCCAGACCTTGGCAATACCACGCAAGAAAGGATTGGTTTGGTTTGGTTGGGTAAAAGGTACCTAAAGTAAACGCACACAAGATAATCAATAAATATAATTTGTTTTATTAGAAAAATTTACATAATTCATTTAATCTGACTATGATCGCACGCTAACACGTAGATGGGCGGCGGCGACACCACGAATACTGGGCGATCTGAAACAGACGGACACGTAGACTACACTCTGTTCCAATGAAGTGTATGGCATAAGATTTAGATTTAGGTGTTCCGCTGTTCTTTTCCTAGAACTGTTAGGTTTTTACTTATTTTAATCATGCTTATGAACTAAAATTACAAGGAAACAACACGATTTGAAATAATATTGAATGGGAAAAGTCTGGTAGTTAAGAAAAAAAACATAGTGTAACGAATTATTACTTACTAGCTTTCGCCCGCGGCTCCGCCAGCGTTAATGTCGATCCCTCGGGAATAGTACTTTTTCCCGGGATAAAAGGTAGCCTATGTCCTTCTCCGTACTCCAGAGAACTTGTATGCAAAATTTCATGATGATCGGTTCAGTAGTTACGGCGTGAAAGCGTAACAAACAAACAAACAAATAAACAAACAAAGAAACAAACTCACTTTCGCATTTATAATATTAGTTAGGATAGTTAGGATTCGTAGACTGTAACTTTGCTAACTTTGACGCCTCGCATCGATTCTTTTTCAAATAAAATCTTCCTTAATCCTTACTTAATATCATAAATGCGAAAGTGAGTTTGTTTGTTTGTTACGCTTTCACACCGTAACTACTGAACCGATCATCATGAAATTTTGCATACAAGTTCTCCGGAGTGCGGAGAAGGACATAGGCTACCTTTTATCCTGGGAAAAAGTACTATTCCCGAGGGATCGACATTGACGCGGGCGGAGCCGCGGGCGAAAGCTAGTCTATCTATAATTCTAATAATATTCTCTGGTTTCGTTGCCCAGCGTGGGCATATGTATTTTAATATTATTTGGGAAGGGGCGTAATGCCATAGGGCCAAGAAGACTATGACCCAGAGCAACATTTTTTATGGCGCGGCGTAAAATAGCACTGACGTTCACTACTATCGACTTCATACTCTCGATTGTTATAAGTTTGATACTTCAGAAATACATGTAACTAGAAATAAAATATAATATTAACCGGTTTATATCGCCAACCCACTCGGGATCATTATGCTGCACCCGTTGAGGCTGGAGCAATATGCAAGCACGACGGTCGGATGCAGCAGTATCGACCAGGGTTGCATGCATCAACTATTGGTGGCGCTGGCCAGCAATAGTTTGCATGAACTAACTGGTGGCGGAAGCACGCAAAGTAAATTATTTCAAAGTAAATGTAGCTTTGACTTTCGCAAAGTAACACCTGAATCTATTAACTATCGGATCCTCCAGTTATTAAAGTAAGTTTATCGATCACACGATCCTATTGTGAGTATACCTATATATAGTATAGATAACATATATATACACACAATATATAAAAATATATAGTACATTTTTTTATACACTGTACTATATAACATACAATAATGTGGTATAATACTTGTGTAAGCATTAACTTTAAAAACCCAAATAAAATTACCTATCTTTGTCCTGCTTCCGTTCCCCCCTACATATTTCCTTTTTCGCCGTCGGCGGCCTGTGATTGGTTGCCCGGAGACTTGAAAAAAGATGGCGAGCGAGTCTAGTTGAACAGCGCCGTGCGCTGATATAATTTAAAAAAAAAAAACGACTCTAAGGGCTTTGCTGGCCGAAAACAACCCTAAATCTTCATCGCGTGTGTGTGATGGTGTACCACTAGTGTAGGCAGTGAGAAATAACACAGTTCAAACAAGAAAGATCGCCAGCCGGTCGACACGAAGTCCCGTCGCAGGCGAATCCTTTTTCAGCCCTGTCCACCGTGGATCCAGGTCAGTGTTTACTGTTTTTCCTTGCTGTGATTCTGGGGTTGATCGGAGAATGCAGTAACTCTTCCAGAAAGTCGCAACAATACTTATGTATAATGTGGTTTATTACCTCCAATATTCTGAGGACAGCTGTTTTTCAAGTTATCCAAGGAACCTCCATGTTGACAGTTTGTTTTGCTGAAACAAAAACCGTGTCATTACTAAAACAATGTCAGCAAAAGTACAAAATTATAATTAGAATTTCGTTTTAAGGCTACATAGAGACCTAGCGCAGAGACTGCCTTAGATCATAATGACATTCGAGAACAACCACTTAACGTTCCTTACGAAACAAACGTAGTTATAAACCCAAGTAGTAACAACGCCCAGGGTAACTGTACCATTCGTGCGCTCTAATGATGTTGTATAATACACTCACTGAGCCATCGAACTCCTTTTCCGATCTCTGAGTTGGTTATAAAATACCTAATTCTGACAATGTAACTAACTTACCAATCTCCCAAGCTGTTCAGTGACCTAGACAGGCTACAAGTCTGCACTGCTACATTTGGCAAGTCGGCGAGTGAACACGCGGGCCTCAGTCTAGCGACTAATTTGTGCTGCAGATTCTGACAACTCTCCTTCCCGTTCCCAGATTCCGTATCCTCAACTTTGATCTTTGGAACGTTATGATTTTGACTATCACACTGGCAGCCTGAATTGCTGGCAGCTTGGGAAGTTTCTACCAAATTGATTCTTTTTTCGAAAGATCTGTGCAGGTTGGGATCGGACCCGTAGCTCTGGCCGAGTTTGTCATTGAATTGGACCTTCTTTCTGCTCATGGAGGAGAGGCGGTACTGGCCTTTGCGGGTCACCGCTGGGGAAATGTTGGGGGATCTGTTGGGCGTGTTGTAAGCTGAGAGCGACTCGGTTGGCCTTTTCAGCGTATCTTTTATTTCGTATTCTGTCGCTATTGCTTCGAATACCTGAAAACAGAAATTATTATTTTACATAAACAAATAAACATCATATTTTAATCCTATAAGTACTTCTCATTATAGCTACTGTACTAAAACATTTGTAGACACCTTCTAGTTATAATAAAAATAAATAAATGCTGTAATACCTGTTCAGCCACCAAATTCCTAGCGTACGGAGAGTCTTTTGGAGGCAAAGGTTCCCGACAAAGAGCACAGCGTTCTAATCGCGCCCAACATGCTGTAACATTAAAAAGACACTTTTAATCATATCAATGGATATACTTTAAGGATAAAAGTTCGGTTAGGGCCTCGCTATTTCAAAAATGAAACGTCTGTACCTACATTTTCGAAGTCGGTCAAAACTTGCTTCTTCACAATTTTTTTTTAAATCTCCGAGAAAAAGATATAATAATTCTAGTAGAAAAAACGTTGATAACTTGTTTTACCTTCACAATATAAATGCGACCTAGCACAGCTGAGGGCTCTGGTAGCGGTCGCAGCGCAAACGCAGCAAGCCAGCGCCTTCACCACGCCCGCGAGGGCGCGCCGCGACCGCTCGCCCCGGGCGCCGCCCCCGCAGCTCCATAGCAACTGGAACGTTAAGGAAATTGTTAACTTCAAGGCAAAAAGTATCAAAGTTAGAAAGTAATATAGTTCTGTACCTACCTAAAAAGAATTAGGCCAGTGTGATTTCAAACTTCGTAGTTTCAAACATTTAAAAGTGCTCCTAGAAAAACGCTCAAGCGGTGACATGAATTTTAGTATTTAAATTATGAATTGTTGTTCAAAAGCTACACCCCGGGGCAAAAAGAGAGGTGTTATAAGATAAATTAACGTATCTGTTTGTGTGTCTGCCTGTGGCCATGACTCCTAAACGGCCGAACCTGTTTGATGCAATTTGTTTTTTCTCAAAAGATAATAAAAACCGGCCAAGTGCGAGTGCGGACTCGCGCACGAAGGGTTCCGTACCGTTATCTATAAAAACGGCAAAAAAATCACGTTTGTTGTATGGGAGCCGTCCTAAATATTTATTTTTTTCTATATTTTAGTATTTGTTGTTATAGCGGCAACAGAAATACATCATCTGTGAAAATTTCAACTGTCTAACTATCACGGTTCATTAGATACAGACGGACAGACAGACAGACATACAATACATTACAATTCAATTATTCTTTATTGCACCATAAATAATAAACAGAAAAAGAACAAGAGAACATCTAAAACAAATCATGCTACAAAGGCGGACTTATTGCTAGGCAATCTCTTCCAGCCAACCTTTGGGTAGAAGGAGATGTAAGCGGTAGAAATATTGGCGGCGCAGAAAATTAATAAATACATAAACATTACATAAATAAAAATATAATAAGATTCATAACCATTACTACAGACGGACAGCGGAGCGATATTAATAGGGTCCCGTTGTTACCCTTTGGGTACCGAACCCTAATTAGTGCTACCTTACGTAACTAAATGTCAGTCAATAAAATTTATGGACACAAATAAATCTTGTAGAACCATAAATATCAGATTATTATAGAACTAAGTATCTCGGAGAGGAAGGCATCGACCTGTCTGGACATGGCCTGAAGGGTGCAGTGACAGTGTCACCGTGAAACCGTTACCTCAGGATCGTCCCGGGGGTCGACGCCACAATTCCACACCAGCAGCGAGACCCCGCGGCCGGCGCCGTCTCCTCGGATCAGCCCGGCTACCTGCCCCACCTGCAACACGCAATAACAGGTTCACTATCCATTTGCATAAAAATAATAACCATAAAATATATTGGCATATGGTAAATTAGACTTATGATAATTATTTATAATTTTTTTATCCATAACAAATGTAGCATAATTGTCTTAATCATAAATAAAATTAGCATAATCATATTTCAGCATAACATTTTAATGCATAAATTTATAAAGGCATAATAGTATCAAATAATAATGAACATAGTCAAAATCATCTTACCCAGAATAAGTAACTCTGCTGGGGTCGCAGTTCAAACCTAACCTAACCTACTTTTCTGGTAGAAGCTCGTTTTTAATAGCGTTTCGTTTTCTGGTGGGGTCACAGTTCTAACTTAACCTAACCTAATTTTCTGGTAGCAGCTCGTTTTTAATGGTGTTTATTTTCTAGTGGGTTCACAGTTCTAATTTAACCTAACCTACTTTTGTGGTAGCAGCTCATTTTTAATAGCGTTTCGTTTTCTGGTGGGGTCATAGTTCTAACTTAACCTTACCTAATTTTCTGGTAGCAGCTCGTTTTTAATGGGGTTTATTTTCTAGTGGGTTCACAGTTCTAACTTAACCTAACCTACTTTTCTGGTAGCAGCTCGTTATTAATGGTGTTTCGTTTTCTGGTGGTGTCACAGTTCTAACTTAACCTAACCTACTTTTCTGGTAGCAGCTCGATTTTAATGGCGTTTCGTTTTCTATTGGATAGAATTTTTTTTTTAAGAAACAATATGAATACAGTTCGAAAATGGATTTTTTAAAAGCTATTGCTAATATTTTACACTTAAAGTAGAATACGTTACCTACCGTATTGTTATTTATACATATGCTATATAAAATTTGCGTGAAACTCATTAAAAAACTAAAATTTCTACATTTTTTATTACTTCATACCTATTAAACTTTAGTAAAAATATACTATTATGCGACTGTACACTATGCCTAAAAACATTGTGCAAATTATAAGTATGCATAAATATATTAGACCTAAAAATCAATTATGCCCAAGTATAATTATGCCAAAAAAAGTATGCCAAATTCATTGTGCCAAACCATTTTAGGAATAAATACATTAAGCTAACGAAAGGGATCCCGCAATAACAATGTCATCAATTTTGGAGCGAATTTCTCTTAACTTCTTTCATCAGCCCAAAACTGTTCGGCACCATTGCCCATAAATTGATCGAGGTGACCTGTGACCAGAAGGCTGGTCTATACCTTGGCTAAAAGATCAGCATTGCCATCCCACGTGGCAATGCTGCTAGCCTTCTGGGCACGCTACGGCGAGGCAACGATCTACCCGGACTTATTTATTTGTAAATTTATATTAATTTTTATATACATATTTGTAGTTGTAGCATTAGTTAAGTTATTTTAAATTTAAATTGTACATTTTTTTTTATAAACAATGTGATTCTGAACTCCCTAACTTAATTCAAATCTGGGAATTAGAATCCCTAATGGAACACGGAATTGCAAGAAAAAATGGTAAAAAACGAAACTGGCCGGGGATCGAACCCGGTCTCTCCGTGTCGCAGGCAGGTGTGTTCACCGCTGCGCCACGGAGCTAATCTAACATATATTTCAATAAATACCTAAACCCACAAGATACGTTTAGATTTTCTAGACTATATAATATTATAAAAAGGAAAGCTTTGTGTTTGTAATGGATAAACTCAAAAAACTTGACCGATGTTTAAAAATCATTTACAAACAGAAAGCTACATTGTCAGCAAGAAACATGGGCGATATTTTGTTACACAGGGTTAGGGTTGCCTTTAAAAACTTGTTGCTGTTTAAAACAGTATTATACTGTTTTTCACTACATTATACTTTATGCTGTTGAACAAAAATAAAATATACAAAATACTGTTTTCAGCATCAAACTGTTTAACATTATTTTTTTTATTTAAGTACTTGAGGTCAGAGAAGCTCTAAAAAAATATGTATTTAAACCATTAAATAAATAAAACGCTGTTTATTTTTCTAAAATACTGTTTAATATTCTTCTCAGACCTAAATATACTTTATTCCTTGTAAACAAAAGTTAGCAACCCTAGGTATGTGCTTATTAAACTCCTCCGATGTTTGTGGCATTATTCAAGGTACTTTGGTCTCACATTTTATTGCCATTTATATTTTACTAGCTTTAGCCCGCGGCTTCGCTCGCGTTAATAAGTTTCATACAAACTTTCATCCCCTATTTTATTTCCTTGGGGGTAGAATTGATCAAAATCCTTTCTTAGCGGATGCCACGTCATAACATCTACCTGCATGCCAAATTTCAGCCCGATCCGTCCAGTGGTTTGGGCTGTGCGTTGATAGATCACTATGTCAGTCAGTCACCTTTGAATTACATATATTTAGAAGAAAGAAGAAGATATTATAATCTGTGTTACCGGCAGTCCCAGTAGGTCGCGTCCGTCAGCCTGCAGCAGACAGTCCCCGGTCTTCAACCCTGCCGTGTCCGCCCTGGCTCCTGGTGTTACTTCCCGCACCTAACAAAGGACTTTGGTAAAAACTGTATTTGCCTTTCATTCACAAAAAATATAAAATAATAAATAAAAAACATTTTGTTTGTTACATTATTCAAACATTAAAATTCATATCAAAATCAAAATCAAAAAGTCAAAACGTTTATTCAGAAAATAGACCTTTGCAGGCACTTTTTCACGTCAAATCACATTTTAAAGGATCTAATTTAGTCATATTTATATTATTACTTAATGTGCAAAAGCTACAGACTACTAGCGTTTCGGAACCGACCACTGCAGAGAAGAAACGCCAAAAGAAACTCTTTTCAACAGTATTGGTCGCCTACTCGCCTGAAGGGCTTTTTAATTTTATCATTTATCATCTAATTTCTTCATTTATCATTTCTTTTTTTTTGTCATTTCTAATTATGATTATGATTAAGTACATACTAAATATAGGCATAACGGGCTCCTAGGTTCTTTGCGATGTTAGGAACGAGCTCGAAAATCTTGCAGGCGCATTTAAGCGCCTATTATACCATCCTGAATCTAGGAACCGGAATTCAGCATCCGATAAGGACAAGAAATTCAGTCGTCAGAGCTCCTGATTACACCGTCCGGAATGTGTCCTGAACGGAGACTGCGCGTCCTGAGAGAGCCATCCGTTGGCCATCCTGAATGCGTGAGAGGGACGCCGCTATACGTGCGATGCGATTGGAGATATTCTCGTATCGTTTCTAACGTATAGCGGCGTCCCTCTCATGCGGCGATCCTGAGTTCCGGATGGTTTCACTTTATGCTTCCGTTATGCTTCCTATATGGACGTCGAAAGCCATTCTGTCCTGACAACGGATCGACCGTCCTGAATACGATTAAACTGTCCGTTGACTATCCGTTGACTGAATTCAGGATTGTCAACGGACAGTTTAATCGCCGATCCGTTGTCAGGACAGAATGGCTTCCGACGTCCTTATCGGAAGCATAACGGAAGCGTAAAGTGAAACCATCCGGAATTCAGGATCGCCGCATGAGAGGGACGCCGCTATACGTTAGAAACGATACGAGAATATCTCCAATCGCGTCCCACGTATAGCGGCGTCCCTGTCACGCATTCAGGATGGCCAACGGATGGCTCTGTCAGGACGCGCAGTCTCCGTTCAGGACACGTTCTGGACGGTGTAATCAGGAGCTCTGACGACTGAATTTCTTGTCCTTATCGGATGCTAAATTCCGGATCCTAGATTCAGGATGGTATAATAGTCGCTTTACCCCTATCAACCCACTGTCATCCCTCTGAACTCTGAATGGGTGGAGGTAAAATTCTGCGGGGGTGCAAAAGCGTCAGAACCTTTGCACCCCTGGGTTAAAATGCCTGGGTTAAAAAGCCCTGGTGTTTGACCTCGGGCGCCCACGCCAGACCGTGAGGTCCTTCTTTGCGGCTTACTACGGGTAGTATAGTCTGACCTGGGGAACCTCCCCAGGTTCTGCTTCTGATTGTATTACTGGGGGCCTCGGAATATAGATATTTTTTTCTTACCCATGGATATGGATCCCATAACGTCCTAGTTAGTCTGAAGCCCAGGCCTTCCCCTTCATCTTCCGGGAGATTGAGCTGAAAAAAACAATAACCAACTTAGATAATTAATTAATTAACTTACTGCTTCATTTATTACTTACTTACTATTTTTTTTTTTATTATATTTACAATAAAAGTATTTTTTCCTTACGCTTTTGCACTAGACTTATTTATTGTGTTTTTATTACAAGTTATAGTTATCAAGTTTTTACGTTAAAAATTCCCAAAATGTATGTTGGGTCCTGGTGACCCGTAATTCAGGTTTTACAGAAACCTAGCATGGGCACCAGTTCTCCATTTTTAGTTTGAATGGTTTACTTATAATTACAAGCCATGTTTTCCTTCACCGGAAGTTGTTACAAAAATGTTATTCATTTTCGTAACTTCCGGTGAAGGAAAACATCGTAAGGCAACCTGTACACTCACTAGTGAATTGTACCTGTAGGGAGATTCTCACATCGCTGCGAGAACAGTTCGGTAAGCCAGAGATGGCCAAGAGCATTTGGCCGGATGTCGCTTTTAGGCTAATGCGTTGCCCGGGGTGAACTACGAGGAGGTAGTTCTAGACCAATTCCCATACAGGTCGCATTTTTAACCGATTTTCGTTAATTTGTAAGCAAATTACATAAGTATTTTTTTGTCGATTCAGTTTTTGGGAAATTTTGTATGCGGCGGGACCGCATTTTCGTTAATTTGTAAGCAAATATACTGATACACATCCAAGACCCAGGTCAATCTGAAAAAATATTAATTTTCCATCTTGACCTGGCCGGGGATCGAATCCGGGCACTCTCGTGTCGCAGACTGGCGTGTTGACCGCTGCGCCACGGAGCTCGCCAAGCAAATTTTACAGCAATGTGGGTAATAATGGACTGAGTGTACCTTTTAAATAAATGGGGCGTCACTCAAGAGGTCAAGGGTGTTAGGAAGATGAGAAGTAGTAGCCAAACCATATCACGTCTTTTTTCCTTGCGGGGTAGCCAGAGTCTAAAACCCACGCTTAGCATGTTTATGAGCGTTACCTAGGTTCAAAAAAGGAATCAGGATAGTGATGGGTCACCGGCATCGCCTACTAACATGACTCCTTAGATTTTCGCCGATTCCCTCGAACGGCTTTTACGATCTGTGCGGGAAGAGAAGCAGCTGATACCTGATACCCAGTTTTTTCTTTTTTCCTAGACAGCATGGAAGATGGAAGATTTTAAATGTATTTTTTTAAATATTAATAAATAATAAATAAATAAATATATAGGGACAAATCACACAGATTGAGCTAGCCCCAAAGTAAAGTAAGTTCGAGACTTGTGTTATGGGATACTAACTCAACGATACTATATTTTATATTAAATACATATATAGAAAAACATCCAAGATCCAGGCCAATCTGAAAAAGATCATTTTCCATCTTGACCTGGCCGGGGATCGAACCTGGGCACTCCGTGTCGCAGGCTGACGTGTTGACCGCTGCGCCACGGAGCTGTCAGTATTTAAAGTGAGTATCACCTTCGCCCATTGACATCTGCAACATCAGAGTTGTTGACACTGCCGACCTTAAGGCTCCTACACACTATGCTGGCGGCAGTGCCGCCGGGCATGCCACCAGGCATGCCGCCGGGCAAGCCGCTGTGTACCGGGCGGCGCGCGGCGCCCATTATGTACCTTATAAATATATACTTCAAGGCACAGTCGCGAGCCGCGCAACGAAAACCCACCGGCTGTGCCGCCGGCATTGTGTGTAGGAGCCTTTATAAATAGGAATACCCATCTTTTGAACAAGCCTAGTCATAACTTTGGGGAAAAATAGTGAAAGAGCATACCTCGTGATGCAGTTTGGGAACCTTGTTGCCAAGTACTTTGGGAATAACACACCTGTGGTTACCACACCACACATAGACATAGCACGTAGGTATACCTATATTAGTTCTAAGTATGTCGTAGATTGTAAGTTGATGTCATTTGGAGAAAATGCGCTGTGCAGTTTGTTGCCGCTTCTTCTGCACTCCGCCTTGGAAGCGGCGTAAACTTAGCTCTAAGTTTTTTTTTCTTTTATTTATGGCTTTCACGCGTTACATATTTAGCCAGTATCAAGTAAATGAATTTTGCCGCGCTTTTTCTGAGTCTTGTTATCAATGAAACGATGATGTAGTTCATTTCATTGATTCTACGGAGCCCCTCGCGACAATTCCCACGAATCCACTGGCTTGATCACAGACGACGCAACGAGACAAGGCGGGCCACCAGCCCGCTAAGTAAATCTCACTACAGCCGCACTGTGACTGTGACAGTTTATTTCAGTTATTCCACACATTGTTCATAAACATGGGTATTTATAATACTAAATTACACTGATTTCACATTATAAAGTCCACTAGAAACAATTTGCAATACAATTCGCCGCCGTGCTCTCCGCCAAAATTCCCGCCAAGAACTCCAATAATAATGTTGTAAATAATAATGTGTTATTTAAGTTAACGTCTACCAAATGGTATTTAAAATATATTACGATGAATAAAATATTTGACTATTGTCTATTATTTGCTGTTCAACAATTAGCTTGCTCGGTGTATTATCTTACAAATCACACGAATTGTTAAATCGTGCATCAGATTACGACCTGCAAATGCGTGCACTAAACAAACGACCTCAAGTGGTGTATAATATAGGCATGTGATATCGCGGCCTAGAGAACCGGATTCTTATAAGTTTTCGAAGGCGAGCCGTATCATCAGCTGACTGTTTAAATTAAATACAACAATCAGGAACTTTGCATGTCTAGGTACTCAATAAGGAAAAGACTTGCTGCTGTGTTTCGATTGGATTTTAAATTAATACTTATGTAAGTATGACGTACTTTCGATACTTATTTTATTAACATTTTGCAGCCCCCACCTAATCTGTTATAATAAATACAGGGTGAAATTGAATTCAGCAAACGTTCAAGGAGTGACTCAGACCACGAATCTGAACAACTTTCACTATGGGACCAACTTCGGCATCGTGAAAAAAATATCTGCTCTTTCATACAAAAGTGGAATATCTAGGTTCTCGTCCAAAATCTATGTTGGTCCCATAATGAAAGTTGTGCAGATTCGTGGTCTGAGTCACTACTTAAGAGTCCGACATATGCCAGGCGGCGTGGCCATACAAACGCGGATGGTCTAAACGGGTTGGCTACTTTGGATATTTTCGTTTTTTAGGAATATTCAAGGGTTATTCGAAAAAGAAAAACATATGATGGCTGCCTTATCTGTAATGCAATAATAATCAAAAGTTTCAAGGTTAATTTTAATGTATTTGGTGAATAATACTATATACCGAGTAAATTAGACGTGATTTGGAGGCAACTTTGCAATTTTTTCTATCGAGAAAATTTAACGCAATCGTGTTTTTGAGTCATATAGTTACCAGAGTTAGTCCTGAACTTTGCTGCATTTTTATTTCAACTTGAGTATTTAATTATTATTGATATAACAGTCAATCATGCAAAGCAGTGTAAGGTAGTATGGGCCCTTAAAGGTTTTGCTAATGAATTCAATTTCACCTGTATAGAATTTCGAAGAGACATCAGAGTATTACGGAACTAACAAGTGAGCTTAATATCACAGCTGAACGCATTAAATTTTACAAAATTCTTCTCACATAGTAGATGTTCATTTGAAATGAAATGAACTGAAATGAAAAATGTTTATTTGGTGTATAAACAATTACAAAATCAAAATATAAAACAATTTAACAAATTATACCACCAAAATGGTTTCCCTCAGCTGTGTTGCCATGGCAGGTATGCCATGACGCTGATGTTCAGGGAAGCCAGTTGGACGGGAGATGTGACACTGCGTCACGTGAACAATATTTAATAATTATGACGTATACAAAATTAAACAAAATAACATTTATACCTATATTTATTTGTCAACTCGTGAACGGGTGCTGCCAGGGGGGACAGGTCTGTTCGGCCTCTTTGAGACTTTTATCATATCTGTTGTTGTTGCACGCTCGATCGCTAACATAACGTGTTCCACAAAAATATGTAAATTAAAATTGTATATAACATGACATCAAAAAAAAAGAAAAGAAAAATATTAAATATCATACAAAGCCCTTCAGGCAAGTAGGCGACCAATACTGTTGAAGAGTTTCTTTCGGCGTCTTCTTCTCTGCAGTGGTCGGTTCCGAAACGCTAGTAGTTTGTAGCTTTTAAACAATAATTAATAATTTGAATATAATATAATAAGTATTATTTAATTTTAAATGTGAATTGACGTGAAAAAGTGCCTGAAAAGGCCTATTTTCTGAATAAATCTTTGAATCTTTGTTAGATAATTTTAAATAGCACAGTTCAGCTGCTTGTATAGTTAATTATTATTGGACCATTTACATTTATGGGGAACTTCTACTACACAGAAATTGTAGACAAAAAACTAATATAGCTAACAGAAAGAAAGTCATCATCATCATCATCATCATTTCGTGTAGGTGTCACGGTCAATCGACCATGCACACCCTGGTGTCAGAGTTCTTCGGAACCGCCTCTCGGCCTCTGATGTGGTTCCTTTAACGACTACCAGATGGCAGCCGGGACCAACGGCTAAAGGCGTGCCTTCCGAAGCACGGAATCATCTTTATTATCAGACAATCAGGTGATTCAAGCCTGCAATGTCCTAACCAAACTGGAAACAACTAAACAAAGTATGCTTCCGGTGGGAATCGAACCCACGACCCCCGGGTCAACAGGCAAACGCCTTAACCACTGGACCACTTTTCTCTTATAACAGAATCAAGTTTCAACGCCAAGCGGCTTGGCGTCTTCTTCAGCCCTTAGGACCAGGGGCCATCCAGTCCACACAAGTAGCGAGAATCCGCCATTCCCGCTCCCAACTATGTTCGGTCGTCTGGTTCATCATCACGTGAAATCCCCAGTGGTTCTTAAACAAATACTGATAAGCAAGCGCCTTCTTGAGTATACTGGTGCAAGAGCTCCCACAGCATGCTACGTGCGATAACGTTTATCGACTCTCGCCGTCTCGTGTTGCGAGCGAGATGGAGATAGTTTATCACGCGATACAAGCGGCGTCGCGGACGTCATGATTCGGGCGTTGCCTACAATTATTGTATTCATATCACCGCAAATTCGGTATAACTTACCACCACCAGCCTGACGCCCGCCATGTACTCGTCACTTCCGGTTCCGCAAGCCTCGCCCGGCAGTGCCGCCATCTGTAATTTATACAACAACCTACATCAAAGTTTTAAGTGATCACTTACCCAGATATAAAAGCATAGAATATATAAATAAATAAATATATAGGGACAAATCACACAGATTGAGCTAGCCCCAAAGTAAGTTCGAGACTTGTGTTATGGGATACTAACTCAACGATACTATATTTTATAACAAATACATATATAGATAGATACACATCCAAGACCCAGGCCAATCTGAAAAAGATCATTTTCCATCTTGACCTGGCCGGGGATCGAACCCGGTCACTCCGTGTCGCAGGTTGACCGCTGCGCCACGGAGCTAGTCAGTATATGTAAGTGTTTATTTTGCATTCACAATGCTATTTTGATACTCTTAATTATTTTATTTCTCAACTAGCTTTCGCCCGCGGCTCCGCCCGCGTTAATGTCGATCCCTCGGGAACAGTACTTTTTCCCGGGATAAAATGTACCCTATGTCCTTCTCCGATACTCCAGAGAACTTGTATGCAAAATTTCATGATGATCGGTTCAGTAATTACGGCGTGAAAGCGTAACAAAGAAACAAATAAACAAACAAACTCACTTTCGCATTTATTATATTAGTAAGGATACGGATAAGGATACTTACATACTACTACAGAAAACTTAAAGAGCAATAGGTTGAGCTGGTTTGGACATGTCATGCAGAGGGAAGAGAATCATGTGACTAAGAGGGTTTTAGGTATGCAAATTGAGGGATGTCGAAGTAGGGGAAGACCGAAAAAACGCTGGATTGAGTGCGTCAAACAGGATATGGATAAGAAGGGCGTAACAGAGGGTTTGACGAGCGACAGAGCAAAATGGAAGAGGTTGACGTGCTGTGCCGACCCCACATAATAGTGGAAAAAGGATAAAGAGGAAGAGACGGATAAGGATACTAGCTGTTGCCCGCGACTTCGTCCGCGGCAACTTCTGTTATTATGATAAATTAGGTTTTTTATTAGTATAGATGATCCCCCGTTTTCAAAACATTTTTATTGATGCTTCGCTCCTATTGGTCTCAGCGTGATGTTTTATAGCCTAAAACCTTTCTCAATAAATGCCTAAATGGACTATCAAACACAAAAATAATTTTCCAATGTGAACCAGATATATACTTCCTGAGATGCGCGTTCAAACAAACAAACTCTTCAGCTTTATAATATTAGTATAGTATAGACTAGCGACGTGCCCCGGCTTCACACGGGTAGATATTTATTTTATTTCCTCTGTTCATCAGGAATAATGTAGGATTCTGATGGCTGATGGCTAACTTGTGGGAACGGTACAAGTTACCCAAAAAAATTCCTCTTTAAACGAACTAAAAAAATATCCGCGACAGTACAAGAACAGAAATTGCCGCGGACGAAGTCGCGGGCGAAAGCTAGTATATTATAAAGAGGAAAAATTCCATTGTTTGTTTGTAATGGATAATTTTAGAAACTAAAATTCATCTTTAATTTAAAAATCCTAACAAAAGCTGGACAGGCAAGACTGGGAATGATTTGTCCGGACACGAGACCAAAACGCCTGGGTCCGGCTTTATCCGGACGCTTGGCAATATAGATCATCTTTAACTGTAGATAGATAAATTATTAGCGGGTAACATCAATTCTACCCATACTAATATAAAGAACTTTGTCTGTTACCCCTTTACGCTTTAACTATTGAACTAATTGCGATGAAATTCGATATGGAGGTAGTTTGAAGGCCGGGAAAGGACATAGGAATTACACTCTTTACACACTTATTACAGTATTCTTCTCACCAGTGAGCGTTCCAAAACGCTAGTAACCTAGTATTTCGATTTTGCATATATTAAAATAATATAAGAAATAGAACGTCATATTTGACGCTCAAAAAGAGAAATACATCTATCTAATTTATATTAAAAATCTTCGACTTTTTTGACACATTGAGGAGCCGCGGGCAAAAGCTAGTACTTAGGCTATAATTTACGCGTACGAAGTCACGGGAACACAGCCAGTTATATTATAGATGTGAAATTTTTCAACAATACGGTGAGATTATTTGTTGATCCTTCACGCAAAAACTACTCGATGGATTATGTTGTTTTCTAATTTTTTTAATTTGACATATAAGATATAAATTACGCGTTCAGAAATGATGATAAAATCAGGCATACAATAGAAAAAAGATTTACTTACCACTAAGTCGAAACAATCACTATATTTTAACCACAACTTTATCACTTGAGCTTTAGAGTTCGCGCCAACCCGCACTGCACTGCCAATTGTACACAACTTACTTAACTAGGGCCGTGAATACATTAATAAAATATCGATAATATTTGTATATTTGGATGTAGATGACCATAACACCTAAAACTGCACCGACATATACGTTTTCGGTTAGTTTTAAGGTAATATAAGTATTTCTCGTTCTATATCCAAGGGTGATTTAAATGTACAGCTAAGGAAGGTGTCCTTAAATGAGATCGATATTTTTTAATACAAAACTATTATAGTTTACACTCACCAAGATCCCGGGTCCCAGGATACAACTGAAAAAACGCTTGAATGACAGAGATTAGCTATTAATAAATATAATAAATAAATATATACGGAAAAATCACACAGATTGAGCTAGCCCCAAGATAAGTTCGAGACTTGTGTTATGGGATACTAACTCAACGATACTATATGTAATGGCTATGTAAATGGATTAAATAAATAAATAAATAAAAAAAATAAATAAAATATTTTATAACAAATACATATATAGATAAACATACAAGACCCAGGCCAATCTGAAACAGATCATTTTGACCTGGGCGGGGATCGAACCCGGGCACTCCGTGTCGCAGGCTGGCGTGTTAACTACTGCGCCACGGAGCTGTCACTATTATCAATGTACATCCAGCGCTTGTCCCATAATCATTTACTTCTAATATGACAGAGCTTTTTTGTTTCTCTTCTCGCACAGATCGTAGAAGCAGGTCTAGGGATTGGGCGAAAATCTGAAGAATCATGACGATAGTAATACGGCTAGCAACTCATCACTATTTTGATTCCGTTTTTCACCTTTACGCCGTCAACACTCTAAACGAGGCCTTTCGGTCTTATAACCTTACACTCTGTAAGGGATAAAGACGTTGTAATATGTATGTATGACAGTTTTTATATGCAGTCCTCGCACGTTTTCTTTGTTGAAAAGTCATACATACGTGCCACGAGGTCATAAAAATATTTTTTTCCTTTTATATCTTCAAAATTGTTCCAATCAAACTTCCAACCCTCGGTTTAACCCACGGAGTACATACAGAGTACTATACTGTTTTTAACAGTCTGGTTGGCAACCCTAATTACTCAGCTATCTGACACTAGATATCAGTAGGTGTTAGGGACATCTAGTGACGGATAGATAAACTAAAAAGAAAGATCAACATCGAACTTATTAAGTAGTTGGGCTATTCGCCGCTAGATGGATATTAAGGAGGGAGTGAGACAGAGCAAGTAGAGTGAGACAGATAATACTCCCCTCACCCCCTGTAAGTGCCACGCATTGTTTCATAGAAAATATTCCTTAGGGCAACTCCTCTCTGTATGTACTCCGTGGTTTAACCCTTTGTAGGAGAATTTCCAAAATATCTTACTGCACACTTACAACACATCGATTGTACTTCACAACCAAACTACGCTAGTAATATTAATCGACAAGCCGTCATCGATATTTCTCTATCGACACGTCGCAGCCCTGCCAAACCAGTTCACCTCAAATCACGGCCGTGCTGTTACGACATATGATCGATCAGTCGAGGTTAGGACGGGGGCGATTCGATAGCCGCCAGTTCCGATGTTGGCTTTTACCTCCAGCTCCAGCTGGTCTATGGTATTATTTCCAAAAATCCTTTTAAGTACTTTTTGTAATCTTTGAGCACCAGTCCTTACATCAATCATTAAGAAAACCGTAGTGCAACAGGTTGTCCCTGTAGTTTCGGATGTGTTGATTATACCTACGCGATTCATCGTTCTTTCATGTAGTAAAACTTTCACATAAAAAACTGACTTTAATCAAACTACTGAACCGATTTTGATAAAATGTATGAAATGAAATACATTTATTTGCAGGCAAACACGGTAGAAATACATTTTAGGACAATGGGTTTGTCAAAATTCTATTGGACAAGCGTATTGCGCCAACAGATGGATTTAAATTGAAGCAATTTGAAAGCATACTCTTTCAAACTAAAAAATATTTTCTCAAATTGGTTCCGGAGATATGCGGTAACAAACAGTAAAAAAACGTACTTACAACCGAATTGATAACCTCCTTTTTTAAAATAGTGAAACTGAAAAATTTAATTTTACTAATTTTATCAAGAACTAGCTGTTGCCCGCGACTTCGTCCGCGGCAATTTCTTTTATTATGATTAATCAGTATAGATGAACAATTTTGCCCCGCTTTTAAGCCATTTTTTATTGATGCTTCGCTCCTATTTGGTCGCAGCGTGATGTTAAAGTCTAAAGCCTTCCTCAATAAATGGACTATCCAACACAAAAATAATTTTCCAATTTAAACCAGTAGTTCCTGAGATTACCGCGTTCAAACAAACAAACAAACAAACAAACAATCAAACAATCAAACAAACAAACTCTTCAGCTTTATAATATTAGTATAGAGTATAGATATGTTAGGCGCCTGGTACATACGAGAATTACGCCTAATACCATGTGTGCTACTGAACTTCGAGTTAATACCCTGCCTACAGTATTCATCATCATCATCAATTCAGTCGTAAGAACTCCACCGGCCCCTTCCACGGGTTCTTCGTTCCATGGGAGGATATTGCCATACTCACCACGCTTGGCAGGCGGGTTGGCGAGCGCAGTTTCTTAAGGGCCCGTACTACCTCACACTGCTCTGCATGATTGACTGTTATATCAATAATAATTAAATACTCAAGTTGAAATAAAAATGCAGCAAAGTTCAGGACTAACTCTGGTAACTATCTGACTCAAAAACACGATTGCGTAAAATTTTCTCGATAGAAAAAAATTGCAAAGTTGCCTCCAAATCACGTCTAATTTACTCGGTATATAGCATTATTCACCAAATACATTAAAATTAACCTTGAAACTTTTGATTATTATTGCATTACAGATAAGGCAGCCATCATATGTTTTTCTTTTTCATAAACCCTTGAATATTCCTAAAATACGAAAATATCCAAAGTAGCCAACGCGTTTAGACCATCCGCGTTTGTATCGCCACGCCGCCTGGCATATGGCGGGCTCTTAAGCTTCTTGTGCGTTCCAAGCTGCTGCCAATCGGAAGCATTTTTAAGCTGCGGAAGGATCTGATGATAAAAAAAAAAAAGAAAAGATAAAAATATAAAACATCATACAAAGCCCTTCAGGCAAGTAGGCGACCAATACTGTTGAAAAGAGTTTCTTTCGGCGTCCTCTTCTTTGCAGTGGTCGGTTCCGAAACGCTAGTAGTTTGTAGCTTTTGAACAATAATTAATATTTAATTTGAATATAATATATTAAGTGTTATTTAAAATGTGAATTGACGTGCCTAAAATGGCCTATTTTCTGAATAAATCTTTGAATCTGAATCTGTTAAATTTGGGAAAGAAAATGAATGTGTAGGATGCTACCATTGCTACTCGAAAGTCGACTCGGGAGGCCGAGCGCGTTCCCGATGTCTGCCCTGCAGCCACCGGTCAGGCGTTGAGGATGTCACTCTGACCTACAGATTCTTCGATTGATTATTGCCTTGGAACCTCCCTTATATTACGTTTGCTTATTGAAAGTACCTAAAAGTATGAGACACACCCATGTAGGTCAAAATTCAAATTCAAAAATTCAAATAGGCCGAAATATATTCCGAAAATAGGCCTTTGCAGGCACTTTTTCACGTCAAATCACATTTTAAAGGATCTAATTTAGTCATATTTATATTATTACTTAATGTGCAAAAGCTACAGACTACTAGCGTTTCGGAACCGACCACTGCAGAGAAGAAACGCCAAAAGAAACTCTTTTCAACAGTATTGGTCGCCTACTCGCCTGAAGGGCTTTTTTAATTTTATCATCTATCTTTATCATTTATCATCTAATTTCTTCATTTTTAATTTTTTATATTTTATATCATATGTAGGAAGGACATCATCTGAGTTTATTCCCGTTGGTTATGCCCAGAGGCGACTTTACTAGTGCAGGGTGTGCGGCGCACACGGGCGCCGGGTGTAAGGGGGCGTCGAGCGCCCTCTAATACGCCACCTCCAAAGATGCGTCGCTCGCGGCACCGGCGCTCTCAAATACCCTGCGCCCGTGTTACTACGGCCGATCCCGGACGCGCGGTAGCAAAGCAAGGGCGCGCCTTCACAAGTTGCGTCTCTAACTACTGTACACAATGCCTTATGTTTCAACATGAAATCAGCTTTAAAACAGATATATTATATTGGCGTAGTATCGCGTCGCTACAAAAGGCGCGTGCCGGTACCTGTTTTGGTTCGTTTGAAAACACGCCGAATTGTGGAAAATATAACGGAGTATTCCATTTTAATCCCGCTTCTACTAGAGGGCGCCAGGGTACTGGTTGCCCACGTGCGGCACAAGAGCTAGAGCCGGCTCTGGTTATGCCTCCAACCCGGGGTGTAATATTAATTATGACATCAGTGGTGTAAACAAAATTCAGTATCAAGAATAGAATAAAGAATACTAGGTAGTATTTAAATTATTTATTTCATTTAATAGGAACCTAAATAATGTTGACACCTAACGTTTCGAAAAATTTGCACCGCCTACAATATTTTTGTTTATAACGTTCCGGATGTATACGAATAGGATCCTAAGCTGGTGGTTATTGAAATAAGGATCTTGTAGAGCATGCTTTCCAATTCGTCCCATTTCAATTTTATCACAATTGGTTCCGTTTTTATATGAACGG
This sequence comes from Elegia similella, assembly GCA_947532085.1. Classification (NCBI taxonomy): domain Eukaryota; kingdom Metazoa; phylum Arthropoda; class Insecta; order Lepidoptera; family Pyralidae; genus Elegia; species Elegia similella. The sequence goes on along the minus strand of OX383950.1, from coordinate 675,702 downwards.
CTCCCCCGTTCATATAAAAAACTAAACTACTGATTTTGACAGCTGTTGAAAATAAACAAACCAATTTCGACAAAACTTGCATTGTTCCCTAAGTTGGACGATACCTAGTTCAACGTAAAATGTATTCGGACCCCCTACTTGAAGTCTAATGCCGATAGATTAAACATCAATTGGTCGAAAACCTTGACTCGATTGTCTACGGGACCTACAATCCGTGAGCTGTATAGTTTGCCACATCGATGCATATATAAAAACCGTGTAAATTCTAACAATATTTTCTATATGGGTTGAATCGATAACCTCCGTTTTTTAAGTCGGTTAAAAGTAATTAGGTCGCATGGCTGGCATCACACCGGCCCTCCCCACACCTCTCCCCTTTGTGCTCTCCCCCGTTCACGGGTGCGTTCAATGGCTTTGTAGACAGTAGTTGCTAGTCGCGTTCGCATCGCGACGTCTCTTGTATTGAATGAAACCCGGTGAATTTTGTCAATTAATAGCCAAAATGGTGAAGTACTGCGCCGTTAATCTTTGTTTATCCACGTCAAACATTAAAGGACGTAAATTTTATAAGTTTCCGAATGATGAACAGAGGTAAGCAAGGCAACATAATATAAAATTCCTCATTCTTGGTTAGGTACCTGTCCCGCCATCTTGTGGGACGCTTGTGAGTGAATGGGAGCAAACAGCAAACAGTAGAAGTAAACATGTTTGCTACGTCATATTATAACGTACAAAATGAGATACTTTGCAATTCAATAGGTAGATGCCATAGATTTTAAAAAAAATTGCGTCTATGGTAGATACCTACTATTGTTGAATTTGTTATCTGCCTGTCATCATTCTAAAAATACTAATCCGCCTTTTCGGAAGAAATATTGAGTAATCAATAAGTAGTACACCTCTCTGCTTGCTGTTATTAAAGCGCCTATTAGACTACGCGTTATTCAGCACAGGTATTAAGTCTGTCTTCGAGTCTAATTAGACCGCTCGCTATTACACTAGACTGAAAAACGCGGGCTTGCTCATTCGCACGCAAGACGTCGACGTTGGCGGTTGTAATGGCACCTGCAATTTCTAAGCCCAAAAAATTTGCCGTAGCAAAAAAACATGTTTCTTTTGTAATTCTTGAATAATCTTGATGATTATTTTTGTCATAAACATGGCATCTCATGGTACAACTCTAGCATGCAGTCATGCTTAATAATAATTTTCTACCGACTTAAAAAAAAGGAGAGGTTAATATCAATTCGATTGTATTTATTTTAATGTTCGTTACCTCAGAACTCCGTCATTTATGAACCGATTTTTATAACTGTTATTGGTTCTTTTTTTTAAAGAGTACCTATGCTTTCAATTTAGTCCCATTAAATTTCATCATAATCATTTCATATGAAAGATATTTTTCTTTACTGCGCGCCATTATTGTAAAGCCGTGTGGTATCCGGCAGAGTAGAATAGGACCACTCCAAGTCTTCCCGTGGATGTCGTAGAAGGCGACTTAGGAAATACAAGCTAAACAAAGCTTATAAACATCTAAGACACCTTTCCAACCCGTCTGGCCAGCGTGGAGAGTGTAGGCCAAGTCCTCTGGCTGCTCTGGCCAAGTATGGCCCTAGTAGTACAGAGAGGGTCGTGCTCCTGTAGTGGAGACTAAAAAGGACCTGATGATGATTATTGTAAAGGTAACGCAAACAAGACAAGACACACATAATATGAATAAAATATACGTGGCGCACGCGCACGTCCGCTCCCTGTGGACGCGAGCGCAGACTAAACGGTCTAACGCTTATTACACTACTCGATATTCAGACTCTAAGCCAGTTAGCCTCGCCGAGCCCGATCTTGCGGACTGAATTCAGAGTAAGACGGTCTAACTCTTATTACACTACGCTAGTTAGACTTAGTCTGACTGAATACCGTGTAGTGTAATAGACGCATTACTAAATATAGGTAGGTACCTACTACGTCAGATATTACGCACCTGTCTCACTCGCACTCGCACAGACGACGTGCTCTAATACTCGACTAAGGGCTCCCACACATAAACACGATACGACGTCGCGTCGTGAAAATATACGAAGACGCGACATCGTAACGTGCCACGACACGATACACGACACGACGTCGCATAGTAGAAACTCACGATGCATTCTCGTGTCAACTGTGCAACAGTGACAGTTGTTATTCGAAATTCAAAGATTGCGGACGTTATTGAGGTCGATCATTTATTAATAACCCTAGTCGAGCAAAGTCTGAAGAATACTTGACTAGCTCCGTGGCGCAGCGGTCAACATGCCAGCCTGCGACACGGAGTGACCGGGTTCGATCCCCGGCCAGGTCAAGGTGGAAAATGATCTTTTTCAGATTGGCCTGGGTCTTGGATGTTTATCTATATATGTATTTGTTATAAAATATAGTATCGTTGAGTTAGTATCCCATAACACAAGTCTCGAACTTACTTTGGGGCTAGCTCAATCTGTGTGATTTGTCCGTATATATTTATTTATTTATTATTAATACCTAGAATACTTAAAATTTCAAAAACTGTCGTTGTTGCTCAGTTGACACGAGAATGCATCGTGAGTTTCTACTTTGCGACGTCGTGTCGTGTATCGTGGCACGTTACGTACGATGTCGCGTCTTAAATTTTTACGATGCTCGTCGTATATTTTCCCGTTGCGATGTCGCGTCGTGTTTATGTGTGGGAGCCCTAACTTATATAAGTACCTAACATTGTCGGGGCGTATTTTACGATTTGTTTTTATCTAACAAAATATACCACTATGTTTTATTTTCGAAATCAGTACCCAAAGGGTCAAAACGGGACACTATTAATAAGCCTCCGATGTCCATCCGTCGGACTGTCATAGGGCTGTATCTACTAAACCGTAATAGATAGAGTAGAGATTTGAAATGTTCACTGAATTTGTATATCTATTGCAGTTACAAATAATAAAAATCTAAAAAGTAAGGGGTCCCATACAAGAAGTTAGTTTTTAGAGTTCCGTACCCAAAGGGTAAAAACGGGACCCTATTAAATTTCGCTCCGCTGTCCGTCTTTCTGTCTGTCCGTCTGTCACCAGGCTGTATCTCATGAACCATGATAGTTAGACGGTTGAAATTTTTACAGATGATGTATTTCTGTTGCCGCTATAACAACAAATACTAAAAAATAGAATTAAATAAATATTTAAGGGGGCTCCCATACAACAAACGTGATTTTTTTGCTTGTTTTTGCTCGTTATTGATAACGGAAATAGGTAGACACTTGAAATATTCACAGAATATTTAGTTAATTATTCAATTTAAAAATAAATAATGTAATATAAATAAAATTAATATTTAAGGGGGGCTCCCATATTTTTTACCGTTTTTATAGATAACGGTACGGAACCCTTTGTGTGCGAGTACGACTCGCACTCGGCGGTTTTGATTACCTGACTATTTTGGGTGTGTGCATAAAATAATGTGATATGCCATATACTGCTGATAGCAGCCTGTTGTCATCATCATCATCTTAGCATTGGTTCCGTCATCAGTTTAGGAGCGTCGTACGCTATTATGACAAGCTGTTAATAGGATATGGCAGACTTTTTTCAGCCGGCTGCCTGCCTAAAACCTACCCGATGGGTATTGCTTCAGAATCACGGAAAAATATCTGTGAAAGTAATGTACAAATATTTGACCGCGCCGGGAATAAAACCCGGTACTCTCGAGATATAGGCTGGTTAACTACTGCGCCACGGATGTTGTCGATAACATAATATGCTGTATAGTTACGAAATTAAATTAAGAAAACAGAGAAAAACAAATAGTGTTTTAATATTATAATTTATTATTTTTATCCGCCATTTAGTGATGACTGCCAGTGACGGATTTAGAGGTCTGGTAGCCCCGGGCTAATAAAGGAGTGGAGGCCCCCTTGATCCCAATTATTTACAAATTAAAATGAGCTATTTTACAGTCGAATTTTCTTCTTAAATAATTTATTTTGAAACCAAGTATAGGTTCTCGTTATTTAACAAATATAAATATAATCGGAAATAAGAATTATCTGAAACTAGCTTTCGCCCGCGGCTCCGCCCGCGTCAATGTCGATCCCTCGGGATTAGTACTTTTTTCCGGGATAAAAGGTAGCCTATGTTCTTCTCCGTACTCCAGAGAACTTGTATGTAAAATGTCATAATGATCGGTTCAGTAGTTACGGCGTGAAAGCGTAACAAACAAACAAACAAACTCACTTTCGCATTTATAATATTAGTAAGGATAAGGATTAACGAAGAGAACCTTCCGAGCTTTTTTCGCAGAAAAAGCGTTGATGACTTCACTTAAATTCAGTTCCCAGCCATCTGGTGGTAAGCATTTCAAAAATACCTCATTGTTTAACGGGACATTTAGATAGGTTTGTTGGTCACAGCGATTTAAAAATACTTTTTGCTCTCGATAGGCGAGCTCAGTGGCGCAGTGGTTAACACGCCAGCCGCCGACATGAGGGTGCCCGGGTTCGATCTCCGGTCAGGTCAGGATGGAAAATGTTCTTTTTCAGATTAGCCTGGGCCTTATGTATCGTTGAGTTAGTATCCCATAACAGAAAAGCCTCGAACTATCTGTGTGATTTGTCAATATCATTATCTCTGTGGTCAATATCATAGGGATTATCTCATAGATTTAAAAAAAAAAATCGTCTTTATCTTATCTCTATGGTCAATATATATTTATTTATTTTTATAAATCGCGCTTTCAGATGTCAACAATGGATTCAAGCCGCAGGGCGTGAAGATCTGCAGTTGAAGACTGTTGAAAAGCTGAGCAAATATTATTCTGTTTGCGATTTGCATTTCAAGGAGACTGACCGGCTTCTAAAAAAACTGAAAAGTAATGCAATTCCGTCCCTGAACCTAAATTCCAGTGACACTCCGAAAACAGAAAATCAATGCACCCAGACAGACACGTTACCGAAAGATTTTTCATGTCAGGTTGATATGGACATTCTAAATGCACAGTCAACAGAAACAGGATCACTCCCTTCCAACACACCAAGAAAACGGAAACTACAACAAGAATTGCAGATTGTGTGTATAAAAATAGAAAAATTAGAAAACCAATGATCCTTAAATTATACATATTATGTAAATACCTTCTATCACGTCTTTTTCCCTTGAGAGGTAGACAGAGCCCAGGTCTGTAAGACCACTCACAAAAGCCAAACACAAAAGCCACTTTAAATTATACATGGTAAATTTTTAACGTTTTGGACCCTTAAAGGGATGACTCAGACCATCAATATGAACAACTTTTTCTAAGGGACCAACGCTGGGAATTCAAAAAAAAAATTGTCATTCCATACAAAAGAGTTCCGCCGCACGGCCAGTTTGTATGGGAATGTTGAAGTTTTTTTGAGTTCCCATAGGAAAAGTTGTTCATGTTGATGGGGTCCAAAACGAAACAAAATTCACCATGTATAATGGCAGAAATACGCAATCTTATTTAATCCAACATATCGCCGGTAGCTGTTGCTGTCTCTGACACTAAAATGAATATCAATATTTTTTATTTGTCAATGTTTTTATTATTTTTCTTTTTTATTAGTATTTATTTAAGTTTATATATTCGTCAATCTATTATATTCGCCTACAAACTTATTAAAAGTCAATTGATACTAAGTAAGGCCTTTCCCCATTTTTTCCACATAAGTTATTTGAAGCGCACTCGCACTTGATGACAGGCCATAGCTGAAAATCAGTGTGTTGCTCTCAGGGCAACATAATCACTGAGCTATGACCTTTTTGTATTGCTGTGGTATACATATACAATTGTAAAGTATTGTTTTTGTTTTACTCTGTACTTTTAATGACATTGTTGTTTATCAAACTGTTGTATGTGTGTGACTAGAGCAGCAAATAAACGGCATTATCTATCTATCTATTGATATAAATTGGCAGGAGAATTTGACCTTTTTTGAAGTCGGTTGAATGTACTCTCGTTAGCCCCCTGGCATAGTCTTAGGGCAAAGATGTTGTGGCTACCAAGCCAAAGGACTTTCGAAAGGAAAAAAATGTTTAAGGGAAATCCCATACATACGTAGTATCACGTCTTTTTGACAGCTCCGTGGCGCAGCGGCCAACACGCCAGCCTGCGACACGGAGTGCCCGGGTTCGATCCCCGGCCAGGTCAAGATGGAAAATGATCCTTTTCAGATTGGCCTGGGTCTTGGATGTTTATCTATATATGTATTTATTATAAAATATAGTATCGTTGAGTTAGTATCCCATAACACAAGTCTCAAACTTACCTTGGGGCTAGCTCAATCTGTGTGATTTGTCCCTATATATTTATTTATTTATTTTTCCCTTGCGGGTTAGACAGAGCCCCAGACTTTAAGGGTGCGCCTCTACCAGAGATGTGCTGTGCTACGATGCTATGTTAGCGTTTGATATCCACCAATCATATTCATTGGTGCACATAGCTTAGCACTGGTGGAAACAAACAAAATTTAAAATAAATTTTGTTAGTATAATTAAAATTTATAAATAAAATATTAAAATAAATGTTATAAATTATTAGGTGAAATGTTAATTTAATAAAATTTTATTTTAAAATACGGATTCAACTAAATGTTTTTTATATGAAAACTAGCTGACCCTGCAAACGTTGTTTTGCCATATAAATAATGTCTAAAAAATAAAAATAAAAATTTAGGGGTGGACTACCCCTCACATTTAGGGGGATGAAAAATAGATGTTGGCCGATTCTCATAGATACCGGATAAGCACACGCCTTCTACGACATCCACGGGAAGACTTGGAGTGGTCCTATTCTACTCTGCCGGATACCACACGGCCTTTTCTTTAGTATTGGTAGACCTAAAAGTCACGTTTTGCATGTTAATGGAAAACAGAATCAAAATAGTGATGGGTTGCTAGCCGCATCGCCTACTAATACGATTACTCAAATTTTCGCCCATTCCCTCGATCGGCTTTTACGATCTGCGCGGGAAGAGAAGCAGCTGGTAGTTTACGTTTTTCCTTTTCTCCCAGACCAGCGTGGAATAGAAATCCCAAACTTACCTGTGCTTTGGCCGAAGTCTTTACGGCCGGCTGCGGCGATGTTGACTGGCGAAATTGTGCCCTAGACCCGCCTGCTTCAGGCCAACCCTCCTTGGGTAGTTCCAAAACACAGCTACAAGCTAAATGTAAAAATGAAGTAGGTACACTACAGACCCACCCAGGTGTGTATTTTAAAGTTAAACATAGTCAAAGTCAAATATTTTATTCATCGTTAGATATTTTAAATTTGGTGAACGTTAACTTAAATAACACATTTTTATTTACAATATTAATATTGTTGACGTCAATAACTACTTAGAGCTAAGTTTACGCCGCTTCCAAAGCGGAGTGCAGAAGAAGCGGCAACAAACTGCACAGCGCATTTTCTCCAAATGACATCAACTTACAATCTACGACATACTTAGAACTAAATGTGTGGACTTGGGCTTACATTGTCATGTCATAAAATAAAATTCATTTAGTAATATCACGGTGAAGACCGTGGTAATAATGAAATAATAGTAATGAAAAAAATGTGTTAATTCAAGTTTTTGATTTAATGTCAGGTCACAATATGTACAAATTGTACCAATTCATGTCATTTATATATTAATATCATGACGAGGGTCCGGCACCGAGCTTTGGTCAGATATTTCTATCATTTAGAAAATCATCAGTCATACATACATACATATTATCACGCCTGTTTCCCATGGGGGTAGGCAAGGGATAGGCAGAGACTATGTATCTCCACTTGCTACGATCCTGACATTTATCTCTAGCTTCGTCTACACTCATTACTCTCCTCATACATGCTCTACGGTTTCGGGTACTTCTAACAGCTCCTTTTAAGAACATCATCTGCAATTTGATCGCAGTACGTTCGACGAGGTCGACCCTGAACATTATTCCCATTCACACTGGCTTTATACAGGGTAAGTGGTATCTAACGCATAACCTACTAAAGGTGACTAAGGTACATCAAGATTAACTACGTTTGTTCTATGACATTTTGTAATTCGACGTTTGCTTTTTTCATAAAAAAAAAAATCGAATTTGCAATTCTACTCGTCTTAACTCTATGGCAATCAGCGCTACGAGGTAATAATAGTAGGTACCTACGCTCACGTGGCACGCGGCCGGCGGCATAGACTTAACGTTTGATAGAAATCCACATAAAAGCTAATGTATATAAAATCTTACTATGTATTGCGTTTAGGTAAAAGTCATAGAACAAACGTTGTTAGTCATGATGTACCTAAGTCGTCTTTAGCAGGTTTTGCGTTAGTTAACTGTAACCCTGTATATTTTCTTTGTTGTTCTTTCATTCATCCTTTCAATGTGGCCAAACTTTCTCAATCTGGGTCACAACATCATCTTTCAATCCACATCGCTCCCGCATAAAAGTTAAACGGTACCACCGAGAGTAGTGACCTTATTGATATGATGAGCTACCTATCTCTCGAATGATAACTCATAGGTAGATAAGAAAATAATAGAAATTGCATATTCCAGTATCCTTACTAATATTATAAATGCGAAAGTGAGTTTGTTTGTTTGTTTGTTACGCTTTCACGCCGTAACTACTAAACCGATCATCATGAAATTTTGCATACAAGTTCTCTGGAGTACGGAGAAGGACATAGGCTACCTTTTATCCCGGGAAAAAGTACTATTCCCGAGGGATCGACATTGACGCGGGCGGAGCCGCGGGCGAAAGCTAGTCTATAATAAATGCAGTCGGAAATCCTTATTGTTCAGAGCAGAAATCTTTGAGATTGAAATAGAACCTTTTCTGCTTAATTTAAAAAAAATAACCTTTTACTTTTTTATACCTTTTCTTTGCCTACGCCGGCAATCAAACTCGGTGCCCCTCGTATAACAGGTTGGTGTGTCAACCACAAGTCACGGAGCCTGTCGCGTCAGGGATCATATCTATGGGCCCTATGGCCCAGTGGGCGTGACCATTATTAGCTTATGCATGTTAAGCAACTCAGGGCGCTGTACCCACTAGGATGGGTGACCGCAAAAACCATATAAAAATATCCCGAGCTCGTCGGTGCGGAAGGCACGGTAAGCCGTTGGTCTCGGCTGTCATCATTAATGGCAGTCGCCTTTAAACAGCTTGAAAAATCTGTCATTAGTGTTGATATAAATGAATCGCCAAATGTGTCCATAACTCGATACAGCTGGATCGATTTGGATGATATTTTGTGTGTAAGTATACTTCAATGGGTTCCTGGATGTTTTATAAACAGATTTGGATCCGGTAGGTGGCGCTGCTATCGGTATATCACCAAATTTCATTTGCTGAACTGATTTGGATGAAAATTTGTGGTACATTTCAATTGGTTCTGGTTGGGTTGGCGTCGCTTTTGCAGGCGAGATGCAGTCTGCTAGTAAATAAAAAACCCGATAATGTTTTAAGTCTTTTATTTCACTTACTTGTTTCAACAAAACCTCAGGTTTGAATTAACAAAATATACATTCTTTCAATCGATATATAAAATAATTTCTCTCAGTGCTGGCCACTTCAACACACGAAAAACAAAATTTTCAATTTTATTTAACCCCTGACGAAAAAAGGAGTGTTCTATATTTGACGTATTTGTGTGTCTATGCCACCGAAGCTCCCCAACGGCTGAACCGATTTCAATAGAGATTGTTTTGTTTAAAAGCTATTTTTGGTCAAAATCAGTCCAGCCGTTTACAATACTGAGGGTTTCTGCGTCGGGGCTACTAAATATTCTTAATTTTATACAAATAAGGACAAACACATGCACGTTATGTGTAGAGTAGAGATCTTCGATCAGGTATAAAAGACGTAGAAGGCACTGATCGCTGCGACCCCAGCATCCCGAGGCATGGGGAGTAAATTGCAGTGCTTATACAGCGTGTAACAGTACCCTCGACATTTACTTTAAGGGGTGACTCAGCGCACCAATATGAACAACTTTTCCTATGGGAACAATGCTGGGAATTAAAAAAAAAATTCGACCTTCCCATACAAACTGGCGGCGGAACTCTTTTGTATGGAAATGACGAAATTTTTTTAAGTTCCCAGCATTGGTCCCATGGGAAAAGTTGTTCATATTGATAGGCTGAGTCACCCCTTTAAGTAAACGTCGAGGGTGCTGTTACACGCTGTATACAAGGTTAATTCAAAGCTACAACGCAGTTGTTAAGCTATATCAGATACCTTTAGACAGCTAGGGCGTGAGAGCTTAATAAACGAACTGACAATTGAATTTTTTATGTTTGTTAGGATTGATACAAGCGATCGGCACGATCGGCCTAAGCGTTCAGTTTGTGACGCATCTATCTCTCTTCCACCGTTATTTATAGTCTGTAAACCGATTAGGGTTTTGAGACGACCCTAACGATACCTTTACTGTCAAAATACATCCAGCCGTTTGGAAGATACGAGGCAATAAAGAAATTAACAAACATAATATCCTTGTTGGCAGTCAGGCCAAAAGTATTTTTCGAAATATGCTACGAAATAAAGAGGTAACACACATTATAAATAATACAACCAGATCGAGAATTCAGAGCCCTTCAGGCACGTAGGGACCAAGGCTGGATTGAGTTTCTTTCGGCGTATTCTTCTCACCAGTGGTCGTTCCGAAACGCTAGTAGTATTTCAATTTTGCATATATAAAAAAATATATAAGAAATAAAAATATGACGTTCAAAAAGAGATACATGTATCCAATTTTGAATAAAAATCTTTGACTTTGACTTTCTTTTTTTGAAGTCAGTTGAAATAAAATTAACAGTATTTTTTTAAAACAAGTTTTATGTACATCACCTAGTTTCGTATTTATTTTCAGCGAGCCCTTAAATTTTATATCCATATTGTCGAAGTGCATCAAAAACAGCTAGTCCGCCATCTTGGATTTAGAATGACGTCACACAACTCACCATGCATTGTCATCCAAACTAAACGAGTACACAAAATTTCAGCTCAATCAGAAGATATCTTCAAAATTGCGATGCAGGGTTCAACCCGAACAAACATAGCTACATACATACATTACAAGTTAAATAAAAGCTTGTAAAATACGTCATCAATGAACTGCTCTCAGCTGAAACCTTCAGAAACCCCGGATGCTGCGTCGAGTCTCCTAGCGTAGGCCACAGGCGTGTTCCCAGGGGCCTCCCCGCCCTAGTCCTGGTCGTAGAGTACCTCGTAGAGCACCTGTCCGGGCCCGGGGTCCCGGCTGTCCGTGTCGTAGAACACGTCCTGGTCCTCGGGCGCATCCACCTCGGTCTTCACCATGCACCACTCGGGCAGTTCCTGCAACACACCCGGCGTGACCACGCTACCCTTAACCCTTAGAGCTAGCGCGCACTGGTGACAAGTCACCGTGACATTTTGTCTACTGTCACCGTGCTTATGAACCCATATGGTGGTCATCATCATCCTTACTATATACTATCCTAACTAATATTATAAATGCGAAAGTGAGTTTGTTTATTTGTTTGTTTCGCTTTCACGCCGTAACTACTGAACCGATCATCATGAAATTTTGCATACAAGTTCTCTGGAGTACGGAGAAGGACATAGGCTACTTTTTATCCCGGGAAAAAGTACTATTCCCGAGGGATCGACACAGACGCGGGCGGAGCCGTGGGCGAAAGCTAGTTTAATAAATAAATATATACGGACAAATCTCACACATTGAGCTAGCCCCAAAGTAAGTTCGAGACTTGTGTTATGGGATGCTAACTCAACGATACTATATTTTATTACAAATACGTATATAGATACACATCCAAGACCCAGGCCAATCTGAAAAAGATCATTTGCCATCTTGACCTGGCCGGGGATCGAACCCGGTCACTCCGTGTCGCAGGCGTGTTAACCAATGCGCCACGGAGCTGTCAAAGCTGTCAAATTATGGTGGTCACGACCCTCAGTCATGAGGGAAACGACCAAGAAGAAGGTACGCAGCTCTTTTTTTTTACTACATGTTGGATTAGGCATTTGTTTCCCATCTCACCTGATCATCATCATCATTTCGAGTACGTGATACGGTCAGTCGACCATGCACACCCTGGTGAGAGTTCTTCGGAACCGCCTCTCGGCCTCTGACGTGGTTCTAACGACTACCAACGGCAGCCGGGACGACCGGCTTAACGTGCCTTCTGAAGCACGGAATCATATTTATTATCAGACAATCAGGTGATTCAAGCCTGCAATGTCCTAACCAAACTGGAAACAACTAAACAAAGTATGCTTCCGGTGGGAATCGAACCCACGACCCCCGGGTCAACAGGCAAACGCCTTAACCACTGGACCACGGAGGCTGTTGACGACCAAGAAGAAGGCACTGACCTGTTTGAGCTGCGCCTTCTCGCGCCGCCGCTTGGACTTGTATGGCGCGGGCAGCTTGAGGTGTACTGTATGGACGTGCAGCTTCATGGAGTTGGACTGCGTGAAGGTCTTCAGGCACTTCGGACACGCGTACGGCTTCACGCCCGTGTGCACCTGACCGACACAATACAAGGTCCATTTAAATTAAGCGCAAATCTTTTAATTGTCACAGAAATGCTTAAGTAGCAAGTTTTAAGAATACGATGTGCTAGATTTTTTTTACAAAATATTTTTTTTATCAAAATCGATAATTCAGCTGTTTTGATCGTGGAAGTCAGTGACCTAGTATCCATCCTTATCTTTACTATCCTTACTAATATTATAAATGCGAAAGTGAGTTTGTTTGTTACGCTTTCACGCCGTAACTACTGAACCGATCATCATGAAATTTTGCATACAAGTTCTCTGGAATACGGAGAAGGACATAGGCCTTTTATCCCGGGAAAAAGTACTATTCCCAAGGGATCGACATTAACGCGGGCGAAAGCTAGTGATGATATAAGTAGTGGTGTGGGAACTCACCCGGTCGTGTCGGAGCAGCGCCGCCTTGTTGCCGAAGGCCTTGGGGCAGTGCGGACAGCGGTACGGCCGCTCGCCCGTGTGGATGCGCCGGTGGATCTGACCACACACACACACACATTACTATTGTCAGTACATAACATATATATATACACGGTGAAATTTCGATCGACCCTTAAAAGGGGTAACTCAGACCACTCTCAAAACACTTTTTCTATGGGACATACGCTGGGAACTCAAAAAAAATTTTGACATTGGCGTACAAAAGAGTTCCGCCGCCCGGCCAGTTTGTATGGGAATGTCGAATTTTTTTTGTTCCTAGCATTGTTCGCATAGGAAAAGTTGTTCATTTTGGTCTGAGTCTCCCCTTTAAGGGTCCAAAACGATAAAAATTCACCATGTATATTAAAGAGTATCATCATCATCAGGTTATTTAGTCTCCACTGCAGGAACATGACCCTCTCTGTACTACCGGAGCCATACTTGGCCAGAGCAGACAGAGGATTCGGCCTACACTATAGAATATGCTTAAACTTAATTCATTCATGACTAGCTCCGTGGCGCAGCGGTCAACTCGCCAGCCTGCGGAGTGACCGGGTTCGATCCCCGGCCAGGTCAAGATGGAAAATGATCTTTTTCAGATTGGCCTGGGTCTTGGATGTTTATATTATGTATATGTTATAAAATATAGTATCGTTGAGTTAGTATCCCATAACACAAGTCTCGAACTTACTTTGGGGCTAGCTCAATCTGTGTGATTTGTCCGTATATATTTATTTATTTCTAAGTGATGCAACGGAAGTGTCATAACGATGTCAAAAGGCATGCAGAACTTCCGCGGATGCAGAAACAGTTCTGTTGCAACACTAATTGTTATGCCACTTGCGGTCACCCATCCCAGTGGGGACTGCGCCCGAGTTGCTTAACATGCATAAGCGCTAATAATGCTCACGACCACTAGGACCTCGGGCTCCTCAAGTATTATGTTAGGGCCTTGCGACACAATCAACTAAAAAGAATGGGAACAGTCTCCATCAAGTGGTTAGTTACCTGCAGGAACAGCGGCATGGTGAAGGCCTTGGGGCAGAAGGAGCACTGGTAGGGCCGCTCGCCCGTGTGTACGCGCTGATGGTATCGGAGCGCCGCGTTCGACTGCAACGACAGACTTCATCACCATCACAACTTATGATATGGGGCATTCACTTATTACGGCAGACGATCTAGTGGGAGAGAGGCTGGCCATGGCCAATGTCTTATTTTTTCTTATAAATAATATAGAAGTTTAGGGGTCGAGCCGAATTTCACGCAATTTCATGTTGGGGAGAGGGGGAATATAACACAATGTTCTGCGAATAATTTCGGTTTGTGAGAACACTGCTACCCAACGGGAAAAAAGATTTCAAGTGTTTACGTTGCTGTTATCAATATCGAGTAAAAAATCACGTTTATTGTATGGGAACCCCTTTAAATTTTTTAATAAAAAAGTACAGAAATACATCATCTGTGAAATGATCATGAGATAGAGCCTGGTGACAGACGGAGAACATATTAATAGGGTCCCGTTTTTACTCATTGGCCAACCCTAAAAACTAATGCCTTGCCAACGAAACTTAGCGGGGAAGGGAGGTCGAAGGGAGGTCGGAGGAGGCTGAAAATCAGTGCTTTGCTCACCCCTGGGCAATTCCCCGCACTGAGCTACAGCCATTTGTAATACTGTAGCACACACATACTGTATGTTAAGTCTATATTTTAATGTAAGTGTTAATATTAGTTGCATTTTTGTATGTTTTATGTGCTATAGTTACAATAAATTACTTACTTACATATTGCCAAAATAGGTTCAAGTAGTTAATGGGCGGGCTTACAAGGCGGTGGGAGGAAATTCCAAATGCGAGTGTGAGTCTGACTGGCGCACGAAGGGTTCCGTAGCATTATCTACACTAATATTATAAATCTACATCTACATCTTTGTTTGCTTGTTTGAATAGGCTAGTTTCCTAAAAAAATATAATTAGTCCGTCAGTAAGATAATCAAAAAATATCGGACACGTATTTTTTCTTTTGTCGATTAAACAAAAAATTATAAAGATACTAGCTGTTGCTAGCGACTTCGTCCGCGAAAGCTATCCTATCTTTCAAGTTGGATCGAACTGCACATGGTGTGCGAATTTTATTATTATCGGTTAAGTGGTTTAGGAGTCCATTGAGGACAAACATTGTGACACGAGATTTATATATATTAAGATAGCACTTTGAAATTCCGTGTGACGTCATAGTTTGCTACACTTTTTAGCAAACTTTGACGTCACGAGCCCCCACTCCTGAACTTTGACGCGCTTTATCTTTATTATTTATTGTTTATTTGACAAAAGAAAAAATACGTGTCCAATATTTTTTGATTATCTAACTGACGGACTAATTGTTATGTTATTATAACGACTCAGGAAACTAGCCTCCGATTTGAATAATTCTTTCAGCATTAGACTCCTAAATTATCCCTGATGAATAAACATAGGCTATAGAATATTTTCAAAAAAGTTATGTCACTAAATTTACCCGAGCGAAGCCGGGGCGGGCCGCTAGTCTACAATAAGTTTAAAATTATTAAAAATGTTTTTATTATATGATATGACTAATTTATGCTTTTCGCAATTTTCCTTTATCTTTGCTATAAGACGTCGATTCGTGGCAAATTTCAAGATTCTGAGTTCACGGGAAGTACCCTGTAGGTTTGATTCCCTTGCGAATGTCGAAAACTTGCGGCATAACCGGCTGTATCTTTTGATTGCATTGGCTTACAACTTTGATTTTTCACAGCTCCAAAGGACCCGAGTATTTGATATGAATTTCAGCTTGATATACTCTTCACCTCAAGAAGGTAGCAGAGAAGAGCGTGCTGCTGTATTGTTGATGAGATAGGCTTCACTCAGGCTCTTGACAGACAGACGGACATCAAAGTGATCCTATAAGGGTTCCGTTATGTTCTTTCAGAGAAACGGTACCCTAAAAATCAAGTTGATGAGCAAAGAAGTTATTTCGAAAAGTGCCCGAGCGCCGATTCGCGTTAGGGTGCATGCGATTGCTGACCACCACACACACACACACACACTCTACTGTTAGTCCCATCATGCCCACCATCAATTATCGACCCATTGGACTCATGTCGATAAGATAATGGACTCATCATCATTATGTCGAGTAGGTGTCACGGTCAATCGACCATGCACACCCTGCTGTCAGAGTTCTTCGGAACTGGCCTCTGGCGTCGTTCCTCTAACGACCAATAGATAGCAGCCGGGACCACCGGCTAAGGTGATACCACTGTAAATAAGGTCGTTCTGAACCTTATTTATCTCGCAAAATACTTAAATTAGGAGTTTCAAATCTAAGTTATATGATTTTTGACTATTTCATCTCCAAAAATTGAAGATGAAAACACGTTTTGATAAAATTTTCTCGAAATCTAAGTTATATGATTTTTGACTATTTCATCTCCAAAAATTGAAGATGAAAACACGTTTTGATAAAATTTTCTCGATAGAAATATTTTTTGAAAAATGGTCTTCGTTCGCAGAGTTTTTGTTATTGTAGCTCAAATGCGACGAATGAAATAATGATTTTTAGACTAAAAGATAGGTTATTAGTAATTCATCAAAATGTAAATATGAAAATACAATTAACCGGTCTGATTTTAAATAAAATAGAAATAACGAATTTGGCGCTTACGTTTTTTTCTTTGAGCGACTCGAGACTATCTCCTATCTCATCATTCACGGGCTAAACCGCCAAGCGCTATCCCTTGCGCGCACTTGATCAGTCCTTTGCCGAGCGAAGGTACCAAACATTTGAGGCCTCGTCTTAAGTGCCTTCCGAAGCACGGAATCATCTTTATTATCAGACAATCAGGTGATTCAAGCCTGCAATGTCCTAACCAAACTGGAAGCAACTAAACAAGGTATGCTTTCATCGGGAATCGAACCCACGACCCCCGGGTCTACAGGCAGGCCTGACCACTGGATTGCGGAGGGATTAATGGACTCATCATCATCATCATCAGGTCCTTTTTAGTCTCCACTACAGGAGCACGACCCTCTCTGTACTACTAGAGCCATACTTGGCCAGAGCAGCCAGAGGACTTGGCCTACACTCTCCACGCTGGCCAGACGGGTTGGAGAGGTCTCTGAGATGTTTATAAGCTTTGTTTAGCTTGTATTTCCTAAGTCGCTTTCTACGACATCCACGGGAAGACTTGGAGTGGTCCTATTCTACTCCGCCGGATACCACACGGCTATTAATGGAGTGATATTGAGTAAAACAGTACTCACGGCGTATTTCTTGCCGCAGACCTCGCACACCTTGTCCTTGAAGTGCTTGTTGGTCTTCTCCCGCGGCGCTGTCCTGCGCCGCACCTTGGGGTGCTCGCCGCTCGTCACTATCAGCTCCTGCCATGACCAAGTGTTTGCACGTAGGGTTATTTATTGCAAACGTTGTTATAACCTGTATAAATAATGACAGCTCCGTGGCGCAGTGGTTAACACGCCAGCCTGCGACACGGAGTGCCCGGGTTCGATCCCCGGCCAGGTCAAGATGGAAAATGATCTTTTTCAGATTGGCCTGGGTCTTGGATGTTTATCTATATGTTACGGTTAGAGTGATTAATTAAAAATTATTAATAATTGTTTATCATTTTTAATAATTACCGAAAGTACAGGTAAAAGTGAGAAATTAATCACATTTGTCGGTGATTATTAATAATGTAACCTTAGTACCGATAAATGTAATAACTATCGATAAAAATAAATGTACACTGGCGATTTTTTTCTCGATCGGGCAACAGAGGTGCGGGCAGGGGTGGCGAGGCGGCGTGCGGGATGTGCGAGAGGCCACGCGAAGATTTGCCTTCTTGGATACTAAAACTGATGTAATTTTCCAAAACTACACCGAAAAAAACCTAGAAATCACTACTAATCAAACGAAATACTAGAGACACTCACGTCGAAAAGTCACGTCCGACATCTTAGATTATATAACTGACGTCATTTTCGAGATATGCACCTCTACACCCCAAGAACCTAGAAAACGACACTCATGTTGGTTTATCATGAAAAGTCGCGCCCGCCATCTTGGATTACATAACTAAGGTAAAAACCCAAAAAACGACCCCTTTGCAGGTTGCAGGTTTTCCATGAAAAGTCTGTTCTCTCACTCTTTTAACTTTGTTTATTAAGAGTACAGATTAAGAGGTGATTATTGTTGTCAGTTTCTTTAAAACAAGTACCTACCCTTGTTTGTGTGATCTGAGACAAGCACTGTTATATGTGTCATATCTTACGAATAAGTAGTATCGTCGTCATATCATATTCTTAATAAATACCTGCTGGACTAATAACTTTGGGTTTTTTTTATAACTTTTACCAATGTGTGTAGTGAATTATTAATAATAACTACCAAAAGTAATTAATTTCAGTTTTTTATTCACATTTACCAAAACACGAGGTTATTATTAATAATGTTATAAAATTATTAATAATTTTCGATTAATCAAATTTACCGTAACATATATATGTATTTGTTATAAAATATAGTATCGTTGAGTTAGTATCCCATAACACAAGTCTCGAACTTACCTTGGGGCTAGCTCAATCTGTGTGATTTGTCCGTATATATTTATTTATTTATAACCGACACATACATTCATCATCATCATTAAGAGTAGGTGTCACGGTCAATCGATCATGCACACCTTGGTGTCAGAGTTCTTCGGAACCGCCTCCCTCCCTCGTCCGGGGAATGGTATGCTACAAGGAGTTACTACCGGCCCATGCATGTTACTAGCAAAAATTAATTTTGCTGGTATCGTGGCTCTACCACAAATAGCTAGGAAGTAGCTCCTTGTAGCAGCAGGCAGGCCTGTCTCACTCTCCGTGTGGGTATCGAAAGCACACGCGCGGCGACCACGTCAAAGCAGCGAAATCGGGTAAATACAGTGAAAGAAAAGTTGTTCCTATTGATGCGCTAAAACACCGAGTGAGTTTTCCCAGTTCGATCCCCAGCTGTGGCGCGATTAGGCATCATTTACCGCCAGCCGCCTGCCTGACTTATACATATAAGTGGCTAGCTCCGTGGCGCAGCGGTCAACACGCCAGCCTGCGACACGAGAGTGCCCGGGTTCGATCCCCGGCCAGGTCAAGATGGAAAATGATCTTTTTTAGATTGGCCTGGGTCTTGGATGTGTATCTATATATGTATTTGTTATAAAATATAGTATCGTTGAGTTAGTATCCCATAACACAAGTCTCGAACTTTGGGGCTAGCTCAATCTGTGTGATTTGTCCGTATATATTTATTTATTATTTATTATTATAAGTACACAAAATTTCAGCTCAACGAGTTAAGGATAAGAGCTTAAAGTTAAGTTGCAAGATTTGAACTTGCAACTCAATTTTTAAGCACAAAGGGCCAGCATTCGTTTCTCACAGATAGTAAACGAAAAGCCCAAAAAAAGTTAGTGAACTCTAGTGAAAAGTGCTTGAACATATTCGGTGTACCTCTCCAACCCGTCTGGCCAGCGTGGAGAGTGTAGGCCAAGTCCTCTGGCTGCTCTGGCCAAGTATGGCCCTAGTAGTACAGAGAGGGTCGTGCTCCTGTAGTGGAGACTAAAAAGGACCTGATGATGATGATGATGATGATGATGATATTCGGTGTAACCAGATACATTGCAGTTACATACAAGCTTATAATATCAAAGAAAATGAGAGAAAGACGTATATTACATTGTCATGGTCTTCCTTCTTGATGGGCTGGATGATGTACTTCATGGGCGGCGGCGAAGGCGGCTTGATGATCTTCACCACGTGGCTCTTCTGGTGGTGTTGCACGCATGCCTGCTCCGACGGGAACACTTTGGCACACTGCACCAAACAATATTTATCCTAACTAATATTATAAATGCGAAAGTGAGTTTGTTTGTTACGCTTTCACGCCGTAACTACTGAACCGATCATCATGAAAATTTGCATACAAGTTCTCTGGAGTACGGAGAAGGACATAGGCTACCTTTTATCCCGGAAAAAAGTACTATTCCCGAGGGATCGACATTGACGCGGGCGGAGCCGCGGGCGAAAGCTAGTCATGTTATAATTCCAGGCTGGTTTGCGAGAAAATAAAACTGTTTTAAACAGTTAAATAGGCAGACATTTTTTGTAATACTCCATCTGTATCATTCCCTATTTTATACAAATAAATGATTGATTGATAAAAAACGTACAATGTGCCAGCTGTTTCTCTTCCCGCGCAGATAGTAAAAGCTGATCGAGGAGATGTGCGAAAATCTGAGAATTCGTGTAAGTAGGCGTTGTGGCTAGCAATCCATAACTATTCTGATTTCATTTCCACCTGTGGCGTTTAGGTCTTAGGCTCTGCCTTCTCCACGAGGGAAAAAGATGTGATAGTGCGAATTATAACATCTCATTGTTAGATGTCAGTGGGTTTACTGCTAGTTAATCAGTCTAATTAGAAAAGTTAAAGCCTAAAAATTAGATATTATTCATTTATCAAAATATTAGAAATGTAATCTGAATAAATTTAAGAATTGCAAAAAAGTCTCACTTTTTTGCAATTCTTAAAGATCACGATTGGCCTAAAAAACTAAGCGTACAGTCTGTGACGCATCTATCTTGCAGCCTTTGAATCGATTGTTGACGAATGTCGAATCGACGACAGCCTTTAGTTCGATCCCCAGTCAGGTCAAGATGGAAAATTATCTTTTTCAGATTGGCCTGGGACTTCAATTTTTATCTATATTTGTATCTATTATACAATACCTATTATTATACAACAGGCCGTGTGGTATCCGGCAGAGTAGAATAGGACCACTCCAAGTCTTCCTGTGGATATCGTAGAAGGCGACTTAGGAAACACAAGCTAAACAAAGCTTATAAATATCTGAGAGACCTCTCCAACCTGTCTGGCCAGCGTGGAGAGTGTAGGCCAAGCCCTCTGGCTGCTCTGGCCAAGCATGGCTCTAGTAGTACAGAGAGGGTCGTGCTCCTATAGTGGAGACTAAAAAGACCTACTGATGATGATGATACAATACCTATAGTATTGTTGAAGCGGTGGTGGCCCAGTGGTCTTTGGAAATCAACTATAAGTGAAATGTCCGAGGTTCAAAAAGACTGACTCAAGTACATATTCATCAACCAACCTGCTTCCAGTGAAGGACAACACACTGAGGCAACCTGCACACTAGTTAATTGTTCACTAGTGTGTGAAATAGAGAAGGCAATGGCAAACCACTCCATTATTCCTGTCAAAAACAGACATTCTTTCTTCCATGCTGGTTTGGGAGAAAAGAAAAAACGTAGAATGTACCAGCTGCTTCTCTTCCTGCGCAGATCGTAAAAGCCGATCGAGGGAATGGGTAAAATCTGAGGAATCATGTCAATAGGTAATGCAGCTAGCAACCCATCACTATTTTGATTCTGTTTTCCACCAAATGCCCACCAACATGCTAAACGTGGCCTTCAGGTTAGGCCGTCAGGACACGACCTAGGCTCTGTCTACCGCGCAAGGGAAAAAGACGTGATACTATGTATGTAAAAACAGACATTGTGTGTGTTTCTTCCCACACAATGACACTGATGAGAGCCTAGCTCTTGAGAGTGATGGTATAATTGGGTTAGTATTTCACTACACAAGCCTACAACTTACAGTGGGGCTAGCTCAATCTGTGATATGTCTGTGCCCTTCTGGAATGTAGTAAAGACTAGCAATCATTGGATTTATTTATTGGATATATGACTAGCTCCGTGGCGCAGCGGTCAACACGCCTGCCTGCGACACGGAGTGACCGGGTTCGATCCCCGGCCAGGTCAAGATGGAAAATGATCTTTTTCAGATTGGCCTGGGTCTTGGATGTGTATCTATATATGTATTTGTTATAAAATATAGTATCGTTGAGTTAGTATCCCATAACACAAGTCTCGAACTTACTTTGGGGCTAGCTCAATCTGTGTGATTTGTCCGTATATATTTATTTATTTATTTATTTATTGAAAAATACTATAAAATCTGTGACCAATAGTAAGCTATATTATCACTACGTTTTGTACCTTAAAATAATCGAACCAAACTGGCTGTTGTTGTTGTTTATATCTAAATTACCACAAAAGATCATAATATAATTGTACCTACCTAACATGGATAACCATATCATATAATCAAATAAAAAGTCGGTCAAGAACTTCACCGGCGAAAAGGTTCTGAAACTCACCAAACCACATTTATACTCTTTCTTCTCGACCCTGTGAGGGTGCTCCGCTTCCAAATGCTCCTTCAAAGCATCCTCTGTCGGAAAAGTCTCCCCACATTCACAGATTATATAATGAATGCTCACAAACGAGCAGTAAACCGTATTGTCAGCTGTTTTATCTTCACCCTCGCTCATGGTGGTTCTACAGATAGCGAAACGAGAAAGATTAAATATCGAAAACGCAGCACGCCATTTTATTTTATTCTGTGCTAGAGCCAAAGTGTCATGGCGACAGATTAAGCGTAGCAGTTCTATACTCTATGGAAGGTTTCAAAAAGTATTATAGTGAAGGAGTATGTTTGTAAACGAATTTATCGATAATTTAATTAAAGTTTTGTTTTAATTGAAATTGGTTTAAGCATTTCTCATTTATTATTTAGGCATGTCATTATAAGGTGTTAAGGTTAAAGAAATTCTATTTCCTATTGATATTAAAATTGTGAAAGTTTGAGGAGATGTAAAGGCGTTTGTGACTCTTTCACGCAAAAGTTCTGCATGGATTTTGATGACACTTTAGATGTCTTCAGTGGCGCAGTGTTTCACACGCCAGTCTGTATAACGATGGGTGGGCTCGCTTTCCAGTGCAGGCAAATACTAATACTAATATTTATAAACAAGGCAATTAGAGTCCGCCGCGCGAGACGGAACGTTCAGAATATCCTTTCTATTTAAAATATTAATATAGATGTATGGAGAAATTTTATTAATATAAATTAAGAAAGAAAATAACTCTACATGGTGAAATTTTGATCGTTTTGGACCCTTAAAGGGGATGACCAAGACCATCAATATGAACAACTTTTTCTATGGGACCAATGCTGAGAACTTAAAAAAAATTGTCATTTCCATACAAAAGAGTTACGCCGCCCGGCCAGTTTGTATGGAAATGTCGATTTTTTTGAGTTCTCAGCACTGTTTCCATTGGAAAAGTTGATCATTTCGATGGTCTGAGTCACCTCTTTAAGGGTCCAAAACGATAAAAAATTCACCATACATGGTGAATTTTAAATTAATAATTAATCCTTATCCTTACTATTAATATTATAAATGCGAAAGTGAGTTTGTTTGTTTGTTTGTTTGTTACACTTTTACGCCGTAACTACTGAACCGATCATCATGAAATTTTGCATACAAGTTCTCTGAAGTACGGAGAAGGACATAGGCTACCTTTATCCCGAGAAAAAGTACCGATCCCGAGGGATCGACATTGACGCGGGTGGAGCCGCGGGCGAAAGCTAGTAATAAATATAAATAATATAAAATTAGAGACCCTTTTTTATTTATGTACAGTACAATGAAGGAGTAAGATAACATTCTTGATATTATATAATTATGTTCTAATAGCCATAAAAATTTAAAACAATAATAATTATCTTGATAAACGATATAAATAGCTAATATAAGTATTTCTAAAATAGCTTTATAATTACTTCTAAAAGCTTAATCTAATTCATGCCTTTCAATAATGTTTATCGACATAATACGGTACCATAACACTGACATCACTATTCATTTTGACCACAGACTACAGATTTATTTGTTTTCTCTTTGGTGGCATTTTTTTTAATTTGCGAATGGACCTCTACATTTATCTGACATTTTTCTATCGGTTGAAATGTCAAAATATTTCAACCAACTGTCAATGCCAAAAGTTTAAGCCAAGCGTTGTTTTTATTCGTAATTATTCATTAAATTTAGTAATTTAAAAATTATAACTGTGTGAAAGACCGCTTGTAAACATGGAAGAAATACTTGCATGCCGCGTGTGCCTCGCCACGGACGTTAAACTTTTTGATGTGTTTACCAATAAGCTTGTTGCGGCCTACGAAATGATTACCGGGGTGCAGGTACGCTTTTTACAAACACACAGACATATAAATCACGTCTGTATCCCTAACGGGGTAGAGAGAGCCTAAACCTATAAGTTCCAACGACCACTTTTAGCGCATTGGTTGGTGGGCGTGTATGTAAAAAACGAAATTATTACAGTTACGGGTTGCTATTGATATATAGATTTTGGCCTATTCTCCCGATCGGTTTTTACAATATGGAAAGAAGGAGAAGCCTACATGTCCAGCATGGAATAGACAACATTTTTTTACATTTTCTGGACTATCTAGTGCTGGCTATTACCATTTTGATGAATTTTGGTGCAAACATAGTTTGATACCCTATGAAGGACAAATAATAGTTTTAGTTTATTTACTAGATTATAAAGAGACAGAGTTTTAGCTGATGAGTGTTGGTTAAGGAGTGTTGACATTGTATAACATCTATAGTAAAGTATCTTCATTGATAAAAATACATTATTTCTTTTACTAGCCATTCATTTCGAGATAGCCGGCCAATTACTTTATTGGCGACCTGATGGCTGCTAATGCAAGCGCCATTCAGGTGGCTAAGTATTGGCAGGATATAATTTCATTTACGATTTTATGGTTTGCCACCGACTCGAAAATAAGGAGAATGACTTTATTAATAAGACTACAAAATAATACAACAAGAATATTACAAAATAATTAAACTACTTTGCATCAATCATTTTTGATACTGTATAAAATGTAAGTAAAAATAGTAGGTTACTGCAGTCTTAAGACAATGGCTCATTACTTTTATCCTTGGAATTAGCATTTAAGTGGTGAAAATTTATGGAAATTCTGCTGTTATCCACAGGAGCACATTCCAACTCACTCTAATAGTTGGCACACCTGCCAAAGTGGGATATTTTCTACACTAAGGTCTCTTGTTTGGACCCATTGTGTGTGAATAGATATCCATTGTTTTGGCATTCTGTTGTAAGGAGTTCTTGTCCTTTGTCATGTTGGGTTGCTCTTTGATTATCTATCTGACTCACTTCAGCTCATAAAAGAAGTGTAGGACTGATATGGTGTGCTGCAGCCCTCATGGTCTCTGTTCTTGTCAGAATAAATAATGAAATAAATATAATGGACATATCTGACAGATTGAGCTAGTCCCAAAGTAAGTTCGAGACTTATGTTATGGGATTCTAACTCAACGATAAGACCCAGGCCAATCTGAAAAAGATCATTTTCCGTCTTGACCTGACCGGGGATCAAACCCGGGCACCCACGTGTCACAGGCTGGCGTGTTAACCGCTGCGCCACGGAGCTGTCATGAAAACCTATCTAAATATTAAACAAAACTTAACTCGCATTTAACATGGTTTCAAAGAATAAAACAGCACTCTTACAAACCATGCTAGTACTGAATCCTTATCCTTACTAATATTATAAATGCGAAAGTGAGTTTGTTTGTTTGTTTGTTACTCTTTCACGCCGTAACTACTGAACCGATCATCATGAAATTTTGTATACAAGTTCTCTGGAGTACAGAGAAGGACATAGGCTACCTTTTATCCCGGGAAAAAGTACTATTCCCGAGGGATCGACATTAACGCGGGCGGAGCCGCGGGCGAAAGAAAATAAAATAAAATTAACAACTTTTATTTTACAAAAAAGATGTCTCAAAACAATCTATGGTATGCGTCTGGATGAGTCACTTCGAAATTTATACAGAGATAAAGGTTTTCTTACACTGACAGGTATTTATATAATGGATTTGTGTAATCTTGTAAGAGAATCAAATAATGAATTTGTGAAGGTGTCTGATATTACATCAAGAAACGTCAGAGACAAAGATCGTCTCTTTCTTCCACAGATTCACTGCTCAATATATGACAAGAGTACTTATGTAACCGCAATACGAGTATACAATAACATTCCAAAGGACATATCAAATCTTAATAATACACTATTTTTAAGCGAGCTTTAAAAAAATGGTTAATTGAAAATGTATTTTACAATTTAGATGAATTCTATGCTAAAACCAATAAGAATTTCTATTGATTTAACGTCTTACTAATATTATATAATTGTTTGATTATTTGTGATTGTAATTTTACTAAATATTGTATGCCTGATTTATAAGGTAAAAACTGTGATACACACACGAATGATTTCTGATTCTGATTCTGAATAATAATAAGCCTGTTTATTCTGAGCTTTACAGTAATTTATGAGTTTAAGTAACTAATCTCCATCTATTAAAGTATATCCCGAAGCTCAGCGTGCCTCTTGGCTTAGACCTCCTCCAAAATTTTCCACTGAGTCCTGTCACAAGCTACCTGTATGAGGTCGTCCTCCCATCTTGTTGGTTGGCGTCGCCTGCTTCTCTTGCCATCTCGTAATGCCATCAGGATACCAATCAGTGACAATTTTGCACTATTTCTCTTGGGTATCACAGATCATATGGCCTGTCCATCTCCGAGATGGACAGGCCATACTGAATTATTAAACACGACCAAGTTCGATCAATGAGCGCCCTCATGAGTGGATTGTCGAACCGATCGGCTATCATACTCAGAATACTATTGTGACTGGTGCGAATCATGCTCAGTGCTGCAGATTTCTTGCGCCAAGTCGCGTCATATCCGTCAGTATTTACGGTGAACATAGCTGACGCGCTACAGAACGGTGGCTGTCGCAACAGAATTCTGAAAGCATTATTAAATTGGACTCGCAGAGCATTGTAAGCTTTTTGAGTATATCTACACCAGAGGGCACTCGAGTACATTAATGATTGCTTTGTTTCTTCAGATCTCGCGGACAGACGGGCTCCCGCACAAGACGTGTAGCTACTGCGGCGTGATGCTGCTCAAGCATACCGCGTTCACGGAGCGCTGCCTCAACTCTCAGGAGCTGCTCGGATACCTCGTCAAGAGAGGAAAGGTGAGTGCCCCACTGTGGTAGACTCAGTGACAGACAAGAAGTGCGGCGACACGCTGCGTACACGGTGAGTTGTCCCAACTCTCAGAAGCTTCTTTTCGTGTCGATGGGATCAAATTTTGTCCCTGAAGTAAGTGCGACAGTTATCATTATTTCGAGTAGGTGTCACGACGTGGGACTGGGCGGGCCATGTTTGCCGAATGGTGCCGGAAAGATGGGCTTATAGAACAACCTCATGGGTACCTACTGACGGGAAACGGTCAAGAGGCAAACCAATAACAAGATGGACAGACGACTTGACTGCTTTTGATGAAACTTGGAGAGAGATGGCAAGAGATAGAGCAAAGTAGAAAAATAAAGCGGAGGCTTTTGCCCAGCAGTGGGATATAAATAGTTAGGAAAAAAATAATAATATAATAATAGGCGCTTAATAACAAAAGAAAAAATATAAAATGTGTACATATGTAATACAAGTAGTGTAAGGGTGAAAAGTTAACGCGAGACAACATACCACTGTAGGGTTATTTGAATGCGGTCCACAGTAATATTATAAAAGTATTATTAACTTAACGATTATTAGCTTTGTGGCCTAGTGGTAAGTGTGATTTGTCCGTATAATAATTATTTATTTAAACCGCCCACGCCGCCGCCCCGCGATGCAGCTATCGAGATAGGGCGCTCAACTATCGAGATATAACGCTCAGCTATCGAGA
The DNA here is from genome assembly GCA_947532085.1 of Elegia similella. Lineage (NCBI taxonomy): Eukaryota > Metazoa > Arthropoda > Insecta > Lepidoptera > Pyralidae > Elegia > Elegia similella. Next base: position 647,989 of record OX383950.1, on the reverse strand, counting down.
TATAACGCTCAGCTATCGAGATATAACGCTCAGCTATCGCGATATAACGATCAGCTATCGAGATATAACGCTCAGCTATCGCGATATAACGCTCAGCTATCGAGATATAACGCTCAACTATCGAGATATAACGCTCAGCTATCGCGATATAAGGATCAGCTATCGAGATATAACGCTCAACTATCGAGATATAACGCTCAGCTATCGCGATATAAGGATCAGCTATCGAGATATAATGCTCAGCTATCGAGATATAACGCTCAGCTATCGAGATATAACGCTTAGCTATCGAGATAGGACGTTGCGTAGGTGATGACGCAATTTGGCAGGATAATAAAGTTGGTTTTGTTAATTTCAGATAACCACAGAAGTCGTCCGCCACATAGACCGGTCTAACTACCCTCCCCAACCCCTCCTGACGATCGAGAGCGCCTACTCCACGGCGTCCAAAGACGAAATAAAAGAAGAAGATGACGTCGACTACTGTGACGATGTTGACTTAGGCATAGACAACGACAAAGATGTCGATATGGGCATAGACAATGATATAAAGAGCGAGGCGAGTGACGAAGAGCCGTTGTCTAAGAAAATTGAAAGAAAGAATGGTGGAAGTGAAGCCCCGTTGATTAAAGAGGAGTTTGATGGGGTCCCGGAGATAGACTTGATGTTTTTGAGTAAGGAGGAGCAAGTCGAGGAGCTGAGGAAGAGGATGGGCAGTCTGAACTACATCAACTCGTTGTACAAGTGCGAGTTTTGTTATAAGGGCTTCATGACGGATGTAACGTATAAGAATCACATGGTTCGACATGACCCGGTAAGGTTTTGTTTTTATAAGTTTTTTATTTTGCATTCTCAATGCTATTAATAAATTAAGAAATTTATTTCTTATGGTGAAAAAACTTATGGTGGAAAATTTCGGCGCCGAGATTGAATTGTGCGGTAGATCAGAAGGAAAACTGGAAACAACTAAACAAAGTATGCTTCCGGTGGGATTCGAACCCACGACCCCCGGGTCAACAGGCAGACGCCTTAACCACTGGACCAATAATTAGTATGTTTATCTACGAATGACAGCGTCCGGTCATTCGTAGATAAACATACTAATTATTAGTTGGAGCTGTGTGGTATCCGGCAGAGTAGAATAGGACCACTCCAAGTCTTACCACGGATGTCGTAGAAGGCGACTTAGAAAATACAAGCTAAACAAAGCTTATCAACATCTGTGAGACCTCTTCAACCCGTTTGGCCAGCGTGGAGAGTGTAGGCCAAGTTTGCTCTGGCCAAGTATGGTTCTGGTAGTACAGAGAGGGTTTTGCTCCTGTAGTGGAGACTAAAAAACCGGCCAAGTGCGAGTCGGACTCGCGCACTAAGGGTTCCGTACCGTTATCTATGAAAACTGCAAAAAATCATGTCTGTTGTTTGGGAGCCCCCCTTTAATATTAATTTTATTTTTATTTCATTATTTATTTTTAAAGTGAAATGTAACTATTAAGTTACGGCAACAGGTAGACAGACAGGTAGCTTGAAATATTCACATAATATTAATTATGTGAATAATTCAAGCGTCTACCTGATGCCGTTGTCAATATCGAGCAAAAACAAACAAAAAAATCACGTTTGTTGTATGGGAGCCCCCTTAAATATTTATTTTATTCTACTTTTTTGTATTTTTTGTGATAGCGGCAACAGAATTACATCATCTACCAAAATGACAACTGTCTAACTATCACGGTTCATGAGATACAGCCTGGTGACAGACAGACAGGGAACTTCTCTGGAACACCACAAGATATGGGAGGCACTTCTGAAACAAGATGTAGAAAAGAAGTACATTAGACAGACAGGGACAGTGGAGCGAAATTAATAGGGTCCCGTTTTTACCCTTTGGGTACGGAGCCCTAAAAAAGAGCTGATGATGATGATGATACTATTATTATAATGAGTTGAAGTGTCGTCGGTTTCAGAAAGCAGGCGAGTACCGGTGCGACGTCTGTAGCACGTACTGCGCTTCGCTTCGCGCGCTTCGGGGACACGCCGCCACCTCGCACGAACGGACCTACGTCTGCCGGCTGTGCCGCTACCTCACCAAGTCGGGGTGAGTTGTTCCTACATTTTATTGATCAATCGTGGGTTCGATTCTCACCGGAAGCACACTTTGTTTAGTTGTTTCCAGTTTGGTTAGGACATTGCAGGCTTGAATCACCTGATTGTCTGATAATAAAGATAATTCTGTGCTTCAACATTTTTTATGTTATAGGACGGCAAACGAGCAAGCGGGTCACCTCATGGTAAGTGACCACCGCCGCCCATGAACAACTGCTACACCAGGGTGTTTTTTTCAAAATTCAAAATTCAAAACGTTTATTCAATATAGGTTTCTTTGAACACTTATTAATTGTCATATTTCATTTCTAAACAATTGTTGACGTCAAAAATTTACATATGGCTAAGTTTAACGCCGCTTCCAAAGCGGAGTGCAGAAGAAGCGGCAACAAACTGCACAGCGCATTTTCTCCAAGGACGACAACTCACAACTTATGAAAATCTTAGAAATTAAGTATGTGGACTGAGTATACATTGGTATATTTAATGTCATGTTCGAATTGAATTTAAAAAATAATGTCATATTATTGAAATTAATAACACAGAAATAAAAAAAAATTTCAAATTATGTACCTACTAAAATAAAAATAAAAAAGTCATCTTTAAAAATAACACGTACAGAAAGTACCACACATTATAGTCATATAAATACAGAATTACGAGGCGTCCGCGCCAAGCTCAAGCCAAACATTCTTATCATTAATAAAATCTTCGGTCCTATAATATGCCTTTTTACAAAGTAATTGTTTTACATAACTTTTGAATATTCTATCAGGCATATCAAGGACCGATTTTGGCAATTTGTTGTAGTAGCGTATACAGTTTCCCATGAACGACTCGCTAACTCTGCTTAGCCGATATCGCGGAAGAAATAATTTGTGATTGTTACGCAAGGGTCTATTTATTAAATCACTAACTTTTTTGAACGACAAAATATTTTTCCTTGCATACATTATATTCTCGAATATATACTGTGAAGCTACAGTTAAGATATTAATTTCTTTAAACAACTGTCTGAGTGAGTCCCTCGCGCCCAGGCCGTAGATGGCACGAATTGCTCTTTTTTGCAGAATAAAGATAGTCTGGATGTCGGCTGCATTGCCCCACAGAAGTAATCCGTATGACATTAAACAATGAAAATAACTAAAGTATACAAGCCTAGCAGTGGACTCATCTGTCAGTTGTCTAATCCTTCTAACAGCGTATGCTGCGGAACTAAGCCTATTAGAAAGTTTAGAAATATGGGCACCCCATTGTAGTTTTGAGTCGATTGTGATCCCTAGGAAAGTAGTATCATTGACGAAACCTAGTTTTTGACCATCTATTAAAATGTCAACATCGGTCTGCCTCACGTTCGGGAGAGTAAATTTAACGCATTGGGTCTTTTGGGCATTTAGCAATAGGTTGTTGGCTGAAAACCAGTTTGAAATTTTTGCTAATATGCTATTTACCGCGGTAACGTCATCACTTTGACGGTCCATCTTGAATATGAGAGACGTGTCATCGGCAAACAGCACTATGCCCGCTTCTATTTTCAACCATATAGGGCAGGTCATTGACGTACGCTAGGAAAAGAAACGGGCCTAAGATTGAGCCCTGAGGCACGCCAATTTTTGAATTAGTACCATTCGATTTGACACCGTTAATATCTACTGTCTGAAGCCTATTTGTGAAGTACGATTCTATTAATTCTAATGACTTATTTTCAAACCCGTATTGTCGGAGTTTGAGCAAAAGTGTTTGATGATCAACGCAATCAAATGCTTTAGAGAGATCACAAAACACTCCAATGGCATCCTGTGAATCCTCCCAAGCGTTGTAAATATGAGTAATCAGAGCTACTCCCGCATCGGTGGTCGATTTTCCACCAGTAAAGCCAAATTGTTGGTTATGGAAAAGGTTGTTAGTCTTAAAATGGAATTGCATCTGGTTCAGCATTACCTTTTAAACACCTTGCTCAAAACCGGTAAGATAGAAATAGGCCTATAATTACCAGGGTCTGATTTTTCTCCTTTTTTAAATAGTGGTATTAACTTACTACACTTCATTGGTGTGACAGCGTTGCTGGCCTTTCAAGGAGTTGAGGGAAAGAAATGGGGAGGGGAAGGGGAAGGACGGGTCTCCGACTCTCTCACTCACCGATCGAAGCATCGAAGCGGTAAACGTTCTACTCAGACGTCGACTTTCTGTGAGAGTGTGGTATTTCCCCGGACGAGCCGGCCCATTCGTGCTACCAGCAATTCATTTTGCCAGTAGCGTGGCTCTACCACGACTAAACTTTACATATTTTAATAATGTGTATATCTCACATTAGTTTTTTTCATATAAATGTCAATCATCATCATCATTTCGAGTAGGTGTCACGGTCAATCGACCATGCACACCCTGGTGTCAGAGTTCTTCGGAACCGCCTCTCGGCCTCTGACGCGGTTCCTTTAACGACTACCAGATGGCAGCCGGGACCACCGGCGTAACGTGCCTTCCGAAGCACGGAATCATCTTTATTATCAGACAATCAGGTGATTCAAGCCTGCAATGTCTTAACCAAACTGGAAACAACTAAACAAAGTATGCTTCCGGTGGTAATCGAACCCACGACCCCCGGGTCAACAGGCAAGTCTACGACACGAGAGTGCCCGGGTTCGATCCCCGGCCAGGTCAAGATGGAAAATGATCTTTTTCAGATTGGCCTGGGTCTTGGATGTTTATCTATATATGTGTTTGTTATAAAATATAGTATCGTTGAGTTAGTATCCCATAACACAAGTCTCGAACTTACTTTGGGGCTAGCTCAATCTGTGTGATTTGTCCGTATATATTTATTTTAATTACTAACATAGAATAAGTACCATTGTTACTAATCCCTGGGCCTATGATGACTTAAATAAAGATTTTATTATTATATTTGATGTCTTAGAATTACGTATATATAAAAATATGAATGAAGTAGAATGCCACACTACTAAATAGTGGGTAGTATTGAAGAAGTACGCATGCTTGAAATGCGTATACCCTACGGGGTAATGTGATGAGAGAATTCGACGCGGTAATTCGAAGTCACGGTGGTGTAATGGTATCACACTTAGGGCGTAAACCTAAGGGACGTGGGTTCGAATCCTACCTGTGGCCGAGTTCTTTTTCATCACATATTTTCAATTTTAAAAATATATATAAAAATTTATACAAAAAGTAAAATATACAAAATATCATATAAAAAAATAGTCTCGAACTTACCTTGGGTGCTAGCTCTAGCTCAATCTGTGTGGTTTGTCCGTATATATTTATGTATATATATGTCGGCAGGAGCCGGGCCCGCGAGCATGCTCGCTGGCACTTGGGTCATACATATGCCTGCGCACTCTGCGGCGCGCGATTCAGGTCAGACCTCACATACTGCTCATTACTGCATGATGTAAATCATATGTTGCCATATTAAATCATCATCATCATCATCATCAACCTATACTAGTCCACTGCTGGACATAGGTCTCTCCCATGGCACGCCACTGAGCTCGGTCTTGAGCTTTTCTTCTCCAATCACTGCCAGCAACCTTCCGTATATCGTCGCTCCATCTAGCCCAAGGGCGTCCTACACTACGTTTGCCAAGACGCGGTCGCCTTATTATATCCTTACTAATATTATAAATGCGAAAGTGAGTTTGTTTGTTTGTTACGCTTTCACGCCGTAACTACTGAACCGATCATCATGAAATTTTGCATACAAGTTCTCTGGAGTACGGAGAAGGACATAGTAATTTTATCCCGGGAAAAAGTACTAATCCCGAGGGATCGACATTGACGCGGGCGGAGCCGCGGGCGTAAGCTAGTCTATTATAAAATATAGTATCGTCGAGTTAGTGTCCTACGACACAAGTTCACAACTTACTGTGGGGCTAGCTCTATTTGTGTGATATGTCTCCTACATATTTATTATTATTACACTCTGTCAAATATATGATGATAATTTTGACAGTTCAAGCCTATGAAGTACTGTTTTTATTTTATGAAAAATATATTAGGCGAAATGTCGTACTTCATTGATGGGTAACGCCCACTTAGTGAGGTACCGCGCATAAGAAATCACCACAGACTATAAAAATCGATTTTAAATTAAGTAAATCGAACATTCAACATTTTTATTTAGCTAACTATGTAAGAACATAAGTAGATAATTTTATGAACATTTACTTTCTTTTTAATTATCTATAACAGAATAATTACTGATTTATGAAGGGAATGATTTCGATAATATTGATTTCGTATGTCACATACGTAAAATGATATAAATAATGTGATGCAGTTTATAATTAATACAGTAGTAGTGGGAGTAATAGTAAAAAAAATACACGTCTATTGCAAGAGCAAGACTATTTGGTTATCTATCGATTCCAAGTATTATAATCGAATAGATTCACTATTTGATTATCGACTACTGTTCAACACGATTATACACCACCCCCATACCTAGTGAGACCTGTCAAAATTATCATCGTACATTAGACAGAGACAGAGTATAATTATCTCTTTCATTGTTATATTTTTAGTTGATGTCTTTTAAGATTATGTAATATTTCAGACACGCTTTTTAATAAATAAATGAAATGAAATAAATGATGTTTTGTAAAAAAACCACTTGTGTATGTATGTCATCATCTTCATCATCGTCAGGTCTTTTTAGTCTCCACTGCAGGAGCATGACCCTCTCTGTACTACCTGAGCCATACTTGGCCAGAGCAGACAGAGGATTTGGCCTACACACACTCTCCTCACTGGCCAGACGGGTTGGAGAGGTCTCATTGATGTTTATAAGCTTTGTTTAGCTTGTATTTCCTAAGTCGCGTCTTACGACCTCCATGGGAAGATTAGGAGTGGTCCTATTTTACTCTGCCGGGAAACATGCGGCTATGTAATGTATGTTATGATAAATAAATATAATTGCCTCCGTGGTCCAGTGGTTTAGGCGTTTGCCTGTTGACCCGGGGGTCGTGGGTTCGATTCCCACCGGAAGCATACTTTGTTCAATTGTTTCCGGTTTGGTTAAGACATTATAGGCTTGAATCACCTGATTGTCTGATAATAAACATGATTCCGTGCTTCGGAAGGCACGTTAGCCGGTGGTCCCGGCTGCCATCTGGTAGTCGTTAGAACCACGTCAGAGGCCGAGAGGCGGTTCCGAAGAACTCTCACCAGGGTGTGCATGGTCGATTGACCGTGACACCTACACGAAATGATGATGATGATGGTGATGATGATGTTATTTTTTTTTATTTAGGTTCACAAAACTGACTAAACACAGTAACATACACAATTTAACAAGATTCAGATATTAAACATACGAAAGTGTAAACTGTTCTTGATGTGAACACAACATGCACTATAAAATAAGCCACAAAAGTACACCATACTACTTGTAAGAACACAAAACAAATTTTGAAAAATATCGAAAACTAGCTGCTGCCCGCGACTTCGTCCGCGGCAATTTCTGTTATTATGATTAATTAGTATAGATGAATAATTTTTCCCTGATTTCAAAACATTTTTTATTGATGCTTCGCTCCTATTGGTCGCAGCGTGACGTTTTATAGCCTAAAGCCTTCCTCAATAAATGGACTATCCAACACAAAAAGAATTTTCCAATTTGAACCAGTAGTTCCTGAGATTAGCGCGTTCAAACAAACAAACAAACTCTTCAGCTTTATAATATTAGTATAGATTAGGTATAATGTTGTTTTAACAGTTTTCCTAGTTACAAAGATAACATTATTTTTCATATACTGTTGGCCGATGCACTGAAATGATGAATGGTATCTGATGTTTATGTTTAGCCGTGTGGTATCCGGCAGAGTAGAATAGGACCACTCTAAGTCTTCCCGTGGATGTCGTAGAAGGCGACTTAGGAAATACAAGCTAAACAAAGCTTATAAACATCTAAGACACCTCTCCAACCCGTCTGGCCAGCGTGGAGAGTGTAGGCCAAGTCCTCTGGCTGCTCTGGCCAAGTATGGCCCTAGTAGTACAGAGAGGGTCGTGCTCCTGTAGTAGAGACTAATAAGGACCTGATGATGATCTGATGTTTGTGGTGGCAGCAAGTCCACGAGCTACTTGACCCACCTGCGTCTGCGTCACCCGTCTCGCCACAGCTGCGCGCTCTGCGGACACTCGTTCGTGGGCCGAGCCGGACTCAACTTGCACCTCAAGAAGACGCACCGCCAGCACGTGAGACATCCTTTATACCCCTCATCTTGCGTCAGGATGTCATCCTCACCTGCCTGTCCGGTGGTCGCAGGTTTGACATCCGCCTGACAAGAGTGTTAATAAATAAATAAATATAAATATATACGGACAAATCACACAGATTGAGCTAGCCCCAAAGTAAGTTCGAGACTTGTGTTATGGGATACTAACTCAACGATACTATATTTTATAACAAATACATATATAGATAAACATCCAAGATCCAGGCCAATCTGAAAACGAGCATTTTTCATCTTGACCTGGCCGGGGATCGAGCCCGGTCACTCCGTGTCGCAGGCTGGCGTATTGACCGCTGCGTCACGGAGCTAGTCTAGTTGAGTATAGTAATATCCTTATTATGGTAATATCCTTATTACCATACTCAACACTCTTGTCAGGCGGATTGGTGAATGCAGTTTTGTTTACTTCTTGTGCTTCCGATGCTGCTGCCCATCGAAAACGATTTGAAGCTGGGAAGGATAGGAATTTGTTGGATTTGGGTAGAAAATGGAGGGATACTACTCACTCGTACCCGATGCCACCTGCAACCACCGGACGATCAGTTGAGAAAATCAAAAAAGCTAATCAAAATCAAAACGTTTATTCAGAAAATAGGCCTTTGCAGGCACTTTAGAAATCACATTTTAAAAGATCTAATTTAGTCATATTGATATTATTAATTATTGTGCAAAAGCTACAGACTACTAGCGTTGAAAATGACACTCCTAACGATATTTATTGACACACAAAACAGATTATGACATATAATAATAATAAAATATTTTTATTTCACCATAATTAACAGATTGAGTTTGTCAAAAAAAAAGTTCAAAGTACAATACAATAATATGGTGGGTTGACACCTGAACTAGGATAAATCCTGTATCTCAGGTTGCCCTCCACCCCACAGAATGGTCTTATATCTAGACAAAAGAGAGGATTAATGTTCTTATCAAAAGGGCCTATTCTAATAATAATATTAGAAATAAGAAGAATATATTAAAAATAAGACGAATAAATAAGAATAACATTTATATCATTGAAACTACCGTGAGATACAGACATTATGTACTAAAAACGGGTCACTCACGTGGCTATTTCGCGCGGCGGAGGGTTCAGAACTGAGTTCGGGACCCTCCGCCGCACGTCTGGCACTTGCCTTGAAAATGGACTCCTGACGAGTCCGAAACTATAGTCGGCAATCCCGACGAAATAGCACGTGAGTGACCCGTTTTTAGTACGTAATATAATAACATAATTGTTATCCCAAATAAAAGCACTTGTCATTATCCTATAATGTGTAATCATGCTTGCTTTCTTCTCTTTTTGTACAAAAGAACCTAAATTACGCCCTTGGGGTACTCCAGTTTTAAATTGGCAACTTGCGCTTGACCACAAGTGATAGGTTTATTTACGCAATCGAAAGTACTTTAAACGTAAACACTTACAGCTTTTAATTAACTTTTTTAAACCAATTTTCATTTTATTTATGATTTTTTGAGTAAAATCTGAATGTTGGATTTATAATGCAATATTCCCATGCATTGTCATTGTTATTGTCCATCTGTCAAACAATGATGACGTTGACAGCTAAGTCTTAGGAGATGCCAGGATGGGGAATATTTTCCCCGAAATTAAATGGTATAATAATATTAGGGACATACAACGTGATTTTGAACCTCCTTTTACCCTTTTTTTCTTGCAATTCTGTATTCAATTAGGGATTTTGATTCCCAGATGTCAATATAGCTAGAGGGTTCAAAATCACGCTATATAAGGCACTAAGTACCTGACTCATATTTTACAATATTTTAAGTTAAGAAAGTTCGAGAACAGTACCTTCCTGGGTCGAAATCTAACTTAAAATTTTCAACTCAGGGACAAGTACTGTTCCTGAATTTACATTAACGCGAACGGAGTTGCGGGCGAAAGGTAGTATATAAAAGTTTAATTACAGGACGAGCAATCGCTGTCAGCGCGATGCGAGCAGTGCGGCGCCAAGTTCAGCGGCGACGCGGCGCTCGGCAAACATCGCGAACTTGGCTGCGGCACTGCACACAGGTCTGTGGGATTACGACACGCAGTTATTTATTTATTTATTTAACAAAATTCAAATTCAAAATTCAAAACGTTTATTCAGAAAATAGGCCTTAGCAGGCACTTTTTCACGTCAAATCACATTTTAAAGGATCTAATTTAGTCATATTTATATTATTACTTAATGTACAAAAGCTACAAACTACTAGCGTTTCGGAACCGACCACTGCAGAGAAGAAACGCCAAAAGAAACTCTTTTCAACAGTATTGGTCGCCTACTCGCCTGAAGGGCATTTTTATTTTATCATCTATCTTTATCATTTATCATCTAATTTCTTCATTTATCATTTTATGATTACAATTTTTATTATATAGGTACATTATTATTTTTTGGAACATATTATGTTAGCGATCGAGTGTGCAATGATAATATTTTACATTATACACAGTAGTCTCAAAGAGGCCGAGCAGACCTGTCACCCCTAGCAGCACCCGTTCACGAGTTGACGCATGGATCAGCCATCGTTGAACTCAACCATATTAGAGGGAATTCAACGACCCGACACACTTTATTGCACATAAAAAAAAACATTAATAAAAACAATAGACATAAAAGGATAATAGTACAAAAGGCGGCCTTATCGCAATAGCAATCTCTTCCAGGCAACCTTAGGGTAGTTGGAAAAAGACATCAAACAGGCAAGGTGCAAAAATGTGGAGGAGCAAGTTTAGGAAAAATACAAATACATACATGCACACATATTACTGTACACGAAATGTTAGAGGCCGACACCTGAACGTTGTGAAAGGAAAAAAAAAATTACAAAGAAAAAAGGAAATGTTAGGGGAGGGGGGGTCGAGCCAAATACTTGTTTGTTTTCCGATGTGTAAGTGGCCAATACTTTTCCGGTTTTCAAGCTGCCTTAAGGCATCTGTCTTAGCTTAACGTCCATGTGACTGGCCGAAATACCGAAAACTCGCAAAACTACAGTGATCATCTAGCTATACTGAAATCTCGTTATATATAACGAGTATAAGTATTTATATATACAGCGTGATTTTGTACCCCTTAGCTTTTATGAAATCTGTGAATCAGAATCCCTAATGGAATACAAAATTGTAAGAAAAAAGGTGAAAAACAAAAGAAAAATTTAACCTTTCATAGAAATTCGTCCAGCTGATCGGCGACTTTGTATGGGAAACCTATTTTTTTTTTTCGTTTTTTACCATTTTTTTCTTGCCATTCTGTGTTCCATTAGGGATTCTGATTCCCAGATTTCAATATAGCTAGGGGGTTCAAAATCACGTTGTATATGTAGGTTTATTTAGTTTTATTTTTTATAATTATTAAATGATTTAATTTTATTAAAAGTAATTATATATCCCTTTCAATATAGTATTATACTACCCCGCACTACCTACCTGCTTTAATTTCAATCGATTTGTCAAATAAAAGGTTGCCTGGAAGAAATTGCTATACGATAAGGCCGCCTTTTGCGCATTACCTATTTCTTAAGATTATTCTATTCTATTCTATTCTATTTCTAGCCTATACTGTCCCACTGCAGGGCAAAGGCCTTCCTTTCATAATTCCAACTATTCCGGTCGAGGGCTACTGAAGTCCAGTCTTTCCGATAGGATTGCAGTTCGTCTTCCCATCTCTTTCTGGGCCTTCCACGCTTTCGATTGCGATTTTGTGAGATCCATATTGTGGTCGCTTTGGCCCACAACTCGTCAGGCATGCGGTAGATTTGCCCTGCCCACTTCCACTTAAGACAAATAGACATAAATTACAATCTAAACTTAAGAAGTATAGATTGTAATTTTTGTCTATTTGCTATGTGCAATAAAGAGTTTCTATCTATTTCATTAGGGATAGCTAGCAGGTTCAAAATCACGCTGCATATCCCGATACTAGCTGTTGCCCGCGACTTCGTCCGCAGCAATTTCTGTTATTATGATTAGTTAGTTTTTTTTATTAGTATAGATAAATAACTATCCCCCGTTTTCAAAAAAAATATTGATGCTTCGCTCCTATTGGTCGCAGCGTGATGTTTTATAGCCTTAAGCCTTCCTCAATAAATGGACTATCTAACACAAAAATAATTCCAATTTTAACCAGTAGTTCCTGAGATTAGCGCGTTCAAACAAGCAAACAAACGAACTCTTCAGCTTTATAATAAAATCCTCAAGTTCGGGGCCCTCCGCCGCGCGTCTCGCACTCGCCTTGAAAATGGGCTCCTGACGAGTCCGAAACTATAGTCGGCAATCCCGACGAAATAGCACGTGAGTTTTTTTTTTATTAATTATTGAAGTAGGCATTTGTCTCCCGTCTCACCTGATGGTGTGACGATGAAGACGAGGGTGTTACATGCCTATCCAAGAGATACCCATTTCTACTTTTGAATGTCCCGGGACTGTACTTGTCTGGGAATATAGCCGCAGGCAGTTCATTCCACACCTTAGCTACTCGAACCAAAAAGGAACTGTCAAAGCGTTTAGTTCGACTCTTTGGTATTCAAACGATAAAACGCGATTGACCCGTTTTTAGTACATAATGTCTGTATCTAACGTTAGTTTGAATGATGATAAATGATAATATAATAAATAAATATGTACGGACAAATCTCACACATTGAATAGAATAGAATATAGAATAGAATATGTTTATTTGCATATGAATAGGGTACAAGAATTGGTGTTACATAGGTTTATTTCACTCCTAATCAGCCATTTAAGATAGCATGCAAATTTCTTATTGTGAAATTATAATTAATACATGATTACATTCAATAATATCATAATTATCAATTTATGTTCGTCAATAATATTATTTATTAATTAAAAAAGTCTAAATTTCGCTTAAATATTTGAACATACTTTGAACTATATTATATAATTTTAATATAAAACAAAACAGTAAGTTTGTATTGAGCTATTTTATTGCTGGAAGTTAAGAAATTCCTGAATTGTGTAAAAGTTTTTCTCCAAGAGCCAGTTAAACAAGTTTTTTTAAACAATTGTAGCGTCATAATTTTTATATCATCAGGTATTTTATTGAATAAGGATATACACATATAGTAACAATTATCCTTATATTTTTTGCTTCTAGGTACAGTATTGTGGACTAGTCTGTGGCCATTTCTTGTATTTCTTGGATAAAATGTCATTGCTTGAGCTAGCCCCAAAGTAAGTTCGAGACTTGTGTTATGGGATACTAACTCAACGATACTATATTTTATAACAAATACATATATAGATACACATCCAAGACCCAGGCCAATCTGAAAAAGATCATTTTCCATCTTGACCTGTCCGGGGATCGAACCCGGTCACTCCGTGTCGCAGGCTGGCGTGTTGACCGCTGCGCCACGGAGCTAGTCACTATAATGATATAAGTATAGATCTTCATAGTGATGTGTGTGCCCCGCAGGCCATGCGTGCAGTGTGGGGAGAGCTTCCTGTCTGACGACAAGCTGAGCGAGCACTACAAGGCTGCGCACGCGGCTTTACCCGCCCGCTGCGAAGAGGTACGAGTGCTGTGAAGGCTCGACCGTCCCGACGCTCTAGCCGAGTTCCCACATAGAAGGTTGTTAGGGAGAGCACAAGACGACACACAGAACACAGAATAACTTTATTATACTTTGCTTTACAACTTCAATAAATAGATAACAGAGACTAATGCTCCAAGATATGGTAGTAGACTCAGTAGACTGAAAGATGTTAACAGACTGAAAGGTGGTAGCAGACTGAAGAATGAGTGATGAGAGAGAGAGAAAGTAATCTAAAAATGGAATGGAATGGAATGAAATTTGGATTAAAATAAGGAATGAAAAATGGACAGGATGAGCGAAATGAGGTTAGATGAGATGCAGCATGCAGGTGGCATGCTGCAACGTTACAGTGCTAGACCCACCTCTTCTTCGTTTAGCGGAGTAGACAGAACCACGCAACCGGCAAAAAATTTGCTAGCATGAATGGGCCGGCTCGTCTGGGGAAGTACCACACAGAAAATCGACGTTTGAGTAGAAGCTTTACCGCTTCTGTGCTTCGTTCGGTGAGTGAGAGCCGGAGGGCCGTCCTTCCCCCGACTCTTTGAAAGGCCGACAACGCTGTCACACTCTGGTGCTGCAGTTGTCCATGGGTCGGTGATTGCTTACCATCAGGTGACTCGCTTGCCGTCCTATATCATAAACAGCCTCCGTGGTCCAGTGGTTAAGGCGTTTGCCTGTTGACCCGGGGGTCGTGGGTTCGATTCCCACCGGAAGCATACTTTGTTTAGTTGTTTCCAGTTTGGTTAGGACATTGCAGGCTTGAATCACCTGATTGTCTAATAATAAAGATGATTCCGTGCTTCGGAAGGCACGTTAAGCCGTTGGTCCCGGCAGCCATCTGGCAGTCGTTAAAGGAACCCTGGTGTCAGAGTTCTTCGGAACCGCCTCTCGGCCTCTGACGTGGTTCCTCTTACGAGACTTATTGCAGGAAAGTAATGCTTCCGAGAACATCCTGCGGCTTCCTTTACCGCCTATTTAGCCTTCTACGCCAATGCGGCTTACCGTCAGAGTGTAGCTACACTTTGTAAACACGATTGTTAATAGCCATTATTACAAGCTAAACAAAGCTTATAAACATCTAAGAGACCTCTCCAACCCGTCTGGCCAGCGTGGAGAGTGTAGGCCAAGTCCTCTGGCTGATCTGGCCAAGTATGGCTCTAGTAGTACAGAGAGGGTCGTGCTCCTGTAGTGGAGACTAAAAAGGACCTGATGATGATGATAATAAATCCTTACTAATATTATAAATGCGAAAGTGAGTTTGTTTGTTTGTTTGTTACGCTTTCACGCCGTAACTACTGAACCGATCATCATAAAATTTGCATACAAGTTCTCTGGAGTACGGAAAAGGACATAGGCTACCTTTTATCCCGGGAAAAAGTACTATTCCCGAGGGATCGACATTGACGCGGGCGGAGCCGCGGGCGAAAGCTAGTTAAGAAATAAAATATAGTGAAAAATATCATGCGAGGGGACATGAACCAGTGAGGTTTATGCACGACCTACGCCCTGCCATCTGAGCTACCGCATGCTTCAATCTCGGCGCCGAAATTGTGTTGCAGTGCGACAAGACGTTCTCGAGTTCGCGGTCGTTCGCCATCCACCACCGCCGCGTGCACGCGGCAGGTCCCCCCCGTCCGCCGCGGCCCCGGCCCGCGCCCGCACTCGTCTGCGAACTCTGCGGGAAGGCTTGCCATGTACGTACAACTACATATAAGATACATAACTATTTATATTTGGTTAATATGTGAAATTGCGCTCGTTCGTGTTATCTCCAAATGGGTGACAGCTGAAAATCAGCGGTTGCTCCACCGGGCAACGTGTGCTGAGCTGTAGCCTATTTGTGCTTCTGTGGCACACATACTGCATGTACTTAGTAGTTACTATAAGTTAGTGATCATATTGTTTCTACTTATTTCTGTATAATGTGTGTGACAGTTGAACAAAATAAATTTATTATCTATCTATCTATCTATAAATAAATAAATAGGTAAATATATACGGACAAATCACACAGATTGAGCTAGCCCCAAAGTAAGTTCGAGACTTGTGTTATGGGATACTAACTCAACGATACTATATTTTATAACAAATACATATATAGATACACATCCAAGACCCAGGCCAATCTGAAAAAGATCATTTTCTATCTTGACCTGGCCGGGGATCGAACCCGGTCACTCCGTGGCTGGCGTGTTGACCGCTGCGCCACGGAGCTAGTCAACTACAATTACATGTATTTGTAAAATCATTTATTCATGTTGCATACTGGAAACGGCTAAGTGTACCCTTTTACAGTCAATAGCTCCAGTGATAATTTTTTGAAAATAAACGAGATCAGCGATCTCGCGCCTGTTTTTAGAGGCAGCAGATGAATTTTTTACAAAGCTCTAGATATTTTATACCATCGTATTGGACTCCAGTATGAAAACATAAAAAACGAATAAATTTCTTTTGTATATTTTCAATTCTGAATTTCAAATTTCAAATTTCAAATCAAATCAAATCATTTTTATTTGCTTTAAATGTGTACATTATAGGTGGAATACATAAATGTGAGTTCATTACATTTAACCTTAGCAGGCATGCAAAATTTCAGTCATTTTATATACAATTTAAAGAATTATTAATTATACCAAACTATGCCACTTAAGTATTGATAAATTTATAAATATTAATTCAAATATACAATTAAAGATATAGTCCAGTCAATAAGTCTAGAGTTAAATAAAAATCAACATAATAATACAAACAAATCATTCAAAACTTTAATTATTTTCATTTAAATAATCCTTGATGGAATAATAGCATCTGTCCAAGTCGAATCTTAAATAGCGTCAAAGGTAGATCCTTGATGTTACTTGGCAGTTTGTTGAAAATGCGAACAGCGGATTTACATGTTACATACTGCGGTCTCCATATTTGCGAGGCGTTTTCCAGAATACGTAAATAAATAAATCCTCTGTCTGCTCTGGCCAAGTATGGCTCCGGTAATACAGAGAGGGTCATGCTCCTGCAGTGGAAACTAAAAAGACCTGATGATGATGACGATGATTCCATAATACTCCTGACGAAAGTACAATAAAGAATTTTAAATGTCTTTTCAGAAGAAAAATCTTTTGAGACCCGCTTCACAAATTCTAACGCTCGATATGCCTTTGCTATTATGTCCACATGGTTGTCAAATAAAAGCTTCGAATCATGATGCACTCCAAGGCCACGTATTACTGAGTTTCTTTGGAGTTTTTCCCCCAGCAGAGAGTAGTCATAAACCATCGGGTTACGTTTGCGACTGAATGTTACCACACTGCATTTCGATGGTTTTAGGTCTAAATAATTTATTTGGCAGTAATCTTGTAACTTCAAAAGATCAGATTGCAGAGATTCTGCATCAGACACAGATGAAATCGTAGAAAAATAATTCATATCGTCGGCGAAGCAGAGAATCTTGGAGCATTTGGGATATTGTTCAATGTCATAATCTCGGTGCGCTAGTGAGTAGACGCTTGCTTGCTTAAAATCAGTGGATCTCAAACTTTTGTGACTCACATCAGACACTATGTATACCTGCGCGAGTTGTGGTGGTCAGCATTCCGAGGGAACTGTTTGTAGTGCTTGTAAACAGCACTTTGATTTCCCTTGTTCTGGAGTTACTGAAGCGGGCTACCGTAAGCTTGGTGAAAGGAAGAATACATGGAGGTGTCCCAAATGTAAATCTGGATCATCGCAATCAGGTGCATTATCTCCCCAACCTAGCCAATTGGACAGGATGCAGGATCAATTGAATAAAATCATGTTCCAGCTTAATACGCTTTCATCCGTAGTGGAAGATGTTAAAATTATAAAACAGGATGTTGGAAGCCTTAAGGTGTCATAAGGTGTAAAATTCGTTTCCACCGTGGTATAATGCTTCTTTAAAAAAAAGTTTTAAAAGAAAAATTTAAATTTTTGGTAAAATTCCGTAAGTACCGTAATACATCAGATTACAATACATTTTCATTACTCCGCAAAAGAGCCAAATCCATGGAGCAGCAGTGCTATACTGATTATATTAAGAAAACTGAGAATTCAATAGGAGAAAATCAGAAACTATTTTGGTCTTTCATAAAATCTAATAAGAAGGGATGTAACTCTGCCTGCAACTATGACTTATAACAATCAGTCGGTGGACTCTGGTGAGGAAGTGTATAACGTGTTTGCTACATACTTCCAGTCAACGTTTTTGCCTAACTCCTCCAGTTATAATGATGTTTCATCTTTAGGTGACGTTCCTAATAATGGCACTGGTCATACAATAGGTGACATTTTAATTGATCCAGAGAATGTTTATGAGTTGCTTAAATCTATAGATATAGGAAAGGGTACAGGACCGGACAATATTTCTCCAATTTTTATTGTAAATTGTGCAAAAGCTTTGGTAAAGCCCCTTAGTATCCTTTTCAGGCGATTTATTCAAGTAGGAGTTGTTCCAAAATTGTGGAAGTCAGCATTTATTACGCCAATTCATAAAAAAGGTAGTAAAAGTGAGGTCACCAATTATCGTCCGGTTTCTAAATTATGTATTTTTGAAAAAATCTTTGAACGTATTGTCTATACCCAGGTCTATGGTGCCCTTTCAAATATGTTTATAAATCAGCAACATGGTTTTTTAAAAAATCGCTCAACTGCTACTAACTTAATATCATTTATTGATTACGTTACAGTTAATATGGAGTCTGGAGGGCAAGTCGATACCATCTTGACCGACTATAGTAAAGCATTTGACCGCATTGACCATTGTATTCTATTACAAAAGTTAAATTCAGCTGGTATCCACGGTAATTTATTTAGATGGTTCACTTCCTATATACAAAATCGATCACAGGCTGTAGCGGTAAGTGGTTACGTATCTAAATGGGGCCTTGTCCCATCCGGCGTTCCTCAAGGATTATTGTTGGGGCCTTTGTTGTTTAATATCTTTATTAATGACATATTTTCTTGTTTCCATCATTGTAATTTTTTATTATATGCAAATGATATGAAAATCTTTAGAACGATAGATAGTGTAGATGACTGTAATCTAATTCAATCAGATCTTCAAAGAGTAGAAGAATATTGTGAGAAAAACAAATTAGACCTAAATGTATCCAAATGTCATATCATCACATTCACTCGCAAGTTACAACCTACACTGTATTTATATAAACTCAAAGGCCAGATACTTAACCGAGTAGACAAAATTCTGGACTTAGGCGTGATGCACGATGCCAAATTAACTTATGAGTACCATGTTGATCTTATCGTAAAAAAGGCTAGTAAATCTTTGGGATTTATTGTCAGATCCTCCCTCAGTTCTCAATTTTCATCTATTAAATTAATAAAAATTTTGTATTGTTCGTATGTACGTAGTATACTTGAATACTGCTCACAGGTATGGAATCCACAATACAATGTTTATATTGTCAGACTTGAGTCCATTCAGCGTAGGTTGTTGAGATACATACAGTATAAAAGCAATAGTTTCGTGGTGGGTTATAACGAGAGATGCAAGAAACATCACTTGCTGCCTCTTTTGGAAAGACGTAATATTGCAGACATTGTGCAACTTGTAAAAATAGCTCAATCCAAAGTAGATTCGTCCTATCTCTTATCGAGGATCGATTTAAGAGTCCCAAATAGAACCTTAAGAAATCCTATTACTCTTTATATTCCCCAATGTGCCACTAACTACAGAAAAAATACATTCTTTTTACGTGCTGCTGATGCTTTTAATAAGCTTGTCAATGTAGGAGAAGTAGACCTATTCAACACCAGCATTAATAAACTTAAAAAAATACTAAGTAATCGGTGGTTTGACATGGTTCCCTAATGCACTATTTTTTGTTTGTTTTATAGCCCGGTATCCTGACTATACTATATTTTAATTCTCTTTTATTTTCACTTTAATTATGTATACATGTTTGCATTGTTATTTTCATTCTTTCCCAAATTTGTTTTGTCTGTCCATTGGATTGTGGATGTACAGGCACAGAGTTAAAAATAATAATAATAATACCCCCCCGAGGGGCCACCTTGTCGTGGTGGGGGGGCTTAAGGGGAGGGAGGGATTTAATTTGTCATAGGAGAATCTCCTCACATTACCTGACCATCAAGGTACCCTCTCTTCCCAACCAACGGTCCCAAACCCAATCTATAGCGCTTCACCAACCGTGCCTAAAGATGCATGGCCAAGGGGGAGCTTGGCTTAAACGGTGGACTCCCGATACCGGGCGCCCTCGGGATGTAAGTAGCCTTACCTCTGTAAGCGGGGCAATGCAGAGTGTTGACGTTATATTTCCCTTGCTGAACGTGGGAACAAAATGGAAGGTAATAAAAAATATTTTTTAAGATCTCGACCCAAAAGGATTCGAGATACTAAAAGCAGTAATGCTTTCAAAGATGAAGAAAGAAGGAACGGGGGTGGTTCACCATCCTCTGTTAGTAGTTTATTTCCATCACCCGGCTCATCAAAACATAGTTTTTCCCCCCCATCCACACCGGTTCTCTCCTTATCGCCAACCTCGTCAATAATAACGAATTCACCAGTTACATCAATTTCAAGTAGAGTGGAGACAGATGTTGTACGGGAGGCAAGTGCCAATAATCCCGTACCCACTGTGCCCAGAAAAAGCACGAGAAGAAGATGGACTTTAGATATGAATACTTTCATCTGGCGTGCCTACCTTGAAATAACAAAGCTTGAAACTGACTCAGGTCCGTACTTAGAAAAACTTCATCATCATTTTCTTAATAAATTTCCATCAGTAAATGTTTCGCGACAAAGGTTAGGGGACCAAAGAAGGGCAATCTTAAGACGACAGTTAATTGATCAAGCCACAATGGACACTATACGAAAAGAAGTAGAAAACAGCCTTCTGACAAACAACACACAATCACACTCACATTGCCAACAATTAGTAAATATCCGTGACATCCCTACCACTCAGTCCATTCACAATAAAACAACAAAAATGCGATGGTCAACGGATATTAATGAGAATTTAATTAAAATATACTATAGAGTCACTAAATAAGAAACTAATACTACTGCATATCGCCAACAATTATATTCGAGTTTCATTGAAAAATTCCCAGAATTATCACATTTATCTGAACAAAGGATTGCAGATCAAAGACGAGCCATAATACACAATAAATATATACCAGAAAATAGATTAAGAGAAATAAGAACGGAAGTTGAAATAGAATTACAAAGATACAACTTAACTACAATCCCTGATGTCAATACAATAACTCAAGATATACCTGACACACTGTTACCACTATCTCTGAATTCACTTGCAAATGTACCTGATACTATTAATTTTGATGACACACCTGAGGTACGACAATCTGACACTACAATACTCGACAGACAAGCTGACACTTTATCTACACGACAGACCCACCATGAACAAGACCATTATAACTTCACATTGTTAAACGAGGAATTAAAGAGTAGAATAAATGAAGTATTTGCTAATAGTTTAAATCATTTCTTAAATAGTCAGCCCACTAACAGGCCATGTATACCACGACAAAAATCTACTAAGAAATTAGCTCTTATAACTCACTATATAAATACCGTTACTATACCAAAGTATCTAGACACAGATGCAGATTTTAATTATCTACACACTTTGATTTATTGCTCAGCATATACAGCCAGCACTTGTAATGGCATCCGGATAGTAGAAGATAGGAGTCAAACGTATAGGCAAAAACCAAAACCAGCTTGGCAAAAAAGATTAGAAAGGAAAATATTGCAACTTAGGAAAGATATAGGAAGAATATCACAATATGCTAGAGGAAACAGAAGCAATAATATACTTACACACATAGAGGACATTAAAAATAGATATAAAATACATGCACAATATGAAAACCCAAATAATACACCAATAGAATTTTTAGATACTCTGAAACAAAAGCTTGCTGCGACATCAAGTAGACTGAGACGTTACACAACATGTACTCTCAGAAAAACACAAAATTGTCATTTTATAAATAATGAAAAACAATTTTACAGATCTCTTAATAATAGGACTGAAAATAACTTAGAATCACAGAATACGCCATCAGCTGAACAATTTCATAATTTTTGGTCTAACATATGGACTAACCCTGTAGAACACAATAAAAACGCAGACTGGATAGATTACATAAATACAAAAACAGAAAATATAACAGAAATGCCATTTGAATCAATCCCACTGTCTATTTTTGATCAAGTTATAGCAAAAGCAAAGAACTGGAAAGCCCCTGGATCCGACAAAATTCATAATTACTGGTATAAAAAACTAACAGTCACTCATTCGCACATCCATAAACATATTAATAATTTTATTCAATCACCAAACACGCTACCATTATTCCTAACCCAAGGCATTACCTATATGATCCCTAAAGTTCAAAATACATATGATCCCTCAAAACACAGACCGATAACGTGCCTGCAAACATTTTATAAAATTCTTACCGCTTGTATTACTGAAATTATCTACAACCATGTTAGTGACCATAAGATCTTAGCCGAACAGCAAAAAGGGTGCCGTAAATACAGTCAAGGATGTAGAGAGCAGTTGTTGATTGATGCCGTGGTCATGAAACATTCACATGTTAGGAAACGAGATTTATAAACCATGTTTATCGATTACCAGAAAGCATATGACTCGGTACCCCACAGCTGGCTAATTGAAGTACTTAAAAAATATAAAATTCATGAATCAATCGTCACATTTCTTTCAGACACTATGAAAAACTGGCAAACCACTCTTAAAATCTCAAATAATAGTACAGATATAGTTACAGAACCGATTTTTATTCAGCGAGGTATATTCCAAGGGGATGCGTTAAGCCCACTTTGGTTTTGCCTAGCTTTAAACCCACTTTCAGTTTTATTGGATGATACGGATACTGGTTTTAAACTAACTCATAATAAAGATTATTTCAAGCTCACACACCTAATGTACATGGACGACATTAAGTTGTACGCCAGTAATAAAGAAGAAATATTAAAACTTGCTGAAACTACTGAAACGTTTTCTAACGATATCCAAATGAATTTTGGTATCGACAAATGTAAAATTAATTCAATCCATAAAGGGCAAATAGAATTAACGACGTATACACTGCAATCAGGAGATACAATTCAGGCTATGGATGAAAACAGTACATACAAATACCTAGGCTTCAATCAATCTAAACTAATTGAACATAAGCAGACCAAACTTCAATTAAATAAAACATTCAAACACCGGTTAACGCAGCTCATGAAGAGTCAATTAAATGCCCGAAATCTTACTAAGGCCATAAATACATACGCTATCCCAGTGCTTTCATATTCTTTTGGCGTGATCAACTGGTCTAAGACAGATTTATCAAAACTTCAAACAACAATTAATACACATCTTACACTTTACAGGAAGCACCACCCTAAATCATGTTCACAGAGACTAACATTGCCAAAACAGGACGGAGGCAGAAGTATAATAGATATTCTTAATCTACACAATAGACAGATCACTTCATTACGCCAGTATTTCTTTTTAAAGGCTCAAACATCTGACCTACATAAATATGTCACCCTTATGGACTCAAAATTTTCACCACTTAATTTAAATAATAAAGATACCCAACCTAACGAAGCACAATTATCCATCGCACAGAAAAAACAAACATGGCAACTTAAATCACTTCACGGTAGACATTATAAGGATCTAGAACAGTCGCATGTGGATAAACAATGGTCAAACGCTTGGTTAAAGAGAGGAGAACTTTTCCCTGAAACAGAAGCATTTTTGATAGCTATACAAGATCAAGTGATTAATACCAGGAACTTCAAAAAATACATAATTAAAGAACCCAACTTACCGACAGACTTATGCAGACATTGCAATAGTGCAAGTGAAACCATCCAGCATATTACTGGAGCTTGCAAGACCCTAGTTCAACATGACTATAAGCATAGACATGATCAGGTAGCGGCAGTTCTACACCAACACATAGCATCAAAGTATAAATTCATTCAACAAAAACTTCCATATTATAAATATATTCCAGAAAAAATATTAGATAATGAATCAGTTAAAATTTACTGGGATCGGACAATAATAACAGACAAAACAATACACTTCAATAGGCCAGACATTACAATACACGACAAACTAAATGACATTGTATATCTCATTGACATAGCAATCCCCAATACCCATAACTTGCAAACAACCCACACTGATAAAATGACCAAATACAAGGATCTGGCAATAGAAATACAAACACAGTGGCGAATTCGAACTGTGAAAATAGTACCTATATTAATATCCACAACAGGTGTAATACCTAAAACACTCCATACAAGCCTACACATCTTAGACATACCCCAATACATTATACACACATTGCAGAAGGCTGTCATACTAAATACATGCCGCATAACGCGAAAATTCTTACAGTAGGTTTTATGCACTTGGCCATGGCCCGTGCGAAATTTTACCTCTTTTTTTTTTTTTTTTTCAAAAAGAGAGAAAAATACAATTAAAGCACGAAATAATAATAATAATAACTGCAAGCAAGCATATTATTACCTATATGCGGAAACTTAATAATTGTGCTTTATTTTGTTACTTATGTACTTATATATTTAAGATATTTTGTACTGTTTGGTTTTCCAAATAAAATAAAATAAAATAAATAAGGGCCCGAGAAGTGATCCTTGTGGGACACCACTAGGTATCGGTACCCAGCTAGATACATAGTTGTTAATGACTACAGCTTGTGAGCGATTATCGATGTATGAAGCAAACCAGCGCAGCAGCTTACCACTAATACCGATACTAAAAAACTTCTGAATGAGCAATTAATGCTATATCCGGTCGAAAGCCTTGCTGTAGTCTGCGTAAACGACGTCGACCTGGTGACCCTTATCCATGGCCTCTGGGAGATATGCCTTAAGCAGCACTAGATTAGAAACTGTGGACTTCGATCCTCCTACGTAGTGCTTGATGCAGTACGTGACGTCACGCGTCACTGGCTCGTCAAGATGGCTCCAATAAACCTATTGATCAATGTTATCTTTTGAAAATATATATTAGATTAAATGCAGGTCGTGTGACGGACCTATTAACGTATACACATAGTATATAAGCATCTTTAAAATCGATAATCTTTAAAGTCGCCGGCGCGGCTACTGCAACACCAGCGCACGCACAGCGGCGAGCGGCCGCACCAGTGCCCGCGCTGTCCCAAGACCTTCTCCAACACGCAACTGCTACAGGTATGACAGTGTTGGCAGCAAACGTTTGCACCAACACGCACAGCGGCGAGCGGCCGCACCAGTGCCCGCGCTGTCCCAAGACCTTCTCCAACACGCAACTGCTACAGGTATGACAGTGTTGGCAGCAAACGTTTGCACCAACACGCACAGCGGCGAGCGGCCGCACCAGTGCGCGCGCTGCAACACAAGTGTCACATTTTCTAAGCTGCCTAAAGGCATCTGACATAGCATGACAAATATGTAAATTGAAATTTTATATAACATGACATCAGAGAAAAAGGTAAGAAAAAAGTATAAAATATCACACAAAGCCCTTCAGGCGACCAATACTGTTGAAAAGAGTTTCTTTCGGCGTCTTCTTCTCTGCAGTGGTAGGTTCCGAAACGCTAGTAGTTTGTAGCTTTTGAACAATACTTAATATATGAATATAATTTTAAAAATGTGAATGAGTGCCTGAAAAGGCCTATTTTCTGAATAAATCTTTGAATAGCTTAACAACTGCCATCAGTGATGACAACCGGGACCAAAAAGACCTGGGCTTTGTCTACCCCGCAATGGAAAGTTAGTATGGTATGGTATTTGGTATGGTATAGTTAGCCGTGTGGTTTCCGGCAGAGTAGAATAGGACCACTCCTAGTCTTCCCTTGGAGGTCGTAAGAGGCTTAGGAAATACTAGCTCAACAAAGCTCATAAACATCAACATCCAACCCGTCTGGCCAGCGAGGAGCCAAATCCACTGTCTGCTCTGGCCAAGTATGGCTCCGGTAGTACAGAGAGGGTCATGCTCCTGCTTGACTTACT
Source organism: Elegia similella (assembly GCA_947532085.1). NCBI lineage: Eukaryota > Metazoa > Arthropoda > Insecta > Lepidoptera > Pyralidae > Elegia > Elegia similella. Next base: position 621,970 of record OX383950.1, on the reverse strand, counting down.
TTGACTTATAGTCCTATGTCCCCTATCTGGGGCAGAGGGCGTCCACAAAGACTCCATCTCGATCTGTCCTGAGCTATGCGCTTAACTTCACTCCAGGTCTTGCCGATCTTTTTAATTTCGTCGAGAACCGTACGTCGCCAGGTCTGTTTAGGTCGGCCTACTTTACGCTTTCCTTGGGGATTCCACTCCATGGCCTTTTTAGATATGTGCTCAGGGCTTCTTCGGAGTGTGTGGCCGATCATGCTCCTGCAGTGGAGACTAAAAAGACCTGATGATGATGATGTTATCGTTGGCAGGTTCACACCAGAACGCACACAGGCGAGCGGCCGTACAAGTGCGAGGTGTGCGGCAAGGGCTTCGTGCACAAGGCGGGGCTCAACAGACATGCCCGGGTGAGTCTCGGCCACACACACCGACGCACTGCACGGGAGAAGAGTTCTTGGCGGGAATGTCGGCGGACTGCACGGTTTTTGTTTTAGATTGTTTTGCAAATTGCTTCAAATCGGTGTTATATACACGGTGAAATCTCGATCGTTCTGGACCCTTAAAGGGGTGATTCAGACCGTCAATATGAACTACTTTTCCTATGGGACCAATGATAGGACTCAAAAATTTTTGACGTTCCCATACAAATTGGCTGGGCGGCCAAAATTTTTTGTATGGAACTGCTCATTTTTTTGAGTTCCCAGCATTGGTCCCATAGGAAAAGTTGTTCGTATCGACGGGCTGAATCACCCCTTTAAGGGACCAGAACGATCAAAATTTCACCGTTTATAAATGTCCATGTTTATGAACAACGTGTGGAATAACTAAAATAAAGTGTCATGGTGCGGCTGTAGTGAGATTTACAAAGCGGACTGGTGGTCGCTCGCCTTCCTGTTACTGCGTCTATGATCAAACCAGTAGTTTCGTGGGTATTGTCGGGGGCTCCATTGAAGCAACGAAATGAATTACACCACCATTTCGTTAATACCACGTAGAAAAATATGAAGGGCTAAAAGGCATAGAAAGTCAAATGCCGTGAAACAAATATGAAAAAAATGTACATGAGAGCTCGGGCACCGGTGACTTCCAGCCGGCGCGTGTAAGTGCTAAGCTGATACCAGTCACTACTTACGCCTGCAACCACAACACACAGCCCTCGAACAAGGCAGTCGGCGACGGCCCGCCCCCCGCCCCCCGCCCCCCGCGCCTCTCGCTGCCCCCGCACACATACAGACACACACATAGCCAGCAAGCGCTTTTACGTGCACACAAGCTAAGTGTCGTTTCTTTTCGCGTAGTGTATATATAGCGCGGGTCGCGACCGCAGCGCCGAATTTGAACAAAATCGACTATAAAGTATTTGCTACCAGAATTTTGCAGGCGCACCGAATAAAATTATTTTTTTGTAAGAAAAAAAATTTATTTGTTTAGCGACTGCAGGGTAGACAGTGTCTAACGGTCTATATGGACTGCACGTCACTGGCGGCCTGGGTTACTTAACTTGCGTGATCACGTTGCAGGTGCACACGGGCGAGAAGCCGTACGGCTGTCCGCACTGCGGCAAGGCGTTCTCCCAGTCCAACTCCTTGAAGCTGCACGTCAGTACTGTCCACCTGAAGCTGCCGGCGCCCTACAGGCCGCGGAAGAAACACTCGCCTGTCACCCAATAAACATTATGCACTTACATGTGTTTCATTCATTTATTACAGCCTTGTATTCAATCAATCAATCAATCAGCCTATTGCAGTCCACTGCTGGACGTAGGCCTCCCCAAGGGAACGCCACAGTGCACGATCTCCCGCTTTCCTCATCCAGCCACTACCAGCGACCTTCCTCAGGTCATCGGTCCATCTGGCAGGGGGGCGTCCAACACTACGTTTGCCGAGACGTGGTCTCCATTCGAGAACCCGTCTACTCCAACGCTCGTCGGTTCTGCGACAAACGTGGCCAGCCCACTGCCACTTCAGCTTGCTACACTTTTGGACAATGTCTAAAACTTTGGTCCTCTGCCGGATGATTTCGTTACGGATTTTATATTTAATAGGCTTATTTTACATTTTGGCTACGGAACCCTAAAAACGTAGAATGCTTCTCTTCCCGCGCAGAATGTAGAAGCCGGTCAAGAGAACGGACGAAAATCTGAGGAATCATGTTAGTAGGAGATGCGGCTAGCAACCCATCACTATTTTGATTCTGTTTTACCTTCACGCCCGCCAACATGCTAGGCGTGGCTTTTAGGTCCCATAAACCTAGGCTCTGTCTACCCCGTAAGGGAAATAGACGTGATAATGTGTATGTATGTTTTAACATTTTGGTTTTGCACTTAATTTTTAGGCAAAGGTAAATTAAAACAAATTCAGTGTAGAATAACCCTCCATAATAAAACTGTTAGCCGTGTGGTTTCTAGCAGAGTAGAATAGGACCACTCCAAGTCTTCCCGTGGATGTCGTAGAAGGCGACTTAGGAAATACAAGCTAAACAAAGCTTATAAACATCTAAGAGACCTCTCCAACCCGTCTGGCCAGCGTGGAGAGTGTAGGCCAAGTCCTCTGTCTGCTCTGGCCAAGTATGGCCCTAGTAGTACAGAGAGGGTCGTGCTTCTATAGTGGAGACTAAAAAGGACCTGATGATGATGAATAAAACTGTCAAACAAACGCCTAAGCAAATTGTAAGAGCAGTATAATGCTACTTGGCTTTGAAATTCACTTTTTCCTCAGGAGCTTATTCGTTGAAAATATTTTTTATTTTTACAATTGAAATTATTCTTTTACAAGATAAACAACAATCGGAACTTTGTCGTACTATATCGTATTAAAGTTTGGTGAGTCCGGCTTACGACGACGGCATGTTTTTTAAGAACTGAATTGTGGTCCCGCCATTTTGATATCATAATAGCGGGACCACTTTCTTTGTTGAATATCTTTAAATTATTTGAGTGTACAATTTTATTATGTAAGTATAAAATAGCACTCATATGGTACTACATCTTAGTCACATCATATTCGCAAAACCGGGTGGGGTCCCGTCATTTTGACGTTCATAAATAATTAACTAACAGTAGTTCTGTGTTTCTATTTGTCACCTACTTTTTTATGTATTTAAGTATATATTGCTATCTATAAATACTTTTCTTCGAACGAAACTCTATAAAAGTAGAACCGCAACATAGTAAATACCTATTTTAAGCTACAATACGTCCAGCAGCGATATTTCTCCTTTTTATTTTTTATTTTTTTACTTTTTACTGCTTAATTTTATGAACAGGTGTCACGGAAGACCAGCGGCGTGATGTTACTCAGGTACATCACCGCCTAATGCTGAGTGACCCCTTACCCCTTTTGGTGCCTTGTATTGTAAAATATTAGTAATAAGTATTGTCTGTTTAATTTCCTGTTAATATGCTTCTCTTATTGAAGAGTACATATTTGTTCCGCTTGGTGTCGAAACATTAGGTCCATGGGGTCCTAGCACAAAGAAATTCTTTAAGGGGTTATCGCCCAGGCTTGTCGACGCCGCTGGTGACAAGAGGGCTCTTTCCTCGCGCAAAGAATTGTAATTGCTATTCAGCGGGGGAATGCAGCTAGTGTTCTTGGCACTATGCCACACGGGCAACACCTTAGTCTAGACTTTTAGATTTAAATTCTTTTAGTAGTTTTTAGTATTAATATAGTTAGGTTTATTAATAAGTAGTTTAATTTAAGATTATTGTATATTTGTTTGGAGATAATAAATATATTTTTGTGATTAATTAATAACATTTAGGGATTTCACAAAATATCTGTTTTCGTAATTATTGTTTTCCATACAGCTATACTTCATATAATAAATACATTTTTTTTGGCTTTGTCTTTTATTTCATTTTTATTTATTCATATATAAAATCAAACTACTTAATTTTTATATAAAAAAAAATTAAAATCATCATATGTTAATAGTAAAATATTAGGTTGTCCACTTAAGTATCAACATTGTTTATTCCTTTTCTAAGCACTACTCGACGCCGTGTGTGCGTGAAAGTACACACCAACATAAAATTTACCTAAATTCGAACGAGTACATTTTGTGCACGGACTCTTTTTAGCGCACATGGCATAACAGTTTCTTGCACAAGTTTGCGTCCGAATATTCGGCAACATCAGTTTATTGGCATGTCGACAGTGAAATCCACTGACCTCCCCTCTTTTTCTAAATAGAGACAGGTTTTTTTTTAACAAAGATGCACATTTCATAAATTAATAATAAAGATAGCCTAACCACTTATGACAGTTTTATAATTCATTCATCAGGTAGGAGTGAATGCTCTTGGATTAATCCAGTATGTCAACTTCGATCTGTACGAGGCACAAGGGTATAAATACAACGAGCTCCTGTCGCTCTTCACCATCGATGCTTATTACAATTGCTACTACTACAAGGAACGATGGAATTTTAAGGGATACGAAGTTCTCACGGATATTGCCAAAACTACTTGGTTCCGAGCGCCAGGTTTGTGATATTTCACTGCGTTTATAATAATAAGTATTATTATTATTATTTTTATGTTATTTATATGTGCTATTCTTTACTTTTCTTACTTTATTAACTTACTTACGTAACTAACATTCACGGACACTAAACCATGCACAAAAGAAATAATAATATAAATACATCTACAGGCGTGACTGTTCGTGAAAGTGTTTAGTACATCCTATGGTACTTTCGTAAAAAAGTATCACATCCATTCTATCATATAAATAAATATATACGGACAAATAACACAGATTGAGTTAGCCCCAAAGTAAGTTCGAGACCTGTGTTATGGGATACTAACTCAACGATACTATATTTTATAACAAATACATATATAGATACACATCCAAGACCAAGGCCAATCTGATAATGATCATTTTCCATATTGACCTGGCCGGGGATCGAACCCGGTCACTCCGTGTCGCAGGCTGTCGTGTTGACCGCTGCGCCACGAAGATAGTCATACATATACAACCTAACAACATTTAACATTTACCATATTAAGTAGGTAGATAGTAATCTATTTATATACTTAATATTATAAAGGTGAACAGTTTGTTTGTTTATTTTTTTGTTTGTTTGAACGCGCTAATCTCAGGACCGAAAGCCATACTTGACCAGAGCAGCCAGAGACTTGGTCTACACTCTCCTCGCTGGCCAGACGGGTTGGAGAGGTCTCATTGATGTTTATGAGCGCGCCAACACTACCTCCATAGATATTTATCTATGGAGGTAGTGTTGGCACGCTCAGGCAAATGCCTGCTTTTATAGCTATCAAACGCTAATAAAAATATGTACTTTTCTATTCTATGCTATAGCATTAAGAATATTAATTAAGAATTTAAAAAAAAGAAGTACAAATTATATTTGATTTGTCCTTTTTTTTCTTTTTTCAATAAAGTACTATTTATTATCTCCAAACAAATATACAACAATTTTAAATTAAACTTCTTATCAATAACCCTAACTATATTAATACTTAAAACTAAAATTATAAAAGAAACTTAAATATAAAAGAATTTAAATCTAAAAATCTAAACTTAGGTGTTGAACTTTGTCCTTATTTATTTGTACTTAATCACCAGGTACCCTCGAAGCTGTCGCTATGGCTGAGTTCATCATGGAACATATTTCATACGCGCTGTCTTTAGACCCAGTCGATGTACGGCTACTCAACTTGGACGTGTTGCGACACGGCGCCATCAAAGAAATGTATGAGACTTTAAAATCAAAGTCAGATTATGACGAAAGGAGATCAAATGTTGAAGAGTTTAACAAAAATAACAGATGGAAGAAACGAGGTTTAAGAACAGCGTTTTTGAGTTGGACCTCCCTCACCGGAATCTTGGTGGACGTCAACGTGGCTGTGTATCACGACGACGGCACCGTACTCATCACCCACGGCGGCATCGACATGGGCCAGGGCGTCAACACCATCGCAGCCCAGGTCTGCGCCCACCTCCTCAAAATAGACATCAGCAAAGTTCAAGTCAAAGGAAACAGTACAATCACCACCATAAACAATGACTTGTCGGGCGGCAGTTTTACTACACCCAGCGTAATCATTGGCGTGGAGAAATGTTGTGAAGAGCTGCTTCTAAGGTTGTTGCCAGTTCAGAAGACAATGCCTGGCGCTGCTTGGGAAAAAGTGACGAAGGCAGCTCGCGTTCTAGGCATAGATTTGCACGCGCACACATATGTCAGACGCACTGACAGCCCCTTATATTTTATTTATGGAGTCACATTCGCTGAAGTTGAAGTCGATATATTGACTGGGGAGTCGGAAGTCGTTAGAGTTGACATACTGCAAGATACGGGGCGAAGTGTCAACCCTGATATCGATATTGGACAAGTAAGTGCTGTTATTGATGAAATCATAGCGACGCCGAGGTCCGTCGGCATCAAACTAGCTCATGAGTACGGTAATACTTATATCATCATCATCATCAGGTCTTTTTAGTCTCCACTGCAGGAGCGTGACCCTCTCTGTACTACCGGAGCCATACTTGGCCAGAGCAGACAGACGATTTGGCCTACACTCTCCTCGCTGGCCAGACGGGTTGGAAAGGACTCATTGGTGTTTATGAGCTTTGTTTAGCTTGTTTCCTAAGCCTCTTATGACCTCCATGGGAAGACTAGTCCTATTCTACTCTGTCGGAAACCACACGGCTAATAAGTAATTAGCTTACTTAGATAGAATTTTTCCTTTTTAAATAATTTGTTGGCTGTGGTTAAATATATTTTTACCCCTTGGTCAAGAACAGACCTAGTCTCATCGCCATCGTAATTCAAAATATTTGCGATAATTCATGCTCGTCCTCTATAAATACTTGCTAGAAAATCATACAAATCGCTCCACTACGCCACGGTATAGCTGAGCTTGCACACTCATGACAGCACGTGTTTCAAACCACCATGCTAAATGTTTTTCATTGGTATAGGGCGGCAAACGAGCAAGCGAGTCACCGATGGTAAGCGATCAACGCTGCCCATGGACAACTGCAACACCAGAGTGTGACAGCGTTGTCGGCCTTTCAAGGAGTTGGGGGAGATTTAGCCACGTTGACTGCTCTCGTTATAGGTTAAGACAAGACATAATGTCGGCCATAAAAGGCCAATTAATTCACGCAATATCTTTATAATTAGTACCCGCGGCCCGCCCCGGCTTCGGGTAGATATAGGTATTTAATTATATAGCCTATGTTCATCAGGATTTGAAAAACTATTTTATCACTAGCTTTAGCCCGCGGCTCCGCCCGCGTCAATGGCGATCCCTCGGGAATAGAACTTTTCCCGGGATAAAAGGTAGCCTATGTCCTTCTCCGTACTCCAGAGAACTTGTATGCAAAATTTCATGCTGATCGGTGCAGTAGATACGGCGTGAAAGCGTAACAAACAAACAAATAAACAAACAAACTCACTTTCGCATTTATAATATTAGTTAGGATAAGTAAATCCTTATCCTTACTAATATAATGCGAAAGTGAGTTTGTTTGTTTGTTACGCTTTCACGACGTAACTACTGAACCGATCATCATGAAATTTTGCATACAAGTTCTCTGGAGTGCGGAGAAGGACCTTTTATCCCAGGAAAAGTACTATTCCCGAGGGATTGACATTGACGCGGGCGGAGCCGCGGGCGAAAGCTAGTATAAATATATACGGACAAATCCCACAGATTGAGCTAGCCCCAAAGAAAGTTCGAGACTTTGTTATGTGATACTAACTCATCGATATGAAATATTCTCATTCGTACCATTCTCATTCGTATAAGTATCCTTATACTAATGATAAAAGAATTTTTGAAATCGGTCGATTAGTTTCGGAGCCTATTCAGTGCAAACTAACGAACAATCGAATTTTCCCCTAGATAAACTTCTACTACATTTTTTTTTTATAAAAATATAATGGTACCTAAAGATCGTAATAGATTCCGTTTTTAAAAGCCTTTAGATTCAACCATAGATTTAAAAAAAAAAAAACGTGGTTTCATTGGTTTCAACTATAGAAGTATGCAGAATCAGAATCAGAATTTATTTGCATAAAATATGGTAACATACTCGTAGTTGGTACAGTAAGTAGACGAATCACATATTTTGCCAAGTGTGGCGAGCAAATATTAATGTAAATTTTTATAATTACTGAATGTCATTACATTACAATATATCAAATTATTACAATGTCAACCGAAATTTGAAAATAATAAGTAAAATCAAAGTAAAATTAACATGTCCTTTGTTTAGTCAGAGCGCCTCTCCATAAATTCTGTCACTGAATAAAAACATCTGTCGACCAGCCAGGCTTTCAATTTCTTTGAAAATCAGATTGCAGACGCATTTTTTTTTAAATCTATGGTTTCAACTGTCCGTGCTGTCTATCTGTAGATTAATTTTGGAAGTTACATTAAACCTACTTCCTGGGGTCAAATTGAGCTTAAATTTTGTACACACGTGTGAATCGCATGAGAATAAATAAATAAATAAAATAAATAAATGCGGACAAATCACACAGATTGAGCTAGCCCCAAAGTAAGTTCGACACTTGTGTTATGGGATACTAACTCAACGATACTATATTTTATAACAAATACATATATAGATACACATCCAAGACTCAGGCCAATCTGAAAAAGATCATTTTCCATCTTGACCTGGCCGGGGATCGAACCCAGTCACTCCGTGTCGCAGGCTGGCGTGTTGATCGCTGCGCCACGGAGCTAGTCCGAATATTTTATAACGTCTACTAACTAACCTGATAATGGAGAACTCCTCAGCATTGAACAGGTCGAACACCAAATTGTGCAGCACTGGTTCTCTATCTCGCCTGGGCACAGTGCTGACACTCCCTGTACGTGAGAGTTGACCACAGTAACCTTGAGGACGTGTAATCGCTAGGGTTGATACGACTCACTACTCATTCCGTGCCTGCGGTGCGAGTCGTGCGAGAGACACAAACACAACATACACAGCCCTCGACCAAGGCAGTCGGCGGCCCGTCCCCCGCCCCCCGCGCCTCTCGCTGCCCCCGCACACATTCAGACACACATAACCACAAGCGGTTTTACGTGCACACATGCTTAAGTGACGTTAAGTGACGACGTATATTGTTTGCCTGAGGGTAACCCGGTTGCATCTTCAGGCGAGCTATAACGTGTGCTCAAATATGTGCTTGTGAGCTCGAGAAATGATGAGATTCTTTTTATCTTTAAAGTGGCAGTGGGCGGGGCACATCGTAGAACCGATGGCCGATGGGGCAGAAGGGTTCTCGAAGACTACGAACCGGCAAGCGCAGCGTCGGACATCCACCGACCAGATGGTCGGATGACCTGACTAAGGTCGCTGGATGCAGGCCGCTTCCAACCGGTCGTATTGGAAATCCTTGGAGGAGGCCTATGTCCAGCAATGTAGCAGTGGACAACTTGCGGCTGTTATGATGATGAAATATGTGCATAGTGATGTTCCTACATGATTCCAGGTAGAAGGCGCGTTTGTAATGGGCCAGGGATATTGGACAAGTGAACAGATAGTGTTCGACCACGACACTGGAGAGGTGCTGACAGACCGCGCTTGGAACTACTACGTCCCGCAGGCGAGGGACATCCCGCAGGATTTCAGAGTCTATTTGAGGAAGAAATCTATGGGCAAAGAAATTTTCCTGGGATCAAAAGGTAAAATCAATTTGCACTGTAACAGCCTCCGTGGTCCAGTGGTTAAGGCGAGGCCTCAAATGTTTGGTACCTTCGCTCGGCAAAGGACTGATCAAGTGCGCGCAAGGGATAGCGCTTGGCGGTTTAGCCCGTGAATGATGAGATAGGAGATAGTCTCGAGTCGCTCAAAGAAAAAAACGTAAGCGCCAAATTCGTTATTTCTATTTTATTTAAAATCAGACCGGTTAATTGTATTTTCACATTTACATTTTGATGAATTACTAATAACCTATCTTTTAGTCTAAAAATCATTATTTCATTCGTCGCATTTGAGCTACAATAACAAATACTCTGCGAACGAAGACCATTTATCAAAAAATATTTCTATCGAGAAAATTTTATCAAAACGTGTTTTCATCTTCAATTTTTGGAGATGAAATAGTCAAAAATCATATTACTTAGATTTGAAACTCCTAATTTAAGTATTTTGCGAGATAAATAAGGTTCAGAACGACCTTATTTACAGTGGTATCACCTTAAGGCGTTTATATGTTACGATTTTACTTTCATTAAAAAATATTAAAATTGAAAATATGTAATGAAAAAAACCGGCCAAGTGCGAGTCGGCCTCGCGCACAAAGGGTTCCGTACCGTTATCTAACGTCTAAAAACGAGCCCGCCCACAAGACGGTGGTAACTGAAGATTTATGTAGTCCTACTTTACAAGGGAAATTAGAAAAAATATTATCCACTAGCTGTTGCCCGCGGCTCCGCCCGCGTTAGTGTCGATCCCTCGGCAACAGTAGAATTTCCCGGAATTAAACATACCCTATGTCCTTTCCCGGGCCTCAAACTACCTCCATACCAAATTTCATCCAAATTAGTTCAATGGTTGAAGCGTAAAAAGACAACAGACGCTCCTTTCTTAGCGCTCACTCACATCATTAAAAGAACCCCTGTACCAAATTTCAAGTTTCTAGGCGCAGCAGTTTCGGTTGCGTTGATATATAAGTCAGATTTGGCCGCGGCTACGCCGCCGCCGTTAGTGTCCATCCCTCAGAAACTGTAGAATTTTCCGGAATAAAAGATACCCTATGTCCTTCCCCGGGTCTCAAAATAACTCCATACCAAATTTCATCCAAATTTGTTTAATGGTTGAAGCGTGAAAAGAAGACAGATAGACAGAGTTACTTTCGCATTTATAATATTACTAAGGAATACATATAATGCTGTCATATAATGATGATGAACTGAATTTAGATTTTAATTTTCCTATGTCACTTATTATATATAAGTAATGCTATAAGTACATGATGGCTATAAGTAATGCCACATATTTGCAGGCAAGGTAAACTCATGCCTTGAATTCATTCAAATGACAATAACTTTTTTTTTAATGAACCGATTTTGATGAAACAAACTTGAAATGTTTTGCTGAGTTAAAACAAAGCAATTGGTGAAAGTTTGAAGTAAATCGGTTCAGTATTTTCGGAGATAATCGTGATCATACATACATACAGACAGACAGACAGACAAAAAATTCTAAAACAATTTTTTTGCTTTCTATTATGAGTGCAGTGCGATTCGCGCTCGGTAACGCACGCGCACCGCAGTATTGCACGGATTTGATTTATTCGCGAGTGGCGCGGCTTGATGCCGCTGCACGATACTACCGCTATGTGTTCCAAACCACTCATAGCAGACGAATTGTTGGCTTTCATAGACTATGTGAAAGACAGCATGGACGAGGTCAGCATGACGCAGATATGCAAGTCGAGCTTCAGTGAAGATTCAAGATTCAAAGATTTATTCAGAAAATAGACCTTTTCAGGCACTTTTTCACGTCAATTCACATTTTAAATAATACTTATTATATTATATTTAAATTATTAATTATTGTTCAAAAGCTACAAACTACTAGCGTTTCGGAACCGACCACTGCAGAGAAGAAGACGCCGAAAGAAACTCTTCAACAGTATTGGTCGCCTACTTGCCTGAAGGGCTTTGTATGATATTTAATATTTTTCTTTTTTTTTCTGATGTCATGTTATGTGTCATGTCATGTCTGATGTGATGAATAAGAGATTTGCAGCAGTAAGGTGCTGCTTTATGAGTTGCTCGGGAAGAGCGCGCGGATGCCGACCCGGCGAAGGGACGAGAGAGGTGAGAGGAGTCTGCAAGACATCATCTCGCTACTAAAAGTGACCGACCCGGACGACACAGCTTTCTGTGCCAGACGACTACGGAGGCTGCCCCCCGTGTCATTCGACCACGTCGATGTCACCAGGCTGCTGAAGGATATTACAGCCATGAAATGAAATGAAATGAAATGAAATAGAATTTTATTCAAATTTGGATATCATGTATCTCTTTCTGAACGTCATATTATTATTTTTAATATTTGCAAAATCGATAAGCTACTAGCGTTTCGAAACGACCACTGCTGAGAAGAATACGCCGAAAGAAACTCAGTCCAGTATTGGTCCCTACGTGCCTGAAGAGCTACACTTTCACATATCATAACAAATTGAATCACATATTTGTGTCAAAATGAAGTCCAGCCTGGCTGAGATGAAGTTTAGGTAAGCGGCCTCGGAAACTACAATCTCTGAGCTGCGTACGGAATTATCTTCTCAAAAAAATGATAGTCCCGTAAGTAGGTCACCTGTCACCGCCAACATAAACACGCGTCGAGGTGCGCAAAATATGTCGCTCGGCAGTTTCGAGTCGGCGAAATTCGAAGCCTCGCCGACAACACACCGTGACGCAAGATACACCGCGCCCCGCTCCCCGCTCCACCGCCACGGTGGAGATGACGAACTCGTCGACGCCGTCACGTGCACATGCGACAGCTGTTACTTCTGCTGTCGCCGAAAATGTCACCACCACCGCTGCTCCCACCGCTAGCAAAACCCCAACAGTGCTTCATCGTCGAGAAAAGCGGAAGCAACAAAAACAAGACGAAGGAGATAGGAACCAGATTAAGTCGGTTCCCAGAACAGCTCCTTCTGTTCCTAATAAGGGAACAGAGGATGAAGAGGGCTTCACAAAAGTGGAGCGAAGAAAGATGAGCCCTTCCCGAAACCGGTGCGGAACTGCCGTAACCGGTTCGAATCATCTGCTGCGTCCCGCCATCCCTACAACGTAGTTGTATGTTTCCCGTGTCTTCCACTCCACTAAGGCAGAGGAAGTGATGGAGTATGTCCGCGTGAAGACGCACATTACGCTGAGGGTCGTGAAGCTGGAGTCGCGCCACAATGTCAACTTCGCGTCGTTTGTGGTGCGGGTCCTGTTGGGCAATCGCGCTATAGCGCGATTGCCCTGCTGACAGAGAAGCTGGCGCTTTTATGGAGCCAAACTTTTAGCCGAAGGGTGCTTTGTATCGCTGTTTTTGCGGCACGATACCCGACACCCCGGTTACTCGCAACACGCCGCAGACTTAGCGCGTGTTTTAGTTTAATTAAGTTTTATATTATATGTAAGTTAGTCTTTAAGGTATATATGATATGTGCCATATTTTGTAAAAAAAATTAAGAAGTTTGAAATAAATGATTATTATTATTATTATTTTTTACTATTCTTTTTAAGTGTCCCTCTATCCATTTCAGTCAAAAATTCTCAATGTACAGACAAAATATTTGTACTGTTTTATTATATGTATAGATATAGATTTGAGTACCACCGTGAGTACAGGCAAGCGCGGGTAACAATATTTCGTAGGTATATGTATTACGTACTTTGATTCCCGAACGCAATAGGTACCAAGCGGCCTCCTATCGTTCCGCCAAGCGCCGCGCGTTATCGAACGTAAACACAATGCTATTATTTTAGTTATTATTATTACTTAAACTGCTATGATTTCTTGACTTTACGTGGTTCGAAATTTTTTATTCAGTAGTTGTTTTACGTTATTAACAACTGTCTTAACTAATTTCATCAAAACCGGTTTATTAAAAAAAAAGTGATCGTCATTTGAATGAACTCAAGTTTGCTTGCAAATATATATTAGCACTTAAATAATATAAGTAACATAGGAAAATTAAAATCCAAAATAATTCATCATCATTATACGACAGCATTATACCTATCCATACTATAATATATATATATATAATATATAATATTATAAATGCGAAAGTAGCTCTGTCTGTCTGTCTGTCTTCTTTTCACGCTTCAACCATTGAACCAATTTGGATGAAATTTGGTATGGGGGTAGTTTGAGGTCCGGGAAAGGACATAGGGTATATTTAATTCCGGTAAATTCTACTGTTCCTGAAGGATCGACAATAACGCGGGCGGAGCCGCGGGCAACAGCTAGTGTTTGCGCGCCTTTTGATTTTTGATCGGTGTGTATTGGTTTGGAACTACCTAGCTGCGATAGATGTCGCTAGCTGTCTTCTAGTGGCCCAATGGTAATGCATTACGTTCAACCTCAGAACATTTGTTCTTCTGAGCGTTTAACCTTGGCGTTCAACCGACACGCCGCGTCAGTCTTCGAGATCCTGAATTCCTGAGGTCGAATTCGCATAACATCTCGCCGCGCGCTTATAAACTTCGCCTTACCGCCACCTTTTTCATGGTGTGAACAATTTGTGATTATATCTTGCATATGCTTGTCGGTGATGTGTTAATCCCGACGCCTAATCAACGCACCGCTTCTATCATCCCACATACGCTTCACACGCAACACGCCTACGCCGCGAAGGAGATTGTAAGTTCCTTAACTGGTATACGCCGATTATGAACTTAGGATCCTCGCGCTGATATTCTTTTCCCCGATACACCAGCTAGTAACAAATAACAGAGAGCTGTCCTTGTGAATTCACCCAGCGTACACACAAAAAGGTCGATGTTTTCAGCAATTTTATTCAGGGTGTGCAGCGCACGCGTCAGGGGGGCTTTGTCCACTACATTGGCCTACCCATGAGGTACCATAAAAAGTTTCGGCCTTCGCCGGCGTGCCACATACCATGTAACCAACTACACCACCGTAATGTCAAATTCTCTTAGCACATTTTACCCCGTATACGCATTCTAAGCAGGCGTACATAATAATAATAATAATATAGCCTTTATTTCATGCAGTAAATAGGTATACTATTACAATTTGTTTATGAAAAATTTAAAGTGCTAATTCAGTTTTGCTGCATGCTGCTAAATGCAAAAGGCCTCCCCCAATTTTTCCCATATTTTTCTATCCCAAGTCTTTCTCCACCATTGGCTGGTATATTTCGAGATATCATCTTTCCATCTCGTTCTTGGTCTACCCACTCTACGGGTCCTGTCTCTTGGAGTCCATTCTGTGGTAATTTTTGCCCATTTATTATTTGACATTCTTCCGATGTGTCCTGCCCAGTTCCACTTAAGCCTCTTGGCTACTTTTATAGCGTCTTCTACTCCTGTCATTAATCTGAGGTGTGTATTCCTGATTTTATCTTTTCTTCTAGCTCCTATCATGGATCTCTCCATCGCTCTTTGACAGATTTTTAATTTATTTTCTAGATCACTGGTCAGGCTCCAGGTCTGGGCTCCATAGGTGAGTGTCGAGAGTATAGAAGAGTTAAAAACTTCTTTTTTGATTTTTATAGATAATTCGCTCTTCATTATAAATTTAAGACTCCAATATTTACGCCATGTTTTACTAATTCTGTGTTCAATCTCTTTAGTCTGTCGATCTTCAAAAGATATAATCTGTCCCAAATAAATATAGTCTCTGACGTATTCTAAACCCTCTCCATCTATAAAAAATTGTTTCTTGTGTCCATTCGTCATTATTTTGCACTTGTTTTTGTTCATAACTAGGCCGGCGGGTTTAGATGCTGTGCAAAATTGGTCTATCATTAGCTGTAGTTCTTCGGGGGTTTCAGAGAATATAATGACGTCATCAGCGAACCTCAAGTTGCTTAGATATCTCCCATTTATTTTTATGCCTTTTTTCTCCCACTCGAGTCTTCGGAAAACCGTTTCTAACACGGCATTAAAAAGCAGTGGTGAGACTGGATCACCTTGTTTGACACCTTTTTGTAGAGGGAATGGTAGGCCTGTTCTGTCTGTTTTGATAGTCGCTGTACTGTTCTTGTATATGACCTTGAGTTTAATAATAATTTTTTGCTCAACACCCTGTGATTCTAAGCTAGCAAAAAGGAATTCGTGGTCTACTGAGTCGAAAGCTTTAGAAAAATCTATAAAAGCTAAGTAAATGTAATATTTATATTCGTTTGCTTTCTCTACTATTTGATTGACAGTGTGTAGGTGATCAGTTGTGCTGTAGTGAGATCGAAAACCGGCCTGCTCTGGCGGTTGTTCCTCTTCTAAATTGTTTTGAATTCTTCCTCTTATTATAGTCATAAAGAGCTTATATGTGCATGATGATAGGCTGATAGGTCTGTAGTTGTCAATGTTATCTTTGTTTCCCTTTTTGTGCAGTATAGTTATGTTCGAACTCATCCATTGTGTAGGAATTTTTTCTTCCATTATTATTCTGTTAAATATGTTTTTGATCAGGTCAAGGATTTCATCATTGCAGTATTTTATAAGTTCATTACAGATGCCATCCGGTCCAGACGCTTTCTCGTTTTTTAACTTTCTTGCTGTTGATCGCACTTCGTCTAATAAGAGTGGTATCCATGTTGTACATTCTTTGGGGTTGTATATGGTTGTATTATATTTGTTGTTTTTGTATAGGTTTTTATAAAATTCGGTGGCGACTTTAACTATATCTTTCCTATTATTTATTGTTTTTCCCTTTTTATTCATATTCAAAATTAGCTCTTTTCCTAATGTTTTAAATTTTTCTGCTTTCTTTACAGAGCAATTTTGGATAAGGAGCTGCTCTATTTTCTCCATTTTGTTGTGCTCTATATCTTCTTTTTTCAGTTTTCTTAGTCTTCTATTCGCCGCATATAGCCTGTTTTTGTCAATTCTGGTTTTATTTTCCTTGCATTCTAATTCAAGCTTTAGGTTTATAAGTCTCTTTGTTTGTTCACTATATATGTTGTCTTCGTTTTGTTTGTCTGGTAATGTCACTTGGCATGATGATTTAAGAATGCTCTCCAATTTGTCGTATTGTATTTGTAGTGTGTCTGATACCTGAAGGTTGGCAATTAGTGCTTGTGTTGTAGTGTTTGTATTTTTAGGGATTGATTTATTAATATTAATTTTTAGTGATTTTGTAAGGAGATTGAATCTTTTTCTCTTTTTTGGTATTTTCAGTATCATCTCTATTGGTCTGTGGTCTGAATTAAATTGTATTTTCCTTATAGTAGTTATATTTTGCACGTTCGTTTTATTAGGTATAAGGAAATAGTCGATTTGTGTTTTGTCTTTATTATTTGGGTGATTCCAAGTCCATCGTCTATTCAAATTGCATTTGTAGAGGGTGTTTCCTATCTTAAGGTTTAGTGACTGTGCTAGCTCTATTAATTGTTCTCCTCTAGGATTCCTTTTCCCATAGTTGTATTTTCCAATATTGTATTCTTCACCAAGTTTTCTTTTTCCTATTTGGCTATTAAAATCTCCCATTATGTATTTATAATCCGTTTTGCAATCTGAATATGTATTTTCTATGTCTTAGCTCTGAATATGTATTTTCTTTCTAGCGTAGTACTTCTGGGTCTTCCGTATTTTTATTACTTGGAGCATAAACTTGGATAAATGTATATGAAATCTTGTTTATTATAAGCTCCAAACTAATCACTTTTTCTGAAATGTGTTTTATTTCTGATATATAGTTTTTTATCTCACTGTTGATAAGGAAGCCTACTCCGTGAATACCCTGTTTTTTGCCATAGTAATAAAAAAGATTTCCAGTTTTTAATTCGATAAGGCCTTCTCCTTCTCGGCGAACCTCGGATAGGCCTATAATGTGCCAGTTTAAGTCCTGTAAGCTTATTTCAAGCTCTTGAAGTTTATAGTCTTCCATTAGGGTTCGGACGTTATATGCCCATACATATAAATAGTTTCTTGTTACTGCTGTTTTTTCTTCGATTGGGGGGGTGCGGTCGGTTTTGTGCCCCAGACTGACCAGGTTTCTTGGGGTTTTTGTTGTATTTTTGTTGAATTTGTTCTGAGTTAGGTTATATATTTTTTTTTCCGTTCCATTTTGATTATTTGTATTTTTAAAGTATGTGTTGAGGGCGCTGGTATTTTCGAGTTCTTGGGGGGGCTTTAGTCGTTGCTATGTACTTTCCTCTTCATTAGTTTGTTGGGTCGTCGGATGAGACGGCAAATCGTTACGTTTTTGAAAAAAGTTAGTGAGTGCCCCTTGCGCTTTGTTATGTAGAGTTTGTGTTTTGTTCCTTTTAGCTACTTGATATCTGATTGTTTGAAGATAATTAGACTGTGTACATTCATTTTTATTCGGTGGTGTGATTTCTAGATCTCTTTTTTTGTTTAATTGTGTTTTATGATTTCCTAGTCCTTCTTCTTGATTTTCTTGTACTATTATCCGGTCGTAGCGTATAAAAGCCTTCTTCCCTTCTTCTTTTAGTTTCTTGACTTGTTCTTTTAAAGTCTCTCTCTTCTCTAGTATTTGTTTGGGGTAATCTTCTTTGATATATATAGGGTTGTCTTTAAGGTATCGTTTGTTTTTCAGTATTGATACTTTTTTCCCATATGTGGTAAAGGTTACTACAATAGGTCTTATCTTGTTTTCAGATTTTTTTCCCATCCTTCTAACCATCTCGAGGTCGTTTTTGTTGCAATCAACTTTTAAATTCTCTTTAACAATCTTTAAAATAATCTGTTCCAGTTCTTCGTACGAGTTTTCTCCCTCATTTATAGCAAAGAATATAATATTCCTATACTTTAGTTGCTTTTCTATAGCGAGTATTTTAGAATCTCGTTCTAAGTTACTTTTCTTGATTTCCTCTACTTCATTGTAAAATGTAAGAAATTTGTTATCGATATTCTCATTTATATTGTTGACCATTCGAATTTCTAAGAGTTGGAGCGTTTCTTGGGAGTCTTTTTTAATATCGGCTCTCAGTTCTTTTATTAATTCTTCGATATTCGACATGGTGGCGCCCTCTTTTAGTTTGTCTCTGTATTATTAAGATGATATGCACTAAGGTTGTTCAAGATGGTCGATTGGGTTCTTATCTAAATCTATGTAGTAGTTCGATCGTTACTATATAGATGGCGCTGTAATTACTTTACTGCCCGTTTGCTATATGGGTATATGACGAGTCATTATTGATGTAAAATACTTTGAGGTTATAATCACTTTGCACTTTTGTCTTTTATTGTTTAGGTTTTTAAATTATTTATTTTTAAATTGTATGGTTCTATATTACACTGTTTATTACTTTGTATCGCACGTTAAATGTTTATTCGTTATTTTTCAAGCACTGATTGTTAAAAGTACCGGTACACTGTGTCTCTGATTTTACGTTATGATACACTGCACTGTATATTTCAATGTATTTTCACTACTATAGAGTACGTTTTAATCACTTTATCTTACTTAAATATTCGCTGTATCTAATTATTAAATATTTGTAATCGAGAAGTAAGAGAGTTCAATGTTTACTTAAGCGCGCCCTCTAGCGGAAACCGGCGTACATACTTCTATATATATATATATAGTCTAGCTCCGTGGCGCAGCGGTCAACACGCCAGCCTGCGACACGGAGTGACTGGGTTCGATCCCCGGCCAGGTCAAGATGGAAAATGATCTTTTTCAGATTGGCCTGGGTCTTGGATGTATCTATATATGTATTTGTTATAAATATAGTATCGTTGAGTTAGTATCCCATAACACAAGTCTCGAACTTACTTTGGGGCTAGCTCAATCTGTGTGATTTATCCGTATATATTATAATTATATATTATATATTCTATATTCTCCAATTATTTACTTTGCGTGCTTCCGCCACCAGTTAGTTCATGCAAACTATTGCTGGCCAGCGCCCACCCACTACTGTTAGTCCCTTCATGCCCGCCACCAATAGTTGATGCATGCAACCCTGGTCGATACTGCTGCATCCGTTGAGGCTGCAGCAATGTCGGCCGTCGTGCTCGCGACACGAATCCGCCAGGTTAGTTTCCTAAAAAAATATAATTAGTCTGTCAGTTAGTAATTAAAAAAATATTGGATACGTATTTTTTCTTTTGTCGATTGAATAAAAAATTATAAAGATAGAGCCCATTGAAATTCCGTGTGACGTCATAGTTTGCTACACTTTTAAGCAAACTTTGACGTCACAAGCCCCCACTTATGAACTTTGACGCGCTTTATCTTTTCCATTTATTGTTTAATTGACAAAATTATTTTTTTCAAAAGTTGGATCTTACAGTCTCCTGAAATTATGGTAGGCTTCTATCATTAGCAGACACTTTTCTTGAGATCAATCCGTAATGACGACGATATTAATCGATAAGTCGCCAGAACACAAGAACGAGCGAGCACGTCCGAACACGAAAGAACGCTCTAGGCAACTGCTCGCACGCTCGTACGCCGTTTATACCAAGCGAGCGAGCATTCGCAGAACATTCCAGAGAATCTTTGCGAACAAAGATAGAACAACAAAAGAATGCTCTTTCTCTGTTTACACAAAGAGAATTTAATGGAGTGGGGGTAGAATGAGCATTCGCTCGTTTGGTTTAAGTCCATCTTCAGAGAGCTACTACTTAGTAACAGCGGTTGCTACCCGTGTTCCAGCGACCGGCGAGCCCCCCATCTGCCTGTCGGTGGTTGTGGCCTTGGCTCTCCGTGAAGCCGTCACGGCAGCGCGTTTTAACTCCGGGATACCGACTACTGAGTGGTTTCCAGTGGGTAAGTTCATCAATTCAGCCTGCGATACGGAGTGCCTGGGTTCCATCCCCGGCTAGGTCAAGATGGAAAATGACCTTTTTCAGATTGGCCTGGGTCTTGGATGTTTATCTATATATGAATTTGTTATAAAATATAGTATCGTCGAGTTAGTATCCCATAACACAAGTCTCGAACTTACCTTGGGGCTAGCTCAGTCTGTGTGATTTGTCCGTATATATATTTACTAGCTTTCACCCGCGGCTCCGCCCGCGTCAATGTCGATCGGGATAAAATGTACCCTATGTCCTTCTCCGTACTCCAGAGAACTTGTATGCAAAATTTCATGATGATCGGTTCAGTAGTTACGGCGTGAAAGCGTAACAAACAAACAAACTCACTTTCGCATTTATAATATTAGTAAGGATAATTGAGACGTCTTATATCCAAAATTAATTGTACCCCGACCTGACGTGGTTTTCCACTTGGCCCAGGTTTGAGCTGCTATATACATAATATGTATATAGCAGCTCAAAATATCTCTACGTGCCTTCAAAATGGCCGATTGATGAGAGTCATCCCGGTCCATCAACTATAGCTTGAAAATGTCTAAAAGCCGAGCCTAAAACATAATGGTTTCTGATGTTTTCGCGAATGTTTTTTATTCCCGAGTATAAACTTTACTATATATAAATAAACTTTACTATTTCCGAGGGATCGACATTGACGCGGGCGGAGCCGCGGGCGAAAGCTAGTTATACTATATGTTACTTCTAATCGTTGCCAAGCATTATATTCTGCACAGATTGAATGTTGGATGTATACAATGAAGCAACTAGGCATTGTATATATATAGACTAGCTCCGTGGCGCAGCGGTCAACACGCCTGCCTGCGACACGGATTGACCGGGTTCGATCCCCTGCCAGGTCAAGATGGAAAATGATCTTTTTCAGATTGCGATCGCAGGCTGGCGTTTTGACCGCTGCGCCAAGGAGCTAGTCAAACCTAGGTCGCAGGAAGACGCTGGATGCGTCGCTTCCAACCGGTCGTATTAGAAATCCTTGGGGGAGGCCTATGTCCAGCAGTGGACTTCTTGCGGCTGAGATGATGATAAGATAAATATCCAAGACGGATTGCTAGCAGCCATAACTGTGAGTTACTTTGTGCGCCACGACTTCTACTCAGCAATGTATGTACATTGAATTTTTACAAGTATGAGACATTAATTTGTTTTACCTCTGTTGCCAGATGGACCATTAACCACTGAAAGAATATGCATGCTGTCGGAAACTAAAGAAGATGATTTCAAATTTAATTGAATTTTTAAGGCATTATAGATCAGGGCCGGTAATTTTTGAAACATAATTAAATTATAGTAGGATGAAACCCGTTACAAATGAAAGAGAATACACCAAAAATTGTTGCCGCTTCGTCTGCACTCCGCTTTGGAAGCGGCATTAAACTTAGCCATAAGTAAATTACTGACGTCAACAATTCTCAGTTGAAAATATATGACAATAATTAAGTGTACAAATGACCTATGTTAAATAAACGTTTTTGAATTTGAATTAAAGGAAATATAAATTACGGGTGATCTGAGGTGGGAAGTGGTGTGAGTTTTAGCAGGAAAAAACTGAAAACTACAAGTCTTGTAGAAAAACGTTATATGGTAATAATGTAGGCAATAAGTATTTCTACTCCTTTTGTATTTACACTTTTTTTACATAATCACAAAATGTATGTGAAAAAATCAAATAAGCAAGTTTTTGGATTTTTTTTTATCTTTTACAATAATTTATCTTTTTTCACGAAATTCGGTAGAAACCTACCTTTCTATGCCCCAAACACAATGTAATTTTTTAATTAAAAATATTTATATTTTTTACCTTTTTTGACTTAAACATCGAATAACCACCCAATCGAAAATACTGACGTCAAAATATCTGCTTTTTTAAAAAAGTCAGTGGGTTTATTATTAGTTGAAATTTCTATTTTCTGACGGTGTAATAAAGATTATTACGCCGAAATTATAATTATATTAAGAAGAGCTCCGTGGCGCAGCGGTCAACACGCCAGCCTGCGATACGAAGTGACCGGGTTCGATCCCCGGCCAGGTCAAGATGGAAAATGATCTTTTTCAGATTGGCCTGGGTCTTGGATGTGTATCTATATATTTGTTATAAAATATAGTATCGTTGAGTTAGTATCCCATAACACAAGTCTTGAACTTACCTTGGGGCTAGCTCAATCTGTGTGATTTGTCCGTATTTATTTATTATTATTATTATTATACATTACCATGGTAAATTTGGTAAATGTTCTCAGAATGAAATGAAACGAAACAAAGAAAGGAAAAAAACTCGAACCTGTAACATTTTTTTATTACTATGTACAATTTTTAACTACTTATTAAAATTAACACTAATTATTCGTAAATTAAAGGATAATATCCTTTAATTTTTGGCGTATTCTCTTCCATTTGTAGTGGGTTTCTTCATGCTATAACTTAATTTTACTTTTTATCATTTTCAAAGGCTTCGGCACTGGTCGTTTAAGATAAAATTAATTAATATTTTTATTCAAAACCATTGTCATTTGACGAAGCTTCTTCCCTGATTTTGTCACACGGGTATCTAAAAACGTAAAAAGATATTGTTGTGTTGACTGTTAGAAGTAGTTCTAAGTGTAAAGTTCTTTTGAGTCTGTTTTGCTCATTATCAGCTTTTTACAGAAATCCTGTTTGTGCCGCTGACGCCTTAGCTAAGTTTGAAGTGTTTGTACATTTAGAAATTCCTCCATGTTTAGAACTTGTCTCTTTTGTGAGTGTGTGACATGAACCCACAAGTTTGGCCCCAACGAAAAATCTCTCAATACGCCTAAAGAAATTGTCTCGTAGGAAATCTTCTCACTGACCCATCTCGATGAGACACGTCACACGATGATAGGATCCGTAATCATGTTTATGATGTTATTCCAGAAAATAATCTTGAAAAGATTCCCGATGAATTGCCCTTGCGGTAATACCGTCGACCGCCTGGGCCATCACGGTCTCTCCTGCTCCAGGAGCGCAGGCCGTATTGCACGCCATGCCAACCTTAACAACATCATTCACCGTGCTCTTGTCGCGATTCAGGTGCCATCCATTCTGGAACCTAATGGTCTGGCCCGGAATGACGGCACGAGACCGGATGGAATGACACTTGTGCCCTGGAGGCTGGGACGACCGTTAGTGAGGGACGCAACTTGCGTCGACACTGTCGCATCTTCTCACCTCCACGGCACGAGTTCCAAGGCTGGTGAGGCTGCAGCGGCCGCCGAGTCCCTCAAGCGGCGCAAATATGCATGCCTAGGCGATGGCTACATATTTGATCCGTTTGGTGTGGAAACTTTGGGGCCGTGGGGGCCCTCAGCTCACAAAATGTTTAAATTTGAGAGCAAAAGACTGGTAGAGGTGTCCAATGACCGAAGGGCTGGCAATTTCTTTGCACAAAGAATAAGCATTGCCATACAACGTGGCAATGCTGCCAGCCTTTTGGGCACATTTCCTGAGGGCAATGATTTGCGAGACATTTTTTTCTTTAAATTTTTAAGTTTAGGTTTGGTTTCTCTTTATAGTTTTCTCTTTTTTCTATAGTTAGGGTTAGTTTTAGTTTTTCAACATTACCACAATGTAAATTTGTGTTTTATCATCATCATCATCATCATCATCATCATCATCATCATGAGGCCCTTTTAAGTCTCCACAGTAATAAATAAATATAAAACTTGCTTAAAAAAACAAAAAGAATATCCAATTATAATGGGACCAAATTTTAAATACAACATACGGGTTCACTGATGTATTTTCGTCGGTGTCGCCGACAAGTTCAGCCTATTCAGCAGGACAACTTCAGTGTTAGCGGGACGGAGGTCACCCGCCGCCCGCTCTCCGCTTATTTTTTTATTATTAATGATGTCATCTAAATGACGAAATGGATATCTGAGGATGGTCGACGTCGAAGGGGAAGGCCTAGAAAGCGATGGCGCGACGACCTCGACGTTTTTCAATGTGGATGGTCTGAAATTGCATTGGACAGAGACAAGTGGAAGGAAATGGGGGAGACCTTTGCCCAGCAGTGGGACAATATAGGTTAGATAAAAAAAAAATATGTCATCTCGCATAACTTTTAATTAGGTACCAATGTTTTATTTGTGTTGTTTTTTTTCTAAATAAATAATTTGTTTGATAATTTCGCTTATTTCATTTTAGGTTTATCGTTCCCACGCTACACACACGAGCTTGTTTCAATCGATATTTATCATCTAACGTCTAATATACAACGCCCGCGCCGTAAGATGTTTGTTATGATTTAGAAATTTTAACACTTTAAACGCCAAAATCACAGACTCAATAGTTTTTCAATTGTTTGTCGCAGAACGTTGTCCGACACGGCGTGTGAGGTGTTAAAGTGTGTATAACTTTTCTTCTTCTTCCTTTATCTTATCTTCCTTTATCCGCTTCTTCATGTGGGGTCGGGGGTCGAAACAGTAAATACCTTTTGTTTTCACTTTAAATATAGTACCAGCCCCCGTAGCATGGCTCACTGTCTCCGTTGATAAAAAGACAAAATATCGCGTTTTGCGTCTTTTAACCCCGCGAGCATGGCACACGCGTTAAATAATGTCAAATTTCATTCATAAATACGTTACAAGTCGCGGGGTGCGCGTCTTGCGAGCATGGGTTTGACAGCTCGCGATAGACAAATGCAGGCAAAATCGAGGTTGGTACCTTGAAATCGCATAAATTTATCGGGGTTTAGCAAAGCCTAGATAAAATATGTTTCATACGCATTTCGAACATTAAAGTGATAAAACAATCAAAATATTTTATTTTGCGTAGTTACAAGCTGTCAGACACCTATAATGAGTATAATATTTTAATGTACAGTACAAAAACGATAGATTTTTACGAAAATAAAAGCCCGATACTAGTACGCCATCTTGCGTGAGAAACGAAAACTCAAACGGAAAGAACCATTTTACCGACAGATTAATGACAGATGTGTACTGTCAGTGTAAAGTGGTTGTTTGCGTTTGGTTGGTACACGATTTACATTCCGATATTTCCATATTGAATAAAAATAAACCCAAATATATTTAGTTTTTAAGTAAATATCACTAGGTATTTTATAAATTATGTCTAATACGTTCGTTTTCTTTAATCATACGAGGTTTAAATTTTTTATTTGTAGTTTCGTGTTTGAAATATGAATAATGTTTCTAGACTGCATGCGTGCTACGAATCGCATGAGATAAATACTACGTTTTCATTGGTGGGCTACGATAAATTTTAAGTAGGCTGCTTTTATATCTATCTTTGGCGTGAGCTGTAGATAGTAGCCATGCTACGGGGGCTGGACAGTTATTACTATTTATTGTAATGTGGTTGAGAAATATATATTGTTATCTCAAACATTAACAAAAAAAAAATAAACTTGTCTAAAAACAATAAAAATAAAAATAAATATATTTAAAAAAAATTAAGTCACCGAGCGGGATTCGAACCCGTAACACTTCTTGCCGTCCGCATCTTATTTTGCAGCCGATGGACCAGATGGGCAGTGGCCGGCAGGACGAAATTAACGACCATATTCTGCGTGGAAAGAAAAACGCATGAAATCACGAAAACACGCGTTTTCCCAAACATAAGACTAGTCTAGATCGATTGTTTACCACCGAAAACCCGCATATACCAAATTTCAGCGAAATCGTTAGAGCCGTTTCCGAGATCATAGAAATAAATTGTTATACATACATATAAATAAATATACAAGAATTGCTCGTTTAAAGGTATAAGATATCGCCTACATTTGACTATTGCTGATCTTTTGTGGTACAAAGAAAGAGAGTATAAATATCAACGTTCAGATCAGACTGACAACCGCTACAAAAATATCGGGTCAACTTAAATGCTGGTAGCTGCACTGACTGCCTAAGCTGCCACGCCACTACGTGACTATGGTTTTGGAGGTGCTGCGGTAGAACTCGATTTAAGCGGGTGCCGCGCGAACAAAAAACGTCGCTACTGCGCAAGCCAGGCTGCGCAGAAATATTAAGACTTTTCACCTTTTTTCCTAATCGCCTAATGATTAGGAAAAAAGGTGAAAAGTCTTAATATTTTCATAATTATATTAAAAAAAAAAATGAGAAAGGGGCGACCTCCGAGACGTACATATAAATATTGTCATGTGAGAATTATTGTTTTAGACGTAAACATTACAAAGTTTTCGAAGAAAAATGCTTTTAGACATCATACCGAATAAATAACATTTTTAAATTTCATATGTATCTGTTTGAAATACCAACAAGGGGGCGATCTTGTTCAAGGATCGACCTAAATTATACAAATACTTTTGATGTATTGATTTAATTCAGCGCATAGTACTAGTGATTTGAAAACACGTAAATTTTCACAATTTCGTGCAGTACATCTTAATCGTTATCCTTACTAATATTATAAATGCGAAAGTGAGTTTCTTTATTTTTTGTTTGTTTGTATGTTACGCTTTCACGCCGTAACTACTGAACCGATCATCATGAAATTTCGCCGTAACTACTGAACCGATCATCATGAAATTTTGCATACAAGTTCTCTGTTGTTCAAAAGGAAATTATATGAATGGCTAATTGGAAAATGCTTTTATACTATAAATGAATATTTAGAACCAATTGCCATTTAATAAATTGTAAATTTTAATTTCCTATCTCCTTTTGACGTATTGTACTATTGACATATTGAATCTTTTGACTTAATGTACTTTTGACATAATGAAATACACATTTCTGAATGTATATTAACTTTGACATGTATTTGTAAAATCATTTCTTCAATTTGCATGCTGGAAACGGCTAAGTGTACGCTTTTACCTTTTAATGCATTCCACCTGTTGTACGACACATATGCAAATAAATTTCATTTCATTTCATTTCTGGAGTGCGGAGAAGGACATAGGCTACCTTTTATCCCGGGAAAGAGTACTATTCCCGAGGGATCGACATCGACGCGGGCGGAGCCGCGGGCGAAAGCTAGTACATTATATTTTGAAAACGTGCAATTTTGTCGGGATTGCCGACTAGAGTTTCGGACTTGTCAGAATCCCATTTTCAAGGCGAGCTCGGGAGCGCGATGCCGAAGACTCGGGCCCGTACTGCTTGCTCTCGGCGCTCAGCAGGCAGAGCCGCGCTGCGCCCTAGCAGAGGCCATCGTCACGTACTCGTATTTGTCATCGTTTCGCCATCTTCTGTGTTTGATGATGGCGTCTGCTTGTGACTTCTGCCGAGTCCGAAACTATAGTCGGCAATCCCGACCAAATAGCATGTGAGTGACCCTTTTTTAGTACATAATGTGTGTATCTTACGTTAGTTTTAGCTAAACGGGGCTTTCAGGTCTTATAGGCCTAGGCTCTAGTCTACCCCGCAAGGGAAAAAGACGTGACACTATGTATGTATGTTACGCCAACTAGTTTACACAATTAGACTAGCTTCGTGGCGCAGCTGTCAACACGCCAGCCTGCGACACGGAGTGACCGGGTTCGATCCCCGGCCAGGTCAAGATGAAAATGATCTCTTTTGATTGGCCTGGGTCTTGGATGTGTATCTATATATGTATTTGTTATAAAATATAGTATCGTTGAGTTAGTATCCCATAACACAAGTCTCGAACTTACTTTGAGGCTAGCTCAATCTGTGTGATTTGTCCGTATATATTTATTTATTTATTTATAACTAATTAAGTTCGTGCTCATCATTGATTTCGTGTTGGTGCCACAATCAATCGACCATGCACACCCTTTTTTTCGGGACTCGCACCCGCTAAAAACCACATGATTGCTCTCTCCACGCCATATTACCGGAATGCTGGGCACGGTGGAGCTACCACCACTCTTCCACCATGACTGTGATTTGAACCTGGGGTCTATCGCTTCACAGTCCAACGTATAGACGACCAGGCCAAACATTGTTCTCGACCATGTACACCCTAGAGTTCTTCGGAACCACCTCTCGGCCTCTGACGTGCTTCCTTTAACGACTACTAGAGGGCAGCGGGAACCAAAGGCTTAACGTGCCTTCCGAAGCACGGCATCATCTTTATTATCAGACAATCAGGTGATTCAAGCCTGCAATGTCTTAACCAAACTGGAAACAACTAAACAAAGTATGCTTCCCGTGGGAATCGAACCCACGACCCCCGGGTCTACAGGCAAACGCCTTATAACCACTGGACCACGGAGGTAGTTTGAACTTGTACATTGGATAGGTATCTCTAGTAACAGTATCTCGAGCTCCTCCGTGATTCTGAAGACATATTTAGTAGTAGTTTTCGGCTGCCATCATTAAAACAGAGCCGCTGAGCTGTCAGGTCGTTGAAAACACCAGAAAAAATTACAAATAAAATGCAGATCGAAAAAAACCGGCCGTACCGTTATCTATAAAAACGGCAAAAAAGTCGAATGTGGTATATACAAATTTTATTTTGCGGTTGACTCCATACATTTTGTTCTCGGCCGACAGTTATAACATAAGTTGGTCGAGTTGTATAAAAATAACTATCTATGATACCGAGACCGCTATAGTCTTAATTGAAAGTACATACTTTGAGGTATATACCACATTTTTATCAGAATTATTTTTGTAATATTTCAAAAGTTATGGTGGCGACACCTCTAATTTTAACTTTGTATTAGATTATCTCAAGGCTGGGGGTTTGATCAACATAAATTTCAAAGCAGTTTTGTTGCATTTTAAAAGACCTTTTCAGCGATACCCCACACGTTGGGGTTAAACCAATTTAATTTTTTAAATTTACTTTTCTTTGTATGGTAGTCTTGGTTGCCTGGTACAAACTTTTGTACCTACGCAACAATGTCTGCGCATTTTTTTTTCATGTTTGTTTTACGGCATTTGGCTTTCTGTGCCTTTTAGCCCTTCATATTTTCTACGTGTTATCAACGAAATGGTGGTGTAATTAATTTCGGTGATTCAATGGAGACAATTGGCTGGCAACAATTCCTACGAATCCACTGGTTTGATCATAGACGCAGTAGCAGTAAGGCGAGCGACCACCAGCCCGCTATTTAAATCTCACTACAGCCGCACCATGACACTTAATTTTAGTTATTCATTGTTCATAAATATGGACATTTATAACACCAAATTACACCAATTTCACATTATAAAGTCCACTAGAAGCAATTTGCAAAACAATCCAAAACAAAAACCGTGCAGTCCGTCGAAATTCCCGCCAAGAACTCATGCCTGCGCATCAGAGACAATTTTTTTTTTAAATCTATGCTGCGCATCCTGTCATGATGGGTCTTGGTTGTAATAACAAATTAATCGTAGTATTTACCAATGATTTATTAAATTACTAGTTTCCGTCCGCGGCTCCGCCCGCGTCAATGTCGATTCCTGGGAACAGTACTTTTTCCCGGGATAAAATGTACCCTATGTCCTTCTCCGTAACCCAGTTAACGTGTATGCAAAATTTCATGATGATTGGTTCAGTAGTTACAACGTGAAAGCGTAACAAACAAACAAATAAACAAACAAACAAACTCACTTTCGCATTTATAACATTAGTTAGGATTTCACGCTCGTAATAAGGAGCATCAACATTGGATGGAAGATAAAATCGCAGGGATCACTGAATACACCTCCCTTAAATAATTATTTAAAACGCAATGACGAATGTATGTATGTATTAATGTAATGTTTGACGTTATGTAGCACTGACCACGACGCTGTTCATACTCATTATCGCCAATATTTAATCATCATCATCACCATCATCAGGTCTTTTTAGTTTTCACTACATGAGCATGACCCTCTCTGTACTATCAGAGCATATTTGGCCAGAATAGACAGGATATTTAATGGCAGTCTTGTTAAGCTTTTATTTACTAGTATAACGATTCATCATCATCATCATCAGGTCCTTTTTAGTCTCCACTACAGGAGCATGACCCTCTCTGTACTACTAGAGCCATACTTGCCAGAGCAGCCAGAGGACTTGGCCTACACTCTCCACGCTGGCCAGACGGGTTGGAGAGACGGTATAACGATTAATCGCCTATAATTCGTGAACTTAAAATTATTAAATTTATATTGAACTAGCTGTTGCCTGCGACTTCGTCCGCGGCAATTTCTGTTATTATGATTAATTAGTTCTTTTCTTAGTGTAAATTAACAATTTTCCCCCGTTTTCAAAACATTTTTTGTTGATGCTTCGCTCCTATTAGTCGCAGCGTAATGTTTTATAGCCTAAAACCTTCCTCAATAAATGGACTATCCAACACAAAAAGAATTTTCCAATTTGAACCAGTAGTTCCTGAGATTAGCGCGTTCAAACAAACAAACAGACTCTTCAGATTTATAATATTAGTATAAATACAGAATTTTATCTATGTTTATTTAATATACAAATTTAATAATGATTAGAGAATATATTTTTATAAATAGAAAAATTATTATATCAATGTTGCAATTCATCACAATTATTCAAGCTATAGCAGCTTCATGGTTACAATTGACGTAAATGTGTTGTCATGTCAACGATATCATCCTTACTAATATTATAAATGCGAAAGTAAGTTTGTTTGTTTATTTGGCATACATAGGCTACCCGGGAAAAAGTACTATTCCCGAGGGATCGACATTGACGCGGGCGGAGCCGCGGGCGAAAGCTAGTTTTTAATATTAATAGATTTTATATCAAAAAACTTGAACATAGGTTTTACTACTAATCAAAATCTGGGGAGAGAGAACTTCTTTCACTGGTACAAAATCACGAAATAATACCAGTTGCCTCATTTTCCATGCAGATCGTAAGATCCGGGCTAGGAAATAAGTGAATATCTTGGGTCTTATGTCTTACGATGCGGCTAGCAAACCATTATGTTGATTATCCTTACCCCTTACACCCCAACCAACACGCTAAAGAAGGGCTTAAGACCTGTGCGTTCACTGGATCGGAATCGGACCGTCGGCTTAGTACGAAGCGTCGACATTTACAAAATGCCGATGGGGTGCGTCCACTGCATTCGGATTCCGCATCGGCAATATCGGCAGTTCAAATCAAATATAAATAAATAAATAAATATATACGGACAAATCACACAGATTGAGCTAGCCCCAAAGTAAGTTCGAGACTTGTGTTATGGGATACTAACTCAACGATACTATATTTTTATAACAAATACATATATACAGATACACATCCAAGACCCAGGCCAATCTGAAAAAGATCATTTTCCATCTTGACCTGGCCGGGGATCGAACCCGGTCACTCCGTGTCGCAGGCTGGCGTGTTGACCGCTGCGCCACGGAGCTAGTCAAGTTCTAAAGCAATCATAATCGCTTGCACGTGCTTAGCGTTATCCTCCGATAGTGATGAAGATATTTTTGTTATTAGGGAGAGAAAAAAAAAGAAGAGAAAGATATGGGTGCATAATGTTGGAGCCTAAGTGTCCTAACATCGGAGTATCAATAAAAACTAGATTTCTTAAAAACTTGCTTGTATTTCTTGTAAGTACATGACACTTGAGCCGGCTCCTGGACGAGCGCAGACTGGAGGGCGCGAACATCCTGCCCCCGGTTGGAAGCTTCCGCTTGCAACAGGCATATCTTCGAAAGAGCCCGCCGCACGGCACCTTTCGCTGTCCGGATGTCCGCGACTCGTGGGACACCGTCTGCGCCAGGGAAAAGGCGCTCCACGCGCCCCAAGCGCCACTGCAGGGGAGGGGTGTGGTCCTCCTTGAGAAGCACCACGTCTCCGGGTTGAAGGTCTCTGCAACGAACACGCCATTTGAGTCTATGTTGAAGCTCGGAGATGTATTCAGACTGCCAACGCCGCCAGAAATGCTGACGTGCTTGCTCGATGCGTTGGTATCGATTCAGTCGTGATGCATTGACGTCTTCTAGCGATGAACTGGGCAGTGAAGTTAATGGTCTTCTTATAAGGAAGTGGCCCCCGGGCCACTTCCTGATAGGAATAGGATTTATCCCCTTACCCCGGTAAGGGGGGTAAAATCATTGGGTGATGAAGAGAGAGGACTTAAAGGTCGGCTATTTAGGACAGCCTCTACTTGTACAAAAGTTGTCGATAATTCCTCAAAAGTAAAATGACTATCACCCAAAATTCTCCTTAAATGATGTTTAGCTGACTTATTCAATGTTTTGATCACTAGCCTTATCTATAATGTACCTGGAATTTTCCTTAAGAAAATTACGGCTGAAAAGCTCTCTCGCGGCCGCTACAAAGTTACGGCCGTTGTCGCAGAAGATGCGCCTAGGCTTACCTCTGCGAGCGATAAACCTGCGTAATGTTAAAATGAAGGCCTCTTTCGACAACTCACTCACCGCTTCTAAGTGGACACACTTTGTTCTGAAACATATAAATAGACATAAATATGCCTTTGTTATTTTACAACCTCTGCCTTTCCTATCAGTTATCATAAATGGACCCCCTAGATCGACTGCGACGGTGCTGAACGCGAAATCTGGACCAGAAAGACGGTCAGCAGGCAAGTTGCCCATAATGTTCTGCATAGCTCGTGCACTTAAACGCCTACACTTGATACAGCTGCGAGCCGTACGTCGAGCCAAGTCTCTGCCGCCCACGGGCCAGAAGCGATCACGTATTGCACTAAGTAATGTTTGCGGACCAGCGTGTAATAACTTGATGTGTTCTTGATGAAATAGTATTTTTGTAAGATGTTTAGAGCTCAACATTATGGGATGTTTTCATTATGGGATGTTTTTTATCGAAGTCATCGTTAGAATTGCTAATTCTACCACCAACCCTGAGCAAACATTGAGAATCGAGGAATGGATTAAGAGAAACAATGTGAGATTTAGGTTTCAATTGGGCCTGATTTTTCAATATATTAATTTCCTGCGGAAAGGATTCTAGTTGAGAAAGTTTGATTAAATGAGTTAATGCCGTTTCTAGTTCTTGTACCTGATGGGGTCCAAAATATTTATTCTGTGGGTATTTACAATTATGAATGAATAGATGCATATAAGCTGAGACTCTTTGCAAATATTTTAAATTGGAATATTTGGTGATGTCGATGAATGGGAAGATTGTGTCAGCTTTAGTAGCTGAGGAAACATGAACTTTGACCTCTGGTAGTAGATCGACATCGTGGGATTGTAAAGACGGCCACTGCGCTTTAGATTTGGTCAGAAATGGAGGACCAAACCACCATAAGGTGCAGTTTTCAATTTGGTTTGGGTCTATGCCGCGAGAAGCCATGTCGGCTGGATTTTGCGCAGTGGGGACATGCCGCCACAATAATAATAATAATAAATTAAGAGAGATACAAATAATAATAATAATAAATGTTTATTTCTCTCTTCACAATATAGTTACATAACATTATATACCAACTGGCTAGTACAGAGTTTTGTGTGCTTGGTGTAACTAGGAAGACTTGTGAAGAGACCAGTCCCTGAATAGGCTCCCATCGGAACCTGTTCTACAGGTAACTGGGCCCCTCCCTGGTAATTCTAGTTTAAGTTGCAGGAGCGAGTATTTATCTTAGCCAGGTATTTTCTTACGAACTAGTTGTAAATCTGTCGAGTCATAGTCCAAAGTTTTTAAGTAAGTCAACTAGTACTTTCGTTTCGGTTACCGGCATTGCTAGGCCGCGGTTGGGCATTAGTGCCGAACCTACATTTTGCAATTGCAATATTTTCGTGAAAGATTGACTCGATTTTATCACGTTCCTCTAATTCGTCATTGAATTAAACTACTAACACTGATTTAAAGTTTCTATGTCACACTGTATGTCTTCAAAACATTCAAACATTTTTAAAAAGTTCTCTAACTGCGTGCATAACTTGCTATACTCGTGAATGGATAACGGTACATCGGCCGGCGGCAGGGAATTGAGATAATTATTGAATTTAGTTATCCTACCTTTTATTGACCGGCGTTTTTTAATCAATTGTTGGTTTTTAGTCTCACTGTCACTAACATCACTCATTTTGCGTAACAATTTAACTTATGACTGATGTAAAACTAATAAGCTAATCTAATTACTGCGTAAACAAGTAGTGGTTATCTCCGCACTGATTGAATGCATACTGGCGGTCGGGCGAGATGCACCGAGCCGGCCGGCCTTTGTCTACTTCTTTGGCCCTTAATGAGAGCGTACTACTTATTTGCATGCGCGCAATGGAATGTTAGATTGATATGGATTAGCATAGGTGACAATTACGTAACGTACCACGTGCAATGTTATGACTATTTAATTTGGAATTGAAGGAACGTAAGTCACTAGGGCGATAATATAAAATATGAATGATAGTCACTTTACCTACTGAAGAGATCAACTAATTTGCACAAGTAAAGACGGGGATTATAGAATAAAAGAAGGAAATATAGGATTGGGCTCACGCTCCTTAGGATATCCACGATAAGCTGCACCGCTGCAATCGTCCTTTGTCCTTTGACCTCGTTGACCTCCAGGGCCGCGTGGCAGACTTCTGGATCAAATGCGATGATTTTTCAATTCCCCGTGTAACTGTCGTCTTCTTCTCCTCTTCTGGCCTGTCTGCGGCTTGGGATCGCGTACAGGCGCAGGAAAGCCGGGATATGTGGAAGATGCCGCCACGTGCTTA
Source organism: Elegia similella (assembly GCA_947532085.1). Lineage (NCBI taxonomy): Eukaryota > Metazoa > Arthropoda > Insecta > Lepidoptera > Pyralidae > Elegia > Elegia similella. Next base: position 586,915 of record OX383950.1, on the reverse strand, counting down.
ACTGGGCGGGCCGTGTGCTCTTGTCCGTGTACCGTTTTAGTAAGTACAACCTAGATTTAGGGTCTAGGAGGATAGATGAGTTAAAGGAAAGACTAGATATTGGCAAATGAGATAGGTATAATGAACAACTATTACATTACATTAGTTACAAGGTTTCACAAGAACATTAGGTACAGATTAGGTAGTCAGGGTCGTGAGTTATAGGCACTAGATCCGTTGAGTAGCCCTTCTAGGTAGAAGAACTACTTATCTCGAGATGCAGTCGGGAGAGAAGGGGACGAGCGCCGGCCGCCGCGTCTTATATATGGGCATGGCCCCCCCCGCTGCGCCGAAGAGGAGCGGACAAGTGCTGGAGCCCGCGCGACGTCACATCCGGGCGGCAGATTCGGGTCCTGTCACGGTCGCCAGCTACTCGATGTTGGAGCCTAGGTGTCCTAACATCGGAGTATCAAATAAAAACTAGGATTTTTTGAATCTTGCTTGTATTTCTTGTAAGTACATGACACTTGAGCCGTCTATGTACAAGAAGTGAAAAAATAAGAGGGGAGAGGGCATGTGCGCGGACGTTTATATACGGTCGTCGCGGGGGGCAATGCAGTGGGGGCTACTCCTTGACGAGCGCAGACTGGAGGGCGCGAACAATTATGTTTCAATACGTAATACTCACTTGGGAAACCTTATATCTGAGCATACTGTATTAATTTATTCATCGCATTATTTATTTCTGTGACTGAGAGTGGACCTTTAACCCTATTTCCCTTGAGGGTAAGATTATTAGCATATCTCATAATGTATGCAAATACTCGGTATAGTTTTATGTCACTCGAGTATTTTTTAAACAAAGATTGTATAAAGATAAGATAAGATAATAGTTTATTTGCTAGAATACAGTACAGAGTTCTTAAATTATTACAAGCGCTTGTATTCCACCTTTAGATAGGCATGCAAATATTTAAATAGGTGATATGAATCTATTAATTAATAATAAATATTTCATCAAATATAATAAATATAATAAAAAATAATAATAAAAAAAAAATTGGTCCCATAGTCAAAATAAAAATACAGTAAACAAAATAAAGTAAACAAAGATAATTAATCTAAATAATCAATACTTGGATGCGCGAATGGGGTTTAGAGTGAACTGTAAGTTTAGGGAATAATTACGGGATAAAAGAGGACTATTATGTAGGAAAAAATGAAGGAATGTCTCACCTCGCAATGCTGCAACAGACGATCAAGTCACAACTCGTGGCTGCCTTTTCCGACGTGCGCAAATCTTCAAAGGTCTTATTTAACACTTTTAGAGGGGCCCCTTAACTTTCTCGAACACAATAGCACAAATAATTAGTGTTTATGCGACAAATCACTCGTATTTCGTTCGCGATGTGAATCGAGTTATGCGGCGGTAAGCGTGTATTTTTATTAGGCGCGCGCGCGGCTTGCGCTCGGAGCGGAGCGGGTGACTGGCGAAAACTATCTTCGCTAGTGAAGGGAGTAGTGATGCGGACGAAACGATAATATAGTGAAGCGAAAGTAGTAAAGCGGTTATAAGAACGGCGCAACCATTTCCCCCCGGCTTGAAGGGATCTGAGATGCCTTCGAAACAAATAAATTAAAGAAGTAAGACTAAATAAACTAAACCTAAACAAAAGTAATTGAAATGAAAGCTATTGCCTAGGTAGCGGGCACAGACGTACAACTGGGCGTAAATACGAGCCAGTAGCAGTCTTTACTCGAGCAACACGCGCTATGCCATCAGTGGTAGGAAAAACTTCCTCTATAACCCCTAGAGGCCAATGAAGAAGAGGCGCGTTATCTGTAATAAGGATTACGATAGTGCTTGTTGTGATCGGGTTAGTAGGTGTATTCCATTTATCGCGAGACTGCAAAGTATGTAAATACTCGGACCTCCAACGTTTCCAAAACGATTGGACTAACTTGTCCAACAAATCATGACGAGAGAGAACATGAAGTCTATCCTCATCGATGTCGCGAGCGGGTAAATATTTTAAAGGAGTTAAACTTAAAAAGTGTGCGGGCGTCAGCGCAAGCGGTTCAGGAGGATTGCTTGAGAGCGTTCTACAAAGAGGTCGAGTATTCATTATAGCTTCGATTTGTGCGAGTACAGTTGTCATTTCTTCAAACGATAAGATTTGTTCACCTATCACGCGAAATAAGTGCATTTTAAGTGTTTTTATATTCGACTCCCAGCTGCCTCCGAAGTGACTTGCAGCGGGAACATTGAGCGACCAAGTTATGCGATTTTCGCTCAACATGTAAGCAAATTCTGAATTAAAGTGTTCAGATTGTAACAACACGTATAGCTCTGATAGCATGCGCTTAATAGGTATACGGTTGTTACAAGCGGTTATTATGTTATTTAATAACTTTGCGAGCAAGAGTGCTGCGCAGAGCTCGAGCCTAGCCAAAGAGACTACTTTGCGAGGTGCAACTTTTGATTTAGCACCCATAAGATACACCTTGTGGACGTCATTGACTTTGACTAGGAAGTACACTACGCCTCCATATGCCTTTTCGCTAGCATCAGCGAAGCCGACGATGATTACTTCATTACCTCTGGTAATGCCAACGTGGCGTGGGATTTCAATTCGTTCCAATGATGATAGCTCCTCTCTGAAACGCTTCCATGAGGAAACAATATTGTCAGGAGGTACGTCATCCCAACCGCAATTAACCAAAGCTCTTTAATGAGTAGCTTTGCAAATAACACGACTGGGGCTACGAATCCCATTAAATCCCAGATTCTAGCGACGCAGGACAAAATGGCGCGTTTTGTACACTTCTCAGCGGGTTTAAAAATTGTAATACTGAACAAGTCAGATTTGTGTGACCAATTTAAACCAAGTACCTTATGCGAATCAGACTCGTCAAATTCCTTGACGGACGAGAGCCTGTGCGAAGTAGGTATAGAGTCCAAGACAGTTTGCGAATTGCTGGTCCACTTCACGAGGTCGAATTGACCAGCCTTCATGAGCGCGATGACTTAGCTGCTATAGATATGGCTTTCGCCTCATCTTCTACAGAATAGACGTAATCGTCCATATATATCCCCGTTTGAAGCGTCTCATTCGCGTTGGGGAAGGTCTCAGCTTCGTCAGAAGCCAACTGTCTTGTTGTGCGGAGAGCGTGAAAGGGACTTGATTTAAGGCCAAAACAAACGCGGTTGAACTGATAAACCTTAAGTGATTCGTCAGGCGAAAAGCGGTAAAGAATGCGCTGGAATCTACGATCGCATTCGCGGATTCCAATGCATAAAAACATTTGCCTAATATCGGCTGAAAGCGCAATAGGAAACAATCGAAAATTAATGATTATATTGAATAAATTTCCTTGTAAATTTTGACCATTATATAAAAGATCATTAAGCGAAACGGATGTGCTAGTTTTAGCACTCGCGTTCAAAACAATACGAAGCTTGGAAGTGAGCTTATCCTCCCGAATGACTCCGTGATGCGGAATTATGTAAGATGGTTCCTCCACTTCGGGAGGTGCGGGTGAGAGGTAGCCCTTCTCTAAATATTCTCGAATTATATTGTCGTAAGCTTGTTTCAATTTAGGTGAAGCAAGCATTTTGCGTTCAAGACAGAAAAAACATTTTTCTGCTAAGCGGCGCGAGTCACCGAGAGTCGATGGGTCGCCCTTAAATGGGAGCGCGACAGTATAACGACCATCGACATCGCGTGACGTAGTGCGACGATAAATATCCTCACACTCCTTATCATCTGGGCTCAGACTCGGCGGAACGTCCACCTCCTCGAGTTCCCAGAATTTGCGGATGGCGGCCTCCATGGGCTCACCGAAACAACAATTTGAAACAGTAGTAAATGAAGGTGCGGTAGCGGTAGCGGTAGCGGGAGCGGTACCCATAATTACGTACCCTAGAACGGTATGTAATGCGAAAGGTGCGATATTTGCGGACTCACATTGAATCTTTTGAGATAATAGGAGGTGCGGGAAAATTGATGCACCGATTAAAACGTCGATTTCTCCCGGCATGTGATATGTATCATCGGCCAATGGCAACCCCTCAAAGTTTGTGAGCATAGACACATTGACGTTGACGGTAGGCAGACGCTCGGTTACCTTATCGACGATTAGTGATTCCATATTGAACTTTATGGCTTTATTTAGCCGCGAATAAAATTCCAGGTGTACGGAACCTTGGATAGTCTTAGTGGTACCTCCTATACCTTTAACAATAGTGTTAGTCGCTCTTTGACGTGAATTTAATCCTAGGCGTTCGCAACATTTTCTTGAAACGAAATTACTCTGCGAAGCGCTGTCTAATAAAGCGCGTATGTAATGTTCACGACCCTGAGTGTCAACCATCACAACGCGCGCGGTAGCCAACAAAACTGTGGTAGGTACATGTCGGTTATTTGCCGAAAAGGTACACAACGAGACATCATCCGTGTGGCCACTAGCAGGCGACGTCACAGGTGCCCGTGAGCATGGCCTGCTCACATGCGACGGTGGCGCCGCGGGTACTGTACTACCACTAACATCATTGGCATTTATAGTAGGCGTAGCGGGTTTATTTTCGAAATGTAACATCGTGTGATGCTTAAGTTGACATTTACGGCAAAGCGAATTAGACTTACAGTTAGATAAACGGTGCTTCGCGCTCAAACAGTTAACACAACACGATTGCGACTTAACAAATTTAAAACGCTCGTTAGGAGTTAAATTTTGAAAGCTGGAACATTTATACAAATGTTCATGCGCGGAGTTGCATAATGAACACCGAGGTTGAGAGGGCGCGGTAGACGTATTGATATAACTATGCGTTGATTTATGCGGTTTTGATGTCGTGTCTGTGGGACGATCGACAGTCTTCTTAACTTCCTTGGAAGTGCGTTGCAAAATTTTAAGTTGATCGCGAACAAATGTAACTAGGGTGTCGAAAGACGGAATATTAGATCCCCTATTATCTAATTCAAAGGAGCGAGCGGTTTCGGGATCCAACTTATTCAAAGCGGTATACAAAAATACTAAGTCTGACAGGTCATCAACCTTCAGGTTTTTGAGTGCTGAAACCGAAGTGACCAATTTATCAAGAAATATCTGTAAATTATTTACATGAGCGGAATTAGAAGGCTTTAACTAGAAAATTTGATCTAAATATGAATTTGCAAGCAACCTTTTATCTTCATATCTACTTATCAAAGTCTCTAAAATAATTTTGTAGTTCTCAGCGCACGGAGTAATACCTGCGAATACCGATTGAGCCTTATTTGTCAATTTGCCTATCAAATAATGTAATTTTTCAGAGTCCGACAGGGTCGGGTTATCATGTATGACAGTTTTAAATGCAGAATAAAATAGCGGCCATGACTTAATGTCTCCATTAAATTCAGGAAGCTGAATTGGTGGCAGTTTTGGTCTGTCACGCTTGATAAAGAGTGAATTATTCTGTAATTCAGGCATAGGCTCAAGCGATTTTGCGGCGCGTTTAATTCGACAGTATAAATCCTCGAAAGTAAGAAGCGGCTGGTAGTTAACCATGTATTTAGGATTTAAGCTCGATTCAATGGAATTAATTGTATCCAAAATATTTTCAAAGTCCGTACGCAACCTGTCTACGGTTTCAATATCACATAAAAACGATTCTTTAATGCGTGGATCAGATAAATCTTTCGACCTATTAGCGATAGTTTGTATGCGTGTGAAAATTGTATCTCGCTTCGCGTGAAGAAGTGACAACTTGCTTTCGTCTTTCTCCATGATCAACTATGCGCGAAATAAACAACAAGAAACGAATTAATAATGCACTTTCCGGTTTGTCAGCCTGTATAATTATGCAACTGATCACCCTGTATATTGCATATGGCAACACACTTATAACGGTGACACCCTGTATTGGTGGTGCGGCGCGGTTTTATTAATATAAGTTAGTACTTTGACTTGAGTTTCAGAATTGATGACAAACTGTGCAATATTAATCCGCAATAACACCCTATTAATTAATGAGCGTAATTGCGTAAATAAAATAAAATAAATAAATAAAAGTTTTTAACCTCGATCACAACGACGAAACAAATACGTGTATCCAAACTCGTTATGTAACTAATAACTTAATTACAAAGTTTTATTATTAGAAAATTAAACTTATGTATTTTGTATTATATATATAACACATAAGTTTTGCGATGCGGCTCATTTACAAATTGCAGCAGCTATACTTCCTATATAGGTATGTATAGTGCGGCGTGTATATACGTATATATTAACAATAGCTGCAATTATGTAAAATGACATTAGTATGTAACTGACCCATTACCTAGTGAATAGCTTTGAATTAAGCGGAGCGGGGGGGGGGAGGGGGGGGGGGGGGTATTATAATAAAATAGACAAAGTATCACTAGATCAGGTTTTATTACGTAGGATAATCGTATAAAACGATCATGAGACAACGAAATTAATGTTGAAAATTGTGGGAGGTAGATTTGAAATTAATTATCACTCCACTTCGATTTTCAAGTAAAACATGAATTAAGCAATAATAGTATGCTATATGAACACAATATTAATTTACTAATGCGAATATTAATATCCGAATTTGGAATACTGACGTTGATTCGTAAAAATGTTATGGGAAAAGATTGTTCGATGTCCCGTTATGGAACCAAATTACTAGATTTATCCGGATCGTAATGGACCAAAATAATGGCTTTATCCGGCTCGTAATGACCAAAAATAATGGATTCGCGAATGGGGTTTAGAGTGGACTGTAAGTTTAGGGAATAATTACGGGATAAAAGAGGACTATTATGTAGGAAAAAATGAAGGAATGTCTCACCTCGCAATGCTGCAACAGACGATCAAGTCACAACTCGTGGCTGCCTTTTCCGACGTGCGCAAATCTTCAAAGGTCTTATTTAACACTTTTAGAGGGGCCCCTTAACTTTCTCGAACACAATAGCACAAATAATTAGTGTTTATGCGACAAATCACTCGTATTTCGTTCGCGATTTGAATCGAGTTATGCGGCGGTAAGCGTGTATTTTTATTAGGCGCGCGCGCGGCTTGCGCTCGGAGCGGAGCGGGTGACTGGCGAAAACTATCTTCGCTAGTGAAGGGAGTAGTGATGCCGACGAAACGATAATATAGTGAAGCGAAAGTAGTGAAGCGGTTATAAGAACGGCGCAACCAATACTTATCAATAAATAATCAATTTCTCTACCACTTTTCTAGTTAATATTATAATATATTACTAAAACCATAGCACAATACTTGTTTGTCAAAGGATATCATTCAGAAAGTCATTAATACTATAATAACATTTAGATTGTAATATTTCAAATAGATTTTTCTTAAACAAATTGTAATTTAACGTTATAAGATGCTCTGGTATATGATTAAATATTTTAATAGCCATGCAATAACAATTTTTTGAGTAAAGAGCCAGCCTTTGCGACGGTACATATAATTTTTTTGAGTGTCTTGTCCTTGATCCTACTATATCCTTATTTTTAGGAAATAGATATTCATGTTTCCTTACAAAGAGACACATTTCAAAAATATACATGCTTGGCAGAGGGAGTATGGAGAGCTTTTTAAATAATGGCTTACAACTTTCCATTGGGCCAGCATCACACATTGCTCTGATACACTTTTTTTGGGCTTTAAGTGCTTTGGAAACGTCAACAGAATTTCCCCATAGAATAACTCCGTACCTAAGAATCGATGACACATATCCATGGTATGATGTAAGGGCTGCCTGCAATGACGCTATATTTTTTACCCTTCTCAACACATATACAAATTTGTCTAATTTTTTTACATACTGTACTGACATGTGCTTTCCAGTCACACATACTGTCAACAGTAATCCCTAAAAATAAAGCTTTTTCAACTTCCTCAACGTCAACATTATCATATTTTATATTAAGCCTAGTTTTATATTTGTCAATATTGTGTGTTCTAAAATTAATAAGGTTAGTTTTTGTCAAATTTAAAGTCAAATTATTTTCTTTTAACCATTTATTTATAGCTTCCTGTGTATTACAGATATCTGCCTCATAGTCAATATCATCTCTTTGTTCTATTAATAGAGTTGTGTCATCAGCAAACAGAATACATTTATGATTAATTGAATCTGGTAAATCATTTATATATATTAGGAACAATAATGGCCCTAATATACTGCCTTGAGGCACACCGTGATTATTTTGTCTGTATTCGGAATTGTATGTTTTTTTGGAATTTCCTGAAACACGAGATATTTGCACACATTGTTTGCGGGAGCAAAGATAACTTTCCATCCATTTGTGGGCAGTTCCTCGTATACCGTACCGCCATAATTTGTCTAATAGTATATCATGCGATACAAAATCGAATGCCTTAGACATGTCCAAAAAGACGGCGGTTATAGGAATTTTCTTATCAAGGTGTTCAGTTACATCCTTTATTAAATTAAAACAAGCCAAAGTTGTGGACCTATTCCTCCGAAAGCCATATTGCTCTGGTTTAAGAATGTCAAATCTAGTTAAAAATGAATAAATCTTATCATAAACTACTCTTTCTATAATTTTTGATAAGACTGGTGTCAAAGAAACAGGTCTATAGTTATTAAAATTTTTCTTATCACTCTTTTTAAACAAAGGTTTCACTATTGTATATTTTAAACGAGATGGGTATATGCCCTCTTCTAATGACAAATTGACAATGTGCGCCAACGGGTTGCATAATTGTTTTGCACATAGTTTCAATATATTTGTAGTTATATTATAATAGCCTGTAGAGTTTGTATTTTTCAGACTAATAATAGTTTTATAGATGTCTACATTGTCAACAGGTGAAAAAAATATGCTGTTACTATTAGTCTGTATGCTGGACATATAAGAATTATCAGAAGATGCAGTGTTAGAACCAGCATTTAAAAAATGCTGGTTAAAAAGTTCCGTAATGATAGAAGGATCAGAGTGCACAGAACCATTCTCGTGAATTTCCATAATATCCTCTTGTGATTGTTCAGCTCTTACACTCTTTATGATTTGCCATGCAGCTTTGCATTTATTTTGAGCTTTTTAAATAGGTTCGGTACTTGTTGTGTATTTGAACAACATACAAGTTGGTTATCTGTTTTACTTTCTAACTCCACTATTTGAATCATAGTACTTGGCCCCTCATCGTGTGGTTTTTGTAACCAGGAGGGGCCCTGCCACCATATGGTACATTTGGAAAGTCCAGCAGCGGGTCGCCCCCGTGTTATCATGTCTGCTGGGTTGTCACTAGTGCTCACCCAGTACCAGTTTTCTGGTTTTGTTATTGATGTGATCTCTTTCACTCTGTTAGCTATGAAAGATTGTAACTTGCTATGCTGGGCTTTAATCCAGCTTAGCACAATTGTTGAGTCAGACCAAAATTGGATTGATTTAAGAGAGACTTGTATAGTATCCCTGACCCTTTTGTATAAGGTTGTTAATAGTACTGCAGCTCGTAATTCGAGTCTAGGTATTGTTTCTTTTCGTGCTATTCTCGACTTTGCGCACAATAAATGAACAGATATTTTTCCTTGTTTATCTACTGAGCGTAAGTAAATGACTGCGCCGTAGGCTGTTAGGGAGCTATCGGCAAACCCATGCAATTCCACCTCGACATGATCTTCGATTAGTACATGTCGTGGTACTGATAGTAAGTTCAGGTTCAGAAGGCTTTTATAGAATGATTCAAACTCATTAACCATACATTGTTGTAATGGTTCATCCTACCCCGATTTATTTATGAATAATCGCTGTATGAATAATTTTCTCACAATTAAACATGGTGTTAGCAACCCGAGAGGGTCAAATACAGCTGATAGGATGAACAATGCCCTTCGCTTAGTTAATTGATTTTCTATCTTTTTAATATATTACAAAACGGTTTAACTCACGTATTTTTAGTCCTAAAAATTCCGACAGTTTCAGCCTAGTCAGTAGGCCATCCTCAGGGCGAGTGTGGCGGACGTCCCGGCGCGACCGTCAGCTGATCACTGAGGAGGGCCGTCGCCCGCGCCGCGCGTCTCTTCGTTGGATAGGGGGTCGAACGCCTCCGAAGACGTCGTGGCTGGTCTTCCATCGTCATCATCAGCTTCCGGTAGATCAGGGACGCTTGAGTGCAACGAGCTGACTGTATCGACACCTCGTAACTGGATGTTATCCGTCTTCAGGCACGCTTGAAGAAGTGGTTTCCAAGTAGGAGGTAAAGTCCAGCCGCCATCCCGGTTGAAATTTGGACGGCGAAAAATTTTTATTGCCTTTCTTACTTTGCGCGGGACAAACGCCTCTTCTCTGTTTAAAATTTTGCATTTGTCAAAGCGTATATAATGCGCTACGTCCGACTCTAAGGCGTGCTCGGCAATAGCAAAACTATAAAAATAACTATATAAAAAAATAGAGTTAAACCGGCAAATTCTTGTCCAGTTTCTTCAAGCTGCGTATGTGTTCGGTCAGTCTCGTATTCACGTTGCGCCCTGTTTCACCAATGTAGCTTTTGCCGCATTCGCATGGAACCATGTATACGCCTGGTGCACTCAGTGGATCACTATCCTTCGGAGAGCGCATTAAATTCCTTAGTTTTGTCAAGGGCCGGAAAATGGTTTTGATACAATATCGCCGGCGTAGTAAATGACCAATCTTGTCTGTAATAAATACCCTTGACAAACGGTAGGAATACTAGCGCTCTATCCACGGTAGACGGGCGCTCTCTTGCGTTTTCGCTGACTCGGAGGCTTAGTTTCCAGCTGTAGCCGTTTAATTCCAGCACTTGCCTCACATGAGTTAGTTCGGCATGTATGTGTTGAGGGTCACATAAACGCAAAGCTCTGTTTATCAGCGTGCGCGGAATGGAAGCTAAGTGTGCCGGATAGTGGTGTGAGTCAGACCTTAGGTATCGGTCGGTGTGTGTTGGTTTTCCGTAAACCGTATGCGTGAGATTTCCGTTGGATTGTCGCATGACATGACCAATACATCAAGGAACGCTAGAGCGCCGTCCTTTTTCTGCTCGGTGGTAAAAGTAATCTTAGGATGTATGTTATTCAGATGAGCCAAAAGAGGTACCACACTGTTTTTGTGCAAAATTGCGAACACATCATCTACATACCGCCACCAATATCTTGGTTTTTCCGTAGTTGTGCTTAGTGCTTTGTCTTCCTTAGTAGTTTGACTAGCTCCGTGGCGCAGCGGGAAACATGTCAGCCTGCGACACGGAGTGACCGGGTTCGATCCCCGGCCAGGTCAAGATGGAAAATTATCTTTTTCAGATTGGCCTAGGTCTTGGATGTGTATCTATATATGTATTTGTTATAAAATATAGTATCGTTGAGTTAGTATCCCATAACACAAGTCTCGAACTTACTTTGGGGCTAACTCAATCTGTGTGATTTGTCCGTATATATTTATTTATTTATTCAAACCACTCCCTGAAGATGTTGCTACCACTGGTGCAATTGGAGAACCCATCGCCACACCATCAATCTGCAGGTAGTGTTCACCACGCCAAACAAAGAAACCGCTGTTCAGACAGTACTCTATGATACCTATGTACTCGGTAGGTAAATCTGTGTTATTAACCATGTTTTTAATAATTTTGAGTGTGTCCTCTACCGGTACATTAGTAAACAAAGAAGTAACGTCGAAACTGATTAATTCTTCGTCGACTAGCTTAACATCCTCCAACAGCTCAATAAAATGTGTCGAGTCTCTTACGTAGCTCGCAGTTTTTCCCGTTAGCGGTTGTAAGACGTCTGACATAAAACGGGAAGCTTTATACGTCGGCGAGTCTATTTGGCTAATAATAGGTCTTAATGGCCAGTTGTTTTTGTGAATTTTGGGCAATCCATAGATCTTCGGAGTGGTAGGGTTTTGCGGACGCAGGCGCTTTCTTAGACTGTCATCAGAACAGGAGCGTAGAAGTCTGTCTAGTCCAGAAGTCACACGTGAAGTGGGGTTGTAGTTCACTTTTTTGTACACGCTACCATCGCTTACTAGTTGTGTGAGCTTTGCCTCATACGCCGCCGTGTCGACTACGACAGTAGCATTAGGGGAGAAGGGGGTAATGAGAGTCGCTTAAGCGAGCTATCAAATAAAAGCTTATTTCGAAATAATATCGTGATTAAAATTGTTTAATAATAGACTTTACTTATTTATCTACTAGTTGTTATCACTTTTTACCACTTTGGGAATCAACTTTGGATATATTTCCGCGTTTTAAAAAAAACAAGTTTGACTCCCATTGCACTAACCTCAGTACAATGGGAATCAGACATGTGGGAAATCAGAGTCAAACAATCGCAGACATTACATTCGGCAGTATACCATCCAGTGCAATCACCAGTTGATCAGCTAGGTTATTTGGTTTTTCTGACTTGTAAAATCGGAATCTATAAGCGAAAAAACATAAGAATATTTCTTGCAATCACTAGCGGGCTCTTTGGCTCCCATTACCCAAAACCTATACTGCATGTTAATTGTAAAATTTAATAACACAAAGTAAATTTAATCGCAATTTAATATGCTAATTTAAATTTTGAACATCAAGGATAAATCTATCCATTGTCATTAATTTGGTACAGCTACAACGTCTATACTCACCGTTAATGTTGTTTTGACGAAAATTTACACCGACGAGGCGTGAAAACGAAACATAATTGTCACTCAAAAACGCGTGGAGCTACTAGCGCGAGTCATTCGTACAATGGGCATCGGGTACAGAGCAACCTGAACATGTCATTTACCTAGATATCGAACGTGTAGTTTTGCTTAGAGGCACCTGACCCCGATTGCCCGCTGACTCCCATTACCCCTTTCTCCCCTACCCTTGTCCGCAGGTAAAACCAAAATATCCGGATTATTTCCTAAATCCTTAACCGCAGTAACCTCTGGTTTAGACATTAGATTTCGGTAATTTGGACTGACGTATAATCGAAGATACGTCTTGACTAGGCTGAAACTGTTGGCATTTTTCCGACTAAAAATACGTGAGTTAAACCGTTTTGTGATATATTAAAATTATTCAGCTACAACTGATTTCATGTGAAAAATTTACCTTGTAAGATTATATAGTTTAAAAATGTCTCACCAGACTAATTGTAATGTTTTACTCCAAAGAGGTTCAATATACAGTTGGTACCAAACACAATAAAGATGCAGTTTTACAGTTGACAAGTTGATCTTTAAATGAATCGGACCACGGAACTCAAGTGGTGCGGTGGTCAAACTATTTTAAGTTGGACTATTGCTCCTAGTTAAGGCCCATGGTCCAACAAGTTGGACAGAGCAGTTGTACCACTGCCCCGGACTGCTAAATTCAAGCGTACACACATGATGGACATCAAGCTGATGTGGTCCTACGACAGACAAAGCATGTACTTAGGCTTTATATGCTCTACTGCCCGCGCGAAGCCGAGGCGGGTCGCTTGTAATTAATCCTTATCCTTACTAATATTATAAATGCGAAAGTGTGTTTGTTTGTAACGCTTGTACGCCGTAACTACTGAACCGATCATCATGAAATTTTGCATATAAGTTCTCTGGAGTACGAAGAAGGACATAGGCTACCTTTTATCCCGGGAAAAAGTACTATTCCCGAGGGATCGACATTGACGCGGGCGGAGCCGCGGGCGAAAGCTAGTAAAAGTATAAATAATGACTCGCAGGCCGCTGAAGTACAAAAAAATAAACACTGTGGCGTAATCTCATTACAATTTATTGAATTAAAAATTATTTCAAATAATGTACTAAAATCTATGAGTAAATTACATTACATTAAATTCAGTCACGAGTATGTTATATTATTGGAATTGAATTCTATTTTCGTGAATTATTTATATGAATGTATAAACGACAACACTTAATAGTAATAATAATGTTATAAACTTCAAAATTAATCAATATTTATATTTAAATTTTTTATTATTATTATTTATTTTTTACTATAATCTATGTACTAGGATCAAATTGTAATTTGTATTCGGAGGTGGGCGTTGATATCTGCGACACAGTTTATCAACTTCTGCAGGTTTCATCGTTTCCAACGTTACTGTCTATAATTATCTTATCAATGTTCCCAAATAAAGATTTTTTCATTTTTTCATTTTTATTTCAGTAAAAACATATAATACAACCAATGTGTTATCATAATGACATAGGCATAGGTTTTAATATAATGAGTATTGCCTATGTTGTAAATAAAGATAATTTACGCAGCCTTAGCCTCAAGAAAATTAACACGAACTGTGTCTAGACATAAATAACATGATCTGTGTTAACATTGTGAAAGGCGACATCTGTTCGTGACATGGCACACTAATTCCTAATCTCCGTATAGAGCACATATATTACAACCGAGCTACCGTAATACTTGGTAGTTCCGTCACGCACGAACAGATGGCGCTTCCTATTAGTATAGAATCAATGCTACCTCCAAAGGCGGTCTCTTTTTCTGACTTCGGCACTAAGAAATATACGAATACAAACTACCACTGGATCTCATTCATCCCCAATCACGCCAATCTGTGCTGTACCCCTAAGATAATTATCACAGCATTAAACTAAAGAAAATAACACGACCTGTGTCTAAATAACGAGCAAGCGACCACCAGATGGTAAGTGATCACCGCTGTCCATGGACAACTGCAACATCAGGGTGTGTCAGGTGCATTGTCGGCCTTTCTAGGAGTTGGGGGAAGGAAATGGGGAGGGGAGGAGGAAGGCGGGTCCTCCGGCTCTCTCACTCACCGAACGTAGCATAGAAGCGGTAAAGCTTCTTCTCAGACGTCGATTTTCTGTGAGAGTGTGGTACTTCCCCGGACGAGCCAGCCCATTCATGCTACTTGCAATTCATTTGGCCGGTAGCGTGGCTCTACCTTGACAAAGATAATTAATACAGCCCTAAAGAAAATAACACCTATGTCTAAATATAAATAACGTGTTCTGTGTGCTGTACCCCTAAGATAATGAACACAGCCTTATACTAAAGAAAATAACTCGACCTTTGTCTTAATACAAATAACATGTTCTGTTTTTAACACAGCCTTAGCCTAAACTGAATGCAACCCAGAACACTACACGTCAGTATCACAATAAGTGAAATATAAATAACACCTTAACGCACCTTTTCGCGCTTTCGTCTCGAGCGATGTTGGTGGCATATTGGATAACGTTGTATAAGCACTATTTACTGCCTCCGTGGTCCAGTAGTTCAGGCGTTTGCCTGTAGACCCTGGGGTCGTGGTTCGATTCCCACGGGAAGCATATTTTGTTTAGTTATGTTTTTCTAGGCTTGACTCACCTGATTGTCTGATAATAAAGATAATTCCGTGCTTCGGAAAGCACGTTAAGCCGCTGGTCCCGGCTGCATCTGGTAGTCGTTAATGGAACCACGTCAGAGGCGAGAGGCGGTTCTGAAGAACTCTGACACCAGAGTCGATTGAGCGTGACACGCTTTTACAATGGACTGTGCCCCGATGAATTGTTTGACATGATGCCACGGCCACCTTCTATTACCGCACCTCACGCCATCTACAGGAAGTTCATCTTCACGCCTTAGATCCTAAATGGTTGAGTACGGTAAGTTTTGAAAGGAACTTTTTCCACGTACGTTAGTATTGAGGAATGAACTCCGTTTTTCCCGGGAGACTACAACATGGGTGGAGACGCCGCGGCGTGCTGCATCTCTTAGCGATTGCGGATTCTAAAAGGACCCAAACATTTCCTTCGGATTCAAGCAAATCTCTTAAACGATCGTATCTGTTCAGGATATCCCGACCCCAAAGTGACTTACCAGTTCGCAGACCAGCCTCTTAGGAAACCAGGAAACCAGCATCAGCTTACGACAGCTACAATCGGCACACTCTTCGATTACACGTATATAAAGTTCATGGGTTATTTATCATGAGCGGTGGGTCGATCACCCTGGCCAATTTAGTCAGCCTTGCGGATTTTAAGCGGGCAAGCAAACTTCACAGCGTATGAAGTCACAAGCAGCAGAAGGACAATAGCGTGTCACCTCTGGAGATCACCTCACGCGACGGCGTTAAAGAGGCTACTGGCCCCCTCTTGCGGTGTAGGTCGCGCGGTAGGCTCGTCAACTTAAGAATCGGGGCTCTGGGACAGTTACGACCTCTAGTGAGATTTTGCTTGAACTATTTGGCGCAACCATCATTCCCCGGCTTAAAAGAACCTACTTTCAAAACCCAACAAAGAGGGAAGCGAAACGAAAGAGAAAAAAAATTATAATCAAAATAAAATAGTGAACTAGTTGTGGGTTGCACATCGTCACAAACTCTACCTGAATCTATGAGCAGGGGTTGGAATACCGGTAAAAATCCATTACCGGTACCTCTATGAAACGACAGTACCGGTAATTGGTTTGGTACCGGTACATTTGGTAACGGTAAAAATCAAGTACCGGTACCTCTATAATACAACGGTACCGGTAATTGGATTGGTACCGGTACCTCAATAAAACGACGGTACCGGTAATTGAAAGAAGTACCTGCACCAAATACCGGTAAACAGTACCGGTACTTAGTACCGGTACTCGTATTGGGAATTATCATTTCGTTAATGTGTGTCGTTGCCGTGTTGTGCATGTGCGGCGTGAGGCGGGGGCCCACAATAGGGCGGCACTTTTACAGTCGAGCGAGTCCCATGCGGTAGACGGCAACAATGCGTAGGTACCGGTAAAATTAACGCAATTTTAATACCGTTAAAATTTGACAGAATAGAGGTACCGGTACTTACCGGTACTTATAATGGGAATTTGGTACCGGTAACAAGCCCTGTCTATGAGTCAGTTACGACCCTGCGGAGCGGTATAATAGCGGTAGAATAAACTAATCGAATGCACGCGTGTGCAAGCTTATGAACTATGACCTAACCTAAGATAAGCATTAATTTAACTATTGCGTCGGTAAAGGACACAGCTTTACAACTGGGCGGTTGAGTATAACCCCGCCTTTAGTCTTTAACGAGGCGACTCTAGCTATTCCGTTTTTATCCGGAAAGAGTTCGGTAATGACACCTAGAGGCCACTGCAAGGGCATGACGTTATCCTGCATAGAGACAACTACCATGCCGACCTTTACAGGAAAAGCAGGAGTGTTCCACTTCTGTCTGGATTGTAAGGTGTGCAAGTATTCTTTACGCCACCGATTCCAGAAGGAAAGTACTAATTTATCCATTAATTCATATCGCGTAACAAGGTGCAAACGTGTTTCGTCGACGTCGCGAGCGGGCAAAAACACGAGAGGTTTCGTATGCAAAAAATGCGCGGGGGTTAATGCGGTCGGTTCTGACGGATCAGAACTGAGTGGGTACAACGGTCTAGAATTCAACAAGGCTTCTACTTGTGTCAGGACAGTATTAAGCTCATCAAAGCACAGTATTTGTTGACCAATAACCTTGAGTAAATGTGTCTTAACACTCTTAATTTCACTCTCCCAGCAGCCCCCGAAGTGAGGTGCTCTACAAGGAATGGTCTTTAGCGTAATTCTATGTTCAATGAGTTCCCTCTCCCATATAGATTTATATTCCTCAGTTAAAAACCGATAAAGTTCACGAAGGTAGGACCTTGCACCGATAAAATTTGTAGCGTTGTCGGTGTACAGAACCTCCACTGGGCCTCTGCGAGCCAAAAAACGCTTGAAAGCTGACAGAAAGCTCGCCGTGCTCAAGTCTGAAGCGACCTCAAGATGTAGAGCGCGAGTTGTCATGCAAGTGAATAGGCAAATATATGCCTTTCTGGTTTTTTGGCCTCTACCCCTCACCGAGGTGATAGATAGAGGGCCTGCATAATCACAGCCACAGTGTGTGAACGCTTTAGGGGCGGTTTCCACGCGGAAATGTGGAAGTTCGGCCATGACAGGAAATGAAGGTTTCGGCTTGGCCCGAAAGCAAATGTTACAGCGATAGGTAACTTGACGTGCAACACGTCTTGCGGACAAGATCCAATAGCGCTGCCTTAATACAGAGACAAGCAAGTTGGGGCCTGTATGAAAATTCGATATGTGATAATGGGAAACTAAAAGCTCTACTATGTGATCCTGACTGGGCAGGAGGATAGGATGACGAGCGTTAAATTCTAACTCAGAATTCGCGAGTCGACCTCCAACTAGAATAAGTCCATTATGAAGAAATGGGCTCAGTCTCTGCACTTGTTTAGAACAAAGCTGTTTGCGAGATAAGTGTTGGATCTCAGATGCGAAATGAACCTCTTGTACCAATTTCCATATGACATTTTCGACGAAATCTAAATCAGATGCGGTAATAGGTCCTCTAGGGAGTCGTTTTGCGAATTTATAAACAAAACAAATTGTTTTTAAATATTTTTGCCAGGAAGAAAATCTAGCAGCTCTAGCGTATAATATATTCTCGGACGGAATAGTTCCGTTCGAATTCGCGTGTGAGAGCACAGGTAGAGCAACTGGCTTCATTTCGGGAAGCTCCTGTGACTCACTGGATGTGAAAGGCTTAATAGGCCATTCAGAGCGATGCGATGCCAGCCACGGCGGGCCAGTTAACCACAGAGGATGCTGGACTAACTGGGCCGGGGTAAGGCCGCGTGAAAGGCAGTCACTGGGATTTTCCAATCCTCGGACATGGAAAAAGTAATCTGCTGACAAATTGTCATGTATTTTAGCGATGCGGTTGGCCACAAACGTGTGCCAGCGGTATGGTGCTGAATGAATCCAACTCAACGCCTCTGTTGAGTCGGAAAAGGCGATGACAGCCTCAATGGCATATCGAGGAGCGTAAAGCGAGTAAACTCTTTTAAGTAGAGTCGACAAGAGCAATGCAGCGCATAACTCGAGGCGGGCCAAGCTGACTACCCGTAGTGGGGACAGTTTGGACTTGGCACAGACCAGCGACACGACCACAGTACCGTCAGGTCTAACGACGTGGGCGTAGACAACTCCACCGTAAGCCTTTTCGCTGGCGTCAGCGAATCCGACTAAAGATATCTTACAGCGATCTACAACACCAACGTGACGCGGAAAGTTTAATTGCGAAATGAGGGGCAACTCACTCTGAAATTGCTCCCATAAGCGGATAATTCGAGTTGGGGGAACATCGTCCCAATCGAGTTTGAGTAGCCAAAGCTCTTTAATTAGCAGCTTGGCGTATAAAATGATAGGTGCCACAAGGCCCATAACGTCAAAAAGACGTGCGACCGATGAAAGGATATTCCGTTTAGTACAGGGGCGGTTATCAGGAGTTACTTGAAATGCAAAATAATCCTCATCTGGGTACCAACGGAGGCCTAGTATCTTTTGCGTCGGGTCCTTGCTTAAATCTACGCTCTTTGAGAGTCTAAGTGATTCTGGAATAGACTGAAGAACCTCGTCACTATTACTCGACCATTTAGTAAGTTGAAAGTCCCCTAGACTGAATATTTTAATTAACTGATGCACTGAATCAACGGCAAGTTCAGTATTAGCGATTGAACTCACGATATCGTCAACGTAAATATCGCGTTGTAATATTTCCTTAGCAAGGGGGTACTGTTGTCCCTCGTCCATACACAATTGTTGGATGGTTCGGATAGCTATAAAGCACTTAAGTCCAAAAGGAAGAACCGAGAATTCAAAGACTTGAAGCTCCTCATTTTCGCTAAATCGATATAAAATTCGTTGATACGAACGGTCCTCTGGACGAATACCTATACGAAGAAACATAGCCTTTACATCGGCCGACAAAGCGACAGAGAAGAGTCTGAAATTCAACAAAATGTTGAGAAGGTCCGCCTGAAGGGCGGGACCTGCGTGTAGGACCTCATTAAGCGACGTACCGTTGTCCGTTCGTGCGCTAGCGTCTAAAACCACACGTAATTTAGTGGTTGATTTATCCTCACGAATCACAGGATGATGAGGAATATAGTAGGAAACGGATCGCTCACGAGCTTGTCCTACTTGTGACATGTCCTTTAGATCATGTTTTACTAACGATATATAGCCGTTATTTAAATATTCTCTAATTACTTCATCGTAAAGTAATTTTACATTTACGTGCGATTTAAATTTTCGTTCAAGACTGTAAAATCGACGGCTGGCGATATCAAAAGAATTACCTAAAACGGGTATGACAGACTTGAACGGTAAAGCGGCGACATATTTACCGGACGGTGTACGAGTTGTGGTAGAACGATAAAATTTCTCACAGTATTCATCATCCACACTCGAAGTGGAAGGCGGCGATACTTCTTCAATTTCCCAAAATTTGCGTAAGTCACAACAATCGATACACGATGTTGAAAGAAATGAAAGCGTGTCCGTGGGTGACTCTGAGATAGGAGCCTGACCCATAAGAATATAGCCTAACACGGTTTCCAAGGCGTCAGGACAACCTGGCTTATCAGTAACATGACCCGGACGCAGCAATTTAGCAAAAAGCGTGACACCAAGTAACACGTCTATGTTACCCGGCACTCCCCAAGCGTCATCAGCCAGTAACTCAGTGTCAATGTGGTGCAATTCACTCGTGTTAATACGGCACAAAGGAATTTGACCCGTTATTTCATCGAGCACCAGCGCGTTGATACTATACTTAGGTTGTGAGCGGAGACGCGAGCTAAAAGTGAAGTCGACGGAACCTCGTACAGGTTGAGAAGTTCCACCTATTCCTCGAACAATGCTTATGTCGTCTGCTCGAATACTCAAGCCGAGCATTCGGACGCAGCGCGAAGTAATATAATTTTTCTGCGAACCTGGGTCAAGCAGACAACGTACTAGCACATTTTTCCCCTTTTTGTTCACTACTACCACCTTAGCAGTAGCGAGAATTTCTGTCGTGCAATTAGTGCCGTAAGCTGCAGAGTGCGTGCATAAGGCTACACGATCAGAAGTGACGAGCGGAGCGGGCGGCGGGTTCGAGGAAACGTTAGGATGCGGCGGGCGCGGCGACGGTTTCATTAGAAGGACTGCGCGCGGCTGAAGTCACCGTCATCGGCGATGATGACGTCTCAAAATGCAACAGAGAATGGTGCTTAGCTTGACATTCCCTACATGTACCTTTCGAATGACATTTAGAAACTGTATGTCGATGGCTCAAACAATTAAGGCACATTTTTTTGTCCTTTATGAAATTATACCTAGCTTTAGCCGTCAGGGTTTTAAAGGTGTCACATTGGAATAGGTGATTATGCACCTTATTACAGAGTGAACATTTTGCATCGGTTGATACGTGCGCGTGAGTCACCTTGGTAGCAGGTGAAGAAGAAGAGGAAAGTGTTGCGGTCGAGCGCGCGGGCAAAGTCCGATACATGATCTTAACTTGTTCGCGAACAAACGTCACAAAACAATCATAATCAACATTCTGCGAGTCTTGTTGATATCGTAATGACATCTCATAATGCTTAGCCATGTTTGAATCTATTAACTTGAGACCCAAATGCGTGAAAATAAAATCAGCTAAGTTATCGATTTTTAATTGTTTAAGTCCGTTTACCATAGCGGTAAATTTATCAAAAACTTTCTCAACATTAGCGGGTGTAGGTGCGCCGGTAAGCTTGAGCGTAAACAATTGGTTTAAATAATTAGTAGCAAGCGCGCGAGAATCTAAATATTTAGCTATGAGCGCGTCCCATACAAAACGATAGTTCTCAGCAGAAGGGGTGATTCCGGCAGCCACATTTTTTGCCTTACCCTTGAGACAATGAAGTAAATAATGAATTCGTTCACCGTCCGATAAGTCGGAATTAGTATGAATAACACGTTTGAAAGTTTCATAAAAATATGGAAAACTTTCAAGGTCACCTTCGAAACTAGGAAGTTCGATTCGCGGTACCTTCATATTTAAGGTTTTGTGACCTATATTTTCCGTATGAGATGACGGTTTCGTCAGCGGTTCAACCAACGAGCTGAGCTTGTATTTTATTTCACTAGCCAAATCGTCGAATGAATTTAATGGAGTATAACTGACCTCATATTTTTCGTCTAACGAAAGCGAGATAGTATTAATGTTGTCCAGTATCTGGACAAACTCAATTCGCCATAAGTCTATCTGTTTAGCCTTAGCGATAAAACTATTACGTAATTTATCAGTGGTAAGCACTGACGAAATGTCGTAAGTTGCTTGAATACGAGCAAAAAGCGCATTACGTTTAGCCGTAAACAACTTAAGTTGAATTTCGTCACCCATGATTACGAACGGTAAATAAATAAAAAAAGAAAAATAATAGCTATAAGTGTAACAAACAAATAGCTTTATGAGAGATTGAGAAGATACCAGACTTATGTATAATGCGGTGAGCGGAGTGGACTGTTTATTACTTAAATATGCGGAAAAACTGTACAAGTGATCGAATAAAAATCATCCGAAATAAAAATGCTAATCGTTAGCACCAGGCATTAGCGCATTACGTAAGTATACGGCCGGTAGTCGAGTGAACTACGATCACTAGTACAGAGTTACTATAGCGAAAAGCGGAAATTAGTGTTTGAATGACATTAATTCAAACATAACAAAATTCATAACATGAATGGATACCATATACGCGAATGATATCAAACCCAGACGATTAGTTGTTCGAAATTAAAGTTGAACAAAAGCGCGGCGCACTGGGCGTGTCTCGATCATGCGACGATGGGTTAAACTACCCGATTCTATAAAAATATATGCTATCTCAACGAAATTAACACTTTTGCGGGAATTAACTTATTAGGCGATATAAATCAATGCATTAAATCACAGTAATGTATAGATTACCTATGGAATATGCGAAAATAAGAAACTTTGTGAATATTTTCAAATGCGGTAGTCAATACGACAGCATGACAAATTGAACCCTAATGCATAAGCAGGATGGTCGAAAGTCGTGTGACGATGTGCAACAACGATATTATTACAATGATTTTTTATCGAGAAATTTGAACTTATTATGAATCCAAATGAAATTAAATGGTTCGAAATACCTATCCGGCTCGAAGGAGATATGGAGACGCAACGGCGTGCTGCGTCTCTTAGCGGGTGCGGATACTAAAAGGACCCAAACATTCCCTTCGGATTCAAGCAAATCTCTTAAACGATCGTATCTGTTCAGGATATCCCGACCCCAAAGTGACTTACCAGTTCGCAGACCAGCCTCTCAGGAAACCATGAAACCAGCATCAGCTTACGACAGCTACAATCGGCACACTCTTCGATTACACGTATATAAAGTTCATGGGTTATTTATCATGAGCGGTGGGTCGATCACCCTGGCCAATTTAGTCAGCCTTGCGGATTTTAAGCGGGCAAGCAAACTTCACAGCGTATGAAGTCACAAGCAGCAGAAGGACAATAGCGTGTCACCTCTGGAGATCACCTCACGCGACGGCGTTAAGTAGGCTACTGGCCCCCTCTTGCGGCGAGGGTCGCGCGGTAGGCTCGTCAACTTTAGAATCGGGGCTCCGGGACAGTTACGACCTCTAGTGAGATTTTGCTTGAACTATTTGGCGCAACCAATGGGGTTGTTCAAAAAGGGCTTGGAACGATTTTCTCAGGGTCGGCAACGCGCAAGTGATGGCACCTCTTAATGTTGCAAAGGTCCATAGGTAACCGCTTTCCATCAGGTAAGCCGTAGCAGGTTTGCCTACTTAGTTGAAGTGTTAATATGAAAAGTTGATTGTTTTTTTTTTTGGGAGAGTCCTTTAAGCTAGAAGTACAGTTTCCTAAATTTCTTGCACCTTTGGAATATATACTCTGACAGAAAAATATTTATCGGATAGCGAGCACATGATCAAGTATTTTACTACGAATGGCTTCGGGTCAGTCCACTCCACCATGCGCTTGCGTTTCTTCTTAGAATCTTCCCTGTGAACGTCTACTGCCACGTGGCCATTTTTGAACCATACCGAAAACTCTACGCCCGATTTCATGTCCAGTGGCCATTTCAGTGGACACTTCACGTCCACCTCCATTCTGCCATTTTTAAAGATCTGACAGCGTGGATATTCTTGTAATATTTTTATCTGAAAATAAATGTATCTCTAATGTATATTGTTAGATATTCTTAAATTACATTAATGTATTGTTGTACATATTCAACCTACCTATACTTATCTAATAATTGTTCCAATAAAATTATGTGTTCAGATAATGTACTAATTACGAATCTTAAATAGTTTTGATTTGACTCATAAGTCATAAGGCTACTTCTCCAAAGGAAAAACAAATAGCGTCTTAGTGGAGAATCCAGTTTTCTGAAGATAAATTTGTTATTCAAAATATTGTTTATTGTAGTTTGGCATGCAGGCTATCTTGGACATTTACTTAATGGTTTCTAACTTCATTAGAAGTTAATTAAAAAAAAATCGCGAACCATCAAAAGTTGATCGATCTGGTGTGTCCTTACTCCAGATTTGTTACAAAAATGTTTTATATTTTTTTTCTGCTGCCTTATTTTGACGAGCATAAATGTTTGCGGGCTTCCCCCACTTATATCACTATTATAATTACATTAAATATTAAACATACTTACATTTGATTTGAGCTTATGCACGTTATGTACACATTGTTAGTTTTTAATTGCATAATGTTTCTTTTACTTTATAATCATGTACCTCCTTAACTAACTGTTTTGTGTGCTTATGAATAAATAAATAAAAAAAATAAGATACTACTAATATAAATATAACATAGAACTATTTCTATAACTATAACCTAAAATATAACTATCATAGAAACGTTACTTCACTAATTATTTTCTATAACTTACATAAATCAAAACATAATCAACATATAATAACTACTTCCCCGCAACTAATGATCGTTGGCTAGACGCATACCTGTAATTAGGTAAGGATCCCATTATCGTAACTCGCCGCGGGCCGTGAATAAAGATCGGCCAGATCTTTACTCACGGCAAACCAACACAACACTTTAACAATAAATACTTATATATAACTTCTACATACATTAGTAATATAAATCGTATATCTTAAATACTTAAATCATAGTTATTTCATAAGTTGAAAATCTTTGGTAGGCATGATTATGATGTGAACTCCTAGCCTTACGGACCTCAAGCGACGTACTTGTACCAGCTTCGAAGCGAGTTTGCCTAGCGGAATGAGTCAGTCGTAATTTGCATTCGGACGCGAAACCTGCGTCCCCTGTCGCTTGCGCACTTCACGAATATTCGATGTTATGCTAGTTATCGATATATTTGAATCATTGCATATTCATTTCTGTCTATCTGCTATCTATATCTATCAAGACTATCACTTGTGCACCTTCCATTTCTCTAAACTGTGTGTAGTGCTAAGTGTTACGTAATAAATAGTGCCTCATTCGTCATCTGCTTTCTCTGAGGCCTGCCACCTGCGCGAACTGTGGAGGGGTGCACCCTGCAAACAACGCAGCGTGCCCCGCCTTCCGGCAGGAGGCAAGAAATAAGTGTGCCGGCACTGTGGCCCGCACTGCGACAAGTGCACTCCCTCCCCCGCGACCGGAGGTTGAGGAGACTACCCCCGCCACCCTGATGGCGCCCGCAAACGCACCTACTGGGCGGAGCGAGGCACTGTAAAATAAGAAGAAGAAATCAGGCCCGCTGAAAAGGGGAAGAAGCCGACGGCTGCATACCCGGCCCCGACTCTACCGACGCCACCCGCCGTGGACGTCTCCTCGCCGCAAATTGCGGCCATGACGGAGGCCATTACAGCGGCGGTCCTCTATCTGATTGGTTCACTGGAACGCCCAGTCCCTCACAGGGAAACGCAGATTACTGGCGCAGTTTCTCCGTGAGCACCGCATCGACGTCGCACACCTCAGCGAGACACCTTCGGGATGATAACCCTGTGATGTAGCAAATGCGTGGAGTCGAACCAACGGAGTGCTACGATCAGCATTAAAGACCTTGGTCACCTGAAGGGTCGACTGAAGGTCTGTGTCTAATGATGGCCTGACTGGGAGTCGAAATGAAACTATATCTACAAACAAAATACAAGTTTATTGCTGGCGTCCACAAAGTAAACACTTAATCTAGTTCTTAAATAACTTATCATTAACCGGTTTCGATTACAAGATCATTCGTTCCTTCAGAGTCAGGAGAGGTGAGGCGGCTAGCGGCTAACTCGCACATCTACAGCGATAAGCGACAAATCACAAATCACAGTACCACGGGGTTAGAATAATACTTGATAGTGGCGGCGGTATACGGGGGTCACTACGCGCGGTCGCGATAGCACGGGTGACGCGCGGGGGTTGAACGACTAACGGTGCTTGGACGAACAACGGACGGAAGGGATGCGATATCCTACGGAGCGCGGAGGGCGACTACGGGTGCCCTAGGCGCGAGGCACGCGCGGGGGACACGGTCACGGTACCATCCGCAATACCGAGACGCGTCAGCTCGTCAGGGTGCCTACGGATCAAGAGACGGGGGGTTGTCTGAGCAACCCTACGGTGAGAGGAAAACACCCGTTCGACCAGGATAGACCCCGGCCGACGATGGTTCCTACGGATCCCTATCGGGGGTGGAAAATCACAATCTACCAGGAAAGACCCCGGCCGACTTTAACTCCACCTGCGGAGAGGGAGAATCACTGATCTACCAGGAAATACGCCCCGGCCGACGGTGATTCCCTCTGGAACCTACGGGTGGTAGAAAATTACTGTCCACCAGGAAATACGCCCCGGCCGACTGTAACCCTACCCGGACGGACAACCAATATCTACCAGGATAGACCCCGGCCGACGGTGGTTGGGAATTTGCGATCTTCCAGGAAATCCGCCCCGGCCGACGCAAATAGGGAAGCTACAATCTACCAGGAAATTCGCCCCGGCCGACTATAACCACCCAGTCACTATCTTCCAGGGAATTCGCCCCGGCCGACTATAACCACCCAGTCACTATCTTCCAGGGAATTCGCCCCGGCCGACCGTGGTGAACACTCGAGCTCTGCGAGACGAGTGCTGCTAGTTGCGCGTTCTCTCTGCGCTTATATAGGGCCGGGATGCCTTAGTGTGTAACGTTGCAGCATGCTACCTGCATGCTGCATCTCATCCAACCTCATTTCTCTCATCCTGTCCATTTTTCATTCCTTATTTTAATTCAAATTTCATTTTTAATTCAAATTTCATTCCATTTTTAGATTACTTTCTCTCTCTCTCATCACTCATTCTTCGATCATTCTTCAGTCTGCTACCACCTTTCAATCTGTTAACTTCTTTCAGTCTACTAACATCTTTGAGTCTTCTACCATATCTTGGAGCATAAGTCTCTGTTGTAATTTATCGAAGTTGTAAAGCAAATATTATATAATAAAGTTATGTATAATAAAGTTATTAGCTGTGTTCTGTGTGTTCGTCTTGTGCTCTCCTTTCCTATTTATGTGAGAACTCGGCTAGAGCGTCGGGACGGTCGAGCCTTCACATTGGCGCCTAACGTGTTGTAAAGTCGGGCTCCCGGAACGAAGACATTTATTCAAACATCAAGATTGTACTTAACCTTTTATGAAAAAACTATGATAGCGAGTTTTAACTTGGCGACACCGCCATCTAGTGACAAATTTCGTAAACTACACTTCTGGGCAAATACATACTAGCTTTAAACTAATATTAGACATATCGCCCACCAAGGACCTTCGGTCCTTAACAACAAATTAACCATTCAACTAAAACATAATCCTAAGTAATTACCCTTTATACGCAATCCGTGTTCATTGGTAAGCTAAAGAATCCATATATTTAAACTAAAAACAATATGAGTTTTCACAAACAAGAACAAAACATTTCCTTTAGTGGACTGTAAACACTATTTAACACTTGGCATAGAAATTAAACTGTTTATATTAAAAATACAATAAATTTATAAAATATAAATCTAATGACTATGTGACTAAATTATCTTCAGCATTAACTGGTAAAGGGCAAAGTTTTGAAATTGGACGTTGAATTATAGAGTTTTTATAACGTAATGTAACTACTCTTGTTAAATTGTCCTTACCAGGATGCACTTGCTCAATTTTCCCATACAACCACTTTGTGGGAGGCAAATAATCCTCACACACTAGTACAACATCACCTGTCCGTATTTGTGGAGTTTTGGTTTTCCATTTATATCTTTGTACAAGGCTATTTAAATACTCCTTAGACCAACGTCTCCAGAAACTCTGTACCATTCGTTGCGTAAGTTGCCAACGACGTAAACTACTTAAATTTTGTGACTCAAAGTTGTGATCAGGAGCCACAAGCAAAGGTTCGCCCACCAAGAAGTGTCCCGGTGTTAGTGGAGCTGGATCGTCGCAATCTGAGCTAGACTGGCAAATGGGACGAGAGTTTAGACAGGCCTCGATTTGTGAAAGGACTGTGGCTAACTCTTCATAAGTCAGCGTGGACTCGCCAATAACCCGACGAAGGTGATGTTTGGTGCTCTTGATTCCGGACTCCCACAGTCCACCAAAATGCGGAGCGTGTGGTGGAATGAAGTGCCATTCGGTGCCATTATTAGCTAGTGATTGCGCGACTTCATTTGAAAATGAAGATCTCTCACTCAATAATAACGCTTTTAATTCTTTGGCCGCGCCAACGAAATTAGTCCCGTTATCACTCCAGAGATGATTGCACCGACCTCTTCTTGCGACAAAGCGCTTAAATGCTGACAAAAAACCCTGAGAAGTAAGATCAGATACTGCTTCAATATGCACAGCCCGTGTCACCATACAAATAAATAAACTGATGTAGCCCTTGTATGATTTGTTCCCTCTACCTTTCGATACACGAACATTTATTGGACCAGCGTAATCGACACCTGCTTGTAAAAAGGCTTTCTGAGGTGTCAATCTACAAGATGGCAGCTGACCCATCAATTGCGTTCGAATCTTGGCGGCATTACGAACACAAGGGATGCATTGATGGATATGAGATCTTATCAAACTCTTAACCTTGGTTATCCAATATTTAGTGCGAATATAGTTACAGGTTAACTGTTGTCCTCCATGAAGCGTTCTATCATGGGCATCGGCTACTAAAAGCTTAGCCAGATGCGATTCGCCTGACACTATAAACGGATGTTTGCTACAATCTGGTAAGTCCGAGTTTTCAATTCTGCCTCCGACCCTTAATAATCCATTTTTGTCTATGTAAGGGTTAAGTGTAGACAACTTACTTCTATTACTAACATTTTTATTTTTCAGAAGCATGCTGATTTCTTCGGAAAACCAGTGGCGCTGATGTTGAAGTATACAACAGGTAAGTGATTCCTGGATCTCCGTAGCGGTAAGATAAGGTAAGAGTTTCGATTCTTTTATAGTAGTTTTCTTTAGGTGAAGAAACCTTCTGCAATATGCAATTACTCTTATTAGTTTCCTTAAGCTAGAAAATCTAAAACAAATATCCTCCATTCCTTCACAGGTTTCGACTAAAGTAGTATTTGCTTTGAGTTGACGCTTTTCTAACTCTGTTTTTGTGCAAATAGAACTTGGTTTCACATAACTAATTACACTATTCCGTAACCAGGTTGGACCGTTCTTCCATAACTTATGTTCTAACAACTCTGATGGCGTTACACCACGTGACGCGCAGTCAGCAGTATTTTCCTTAGTCTGAACGTACGACCACTGTGCAGCATCTAACGAAGTAAGTATTTCAGAAGTTCTATTCGCTACAAAAGTCTTCCAACGACTGGGGTGATCCGCCAACCAAGCCAACACAATAGTTGAGTCTGTCCACGCATGTACATCTAACTTATTGATGTTCAAAGTTTCAGCTACTTCAAGAAGCAGCTTGGTGACCAGAACAGCAGCGCACAACTCAAGTCGTGGGATGGATATTTGTTTAATGGGTGCCACTTTCGTCTTAGCTGTGACCAGGTGAGTATATACCTTATTATCCATAGCAACGCATCGAATATAAACTACAGCCCCGTAGGCTGCGTTAGAGGCGTCACTAAATCCGTGTAACTCCACTTTTACGTTGCTATTCATTTTACTTATCCATCTAGGAATATGAAATAATTCTAGCTTAAGTAACTCCCTGCGATATTGATACCATTCCTGCCTCATCTCCTCTGTCAACTTATCATCCCAGCTCAGACCGGTAATCCAAAGTTTTTGGATGAAGATCTTCGCTGTAATAATACACGGAGCTATCCACCCGAGTGGATCATATAAACGACATATTTCACTGATCACTTCTCGTTTTGTTTCAGGAGCAGGATTGTCAAGAGAAATCTTGATTTTATAACCAAACTCGTCTGTATAGCGATTCCAAACAATGCCTACTATTTTAGTTACATCATCCTCTTTGAACTCTCTTTTCGAATCTATTTCTATTTTATCGAGCAATCCTACTCTATTACATGACCATTTCTGCAACTGAAATCCACCCTTATTCAGCAGTTCGTTCATTTCTTTATAAATCTTAACCGTTTCTTCTTCTGATTCAGCGCCTGTGAGAAGATCATCCATGTAGAAATCTGACAGTACTCTACTTGCCGCAAGCGGGAAATTATGACCTTCATCTACAGCTACTTGTTGCATAGCCTTAACAGCTAAATAAGGCGCACATGAGGTGCCGAAAGTAACCGTCAAGAGACGATAGTTCCGTATAACACCATCTTCGGATCGCCATACAATTCGCTGAAAATCTGTATGTTTTTCAGCTACTTTTATTTGTCGATACATTTTTATGATATCGGCGGTGAGACATATGGGGTGCGAACGCCATCGCATTATTAAGTGACGTAATTCTGATTGCAAGGTAGGACCGACCATCAACGTATCATTCAAGGATAACCCATTTGCACTTCGATCGGCTGCATTAAAAACCACTCTTGTTTTCGTTGTACTTTTGTCCAATCGGATATCAGCGTGGTGCGGCAACCATACCTTACCTTCGAAATTGGATGACTTCTCTCCATATGACCAAGCTTCAAATATTCTTCTATTACATCAGAGTAATCTTTCTTCATTGTGCTATTCTTCTCCAATCTCTTCTCTAGACCAATCAAACGTTTAACAGCAACAGACCTAGTGTCACCGTAATCTCGGCGAACATTTGGACGAAAAGGTAACTCAACGACATAACGACCCGTGTCATCTCTACGAGTTGTAGCGTTAAAATGAGTTTCGCAATCCTGTTCTTCTTTGGTTAATATCTTTTGGTCTGGACTAGGTTCAGATTCGATCTCCCAAAACTTCTTGAGGAGTTCATTTTGTTCTAACTGAACATGAAAGTTCAATATAATGTTGTGACATGTGACATCTTTATCATCATAGCCGTCAACCTGACCCGACAACACCCATCCAAGGTAAGTATCCTGTGCAATAATTAAATCATTGGGGCTTTTAATCAGTCCCTTTTTCAGAATACTACAATACACCTCGGAGCCTAAGAGAATATCAATTCTATTAGGCGAATTATATTGTGGATCAGCTAAACTGATGCGGCCAAGTTCAAACCAACTGGGTGGAATGAACTTCCGTTGTGGTAACACTGTAGTCACCGTTTGAAGAACATGAGCCTTCACTTGCAACTTAAAGGTTGGATCACAGAGTGACTGAATATTGACCTTAACCACATATTTTGAGGTTAAGCCACTCTGACCACCACCTAATCCCGATATACTACTTGCTTGTGCAGTCTTATTCAACCGTAGTAACTGTACGGCTGCTTCTGATATGAAGGATGCTTGAGACCCTTGGTCCAGCAGAGCTCTCAATACCAGAGGAGTGCCATTTTTTGACTCAGCCTTGACTAAGGCTGTGGCTAATAAGGTTTGATTTGAAACCTTTCCTGTCACAAAATGACTTGCAATATTAGTGGTCTTGTTCATGTCAATAGACGGTTCCGGTTGACTTTGATCAGCCTCTGCCTGCTCGGTAGCTACCGCAACAGCGATAGCGTTGTATCTATGTAGAAGTGTATGATGCTTCCTCTTTTTTTTTTTATTTATATCCGACGGCAAACGAGCAGACGAGCCACCTGATGGAAAGTGGTCACCGTCGCCCATGGACATCTGCAACACCAGAGGAGCTGCTGATGCGTTGCCGATCTTACAGATTCGACACCTCGTAGAACCACGACAGACTTTCCCTGAGTGGCCGCTGCCGAGACAGTTGAAACAAAGCTTGAGATTCTTAACAATTTCTTGACGGCTTGGAACTTCTTCGCTAGCAAACTTACTACAAGAATATAACTTATGATCCTCATTACAATGAGGGCAGGTTGACGTTGTAGTAGTGTGTAAGACTTTAAGTGGTGTATGAGTGTTTGACTTAGACTTACCTTTAGTGGGCTCAACAAATTCTAACGCGCGATAACGTGATTCGATAAATTCTTTAAATAAAGCAAAGGTAGGCAACTCTTGTCCACAATCATTAACATGGATTTCCCAGTGCTTTCGAGTATCAGCGTCCAATTTCTGACTAACAGTATAAATTATAATAACATCCCATGTATCGACTTTAATCTCTAAGTTAGTTAATTCATGAATGCAGTCAGAAGTTGTATCTAACAATTCTTTTAAAGCTTGAGCAGACTCACAATTCATGGACTTTTGATTGAACAAACGCTTTAGAATACAATTAGACATAAACCTTTTATTATCATATCTACTTTGCAGCAATGACCAACACTTATTATAATTCTCGTGCGTAATTGGAATGTGCTTTATCAACTGTTCAGCTTCACCTTTCACTTGCGTCTTCAAATAGTGTAGGCGCTGGACGTCGTCGAGCGTAGAGTTGTTGTGGATGAGAGACTTGAAGAGATCTTTGAAGGACGACCATTCAGTATATTTGCCACTGAAGACTGGTATTGTTATCTTCGGTAATCTCACAAATGGCTCTTTGCCTTTATCTGAACTTCCCTTAGAACACGACGACTCAGTAGACACTCTCGGTGATAAGGCTTTCAACACAGATTTTAATTCAGCTTTATAATTTACATATATTTCATAGCCTATGTTGTATAAGTCACTGTCCAAATAATTATCCGCATCTTCGTATGTAGCTATGATGTATTCATGTTTCTCAGAGAACTTATCTATAATTGTTTCCAAACTCTCTAGTCGCGTTGTCACATATGATTCGGTTATTCTTTCCTTCGGTGACTTCTTAAAATTACTTCTTCCCTTTTCTATCTGACTATATAAGTGTTTCATAACTCGTATACAGCCTTCCATGGTAGATGAATGTAATTCCAAAATATCTCAAATTTTTCTAAGTGTCGAATTTTATTGTTAAAATTTATCTAAGTGTTTGGAGTGATTGTCACCGCTATGAGATCGGGCATAGATTCCTCGTCTCAACCACTTTAACCGAATTATTCTAAGTCCTAGAATCTACTCTTCAAATTTTTACAAGTCCCACTAAATTCTATCTTGAAATTTTCTAAGTCTTTATCACAGTTTAAAAAGTACTTAGTTTTTTCTTGCACACTTACGTCACCGCACTTTACTTCTTGAACTAGCCGACAGGTGGCGCTGCAGAGCGCGCGTTCCAGATTTGCTTCACTAAACAACACTTCACGAACTTGTTTTATTCTACAGTAACTGCCAATGCCAAGTGAACTTCTCAGTTCTCAAAAATCGTTCCGACTCGTAGGGACCCTTAGCCAAAGGTATTTCGAGTCAGGGCAACACCAAATCAAAGTCGGGCTCCCGGAACGAAGACATTTATTCATTTTTTTTTTTTTTTTTTTTTTGAAAGGACTATGTAGCTAGCTCCAAGTGAGCTTTCGCTACTTCACCGGGCGTTTGAGGTGAGGGCAGAGTGCCCTCAACCTGTATAGACAACATCACCAAAGGGCCCCCAGGAGGGACGGACCTCGGCTTTGGGCGTTGCCTGTGTGCGCAAGGCTTGGAGAGACAGCAAACTCTCGTATTGCCTGATGGGCAGACATTTATTCAAACATCAAGATTGTACTTAACCTTTTATGAAAAAACTATGATAGCGAGTTTTAACTTGGCGACACCGCCATCTAGTGACAAATTTCGTAAACTACACTTCTGGGCAAATACATACTCGCTTTAAACTAATATTAGACAGTACTGCGTGCCAGTGCTAACAGACTGAGAGAACTCGGCTAGAGCGTCGGGACGGTCGAGCCTTCACAAGTGTGCGTCGTTTATCGTTGCCGATGTGATCTACAATTAATGCCTACGGTCGGATCGTGCGCGTGTGCGTTTGTGACGGGCGGCGGCGTAGTCGCTACGTCACAACCCTTTCACCATCCCGAACTACTTCGTGTATCGGAAGGACGAGAAGTCATCGGTCTCCGGGCAAGCTTACCGCGGAGACGGTGGCAGCAAACCCGCTGCCTTGTCATGCGCCAGGACCTCAAGCTGGTGGAGAGGGTTAAGGATGCCCTAGAGGAAGAAGCAGCCAAATCGTGGGAGAGCCACCTCCTCACGGTGGGCGATCACGTCCCCTCCGTGCATCGCCTCTGCCGGCAGCTCTCGCGCGAGCCTCAACCCGTGCGGCCGCTGCTCGGCCCGGACGGCCTCCCACGATTTAAAGCCCAGGACCGCGCCGACATCCTGGTGCAGCACTTGGAGCGTCAATTCACGCCCAACGCAGTAACCGACCAAGCCCACCATGATATGGTCGTGAACAACGTGCGAGAGTACCTCGCAGCGCCACTAGCAGCCGATCAAGACTCCATCGTCGTCTCGCCGGGCCAGGTGCATCGGGTGATCCGCCGCTTGAAGCCCAGGAAAGCCCCGGGCGAGGACCGTATCACGAACGAGGCGCTCCGCCATCTGCCGCCGCGAGCCATCGCAGCGGCCGCCGCGAGCCATCGCAGCGGCGACGCGCCTCTTCAACGGGATACTTCGCTCGGGACACTTTCCTTCAATCTGGAAGGACGCCCGGGTCATCATGCTGCCCAAGCCGGGCAAGGACGCGAGACGACCCGCGAATCATCGGCCCATCGCGCTGCTGAGCAAGCTCTCGCAGTTGTTCGAACGGCTAGTGCTCCGGAATATTGCTCCGCACATCACACCCCGTGCGGAGCAATTTAGCTTCAGGCCGGAGCACTCTACGACGCTCCAGGTGGCAAGGATGCTGCACAGGATGTCGGAGAGCGCCAACAAAAAGGAGTGCGTGGCTGCCTAACGTGTGAACGCTACAAGAGTGTGGCACGAGGGGCTAGTGCACAAGCTATCGACGTCAAAAATGCCCAGAAGACTGGTCAGGATCGTGGCCTCTTTTCTGCAAGACCGAAGAGTCCACGTGGCGGTTGAAGACGCCGTGTCGGAGGCGCGACCCGTCAAAGCGGGAGTGCCGCAAGGAAGCTGCCTCTCGCCGGCTTGGCTGTTATGCCTGGTTCACTGACGACATCCCAGTCGTCGGTGGGGTAGAGCTAACGCTGTATGCGGACGACACGGCATACTACGCGTCGTCCCTGAACCCGCTGCACGCTAGCAAGAAGCTGCAGCCCACCCTTGACGCTCTACCTGACTGGCTCTCCAAATGGAGACTGTCAGTGAACGTCAGCAAGACACAGGCCATTCTGACGGGTGGCCGTCATCAACCGCCTCCTCTGCAGTTGCTCGGCGAGCCAGACGTTGAGCCACCTGATGGAAAGTGGTCACCGTCGACCATGGACATCTGCAACACCAGAGGAGGTGCTGATAACGCATCAGCACCTCCTCTGGTGTTGTGTGCCGACTCTTAAGATACCTGTAAACACGCCTTTTGAAGGACCCCAAGTCATAGCACACAGGGAAAACCTCGGGAGGGGTCCATTCCACAATCTTGCTGTACGAAGAAAAATTCCTCGTGACGCTCTGACATTTTTGGAGACCCAAGTGTCAAGGATGTGGGGATGGACTTTACTCCTGTGGCGAGCGGTGCGGTGGTAGAAAGGTGACGGTGGCACCAATTCAAAAAGTTCTTCAGAACACGCCCCATAGTATAGACGGTAAAATACACACAGAGCTAACGTCTCTCCATAGACTGAGGGTGTCTAAATCGTCTGTGAGTGTGGGATCGTCGATAATACGAATTGCCCGGCGTTAGATATGAGACCAGATATGAGAGCAGAACTCCATGTGGGGCCGGACTTGAGCTTTATATAACAAAAGTCTATGACCCGGAGTGAAGTACTGCCTCGCTCTATTGAGCACCCAAAGATTTTTAGAAGCCATTTTGGCTTTACCTTCCAGATGACTCCGGAATTGGACCTCCTTCGTAATATCGACGCCAAGGATCCCAATACTCTTAGAAATGGTAAGAGAGGTATCCCGGAACTTCGTTGCTATGTTAAATGGGGTCTTCTTAGCGGAAAACACGCAGACTTGTTTCTTAGTAGGGTTGAATTGAACTAGATTTAGTTTGCCCCATTCAGAGACCTGCTTCAGGGAGGTCTCAATGTCAGACAAGTCTCTTTCTGTTCTCTTCCACCTGTGTTTGAGGGATATTTGCACGATCTGCATAATATGCATCACCCGCATAACCGATGCTACTAGTGTTTAACATGTCGTTGATGTGCGGAAGAAACAGCGTAGGTGATAAAACAGATCCTTGGGGAAGCCAGCATTGATGGGCATGACATCGGAGCATAAACCATCTACAACGACCTGAATGCTACGCCCAGATAAGAAACTAGCGACCCACAAGCATAGTCCCTCAGCCCCCGTAGCATGGCTACTATCTACAGCTCACGCCAAAGAAAGATAAAAAAAGCAGTCTACTTAAAATTTACCGAAGCCCACCAATGAAAACGTATTATTTATCTCATACAATTCGTAGCACGCATATAGCCTAGAAACATTATTCATATTACAAACACGAAAATGCAATTTAAAAAATTAATACCTCGTGATGACGCCCTTTGCTAGCCTTCGAGAAAAAAGGGAATCCAGCAGGAACGTCACCATGCGAGGTCGCTGGTTCATAAAGAAAAATAGTGGGGTACTGTAAACTGCGCTTCTCGTGCTAACCAAAAAGACAAATACGGTCAGGTACTTACGTGCTCGTATTGCAGCGATGCTTGAAGTCCTTGTTCACCTTGAAATCACAACGTCTGTTGGCCACCACCACTCAGCACTTCACGGATTTACCCGGCCGGGGTACGAATGCTATGAATGTCCAAAATACAAGCGAATAGGAGACGGAGCGGTTTTTGATCGAGAGGGCGGGAGAAAAGTTCTGTCAACTTGACAGCTCATGACATAAGATTGCCAGCAATAAAAGACACTAAAGTACCAGACCTTTTATTTCTCCTGGCAAGCACGAGCGCGTATTTAAATTAGAATGAAATTATCAAATTAAACCTTCCGCTAGATGTGGCGGAACCACCTCGTAAAGACGTATTAGACATAATTTATAAAATACCTAGTGATATTTATTTAAGAACTAAATATATTTGGATTTATTTTTATTCAATATGGAAATAAGGGAATGTAAATCGTGTACCAATCAAACGCAAACAACCACTTTACACTGACAGTAAACATCTGTCATTAATCTGTCGGTAAAATGGTTCTTTCCGTTTGAGTTTTCGTTTCGTTTTTTTCTTTAGTTTGAGAAACGAAAACTCAGGCTTTCATTTTAGTAAAAATCATTCGTTTTGTACTGTACATTAAAATATTATACTCATTATAGGTGTCTGACAGCTTGTACGTAAAATAAAATATTTTGATTGTTTTATCACTTTAATGTTGGAAATGCGTATGAAAAATATTTTATCTAGGTTTTGCTAAGCCCCGATAAATTTATGCGATTTCAAGGTACCAACCTCGGTTTTGCCTGGATTTGTCTATTGCGAGCTGCCAAACCCATGCTCGCAAGACGCGTACCCTGCGACTTGTAACGTATTTATGAATGAAATTTGAAATTATTTAACGCGAGTGCCATACTCGCGTGGTTAAAAGACGCAAAACGCGATATTTTGTCTTTTTATTACTGAAGAAAGTGAGCCATGCTAAAGGGGCAGGAAGCCCGTAATATGGTAACTTCGCGAGAAGAGCCTTATGCCAGACCCGGTCAAAAGCCTTTGTGATATCTGGACTAAATGCCAGTGCTTCTCCCTTGCTCTCGATGGCGGCCGCCCATCGGTGCGTTAAGTACACAAGAAGATCACCAGCACTACGCCCGTGTCGGAACCCGTATTGACGGTCACTAATTAGCTGATGATCTTCAAGGTAACCAAGGAGCTGGATGTTTATCACACGCTCCATCACCTTAGAGAGCAGGGAGGTTATCGCAATAGGCCGATAGTTAGAGGGGTCTGTGCGATGACGGAACTTTTCTTGAGGTGTAAGACAGCGAGAATAGGCGTGCTAACTCAGGAGCGCATGTTTTGAGCACAATTGCTGGAATGCCATCAGGCCCGCTGGACTTCTTGACGTCAAGGGAAAACAAAGCACGTCGCACAGCACTTTGAGTGAAGCGAATTTTGTGCATTGAGTGCTCGCATCGTGGTAAAAAGGGCGGCGATGCTCCTCCGTCGTCAAGGGTAGAATTCGACGCAAAGAGAGTACCCAAGAGATCGGCCTACTCTTTTGCGGAGTGAGCCAGCGAGACGATTGTGCAGAGATGGAAGTAAAGGGCGACAGAAATTCCCCTGCACTGCCCTGCAAGAGACCAGAAGGCTCTACTCCCGGAGGGATAGCCAACCAATCTCTCACTAATGCGTGTAGTGTGCGCAAACTTTGCTTCAAAAAAAAAGGAGGAGGTTTCTCAATTCGACCGTATATATATATATATATTTTTAATGTTTGTTCGCGGATAACTTCGTCGTTTATGAACCGATTTAGATAATTTTTTTTTGTTAGAGAGGACATATTCTGAGTGTGGTACCATGATAAGGAAACCACGACCTGATGATGGAATCCTAGAGAAAGCGAGGGGAACCTTCGTAAATTGTACTGGCGGCTAGTACGTTTGTTACTTTTTTCCTTAGGTATGTTAAAGCACTAATATTTAATGAAGGTTTGGGGTAGATCTAATGATGGAGCAAAAAGACATTCGAGGGAACTCCTCAACGATTTACAGCAATCACCTGGTGTTTGGGTTTGATTAATTTGTATTGATGAGAACTTTACACTTAGATGGGTTGCGACTGTCATTAGAGGTTTGATGATGATGACGAAGGCCAGTCAAAGGAACTCCTCAACGTTTTACAATAGCTACCTTGTGTTTGGACTTCATTAATTTCTATTGATGAGAACTTTGCATCCATATGTGTTATAAGTACCATTACAGGTCTGATAATGGAGACGATAGACAGTCGAGGGAATCCCTCAACGATTTACAGCAGTTACCGTTTATTTATGGTTCAATATGCCTATTAGATTGAGTTGTGATGAGAAAGGTTGATAATACCTTGGCACCGACTTCAAAATTGTATAGAATACTTATTTAATCATATCTGATTAACTAAATTACAAAATACCTCAAAATACGAATTACTTTGTGCTTAGTAAATTTATTTTTTACTTTTTAGTCTCCAGTTTAAAGTCGGTTTATTTTTGTTAAAAAATATTTTTATGACATGCAAACCTTGTTTAGTACAGTGCGTTTATTTTTAGGGTTCCGTACCCATAGGGTAAAAACGGGACCCTATTAATTTCGCACCGCTGTCCGTCTGTCTATCTGTTCGTCTGTCACCAGGCTGTATCTCATGAACCGTGATAGTTAGACAATTGAAATTTTCACAGATGTATTTGTGTTGCCGCTGTAACAATAAAATTAATTTTAAAAGGGGGCTCTCATACAACAGACATTATTTTTTGCCGATTTTATCGATAACGGTACGGAACTCTTCGGGCGCGAGTCCGACTCGCACTTGGCTGGTTTTTTTCTTTTAATTATTATTAATTGTTAGTATCATTATAAGCATAGATTTAAAAAAACCGGCCAAGTGCGAGTCGGACGCCAGCACGACGGGTCTCGTACCATTATTATGTAACGTCTAAAATCGAGCCCACATAAGACTGGTAACCACGGAGTGTGGTAGCTGAAGAAAGATTTATAAAGTCCTACTTCACGAAAGAAATTAGAAAAAAATATTATTCATTTGAGTACCACCATGAGTAGAGGCAAGCGCTGGTAACAAGATTTCGTAGGTATATTACCTACTTTGGTTTCCGAGCGCAATAGATACCAAGCAACTTCCTATCGTTCCGCCAAGCGCCGCGCGCTGTCGAACGTACCGACTTTACCGACTTCATTTATAAGTTGGTCAATCTTTAATTTGCTTTGATAGTTTTCCTTTAAACTTCGTTATATGTTCTACTGCCGTGAATTTTTTCTCGTGTTCATATACAACCATTTAGTAGATAGAGAAGAAGTTAGTCGCGAAAAAAAAAATACTATGAGAACTAAATTGCGTTAGGGAGCTACACTAAAAAAAAAATTGTAAAGATTTATATTACCACTTTTTCGGCATGATTAATATACATGTCCATACCAAATTACAGATCTTTAGTACTTATAGTCTCTGAGTAAAACAGCGGACAAACAGGCGGACAGACATGGCTAAACTATAAGGGTGCCTCGTTTACTACGGAACCCTATATTTTACCCTATATATTACCAAATTATCAGTGCGTTACGTCAT
This sequence comes from Elegia similella, assembly GCA_947532085.1. Classification (NCBI taxonomy): domain Eukaryota; kingdom Metazoa; phylum Arthropoda; class Insecta; order Lepidoptera; family Pyralidae; genus Elegia; species Elegia similella. The sequence goes on along the minus strand of OX383950.1, from coordinate 546,419 downwards.
GTAAATGTGTGTGAAAGTTTGAGATTTGTGCGTCTATTAATTATTAAGATTTTAATTAAAATTTGATTCTGCCAGGATGACATTTCAAACGTAATGCCAGCTAAAACTTCTTACGGATCCGAATGAAAGCTGATAAAATATTTAGTAGGTAGTTGATGTGTGGTAAATGTTGTTGTTTATATAGAATTTGTGCGTCTTCAGACCCTGGCGATATTCAATTTTTGTTGGGGTAACGTTTGGCCGATTGCTGGATCTCACAATCGGCACAGCGTAGGAGTTTGATTTTTTTTTCATACATTATAAATTTATATGTCATGTTTGTACAAACAGAATTTCTAAAAATTTTACCATTCAGGAATTAAAAATGAAAATGTGAAATCAGGTATTTTGACTCCTATACTTTTAATATGGGACCTAGAAACTTATTGTTGGCGTTAGTTTAGGTATACCTTACTAGCTGGTGCCCGCGGCTCCGCCCGCGTTAATTTCGATCCCTCGGGAACAGTAGAATTTCCCGGAATCAAACATACCCCATGTCCTTCCCCGGGCCCCAAACTACCTCCATACCAAATTTCATCCAAATCAGTTAAATGGTTGAAGCGTAAAAAGACGACTGACAGAGTTACTTTCGCATTTATAATATTTAGTATGGAAGTATGGATATTATTCTAAGTCCAGAAAGGAGAAAATTTCCATAAAAACGTCACCCTCCCATTTTACCCCTTTAGGGGTGAATTTTGTCAATTTCACCCACATATATCTTTTTTTTTATTGTAATCGAGAACTTACATACCTATTTATTTTCATACTTCATAGTCCATAAATGAGAAAATTTCGAATTTCCATACAAACTTTACCCCCTCTCATTTTGAAATTTAAGGGGGAAATTTTGTCCATTTCATCTTCACAGACCTTTTTTATTTCTAATTGTAATCGAGAACTTATATACCTATTGTTATGCAGAAATTAGAAAATTCTATATATACCCCTTTAGAAGTTAAATTTCTAAAAATCCTTTCTTAGCGCTCACTCACATCATTAAAAAAACCCCTGTACCAAATTTCAAGTTTCTAGACGCAGCAGTTTCGGTTGCGTTGATTTATATAAGTCGGGTCTGCCGTTTGCCACGCCACGCCGCGACGTTACGCCGCCGCCGTTAGTGTCCATCCCTCAGGAACAGTAGAATTTCCCGGAATAAAAGGTACCCTATGTCCTTCCCCGGGTCTCAAACTTCATCCAAATTGGTTCAATGGTTGAAGCGTGAATAGAAGACAGACAGATCATTTATAATATGTATTAGTATGGATAGGTATAATGCTGTCGTATAATGATGATGAATTGACTTTGGATTTTAATTTTCCTATGTCACTTATTATTTAATCACTTATTATTTAATCATCTTCAATTAATGATTTATGTTCTAAATATTTGCAGGCAAACTCATGCCTTGAGTTCACTCAAATGACGATAACTTTTTTTTTAATGAACCGATTTTGATGAAACAAACTTTAAATGCTTTGCTGAATTAAAACAAAGCAATTGGTGCAAGTTTGAAGTACATCGGTTCAGTTTTTTCGAAGAATCGTGATTCGAAGAATCGTGTATATGATTATACAGACAGACAGACAGAAAATAATAATTTCGTTTCTATTATTCTTTTTAAGTGTCCCTCTATCCATTTCAGTCAAAAATTCTAAATGTACAGACAAAATATTTTTACTGATTATATGTATATGTTTCGTTATATGTATATAGATAGATAATTGCCTACAATGCCTAGGTATGTATCTGTGTAAGCATTAACTTTAAAACCCAAATAAAATTACCTATCTATATCCTGCTTCCGTTTCCCCATACATACTTCCTATTCGCCGGACGGTCTGTGATTGGTCGCCCGGGGACTAGTAAAAAAATATGGCGGGCGAGTCTAGTTGACCGGCGCTCGTGCGCTGCTATAATTTCCAATTATAACGACTTCTAAGGACTTTACTGGCCAAAACAACCCTAAATCTTCATCGCGTATATGTGATGGTGTACCACTAGTGTAGGCAGTGAGAAATAATACGGTTCAAGCAGGAAGATCGCTAGCCGGCCGGCACGAGGCCCCGTGGCAGGCGATTCCTTCCCAGAGTCCTGTCCACATTAGATCCAGGTTAGTGCTTGCTGTTTTTCCTTGCTGTGATTCTGGGGTTAATCGGAGAATGCAGTGATCCTTCCAGAAAGTCGCAACAGTATCAGTAAATTAATAAGTTTTGAGAAAAGTACCATAATTCAGTCGCCAGGAATTTTGACAGCCGATTTGATCAGTTTTTCTATTAGTTCGGAAGTTGATATCATCATCATCAGGTCTTTTTATTCTCCACTGCAGAAGCATGACCCTCTCTGTACTACCGGATATACCAGACTTGGCCAGAGCAGACAGAGGATTTGGCCTACACTTTCCTCGCTGGCCAGACAGATTGGAGAGGTGTCATTGATGTTTGAGCTTTGTTAAGCTTGTATTTCCCAAGTCGCCTCTTACGATATCCATGGGAAAAGTAGGTGTGGTCCGATTCTACTCTGCCGGAAACCACACGACTAAGGAAGTTGATAGTTATCAAAGTATTTGTAAGGGTAAGTAAAATATTAGTTTGCAAAAAATCAGCTCAATACACGCAGTAGTTTAAAAAATATCATTGAATATCCAACCGTAGGTGAAATACCATGATAAGCCGACCATTTTCGGGAGTATAGCAAAAAACGACGTTCCCGTATATTTAGCTGTATTACTGAAATGGGTCGTGTATTCTTTTTTGAGGTACATGTGTGTACTGAAGTGTCCGCATAAAAAATAATCTTATTTCTTCATACGAGAGTATGAGTTTTATGCACAGGCATATAAATTCATGGTTTTATGCCACTCAGGAGGCAATTTATATGACATATATTTTATATCTAGGTACTCAGATATAAAATATATGTTACCAATAATATCTTATTTCTTTCGAGTAATACGTTACCTCTTGTTTAATTTTTGCCAAGTAAATATGGTTGCGCCGCTCTTATTTATTAAACCGCTTCACTACTTTCGCTTCACTACTATAGTATCGATTCCTTCGCACCGCTTCTCCCAGCCCTAATCTCAACTCACTCGCATCAGCCGGCCTATTTGCTAGTTCAGTGCTGGCAGTCCTCGCTCAGATCGCGACCCGCGCACACGCAGAATTGTGCAGTAAGCACATAACCGCTATACTCGATTCACAACGCGAACGACATTCGATTGATTTGTCGCATGGACACTAATTATTTGTGCTATTGTGTTTGAGAAAGCTAAGGGACCCCTCGAAAGCGCTAAAACCAGTACGTTCGGAGATTCGCGCTCGTCGGAAAAGGCAGCCACGAGCTGTGACGTGATCGTCAGTTGCAGTCTTGCGAGGTGAGAAATTCCTTCATTTTTCCTACATAATAGTCCCCTTTATCCCGTAATTATTCCCTAAAATATACAGTCCATAAAACCCCATTCGCGCAACCATTATTTTTGGTCCATTACGAACCGGATAAATCCAGTAATTTGGTTCCATAACGGGATATTGAACGGTCTTTTCCCATAACATTTTTTTACGAATCAACGTCAGTATTCCAAATTCGGATATTAATATTCGCATTTTTTTTTTCGGCGGTAGGTGTGAAAAACGTGCACATAAGGCTCTCAGTAAAAATTCTGATTTAATTTAATTATAAATACTTACAATTCTTTATTTTCACTATCATCATCAGGTCGTTTTTAGTCTCCACTACAGGAGCATAATAATAACTACACTAAAGTGTTATTTTCACCATTTTGATGCACTAAGTTAGTTTTCACACTGTAGTAGTCCTGCCTGCCATCACACACACAACTTATTATTAGCACTGGAACACTCAAGATGTCGAACTTTGAGGAAATAGCGCAGAACCAGCGTGAAATGGAAGCATTATTCACAAAGAAGTTTGCTGAATTTGAGGATGAGCTCAAAGTCAAGACCTCCACAATCAGCGGTGCAGCGGCCGTTGCCACACTGGCTCAACTCGAAGAGCGGTTCGTAGCTTTTAAGTCTGATACTATCAAAATGTTATCACTGTTGAGCAAGCAGGTCTCTGCACTTTCTATAGCTCAGGACTCTTTCGAAGCTAGACATCGGAGAAAAGCAATCTTGGTCAGTGGTGTCCCGGATAATATTAGTGATTTGCCACAGTTTCTCATAAAGTTATTTCAAGAGAAGCTTGGTGTCTCTCAGCTCACATCGGAGAAGCTCACTGTCTGTCACCGCATTGGTAAGGTGACTGAAGGAAGGTGTAGGCCAGTGCTGGTGCGGTTCACTGATATTGCACTAATGTCTGCTGTCTGGGATAAGAAGACACTGTTTAAAGGATCTCAGTATAGCATCTCAGAGTTCCTGACTCATCAGCGACAGACTGTGTTCATTCAGGCGCGCAAACGGTTTGGTATGAAGCGGTGTTGGACCATAAGTGGCAACGTCATTGTCAAGCTGAGAAACGGGTCGAAGCAGCGGCTTTACACAGAGTTGGATCTTGCTAGACTGCCCGAGTCGGAGGATGAAGCGCAGTCGGCTCCACGAGCACAAGATGCGGCTGCTTCCACTGAGCAGGCCCCAAAGACGAAGCGGGCGGCGAGAGGAAAGAAATAATCGTTCTGTGATAGTAATCCATAGCAGTGTTTCATTTTATCAATGTGCCGGAGTCCAACGATAGCATTTTGTATGTTTTTGTTATTGTGTAATCTGTTAAATGTTATCTGCTTCTTTCTCTAATTATGTAAGGTAAACGTAAATTTGTTTTACAATCATATCAATTCAACTCACAGAGCTGTCAATTGTCATAGTGACGTTGACACCATAGATTCCGTTTTGTTTTTTAACTTGCAGTCTTGCCATTGTAATTGTCTTTGTGCGTTTTGTTATTAAGTTTTCTTTACATTTATTTTTCAACTGGCAACCGGCAGGACATACAGTATTATAAGTAAATCTATTCTTAGTTTATAATTAGGTAATTTATTTAAGTTATTGTATTGTACTTTATCTATTTATGTCTAGTGATAGTGAGTGCTCATTTCTGTCTGCTACCTCAAATTCTAATCGTGATTCTTTTAATGATCCTGAAACCCTAAATACTCTTCTTAATCGCGCTGTTAACAATTCTTGTCATTCTTTTAATGTATGCCACTTCAATGCTCAAAGTCTGCCGTATCACTATAGTGATTTAATTGATACTTTTTCCTCAACTTCTTTTGATGCTATATTAGTTTCCGAAACCTGGTTCAAACCTGCTCTCTCTTCTTTATCTTACGGCCTTCCAGGTTATGTGCTCATTCGAAATGACCGCATTGGATGTGGCGGTAGTGGAGTGGCAATGTACGTACGCAGTAACTATACCTACAAAATTTTGTATACATCACTACCTTTATACTGTAGTGCGGCAGAGTTTTTGTTTGTTGAGTTATATGTCGAGGGTAAAAAGGTACTTCTCGGGGTCGTATATTCTCCTCCTGGCTATAATTATTTTTCACAATTTGAGTCCATCCTTGATTCTTACTGTTCGGATTACACACATCACATCATCATGGGTGACTTTAATACTGATCTCATCGATGGAGATGCACGTTCCTCAAAGCTTAGTCACATAGTCAAGTCAGTTGATCTCAATATTCTGCCTTTAGGCCCCACTCATTTTAATCCTTCAACCAAAGATACTTGGCTTGACTTAATCTTGACTTCTCTTTTAGATTTGGTGACTAATCATGGTCAACTAGCTGCTCCGGGCTTTTCCAAGCATGATCTCTTTTACCTGCAGTACAAACTCAAGCCATCCAAACGCAAACCAGAAATTATTTGGATGCGAAATTTTGCGAATCTTGATCTTGACCAACTTAAAAAGGATGCTAGGGCCATTGACTTTGCAAATATTTTTGAAGCACAATCGATTGACGACGAGGTCGCCTTATTCAATTCTTCGTTACTGGAATTATATGATGCTCATGCTCCTATGCATTCTGTCAAGGTTAAAAGGCCACCGGCTCCGTGGATAGACAGGGGAGTTCGCATGGCTATGACGCGAAGGGACCGTGCTTTTCGCTTGTATAAACGAGACAGCTCAGATGAAAACTGGAATGCTTATAAAAAAGCACGAAACCGGTGCAATCGGATGGTAAGGGCAGCTAAACGAAATTATTTCCACAAACAATTGACAGATACTTCATCGGCCAACATTTGGAAGTTCCTTCATTCCTTAAATCTAGGTAAAAGTTCTCATCAAGTAACTTCTTTATTTTCGCCTGATGACTTTAATAATCATTTTTCCAACATATCTACCATTAATCCTTCTATCAAACTCAAAACAATTTCAAAGATTCTTTCCATGGCTAATCTCCAAATTGATTCCTTCACTTTTTCTCCGTTAACTGAGGATGATATTCGTAAAATTATTATCTCCCTTAAGTGTAATGCTGTTGGCTGCGATAATATTAGTCGGCAAATGATAATTAATATTCTTGATATCTTAGTTCCTATCATTACACATATTGTAAATTGTTCACTCGTATCTGGCAATTTCCCTAATCTTTGGGGAAAAGCATACGTTACTCCTTTGCCAAAAAATTCTAGTCCACAGGCTATGGCCAATTTTCGGCCTATTTCGATTCTACCCTATCTTTCAAAAGTTTTGGAAGCGGCTGCCCCCACAATCTGGATTTCGTCCCGGGCATAGTACCGCTACTGCTCTTCTTAACGTTACCGAAGATATTCGCCTTGGTATGGAGAATTCAATGATCACCATTTTGGTTCTCATAGATTTTTCTAATGCTTTTAATATGGTTGATCATGATATTCTCTTAGCAATACTCCAGTACATTAATTTCTCATCCTCGGTTATCGATTGGTTCTCGTCCTACCTCTGTTGTAGGCAACAAGCTGTCCGAATTGATCGTGAGTTGTCTCAATGGAAAAAATATCCTCAGGTGTCCCTCAAGGAGGCATCCTATCTCCCCTTTTATTTGCTCTTTTTATTAATTTGTTATCGCATTCTATTAGCTGTTCTTATCATTTTTTCGCCGACGATCTGCAAATTTATGTTAAAACTAATGCTGAAAACGTCGAAAACGGTATAGCTCTACTGAACACTGCACTATCAGATATTTCTAGCGGGTCGGATAATTTTGGAATCAAAATTAACCCCTCGAAATGTCAGGCGATAATGATTGGCAGTTCAAGACAGTTATGTAAAGTAAATAAGAGTACTGTTTCTCCAATCATGTTAAATAATAATGACATACCAATTAGTGACTCAGTAAAAAACCTGGGGCTTGTCATGGACCCAACTTTTAGCTGGAAGCATCAGGTAACTGAGATCAGTAGAAGAGTTACCTCCTCTTTACAGTATCTAAATCGTTTTAGAAACTTTCTTCCACACAAAACTAAATTAACTTTAGTCCAATCTCTCGTCTTTCCTATTATTGATTATGCTGATGTGTGTTATCCTGATAAATGCAGATCTTCTCAACAAACTTGATCGTCTCATTAATAACTGTATCCGATTTATTTATTGCCTTCGAAAATACGATCATGTATCTTCTTTTCGATCCAAGCTCAACTGGCTTCCTGTTCGTCAACGCAGACAGCAGAGAATGCTTTGTACCCTTTTCTCTATTCTTAAAAACCCTCATTCTCCAGAATATTTGAGAAGCAGATTTCATTACTCGTCAGAGTCTCACAGTCGTGACCTCCGCTCCAGCCATACGCTTCGCCTCCATATTCCTTTATTTTGTTCTGATTTTATGTCAAATTCTTTTACTCTCCAAGTTTCACGACTCTGGAATGCCTTGCCCGAAGACATAAGAAGTATCGTAAATAGGTTCCTATTTAAAAAAAAGCTTCATGCGCTCCTTTCTGTAAATAGCATGCAGCAGAATTAGTCACTCACTTTCTGGATAGTATAGTATTATTATTATATATATATATGTATTTTTTTTATAATTATGTATTTATATGAGTATTTATGTATATGTGTACCTATGTATCAAATCAATATAATCATTGTATATGTTTTTTTAATAGTCTTTATGCGCCTATCGCAACAATTTTATCTGTTTTTCCTGAAGGTTGACTGGTAGAGAATGCTTTAGCATTAAGTCCGCCCTTTGTACCATTGTGGTCAATAAAGATTTTTAAATAAATAAATAAAAATAAGTAAATTAATATCGTGTTCATATAGCATGCTATTATTGCTTAATTAATGTCCTACTTGAAAATCTCAGTGGCGTGATAATTAATTTCATATCTACCCCACAATTTTCAACATTAATTTTCTTTGTCTCATGATCGTTTTATACGATTATCCTACGTAATCAAACCTGATCTAGTGATACTTTGTCTATTTTATTATAATTCACCCCCCCGCTCCGCTTAATTCAAAGCTATTCACTAGGTAATGGGTCAGTTACATACTAATGTCATTTTACATAATTGCAGCTATTGTTAATATATACGTATATACGCACCGCACTATACATACCTAAATAGGAAGTATAGCTGCTGCAATTTGTAAATGAGCCGCACCGCAAAACTTATGTGTTATATATATAATACAAAATACATAAGTTTAATTTTCTAATAATAAAACTTTGTAATTAAGTTATTAGTTACGTATCGAGTTTGGATACACGTACGAGTATTTGTTTCGTCGTTGTGATCGAGGTTAAAAAACTTATATATTTTCATTACGCAATTACGCTCATTAATTAGTAGGGTGTTATTGCGGATTGATATTGCAAGTTTGTCATCAATTCTGAAACTCAAGTCAAAGTACTAATTTATATTAATAAAACCGCGCCGCACCACCGTTATACAGGGTGTCACCGTTATACAGTGTGTTACCGTATACAATATACAGGGTGATCAATCGTATAAATTATACAGGCTGACAAACCGGAAAGTGCAATATTAATTCGTTTCTTGTTGTTTATTTCGCGCATAGTTGATCATGGAGAAAGACGAAAGCAAGTTGTCACTTCTTCACGCGAAGCGAGATATAATTTTCACACGCATACAAACTATCGCTAATAGGTCGAAAGATTTATCTGATCCACGCATTAAAGAATCGTTTTTATGTGATATTGAAACCGTAGACAGGTTGCGTACGGACTTTGAAAATATTTTGGCTAAATTAATTCTATTGAATCGACCTTAAATCCTAAATACATGGTTAACTACCAGCCGCTTCTTGCTTTTGAGGATTTATATTGTCGAATTAAACGCGCCGCAAAATCGCTTGAGCCTATGCCTGAATTACAGAATAATCCACTCTTTATCAAGCGTGACAGACCAAAACTGCCACCAATTCAGCTTCCTGAATTTAATGGAGACATTAAGTCATGGCCGCTATTTTATTCTTCATTTAAAACTGTCATACATGATAACCCGACCCTGTCGGACTCTGAAAAATTACATTATTTAATAGGCTAATTGACAAATAAGGCTCAATCGGTATTCGCAGGTATTACTCCGTGCGCTGAGAACTGCAAAATTATTTTAGAGACTTTAATAATTAGATATGAAGATAAAAGGTTGCTTGCAACTTCATATTTAGATCAAATTTTCGAGTTAAAGCCTTCTAATTCCGCTCATGTAAATAATTTACAGATACTTCTTGATAAATTGGTCACTTCGGTTTGAGCACTCAAAAACCTGAAGGTTGATGACCTGTCAGACTTAGTATTTTTGTATATCGCTTTGAAGAAGTTGGATCCCGAAACCGCTCGCTCCTTTGAATTAGATAATAGGGGATCTAATATTCCGTCTTTCGACACCCTAGTTACATTTGTTCGCGATCAACTTAAAATTTTGCAACGCACTTCCAAGGAAGTTAAGAAGATTGTCGATCGTCCCACAGACACGACATCAAAACCGCATAAACCAACGCATAGTTATATCAATACGTCTACCGCGCCCTCTCAACCTCGGTGTTCATTATGCAACTCCGCGCATAAACATTTGTATTGTATAATGTTCGAGCTTTCAAAATTTAACTCCTATCGAGCGTTTTAAATTTGTTAAGTCGCAATCGTGTTGTGTTAACTGTTTGAGCGCGAAGCACCGTTTACCTGACTGTAAGTCTAATTCGCTTTGCCGCAAATGTCAGCTTAAGCATCACACGATGTTACATTTCGAAAATAAACCCGCTACGCCTACTATAAATGCCAATGATGTTAGTGGTAGTACAGTACCCGCGGCGCCACCGTCGCATGTGAGCAGGCCATGCTCACGGGCACCTGTGACGTCGCCTGCTAGTGGCCACACGGATGATGTCTCGTTGTGTACCTTTTCGGCAAATAACCGACATGTACCTACCACAGTTTTGTTGGCTACCGCGCGCGTTGTGATGGTTGACACTCAGGGTCGTGAACATTTTATACGCGCTTTATTAGACAGCGCTTCGCAGAGTAATTTCGTTTCAAGAAAATGTTGCGAACGCATAGGATTAAAATCACGTCAAAGAGCGACTAACACTATCGTTAAAGGTATAGGAGGTACCACTAAGACTTTCTAAGGTTCCGTACACCTGGAATTTTATTCGCGGCTTAATAAAGCCATAAAGTTCAATATGGAATCACTAATCGTCGATAAGGTAACCGAGCGTCTGCCTACCGTCAACGTCAATGTGTCTATGCTCACAAACTTTGAGGGGTTGCCATTGGCCGATGATACATATCACATTCCAGGAGAAATCGACGTTTTAGTCGGTGCATCAATTTTCCCGCACCTCCTTTTATCTCAAAAGATTCAATGTGAGTCCGCAAATATCGCACCTTTCGCATTACAAACCGTTCTAGGGTACGTAATTATGGGTACCGCTCCCGCTACCGCACCTTCATTTACTACTGTTTCAAATTGTTGTTTCGGTGAGCCCATGGAGGCCGCCATCCGCAAATTCTGGGAACTCGAGGAGGTGGACGTTCCGCCGAGTCTGAGCCCAGATGATAAGGAGTGTGAGGATATTTATCGTCGCACTACGTCACGCGATGTCGATGGTCGTTATACTGTCGCGCTCCCATTTAAGGGCGACCCATCGACTCTCGGTGACTCGCGCCGCTTAGCAGAAAAATGTTTTTTCTGTCTTGAACGCAAAATGCTTGCTTCACCTAAATTGAAACAAGCTTACGACAATATAATTCGAGAATATTTAGAGAAGGGCTACCTCTCACCCGCACCTCCCGAAGTGGAGGAACCATCTTACATAATTCCGCATCACGGAGTCATTCGGGAGGATAAGCTCACTTCCAAGCTTCGTATTGTTTTGAACGCGAGTGCTAAAACTAGCACATCCGTTTCGCTTAATGATCTTTTGTATAATGGTCAAAATTTACAAGGAAATTTATTCAATATAATCATTAATTTTCGATTGTTTCCTATTGCGCTTTCAGCCGATATTAGGCAAATGTTTTTATGCATTGGAATCCGCGAATGCGATCGTAGATTTCAGCGCATTCTATACCGCTTTTCGCCTGACGAACCACTTAAGGTTTATCAGTTCAACCGCGTTTGTTTTGGCCTTAAATCAAGTCCCTTTCACGCTCTCCGCACAACAAGACAGTTGGCTTCTGACGAAGCTGAGACCTTCCCCAACGCGAATGAGACGCTTCAAACGGGGATATATATGGACGATTACGTCTATTCCGTAGAAGATGAGGCGAAAGCCATATCTATAGCAGCTGAAGTCATCGCGCTCATGAAGGCTGGTCAATTCGACCTCGTGAAGTGGACCAGCAATTCGCAAACTGTCTTGGACTCTATACCTACTTCGCACAGGCTCTCGTCCGTCAAGGATTTTACGAGTCTGATTCGCATAAGGTTCTCGGTTTAAATTGGTCACACAAATCTGACTTGTTCAGTATTACAATTTTTAAACCCGCTGAGAAATGTACAAAACGCGCCATTTTGTCCTGCGTCGCTAGAATCTGGGATTTAATGGGATTCGTAGCCCCAGTCGTGTTATTTGCAAAGCTACTCATTAAAGAGCTTTGGTTAAACGGTTGCGGATGGGATGACGTACCTCCTGACAATATTGTTTCCTCATGGAAGCGCTTCAGAGAGGAGCTATCATCATTGGAACGAATTGAAATCCCACGCCACGTTGGCATTACCAGAGGTAATGAAGTAATCATCGTCGGGTTCGCTGATGCTAGCGAAAAGGCGGGAGGAAATGGAGGAGTAGTGTACTTCCTAGTCAAAGTCAATGACGTCCACAAGGTGTATGGGTGCTAAATCAAAAGTTGCACCTCGCAAAGTAGTCTCTTTGGCTAGGCTCGAGCTCTGCGCAGCACTCTTGCTCGCAAAGTTATTAAATAACATAATAACCGCTTGTAACAACCGTATACCTATTAAGAGCGTGTACGCGTTTTTTGACTCAACGGTCGCTCTATGTTGGATCCATGGATCCCCACATAGGTGGGATACCTTTGTCGCTAACCGAGTCTCGAAGATTCAGTCATTAATATCTTCTCAATCGTTTTACCATGTATCCCCCATAGAGAACCCTGCCGATTGTCTGTCACGTGGACTCAGTCCCGCGCAGATCATCGATCATCCGCTTTGGTTTCATGGCCCGCTTTGGATCACTTCGGATCCGTCGGAGTGGCCAGTGATCGCTTTTGACCCTTCCAGGGTTTCCAATCCACCTGAAGAAAAGAAACATGCATTCGTTTCCAGCAGCCCGCTGGAGGAAACTCCTATTATTGCTCTGGCAAATCGTTGCTCCTCATGGTCTAAACTACTGCGTTCTGTAGTATACATTTATCGTTTTCTAGGATTGTTGCCTCGACGTGAGTTTGTAGCACTTACAGACTTAGAATTCGCTGAACATAAAGTCATTCGCGAGTTGCAGATTTTATATTTTTCGAATGAGTTTTCTAATCTTCAGGCTAGGAAACCTTCTGGGCGTACACTTCAAAGATTGAAGCCGTTTCTAAAAGATAATCTTAGAGTTGGCGGTCGTTTGTCTAACTCAGATTTGAGTTTCGACCAGAAACACCCCATAGTTTTACCGCCTAAACATCATATACTAAATTTGATAGTTGACTATAATCATATGTCACGCAGGGCCAGATTTACTGATGTCAATCTTGCGCCATAAGTATTGGATTTTATCCGCACGCAACTTGATACGCAGCAGGATACATAAATGTATTCATTGTTTCCGGCTTCGCCCTAAGCCAACGTTCCCTGAAATGTCAGACCACAAATCATTTCGTGTCCTACAATCAGCTAAACCTTTCATTAATGTCGGAATTGATTACGCCGGTCCATTTAGGGTAACCATTGCGCGTGGGCGTGGCATGCGAGCAGTTAAAGCATACGTCTGCTTATTTGTCTGTATGACAACTCGCGCTGTCCATATAGAACTAGCAGGTGATTTGAGTACTGCTAGCTTTATGTTGGCTTTTAAACGCTTTTTATCGCGACGTGGGCCTGTGGGATGCGTTTAGTCCGATAACGGAACGAACTTCGTTGGGGCTAAGCGCATGCTATCAGAGCTATACGTATTATTACAATCAAAACACTTTAATTCAGAATTTGCTCACATGTTGAGCGAAAATCGCATAACATGGTCGCTCAATGTTCCCGCTGCAAGTCACTTTGGAGGCAGCTGGGAGTCGAATATAAAAACACTTAAAATGCACTTATTTCGCGTGATAGGTGAACAAATCTTATCGTTTGAAGAAATGACAACTGTACTCGCACAAATCGAATCTATAATGAATACTCGACCTCTTTGTAGAACGCTCTCAAGCGATCCTTCTGAATCGCTTGCGCTGACGCCCGCACACTTTTTAAGTTTAACTCCTTTAAAATATTTACCCGCTCGCGTAATCGATGAGGATAGACTTCATGTTCTCGTCATATTTATTTCAATTGCAAACTGCTAGTAAAAATCGCATATAGCTTTGGAGATCAAAATCAAAGCATTTATTTTTAATCTGACGCTGTCGAGAGTCGAGATCTACATCTATTAGACATCTATATACTAACTTTAGTCCTTGTTCTGAGACTAAGTACGAGATCGATACGTCAACACAAAAAGATAACTGCCGTGTTATTCATTCTCTAGACATTTGGTCGATCCCACAGGAACACCGCAAGAAGCGCGATGTAAATATCTAATTTTGAACTAAAAAAAATAAGTTTATTCTATATTCTATATATATAAGTATACTCTATTCATATGGCTCCACTGTCCGTGTTGTCTATCAGTCTGTCCAACTGTCATCAGGCTGTATCTCATTAACCGTGGTAGTTAGACAGTTGAAATATTTAACTAACACAGTTAATGTATTTCTGTTGTCGATATAACAACAAAAACTAAAAACAAAATAAATATTAAATTAAGGGTTCTTCCATACAACAAACGTGGTTCTTTTGCTCAATCATGATAAAGGTAGATGCTTGGAATATTGACAGAATATTTAGGTATATATTGTCAGCTCCCAAGAGACCCGGTGTACTATTTTTGAAAGTATGACCATTCGAGCGATAATTGTATAGAGAAATCACTCGTTTATGCTTGGCAGCGAATAGAGCGGTCAAATTTCAGGTCGCATATATATATAAAATATTAAAACTCGATCGTGTCTGTTTCCGCGATTTACGGGTTAACGACTTTTTTTTAAGCACATTCCAATAGGCTAGTTTCCTGGGTCGTAATAATAACATAACAATTAGTCCGTCAGTTAGATAATCAAAAAATATCGAACAATTATTTTTTCTTTTGTCAAATAAACAATAAATAATAAAGAAAGCGCTTCAAAGTTCAGGAGTGGGGGCTCATGACGTCAAAGTTTGCTAAAAATTTAAGCAAACTATGACGTCACACGGAACTTCAAAGGGCTATATCTTTATATTTTTTTGTTTAATCGACAAAAGAAAACATACGTGTCCAATATTTTTTGAATATCTAACTGACGGACTAATTGTATTTTTTTAGGAAACTAGCCTATTGTGTTTGTATCGTAAGTACGAACGATATAAAAAAAATGTGGTCGACAAACAATAGTTCTGGATAAGTTAAAATACCTTGAATTCAATGATGTACGCAACTGTACTATTTTTCGTTAATACTATTGCTAATTTAGGATGGTTAGCAATATATACTGTAGGGCCGCTTATTTCTATACTCCCGAAAATGTTCGGCTTATCACGATATTTCACCTACGGTTGGATATTTAATGATATTTCTTAAACTACTGCGTGTATTGAGCTGATTTTTTTGCGAACTCATATTTTACTTACCCTTACAAATAGTTTGATAAAGTTGATAACTTCCGAACTAATAGAAAAACAGATCAAATCGGCTGTCAAAATTCCTGGCGACCGAATTATGGTAGATTTTCTCATAACTTATTACATCGCGAGTCGATGTCTTGCCACTTCAGGGGTTGATACTTAAGATATCATATTATATACTTACCTAGGCATTGTAGACGATTATAAAGTACAAACTTACGTCAATAATAATTATCTAGGTCCTATATTTAAAGTACAGGAGTCAAAATACCTAATTTCATATTTTCATTTCAATCTCCGAATGGTAACATTTTTAGAAATTCTGTTTTTACAAACATGACAAACCAATTCATAACAGTGTGTGTAAAGAAATGAAACTCCTACGCCGTGCAGATTATGAGATCCAGCAATCAGCCAAACGTTACCCCAGCAAAAATTTTAATATCGCCAGGGTAAGGAGACGCACAAATTCTATTTACAATAAATATATTCTAAATACAAACTATTTTATCAGCTTTGACTCGGATCCGAAAATTTTTGCTGGTAACGGTTGAAATGACATCCTGGTAAAATCAGATTTTAATTAAAATCTCAATAATTAATGGTCGCACAAATCTCAAACTTTCACACACATTTACATGACGTTACGCACTTATAATTACGTGTAATATCACGTTTAAATATTCAGTACTTTTTGCTGGCATAACGCACACTCCCCGAATAGATTTCACATTTTGCTATTTTTGTATGGGAAATGGGAACCTACCTAGTGTGTCATTAGCGGGGGTGTGACAGCGGAAATGGAGGCGTGGTTTTAGGGGTTAAGAGTAAAAACGGAAAGATAATACTAAGCCTTCAACGTCCATCCGTCCGTCCATCTGCCACATGACTATCTATTGAACCGAATTAGATAATAATTCAAAATATTTCACAGATTTTGTAAACTTTTTGCCGCATACAAGAAACTTGTTTTTTTTTGTGTTATTTCTCGATTCCGCAAAGTAGCAATTAATTTATTAATGAGAGCTCAAACCACAGAAAATCAAGAACAATCGTGTCCTTACAAAAAAGAGTTTGCACCTTATAATTGCATAGAAGAGGTTTCATACAAGAAGCGAGGTTTTGTAGTTTACATTTTTTGTTTGTTTGTATATTTTAACAATAGAATCCTACATTGTTTCTAATGAACATATACAATAAATGCCTACATATATCTACCCGTGCATAGCCGGGAAGGGCCGCTAGTCAAACACTGAAGTAGGTAACTCTAAATGTGTGCTACTCGTACTTGGCCAGCTTTATTAATTTATATACGTCAAAAATATATGTAGTTACCTTAACTATAATAGGTGTGCTATTTTCAAACCGTCGACTTTACTAAATGACAGATTTTTATATGGAAACTGTCTTTATCGAATCGCCCGTTCACAAATAGTACCCCTAAAACCACGCACCTTTCCTCTGTCTCACACCCCCGCAAATTTTTGGGAAAGTCGTGGAAAGTGTTTTTATTATTATTTCTTGGCATTATTTAGAATGAAAATAATATACGTTAATCGACAGCTCATGCCAAAATACTATAATAGCTTTTAGATTTTGCCGACAGAAAAAAAGAAAAATAAATACCAATAACTTCATTATTTGTACCCTCATCTGTATTCATGTTGATTATCGATATTTGGAAAAAACCGGTCAAGTGCGAGTCGGACTCGCGCACGTAGTGTTCCGTACCATTATCTATAAAAAACGGCAAGAAAATCATGTCTGTTGTATGGGAGCCACCCTTTAATATTAATTCTATTTTTATATAATTATTTTTTTGAAGTGAATATATCTTCCACGATCTGCGTGTGAAGAGTAACAGCTGGCACATTCCTCACGTTTTGTCTTTTCTCTAGGCCAGTATGGAAGAGATCGTAAGTGATAAACCGACTTTACATAAAACTATTTTTTTTTTTTTTTTTATTTTGTGGGGCTTAAGATATCCCTAAACATGAGTCTTTTATAGTGTACCAAAGCACAATTCGAGATTCAGATCGAGAATGTGGTAATATCTTGACATTCCTCTTTTATTTCGATTGGGTGAAATGTGTCTTTAATGTCAAGCTTGACAAATGTAGTGGCTAACCTAAATCGCGACAAAAGTTTATCCGTTGTGGGGGAAGCTTCCACGAGTAATTGTTTTATTGGCACACCTCATATCAATGCAGTCTTAATACAGGTACTATATGAGACTTACTCTAAAGGTTTTTTTTACTGGCTCAATAACATCAACTTTTGGTGATTCAGCGATTTTTTGTTGACCTTTTCTTCTATAGGGAGTGGAACTCTGTAATATGGTTGACTAATTGGAACTAACGACTTATCATCAAGCATATGTTTACTTGCACTCCTGCAAATTTAGGAAAAGTGCAGTTGAAACTTATGTTAACATTTTGCCCCATTTAAAAACTTCAAGGGTTATTATAGTAGTGGTATTTCCCAAAAGCTCATGATTTCTATCTTAATCACATAGAAAGAATCTGTTTTAGATTTTAGTCCTAAATTTATACTACTACCCTAGGCCATAAACGTTTTATCTGGTTTTGCTATTTGATTTGTTATTTGTTTCACCTTGTTTAGTTGAGTCCAAGTTTTGACACATCTAATCATTATTATGTTGGCAGTACTAAGACTTCAGAATCGATAAGAAGGTTCATATGAATATCTCCGATGGTACAGTTTACTGAAGTATCATCATCCAAATAAAGTATGTAATATATATGACCTTTGCCATCTGCTTTCGGAGATTTGACTGATTTGATTTACTATTGGTCCTAAACTTGGCCTTTTAGGCAAATATTTGTTTTGGGAACTAAAGTGACTTTCCATTTGCTTGCGCGGATTCTACATTGTGACTATTTAAATTACCATTATAACCGTATTTGAGACAACCTTTGTGTGTCCAGCTGGACACTGGTTTTCATTTTTATGTTTTATTGCACCACATCTTTGTCACACACTTTCTGAGGAACTACACTTCATTTTAATGTCAATTTTATTTATGATCTGTGCAGTACTACCGTCAGTTGCCTTCGCACTGATTAGTTTCAGTTATTATTTTGTATGGAGTAGCAGTGTCACCTATTAAATATTTTTTTTATGAAATATTCATCGAGCTCTATCAAGGCTGTATTGTAAATGTATTTAACTTGCCGTAAAATTAACCAATCCATGTGCATCGGGAATATTAAAATTAGATTATTATTATTTTTTTAAATTCTATAGGTTATCTACAAGGAGTTATATGCCCAAATGTTCGCACCCTTCCATCGCACTCCCCGCGACGTATGGTCACAATCACAATAAAAGCGATGGCAGCTTGAGACATAGCGGGACTTAATACAAGAAATATTTTTATTTATATCTAGGTTTGCGGTATTTGTGTATGTTTAAGACATATAATAATTATATTAGGTGACACTGTTTTACTCGTAAAATTGCGTACATACTTGTACTGTCCGCCTACGATTTAGACAGTATGGAAATATTTTTTATATTGTATCTATTGTGTATGTACGTTTATTGTACCGGCCAGAGAAGTAAATGACTAGTCGGTATGGCACTTCGTATTATTTTTTAGTGTATGTAGCAACATTTTCATTGTATCGGTCTGTCCTTTTGCTGCAATAAGAATATGAAACTAATTTCCATAAATGTCTCGATATAGTGGGGTAGACAGCAAAATAATTATAATTTTAAATAAATAATTATTATTTTAAATGACTAGAAACGCTTATCACCTATCCAATAGTGATTCACGTAACCTTAGTCATCTATTGCATGTGTGATAATGTTCATATATGTGATACTATTGTTTGTTTTATTCGAAGCAAGACATAAGTAACGATACTGAGCAAAAGTATGCTTACTTCCTTTAGTCAATCGTTTCATTGTACATGCACTATTAACTTTAACTATTAACAACAGAAACATATGACGTTCAAAAAGCGATACATGTATCCTACTTTGAATACAAATTATTCATTTTCATTTTATGAGGGTAATGCGAATCGGTGAAATTATCTGGTAAGTACTAATGCCTGGTAAGTAGTAATATATTAATTACTAAAATAAATGCGTAACACTTATTGTTAAGTCAGTAATTAAAGTGTTTATTTATTTACCTTACAATTGCATATTTAAATTATGTATTTTTTTTCCTTTAGCAACGAAAAGAAAGCCGATATATTTCATACCCTTTGTAGGTTCTTTGCATTCACTAGTTTGATGCGGCAACATGGGTCTGTACCACCCTTCCTTGTCATTATTTTTATTTTGTGTGGACATAGTTCACTTACTTGGAGACTCGTCGCCACGTGTGACGTCCACTCGTAGGTAATGAAACAACCACAGTCAGTTTTCAATGACAAGTTGTGCACGTCCGCTTGCAGTGGCGGACGTCAGCCGACTGCCGCGCCCCCCACCCCGCGCGGTGCATACGCAACTTACATTGCCTTTATTCCAATACGTCACAGAACATATATATGAACGGAATCGACAGTCACTTTGACGATGTCCGTCCCCGCCGCATGCCCAGCATGTGTCCCGTCTTACGAGAGGTCTCCCGCCTGTACCAGCCGAACCACCGCCGCCCGCGCCACCTCCGCTACCCCGCAGCGGTCCCCGCGCGATCACATTAATTGTAACCGACCCTCCTTTTTCCACGACATGCGAATCTCGTTCCGCTGCTTCCAATGTACTCGCAAGGGTTACCGCTTTTTGCCAAGTCACCTTCTCCTCCGCAAATAGCCTCTGTCTAATGATGTCACTCTTGATTCCGCACACAAATTGATCCCTCATATTGTCATCCAAAGCCGAGCTGAACTCACAAAAACGAGATAACTTTTTAAGTTCTGCTACAAACGCCGCCATTGTTTGTTCATTTTCTTGCCGGCACTGGCGAAATTTATAGCGTTCTGCCAAGAACGACGGTTTTGGTCATAGATTTAAAAAAAAAAAAAATTCGTCTGAATAGATGTCACATTTTGCCATTTTTGAATGGGAACCTAGTGTGTCATTAGCGGGGGTGTGAGGCAGACGAAAGGGAGTCGTGATGTCAGGGGTGCTATTTGTAAATGAGTGACTCAATGAAGAAGTACAAATTTTCCATACATCATCGGTCGTTTAGTAAACACGTCGATTCGAAAATAGCACTCATGACGTTTGACGCCGCTGTCATAAGAGATGTAATGATGTAAACGCAACAAAAGGAAGATAAGGCACACGACAAGACGGAAGAGACAAGACGGGCTTCGGATGAACAAGGGACCACCCGTCGAACTCAGCCGGTCGTAGATGTTGCAGCCTTGGCCGCGTCGCTGCTCAACGCCGCGCGCAGTACCCGGGAGCCGCCGAAGTACATACAAGAACTTCCATTTTTCAACGGCAGCAGTCACGAGTGGTTAGGATTCCGGGCCGCCTACGAGAATTCAAGCAACTACTTCACGCCTACGGAGAACCTCGCCCGTATAAGAAAATGTCTAGGTGTCGCTAATGAAGCCGTCGGGTGCCTACTACTGAGTCAACCCGACCCGAAATCGGTGCTGGACGCGCTGGAAAGAAGATTTGGACGACCAGAAGCACTCATCCACGCCGAGATCGAAAGAATGAAGTCCCTACACAAGGTCACGGACAATCCACGGGACTTATGCATATTCGCCGGGAGCGTGAGCAACATCGTCGGTACTATAGAAGCATTGAAGAAGCCGCACTACCTATTTAACCCCGAGTTAGCGCGCATCGTGGTCGACAAATTAACACCGATTCTACGCAGCAAATGGTACGATTACGCCGCTAAAAAGAAAGAAGAATCGCCCGACATCAAGATTTTGTCGACGTTTTTGAACGAAGAAGCCGACAAGTGCGGCGCTTACGCCCTTCCGGAAGCAATAAGGGAAGAAAGAAGTTTTCAAGAGCGAAAAAACTTCAAGAAAGAAGGCACTTTCACCGTGAAGAAAGATGAAGCTGACTACACGCAATGCCCGTTATGCAAGAAGCAACACAAACTCACTGAATGTAAAGAATTCCTGCGGGCTACAGTCAAGGACAGGTGGGAAATAGCGAAGAAGCATCGCATTTGTTTTCGCTGCCTGAAAAGCAAACACAGAAGAATGGCCTGCAAAGCCGCGCCGTGTGGAAAACAAGGATGCACAATGCGACACAATAAGCTGCTACACTACGAGCTACGTGAGTCGGCGCCGCAAGAACAACGACAATGTGAAGCTGTGACGTCGGCAAAAGAAATCATCGCCACGGCTAACAACACGTCGTCAAATCGCCGCGCGTATTTGAAGATTATTCCGGTTGTACTCAGCGGGCCGACATCGAGCATCGAGACTTACGCTTTATGTGACGAAGGCAGCACAGTGACACTCGTCGACGCATCCATCGCAGATGTCATCGGAGCGGACGGCCCTAAGAAGAGTATGTGGCTACAAGGCATCGGCAGCGAGATGCGACAAGAAAATAGCAAGTCAGTCAGCTTGAAAATAAGAGGAAGATATTCGTCAGAAGAGTACAAAATAGAAGCCGCGCGCACGGTCAACCGATTGGACTTCGCGCCCGAGTCAATCAAACGAGAAGACATGGAAGCCTGCACACACCTAGAAGATATAATAGAAGAAATCGTGTACGAACGTGCTTCGCCGAAAATACTACTAGGTCAAGACAACATTCACTTGATCGTCACAAGAAAACTGCGAGCAGGCGGGAAACACCAACCTGTGGCGTCATATACCCAGCTGGGATGGGTACTACACGGGTGTCAGAGCTCTCTCACTGGCACTTTCGACTTCTGCGGCAACATCAAACAAGTCAAGAAGAATGATGAAGACATGGAAGAGCTCATCAAGAACCACTTCAAGCTCGAGTCACTATGCATTGAGCCGAAGAAGCCACATGAAGATCCGGAAGAAAAAGCTCTCATCATTCTACGCGAGCGAAGTCGCCGTTTGCCAGATGGAAGATTCGAGACCGCTCTACCTTGGCGAGATGAAAACTTCGTCATGCCCAACAACTTCACGCAAGCCGAAAAAAGACTTCATTCGCTAGAGAAGAAGTTAGATCGCGATGAAGAATTGAAGAAAAAATATCTTAATAAATGATGACTTGACTGAGCAGCTAAACCAACTTAAGTTAGAAGTAGATTATTTCCGTCAATGTAGTGATACATATGAGGAAACACTTAGACGTACCACCGATCTAGAAAAGGAGCTGGGAGAGGCATATAGGCAAATAAGTAGTTTTGAACAGGATGCCCAGTCGCGTCAGTCAGCGGAGGTGTCCAGCCTCTATGCTGAACTCATAGATATGCACCTCTCATCTAATTCCTTGGTGATTGATCTCACAAGCGATACATCCTCTTGTGACATAAATTCAAATACCTCAAAAAATAAGATCAGTCATAATAAAATAAAAAAACATTTAAAATAGAACAAAAAAATTAAGAAAACCAAGTTAAAGTTAAAATTGAATCTAAGAAAATCATGTTTAATAAACTCCATTTCTTTAAATTGTGAAAAATGACACTCCGAGTTAGACTTAAGTAATAAGCAATTAGCGGAAAGTCAGGAATCATATAATGTTGATAGAATCAGACTTGAATCTCATGTAATGAAACTACAAGAAGATTATTCTAGATTGTTTAGTAAATATGATCTACAGAGGAAGCAAAATACCCAACACTTGCTGGCTGTGGAGAAATTGATTAACGACAGCAAGTGCAATCAGCAAAGGCTTGACATATTATCTAAGAGTTGCATTTGTGGCCAGTTTAATCAGCCCATAATCAATGACTCCACACCAGTACTCTCTCCATGTGACGGTAATTTGTCCACGAATTTGTCTGATTGCGTCGACCCCCCTTGTGATACAATAGTGTTTTCCGATAGTGTTGGTCGCAATATGGGTCTTATGTTCAACGAACATCTTCAAAACTCTTGTATTAATTACTGTCAACCTAATGCGACCTACACTCAAATTGTAGATAAAATTAAATCTTGTAAATATAGCTGTAATTCTACTATTGTATTATTAATAGGTAATAGTAGTAAACTAGGAAAAAAAGATATCATGTACTGTATAGAGTCTTTAAAGGATCTAAAAGTATTAAAAATAATGTAGTGTGCATTCCCATATTTAAGTTGCCAGTCTCCATCACGTAATAAAAGCATTCACTATCTTAATAATTTTGTACATACATTGACATGTCGTCATAGTGACAAATTTATATTTTTTGACACTAATAATTTTATTAGTAAATGTTTTATAACAGAAGATAGTATCTATCTTCCAAAGTATTACAGACATAGAATAGCTACATTGGTAGCATATAATATTAATTCTTGGACGAGTTTACATTGTAAACAAAGTATTAGATTTAAGATGTCTACTGAGTCACCGGAAGCTTGTAACGGTAATTCTGTAGAATTGACTACAACTAGCTCTCTAGATTTGACGGCAGATTTAAACTGCACAGTAGGACAACGGGAAAGCCTCAAGAACTAAGAATAGTACATCAAAACTTACAAGGTCTTCCCGGCAAAGAATTGTTAGTAGAATTAGTTCTTGAAGAATTAAATGTGGATATTTTATGTTTGACTGAGCATTGGCTTAAAGAGAGTGAGATGATGTTCAGCCTAAACAATTATGAAATTGTAAGCTGCTTGAACAGAGAGTCAGCTGAAAGAGGCGGTTCCATGATCTTTACCAAAAATAACATCCGTAGTAAAGAACGTACAAACATTGTCAGACTTTCTGTTGAGCGGTGTGCTGAGATAGCCTGTGCCGAGCTAGAAGGACATATAATTGTTTGCGTATATAGTCCACCTGAAAGGCACTAAAATAATAGATGAGGTCCTTAAGACAGCAACAAAAAGTAAAAAGAAATTAATTTTTTGTGGAGACTTTAATGTCGATATTTTAGTACCCTCCCGAACTAGTACACAATTTTTAAACCTGTTTAAATGTTATAATCTAGAAAATATTTTTAATGAACCAAATAGAATCACTGCCACAACTGCCACATGTCTTGACAACTTCTTTAGTAGTGTTCAATATGTAGGGGAATCAATCATTAATAAATTGCCCTCGGATCACACAGGGCAATTTGTTTGCTTTCTCAAAGATTACCCCTGTCATGTAAACGAAAATAAAATCATGTGCCGGCCCATTTCTTTCAAAAATATTTCAAATCTTAAACATTAATTAGAAAACAAGTTATGCACTATTGTGTACACAGGTTGCTCAGAAACAATACAATTTTTATACAAATTTTATTGAATATGTTAGGAACTACTCTAAATTATTTAAAAAAGTTTGCAAACAAGCAGTCTATTTATATTGGTAGGAAGATAAATGACGCGCCCAATAAAATCAAAGAAACTTGGAATGTCATAAATAAAGAGACCGGGAAAGTTAAAGCCAGACAAAATATTAGCCAAATTAAATGTGGTGGTACAATCAAAACCTCCACTAAAGATATAGTTAATGTATTTGATGATTATTTTACAAACATTCCATTAATACTTACTTCGGATATAAATTCTAGCCCTCAACATGCTGAACATCTACTTAAAAGTTATGTTCCTTATTGTAACTCAAATTTTAAATTTAGCCACATCTGCCCTAGTGATATAGGCGACGCATTTAAACAGTTAAACTTCAAAAAGTCTGAAGATCACTGGGACATGTCTGTTAGTGTTGTCAGACATATTATACATATTATCGCTGCCGACTTAGCTTTTATTTTTAATGAATGCATCGATGAAGGAATTTTTCCCAATTTAATGAAATGCAGCAAACTAATTCCATTATTTAAAAAAGGAGAAAGAACGGATCCAGGGAACTATAGACCCATTTCTATCTTGCCAGTTCTGAGTAAGGTGTTTGAAAAGATCATGCTTAATCAAATGCTAAATGCTACTTCAAGACCTGTAACCTTTTCCATAGCCAACAATTTGGCTTTACTGGCGGGAAATCGACCACCGATGCGGCAGTAGCACTTGTTACACATATTTACGATGCATGGGAAGATTCCCAGGATGCATACGGAGTATTTTGCGATCTCTCTAAAGCATTTGATTGCGTAGGTCATCGAACACTTCTGCTCAAGCTTCGTCAATACAGTTTTGATAATAAATCATTAGAACTAATCCAGTCTTATTTAACAGATAGGCTTCAATCTGTTGATATAAATGGCATAAAATCAGAGGGTTCTAATCTCAAAATCGGCGTACCGCAAGGGTCAATTTTAGGTCCTTTTCTTTTTCTAGTATATGTCAATGATTTGCCTTACATGGTTGAGAAACAAGCTGGTATGGTGCTGTTTGCCGATGACACATCTCTGATATTTAAAATGGACCGCATAGTGATGATACTAGTGCGGCGAATAGTACCTTGTCTGCAATTTCAAATTGGTTTTCAGCCAATAATCTTATATTAAATGCCAAAAAGACCCAATGCATTAGGTTTACTCTTCCAAATGTGAGGCAAGCATCTGTTGACATACTGATAGATATGCAAAATTAGATTTTGTGGACAATACTACATTTTTAGGAATTACAATAGATTCAAGATTACAATGGGACGCCCATATAACTAAACTATCTAATAGACTTAGCTCTGCAGCTTACGCTATTAGAAGGATCAGACAGTTGACAGACGTGGCAACTGCTAGGCTTGTATACTTTGCATATTTTCATAGTTTAATGGCTTATGGCATACTTCTGTGGGGAAAAGCAGCCGATATAAATACTATATTTATATTACAAAAGAGAGCGATCCGTGCTATTTACGGCTTGGGTCCGAGAGAATCTCTCAGAGAATTGTTCAAAGAAATAAATATCATGACAGTAGCTTCCCAGTATATATTTGATAATATAATGCACGTAAGGAAATATATTTCGCTTTTCAAAAAAATAAGTTACTTTAGAGATAGGCCATTACGTAATAAAAACAAATTATTTCTCCCGCGGTATAGGCTTAGCAGGGTTAGTGATTCGTTTTTAGGTAACTGTATACGCTATTATAATAAGTTGCCAGAATCAGTCCTTGATATGCCTGATAGACAATTCAAAGCGTATGTTAAACAGGTACACTCGACAAAGTTAATCGGTTTGCAGGGCACACATGCATCATTATATTTCAATGTGCGCGTTCTGAATGGCCGCGGCCCTAATAATACGCAGGTTCATTTGTGTGGGAATCCTTTTATCTATACACACACCAGCACATCACGTATTTTCAACCAAGTCATTTAAGATAAACAAGTTTCATTTGTTACAAAACAACTTTTTGTAGTAAAATGTTATTCGTAATTTCAACACTCGCCATTATAGCTATGGTAGTCCAGTGGCTAAGATAACCGACTATGACTCTTATACTATGCAATTGACCCCGAGTTCGAATCTCAGTAAGATGACATGATTTTTGTTTAATTATTTTTTGTTGTTGTCTCATAGAAATCGTCAGAAATAAGCAGTAATGTAACTTAAATGTCAATGTTAACCGTTATAGACATGCTACTTTTTTCCCATATAAATTGGACAAATTATTTGTATAATAATCGCAAGATCACATCCATAGTGTTAGCACAGTGTAAATAAAACAGGTAGCAGAGAAATTTTACAAGAGCCCATAGAGAGTGAAGCCCTAAACGCCTAAACACAAGCAGCAAATGTGACAAGTGACAAAGTCAATGATATGCCGTTCATTTCAACGGTTTTCAAATAATAATAATATAAGCTGGCCTGCAGAAAGAGTTCCTCCGTACTCAAATTAAGCTATCGAGGGATGAAGGAATTACTTGTATTGTTTTTTCCGAAATGAGGAGGTGCAACGAGTCGTTTGGTCGTGAGAGATGGAAAGGCCTTCGTTTTGATGCTTTTAAGAAAACTGGTGACAACAATGCAGGTATAGGTGTAATAAACGATAAACGCCTTCTTCCAGATAGAAGGGAATACACCAGTCATTAAGGACGTTTTGAAAATAATTGTATAAATTTCTCTTATCTTTAATATTAATTAATATGACTGACTTAAATTACGACACTTGTCCTCTTTGCCCTGGTACCTCTCGACAGTTTGTTGTTCCTAGGGGGTTAGCTGTGCATATGAGCCGAATGCATAGACATGAGGGGTCTGATGTTGCTAGCACCATAGCCCCGCCAGTGGACACTCAGGAGATTGAACCAAGAGATCAATTATCGACTTTATCAACTTTGAAAACGAAAGTTCTAGTTTTGAAGCATATACCAAAGGGGGCGAGACACTTTGCTGCAGGTAAGCTGACATCTATTATTGAGAACTGCTTACGAGAGAATAGTGTTGAAGTGTGGTTTTCTCTTCTTTCTTTTTCCTTTACTGCGCTAAGGGTGCCTTCTCGTGAAGGAAGTGCTTCACTAACATCTAAGGTAAAAGAAAACATTGATAGTCTAACCAATATTGATGACAGTGGCAGCTATTGTAATAATAAGAAAACATTCTCGCTCCACAGGTCTATTGAGACAAAAGTGTATGACGGTGATCTTAGGGGTGCGGTGCGTATTTTGCTGTCGGATTGTTCACAGGCGCCGAATAATACGGATACACTAAATGCTTTGTTGTTAAAGCATCCGTCGCCTTCCCGTCCTCTGTCTTTGCCGGAGGAGCCTGGTCGCACTAATCAATTTCTCACAGTAACATCGGAAGAGGTTCGAAAGGCTCTGATGTCATTTAAACCGGGCTCAGCATCTGGTTTAGATGGTTTGCGTCCGGATCATCTCAAAGAACTTACATCGGGTTCAGCTGGTGACAATGGAACGCGTCTTTTAGAATCTCTCACCAGTTTATGCAACTTTCTTTTAAAGGGTCTGCTACATCCTCAGGTGTGTCCATATTTATACGGCGCATCTTTATGTGCATTAAAGAAGAAAGAGGGCGGAATACGGCCGATTGCCATAGGTAGTTCCTTACGACGTTTAGTTTCCAAGCTCGCGTGTGGCACAGTGAGACAGCGCACATCACTTTACTTACAGCCACATCAGTTGGGTTTTGGAACGAAAAGAGGTTGTGAAGCTGCGATTAGTGCAACTAGGTATTTCGCCTCTGTGAACAAGGATTCGAGCAACGTTATTTTGAAGGTTGACTTGGAAAACGCATTCAACAGTGTAGAACGAGATACTATTTTGAATGAAGTTCTTGAGCATACTCCAGAGTTATATCCGTATCTTTTTCAATGTTATGCATTTCCAAGCCACCTTTTATTTAACGGGGCTTTGATTGAGTCACAGGTCGGGGCGCAACAAGGAGACCCTTTAGGTCCCCTCATTTTTAGCCTGGCTATCCAGAAGGTTATTAGTACCCTGAAATCACCACTAAACGTGTGGTACTTAGATGATGGAACTATGGGCGGTCCACCGGATATTGTGGCAGCGGATTTACGGGTTTTAGGTGAGAAATTTGATTCGCTCGGTTTGCGCTTGGGTGGTAGCAAATGTGAGTTGTACTTATGTGGTAGTGAAGTGCACTCATCAATCCCTCGTTTTGTGACATTAATTCCAGGACTGAAGGTTATCAACGAGACTAATTTTACTCTCTTAGGTGCCCCCATTTTTATAGAATCGATCCCCAATACTCTTTTACACAAAATGTCTGCTTTGGTGGCCGCACACGAGCGTTTAAGAGGCCTTTCATCACACATTGCCCTAGTGCTTCTTCGGCATTCTCTGGGAATACCTCGGATGAATTACATCATTAGAACCAGTCCATCTTGGCTATGTCCTGAAGAGGTTAGTCAGTTTGACGATACCATGCGGTCAATTCTGGAGGAAATACTGAACGTCAAACTGAATGAGGTCCAGTGGAATCAGGCCTCTTTACCAGTGAGATATGGGGGCCTTGGTATTCGGCGCCTGTCAGACATTTCGCTTCCGGCCTTTTTGGCGTCCTCACATGGAGTGGTCAGTTTAGTCGCTAAAATTCTCAATATTAATGGTGACAGATTGATCTTGCCACATGTGGGCGACGCCTTGAGGGTTTGGTCGGCGAAGTTTCCGGGTGCATCTGTACCTGAAAGACCAGAGGTGCAAAGACTTTGGGATGAGCAAGGAATCCAAATAGTTTTTAGGGAGCTAGAGGGGCAGTCCAACGGTGCGGACGTGGCACGCATTAAGGCTTCAGCTCAGCCAGAGTCTGGAGCTTGGCTTCACGCTTTGCCATCGCCTCATATAGGAACATTGTTAGACAATGATACGCTGAGGGTGGCAGTGGCTTTAAGGTTGGGCTGTGTCGTCTGTGAGCCGCATCGTTGTGTGTGTGGTGTTATGGTGGAGGCAAACGGGCACCATGGCCTTAGCTGTATTAGGTGTGCAGGTAGGTTATCTCGCCACCAAGCCATGAATGATATAATTCGTAGGGCTTTGGTGTCGGCTAACATACCCTGTCAATTAGAGCCAGCTGGTCTCTCACGCACGGACGGAAAGCGGCCGGACGGGATCACTCTTATACCTTGGCAGAGAGGACGTTGTCTATTATGGGACGCAACTTGTGTCAGTACCTACGCGGCGTCCTATCTCACCAATACCATACGATCAGCCGGAGCAGCTGCTAAAACGGCGGCTGGACATAAATTTACGAAATACTCAATTTTGTCTACGCAATACCAGTTCGTTCCAGTCGCCGTCGAAACAGCAGGGCCTTGGTGTCTTGAAGCCAAGGCTTTCATTGGTGAGATAGGACGTCGCTTGAGGGAAAGAGGTTATGACCACCGCTCCGGATGGTACCTGGTTCAAAGGTTATCCATAGCCATAGATGGGATATATCCATATCCCATCCATATCCGGGGTGGCATTTTTGATTGACTTTAATTAGGATTTATTTTATTTTATTTTAATTTTCAATTTTTATTTTCGCTTTAATTTAGGTTTAATTTTTAATTATAGGTTTCTAAGAAGTACTACTTATTAGATACATTATATATATTTTTTTATATTTAATAATTGAGATGCAATAAAGCTTTTCTTTTTATGTAACTTGACAATTATTTGCATTGCTACCCACAGATTAATAGATTATTCAACTCTGTTTATATTTGTTGAGGGTCTTGAGTATTTTTTATAAGTGCACTTGTTCAATAGCATCGAATAGGAACGCAGCTCTGCTTTGAGCAATTACATAATATAATTTGAGTATCTTATTTTGTAAAAATCATGGAGAATACAGACATAAGCATAATCAAAAGGACGGAGATAGTCATTTTATATGAGCAAAATGTTTCAATAAGTGAAATCGCTCGGCGCTTAATGATATAGGTAAGTATTTTTTATTACCTACATATTGATACATGAAAATTATGACTATGAATGAAATGAATAAGCCTTCTTGTTAACTTCCATTTGGTTCCTTCATTTGGTTATAGGTAATAGTTAATACTGCGCAGTTTTTATACCTAAAATTAGGTAAAGAATAATTATTATTTTGTTTCATATCTTCCGCAGAGACGAACTGTGCAATTGTGGGTGCATAGATATGCGGACTCAGGGCACATTGACCACGTTCGGCCTGGTCCAAAAGGTGGCAGCTATACTGATGCATCACGCCGTCATCGTGACATAGTAGATGCACATTTGGAAGATCCATTCAAGACTACGCGTTCGACGGCAACCGTAGAGGGAGTGTCTCTTCAGACAGTGCGAAATCATTTGCGTGCTGGTGGTTTAAGGTGTAGAAGACCGGCTAAGAAAATTTTACTTAGTGATGTGCATAAGTGTGAAAAATAAGATTCGCAGAACAATATAAAAATTTCGATTGGTGCAACAATGTTGTGATATTTACGGATGGATAAGGTCTTCTAAATCGGATAAGGATGGACGTAAAAATTTGTGGCGAAAAACAGGGGAACGCTATAACGTTCTTCCATGTCGATCTAGCGGCCGACAGATATGTATTGGAACATGGTTGCAGGTATGCGGGATAGGTTAGAATTAATTATAAAAAATCAAGGATCACCGATAGGTTATTAAATATTTTCTTTGCTTTCTATACCCCAATCTTAGATATTTAGTTTCATTCCAAAATGTTTATAAAAAAAAGGTCGATACATAAAAGAGAGATGTTTATTGTTATTGACGTTTTTCCGTAACGTCAAATAACATGTTTATTCTCTCACATGCGGCTGACCTGCTTATAAAAAGATCGCTTGATAATTACGTCTATTCTTGTCCGATTCTGTAGTTAGGTAAATACATATATAAATAAACATGGCAGTAGGAAAAACGACTACATATGTATTTCAGTTTAAATTATTTTGTAGAAGTATTTCTTCGTCAGCAGTATGCTATACCTATACTGACTTATGTATAAAAGACAGTTACTCAAATTACCCATTTATTATTATGTATGAAGTAATCTACTTAGTAATTAACAATGAGTTGCTTTACTATAAAATGATCCCGTTCTGTTATTTTAAATACTTACTTACTTATATTTACATTGAATAATAAATAATACTGTGCAATAAAACGCTGTTTATTTTCACGTAACCTCATTTCCTTTTATGCTAATTAGTTTCAAACATGAATAAATACTGAAAAATATCGAAACAACGAATAAAAAGAATATACGAAAAAACTGTATATTTTTTCATAAGCCAATTTATAAGCATTAGGCAGAATAGAACCTGCAACTTTCACATGACCTAAGTTGGTTCCCTAGAACACTCTGCCAATCAAGTTGCTGACTTACTTGGCGAAATTATTGATTACGCTTTGACACTTAACGTATCGTGTCGCTAGATGTCGCTAGATGGTTATGCGTGTGTTGAATAAAACGAAATCATTGATTGTAAGATTTACCTACACAAGTGTTGCAAGATTTTTATTGGACGGCATATTCGCCAGTGTGATGTTGACTTGCACACTAACAAAAGGGGTGCATACCGAATACATTTGCTGACTGTACTATGTAAAAAGGCGTATTACAGGACTGATGATTTTTTAAACGATAAAAATATCTGGCCAAAGCTCGGTGCCGGACTCTCGTCATGATACTAATATAAAAATGACATGAATTGGTACAATTTGTACGTATTGTGTTTTGACTTTTGACATTAAATCAAAAATTTAATTTCTTGTTTCGTTACTATTCTTTCATACTACAAATTAAAATTTATTTTACGACATGACAATGTAAGCTCAAGTCCACACATTTAGTTCTAAGTATGTCGTAGATTGTAAGTTGATGTCATTTGGAGAAAATACGCTGTGCAGTTTGTTGCCGCTTCTTCTGCACTCCGCCTTGGAAGCGGCATAAACTTATAGACCGGCGGCCGGTGGCAGGACTTCCTACCTCATAAGATACCCGAATGAGACTAGTATGTAGTGAAAGTAGGTGCTTTGGAGGTGGGGGCCAGGTAGGGTTGCCACTCCCTAACCTGGAAGAACCATAAAAAAAAAGGTGTCGAAAACGTCAATTTTGGCCAAAAATTATCTCATCAGATACTCGAACGGGAGTTTGACGTAGTGAAAGATATCCTTATGGAGAGGTGAACCAGCTAAGGTTGCCTGCGGCAACCCTGGAAGAAGTCCCAAGTTCAGCCACCCTGAAAGGGGCGATTTTTCATGGTATTTTATCTCATAAGATACCTCAATGAAACTAGTGCCCGATGTTAGTTCTGAGGGTCGGCACTGCGAATAAAATAGGTTGCCTGCGGCAACCCTGGAAGAACCCATGCTCAGGCACATTTAAGACGTGGAATTTGAAAATTAAAGTACTAAAAAAAACTCGGAACCATATCCAAAAGCACTGCAGGATTACGATCGTAATATTATTTTTAACCGACTATAAAAAAAAATTGGTTTTCAATCCAATGTTCAATATATTCTCCAAAACTTTTAATTGCATTGTAACGCTTTTAATTAATTGATGTTTCATTTTATATTTGATTTAGTGTAAGTTCCATCAAAAATTGGTTTAGTAGTTCACGAGATATAGGCTAATACGTATAACTGTGCCATTTTTTTTTAAATCTCATATAGTACATGAATGAAACTAGTGCCCGATGTTAGCACTGACGATCTTGTATATGAATAAAATAGGTTGCCAATCCGTAACCTGGAACAATCCAAGTTCGGGGATGAACTTGGATTGTTCCGGGTTACGGATTTATACGTGGAATTTGCAAATTAATCATTTAAAAAAGAAGTTGGAACCATATTTAAAAGCAAGGCGAGATTACGATTGCGATGGTTCTTAACCGACTTCAAAAAAGTGAGGTTTTCTTTTCCATAACCTATTGGTTATGTTAATTGGCCGCCGTGGTTCACTCCATCTTTGCTTAAGATACTTAAGGAAAAAAAGAAATACCACAAGAAATTTAAAACGTATGGCAATATCTCCGATTATGAAGCATTTTCTATTTTACGGTCTAGGGCTAATAAAGTCGAGAAAGAATGCTACGAAAAATATATTGCTAAAGTCGAAACTTCAATTTCGAATAATCCTAAAACATTTTGGTCGTATGTTAAAAGTAAGCGAGGTACTAATAATTATCCTAATGTTATGTATCATAAGGATATCTTTGCGGATAATGGAAACGATATATCTAATTTATTTAACTCTTTTTTTCACTCTTCGTTTTTAAATTCTACTGATAGCAATACAGGAATTAGTAATTCAGACTGTACTGATCTTGGTAACTGTGCTGGTGATATTTCATCTATCAACCTTGATCTTTATGATATTCTCCTACACCTTAAGTCTCTCGATGAAACGAAAACTGGAGGACCTGATGGTATACCGCCTACATATATAAAAAATTGCGCCCATAGCCTTGCTAAACCACTTTACCTACTATTCAAACGCTCATTGACAGAGGGTGTGATGCCTAATATTTGGAAGTCTGCTTTCATTACACCTATTTTGAAAAAGGGGGACAAGTCGAACGTAGAGAATTATAGACCGATTTCTAAGCTTAGCATCTTCGCCAAAATTTTAGAGAAAATAGTATCCAAAAATTTGTATGCTGCTGTCAAATGTCGTTTGGGTGCAGAACAACATGGCTTTGTAAAAAATCGGTCTACCACCTCGAATCTGATCCTAACCAATGACTTTATTACTGAAAGCATGGCAGATGGTAGCCAAGTGGATGTGATCTACACTGATTATTGCAAATGCTTTGACAGAATTGATCATGACATACTTTTAGGAAAATTACATGCAACTGGAGTGCACGGAGATCTGTATCGATGGTTTGAATCCTATATAAGAAATCGCAATCAGGCTGTAGTTCTTGGAGGCTTCACTTCCAAGTGGATCTCAATACCTTCAGGTGTTCCGCAGGGATCAATTCTGGGCCCGCTCTTATTTATTATTTTCATCATGGATATTAGTTCTTGTTTTCAAAATTCAAAAATTATTCTATTTGCGGATGACTTGAAAATTTTAAAAACTATAAATGATATTTCGGATGCTAATCAACTTCAAGATGATCTTGAACGATTCGAAAACTACTGTAGGAAAAATAAGCTAGACCTGAATGTAAAAAAATGTTTCTGTATGACTCTTACTCGTAAATTAACAAAGATACTATATAACTACAAACTTCAAAATAGCACTCTCACAAGAGTGGAAGAAATGCGTGACTTGGGAGTTATACACGATAGTAAGTTGTTGTTTGATCAACACGTCACTCAAGTTGTTGGTAGGGCCTCTAAAGCTTTGGGATTTATATTCAGAATGGCATCTGACTTCCGTTCAATCAAAACAATTAAAATATTATATTGTGCTTACGTCAGAAGTCATCTTGAATATGCGTCCCAAGTATGGAATCAGCAATACCAAGTTTATATAACTAGGCTTGAAAATATCCAACGACGATTTATGCGTTTCCTAGACTTCAAGACCCACCAGAGATCCAGTAACTATGATCAACGGTGCAGAAGATACCATTTCCTGCCTCTAGAAACTCGTCGTCATATAGCTGATGCCTGCTACCTATCCGCCATCGCCAACGGTTCAGTGGACTGCCCTGAGTTACTCGGTAAACTGTCGCTCCGCACAAGCACTGCAGGATCGAGGCACTGTCCTCTGCTACATGTACCGGTCGTTCCAACGAATTATAGGCGTAACTCTTTCTTATTGAGAAGCTGCAAGACTTTTAATGACTACATATCTGAATATGATTTTGACCTGTTTTGCACCAGCATACCTCGTATAAAGCGAGTGTTGGCTGAGAGGTTTTTTAGCCAGTGATCTTCATCTTAATTCTTAGCGTATTGTCATATTGTCTGCATATGATTCAATATTCAAAATTTAAAGATTAATTTAGAAAATATACCTTTTCAGGCACTTTCTTACGTGTGTATGCGTTTATAATATTACATAATATTTGTTCTTCTTGTTTATGAGCCTTCCGCTTACATTTCTATTGTACTCGTTATTTGTTATCTATTATTATTTGATTACTCATCCAGCAGTCATCACACATGTATTGCAATATTTAGTTTAGTTTTGTAAGTTAACATTCCAAAGCTTAAATTAGTAATTTTATAAGTGAAGATTTGAAATAGGCAATTAGTATTTAAGAATTTGTTATTTAGTTAATTTGCTGTAAATCTTCCAAACATAATAAAATAAAATAAATAAATAAAAATAATTATTTATATATTATATATATATATAAACATTAAATATTTTTCCCGGTTCGCCCGGGCCACACATCGTATGACTCGTCTACTGTAGTCCAACAGCGTTTCCCTTAGTTGGTTGTCTGCAAATGTTCTCAATGTATTTTCATGTGTCAACTCCATACCCAGGCCCAATCTTCTTCTTTTCGAATCAAAATGGTTATGTTTGCCTTTTTTTATACAGTTTTTAGCCGTGTGCTTCCCGATAGCCGTGTAGTTTCCGGCAGAGTAGAATAGGACCACTCCAAATCTTTCCATGGATGTCGTAAGAGGCGACTTAGGCAATACAAGATAAAAAACAAAACTCATAAACATCAATGAGACCTCTCCAACCCGTCTGGCCAGCGAGGAGAGTGTAAGCCAAATCCTCAGTCTGCTCTGGCCCAAGTATGGCTCCAGTACTACAGAGAGAGTCATGCTCCTGCAGTGGAGACTAAAAAGATCTGTTGATGATGATGATGATAAAGTTTTTGACCAGTAGGTAGCCACAGCGACGCCGTCGCCTTTTTCGCTTGCTTTATTAAGGTCTTCGATTGAGCAGGTAGAGGGACAATTGGGGCACATCATGAGGTGAGACATCGATTGCGAGTCCCAATTCGCAACCCAGTCTCAGAATCCTAAAGCGTGGACATTCAAGTATTATATGTTGAGTGTTCTCCTGGGACTGATCATCACAAATACAGAATAGACGGAGACCGGCCTGTTTTAAAGAGATAAGCTCGGAATCCCCATGGCCAGTGAACATTTGTGCTTCTAGGTTCGTGAAACAAGTTCCTCGGAAAATCCGTTGAGCCTGTCTGACATCTATTACAAATAGCTTGAGGGATGCTCCGGTTGTTGTCTCTGTGTATCGAGTTTGCTTTATGTCAAGTATGGAGCTTCTTATGAGACTCGGAAGCTCATACATACGAAACGGTTACATTGCATCGAGATGAGCGTTTCGGTATCCAGGGCCCGTACAATGTTTTTGGCTTCTTCTCGTATCGCTACGAGGCTTCTTGAGTCATTCTAAGCAATGACTCAAGAAGCCTCGCCTATGTGTCGGTTGGATAAAAGGTTTTAGCCAGCAGTTCTGCGGACTTTTCCGGACACAAAAGGCCGCTTCCGTCTGGATTTCTCATAAGTCTGTCCTTCTCCACCAGTCCACACGCTTTCACAATCCTATAAGCCGTTCCCAGATGTTCTCTTTCATTTAACAGCTTTCATCTCAGCCAGTAGCGGGTTCCACCACTTTATTAATTTACACTTCGTTTTAGGCTTAAGTTTGGGAATCGATGCTTCGCAAGCCCTTGTAACAATCTCCGAGTATCTGGCCACCAGGTCATCAAGGCCTTCCCTATCTTTAATACGGCTGATTGAGTACTGGTTTATTTGATCTGCTAGGAGTTTTCCTCTAAGATTCTTTTCAAATATAGTCCAGTTAGCTTTCGCTGTTTGGTAATTCCTTGTACTAGTATTTTGGGGGGATTGTTGTTGTATCATTTAATTCACATATACCAGTTCCTAGTCCCATGACTAGGAACCTTTGCCTGATCATAGAGCCATCTCTATGATCAGGCAAAGGTAGCAGATCTGCTTCTACTCGCCAGTTGTTGAACTTATTCGCAACACCGGGTGCGGCGAGAATAATGTCTGAAATGCTCTTATATCGTTTATTGCCTCTGTAGACATAAAAAGTTGGTGTGTTTCACTGATTTATCACGGAGACAAATGTTCCGTATAAGCTAAAAGGTTACACTAAGACGTATTTGTTTATAACTCGAAAACTACTAACCTAGTTTAATGCAACTGGCAACAAGTTAAACCAAAATAATTTAAAATAAGTAAAATTAACATAACCAATAGGTTATGGAAAAGATAACCTCACTTTTTTGAAGTCGGTTGAAAAGCATCGCAATCTTAAATATGAATATGATTCCAACTTCCTTTTTAAATGATAAATTTTCAAATTCCACGTATAAATCCGTAACCTGGAACAATCCAAGTTCGAGGATGAACTTGGATTGTTCCAGGTTACGGATTGGCAACCTATTTTATTCATATACAAGATCGTCAATGCTAACAACCTGCACTAGTTTCATTCATGTACTATATGAGATATAAAATTGGCACAGTTATACGTATTAGCCTATATCTCGAGAACTAATAAACCGATTTTGATGAATCTTTGACTAAATCAAATGTAATGTGAATTCAATTCAATTCATTTATTTTATAACAAAAAACAATTGTGTTGAAATGTTTATCCTAGATTACAGTCATATTTATTATAATTATTATGAACATCTGTGGGTAATTAAATATAATTTATCCAATACAAAATGAAACATGAATTAATATTAGTTGCAATGCAATTAAAAGTTTTAGAGAATAAATTGAACATTGGATTGAAAACCTATTTTTTTTGAAGTCGGTTAAAAATAACATTACGATCGTAATCCTGCAGTACTTTTGGATATGGTTCCGAGATTTTATTATTACTTTAATTTTCAAATTCCACGTATTACATGTGCCTGAACATGGGTGCTTCCAAGGTTGTCACAGGCAACTTATTTTATCCGCAGTTCGGATTCTCAGAACTAACATCGGGCACTAGTTTTATTCATGTACTAATGAGATTTTAAAAATTGGCACAGTTATACGTATTAGCCTATATCTCGAAAACTACTGAACCGATTTCGATGATACTTACACTAAATCAAATGTAATATGAAACATCAGTTAATATTAGTTACAATGCAATTAAAAGTTTAACAGAATATATTGAACATTGGTTTGAAAACCTATTTTTTTGAAGTCGGTTAAAAATAACATTACGTTCGTAATCCTTCAGTGCTTTTGGATATGGTTCCGAGATTTTTTTTATTACTTTAATTTTCAAATTCCACGTCTTAAATGTGATTGAACATTGGTTCTTCCAGCGTTGCCGCAGGCAACCTATTTTATTCGCAGTTCAGACTCTCAGAACTAACATCGGGCACTAGTTTCATTAATGTACTATAAGAGATTAAAAAAAATTGAACAGTTATACTTATTAGCCTATATCTCCAAAACTACTGAACCGATTTTGATAGAATTTACACTAAATTAAATGTAATATGAAACATCAGTTAATATTAGTTACAATGCAATTAAAAGTTTTAGAGAATATATTGAACACTGGAATGAAAACTTATTTTTTTTGAAGTCGGTTAAAAATAATAGTACGATCGTAATCCTGCAGTGCTTTTGGATATGGTTCCGAGATTTTTTTAATTACTTTAAGTTTCAAATTCCACGTCTTAAATGTGCCTGAACATGGGTTCTTCCAGAGTTGCCGCAGGCAACCTATTTTATTCGCAGTTCGGACCCTCAGAACTAATATCGGGCACTAGTTTCATTCATGTTCTATATGAGATTAAAAAAAAAAATGGCACAGTTATACGTATTAGCCTATATGTCGAAAACTACTGAACCGATTTTGATGGAACTTACATTAAATCAAATGTAATATGAAACATCAATTAATATTCGTTACAATGCAATTAAAAGTTTTGGAGAATATATTGAACTTGGATTGAAAACCTATTTTTTTTGAAGTCGGTTAAAAATAATATTGCGATCGTAATCCTGCAGTGCTTTTGGATATGGTTCCGAGTTTTTTTTTAGTACTTTAATTTTCAAATTCCACGTCTTAAACGTGCCTGAGCATGGGTTCTTCCAGGGTTGCCGCAGGCAACCTATTTTATTCGCAGTGCCGACCCTCAGAACTAACATCGGGCACTAGTTTCATTGAGGTATCTTATGAGATAAAATACCATGAAAAATCGCCCCTTTCAGGGTGGCTGAACTTGGACTTCTTCCAGGGTTGCCGCAGGCAACCTTAGCTGGTTCACTTCTCCATAAGGATATCTTTCACTACGTCAAACTCCCGTTCGAGTATCTGATGAGATAATTTTTGGCCAAAATTGACGTTTTCGACACCTTTTTTTTTATGGTTCTTCCAGGTTAGGGAGTGGCAACCCTACCTGGCTCCCACCTCCAAAGCACCTGCTTTAACTACATACTAGTCTCATTCGGGTATCTTATGAGGTAGGAAGTCCTGCCACCGGCCCCCGGTCTATTAGCTTTAAGTAACTTATTGACGTCAACAATATTAATGTTGTAAATAATAATGTGTAATTTAACGTTCACCAAATGATATTTATTATATATTCGCACTATGAGGCTAGACGAGAAGGTCGAGGAAGTGGAAGAGGAAATGAGTAGGTTACGATGGGATATAGTGGGGTTGTCAGAAGTCCGAAGAGAGGGAGAGGGCACGACAACCCTAAAGTCTGGTAACCTACTCTATCACCGGGAGGGTGACTTTAAAAAGTCACAGCATGGTGTCGGGTTTCTCGTCCACAAGTCCCTCATTAACAACGTCATAACCATCGAGAGTGTTTCCAGTAGGGTAATATACCTGATACTCAGAGTATCTAAAAGATACTTGTTGAAGGTAATTCAGGTGTATATGCCGACCGGGGAACGCTCAGATGAAGAGGTGGAAGTGGTGTATGAGGACATCAGTAGGGCCATACACGCTTCCCAAACCTATCTTACGGTTGTTATGGGGGATTTTAACGCAATACTTGGCAAGCGGAGTGACGGAGAGGCCAGAGTGGGGCAATTTGGGTATGGAAAGCGGAACGAAAGGGGCCATAGGCTGGCCGATTTCTTGGAGGAGGAGGGACTCTACGCGATGAACTCCTTCTTCAAGAAGCCGCCAAACAGAAAATGGACCTGGATGGGTCCAAGCAGAAAGGACCAGGCCCCTGTCAAAAATGAGATAGACTTCATCTTGTCGACGAGGAGAGAGATATTCAATGATGTCTCTGTGATCAACAGGATTAAAATCGGAAGTGATCACCGAATAGTAAGAGGCATCTTGAATATCGATCTCAGACGAGAGAGGACTCGCTTGATGAAGTCTACGCTCCGACCGTCTCCGGCCCATATCCAAAATGTCGAAAGTTTCCAACTGGAACTCTCTAATCGCTTCGATTGCT
The DNA here is from genome assembly GCA_947532085.1 of Elegia similella. Lineage (NCBI taxonomy): Eukaryota > Metazoa > Arthropoda > Insecta > Lepidoptera > Pyralidae > Elegia > Elegia similella. The sequence continues at coordinate 505,380 of OX383950.1, read as the reverse complement.
TGAAGGATTGCGTATCGGTGGACGAGTTAAATAATGGGTTCGTAGACACTGTCCAGGCGGCGGGATCGAAGTTTTTTAAGTGCCGCCCGAAACAAAAGCCTCAAAAAATCTCGCCCCAGACCCTAAAATTGATGGCCACGCGACGATCTATGCCGCTGCAGACCTCCGAAGACGCGGACGTACATCGGCAGCTCAATAGACAAATCCAGAAGGCCTTGCGACACGACATTCGTTCCTTTAATACCAAGCGTATTAAGGAGACGATAGAGCAAAATAAAGGCTCCAAAGTGTTCGCAAGAGTGGAGTCTATTGGGCAGAGCCGATTGACTAAGCTGAAGAAGGAGGACGGCGGCGTGGTATCGTCGAAAGCCGAGGTGCTGGGCGAGATCGAGAGGTTTTATGGACAGCTGTTTACCTCAGTAGCCAAACCCATTATAAGTTTGGCCAAAGATCCTAGAGCCAAACTTACCCGACACTATACCGAAGATATTCCGGACATCAGCCTGTACGAGATTAGGATTGCTCTCAAACAGCTCAAGAATAACAAGGCGCCGGGCGAGGACGGAATCACAGCAGAGCTTCTGAAAGCGGGCGGAACGCCGGTACTGAAAGTCCTTCAGAGGCTTTTCAATTCCGTTCTGCTCGAGGGCGTGACGCCAGAGACGTGGAACAGGGGCGTGGTGGTGCTGTTCTTCAAGAAGGGCGACAATACCCTACTGAAGAACTATAGACCCAGCACGCTCCTGAGCCACGTCTATAAGCTGTTTTCGAGAGTAATCACGAATCGTCTCACGAACAGGCTCGATGCCTTCCAGCCTCCCGAACAAGCCGGTTTCCGAAAAGGCTATAGTACCATAGACCACATCCACACGCTGCGGCAGGTTATACAGAAGACCAGAGAGTATAACCGGCCACTATGCTTAGCGTTTGTGGACTATGAGAAGGCCTTTGATTCGATCGAAACATGGGCCGTACTTCGATCTCTCCAGCGATGCCGCATCGATCATCGGTATATTGAAGTGTTGAAGTGCTTATACAGCAACGCCACAATGTCAGTCCGAGTACAGGAGCAGAGTACGAGGGCTATCCGACTACAGAGAGGTGTGAGACAGGGAGATGTGATATCTCCAAAACTGTTCACCGCTGCTCTGGAGGATGCCTTCAAGCTGCTGGAATGGAAAGGACTTGGCATTAATATTAACGGCGAGTATATCACTCACCTTCGATTTGCCGATGACATTGTTATAATGGCAGAGGCGCTGGAGGATCTGAGTGCCATGCTCAATGACCTCAATGAAGTTTCCCAACAAGTGGGCCTTAAAATGAACATGGACAAGACGAAAATAATGTCGAATGTCCATGTTGCGCCTTCTCCAGTGCTTGTTGGGAGCTCCATACTTGAAGCTGTTGACCAATATATCTATCTGGGTCAATTGATCCAGGTTGGAAGTTCCAGCTTCGAGGATGAGGTCTTTCGACGAATCCGACTCGGCTGGGCAGCGTTCGGGAAGCTCCGAAGTGTCTTCTCGTCCAAAATACCTCAGTGCCTCAAGTCGAAAGTATTCGACCAATGTGTGTTGCCAGTGATGACTTACGGGTCCGAAACGTGGTCGTTTACTATGGGCCTCATAAGAAAGCTCAAGGTCGCTCAAAGAGCTATGGAGAGGGCTATGCTCGGTGTTTCTCTACGAGATCGAATCAGAAACGAGGAGATCCGTAGAAGAACAAAGGTCACCGACATAGCTCAGCGGATTAGCTCTTTGAAGTGGCAGTGGGCGGGGCACATAGCTCGAAGAACCGATGGCCGATGGGGAAGAAAGGTGCTCGAATGGCGACCACGTACCGGCAAGCGCAGCGTTGGACACCCACCGACAAGGTGGTCGGACGACCTAACCAAGGTCGCAGGAAGACGCTGGATGCAGGCCGCTTCCAACCGGTCATATTGGAAATCCTTGGGGGAGGCCTATGTCCAGCAGTGGACTTCTTGCGGCTGAGATGATGAGATGATGAAATGATATTTAAAATATCTTACGATGAATAAAATATTTTGACTTTGACTTTGATCAAGAAAGAATAGACAACTTGCTGAAGTCGGGCTACGCGGAGCGCGTCTCATCCCCACCCCCGCGCAATCGCACGTGGTACCTACCTCACTTTCCTGTCGTCAACGCAGCGAAGCCACACAAACCGCCGCGCCTCGTACACGACGCAGCAGCCAAATTCGCCGGTGTCAGCCTCAACGACTTGTTACTCTCCGGTCCAGACTTGCTACAGTCACTGCCGGGCGTCATCATGAGATTTCGTCAACATCCGTACGCCGTGTCTGCCGACTTGAAAGAGATGTTTATGCAGATAAAAGTACAAGAAGAGGATTGGGACACACTCAAGATTCCTGTGGAGAGACGACCGGCGGGAGGGCAAGCCCGACGAGTATATAATGACATCGGTCATTTTTGGCGCGACATCATCACCATTGACAGCGCTATACATCAAGAATCGAAACGCAGAAGACTTCCAAGAAAAGTATCCTCGGGCGGCGGCGGCAATAGTGAAGAATCACTATATGGACGACTATCTACAAAGTTTTGGAGAAGAAGCAGAAGCAGTCGAGATAGCGAGATAAGTCGACTTCATACATAAGCAAGCAGGCTTTACACTCGACGGATGGGCTTCAAACAGTCGAGAAACCCGAGAAACACTCTGCAGAGATGGAGAAAACAACACCGCCGTGTCCATAGGCGGGAAAGAGACAGAAAAGGCGTTGGGACTACAGTGGAACGTCAACGAGGACTACTTCAGCTTCAGAGCCAACCAATTGAAGACACCAGCCGACATATTGGAGGGCAAGAGAAGGCCTACGAAGAGAGAAGCACTCAGTATCATCATGGCCCTTTTCGACCCTTTGGGCTTCATTTCGCCAATCACTACGCCGGCGAAACGAATTTTTCAAGACACGTGGAAGTACAAGATCAATTGGGACGACCCCTTACCTGAGGAACTTGTGCCTAGATGGGGGAAATGGATGGAGAATTTACGCAACATCGAGAAACTACGCATACCCCGCGTCTAGATAGTAGCAATAAAAGCCCACCCCAGTTACCTTCGTTCGGCCCCAAGATGCGGGCCGCTCAAATCCACCAAAAAGAGGTACTTAAATGCATGCTAAACCTAGACGTGAATAAGGCTAGTGGACCCGATGGTATTCCAGCAGTGGTTCTGAAGCGCTGCGCACCCGAGTTGTCCCCTGTACTGACACGCCTCTATAGACTTTCTCTAGAGACTGGCAAGGTCCCAAGATCCTGGAAGCTTGCCAATGTACAACCAGTACCTAAAAAGGGAAGTCGCTCCGACCCGGCCAATTATCGACCTGTTGCGATCACCTCCATATTGTGCAAGATTATGGAGCGTGTATTGAACAATCGTCTCCTGGCATACCTGGAAACCAACGAGCTCCTTAGTGACAACCAATATGGTTTTCGCAAGGGTCGCTCAACCGGTGACCTACTGGTATATGCCACTCACTTATGGAGCGAAGCCTTGGAGGGTCACGGTGAGGCAATTGCCATCTCACTAGATATATCCAAGGCTTTTGACCGGGTCTGGCACGAAGCTATCCTCAGTAAGCTTCCAGCGTATGGTTTACCTAAGGACCTTTGCAACTGGATATCCGATTTCCTGAGGGAACGGTCCATTCGAGTGGTTATGGATGGCTGCTCTTCCGACCTAATGGCTATTAATGCCGGGGTACCTCAGGGATCTGTTCTCTCTGCAACCTTGTTTCTGCTGCACATTAATGACCTCCTTATGTCTGGCATTATTGGTTATGCTGATGACAGCACCGTTGTAGAGAGTTATACGTCCAGTGCCAGTGCAAGTCCACAAGAAGTCCAGTCTCTAAGAGAGTCTATGATTGAACGGGTTAACTCGAAATTACAGAGGGTGTCCGATTGGGGAGACGCCAATCTTGTTAAGTTTAACCCGTCCAAAACACAGGCGTGTCTATTTTCTGCAAAAAAGAGTGCTTTCCCACTTGCACCCATTTTCCAGGGTGTTTCCTTACCGTTAGTTGACCACCTTGGGCTTTTAGGCATGACAGTCACGTCAAAACTAAGCTTCGGCCAACAGATTGAGTCAATGGCACTAACTGCTTCCAAGAAGTTGGGTATCATCTCAAAGGTTCGGCGGTACTTCAGCTCTGAACGGCTGCTCAATCTCTATACAGCCCAGGTTCGCTCTTGCATGGAGTACTGCAGTCACCTTTGGGATGGCTCAGCGAAATACCAGCTTGAAGCATTGGACTCTGTTGACCGAAGAGCCCGCAGGCTCATAAACAACGACGTGGTCTCAAATAGGAAATTGCAATCCCTGGAGCATCGCCGTAAAGTCGCTTGTCTATCGGTATTTTATAGGATCCATTTTGGAGAGTGTGCGAAGGCGCTCTTTGAGCTAGTTGAACCCTCACCATTCCTCCATCGGACTACAAGGCGCAGACAGAAATTTCACCCTTTTATCGTTGGAATACCAAAGAGTCGAACTAAACGCTTTGACAGTTCCTTTTTGGTTCGAGTAGCTAAGGTGTGGAATGAACTGCCTGCGTCTATATTCCCAAACAAGTACAGTCCCGGGACATTCAAAAGTAGAATAAATGGGTATCTCTTGGATAGGCATGTAACATCCTCGTCTTCATCGTCACTTACCATCAGGTGAGATGGGAGACAAATGCCTAATTCAATATTTAGTAAAAAAAAAAAAAAAAAAAAAAACCCCGCTGCTACGACTACGAGCCAGTGTCAAGACGACAACTTCACACTTTCGTCGACGCCAGTGAAGAAGCCTACGCATCGGCCGTATATTGGCGGCAAGAACATCCCCACGGCAGCGTGAAAGTGACACTAGCGGCAGCCAAGAGCCGCGTAAAGTCTTGGATGAACACGAGTACGAAGTGGAGAAGAAAGTGTACTGGAGTGACTCGCGTACAGCGTTGGCATGGATAAGAGCCGAGCCGCGAACATTCAAGACATTCGTGGCGCATAGACTCGCCGAAATCGAGGAAACCACTAAGAAAAATGAATGGCGGTGGCTACCTATTTACACAATTGTCATCGTGCTAGACACGCTAGTTTCCACGAAAATCGCGAGCATAAATACGGCCGGTCGGCCTACGTGGCCGACGACGCAACGCGGGCCACCTCGACCGACTTCGACTCTCAACATCGTTGGTTTGAGGGCCCATCGTTTCTCAAACTACCGGAGGATCAGTGGCCGCAAGAAACGAAGCTCGAAACCCCCAAAGAGGCCGATGAAGAAAGAAAACCGGAAAAGTGCAATGTCGGTGAACTGAAGACTGAAGATAGATGACATCCACACTTGCCACGCATAGAAAAATTCTCGAGGTGGACAAGACTCATACGTACTACAGCCCGAGTCCTGCAGTTTGTGAAAAAAGTGAAGAAAGAAAAAACTGAGTCGACATACGCAACGAGAAAACGCACAAGAAAAAATAAAGACGCCGACCCCAGCTGGACGTGGATAAAAAAGAAAGACGCAGCGCCGCAGCAATGGACCCCCCGCGCCCCGTCGAAGCACGTCAACTACACTGAGTTGTCGGCCGACCTACTTATCGAAGCCGAGAAACTGTAGGTGAAAGCAAGCCAACAAGATAGTTTCCGCGAAGAAATAACACGCGTGGAGATGAATGCGAAGCCTACGAGTGGCGACCGACTAGCGGCCTTAATTACTTACATTGATAAACAAGGCATATTGAGGTTGCGCGGCAGGGTGGCGGCGGCGAGCGACATAGAAGAGGAACAAATCAACCCGACTATACTAGACGGGCGACATACCTATACCCGCCTATACATACAGCACGTCCATGAGAAGCTACACCACGGCGGCGTCGAGATAGTAGTCAATGAGCTGCGACAACGAGCGTGGATAATAAAAATAAGACCTACGGTGCGTGACGTCATCAAGTCGTGCATCACGTGCAGAATCGCCAAGACGAAGCCTTCGTGCCCAGTCACCGGAGACCTACCTGCCGCGCGCTTGGCACACCATGCGCAGCCGTTCACCTTCACTGGACTCGATTACTTCGGCCCTATAGAAGTCACAGTGGCGAGACATCGAGAAAAACGATACGGCGCACTATTCACGTGTATGACTTCGCGGGCGATACACATTGAAATCGCTCACTCACTTAGCGCAGATTCGGCTATCTCGGCGCTAAGGCGTTTCATCGCGAGAAGAGGATGTCCCAAAGAGATATGGAGTGACAACGCGACGTGTTTCAAGGCAGCAGAGAAAGAGCTAGCAGAGGCAGCGCTGGACGGGCTACGGCACGAGGTTACGGCGCATCACATCAAATGGAAGTACATCCCACCGGGGGCGCCCTTTATGGGGGGAGGCCTGGGAGCGTATGGTACGAGCCGTCAAAGAAGCCCTGAAGACGACCCTGCATGAGAAGTGTCCATCAGACGAGACGCTGGCCACGTTGCTCATCGAACTCGAAAACACGGTCAACTCCAGGCCGCTCACACACGTGGCAGTAACACCAGACGAGCCCGAGGCGCTAACACCGAACCACATCCTCATCGGGCCAAACTGTCATGTACCACCACCAGGGTACTTCGAGATGGGGGACCTGACGGCCAAACAGCAGTGGCGGCGCGCACAAGCCTTAGCAGACATCTTCTGGCGACGATGGGTGCGCGAGTACCTGCCTATACTTCAACACCGGCGGGAGCCCTACAACGCCGAAGTTCCACCGAAGGTCGGAGACTTCGCCCTCATCTGCGACCCCAACCTGCCAAGAAACACGTGGCCAAGAGGGACGATCATCCGAGTCTACCCGGGAGCAGACGGCGAGGTGCGAGTCGTGGACATCCAGCTGCGCAGCGGCAAAGTGCTCCAGAGGCCTACGAGGAAGGTCGTCGTGATCCCAGGAGTCTCGCCATCCGGTGACGGCGGGAGAAATGTGCACGACGGCGCAAACTGCATCGGAATAGGTACAGTCATTCCAGAATTATAGGCGAAAAACTGTAAAAAGTTTATACCTCTTTTTTTGTTTAGTAGGCTAAATAACGTTATCAATCAGGTATCGAAGTTTGTATTAAAAATAGATGTATTTTTAGACTGCTTATCTTGTGTTGTAAATAGTAGTATACTAATCAATGTTTTCTACTTAGGTTTATAATTTTGTTATTTATGGGACAGGCTATAGGGAATTGAGATATAGCGAACCAGACAGAATAACGTCAGGTTTCCCATACTTGAAATTCATACTAAGTCTAACATGTAAAATAGTAATAGACAGTACTTAACAGTTAGAAATTAGCATACTTAGGTCATAGGCATCCTAGATAGGTAGATGTGAACACTAGGCACGCTAGGTCGCGTCTAGAAGTTTCGCGTATTCGCGAAACAGTATATAAATGGGCCCCCTGGCGCGGGGCGCGGGGGTAAGCGACGCAGAGCGTCGTATTTATGCTCGCGATTTTCGTGGAAACTAGCGTGTCTAGCACGATGACAATTGTGTAAATAGGTAGCCTAGATTAACAACAGGATGTCCACGACTCGCACCTCGCCGTCTGCTCCCGGGTAGACTCGGATGATCGTCCCTCTTGGCCACGTGTTTCTTGGCAGGTTGGGGTCGCAGATGAGGGCGAAGTCTCCGACCTTCGGTGGAACTTCGGCGTTGTAGGGCTCCCGCCGGTGTTGAAGTATAGGCAGGTACTCGCGCACCCATCGTCGCCAGAAGATGTCTGCTAAGGCTTGTGCGCGCCGCCACTGCTGTTTGGCCGTCAGGTCCCCCATCTCGAAGTACCCTGGTGGTGGTACATGACAGTTTGGCCCGATGAGGATGTGGTTCGGTGTTAGCGCCTCGGGCTCGTCTGGTGTTACTGCCACGTGTGTGAGCGGCCTGGAGTTGACCGTGTTTTCGAGTTCGATGAGCAACGTGGCCAGCGTCTCGTCTGATGGACACTTCTCATGCAGGGTCGTCTTCAGGGCTTCTTTGACGGCTCGTACCATACGCTCCCAGGCCTCCCCCCATAAAGGGCGCCCCCGGTGGGATGTACTTCCATTTGATGTGATGCGCCGTAACCTCGTGCCGTAGCCCGTCCAGCGCTGCCTCTGCTAGCTCTTTCTCTGCTGCCTTGAAACACGTCGCGTTGTCACTCCATATCTCTTTGGGACATCCTCTTCTCGCGATGAAACGCCTTAGCGCCGAGATAGCCGAATCTGCGCTAAGTGAGTGAGCGATTTCAATGTGTATCGCCCGCGAAGTCATACACGTGAATAGTGCGCCGTATCGTTTTTCTCGATGTCTCGCCACTGTGACTTCTATAGGGCCGAAGTAATCGAGTCCAGTGAAGGTGAACGGCTGCGCATGGTGTGCCAAGCGCGCGGCAGGTAGGTCTCCGGTGACTGGGCACGAAGGCTTCGTCTTGGCGATTCTGCACGTGATGCACGACTTGATGACGTCACGCACCGTAGGTCTTATTTTTATTATCCACGCTCGTTGTCGCAGCTCATTGACTACTATCTCGACGCCGCCGTGGTGTAGCTTCTCATGGACGTGCTGTATGTATAGGCGGGTATAGGTATGTCGCCCGTCTAGTATAGTCGGGTTGATTTGTTCCTCTTCTATGTCGCTCGCCGCCGCCACCCTGCCGCGCAACCTCAATATGCCTTGTTTATCAATGTAAGTAATTAAGGCCGCTAGTCGGTCGCCACTCGTAGGCTTCGCATTCATCTCCACGCGTGTTATTTCTTCGCGGAAACTATCTTGTTGGCTTGCTTTCACCTACAGTTTCTCGGCTTCGATAAGTAGGTCGGCCGACAACTCAGTGTAGTTGACGTGCTTCGACGGGGCGCGGGGGGTCCATTGCTGCGGCGCTGCGTCTTTCTTTTTTATCCACGTCCAGCTGGGGTCGGCGTCTTTATTTTTTCTTGTGCGTTTTCTCGTTGCGTATGTCGACTCAGTTTTTTCTTTCTTCACTTTTTTCACAAACTGCAGGACTCGGGCTGTAGTACGTATGAGTCTTGTCCACCTCGAGAATTTTTCTATGCGTGGCAAGTGTGGATGTCATCTATCTTCAGTCTTCAGTTCACCGACATTGCACTTTTCCGGTTTTCTTTCTTCATCGGCCTCTTTGGGGGTTTCGAGCTTCGTTTCTTGCGGCCACTGATCCTCCGGTAGTTTGAGAAACGATGGGCCCTCAAACCAACGATGTTGAGAGTCGAAGTCGGTCGAGGTGGCCCGCGTTGCGTCGTCGGCCACGTAGGCCGACCGGCCGTATTTATGCTCGCGATTTTCGTGGAAACTAGCGTGTCTAGCACGATGACAATTGTGTAAATAGGTAGCCACCGCCATTCATTTTTCTTAGTGGTTTCCTCGATTTCGGCGAGTCTATGCGCCACGAATGTCTTGAATGTTCGCGGCTCGGCTCTTATCCATGCCAACGCTGTACGCGAGTCACTCCAGTACACTTTCTTCTCCACTTCGTACTCGTGTTCATCCAAGACTTTACGCGGCTCTTGGCTGCCGCTAGTGTCACTTTCACGCTGCCGTGGGGATGTTCTTGCCGCCAATATACGGCCGATGCGTAGGCTTCTTCACTGGCGTCGACGAAAGTGTGAAGTTGTCGTCTTGACACTGGCTCGTAGTCGTAGCAGCGGGGTTTTTTTTTTTTTTTTTTTTTTTACTAAATATTGAATTAGGCATTTGTCTCCCATCTCACCTGATGGTAAGTGACGATGAAGACGAGGATGTTACATGCCTATCCAAGAGATACCCATTTATTCTACTTTTGAATGTCCCGGGACTGTACTTGTTTGGGAATATAGACGCAGGCAGTTCATTCCACACCTTAGCTACTCGAACCAAAAAGGAACTGTCAAAGCGTTTAGTTCGACTCTTTGGTATTCCAACGATAAAAGGGTGAAATTTCTGTCTGCGCCTTGTAGTCCGATGGAGGAATGGTGAGGGTTCAACTAGCTCAAAGAGCGCCTTCGCACACTCTCCAAAATGGATCCTATAAAATACCGATAGACAAGCGACTTTACGGCGATGCTCCAGGGATTGCAATTTCCTATTTGAGACCACGTCGTTGTTTATGAGCCTGCGGGCTCTTCGGTCAACAGAGTCCAATGCTTCAAGCTGGTATTTCGCTGAGCCATCCCAAAGGTGACTGCAGTACTCCATGCAAGAGCGAACCTGGGCTGTATAGAGATTGAGCAGCCGTTCAGAGCTGAAGTACCGCCGAACCTTTGAGATGATACCCAACTTCTTGGAAGCAGTTAGTGCCATTGACTCAATCTGTTGGCCGAAGCTTAGTTTTGACGTGACTGTCATGCCTAAAAGCCCAAGGTGGTCAACTAACGGTAAGGAAACACCCTGGAAAATGGGTGCAAGTGGGAAAGCACTCTTTTTTGCAGAAAATAGACACGCCTGTGTTTTGGACGGGTTAAACTTAACAAGATTGGCGTCTCCCCAATCGGACACCCTCTGTAATTTCGAGTTAACCCGTTCAATCATAGACTCTCTTAGAGACTGGACTTCTTGTGGACTTGCACTGGCACTGGACGTATAACTCTCTACAACGGTGCTGTCATCAGCATAACCAATAATGCCAGACATAAGGAGGTCATTAATGTGCAGCAGAAACAAGGTTGCAGAGAGAACAGATCCCTGAGGTACCCCGGCATTAATAGCCATTAGGTCGGAAGAGCAGCCATCCATAACCACTCGAATGGACCGTTCCCTCAGGAAATCGGATATCCAGTTGCAAAGGTCCTTAGGTAAACCATACGCTGGAAGCTTACTGAGGATAGCTTCGTGCCAGACCCGGTCAAAAGCCTTGGATATATCTAGTGAGATGGCAATTGCCTCACCGTGACCCTCCAAGGCTTCGCTCCATAAGTGAGTGGCATATACCAGTAGGTCACCGGTTGAGCGACCCTTGCGAAAACCATATTGGTTGTCACTAAGGAGCTCGTTGGTTTCCAGGTATGCCAGGAGACGATTGTTCAATACACGCTCCATAATCTTGCACAATATGGAGGTGATCGCAACAGGTCGATAATTGGCCGGGTCGGAGCGACTTCCCTTTTTAGGTACTGGTTGTACATTGGCAAGCTTCCAGGATCTTGGGACCTTGCCAGTCTCTAGAGAAAGTCTATAGAGGCGTGTCAGTACAGGGGACAACTCGGGTGCGCAGCGCTTCAGAACCACTGCTGGAATACCATCGGGTCCACTAGCCTTATTCACGTCTAGGTTTAGCATGCATTTAAGTACCTCTTTTTGGTGGATTTGAGCGGCCCGCATCTTGGGGCCGAACGAAGGTAACTGGGGTGGGCTTTTATTGCTACTATCTAGACGCGGGGTATGCGTAGTTTCTCGATGTTGCGTAAATTCTCCATCCATTTCCCCCATCTAGGCACAAGTTCCTCAGGTAAGGGGTCGTCCCAATTGATCTTGTACTTCCACGTGTCTTGAAAAATTCGTTTCGCCGGCGTAGTGATTGGCGAAATGAAGCCCAAAGGGTCGAAAAGGGCCATGATGATACTGAGTGCTTCTCTCTTCGTAGGCCTTCTCTTGCCCTCCAATATGTCGGCTGGTGTCTTCAATTGGTTGGCTCTGAAGCTGAAGTAGTCCTCGTTGACGTTCCACTGTAGTCCCAACGCCTTTTCTGTCTCTTTCCCGCCTATGGACACGGCGGTGTTGTTTTCTCCATCTCTGCAGAGTGTTTCTCGGGTTTCTCGACTGTTTGAAGCCCATCCGTCGAGTGTAAAGCCTGCTTGCTTATGTATGAAGTCGACTTATCTCGCTATCTCGACTGCTTCTGCTTCTTCTCCAAAACTTTGTAGATAGTCGTCCATATAGTGATTCTTCACTATTGCCGCCGCCGCCCGAGGATACTTTTCTTGGAAGTCTTCTGCGTTTCGATTCTTGATGTATAGCGCTGTCAATGGTGATGATGTCGCGCCAAAAATGACCGATGTCATTATATACTCGTCGGGCTTGCCCTCCCGCCGGTCGTCTCTCCACAGGAATCTTGAGTGTGTCCCAATCCTCTTCTTGTACTTTTATCTGCATAAACATCTCTTTCAAGTCGGCAGACACGGCGTACGGATGTTGACGAAATCTCATGATGACGCCCGGCAGTGACTGTAGCAAGTCTGGACCGGAGAGTAACAAGTCGTTGAGGCTGACACCGGCGAATTTGGCTGCTGCGTCGTGTACGAGGCGCGGCGGTTTGTGTGGCTTCGCTGCGTTGACGACAGGAAAGTGAGGTAGGTACCACGTGCGATTGCGCGGGGGTGGGGATGAGACGCGCTCCGCGTAGCCCGACTTCAGCAAGTTGTCTATTCTTTCTTGATCAAAGTCAAAGTCAAAATATTTTATTCATCGTAAGATATTTTAAATATCATTTCATCATCTCATCATCTCAGCCGCAAGAAGTCCACTGCTGGACATAGGCCTCCCCCAAGGATTTCCAATATGACCGGTTGGAAGCGGCCTGCATCCAGCGTCTTCCTGCGACCTTGGTTAGGTCGTCCGACCACCTTGTCGGTGGGTGTCCAACGCTGCGCTTGCCGGTACGTGGTCGCCATTCGAGCACCTTTCTTCCCCATCGGCCATCGGTTCTTCGAGCTATGTGCCCCGCCCACTGCCACTTCAAAGAGCTAATCCGCTGAGCTATGTCGGTGACCTTTGTTCTTCTACGGATCTCCTCGTTTCTGATTCGATCTCGTAGAGAAACACCGAGCATAGCCCTCTCCATAGCTCTTTGAGCGACCTTGAGCTTTCTTATGAGGCCCATAGTAAACGACCACGTTTCGGACCCGTAAGTCATCACTGGCAACACACATTGGTCGAATACTTTCGACTTGAGGCACTGAGGTATTTTGGACGAGAAGACACTTCGGAGCTTCCCGAACGCTGCCCAGCCGAGTCGGATTCGTCGAAAGACCTCATCCTCGAAGCTGGAACTTCCAACCTGGATCAATTGACCCAGATAGATATATTGGTCAACAGCTTCAAGTATGGAGCTCCCAACAAGCACTGGAGAAGGCGCAACATGGACATTCGACATTATTTTCGTCTTGTCCATGTTCATTTTAAGGCCCACTTGTTGGGAAACTTCATTGAGGTCATTGAGCATGGCACTCAGATCCTCCAGCGCCTCTGCCATTATAACAATGTCATCGGCAAATCGAAGGTGAGTGATATACTCGCCGTTAATATTAATGCCAAGTCCTTTCCATTCCAGCAGCTTGAAGGCATCCTCCAGAGCAGCGGTGAACAGTTTTGGAGATATCACATCTCCCTGTCTCACACCTCTCTGTAGTCGGATAGCCCTCGTACTCTGCTCCTGTACTCGGACTGACATTGTGGCGTTGCTGTATAAGCACTTCAACACTTCAATATACCGATGATCGATGCGGCATCGCTGGAGAGATCGAAGTACGGCCCATGTTTCGATCGAATCAAAGGCCTTCTCATAGTCCACAAACGCTAAGCATAGTGGCCGGTTATACTCTCTGGTCTTCTGTATAACCTGCCGCAGCGTGTGGATGTGGTCTATGGTACTATAGCCTTTTCGGAAACCGGCTTGTTCGGGAGGCTGGAAGGCATCGAGCCTGTTCGTGAGACGATTCGTGATTACTCTCGAAAACAGCTTATAGACGTGGCTCAGGAGCGTGCTGGGTCTATAGTTCTTCAGTAGGGTATTGTCGCCCTTCTTGAAGAACAGCACCACCACGCCCCTGTTCCACGTCTCTGGCGTCACGCCCTCGAGCAGAACGGAATTGAAAAGCCTCTGAAGGACTTTCAGTACCGGCGTTCCGCCCGCTTTCAGAAGCTCTGCTGTGATTCCGTCCTCGCCCGGCGCCTTGTTATTCTTGAGCTGTTTGAGAGCAATCCTAATCTCGTACAGGCTGATGTCCGGAATATCTTCGGTATAGTGTCGGGTAAGTTTGGCTCTAGGATCTTTGGCCAAACTTATAATGGGTTTGGCTACTGAGGTAAACAGCTGTCCATAAAACCTCTCGATCTCGCCCAGCACCTCGGCTTTCGACGATACCACGCCGCCGTCCTCCTTCTTCAGCTTAGTCAATCGGCTCTGCCCAATAGACTCCACTCTTGCGAACACTTTGGAGCCTTTATTTTGCTCTATCGTCTCCTTAATACGCTTGGTATTAAAGGAACGAATGTCGTGTCGCAAGGCCTTCTGGATTTGTCTATTGAGCTGCCGATGTACGTCCGCGTCTTCGGAGGTCTGCAGCGGCATAGATCGTCGCGTGGCCATCAATTTTAGGGTCTGGGGCGAGATTTTTTGAGGCTTTTGTTTCGGGCGGCACTTAAAAAACTTCGATCCCGCCGCCTGGACAGTGTCTACGAACCCATTATTTAACTCGTCCACCGATACGCAATCCTTCAAGCAATCGAAGCGATTAGAGAGTTCCAGTTGGAAACTTTCGACATTTTGGATATGGGCCGGAGACGGTCGGAGCGTAGACTTCATCAAGCGAGTCCTCTCTCGTCTGAGATCGATATTCAAGATGCCTCTTACTATTCGGTGATCACTTCCGATTTTAATCCTGTTGATCACAGAGACATCATTGAATATCTCTCTCCTCGTCGACAAGATGAAGTCTATCTCATTTTTGACAGGGGCCTGGTCCTTTCTGCTTGGACCCATCCAGGTCCATTTTCTGTTTGGCGGCTTCTTGAAGAAGGAGTTCATCGCGTAGAGTCCCTCCTCCTCCAAGAAATCGGCCAGCCTATGGCCCCTTTCGTTCCGCTTTCCATACCCAAATTGCCCCACTCTGGCCTCTCCGTCACTCCGCTTGCCAAGTATTGCGTTAAAATCCCCCATAACAACCGTAAGATAGGTTTGGGAAGCGTGTATGGCCCTACTGATGTCCTCATACACCACTTCCACCTCTTCATCTGAGCGTTCCCCGGTCGGCATATACACCTGAATTACCTTCAACAAGTATCTTTTAGATACTCTGAGTATCAGGTATATTACCCTACTGGAAACACTCTCGATGGTTATGACGTTGTTAATGAGGGACTTGTGGACGAGAAACCCGACACCATGCTGTGACTTTTTAAAGTCACCCTCCCGGTGATAGAGTAGGTTACCAGACTTTAGGGTTGTCGTGCCCTCTCCCTCTCTTAAGTAATGATAGGACAGAAAACATCAAGCAAAGAAATTATCATTTGCCTACTCACATTATCACACGCCAGAGCCTTAGATTTAATTGAAAGAATAGTTTTCTTTATCATCCACAGTGACAGGAAAAAGGAGAAATAATCAATTAACAGATTTGGCATGGAAGATATCCTAGAAATTGTATGCGTCTTGACAGAGGCAAGAGGAGGAAGAGAAATGATTATTAAAATCGTTGAGGGAAAATTGGGAAGAATTATGAGAATTACTGACGGTTTTACCAAAATTAAGAGAGCGAAGGAACTTCCATATGTCTGCCGAAGAAGAATCAGTTAGTTGGGAATCAAATGAAGAAAGAAGAAAAGAAGAAGGAAATCAAAGGAAATCGCTTGGCTGTCCTTACCATCGTATTGCAACGGTTCCTAGCCTTTTTATAAGCACACCAAAGATCATCCGTCCTGTTCCGTTTATAGGCGCGAAACGCGCGATCCCGACGTGTCATTGCCATCTTAACGCCCCTCGTTATCCAGGGCGCTGGCGGTCGCTTGACTTTCACCGCATGCAAGGGTGCATGAGCATCATACAGCTTTAAAACAACAGTATTAAATTTATTGACTTTCTCGTCAACAGTTGATGCATTATACACATCTGTGAAATCAACCCTATCAGCATCCTGTTTGAGCTCATTTATATCAATGCGAGCAAAATTACGCAACCAAATGATAGCAGGTTTAGGTTTCGGAGGTTTAAGCTTTTATTGAAAATATAAAAGGTGAACAGCACAGACTCGTCTTCGACTCAGGGGGCGATGCTGTGCCGTTCCTTTTCTCTTCGAGGTGTGGAGAGCAGAGGGTGGACTGTGGGTTTTTGATCTTGCGTGTGGGCTCTTGAGGTCGGCGGGCGGCGGCGGCCTCACGAAGATTCTGATTGACTGACGCCAAAGAAACAGTATGGAGGGTTGTTACACCCTTGATTGACGTGTCAAGAAACAATATGATACAAAGAAACGGGATGGTAAATAAAACGCAGAATACTGCTGGCTAGCAGGGTGGCAGAGCGTGGACGGGCAGCACGACCAGGCAGAGATTTCTTCCAGACTTTTCTTCCAGAGTCTTCTTCCAGAGTTCTTCCTTCTTGTTTGATCCGCGGCCAACTGAAGCACTGCCGTAGTAGCGAAACAGCGCTGTTTTTATACCGTTCCTGGCCGTACCTCACCTCCGCACTGCCCCGCGCCCCGCTTTACTTTATTTCTTAAATTTTTACAATGCAAACACACATTCTTAACATTAAAACTTATATCACTAGTTAGGAGTCGTCGCTAGTGGTCGAGCTGAGCGGACGCGTACATTGATAATTACAAAGTTATTACTAAAAAATAAATCCCGTATACAGGGAGTTTGCACTTAAACAACATAGAATTACGGCGTAGTCTGCAAGTGACGAAGATGGCACATAACACCTATTGCTTCTACATGGAATAACCAGTTTAACACCTGTCCGAGACGCAGGTAATTAACACATTCATATTTCGCTCTTGTGCGTACACGCTTTGCGCACTTACACCACTGCATGTATAGACCCCCGCCAGACGAGTCGCAGTGACGCTGATCTGCTATCCCACTTCATCAACACGTTTACAACGCGATTGTCATCGCTTCCCATTTCGCTCACGCACTGGTTTGCGAACTCGTAAACAATATGAGTTTACACAAGCCGTCGAATAGCGGGTTAACTACAAGCGGAAGCGAATCGAATTCGAATCCTGATTTATCTTCACTAAGCAGAGATGAATACCATGTAACTCAAAGAGTTAAGCGCAAGGTATCTGAATGCGGTTTTGAAAACAATATCTCAAATCAATTAAGTGATTTTAAAAATGAAATAATGTCATTTTTCAAAGATTTTGCTAAAAGCCAAAATGAAAACGTTTTAAAAATTCAACAAGAACTGAAGGAAATGAAAGAAGATTACAAAAGCATTAAAATGAGTAACGAAAATTTGGTACAAGAAAATAAAAAATTGTTTACCGAAATTACCACATTAAAATCGGAAAATATTGAAATTAAAGACAGACTTAAAAACGTCGAATTAGCAATAGATCAGAGTCCATCCTCGACAGAAAAACGCTCTCAGCAACCGCTTTCACCAAAATCGCTACCGCTTAATCACGAAAACCTCATACTGGAATTAAACGAGCGTCAACAACGAGAAAAAAATATCGTACTGTGGGGTATTAGCGAGTTGAATGATAAAAGCTACTCATCGAGGCAAAACTATGATCACGAGCGAGCTACGGAAATAATAAGTAACATCTGTCCAGATTGCCCTAAACCACTAAAAACCATGCGTGTGGGAAAATACGATCCAATAAAAAGTCGCCCAATAAAAATATTTTTCGAAAACACAGCGGCGGTCAAATCATTGTTACGCAACAGAAACAAGCTAGACGACCAATTCCGGCTTTATGCGGACCAAACGCCTAGTCAACAAAGTTACTTTAAAAATCTTAAGGAGGAATTAAAACGAAGAGAATCTGATGGTGAAACTAACCTCATGATTAAGTATTACAGAGGCGTACCTAAGATAGTCTATAAACCGCCAAAAAACTCAAAGTAGGGTCTACACGGATGTCAAAAATAACGAAAAAAATTGACCGGCAAACTACACCGTTTCATACACAAGAGGAATGTCGTCATTCTATAGTATCAAACTATCAAGATATCTGCACAAACATATCTTCAATAAGAATTTTTTACGCGAACTTTCGCAGTATACGCACGGCGGGTAAATTCGACGAATTGTTATGCACTATTGGGTCTTTCGGTACCATTATACATGTAATTATAATAACAGAAACATGGTTAAAAGACGAAGCTGATGCAAAATTATACTCCATAGACAACTATACGCATATATACAACTACAGAAAAGACCAAAAGGGTGGGGGTGTCTCAATTTTTGTGCATGACAGCGTAAAGCATGAATTAACGGAAGAGATTTATGACAATGGGATCCATTATCTTTGGGTTCATCTCCATCAGTTTGCACTAAGCCTTGGAGCTGTATACAATCCAGACGGAAAAAACTGCACAAGATTACTAGAAAAATTAACACCCCAACTCGAGAAGCGAAAGAGAAGTGTCTTAATTGGTGACTTCAATATTAATCTATTAACTTCAGAACGTGACACTCGAGACTATCAGAGCACTCTTCAGGAATGCGGATACACCACTGTCAATAAAATTCATCCAGATTACTACACGAGATACACCTCAAAAACTCTTTTGGACCATGTAATCACAAATATAGATCCAGAACTTTTCTTTCTTGCTTTGATTGATTCACCTATATCTGATCATCGACAAATATACCTAGAAATAAGAAAATCAACACCAAAAAATAATAAAAAACGCATACAATATCACAGTTTAGACTATAAAGAATTATTTAACAACGCAACAAAATCACAGACAGATAATAAAGAAAAAGACTTTCACAAACTACAATCCTTTATAAAACAGCAGGTGGACAGCAACAAAACGCTCAAAAGCAAAATATTAAACCTACCTCGTGAAGACTGGATTAATAAAAATGTTATAAACGGAATTGCCGACCGAAATTTGTTATGGAAATTATTAAAAGAAGATCCAGAAAATGAAGAACTGAGAAAGAAATTTAAAGAAGAAAGAAACAAAATCAGGACAATGATAAAAGATAGCAAAACTAAATATTACTTAGAAGAATTCATTAAATGTAGTAAAAGTCCTAAAGATATGTGGAAGTTGATTGATAGCCTTGCAAAGAATAAATGTAAAAATAATTGTGTTCCCTCTAAACTAATCGTTAATTCAAAAGAAATAACTGACCTGGTAGATATTTGTGAGGAATTCAATAGATATTTCTCTTCAATCGGGGAGACACTATGTAATAAAATTCCGAAAAAATACCATAACAATCTTACGTATACTCTCTCAAATAATTGCCCAAACCCGGATAAAGAACTATCAATTTTTGAACCATGTACAAAAGATGAAGTCTCTAAAATAATAGATAATTTAGATTCCAATACTAGTACTGGTATTGACGGTATTAGTTCGAAGGCTATAAAATGCATTAAAGACATTATATTAGAAGATTTAGTCGATTGTATCAACAAATGTTTATCAGAGGGCTGTTTCCCTGATGATCTCAAAGTAGCTAAGGTTTGTCCAATATACAAAGCAGGAACCAAGTCAGATCCGGGTAACTACAGACCGATATCTGTACTACCGATCTTATCAAAAATAATTGAACGAGTCCTTTATACTAGATTAAATGAATATTTAAATTCTTTTAACCTCATTACAAAATACCAATATGGATTTCGCCCTCAATCAAGTACATTGTCAGCTGCTATAGACCTAGTCACAAAAATTAAAAGTAACATAGATCAAAAACATATAAGTTTGGGAGTGTTCATTGACTTGAAGAAAGCATTTGACACCGTTTGTCACCAAATACTTCTTCAAAAACTAAAAAGCATCGGTGTTACTGGGCAGGCTTATAAAATTCTAGAATCTTACCTAACAAATAGAGTACAAGTAATAAAAATAGAAGATAACACTAGTACACCCCATAAAATAAATTTTGGTATTCCCCAAGGCTCTATATTAGGTCCTTTATTGTTCCTAATATATATTAATAACATATCTGATATAGGCTTAACTGGACATCTAACTTTATATGCAGATGATACCTGCCTGTTCTATTTTGGACACTCTGTAGATGAAGTAATGACTGAGGCCCAAAATGACCTGATCAAATTTAACATGTGGTGCCAGTGTAATTTGCTGACTATCAACGCAACTAAATCTTCATACATGGTATTTGCGGCTAAAAACAAAAATCTAACTACACACAAAATATTGACCATAAATAATGATGTACTGAATAAATCACACGAAGAAAAATACTTAGGCCTTATACTTGATGATAAGTTAACCTGGATACCACATCTTCAACATATCCGTAACAAACTAATCGCAGTCACTGGTGCTTTGCGTAAAATGGCTAGTTGCGTTCCTGACAAGGTCAAATTGACAATTTATAACTCTCTAGTGAAGTCTCATTTAATTTATTTGATAGAAGTATGGGGGTGTGCTGCTAAATCTAACTTAATAAAATTACAGCGAGCACAAAATCAAGTCATAAAAGTACTTTATGGTTACAATTATTTAACATCTACTGAAACATTATATAAAAAAACTAAATTACTTAATCTAATTCAACTATATACATATCACATATGTGTCTTAATATGGAAAATAATGAATAAAAACATACATACTAATATTACATTTACTAAACGTTCTCATACACATAACTTAAGAAAAAAGAAGTTGATTGTAGTAAAAGCTCCACGGACAAATTATGGCAAAAAGAGTATATATTACGAGGGAGCACAGTTATTTAATAAATTGCCACAAGAAGTAACCGGATGTAGAACCCTATCGTTATTTAAGAAGAAATTATTTAACTTTGTAAGTAAAAAAATTTAATCTAGACACTATGTAGACCTAATTTATCTCACTCGTTACACTAGCATAATTAACTTTTAGTAAATTATAAAATATTGTTAAATCTCATGTAAGCGAACTATGTTCTTTTGAGAAATAAAGATTCTTTAAACCCAACATCTAACTAGTGATATAAGTTTTAATGTTAAGAATGTGTGTTTGCATTGTAAAAATTTAAGAAATAAAGTAAAGCGGGGCGCGGGGCAGTGCGGAGGTGAGGTACGGCCAGGAACGGTATAAAAACAGCGCTGTTTCGCTACTACGGCAGTGCTTCAGTTGGCCGCGGATCAAACAAGAAGGAAGAACTCTGGAAGAAGACTCTGGAAGAAAAGTCTGGAAGAAATCTCTGCCTGGTCGTGCTGCCCGTCCACGCTCTGCCACCCTGCTAGCCAGCAGTATTCTGCGTTTTATTTACCATCCCGTTTCTTTGTATCATATTGTTTCTTGACACGTCAATCAAGGGTGTAACAACCCTCCATACTGTTTCTTTGGCGTCAGTCAATCAGAATCTTCGTGAGGCCGCCGCCGCCCGCCGACCTCAAGAGCCCACACGCAAGATCAAAAACCCACAGTCCACCCTCTGCTCTCCACACCTCGAAGAGAAAAGGAACGGCACAGCATCGCCCCCTGAGTCGAAGACGAGTCTGTGCTGTTCACCTTTTATATTTTCAATAAAAGCTTAAACCTCCGAAACCTAAACCTGCTATCATTTGGTTGCGTAATTTTGCTCGCATTGATATAAATGAGCTCAAACAGGATGCTGATAGGGTTGATTTCACAGATGTGTATAATGCATCAACTGTTGACGAGAAAGTCAATAAATTTAATACTGTTGTTTTAAAGCTGTATGATGCTCATGCACCCTTGCATGCGGTGAAAGTCAAGCGACCGCCAGCGCCCTGGATAACGAGGGGCGTTAAGATGGCAATGACACGTCGGGATCGCGCGTTTCGCGCCTATAAACGGAACAGGACGGATGATCTTTGGTGTGCTTATAAAAAGGCTAGGAACCGTTGCAATACGATGGTAAGGACAGCCAAGCGATTTCCTTTGATTTCCTTCTTCTTTTCTTCTTTCTTCATTTGATTCCCAACTAACTGATTCTTCTTCGGCAGACATATGGAAGTTCCTTCGCTCTCTTAATTTTGGTAAAACCGTCAGTAATTCTCATAATTCTTCCCAATTTTCCCTCAACGATTTTAATAATCATTTCTCTTCCTCCTCTTGCCTCTGTCAAGACGCATACAATTTCTAGGATATCTTCCATGCCAAATCTGTTAATTGATTATTTCTCCTTTTTCCTGTCACTGTGGATGATAAAGAAAACTATTCTTTCAATTAAATCTAAGGCTCTGGCGTGTGATAATGTGAGTAGGCAAATGATAATTTCTTTGCTTGATGTTTTCTGTCCTATCATTACTCATTAATTTCTCACTGTCGTCGGGGAAATTTCCTTCTCTTTGGGGGAAGGCTTTTGTTCTTCCCTTGCCAAAAATATGAAATCCCCAGACTTTCACTAACTTTCGTCCTATTTCTATACTTCCTTTTCTTTCAAAAATTTTAGAAGCTGTTGTTCATAAACAAATCTCATCTTTCATATATAATAATAATTTACTCACACCTCGTCAGTCTGGTTTTCGTCCTGGACACAGTACTACTACTGCTCTTCTCAGTGTTACCGAAGACATACGCTTGGGCATGGAGAATCAAATGGTCACCATATTAGTTCTCATTGATTTTTCTAATGCTTTCAACATGGTAGACCATGATATTCTCCTTGCCACCCTTAAACATCTAAAGTTTTCTTCCACAGTGTTGGAATGGTTCTCTTCGTATCTCCATGGTCGACAACAAGCGGTTCGGATGGACTGTGAATTGTCACAATGGAATGAGCTAATTTCTGGTGTTCCTCAAGGTGGGACAATGAAAACAACAAGGTGGGTCCCTTGTTGTTTTCATTGTTCATCAATCTCCTTTCATTATCAATTGGCTGCTCTTACCATTTCTATGCGGATGACCTTCAAATATATGTCCAAATAGAGTAAACAATATCGCAAATGCAGTTGCCCAACTTAATAAGACTTTAATGGAACTCTATTCTTGGACGCTGGATTTCGGAATTCTAGTTAATAGTTCGAAATGTCAAGCTATGGTTATTGGTAGTACCGTACAGTTGGGTAAAGTTGACTTAAATCTGATTCCTTCGGTCATGTTTAATGGAGACGTTATACTTTATTCACATCAGGTAAAATATCTGGGTCTTTTCATGGACGAGTCTCTTTCTTGGAGAACTCAAATTGCTGATTGCTGAATTAAGTCGGGCTGTCACTTACTCCTTGCAATACTAAAACCGGTTTAGAAATTTTCTCCCGATTAAAACATAGATCACCTTAGTTCAAACATTAATCTTCCCCATTATTGACTATGCTGATGTGTGTTATCCAGAGCTAAATGAAGAGCTTCTTAATAAACTCGACCGTCTTCTTAATAATTGTATTCGCTTCATTTTCTGCCTGCGTAAATATGATCACGTTTCTCAATTTCGATCTAAATTGTCCTGGCTCCCTATTCGTTTACGCATACAGCAGAGACTCCTTTGCTCCCTATTCTCTATACTTAAAAATCCTCTTTCTCCCGGTTACTTGAAATGTAAGTTTCAGTATCTCGCGGATTCTCACGATCGTCAACTTCGCTCCAGTAATTCTCTTCAGCTCTTCACTCCTTTGTTTCATTCTGGTTTCATGTCAAATTCTTTTACCTTACAAGCTATTCGACTCTGGAACGCCTTACCGGAAGACATTCGACAGATCTCAAACAGATTTCTTTTTAAGAAAAAGTGGCACACTTTTCTCTCTGATGTTGAGTTAGCAGATTAATTCATCCTTTCCTTCTAATTTGTGTATGTATATGTTTTGAATATATTTATTATTCTTATATGTATTATTATTTATGAAATATTTATATGTAAACTGTTTATGTATATATGATTTCCATCCTTACTAAATTTGTACTTTATTATATCTTTTTTTTTATCACACTACCTACTTTTTATGTTTTTCTTCTCAAGGTTGACTGGGAGAGAATGCTTTTAGCATTAAGTCCACCTACTGTACCTCCATAGGCTCAAAAAGTTTTTAGATAAAAATAAATATATATGCCTTTTTTACTTACTGGTTTTTTACAGTCGCTTTAATCTTAAATATAGGCAGACCTATTTCTGCAGGAACTTTATTATAGAAGCGTACTCCTAGACCCAGAAATGAATCCATAGTTTTCTGCAATCGCAAAACTGGTGAAGCTAATTTATTTTTATTTCTCCTATTGCGATCATGAATATCACTATTTTTCTTATATAAATCAAGATTATGGCGCACAAACATAATATTCTCAAATATATACTGAGAAGGCAATGTTAAAATATTTATATCTTTAAACAATTCTCTAAGAGATTCTCTAGCACCAAGGTTATAAATAGATCTGATAGCGCGTTTCTGCAGTACAAATATGGTGTTTACTTCTGCAGCGTTATCCCATAGTAAAATTCCGTAAGACATAACACTATGAAAGTAACTGAAATATACTAAACGCGCAGTATCAACATCGGTCAGTTGTCTAATTCTCCTAACAGCATAAGCTGCAGAACTAAGTTTACCCGCCAACGTAGTAACATGGGCACCCCATTGAAGCCTGGCATCAAGAGTTATTCAAAGAAATGTTGTTTTATCTGTTAAATCTAGTGGTTCATCTTCCATTATTATTAGTGTAGGAATTTTTTTAACATTTGGTAAGCAAAATTGAATACATTTCGTTTTCTTAGCGTTTAATAACAGATTGTTCGCTGTAAACCAATCCAACACCTGAGCTAAAGTACTATTAACCACGTCAAAAGAATCAGTTTGTCTATCAATTTTGAAGACAAGAGAAGTATGATCGGCAAATAGTACAGTATTGACACAGTAAGGCAGGTCATTGATGTAAATGAGGAATAACAGAGGCCCTAGTATAGAACCCTGGGGTACGCCCATCTTAACCGATGATTCGGTGGATTGAACCCTATCTAAACTAATTTGAGTCCGCCCACTTAAAAGATTCAATTAAATCGCGAGGTTTCTCTTTTATTCCATAGTGCTCCAGCTTCGAGTGAAGGGTATTGTGATCTACGCAACCAAAGGCTTTAGAAAGATCACAAAAAATACCAATAGCATTTCGTTTTTCCTCCCAAGCATCATATATGTATTTCAACAGAGCTACACCTACGTCTGTAGTTGACCGACCCTTTGTAAATCCATACTGTTCACGATGGAAAAGACTATGATTGTTGAAAAAAGCTAACTGATTAAAAATAATCTTTTCAAATATTCCACTAAGCGCTGGCAGAATAGAAATGGGACGGCAATTAGTGGGATCATTTTTATCGCCAGATTTGTACAACGGAATAGAATAATTTATTTGCATGATTTACATAGACAAGTCAATTGTAACCAACCCGCATGCAGGCGTGCAAATATTATAAGAATAATGTATTGTACCTACTTACAGTCTTAACATCATAAATTCAAATTAAACAATAATAAAAAATTAAAAAATTACATATAAATTCAATGTTTACCGTCCATATACTCCTTAATGCTATAAAAACTTTTTTTAATTATATTTACGGAATTACTTTACTTAACTTCATCAAGTCAGGGAATGTCCCATAATCTACACACTTATTGAATATAGAAGCTAAATACGGCACAATTCACTCATGTTACTAATGACAAATACAGAGATATCCCACAAATCTCCGGCTTTCTTATTGTTCAAACTCTTAAATGTTTCAATGATTATTTGAGGTGTTATATATTGAAATATTAAATGCTTGTTACATACCGGTATACAGCTTGATATTCGTTTCTTAGATTCCTCAGATGATGAACGTAAGGAGGCAGTAGTGTTTACGGGAATGTTAGTAAAGTAATCTTCGAAATATTTTGCGACGTCTTCATTATTACTGAGGATCTTATTATCAACTTAATTCTATTTTGTTGTCACGTTTTTTAGATTTTCCAGTTTCCGTGTTAATAATTTTCCAAGTGGTCTTTATCTTATCTTGAGAATCTAGAATAGCTTTTCTAGTATATAAAGATTTTGCGGTTTTGCTGCTATTTTTATTGTTTCAAAGTCAAAGTCAAAGTCAAAGATTTTTATTCAAAATTGGATACATGTATCTCTTTTTGAACGTCATATTTTTATTTGTTATATATTTTTTTATATATGCAAAATTGAAATACTACTAGCGTTTCGGAACGACCACTGGTGAGAAGAATACGCCGAAAGAAACTCAATCCAGCCTTGGTCCCTACGTGCCTGAAGGGCTCTGAATACATTGTTAACATTAAATACAATTTTTCATACTATATATTCATTTTAACATTTAATAATTGTTAACATTAAATAAATTTATATAAATTTCCACGCATTTTTATCAGTAATATAATCATCAATGCAGTTATAAGCCTTTTTTATTAACTGGTTTTTTACAATCGTTTTGAACTTAAGTAAAGGCAGACCTAATATTTCTGCAGGAATTTTATTATAGAAGCGTACTCCTAAACCCAAAAATGAATTCATAGTTTTCTGCAATCGCAATACTGGTGTAGCTAATTTATTTTTATTTCTCGTGTTTCGGTCATGGATATCACTTTTTCTTATATAAATCAAGATTATAGCGCACAAACATAATATTCGCAAATATGTACTGAGAAGGTAAAGTTAAAATATTTAAAGAGATTCTCTAGCACCAAGTTTATATATAGATCTTGTTCCGGCTTCCTGAAAGAGTCACTGCATTCTCCGATCAACCCCAGAATCACAGCAAGGGAAAATTCAGTAAACACTCACCTGGATTCGTTTGTGAACAGGATTCGAAAGGATTCGCCTTCGACGGGACCTGGTCGACCGGCCGAAGACCCTTGTGCTTGAACTTTATTATTTTCTTGCTGTCTACACTTGTGGTACACCATCACACACTCGCGGATGGGGATTTAGAGTTGTTTTCGGCCAGCGAAGCTCTTAGGGTCGTTATTTTTGGAAATTATATCAGCGCAAGCGGCGCGCTAACATAACTCGAACGCCATATTTTTACGACTGTTATTTCGGCCAATCACAGGCCGTCTCGGCGAAGGAAGTAGATATAGGGGGGAACGGAAGCTGGACTTATGCTTACACATTTTCCCCCACCTGAAATCCACAAGGGTTTCACAGAGAATGCAAATTGAAAGATAAAAAAAACAAAAGCAATAGCTACGCACTATTGCAAGAATATCTAGAAATATTATTTTCGAAAGATAGAGTAATAAATAAGTTTTAACTAGCCTAAGGATAGAGTGTATTTATGTATTAGTAATTTATGAGAAAAAAAAATATTAATTAATTGGTAAGGGACAAACCTTTACTACCGGCCTACGAAAGGTCTTTCCGTTAGCAGTTCGGAAAGTAACTACTCTGACTACTTGATCCGAACCGGCATGCACTTGCACAATACGTGCCAACTTCCAGAACATCGGCGGAAGATTAGGTTCGTTAACTATGACTAAGTGATCTATTTTAATATTTGGTTCATGTACGAACCTTTTCTTTCGTTGTAATGTATGATGATAATCACGCTGCCATACGCGCCAAAATCTCTGGGTAATTTTCTTAAGCATGACCCAACGAAAGCGCGGACACGAAATAAAACATCTAACACACTTTGACAGCACGGTACGTATCAGAAGTCTCAATCCAATTATCCAAAACTGGCGTTGAATAAGAGTTCGAGGTCCACAATGCAAATATTTTTTATGAAAAAGTTTTATTCTAATTTTAGATATTGGACATTGTTTAGGTAACAAAAAAGGGTGCAACGCAGATGGTGACAGATTAGCCTCATCGATGCGTTCCCCCACCCGCACGATCCCATCATCGTCCAGGAAAGGTGAAAGTCTTTGAATGGATTTTACACATGGTTCATTATCTCGCACTCGACTGACTTCGGAAGACATATAATGATACGGACTCAATTTAAATAATACTTTGGTTAACTTCTCGAGTTCAGGACTACTGAAAAATGAAAGAATTCGATTTTGCCTTGCAACCCTCGAATTTGAAATAAATCTAATACACCATGCTACAATTCTTAGAATTTTTGTAAAAGAGGAATGTCTGGCAATTAAGTCCAGAAGTGGGTTTCTCACATTAATCACGTGAAGACTTTTAGTTTCTAGTGATTTAAACTCGGGTAAGTATTCTTTTGGAAGTAGAACCCGTTTGTTAGGCCATTGACTAGGCAAATCCTGTAGCCAAGAAGGACCTTTCCACCACAGAGGATGGTCTATAAGCTCTGGACAGGACACTCCGCGACTACAACAGTCGGCCGGATTATCCTTAGACGAAACATAATACCAGTGATCGGTACTAATCAAATCAGTTGCTTGAATGACACGATGGGCTACATACATTTTTAACAAATGAGGGGCGGTATTAAACCATTACCAGGTAGTGCTGCTGTCTGAATAAGCTCGAATAGAATTAATAGTTATATGGTCTTTTAGCAAATTATACATATGCGATAGAACTTTTGCCAGAAGCACCGCTGCGCTTAGCTCGAGTCTATTTACCGTGGTAGGTTTTAAAGGAGCTACTCTAGATTTTCCAATCAGTAAACTAGTCGCAGTAGAAATTCTGGGCTCATTAGTAACCACACAAATATACACACAACAACCATAGCCTTTCAGAGAACCATCACAGAAACCTACCAAGTGTACTTCCATCGGATTGGAAGGTATAACTAACCGCGGAACAGAAATTTTTCGTAAATCAGACAAATTGGCCGCTATTAAATGCCATTGTTTGATTAAATGTTTTGGAATAGTCTCATCCCACGATAAATTTAACCGCCATATTACTTGCAACAGCGATTTTGCTGCAAAGACTACTGGGCATATCCAACCGAGTGGATCGAAAATGCGGGCTACTAAAGAGAGTATGGATCTTTTAGTAAATTTGACTTCGAACGAGTCTGAAAAGGCATATGAAAAAGAATCATTAATGGGATTCCATCGTATCTCTAATATTTTGACAAACTCATTTCCCAATTCATCGAAGGATTTGGAACTTTGACAAAATTCAGGAGGAACATCCTTAAGAAGACGAGGAGCTTTAGTAGTCCATTTCTCGGGTCTTATCAATATTTGCCGATACATACGATGGATGTCGGCAGTAAAAACTATTTTGTGAAGTCTAAATTTTGTCACTAAATCGACAATATCCACTTGCAGCTTAGGACCCACATGAACAATATTATTGAGTGACAGATTATTCGAGGTCCGACTACTGGCATCGAAGACTACTCGTAAACGTGTCGTTGTACTATCGGGTCGTATTACACAATGGTGAGGAATAATATAACGGTCAGTAGACAAAGATTCAGCAGGCTGCATATGTCCCAGCTCTTCGTACTGCTGCATAAATTCCTTATATTCCGTTTTCAACTCAGTCTGGCTGGCAAGACGCTTTTCCAAGTTGAGAAAACGGTTAAGAGCCTGATGATATGATTCTCCTAAGGCTGGAGTATCATCTTTAAGCATGATTGGTACAACATAACGACCTTCGGAGGTACGATATGTGCCATTTTTATATTTTTGTTCACATATTTCATCCTCAGGACCGGAAATTTTACATTTCGGCGGTTCTTCGGATTCCCAAAACCGTTGAACGATCTCATCGAGCGCACAAGAAGACGCGATGAGTGACGTAACGGGTGTGGCTGGAGTTTGAGCCACTTCACATATTTCATCCTTAGGACCGGAAATTTTACATTTCGGTGGTTCTCCGGATTCCTTAAAACGTTGAACGATCTCATCGAGCGCACTAGAAGACGCGATGAGTGACGTAACGGGTGTGGCTGGAGTTTGAGCCACCACGTTTTGAAGAAACTGACCACTTATCACCCAGCCGAATACACTAGACAGTGCACATGGAAAACCAGGACCTGGGCAATAACGTGAACCAGTATATATCTGGTCAAAACAGTCTACTCCTAACAACAGATCGATCGGACCCGATTTATCAAAATCTTGGTCGGCGAGATCCAGATGTTTAAACTTTTCCTTGACAACCGACGGTAACGAAGTTGAAGGAACCATTGAAGTGATTTTAGGCAAAACCACTAATGGTATATCGAATTGGGGCGAGTCATTTGACCTAGGCACAATAGAGCCAAAAGTATAACCATTAATATTACAAACATAATTTTGACCGAGACCGGTTACATTTAAATTACACTTTTTTATATGTAAACCTAACTGTCGCGCACAGCTACTTGTAATGAAAGAGTCCATCGAGCCACTATCTATGATTATACGAGCATGCTGCAATGAACCATCCACTCTTCTCAACCGAACCACTGCTGAACCAATAATTTTGGTACTCATAGGTGACTTTGACATGTTGGGCTGAGTTGTACAAGTTAGGGAAGTGCTCATATTGGAATTCTCAGAAGCCTTTAGGTCAATGGTATTAGATAATAAACTTTTATGTTCTTCATGTAATAATGTGCTATGTTTTGAGTTACAAATGAAACACATGGACTTAGACTTGCAGTCTGCACTAGTGTGACCGGGCCTTAAGCAGTTTTGACATAATTGTAACTCTAACTAATTGTTGTCGCTGTCCTATATTCATAGAATGTACTTTACCACAGCGATATATTGAATGATTTTCATGACAATACGCACAGACAGCCTGATTAGGTTTATTATTATTTGAGTTCGAAGAAGTAATTAAGGAAGAATTTGATTGCCGAGAAAAATTATCTTTCTTTGTATTATTGTGGTTTTGTTTATTTGTAGAATTGAATGACTGTAAATTACTAGGTTGACTAACCTCTAATACCTTTATATAATTCTGTAAATAAACAATCAAATTATTAAATTTAGGAATTTCTTCGGTATTTTGTAATTCAAACCTTTTCCTAGTTTCTGTATCAAGCGGCCGAGATGCTATGTAAAATAAAAGAAATTCACTTAAATCTTCAATATTTAACCCGCGCAAGGCACTAACACATTCATAAAGTGTGTTGGTTAATTGTGATAAGTTTGATAATGATGGCCGTTGGATCGGATTTAATTTTATTATTTTTTCTAAATAAGCGGTGGCTAAAATACGTTTATTATCATACCTGTCTAGCAACGCTGCATAAACAACAGAATAATTAGCTGATGTTATAGAAACACCCTTAGCTAGTGTCAGGGCATACCCAGACAGACATGGCAACAAATAGTAAAATTTCTCTATGTCCGACAACGAAACATTATTATGCACAAGCGACGTATAACTGTCTTTAAACATCTGCCAGTTCTCTATATTACCATCAAACTTAGCTATTTGCAATTTAGGTAATTTCACTTGCGAGTTGGAATGCGCATGACCTTGACACAGTTCCGAGCGCGAACTTACGTCGAGAGTGTCAGCAAACTCAATGACAAAATAGTATAACTCGTCAAATGACAACAAAGCATTATTATCGATAACAAATTGAGGATGCTAATTTAGTTTTATTTTCTTTCGTAATTTTTGCTAAGTCATAAAGTATTTGCATATTTTTAAACTCATATTCACGTTTTTTAATGGTGGACATTAATTCTCCTTCCGCCATGTTTTCGCTAAGCACTAATTGTGAAAAGTACGAGTGATGTAGGTAAGTAGCAAAAGTTTAAATGGAAACTGAGTAATGGAACAGATATTCACAAACACGTAGGTTTTAAAACTACGGACTATTACTTATAATCATAAATACACACCTCGCTGCTATTAATTTACCTTAGGTAGGTATCTAGGCTATCCAAAATAGTTCGAAAGCCTGAGTAACAAGATAGTACCTTATGGCATACAAATCGAACGATTAAGGGATTATTACAAGGGAATTAACGAGATAAGAACTATGTACTCGTAAGCAATAGGTATTTACTATGGTATGGCACAGGTATGGAATTTCCTGTTTGATTCGAGATTGTTAGACAAATAGACAAATGCTAGGTGGGTAAGTACCTAGTTAATTTGAATCTATAATAAGTCTATTTATGAATAGTAATTAGACCATATTTGGAAATAACTTTAATTGGAAATATTGAAATTAAGTGGGTAAATTTGAAATAAGTACGTGAGGAATGTCCTCACAGGAGGCACCATAAATTAATGTTCCGACTTCCTGAAAGAGTCACTGCATTCTCCGATCAACCCCAGAATCACAGCAAGGGAAAATTCAGTAAACACTCACCTGGATTCGTTTGTGAACAGGATTCGAAAGGATTCGCCTTCGACGGGACCTGGTCGACCGGCCGACGACCCTTGTGCTTGAACTTTATTATTTTCTTGCTGTCTACACTTGTGGTACACCATCACACACTCGCGGATGGGGATTTAGAGTTGTTTTCGGCCAGCGAAGCTCTTAGGGTCGTTATTTTTGGAAATTATATCAGCGCAAGCGGCGCGCTAACATGACTCGGACGCCATATTTTTACGACTGTTATTTCGGCCAATCACAGGCCGTCTCGGCGAAGGAAGTAGATATAGGGGGGAACGGAAGCTGGACCACAGATAGGTAATTTTATTTGGGTTTTTAAAGTTAATGCTTACACAGATCTAATAGCGCGTTTCTGCAGGACAAATATGGTGTTTACTTCTGCAGCGTTGCGTATATGGAAACCTTTCCAGTATTCAGAACTCCCGTTTTTCTGAGATGCGGTAGGATTTGCTACCATGAATTCACAAAAAGTCGCCTTAAACCATTCCGCTATTCAGAGTTGCAACCGATCTGGATTCGGGTATTACTTCTGATGTAGAATTCGAAATTTCGTATTAAAAATACTTCCACTACTCAGATCCCTAGAAAGCATAAAAGTAGGTACTTAGGCTGCGATCTGCCGCGCGGGAGGAATTGCGGCGCTATGCTCCCCGATCTCAGATCGCAAGCGGGTCGAAATAAAAGTACAACATACTTCAGTGAGCAGACGTAAATAAAAAGGTGTGGGCAGAAAGTCTAAAAATCGCATCTCTATCAATCAATATCAATATCAAATATGCCTAATGCTCGATAGTCACGTTTTATTTTATAAAATTATTAAAATAACATAAATGTGCCTAATGTAGATTGTACCGTTAATTTTTTTTAAATGATTAAAAAATTTTAAGTAACTCGAAATTCTTTTTATTTTTTACTAGATGACTTCATATCACTAAATTTTCCATTATTCCATATTTTCTATTGTTCTTACCTTTTAAACCTTTCCTAGACTTTCACTAATATTTCAACCAACCAAAATTAGTCAAATCGGTTCAGCCGTTAGTTTTAAGCAGACTAACGAACAGCAATTAATTTTTATTTATATATATTAAATATTATAGATTAATAGCTACATAATTATTAATTATGATATTTTATAGTTTATATATTTTATTTTGTTCGTCCGTTTAAATTCACTATACTAAAGTCCTTACCGAGCTTAGGTAGGAATTCAGATCATTAACGTAACTATTGACTTTGTAATGCCTCCCGCATTACAGAATTAAAAGCAGGGTAGCATTTATTCTCTAAAACGGCGCGTTCAATCTCGTAAAGGCTCCCGCATCTCAGAAGTATTGGGGTTCTGAATACTGGAAGGGTTTCCATATACGCTGCAGCGTTACCCCATAGTAAAATCGCATAAGACATAACACTATGAAAGTAACTGAAATATACCAAACGCGCAGTATCAACATCAGTCAGTTGTCTAATTCTCCTGACAGCATAAGCTGCAGAACTAAGTTTACCCGCTAACGTAGTAATATGGGCACCCCATTGAAGCCCGGCATCAAGAGTTATTCCAAGAAATGTCGTTTTATCAGTTAAATCTAGTGGTTCATTATCCATTACTATTTGTGTTGGAATTTTTGTAACATTTGGTAAGCAAAATTTAATACATTTCGTTTTCTTAGCGTTCAACAATAGATTGTTCGCTGTGAACCAATCCAACACTTGAGCTAAAGTACTATTAACCACGTCAAAAGAATTAGTTTGTCTATCAATTTTGAAGACAAGAGAAGTGTCATCGGCAAATAGTACAGCCTTACATGTATTGACACAGTAAGGTAGGTCATTGATGTAAATGAGGAATAACAGAGGCCCTAGGATAGAGCCCTGGGGTACGCCCATCTTAACCGATGATCCGGAGGATTGTACCCTATCTAAACTAACTTTTTGAGTTCGGCCACTTAAATAAGATTCAAGTAAATCGCGAGATTTACCTTTTATTCCATAGTGCTCCAGCTTGGAGAGAAGGGTATTGTGGTCTACGCAATCAAAGGCTTTGGAAAGATCACAAAAAACACCAATAGCATTTTGTTTTCCCTCCCAAGCATTATATATGTATTTCAACAGAGCTACACCCGGGTCTGTAGTTGACCGACCCTTTGTAAATCCATACTGTTCACGATGGAAAAGGCTATTTATGTTAAAAAAAGCTAATAACTGATTAAAAATCATTTTTTCAAATATTTTACTAAGAGCTGGCAGAATAGAAATGGGACGGTAATTAGTGGGATCATTTTTATCGCCAGATTTGTACAAAGGAATGACTTTACTTAACTTCATCAAGTCAGGAAATGTCCCAGTATCTACACACTTATTAAATATAGAAGCTAAATATGGTGCAATTACTTCAATGATGTTACTTATGACAGCTACAGAGATATCCCACAAATCTCCAGTTTTCTTATTGTTCAAACTCTTAAATGTATCAATGATTATTTGAGGTGTTACATGTTGAAATATTAAATGATTGTTACATTCTGGTATACAGCTTGTTAATAGTTTTTTAGATTCCTCAGATGATGAACGTAAGGAGGCAGTAGTATTTACGGGAATGTTAGTAAAGAAATCTTCGAAATATTTTGCGACGTCTTCATTAGTACTGAGGATCTTATTATCTACTTTTAATTCTATTTTGTTGTCACGATTTTTAGTTTTCCCGGTTTCCATGTTAATAATTTTCCAAGTGGTCTTTATCTTATCATGAGAATCTAGAATAGCTTTTGTTGTATATAAAGATTTAGCGCACAGGCACGCCTTTTTAAAAACCTTAGAGTAAGTTCTAACATAATTAATAAATTCAGTATTTTTATTGTAAGCTTTCATAGCTAATAATTCGTATAACCTGTTTCTACTAACGTAAAAAATACCAGTTGTAGCCCATTCACTAAATTTTTTACCGATACGTTTAGTACATTTTTTAATTTTGAATGTATTGTTGAATTCCGAGTCAATAACACGAAACATTTTATTATATAGAGCATCCGGATCATCTCTAGTTTCTTCAATTAGGGGCATTTTTTCAGATTTTTTTTCTTAAATACATTTATTTTAGTTTTGGTTATAGATCTAAAGGTTACTTTTGGTAAGTCTACTTCTACATCATTTATAAGTTTTACAAACTGACCGTAGTGATCCGAGGTTAGATTTTTAGTTATATATTTGTCAACAGCAGTGCAATTGCAGAAAACATTATCTATGCACGTTGCAGAATCTTCAGTAACTCTAGTTGGTTCCAAAAACAATTTAACCAAATCAAATGATTTAAAGACATTTAAAAATCGAACACTTTCAGTTGTTGTAACTAACAAATCAACATTAAAGTCACCGCACACTATAATATTTTTGCGACAACAACATAATTTTCTCAAGACATCTTCAATAACTGATTCTAAAGTATTATAATCTGATCTTGGGGGTCTGTATACACATACTATAATATAATTCCCTAGTTCGATACATGACAGCTCAACATTACAATCTATCGAAAGACTAACAATATCCTTACGTTCTTTACATTTTACGTCACTTCGAGTTAGAATTAAGCTACCACCTTTCTCTTTAGTCTTTCGGGTGTAAGAGCTTGTCAATAAATAATTTTCTACATTGAACTGTTGCTGGTGCGACTGCATAAAATGTTTAGTCACACAAACTACATGCAAATCTTTTCTGTTTATAAACAACTCTAATTCTAACAATTTGCTAGTCAGGCCTTGGACATTCTGATGAAAAATATTTAATTCTTTAGCCTCGACTGTTGTCTTATTAATTAGTTTAAATCAGACTGAGGATTTTGTATTTTAGGTATATCATTAGTTGCAATACCTGTGTCAAATTTAAAATTATTTGCAGTTGTACTACATACAACAGAAGTTTGTAAATTAAAAGCTACTACAGTAGCTATTTGTCTTTTAAAATTAAAAGGAAGATACATAGTATCGTTAGTCAACTTAAATCTACTTATAAACTTATTTTTATCTAAATAAAAAATAAAATCGCCATGACGATACGTCATGTTGTACATATGTACATTTAAATTGTGTATGTGCTCGTTTCTTTTCCTATCTAAAGATTCCGAATACGGAAAGGTACATATCATAAACTTACATTGTGTTCTTTCATTTATATTAATTAATTTGTCCATACTTTGTTTAATATTCCTTTTTGATACAGAGGAACTGTCACCACATAATATTAATATTGTACAGTTTTCATCAAGACTGTCACAAGTAATACTGTTTACCAGGTCTAAATAAGAAGCGCCGGGTGTACATGTGTTGTAGACAGAACAGTTATGGTTGAGGTGACTCAAAATTATGCTACTAAGACCTTGACCTAATTTATCAGAGTATATTAATAATTTGTTACAAAACCTTTTTTTATTAAAACTATTTTCTATCGTACCTATCCTTGTTTTTAAGTTACATTTACCAGTATCACATTCTCTAGACTCGGGAACAATGGCTATTACAGGTGACATTGTAATTGCCGTTTCAGGAGTACTATAGCACTGCTGCTTTTGTAAGAGAGCATCATACCGCTCTTTATTATAGTGAGCTTCAGCCACAAATTCTTTGGCCTCTAAAATATATTTACTTATATATATATATCATCATCATCATCATCAGGTCCTTTTTAGTCTCCACTACAGGAGCACGACCCTCTCTGTACTACTTATATATATATATATAAGTAAATATATTTTAGAGGCCAAAGAATTTGTGGCTGAAGCTCACTATAATAAAGAGCGGTATGATGCTCTCTTACAAAAGCAGCAGTGCTATAGTACTCCTGAAACGGCAATTACAATGTCACCTGTAATAGCCATTGTTCCCGAGTCTAGAGAATGTGATACTGGTAAATGTAACTTAAAAACAAGGATAGGTACGATAGAAAATAGTTTTAATAAAAAAAGGTTTTGTAACAAATTATTAATATACTCTGATAAATTAGGTAAAGGTCTTAAGCTTACAATAAAAATCCTGAATTTATCAGATTTATCAGGATTTTTATTGTAAGCTTTCTTAGATAATAATACGTATAACCTGTTTGTACTAACGTAAATACCAGCTGTAGCCCATTCACTAATTTTTTTACGGATACGTTTAGTACATTTTTTTAATTTTGACTGTATTGTTGAATTTCTATTTAATAACACCACACATTTTATTATATAGAGCATCCGGTACATCTCTAGTTTCTTCAATTGGGGCATTTTTTCAGATATTATTTTCTTAAATACATTTATTTTAGCTTTGGCTTTGGTTTGGTCTAAATGTTGTAACTATCATTCTACTTCAATCTCAAACTTTGCATTAATAGATACTGGAATATGCAATTTATATTACTTTCTTATCTATCTATGAGTTATCATGCGAGAGATAGGTAGGTCATCACATCACTACGGTCACTACACTCGGTGGTACCGTTTAACTTTAAAATACCCACCGTACCACCAGGGGTATGGCCAGGGGTACGGTGGGTCTGTAGTGGTATAATGTATGGCGCGGCCGCTTTTTTATAACATTCTAGATTTGGTCGGGAAACCACGCGAACATCATTTTTTTGAATTTAATTAATCTACAGGTCTGAAATTTATCAGGTATTAAATTGACATGTATATCTAATTATTGATAAAAGATTCAGTGACCACTCTTACAGGAAACTCTGTTAATCGGTCGTTAAATAACTCCGCCGCGCGCCATGGCCGGAACAAATTGAAGATTCATCATAACTTTTTAATTACGTATAGGATACTAATGAAACTTCGGTACCATTTATAGACAGTATTTCACTATATAATAACGTTTCAAGTTAGTCTTTGGAGCGCTTATTGAAAGTGCTAGGACCTATTAAAGCATATTTCTATTTAATAAAAATAACTTCTAAACGGTTAATTACTGTGAATTACTTTATTGCGCTATAAACTAACTAATTAGCCAGATGTCCTGTGCAAAAATCATCAACATCCGCTTAGTCAATTCCAAGATACAGCAATTGGGCAAATCGTTACTCCAGCAGGATTTCAAATATCTTCGCAACCATAGCAAATACAAATACAATTTAAGTTGTACCATTTATACCAAATTGATATCTAATTATTTAGATAACTTTTATTTCAAAATTCCCGTTAAACAAAAAAGATCTGGCTACGGTAACGTTACTCTAGCCGGAACTGTTTTTATCAAATAATTAAAAAAGAATACGCTTACCAAATTTAAAAATTAGCTTGCCATTTACAGAAGCTCTATATTTAATTATCTATTGCACTTCAATGTCGATTTTCGTCAATTTTCAACAAAATCTGGCTGGAGTAACGGACACGTCAAGGACGACGCCTAGATACTTAATGTTGAAGGACAGCGAGATGTGAGAACAAGAGCAAGTTAAGTTGTTCAGGCAAGAATGAGCTATTATTGAGTAGTTATTATGAATTGCTTTTTCGGTGTTTCTCATTGAGAAGGGGACATATTTGGTTTTTCCAACACTGAGCGTAAGGGCATTATTGGAAAGCCAAGAGTTCACCTCATTAAATCCCTCAAAAATGGCAAGAGATGGCCTCACGCCACGCCTTTTGTACTTCATTTCCCAATCGAAAATGTGATCATTTTACATAGCACAAACACAAAAACGAAGGAATAAAAAAATAAATAAAAGAACTTATTAAGTAATTGAAACAACCTTCATAACTGTAATTTACTATGTCCGTAAGGATTGAGGAGCCACTTCAGATTTTATAAAAAATACTCACCTCCCTATTTAGTAGGAAAGCTAAAAATTTTGTAGGCAGAATTATTAAATTTGTAGTTAAATATATCAAAATATGTGAAAGTGTAAATTAAAAAAAAAATTCAAAACGTTTATTCAGAAAATAGGCCTTTGCAGGCACTTTTTCACGTCAAATCACATTTTAAAGGATCTAATTTAGTCATATTTATATTATTACTTAATGTGCAAAAGCTACAGACTACTAGCGTTTCGGAACCGACCACTGCAGAGAAGAAACGCCAAAAGAAACTCTTTTCAACAGTATTGTTCAACAGTAAAAATAACAAAAATGTAAAAGTGGCTCCTCAATCAAAACATCTGAATTGAGGAGCACGGAAAGTACTTAAGGAATATTGTTGATCATTTAGTAACATTTAGTAGTAGTTGTGTATAGTGCCTACTAAAAATCTAGGTTCAGAACTTAATATTCATTGTTGGGGATCTTTCGTGTGAACTGCTCTGGTTATATAATAGCAATTTTAAGGAAATATGGTATAACAATGACTACAGCTTTAGTTTTTGTTGGCCTTTGCGTCTATTGTAGACGATTTATGGTGCAATAACGGGCAAACACCGTTTTTGAAAGCTAAAAAGTCCTATGCGAGAGCGACATGTTCTACCGCAGGCCTGACAAGAGAAGTTTGAGACAGATGGGACCAATTCGCCTTGACGTCGTCTCTTTTTCTTGTCAGCGAGCGCCGCGAACCAGGTATTATCACAAAACTTGCGACCTTCCAACACGCGTCCGCGCCACTCGGTCCGTTTTTCTGCAAGCTTTTCCCAGTTTCTGTGGTTAATGTGAAAGGCAGACATGTCTCTTTTAGCGCAATCCTTAAAGCGAAGCAGTGGCCTCCCAATGTCTCTCTTTGCATTCGCAACAACACCGAGAAGAACACGTCGTGGTAGTCGAGAGGGTTCCATCCTGTGCACATGTCCTAGCCAACGCAAACGTCTCTGTTTGAGAAACGCGATCAGGCTAGGCAGCTGTGCTATTTTTAGAACTCTTTCGTTTGTGATCCTTTCTTGACATTATATGCCCAAGATCTTACAAAGGCAGCGCATATAAAAGGTGTTTAAGATACGTGAAGAGATCCATTCTGTGTGGGCTTTATGTAGATCTGGTCCAGATGTTATTGAAGGAAGTTTCCGGTCCAATAACATATGTGAAGAGATTCATTCTGTGTGGGCTTTATGTAGATCTGGCCCAGAATGCTATTGAAGGAAGTTTTCGGTCCAACAGCATCAAAAAAAAAAACAAAAAATCTTTATTTCTTTAACATAAAGTTATGTACATAACAGATGGCGAATTGAAGTCCCCTTTTAAGCAAAGGTAGCTTGTGTCAGGAAACTCCGCTCCTTCGATACCATTAAGGCGCTGTGCATCAGAAGAATACCGTAAAACGTCTATTTTTTCATCGTAGAGTTAGCCTTATCTTTCATGGAATACTATCATGGAAAAAAAAAACAAAGTACAATTCAAAGATCAAAGTAAATGATTACATTAAAATATTTTCAAAATAAAATAAATAAAGCATGTCTGAAGAGATCCGTCCTATGTGGCCTTAATGTATAAGAAGGAATTGAAAATGATGAAGTATAATTGAAAATGTGATGGTCAGAATGGTC
Organism: Elegia similella; assembly: GCA_947532085.1. Lineage (NCBI taxonomy): Eukaryota > Metazoa > Arthropoda > Insecta > Lepidoptera > Pyralidae > Elegia > Elegia similella. Next base: position 464,878 of record OX383950.1, on the reverse strand, counting down.
GAGCAGTATGTTTAATATTGAGATGTTTTATTGTTCTAGATAGACTAATAAATAGATAGTGGCTATGGCTACGCGCGAGGACGCGCGCTCGTGTCGGCGGCATCGCCATACCTAGCTTCTATAAGTTGCTCAAAGTAAAACCACGTGACTTACGTAAGCGAAACGGAGCGAGGACGATTGGTTGTTGTGTTAAGTGGGGAGCGTGCGCCCCTCCACTAGTATAAACAAACGATGTGTGAGGCGACGGGAGGCCCTATCATGACCTACGCCGGCGTAAGCCGCGATTACATTACCCAATTTCTCGGGCCCGATCTCAGTTAGGGACCCTAAATCGGGAAGTCTAATCGCAGTTAGTGAGTTAGTGTCCCGATTTAGGGCAATCGTGGCAACCCGATCGCACTAACTCCCTAGTTAGGGCATAAATCGGGTGGTGTGATCGCTGTTAGTGAGTAAGGGGAGCTCAGTAGCCGCGCGGCGCTTGAAGCGAGCGGGCGTTCTGTTTACATATTATTATATATTTTTGGAATTTTTGGAATGTGCCTACACTACAAAGCGTCACATTTAATTTTTCATGACTTTACAGAGCCTATGACCAGCTGACAACTAACGATAACTCAATCGTCAAATTCTAATATTGTGAGAGACGTTATGAGCAACAGGCGAACATACATACATACCGGTCAAAATCATAACCCTCCTTTATGCTTCGTATATGGGTAAAAAGACAATTTGTCTTTTACTTACATCCTTACTAATATTATAAATGCGAAAGTGAGTTTGTTTGTTTGTTTATTTGTTTGTTTGTTACGCTTTCACGCCGTAACTACTGAACCGATCATCATGAAATTTTACATACCAGTTCTCTGGAGTACGGAGAAGGACACCTTTTATCCCGGGAAAAAGAAATGTTCCCGAGGGATCGACATTGACGCGGGCGGAGCCGCGGGCGAAAGCTAGTTACATACATATTTTACTTATATTACATACATATAGTGTTTTAGACATCTATAGATAGCCCAGCATGTTGTATTTAAGGTCATAAGAATTTCCCGCCGCTAAAAATCTGACCGTTACAGCTAATCGTTGTTTAGCACTGACACTTTCTTTAAATAATTTGTCTTGTTTCTGATATGATGTCACTAAATTTATAAGATTAAAGATATAAGATTGAAGATCGAATTTTCCAATTTTTGGTACTTAGAAGTCACAGACAGGAGCCATCCTTACAGCTACACGTGCGGCTGCCAACTGAGTTAGGGAGGCGATCTAGTGCAAGTGTAAACGCAAGGCCCTAAATATCGGCAGTTAGTGTCCCGACGGATCGGCCCGAGAAATTGGGTAATGTAATCGCCGCTGTAGTCTTCTCCCATATCGCGCCCTCCCACATCGATCGGCTGCAACGATTGCAGAACCGCTTCGTCACCCGTGCCACGAATACGAGTCACCACCGGTACTTGCGCATGACAGACTTACACCGTGACCTAGATCTCCCATCCATTCGCGGCTATCTCAAAAACGCCTCCAAGCGTTACTTTTAGAAAGCCGCACGCCACCCCAACCCGTTAGTAGTGCAAGCTGCTAACTACTCCCCCAACTTACACGATACGACCTTACGTCGTAGACGTCCTAGGAACGTACTAGACGATCCCGATGATCCTATTGACATCGCACAAGCCCGCCCCGACCCCTCTTCGGCTCCGAATAGCCAGAGGAATCCCACTATCCGACCCCGTCGCACTCGCCACCGGAATAGAGTGCGTAGAGTAGGATTAGCTCCGTTTACTGGTGACCGCCCGGCGGTCCCGGGTGACTTGCACCCAGGATAGGCCCTTCTGGCAACGTAGCTTTCGGCCCATAAGGCAAAAGATGAAAGTTGCTGCTCTCTAAAGGCTTTTGCCATTGTTTCTCAGATTGGCCCTTCAGGCTTGCATGCACGCATACGCGGCCCATCAGGCAATACGAGAGTTTGCTGTCTCTCCAAGCCTTGCGCACACAGGCAACGCCCAAAGCCGAGGTCCGTCCCTCCTGGGGGCCCTTTGGTGATTTTGTCTATAAAGGTTGAGGGCACTCTGCCCTCGCCTCAAACGCCCGGTGAAGTAGCGAAAGCTCACTTGGAGCTTGAGTCATTTCCAAAAAAAAAAAAAAAAGCGACGGGAGGCAGTTCTCGTTGAGCACGCTCGGTGCACGGATCGCTGTTATACTTTGTGCAATTCATTTATTATGAAGTTTTGATAGTCACTATGTCGTAATATAAGTGTGATTTTTATATTTAGTATCGTTAAACAAATGTAATAGAATATTAATATAGTGTGATTCTGAGTTTCGTGAATAAATTGAAAGATATGCAAGTTGTACCAATCTGCAGTTTCAATCATGAGTTAGGACTTCCCGATATATACATACACGCATATAATTACTTATCACGTGTTTAGCCATTACGGGCTAGACAGAGACCAAGACTATAAGATCTAAAGGGTATGTTTGGCTCTGTTTAGTGGGCGTATAAGTAGATGACGGAATCAAATAGCGAAGTTTTATTGCATAGGTCATCTGAACCAGACAACATTCTCGGTAAATAGGGGGTAAAGTTTGTATGGAATTTTTCGATTTCTAGACTTAGAATATAAAAATAGGTATGTAAGTTCTCAATTACAATTATAAAAGATGGTGAAATGTATAAAATCCCCTCCTTAAGGGGCAACATGGGGGAGGGGGGGGGGGTTTAAGTTTGTATGGACATTTTCTCATTTCTGGACGTTCTGGATTACAAATAAAAAGATGTGTGTCGGTAAAACCGACGAAATTTTCTCCTGAAGGGATAAAATAGGGGAGTAAAGTTAGTATGGTTTTTTTTTTCATTTCTAGACTTAGAAGTATGAAAATAAGTATATACGTCCTAGACTACAAAATAAAAAAGATCTGTGTAGGTACATTACATTACATTACAGTACATTTCACCTACACAGATCTTTTGAAAAAACTTTTTGAGAAAATTTCCATACAAGGGCTAAAGATCTATGCAGGTGAAATGTATTAAATTCCCCCTTAAGGGGAAAAAGCAGAGGAGGAGGGGTTTGTATGGAATTTTTATCATTTCTACTGTTCCCAAGGGAACGACATTAACGCGGGCGGAGCCGCGGGCAACAGCTAGTCTGAGATATTTGTTTTATATTTCCCTACTATTTATGTTTTACTATTTTTTTTCTTGAATATATTTTAATGCTCTGCTTTTGCCCAGCACTTGTTTTGCTTATTTTTTGCTTATTTTCTAGACCAGCATGATAGAATTAGATTTTAATTGTTTCACGACAAGATAATAATAACGCGTCTGTATCCCTCTCCGCGAAACTGCTTGAAATTCGAAGTGTTAAACGTATTTTGAATTATCGCTAATTTTGCGAACAAAACACATTAAGTTCTATATGTATTGAGTAACATCTCTTATGAAGTTGCGAAGACCTTGAAAAAAAAAAGATGTTTATTGAAAGCCTGCCCTATTATGTTTCACATGAGCTAGCGGCGACGCCTCTAACTACTTCGGTTAGGTCATGTCTCGGGTTGTTCGAGAAGCAGTTTCCTTTAGCACATAACTCCCCGCATAACTTGAGCGGAGGAGTTTGGAAGTCAAGCCGCAGCATTTAAAGGTGTATGCGGCAAGACTGCTGGACTGGATGTTCGAAATCGCCAACAAAATGGTGGGCGCGTCTACTAGGCCCTTAAACTTGGATGTTCAGGATGTAGCCTCCTTCTTGCGGAAACGATTCCTCTTGGCTTTGAAGTGTTATCCACAAAGAAGCTACAGGCCACACAGAATGCTTGGCCGATTGGCTCCTCAAATAAAAACTGTCAATGTAATTCAGGAAGACAGGTCATTCACTCACTCCACAACAGGAATACGAGAAATAAAAATAAATTAGTGACACCAACTTTGCGATTACAGAAAACAATGAATTAATTTTTGGGACTTAGTATACGCTTCTATAATAGAATTCCTGAAGAAATATTGGCTCTGTCATTAGGTAAGTTTAAGACTGCTGTTAAAAATCAATTAATGCCTAATTCAAATTTTGTAAAAAAAAAAAAAAAAAATTACTTAAAAACTCCATGGAAGTAATATATTCAATAAATTGTTAATCAATATACATCAGTGATTACTTAATGTAAAATAATTCAATCTGTTATAAATATGTAAAAGTTTAGCCCTTAAGGCACTAATACTGGACTGAGTTTCTTTCGGCGTATTCTTCTCAGCAGTGGTCGTTTCGAAACGCTAGTAGCTTATCGATTTTGCAAATATTAAAAATAATAATATGACGTTCAGAAAGAGATACATGATATCCAAATTTGAATAAAATTCTATTTCATTTCATTTCATTTCATTGTGTTAGAGCACCGCCTTTTATCGCTAGCATTGCAGTAAAATCAATTCCATGCAGTGGAAGTTGCGTTGTTAGTATAAGGGAGTGAATATGGACTACAACTTTACTATAAACTGTTACTACTGTAAAATAAAATTTCCTCGTGACCCATCACGTCGCACTAAGCCCTCGCCTTCAAGGTCTTAGCTGACGTTACTATGCTATCAGCAGTACTTATAGTTGAAGAGTGAATCGAAAAAAGGCCAAGCACAAAAATACCCATCTAATGTATTAGGAATATATCAAAAGCTACTTCAAACTGCCCCAATAAACAGTTACTACTTATCTTTAGGAGCTAGTAGAGAGTGAAAAAGGTTCCAAGTCCAGGAGAGTACGGTAGTTATTAAAATGTCCAAAATGATTATTTTATTGCAGCTTTTCACTGAACTTATTAAGAAAATTGTGCCAAAAACCTATGAATATTTACTAATTTCTAACCTTTATAACTTAAGAACTATACAAAACTACCGCCTCCAATATTTATTGATAACGTAACGGATATACGCAGTATCGGCTCATGGTCGATCGATGTCTGTTGGGGATCCTTCGTGTGGTGATAAATCAAATGGACTGTAATACTTGAACTGCTGGTTATTTAATAGCAATTTTAAGGAAATATGGTATAACAATGACTACAGCTTTAGTACATATGTAGAAATAAATGTGCACACGCCGGCGGTTAGAGGGCAAGTAAAGGTCCGCGGGCCGCGCGGGCTTCGGCAGCTTTCGGGTGTCTCCGGAGGATCCCTCATCGTACGCGAACGATAGATAGGCGCGAACAGACTCCCGGGGTTGAAGAGCTTCTTCAATAAATTGGCAGAGGACAGATGTTATTGTAGGCCCGCCGAATGGTTCCTCGTCGCGTTGCTATCTCGGCGACTCTTGCTACGCCATTCACTCCTGGATAAGTCCGGATGTTGCGTCCGAGCAACCATATAAGGGGAGGTTGCGTCTTCTCTTTGATTAATACTAATGTGCCTTCCTCCAAATCTCCCTTCGATCGGTGCCACTTCGTTTTCTGCTGCAGCAAGTGAACATACTCGACATTGAATCTGTGCCAGAAATGCTGTTGAATATACAGAATCCGTTTATATCGGTCTAGTCTGGTTAGGTTTGCTTCTGTTTCTTGCTCTTGTGGAACAGATGTGAGTGGTCGCCCTATGAGGAAGTGTGAAGGTGTAAGGGCGGTAAAGTCGGAAGGATTAGACGAAAGAGGAGTGAGGGGGCGTGAATTTAGAACTGCCTCTATTCTGGCCAAGCACGTAGCCATTTCCTCGTAAACGAAACGTGCGAGCTGCAATAACTTTCGCAAAAGCTGTTTAGTGCTCCGGACCGCCGCTTCAGCTTAGCCGTTGAAGTGGGGGGTAAAAGGGGGGACGAATATAAATTTGATGCCTTGGTCCGCCATTGAAGCCGAGAGATCACTACCTTGACTTTCAAGAAAGGAACGTAAGTCATTGCTAGCGCCCACAAAGTTATTCCCGTTGTCGGATAAAATACTACGCGGCTTACCACGACGCGAAATGAAACGAGTTACGGCTGCCATGTAACCATCTTTTGTGAGCTCAAGATGAACGGCCTTTACTGAAAGACAGACGAAAATGCATAGGTAAGACTTAAGAAGTTTGCACCCCCTGCCCTTGCGGTCCGCTATCAGAACTGGCCCGGCGTAATCAACACTACAGTTAAGGGAAACTCCAAAGACGTTCTAGAAGTCGGAAGCTGCGCCATTTCAGGCTGTACATTCCTAGCTTTGTTGCGAAAACACTTCATGCATCGCCTGACTATGCTCCTGGATAGGTTACGGCCGCCAAGAGGTGGTAGTGGCCCTGCATGAAGAGTCTTCTCGTGCTGAAATTTAAACAGTAGTTTCGTTAAATGATGCTTACTGCATAATAAAATGGGATGCTTGGTATTGACTGCGCCGTTATGTCCGTTCAGATGCATCGGAGAAGATGTGGAGTTGTACTTGTGCGTGAATCACACGCATAGACATACCTTAGACTTTCAAAATGAAAATGAGTAGTACGTCATTATACGGCTTCACTGTACTTTAGAAAGAGAGATAAGACTGCTGACAGCAGGCCCATTTTTAATAACATTTGACATTACCTAGGCACAACAAGGCCCGCTAAATTTGAAAAGGAAATTATTTTACCTAAAATATAAATAATCTTTCAACTTGCACAATAAAATTAGGTAAATACCAACATGGTGTCTTGTGCGGTTGTCGAGTGCACTACAACCTGTAGGAATAATCCTAGCAAATATACATTTCATCAGTAAGTATACATTTTTGTCACCGGTATAATTTCGGTAAAAAACTCGAACAGTTTTGATTTCTACTAGGATAGTATTGTTAAGTATGCTTCATAATTGATAGGAAAATGAAAACATTTAAACATAAACGAGAATTAGCGAAAATATTATGTAAAGAAAGTTCGCACACGTTTGTTTACACTAGTGCTTGAAGTTATTCATATTTTATCGACATCGACAATAGTTTCGATTGCACTCACTGAAATATTTTTACTTGATATTTTACCCGACTGAGTCCGGAGCAGGTTTATTGTTGCTTTTACGTACTTATATGTATGGTATGCTATTTCACTCTTCCATACTGTTCAGACAGAAAAGAATAAAACGTAGAATGAACCGACTGCTTCTCTTCCAAAAAAATCTTGTAAAAGCCGATTTAGGAAATGGGCAAAAATCTAATAAATTATATTAGTAGGAAATGCAGCTAGCAACCCATCAATATTTTGATTCCGTGCTGAACGTGGCTTTTGGGTTAGACCTGTCTACCTCGCGAGGGAATAAAAATGTAATAGTACGGATGTATCTATACATTTTATGGTACGCTCCATAGCCATAGCCCAAACTAACATTATTGTTTGTGTTTTATTTATTGCATTACTGTTTTTAATAAGAGCAGAGCTAGTAGAGCATCATTAGCATACTTTGAGTACGATGACCAATTTGTTAAATATTGCATTGTTGTAAATTGCTATGAATAACAAGTGTCATGGTTGTATTGTTTCTTTTAATTTTTAACTTGCCCATTGAAGTTATTCCAAAATTAACGTCATCATCATCATCATCACCTCAGCCACAAAAAGTCCTTTGCTGGACATAGGCCTTCTCCAAGGATTTCCAGTACTATAATTGGAAAGGTCAACTCAGGTCATCAGACCACCTGGTCTGTGGGTGTCCAAGGCTGCGCTTGCTGGTACATGGTTGCCATTCGAGAACCTTTCTATTCCATAGGCCGTCCGTCCACTTCACGTAACGATATTTAACAAAAGTGTGCTCAAAAGTATTTTCAGCTAGATGCTTACGTCGCCGTATTTTTTTAGAATCTATTTGTTATGCATGTTTCTTATTCTTGCAGACTCGCGGGTGAAACTATTCACATGGATATAAAAAAATCATACAGCGAATCTTTAATAAACATCATAGAGTTTATTCAGGTACGACTAACTAAACAAATTATGTTTAGAGTAGCCTGAGCCTGTATATCAGGTGTGAAATATGTTTGTATACTTATGGTTTATTTTTCGTAAAATATTTTGATATGCATAGTGAAAATGTACGTATTATATATCCTCGGTGGGGTCATTTAGTCTGTGCACATGACAAATTTTCTCTATAGGAGCAATACTAGTTAAAATACATTGCTAAATCTATTGATTGTCTGGTTAAATTATTATCTTTTTATCTATTATATTATTATACAGGGAGTTACATAACGAGATAATACTCCGTGAGCGTATCGGGTATCCAATAACAAAAAGCTTGCTGACTATCTCACACCACAGCACGGAAATATTCTTTTTCATACATTTATATTTTCAGAGTGCACTGGTGACAACTCTCAATAAGTAAACACTTGCGCAAACTGCTCGAAGTTAAATATTTCGCACTTACAATATGGACTCCTGCAGGCCTGGTTCTAAACTTTTGTGCGCATCAATGCTCGCGCATCCTGTCATAACCTTGGTTGTCATAACAAAGCAATCGTATTATCTAACAATGTTTTATTTCAGTATTACATGCTTGTTTTACCAATTATTCACGTTAAAATTGTCATGATGATGATGATGATGATGATGATGATGATGATAGATCACTGCACCATCCATGTAGGTAAATTTTCCTTTCATAATTATTTAAAACGCAAGTATCAAAGTTTGCCTACATGAACACACCACAACGCAAAACTAATCGGGAAACACACTTTTTCACATAAAAGTACTCATTTACATTACAATTTAATAGCTTGTAGAACTTTTATTTCAATATTCTTTAAATAATTAAATATTTTACATAAATAATAATCTTCAGTTCAGATAAGTGTCACGAGTCACGATTGACATACGTGGATTGTCAAGTCTTAATAATTTATTTTTTACTACATTCATAAAGGTTTTACTACAAATTAAAATGTGAAGAAATTACTTCTTTGTTTTATTATACCCTAGTACAAAGTAGTGATTTTTCACTAAAGAAAAATTGAATTACATGAAACCTTTTTGATAGATCAAGTTTATAAAACTGTTCTTATGTGTCATTATCTCCTAGTAACATAATTCTGTATTTACCAAACTTTTTGACATATAAACACCTTTTTGACGTATAAACACCTTAAAAACTTTATTTGCGATTAGTAAAGCTTTAATAATCATGCTATTCTGGTAAAAATAAAAGAAATTTTCCCACAAATTCAGGGTTCAAAGTTGATTTGCATAAAACCCCACTTGAAAACTCTTTACAACTTATGATGTCCTGGTAAATAAGTCTTAACTTCTAGGCCTTTTTTGAATTTGGAAACAAAATAACTTTCACAGAACCTTTTGATATAAGATTCAAGAGCGTGAAAGAGACATTTCATGTCCTTGTCATATGAATGAAAGGTAAGTAGTTTCTGCCTTCGTTATGAAGTCATCAGTGTGTCAATTTTAAGCCAATAAAAATGAAGAGGGAGCAGCATAAAAGCTTTTGCTTTCATTTAACCTTGAACTTGAAGAAACAGCTGATTTTAAGGTTAGCACCGACCTAAATAATAGAAAATATTAAATTAACTTTTTTACTTATTTAAAATAATTTTACAGGGTAAGGAACACTTTTAGGCCTTTGCATTTAGGCTATCCTACACGCTCCTTAAGGATTATTTCGCTATTATGTAACACCCGGTATATTATTAGCTGACCATTCAAAAATGGGCTGATTTGTTACCCGACTTCAAAAAAGGACGAATACTACGAATACATACGACTACGAATTCGGCCGTATGCCTTTTTTAATCGCATGACTGTTTGTGTCCTCATAACCGCATAAATCTTTTTTTATATAAAACGGTATGCTTTCAAGTTTTTTCCATTTAAATTTTATCAAAATAAGTTCTGTAGTTTGATTGAAGTCGGTTTTTTGTATGAAAAATATTTATACTATTATTAATGTGTCAATAAAGAAATGAAAAAGGTATCTATGTTTTATTTGCTGTGTTTCAATGCAAATAAATTATTTATAGAAGTTCATTGCCTTTTACTCTTTGTGAAGTTTCTCTTCGGAAGATGTATATATCCCTGTAAAACTGTATAATTTTGCTTCTTTTCTCAATGGGAAGGTATAATGATTTGACTATCGATACATTGACATACACCAGGTACATTTTAGCCAAACACTACTGAATACATATGCAAAATCACACCCACAACTGCATTTCAAAATCGGTCTTGTTTGACAGCATCCGTTTGAATCTCTATCCGTCAGGATTATATTATCTCTATGATCACACGTGACCCATCTAGGAATTTGAATCTCATTCAAAAAATGTAATTTCTGAATAAAATCGATCCATGAATTTTGAATTCCGATAGACACTATCATCCCATGAACATTTATCTATCCATAGTCGCTGCATAAGTAATTTCGCTTTATCGATACAAGGACATACTAAACCTAAGGGGTCAAAGATTTGTGAGATTACTGATAATATGTCGTTTATTAATTTTTGCGTTATTTGGAATATTTATAGAAAATGAAATGCTATCAAAAGAGCATTTCCAATGAACTCGTTGTTTAGACAACTAACGCCATCTAGCGACGCGAAATGAAACTATCAACGGAGTGACGTTCCTGCGTCTGCGGCTCTTGTATCGAGGACCGTCGGCTACGTTCATACCATTACATCTACGATTCGAATCACCACACCTATCTGTACTCATATTGTATTACATATAATTCAATTTAAAATAAATTCATTTTATACGTTCAAATAAGAAAATCTTCATTGAAGAGCTCCTGTCTCCTGCCCCAATCGAAAGCGCTAACATAATTTGGACCTTCATCACCGGATACTTCGAGAGAACTGCGACCGAGAATCGAATTCATCGCCGTTATATCGGAGAAGAAGGCTTGGATCTGAAGATACGACACGGATCTCAAGGGATCATCAAGGCTACTCTTATCGTTCCTGCCAACGTCTTGCCCCTAGATTTGTGTTAATACCGTGTTTTTTGTTCTAGTACCTACGTTGGTGTGGTGTTGCAAGTGGTATTCGCAGAACTGTAAGTACTCTTTGCTTTTCTATAGACCACCAAAATGTGTGATAGTGAGCAGAAACTTGATGTTGAGGCGACTGGAAGTCGTTCCAGATCGAAATCGCCGTGTCTAGTTAACGAAAATTCAAATTACAATAACCGTCTTGTTGAGTTACGTAAACGTCGCGGAGTGTTCAAAGGTCGTCTCACTCATTTTGATAAATATATTTCTAATTTTACATCACCTGAACACATCAGCTCTCAAGATATAATGGAATTAAAAATGAGAGTCGAGTCAATGTCTGAAATGTTCCAAAATTTTTGCCAAGTTCAGGCTGAAATCGAAGAAGTTGCTAGCGAAAGTGATTTAATCGGAAACCTACAATACAGAGATGATTTTGAATCGATATTTTATAAGTTGATGGCTACCGCGAAGTGTTTATTTAAGCATAACGAGCAAGACGACGGTTGCAAAACCTCATCTTCATGTGGTTCTGTGAAGGTTAAACTACCTGAAATTAAATTACCTGCCTTTAACGGTTCATACGACAAATGGTTAGAATTCAGAAATTTATATTTATCTATGATTCATACGCGTAAAGACTTAGATCCGATCCATAAGTTTCATTACCTTAGATCATCTCTTTGTGACACGGCTTTGCAAGTCATCAGTGCCTTAGAGTTCACGGCACCTAACTATGCCCACGCTTGGGACTTGCTTGAGGAGAGTTTCCATAATAATCGTTTGTTAGTGCAAAATCACGTAAAGTCGTTGTTTAATGCTCAATCGCTAAGCAAAGAATGTCCGTCACAGATCAGAAAACTGATAGATGCGCACGAGATATTGACCAGTAGCAATTTAAAAATAGTTTACGCGGGACGTTGACCGCAGTTGAATAAGTAAGGTACCTATGCAAATGTTTTGCTTTATAGCACATCAGCTTAATTGTTTTTCCTATCTAACACAAGATGTTAGACAGTGGCAATAAAACAGCTCCGAGTCAATACAAGATATTGACCAGTAGCAATTTAAAAATAGTTTACGCGGGTCGTTGACCGCTTTTAACTAAGTAAGGTAGCTATGCAAATGTTTTGCTTGAGCACATCAGCTTAACAGTTTTTCCGATCTAACACGAGATGTTAGACAGCGGCAATAAAATAAATCCGAGTCAATAATAGATATTGACCAGCAACTTAAAATAGTTTAGGCGAGTCATTGACCTCATTTAACGCTATAACATAACCCATGCCATGGGTTAAGTAAAAGCTAATAACGTTAGGTTTAGGTTTACTGAAACCTAAAAGGCGGAGCTGGAGCGGGAGCAAGACTTGGAGCCGATTGCGGAAGCTGAACGAGTTGTGGATTGTGGATGAAGATTCAATGGAACGGGAACTGTTGCAGACTTTGGGCGACTTTACCCCGGAATCGTCAGAATAAGGTCAGCCAATACAATAAAGGAAATCTAGTCAAAAGATCCTGTCCTAAATAGTTGGCTCGTAAAGGCGAGATTTAAATATAATGTATAAGTATATATATATTTATCACCAAGGAGTTTTCCTCTGACAAAACCACCGATTTTGAACGCAGAGTTGGTGTCTGCTTTAACGAAATGTGCTAATAACAGTGATCAACGGTTTTTTAAAACCAAATAAGTGGTACCCTCTGGGTACTAGGCCTGCTATGTAAATCTAGGCAGCCGAGGCATTTCTCTGATGAGGCGATGCTTCGAAGCTGCTTGCGTACTCCAATTTTACAGAAACTGAGGCTAGATCGAATCTGGTTACATTTACTAAAAAAAAAATCATTGATTCGTTTAAGGATCGGAATATATATATATCATCCTACACCTTTTCGGTGAAAATCTGCGGAGGCTTCAAGCAGCATCAATTTGAATTGGTAAGGCCTACCGCCTTAAGCAGCGCTGCTCAACCACAAGTCGCGGCGGTAAGCCATGATCACAGACAGCGGTCGGGTAGGCCCGCCGTTCGCGCCGCCTGCTGCGTCTTACCAAGCGTCAGCGTCGCGGTCAGCCCCTGCGCCAGGCCGCTGGCACATGTCGTCGAGAATAAGCCGGTAACAGAAAGTTTGTACCAACGCTTGAAAGGCTATAACGGATGTTGAAACCGTTGTTGATTTTACATAATTTTTATAAAAGAGCATTATCAACTTCCAAATGTTTTTTTATGCGTTCAAGCACTCATTGTCTAGTGAATATTTGACCAATATTCAAAATGAACAGACTCGTTTAAACAGTTTTAAGGCTATCCGTCACTGTTAGCCTTCCACAAATTGTTACAAATTTTAGTTCCAAGAAGTAATGGCGGAAATAACACTATTTTGAATCTTTACATAATTAATCATTGTACTGCTTATTTTAAGATCTAGCACATATTAACTGCTGTCAATTTGTTATTACCAGATTGTTATAATGTGGTAAATTTACATCCGAAAGGAGCTTACTTTTTTATGAGAAGTAAATACTTAAAAATTTAGTAACATAAAGTATTTTAATAACACATTCTATGAATGTTTGACTTTGCTTTTTTCGTCTTAGTTCAGCCACGAATATACCAAGGTAGTGAAGTTTAGCAGTTTAGCTTTCTTTAAATAACGTGGTTTTAAAGTCTGTCCAATATTTGTATGACACTTATTTGGCGATTATGTGGATACTTATCTATATTTTTTAAAAGAAACAACTTATTATTTTACAAAATTTGGGTTTATAATTAATTATTCTTCATGAAAAGTTTTGACTTTCTATATTCAGAATGAAATTTATTGAAATATAAACGAATGAATATGCCTTATTTACAGCAACACTTGTAAGTAAACAATATAGAAAAATATCTGTTTATTAAGGTACTAGCTGTTGCCCGCGGCTCCGCCCGCGTTAATGTCGTTCCCTTGGGAACAGTAGTAATGATAAAAATTCCATACTAACCCCTGCCCCTTTGCTTTTTCCTTTAAGGGGGAATTTAATACATTTCACCTGCATAGATCTTTAGCCCTTAAGGAGGGGATTTTGCCCATTTCACCTACACAGATATTTTTTTATTGTAATGGAGAACTTCTTATTGTCATATTTCTAAGTAAAAAAAAAAACCATACAAACTTTACCCCACCTATTCTACCCCTTCAAGGGGAAATTTTAACTACACAGATCTTTTTTATTGTAATGTAAACATATATACTTATTTTTATACTTCTATGTCCAGAAATGAGAAAATTTCAATACAATCCCCCCCCCCCTTTATCCCTTAAGGGGGGAATTTTGTATATTTCACTTACACAGATCTTTTTTAATTGTAACCTAGAACGTATATACTTATTTTCATACCTCTAAGTCTAGAAATGGAAAAATTCCATACAAACTTTACCCCCTATTTACCCCTTCAAGGGAGAATGTTGCCTGGTTTACCTAAACAGATCTTTTTTAATTTTAATTGAGAACTTGCGTACCTACTTTCAAACTTCTAAGTCCAGATATGAGAAAATTCCATAAAACCTCAACCCCTTTGATTTTCTAAAAATCCTTTCTTAGTGCTCATTTACATCATAAAAAGAATCCCTGTGCCAAATTTCAAGTTTCTGCGCACAGTAGTTTCGGCTGTGCGTTGATATATAAGTCAGGTTTGCCTTTGGCCCGCGGCTCCGCCCGCGTAAGTGTCGATTTCTCAGGAACAGTAGAATAACAGGAATACATTAACTTTGAGACAATTTACTTTGCGTGCTTCCGCCACCAGTTAGTTCATGCAAACTATTGCTGGCCAGCGCCCACCCACTACTGTTAGTCCCTTCATACCCGCCACCAATAGTTGATGCATGCAACCCTGGTCGATACTGCTGCATCCGTTGAGGCTGCAGCAATGTCGGCCGTCGTGCTCGCGACACGTGTTTCGCCTCTACACGAGGCATCTTCAGGCAGTGAACCCTAGATGTTGATCCTTCGAATGACAAGCAACGAATGACAAAAATTACGCCGTATTGCCGCCTTTTATACTATCTGGGAGGGGGGAGGGGCTTGATCGTTATTTTGGTTTTGTATTGAAAATATATTTAATAATGGGGAATTATTCAAATCTATTTGTTTATTTATCAAAGTAATATTTGACCTTTTATGTTTTTTTTTTTTTATTTCTAATTGCTCCCATATACTCATTTTTAATCCCTTATCCGCTGTATGTAATATTTTGTATGTGTGATTATTTAATAATGTGTGATTATTTTCCAATAGATGTTCTGCAAAATGTGATCGATCGGGGTGATTATTTTTAAACGCGTTGATATGTTCGTTATAACGAATTTTAAAATTACGTCCTGTTTGTCCAATATAAACTTGTTGACAATCATCGCAAGTTAATTTATATATACCGGATTTTTTATCTGATTGAATTTTGTCTTTAGTATTACAAAGTGATTTTAATGTTTTGTTTGTTTTGAGAGCAATATGAATATTGTTTTTTCTAAATATCTTAGCTATTTTATCTGTAATTTTACCGTAATAAGATAAACTCGCTGCATATCTTTGCGTTTTATCTTGTGGGACCGCATATAAAAGGTCTTTAATGGTGTTCCGTTTCCTTTTCAATATTATTTTATCAACGATTTTCTTACTATATCCATTCGATATAGCAATTTGATAAATAATTTGCAGTTCTTTTTTGTAATTTTTCTCATTTAAAGGAACGGTCATAAGTCTATGTATCATCGATCGATATGCAGCGAGTTTATGTTGCCATGGGTGGTTAGATGACGCGGGGATCGTTGTATCGGTGTGTGTTGGTTTACGATATATTGAAAATTCATGTTTTGTTTTGTTTCTCGCAATCGTTAAATCCAGAAAGTTTATACTATTATTTTGTTCTATTTCTGTGGTGAATTTTATTTTAGGATGAATTTTATTTAAATTAGAAACAAATAAATCTAATTGGCGATTTGTACCTGTCCAACAAATAAGTATGTCGTCGACATATCTATAGTAATAAAATATATTATTAGATTTTCTTATAATATGTTGTTGTTCGTAATTATTCATAAATAAATCTGCCATAAGTGGACTTAAAGGGGAACCCATAGCTAACCCATTATTTTGGGTATAATATTTATTATCAAATTGGAAATAGTTTTGTGTCATACATAGTCTTGTCAGTCGTATGATGTCTTCCGTCTCTCCGGGGTGTATTCTTTTCATTTCTAGTTCAAATTTTAAAATATTTAAACAATCTTCATATGGTACGTTGGTAAATAAACTTTCTACATCTAACGAAACTAATTTTGAATTTATCGGAATTTTAAGGTTTTTGATATTATCTATTAATTGCAGACTATTTTTTAGACTATTTTTAGGGTCAAAATTTATCTTTTCCCGAATATAATAATTGAGGAACTTGGCCAGCTCATATGTTGGGGCTCCAATGTAGGAAACTATTGGTTTCACTGGTACATTATCTTTATGTGTTTTTGGTTGTCCATACAACATTGGAGCATGAGTGTTCATCGGTATTATTTTTGATTTTAAATATGAATTATCTGGGAAGATAAATTTCGAGCTATTAACTGTTAATTTAAGCTGAGCTAAATATTTGTTTGTTGGATCGTGACTTATGTTTTGGAATTCTTCTTTCTCTAAAATATCGTTTACTTTTGAAATATACTGATTGCGATCTATAATTACGATTGTATTACCTTTATCGGCTTTTGTAAGTACAATATTGTTGGTATCAAGTTTTTGTTGGACAGACACAAATGTTTTGTTTTCTTTTATTGACAAATTTGAAATGTAATTATATTTAGAATTAGCCGATTTAATGTTTTGAGCAATTACATGTTTAAAAAAGTTGTCTTTTTTATTTCTAATTATTGCAACTTCCGCGTCAACTGCTAATGTTTCTAAAGATTTTTGGGATAATTTTGGTGTTATACTATACTTAAGTCCCTTCTCTAATAAAGAGTTTTCTTCTTGGGTAAAATGAGTATTTGAGAGGTTTTTAACTCTAGGATAAAATGTATGTGAATTTAAAGTTGTATTATTATTATCACTATTTTTAATTGACCTTTGCTCTGAAATAAGGCGCGATAGTTTATTGTTTTGTGTCAAGTATTTAGAGTGAATAGAATTAGAGGCGAGTTCTCTAGCCTTTTGATCTATCAAATCGAATTCTATGGGATGTAAATGGTGAGCCAATTCAGTATGTAGTATTTTAAGATGTGACTTTAAATTATCTCTAACTGTAAACCAACGACGTGACTCTTCATTAAGCCAGGTTGTCTGGGCTTTCTGGATTGCTTTATGAGCTGCTAGGGAGTCTGAATTGGTTTTTATAGAAATATATTTTGGAATAACCTTATTTTGTTTACATTGTTGGTTAAACCAAAGGTTTTGAACAGCAATACGATGTAATTTTGTCAGTTTGACGTAAAGCTTCACCTGATCAGCTATACATGCTGTTCTAAGATAGTTAATAGACTCAGGTGTTACTTTGCGGAAGTCAAAGCTACATTTACTTTGAGACAATTTACTTTGCGTGCTTCCGCCACCAGTTAGTTCATGCAAACTATTGCTGGCCAGCGCCCACCCACTACTGTTAGTCCCTTCATACCCGCCACCAATAGTTGATGCATGCAACCCTGGTCGATACTGCTGCATCCGTTGAGGCTGCAGCAATGTCGGCCGTCGTGCTCGCGACACGTGTTTCGCCTCTACACGAGGCATCTTCAGGCAGTGAACCCTAGATGTTGATCCTTCGAATGACAAGCAACGAATGACAAAAATTACGCCGTATTGCCGCCTTTTATACTATCTGGGAGGGGGGAGGGGCTTGATCGTTATTTTGGTTTTGTATTGAAAATATATTTAATAATGGGGAATTATTCAAATCTATTTGTTTATTTATCAAAGTAATATTTGACCTTTTATGTTTTTTTCCGCTGTATGTAATATTTTGTATGTGTGATTATTTAATAATGTGTGATTATTTTCCAATAGATGTTCTGCAAAATGTGATCGATCGGGGTGATTATTTTTAAACGCGTTGATATGTTCGTTATAACGAATTTTAAAATTACGTCCTGTTTGTCCAATATAAACTTGTTGACAATCATCGCAAGTTAATTTATATATACCGGATTTTTTATCTGATTGAATTTTGTCTTTAGTATTACAAAGTGATTTTAATGTTTTGTTTGTTTTGAGAGCAATATGAATATTGTTTTTTCTAAATATCTTAGCTATTTTATCTGTAATTTTACCGTAATAAGATAAACTCGCTGCATATCTTTGCGTTTTATCTTGTGGGACCGCATATAAAAGGTCTTTAATGGTGTTCCGTTTCCTTTTCAATATTATTTTATCAACGATTTTCTTACTATATCCATTCGATATAGCAATTTGATAAATAATTTGCAGTTCTTTTTTGTAATTTTTCTCATTTAAAGGAACGGTCATAAGTCTATGTATCATCGATCGATATGCAGCGAGTTTATGTTGCCATGGGTGGTTAGATGACGCGGGGATCGTTGTATCGGTGTGTGTTGGTTTACGATATATTGAAAATTCATGTTTTGTTTTGTTTCTCGCAATCGTTAAATCCAGAAAGTTTATACTATTATTTTGTTCTATTTCTGTGGTGAATTTTATTTTAGGATGAATTTTATTTAAATTAGAAACAAATAAATCTAATTGGCGATTTGTACCTGTCCAACAAATAAGTATGTCGTCGACATATCTATAGTAATAAAATATATTATTAGATTTTCTTATAATATGTTGTTGTTCGTAATTATTCATAAATAAATCTGCCATAAGTGGACTTAAAGGGGAACCCATAGCTAACCCATTATTTTGGGTATAATATTTATTATCAAATTGGAAATAGTTTTGTGTCATACATAGTCTTGTCAGTCGTATGATGTCTTCCGTCTCTCCGGGGTGTATTCTTTTCATTTCTAGTTCAAATTTTAAAATATTTAAACAATCTTCATATGGTACGTTGGTAAATAAACTTTCTACATCTAACGAAACTAATTTTGAATTTATCGGAATTTTAAGGTTTTTGATATTATCTATTAATTGCAGACTATTTTTTAGACTATTTTTAGGGTCAAAATTTATCTTTTCCCGAATATAATAATTGAGGAACTTGGCCAGCTCATATGTTGGGGCTCCAATGTAGGAAACTATTGGTCTCACTGGTACATTATCTTTATGTGTTTTTGGTTGTCCATACAACATTGGAGCATGAGTGTTCATCGGTATTATTTTTGATTTTAAATATGAATTATCTGGGAAGATAAATTTCGAGCTATTAACTGTTAATTTAAGCTGAGCTAAATATTTGTTTGTTGGATCGTGACTTATGTTTTGGAATTCTTCTTTCTCTAAAATATCGTTTACTTTTGAAATATACTGATTGCGATCTATAATTACGATTGTATTACCTTTATCGGCTTTTGTAAGTACAATATTGTTGGTATCAAGTTTTTGTTGGACAGACACAAATGTTTTGTTTTCTTTTATTGACAAATTTGAAATGTAATTATATTTAGAATTAGCCGATTTAATGTTTTGAGCAATTACATGTTTAAAAAAGTTGTCTTTTTTATTTCTAATTATTGCAACTTCCGCGTCAACTGCTAATGTTTCTAAAGATTTTTGGGATAATTTTGGTGTTATACTATACTTAAGTCCCTTCTCTAATAAAGAGTTTTCTTCTTGGGTAAAATGAGTATTTGAGAGGTTTTTAACTCTAGGATAAAATGTATGTGAATTTAAAGTTGTATTATTATTATCACTATTTTTAATTGACCTTTGCTCTGAAATAAGGCGCGATAGTTTATTGTTTTGTGTCAAGTATTTAGAGTGAATAGAATTAGAGGCGAGTTCTCTAGCCTTTTGATCTATCAAATCGAATTCTATGGGATGTAAATGGTGAGCCAATTCAGTATGTAGTATTTTAAGATGTGACTTTAAATTATCTCTAACTGTAAACCAACGACGTGACTCTTCATTAAGCCAGGTTGTCTGGGCTTTCTGGATTGCTTTATGAGCTGCTAGGGAGTCTGAATTGGTTTTTATAGAAATATATTTTGGAATAACCTTATTTTGTTTACATTGTTGGTTAAACCAAAGGTTTTGAACAGCAATACGATGTAATTTTGTCAGTTTGACGTAAAGCTTCACCTGATCAGCTATACATGCTGTTCTAAGATAGTTAATAGACTCAGGTGTTACTTTGCGGAAGTCAAAGCTACATTTACTTTGAGACAATTTACTTTGCGTGCTTCCGCCACCAGTTAGTTCATGCAAACTATTGCTGGCCAGCGCCCACCCACTACTGTTAGTCCCTTCATACCCGCCACCAATAGTTGATGCATGCAACCCTGGTCGATACTGCTGCATCCGTTGAGGCTGCAGCAATGTCGGCCGTCGTGCTCGCGACACGTGTTTCGCCTCTACACGAGGCATCTTCAGGCAGTGAACCCTAGATGTTGATCCTTCGAATGACAAGCAACGAATGACAAAAATTACGCCGTATTGCCGCCTTTTATACTATCTGGGAGGGGGGAGGGGCTTGATCGTTATTTTGGTTTTGTATTGAAAATATATTTAATAATGGGGAATTATTCAAATCTATTTGTTTATTTATCAAAGTAATATTTGACCTTTTATGTTTTTTTCCGCTGTATGTAATATTTTGTATGTGTGATTATTTAATAATGTGTGATTATTTTCCAATAGATGTTCTGCAAAATGTGATCGATCGGGGTGATTATTTTTAAACGCGTTGATATGTTCGTTATAACGAATTTTAAAATTACGTCCTGTTTGTCCAATATAAACTTGTTGACAATCATCGCAAGTTAATTTATATATACCGGATTTTTTATCTGATTGAATTTTGTCTTTAGTATTACAAAGTGATTTTAATGTTTTGTTTGTTTTGAGAGCAATATGAATATTGTTTTTTCTAAATATCTTAGCTATTTTATCTGTAATTTTACCGTAATAAGATAAACTCGCTGCATATCTTTGCGTTTTATCTTGTGGGACCGCATATAAAAGGTCTTTAATGGTGTTCCGTTTCCTTTTCAATATTATTTTATCAACGATTTTCTTACTATATCCATTCGATATAGCAATTTGATAAATAATTTGCAGTTCTTTTTTGTAATTTTTCTCATTTAAAGGAACGGTCATAAGTCTATGTATCATCGATCGATATGCAGCGAGTTTATGTTGCCATGGGTGGTTAGATGACGCGGGGATCGTTGTATCGGTGTGTGTTGGTTTACGATATATTGAAAATTCATGTTTTGTTTTGTTTCTCGCAATCGTTAAATCCAGAAAGTTTATACTATTATTTTGTTCTATTTCTGTGGTGAATTTTATTTTAGGATGAATTTTATTTAAATTAGAAACATATAAATCTAATTGGCGATTTGTACCTGTCCAACAAATAAGTATGTCGTCGACATATCTATAGTAATAAAATATATTATTAGATTTTCTTATAATATGTTGTTGTTCGTAATTATTCATAAATAAATCTGCCATAAGTGGACTTAAAGGGGAACCCATAGCTAACCCATTATTTTGGGTATAATATTTATTATCAAATTGGAAATAGTTTTGTGTCATACATAGTCTTGTCAGTCGTATGATGTCTTCCGTCTCTCCGGGGTGTATTCTTTTCATTTCTAGTTCAAATTTTAAAATATTTAAACAATCTTCATATGGTACGTTGGTAAATAAACTTTCTACATCTAACGAAACTAATTTTGAATTTATCGGAATTTTAAGGTTTTTGATATTATCTATTAATTGCAGACTATTTTTTAGACTATTTTTAGGGTCAAAATTTATCTTTTCCCGAATATAATAATTGAGGAACTTGGCCAGCTCATATGTTGGGGCTCCAATGTAGGAAACTATTGGTCTCACTGGTACATTATCTTTATGTGTTTTTGGTTGTCCATACAACATTGGAGCATGAGTGTTCATCGGTATTATTTTTGATTTTAAATATGAATTATCTGGGAAGATAAATTTCGAGCTATTAACTGTTAATTTAAGCTGAGCTAAATATTTGTTTGTTGGATCGTGACTTATGTTTTGGAATTCTTCTTTCTCTAAAATATCGTTTACTTTTGAAATATACTGATTGCGATCTATAATTACGATTGTATTACCTTTATCGGCTTTTGTAAGTACAATATTGTTGGTATCAAGTTTTTGTTGGACAGACACAAATGTTTTGTTTTCTTTTATTGACAAATTTGAAATGTAATTATATTTAGAATTAGCCGATTTAATGTTTTGAGCAATTACATGTTTAAAAAAGTTGTCTTTTTTATTTCTAATTATTGCAACTTCCGCGTCAACTGCTAATGTTTCTAAAGATTTTTGGGATAATTTTGGTGTTATACTATACTTAAGTCCCTTCTCTAATAAAGAGTTTTCTTCTTGGGTAAAATGAGTATTTGAGAGGTTTTTAACTCTAGGATAAAATGTATGTGAATTTAAAGTTGTATTATTATTATCACTATTTTTAATTGACCTTTGCTCTGAAATAAGGCGCGATAGTTTATTGTTTTGTGTCAAGTATTTAGAGTGAATAGAATTAGAGGCGAGTTCTCTAGCCTTTTGATCTATCAAATCGAATTCTATGGGATGTAAATGGTGAGCCAATTCAGTATGTAGTATTTTAAGATGTCACCACAGAAATAGAACAAAATAATAGTATAAACTTTCTGGATTTAACGATTGCGAGAAACAAAACAAAACATGAATTTTCAATATATCGTAAACCAACACACACCGATACAACGATCCCCGCGTCATCTAACCACCCATGGCAACATAAACTCGCTGCATATCGATCGATGATACATAGACTTATGACCGTTCCTTTAAATGAGAAAAATTACAAAAAAGAACTGCAAATTATTTATCAAATTGCTATATCGAATGGATATAGTAAGAAAATCGTTGATAAAATAATATTGAAAAGGAAACGGAACACCATTAAAGACCTTTTATATGCGGTCCCACAAGATAAAACGCAAAGATATGCAGCGAGTTTATCTTATTACGGTAAAATTACAGATAAAATAGCTAAGATATTTAGAAAAAACAATATTCATATTGCTCTCAAAACAAACAAAACATTAAAATCACTTTGTAATACTAAAGACAAAATTCAATCAGATAAAAAATCCGGTATATATAAATTAACTTGCGATGATTGTCAACAAGTTTATATTGGACAAACAGGACGTAATTTTAAAATTCGTTATAACGAACATATCAACGCGTTTAAAAATAATCACCCCGATCGATCACATTTTGCAGAACATCTATTGGAAAATAATCACACATTATTAAATAATCACACATACAAAATATTACATACAGCGGATAAGGGATTAAAAATGAGTATATGGGAGCAATTAGAAATAAAAAAAAAAAAACATAAAAGGTCAAATATTACTTTGATAAATAAACAAATAGATTTGAATAATTCCCCATTATTAAATATATTTTCAATACAAAACCAAAATAACGATCAAGCCCCTCCCCCCTCCCAGATAGTATAAAAGGCGGCAATACGGCGTAATTTTTGTCATTCGTTGCTTGTCATTCGAAGGATCAACATCTAGGGTTCACTGCCTGAAGATGCCTCGTGTAGAGGCGAAACACGTGTCGCGAGCACGACGGCCGACATTGCTGCAGCCTCAACGGATGCAGCAGTATCGACCAGGGTTGCATGCATCAACTATTGGTGGCGGGTATGAAGGGACCAACAGTAGTGGGTGGGCGCTGGCCAGCAATAGTTTGCATGAACTAACTGGTGGCGGAAGCACGCAAAGTAAATTGTCTCAAAGTAAATGTAGCTTTGACTTCCGCAAAGTAACACCTGAGTCTATTAACTATCTTAGGAATACATTAGTTTATGACTTTCAATTACTTTCAATTACCTTAATATTGAATTTCAATTGAATAACTTCAAAAACGAAAAGTTTCAAGTTTCATACTAACTTTGTATCCCCGTTATATCCCCTTAAGGGATGATTTTTGAGAAAAATATTTTACTCGTGTTTCATACCTTTCAGTAAAGAACCTTCATGCTGAATTTCATTCGAATAACTTCAAAAACAACAAAGTTTCATACTTTATTTGCAACCCGTTTATCCCCCTAAGGTGATGAATTTCCAAAAATCCTTTCTTAGTGCTCCCCTATGTTATAAAAGGAACCCCTGTGCAAAATTTCAAGTTCCTAACCCTTATAGTTTAGGCCCTGCGTTGATATGTCAGTCAGTCAGTCAGCTTCTCCTTTTTTTTTAGTATGGATTACTATGGATAGTATGGATAGGTATAATGCTGTCGTATAATGATGATAAATTGACTTTAAATTTTAATTTTCTTATGTCACTTATTATTTTATTTTATTTTTGCTATATGTTTGCAGGCAAACTCATGCCTTGAGTTCATTCAAATGACGATAACTTTTTTTTTAATAAACCGATTTTGGTGAAACAAACTTTAAATGTTAAACTGAGTTAAAACAAAGCAATTGGTGAAAGTTTGAAGTAAATCGGTTCAGTATTTTCGGAGATAATCGTGATCATACATACAGACAGACAGACAGACAGACAGACAGACAGACAGACAGACAGACAGACAGACAGACAGACAGACAGACAAGAATTCCAAAAATTTTTTTTTGCTTTCTATTATTCTTTTTAAGTGTCCATCTATCCATTTCAGTCAAAAATTCGAAATGTACAGACAAAATAATTTTACTGTTTTATTATATGTATAGATAGATAAAGACGGGCTTATCACATAACGCAATCTCTTCCAGCCAACCTTTGGGTAGAAGATTTTGTAAATAGGAGTAGGTTGGCGCAGTTTTCAGTAAAAAATAAAAATAAAATTTTTACTAATCATTGAAATCATATACATAGTACATATCTTATGTGCATATACGTACTTATACCACAGTGAAAAGGAAGGAGGAAAAGTAATATGATAATACCATACTTTTAAATTGACCTTCCGTATGTCCAATGGCAATGCATTGGTGTCAATGTTTAGAATGAAAAATAACGCTTAAATTATATAAACTACTTGTAAATGCTTGCAGTACTTTCCGGCCTTAAATCGTTTGCAAGATTTAAGTAACCGTGCAGTATTATAACGTTTAGGATATCCACACCTAAACAATATACCTAGCATTGAAAATATGGATATGGTTTATATATGGCACACCATATCCATATTTTAATTGAGAATCGAGGAATATAGACATCAAGTTGAAATTGATTAGGATAACTTAGGAGTTCGTACTTAATACCATATATCTGTTCGCCTTGAGAGTTACCGTGAAATGGTCAACTTAATGAAAAAGAGGCCTTTTTCTATATAATATTGATGCGTTCACTATAAATTGGGATACTTTCATTTCTATGCGTTTTTGCCAATTTCTTTATTTTTGAATGTTTTTAAATAGATCATTTCCGATCGTGCCACAGGAATCTTAGTGTAACCTTAGTTACCACCAGCCATTAGTATTTTCTAACTTTAGGGAGATACATACAATCGCTGTACGCGTCTTTCCCTGGCGGTGATTGTCATCTGCTTTTGCCTAACGTCAAACTGATCAATTCACCTTTGATATTATTTCCTTGGCACTTGGCACAAAACACAGTATAGTTGCAGCTTAAAATTATGATGGGAATACTGTGGTATAGTGGGAAATGGTACTTTTAACATTAACGTTTTAAATTTATATGATTATCTAGCTAAATATTTAGGAAAGGGTTTATCCTATATTACGTTTAAAAGTAATAGATCGGCCTTGATATTATGTAAAAAAAAAAAAAACAAGGCAAAACTATCGGATTGAAAAGTTTTGAAGAAGCTTTTATAGTAAAGCCATCCTTTCCCAATGTTAATTTGTATAGTTGTACTTAGGATCTATCTTTTGTTTTTAATGAATTAAATACATTATACCCAAAATTATTGACAAGAAAAAGATATGTTATATTATTGGTTTTGGCCACTGGTCACCTTTGGCCACCAAATGTCAGATATTATCGATAATTAGTATTGATGGAATGAAAATCGCTGTAACTGATTTAATAAAATATCAGATGTTGATAAACATCAACATTTTTGCATTAAATATTTTTTCTGCATTAAATATTCAACAACGCCCAGGCGTTTTTCATGCGGGAATTTTATTTTCTTTTATATCTTTAAAATGTTCTTTTAAAGCCTAATAGTTTAAATAAACGACGGTACTTTATAACGACGAAGGCTCCTTACCGACCAGCATCAACTCAAACTATTCGTCGTTGGCTGAAGTAAATTTTGTCGTCCAGCGGTGTCGATAGGTACTAGAGTGTTTAGCACTCCCAGCACCAGCACCTTGGCATGCATGCACTGCAGCTGCCCAGAGAGCTGGCACATGGCGTTAGTGTCAATACTATAAGAAATACAGCTGGCTGGTCTGTACATTCAGAAGTTTTTGTAGATTTCTTTAAGAGATCGTTAATATATACCAGATTATCGTTGGTTAGAGCCTTATTTAATTAATAATAAATATAAAAAATCTTCGTTGATTTGAAGACTGATTTATTATTACTGGATAAATCTATGGGTGAACTTAATTATTTTATTTTCGTTTTAATTAAGGAATTATTTTCATTCATCATCATCATCATCATCAGGTCCTTTTTAGTCTCTACTACAGGAGCACGATCCTCTCTGTACTACTAGGGCCATACTTGGCCAGAGCAGCCAGAGGACTTGGCCTACACTCTCCACGCTGGCCAGACGGGTTGGAGAGGATGTTTATAAGCTTTGTTTAGCTTGTATTTCCTAAGTCGCCTTCTACGACATCCACGGGAAGACTTGGAGTGGTCCTATTCTACTCTGCCGGATACCACACGGCTATTGTTATTTTCATTGGTATATCATATTTTATTACTCCCTTTTTATTCTTGACATTGATCGTCTCTGAACATCTACAATAAGTAAATAAATCTCTGAAGACGAGGATCAGGATAATTAAATGATCAAACGAACTTACCTGAAGTGAAGTTCGATCATAATTATCCTGTCCTCGTCGAAGAGATTTAGATTCCCTCCCTCCCAGTTTGCACTGCCCTTTTGATGTCAATCTAGAAAAGGGAGCTTAGCTCCTATGCTTGTCTTCTCTAAAAAGAATGAGGTGAGTGGGGGCCGCTGGCCCGGCATCGTGTGAAAGAGAGGGGGAAAGTTCTTTCTCTGTCTACGATGCTTTAAACTAGTGTGAATAGGTTCGGGCGTAGCAGCAGGACTACTACAATAAGTAAATAAATCTCTTCGACGAGGACAGGATAATTATGATCGAACTTCACTTCAGGTAAGTTCGTTTGTCGTTTGATCATTTAATTATTAAGGCTTACACCCACTGAGCCATCTCGATACCCTGTATAGTTAACGAAGACGTACCAAAGTGTATGGCCTTTTCAGTTTTTTCATATCAGCGTACTTGCGGACGGTGTTGACGGAGAGCAGGATAATGAACGGTTGGTAGGTAAGCTTGGACCTTACGTTGCGATACACGACAAAATCTAACCGCTCTATCTTCGCACGGACGTGCAAGCAATACTCGTCGATCATGAAATCTGCAATCAAATTTGAACATGTACCGTCTCATTATTATGCTGCCTCCACACAATCGTTGATCATAGCCGAATACGGCGATGGAGTTTGTGTGGAGGGCAAAATCGCCTGCGTGTGATCGGCTACGATCGAGCGTATTCGCCGCAGTGTCTGCTGTCTTCACACAATCGGCTTGATGAGCCTCCACGGAAGCGACCGTGATTGCCATTGCCAGTTAGTTCATGCAAACTATTGCTGGCCAGCGTCCACCCGCT
This sequence comes from Elegia similella, assembly GCA_947532085.1. Taxonomy (NCBI): domain Eukaryota; kingdom Metazoa; phylum Arthropoda; class Insecta; order Lepidoptera; family Pyralidae; genus Elegia; species Elegia similella. The sequence continues at coordinate 436,991 of OX383950.1, read as the reverse complement.
ACTGTTAGTCCCTTCATGCCCGCCACCAATAGTTGATGCATACAAACCTGGTCGAGCATTCGTTGAGGCTACAGCAATATCGGCCGTCGTGCTCGCGACATGCGTTTCGCCTCTACACGAGGCATCTTCAGGCAGTGAAACCTAGATGTTGATCGTTCGAATGACAAGCAACGAATGAAAGGGTTGCATGCATAGAAGTATGAGAAGAAGAGGCGTATTACTTGATACGTCATGTTACTGATACCCTTAAAAGTAGCGTATACTATACACTAGGCCTCAGTCCTCTGACGCCTGTCGAGGGGTATGTAACAGAGTGGAATTTAATTTTTAAAATTATAAACTGGCCAATTTCTGAAGTTCTGTCCTTCTAAAATACTAAAATGAATATTATAGTAAACTATCGCGCTGGACTTTTCTCATTTAAGTAATGCAAGTTCATGTTATTTACAATATTATAAACGTATTTATCCTCCATTAAAAACGTCAAATTCCATTGTCAGTGAAAGGCGGAAAGACGCATAGTGATGCACTTTGTTATTTTTTGCCAAACATCGATAATTTACATGAATACAGATGAGTGTAATAATATAAGTAATAAAGTTAATGCCAAGAAATAAATAATAATAAATTCACTCTCCACGACTTTCCCGGAAATTTATTATTTTTAGTGTTCCGTTCCCTAAGAGTAAACACGGAAAGGTAACACTAAGCCTTCGACGTCCATCCGTCCATCCATCTGCCACATGAATAGATACACTATTGAACCGAAATAGATAATATTTCAAAAGGACAATGCCGGTTATTGGCGTCTTTCGTTTGATTGTTTTCACGCGGCCACTAACCATACCTTGTTTTCCCGATAGTCAATTACAAAATAAAGTTATAAGGGCATATATACCTCTAAACTCAGTCCGAACTGAGTTATAAGGATTAGATATTATATTCATAGGTATTTGCACTATTTTTCACTAAGTTCATTAAAAGTTGCAATTAAATAATAAATAAAATTATTTTGGACATTTTAATCACTACAGCAGCAGGCTCTTCTCCGCTACCTCCTTGAGGTTAAGAGTATATAGTAACTGTTAATTGGGGTAGCTTTGATAGATACTTGATACATTAAGTAGGTCTTTTTGTTCTTTGCTTGGCCGTCGTCTTCACTGTTTCGCTTCACAACACAAGTTTTGTAATGTAAGAGGTAAAGGGCTGTGTAAATGCAAGGCTGGGACTGTCTCTACTTCACTGTTACCTTTGAACAATAAACATATATGGAAATTAAAATTGGTCTTTTTCAGCCCTACCCTAAATAATGACTTGTCACCGTAAAAATAATGTACCACTGATACTACTCAACCCGATATTGACAATCTCCATGGTACAGTGGTTAACGAGCCAGGTACCGGGTTAAATTTCCGGCGCAGGCAAGAACTTGTACTTCAGTTTCATATTTATGTATGTCCGTGTTACTGGAGTTACATAAGGAGAATTGGCGTTGGGCCGTAAAACATACATACATTCTTCACCCTTACGGTGTAGGCCTCTGCCTGAAACCAAAAGCCACGTTTAGCGTGTTTGTGGGCGTGTTTAGGTCGAAATCTGAATCAAAGGTGTAATAGGTTGCTAGTCGCATTCCCTATCAGAGAAGCAACTGGTACATTCTCAATTTTTCCTTTTCATCTAGACCAGCATGGAATATATACTTCTTATTACAGTATGAATGCTGTCATGATAGCGGACCCCGGGCTTGGACGCAGCACAACTGAAGATGCCAGGAGTATAAGGAACCAGGGAATCTCTTAGATGATTATGACTATATAATTATTACTACTTCTTATGTTGTTTACTTAAATGAAGTCATACTGAAACAAAATCTTGTTGTGGTTTTTTCTCGATATCGATATTACACGGTGTTGTTACATCTCTTATGACAGCGGCGTCAAACGTCATGAGTGCTATTTTCGAATCGACGTGTTTACTAAACGACCGATGATGTATGGAAAATTTGTACTTCTTCATTCACTCATTTACAAATAGCACCCCTGACACCACGACTCCCTTTCGTCTGCCTCACACCCCCGCTAATGACACACTAGGTTCCCATACAAAAATGGCTAAATGTGACATCTATTCAGACACAAAAATTTTTTTTTTAAATCTATGGTTGCATGCATCAACTATTGGTGGCGGGCATAAAGAGACTAACAGTAGTGGGTGGGCGATGGCCAGCAATAGTTTGCATGAACTAACTGGCACGGAGCAGATACAAAGAGGAGTTGCCCTAAGGAATATTTTCTATGAAACAATGCGTGGCACTTACAGGGGGTGAGGGGAGTATTATCTGTCTCACTCTACTTGCTCTGTGTCTCACTCCCTCCTTTATATCCACGGAATAATAAACCTCATGGAAGGGAAGTGTAGGCGTGGCCCGCGTGCCGCAGTTAAGCACAGCGAGTCTTAACCAGGCTCAATTACTCTGTTGTTGCTGGTGCGACGCGACGTGTGGCTGCCGGTGTATTACTTTGCGTGTTTCTTAAAAAAACTCTTATAAATGACTCGATGCTCTATCCTTGAGTGCAAAAATAATAGTAGTACTAAGAACTTACTACGATCAGGTGTTTCTTATCATCAATAAGTCGCTATTTACTCTGTATTTCATAAATTTGTTTTAGCATTAACCTCTGTCTATTTAATTGAAAATAAATATTAGAGTAAATAAAAAAATTACACGTATGCCTATTGAGATAGTCTAAAATTGTATGATGCCTCGACCATGTACGCCATCTAGTGGCGAGTGGTAGAATCAGAAATTACGACACAAGGCGAAGTAAGCCATTCTATTTAATAGGGTTGTGATATCATCGAATATCGATTTGTAAAAGTATTAATTTTTGAATTATATATGCACACGCTTTTTATTGTCACTGTGTACTGGATAATTTAACTTTAATATAGTTGACGTTATTAACGTACTAGCTTTCGCCCGCGGCTCCACCTGCGTCAATATCGATCCCTCGGGAATAGTACGTTTTTCCCGGGATAAAAGGTAGCCTATGTCCTTCTCCGCACTCCAGAGAACTTGTATGCAAAGTTTCATGATGATCGGTTCAGTAGTTACGGCGTGAAAGCGTAACTAACAAACAAATAAGCAAACAAACAAACTCACTTTCGCATTTATAATATTAGTAAGGATAATACTTAAAATTTAAGACTAAACCTACACAACATTTACAAGCAAAAAGGCCCGACAGTTCGTTGCCCTACAATGCTCAGAAGGCTGGCAGCATTGCCACGATAGATGGTAATGCTGATTTTTGTGCAAGGCCAGTCCTGGTCAAAGAAAACATCTACTGACTTCCAGGCGAAAGTCAGTTGAAGAAGTTTCCTGTTATATATTATTTTAATAAATAAAACAAAATTAATTAAATCTTAAATAAAAACCTACCTATAAATATAATCATATTCGTTCATTTATAATATAAAATACAGATAAAAAAATTATAATATATATATGTTCCCGAGAAACCGCTATTGAAACTAGTTTGTCTTGAATTCTATAGAATAAACTAATTTGGCCTAGGATGAACAGATTTTAAATATTCATCATCATTTCGAGTAGGTGTCACGGTCAATCGACCATGCACACCCTAGTGTCAGAGTTCTTCGGAACCGCCTCTCGGCCTCTGACGTGGTTCCTTTAACGACTACCAGATGGCAGCCGGGACCACCGGCGTAACGTGCCTTCCGAAGCACGGAATCATCTTTATTATCAGACAATTAGGTGATCAGGCCTGCAATGTCCTAACCAAACTGGAAACAACTAAACAAAGTATGCTTCCGGTGGGAGTTGAACCCACGGCCAACAGTCAACAGGCAAAGCCTTAACCACTAGACCACGGAGGCTGTTAATTATTTTTATATTTTATTTTTTATATTATTTTAAATATTGTTTAATTATTTATGGTAGTTTAAGGGGTAAAATAATAAAATATATGAAATAATGAACAAATCAAACAGATTGAGCCAAAGTAAGTTCAAGACTTGTGTAATGGGATACTAACTCAACGATCCTATATTTTATAATAAACTAGCTTTCGCCCGCGGCGTCGCCCGCGTCAATATCTGCAATAGTACTTTTTACGTAACAAATAAACTCACTTTCGCATTTATAATATCAGTTTATAATATTAGTAAGGATAGATAATATAGATAAACATCCAAGTCCCACGTCAAATCTGAAAAATATCATTTTCCATCTTGACCTGACCGGGGTTCGAACCCGGGACCACTCGTGTCGCTGGCTGGCATGTTAACTACTGCCCCACAGAGTTCGACTGAAGTCGATCAGTATAGATCACAACAGTGAGGTCATTTTTAGAAACCAAGATGGCGAATGCTACTTTTCAACAATAATTATTGAATTACAATGAATTAACACCAATTTTAGAATCGATCGATTTCCTAGCGTCATTAGCAAAAAGATATGAACCCAATCCCTATTTGAGTAGCAATGACATTATTGATAAAACATTCTAGAAGAATAAATAATGGAGTTCAAATTGAAACCTTAAATCTTAGTGAATAGGGTGTAAAATTGTGTACAACTTTTAAGTACGACATCTTTTGGCGAATAGCTGAACTAAGTAGTCTGAGATCGTTAAAAAGCACATTGAAAGAAGCCGACGTAGCATATGCACGCTGTCATAAAAACCACAAAGTGTTATTGCTTAATTCTACTTTATGGCGCAAGAAATAAGGTTTTTCTTTTTGTAATGCAAACTGATTGTTATTTCTTTGTGATTTCAAGAAATTATAAGCTTTCTAATTCGTTAAATTTCAGTGTGCGTAAAATGTTATTGTGTGAGTTTGGCGACAGTGGTTTTCAAGAAAAATATATGCTATGCCCGTTCCTCTTGTTTTTTAAATTCCGTGTTTATATCCATCTAGCGGCGAATAGGCCAACTACTTAATAAGTTGGATGTTGATCTTTCTTTTTAGTTTATCCATCCGTCACTAGATGTCCCTAACACCTACTGACATCTAGTGTCGGATAGCTGAGTAATTAGGGTTGCCAACCAGACTTAAAAACAGTATACTACTGTTTTTGCTAGTTAATGCTTTTTACTGTTCTATTATAAGAGTTCGCAAAACACTTAATTTTGCACAAATTAATATTTCTTCAAAAATAATTTTAATAACAATATTGTATTTAATATTTAATATAGTAATAACTTTCCATGACGTTCCCGAAAATTTATTATTTTTAGTGTTCCGTTCCCTAAGAGTAAAAACGGAAAGGTTATACTAAGCCTTCGACGTCCATCCGTCCATCCATCTGCCACATGACTATTTATTGAACCGAAATAGATAATGCTTTAAAAGGAAAATGCCGGTTATTGGCGTCTTAGTTTTCGCGCGGCCAGTAACACCTTGTTTTCCCGATAGTCTATAACATAATAATAGTTTATTATGTTATTAAGTCATAAGGGCAAATATACCTCTAAACTCAGTCCGAACTGAGTTATGAGGGTTAGAAGTTGCTAAATATTCATAAGTTTTTGCACAATTTTACACTAAGTTCATTAAAAGTTGCAAATTATAATTTTATCTAACTACTATACTTCTTTGAAGCCTTTCTCATCAAGGATACAGCAGCAGCAGGCTCTTCTCTGCTACCTCCTTGAGGTGAAGTGTACCTATATAGTAACTGTTTATTGGGGCAGTCTGAAGTAGCTTTTGATAGATACTTGATGCATTAGGTAGGTCTTTTTGTTTTTTGCTTGGTGCAGCCGATAGCAGTGACGACAGCTTTGACCTACCCAGGCGAGGGCTTGGTGCGTCACGAGGCAACACAACAAGTACCGTAAACTGTACTTGTTGTTGCTGCCCATGTTCACTCCCATATACTAACAGCGCAACTGCCACTTCATAGTTGCCATCATTAGTAGTTGATCTGCTTCGTGAACACCTGTGAGAGCTTTCGTGGTACCCCGCTCAGCGCTTGGGCAGCATGATGACCCAACAGTGACCCGCGGGGTCAATTCAGCAGATAGCAAACTACCTTTTTCAGTAGGCAGACCATACGTTGCACTTGGAACACAATGGAAGTAGGCTTTCGACAATCATCCTGGTTTTGGTTATAACAAAAGTGTTTTACTCAAATGGCGCCCCCTCTTGCGGTCTGCGCAACTCCATAAGAGATGTACCCTGTGATACATACATGACTTAAGAGAGCCTAACCCGTCTTACTTTTACAAACACTCGTACGTGATTACGGCGTTGTAACAAACTTTTTTAAAAAAATTTCAACTTACAGTTATCTTGTTCGATATTTCTAGGTTTCTATTGAAAAAAAATATGAGAAATAAATTCAGTATAAGCCTCCAAAAATATTATTTTTGTACAAATTTTACCTGAACTTTGGCCGTTCACAAAGTACTCATAAATAGTAAAAGTAAAGAAAATGTTTTTATATAAACCTTGCAAATGTAATGAACATTCTAAATGAAAAACATTTATTTTACTAACTTGCAAGGCTTACTGAAAAACACGTATTACTTGGAACAAGTTTTTCATTCAATGTTATCACATTCTTACTTGCTTGTTAGTCAAATGGATGAAACAAGCTTTTCAACGGGCCGGGAAGGACCTTCTCAATGTGCTTTGTTTGCACAATTAGCGATAATTCAAAATACGTCTAATTTCGAATCGTATGCAGTTTGGTAGAGAGGGGTACAGAAGGGTTATTGTAATTATGTCATAAATAATTAAAATCGAATTATATCATGCTGATCTACGACATAAGCAAAAACCATGTGCTGTGTAAAAGCAGAGCAAAAAAGACATTCACGGGAATTAATAATAAAAAAATAATCTAAAATATCAAGCAAATGTCTCAGATGAACGAACTATGTCAAAGGCGATGCGGCTACAACCCATCGCTATTGGATTCCCTCTTCTACCTACACGTCTAACAAACAAAGCCAAACGTACCCTTTAGATCATATAGCTATGGTTTTTGTCTACCCCGTAATGGCTAAAGACATGATTAGTAATTATATACATGTATGCATATATAAATAACAATAAAATTCATATAAATATATGATTTCACTGTGGTGGCACTTAAATGAAATTATAATAATTGCCAATTTCCAATTCAGATAACTCTGTCTAGACTGAGTTCACAGTTATGTATGTCATAATAAGTTTTGCTAATAACGCTATTATCTGCTAGAAAATAAAAGGCGGGGTCGGTGGCCGCGCGAAAAAAAGAAGTCGCCACTTCCCATCGGCATCGGCATTGTCCTTTTCACAGATTTTGTATACCTTTTACCGCTAAAACAAAAAATAAAAATAGAAACTTTAACTAAAGGAACCCTTCCCATACAAGAAACTTGTTTTTTTTTTTGTTATTTCTCGATTCTCCGAAGTAGCAATTCATTTATTACTGAGAGTTCAAAACATCAAGAAAAATAGTGTTTTACAAGTAAGAGTTTGCACCTCACAATCGCGTAGAAGAGGTTTAATGTGTATTTTTCGATATCGATATTACGCTGTATTGATACATCTCTTATGACAGCGGCGTCAAAAGTCAGGTGTGTTATTTTCAAACCGTCAACTTTACTAAATGACAGATTTTTATATGGAAACTTGTACGTCTTTATCGAATCGCCCGTTCACAAATAGCACTCCTGAAACCCCGCCTCCCTGTCCTCTGCCTCACACCCCCGCTAATGACACACTACGTTCCCATACAAAAATGACATAATGTGACATCTATTCAGAGAGACGCAATTTTTTTCTTAAATCTATGGTGTGCACAGAACGAACCACGTACAAACATTGACAGCTACAACAGCAGACTAATAGGCCACGCCTACTCTCGATGTTAACGTGATGACGTCAGGACCTAGTTGGAATCACAGTGCACAGTAGCTAACGCCGTCTCCCCTTTGTATCTGCTCCGTGCTAACTGGTGCCGGTAGCACGCAAAGTAGTCGTAAATTGTCTCAAAGTAATGTAGCTTTGACTTTCGCAAAGTAACACCTGAATCTATTAACAAAAATTAAATAATATCACTAGGTACCTACATATTATAATACAAAGTCCTCCATCGCCTTGAGTGTCTGTTCACGATAAACTCAGAAATTACTGAACAGATTTCAAAGCGGTTTTCACCAACAGATAGATGAAGGTTTAGGTATAGTTTTATCATCCAGGTATTTTATTACATAATAATAATAATAATAAAACCATTTATTTCAGATAATTACATCCATATTATGTCAGTAAATAATTATAAACTTATTCTAGGGTTAGTAATGATTTAAATGAGATTGGTATATATGTATTGGCCTCCGATTATACCCCTATGCTACAGATATTGGTAGCCAGCAGCCGGAGCATGAAGCTGTATTCAGCGACATAACAATGGAGTCCCATCGGTCGGCCAACGCGTTCAGAACGGTGTTCGATGCGCTACGCACTCGCGTCCACAGCGAGGCGCACCGCTTTCTGATGATAGTATAGAAGCAGTCGGTATGCGCCTCGGCGAACATAGAAGACGCGCTGCAGAAACGCAGACCGAACAAGATTCTGAACGCGTTTAGTGTACTGGACGCGTAGTGCGTCATATAGTGCGTTATAACTTCTCTTTTTACGTAATTTTCTAAAATGTCTTATTTATCCACTGTCGTTATTACAGATAAATTTAATAAAAAAAAAATACTTTACGCCATCTTGCGACCAATCTGATTACTAAAAAACTTGCAAGTCAATAAAATTCATACAAGTTCTCGAGTTTGGATTTTGATACAAATTTAAATGAAGAATAATAATCACGTTAAAAATATATTTATTTCCAATAAACATCAAACATCTAAACGATTGAGTACCTATCTATATCTGGTCTCTCACGATACGAAACTAATGTCAGCCGCCGTTCAGTAGGTACATAATAGATGTATATAACATCATCCTATCAGCCGGAAGAAGTCCACTGCTGGACATAGGCCTCCCCCCAAGGATTTCCAATACGACCGGTTGGAAGCGGCCTGCATCCAGCGTCTTCCTGCGACCTTAGTCAGGTCATCCGACCATCTATCTAGTCGGTGGATGTCCGACGCTGCGCTTGCCGGTTCGTGGTCGCCATTTGAGAACCCTTCTGCCCTATCGGTGCAGATCGGTTCTACGCACTATGTGCCCCGCCCACTGCCATTTCAAACAGCTAATCCGCTGAGATTTGTCGGTGGCCTTTGTTCTCTTACGAATCTCCTCGTTTCTGATTCGATCTCGTAAAGAAACACCAAGCATAACTCTCTCCATAGCTCTTTGGACGACTGAGCTGTCTTATGAGGCCCATAGTAAGGGACCACGTTTCGGATCCGTAAGTCATCACTGGTAACACACATTGATTATAGACTTTCGTCTTGAGGCACTGAGGTATTTTGGACGAGAAGACACCGCGGAACTTCCCAAACGCTGCCGAGTCGGATTCGTCGAAAGACCTTATCCTTGAAGCTGGAACTTCCAACCTGGATCAACTGACCCAAGTAGACATATTGGTCCACAGCTTCAAGGGTGGAGCTCCCAACAGATACCGGTGGAGGCACAACATGGACATTTGACATTATTTTTGTCTTATGTATGTTCATTTTAAGGCCCACTTGTTGGGAAACTCCATTGAGGTCATTGATCATGGTACTTAAATCCTCCAGCGTCTCCGCCATAACAACGATGTCATCAGCAAATCGAAGGTGAGTGATATACTCGCCATTAATGTTTATGCCAAGTCCTTCCCATTCCAGGAGCTTGAAGGCATCTTCCAAAGCAGCGGTGAACAGTTTTGGAGATATCACGTCTCCCTGTCTCACGCCTCGCTGCAATGGTATGTATAGCCTTCGTGCTCTGCTCCTGTACTCGAACTGACATGGTGGCGTTGCTGTATCAGCACTTCCAACACTTCGATATACCGATGGTCGATGTGGCATCGCTGGAGGGACTGAAGCACGGCCCATGTTTCGACCTAATCAAAGGCTTTCTCATATTCTACAAACGCTAAGCATAGTGGCCGGTTATACTCTCTGGTCTTCTGTATAATCTGCCGCAGTGTATGGACGTGGTCTATGGTACTGTAGCCTTTTCGGAAACCGGCTTGTTCGGGTGGCTGGAAAGCATCGAGCCTTTTCGTGAGACGATTCGTGATCACCCTCGAAAACAGCATATAGACGTAGCTCAGAGTAGAGTTATCACCCTTTTTGAAGAAAAAAACCACCACACCCCTATTCCACGCTTCTGGCGTAATGCCCTCGAACAGAACGGAATTAAACTGCCTCTGAAGGACTGTCAGTACCGGCGTTCTGCCCGCTTTCAGAAGCTCTGCTGTGATTCCGTCCTCGCCCGGCGCCTTGTTATTCTTTAGCTGTTTAAGGGAAATCCTAATCTCGTACAGGCTGATGTCCGGGATATCTTCGGTATAGTCACGGGTTAGCTTGGCTCTCGGATCTTTGGCCAAGTTGACAAAAAGTTTGGCTATTGAGGTATAAAGCTGCCCATAAACCTCTCGATGTCTCCCAGCACCTCGGCATTTGTCGACGTCACACTGCCGTCCTTCGTCTTCAGCTTCGTTAATCGACTTTGCCCAATAGACTCCACGAGCCCTTATTTTGTTCTATCGTCTCCTTAATACGCTCGGTATTAAAGGATTTTTCTCTTTTGAAATGTAATCCTACGGGCTTGGATGAAATTGTTACCCGGCTGTCATTCTTTTTTTTTTTACAAAATTTTGGATTAGTCTCCCATCTCACCTGATGGTAAGTGACGATGAAGACGAGGATGTTACATGCCTATCCAAGAGATGTCCCGGGACTGTACTTGTCTGGGAATATAGACGCAGGCAGTTCATTCCACACCTTAGCTACTCAAAATGAAAAGGAACTGTCAAAGCGTTTAGTTCGACTCTTTGGTATTCCAACGATAAAAGGGTGATTTCTGTCTGCGCCTCGTAGTTCAATGGAGGAATGGTGAGGGTTCAACTAGCTCAAAGAGAGCTTCTGCACACTCTCCAAAATGGATCCTATAAAATACCGATAGGCAAGCGACTTTATGGCGATGCTCCAGGGATTGCAATTTCCCATTTGAGACCACGTCGTTGTTTAATAGCCTGCGGGCTCTTCGGTCAACCGAGTCCAATGCTTCAAGCTGGTATTTAGCTGAGCCATCCCAGTGGTGACTGCAGTACTCCATGCAAGAGCGAATCTGGGCTGTGTAAATATTGAGCAGCCGTTCAGAGCTGAAGTACCGCCGAACCTTTGTGTTGGTTTATTTAATTAAGATTGCAAAAATTAATTTTTATATTGACTAGTAACTGTCAATTCAAAAAGCAATCGAGCCATCTTGTTGTTTACTTCGCCCCATTCGTTCATTCGTGTTTGCGCTGTGTTAGGAATCGGAAGTATCACTTCACTTCTCGATATTCCGTTTGTTTATTTGGCCCAACTTCTTGGAGGCAGTTAGTGCCATCGACTCAATCTGTTGGCCGAAGCTTAGTTTGGAAGTGACTCATGCCTAAAAGCCCAAGATTGTCAACTAACGGCAAGGGCACACCTTGGAAAGTGAGTGTAAGTGAGAAAGCACTTTTTTTGCGGAAAAGAGACGCCTGTAAATTGGATTTCGAGTTTGCCCGCGACTTCGTCCGCGGCAATGTCTGTTATTATGATTAATTAGATTTTTTATTAGTATAACCCGTTCAATCATTGACTCTCAGTTGTGGAGACTCATCCATAATCAATCACCATCTGAGTGTTATTCCGGTTATATCCTCATCTGTAGTGGCTTGTAGCCCGGGGTCCGCTATAATGACATCATTCTTACCGTAATAGAATTTGGCAAAGTTTTTACGGCCGGCTGCCTGCCAGATGTCAACCTGAGGAGGGTTGACATTAGGTACAGGCAGACAGGCTCAAAGACCGCGGACATATACATAAAACCGGCCAAGTGAGAGTCGGACGCGCGTGCTAAGGGTTCCGTACCATTGTCATTGTCTATAAAACGGCAATAAAAATATGCGGCCCCCCTTTATTATTTATTTTTATTTTAATTTGTGTATAATATATAACTTAATATTTTGTGAATATTTCAAGCGTCTACCTGATGCCGTTTTTAATATCGAGCAAAAAACGGAGGTCGTTGTAATAGGGTCCTGTTTTACCCCTTGGGTACGGAAATCCTAAAAATTGAGAATGAGTATTTGGTCATGACGGGAGCCCCAATCATGTAGCTGGCTACCTTCGTCCTAACCACTGCGCCACAGAAGCCGTCAAATGTGTGTTTATCGTACTATACTCTCGCCCGCGGATACCCGAGAAGTTCGGACGTCATCATATCAGCCGCAAGAAGTCCACTGCTGGACATAGGCCTCCCCCAAGGATTTCCAATACGACCGGTTGGAAGCGGCCTGCATCCAGCGTCTTCCTGCGACCTTAGTCAGGTCGTCCGACCATCTGGTCGGTGGGTGTCCGACGCTGCGCTTGCCGATACGTGGTCGCCATTCGAGAACCTTTCTGCCCCATCGGCCATCGGATCTGCGCGCTATGTGCCCCGCCCACTGCCACTTCAAAGAGCTAATCCACTGAGCTATGTCGGTGACCTTTGTTCTTCTACGGATCTCCTCATTTCTGATTCGATCTCGCAGAGAAACACCGAGCATAGCCCTCTCCATAGCTCTTTGAGCGACCTTGAGCTTTCTTATGAGGCCCATAGTAAGGGACCACGTTTCGGACCCGTAAGTCATCACTGGTAATACACATTGATTATAGACTTTCGTCTTTAGGCACTGAGGTATTTTGGACGAGAAGACATGGCGGAGCTTCCCGAACGCTGCCCAACCGAGTCGGATTCGACGAAACACCTCGTCCTCGAAGCCGGAACTGCCAACCTGGATCAATTGACCCAAGTAGACATATTGGTCCACAGCTTCAAGGACGGAGTTCCCAATAAATACCGGTGAAGGCACAACATGAACATTCGACATTATTTTCGTCTTGTCCATGTTCATTGTAAGGCCCATCTGTTGGGAAACTCCATTAAGGTCATTGAGCATGGTACTTAAGTCCTCCAGCGACTCCGCCATAACGACGATGTCATCAGCAAATCGAAGGTGTGTGATATACACGCCGTTGATGTTGATGCCAAGTCCTTCCCATTCCAGGAGCTTGAAGGCATCCTCCAGAGCAGCCGTGAACAGTTTCGGAGATATCACGTCTCCCTGTCTCACGCCTCTCTGTAATGGTATAGCCTTCGTGCTCTGCTCCTGTACTCGAACTGACATGGTGGCGTTTCTGTATAAGCACTTCAACACTTCGATATACCGATGGTCGATGCGGCATCGCTGGAGGGACTGAAGCACGGCCCATGTTTCGACCGAATCAAAGGCTTTCTCATAGTCCACAAACGCTAAGCATAATGGCCGGTTATACTCTTTAGTCTTCTGTGTAACCTGCCGCAGCGTATGGATGTGGTCTATGGTACTGTAACTGTTGCGACTTCCTGGAAGAGTCACTGCATTCTCCGATCAACCCCAGAATCACAGCAAGGAAAACAGTAAACACTGACCTGGATTCACGGTGAACAGGACGTTGGGAAGGATCGCCTGCGGCGGGACTTCGTGTCGACCGGCTAGCAATCCTTTTGCTTGAACTGTATTCCTTTTCTTGCTGCCTACACTAGTGGTACACCATCACACACTCGCGATGAGGATTTAGAGTTGTTTTCGGCCAGCGAAGCCCTTAGGGTCGTTATTTTTGGAAATTACATTAGCGCAAGGCGCTGTTCAACTCGACTCGCACGCCATATTTTTTCGACTCTCCTTTTCGACCAACACAGGCCGTCTCGGCGAAGGAAGTAGATATATAGGGGGGAACGGAAGCAGAACACAGATAGGCCATTTTATTTGGGTTTTTAAAGTTAATGCTTACACATTTTCCCCCACCTGAAATCCACAAGGGTTTCACAGAGAATGCAAATTGAAAGATATAAAACAAAAGCAATAGCTACGCACTATTGCAAGAATATCTAGAAATATTATTTTCGAAAGATAAAGTAATAAATAAGTTTTAACTAGCCTAAGGATAGTGTGTATTTATGTATTAGTAATTTATAAAAAAAAAAATATTAATAAATTGGTAAGGGACAAACCTTTACTACCGGCCTACGAAAGGTCTTTCCGTTAGCAGTTCGGAAAGTAACTACTACGACTACTTGATCCGAACCAGCATGCACTTGCACAATACGTGCCAACTCCCAAAACATCGGCGGAAGATTAGGTTCGTTAACTATGACTAAGTTATCTATTTTAATATTTGGTTCATGTACGAACCTTTTGTTCTTTCGTTGTAATGTATGAAGATAATCACGCTGCCATACGCGCCAAAATCTCTGGGTAATTTTCTTAAGCATGACCCAACGAGAGCGCGGACACGAAATAAAACATCTAACACACTTCGACAGCACGGTACGTATCAGAAGTCTCAATCTAATTATCCAAAACTGGCGTTGAATAAGAGATTGTAAGGTTCGAGGTCCACAATGCAAATATTTTTTATGAAAATATTTTATTATAATTTAAGATATTGGACATTGTTTATGTAACAAAAAAGGGTGTAACGCAGATGGTGACAGATTAGCCTCATCGATGCGTTCCCCCACCCGCACGATCCCATCATCGTCCAGGAAAGGTGAAAGTTTTTGAATGGACTTTACACATGGTTCATTATCTCGCACTCGACTGACTTCGGAAGACATATAATGATACGGACTCAATTTAACTAACACTTTGGTTGACTTCTCGAGTTGAGTACTACTGAGAAATGAAAGAATTCGATTTTGCCTTGCAACCCTCGAATTTGAAATAAATCGAATACACCATGCTACGATTCTTAGAATTTTTGTAAAAGAGGAATGTCTGGCAATTAAGTCCAGAAGTGGGTTTCTCACATTAATCACGTGAATACTTTTAGTTTCTAGTGATTTAAACTCGGGTAAGTATTCTTTTGGAAGAAGAACCCGTTTGTTAGGCCATTGACTAGGCAAATCCTGTAGCCAAGAAGGACCTTTCCACCACAGAGGATGGTCTATAAGCTCTGGACAGGACACTCCGCGACTACAACAGTCGGCCGGGTTATCCTTAGACGAAACATAATACCAGTGATCGGTACTAATCAAGTCAGTTGCTTGAATGACACGATTGGCTACATACATTTTTAACAAATGAGGGGCGGTATTAAACCATGACCAGGTAGTGCTGCTGTCTGAATAAGCTCGAATAGAATTAATAGTTATATGGTCTTTAAGCAAATTATACATGTGCGATAGAACTTTTGCCAGAAGCACCGCTGCACTTAGCTCGAGTCTATTTACCGTGGTAGGTTTTAAAGGAGCTACTCTAGATTTTCCAATCAGTAAACTAGTCGTAGTAGAAATTCTGGGCTCATTAGTGACCACACAAATATACACACAACAACCATAGCCTTTCAGAGAACCATCGCAGAAACCTACCAAGTGTACTTCCATCGGATTGGAAGGTATAACTAACCGCGGAAGAGATTTTTTTTGTAAATCAGACAAATTGGCCGCTATTAAATGCCATTGTTTGTTTACATGTTTTGGAATAGTCTCATCCCACGATAAATTTAACCGCCATATTTTTTGCAACAGCGATTTTGCTGCAAAGACTACTGGGCATATCCAACCGAGTGGATCGAAAATGCGAGCTAATAAAGAGAGTATGGATCTTTTAGTAAATTTGACTTCAAACGAGTCTGAAAAGGCATATGAAAAAAAATCATTAATGGGATTCCATCGTATCCCTAATATTTTGACAAACTCATTTCCCGATTCATCGAAGGATTTGGAACTTTGTCAAAATTCAGGAGGAACATCCTTAAGAAGACGAGGAGCGTTAGTAGTCCATTTCTCGGGTCTTATCAATATTTGCCGATACATACGACGGATGTCGGCAGTAAAAACTATTTTGTGAAGTCTAAATTTTGTCACTAAATCGACAATATCCACTTGCAGCTTAGGACCCACATGAACAATATTACTGAGTGACAGATTATTCGAGGTCCGACTACTGGCATCGAAGACTACTCGTAAACGTGTCGTTGTACTATCGGGTCTTATTACACAATGGTGAGGAATAATATAACGGTCAGTAGACAAAGATTCAGCAGGCTGCATATGTCCCAGATCTTCGTACTGCTGCATAAATTCCTTATATTCCGTTTTCAACTCAGTCTGGCTGGCAAGACGCTTTTCCAAGTTGAGAAAACGGTTAAGAGCCTGATGATATGATTCTCCTAAGGCTGGAGTATCATCTTTAAGCATAATTGGTACAACATAACGACCTTCGGAGGTACGATATGTGCCATTTTTATAATTTTGTTCACATATTTCATCCTCAGGACCGGAAATTTTACATTTCGACGGTTCTTCGGATTCCCAAAACCGTTGAACGATCTCATCGAGCGCACAAGAAGACGCGATGAGTGACGTAACGGGTGTGGCTGGAGTTTGAGCCACTTCACATATTTCATCCTTAGGACCGGAAATTTTACATTTCGGCGGTTCTTCGGATTCCCTAAAACGAACGATCTCATCGAGCGCACTAGAAGACGCGATGAGTGACGTAACGGGTGTGGCTGGAGTTTGAGCCACCACGTTTTGAAGAAACTGACCACTTATCACCCAGCCGAATACACTAGACAGTGCACATGAAAAACCAGGACCTGGGCAATAACGTGAACCAGTATATATCTGGTCAAAACAGTCTACTCCTAACAACAGATCGATCGGACCCGATTTATCAAAATCTTGGTCGGCGAGATCCAGATGTTTAAACTTTTCCTTGACAACCGACGGTAACGAAGTTGAAGGAACCATTGAAGCGATTTTAGGCAAAACCACTAATGGTATATCGAATTGGGGCGAGTCATTTGACCTGGGCACAATAGAGCCAAAACTATAACCTTTAATATTACAAACATAATTTTGACCGAGACCGGTTACATTTAAATTACACTTTTTTATATGTAAACCTAACTGTCGCACACAGCTACTTGTAATGAAAGAATCCATCGAGCCACTATCTATGATTACACGAGCATACTGCCATGAACCATCCACCCTTCTCAACCGAACCACTGCTGAACCAATAATTTTGGTACTCATAGGTGACTTTGATATGTTTGGCTGAGTTGTACAAGTTAGGGAAGTGCTCATATTGGAATTCTCAGAAGCCTTTAGCTCAATGTAATTAGCTAATAAACTTTTATGTTCTTCATGTAATAATGTGTTATGTTTTGAGTTACAAATGAAACACATGGACTTAGACTTGCAGTCTGCACTAGTGTGACCGGGCCTTAAGCAGTTTTGACATAATTGTAACTAATTGTTGTCGCTGTCCTATATTCATAGAATGTACTTTACCACAGCGATATATTGAATGATTTTCATGACAATACGCACAGACAGCCTGATTAGGTTTATTATTATTTGAGTTCGAAGAAGTAATTAAGGAAGAATTTGATTGCCGAGAAAAATTATCTTTCTTTGTATTATTATGGTTTTGTTTATTTGTAGAATTGAATGACTGTAAATTACTAGGTTGACTAACCTCTAATACCTTTATATAATTCTGTAAATAAACATTCAAATTATTAAATTTAGGAATTTCTTCGGTATTTTGTAATTCAAACCTTTTCCTAGTTTCTGTATCAAGCGGCCGAGATGCTATGTAAAATAGAAGAAATTCACTTAAATCATCAATATTTAACCCGCGCAAGGCACTAACACATTCATAAAGTGTGTTGGTTAATTGTGATAAGTTTGATAATGATAGCCGTTGGATCGGATTTAATTTTATTATTTTTTCTAAATAAGCGGTGGCTAAAATACGTTTATTATCATACCTGTCTAGCAACGCTGCATAAACAGAATAATTAGCTGATGTTATAGGAACACCCTTAGCTAGTGTCAGGGCATACCCAGACAGACATGACAACAAATAGTAAAATTTCTCTGTGTCCGACAACGAAACATTATTATGCACAAGCGACGTATAACCGTCTTTAAACATCTGCCAGTTCTCTATATTACCATCAAACTTAGCTATTTGCAATTTAGAGCTGGAATGCGCATGACCTTGACACAGTTCCGAGCGCGAACTTACGTCGAGAGAGTCAGCAAACTCAATGACAAAATAGTATAACTCGTCAAATGACAACAAAGCATTATTATCGATAACAAATTGAGGATTTAGTTTAAGTTGCAACTGGTTTACACGATCGTTGCATTCCAAGAAATTATCACGAATTTTATCAATTCTTTTATACCTAGCTCGAAAGGATGCTAATTTAGTTTTATTTTCTTTCGTAATTTTTGCTAAGTCAAAGTATTTGCATATTTTTAAACTCATATTCACGTTTTTTAATGGTGGACATTAATTCTCCTTCCGCCATGTTTTCGCTAAGCACTAATTGTGAAAGTACGAGTAATGTAGGTAAGTAGCAAAAGTTTAAATGGAAACTGAGTAATGGAACAGATATTCACAAACACGTAGGTTTTAAAACTACGGATTATTACTTATAATCATAAATACACACCTCACTGCTATTAATTGACCCTAGGTAAGTATAGGCTATCCAAAATAGTTCGAAAGCCTGAGTAACAAGATAGTACCTTATGGCATACAAATCGAACGATTAAGGGATTACAAGGGAATTAACGAGATAAGAAGTATGTACTCGTAAGCAATAGGTATTTACTATGGTATGGAACAGGAATGGAATTCCCTGTTTGATCCGAGTTTGTTAGACAAATAGACAAATGCTAGGTGGGTAAGTACCTAGTTAATTTGAATCTATAATAAGTCTATTTATGCATAAATTAGTTATCCATATTTGGAAGTTATTTCCAAATTCCCAACTGAAAATATTGAAATTAAGTGGGTAAATTTGAAATAAGTACGTGAGGAATTTCCTCACAGGAGGCACCATAAATTAATGTTGCGACTTCCTGGAAGAGTCACTGCATTCTCCGATCAACCCCAGAATCACAGCAAGGGAAACAGTAAACACTGACCTGGATTCACGGTGAACAGGACGTTGGGAAGGATCGCCTACACAATATTTTTATTTAATAATTAATAATCAATTCCGTACCGCAATACTGGTTTTGACTTTTGATACTCGCTTAGGTATAGGGTCTGGATCAAGACAATTAGGTCGAACATGGTTCCAAAAGGTTATCCTTTTCAACTACATCCTTATCCTCCCTGATATTTGAATCCCCTCTCCCCTCATTATAGTCTGGCCGCTGAAAGAATGCGATCCTGACACTTGTCAGTTAGTCATAAATAATGATGGGCAAAGAAACGACAGATATTAACATTTGGAGCATTATAGGCGACTTGGTGGTTAGATCGAAACTCCGGATCAGAACGTGATTATAATGTTTTTATTTAGTAAAATGCGAAGTGTATATAAAAAAATATTTACACAGAAAAATTAACCAATTAAGAAATTTGAATTTTAAACAATAACAAAACGATTCGCTCTTTCCCATTCAATATCAATCTCCGTCTTGCTTCAACTCGGACTCCTCTGTTGCACGGCCGCGTCGTTAGGGAACAAAACTCTTTGCAGCCGGCGCTGCTCGTCATTCCGGTTTGTGCAGTCCATCCGAGCAGACGTGTTGTCGCGGCACGCTCTTTCTGTGAGACTGTATTTATTGGAACTACTGTTCGTTTGTGTTTTGTTGTTTCGGCCCACTGTCGTCGTAGACTCTGCCCACAAAGTGATTTAACCACCACGTGGTAATTGTTCCCGTCGGCTCTGTGCGGAAATCGCAGGCTCCAACGCTCAGTGCGATTGCTCGGCCAGGCGTACCCTGGGATCGAGCACATTAATTCCGACTTGTGTTCCAGCTGCAGCTCGTCGACCACTTGGACCCTGTGGGCGGCTAGGCTTCTGTCAACGCTTCGACGCCACACGTGTTCTTTTTAAGAACGCACGTGTTCGTTAGAACGCGCGTGTTCTTTTCTCAAACGCGCTTCGTGGCGTTTACGCGGATCAGTCTGTCCTTTTCAGGGCAAGTACTGGCCGTAAGTGTTTCTGCTGATCAACTGCTTTCTTTGCCCACATTCGCACACTGTGCGTCGGTGGAGTAGTCCTCGCTTTTAGCCGAGGCCGTGCTTCGAGGGATTGTGTTGCGGTGTTCTACGCCAATACGGGTTACTCGTAGTTACGTAGTGCTGACTCTGGCGCTAGCCTTTACCCCTTCAGGGTAACGGCAAACTACAGGACGGGCTCTGGAGCACTTGGCCTTGGGGGCTCCCCTCATCAAGCCAGAGTATCGGTTAGGTAGTTAAGACCTAGGTTCTTCCCGCTTGCACAAACAAGGTTGGCAGCGGTCAGTAGGCAGGTTCCATTGTAGTTTATAAGTAGGGTGGTAGGGTTCCCTCTGCGCCACCCAATCAGCGATGGGACTCCAGACGTGACGCGTCCCCGATCACCGGTGGTATTCCCTGCCCCGGCTTCCCCCTCTCCGACTGCGACCGCGACCGCTCTCCCCGTTAATAGATACGACGGCCTCCCCGTAGATGAGACCGACTACTATTACACCGATGACCCGGCTGAGACCGCCGCTCAGCCCTTCGAACCCCGATACCCAGCTGCAACGTTAGAGACTGTCCTCGAGTCCGATGATATGGAGACGGAGACAGTCTCCCAGCAGATCCCACCCTCTGGACAGGAACCCGAGCCAGAGCAATCGCGATGCTCCGACGATGACGATTACACCGTCGTCACCGGAGCAAAGCGCCAGCGTAAGGCGAAGGGCTCCGAGAAAACCCTGCCCCTAAGGCACTAAAAACTGCGAGCGTCTCATCCGTCGCGAAAACGCCCTCCCAGCCCGCCCCAACTTCCACCGGAAGGAAGCCCCGACCACCTCCGATGGTGCAGTGGGAACCGCTTTCCCGCTCGCTAAATGCACAAAAGGTGCAATATACACGCGCGTCCACCAATCGCGACGGTAACATTGACATTAATGTCAAGTCCATGGAGGACTACCGCGCGCTTACCCGACTCCTCAACGAGCGCCAAATCCCTTGGCACTTCCTTCGGCCTTCCTGAGGACCGCAAACTCAGGGCGGTCATAAAGGGCATCCCAGTTTCGACATCGGTCGAATTCGTAAAAGAGACCCTCGTCTCTCAGTCGCTTCCCGTTAACGAGGTCTTCCGCATTTACGGGAAAAAGAATACCCCGTACCTAATGGTGCTAGTTGTCTTAGACAACACACCGGAAGGTAAGGGGATTTTTAATATCTCGTCATGCGCAGGGATAACCTCGTTCAAAGTAGAGCCCCCCTACAAGCGTGGCATTGTCGGTCAATGCCACCGCTGCCAATGTTACGGGCACTCGGCCCGTAACAGTCATGCCCACCCCAGATGCGTGAAGTGCTTGGGGGACCACGGCACAGCGGACTGTGAAAAGTCCGCAGTACGGGGAACGAGACTCAGGCGGCCTGCGTACTTTACGGGCAGGAAGGCCACCCCGCCAACTGGCGGGGATGCTACAACGCCAACGGCAAATTCACCGATGTGAAACCCCTCATCCAGGAGTTTCTTACAACACATCAGGTGGACATTTTCCTTGCAAACAGAAACGAAACAAAACGACGTAACTCGCAATATAATCAAAAAGAAAAGTACTTTATGCCTAATGCAATAAGGTTGACTTCAATGGATGTTATTAGACAAAATGATTTTTTGTTTATCAGTGACAGGTGTTATTTATTATGTTGCTAGTTTTCGTGACGAATAATCGTAAGCATAAGGTAATTGTTTTAAAAAATGCGACTCTATTGTAAAACTTTCGTCTCTGTTTATTAGTAAGTCAATGTAGATCTATATGTTCAAGCGGACTGAATTTTGCTACGATTTCGAAGCTTTTGATTGTTTTATTTTACATCCGAAATACCATGTATAAATTTTATTGACTTCCAAGTTTTTTAGTAATCAGATTGGTCGCTAGATGGTGTAAAGTAATATTTTTGATTGAATTTATCTGTAATAACGACAGTGGATAAATAAGACATTTTAGAAGATAACGTAAAAAGAGAAGTTATGTAATAAAATACCTGCATGTATATCTACTATATCTAAACCTTCCTTATGAATTACTCTATCTGTTGGTAATAACCGCATTGAAATCTGTTCAGTAATTTTTGAGTTTATCGCGAATAGACAGACAGAGGCGGTGGAGGACTTTGTATTAAGTATAATATTGTAGGTACTTAGTGATATCATCGAATACCAACCATGGTGTGTTCTGGTGGTTAGCGAGGTTGTCGTGGTTGTCGTGGTTGGCGAGATTGTCCCGGTCGTGGTGGTCGTGGTGGTCGTGGTGGTCGTGGTGGTCGTGGTCGTGGTGGTCGAGGTGGTCGTGGTGGTGGGGAGAGTCAACGGCTCTATCCCTTCTGCGTTTCCCTGAAACCAAACCAAAAACACGGATGTAATCTTTCCTCTCGTGTGCGCTTGTTGGTGGTTCAACTAGCCCGTGGAGCTCGAGTGCAAACGCATTTTTCCGCCATGGGGCGCGTCACGATAAGTAATAGTCTGTGTAAATATATTTCTATAAAATTCCAATTAGTGTTTGAACAAAGCTACATAAATGACATCCAAAACAAATTAACGCATAAAACAATTCAATTTGCAGACGACACTACACTAATAGTTAAATGTACCGATGAGACGAATTTTGAAAATAACATAAATAATGCCCTAAAGTATATTATTGACTGGTTACACTTAAATGGCCTTAAAATAAATATTGACAAAACTAAATTCATGACATTTTATTCTTACAATTCAACTAAACCAAATCTTGACATCTGCTTTAATGATGAAAAAATTGAACAAGTAAATAATACGAAATTTTTAGGTTTTGTTATTGATGAGCATTTAAACTGGAAAGAACATAAATCGAATTTGTAAAAAATTGGACCGTTTTGTGTATGCTCTGCGAAGAATAAGACAAACAGTATCTATCGAAGCTGCGTTGCAAGCATATTACGGTTATGTCTCATCGGTCCTTAACTATGGACTTATCTTATGGGGTTGTAGGAGGCGGTATACTACAACGGCCGCACACACTATGCTCCTGGCTCCTGTGCTAATTTGTAAAGAGTTTCTGTGAGTGTTCGCTATCCGTGTATAGTGTGTGGTCTCCTAGCTACGATGAAGGTTGCACAAATGGATACACCAACACTGAGTTCACGACAGTTTATTTATAACCAAAAGTTTTGTACAATTACAGTCACAAGGAAAACGTACAAAAGTACTTATGACACTGCACTACAAGTAAAACCGACAAAGGTACTATTTAACGTGTTAACCGGCGCGGCTATCGGTGGCGACTGGCTGGACTAGCGAACGCGATGCAGAAATGCTTAGATGACAATTTGTATACCCCTACAGGGTAATTCCGTTACTGCAGATAAAGTTTTCCGACTGCAGAAAAGGTGCATACGAGCAATATCTAACGCGTGGTATCTTGATAGTTGCAAGCCATTATTTAAACAACTAAAAATTCTGCCACTACCCTGTTTGTATATAAGAGATATGTTACTTTGTGAAACAACATTCGAAATATTTCACAATGTTAACACAAATTTCAAAAAGACGTCTAAGGGCTAATTATATAAATAATTTACATCAACCAATGTGCTGTAAATATATGTACAAAAAAAATGCATATAATATGTGTATACAAATATATAATAAATTACCAAAAATATAAAATCATTAACACAAAATAAATTCAAGGCGGAGTTAAGGAAATGGTTGAATGACAAATGCTTCTACAGCGTAAAAGATTATATCTAAATAACAGGCACTGATTGTTTTTCTTTTAATTATTTTTATTTTACTTGTTATATTAATTCTATTATTGATTATAATTATATTATTTGTATAAGTGACTTGTGAATGACAAACATTTGTGCAACGTGCATGCAGGTTGAATACATTAAATGTATAGTTTAAGGATTGTATGTAGATGTTCCTTCCAAATAAAGATTATGATTATGATTATAAAAGACTAAATAAATTATCGTAATTATAAGTGAATAAATAAGTGCAATAAGTGTTGTCCACGATAAAAAACAAATACTTTTAGTGTTATAGACTAAAACTTTTATAAATAAACTATGTGTGAAAAAATATAAGTGACTATGCTTAAGATGCAAACCAAAAAGCGAAATATAACTAAACATTACATGAAAATTAAACTAATATCTATAAATACGGAATTGTGAATTTGAAATCAAGATAAACAAAGTGCTGTGATATTTACGTAAAAAAGCATCAAGTACTGCATGCTTTTGACCATATTCTACCGACGTGATGAGTGACATCTGATGAGCAACGATAACAAAAACAAAAACAAATTCAATAAGTGCGTACACTAACGACATCTGTGTAATACCTCAAGAACCAATATAACCAAGAACCATTGACAAGAACCAATATAAAATATTATTAGTAAACTAGCTAGAGGGAGCTACCAGTACTATGATGGCCACTAATAATATTTGTAATAAATGCAAAAAGGATTTCTAAAATGCTTTAAATGCAAAATGAGCTTTGACATAGACCGTGCTAATGTCTCGTATAAGCGCTTTCAATTTATGGAACATATAAGGAGGACTAATTGGACTTTTTCTCAATGTTGACATTTATGCCATACACCTAGTAATTTAAACGTAACACGGCGTGCACGGAATATATTGAACAATATAGACAATTACGGGTTATAACTGTACTAACTGAGAATTCGTTTGACTCTGCAAATAAAATAAAGATGAATCATCTTGAGTCAACAAAAAGTGTTCTTAATAGAAGCTGCCCAGAATTAGGTATCAACCAATGTAAGAAAATTAATGAATTGGAAAAGCTTGTGGCTACATTACGTGACGATTTAAATAACGCAGACCAAGAAATACAGAACTTGTTGAAGGAAAATAGTATTTGAAAAAAAAAAGATTATTACAAAAGAATAAAGATCCAGTTTCAACTTCCGAATGTAAACCGTCAAAAAACTCCAAGAAAAGTAGTAGCATGACATCGACAAATCCATCCCAACAACGCAATAAGGAAAAGGAATCATCAATTCACACTCCAATTAAAATAATGTAAATAATAATAGTGCATCTACTCTCAAGGATTTCAGGTCATGTACGATAATAAATAAGTGTAAACTCGTCGAATACAGACGGAAATAAACGACGGAAAATGTATATATATATGGTGACCAACAAGCGAGAAGTATGGCGGAAAAATTAACCCAAATGAGAAGTGGAAAGTGGAATGATCAATATGATATTATTGGTATTGTGAAGCCGAATGCGAAGTCTTTGAAATCAAGTGAATGCGAGAAGAAAATTCGTCGAGAAGATATAATAATTTTAGCTCTTAGCTCAAATAACAAAAATCACTATAAACTGCACAGAGCTATGTAATGTGTTATGTAAATTCGAAAATACTAATATAATTTTGTAATGAACATATTTTATAACAGGTATTTAAATGTGTCAAACGGACAATTAAAATTAATAGCACAAACAAAAATGAAAATAAATTGATACTATTACCAATAATTATTTAAAATTACATTTGATGTACTTTAAAATAAATACAGAAATGAATAATATGACATATAGAACCAATTATTTATCTAATATTATGAAGTTGACAAAATCTATGATTGATGAAAAATACTTAATGATTAAAATTGCAATAACTCTTGTTTTTTCGCACCTAGCGCTAATATCAATCAATACATCTTTGACCACAGATTCAGATAAATTTAATAATCTTTCATCAAAATATAGCGGGACTGTATCATAAGATAGATTTGTTAGAAATTACTTTATTGAAGTTTAAACTTAAAAAGATGGACATTGATATTCTTTGCTTCAGTGAAACTTTTGTAAAGGAAGGGTCAGAAAAAAACATTTTTATGAATGACTAGCTTTCGCCCGCGGCTCCGCCCGCGTTAATGTCGATCCCTCGGGAATATTACTTTTTCCCGGGGTAAAATGCCTATGTCCGTACTTCAGAGAACTTGTATGCAAAATTTCATGATCGGTTCAGCAGTCACGGCGTGAAAGCGTAACAAACAAACAAACAAACAAACTCACTTTCGCATTTATAATATTAGTAAGGATTATAAATTAGCAACAATACTGTAGAAACGAGTAGGGGAGGAACATGCATTTTGGTGGAAAACACGTTAGAATCTAAGCCGCCGCAAAACTTGTTATTGCCTTTAGCTGCAAGATCTTACTTTGACTGCTGCGGTACTGAAATAGTAAGGTTGAACCTCATAGTGATCTATAGAATTAGAAATAAAATAAAATATGACAACCCACTAGAGAAGATGCATGCCTAGACCAAATTGCGAGCAATCAAAAACTGTATTATTGCTGAAAATCACATACTGGGACTATCTGATGCATCATTCGGAGCAAACAATCACTCTTAGGGAAAATAAAACCAAAACAATTTCTTTTGGTTTGAGTTTAGAAGAGATTATCGTGATGACAACTGAAAATTCTTAAACTGCATGGCGGCTCTTAGTTTTGCAAACGTTTATAATAGCTAGTTTCCTGGGTCGTAATAATAACATAACAATTAGTCCCGTCAGTTAGATAATCAAAAAATATTGGACACGTATTTTTTCTTTTGTCAAATAAATAATAAAGCGCGTCAAAGTTCAGGTGTGGGGGGGGGGGGGGGTATCAGGACGTCAAAGTTTGCTAAAAATTGTAGCAAAATATGACGTCACACGGAACTTCAAAGGGCTATAACTTTATAATTTTTTGTTTAATCGACAAAAGAAGAAATACGTGTCCAATATTTCTGGAATATCTAACTGACGGACTAATGTTTTTTAGGAAACTAGCCTATAGTAATAGTGCCTCAAGAATATTTTAATATATTTTATGATGACCTACGCCTGTATTATGAATTATGTTTTCCTATTAAGCTAAAAAAATAATTACAGACCTACAAAATTAAAGTGTATTACCAAAAGGATTAAAAATCTCTAGCAAGCATAAAAGAAAATTATTTTTTAATTACAAATATGCTCCTAGTACGAATAAAAAACAACACAAAGATAAATTTAATAATTATAGTAAAATATTTAAAAAATGTTTGAATATGTCGAAAACAATCTATACATCTATACATATAATAAAACAGTAAAATTATTTTGTCTGTACATTTCGAATTTTTGACTGAAATGAATAGAGGGACACTTAAAAAGAATAATAGAAAGCAAAAAAAATTTTTTGGAATTTCTTGTCTGTCTGTCTGTCTGTCTGTCTGTCTCAGTTTAACATTTAAAGTTTGTTTCATCAAAATCGGTTCATTAAAAAAAAAGTTATCGTCATTTGAATGAACTCAAGGCATGAGTTTGCCTGCAAACATATAGCAAAAAATAAAATAAAATAATAAGTGACATAAGAAAATTAAAATCCAAAGTCAATTCATCATCATTATACGATAGCATTATACCCATCCATACTATCCATAGTAATACATACAAAAAAAAAGGAGAAGCTGACTGACTGACTGACATATCAACGCAGAGCCTAAACTATAAGGGTTAGGAACTTGAAATTTTGCACAGGGGTTCCTTTTATAACGTAGGAGAGCACTAAGAAAGGATTTTTGGAAATTCATCTCCTTAGGGGGAAAACGGGTTTCAAAGTTAGTATGAAACTTTGTATGAAAATATGAAACACGAGTAAAATATTTTACTTAAAAAATCATCCCTTAAGGGGATAAAATAGGGGTGCAAAGTAAGCATGAAACTTTGCCATTTTTGAAGTTAGTCGAATGAAATTCAGCATGTAGGTTATTTAAAGGCATGAAACACGAGTAAAATATTTTTCTCAAAAATCATCCCTTAAGGGGATATAACGGGGATGCAAAGTTAGTATGAAACTTTCCGTTTTTGAAGTTATTCAATTTAATCTCAATATTAAGGTGTTTCATTGAAAGTCATAAACTAATGTATTCCGGGTAATTCTACTGTTCCTGAGAAATCGACACTTACGCGGGCGGAGCCGCGGGCCAAAGGCAAACCTGACATATATCAACGCACAGCCGAAACTACTGTGCGCAGAAACTTGAAATTTGGCACAGGGATTCTTTTTATGATGTAAATGAGCACTAAGAAAGGATTTTTAGAAAATCAAAGGGGTTGAAGTTTTATGGAATTTTCTCATTTCTACACTTAGAAGTTTGAAAGTAGGTACGCAAGTTCTCAATTAAAATTAAAAAAGATCTGTTTAGGTGAACCAGACAACATTCTCCCTTGAAGGGGTAAATAGGGGGTAAATTTTGTATGGAATTTTTCCATTTCTAGACTTAGAGGTATGAAAATAAGTATATACGTTCTAGGTTACAATTAAAAAAGATGTGTAGGTGAAATGTACCAAATTCCTCCCTTAAGGGATAAAGTGGGGGGGATTGTTTGGAAATTTTCTAATTTCTGGACATAAATGTATAAAAATAAGTATATATGTTTACAGCTTTGACATAGACCGTGCTAATGTCTCGTATAAGCGCTTTCAATTTATGGAACATATAAGGAGGACTAATTGGACTTTTTCTCAATGTTGACATTTATGCCATACACCTAGTAATTTAAACGTAACACGGCGTGCACGGAATATATTGAACAATATAGACAATTACGGGTTATAACTGTACTAACTGAGAATTCGTTTGACTCTGCAAATAAAATAAAGATGAATCATCTTGAGTCAACAAAAAGTGTTCTTAATAGAAGCTGCCCAGAATTAGGTATCAACCAATGTAAGAAAATTAATGAATTGGAAAAGCTTGTGGCTACATTACGTGACGATTTAAATAACGCAGACCAAGAAATACAGAACTTGTTGAAGGAAAATAGTATTTGAAAAAAAAAAGATTATTACAAAAGAATAAAGATCCAGTTTCAACTTCCGAATGTAAACCGTCAAAAAACTCCAAGAAAAGTAGTAGCATGACATCGACAAATCCATCCCAACAACGCAATAAGGAAAAGGAATCATCAATTCACACTCCAATTAAAATAATGTAAATAATAATAGTGCATCTACTCTCAAGGATTTCAGGTCATGTACGATAATAAATAAGTGTAAACTCGTCGAATACAGACGGAAATAAACGACGGAAAATGTATATATATATGGTGACCAACAAGCGAGAAGTATGGCGGAAAAATTAACCCAAATGAGAAGTGGAAAGTGGAATGATCAATATGATATTATTGGTATTGTGAAGCCGAATGCGAAGTCTTTGAAATCAAGTGAATGCGAGAAGAAAATTCGTCGAGAAGATATAATAATTTTAGCTCTTAGCTCAAATAACAAAAATCACTATAAACTGCACAGAGCTATGTAATGTGTTATGTAAATTCGAAAATACTAATATAATTTTGTAATGAACATATTTTATAACAGGTATTTAAATGTGTCAAACGGACAATTAAAATTAATAGCACAAACAAAAATGAAAATAAATTGATACTATTACCAATAATTATTTAAAATTACATTTGATGTACTTTAAAATAAATACAGAAATGAATAATATGACATATAGAACCAATTATTTATCTAATATTATGAAGTTGACAAAATCTATGATTGATGAAAAATACTTAATGATTAAAATTGCAATAACTCTTGTTTTTTCGCACCTAGCGCTAATATCAATCAATACATCTTTGACCACAGATTCAGATAAATTTAATAATCTTTCATCAAAATATAGCGGGACTGTATCATAAGATAGATTTGTTAGAAATTACTTTATTGAAGTTTAAACTTAAAAAGATGGAC
The DNA here is from genome assembly GCA_947532085.1 of Elegia similella. NCBI lineage: Eukaryota > Metazoa > Arthropoda > Insecta > Lepidoptera > Pyralidae > Elegia > Elegia similella. The sequence goes on along the minus strand of OX383950.1, from coordinate 407,014 downwards.
ATTGATATTCTTTGCTTCAGTGAAACTTTTGTAAAGGAAGGGTCAGAAAAAAACATTTTTATGAATGACTAGCTTTCGCCCGCGGCTCCGCCCGCGTTAATGTCGATCCCTCGGGAATATTACTTTTTCCCGGGGTAAAATGCCTATGTCCGTACTTCAGAGAACTTGTATGCAAAATTTCATGATCGGTTCAGCAGTCACGGCGTGAAAGCGTAACAAACAAACAAACAAACAAACTCACTTTCGCATTTATAATATTAGTAAGGATTATAAATTAGCAACAATACTGTAGAAACGAGTAGGGGAGGAACATGCATTTTGGTGGAAAACCCGTTAGAATCTAAGCCGCCGCAAAACTTGTTATTGCCTTTAGCTGCAAGATCTTACTTTGACTGCTGCGGTACTGAAATAGTAAGGTTGAACCTCATAGTGATCTATAGAATTAGAAATAAAATAAAATATGACAACCCACTAGAGAAGATGCATGCCTAGACCAAATTGCGAGCAATCAAAAACTGTATTATTGCTGAAAATCACATACTGGGACTATCTGATGCATCATTCGGAGCAAACAATCACTCTTAGGGAAAATAAAACCAAAACAATTTCTTTTGGTTTGAGTTTAGAAGAGATTATCGTGATGACAACTGAAAATTCTTAAACTGCATGGCGGCTCTTAGTTTTGCAAACGTTTATAATAGCTAGTTTCCTGGGTCGTAATAATAACATAACAATTAGTCCCGTCAGTTAGATAATCAAAAAATATTGGACACGTATTTTTTCTTTTGTCAAATAAATAATAAAGCGCGTCAAAGTTCAGGTGTGGGGGGGGGGGGGGTATCAGGACGTCAAAGTTTGCTAAAAATTGTAGCAAAATATGACGTCACACGGAACTTCAAAGGGCTATAACTTTATAATTTTTTGTTTAATCGACAAAAGAAGAAATACGTGTCCAATATTTCTGGAATATCTAACTGACGGACTAATGTTTTTTAGGAAACTAGCCTATAGTAATAGTGCCTCAAGAATATTTTAATATATTTTATGATGACCTACGCCTGTATTATGAATTATGTTTTCCTATTAAGCTAAAAAAATAATTACAGACCTACAAAATTAAAGTGTATTACCAAAAGGATTAAAAATCTCTAGCAAGCATAAAAGAAAATTATTTTTTAATTACAAATATGCTCCTAGTACGAATAAAAAACAACACAAAGATAAATTTAATAATTATAGTAAAATATTTAAAAAATGTTTGAATATGTCGAAAACAATCTATACATCTATACATATAATAAAACAGTAAAATTATTTTGTCTGTACATTTCGAATTTTTGACTGAAATGAATAGAGGGACACTTAAAAAGAATAATAGAAAGCAAAAAAAATTTTTTGGAATTTCTTGTCTGTCTGTCTGTCTGTCTGTCTGTCTCAGTTTAACATTTAAAGTTTGTTTCATCAAAATCGGTTCATTAAAAAAAAAGTTATCGTCATTTGAATGAACTCAAGGCATGAGTTTGCCTGCAAACATATAGCAAAAAATAAAATAAAATAATAAGTGACATAAGAAAATTAAAATCCAAAGTCAATTCATCATCATTATACGATAGCATTATACCCATCCATACTATCCATAGTAATACATACAAAAAAAAAGGAGAAGCTGACTGACTGACTGACATATCAACGCAGAGCCTAAACTATAAGGGTTAGGAACTTGAAATTTTGCACAGGGGTTCCTTTTATAACGTAGGAGAGCACTAAGAAAGGATTTTTGGAAATTCATCTCCTTAGGGGGAAAACGGGTTTCAAAGTTAGTATGAAACTTTGTATGAAAATATGAAACACGAGTAAAATATTTTACTTAAAAAATCATCCCTTAAGGGGATAAAATAGGGGTGCAAAGTAAGCATGAAACTTTGCCATTTTTGAAGTTAGTCGAATGAAATTCAGCATGTAGGTTATTTAAAGGCATGAAACACGAGTAAAATATTTTTCTCAAAAATCATCCCTTAAGGGGATATAACGGGGATGCAAAGTTAGTATGAAACTTTCCGTTTTTGAAGTTATTCAATTTAATCTCAATATTAAGGTGTTTCATTGAAAGTCATAAACTAATGTATTCCGGGTAATTCTACTGTTCCTGAGAAATCGACACTTACGCGGGCGGAGCCGCGGGCCAAAGGCAAACCTGACATATATCAACGCACAGCCGAAACTACTGTGCGCAGAAACTTGAAATTTGGCACAGGGATTCTTTTTATGATGTAAATGAGCACTAAGAAAGGATTTTTAGAAAATCAAAGGGGTTGAAGTTTTATGGAATTTTCTCATTTCTACACTTAGAAGTTTGAAAGTAGGTACGCAAGTTCTCAATTAAAATTAAAAAAGATCTGTTTAGGTGAACCAGACAACATTCTCCCTTGAAGGGGTAAATAGGGGGTAAATTTTGTATGGAATTTTTCCATTTCTAGACTTAGAGGTATGAAAATAAGTATATACGTTCTAGGTTACAATTAAAAAAGATGTGTAGGTGAAATGTACCAAATTCCTCCCTTAAGGGATAAAGTGGGGGGGATTGTTTGGAAATTTTCTAATTTCTGGACATAAATGTATAAAAATAAGTATATATGTTTACATTACAATTAAAAAGATCTGTGTAGTTAAAATGGACGAAATTTCCCCTTGAAGGGGTAAAATAGGTGGGGTAAAGTTTGTATGGATTTTTTTTATTTACTTAGAAATATGACAATAAGAAGTTCTCCATTACAATAAAAAAATATCTGTGTAGGTGAAATGGGCAACATCCCCCTTAAGGGGAAAAAGCAAAGGGGGAGGGGTTTGTATGGAATTTTTATCATTTCTACTGTTCCCAAGGGAACGACATTAACGCGGGCGGAGCCGCGGGCAACAGCTAGTAAGTAATAAAAAAATCTTTATGCAGAATGGAAACAACCTGGTCTAAGATCCCGCCTTAGAACGATCTTCACGTCATTCTAAGGCAGGAACGACGACGTCAATAAATATATTGCAAATGGGTTGTCTAAAAAATGTCAGACCAGAATATGATTAACAATTAAAAAATTGTTTTGTATTTTTAACATTTCACTGGTTTGGTTAATAGACAAATTCCATACCAATCTAAAGTATGAAGCCCATAAACTATGCAAACGTTAGGTTGACTATTTTTTCCCGTACAACTCTTGGGTAGGCAGGTATATACAGGTAAATCGATGCTATAATAGTAACTTACACCGGTCTGGTTAATTAATTAAAGTTAAATTAAAATAAAGATTATTTCATTACGAACACGGTGGTATAGGGTTGTCTGCGAAAAATCAGTCCTGAATTCCGGTTGTCGAATTTAAAAAAAATTAAAATTTTGTATTTATAAGTAAGATTTTTTAAATTTTTTGTAATTTTTTTATTTGCTAATACATAAAATTTGCAAGATTATATATGTATTACTTTCTTATGTACAATATCTTACTTTTTTATGTTTAACTTTCATTATGGGACCAACTTCGACATCGTGAAAAAATTATCTGCTCTTTCATACAAAACGCGTCTCAGTTCGCTCGCACCTCAGCACTTCGCACCTTCGTCTTTCGCACCTAAATTACACACTCCCACTTTTGTATGATAGAGCAGATAATTTTTCACGATGTCGAAGTTGGTCCCATAATGAAAGTTGTTCAGGTTCGTGGTCTGAGTCACTACTTAAACCTTTGCTAATGAATTAAATTTCACCCTGTATATTTTATGTATAAAGTATATACATCTTTAGTAAATAAAAACGTTGTAGTAATAATATAATACTCATCATCATCATCATCAGGTCCTTTTTAGTCTCCACTACAGGAGCACGACCCTCTCTGTACTACTAGGGCCATTCTTGGCCAGAGCAGCCAGAGGACTTGGCCTACACTCTCCACGCTGGCCAGACGGGTTGGACAGGTCTCTTAGATGCTAATCTTGCAAATTTTACGTATTAGCAGATAAAATAAAATAAAAATATTTATTTTTTATTTATTTATTTCCAACTCACAATCATCATTACAGGAATGACCTAATGCAATAGTTGCGCAAAATTATCCCATATACACCTATTATATATAATTTTGGATGTGTATCTATATATGTATTTGTTATAAAATATAGTATCGTTGAGTTAGTATCCCATAACACAAGTCTTGAACTTACTTTGGGGCTAGCTCAATCTGTGTGATTTGTGTCCGTATATATTTATTTATTTATTTAATTTAATTTTTATAACATATCCTTACTAATATTATTCTTACTAATATTATAAATGCGAAAGTGAGTTTGTTACGCTTTCACGCCGTAGCTACTGAACCGGTCATCATGAAATTTTGCATACAAGTTCTTTGGAGTACGGAGAAGGACATGGGCCACCTTTTATCTCGGGAAAAAGTACTATTCCCGAGGGATCGACATTGACGCGGGCGAAAACTAGTATGATATAAAGCTATTCTTGTAAACTCATTAAGCGTGCAACAGAATATGTCTATTTTTCATGCTATAGCGTTCAGATTCCGGAGAGCCCGCGACAGCGGCGCATCCCTGAGCAAGTCTGTCCTCCCGCACGGCACTACTAACAGAGATGGCCGGCGACGCCTGGATACATATTCATTGGGTACACAAACAAATCCACTCCAACAAGGTCGGATTGTCTATTTTCCCCTTAAAAACTTTAAAAATATACGCACAAAGTGTCAGCTCCCTCTCTCCTGACCCTAAGTTCGTTATACCCTACCATTCCCAGTACAAACAAAGAAGGGTACATAGGTGGGTACTATGGGTACACGCCGTACAATCTCAGGTAAAGGAACCTTACAAACTTATTCTGATTTTTCTCATGGCAGTGTATTTGGCCTCACTAGGAGGCCAAACAACTGCATTGCTTTTCAGACGGCTCCGGACTAAGGCGTTGTGTAGCGCAACAATAGCCCTAACATTTGTAAAGCGTTTGACGGTACGTAACGTGAAACCCAAATTCCTGAAAGCCTTTTTGCACACGCCAACAATGTGTTCTCTAAAAGATACATTGGTCGTGAACCGTATAGTACAGTCAATGAAGGCAAAAATCAGCCACAACTTCCGATTTCGTTGAACCTCCATAGATTTGGATAAAAATTTGGGATTGAGTATGTTTTACCCTCTACTTCAAAAGTGACATATGCTCGTCTTGCGCTTTTTGCATTTTAGGGGTGATATTCACCCCTATGGTTAAAAATGGGAAAAATGAAGATTAACTATTCCGACTTAAGTAATTGTGTTTCATTAGATAAAATACATGTGTTTTAATATTTATAGGCATGATTTTAATTAATTTTTCAACCCTTTTAGCAACCACCCCTTAAACCAAAAATATTTTTTTGTATTTCTGAGTTCTAAAATCGCATATTAACATTACACAAACAGTTTGTTTATATAATATAATTTTTGGTTGATCGTGAAATTTCATCCCTTAAGACGAGGACTTAAATGTTTGGTACCTTCGCTCGGCAAAGGACTGATCCAAGTGCGCGCAAGGGATAGCGCTTGGCGGTTTAGCCCGTGAATGATGAGATAGGAGATAGTCTCGAGTCGCTCAAAGAAAAAAACGTAAGCGCCAAATTCGTTATTTCTATTTTATATAAAATCAGACCGGTTAATTGTATTTTCATATTTACATTTTGATGAATTACTAATAACCTATCTTTTAGTCTAAAAATCATTATTTCATTCGTCGCATTTGAGCTACAATAACAAAAACTCTGCGAACGAAGACCATTTTTCAAAAAATATTTCTATCGAGAAAATTTTATCAAAACGTGTTTTCATCTTCAATTTTTGGAGATGAAATAGTCAAAAATCATATTACTTAGATTTGAAACTCCTAATTTAAGTATTTTGCGAGATAAATAAGGTTCAGAACGACCTTATTTACAGTGGTATCGCCTTAAAACTACCCCCATACTGCAGGATCAGTGTAAAAATTGGTTTCAAAATCTTTAACCTATTAAGAGGGCACGAATGCGAAACTTGTCAATGAACATTCGTCTAGATGTCTATATCTATAACGACTACATGCCTGTTATTTATTATATATAAAACTTCAACATATTTTCTTAAAACTGTCCAACCTAAAAACACGATTAATAACAAAAGCCTCGATACTTTTATTTTGCAAACATAGCCCCTTTATTTGATGTTTGTGGTCAGAACGGCGAAACCCTAAGGTCTTTAGAAATGATTTTTAGTTTCCTAGCTTAGCAATAACTAGTTCTAAAATCTGGCAAAGTTTTTTTACTCATTAACCTCGTACTTTTATTTTAAATAACAATTAAGTGATTTGGCGCTTACGCCCGTTAATTCTAGGACACCCGCTTGTGCCTACCCACTATCTTCTTCTCATTTTTTACGCGTTACGGTCATTAGATCTATCCTGCTTTCGCGCGGGGCGCGGGGTGCGAAATGGCTTCAGCCGGGTCGCATTGGTGCGCTCTTAAATAGGAAGTACATTACTGAAGTGAAATCTTATTTACTGAGGATTAAAATATTTATTTATTTATTGCATAATTTTTCACACTTAAAAACTACCCCTTATCATAATAATAAGGGAATATTTTTTTTTATCAGCTTTAATTAGAATCGTTTTTAATAGATAAGATAAATCTATACTATAATATTATATAGCTCAAGAGATTGTTTGAACGCGCTTATCTCAGGAACTACTGGTTTAAATTGGAAAATTCTTTTTGTGTTGGATAGTCCATTTATTGAGGAAGGCTTTAAGCTATAAAACATCACGCTGCGAGTAATAGGAGCGAAGCATCAATAAAAAATGTTTTGAAAACGGGGTAAAATTATTCATCTATACTAATTCATCACAATAACAGAAATTGCCTCGGACGAAGTCGCGGGCAACAGCTAGATTTTATTAATTTATTTCAAACTTTTCTTTTACTTTCTCTACCTTCAAAATACATATATAAATACCCATAAATGTAGTTTACCTATAATAAATGCATACCAAATCCCTGCTCCAATTTTTTTTTTCAAATTAATATAATTGGTTTTTTTACCATAATTCCGTTAATTTTTAAGATATCAGGTTCATCCAAAAACCATTGGAAAGGTAATTTTAAGAGCTACAAGATCCTCAATAAAAAAAAATAAAGCCCTTCTTTTTTAAAAGATAAAGGGTTAAAGGGTAGCGGTTACATGGTTCTCGCAGTAAAAGTTATTAGTAATGAAAAGTTATGTGGCATCAAAATTTTCATGGTCGGCGTAATTAAAGTTGAGAGTATGAATATGTGAGAATAATTTATTTTTAAAGGTTTTTTTTAAAGTAATGATGAAATAAATGTCATTAAAAACTAGCCTTACATAATTATTATTATCTTCCAATTAGGAACTTAGCTTAAACGACCAAAACAGCCGTTTATTATTCGAATACTACCGTACATGTTTTTCATATTATTACAATTCTTTGCGGTAGAAGCGGACAGAGTCTTCCGTCTACAAAAAAAATGTATACGTGCCATATGTAATACATGGTATTTGGATAGCTGCAAACCATTATTTAAAAGACTTAATATATTACCCCTTCCTTGTATGTATATAAGCTATGTTATTTTGTAAAGGAAAATGCATATTACTGCGAAAAAAGTGATATTTACATGTCAGGTCTCGGTGACAAAATATAAATTGTTTAGGACGTTTAAAGTTATTGTCATCGATGAGCAGTAATTATAAAGATGTTCCGTTTTATATTTTACCCAAAGAGGAAATGCCATACAGAATGATAATTAGACTCCTTGCAGCACTGTGTTGCGGTCATGGGAAGTGGTCGAGTGTCAATAAAGCCTGTGAGTAATTGGATGTACGAAATATGTGTGTGATTCTGTTGTTGTAGGTAAATGAGTTGGTGGATTCGCACATACCTGAGAAGTCCAAGGAGTCACCGATAGAGTTAAAGATTGTGCTAAAAGATGGCAAACCAGTAGCGCAGCGCCCAAGGAGATTAGCTCCAAGGGAAGAGCAGGAGGTTGTCAAGCAGGTATCAAAATGGCATGACGAAGGCATTATAACGGTAAGATTTCCTGAACCTAATAATATTAAGCAACTGCATAGTTTTATTGGATTGGAATCTCCTTTAGAGAATATATTGAGAATTTTGATCACATTGCAAAACCATTTACAGACTTGCTCAAAAAAGATAGTATGATTAAGTTTGATGAGAAATGCAGACAAGCATTTTATGAGTTAAAATGGGTGGTCAGCCAGTTTTAATGATTTTTAATCTAAGTTTACAATAGAGTTGCATACCGATGCTTCCAGTATTGCATATTCAGCTATTTTACTACAAAGAAGTATGGATGATGGGCAACTCCATCCTGTTTATTACATGAGCAGGAAGACTAGGTTGTTTCTTTCAACGTATTCTTCTCACCAGTGGTCGTTCCGAAACGCTAGTATTTCGATTTTGCATAAACTAAACAAAATATAACAAATACAAATATGACGTTCAAAGAGATACATGAATCCAATTTTGAATAAAAATCTGACTGACTAGTATTGCAGAAAGTAAATACTCTAGTTATGAAATGAACTAGAAGCGTTGGCTATTATTGAAGCAATAAAAAAGTTCAGATGTTAATTGTATGGTAATCATTTCAAAATTGTAACAGGATGTAAGGCTTTTCAGATGACGTTAAACAAAAAAGAGCTAGCAATGTTAACTAGAGTGGCAAGATGGATATCGCTATTGCAAGAATATGATTATGAGATTGAGCCTCTTCATATACCACACCAGTGCAGTTAAGTTTAAGTTAGAAGTTGATTTCTACTGTTATGGTTTTATCACTGATTATAAGTTATTTTTATATAGCGTAAATTAAAGTTGAAGTGACGGTTTCTCATTTAAGTATTTACATTCCAGATGTTTATTGTTACGATAAAATAGGTTAATTTTGTTTATTGCCAGATTTGTATTCAGTTCTTCATGATGTACAAAGTGCAAAGTATTATAAGATGTTGTTAAAGATATATTGTAAATAAGGAGTCTGGAGACCAGACTAAGTACAGGACGGCCGAGACGTAGGATGAAAGGAGTTTGGTATGAATGGAACGTATTTTAAAAGACAAGGACGGAAGAGGTGATTCATGACAAAACAAAAGAGACGAAGAAAAAACAAAAGAGCTACGATGATTCTAAAGACGATAAGACGAAAAGATTTGTAAAAAGTAAAATATATTAGTGTACTAGTATTTCCTGGGTCTTTTTAAAACACCTATTCCCACAAAATATATTATATATAAAATATTATACGATTTTTAGTAAGAATTCGTATAATATGTGCATAAAAATATTTAATAAAATCCCAAAAATATAAAATGTACACACAATAGACAATTCAAGTCCACATTAACGAAATAGTTCAAAATGAAAGGTTTCTATAGTATTAAAGAATTTATGGAAGACAGACGCTGAGTAATGAAATGTAATTCAATTTAATTGGCAAAATTTAAATCCTAACTAATATTATAAATGCGAAAGTGAGTGTTTGTTTGTTACGCTTTCACGCCCTAACTACTGAACCGATCACCATGAAATTTTGCATACAAGTTACGGAGGCTACCTTTTATCCCGTTAAAAAGTACTATTCCCGAGGGATCGACATTGACGCGGGTGGAGCCGCGGGCGAAAGCTAGTTTATTATAATTGTATAATTTCTTGTAATATGAAATATATGATGTGATCTGTTATTTATATGTAATTGGATATTAGATTGTTAAACATTTCATTAATATTTGCGCGCCTGCTAGCAGGCTGTTTACATTACTTTCCTGGCTGTCAATATTAGTATCCATCGAAAAGTTTGGTTTTTTTAATAAATATATGTAACATGGCCGACATGTTTCGACCTCATCCGGAGGTCTTCCTCAGGGCGGATGTGGATCGAGACGTGCGCCCGAGGTCCCGCTCCGCACTGATACTAGCAACTGGAAGCGTGGGCGCGCGCTGTGACAGTGCGGAGGTTGGTGGGGGTTGCTGATATTTAGCTCGAGTGATTCCCGTGATGTACTAGGAACCAATTTATCTTAATGTTCTACGGTCACTAGTGATTGTGCCCGTATGTGAAAAGAGCTTACTGTGTCAAGCTCTGTTAGCTGAACATGGCCTCTACTGTTCATCTCTTGAAGTACCGGTTTCCAGGTGGCGGTTCTCCAACCTACATCGCGACTAACATCGGTGGCAAGTGCATCATCTTTGACCTGCCCATGGAACGTCGAAGTTAAAACTTTGCCAAATCATATTAAAGCACGAAACCCGGGGCCGCTGTTACAACAGCATCCATTGCTATACAGAAGGTATATATGATATACAGAAGGTATATATGATATACGCCGTGTGGTATCCGGCAGAGTAGAATAGGACCACTCCAAGTTTTCCCGTGGATGTCGTAGAAGGCGACTTAGGAAATACAAGCTAAACAAAGCTTATAAACATCTGAGAGACCTCTCCAACCCGTCTGGCCAGCGTGGAGAGTGTAGGCCAAGTCCTCTGGCTGCTCTGGCCAAGTATGGCTCTAGTAGTACAGAGAGGGTCGTGCTCCTACAGTGGAGTAAAAATACCTGATATAGATAGAGTGTCCCTGGAGAGTGAATGATATTGGCGAAGTAAATAAAAACACACACCCATGAGTAGGACATCCATGACAAAGTGCGCGTGCTGAACTGCACCTTGTAGCTGGGGCGGATCTGAGACGCGTATATCACCACCCACCTGAAAGCATTCAAGAGGTCGTTTAAGTATTGGTCTCATAGGAAAAGTTTTAGCTCTTAAGCTATGTCAAGATTAATATTGTAAATAGATTACCAAGTTAAAGTTTTCATTTATGGGGTATAATTTGTCTAGTCAACGAGTACTATTCAGATCAAAAAACTATGTATATGTTCGTGCTACAAAAATTTGTTACCTAAATAATAAATACATATGGACATATCACACAAATTGGGCTAGCCCCGCAGTAAGTTTTGAACTTGTGTCGTAGGATACTAACTCAACGATATTATATTTTATAATAAATAGATGCTTATAGAGATAAACATGCAACCCAGGTAAATCTGAAAAGGAATCGTTTTCCAAACTAATGTAAACTATTATAATTGAAAAATGTTTGGACCGCGTATTATTGTTCATTGATCTATTCTGCAGGCGCCTGAATTTTATCAGTTTTTGATTTTCATATTCAATCACTATAAATAATTATTCTTATTCATCAAAGGTGAAGAAGAACTGGCGGTGGCTTTGCACAAACCGGAATAGGTACTCCGGTTTGCGCAAAGCCACCGCCACTTCAACAAACAGGTATTTTCGGGCTTTCGGGCGTACTTTAAAACTTGTCCGAAATTGAGATTTGTCTTTTGAAATTTCCTCTTCTTTTTGAACCCTTTTCAAATTTGAGAAATCTTAAATAGTTTTTGAAATTTTACGAAAAACCAAACGCATTTTTTAATAAATTTTGAATATATTTGAATTTACTCAAAAAATATCCTCATGCCATTCCGAATCGAATGGCATGGTCAATCATAATTTTCGGAGAAAACAAAAGTATCGACCTAAAAAGCGCTTGTTGACTGGACTAATAGTAGCTAGATTAATAGTAGCATATTCCCTCCCCGGTTCAAAATCACCGCGGTATAGTATTGTCGTGAATTTCTTCACGTGTAACATTTAGTACTTAGAGGGAGGGAGGGGATTTGACTTACAAATTTTCACTATAAAATCAAATATTTCAAAAACGTATACGAAAATCAAAGAATGAGATTAACAAGTTCACAACTTTGAAAAGACCTAGTAAACAAACGGTGGGTTACACGAGAAAAAAATTACTCCCAGTTTACTTGAATGGGAACTACCCTAAAATGTTTTGTTTAATATTTTATTTTACTACTTTTTCACCACGATTAACATACATATCCATACCAATTTACTGCTGCCTAGTACTTTTAGTCTAAGTAAACCCGCGGACGGACAGACATGGCGAAACTATAAGCGTTCCTTCTTTACTACGGAACCCTAAAAAGAGTACAACCGAATTGATAACCAACACCTTTTATGAAGTCGTCCGTATTTGAAAAAAGCTACTCACGCCAGCCACATGTGGAAGCACGCGAGTATGATGCCCGTTCTGATGACGCTGCAACAAAAGCTCCAGTCACTTCTTTTTATAAGTGTTTTTCGGTTCACTATGCTGTTCTGATATACTCTAATTAGCTAAATTAAGAAATAAAATATGGAGAATAAAGTCCAGGCCGGCGGGGTTCAAACCTGCGATCTTAGGTCTCCGTACGACCTATGCTCTGCCATTTGAGCTACTGCGTGTCCAAACCTCGGCGTCAAAAATCCCCTCGATATCCCATCCCCCTTATATTATACGTATTGAGACTTGCGTCACCTAACAACTAACCAATGGGGTTTTACCAATAATGTGTTTATTGGCAGCGTCAGTTTTAATCAGACAAAGCTGGACGTGAGAAACGCGAGTTAGCTTGAATACCTCAGCACGAATTTGTTTCTGATGTTTCAATCTAAATGAACCAAATAAAACGCTTGTGATAAAACGCTTTGATCTTTTTCAGTAACAAAATGACGTTTTTTTACATTTACCTACTAAATAACATTATTTTAGGTTAATTAATATTTGGGGGTTTCGCCCAAGTTAGGGACGCTCGCGCTGTTTCGGTCACAAGGAAACCTAAAGAACAACCTGCCCTCTGTGGTCGAATTTGTTTGTTTTGGCGACTGTTTTACTATTTTATATAGAAACTAGCTTTCGTCCGCGGCTCCGCATAAATAAATAAACAAACAAACAAACAAACACTTTCGCAATTATAATATTAGTAAGGAAGGAAATTCTACTGATTCCTATTCGCAAAATATCTAAATTCGTGCCAAGCTATTGTAAAGACAATCCGCGCGTGCTGTTGGATCAAATCCTCGGAAATTACAGATTCCTTCCACACAGATACTGTATAGATTTTGATGAAAGTATACAATGTTATAGCTTTACGTCACAATAGCATATATACTACAAATGACATGAGCGCAAGCATGGGAAGAAGCTAGTAGTAAGACAATCGCACTCACGGTCTATTTTCGCCCCTCGGCACTAAGAGAGGTCCAAGAAGAGACACCGCCCCGAAATAAAGGGTCAGAAGGTAAATGAATTCATACGGATTGTAAGACGAGTCTGGTATAAGTGCCGCCATGCTCACTGAATATTATAGCTTTTTTATACTAGTACTAATTCACTAATATGCTTATTTTATGCAGACAGAACTGTTGCCAGAACGTTACTGCGCTCGAGAACAATCTCAGAACAAGTGAACAATCGAACACGGTGAAGGATTCGACAGAACAAATTCAACTACAAAGGTTTTTGTTGTGTGCCAGCTCGCCAGGCTCACCATAGAGAAAAGACAGGCTCACAAAACGTCCCGCAGAAACTGTGGACTAGCAACCCAGTGCGCGCTATTTTACTACGTTTGAGTTCAAGAGCGCTATTTTTAAAATGACGCCGTTCGTAAAAATGACGAGTGTCACACTTTCAAAAATAGTACCCCAAGTCCACGCCCAAGTGAGATTTAGTTTCGATACAGTTCCTTTTCAGCGGAACAGAATCGCGCTGTCGTCCAAATCGTAACTTGATCTCAGCTGTATGTAACTCGAACGAAACCATTCGATAGACGCAGTTCATGACAACTTAGTATTTTTGTAAAAATCTGTGATTTTTCTATACAGATAAGATAATGGATTTTTGTATAATCAACCTTCGATTTAACGTGCGCTTCATGCACTCGTTGCTTTGATATTTATAGTCTGTAGTGTTTAATCGGTATTTTTTCCTCAGAACAATAACATAGCATAGAAACCGTTTAAAAATAACAACAAAATACAATACTCTACACTGTTTTTACCTATTACATTGTCAAAGCATCAGAAAGAGATGCATATACGATGCCATTTTCGTAAATGTGCAGGTTGTCCTGGGGTATTGAGGGATTAGGGTTGTACTATGTCGATGAAATATATTTTATCGACTTAATGTTTCGTCCTAAGAAAACCATAAATGTGCTCTGCTCTGATTGTGTCGATTCGATAAATGAGTTTATAAAAAACAACGGGTTGCACTCCGATAGTGCTGGCAGAAGTATGCCGTATGGCTGTTTGCCTACTTAGTAGGATAAAAAAAAAATGAAGTGACACCTCGCCTTTGCAGCGGTCTCAGGTGTCCGTCTTACGAATTTTCGACCAGGTCACCTGTCTTGACGCGAATTTAACTTATATTCAAAATAAATGTATAGGTAGTAAAATATTTTGAACAAATTCGACTATGACATTTTATCTGTCCAATGTCGCTTGAAAGTTCCTCGAATCTACTCCTTTCTAATTTATTTATACTTCGGGGAGCATGTCCGACTCACACTTTGCTGGTTTTTAGGGATCCGTACCCAAAGAGTAAAAACGGGACCCTATTAATATCGCTTCGCTGTCCGTCTGTCTTTCTGTCTGTCTGTCTCTCAGTCTGTCACCAGGCTGTATCTCATGAACCGTTATAGTTAGACAGTTGCAATTTTCACAGATGATGTATTTCTGTTGCCACTTAGCAACAAATACTAAAAACTAGAATAAAATAAATATTTAATATACTCTCGGTATATTTATTCTGTCGGAGTTATTCGCGTGAAATATGTTTATGTTTCATATTTTCGACCACGAGTTACCAACCTCTAGCAACTTAAAATGTTTTGTGATGTGCAAGTTCCTTAGCGTAATTTTCGTGGTATTCGCTTTTATAAAAAAATTGTGCCACATAACGCAAGTCAGTTGTAGTTTTGTATGTAATCGAAATTACGCGACCCACGAAATTCAAAAATACGTCTGTTTTTATCATAAACTATCTATGCCTAGCTATCTATGACTAGCTCCGTGGCGCAGCGGTCAACACGCCTGCCTGCGACACGGAGTGACCGGGTTCGATCCCCGACCAGGTCAAGATGGAAAATTATCTTTTTCAGATTGGCCTGGGTCTTGGATGTGTATCTATATATGTATTTGTTATAAAATATAGTATCGTTGAGTTAGTATCCCATAACACAAGTCTCGAACTTACTTTGGGGCTAGCTCAATCTGTGTGATTTGTCCGTATATATTTATTTATTTATTATGCCTCAGATTTCGTCGAAATTTTTTCTTTCGTCGAATAAACATCCAAAATTACAGCCTTCGCATTTATAATACAAGTGGGTTTAATTACTACATCAATAACATTTAAAATATTATTTACAAGCCGGTTTCCGAAAAGGCTACAGTACCATAGACCACATCCATACGCTGCGGCAGGTTACACAGAAGAACAGAGAGTATAACCGGCCATTATGCAGCGTTTTTGGACTTAAGAAAGCTCTAATTCGGTCGAAACATGACCTCTCCAACCCGTCTGGCCAGCGTGGAGAGTGTAGGCCATGTCCTCTGTGGCAGTGGGCGGGGCACATAGCTCGTAGAACCGATGGCCGATGGGGCAGAAGGGTTCTCGAATGGCGACCACGTAACCGCAACCGCAGCGTCGGACATCCACCGACCAGACGGTCGGATGACCTGACTAAGGTAGCAGGAAGACGCTGGATGCAGGCCGCTTCCAACCGGTCGTATTGGAAATCCTTGGGGGAGGCCTATGTCCAGCAGTGGACTTCTTGTGGCTGATATGATGATGATATGATGATCATCTGAGCATATTTCGCGGTAGGATCCTCGGCCGTCTGAGCCCGGGGTCCGCTATTATGACAGGTTTTATGCTGTGTTGTGATTTGGAAAAGTCTTTACGGCAGATTTCTTGTCCGACACCAACCCTTCTTGGGAAGCTACGTAACCGTGGGCATGTACTTATGAAAACGAAATATTTTTCCGCACTTTCGTCGATTCACAGTTGTTTGTGGAAATGAAAGTAATATTGTGAGCATGTCATAAGGTGGGTACCTTATGTGTAGTTTACATGCATAAATAATAGTTATTTCTATTATAAAGTTAGGTATAGAAGAAAATACTTACGAATTTGTCAGAATATTTTCTTTAAACATTTTCTTTTTGTAGTACATGCTTTTTAAAAGGGAAATTAAATTTGAGGGATTTTTTAATCTATTCTATATACATACATTATATACATATAATAAAACAGTAACAGAAATGGATAGAGGGACACTCAAAAAGATTATAAGAAAGCAAAAAAATTTTTTCGATTTTTTTATCTGTCTGTCTGAATGTATGATCACGGTTATCTCCGAAAATACTGAACCGATATACTTCAAACTTTCACCATTTACTTTGTTTTAACTCAGCAAAACATTTAAAGTTTGTTTCATGAAAATCGGTTCATTAAAAAAAAGTTATCGTCATTTGAATGAACTCAAGGCATGAGTTTGCCTGCAAATATATATATATATATATATATTGTCCTCCTTTCGGCCGTTGTTGATCAGGCCGAAATCCGATATAATTGTTGATCAACCTTTACCCGCCTCTAACTCTGAAAGTTTTGGGTCTATCGTGCTCTTTCTGCTATATATGAATTCTCCTCGTTACGACACTTTGCTTAATTGTGCCGTAAAGTCTAATACTCGTCATAAATTATCACGACAATTATTGATCAATTAACCGCCTTTTTTCATGCACTGAGGATACTTTTGTTGATCGAATATATACCGCGTTTGATCAATATTTGCTGCGAATTATTGCTTTCGAGCAACGCGGCGGCAGAGCGGCAACGTCGCAAAAAACGAAATGGAAGTATGTTAAAGTGAGATAGAAAGTGTGCGCGTGCAGTCGGTGTATTTCGTTGGATGATGTGTTTTTAAGGTCTTATGATTACGTATTTTTGTTTAGGAGACGGACGACATAAGTATGTAAGAACTTATTTTACTTTTATATTCCATACTACCAGTATCCATATCCATACTAATATTATAAATGCGAAAGTAACTCTGTCATATTGTCTGTCTGTCTGTCTTCATAGACACTTCATCTGTCTTCATTCAGAAAATTTCCATACATACTTCCCCCTGAAAGGGTAAAACAGGGGGAAAGTTTGTATGGAAATTTTCTCATTTCTATTTATTTATTTAATAACGCTACAGCAGTACTTTCTAGACTTGGAAGTATACAAACAGGTGTATGAGTTCTCTATTACAATTAAAAAAGATTATGTAGGGGAAACTGGGCAATATTCACCCCTAAAGCCACGAAGGGTAAAATGGTTCGAAGGCGAGGGCAAAGCCCGAGCCATTGAGGATTCAGCACGACCCCCCCCTTCTACCCCAAGTGTGCTGCAGTGCCGCCGCAGGCCGAACTGCTGAACACTAGGGCCGTGAGGCCGTAGACCGAGCCCCACGGCGAATGCGAAGCCCGAGCCGTCGAGGATTCAGCACGACCCTGTAGTTACCTATTTATTAGGATTATAGAATGCAAGCAGTGCCCGCGACTCCGTTCGCGTACATTACTAATTAATTATGTTATGTTTGTAGGCAATAAGTTATGAGCTACGGGGCGAGGGCGCAGCCCGAACCGATGATCGGAGTGTCGAGGGCAAAGCCCCCCCCCCCTTCCACTCCCCCAAGTGTGCTGCAGTGAGGCCGCAGGCCGAACTGCCAAAGACTTGGGCCGCGAGCCCGCAGGCCGAGCTCAGAGCGAAGCCCGAGCCGTTGAGGATTCAGCACGACCCCCCCCCTTCCCCCACCCCCCAAGTGTGCTGCCGGACACTTGGGCCGCGAGACTGAAGGCCGAGCTCCAAGGTGAGGGTGAACCCCGAGCCGTTGAGGATTCAGTATAACTCCCCAAAGACTATATGAATATTACGTTTATTATTACACATTGCACAGGTGAACAAAGTTGCAGCAATATCGGTTCTGTGAAAGCTGTCTACCTAGTGATAGTATAGAAACATCAAATACATTGTCGTTTGTTATAATAACTGTATGACTATAGAAAGAAACCGGCCAAGTGCGAGTCGGACTCGCGCACTAAGGGTTCCGTACCATTATCTATAAAAACGGTAAAAAAATGTCTGTTGTTTGGGAGCCCCCCTTAAATATTTAGTTTATATTAATTTAATTATTTATTTTTGAAGTGAATATATAACATTATCAAGCAAAACAGAGCAAAAAAAATCACGTTTGTTGTATGGGAGCCACCTTAAATATTTATTTTATTCTGATTTTAGTATTTTTAAGGGTTCCGTACCTCAAAAGGTTAAAAGGTACCCTTATAGGATCACTCGGTTGTCCGTCTGTCTGTCGCTCTGTCAAGACCCTTTTTCTCACGAACACGTTGAGGTATCAAGCTAAAATTCATATCAAATATTCAAGTCTACTGTCCCTTGAAGCTGTAAAAAATCAAACTTCTAAGCCAACGCAATCAAAAGGTACAGCCGTTTATGCCGCAAATTTTCATGTTTTACGAACTCCAAAGGGAATCAAAACCTACAGGGTACTTCCCGTGAACTCAGAATCTTGGAATTTGGTATGAAGCAACATCATAAGGCACAGATAAAGAAAAAAATGCGAAAGGTCTTCATTTTTTGTAACATCATGTTATCATAATATTATTAAATTTTAATGCCGCAAATTTTCAACATTCGCAAGGGAATCAAAATCAATAGGATACTTCCCGTGAACTCAGAATCTTGAAATTTGGTGCAAAGCAACGTCGTAAAGCACAAGTAAAGAAAAAATTGCGAAAAGTGTAAATATTTATTTACAACATATAATATAAATATATTAAATAATTAAATTTTGCTATGCAATAATGCTTATTATAGATAACGTGCGCGAGTCCGACTCGCACTTGATCGGTTTTTTTTTGTTATAGCGGCAACAGATATACATCGTCTGTAAACATTTCACACTGGCAAACTGTCACGGTTCATATGATACAGTCTGGTAACAGAAGGACGGACGACAGACAGACAGACGGGCAGCAGAGCCATACTAATAGGATCCTGTTTTTACTCTTTGGGTACGGAACCCTTAAAAGGGTACATATCAAACCTTACTAATATTATAAATGCGAAAGTGAGTTTGTTTGTTTGTTTGTTACGCTTTCACGCCGTAACTACTGAACCGATCATCATAAAATATTGCATACAAGTTCTCTGGAGTACGGAGAAGGACATAGGCTACCTTTTATCCCGGGAAAAAGTACTATTCCCGAGGGATCGACATTGATGCGGGCGGAGCCGCGGGCGCAAGCTAGTTTTCTATAAACTTGCGTCTGCGACAGGTACCTGACTGTACGTCAAAATATTTATCTACCAATATTCATATAATGAACTGAATTCGTTATAGAGTTATGGAGGAACATACATAGATGCATACAATAAAAAAATCTAAAAATCGTCAATTTAGTTTCAGTGTCATGTATAAAGCTTATAAACACGATATCTCTGAAAACAAAGTAACTTACTCCATGACCGACCCTGACAAGTTATTTATTAGTAGTGATATAATAGTTATAGGATTATAGGTAGGTACTTTAATCTTACCACAAAAAGGTATTAAAGTGACGTCATTACTTCGTAATTGTAGTAAATATGTGTTTTACTTCGTTAATTAAGTAATTGTTATGACCTGTCTTAGGTAGCTTGTTTTAGATTTCCCTTTAATTAAATCATTCATTCATCTCGTGTAGGTGTCACGGTCAATCGACCATAAACATCCTGGTGTCAGAGTTTTTCGGAACCGCCTTTCGGCCTCTGACGTGGTTCCTTTAACGACTACCAGATGGCAGCCGGGACCAACGGCTTAACGTGCCTTCCGAAGCACAGAATCATCTTTATTATCAGACAATCAGGTGATTCAAGCCTGCAATGTCCTAACCAAACTGGAAACAACTAAACAAAGTATGCTTCCCGTGGGAATCGAACCCACGACCCCCGGGTCTACAGGCAAATGCCTTAACCACTGGACCACAGAGGTAGTTTAATAATTACAGAGGAGAAATTAAATGATTGATTACTTGTGTTATCTATCATTTATCCTTCGTACCATAGGTAGGAAGGTAGTATTGATACCCAATCCTCATAGAAAAAAAAAACACTTGCATCCTTACTAATATTATAAATGCGAAATTGAGTTTGTTTGTTTGTTTGTTTGTTACGCTTTCACGCCGTAACTACCGAACCGATCTTCATGAAATTTTGCATACAAGTACTCTGGAGTACGGAGAAGGACATAGGCTACCTTTCATTCCGGGAAAAAACACTATTCCCGAGGGATCGACATTGACGCGGGCGGAGCCGCGGGCGAAAGCTAGTACTTTATAAATAGTAGTGTCCGATCCTTGAAGGGATTCTCAATCCTAATTCAGCCCATTGATATGAAAAATTTTACAACTATGGGACCAATGAATGCCGAGACAGTCGTTGGCGAGTTACATACTTTACTCCAAATTAAACATAGCATCGTTAGGAATAGAATTCATATGTAGCAAAATTTGCAACATATGAATTCTCTTTGCTTTAAACTGAACACTTCCTAAGTAAGAGGCCGGTACAGGTGGATCAACAATTAATGCAGATTTCAGCCTGATCAACAAAGGAGGCATGGGGTGTCATCCTAAACTGTATATCCAGTAGTTGAAGTAATGCTTCTTGCCTTACCAGTGTTAGTAGTATCCCAATACCTTTATATCCTTCCTTAATCCAATAAATTCATATCCTTCCCCAGCTTAAAATTACTTCCGTTGGGTAGCAGCGTCGGACGCACAAGAAGCCAAAGAAACTGTGCTCGCAATCTCGTCTGGCAAGCATGGTGAGTATGCCAATATCCTCCCATTGAACGAATAAGTATCCTTGGGAGAGGCCTTCGTCCAGCAATAGACTATTTGCTGCTGTATTGATGAATGATGATGACGAACAATAGCCGAAAGGAGGACAACACAGGAAAGGCTACTTCTGATTTTAGTATTTTTTTGTTACAGCGGCAACAAAAATACATCATCTGTGAAAATTTCAACTGTCTTACTATCACGGTTCATGAGATACAGCCCGGTACATACACGGACGGGCAGACGGACGAAAAGTGGAGCCATATTAATCGTTCAATACACTTCGATTTTGCAAAGAAAATATTTTTGTAACTATTTCTCTTTAGCCAAGTCAAGAAAGAGATCAAATATTTTACAATTTTGAAAGCAGCAAAAAGATTGGGAATCATTAGATCCCAAGATCACTTAAGAGAAGGTCGCTCAAAGAGCAATGGAGAGGGCTATGCTCGTTGTTTCTCTGCGAGACAAAATCAGAAATGAGGAGATCCGTAGAAGAACGAAAGTTACCGACATAGCTCAGCGGATTAGCTCCTTGAAGTGGCAGTGGGCGGGGCACATAGCACGTAGTACCGATGGCCGATGGGGCAAAAAGGTTCTCGAATGGCGACCACGTACCGGCAAGCGAAGCGTCGAACACCCACCTGCCAGGTGGTCGGACGACCTGAACTAGGACGCAGGGAAACGCTGGATGCAGGCCGCTTCCAACCGGTCATTTTGGAAATCATTGGGAGAGGCCTATGTCCAGCAATGGACTTCTTGCGGCTGATATGATGATGATGATGAGATCCCAAGAATGTCAGGCAAGGCTTGATGCTGGTTGAGAACATCAGGCTGCATCTCGCTTAGCGGAATCCTATGCTACTCGCGAAGCTCACCTGAGTGCTGATTGTGAGCGTCATACGTCATCTCGCGATTCAGAAATTTACATACAACGGGAATCACGCCGTATGCTGTCATAAAAGGCGATCTTTGCTAACAATCCATTCATAGATAATATATATAGAACTATCTGTTATCTATGCTGTGATAAAAGGCGATCTTTGCGAACAATCCATCTAAAATAAATTGGTATATAGTATATTTTGTAGGCGTGTTATATTTGATTGCTAACTGATGCCCGCGACTTCGTTCGCGTCGACTGACGTTCATGATCAGTACTCTGTAGTGCACTCTAAAACAAGTGAGGAACGTGGATCGCAACTGAGACTTAGACGTGGTTGTGCATATACCTACGGCAAGAAGTCAATCGCACATCACGTTCCTCACTGGTCTCTAGATACCTAGACGTAGACGTGTTAATACGTTGAGAACTCAGGCGTGATTCTCGATGTATGTTAATTTTTGAATCGCGAGATGACGTATGACGCTCACGATCAGCGCTCAGATGTGCTTCGCAAGTCGAAGAGGATTCTGCTGAGCGAGATGCAGCCTGATGTTCTCGATCAGCATTAAGTCTTGCCTGAAATTTTTGGGATCTAATCTTTCCCAATCATTTTGCTGCTTTTAAAATTGCAAAAGATTTGATCTCTTTCTTGACACGGCTAAAGAAAAATAGTTACAAAAATATTTTCTTTGCAAAATCAAAGTGTATCGAACGATTAATATGGCTCCGCTATCCGTCCGTCTGTCTGTCCGTCCATCCGTACGTTTGTCAACAGGCTGTATCTGATGAACCGTGATAGTTAGATAGTTGAAATTTTCACAGATGATGTATTTCTGTTGCCATAATAAAAAAAAAAAATTATAATCAGAAGTAGCCTTTCCTGTGTTGTCCTCATTTTGGCCATTGTTCATCATCATCATTTGAATAGCTCCGTGGCGCAGCGGTCAACACGCCAGCCCGCGACACGGAGTGACCGGGTTCGATCCCCGGCCAGGTCAAGATGGAAAATGAACTTTTTCAGATTGGCCTGGGTCTTGGATGTTTATCTATATATGTATTTGTTATAAAATATAGTATCGTTGAGTTAGTATCCCATAACACAAGTCTCGAACTTACTTTGGGGCTAGCTCAATCTGTGTGATTTGTCCGTATATATTTATTTATTTATTTATATTTATATCATTCATCAATACAGCAGCAAATAGTGCATTGCTGGACAAAGGCCTCTTCAAAGGATACTTATTCGTTCCATGGAATGATATTACCATACTCACCATGATTGGCAGGCGAGATGGCGAGCGCAATTTCTTTGGCTTCTTGTGCGTCCGACGCTGCTGCCCATCGGAAGTAATTTTAAGCTGGAGAAGGATAGGAATTTGTTGGATTAGGAAGGGAATAAAGGAATTGGGATACTACTAACACTGATAAAGCAAGATGCAGCTCGGGCGGCTGGGTGCGCGTTCCCGATGCCATCACTTCGACTACTGGATAGGCAGTTGAGAACGACAACTCTTACCTCCATTGTTGATCAGGCTGAAATCCGCATTAAATATTGATCCTCCTTTACCGGCCTCTTACTTAGGAAGTGTCGAGTTTAAAATTTTGCTACATGTGAATTCTCTTTCTAACGATGCTTTGTTTAATTAGGAGTAAAGTATGAACTCGCCAACGACTGTCACGGCATTCATTGGTCCCATAGTTGAAAAGTTGTTCATATCAACGGGCTGCATTAGGATCGAGAACCCCTTCAAGGCTCGGACAGGGTTTTCTTTACATATTGTATGTATTGATTTACTACTATTTACAATGTATGCAAGTGTTTTTTTTCTATGAGGACTGTGTATTAATTCTACCTTCCTACCTATGGTATGAACGATGAATAACAGATAACACGAGTAATCAATCATTTAATAAAGAACAATTACAAGCTACCTAAGACAGGTCACAACAAATAATTAACGAAGTTAAACACATATTTACTACAATTACGAACTAATGATGACACTTTAACACCTTTATGGTAGTATTGATTAGCTGGTAAGATTAAAGTACCTACCTATAATCCTATAGCTATTATATAACTACTAATAATAAATCTGTAAGGGTCGGTCATGGACTAAGTTACTTTGTTTTTCGAGATATCGTGTTTATAAGCTCTATGACATGAAACTAAATTGATGAATTTTAGATTTTTTGTATATATGTATGTATGTTTATCCATAACTCTTCTATACATATAATATCTATACATATAAAACATTAAAAATATTTTGTCTGTACATTTACAATTTTTAACTAAAATGGATAGAGGGACACTCAAAAAGAATAATAGAAAGCAAAAAAATTTTTTTCGAATTTCTTGTCTGTCTGTCTGTGTATGATCACGATTATCTCCGAAAATACTGAAACGATTTACCTCAAACTTTCACCAATTGCTTTTTTTTAACTCAGCAAAACATCTAAAGTTTATTTTATCAAAATCGGTTCATTAAAAAAAGAGTTATCGTCATTTGAATGAACTCAAGGCATTAGATTGCCGGCAAATATACACGGTAAATTTTTTTATCGCTTTGGACCCTTAAAAGGGTGACTCAGTCGTCAAAATGAACAACTTTACCTATGGGAACAATGCTGAGAACTCAAAAAAAAATCGACATTCCCATACAAATTGGCCGGGCGGCGGGACTCTTTAATATGGAAATGAATTTGTTTTTTGAGTTTCCAGCATTGGTCACATAGAAAAAGTTGTTCATATTTATGACCTGAGTCACCCTTTAAGGGGCTTTAAGAGCCTTAAAATAGCACTTAAATAGTAAGAGATTAAATAATAAGTGACATAAGAAAATTTAAATACAAAGTCAATTCATCATCAGTATACTACAGCAATATACCTACACATACTATCCATACTAATATTATAAATGCGAAAGTAACTGTCTTCGCGGCTCCGCCCGCGTTAGTGACGATCCCTCGGGAACAGTAGAATTTCCCGGAATCAAACATACCCTATGTCCTTCCCCGGGCCACACACCTCCATACCAAATTTCATCCAAATCAGTGTAATGGTTGAAGCGTAAAAAATGACAGACAGAGTTAAATGCGAAACATCTATACTAATATTATAAAGCTGAAGAGTTTGTTTGTTTGAACGCGCTAATCTCAGGAACTACTGGTTCAAATTGGAAAATTCTTTTTGTGCTGGATAGTCCATTTATTGAGGAAGGCTTTAGGCTATAAAACATCACGCTGCGACTAATAGGAGCGAAGCATCAATAAAAAATGTTTTGAAAACGGGGGGAAATTGTTCGCCTATACAAAGAAAAAACATAATTAATCATAATAACAGAAATTGCCGCGGACGTAGTCGCGGGCAACAGCTAGTAAATAAATAAGTTCATTAAATAAAACTTGGTAGATAAACATTTCGATTTACAGTCAGGTACCTGTCGCAGACGCAAGTTCATAGAAAATACATCAACGCGTCATCACATTTCTCTGATGATTTTTTCGAATGACAGATATGAACAGTCGGTCCAAATATTATGTAATTGGATATGTACCCTTTTTAGGGTTCCGTTATTAAAGGGTAAAAACGGGACACTATTAATATGGCTCCGCTGTCCGTCCGTCCGTCTGTTACCAGACTGTTTCTCATGAATCGTGATAGTTAGCCAGTTGAAATTTTAACAAATGATGTATTTCTGTTGCCACTATAACAAAAAAAAAATCAGAAAAAAATAAATATTTAAAGGGGCTCCTATACAACAAACGTGTTTTTTTTTGCTCATTATTGCTCAATGGCAATATGTAGACGCTTGAAATATACCCAGAATATTTAATTATATATTAATTTCAAAAATGAATAATTTAATTGATATAAATTTATATTTAAGGGGGGCTCCCATACAACAGAGATACTTTTTTGCCATTTTTATAGATAATGGTACGGAAACCTTAGTGCGCGAGTCCGACTCGCACTTGGCCGGTTTTTTCCTATAGTCATACAGATATTATAACAAATGACAAAGTATTTGATGTTTCTGTCACTAGGAAGTCAGCTTTCACAGAACCGATATTGCTGCAACTTTGTTCACCTGTGCAACGTGCAATAATAAGCGTATTATTCATAATACTTTATCTTGTATCTCATGAACCGTGATAGTTACAGTTGAAATTTTCACAGATGATGTATTTATTTTGCCACTATAAAAAAAAATACTAAATTCAGAAGTAGCCTTTCCTGTGTTGTCCTCCTTTCGGCCATTGTTCATCATCATCATTCATCAATACAACAGCAAATAGTGCATTGCAAGACCTCTCCCAAGGATACTTATTCGTTCCATGGGAGGGTATTGCCATACTCACCATGCTTGGCAGGCGAGATAGCGAGCGCAGTTTCTTTGGCTTCTTGTGCGTCTGACGCTGCTGCCCATCGAAAGCAATTTTAAGCTGGAGAAGGATAGGAATTTGTTGGATAAGGGAGGGAATAAAGGTTTTGGGATACTACTAACACTGGTAAAGCAAGACGCAGCTCGGGCGGCCGGGTGCGCATACCCAATGCCATTACTTCGACTACCGGATAGGCAGTTGAGGATGACACTTCTTACCTCCATTGTTGATCAGGCTGAAATCCGCATTAATTGTTGATCCACCTTTACCGGCCTCTTACTTAGGAAGTGTTGAGTTTAAAGCGAAGAGAATTCATATGTTGCATATTTTGCTACATGTCATACATACATTGTCGCAGATCGTAAGCCGATCAAGGGATTGGGATAAAATCTGCAAAATCATGTTAATAGGCGATGCGGCTAGCAACCCATCACTCATTTGACAACTAATTTGATTCCGTTTTCCACCTAATGCCCACCAACATGCTAAACGTGACCTTCAGGTCTTAAAACTTAGGCTCTGTCTACCCTGCAAGGGCAAAAGACGTGATACTAAAAATCGTCAATTTAGTTTCAGTATCATGTATAAAGCTTATAAACACAATAACTCTGAAAACCAAGTAACTTACGCCATGACCAACCCTTACAGATTTACTATTATTACTAGCTGTCCCGACGAACGTTGTTTCGCTATAAAATAAACACTCTTTAAAACAATCTTATCTTTTAATTTGGACCAAATTACAGATAATTATAAAGTTTGTTCAAAATCTAAAAAATTTGTAGTTTTAGATTTTATCCCGAACATACATCGTGACTCTAGATTGTTATATACAAGAATTTCTCGTATATGCTATACTTTATTTACTAAACTTTCCAAGTCATTGTATGTCCTCTGTAAACTTTATTATTATTATTTCGAGCTCTTTTTTATGTTTTTCTTTCCCAATTTTTACCCATGACCAAGGCCAAGTGCAAATGAAAATAAAAAGGAAATGTCTATTTCTGTATGAATTTTATTATTATTATTTGTATCTCTTTTTAAGTCATGGGACATGCCCCGGTCCTTTGAGAATGAGCTGAATGAGCTTGCGTGGGAATATAGATCCAACACTTAGAGGCCCTTTGGAGAAGTTGATGTAATGTGTGTCTCCAGCCAGAAACCGTTCCTGGAAATAGTAATATATAATATGTTCTTAAACAGGTCTTGGCCGGAGGAGAAACTATTGCATTTTAAAGAGAAATTACTGGGTTATGTTATTGAAATGTGGTTGGACTTGTGTTGGGTTATTGCAAAGGGCCGGACACCTGCCATAATCATTGGCGGTTGTGCTGAATCCTTAAAGGCTCAGGCTATGCCCTCGCCTTGGAGATCGGCCTGCGGCCTCGCGGCCCAAATGTTTGGCAGTTCGGCCTGCGGCCTCACTGCAGCATACTTGGGGGAGGGAGTGGAGGGGGCGATCGTGCTGAATCCTAAACGGCTCACGCTATGCTCTCGCCTTAGAACACGGTCTGCGGCCTCGCAGCCCAAGTGTTCGGCAGTTCGACCTGCGGCCTCACTACAGCACACTTGGGGAAGTGGGGGGGGGGGGGGGGGGGGGGATTTCTGAATCCTCAATGGCTCAGGCTGTCCCCTCACCTTGGAGCTCGGTCTGCGGCCTAAGTGTTCGGCAGTTCGACCTGCGGCCTAAATGCAACACCAACCCGGGGGGGGGGGGTCGTTCTGAATCCTCAACGGCTCAGGTTATGCCCTTGCCTTGGAACTCGGTCTGCGGCCACGCGGCCCAAGCCTTTGGCAGTTCGGCCTGCGGCCTCAATGCATCACACTTGGGGGAGTGGGGGGAGGGGGGGGGGGGGTCGTGCTGAACCCTCAGCGGCTCGGGCTCCGCTCTGAGCTCGGCCTGCGGGGTCGCGGCCCACGTCTTTGGCAGTTCGACCTGCGGCCTCACTGCAGCACACTTGGGGGGTGGGGAGAGGGGGGGGGGGTCGTGCTGAATCCTCAACGGCTCAGGCTATGCCCTCGCCTTGTAACTCGGTCTGCGGCCACGCAGCCCAAGTCTTTGGCAGTTCGGCCTGCAGCCTCAATGCATCACACTTGGGGGAGTGGGGGGAGGGGGGGTCGTGCTGAATCCTCATCGGCTCAGGCTATGCCCTCGCCTTGGAGCTCGGTCTGCGGCTTCGCGGCCCCAGTGTTCGACAGTTCGGCCGGCGGCCTAAATGCAGCACTATCCGGGGGGGAGGGAGCGGGGGAGGGGGGTCGTTCTGAATCCTCAACGGCTCAGGCTCTGCCCTCGCCTTGGAACTCGGTCGCGGCCCACGTCTTTGGTAGTTCGGCCTGCGGCCTCAAAGCATCACACTTGGGGGAGTGGGGGGAGGGGGGGGGGGGTCGTGCTGAATCCTCAGAGGCTCGGGCTCCGCTCTGAGCTCGGCCTGCGGACTCGCGGCCCACTTTTTAGGCAGTTCGGCCTGCGGCCTCAATGCATCACACTTGGGGGAGGGGGGGGGGGGGAGGGTCGTGCTGAATCCTCAGCAGCTCGGGCTCCGCTCTGAGCTCGGCCTGCGGGGTCGCGGCCCAAGTCTTTGGCAGTTCGGCCTGCGGCCTCACTGCAGCACACTTGAAGGGTGGGGAGAGGGGGGGGGGGTCGTGCTGAATCCTCAACGGCTCAGGCTATGCCCTCGCCTTGTAACTCGGTCTGCGGCCACGCAGCCCAAGTCTTTGGCAGTTCGGCTTGCAGCCTCAATGCATCACACTTGGGGGAGTGGGGGGAGGGGGGGTCGTGCTGAATCCTCAGCGGCTCGAGCTCCGCTCTGAGCTCGGCCTGCGGGCTTGCGGCCCAAGTCTTTGGCAGTTCGGCCGGCGGCCTAAATGCAGCACCATGGGGGGGGGCGGAGGAGCGGGGGAGGGGGGTCGTTCTGAATCCTCATCGGCTCAGGCTATGCCCTCGCCTTGGAGCTCGGTCTGCGGCTTCGCGGCCCATGTGTTCGACAGTTCGGCCGGCGGCCTAAATGCAGCACTATCCGGGGGGGAGGGAGCGGGGGAGGGGGGTCGTTCTGAATCCTCAACGGCTCAGGCTGTGCCCTCGCCTTGGAACTCGGTCGCGGCCCACATCTTTGGTTATTCGGCCTGCGGCCTCAAAGCATTACACTTGGGGGAGTGGGGGGAGGGGGGGGGTCGTGCTGAATCCTCAGAGGCTCGGGCTCGGCTCTGAGCTCGGCCTGCGGGCTAGCGGCCCAAGTTTTAGGCAGTTCGGCCTGCGGGCTCAATGCATCACACTTGGGGGAGGGGGGGGGGGGGTCGTGCTGAATCCTCAGCAGCTCGGACTCCGCTCTGAGCTCGGCCTTCGGGCTCGCGGCCCAAGTCTTTGGCAGTTCGGCCTGCGGCCTCACTGCAGCACACTTGGGGGGTGGGGGAAGGGGGGGGGGGGTCGTGCTGAATCCTCAACGGCTCGGGCTCCGCTCTGAGCTCGGCCTGCGGGCTCGCGGCCCAAGTCTTTGGCAGTTCGGCCTGCGGCCTCACTGCAGCACACTTGGGGGAGTGGAAGGGGGGGGGGGGGGGGGGCGTCGGCTTTGCCCCCGACACTCCGATCATCGGTTCGGGCTGCGCCCTCGCCCCGTAGCTCATAACTTATTGCCTACAAACATAACATAATTAATATATATATATATATAGATATCTCCACTCGACATTTGTTGATCGACCGTCTCGTGGCATCAGTTAATTGTTGATCAGTTGGCAATTGTTGATCAGGACAGCATTTATTGATCTAATGCTGGATTTTGCGTACATTGTGAGCAATCCGATCTCAGATTAGATCAATAATTGCCAGCCCTCTGGTGGCAGAAAATTGAACTTTTTTATACAATTCCACTCCGTCAATTATTGATCAGATTCAAATGGGCCAATGAGAGGCTTCCTGCTCTACGATTGGCTGAGTCCATTGTGCGCTGTTGCCACTTCGCTCTAGATCGCATCACAACTGTTAGCTAAACAGCTGTGATGGAACGACCTGTCATCTATTCTGTAGTTACCTATTTATTAGGATTATAGAATGTAAGCAGTGCCCGCGATTCCGTTCGCGTACATTACTAATTAATTATGTTATGTTTGTATGGAGGCAATAAGTTATGAGCTTCGGGGCTAGGGCGCAGCCCGAACCGATCGGAGTGTCAAGGGCAAAGCCGACTCCCACCCCCCTTCCACTCCCTTAAGTGTGCTGCTGTGAGGCCGCAGGCCGAACTTCCAAAGACTTGGGCCGCGAGCCCGCAGGCCGAGCTCAGAGCGGAGCCCGAGCCGCTGAGGATTCAGCACGACCCCTCCCCCAAGTGTGCTGCAATGAGGCCGCAGGCCAACCTGCCAGACACTTGTGCCGCAAGGCCGCAGACCGAGCTCCAAGGCGAGGGCATAGCCTGAGCCGATGAGGATTCAGAACGACCCCCCCCCCTCCTCCCCCCATTCCCCTATATGTGCTGCAATGAGACCGCAGGTCGAACTGCCGAACACTTGGGCCGCGAGGCCGCAGACCGAGCTCCATGGCGAGGGCATAGCCTGAGATGTTGAGGATTCAGCACGGCCGAGCTCAGAGCGGAGCCCGAGCCGCTGAGGATTCAGCACGACCCCCCCCCCCCCCCTCCCCCCCACTCCCCCAAGTGTGATGCATTGAGGCCGCAGGCTGAACTGCCAAAGACTTGGGCCGCGTGGCCGCAGACCGAGTTCCAAGGCGAGGGCATAGCCTGAGCCGTTGAGGATTCAGAATGACCAAGGATGGTGCTGCATTTAGGCCGCCGGCCGAACTGTCGAACACTGGGGCCGCGAAGCCGCAGACCGAGCTCCAAGGCGAGGGCATAGCCTGAGCCTTTAAGGATTCAGGACAACCGTCAATGATTATGGCAGGTGTCCGGCCCTTTGCAATAACCCAACACACGTCCAACCACATTTCAATAACATAACCCAGTAATTTCTCTTTAAAATGCAATAGTTTCTCCTCCGGCCAAGACCTGTTTAAGAACATGTTATATATTACCTTTTCCAGGAACGGGTTCTGGCTGGAGACACACATTACATCAACTTCTCCAAAGGGCCTTTAAGTGTTGGATCTATATTCCCACGCAAGCTCATTCAGCTCATTCTCAAAGGACCGGGGCATGTCCCATGACTTAAAAAGAGATACAAATAATAATAATAAAATTCATACAGAAATAGACATTTCCTTTTTATTTTCATTTGCACTTGGCCTTGGTCATGGGTAAAAATTGGAAAAGAAAAACATAAAAAAGAGCTCGAAATAATAATAATAAAGTTTACAGAGGACATACAATGACTTGGAAAGTTTAGTAAATAAAGTATAGCATATACGAGAAATTCTTGTATATAACAATCTAGTATCACGATGTATGTTCGGGATAAACTCCAAAACTACATTTTTTTTAGATTTTGAACAAACTTTATAACTATCTGTAATTTGGTCCAAATTAAAAGATAAGATTGTTTTAAAGAGTGTTTATCTTATAGCGAAACAATGTTCGTCGGGACAGCTAGTAATAATAATAAATCTGTAAGGGTTGGTCATGGCGTAAGTTACTTGGTTTTCAGAGATATTGTGTTTATAAGCTCTATACATGATACTGAAACTAAATTGTCGATTTTTAGTATCACGTCTTTTGCCCTTGCAGGGTAGACAGAGCCTAAGTTTTAAGACCTGAAGGCCACGCTTAGCATGTTGTTTGGCATTAGGTGGAAAACGGAATCAAATTAGTTGTCAAATGAGTCATGGGTTGCTAGCCGCATCGCCTATTAACATGATTCTGCAGATTTTATCCCAATCCCTTGATCGGCTTACGATCTGCGACGATGTATGTATGACATGTAGCAAAATTTGCAACATATGAATTCTCTTCGCTTTAAACTCAACACTTCCTAAGTAAGAGGCCGGTAAAGGTGGATCAACAATTAATGCGGATTTTAGCCTGATCAACAATGAAAGTAAGAAGTGTCATCCTCAACTGCCTATCCGGTAGTCGAAGTAATGGCATTGGGTACGCGCACCCGGCCGCCCGAGCTGCGTCTTGCTTTACCAGTGTTAGTAGTATCCCAATACCTATATTCCCTTCCTTAATCCAACAAATTCCTATCCTTCTCCAGCTTAAAATTGCTTTCGATGGCCAGCAGCGTCAGACGCACAAGAAGCCAAAGAAACTGCGCTTGCCATCTCGCCTGCCAAGCGTGGTGAGTATGGCAATACACTCCCATGGAACGAATAAGTATCCTTGGGAGAGGTCTTGCAATGGACTATTTGCTGTTGTATTGATGAATGATGATGATGAACAATGGCCGAAAGGAGGACAACACAGGAAAGGCTACTTCTGAATTTAGTATTTTTTGTTATAGTGGCAACAGAAATACATCATCTGTGAAAATTTCAACTGCTAACTATCACGGTTCATGAGATACAAGATAAAGTATTATGAATAATACGCTTATTATTGCACGTTGCACAGGTGAACAAAGTTGCAGCAATATCGGTTCTGTGAAAGCTGACTTCCTAGTGACAGCAACATCAAATACATTGTCATTTGTTATAATATCTGTATGACTATAGAAAAAAAACGGGCAAGTGCGAGTCGGACTCGC
This sequence comes from Elegia similella, assembly GCA_947532085.1. Taxonomy (NCBI): domain Eukaryota; kingdom Metazoa; phylum Arthropoda; class Insecta; order Lepidoptera; family Pyralidae; genus Elegia; species Elegia similella. Next base: position 374,219 of record OX383950.1, on the reverse strand, counting down.
GCACTAAGGGTTCCGTACCATTATCTATAAAAATGGCAAAAAAGTATCTCTGATGTATGGGAGCCCCCCTTAAATATAAATTTTATATCAATTTATTTATTTATTTTTGAAATTAATATATAATTAAATATTCTATGAATATTTCAACATCTACATATTGCCAGTATCAACATCGAGCAATAATGAGCAAAAAAAAACACGTTTGTTGTATAGGAGCCACCTTAAAAATTTATTTTTTTCTGATTTTTTTTTTGTTATAGTGGCAACAGAAATACATCATTTGTAAAAATTTCAACTGGCTAACTATCATGATTCATGAGAAACAGTCTGGTAACAGACGGACGGACGGACAGACGGACGGACAGCGGAGCCATATTAATAGGGTCCCGTTTTTACCCTTTAATAACGGAACCCTAAAAAGTATACATATCCAATTACATAATATTTGGACCGACTGTTCAATTCTGTCATTCGAAAAAATCATCAGAGAAATGTGATAACGCGTTGATGTATTTTCTATGAACTTGCGTCTGCGACAGGTACCTGGCTATACATCGAAATGTTTGTCTACCAAGTTTCATTTAATGAACTTATTTGTTTAACAGTTATGGATAAACATACATACATACATGTATACAAAAAAATCTAAAATTCGTCAATTTAGTTTCATGTCATAGAGCTTATAAACACGATATCTCGAAAAACAAAGTAACTTAGTCCATGACCGACCCTTACAGATTTATCATTAGTAGTTATATAATAGCTATAGGATTATAGGTAGGTACTTTAATCTTACCAGCTAATCAATACTACCATAAAGGTATTAAAGTGTCATCATTAGTTCGTAATTGTAGGAAATATGTGTTTAACTTCGTTAATTAATTGTTGCGACCTGTCTTAGGTAGCTTGTTTTAGATTTTCCTTAAATTAAATGATTGATTACTCGTGTTATCTATCATTCATCGTTCATACCATAGGTAGGAAGGTAGCATTGATACACAGTCCTCATAGAAAAAAAAACACTTGCATACTTTGTAAATAGTAGTAAATCAATACATACAATATGTAAAGAAAACCCTGTCCGATCCTTAAAGGGGTTCTCGATCCTAATGCAGCCCGTTGATATGAACAACTTTTCAACTATGGGACCAATGAATGCCGTGACAGTCGTTGGCGAGTTCATACTTTACTCCTAATTAAACAAAGCATCGTTAGAAAGAGAATTTACATGTCGCAAAATTTAAACTCGACACTTCCTAAGTAAGAGGCTGGTAAAGGAGGATCAATATTTAATGCGGATTTCAGCCTGATCAACAATGGAGTTAAGAGTTGTCGTTCTCAACTGCCTATCCGATAGTCGAAGTAATGGCATCGGGAACGCGCACCCGGCCGCCCGAGCTGCATCTTGCTTTATCAATGTTAGTAGTATCCCAATTCCTTTATTCCCTTCCTAATCCAACAAATTCCTATCCTTCTCCAGCTTAAAATTACTTCCGATGGGCAGCAGCGTCGGACGCACAAGAAGTTTTTAGTTTGTCACATTTTAACCATGTTTCATGTAAATTAATAAATCATTTCATTTCATTTCATTTCAAGCCAAAGAAATTGCGCTCGCCATCTCGCCTGCCAATCATGGTGAGTATGGTAATGTCCTTCCATGGAACGAATAAGTATCCTTTGAAGAGGCCTTTGTCCAGCAATGCACTATTTGCTGCTGTATTGATGAATGATGATGATGAACAATGGCCGAAATGAGGACAACACAGGAACGGCTACTTCTGATTTTAATATTTATTTTGTTATAGCGGCAACAGAAATATATCATCTGTGAAAATTTCAACTATCTAACTATCACGGTACATCAGATACAGCCTGTTGACAAACGTACGGATGGACGGACAGACAGACGGACGGATAGCGGAGCCATATTAATCGTTCGATACACTTCGATTTTGTAAAGAAAATATTTTTTATCTATTTCTCTTTAGCCATGTCAAGAAAGAGATTAAATCTTTTGCAATTTTAAAAGCACCAAAAAGATTGGGAATGATTAGATCCCAAAAATTTCAGACAAGACTTAATGCTGATCGAGAACATCAGGCTGCATCTCGCTCAGCAGAATCCTCTTCGACTTGCGAAGCACATCTGAGCGCTGATCGTGAGCGTCATACGTCATCTCGCGATTCAGAAATTTACATAATTCGAGAATCACGCCTGAGTTCTCAACGTATTAACACGTCTACGTCTAGGTATCTAGAGACCAGTGATGAACGTGATGTGCGATTGACTTCTTGCCGTAGGTATATGCACAACCACGTCTAGGTCTCAGTTGCGATCCACGTTCCTCACTTGTTTTAGAGTGCACTACAGAGTACTGATCATGAACGTCAGTCCACACGAACGAAGTCGCAGGCATCAGCTAGCAATCAAATATAACACGCCTACAGAATATACTATATACCTATTTATTTTAGATGGATTGTTCGCAAAGATTCCCTTTTATCACAGCATAGATAATAGATAGTGTTTTATATATTATCTATGAATGGATTGTTGGCAAAGATCGCCTTTTATGACAGCATACGGCGTGATTCCCGTTGTACGTTAATTTCTGAATCGCGAGATGACGTATGACGCTCACAATCAGCGCTCAGGTGAGCTTCGCGAGTAGCATAGGATTCCGCTAAGCGAGATGCAGCCTGATGTTCTCAACCAGCATCAAGCCTTGCCTGACATTCTTGGCATCTCATCATCATCATCATATTAGCCGCAAGAAGTCCATTGCTGGACATAGGCCTCTCCCAATGATTTTCAAAATTACCGGTTGGAAGCGGCCTGCATCCAGCGTTTCCCTGCGTCCTTGTTCAGGTCGTCCGACCACCTGGTAGGTGGGTGTTCGACGCTTCGGTTGCCGGTACGTGGTACGTGGTCAACGTTCGAGAACCTCTTTGCCCCATCGGCCATCGGTGCTACGTGCTATGTGCCCCGCCCACTGCCACTGCAAAGAGCTAATTCGCTGAGCTATGTCGGTAACTTTCGTTCTTCTACGGATCTCCTCATTTCTGATTTTGTCTCGCAGAGAAAAACCGAGCATAGCCCTCTCCATTGCTCTTTGAGCGACCTTCTCTTGAGTGATCTTGGGATCTAATGATTCCCAATCTTTTTGCTGCTTTTAAAATTGCAAAATATTTAATCTCTTTCTTGACATGGCTAAAGAGAAATAGTTACAAAAATATTTTCTTTGCAAAATCGAAGTGTATCGAACGATTAATATGGCTCCGCTTTCCGTCCGTCTATCCGTCCGTGTATCACCGGGCTGTATCTCATGAACCGTGATAGTTAGACAGTTGAAATTTCCACAGATGATGTATTTTTGCTGTTGCTGTAACAAAAAAATACTAAAATCAGAAGTCGCCTTTCCTGTGTTGTCCTCCTTTCGGCTATTGTTCATTATCATCATTCATCAATACAGCAGCAAATAGTCTATTGCTGGATGAAGGCCTCTCCCAAGGATACTTATTCGTTCAATGGGAGGATATTGGCATACTCACCATGCTTGGCAGACGAGATTGCGAGCACAGTTTCTTTGGCTTCTTGTGCGTCCGACGCTGCTACCCAACGGAAGTAATTTTTAGCTGGGGAAGGATACGAATTTATTGGATTAAGGAAGGATATAAAGGTATTGGGATACTACTAACACTGGTAAAGCAAGACGCAGCTCGGGCGGCCGGGTGCGCGTACCCGATGCCATTACTTCAACTACCGGATATACAGTTGAGGATGACACCGCTTGCCTCCATTGTTGATCAGGCTGAAATCCGCATTAATTTTTGATCCACCTGTACCGGCCTCTTTCTTAGGAAGTGTTCAGTTTAAAGCAAAGAGAATTCATATGTTGCAAATTTTGCTACATATGCATTCTATTCCTAACGATGCTATGTTTAATTTGGAGTAAAGTATGTAACTCGCCAACGACTGTCTCGGCATTCATTGGTCCCATAGTTGAAAAGTTGTTCATATAGACGGGCTGAATTAATTGAAATATTTATAAAGTATGCAAGTGTTTTTTTTTTTCTATGAGGATTGGGTTTGATACCCACCTTCCTACTACCTTCCTACCTATGGTACGAAGGATGAATGATAGATAACACGAGTAATCAATCATTTAATTAAAGGGAAATCTAAAACAAGCTACCTAAGACAGGTAGGTCATAACAATTACTTAATTAACGAAGTAAAACACATTATTTACTACAATTACGAAGTAATGAAGTCACTTTATTACCTTTTTGTGGTAAGATTAAAGTACCTACCTATAATCCTATAACTATTATATCACTACTAATAAATAACCTGTAAGGGTCGGTCATGGAGTAAGTTACTTTGTTTTCAGAGATATCGTGTTTATAAGCTTTATACATGACACTGAAACTAAATTGACGATTTTTACATTTTTTTTTGTATGCATCTATGTATGCTCCTCCATAACTCTTTAACAAATTTAGTTCATTATATGAATATTGGTAGATAAATATTTTGACGTACAGTCAGGTACCTGTCGCAGACGCAAGTTTATAGAAAACTAGCTATCGCCCGCGGCTCCACCCGCGTTAATGTCGATCCCTCGGGAATAGTACTTTTCCCGGGATAAAAGGTAGCCTATGTCCTTCTCCGTACTCCAGAGAACTTGTGTGCAAAATTTCATGGTGATCGGTTCAGTAGTTACGGCGTGAAAGCGTAACAAACAAACAAATAAACAAACAAACTTACTTTCGCATTTATAATATTAGTAAGGATAAGGATACATCAATGCGTCATCACATCTCTCTTATGACTTTTTCAAATGGCAGAATTGAACAGCTGAGTTGGCTGAGTCCATTGTGCGCTGTTGCCACTTCGCTCTAGATCGCATCACAACTGTTAGTTAAACAGCTGTGATGGGACGACCTATGTCATCTATTCTATAGTTACCTATTTATTAAAACTTTAGAATACTAGCAGTGCCCGCGACTTCGTTCGCGTCCATTACTAATTAGGTAATTATGTTATGAGGCCATATCTTATCATAAATTGAAGTAGCCTGTCCCCCCACAGGAGTGGTGGGGGATTTTTCTGCCAACATGTAGGGGGTTGTAAGCCCCCTTCCTCCAAGTGTGCCGTAACACTAGAGCCGCGAGGCCGCAGGCCGACCTCTAAGGCGAGGGTAAACCCCGAGCCATTGAAGATTCAGCACGACTTCCACTCCCCCCAGTGTGTTGCAGTGAGGCCGTAGGCCGAAATGCCGAACACTTGGGCCGCAAGCCTGTAGACCGAGCTCCAAGGCGAGGGCAAAGCCCATGTCGTTGAGGATTTAGCACGAACATCCCCCCCCCCAAAGCGTGCTGGAATGAGACCGCAGGCTGAACTGCCGAACACTAGGGCCACAAGACCGTTGGCCGAGCTCCAAGGCGAGGGTAATCCCCGAACCGTTGAGGATCCAGCACGACCCCTGCTCCCCCCCCCCAAGTGTGTTGCAGTGAGGCCGTAGGCCGAAATGCCAAACACTTTGGCCGCGAGACTACTGTAGACCGAGCTCCAAGGCGAAAGTGTGCTGCAGTGAGACCGCAGGCTGAACTACCGAACACTAGGGGCGCGAGGCCACAGGCCTAGCTCCAAGGCGAGGGTGAACCCCAAGCCGTTGAGGATTCAGCACGACCCCTCCCCCACTTCCCCCCTAGGTGTGCTGTAATAAGTTCGCAGGCCGAAATTCCGAACACTTGGACCACGAGGCCCCAGGCCGAGCTCCAAGGCGAGGGTGAACCCCGAGCCATTGAAGATTCAGCACGACCCCACCCCCACTCCCCTCCCAAGTGTGCTGCAGTAAGGTCACTGGCCGAAATTCCGAACACTTGGGCCACGAGGCTAGGGCAAACCCCGACCCGTCGAGGACTGATGCAACATATAAATTCTCTTTGCATTAAACTTAACAATTCCTAAGAGAGAGGCCGGTAAAGGTAGATCAACAATTAATGCGGTTTTTAGCCTGATAAACAATGGAGGTAAGAGGTGTCATCCTCAACTGCCTATCCGGTAGTCAAAGTAATGGCATTGGGTACGCGCACCCGGCCGCCCCAGCTGCGTCTTGCTTTACCAGTGTTACAACAGTGTCCTAACGATGCTATGTTTAATTTGGAGTAAAGTATGTAACTCGCCAACGACTGTCTCAGCATTCATTAGTCCCATAGTTGAAAAGTTGTTCATATCAACGGGCTGAATTAGGATCGAGAATCCCTTCAAGGATCGGACAGGGTTTTCTTTACATATTGTATGTATTGATTTACTACTATTTACAAAGTATGCAAGTGTTTTTTTTTCTATGAGGACTGTGTATCAGTGCTACCTTCCTACCTATGGTATGAACGATGAATGATAGATAACACGAGTAATCAATCATTTAATTAAAGGAAAATCTAAAACAAGCTACCTAAGACAGGTAGGTCATAACAATTACTTAATTAACGAAGTAAAACACATTATTTACTACAATTACGAAGTAATGACGTCACTTTAATACCTTTTTCTGGTAAGATTAAAGTACCTTCCTATAATCCTATAACTATTATATCACTACTAATAAATAACCTGTAAGGGTCGGTCATGAAGTAAGTTACTTTGTTTTCAGAGATAATGTGTTTATAAGCTCTATACATGACACTGAATCTAAATTGACGATTTTCAGATTTTTTTGTATGCATCTATGTATGTTCCTCCATAACTCTTTAACGAATTCAGTTAATTATATGAATATTGGTAGATAAATATTTTGACGTACAGTCAGGTACCTGTCGCAGACGCAAGTTTATAGAAAACTAGCAATCGCCCGCGGCTCCGCCCGCGTGAATGTCAATCCCTCGGGAATAGTACTTTTTCTCGGGATAAAAGGTAGCCTTTGTCCTTCTCCGTACTCCAGAGAACTTGTATGCAAAATTTCATGATGATCGGTTCAGTAGTGACGGCGTGAAAGCGTAACAAACAAACAAACAAATAAATAAACAAACAAACTCACTTTCACATTTATAATACTAGTAAGGATAAGGATACATCAATGCGTCATCACATCTCTCTGATGACTTTTTCAAATGGCAGAATTGAACAGTCGGTCCTAATATGATGTTATTGATATGTACCCTTTTAAGGGTTCCGTACCCAAAGAGTAAAAACAGGACCCTATTAATATGGCTCCGTTGCCCGTCTGTCTGTCTGCCGTCCGTCCGTCTGTTACCAGACTGTATCTCATGAACCGTGATAGTTAGCCAGTGTGAAATTTTTACAGACGATGTATATCTGTTGCCGCTATAACAAAAAAAAACCAATCAAGTGCGACTCGGACTCGCACACGTAGGGTTCCGTACCGTTATCTATAATAAGCTAAAATTTAATTATTTAAAATATTTTTATTATATGTTGTAAATAAATATTAACACTTTTCGCAATTTTTTTTTTACTTGTGCTTTACGACGTTGCTTTGCACCAAATTTTAAGATTCTGAGTTCACGGGAAGTACCCTATAGATTTTGATTCCCTTACGAATGTTGAAAATTTGCGGCATTAATATTTAATAATATAATGATTACATGATGCTACAAAAAATGTATACTTTTCGCAATTTTTTCTTTATCTGTGCTTTATGATGTTGCTTCATACCAAATGCCAAGATTCTGAGTTCACGGGAAGTACCCTGTAGGTTTTGATTCCCTTGCGAGTTCGAAAAACACGAAAATTTGCGGCATAAGCGGCTGTATCTTTTGATTGCGTTGGCTTAGAAGTTAGATTTTTTTACAGCTTCAAGGGACAGTAGACTTGAGTATTTGGTATGAATTTTAGCTTGATACCTCAACGCGTTCGTGAGGAAAAGGGGCTTGACAGAGCGACAGACAGATGGACAACCTAGTGATCCTATAAGGGTTCCTTTTAACCTTTTGAGGTACGGAACCCTAAAAATACTAAAATCAGAATAAAATAAATATTTAAGGTATACTCCCATACAACAAACGTGATTTTTTTGCTCGGTTTTGCTTGATATTGATAACGGCAATATGTTGAGGTTTGAAATATTTACGGAATATTAAGTTATATATTCACTTCAAAAATAAATAATTAAATTAATATAAACTTAATATTTAAGGGGGGCTCCCAAACAACAGACAATTTTTTACCGTTTTTATAGATAATGGTACGGAACCCTTAGTGCACGAGTCCGACTCGCACTTGGCCGGTTTGTAGTCAGCTTTCACAGAACCGACATTGCTGCAACTTTGTTCACCTGTGCAATGTGCAATAATAAACGTATTATTCATATAGTCTTCGCCTCACACACCTCACCGGGAGGGGGGAGTCATACTGAATCCTCAACGGCTCGGGGTTCACCCTCACCTTGGAGCTCGGCCTTCAGTCCCAAGTGTCCGGCAGTTCGGCCTGCGGCGTCACTGCAGCTCACTTGGTCGTGGGGGGTGGGGAGTTAGGAGGAACGGGTCGTGCTGAATCATAAATATAAATATATATATAAATATATATATACGGACAAATCACACAGATTGAGCTAGCCCCAAAGTAAGTTCGAGACTTGTGTCATGGGATACTAACTCAACGATACTATATTTTATAACAAATACATATATAGATACACATCCAAAACCCAGGCCAATCTGAAAAAGATCATTTTCCATCTTGACCTGGCCGGGGATCGAACCCGGTCACTCCGTGTCGCAGGCTGGCGTGTTGACCGCTGCGCCACGGAGCTAGACCATCATCAACGGCTCGTGCTTCACATTCGCCTTGGGGCTCGGTCTACGGCCTCACGGCCCTAGTGTTCAGCAGTTCGGCCTGCGGCGGCACTGCATCACACTTGGGGTAGAAGGAGGGGTCGTGCTGAATCCTCAACGGCTCGGCCTTTGCCCTCGCCTTCAAACCATTTTACCCTTCGTGGCTTTAGGGTTGAATTTGGCCCAGTTTCCCCTACATAATCTTTTTTAATTGTAATCGAGAACTTATATACTTATTTGTATACTTCCAAGTGTAGAAAGTACTGGTGTAGCGTTATTAAATAAATAAATAGAAATGAGAAAATTTCCATACAAACTTTCCCCCCTGTTTTACCCGTTCAGGGGGAAATTTTTTATGGAAATTTTCTAAATTAAGACAGATGAATTGTCTATGAAGACAGACAGTTAGACAAATGACAGAGTTACTTTCGCATTTATAATATTAGTATGGATATGGATACTGGTAGTATGGAATATAAAAGTAAAATAAGTTCTTACATACTTATGTCGTCCGTCTCCTAAACAAAAATACGTAATCATAAAACCTTAAAAACACGTCATCCAACGAACGAAATACACCGACTGCACGGGCACACTTTCTATCTCACTTTAACATACTTCCATTTCGTTTTTTGCGACGTTGCCGCTCTGCCGCCGCGTTGCTCGAAAGCAATAATTCGCAGCAAATATTGATCAAACGCGGTATATATTCGATCAACAAAAGTATCCTCAGTGCATGAAAAAAGGCGGTTAATAGATCAATAATTATCGTAATAATTTATGACGAGTATAAGACTTTACGGCACAATTAAGCAAAGTGTCGTAACTAGGAGAATTCATATATAGCAGAAAGAGCACGATAGACCCAAAACTTTCAGAGTTAGAGGCGGGTAAAGGTTGATCAACAATTATATCGGATTTCGGCCTGATCAACAACGGCCGAAAGGAGGACAATATATATATATATATATATAGATATCTCCACTCGACATTTGTTGATCGACCGTCTCGTGGCATCAGTTAATTGTTGATCAGTTGGCAATTGTTGATCAGGACAGCATTTATTGATCTAATGCTGGATTTTGCGTACATTGTGAGCAATCCGATCTCAGATTAGATCAATAATTGCCAGCCCTCTGGTGGCAGAAAATTGAACTTTTTTATACAATTCCACTCCGTCAATTATTGATCAGATTCAAATGGGCCAATGAGAGGCTTCCTGCTCTACGATTGGCTGAGTCCATTGTGCGCTGTTGCCACTTCGCTCTAGATCGCATCACAACTGTTAGCTAAACAGCTGTGATGGAACGACCTGTCATCTATTCTGTAGTTACCTATTTATTAGGATTATAGAATGCAAGCAGTGCCCGCGACTCCGTTCGCGTACATTACTAATTAATTATGTTATGTTTGTAGGCAATAAGTTATGAGCTACGGGGCGAGGGCGCAGCCCGAACCGATGATCGGAGTGTCGAGGGCAAAGCCGACGCCCCCCCCCCCCCCTTCCACTCCCCCAAGTGTGCTGCAGTGAGGCCGCAGGCCGAACTGCCAAAGACTTGGGCCGCGAGCCCGCAGGCCGAGCTCAGAGCGGAGCCCGAGCCGTTGAGGATTCAGCACGACCCCCCCCCCCCCCCTTCCCCCACCCCCCAAGTGTGCTGCAGTGAGGCCGCAGGCCGAACTGCCAAAGACTTGGGCCGCGAGCCCGAAGGCCGAGCTCAGAGCGGAGCCCGAGCTGCTGAGGATTCAGCACGACCCCCCCCCCCCCTCCCCAAAGTGTGATGCATTGAGGCCGCAGGCCGAACTGCCTAAAACTTGGGCCGCTAGCCCGCAGGCCGAGCTCAGAGCGGAGCCCGAGCCTCTGAGGATTCAGCACGACCCCCCTCCCCCGCTCCCTCCCCCCCGGATAGTGCTGCACTTAGGCCGCCGGCCGAACTGTCGAACACTGGGGCCGCGAAGCCGCAGACCGAGCTCCAAGGCGAGGGCATAGCCTGAGCCGATGAGGATTCAGAACGACCCCCCTCCCCCGCTCCTCCGCCCCCCCCCCCCCCATGGTGCTGCATTTAGGCCGCCGGCCGAACTGCCAAAGACTTGGGCCGCAAGCCCGCAGGCCGAGCTCAGAGCGGAGCTCGAGCCGCTGAGGATTCAGCACGACCCCCCCTCCCCCCACTCCCCCAAGTGTGATGCATTGAGGCCGCAGGCCGAACTGCCAAAGGCTTGGGCCGCGTGGCCGCAGACCGAGTTCCAAGGCAAGGGCATAACCTGAGCCGTTGAGGATTCAGAACGACCCCCCCCCCCCCCCGGGTTGGTGCTGCATTTAGGCCGCAGGTCGAACTGCCGAACACTTAGGCCGCAGACCGAGCTCCAAGGTGAGGGGACAGCCTGAGCCATTGAAGATTCAGAAATCCCCCCCCCCCCCCACTTCCCCAAGTGTGCTGTAGTGAGGCCGCAGGTCGAACTGCCGAACACTTGGGCTGCGAGGCCGCAGACCGTGTTCTAAGGCGAGAGCATAGCGTGAGCCGTTGAGGATTCAGCACGATCGCCCCCTCCACTCCCTCCCTCAAGTATGCTGCAGTAAGGCCGCAGGCCGAACTGCCAAACATTTGGGCCGCGAGGCCGCAGGCCGATCTCCAAGGCGAGGGCATAGCCTGAGCCTTTAAGGATTGAGCACAACCGCCAATGATTATGGCAGGTGTCCGGCCCTTTGCAATAACCCAACACAAGTCCAACCACATTTCAATAACATAACCCAGTAATTTCTCTTTAAAATGCAATAGTTTCTCCTCCGGCCAAGACCTGTTTAAGAACATATTATATATTACTATTTCCAGGAACGGTTTCTGGCTGGAGACACACATTACATCAACTTCTCCAAAGGGCCTCTCAGTGTTGGATCTATATTCCCACGCAAGCTCATTCAGCTCATTCTCAAAGGACCGGGGCATGTCCCATGACTTAAAAAGAGATACAAATAATAATAATAAAATTCATACAGAAATAGACATTTCCTTTTTATTTTCATTTGCACTTGGCCTTGGTCATGGGTAAAAATTGGGAAAGAAAAACATAAAAAAGAGCTCGAAATAATAATAATAAAGTTTACAGAGGACATACAATGACTTGGAAAGTTTAGTAAATAAAGTATAGCATATACGAGAAATTCTTGTATATAACAATCTAGTGTCACGATGTATGTTCGGGATAAAATCTAAAACTACAAATTTTTTAGATTTTGAACAAACTTTATAATTATCTGTAATTTGGTCCAAATTAAAAGATAAGAGTGTTTATTTTATAGCGAAACAACGTTCGTCGGGACAGCTAGTAATAATAGTAAATCTGTAAGGGTCGGTCATGGCGTAAGTTACTTGGTTTTCAAAGTTATTGTGTTTATAAGCTTTATACATGATACTGAAACTAAATTGACGATTTTTAGTATCACGTCTTTTGCCCTTGCAGGGTAGACAGAGCCTAAGTTTTAAGACCTGAAGGTCACGTTTAGCATGTTGGTGGGCATTAGGTGGAAAACGGAATCAAATTAGTTGTCAAATGAGTGATGGGTTGCTAGCCGCATCGCCTATTAACATGATTCTGCAGATTTTATCCCAATCCCTTGATTGGCTTACGATCTGCGACAATGTATGTATGACATGTAGCAAAATATGCAACATATGAATTCTTTTCGATTTAAACTCAACACTTCCTAAGTAAGAGGCCGGTAAAGGTGGATCAACAATTAATGCGGATTTCAGCCTGATCAACAATGGAGGTAAGAAGTGTCATCCTCAACTGCCTATCCGGTAGTCGAAGTAATGGCATTGGGTACGCGCACCCGGCCGCCCGAGCTGCGTCTTGCTTTACCAGTGTTAGTAGTATCCCAAAACCTTTATTCCCTCCCTTATCCAACAAATTCCTATCCTTCTCCAGCTTAAAATTGCTTTCGATGGGCCGCAGCGTCAGACGCACAAGAAGCCTAAGAAACTGCGCTCGCTATCTCGCCTGCCAAGCATGGTGAGTATGGCAATACCCTCCCATGAAACGAATAAGTATCCTTGGGAGAGGTCTTGCAATGCACTATTTGCTGTTGTATTGATGAATGATGATGATGAACAATGGCCGAAAGGAGGACAACACAGGAAAGGCTACTTCTGAATTTAGTATTTTTTTTTATAGTGGCAAAATAAATACATCATCTGTGAAAATTTCAACTGTAACTATCACGGTTCATGAGATACAAGATAAAGTATTATGAATAATACGCTTATTATTGCACGTTGCACAGGTGAACAAAGTTGCAGCAATATCGGTTCTGTGAAAGCTGACTTCCTAGTGACAGAAACATCAAATACTTTGTCATTTGTTATAATATCTGTATGACTATAGGAAAAAACCGGCCAAGTGCGAGTCGGACTCGCGCACTAAGGTTTCCGTACCATTATCTATAAAAATGGCAAAAAAGTATCTCTGTTGTATGGGAGCCCCCCTTAAATATAAATTTATATCAATTAAATTATTCATTTTTGAAATTAATATATAATTAAATATTCTGGGAATATTTCAAGCGTCTACATATTGCCATTGAGCAATAATGAGCAAAAAAAAACACGTTTGTTGTATAGGAGCCCCTTTAAATATTTATTTTTTTCTGAATTTTTTTTTGTTATAGTGGCAACAGAAATACATCATTTGTTAAAATTTCAACTGGCTAACTATCACGATTCATGAGAAACAGTCTGGTAACAGACGGACGGACGGACAGCGGAGCCATATTAATAGTGTCCCGTTTTTACCCTTTAATAACGGAACCCTAAAAAGGGTACATATCCAATTACATAATATTTGGACCGACTGTTCATATCTGTCATTCGAAAAAATCATCAGAGAAATGTGATGACGCGTTGATGTATTTTCTATGAACTTGCGTCTGCGACAGGTACCTGACTGTAAATCGAAATGTTTATCTACCAAGTTTCATTTAATGAACTTATTTATTTACTAGCTGTTGCCCGCGACTACGTCCGCGGCAATTTCTGTTATTATGATTAATTATGTTTTTTCTTTGTATAGGCGAACAATTTCCCCCCGTTTTCAAAACATTTTTTATTGATGCTTCGCTCCTATTAGTCGCAGCGTGATGTTTTATAGCCTAAAGCCTTCCTCAATAAATGGACTATCCAGCACAAAAAGAATTTTCCAATTTGAACCAGTAGTTCCTGAGATTAGCGCGTTCAAACAAACAAACTCTTCAGCTTTATAATATTAGTATAGATGTTTCGCATTTAACTCTGTCTGTCATTTTTTACGCTTCAACCATTGAACTGATTTGGATGAAATTTGGTATGGAGGTGTGTGGCCCGGGGAAGGACATAGGGTATGTTTGATTCCGGGAAATTCTACTGTTCCCGAGGGATCGTCACTAACGCGGGCGGAGCCGCGAAGACAGTTACTTTCGCATTTATAATATTAGTATGGATAGTATGTGTAGGTATATTGCTGTAGTATACTGATGATGAATTGACTTTGTATTTAAATTTTCTTATGTCACTTATTATTTAATCTCTTACTATTTAAGTGCTATTTTAAGGCTCTTAAAGCCCCTTAAAGGGTGACTCAGGTCATAAATATGAACAACTTTTTCTATGTGACCAATGCTGGAAACTCAAAAAAAAAATTCATTTCCATATTAAAGAGTCCCGCCGCCCGGCCAGTTTGTATGGGAATGTCGATTTTTTTTTTGAGTTCCCAGCATTGTTCCCATAGGTAAAGTTGTTCATTTTGACGACTGAGTCACCCTTTTAAGGGTCCAAAGCGATAAAAAAATTTACCGTGTATATTTGCCGGCAATCTAATGCCTTGAGTTCATTCAAATGACGATAACTCTTTTTTTAATGAACCGATTTTGATAAAATAAACTTTAGATGTTTTGCTGAGTTAAAACAAAGCAATTGGTGAAAGTTTGAGGTAAATCGTTTCAGTATTTTCGGAGATAATCGTGATCATACACAGACAGACAGACAAGAAATTCGAAAAAAATTTTTTTGCTTTCTATTATTCTTTTTAAGTGTCCCTCTATCCATTTTAGTTAAAAATTGTAAATGTACAGACAAAATATTTTTACTGTTTTATATGTATAGATATTATATGTATAGAAGAGTTATGGATAAACATACATACATACATGTATACAAAAAATCTAAAATTCATCAATTTAGTTTCATGTCATAGAGCTTATAAACACGATATCTCGAAAAACAAAGTAACTTAGTCCATGACCGACCCTTACAGATTTATTATTAGTAGTTATATAATAGCTATAGGATTATAGGTAGGTACTTTAATCTTACCAGCTAATCAATACTACCATAAAGGTGTTAAAGTGTCATCATTAGTTCGTAATTGTAGTAAATATGTGTTTAACTTCGTTAATTAATTGTTATGACCTGTCTTAGGTAGCTTGTAATTGTTCTTTATTAAATGATTGATTACTCGTGTTATCTGTTATTCATCGTTCATACCATAGGTAGGAAGGTAGAATTAATACACAGTCCTCATAGAAAAAAACACTTGCATACATTGTAAATAGTAGTAAATCAATACATACAATATGTAAAGAAAACCCTGTCCGAGCCTTGAAGGGGTTCTCGATCCTAATGCAGCCCGTTGATATGAACAACTTTTCAACTATGGGACCAATGAATGCCGTGACAGTCGTTGGCGAGTTCATACTTTACTCCTAATTAAACAAAGCATCGTTAGAAAGAGAATTCACATGTAGCAAAATTTTAAACTCGACACTTCCTAAGTAAGAGGCCGGTAAAGGAGGATCAATATTTAATGCGGATTTCAGCCTGATCAACAATGGAGGTAAGAGTTGTCGTTCTCAACTGCCTATCCAGTAGTCGAAGTGATGGCATCGGGAACGCGCACCCAGCCGCCCGAGCTGCATCTTGCTTTATCAGTGTTAGTATTATCCCAATTCCTTTATTCCCTTCCTAATCCAACAAATTCCTATCCTTCTCCAGCTTAAAATTACTTCCGATGGGCAGCAGCGTCGGACGCACAAGAAGCCAAAGAAATTGCGCTCGCCATCTCGCCTGCCAATCATGGTGAGTATGGTAATATCATTCCATGGAACGAATAAGTATCCTTTGAAGAGGCCTTTGTCCAGCAAGGCACTATTTGCTGCTGTATTGATGAATGATATAAATATAAATAAATAAATAAATATATACGGACAAATCACACAGATTGAGCTAGCCCCAAAGTAAGTTCGAGACTTGTGTTATGGGATACTAACTCAACGATACTATATTTTATAACAAATACATATATAGATAAACATCCAAGACCCAGGCCAATCTGAAAAAGTTCATTTTCCATCTTGACCTGGCCGGGGATCGAACCCGGTCACTCCGTGTCGCGGGCTGGCGTGTTGACCGCTGCGCCACGGAGCTATTCAAATGATGATGATGAACAATGGCCAAAATGAGGACAACACAGGAAAGGCTACTTCTGATTATAATATTTTTTTTTTATTATAGCGGCAACTGAAATACATCATCTGTGAAAATTTCAACTATCTAACTATCACGGTTCATCAGATACAGCCTGTTGACAAACGTACGGATGGACGGACAGACAGACGGACGGATAGCGGAGCCATATTAATCGTTCGATACACTTTGATTTTGCAAAGAAAATATTTTTGTAACTATTTTTCTTTAGCCGTGTCAAGAAAGAGATCAAATCTTTTGCAATTTTAAAAGCAGCAAAATGATTGGGAAAGATTAGATCCCAAAAATTTCAGGCAAGACTTAATGCTGATCGAGAACATCAGGCTGCATCTCGCTCAGCAGAATCCTCTTCGACTTGCGAAGCACATCTGAGCGCTGATCGTGAGCGTCATACGTCATCTCGCGATTCAAAAATTAACATACATCGAGAATCACGCCTGAGTTCTCAACGTATTAACACGTCTACGTCTAGGTATCTAGAGACCAGTGAGGAACGTGATGTGCGATTGACTTCTTGCCGTAGGTATATGCACAACCATGTCTAGGTCTCAGTTGCGATCCACGTTCCTCACTTGTTTTAGAGTGCACTACAGAGTACTGATCATGAACGTCAGTCGACGCGAACGAAGTCGCAGGCATCAGCTAGCCATCAAATATAACACGCCTACAAAATATACTATATACCAATTTATTTTAGATGGATTGTTCGCAAAGATCGCCTTTTATCACAGCATAGATAATAGATAGTTCTATATATATTATCTATGAATGGATTGTTAGCAAAGATCGCCTTTTATGACAGCATACGGCGTGATTCCCGTTGTATGTAAATTTCTGAATCGCGAGATGACGTATGACGCTCACAATCAGCACTCAGGTGAGCTTCGCGAGTAGCATAGGATTCCGCTAAGCGAGATGCAGCCTGATGTTCTCAACCAGCATCAAGCCTTGCCTGACATTCTTGGGATCTCATCATCATCATCATATCAGCCGCAAGAAGTCCATTGCTGGACATAGGCCTCTCCCAATGATTTCCAAAATGACCGGTTGGAAGCGGCCTGCATCCAGCGTTTCCCTGCGTCCTAGTTCAGGTCGTCCGACCACCTGGCAGGTGGGTGTTCGACGCTTCGCTTGTCGGTACGTGGTCGCCATTCGAGAACCTTTTTGCCCCATCGGCCATCGGTACTACGTGCTATGTGCCCCGCCCACTGCCACTTCAAGGAGCTAATCCGCTGAGCTATGTCGGTAACTTTCGTTCTTCTACGGATCTCCTCATTTCTGATTTTGTCTCGCAGAGAAACAACGAGCATAGCCCTCTCCATTGCTCTTTGAGCGACCTTCTCTTAAGTGATCTTGGGATCTAATGATTCCCAATCTTTTTGCTGCTTTCAAAATTGTAAAATATTTGATCTCTTTCTTGACTTGGCTAAAGAGAAATAGTTACAAAAATATTTTCTTTGCAAAATCGAAGTGTATTGAACGATTAATATGGCTCCGCTTTTCGTCCGTCTGCCCGTCCGTGTATCACCGGGCTGTATCTCATGAACCGTGATAGTAAGACAGTTGAAATTTTCACAGATGATGTATTTTTGTTGCCGCTGTAACAAAAAAATACTAAAATCAGAAGTAGCCTTTCCTGTGTTGTCCTCCTTTCGGCTATTGTTCATCATCATCATTCATCAATACAGCAGCAAATAGTCTATTGCTGGACGAAGGCCTCTCCCAAGGATACTTATTCGTTCAATGGGAGGATATTGGCATACTCACCATGCTTGGCAGACGAGATTGCGAGCACAGTTTCTTTGGCTTCTTGTGCGTCCGACGCTGCTACCCAACGGAAGTAATTTTAAGCTGGGGAAGGATATGAATTTATTGGATTAAGGAAGGATATAAAGGTATTGGGATACTACTAACACTGGTAAAGCAAGAAGCATTACTTCAACTACCGGATATACAGTTTAGGATGACACCCCTTGCCTCCTTTGTTGATCAGGCTGAAATCCGCATTAATTGTTGATCCACCTGTACCGGCCTCTTACTTAGGAAGTGTTCAGTTTAAAGCAAAGAGAATACATATGTTGCAAATTTTGCTACATATGAATTCTATTCCTAACGATGCTATGTTTAATTTGGAGTAAAGTATGTAACTCGCCAACGACTGTCTCGGCATTCATTGGTCCCATAGTTGTAAAATTTTTCATATCAATGGGCTGAATTAGGATTGAGAATCCCTTCAAGGATCGGACACTACTATTTATAAAGTACTAGCTTTCGCCCGCGGCTCCGCCCGCGTCAATGTCGATCCCTCGGGAATAGTGTTTTATCCCGGAATGAAAGGTAGCCTATGTCCTTCTCCGTACTCCAGAGTACTTGTATGCAAAATTTCATGAAGATCGGTTCGGTAGTTACGGCGTGAAAGCGTAACAAACAAACAAACAAACAAACTCACTTTCGCATTTATAATATTAGTAAGGATGCAAGTGTTTTTTTTTTCTATGAGGATTGGGTATCAATACTACCTTCCTACCTATGGTACGAAGGATAAATGATAGATAACACAAGTAATCAATCATTTAATTTCTCCTCTGTAATTATTAAACTACCTCTGTGGTCCAGTGGTTAAGGCGTTTGCCTGTAGACCCGGGGGTCGTGGGTTCGATTCCCACGGGAAGCATAATTTGTTTAGTTGTTTCCAGTTTGGTTAGGACATTGCAGGCTTGAATCACCTGATTGTCTGATAATAAAGATGATTCTGTGCTTCGGAAGGCACGTTAAGCCGTTGGTCCCGGCTGCCATCTGGTAGTCGTTAAAGGAGCCACGTCAGAGGCCGAAAGGCGGTTCCGAAGAACTCTGACACCAGGATGTTTATGGTCGATTGACCGTGACACCTACACGAGATGAATGAATGATTTAATTAAAGGGAAATCTAAAACAAGCTACCTAAGACAGGTCATAACAATTACTTAATTAACGAAGTAAAACACATATTTACTACAATTACGAAGTAATGACGTCACTTTAATACCTTTTTGTGGTAAGATTAAAGTACCTACCTATAATCCTATAACTATTATATCACTACTAATAAATAACTTGTCAGGGTCGGTCATGGAGTAAGTTACTTTGTTTTCAGAGATATCGTGTTTATAAGCTTTATACATGACACTGAAACTAAATTGACGATTTTTAGATTTTTTTTGTATGCATCTATGTATGTTCCTCCATAACTCTATAACGAATTCAGTTCATTATATGAATATTGGTAGATAAATATTTTGACGTACAGTCAGGTACCTGTCGCAGACGCAAGTTTATAGAAAACTAGCTTGCGCCCGCGGCTCCGCCCGCATCAATGTCGATCCCTCGGGAATAGTACTTTTTCCCGGGATAAAAGGTAGCCTATGTCCTTTTCCGTACTCCAGAGAACTTGTATGCAATATTTTATGATGATCGGTTTAGTAGTTACGGCGTGAAAGCGTAACAAACAAACAAACTCACTTTCGCATTTATAATATTAGTAAGGTTTGATATGTACCCTTTTAAGGGTTCCGTACCCAAAGAGTAAAAACAGGATCCTATTAGTATGGCTCTGCTGCCCGTCTGTCTGTCTGTCGTCCGTCCTTCTGTTACCAGACTGTATCATATGAACCGTGACAGTTTGCCAGTGTGAAATTTTTACAGACGATGTATATCTGTTGCCGCTATAACAAAAAAAAACCGATCAAGTGCGAGTCGGACTCGCGCACGTTATCTATAATAAGCATTATTGCATAGCAAAATTTAATTATTTAATATATTTATATTATATGTTGTAAATAAATATTTACACTTTTCGCAATTTTTTCTTTACTTGTGCTTTACGACGTTGCTTTGCACCAAATTTCAAGATTCTGAGTTCACGGGAAGTATCCTATTGATTTTGATTCCCTTGCGAATGATGAAAATTTGCGGCATTAAAATTTAATAATATTATGATAACATGATGTTACAAAAAATGAAGACCTTTCGCATTTTTTTCTTTATCTGTGCCTTATGATGTTGCTTCATACCAAATTCCAAGATTCTGAGTTCACGGGAAGTACCCTGTAGGTTTTGATTCCCTTTGGAGTTAGAAAAACATGAAAATTTGCGGCATAAACGGCTGTACCTTTTGATTGCGTTGGCTTAGAAGTTTGATTTTTTTACAGCTTCAAGGGACAGTAGACTTGAATATTTGATATGAATTTTAGCTTGATACCTCAAAGTGTTCGTGAGAAAAAGGGTCTTGACAGAGCGACAGACAGACGGACAACCGAGTGATCCTATAAGGGTACCTTTTAACCTTTTGAGGCACGGAACCCTTAAAAATACTAAAATCAGAATAAAATAAATATTTAAGGTGGCTCCCATACAACAAACGTGATTTTTTTTGCTCAGTTTTGCTTGATAATGTTATATATTCACTTCAAAAATAAATAAATAATTAATATAAACTTAATATTTAAGGGGGGCTCCCAAACAACAGAAATTTTTTACCGTTTTAATATTTTTAGATTTGTACGCATAGAAATGAGAAAATTTCCATACAAACTTTCCCCCTGTTTTACCCTTTCAGGGGGAAGTATGTATGGAAATTTTCTGAATGAAGACAGATGAAGTGTCTATGAAGACAGACAGACAGACAATATGACAGAGTTACTTTCGCATTTATAATATTAGTATGGATATGGATACTGGTAGTATGGAATATAAAAGTAAAATAAGTTCTTACATACTTATGTCGTCCGTCTCCTAAACAAAAATACGTAATCATAAGACCTTAAAAACACATCATCCAACGAAATACACCGACTGCACGCGCACACTTTCTATCTCACTTTAACATACTTCCATTTCGTTTTTTGCGACGTTGCCGCTCTGCCGCCGCGTTGCTCGAAAGCAATAATTCGCAGCAAATATTGATCAAACGCGGTATATATTCGATCAACAAAAGTATCCTCAGTGCATGAAAAAAGGCGGTTAATTGATCAATAATTGTCGTGATAATTTATGACGAGTATTAGACTTTACGGCACAATTAAGCAAAGTGTCGTAACGAGGAGAATTCATATATAGCAGAAAGAGCACGATAGACCCAAAACTTTCAGAGTTAGAGGCGGGTAAAGGTTGATCAACAATTATATCGGATTTCGGCCTGATCAACAACGGCCGAAAGGAGGACAATATATATAGTCAATAATCAAATATAGATATATAACATTAAGAACAACTCACAAAACTGGACGAAGTAATTCGGGAGACACTAAAGAAAATTTTCAATTGTCAAGTTACAAATGGGGTTTGGGTACTTTTGTATGGACCAGTGGCGTCGTTTTTTTTTTTAGCGGCCAATGACTTTTTGTGTCTTGCTTTTAACGTTACCTTACCCAAGGACTATTTATACAATAAGATTTGCTGTAAGTAATATCGGAGCTGAGTTATGGCCTTTCAAAGTTTTTATTTAATATGTATAAAATCTTAAAACCGCGTCAACAGATTGTGCACCTGATGACTAATAACCATAGTAGCTCATCACAGGATCAGTGCCATACATAGTTTCACGTCTTTTACCCTTGCGGGGTAGACAGAGCCTATGTTTACAAGTACCAAAGGCCACGTTTAGCGTGTTTTATTGCGTGAAGGTGTAAAATGGAACTAAAATAGTGATAATTGCTAGCGGCACCGCCAATTACATGATCCCTTAAACTGACTAACCCCTAGATCGGTTTCTACGATCTGCGCGAGAAGAGAAGGAGTTGGCATATTCTTCGTTTTTTCATTTCACACAGATCAGCAGGTCCAATCTACAAATTAATATTTCCAGCCTTGTGGTGCACTGCTGCGCCAATTTTTGACCAATGTACCTACCTAACAAACTGACAAATTATACTACAAACACAAGTAGGTAATCAAGTATTGTATTTACAAGTAAACAATACACAAATGACTATAAATCACTGCCTTGTCATGCGCCAGAACCTCAACAGACTGGTGCAGACCAACTCCTCCGGGGTCCACAAACCACCAAATCCTAGTTGGGTAGCTTCAAAAATGGACTTTAACACGCAGGATTTTTTTCTGCAAGGTAGTTTAGAAGCTAATCTGCGGAGAGTACTCCCAACAGGAATAGGGCGAATTCCTCCATCTTTCTTTTTAAAGGCACAAAGGCGAGCCCCAAAAAACAGCTTTCGGAAATTTTGAGTTAGAGTTTCTGAAAAAATAAAATTACAAAATTTTGTTATGTCGTTCAATAATGCCCCGCCGGCGTCACCGGCGGATGCGCTGATCAGATCTTTTAGATGCTGAGGCGTGAGTCCGTCGATGCCACCTGCGGATCCATTAGGGAACGACATAATGGCATTCCTAGTGTCTTCAATTTGGATTTCTAAAGCCGAATGTGTTGAAGCAGTATTTGGAGGCGTGTAGGTTGATAACGCTGTGGGGTGTTTGTCGCGAAGGCTTTCCAGTGTGCTTTGTTTTAACTTAGCAAAACATTTAAAGTTTGTTTCATCAAAATCGGTTCATTAAAAAAAAGTTATCGTCATTTGAATGAACTCAAGGCATGAGTTTGCCTGCAAACATATAGTAAAAATAAAATAAATAATAAGTGACAAAAGAAAATGTTATTTTTTGGCGGTAGGTGCAAAATTCGATCAACAAGTCTCTCTTATATTTCAAGCTATTAAAATAATTAAAAACAAGTTTTTTCAAATAATTTATTTGTATTTGGGTGTATAACAACTCAAAATAGGTCAACTTACATTAGTGGCGATATCATTGAAGTTTTAAAGAAACTTAGTACACTTCACCACATCACCCGCTAGATCAACACTTACACACATTACTTGGTCACTAAAATAGTCGGTTACCAATTGTTCAAACATGGCACAACTGAACGAGATCTTGAAGGTGCAGAAGGATCTGGAAGCCAACTTCAACCAAAAGATGTCTGAATAAGCATCCCAACTGCAGGCTTCTAAGACTGCAGCTCCAGCAAAGGACACAGTTGCGAAGGTCGTCGAAGAATTCAGGTCATTCCGGGAAATTGCTTTCAAACTCTTGGGTGTTCTCCGGCAACAAATAGCAGAGTGCATCCGCTCAGTTGATAGCAAGGAAAATCAGCAGAGGTTAAAGGTGCTTATATTCTCGGGTATTCCTAAGCAGCCAAAGGAAGACTGCAAGAAAATCATCGCAGAACTCGTTCAGGGAAAGCTCGGTGTTGGAGGGTTTGGTGCGGAATCCATAAAGATATGCCACCGTCTTGGTCAGCCAAACAAAGATCACCACCGATCCATTCTTGTGCGCTTCCTTGACTATAAAACCAAATCCTCAGTTTAGAATAAAAAGTCCTCATTAAAGGGAACCAAAGTATCTATGAAGGAGTTCCTCACAAAGTCTAGACTGTCTGTTTTTGGCAAGGCACGGCAGCATTTCGGTATGCGGAATTGTTGGTCCCAGGACGGCGTCATTGTCATCAAGACCCCGGACGACAAAAGAAAGAAGATTTACTCAGAGGAGGAACAGAAGGTCTTGACTATGAAGTTTCCTCAGGCATCGGGGCTGACTTCGGGACCACAGGCTTCATCGTAATGGCAATGTTTCGGGGCCTGCGTTAATGCAGTTAATGCACTTTTTTTTTTTTCATATTTGTTTTACGGCATTTGGCTTTCTGTGCCTTTTAGCCCTTCATATTTTCTACGTGTTATCAACGAAATGGTGGTGTAATTCATTTCGGTGATTCAATGGAGCCCCTGGCGACAATTCCCACGAATCCACTGGTTTGATCATAGACGCAGTAGCAGTAAGGCGAGCGACCACCAGCCCGCTATGTAAATCTCACTACATCCGCACCATGACACTTCATTTTAGTTATTTCACACATTGTTCATAAACATAGACATTTATAACACCAAATTACACCGATTTCACATTATAAAGTCCACTAGAAGCAATTTGCAAAACAATCCAAAACAAAAACCGTACAGTCCGTCGAAATTCCCGCCAAGAACCTCTCTTGGGGTACTTTTTTTTTTTATTTGTGGATTATTTTACGGCATTTGGCTTTTAACGCCTTTCAGCTTTTTATATTTTATTTTCAATATGTGTAAATGAAATGTTTCTTGTTTCCTTAATATCATTTCTTTCTTACTTCTAGCGCTTGAAATTAATTTATTCAGTTATTACTATCTGTACATGTTCATCTCATTTCTAAATAAGGTCAATTTCTTGTATATTATTTCTTAACTTCACCGTTTGTTTCTTTTGTATTTAAATCGATTTAAATGTATTCAAAATGTATTTATAAATTTCGAAATACGCTTCTGGGTGTTTCAAAATAGATGGCAAGAGGCGGGGGATATTTTCAATAGTTTTAAAAATCTTAATTAAGCCATCTATCAAGATCAATCTATCTATTGAAAAGGCTGAGCATTCCAGAATCAAGTGTTGCAGATCTGCGACGTCAGCTTGGCAATAATCACAATTTCCTGTGCTATGCAGTTTAAGCCTCTTCAAATGTGCTGGGTATAAGCCATGTCCCAGTCTTAGTCTGTTTATAGTAGTGATGAATTTTCTGGACGGATCTTTCAGCTTAGAGTGCCACGAAGTTTTGGAAATTGTCGGTTGAATTTCGGCATACCACTTTCCTTTGGTTTGCAATGTATGATTCCAATTTATCCTCCATGAATTATACATTCTTTCTTTTAATAGATGGTTATAATCGGTCATTGGAATTATATTATCTTCCACAATTGTGCTATTTCTTTCTCTCATCATATTATCAACAATCTCGTTACCCACAATACCACAATGCGATGGTACCCACATGAACTCTATTTTCTTATTTCTACATTCAAATAACTGTTCTTGGGGTACTGATGTGATCAGGGTTGTACTATATCGATGAAATATATTTATCGACTAAATGTTTCGTCCTAGGAAAGTCATAAATGTACTCTACTCTGATTGTATCGATTCGTTAAATGAGTATGATTCATAAAAAAAACAACTAGTTGCACTCCAGGAGTGCCGGCAGAAGTGAAAACTCGCCTTTGCGGCGGTCTCAGGTCACGTGTCCTTCTTACGAATTTTCGATCAGTTCATTTGTCCTGACGCGAGTTCTCTGTTTTACCCATCCCAAAGCCGCTAAAGAGGCTTTTACTTCAAAAGTTACGTCAAGATACACCTATATAACGCATAATCGCATGGCGCCGCTTGGCTTCATCTGATAAATAGGTAAAAAAAAAAAAAACATACATTACCCATCGCGCGTCTAATGTCTACTGTTGGTCATTAGGCCTTACCCAGTATTGGTCGAACGGCAGAATACCTAATATGATTTCAATCATATTTTCGGTTATTTCGAAATTCAAACAGTGCCTACTTACCTACCTTACCTATTACCTATGAATGCGCAAAACCCAATGCATTCGATTTACAGTCCCCAATGTGAGGCAGTCCAACGTTGACATACTAGTTGAAGGTAAAATACTAGACTTTGTAAATGATACCACCTTAAGAATCACAATAGACTCTAAATTGCAATGGGGCGCTCATGTATCAAAAGGTAATATAAGGTCAGATATATTTTTCTCTTGATCAATGGGCCATTCAGCATATTCCAAACCATCTAAAGCTTTTCCTAGCTAGCTTTGAGGAACAGTCAGTAAAGGAAACATAATCAGGTTGGTAAAGAGAAACACATAATTCGAAGTGATATTTTTTTATTTATAAAACTTTTACACTAGGGTAAAAAAGTGCCAGTGTGTTATTTGTAGAAAATTCAGTGTTGGTAATAGAAAAACAAGAGGTTAAGAAAAACAAGAGATTACTTTACCCACTATCATTTCTGTCCAAAATATCTTTTTTTTTTCATAATTTTAATTATAAATAATAAAACCGTTTCTGTAAACTTTCTTATTACCATTGATTTATAATTCGGCAAATATAAATGTAGGTACAGCATCGTGTTTCAATCGCTTCCATTTAATTTTATATTCGAACTTAATGTATCGGCACGGCAGTAAAATATTTTGAACAAATTTGACTATGTATGATATATTATGTCTGATATGTCGCTTGAAAGTTCCTCGGATCCACACCTTTCTAATTTCCTTTTACTTCGGGGAGCTGCAATAAAATTTCAACAATAATTTTCTTCATATTAGTAGAAATCGATTATTTTTAGGGTTCCGTACCCAAAGGATAAAAACAGGACCCTACTAATATGACTCCGATGTCCATCTGTCTGTCTGTCACCAGGCTGTATCTCATGAACCGTGTTAGTGAGACAGTTGAAATATAACAAACAAAAATTTTGGGCGTTTTTATAGCTAACGTCCACGGCTCCGCTCGCGTTAATGTCTATCCCCGGTAACAGTACCTTATTCTGAGATGAAAGATATGTCTATGTTCTTTTCCGTACTCCAGAGATCGTGCAATGGTGATGATGATGATGCAAAATTTCATGATGATCGGTTCAGAAGTTAAGCGTAACAAACAAACTCTCTTTCACATTAATAATATTATATGTAAGGATGGTACGGAACCCTTCGTGCGCGAGTCCGACTCACACTTTGCTGGTTGTTTAATTACCACGATGGTTCAATTTGTTACATTACTATTGCATGGCTCAACACTAACAAAAATATCCCTGATAGCAAGACCGTCATAAAAAATATCGATATACTCGTAGATACGTGATTTTACCACATCACTAGGAAAAAAACTAACCTAATTTGAAATAAGGAAAAAATAACGATAATTTTAAGCAAAATACCTATAAAAGTTGTCATTTATACAATACGTTATATAATTGACAATATTATTATTGTATTTTGAGGTATTTTGGGTTTTAATTATGCACTTTTAATTGAAAAACTTACCGATGAATTATGTTTTACAGAATTCATTTCTGTTCGTCCTGAATGGGATTTACATCGCTCCATCGCACAAGACATTGTTTAGTATAACACATGATCAAACGAACTTCCAAGTGAAGTTCGATCAGTATTATATGAGTCACTTTTTCGAAGATATAGATAAGTAAATATATGTATGTATTAAAATACATATATTAGTGTAATAGGTAGTCCTTTTATTGTTCGAGCAAATTCGCACGCTTTTCAGATTTTACAAATCAAAAAAGAAAAAAAAAAAAAAAGTTTGAATACTGGTCACCCCATTACCCCGCCCAGCCGCCGCGCCATCTTTACTTCATTCTTTAGAGTGACTTGAAATCCGGCAAAAACTAAATAGGGCAGGGCTGGGTGGGAGTATCCTCTATATCTTCGAAAAAGTGACTCATATAATACTGATCGAACTTCACTTGGAAGTTCGTTTGATCATGTATTATATTTCGTCACTTTGTTCGAAGATTTAGATAAGTAAATATATGTATGTATTTAAATACATATATTAGTGTAATAGGTAGATGTTTAGAGATAAGTTTTTGCCAAATAAAAATACAAGAAAGGTTAATCAACTTATTTTATTAACAAAATATGTTGTACTTACTTCGTATAATTGTTCACAAAGAAAATATTAAAATATATTGCGTAGGTATTAATATTGGAAAACGAAAGTTACATTAAGACGAATGGAACAGTTAAGATAATGAACCTTCGATACAAACTGATCGAGCAAAGACATTATCACTAAGTATTGGTCGATCATAGAACCTAGCAAATGTACTTGATGCTGACGTCCAACCGGCCGTTTTCCGTATCACGTCAAGGGAGACGCCCGCCCTCTTTGCTGCGGAGGTGGCCGCGTGGCGCGTGCTGTGCGCCCCAAACGTCGCCGTGTCCACCCCGCTCTCGGCCAGAACCTGCTTGATCCAGCGCGCGATCGTCTGACTCTTCGCGGGTTTGTGAGGCGGTTTAAACGTCAGTAATAAGTTATTCGTGTTCTCATTTCTAAACTGTTCCGTTCTTATTAAATAGTCTTTGATAGCAGTAGCAGGACAAATGACCTCGTTTTCATTTAAAAACGGGAGAATCAACAAAGGCTGCGTACGCCCAGCGCCAGAAGTTTTTATAATATCAGAAATTATAATTTTAATATTGTTAGGACCTATTCGAATATTGTTAATCTTAATCAATGACCAGAGTCTGAACTCTATGAGTTGTACAAATTGCTAATAGAGTAGCCACTTTCTTTGTTAATTTTTCAAAAGAAATTTCAATATGTGGTTTCCAAAGGGCTAAGTGATGTAAAACCACCTGGGGGTCCCAAGTCCCTACGTATTTAGGAACTGTGGGCCTAAGTTTATATACTCCCTTGAAAAATCTAGTAATTAGATTATAATTACCCAAGTCACAATTTAATAATAGACCTAAAGCTGATCTGTGGCTATTGAGTGATCCATAGGCCGCACCTTGGTTATAAATACGTGAGAGGAATGACAAAATAACGGACTCGGAACATGAATTATAAGGATTTAACTGATAGTCATTGCAATATGACCACCATAATTTATATGTGCAGCCATACTGCTGAAAGGTGTTTTCAGCCAATGATGATAACATAATATCTAGAGCTTCTTCCGGGGTACCTTTCTGTATCAAAGCTTCCCGGAGAGCTTCGCGACACCCAGGGTAAGTTTGAACTGCTGCCTTCTCCTGGAAATGAAATTTTCAAGGTGATCATCTGCTTTGAAATAAATAATATCGGAGCTGCACATGTCTTTTAGAAATGGGAACCACGGCTGAGAAGGCCAGTAGGGAAAGACAAATATGCCTTCTGCTTTTTCGGTCTTAATCTTTTTAAGACATTTGGATATAAGAGTAAAAGGAGGAAATGCGTAAAAATAATAAGGTTGCCAATTAAAAGTAAATGCATCGACTGTAAGGGAGTCCGGGTCTGGCTTCCAAGACACATACATCTGACACTTAGCGTTAGCGCGAGAAGCGAAGAGGTCTATATCCGGTATACCAAAAATGTCAGAGATCCTTTGAAACATTGGTCTGGATATTTCGAGTTCCGTATCAACATTCTTGTTACGGGACTCTTGATCAGCCTCTATATTCTTCTTAGTATTAATATAGGACGCGAAAATCCAAATCTTTCGCTTCTCGCACCATTGCCAGATCTCCCTGGAAATCTCATTTAAATGAGTAAACTGAATTCCGCCCATTCGGTTTATGTAACTTATTGCAGTTATATTGTCGCAACGCAACAAAATAGCACAGTTATACATATCTCGGGCAAAGGTTTTTAACGCAAGGAAAGATGCTTTAAGTTCTAAGTAATTTATGTGAGACTGCATCTCATCCGATTTCCATTTACCACCCGTACGTACACCATCACAAAATGCACCCCAACCCTGCCTAGATGCATCTGAAAAGATTTCCCGCACAAAGGTCGGCTTTTCTAACTGATTTTTTGAAGTGAAAATACTAAAAGACCACCAAAGAAGATCGGGTAAAATATTTTCCGAAGGGATAAATTTTGCATTATAATTATTGTTGCAATTGAGTAAAGCCATATGTTTTTCTCTCTCTAGACATTTTGTATACATCCAACTGTAACAAATAGCAGGTGATGTAGTGCGTAAGGTTCACTTTCGTTTGGAGAAATTTTCTAAGTAAAACACTGTGTGCTCTTTACGAATGTATATTTGCGACTGATCTCAGATAAAAATAATCGTGCTTATAACACTGGTTGGGCGATGCAAAACAACATCAATATAGACCTATATCTACAGCTACTAACTTAACATACCGCCCACCAAAAGAACTGTAAGTTCTTTTAACAACAAATTAACAATTATAGCATGCCTTACTCAATCAATTACATATCTCAATCTACTCAAAATCTTGAATTTAAATAATTTTTACATTAGGTATTGAAATTATGACTGTTCAGTATCTACAGGCAATGCACACAACTTAGTTACACATCTTTTCACTATACTATCGCCACTTTTTACGCTATAAACTCTTGTTATACCATCTTGACCAGGGTGCTTTTCTACTATACGTCCCAGGGCCCATTTCGCAGGTGGCAAATTATCAACCTTTATCAGTACTATATTTCCTATTTCAAATTCCTTCTCACTCTTCAACCATTTAGGCCTCTGTTGTAATCTTGTTAAATACTCTTCTTGCCATTTTCTCCAGAAATCTGTCATAATCTTTTGTAAATGTTGCCACCTCGCAAGGCTACTCATTCGGACGTCTTCTACGTCAGGACTAGGGACCATCACCGGAGCCTCCCCAATCAAGAAGTGGCCTGGTGTGAGTGGATCCTTGTTATCTACATCGGTATCATCAATAGGACTCAGGGGTCGAGAGTTTAAGCACGCCTCAATTTGACATAGCACGGTTGAAGTTTCTTCAAAAGTTAAACTACTGGTAAGTACTCGACGTAAATGGTGCTTAATGCTCTTCACTCCGGCCTCCCATAAACCGCCGAAATTAGGGCTGTAAGGCGGGATGAAGTGCCACTGCGTTCCTTCATAAACCAACTTATTTACAATCTGGCCAGGAAAATCTAAAGATGCATCTTTCCATGCTTGTTCTAGCTCCTTATTTGCGCCGACGAAGTTACGGCCTTGGTCGCTCCACAGATTGCAGCATTTGCCTCGTCTAGCGGTAAATCTTCTAAAGGCGCCAATAAAAGCCTCGGAAGTTAAATCTCCAACTAATTCTAGATGGATAGCCTTGGTTGAGAGGCAGATGAAAATGGCGATGTATGCCTTGCTTGTTTTGGCTTCTCGTCCTCTAGACCACAGAA
This sequence comes from Elegia similella, assembly GCA_947532085.1. Taxonomy (NCBI): domain Eukaryota; kingdom Metazoa; phylum Arthropoda; class Insecta; order Lepidoptera; family Pyralidae; genus Elegia; species Elegia similella. Next base: position 343,153 of record OX383950.1, on the reverse strand, counting down.
CTTGCAGTGGGCCTGCAAAATCCACTCCGCTATTAATAAAAGGCCTTGCGCGCGTAACACGTGCCTTCGGTAAATCTCCCATGAGCTGCTTCTGAGCTGTTGCGTTATGTCGAGCACATACCATGCATTTATGGTTGTTCATCTTTACCAGTGACTTTGCCCTGATGATCCAGTATTTAGATCGTAGATAGCTCATCATCAACTGTACTCCACCATGTAATGTTTGTTTATGAGCATCATCAACGATGTGGGAAGAAAGTTTGGTTTTATGGCCAAGAATAATTGGATGTCTACCATCATGGTTCAAATCTGAATGTCTCAATCTTCCGCCCACCCTGAGAATACTGTTTTCATCCAGATATGGAGTAAGTGATCTTAAACTGCTTCTTTTCTTTAGTTGATTTTTACCTTTCAGTGCATTTATTTCTTCTTCAAATTCTTCTTCTTGTACAAGTCGTATACATTTCTGCAGTGCATTATCTATCTCCTTAGTTGTTAGTGACTTTTCTGTGTTTAAATTCTTCTTATAATTTAAAAATCTAATGCAGTATGCAATAGTAATTGTAAGCTCCTTCAAATTATCAAAATCTTCAAGTTGTGCAATTAAATGTTTCTCCTCTTCATTGTCAATTTTCAGATTTGTTTCAATTTTTTCTTTCTTTGCTTCTTAATCTGTATCTACGTTATTTAGTTTTGTAAAGTTTATTTTCTGTTCTGTTAACCAACTTGGCCCATTCCACCACATTTTACATTGATTCAATTCTGATAGTAGCATGCCTCTTGATGCTATGTCTGTTGGGTTATCCTGCGACTGTACGTGAAACCAACGATCGCTATCTGTGTTATCCTTAATTTCTACCACTCTATTAGCAATAAACGTTTTCCATTTATTGGGGTCACCCAGCAGCCATGCAAGCACAATAGACGAATCTGTCCAAGCATATATCTGAGAAGGTTGTAATCTCAGTGCTCTTGAAACATGTTTGAGTAATTTGGAAAGTAGGACCGCTCCACACAACTCAAGTCTTGGTAGAGATATCGTTCGTAATGGAGCAACCTTCGTTCGTGCAGCGATAAGTTCTGTTGCAATACCTCCTTCTTTTTTAACTCTGATATATACTACAGCACCGTAAGCACGCTGGGAAGCATCGCTAAAACCATGCAGTTAAATCTTATCATTTTCAATGCTCTTTGTTTGTAGCCATCGGTTGAGTCTTACTTCATTTACACTCTCCAGATCTGAACGTATTGCTCTCCACTTTTCAGATAGTGATAGGCTGACAGCTTCATCCCAATCAAGTTTTTCTTGCCAAAGCTCTTGAATCAGCATCTTCGCCATGACAACGATCGGTGCAATCCATCCAAAAGGATCAAAGAGTTTTTGCACATCCGATAGGATACTTCTTTTTGTAATTGTTGATCCACTTGGAGGAAGGTTGAGCTTGTATTCAAGTTGATCAGTGCCCAAATTCCAGGAGATGCCAAGGGCTTTGACTGTGCCATCTACATTAAGATCTACGCTTGCTTTACATGATCTGTCTTGAGGCTCAACAGATGTGATAAACTTGACGCTGTTTGACGACCATTTCTTAAGTTCAAAACCTCCTTGCTGCATCATTTCTTTCAGTTGTTTCATGACTTCTACGCCTTCTTCTACTGTATCAGTTCCTGTAAGGGCGTCATCAACATAGAAATCCGTAAGTGTAATCTTTGCAGCAAGAGGATATCTTTCAGCTTCATCGTGCGCTAGCTATCTCAATGTCCTGACTGCCAGAAAAGGTGCTGCGGCAGTTCCAAAGGTAACGGTAAGTAAACGGTAATCTTTTATTTCAGAGTCATCATCCTTTCTCCACAGGAACCTTTGGAAATCTACATCATCTTTGGTAAGTAGTATCATTCTATACATCATCTTTATATCGGCTGTGAAGGCTACCAAATGCATTCTCCACCTCATGATGATACTACGAAGATCTTCCTGCAGCACAGATCCCGTCAGCAACTCGTCATTTAAGGACACACCATTATCTCCTCTGCAGGATGCATCGAAGACGACACGTGTTTTTGTGGTTTCTTTGTCGTCTCTCAAAACAGCATGGTGTGTTAAGTAGACTCCTTATGTATTTAATTCTTCTGTAGGTACTTCTTCTGCATGATTTAAATTAATATAGTCTTCTATTACTTTAGTATATTCTTCTTTCAACTTAGGCTGTCTTTTAAATCTTCTTTCTAAGCTTTTAAGTCTTTGCATTGCTATATTTCTTGTGTTTCCGTTTTGAGATTCGGTTTTTTCTGTCTTAAATGGTAGTTTTACTATATATCTTCCTGTTTCATTTCGTGTATGTGTTTTATTATATATTTCTTCACATAATCTTTCATCTTGTGTTTGTTTTCTTTCAGAATCTCCATCAATTTCCCAGATAGTCTTCAGTATTTCTCCAATGTCGACTTGTGTGTGCATTACTACCACAGAATGTTCAGGTTGTGTATTTATTTCACCAAACAGGATCCAGCCAAGTAGTGTCTTCTGTGCGCATGGTGTGCCTGGTGGACCTCTAATGAACTGTTCTTCTATAATTTTAGAGTATTCTTTCACACCAAGCAGCAAATCGACGGATCCTGATTGGAAATACCTTGGATCGGCCAATGTAAGCCCTTTCAAATGCTGCCAATCACCAATGGTGACTGTGTATTGTGGGATGTTAGTGGTGAGCTGCTTGGACATCACATAAGCCTTGATGACCAGATCTGTTTTTGTATTCCATCTTGGTGCTATGTGAACTTCAACCACTTGTTTTATTTCAGTCTTCGTAGAAGCCACTCCCACAACAGTTCCTCTTGCAGGTTGTCTTTCTAAATGTAGTATTTGAGCCGCCTTCTCACTTATAAAATTGGCTTGGGACCCTGGATCTACAAGTGCTCTTAGTACAATGGTGTGGCCTGTATTGCTCTTTACCATCACCATTGCAGTTGCCAAAAGGGCTGTTTGTTGTCTCTTCTTACTCACATAATTTAACGCGATCACTGAATCTTCCTTCTCTTGCTCTTCTACACGTGTATGTGCCGTCACGTTAGGTTGCGATGAGTTAACTGATTGGCCTAACTGACGACCGCTATCGTACCTATGTTCGTGCAGCAGAGAATGATGACGCCTGTGGCACACATGGCATGTAGCAGGTATGCGACACTTAAATACCTTGTAGCCAGGTACAAACAGTTGTAGCATAAATTGTTGCTAGTCACGTAGTGACTTCTTTGTGTTGGATCCATCTTCGTAAACTCCTTGCAGTGACACAGTGTATGTTTCTCCTTGCACATGATACAAGTCTTTTCATTTGTTGCCGTCGCCGTGTGATATGAACGTTCTCTTACTGTAGTTGATTTCTCTTTGTATGAGGAAGAATGCGGAGCTACCATCTCCAAAGTACGAAACTTAGACTCAAGGAATTTTTTCAACTCGTCCCAAGTAGGCAATGTCTCCATATTTTCCTTGTAGGCGTACTCCTCCCATTCCTTATGGGACTCCGGGTCCAATTTCTGTACCACCAGAAATATAATAAAAGGACCCCAGGAGTCCGTGGGCACGTTTAAATTATTTAAACTATTTAAACATTCGGATGTTGTGTCCAAAATACTTTTAATATTACTTGCCGATTGTATGGTATTCTTCCTCTGATTACATAAGCGCTTCAACAAAGAGGTGACTATGAGACGTTTATTTCCATAGCGAGCCTTAAGAAATTCCCAAGCTTGAGTATAATTATCTTCCGTAATTTGTATGTGTCTTAATAAAGACTCCGCTTCGCCCGTAACACTTGACTTTAAATAATGCAATTTTTGTACCTTGCTTATGGACGGATTATTATGTACCATTGATATAAATAAATCTTGAAATGTAGGAAACTCTTCATATTTGTGGGAAAATTTAGGTAATTCAATTTTCGGTAACTTCACTTGAGAAAGCCTTTCTTCTTGTACTGGGACATTTAATCGTTCCGAACTGCTTCTAGGTAAATTTGTCAACATATCTTTTAATTCGGCTGTCATTGTTATATAAAGTTCTTCAATGGTATAATATTCATCCCTAGTAAAATAACCTAACTGTGGCCGCGCTTCCTTTGGAGTGCACTTAGTCAACTCCTGATGGGCTTTAGTAAAAATATTTCAATACTCCTCAATACATTTCAAACGGGCCTCAATATATTCTCGTGTCAATCGTTGCTTCGGACATTTTCTTAAGTTAGTTTGCGTTTTTTTAAGTAACCCAGCCGTATCTTCCAAAGTACTAATCAGTTGTTCACTTGTAGGCATTTTTCTTCACTTTAATATGTTATTTTTAACCGTAGAAACACAAAACTTTAATCTTCTAAAAATAAACGTATGGCTGTTACGTAAACGTATCGAGTTGAAGTTATAATTCAATAACTTGTTTACTACAAATTGCACACCTGGGACGACTCCTTATCTAAGGAATGCAGTCCTTTTGTTCTCGGCTCACGGCGATGGCACTTTTTTATCCGCTGTCGATCCGGCTCGTTGTCGACCATATGATGTAGTGCGTAAGGTTCACTTTCGTTTGGAGAAATTTTCTAAGTAAAACACTGTGTGCTCTTTACGAATGTATATTTGCGACTGATCTCAGATAAAAATAATCGTGCTTATAACACTGGTTGGGCGATGCAAAACAACATCAATATAGACCTATATCTACAGCTACTAACTTAACAGCAGGGCAGGCTGCTGTCAGTACCCCAATCAAATGTGCAAATTCTTTGATGGTGCATCTAGGTCGATATAAATATTTATTAATTTGCGTGAGCGATGAGGCCTCCATAACTTACGGCGTTCCACAAGGCAGTATTCTTGGACCCACCCTCTTCATCATTTATATTAATGAGATCTGCCAATTACAGCTTTCAAACTGTAAAATTTTTTCTTATGCCGATGATACCGCACTCCTCATTCATGGACCCAACTGGCCAAAAGTGTATGCTCTGGCTGAGACCGCCTTAGCAAAAGTTATGTCTTGTCTATACAACAATGTACTGACCTTAAATCTTGACAAAACAAACTACATAGCTTTTGGTTTAAGGGCTCCATCGCGTCCTTCGACAAATAACTTCGTTCTACGAGCACATATCTGCTCCAAACCTTCTTGGAACTGTACTTGTCTTGCTATCAACAGAACCCCTCATATTAAATATCTCGGCGTTTATCTTGATGAAGCACTCAATTGGAAACTACAAATCAAAAATTTAACTTCACGTTCTCGCAAGCTTATATATATCTTCAAAAATCTGAGACATGCTGCTAACTTTTCCACGATCAAAATGACATACTTTGCATTGTGTCAATCAGTTTTGACATACTGCATTACAGTTTGGGGGGCGACCGCTAAGACCACTATGCTCCCCTTAGAGAGGTCACAACGTGCTATTTTAAAAGTAATGTCTCGGAAACCATTTCGTTACCCAACATCACAACTTTACTCCGAAATGTCGGTCTTAACGGTAAGGCAACTATTTGTATTATATACTATTCTTAAAAAGCATTCGCAAATAGGATACAACCCAAATTTACGCAGAGGCCACCGTCGGTCCTACAAAGTCTGCAACACCCTAGCACATCGTACCTCTCAAGCTAAACGTAATTTTAGAGTACTAAGTCCAATTCTATACAACAAAATTAATAAGATACTTAGTATTTATTCCCTTACAAAAAATAAATGCAAAATAATTCTTCAAAATTGGTTAAATACTTTAAACTATGACGAAACAGAATCACTCTTACCTTAATAATAAAATGAATAAATCAAATTTAATGGAGCAAAATAACGACTTGCTAATCTTTCTATTATAAAATTTACTTTGCCTGTGCACACACACACGCACATATACATTCTCACACACACATATAGATTCTCACACACACACTTTCAACACACATAAGCCACACACGCACCTACACTACACACACATCGACACTTCACTTCTTTTTCACACACATGAAACACTCTTGAAACGCTCACTTCAAACAAATACGCGATAAGTTAACATTGCTGACATAACAGAAGGAACAAAATTTGTGTCCTTAAAATCTTATTATAGGCACCATCTCTTTTATGCCTTATTTTAATACTTATTGTGTATTAGTTAAGTCTTCATAATATATATATATGTATATATATGTGTATGTATATATATATATATATATATATATATATATATATATATATATATATATATATATATATATATATAAATATAATATAATAATGTAATATATGTGTATAATGTAATATATATACTTATTTACTTCAGCCCATACACAGAATTATCTAGTTGGGCTTTGAAGTAGTACAATGTATTTTAATCTAGTAGCCACTACACTAGTAAACATGTAACGAACATCAGACAGTCGCTATTACCCTTTTGGTTGCCTATTCCCTGAGATACAGACCCATACCGTCTAGTTCAGGGATGGTCACCCGGATGGGGTGGCTTCGCTTTGTTCTAAGATATATATTTACTGTAATACCTACAAATGTAATGTGTTGGCAAATAAAGTTTTTATTATTATTATTATTATTAATTAGGTTAAAAATGTAATTTTGTTTTTTAATGGGTAAACTGATGGACATTTGTTCGGAATCAAATACGAACCCTAAATATTTACATTTCGTTGAGGGGTAAAGGATACTTTTATCATAATTAATAACAAATCCAAGACATTCTAAAAGTTTACAAGTTTCTGTCACGTTTTGTTGACATTCCTCCCAACTAGAACCTAAGCATAAAGTATCGTCCAGGTACACAACTGACTTAAAACCACGATTTCTTAGATGACTAACAACTACCTTCATAATTTTTGTGAAGGTTCTCGGTGCTACCGAGAGGCCATATGGCAAAGCGTTAAATTCGTATGTAATTAACTGAGAATTTTCTTAAAATTGAAATCGTAAGTATTTTTTATGATCTGGGTGAACTGGAACTAATAAGTATGATTCCTTCAAATCGATGGTAGCCATGAAAGAGTTCTGAGATATCAAAAGGGCGGCAGTCCTGTAGTCTTCCATTTTAAAATGCGTTTTGTCTACAAATTTGTTAAACGGCTTTAGGTTTAAAATAAATCTGTTACTACCATCCGCTTTAGGTACTAAAAATATGTTAGAAACAAATTGATTGATGGTTCACAAACAGATATCGCGCCAAGGTCGAGTAATTTTTGGATAGACTTAGATATCTCTATTTTCTCTTGCGGGAGCCACTCTTGCTGTCTACCGCCGGTCATTTTAACTTTTTTGCAAAATTAAATTTTAAAACCATCTCGAATCCAATTCAATACGAGCTTATTTTTAGTAATTTTACACCAACAATTGTAAAAATATTGCAATCGACCTGCATATACCTCTATGTCCGAGGGCCTGCACGAGGAGGTTTGTTCCAAATTCTGGATGTGTTTAAATTGCTCTGTGCAGACGAAGTGGATCTCTGACTCGTATAGGGAGTCTTCCTGGAAGTTCCGCGCCCCCCTCCCCCCCTGAATGACACTGAGCGAGAGGGGCCTTTCGAGTTTCCCTGAAACTTTCGAGAAGACGATGGCCCTGGTACAGGCTTATTATCCGGCTTTTTTATTTGAGAGCCTTGTTTCTCGATCGCTTTTGATGCCTTAATTTTCTCTGGTAAATCAGCACCAAATAACGTTTCGTCGCGGTCAGTGTCCTGAATAAGGTTTAGAAATGACTTTTCTAAACCCTGTGTTAAAGACTTTTTTCTTGTCTGGGACTCCGCGGCATGTAGGTCCGACAAGATCCTACAGGCATCGGATAAACATTTTACGGCTTGTACTTTATTGTCGGTAGTAAGTAACACAGTCATTGCTCTGTTTATGGCCGAGAGGCCTATCCCGAGCTGTTGTTGTCAATTTTCGATCTTCTTGTCCCGTGCCCGGGCAAATTCGGAGACAGCAGCACTTATTTCTGGGTTTAACAGAGGGGCTCTAAAAAGTTTGCAATTTTTAGGAATTGGGTATTCCTTCAGCAATTTTTCTTTTTGTTCCTTTTCAGTCAGGCCTTTACGAAGAAGAGGCGCCCACCTCTGAGCTAAGTCTGGGTGGATGTCCTCTCCGTAGACAACTTCTTCCTGTACAGGATCCCCCAAAGCTACCAATATATCGGGATCTAATGAAGGTATAGACTGAACGGACTGTGTGACGTCTTCCAAGGGTTGAGCTTGGTCTGATGCCAATGAGGCCTCTGGTTCATTATTCGTCTTGTTATATTCGTTATCTAAAAATAACAACAACAAAATATGAGGGTGGAGTAATAAAAAAAATCTGCACTGGTTAGCTCACGGCTAACTCGACAGATAAACGAATACCCTTTGGTTAACTCACGGTTAACTCTCGGGCTTTTTCTTTTTATACTTTGTGGTTAACTCACGGATAACTATAAAGTTTTCGTAGATATTTCATTTTACATTTCGAATTCATTCGATAAGTAAGAAGTTTTACTTACCAGAAATATTTTCCCATCCGAGGAATCCGAGTACACAATCACACGTCTACGGCGTTTATTTTTATCTTTATCTTGAAGCTTCTCGAGCTTCTTAGAGTAATATGCAATTTTATCCTCTGCACTGCGCTTCGGCATTATGAATAATTATGAGTCTGAACGCGTGCGTTCCGTTGCGCGCACAATAAAAGAATGAAGTAAAGATGGCGCGGCGGCCGGGCGGGGTAATGGGGTGACCAGTATTCAAACTTTATTTTTATTTTTTCTCTTTTTTGATTTGTAAAATCTGAAAAGCGTGCGAATTTGCTCGAACAATAAAAGGACTACCTATTACACTAATATATGTATTTAAATACATACATATATTTACTTATATATATCTTCGAACAAAGTGACGAAATATAATGGTCATTTGATAACGCACCAACCCAACACCGGTTAATACTTTTTTCCGTGAGAATTTTAGCACAATCCTATATTTAATTTGCATACATCACAATTCCGCCACAAATGTTTTTCTCGATTGTAACCCGATCAAGTCGACAAGATGCTAATGTGACAGACGTTGAACTTTAATAAGTTATTTTGAATTTAGTCGGATTTAATGGAGTTCATTGGAGTCCATTGACATTTCAAGTCGGGACAACTATGAAAATAATAGAAATTGACTGAAGTTTTTGTCTCATTCTGTCATAAGTGAAAGCTCATAAGCAAAATACCGTGTCAACTATCTGTTTTCAGTTTTTTATATGCGGCTTCTATGTACCTATATTATTCTTCTGAGATTATGCCTATCTGCGTTTTGTTGATGCATCTTGCCTTACATTATATAATTTTAAGTTTGTTATCTAAATCAGTAATAATAATGGTAGCTTTGTATATTAAATATCATTGGGTAGCATTTGGTTATATGATGCTGTTTTTAATTGGAATTTAGGTCATTTATATAATGGTTTACTGTTTTTCGTGTGTAATTCGGTTGATCGGCCATTTTCCATCTTGACCTGGCCGGGGATCGAACCCGGTCACTCCACGTCGCACGCTGGCGTGTTGACCGCTGCGCCATGGAGCTAGACAAAAGAGATACATGTATCCCATATAGACCGGCGGCCGGTGGCAGGACTTCCTACCTCATAAGATACCCGAATGAGACTAGTATGTAGTGAAAGTAGGTGCTTTGGAGGTGGGGGCCAGGTAGGGTTGCCACTCTGTAAGGAAACTCCGTCAATGATTAAATATTTTATTTTCAAATCACTCATTTTACAGAATATCGAAATTAGTTAAATACATCTTACCTTAAATATACAATCTCCACACTTTACGGAAAACTATTTAAAACAATACTTCACAACAAGTAAAGGTTAATTACGTCTTAACGTTACAGCTGCGCTAAACAGAATGCCCGAGTCGTCGATCTAACCATACAAGAGCGATCGTCCCCGCCACTCCATGACGTCTCGCTAAAATGGAGTGGTGGGTACCAACAATAATTACACTCGATACAACCAGTGTTGCCATTGTTGCCGTTTTTGAAATATAAGTGTTACTATTTTTAATAATACTTCAGATATGCAAAAATACGTTTATTTATACTGGGTTTTCATATAAATCGCTAACCATGGACCTAAGAATAATATGGACTGGGCGTGAGGAACGTCAAAGTGAAGCAAACTTTGGTTACATGTGTGCAGTATAGGGTGACCATTGTCATCAAAAATTACCCAGTAATTAAGAGTAAATAAATTGTGAGTGGTACTGATGCCTAGTAGCACTAATATTATTTATATTTTTTTTACAAAACGTAACATCTATATCAGAGAAGTATTATGAATTTAGACATAATGATCCAGAAGGGCAACTGTGAATCAATCTCATCTTTGAGCGACCTTAGACGTTTTGGGGAACTTGATAAAAGGAATAAAAGAACGAAATTATAGATAACATTTTTATTTTACTGTGTTTTAAGTTTTGAAGAAATGACCATCAGATCTCTAATTTGAAAGAATTTGACTTCCCATTAGTAATTTGATAAGCCGATCGATGAGTTTGTGAAGTTTTTTGTCTAGCTTTTTGTCTATTAGGGATTCAGATTTCGATATTAAAATATTGCTAGGTAATTCAAAATCTCCTGTATATAATACACATGTCCAGATTGCTATATACATACAAATAATGTGCTGTTGCTCGGTCGGTCCGTGTCTAAATCAGCTAGTATACTTATGTACATATGTATATACCTCTAGTCCTAGTCCTAGCCTAACATATATATGTATATATGCACATTATTGCAGCATCTTCCTGATCATGTAGTTGAGGATGCCGCCGTTCTTGAAGTACGTGAGGTCCACCTCTGTGTCGAAACGAGCTCGCACCTGGAATGCCTTGCCGTTGTCAACCTGCGAAAAAACAAAAAATATTTTTTTCTAGTAGGTAATTTCGGCGGACTGCAAGGTTTTTGTTTTGTATTGTTTTGCAAATTGCTTCTAGTGGACTTTTTAACGTCAAATCGGTGTAATTTGGTGTTATAAATGCCCATGTTTATGAACAATGTGTAGAATAACTAAAATAAAGTGTCATGGTGCGGCTGTAGTGAGATTTACTTAGCGGGCTGGTGGTCGCTCGCCTTACTGCTACTGCGTTTATGATCAAAACCAGTGGATTCGTGGGAATTGTCACCAGGGGCTCCATTGAATCAACGAAATTAATTACACCACCATTTCGTTGATAACACGTAGAAAAATATGAAGGGCTACAAGGCATAGATAGCCAAATACCGTAAAACAAACATTACAAAAAAAATCTAGTAGCATGAATGGGCCGGCTCGTTCGGGGAAGTACCACACTCTCACAAAAAATCTACGTTTGAGTAGAAGCTTTACCGCTTCTATGCTTCGTTCGGTGTGTGAGAGAGCCGTAGGCCAGTCTTCCACTGACACGTGAATCTAATACATTGGGTCTTAGGGATGTATCATCGGCAAACAGCAGAATACCAGCTTCTTTCTCAACCATATAAGGCAAGTCGTTGATATAAACAAGAAAAAGAAAAGGTCCTAAGATTGATCCTTGCGATACACCGTATTTTAACATTAGATTCATTAGAACTTAATGCCATATATATCCACAGTCTGAAGCCTATCTTCATAAGTAATTCTTAAATAAGACTAAGTTAACTTTATTGATTTATAATCATAGCCGTATTTTCGTAGTTTGAGCAAAAGTGTTTGATGTCAACGCAATCAAACGCTTTCGAGCGATCACAAAATGCTCTATCCTGCCAAATTTCCCATACATTTTAAATATGTCAGAGCGTCACGTGGTTTTTTCCCTCGTACAGCAAGATTGTGGAATGGACTCCCTCCCGAGGTTTTCGCTGTGTGCTATGACTTGAGGTCCTTCAAAAGGCGTGTTTAGACGTATCTTAAGAGTCGGCAACGCATCAGCACCTCCTCTGGTGTTGCAGATGTCCATGGGCGACAGTGACCACTTCCCATCAGGTGGCTCGTCTGCTCGTTTGCCGTCAAATATACATAAAAAAAATATATGAGTAACAATATATTGTCTTTAGTCTTAGACCACCAGGGCCGAAACATTTGTCTACCAATTTGCGTCTTACCTTGAGGTATCTCGTGACCAGGGGGCTGGCCTGTATTTTGGTCAAAAGATCAGTATTGCCATACAACGTGGCAATGCTGCCAGCCTTCTGGGCACGCTACCTCGGGGTAATGAGCTGCCAGGGTTATTTTATTTGTAATTTAGTTTTCTATTTATAAGTTGTTTTGAAGTTATTGTTATATATATATAAATCTCGTGTCACAATGTTTGTCCTCAATGGACTCCTAAACCACTTAACCGATTATAATAAAATTCGCCCACCATATGCAGTTCGATCCAACTTGAGAGATAGGATAGTTTTTAACGTATGGCGAAACGAAGTTCGCCGGGGCAGCTAGTTGTTATATATAGAGATCAATATAATCTTTATGTTTTGAATTAAAGTAAATTATCTTACCTTGTTGGGTAAGAACAATTTCGAGGGGGAAGGCTGTAGGAGAATACAGCTGGGATGGGCAGCGTTTGGTAAACTTCGTCGGGTCTTTTCGTCGCCCATAACCCAAAGTCTGAAGACTAGTCTACAATCAATGCATCCTGCCTGTTATTACGTACACTAAACGACACTCACTGTGCGACTAGTTCACAAATTCAAAGTCGCTCAGCGAGCTATGGAGCGAGTTAATAAATAAAGTTAATAAATAACAATACATATAATTTTACTTACAGAAAAACAAACCCTCGAGGCCTTATATGGGTGGTAAATTTTAAAATTACATTTTTTATAATTTTGCAGATTTATAGATTCATCCGTCTATAGATTATTAGTGTCATCAATAAATCAACAAGATTATATTCAGAAATTGTTCAAAGTTAAAATCTTTTATTCTGACGTCGGCAAATGATAATAAAATACTTTCACATTTACATATAAGTATAAAATATAAACATTGAATATCTCTATCTATAAAAAAAAACCGCATCAAAGTACTTTGCGTAGTTTTAAAAATCTAAGCATACATAGGGACAGACGGACACAGCGGGAAGCGACTTTGTTTTATACTATGATCCCGAAATTGACGCCACTTGTGTGATCTACACGCCAAAATACCTCGAAAATATCACCCCTGTTTTGCATCTCATAGGTGTTGTTTGTGATGCACCCAAAAATAACTCAAAAGCGACACATAAGTCATATTTTCAAAAAAAATAGTGACAGTCATCTTGAATCCCAACACAAAATTGACGTCAGTTTTACCCCCAAATACTCCGAAAACGTCACCCAAGTCGAATTTCCATAAATAATGGTGATGGCCATCTTGAAAACTGAAAATGACTTAATTTTTGTTGATATCCCGAAAATTCCAAAACGCCAATAAAGTTGACTTTAAATGAAAAGTAATGCCAGCCATCTTGGATTCCAAAATCATCTCACTTCATACATTTATCATCAACACATACATCGATTTTCCAAATTTAGTTCATAAATGATGGAGTTATGACGTAAAAATATGCAAAATGAAATACAACTGGAACTGCTCCTTTTTTTGAAGTCGAGTAAAAGTATTAATAAGAAACATACCTTTTCTGGGCACGCGAACTTAATCAACCGGCGATATGCTCCTTTTGTCATATAATAATTGTTATTTTAAAATGTTCGGAACTTTGATGGTACCCATGATGCATCCTTTCTATTTCTTCTAATAATATCGATCCATTATTTTTTTACATAAGCATCACGAATGGGGAACCTAAAAAAAATAAACAAAATGAAATTTTATATTAAAAATAAAGAACAGGAATCTTGAAATCATATTCTGGCAACACCGACAGTCCGTCTTAGCGCTGCGCTGTCAACGGGTCATTGACTTTTGCGGCGCAAAGAAAATTACAAAATCATATTAGTTTAATTTAAAATTGTAGTTGAAACGTTTGTTTAGGTTACCAACCAATTCGTACATACGAGTAACTGTGGTGTTGTGTGTGTAAATAGTATAATTAAACCAAGAAAATATGCGATTGAGTGAAATACTTACATAGTCTCGAAAACAACAAGAAGTTTGTACTTACCTATGATACGTGATACCATCGGACTTTTGGTGTAGTTTACTATAATTTTTACACTCTTTTACCGCCATTATTTTATGTTTTTATGCTTATTTTCAACGAGTTTCAAAAGGCACACCAACTTCGCGGTAAGTACAAGTTTGACATTTCGTGAGTTTGACATTTCGACCGGGGAAAACCTGCATCCATTTGAGTGCCGATGTGTGCGTGAATTTCGTGTCACGACACGTCTGCATACATTGTGATTTGCTTCACTGCCACATTCTCAAGTCCTATCCTGATTATTCTTAGATCCATGTCGCTAACATAAGATACTTCAATGAAACTAGTGCCCGATGTTAGTTCTGAGGGTCGGCACTGCGAATAAAATAGGTTGCCTGCGGCAACCCTGGAAGAACCATGTTCAGGCACGTTTAAGACGTGGAATTTGAAAATTAAAGTACTAAAAAAAAACTCGGAACCATATCCAAAAGCACTGCAGGATTACGATCGTAATATTATTTTTAACCGACTTCAAAAAAAATATGTTTCAATCCAATGTTCAATATATTCTCCAAAACTTTTAATTGCATTGTAACGAATATTAATTGATGTTTCATATTACATTTGATTGAGTGTAAGTTCCATCAAAATCGGTTCAGTAGTTTTCGAGATATAGGCTAATACGTATAACTGTGCCATTTTTTTTAAATCTCATATAGTACATGAATGAAACTAGTGCAGGTTGTTAGCACTGACGATCTTGTATATGAATAAAATAGGTTGCCAATCCGTAACCTGGAACAATCCAAGTTCGAGGATGAACTTGGATTGTTCCAGGTTACGGATTTATACGTGGAATTTAAAAATTAATAATTTTAAAAGGAAGTTGGAATCATATTCAAAAGCAATGCGAGATTAAGATTGCGATGCTTTTCAACCGACTTCAAAAAAGTGAGGTTATCTTTTCCATAACCTACTGGTTATGTTAATTTTACTTATTTTATATTATTTTGGTTTAACTTGTTGCCAGTTGCATTAAACTAGGTTAGTAGTTTTCGAGTTATAAACAAATACGTCTTAGTGTAACCTTTTAGCTTATACGGAACATTTGTCTCCGTGATAAATCAGTGAAACACACCAACTTTCTATGTCTACAGAGGCAATAAACGATATAAGAGCATTTCAGACATTATTCTCGCCACACCCGGTGTTGCGAATTAATTCAACAACTGGCGAGTAGAAGCAGATCTGCTACCTTTGCCTGATCATAGAGCCATGACTAGGAACTGGTTTATGTGAATTAAATGATACAACAACTAGATAGCCCAACTTCTTGCTTACAACAAGGTCTTAACGTGGCAAACGAACAAGCAATGACTAGGAAAATACTTGTCGAAACATATTTAATCCTTATCCTTCCTTACTAATATTACAAATGCGAAAGTGAGTTTGTTTGTTTATTTGTTTGTTACGCTTTCACGCCGTAACTACTAATCCGATCATCATGAAATTTTGCATACAAGTTCTCTGGAGTACGGAGAAGGACATAAGCTACCTTTTATCCCGGGCAAAAGTACTATTCCCGAGGGATCGACATTGACGCGGGCGGGGCCGCGGGCGTAAGCTAGTATGTATATATAGCCTTTCTAGGATTCGATAGAAGGAGAAGGTTCGAACTGTAATTAATATCGTCGATGGAAAAGCTTTACCAATATATATTTTTTGTATAACACAATGATTTATTCACGGATGTACTCGTTGCCCGGATGTACAGCCGTGTGGTTTCCGGCAGAGTAGAATAGGACCACTCCAAGTCTTCCCGTGGATGTCTTAGAAGGCGACTTAGGAAATACAAGCTAAACAAAGCTTATACTCGTAAACATCTGAGAGACCTCTCCCACCCGTCTGGCCAGCGTGGAGAGTGTAGGCCAAGCCCTCTGGCTGCTCTGGCCAAGTATGGCTCTGGTACTACAGAGAGGGTCGTGCTCCTGTAGTGGAGACTAAAAAGGACCTAATGATGATGATGATGTACTCGTTGCGACCGCGATGGATGTAACTCCTTTGAAACGTCAACGGAAACAAATAATAAAGAGGTTCGTGCTAAGTCCCGTTTATATACATAATTGTGTGCTTTTTTGTTATAATACAATACAAGAATTACCAGTTCAAAGAAATAGATGATTTATTTTAAACCGAAAAGTTTTATAAAACACTATTTCAATATTATTTTTTTTACTCTCCTTATAACAAAATTTGCCAGGATAATGGTCAGATTATAAATTCTTTAGTTTATGAAGGAAAACCGGCCAAGTGCGAGTCGGGCGCGAGCCCGACTCGCACGAAGGGTTCCGTACCAATATCTGTTAAAACGGCAAAAAAATCAAATCTGTTGTATGGGAGCTCCGTTTAATATTTGTTTTATTTTAATTTAATTATTCATTATAAAATGAATATATAACTAAATATTCTGCGAATATTTCAAGCGTCTACCTGTTGCTGTTATCAATATCGAGCAAAAACGAGCAAATAATTCACGTTTGTTGTATGGGAGCATCCATATTTATTTTATTTTGGGTTTTTTAGTATTTGTTGTTATAGCGGCAACAGAAATCACTGTTCATGAGATACAGCCTGGTGAGTGACAGATGGACGGACGGGCGGATAGACAGACAGATAGACAGACGGTATGGAGGGTCCCGTTTTTACCATTTGGGTACGAAACCCTAAAAATTAAGATTAATCTAGCTATTACTTACCTCCATTGAAATAACATGGAGGCATTCAAAAATTGGCTCCAACAAGGGCCACTATCAACACAAATATATTACACTGCGAGATAAATTACGCAAGCCTTTACGGCTGACGCCAAAGAAACAACGGTAGCGCGTTTTAAAATAGTACACCGCCATCTAGTGACGCTCCTAGAACTTTGTATCTACACTAATATTATGTGCAGGCCGGCTGCACAGGGATGATGGTAAGAAGTGAAAAGAAGGAATTTTACGTTCACGCGTTTACTTTCAAACAAATGAGTACATACACGACATGAGTACTTTTACGAATTAGGCACTGAATTAAATGCGGGTCGCGTGCGCACGCTAGCTCTGCGAGTCTGCGCTGGGAAAGTGTGCGAGCCGCCGCGGCGACGTGAGCGCCTGCCGCCGGCTGGTGTCCGTTACGCCAGCCAGACTTTGTTGAAAATTGTCGAAAATCGACATTGTAGTGCAGTAGAAAATTAGATATAGAGCTTCTGTAAATGGTAAGCTAATTTTTAAATTTGGTAAGCGTATACTTTTTTAATTATTTGATAAAAACAGTTCCGGCTAGAGTAACGTTACCGTAGCCAGATCTTTTTTTGTTTAACGGGAATTTTTAAATAAAAGTTATGTAAATAATTAGATACCAATTTGGTATAAATGGTACAACTTAAATTGTATTTGTATTTGCTATGGTTGCGAAGATATTTGAAATCCTGCTGGAGTAACGGTTTGCCCAATAGCTGTATCTTGGCATTGACTAAGCAGATGATGATGATTTTTGCACAGGACATCTGGCTAATTAGTTATAGTTTATAGCGCAATAAAGGAATTCACAGTAATTAACCGTTTAGAAGTTATTTTCATTAAATAGAAATATGCTTTAATAGGTCCTAGCACTTCCAATAAGCGCTCCAAAGACTAACTTTAAACGTTATTGTATAGTAAAATACTGTCTATATATGGTACCAAAGTTTCATTAGTATTCTATACGTAAATAAAAAGTTATGATAAATCTTCGATTTGTTTCGGCCATGGCGCGCGGCGGAGTTATTTAACGACCGATTAACCAAGTTTCCTGTACGAGTGGTCACAGAATCTTTTGTAAATAATTAGATATACATGTCAATTTAATACCTAATAAATTTCAGACTTGTAGATTAATTAATTAACGAAATAATTGAAAAAATGATGTTCGCGTGGTTACCCGACCAAATCTAGAATGTTATGAAAAAGCGGCCGCGCCATACATTATACCAACCTTCTTAAACTTACTAGATAATTTCATACTAGTAGGGATATATTGAGATTTTCAAAACAGAGGGCTGCACACCCCTCTGTTTTGAAAAATCTCAATATATGTTTAATAACAATTAAGGAATTATGGTTGTGTGTCATGCAAAACTCACCAGTATTTTTCACTAACACCACTATATTCACTATCAACTTACTTAAAATTATTGTAATTTAATATTCTGACTGGATCGTAGTGAATGATGGGAAATGAAATGATGGGAAGGTAAATCTCTCTGTGTCGGTCGGATGATCAAATTAGTTTGCACGATATTTCTACGCATGGTTGACAGGACGCCCTGACTTAGACACTCGGATATCCCATCACTGGATCAGATTGACTCGTACCTTTCATCCGTAGATTGTAGGCACCCAGTAAGTTCAAATCCTTCATGTCGAAGTCAAAAAGGACATTGGTATTTTAATACCCACTGTAAACTATGCGAAAGATCTATCGCTTTGACGATAATTCTACCTCATGACCCACGACACGTGTTCGAGTACTGAGATATCGCAAACTGGTCCAGATTAGGCTCGTACTGATGACCCGTAGGTTGTTAGCACCCAGTAAATACGATTCCTCTATATCGAAAACCATCGTAACCGTTGAGAAAGAACATTCGTTTAGTGAATATTTTATAGCAAAGTCCACGGGACGCCAGCTTTGAACGAATTGTCTCGATACTGGTCCAGATTAGGCTCGTCCCGATCACCCGTAGGTTGGTGGGTACCCAGTAAATGAGACTCTTCGCCGACATTGATATAACATATGATATCCTCCGGGATTAATGCTATAGAACATCGCTTTATACCAAACTAATTTAATGTTCCAAACCTGACTACAGTTAGAATGTTATTTCCCACCAAAAACCATATCACTTTGCAAAATAAATTTAAAATATCACTTTATCCACTCCGCACATAATCACGATCCTTGTACAAATGCGATTATGTGAAGTGAATAAAGCCACGATGAGTTAGTGATGTAACATTACATGGTAGTAATAAACAATCGTTCATTTAATAATCGATTATCGAATATCAAATAATATTCATGTTTTTAGTATTTTGAGTGATGAATTGGTAAACCGTATACTACATCACATCTAGTTTTAATTATGACATTTACGATTTTCAAAGAACATACATACATATTATCACGTCTTTAGACAGAACTTACCTAGGTTTATGAGTCCTAAAAGCTACGTTTAACATGTTTGCGGGTATGAAGACGGAAAAACGGAATCAAAATAGTGACGGGTTGCTAGCCGCATCGCCTACTAACATGATTCGCCAATGACTTCCATTGGCTTTAACGATTTAAGCGGGAAAATAAGCAGCTGGTACGTTCTAAATGTTTTACTATGGAAGAGTTTCAACGAAGTTTACTCGTAAATTGTTTTGCGAATATTATTGTATCGATTCCCTGATTTGTACAGTTATCGAATTTAAATCGAATAAAACTATCACTATTCAAGCACTATGATACATTTTGCTAAGTCTGCAGCGTTCCCACGCCATGAACGTAACATGATAATCAATCGTCATAGCGCTTTATGCTACTTTACAAAGAGAGGTTCTCAAACCTATACAGTTGTTAAGGATGGTAGTTTCTTAGTGCAAATATCTATAGTAAAATACGAAATATTATTTTTAATTACTATCCATTCCGATTGCAAAATCGCTTAACCTATTTATAATCATTTCGTGTAGGTAACACGGTCAATCAAACATGCACACCCTGGTGTCAGAGTTCTTCAGAACCGCCTCTCGGTCTCTGACGTGGTTCCTTTTACGACTACCAGATGACAGCCGGGATCAACGGCTTAACGTGCCCGCCGAAGCACGGAATCATCTTTATTTTCAGACAATGAGGTGATTCAAGCCTGCAATGTCCTAACCAAACTGGAAACAACTTAACAAAGTATCCTTCCCGTGGTAATCGAACCCACGACCCCGGGTCTACAGGCAAACGCCTTAACTACTGGACTACGGGGGGCAGTTAACCTGTTAATAATTGTGGTCATTACTAAACGAATACTACATGTTTAGATTGGAGGTAGAAATATAACTTAGTAATGAATGTCTAAAAGTTATTGCTATCGTTAATTTGCGATATTGTACTCTCACAGAGTTGTATTTTTGTAAATTAATACAAGACGTGATTTTAGTCTTACCTATTACCTATACACTACATGATAATTGGACAAGAATCATGTTAAAATTATTGCACTTAATGTGAACTCACCTTAATTACGTTTTTTTGTGTATTTGAGTGACTGGAGAACAACTTAAAAAAACTGACTTTAAAAAACTTCGTATATTGTAGCAATATAACAAATTTTGACTTAACTACATACCCTTCTTTCAGCAGTAGGGTAATAAATTGAAAAACATTGCGGTGCTTTGTCGGTGCCTATTGATAAAGGCGGCTAGTTTTGATGATCGTATTTCATAGGAAGTATGCAACATTAAACTTTTGTTTACGAGTTATACTTCCATTAAGTCAGCGTTTTGGATATTTTAATATAGTTACAATAAAATAAAGTGCTTATACTTTCAAAAATACAGAGTTTGTACACCATTTAGCCTCATTCATGTAACAGAATTGCTAACTGTTATACGTAAATCGCGAGTTTCTTTGGAAAACCTAAAGGTTTACAATGCCTGTAAAATTATTGACGACTAAGCTAGAACGCATTATTTAATTCGTTTATTGGTATTCTGCACCCCAAATCAGTCTTACGCCTAGGCTAACCAACCGGGTTAAGCTCTGCCAGCACTGTGTGTCGTTTATCTTCCTACGAGACCTCTCTGCTCGTCGATCAACTTTATCGTCAATCAGCTGTAACCACCACGAGGATCTTCGCACGTACAATCATGTTCGTAAGTTTGTTACTAAAGTAATATTATGTCTTTTAATTATTGTGTTTAAGTCATTGTATAATACTTGTGTTATAACTAATAACTTACTTGCAGGTCGGACACGGAGTACTATGCCACTAAACGCTATGCTAAGGGGGTAAAAAAACTAAATAGAGACGAACTTTTCGAGACGGATGAAGATGCTGCAACTACTTCTGGAATAAGGTATGTATCTCTTCCTAATCTTATCTAACCTTAATTAAACTATGATTTTGTAGCGATATAACAATAATGGATGTATGGATTCTAACCAACAATCCTATAAACACAGTTATATGGTAATGTAGTATTTATCTAAAGTAAAAGCTTTACAATTGTTGTTGATTTTCGTGTGCGATTTTCAAGCTGCCTAAAGGCATTTGAAATATATTAACGATTGCCATCAATGATGACAGCTAGGACCAACGGCATGACATGTCTTCCGAAGCACAAAGCTTTGCAACTGTACAAGATTACCTAATTTACGTAATTAACTATTAAAAATATGTACTAATTTCAGATCGAAACAAGTGACTTCAAACCTCGTGAATACGCGCGGAAAAGCAAGCGAGAAAGTCCAGCCTGCAAACAACTACGAATCAGACGAGGATATTACACATAAAAAGTAAGTACCTATGTACTTAACGTTAAAGTAATTACGGTAGTCATATTCTCGTACGAACTTGTTATCTAATTTTTAACCTATCTACTAATCATACTTTCCTTTCCTAATAATAAATGCGAAAGCTTGTATGTTTAGATGTTTGTTACTCAATCGCGTCAAAACAGCTTAACGGATTTGACCAGGATTTTTACATAGACTTACTTTCATCCAGGATTAAGTACAGCTCCCACAGTATTGATATTAACGTGTGCATAGCTGTGGGCGACTGCTGTCAGATTTTTCAAGCTGCTTAAAGGCATCTGACGTAGGTTAAGCATGGTACATGATGGTAGATCAATGATGGTAGCCTGGACCAACTGTTTAGCATGTCTTCCAAAGCACAAAGCTTCACAACTGCACATAGATTACCAAATTTACGTAATTTAAATATATATATATATACTCATTACAGATCAAAACCGGCGCCTTCAAACCACGTGAATAAGCGTGCTAAAGCAAACGAGAAGGTCCAGCCTGCAGGATACTACGAATCAGACGAAGATATTACACCTAAAAAGTATGTACTTAAATTTTCCTAATATTCCTTCAAGCCAGGAAACGCAATTCTGAAGACACAATGGAGTTTTAATTGTTATATGGCCCCATGGGGCAAGTTCGGACTTGAGTGAATATTTTACTTATCTACTAATCGTACTCTCAGTTCCTATTAATACTATAAATGCGAAAGTTTGTATGTTTAGATTGTTACTCATTCACGTCATATAGCTAAACGGATTTGATCTGGATTTTCACATAAGCCTACTTTTATTCAGGAAAAATAGTACTGTTCCCGCGAGATCGTCATTACCGCGTGCATAGCCGTCGTTGACAGCTATTATTTCAATATAGTACTTACTTATAATAATTACATTCTAGTTTAACCTAAACGAACTACAGATAAAAACTACTTTTAAATAAACGTTAATAGGCGAGTAATTAGTTCTAATTTTACTTATCTCGTTTTCAGATCAAAACACATCTCGAAGTCTACGTTAAAACGGAAGACAGCAAGTAAGAAATCGGCGACGGCAAGGTTTTCCGGTCTGTTCGACTCTGACTCTGAAGAAGAAGCTGTGATCCAGCGTAAGGCATCTAAAAAAGAGGTTTTGCAGTCGGCGCTAACGCGAAGAGTTGCAGACGGTGTCTTGCGTCGCACCGCAAGTCTTGATGGTGACGTGTTTATCGATTTAAAGGTGTATAATACAGCCGATATCGTCTCTGTAGACCCAAAAGATCGCTGGCAATACGCGGTTTTATCTCTCAAATATCTATCTGATTCTGACGCCACAGAATTGGGTCAATTAAAAGACTTTATTAAAATATGTAAATGCCGCTTTACAGAAGAGGGTAAATTTTTTGCTACTAAGAAGTTTTAGTTATAATTTCTTGTTTTATATTTTGTTTCATGTTTTGAATAATATATGATAATATTACTTATACCTATTTTTTTCAACCAGTCTAATTTAAAAGTTTAACAAGTACATACAAAGCCATTTAGATAATACTTGAAAATCACTACAGATATGGCAAATAGAACAGTATACTGCACAGTTTGTGATATATCAGTGAAAAGTAATGCATTCTCAGGTCATCTGAGAAGTAAAATACATAAAAATAATACTTCCATCGAAGTCTGTAATGGTATTCAAAAGATAGGCACTGCGTTCAGAAATAGGATTGCTTCTTATAGAGTGCAACCGATATCCACCAACGCAGGTGTAAACGGTGGCGAAAGCAGTACTAGTGGTACACTGCCAGCCAGATTTTTACGCGATTTAATACCTCGTGTGGAAAAGCTATTAGCTGCTAGGCAATCCACCTATAATTCTATAAAAGTTAACTTTGAATTGTTTGCAGAATTCAATTTGCCTTCAAAATTAACTAGCGAAGTAAAATCATTTGCTACAGAAAACGTCATATTACATAACAATTATAATTTTCATGATATTTTTTCTAAAGCAATTTATACCATTGTTACAAAGATAGACGAGTTTCAAGAAAAAGATAGTGGTTGGGCTTTTGTACGTAATTTGTACTTAGAAATAAATATAAACAAATACAATCCCTTGAGAGCTGCACGGTTTATTGAGTTGCCAAATTGTATAAAGCTAAAACGTGCATGTATAAACATACAGAATAATGATGCGTTTTGTTTCTTATGGTCTGTAATGGCAGCGTTATTTCCCGCTAAGAATAATCATCATCGAACATCATCTTACCCCCGTTATGATAATTTTCTGAATACTAAGAATATGACGTTTCCTGTAGGCTTCTCAGACATTAAAATCTTTGAGAAAAACAATCACCAAGTTAGCATTAACGTATATGGTATTGGAGCCAAGTCAAATATTGTTGGGCCCCTTTACAAGACAGAGCATAAAAGGAAACATCATGTCAATCTATTATTATTAGAAAGAGGTAAATTTAATCATTATTGCTTGATAAAAAATTTGAGTAAATTACTTAGACCTCAGTTAACAAAACATCATGGTAAAATATATTTTTGTGACGAGTGCATGATTTTTTTTAACACCCAAGAGAATTTAAATGTTCACATTTGTAGTGGTGTTCGAACATTATTACCTGAACAAGGGTGTGTAATTCAATTTAAACATTTCGAAAGGATGCAAGATATGCCATTTGTCATATACGCTGATTTTGAATCTTTATTAGTACCCCATTCGAAAAATAATATCGAGTCCGATGACAAATGTACTACAACTTTACAAAACCATGTACCAGCTGCATTTGCCTATTACATTGTTTGTTCATTTGACAGCTCACGAAATAAATACGTAACTTATAGAGGGAAAGATTGCGTTGCAAAATTCCTTGAACTTCTCGGTAAAGATATTAAGCAAATACATAAGGTATTAAAATATCCCATTTCTATGACCTTATTGACGTCACAGGAACAGGAAAGCTTTGAAAAATCTAAATATTGCTATCTCTGTGATCAGTTGTTACTTGACGACAGAGTCAAAGATCACTGTCATCTAACTGGAAAATATCGTGGTGCAGCTCATTCTTACTGTAACTTGCAATATCGCTTACCAAAATTTATTCCAGTATTTTTTCACAATCTATCCGGATACGATAGTCATTTGTTTATTCGACAGTTAGGAGATATGCCAGGCAAAATAAAAGTAATTGCAAAAACTAAGGAAAACTACATTTCATTTACCAAATTTTTTAATACCGGTCGTCAAGAATATTTACCAGTACGGTTTGTAGACTCATTTAAGTTTTTAGGTACAAGCTTGGAAAAACTCGCAGCCAACTTAAATGAAAACGATTTTAAACACTTATCATTATTTTTTCCGAATAAAAAGCATTTTGATCTATTAAGACGAAAAGGGGTATATCCGTACGAATACATGACGAGTTGGGATTCCTTTGAAGAAAATAGTCTACCACCTCGAAGCTGCTTTTACAGCCATTTAACCAGTAGCATTATTAGTGAATCTGATTATCGTCATGCTCAGCATGTTTGGAAAACATTTAGTGTAAAAAATCTTGGTGAATACACAGATTTATACCTTAAAATAGACGTTATATTACTGGCGGATATATTTGAACATTTTCGACTAACTTGTAAAATTAATTACAGATTAGACCCCGCATTTTATATGACGGCTCCTGGACTAAGTTTTGATGCAATGTTACTCATAACGAAAGTAAAACTTCAACTTATAGACGACTTGGAAATTATACGCATGATTCAAAAGGGTATTCGCGGAGGAGTGTGTTTATGTTCAACTAGATATGCTAAGGCGAATAACAAATATTTGGCTAACTATAATTCAAGTGTGCCTGACAACTACTTACTGTACATTGATTGCAATAATTTGTACGGTTACGCTATGTGCTCTTATTTACCATATTCAAATTTTCAGTTAATGAAAAAAAAAGCTATCGATGAACTAAATATTCTCGACGTACCAGACAATGCGGACTACGGCTACATTTTGGAAGTGGATTTAGAATATCCAGATCATTTACACGACGTTCATAATGATTTCCCATTTTGCCCTCAAAAATTTACTCCTCCAGGTTCTAAAAATCCGAAGTTAATACCTAATTTATATGACAAATTTTATTACGTAATCCATTATGTGCATTTGAAAACATGCATACGACACGGATTGCTCTTAAAAAAAGTTCACCGAGTAATAAAATTTAAACAACATCCCTTTTTGAAACAGTACATTGATTTAAATACCAAATTACGACAACAAGCCAAGTCTGCGTTTGAACAGGATTTTTTTAAATTATTAAATAATAGCGTTTTCGGAAAAACATTAGAAAATTCTGAAAATAGAGTAAATGTTCACTTAGTTAATCAATGGACTGACACTAGAAATATTACTAAAAAAATATTTACAGCAGAGCATCTTATTTCACGACCTAATTTCCATAGCTGTACAATTTTCGCAGAAAATTTTGTGGCCGTACAAATGAAGACAGAGTCGGTTATGTTGGATAAGCCTATATACATAGGATTTTCAGTTTTGGAGATATCTAAACACCATATGTATGACTTTCACTATTCTGTCATGAAACCATTTTACGACAAAAAATTAAAGCTTTGTTATACAGATACTGACAGCTTGTTATATTGTATAGAGACAAAAGACGTATATAAAGATATAAAAGTATATTTTCAATCATACTTTGACACAAGTAATTATGAGAAAAACAATCCGTATAATATTGTTTGTCAGAACAAAAAAGTTCCTGGATTGTTTAAGGATGAGTTTGGAGGACAACTAATTATTGAATTTGTGGGTTTGAGATCAAAGCTTTATTGTATTAAAACCCAAGATAGCGAAATAAAAAAAGCTAAAGGTGTAAAAAAATCCGAAATAAAAATATGTACTAATTTCAGATCGAAACAAGTGACTTCAAACCTCGTGAATACGCGCGGAAAAGCAAGCGAGAAAGTCCAGCCTGCAAACAACTACGAATCAGACGAGGATATTACACATAAAAAGTAAGTACCTATGTACTTAACGTTAAAGTAATTACGGTAGTCATATTCTCGTACGAACTTGTTATCTAATTTTTAACCTATCTACTAATCATACTTTCCTTTCCTAATAATAAATGCGAAAGCTTGTATGTTTAGATGTTTGTTACTCAATCGCGTCAAAACAGCTTAACGGATTTGACCAGGATTTTTACATAGACTTACTTTCATCCAGGATTAAGTACAGCTCCCACAGTATTGATATTAACGTGTGCATAGCTGTGGGCGACTGCTGTCAGATTTTTCAAGCTGCTTAAAGGCATCTGACGTAGGTTAAGCATGGTACATGATGGTAGATCAATGATGGTAGCCTGGACCAACTGTTTAGCATGTCTTCCAAAGCACAAAGCTTCACAACTGCACATAGATTACCAAATTTACGTAATTTAAATATATATATATATACTCATTACAGATCAAAACCGGCGCCTTCAAACCACGTGAATAAGCGTGCTAAAGCAAACGAGAAGGTCCAGCCTGCAGGATACTACGAATCAGACGAAGATATTACACCTAAAAAGTATGTACTTAAATTTTCCTAATATTCCTTCAAGCCAGGAAACGCAATTCTGAAGACACAATGGAGTTTTAATTGTTATATGGCCCCATGGGGCAAGTTCGGACTTGAGTGAATATTTTACTTATCTACTAATCGTACTCTCAGTTCCTATTAATACTATAAATGCGAAAGTTTGTATGTTTAGATTGTTACTCATTCACGTCATATAGCTAAACGGATTTGATCTGGATTTTCACATAAGCCTACTTTTATTCAGGAAAAATAGTACTGTTCCCGCGAGATCGTCATTACCGCGTGCATAGCCGTCGTTGACAGCTATTATTTCAATATAGTACTTACTTATAATAATTACATTCTAGTTTAACCTAAACGAACTACAGATAAAAACTACTTTTAAATAAACGTTAATAGGCGAGTAATTAGTTCTAATTTTACTTATCTCGTTTTCAGATCAAAACACATCTCGAAGTCTACGTTAAAACGGAAGACAGCAAGTAAGAAATCGGCGACGGCAAGGTTTTCCGGTCTGTTCGACTCTGACTCTGAAGAAGAAGCTGTGATCCAGCGTAAGGCATCTAAAAAAGAGGTTTTGCAGTCGGCGCTAACGCGAAGAGTTGCAGACGGTGTCTTGCGTCGCACCGCAAGTCTTGATGGTGACGTGTTTATCGATTTAAAGGTGTATAATACAGCCGATATCGTCTCTGTAGACCCAAAAGATCGCTGGCAATACGCGGTTTTATCTCTCAAATATCTATCTGATTCTGACGCCACAGAATTGGGTCAATTAAAAGACTTTATTAAAATATGTAAATGCCGCTTTACAGAAGAGGGTAAATTTTTTGCTACTAAGAAGTTTTAGTTATAATTTCTTGTTTTATATTTTGTTTCATGTTTTGAATAATATATGATAATATTACTTATACCTATTTTTTTCAACCAGTCTAATTTAAAAGTTTAACAAGTACATACAAAGCCATTTAGATAATACTTGAAAATCACTACAGATATGGCAAATAGAACAGTATACTGCACAGTTTGTGATATATCAGTGAAAAGTAATGCATTCTCAGGTCATCTGAGAAGTAAAATACATAAAAATAATACTTCCATCGAAGTCTGTAATGGTATTCAAAAGATAGGCACTGCGTTCAGAAATAGGATTGCTTCTTATAGAGTGCAACCGATATCCACCAACGCAGGTGTAAACGGTGGCGAAAGCAGTACTAGTGGTACACTGCCAGCCAGATTTTTACGCGATTTAATACCTCGTGTGGAAAAGCTATTAGCTGCTAGGCAATCCACCTATAATTCTATAAAAGTTAACTTTGAATTGTTTGCAGAATTCAATTTGCCTTCAAAATTAACTAGCGAAGTAAAATCATTTGCTACAGAAAACGTCATATTACATAACAATTATAATTTTCATGATATTTTTTCTAAAGCAATTTATACCATTGTTACAAAGATAGACGAGTTTCAAGAAAAAGATAGTGGTTGGGCTTTTGTACGTAATTTGTACTTAGAAATAAATATAAACAAATACAATCCCTTGAGAGCTGCACGGTTTATTGAGTTGCCAAATTGTATAAAGCTAAAACGTGCATGTATAAACATACAGAATAATGATGCGTTTTGTTTCTTATGGTCTGTAATGGCAGCGTTATTTCCCGCTAAGAATAATCATCATCGAACATCATCTTACCCCCGTTATGATAATTTTCTGAATACTAAGAATATGACGTTTCCTGTAGGCTTCTCAGACATTAAAATCTTTGAGAAAAACAATCACCAAGTTAGCATTAACGTATATGGTATTGGAGCCAAGTCAAATATTGTTGGGCCCCTTTACAAGACAGAGCATAAAAGGAAACATCATGTCAATCTATTATTATTAGAAAGAGGTAAATTTAATCATTATTGCTTGATAAAAAATTTGAGTAAATTACTTAGACCTCAGTTAACAAAACATCATGGTAAAATATATTTTTGTGACGAGTGCATGATTTTTTTTAACACCCAAGAGAATTTAAATGTTCACATTTGTAGTGGTGTTCGAACATTATTACCTGAACAAGGGTGTGTAATTCAATTTAAACATTTCGAAAGGATGCAAGATATGCCATTTGTCATATACGCTGATTTTGAATCTTTATTAGTACCCCATTCGAAAAATAATATCGAGTCCGATGACAAATGTACTACAACTTTACAAAACCATGTACCAGCTGCATTTGCCTATTACATTGTTTGTTCATTTGACAGCATTTGAAGCCTATATACATAGGATTTTCAGTTTTGGAGATATCTAAACACCATATGTATGACTTTCACTATTCTGTCATGAAACCATTTTACGACAAAAAATTAAAGCTTTGTTATACAGATACTGACAGCTTGTTATATTGTATAGAGACAAAAGACGTATATAAAGATATAAAAGTATATTTTCAATCATACTTTGACACAAGTAATTATGAGAAAAACAATCCGTATAATATTGTTTGTCAGAACAAAAAAGTTCCTGGATTGTTTAAGGATGAGTTTGGAGGACAACTAATTATTGAATTTGTGGGTTTGAGATCAAAGCTTTATTGTATTAAAACCCAAGATAGCGAAATAAAAAAAGCTAAAGGTGTAAAAAAATCCGAAATAAAAACTCTAAACTTTAAAGATTATAATAATGTGTTATTGTCTAATATTTTTTTAAGAAAAAGAAATATAGTGTTTAAATCTCTAAAACATGAACTATTCACACAAGCTATCGACAAAGTAGCTTTATCTTCAAATGATGACAAACGTATAATATTAAAAGATAAAATAAGCACCATATCCTGGGGTCATAAATCTAGTTGGTTTTGAAGTAGACTGGTTGAAAAAATATATAATTACCTACGTGAGTATGTAATTTAGGAATATGTTAGATATTTTTTATATAATTATACCTATACATATCTAACTATGT
Organism: Elegia similella; assembly: GCA_947532085.1. Classification (NCBI taxonomy): domain Eukaryota; kingdom Metazoa; phylum Arthropoda; class Insecta; order Lepidoptera; family Pyralidae; genus Elegia; species Elegia similella. Next base: position 312,918 of record OX383950.1, on the reverse strand, counting down.
TCTAATCAATGTAGTTTTATTTATGCTATCTTCCCTGTCTTCAATTATTTACTTAATTAATTAATATTATGCTTAGTAATAAATATAAGTCTTAGAGTTCGTTTATTCATTGAATTATCTACCTATGTAAATTAGCATGTTCTTTTTATATTTGAATAAAAAATGTAATAAAAAAAAAACGTTGTTTAACTTTTAAATTCGTCCCGAATTTTAATAAACCCGATAGATATATATTCTTATTCTATTGTCTTCATTTAAAGCTTAGTTTTGCCATGCTTATCAATGTAAAAATAAATAATTTGTTTCTACGTATGATGGTACTTGGTACACTAACAACTCATAGTTGATTTTTGTGATGAAAACTTTGTGATGTATATGAAATACTTAAAACTAGATAACATCCAAGACCCCAGGCAATTTGAAAATACTATTTTACATCTTGCCTAGGCTGGGAATCGAACCCAGAACCTTCTGAGTGGCGAGCGAGCATGGTAACCGTAACGCCACAGAGGTTGTCTAACGAGACATATAAAATTGGAATATTATTCAGCCGCATATGAAATGTGATATCTACCTAAGTACCTAGTTAATAAGTAAAGGCGATGTGCAGCTTGAACATGTCTATTCCTGTTTATTTAGGTTGCGAGGAACAGCATGTTTTGCAATATAATCATATTTTATTTATAAAAGACTCGTGCTGTATAAAATGGATTTTCAGTTGTACATTGGACAGCCAAACTGCGACACATCATTGCCCACTGCATCGATTCACTACCACGACTTCAAGTTTAAAACTGAATGTAAGTAGACATAAGTTTATAAATAATGCTTAACTGATAATGTATTTTCAAAATATTATTTGATTCCTGTTATTTAATTTATATTTTGTTCTTTACAGATCATGTCGGACTCGCAAGAAACTTGCAGATTATGCTCACAATACGGTGAAGATCTCAACGACGGTGTTACAAATTACTCGTACCTTCAAGAATTAAGAAATCGCGTTGCAGAGCTAAGTAAAATAGAAGAAAAGAAAGAAGCTGCAAAAAAGAGAAGTGGAATATCATCCTCCTCTTTTGTTATCAGCAAAGCGAGAAAAGGCATAAGGATGATAAAAATTCAGGTTTTGGACTTGGAAAACGTTGGTGGTACTTATTCTTCATCGCAGTGCAGTGATAGTAGTGAAAACGTTATGCTTAGTGCGCAATATGTGTTGACTGATACTTTTGATGAAATTATGGACCTTACGGAAAACGTTATTAGTAAAATTAGTAAAAAGATTTCTAGTGATAACTTTTAACTATAGTATATTTTATTATGTATAGTAGAGACAGTTTTACAAGTAATTTAAATATTAATAATTATGAGTGTTAACTTGCGTTTCCTAGAGCTTAAGTAAATAATTTATAATGATACTTGTGTTCTCTAATTTGTCAAATATTTTTATTTAATTTTTATTGAGAAATAAATATTAATTTAATATTGTTGGAAGTATACTTATATTTTGATATGTTTTAAAATTTGAAAATTATATTTAGAAATAGTTTATAAATATTGTGAGTACGTCTTTTTTCTGTGGAAACAAAATAAAAAAAGGTATTATTATAAAGTTATTTTATTTTCTAACAACCATTTCTTAATACATAATACATTTTTCAATGCACATTGTTGTGGGTGAACAAAACAATTTAATGATAATAATTCTTTACAATATTTAGCTTGAAGCTCTTTAAAATTAGGAATATTTTTATCTGTTATATCTTCAACATTTTTGTGATTGCATAACTCCCGCACCCACGTGATCTTTTCTTCGCCTTTCACTATAATTTTTCGATCATTTAAATAAGACTTTATAATCCTACGAAATTCCTTATAATCGATATATCCTTCGCTCCACCGATATCCCAAATGTTTTTCTATCCACCAAACACGCTTCCTTTCTTCAGGGGTAAGTTGGGAGAAAGCATACGGTGGCTTTATTAGGAATATGTGAGTATGTTCTTCAGTAGCTATTGCGAATTCCTTTACTATGAATTCATTACAAGGATTTTTAAAACCTTGTAAATCTACGATAATTGTCTTATTATTCATGATATCTTTTTAACAATGCTGCTCAGAGGTTTGTATTCGAATATACAATCGTTTAATATCAAGCAATACGCTGCCGTCTGATCTGGTATTTCTTGGTCAGTTTCAATTTCAACTCTCACGTCTATAGAGCCTTTTATAGTCTCCTGCTGCCGGGAACAGTTAATTACAAATAATGGAGCAATATCTCTGAATTCTTTCAAGCTCAACAACGGTTCCGCTCGACGTCCATAATAAGACTGTTGAAATCTTGCATATTCTTCGTATAATAAAGAAAACTTATTTTCTGAGAAACTTATGTTCAATCCTTCATAAGGGTAGTACGAAGAATTTAAAAATACTCTTATGTCACGAACATTGCAGTGATCGAATTCTGCCATAGACATTTGTGTTTGATGTTTACGATTCGTTTGTAACGCAATAATTACAAACCGAGGTTTTTCCATCTGGGATGTAGTTTTAATTGCCCAAGTATGTTTACGAGTTCTGGGGAGTAGTGGATATTCATATAAATCCCAGTTCCGAAAAGCTAATGTTATAGCACGATCTTTTTCTAAATGTTTTAATAAGGCAATCCTTTCACGGTCCGATACTTTGACGTGTGGAACTCGCCAAACTATTTTATTAATAACTATATCGTCTACAATTTCTTCATTATCCAATTTTAATGCATTGAGGTTACTATTGCTTCATAATAACACTAACTCATGTTTTGAACTTATTATGATTTTCTCATAATCTTCTGCGAAACCTAATATTTTGTTAAGTGGTATTGAAGCAGAAAATAAGCCGTTATCAACATTAGTTGTGCCAGTAGGAGACCACCCCCACACTTTTGCAGATTTAGATTCATTTTCATTTAACGATAGATATGATTTCATGGTGGTGGTAATACCAGCATTTTTTATTCTATCAATTTCAACTCCATTTAATTCATACCGAATCTCTTGGAATATAAACAGAGCAGGATTATTCACAAAATTTACTCTCGATAGTTTTTCTTTAGTTTCACCATTGTATAATTCTACTTTGCCTTCAATATACAAAGTGCTGAGAGCGGGTAACACATACAAGTCTTGCTGGTTAATAGGTATTCGAATCTCATCATTCTTGTTAAAACTTGTCACGTACGGTCTGTACGAATGAAATTCGAAACTCTCGACGCTGTTGTCGTAGACCGTAGGCTGAGATATATTTAAAATATTCATTTTAATAAACCTACTAATTTTAAAAACTTTTGATTATTTTTAGTAAGCTTCTTTACTGATTGGAGAGGTGTTCTTTTCCGGGGTGTTTTCTTGTAACTAACTTGATAACAAGGTGTAATGCGGTTTTTATCAAATTTTATCATTTTTTTCTAAAATGCAAATAAAGTTGAACCTCCTCACCGCGTAAATTGATTTGATTGTTTTCAGCGTCCAACAATCTTATATTTAGAGCAGTAATTGAATTTTGGTTCACTGGGAAATAGATTATATTCTTAGGTATTTCGATTATGCGATAACCAGGTGGCACGTTAGGGACAAATTCGTGAATTATATGACTAGCTTTTCCGTTCACGAAAGATCCGCTCACTACATCACATTCGATGCGCACGAGGGTAGTTGATAAAATGCTGACAGGATAACGAGACACGGTACTTTTATTGGCTTTTACAGTCTCCCTTCCAAAACCCAAAATCCTACCAATTGAATTACTTTTCTCGAAATGAACATCTTCAGAACAGAAAATATTAGTTTTCAGTGTATTATTATTACAATTTAATTTGAAAAATGCGTTTTTAATATTACTCCTTAAGAAATCATGAATATCTTGAAGTTCATAAGATCCTTCTGGGATCTCGATAACTTCATTTCCATAATAGAATTTATTATTTCTCTCGTCTATATTAGGAATCGAATTGAATGTAGAAAAGTATAAAAGCCCACATTCGTAGTCTCCACATAATTCTAAAGTTGGTGAATAGTTTGTAGTCAATGAGCCTCCTACACCAGTTATTGACACAGTGAAAGACATATTTGTACTAATATTTTTTTATTTTAGATTTTACTTAAATACATTTTTCCAGAAGTCAATTAAAAAATTCAAACAATGATGTCCACAATTTGTGGAACTGAAGTCCTGATATTGGATGTAGTTATAGTTAATAGTTGTATTTTTCAAATATTTTAGTAACTCTAATGGTGGTTTTAAGTTCCCAAAACTATCAAAATATTCAGAATAATTATTAAACTTCACGTAGGCTACCCAGTGAGTTCCAGGATTTTTACAACTATCTAGGTTGAGTATTGCACACTCTATTTTTCTTGGTTTTGTTGGTAAGGTATCTCTCATAAACACACCGCGAAAATAGGGTATATCGTAGGCATACTCTATTAAATCTAAATTAGTCAGTGCCCGCTTAGGTAGCCTTTTCATTAGTTTTTTGGACTTTTAAGATATAACCCCGCTCCTTTTTTATTCTGCTTGATGTACAATCCTTTTCCAAGAGCAACCGCTTCCATCATTTTATTGTGTCGTTCAGACTCTTGAAGATTCTGTTTTGCCACTTTGTAATCATTCACAGCTTTTGCTATACCTGCAGCCCCGCCTGCTAGTGAACCGAGAGCCGATAGTCCAGCGAAGATTGGAATCAAAGGCAAAATTCCACCACACTTAGGGATGGGAATATAGCGTGGCAAGCGCATGCCACTTTTGTTCGTAAATATTTTCTTTGCAGCTGCATAAGCATATTTAATAGCAGTGTTTTTGTCTTGACATTTTAATTTTTTTAAACGTGATTGTATATTTTTAACAATTTTCATAAATGATCGCGCTCCTGCGCCTGTTTTTAATTTCGCTTTCATTGCATTTTTTACAATCCAAGAAGCAACTTTTTCTCTTTTTCCAGCGTTTTTCGATTTCAATCTTTGCTTAGCCATGTTTAAAAGTTCTAAATCAGCTTTATGTCTAACGTTTATATCACTGTTATTATAAGCGATATCGTGATGCATACAAGCTTCGTCTAACTGATTAATACCTCGATCACCTCTTAATAACCGTTTTTGTAATTTTGTTCCTGGACCGCAGAACTGGTATCCAGGTAGATGGAGCTCAAACGGTAACCTATCAATTAAATTGTTAATAATACCACCTCCTTTCTTCATTGATGAGAACCAACTGATACCAAACACTCTAATACTTGGCTTATATTACTGCAAAAGTGCACTTTTGTCAACCCAACTGTTTTCAGCATCACTTAACCCTAACCATTTTACAAACAATTTTGTTCCTTTTCTTTTTATAACTTTTTCAATGAGATAAAGATCTGGGAATTTAGTCTTCTGTAACTCATATCCGTAAAATGTTCCTAAAATTAGTTGCTTATGTCTGTCCTCTATTTGATAAGTAGGTGGTTTCGTACAGTTAACTTTTTTAACAGTAAATATTTCCGTTGACCAGTTAGGAGTGTAACCTTTACTGAAATCTCCTTTATATTTACTAATTCGAACATGATCACCAATATGAAACAGGGGTTTTGTAAGAAGTTGTTTTTGCGTTTTATTTATATTCGCTTTAACCAAAGTCTGATTAAATTGGTTAACATCTATTGGTTTAAACTTTGTTATTCTATGAGTAGTGTTGTTATAACGTTGAACAACGGACTTCAAATTATTCCCTAACCATTGGTACCGCCCGTAAAGACTAAATAATTTGTAAAGGTGACATTTTAATGTTTTGATTACTCGTTCAACCATTGATGCTTTTTTTACAGAATAAGTAGAGTAATGGTTTATTTTATATTTGTTCATTAATCTTCGAAATGCTTCATTGTAAAACTCTTTCCCTAAATCTGTTTGCAAATTGCTGGGTTTTCGGGATGACTCAGTCAATATACGTTGCATAGCATTCGTAACAAAGTCTTTTGTTTTTGCTTTTATGGGATTAACCCAGACGTATTTCGATAAAGCATCAATAATAACCAATATATATTTGTATCCTTTATTAAACTGTGCATATTTTTGCAAATCTATAAGATCAGCTTGCCATAAATCATCTATCCCTTTTATGATCGTACAACGACGCGGGAAATTCCTTCTCGCTGGCTTATGGAGCTCGTCAACTATGTTTTGTTTACTCATTTTTTATTTAACTTTGCTAGTATTGAATCTATATCAGCTTTTGTATAATAACCGATACTTATTTTAGACATAACAGCTTTTTCCAAACTACTGAGGTAATTTTTTACATTAGTGTTGATTTGTTTTAATTCAGCTCTTAAATCTTGAATTTCTTTATCCAAGTAAGCTTTGTTGACAGCGTCGTTGTCTTCCTCTGGATGCAACAATCCCTTTAACCTTGAAAGTTTTAAATTGAAATCTCCTGTTTCCGACTTGGTTAATGTATCGCTTACGGCGTCAATATAATCAGAAAATCTTAAACGTTTATGAACGTGATGACCAAATTTGTCTAAATTCATTACAGTACAGTATATAGATCGGATATTGTAAATAGACTGATTAAATTTCTTAATGCATGCTCTTTATATTTCTATCAATAATGCCTGCTTCTTGTAGTTCCTCGATGATTGAAATAATCTCATTATCTAATCCAGTGTTGCCTGCATCTCTTGATGCAAATAGTAACTGTAATCTTTCTACTAACTCATTGGGATCATTCCAATAAATCAAATCAGTATTTTTATTAAAGCTTTTCAAAAGTTTCATTCCTGTCCCCTTTGAAAGACTCTCGGTACTAGTGGTTACACTTCTTGCAAATTTGAATAAAGGTTTAATGATATTCATGTATTTGAAACCTTTGTTGCTATTAATAGGCTTCTTTGGATCAAAATTACGTCTATGAGCATTTGTTTCGATAAGCAGCAATTTATAGTGCTGTAAATCTTCCTCTGTTATCGTCTCCATGTTTGGTACCTTCTTAAATAGTAACTCTTTTAAACCAGGCGACTTTTTAATAATACGTGTTCCTATTTTCCATGTTTGGTCTCGGTCAAAGATACGTGTGTTGCCTAGCATGATTTTTCCACGATCATGTCTAATCCCAAATGGAATATCGGTGATTGCGTCGGATGTCCATGATAAAGTATGTTCATTAGAGTTTGGTGATGAGCAAAGAGATTTGAAGGACTCATCACTCATGTTATGTTCAGTGGGTGATACAGTAAGGGTTTTGTTAGGATTATGTTCTAGAGAATCAAAGTTTTCTTCATCGTGCTCTAGGTCGTCAAATGGTTGTTCTAAATCTTCTTTAGTAATGTATGATTCCTCACTTTCACTAAACTTATTTCTTTTCATTGGGGATATATATTTATCCTCTTTTTCTTCATTTTTTCTATAATTTTTACTAGACAGTTGATTAAGCGGATCAACTATAGGTTTAAAAATAGTTTCTAAAGTCATATTATTCGTATTTTTCGTATCTCGTATCAAATCAACCTTTCTTTTTACAGCAGCTACCGATTTCACAATTTGTTTTTTTAGACTTTTCTCCTCCATTTTTTATGATACTTTCTTGTTCGGAACCTCAAATAAAATGACTAAACATAATCATGACAGCTTCTTATGTATGCTATTCTATAGCAATGAATGTATCAAATTTCATTCTATAACATCCTTTATTTCGTTCACAGTCTTTATTAATTACAACATACCCGTACGGTTCGTTCCAAACAGTAGAACACATTTCACGAAATTGAAGCCATGACATATCAGAACCCACGTGTTCATCATAAACATGTTTTAAATTAACATCATCCTGTTTGAATAATACAATGAGGTTCGAATTGTCTCTCACAAGCTGTTTTGGTATTTTGGTATAAGTTTGATTGAGATAAAAAGAATCAATATTTTTATGACGTCCCATAGCGAAATAGTCTCGAATATTATTTTGATTTTCGCAGGCAACATCATCAAATATTATAATGGAGTCTGGAGCGGCTTCATGTGGACTTAACACTTCGGCATTATGACTGTATTTGTAAAACGATACACCTGGTACCATAGTTAATACTTTCTCTAGAAATAAGTATTTCGGTTGGTATAAGGATTTTGAATACACGTACAGATTACGAAAGCGTAGTCCATTTTCATGCAACAATAAGCTTATTACTAAATTGGTCTTTCCACAATTTGATGGTCCGCATATGATGCAACGAATTGTATTTGGTAATAAGTTGCCGTGTCGTTTAACCTTACTCGTTAGCGTTGTAGGACAAATACATTGTAATTTTAAAGATTCCTTTTGTTTTATAAATTTCATTATTATGCTGTTTACGTGGCTTGACTGACGCCTGTGGTGTGTTTTGGCAAAATGAATAATTACCGTATTGCTTTTGTATTTATTATACTGTTAGGTTATTTTGTGTTAATACTTAGTAGTAGTAGTAGGCCTTAAGTAAATGATTTTAATCATGTGGAGTTTGAAACAGCGGGTGTGAACTGTAATTCCCGGACATCATTAATACTTCTAAAACGGAGAGGTGAGCTATTCTGTTTTGAAAGTATGACAGACAACCATAATTTCATTCCCTTTATTGAGACTTTCAAAACCAGGGGTCGACGGAGGCCCCCTGTAAAACAGGGGGTCGACTGAGGCCCCTTGTTTTGAAAGTCTCAATAAATACCTACTCATACTCGTACGTGTTTTGTACAGACGAGCTACATAAGTGATATAATAAAACTTAGTTATAACTAATATTATATTAATATATAATAAACATTTTTGTATCTTTAGATAGAATACTGTTGACTAGCTCCGTGGCGCAGCGGTCAACATGCCAGCCTGCGACACGGAGTGACCGGGTTCGATCCCCGGCCAGGTCAAAATGGAAAATGATCTTTTTCAGATTGGCCTGGATTTTGGATGTGTATCTATATATGTATTTGTTATAAAATATAGTATCGTTGAGTTAGTATCCCATAACACAAGTCTCGAACTTACTTTGGGGCTAGCTCAATCCGAGTGATTTGTCCGAAAAAAAAAATCAAAAATAATAATACGTAGGTAATAGAACATATAGAGGACCTAACTGTGTAGATAATGTTTATCATATAAAGATATGAACTAAGGTAAGTAAGTTTATAAATTAGCTTCAAAAATAATCACAGGTTTTTTTCTTATGGACCAATATGCAACGTCGCATGCTTATCTGAAATTAAAAAGAAAGAATTTATAAATACCTATATCTTTTTTATGTTATCGTTCCGAATAAGTTAAAATAAAATACTTGTAGTCATATATAAACTTTTATTGTATTAAATCACAGATCAACAATAATAAAATGTAATAACATCACAGTGTAGTATGTACTTACATATTTTATCTGCAGTAAGTATCTACTTCCTATTGCTTTTTGTAATCTAATTAAAAAAATCAAATGTCTAGACTAGCTGTTGCCCGCGACTTCGTTCGCGGCAATTTCCGTTAGTATGATTAATTGGTATAGATGAATAATTTTCCCCGTTTTCAAAACATTTTTTATTGATGCTTCGCTCCTATTGGTCGCAGCGTGATGTTTTATAGCCTAAAGCCTTCCTCAATAAATGGACTAGGTATCCAACACAAAAAGAATTTTCCAATTTGAACCAGTAGTTCCTGAGATTAGCGCGTTCAAACAAACAAACTTCAGCTTTATAATATTAGTATAGATAAAGATAGCCGTATTCTTAAATTACGTTTTTAGTATAAAAATCAAAATACAATATTATAAATAAACGACATAACAACGCAGTTTACTTCTTAGGATAGGTACTTTTTGAAACAGTACAAGCTAAAGCTTTGTTTTATAGTAAACACTAGCTTTCACCCGCGGCTCCGCCCGCGTTAATGTCGATCCCACGGGAATAGTACTTTTTCCCGGGATAATAGTCTATGTCCTTCTCTGTACTCCAGAGAACCTGTATACAAAATTTCATAGAGATCAGTTCAGTAATTACGGCGTGAAAGCGTAACAAACAAACAAACTCACTTTCGCATTTATAATATTAGTAAGGATAACGCAGATTAACTACGAGTAAATTATCAAGATGCTTCCACTACTAACTGCTAAGCTGTAACTGGTAGCTGGTAGCTATCTTAAAATAAATGTACCTACTTTGTAAAAATAGCTCGTCTGTACAAACCGCGTATGTATTATCCTGTAAGTTTTAGAAGGTTTGTATAATGTATTGCGCGGCCGCTTTTTTATAACATTCTAGGTCGGGTAACCACGCGAACATCATTTTTTTTCAATTATTTCGTTAATTAATTAATCTACAGGTCTGAAATTTAGCAGGTATTAAATTGACATGTATAATTATTTACAAAAGATTCAGTGACCACTCGTACAGGAAACTCGGTTAATCGGAATAACGGACACAAACATCACTACCCTTTTCCTTAGGGGCATGTAAGACAAAGCAAAAAGTAGCAACTGCTCCCAACTTGCTTTGGCATTAATCAAAACTACTACCTAGGTACTTTATCGATTGATTTTTTTAGGGCAGTTGCAACAGTTATTCTTGCGCCCCTAGGGATTCTTTTAACAATTGGCATACATTATTCAAGTGTCCTATCCATTTCAGTCAAAAATTCTAATTGTACAGACAAAATATTTTTAGTATGTATATAGATGAATCGGACCACGGAACTCTCAAGTGGTGCCGTGGCCCAACTATTTTTTAAGTTGGACTACTGCCCCTAGTCAAGGCCCATGGTCCAACAAGTTGGACAGAGCAGTTGTACCACTGCCCCGGACTGCTAAATTCAAGCGTTTATCGCACTCATGATGGACATCAAGCTGATGTGATCCTACGACCGACAAAGCATGTACTTAGGCTTTATATGCTCTACTACCCGTGCGAAGCCGAGGCGAAAGTATATATGAAGAATGACAAATAAAAATTGGTGAGTTAACCTCGCAGGCAGCTGAAATACAAAAAATAAACACTGTGGCATAATCTCATTACAATTTATTGTATTAGAAAATGTACATATTTCAAATAATGAGTTAAAAAAATATAATACAACCAATGACTTAACGTAATGAAGTAGGGCATAGGTTTTAATATATTGAACATGGCCTATGTTGAAATATAAAGAATCGACGCAGTCGAAGCCTCATGACAATGAACACGCACTGTGTCTAAATATAAATAACATATTCTGTGCTGTACCCCTAAGATAATTAACACAGCCTTAAACTAAAGAAAATAACATGACCTGCGTCTAAATATAAATAAAATGTTCTGTGCTGTACCCCTAAGATAATTAACACAGCTTTAAACTAAAAATTAACACGACCTGTATCTAAATATAAATAACATGTTCTGTGCTGTACCCTTAGTTAATTAACACAGCCTTAAACTAAAGAAAATAACGCGACCTGTGTCGAAATATAAATAACATGTTCTGTGCTGTACCCCTATTTTTTTATTTATTTATAGGGCGGCAAACGAGCAAGCGAGCACCAGATGGTAAGTGATCACCGCTGCCCATGGACAACTGCAACATCAGAGTGTGTCAGGTGCGTTGTCGGCCTTTCAAAGAGTTGGGGGAAGAAAATGGGGAGGGGAAAGGAGGGGCATCCGGCTCTCTCAGTCACCGAGCGAAGCATAGAAGCGGTAAAGCTTCTCAGACGTCGATTTTCTGTGAAAGTGTGGTACTTCCCCGGACGAGCCGGCGCATTTATGCTACTAGCAATTCATTTTTCCGGTAGTGTGGCTCTACTACGACTAAGATAATTAACACAGCCTTAAACTAAATAAAATAACACGACCTGTGTCTAAATATAAATAACATGATCTTTTTTTAACACAGCCTTAGCCTAAACTGAATGCAACCCAGAACACTACACGTCAGTATCACATTAAGTGAAATATAAATATCACTTTAACGCACCTTTTTGCGCTTTTGTCTCGCTACCGATGTTGGTGGCACATTATTTAACCTTGTATAAGCACTATTTACTGCCTCCGTGGTCCAGTGGCTCAGGCGTTTGCCTGTAGACCCTGGGGTCGTGGGTTCGATTCCCACGGGAAGCATACTTTGTTTAGTGGTTTTCAGTTTGGTTGGAACATTGCAGGCTTGTATCACCTGATTGTCTGATAATAAAGATGATTCCGTGCTTCGAAAGGCACGTTAAGCCGGTGGTCCTGGCTGCCATCTGGTAGTTGTTAATGGAACCACATCAGAGGCGAGAGGCGGTTCTAAAGAACTCTTGACACCAGGGTGTGCATGGTCGATTGACCAACTCTGACACCAGGGTGTGCATGGTCGATTGACCAACTCTGACACCAGGGTGTGCATGGTCGATTGACCGTGACACCTACTCGAAATGATGATCGCTTTTACAATGGACTGTGCTCCGATGAATTGTTTGACATGATGCCACGGCCACCTTCTATTATCGCACCTCACACCATCTACAGGAAGCTTATCTCCACATCTTATATCCTAAATGGTTGCGTACGGTAAGTTTTGAAAGGAAGTTTCTTCTACGTACGCTAATATTAAGGAATGAACTCCCGTTTTTCTCGGGAGACTACAACATGGGGTTCTTCAAAAAGGGCTTGGAAAGATAGATTTACTCAAGGGTCGGCAACTCGCAAGTGATGGCACTTTTGATGTTACAAACGTCCATAGGGTACGGTAACCGCTTTCCATCAGGTGGGCCGTATGCCGGTTTGCCTACTTAGTTGTATAAATAAAGTATTAATATGAAAAGTTGATTGTTTTTTTTGGGAGACTTCCTTTAGACTATCTCCTGTACTTTGCGTAGCTCAGGTTCCTGATGATCGCGTGGGCAATGTCATCATCTAGATTGGATACATCAGATACAAGTCAAAGAAATTAGGCCTTGCCTGAGCGGTAAATTGGAAGAATTTTATTTTGAACGGCTTCGGGTCTTTCCACTCCAACAGACGCTTGGACTCCAAGTAACTAGCGATGCCAGAGTCTACTGCAAAGTGGCCATTCTTGTACCATACCCAAAAGAATAGGACTGTGTCCGTTAGCCATTCCGGTTCACACTTCGTCTTCGCCTTTCTTGAGCCATCTCTGTATAAATTACAGCCCTGGATACGATAGCTTCCGATTGTAATCTGAAAATAAATGATGTACTTTTACCACCTTAGGTAACTTCGACTTGCTGATGACGTCATTTTCATGGCGGAGTCGCTGGAGAACATATGGAAAGTAAAGACGAAAGTCTATAATCAATGTGTGTTACCCGTGAGTCATAACGGGTCCGAACCATGGGCCTCATCAGAGTCATCCACTCAAGGTCGCTCAAAGAGCTATGGAGAGGTTGTGCTCTCGTGTTTTTCTGCGATATCGAATCAGAAACAACGAGATTCGAATAAACACAAAGATCACCGAATAGCTTAGTGGATTAGCTTTGCATTGGGCACATATCGCGTAGAACCGATAGACTGGTGTGGTAAAAAAATTCTCAAATGGCGACTACGTCGGATGACCTGACTAAGGTCGCGCGGGCGCTGGATGCAGGCCGCTTCAAACGGCCTTCCTCCGCTGTCCATTTTCCAAACGATAAACGACAAAAACGGCACCATCATCGCAATTTTAGAGTTCCAAGGCAACCCCGTATTGAACTTTGATATCCTTTAATTTTCGTCAAGTAAACAGATAGCTCAAGTTCTATTCGATCCTATACACAGGGTGCCATTGATATAGGTCAGAGGAGACATTTTTGTATCTATTCAAGACAGATAAAAAAATATAGATATACGGCGAGCTCCGTGGCGCAGTCGTCAACACGCCAGCCTTCGACACGAAGGTTCCCGGGTTCGATCCTCGGTCAGGTTGCGTATTGCCAAACTGTAAAACTGTATATACTGACACAGACACCCACAGTCTGTACTGAATTACGTCGTGCTCATTGAAATCACAAACAAATTAGAGCAAAGTACATATGAGCTCAGAGCAATCAAATGTTTTTCTACCAGCATACTTGTACCACAAACTAGCCAAGTGACATTTAACTATTTTTCATTTTATTAAATAAACACGTGCGTATTGCTAATGAAGTTACGGACACTGGCGAAAAAATGAAGTAAAGGTCGCAAACGGCGCAAGTTTTAGAAGACAAGGCAGGCATGATAGCGTACCGCGAGGGAACAAAAGAGTTAAACATGTCTGCATTCGCATGCATTTTGCTCTAAATTATCGATGCCATATTAAGAACATACTACACCTGACCAGACGCTGACGTCTGGAGTCTTATGTATTTTTGGTCTCGTATTTTAAAGCAAAATGTATTTCGATTCAGACACTCTCTGAATAGGTATACAGTTTGCTCTTCAACTATTAAGGCAAATTGCGATCAAACTCAGAGCAATCGCGGTCTGGGTCATATACTACGAATAAGTAATGTCATATAGTTGTATACAGTTTGGCAATACGCGGTTCGTGAGCTGAGGTACGCACGATCCGCGACATAAACAGAATGTAATATGAGTATTTGGAAAATGTGCCTTTGATCATATTTATCATCTCCTAAAAATCGACCCACTGAGCCATCTCGATACCCTGTATAGTTCAAGTAGACTTACAGTAACCGACGTAAACTTCTTTCTCCCTATATCCGTGGGTATCTTGTCATAAAACGTTAACGTGAACTCTTTGTACCTCGGCCAAGCCTCCCCAATCACGTTAAAAGTGAACGGATCGTGCGTCGGCATAGTGAAATACGGATTCTTTATCCAATCGACTATGATTTTCTCTGCAATCAAATTAGAACATGTACAGTCTTATTTACTTTTTATTTAATTATCAAAAGCTTATCCTATTATAACAGAACTTCCAATTCAATAGGATAGCAATTATACTTAGTATTATGATAGCAATTATGTTTTATGCTATAATAAGTAGACTAATCTACTTATTATAGCATAAAACATTTAGTGACGTTTTTGTGAATTTACTCAGAGAACATGAGAATATATCTATTCTCTCCGCTACTTCGTTAATATGGCGCAGTGCTCGCGTCAGAGGTGCTTGGTGCCGCAGTAGCGGCGGCCGGCGCCGGCGGCCCACGTGACCGTCCGGAACACACAGTGTCACCAAACAGACAGTTCGGATTGTGAGTTCTTCCGCGTATCAATTTAAATGAATTATTATTATTATTAAATATGTATAGCGCTAATGCAGTCTCGGCGCACATTCAACTCCATGTATCCTACCATACCTGATACGAATTAGGTAGGATACTGTCTACGCCAAATTAACATTACATTTATTCTATATAAATTGTAATTTCCGCTCATATTACGCACCCTTTCCCTCTCGCCCCTACCTCACCCCGCTAAATGCAAGATGGTGCCACAGCCCCGACACACAAATAATCCGCGCGCGCGCTCGTGAAAATAAATTCCAAAGAAAACATAGGAAATATGATAACTTATAGTGGACTCGCATGGTGTTGAAAGTGCTAGTGCTTCAGCCCTGAAAAACCAGTGATCGGACGTGGAGAAGCCAGCGCCAAGGGTTCCTGAGATGCGCCGTCGTACCGAGGTAATCCTGTCTTTATTCCCGCCCAGTCAACTGTTCCCTCTCGCCGGATACCACTCACATCGCCCTTATATACTCTCTCAATCGCATATATATCCATATTTTTAATATTTATTATATATATCCGCTATACATATAGCCGCAACGCCATATATTTCTCTAATTTCCCACTTTAGTTATCATATTAGTCCCTATAAGACTCATATTATATATATATATATATATATATATATATATCAAAGTCTATTTAGGATTAACTTTTTATTTTCGAGCGCACCGTAGCTACCTCAGTTACGTTAGTCGGCACACGCCCAACACTTATTCGTTATAACATTGACGAGTCATACCTACTGACCGTCGATTTAATATTATTTCACTCATTTAATTTATCTGTTCCTCGCTCCAAAAATGCCTAAAAATAAGGAGGAAAGCATTGATTCACCTGTAGTTATTCGCTTAAGAGCTAAACTAGAAAATCTTTTTGCTATTATTCAACGTACCTATGAGCTTGGGCTTGGCGGCTGGCAACACTGGAGCGCATTTGTCAAAATCATAGCTCCGTATTTAATTTTGTAAATTTAAATTATTAAACAGGCCAATCATTGTAAATATACATAAATAACATAAAATCAATATAGTAAATGTATTATTCGGTATTTATGTGTTCAAATAAAGTGTAGTTATTGTGAAAATAGTGCTAAAAGTTGACGTTTGGACGGTTACCGGTATCATTGTTTACATCAGTTTTAAAGGTAAGAAAGGTGCTATTTACACTCCTTTCGTACATATGACGCTCCACCACGTCCTTTAAGTGCTATTTCTTCGTCGCATTACACGCCTAAAATACACAATTCACTCTTTTTACAAAATAATTTTTTTCAAGAAGTAGGTAGGTAGAATAGGTTAAGTCGTTGGTTTTGCTTACTTATTACACTTAAGCAACGTCGTTTTCTTCCCTAATTTATTATCTACTTGTAATCATGTCCACCACAACCCGCGCCGTGACTGTTCGTCAATTGGAGATGCAGCTGAAAGAGGCCCTTCTTCAACTCAAGGCAGAGAAGGTGGATGTAGAGAAATTATTATTGGAAAGGGATGAAAATGATCGGGAATACGAAGCTATGCGTATAAAAATCATTACTCTCGAACAAAAGCTCTCAGAGAGTTATTACTTGCGATGAATTATATGAAAAGCTTAACCAACTGACATTAGAAGTAGATTCTTTCCGCCAATGCGGTGAAACGTTTGAGCAAACACTTAGACGTAACACCGAATTAGAAAAGGAGCTGGGAGAGGCATATAGGCAAATTAGTAAATACGAGCAAGATGCTGAGTCACGTCAGTCAGTGGAGGTATCCAACCTCTTTGACGAGCTCATTGATACTGCCCCTGTGCCTCCCTCAACTCACTCCTCAGTGATTGATCTAACCAATGACACATCCTCATGTAATATTGACTTAAATATGACCAAATCTAATATTAGTCTTAAGAAAATTAAAAAACAATCAAAATTAAATAAAATCATCAAGAAGACCAATGTAAAATTACAAAATAATTTAAGAGCCCGACATATGCCAGGCGGCGTGGCCATACAAATGCGGATGGTCTAAACGCGTTGGCTACTTTGGATATTTTCGTTTTTTAGGAATATTCAAGGGTTATTCGAAAAAGCAAAACATATGATGGCTGCCTTATCTGTAATGCAATAATAATCAAAAGTTTCAAGGTTAATTTCAATGTATTTGGTGAATAATGCTATATACCGAGTAAATTAGACGTGATTTGGAGGAAACTTTGCAATTTTTTTCTATCGAGAAAATTTAACGCAATCGTGTTTTTGAGTCATATAGTTACCAGAGTTAGTCCTGAACTTTGCTGCATTTTTATTTCAACTTGAGTATTTAATTATTATTGATATAACAGTCAATCTTGCAAAGCAGTGTGAGGTAGTATGGACCCTTAAGGAAATCATGTTTATTAAAAGCCAGTAGCTTAAGTTATGATAAACTTCAATCACAAGTAGAATTATGTAACAAACAATTGGCGGATAGTCGGGAGGCGTACAGTGTCGACAAAAATAGACTCCAGTCTCATATTGATAAATTACAGGAAGATTACTCAAATTTATTCATGAAATATGACCTAGCTCGAAAACAAAATACTGAACACATGTTGGCAGTGGATAAATTGATCGAAGACGGGAGAGCCAATCAAGAAGCACTAGATTCACTACTTAAACAATGTAACTGTGGTCAAAATAACCAATCCACCTTCACTGACTCCATGCCCATGCTCTCTAACTGTAACGGTAATTTGCTTGAGACAAAGTCTGTTTGTGCCGACACTAATGACCCCCCCAGAAATACTATAATCTTTTCTGATAGTGTAGGTCGGGGTATGAGTACTATGTTTAGTAGTTATTTAGAGGACTCATATATCAATTATTGTCTACCTAACGCAACCTTCACACAAATAATTGACAGAATTAAAACAACTCCTATGAACAGTAATTCCACTATTGTATTACTCATTGGAAACTGTTATAAATTATCTAAAAAAGATATTATCAATTGTATAGAAGGCCTAAAATCTTTAAATGTCTATAAAATAATTATTTGTGCATTCCCATATATGTTGCCAGCCCCCATCAAGAAATAATAACATTCATTACTTGAATAAATTAATACACACATTGACATGTCGTCATAGCAATAAATTAGTATTTTTTGACACAAATAATTTAATTGGTGAATGTTATTCGACGAAAGATAGTATTTATCTTTTAAAGTTTTTTAGACATAAGGTTGCTACATTAGTAGCTTATACTATTAATTTTTGGACGAGTTTACATTGTAAACAAAATATTAGTTCTAAGGTGTCTACAGACTTGCCAAGCACCTGTAATGGTAACTCTTTAGACTTAAATTTAAACTCAAATATAGTTGATTTAAACTAAACACTAGGACAACGGAAAAGCCTCATGAACTAAGAATTGTCCATCAAAATTTGCAAGGCCTTTCTGGCAAAGAATTAATTGTTGAATTGTTTTTACAAGAATCTAATGTGGACATTTTATGTTTGCCTGAACATTGGCTTAAAGAGAGTGAGATGATGTTCAGCCTAAACAGCTATGATATTGTGAGCTGCGTTAACAGAAAGTCTGCTGAAAAAGGGTGGTACACTGATTTTTACAAAAAATGGTCTCTGCTGTAAAGAACGGAAAGATTGTCAGACTTTCTGTTGAGCGGTGTGCTGAGGTGGCCTGTGCCGAGCTAGAGGATCATATTGTTATCTGCGTATACAGTCCTCCCAAAAGTGATTTTAAATGTTTTGTCAAAGTAATGGATCAAGTTCTAAAAATTGCATCAGTTAGTAAGAAAAGTTTAATTGTATGCGGTGACTTCAATATAGACATATTAAAACAGTCTCCAAAAAGTACTCAATTCTTAAACTTATTTAAAAGTTACAACTTAATTAATGTATTTTGTGAACCAACTCGGATCACTGCCTCATCTGCAACTTGCTTAGATATTTTTTTTTGTGAAAATGGGTACTTAAATAAAGCTATTATTAACAAATTGCCTTCAGATCACACTGGCCAATTTGCATCTTTTGTTAAAAAAATAGAAATACCATTAAATAAGGGAAAAATTATGTGCAGGCCTATTACTTCTAAAAATATAAGTAAACTCAAAAGTAATATTGAAAACAAACTATGTTCGGTTGTGTATTCAGGAAATAACCCGAGTGACCACTATGACAGATTATTCAATGCAGTCTCTACTGAATATGCTAAATCATTAAAACAAAAACAAGTAAAGGTTTGTAATAAATTAACATTTAGTGAATGGGCTACCACTGGTATCTATAAAAGTAGAGAAAAGTTATTTAATCTGTATGCCCAGAAGCAGTATAATTTTGACATACATTTTATTGAGTATGTTCGAAATTATTCTAAAATATTTAAGAGTTTGTAAACAAGCTAAAGCCAATCACATTAATAGAAAAATAAATGACGCACCAAACAAAATTAAGGAAACTTGGAATGTCATAAACAAAGAAACTGGTAAAATTAAACCTAGACACAACATTACTCAAATTAAATGCGGAGACAAAACTTATACCACAACTAAAGAAATCGTAAATACATTTGAGGATTTTTTTACAAACATTCCTTTAGTTCTAACGTCAAACATTAACTCTAGTCTAAATCGTGCCGAGGACTTACAAAAAAATAATATTCCTCCTTGTAATTCTAAATTTAAATATAATCATATTAACCCCAGTGACATTATTGATGCCTTTAAACAGCTAAACTTTAAAAAATCGGAGGACCACTGGGGTATGTCTGTTAGTGTAGTGAGTCACATTATAAATATTATTGCTGCTGATTTAGCTTTTATATTTAATGAATGCATTGATGGAGGCATATTTCCTAATTTAATGAAGTGTAGTAAGTTAATACCACTATTTAAAAAAGGAGAAAAATCAGACCCTGGTAATTATAGGCCTATTTCTATCTTACCGGATTTGAGCAAGGTGTTTGAAAAGATAAAGCTGAACCAGATGCAATTCCATTTTAAGACTAACAACCTTTTCCATAACCAACAATTTGGCTTTACTGGTGGAAAATCGACCACCGATGCGGGAGTAGCTCTGATTACTCATATTTACAACGCTTGGGAGGATTCACAGGATGCCATTGGAGTGTTTTGTGATCTCTCTAAAGCATTAGATTGCGTTGATCATCAAACACTTTTGCTCAAACTCCGACAATACGGGTTTGAAAATAAGTCATTAGAATTAATAGAATCGTACTTGACAAATAGGCTTCAGACAGTAGATATTAACGGTGTCAAATCAAATGGTACTAATTCAAAAATTGGCGTGCCTCAAGGCTCAATCTTAGGCCCGTTTCTTTTCCTAGCGTACGTCAATGACCTGCCCTATATGGTTGAAAATGAAGCGGGCATAGTGCTGTTTGCCGATGACACGTCTCTCATATTCAAGATGGACCGTCAAAGTGATGACGTTACCGCGGTAAATAGCATATTAGCACAAATTTTAAACTGGTTTTCAGCCAACAACCTATTGCTAAATGCCCAAAAGACCCAATGCGTTAAATTTACTCTCCCGAACGTGAGGCAGACCGATGTTGACATTTTAATAGATGGTCAAAAACTAGGTTTCGTCAATGATACTACTTTCCTAGGGATCACAATCGACTCAAAACTACAATGGGGTGCCCATATTTCTAAACTTTCTAATAGGCTTAGTTCCGCAGCATACGCTGTTAGAAGGATTAGACAACTGACAGATGAGTCCACTGCTAGGCTTGTATACTTTAGTTATTTTCATTGTTTAATGTCGTACGGATTACTTCTGTGGGGCGATGCAGCCGACATCCAGACTATCTTTATTCTGCAAAAAAGAGCAATTTGTGCCATCTACGGCCTGGGCGCGAGGGACTCACTCAGACAGTTGTTTAAAGAAATTAATATCTTAACTGTAGCTTCACAGTATATATTCGAGAATATAATGTATGCAAGGAAAAATATTTTGTCGTTCAAAAAAGTTAGTAATTTAATAAATAGACCCTTGCGTAACAATCACAAATTATTTCTTCCGCGATATCGGCTAAGCAGAGTTAGCGAGTCGTTCATGGGAAACTGTATACGCTACTACAACAAATTGCCAAAATCGGTCCTTAATATGCCTGATAGAATATTCAAAAGTTATGTAAAACAATTACTTTGTAAAAAAGCATATTATAGGACCGAAGATTTTATTAATGATAAGAATGTTTGGCTTGAGCTTGGCGCGGACGCCTCGTAATTCTGTATTTATATGACTATAATGTGTGGTACATTCTGTACGTGTTATTTTTAAAGATGACTTTTTTTATTTTTATTTTAGTAGATATATAATTTGACATATTTTTTTTATTTCGGTGTTATTAATTTCAATAATATGACATTATTTTTTAAATTCAATTCGAACATGACATTAAATATACCAATGTATACTTAGTCCACATACTTAATTTCTAAGATTTTCATAAATTGTGAGTTGTCGTCCTTGGAGAAAATGCGCTGTGCAGTTTGTTGCCGCTTCTGCTGCACTCCGCTTTGGAAGCGGCGTTAAATTAGCCATAAATAAATTTTTGACGTCAACAATTGTTGAGAAGTGAAATATGACAATTAATAAGTGTTCAAAGAAACCTATATTGAATAAACTGTTGTGATTTTTTTTTTTTTACAAAAATATTTTCGATGAAGTAATTAAGACTCAGTTTTTGGGTCAAAGTACAATCACTTGAATTGAAATAACTAGAACCGATTTTGTACAAACGCTTGTTGACTTAGTATCGGCTCAACTATCGTATAATCCTGAGTGTAAACAAGATTACTCGAGTATGGACACCTTTGACGAACTTTAAAGTCATATTGAAAACTAGCTGTTGCCCGCGGCTCCGCCCGCGTTAATGTCGTTCCCTTGGGAACAGTAGAAATGATAAAAATTCCATACAAACCCCTGCCCCTTTGCTTTTTCCCCGTAAGGGGGAATTTAATATATTTCACCTGCATAGATCTTTAGCCCTTAAGGAGGGGATTTTGCCCATTTCTTATTGTAATATTTCTAAGTAAATAAAAAAAATCCATACAAACTTTACCCCACCTATTCTACCCCTTCAAGGGGAAATTTCGACCATTTTAACTACACAGATCTTTTTAATTTCAATGTAAACATATATACTTATTTTTATACTTCTATGTCCAGAAATGAGAAAATTTCCATACAATCCCTCCCCCCCCCCCCTTTACCCCTTAAGGGGGAAATTTTGTACATTTCACCTACACAGATCTTTTTTAATTGTAACTTAGAACGTATATACTTATTTTCATACCTCTAAGTCTGGAAATGGAAAAATTCCATACAAACTTTACCCCCTATTTACCCCTTCAAGGGAGAATGTTGTCTGGTTCACCTAAACAGATCTTTTTTATTTTTAATTGAGAACTTGCGTACCTACTTTCAAACTTCTAAGTCCAGAAATGAGAAAATTCCATAAAACTTCAACCCCTTCAAAACCTTAATATTGAATTTCAATTGAATAACTTCAAAAACGGAAAGTTTCATACTAACTTTGCATCCCCGTTATATCCCCTTAAGGGATGATTTTTGAGAATAATATTTTACTCGTGTTTCATGCCTTTTAGTAAAGAACCTTCATGCTGAATTTCATTCGACTAACTTCAAAAATGGCAAAGTTTCATGCTTACTTTGCACCCCTATTTTACCCCCTTAAGGGATGATTTTTTAGTAAAATATTTTACTCGTGTTTCATACCTTTCAGTAAAGAACCTTCATGCTGAATTTCATTCGAATAACTTCAAAAACAACAAAGTTTCATACTAACTTTGCAACCCGTTTTTCCCCCTAAGGAGATGAATTTCCAAAAATCCTTTCTTAGTGCTTCCCTACGTTATAAAAGGAACCCCTGTGCAAAATTTCAAGTTCCTAACCCTTATAGTTTAGACCCTGCGTTGATATGTCAGTCAGTCAGCTTCCCCTTTTTTTTTAGTATGGATTACTATGGATAGTATGGATAGGTATAATGCTGTCGTATAATGATGATGAATTGACTTTGGATTTTAATTTTCTTATGTCACTTATTATTTTATTTTATTTTTGCTATATTAGTATAAGTCTAGCCATGAAAACGCCCGCTTAACCGACGCCGAAAAGGTTCAATATTTAATAGGCAAATTAACGGGAAAGGCTTTAACGGTTTGTTCAGGGATTCCACCGACCGCAAATAATTATTTTATAATTTTGATCGCACTTGAAAAATATCAAGACGTTAGGGTTCAGGCCTCTTTATACATCGATCAGATTAATAATTTCAAACCTAACCAAGCTCTTGATGCATTTCTAGAACAATTCTGCTCCGCGGAATCTGCATTAGGTTTTTTTTTTACTAATATTGTATTAGGCATTTGTTTCCCATCTCACCTGATGGTAAGTGACGATGAAGACGAGGATGATACGTAGGTTAAAAATCGACGACCTGTCCGATTATCTATTTACTCATATAGCACCAATAAACTTGACCGAGAAATCGTAAAGTTGTTTGAGCAATCACATTCAACGGTAAAAATACCTACTTTTTCACAACTTACTCAGTTTATTAAGGAGCAGAGTAAAATACAAACCCTTCGCTCATCCGCTTTTACAAATAAACCGCAATCTTCGAATAATAATAAAAATACTTATAAAAATAAACAAACACTTTTTTCGATAATAACAATTCACAAAATTACGCACCGCATACGCCTGCAAGCGCTTCCAGCGCTCGCGCATCTCGCTCAAGCGCATACCCGCCTCGCTTTAAATCTCCAATCGAATTGTTTGTTATGCAATATGCAACCTTCACACGCACTATACAAGTGTCAGAGCTTTCTCAAAGAAACTCCACTTGCTAGAAAGAACTTAAGTTTCTAAATATAATTTTTGTTATAATTGTCTCGGATTTCATAATGTTTCGGACTGCAAATCTTAACACAGTTGTAACATTTGTCATCAAAGACCACTCGCTTCTTCATGTCGATGATAATGTTTCTCCCACAGAGATATGTAATCATGCACACTTATCAGATAGCACTCGTCTCACTCGCACTCGTCCCGCTATGCTGTTTCCGGCCCGCCCGCTTATGTGGCGGAGTCTCCGTTCGTTCAGTCGATGGATATAAGTTCGCGTGCAAATTTAAATAACGTTTCGTTGTCAGCTGTAACGGTCGGGCAACTAATTATTTAAATACTACGGTTCTTTTACCTACTGCTTCTGTTTTTGTTTATAACAGAGAAACGCTATAATATCCGCTTATTCATCGATTCTGTTCGATGAGTAATTTAATTACAAAATCTTGTTGTGATCGATTAAATTTAAAAATTATTCCCTTTTCATCGACGATCAAGGGAATCGGTCAAACTGAAAGTACGTTTTATGGACTCGCAACTCTTAAATTTCATTCGCGTTTCGATCCCTCGTGTTCGTATGACATTGTGGCTCGTGTTATCGACTCTATTACCGATCGCCTACCTAATGTCAAGTTAGATAATAATAATAATAAGTCATGCGTTTTGTGAATCATGCGTTTTGTGAATCAGGCCTTTGCGGGTACTGGTATAAGGCCCCGCGATTACATGGCCTCAGTCACGGAACGTATTGACTTCCTGAAGCAGAAAGTCTATGCGTGGGCAGGGCGTATTCGTCACTGCAGAGTGCGTGTGGATCGATTCCGGCAAAATCGTCTCTTTCAAAGCGACCAAAGGAAGGTGTATAGAAAGAGGGAGGGAGCTGACCAGCGTGTGATCGACTGGCAGCTACCGGATGCTACTGTTATTTATAATTTCTGGCGTAGTATTTGGTCGGTGCCAGTCGAACACACCGAGGGTGATTGGATACCATACACAGGGAACACAGGCTTTCAGTCCAATATTGACAGACACACACTGATGATATATTTACAGGGCTTGATCCAAATTTTAAACAATAAGCAAGAGTAAATCTCACTATTGCTGGCGGTTACGTCTGGAGAGAAAACTATGATTGATAGTAAACAAATCGAATACAGATAGTATCGAATACAGCCCCCATGGCATAGGCTCACATTCATGAGCCTATCGAATCCATGGGGGCTGTAATTATCAGCCCCGATGACATAAGTTGTGCGATTCGTACGGCGCAGAACTGGAAAAGTCCTGGGCCGGATGAATTGCACAACTTCTGGATAAATTGGATTCGAAGCTCACATGAACGTTTCATAATTCGGCCACACAATTCCAACAAGCCCTCGTGCTTGGTTCCCTACCTTCTTTCCTTACGACAGGACTCACCTTCCTGCTCTATAAATCCGGTAGTACCACGAATCCCAAGAATTTTAGACCTATTTCATGCTTGCCAACTCTTTACAAGCTCCTTACATCCATCTTGAGAGCGAAAATTAACCAGCACAGATGTGAACACAATCATGGCTTTCTCTCAAAATGGATGTAAGGTTGGGGTCCCGTGGTACTAAAGAGCTCCTCCTCATGGACATGACCATCTGCAAGCAAGTTCAACGGAAAAAGGCAGCCCTTTCAACTGCCTGAAGTGACTATAAAAAGATTCAGTGCCTCATTCATGGCTAGAGAGGCTCTTACGAGTTGTAGAAAGTTAATACAACTTTAAGATCCTTTCTTGGCACGTGTATGAGACAATGGTCCATAGTCCTTTGTCAGCCAGGTAGAGGAAATGGCTCCTCGGATCTAATGGACTTAAGGATCGAGCTAGGCATTTTCCAGGGCGATAGTTTGAGTCCATTGTGGTTTTGTCTGGCTTTGAACCCCCTCAGTAACCTACTGAGGGATTCAAGACTAGGCTGCCGCCTCCGGCGGCAGTGGCGGGGAGGTTGTTTCTCACCTGTTATACATGGATGACTTAAAATTATTTGCACCAAATCCCTCTGACCTGGTGGAGCTATTGAAAATCACAGGAGATTTCAGTAGTTCTATCAGGATGAAGTTTGGTGTAGATAAATGTGCTGTCATGCATGTCCAACGGGGAAAAGTTGTAAATTCAACAAATTTACAACGTTCTGAGATAATGTCCCTCCGCTATCTCGCGGAAGAGGAAACTTACAAATATCTTGGTATGTCACAGTCTTTGAGTATTGTGGATGAGGACATAAAGCAGGCGGTTAAAGAGCGTTTCTTTTGTCGACTGACAAAAGTACTTAAGTCTTTTGTCAGGTGGTAATAAGGCACGCGCTTTCAATGCCTGGGTAATGCCCCTACTCACTTACTCCTTTGGCA
Organism: Elegia similella; assembly: GCA_947532085.1. NCBI lineage: Eukaryota > Metazoa > Arthropoda > Insecta > Lepidoptera > Pyralidae > Elegia > Elegia similella. The sequence continues at coordinate 286,466 of OX383950.1, read as the reverse complement.
TACTAAGATGGACCCAAACTGAGAGATGCCCTGGATAGGAAGGTCCGTCAACAGCTGACAGCGCATCGCATGCTTCACCCACGATCATCCGTTATGAGACTGTACATCCCACGTAAGTGTGGAGGTCGAGGATTTTTGAACGCCAAAACTCTCCATAACCGCGAGGTGTGCAGTCTTGAGGATTATTTCCTTAAAAATGAGTGTGGGATGCACGATCGTCACGACGTTGTAGCAGTAGATGATAGGAGCTTCACGCCGCTCTCCTTAGCAAACGAGATCTGGCACAGACCAACGGTGCTGAGCACTGAAGACCGCAGGGACATATGGAAGAGCAAGGAGCTGCACGGGCGGTTCTACCGGGCCTTAACAGGGCCTGATGTACTGCTCGCGTCGGTAAGCTGGCTACGATTTGTTGACCTCTTTGGAGAAAATGAGGGTTTTGTTTGTGCAATTGCAGACGAAGTCATGGTGACGGAACAACTATCGGAGATATATCCTGAAGGACGGCACGGTTGACATTTGTCGGGCATGCCGCCGTCCTGGCGAATCACTCAGGCATATTATCTCCGGTTGTTCTCATCTGGCTAACGGAGAGTACTTGCACAGACATAACCTTGTAGCCAGAATTATCCACCAGCAACTTGCTCTTCGTTATGAACTTGTGGATTCCGAGGTGCCGTACTATAAGTACACACTAATGCCGTTTCTCGAAAATGGTCGTGCCACGCTCTATTGGGATCGATCTGTTATCACGGACAGGACTATTGTTACTAATAAGCATAACTGACATCGTACTGACAGATCGATCGCCTCGATCAACAAGATGGTTGGGTCAAGGGTCAGATACAGAAGGCAGTACTCCTGGACACTGCGCGCATCGTCAGGAGGTTTCTCTCTCTGTAGCCTTGACTACCGGTAGCTTGAGCCCTGCCCCGCTGCTGGCAGCCCTCTAGGATTAGGTTTTTATTAAAGTTGTATTTTTTTGTATGATATTTTGTTATATCTTACTTTTTATATAAGTTTTATAAACACCTAATTCTAAGAAACAAAATAAATAAAGAGAATAATAATAATAATAAAGATACCTCTCAATTAGCTCACCTTAATGATTTACCAATGGCGGACTTCAATTACCATACACCTGGCGAAGTGGACTGCCTGATTGGTAACGAGCTATTCCCATTCCTTTTGGGAAGAGATAAAGTGACCTCACCACACTCCTCCGTAGTGGCGGTGCAGACCACTCTCGGGTATTTAGCCATGGGTAAAGCTACCGCTGCATATATTAGACATGCTCGTAACGCTTTCAATAATAATCATAAAACTTTTTTCTGTTCTATTGATTAATCTCCCGACGCTAGATTCGATCACAACGATTTTGGGAGCTCGGAATGTGTACCAAACAAAAAACACATGAGCCTTGATGACGAAGTTTGTGAAGAGATTCAATTCAACTTACGAGATGACACCGGTCGCTATACCGTGCATCTACCTTTTAAGTATAGTCCTTCAGAATTAGGTTATTCTAATTCTATCGCTAAGCGCCGTCATACCATTTAGAGAAAAAATTGGTTAACGCCCTAAGTGTGATACCATTACACCACCGTGACTTCGAATCACCGCGTCGAATTCTCTCCATTTCTCCCATCTAGGCAGAAGTTCCTCAGGTAAGGAGTCGTCCCACTCGATCTTGTACTACCACGTGTCTTGAAAAATTCGTTTCGCCGGCGTAGTGATTGGCGAAATGAGGCCCAAAGGGTCGAAAAGGGCCATGATAATACTGAGTGCTTCTCTCTTCGTAGGCCTTCTCTTGCCCTCCAATATGTCGGCTGGTGTCTTCAATTGGTTGGCTCTGAAGCTGAAGTAGTCCTCGTTGACGTTCCACTGTAGCCCCAACGCCTTTTCTGTCTCTTTCCCGCCTATGGACATGGCGGTGTTGTTTTCTCCATCTCTGCAGAGTGTTTCTCGGGTTTCTCGACTGTTTGAAGCCCATCCGTCGAGTGTAAAGCTTGCTTGCTTGTGTATGAAGTCGACTTGTCTCGCTATCTCGACTGCTTCTGCTTCTTCTCCAAAACTTTGTAGATAGTCGTCCATATAGTGATTCTTCACTATTGCCGCCGCCGCCCGAGGATACTTTTCTTGGAAGTCTTCTGCGTTTCGATTCTTGATGTATAGCGCTGTGAGTGGTGATGATGTCGCGCCGAAAATGACCGATGTCATTCTATACTCGTCGGGCTTGCCCTCCCGCCGGTCGTCTCTCCACAGGAATCTGAGTGTGTCACGATCCTCTTCTTGTACTTTTATCTGCATAAACATCTCTTTCAAGTCGGCAGACACGGCGTACGGATGTTGACGAAATCTCATGATGACGCCCGGCAGTGACTGTAGCAAGTCTGGACCGGAGAGTAACATGTCGTTGAGGCTGACACCGGCGAATTTGGCTGCTGCGTCGTGTACGAGGCGCGGCGGTTTGTGTGGCTTCGCTGCGTTGACGACAGGAAAGTGAGGTAGGTACCACGTGCGATTGCGCGGGGGTGGGGATGAGACGTGCTCCGCGTAGCCCGACTTCAGCAAGTTGTCTATTCTTTCTTGATATTTTTTCTTCAATTCTTCATCGCGATCTAACTTCTTCTCCAGCGAATGAAGTCTTCTTTCGGCTTGCGTGAAGTTGTTGGGTATGACGAAGTTTTCATCCCGCCAAGGTAGAGCGGTCTCGAATCTTCCATCTGGCAAACGGCGACTTCGCTCGCGTAGAATGATGAGAGCTTTTTCTTCCGGATCTTCTCGTGGCTTCTTCGGCTCAATGCATAGTGACGAGCTTGAAGTGGTTCTTGATGAGCTCTTCCATGTCTTCATCATTCTTCTTAACTTGTTTGATGTTGCCGCAGAAGTCGAAAGTGCCAGTGAGAGAGCTCTGACACCCGTGTAGTACCCATCCCAGCTGGGTATATGACGCCACAGGTTGGTGTTTCCCGCCTGCTCGCAGTTTTCTTGTGACGATCAAGTGAATGTTGTCTTGACCTAGTAGTATTTTCGGCGAAGCACGTTCGTACACGATTTCTTCTATTATATCTTCTAGGTGTGTGCAGGCTTCCATGTCTTCTCGTTTGATAGACTCGGGCGCGAAGTCCAATCAGTTGACCGTGCGCGCGGCTTCTACTTTGTACGCTGAGTACAACCGGAATAATCTTCAAATACGCGCGGCGATTTGACGACGTGTTGTTAGCCGTGGCGATGATTTCTTTTGCCGACGTCACAGCTTCACATTGTTGTTGTTCTTGCGGCGCCGACTCACGTAGCTCGTAGTGTAGCAGCTTATTGTGTCGCATTGTGCATCCTTGTTTTCCACATGGCGCGGCTTTGCAGGCTATTCTTCTGTGTTTGCTTTTCAGGCAGCGAAAACAAATGCGATGCTTCTTCGCTATTTCCCACCTGTCCTTGACTGTGGCACGCAGGAATTCTTCACATTCAGTGAGTTTTTGTTGCTTCTTGCATAACGGGCATTGCGCGTAGTCAGCTTCATCTTTCTTCACGGTGAAAGTGCGTTCTTTCTTGAAGTTTTTTCGCTCTTGAAAACTTCTTTCTTCCCTGTTTCCGGAAGGGCGTAAGCGCCGCACTTGTCGGCTTCTTCATTTAAAAACGTCGACAAAATCTTGATGTCGGGCGATTCTTCTTTCTTTTTAGCGGCGTAATCGTACCATTTGCTGCGTAGAATCGGTGTTAATTTGTCGACCACGATGCGCGCTAACTCGGGGTTAAATAGGTAGTGCGGCTTCTTCAATGCTTCTATAGTACCGACGATGTTGCTCACGCTCCCGGCGAATATGCATAAGTCCCGTGGATTGTCCGTGACCTTGTGTAGGGACTTCATTCTTTCGATCTCAGCGTGGATGAGTGCTTCTGGTCGTCCAAATCTTCTTTCCAGCGCGTCCAGCACCGATTTCGGGTCGGGTTGACTCAGTAGTAGGCACCCGACGGTTTCCTTAGCGACACCTCGCAGACATTTTCTTATACGGGCGAGGTTCTCCGTAGGCGTGAAGTAGTTGCTTGAATTATCGTAGGCGGCCCGGAATCCTAACCACTCGTGACTGCTGCCGTTGAAAAATGGAAGTTCTTGTATGTACTTCGGCGGCTCCCGGGTACTGCGCGCGGCGTTGAGCAGCGACGCGGCCAAGGCTGCAACATCTACGACCGGCTGAGTTTGACGGGTGGTCCCTTGTTCATCCGAAGCCGGTCTTGTCGTGTGCCTTATCTTCCTTTTGTTGCGTTTTTTCGACTTTACTCTCCTCGGGCGGCGGCTCTGCAGTGTCCTTATCCTTGAGCGGTGTCCTTTTTATCCATTCTTGGATTCTGACCGATTCTAGCTCGTCTTCACGGTCCTCCTCGGATTCTTCGTCTTCTTCTTCTTCAATTTGTAAGCGCTGCAGGCGTAGCTTCTGTAGCTCCCTTTCTGCCTGTGCTTCTTTAATTTTCAGCTCGGCCAGCCTTTCTTTGGCCTCCAACTCCGCGAGGAGTCTCTTGCGGGAGGCCGCCGATCGGACAGACCGCGCGGTGCCAGGCCTTAACGTGCTCGATCTCGTTGAACCTCCTCCTCTACGGGCGTGAGTACTTCTTTCTTCCTCCGTTGACATTCCCGCGGTTGATTCCTGATGCGGCGAGACTGAGCTGGCGGTAGCGACGGCGGCTGTGGCGGCGGCGGCGGCGGCTGATGACGACAAAAACGCGTCCAATACAGGTGGCAGGCGTGCGACGTTTTCGGCGGCCCCAACTAATACACCTGACTGAGCGCAGTCGACCGGGTTTCTTCTCGTATTGTCTGGTTGCGGCCTCATCACCCTGCTAGCTCCGCGTGACGACCATCTTGACGTATCTTGTGTTTCTTGAATCTTCGCTAAGCTCCGCTGGCGTTAATCCGGCTCGAAGGACCAAATGAACAGCACAGACTCGTCTTCGATAGCTCAGGGGGCGACGCTGTGCCGTTCCTTTTCTCTTCGAGGTGCGGAGAGCAGGGGGTGGACTGTAAGTTTTTGATCTTGCGTGTGGGCTCTTGAGGTCGGCGGGCGGCGGCGGCCTCACGAAGACTGATTGACTGACGCCAAAGAAACAGTATGGAGGGTTGTTACACCCTTGATTGACGTGTCAAGAAACAATATGATACAAAGAAACAGGATGGTAAATAAAACGCAGAATACTGCTGGCTAGCAGGGTGGCAGAGCGTGGACGGGCAGCACGACCAGGCAGAGATTTCTTCCAGAATTTTCTTCCAGAGTTCTTCCTTCTTGTTTGATCCGTGGCCAACTGAAGCACTGGCGTGGTACTCCGGGCTCTTCTCGGACTCGGCTTTCGCCGGGTCGGGGATGCCGGTCAGGACTGCGTCCTCTTCGGCGGATGCTGCCGCCGCCTGCGATTACAGGCGGGTCACAATGCCGTGGCCGTGGCGGCCACGTCGGGCTTCGATGTTGTCACTGGGGTGCTTGTGCAGGCGCCGCACTTGAAGCGGCACCTTGGTCGACGGGCTGTGCTAAGATGGCTGCTCTGGGCGAGGGCTTGTATCTTCCATCGGGTGGGCGGGCGTGTAGGGGCGCGATCCCTCTGAGGTGAGGGTGCGCCGACGCGTCCGCCTTGGAGTACATTGTCCTCGCCAGTCGGGAGATGAAGGCGTCCAGGCCTTCCCATTTCAGGTCCCGCTGAATGACGTCGTTCCTCACGTAGCGTGGGGCCCCCGTCACTGCTCGGAGACTAAGGTTCTCTTGAGCCCGTAGACGACGTCGGTTCGTCTCCGAGCAGTATGCATACCATGCAGGGGCCGCGTACGTGAGGCGGGATCGTACATAAGTTTTGTAGATCCCGAGCTTCGTTCTCAGCGGGAGGCGGGAGGAGAGCACTGGGCGCAGCTTCCCCCGGGCCATCTTAGCGCTTGATATGGCCGCGTCGACTTGGTGCTTCATGGTGAGGCGCCTGTCTATTTTCACCCCGAGGTAGGTGACGTGTGGCTGCCACGGCACTTTTTCCCCGAGGAGCGTTAACGGCGGCGGGAGTATGCCGGCGTTCCCCGCCAGCAGGGCTTGCGTCTTCTTGGCATTGACCGACAACCTCCATTTAGAGAGCCAGTCAGGCAAGGCATCGAGTGCGAGTTGGACCTTCTTGGCGGCGTGCTTCGCGTTCATTGACTTCGCGAAGTACGCCGCATCGTCGGCAAACAATGCCAACTCGGCCTGACCGGCTACGGGGATGTCGTCGGTGTACCACGCGTAGCAGGCTGGGGAAAGGCAGCTGCCCTGTGGGACGCCCGCCCTCACCGGGCGCTCCGACGAAAGGGCGTCCTCGACCGCCACCTTGAATTTCCGCTCCTCGAGGAATGAGGACACAATCCTGACGAGCCTCTTCGGGGCTGGGGACTCCGACAGTTTGTGTAGCAGCCCCTCATGCCACACCCTGTCGAAGGCCTTCTCGTTGTCGAGGAGCACGACAGCCACGTGCTCCTTCCGGTTGGCCGCGTCCGAGATCTTGTGAAGTAGTCTTGCCACCTGGAGAGTCGTGGAGTGTTCCGGCCGGAACCCGAACTGCTCCGCACGCGGTGGAATGTGCGGGAGCAGCAGGCCGAGCAGCAGCTTCTCGAACACCTTCGAGAGAGCGCTCAGTAGGGTGATGGGCCGATAGCTTTCGGGGAGGCGCAGGTTTTTGCCCGGCTTTGGCAGCATAATGACCCGCCCGGTCTTCCACTCTGTCGGGTAGTGGCCCGAGCGCAGTATTCCGTTAAAGAGGCGCGTCACCGCCGAGATGAATACCGGCGGTAGGTGACGGAGCGCCTCATTAGTGACGTTGTCTGCGCCCGGGGCCTTCCTTGGCTTTAGCCGGCGGATCTGGCGCAGGACTTGGCCGGGCGTAAAGAAGACGGCGTCCTCCTCGGCCGGTATCGGCCCTGCGAGGTAGTCCCGAAGGTGTTCGATCACCCTTTGGTGGCACTGGCACTGGCGTGGTAGTGAAACCGCGCTCTTTTTATACCGTTTCTGGCCGTACCTCACCTCCGCACTCCCCCGCGCCCCGCTTAACTTTATTTCTTAAATTTTTACAATGCAAACACACATTCTTAACATTAAAACTTATATCACTAGTTAGATCTTAATCTAGTTTACCTATTTACACAATTGACATCGTGCTAGACACGCTAGTTTCCACGAAAATCGCGGTGGATAATCGCGAGCGATAAATACGACGCTTCGCGTCGCTAACCCCCGCGCCCCGCGCCAGGGGGGGCATTTATATACTGTTTCGCGAATACGCGAAACTTCTAGACGCGACCTAGCGTGCCTAGTGTTCACATCTACCTATCTAGGATGCCTATGACCTAACTATGCTAATTTCTAACTGTTAAGTACTGTCTATTACTATTTTACATGTTAGACTTAGTATGAATTTCAAGTATGGGAAACCTGACTTTATTCTGTCTGGTTCGCTATATCTCAATTCCCTATAGCCTGTCCCATAAATAAAACAACAAAAACACATTTCTTTATTGAAAAAACATACATATAAGTCATAACATAGTACTTAAAAGCTTAAATTCTAATCCTAAGTAGAAAACCTTGATTAGTATACTACTATTTACAACACAAGATAAGCAATCTAAAAATACATCTATTTTCAATACAAACTTGGATAACTGAATGAAAACGTTATTTAACCTACTAAACAAAAAAAGTGGTATAAACTATTTACAGTTTTTCGCCTATAATTCTGGAATGGCTGTACCTTTTCCGATGCAGTTTGCGCCGTCGTGCACAATAAGAAAGGATTCGTCTAAGAACTATATAGAATTTGAATGACATTGAAATATACAGAAGACTAAGTTGGACAGTATTTTTCAAAGAGCATTTCAAAATCATAGATTGCCAGAAACCAAGAAGTTTTGTCATCGCACAAGTATTATGTCGTTAGATTATTTCGAAACTCAAATTAAAAAGTACTATGAAGTGGCCATGGATCATTTAAATAAATGTCAAGAAAAACTACAATATTTAAGTAATATTGCAGACATAAAAATAGACAACGACCAGGACGACCATACGAAGACTGTCACCTAAGTTATTTATACAGAAATATAGACAAACAAATACAAAATAAAATATTGACTGCTATAACCGCCGTAATGGACGTAATTTACAATCATTAATTAGAACTCTTGAAAAATTATTTTAAGAAATCGAAGAAAATCATATTCAATTACTAATGGAGCAAAGTACTCTCGATTACGAATATTTTATAGAAGATTGTTTTGGACGAGTTAGACGCAATACTAAAAAAATTGCAAGAAAAAGTAAATAACGATAACATAATAGGACTCAGGCATCAAAATTACCAAGAATTACTATCCCTATTTTCACTGGAACTTATGAGTCCTGGGAGTTCTTTTTACGACTTATTCAAAAATATTATTGACAACGACTGCACTATCTCAATTACCGAGAAGATGCAATATTTAAAAACGCACGTACGCGGTGATACAGAGAAGTTAGTTAAACATTTGACAGTTAATGAGGTAAATTACAAGGCTTGTCGAGATGAGCTGCGAAGCAGGCGAGGGGCGCGGGGGCGGCAGAGCGCCGGGCCATCGGCGAGCGACGACACTCGGCCAATCGACTCGCTAGGCACCACGCGTGTATTATTAGACTGCTTGAAATACCAGCATTATACCTTTTAAATACAGTCCGTTTTATTTACTACAACCTGTGTCCTGCAGGAGAACCTATTAGGAATAGGAAGTAGTTCGACATGGTCCTTCATCAATAAAATTATCGAGCATCGCAACGGTCGTTTCAAATTTGAAGAAAGAAACCGTCACCGTTCATCGTCTACAGGATTCATCGCCAAAGCCAAGTGAAGATCAAGAAGCCGAAGTCAAGTCACACAGGGAGTATACGACAGTGTTTGAGTGTGATCGTTCCAATTACTTTTTCATTAATATCTTTTTTGCCGAAAAATCGTTATTTCCTAGTGCTGTGATTGTCATTTAGTGCAATATTCAATTCTATCACAGTTAATGCCAGTTCTTTCACCGCAATACGGATTTACTTGCAATAATAGTGCATCTGCATTATAAATCTTCGTTGCTAATCCCGAGCGCTCGACGTGTCGGTGTTACGTAACTAACGGTCATTGACCTCGAGTCCCTTATCTGCGCGTAGGCATCAGTAACAGCTGTCTGCACTCATTTATATTGTTATTGCACGTTTAACTGAACGCATTTTCTTAGAATTATTTTTTTTCTTCAATCTTTTTGCCTGGTAGACACCTAATTAGTTTACAGCACAAAATGGCCGACACCCTCAAAACTTTAGTAAAAAAGCGTAGTTCTTTTAAATCCAAGGCAACTATATTTTCCAATTATTTAAATTTATTAAAGGACAGTCCTGGCTTATCTCAGTTGCAATGTTTAGACCTGCAAGAGCGCTTAACTAGATTCGAAGCTTTATATTCCGAATTTGATGCCTTACAGACTGACATTGAGGTGCTGGACGAGGCGCCAGGTGGGAGTTTCACTGAGCGTGAGGAATTCGAGCGTCAGTACTTCAGCCTGTAAGCACTTGCGCGCAGCCTACTCGGTTCTTCAGCCCAGGGTCCAGGATCTGACACGAGCTTCGAGAACGCAAACTCAGGTGCATTCAATCACAAACATAGTTTTATTCGTTTGCCTCGTATAAATTTGATTAACTTTTCGGGAACATATCAAAATTGGATTGAATTTAGAGAACTTTTTACATCATTGATTCACAATAATCATTCTATCGATGACATCAGCAAGTTTCATTACCTGAGAGCTTCACTCGAAGGAAACGCCGCTACTATTATAAAAAATATTGATTTTAAAGCTGAAAATTATAAAATGGCCTGGGACTTGTGTGTCAGCGATATAATAATAATCGCCTGCTTATCAACAATCACATGCAGACATTATTCGATTTTAACATCATTTCAGAGGAGTCAAGTGTTTCTTTGAGGGGTGTAGTTGACACAATTAATAAAAATGTGAGGGCGCTACCGTCTTTAAAACAGCCAACACAACATTGGGACACCATACTAATTTTTGTCATGGCAAAAAAGTTGGATAGTATGACAAGTCGTAGATGGGAAGAGTTTCGAGACACGTTGACGAAAGAGCCCAGCTTATCACAATTTTGCACATTTCTAGGCAAGAAAGCAGACCTATTGGAGTCTATTGAAACAAATAATGCAAAGAATAATTTATTGCCTAGTAATAATAATTCTATTGTAGCCTTAAATAACAATTCCAACAGTAATTTTAATAATTCAAGTAAATGCACACAGCAAACACAAAAAACTAATCACAATAAATATAAAATTCGTAAATGTCCGCTTTGCTCCCAAGCTCATACTTTGTATTCTTGTGAATCGTTTAGGAACTTAACTATAGAAAATAGAAATAAAAAAGCAAATGAGTTTAAAGTGTGCTTAAACTGTTTACGCTTTGGGCACAGTACAAAACAATGCAAATTGTCCCACTGCAGATATTGTTCTCTTAAACACAACACACTTTTACATTTAGAGTCCCATTCACAAGATTCAATTATAAATCCACTGCTTTCTGCATCTCATTCTGTAGTGCCAGTTACACCTGATAACACTGCTTTATCAGCAAATTCAATGCAGCTTGCTACTTCTTCGCATGTTTTACTTTCCACAGCTATGGCCAGTGTGACCAGCGCTTCAGGCAAGAAGTACACTGTGCGTCTTTTACTGGACAACGGCAGCACGGCGAATTTCGTAACTGAACAACTTTCTGACTTATTGGGTTTGTCCCGACGCGGTACGAGCATTAAGGTAACGGGTATTAATAATCACATATCTCATAGTACACAGTCTTGTCACCTCACATTAGAGTCTTTATGCTGTGCATACAAAATTGATATCGAGTGTCATATTTTGCCTCAGATTACTGCGGTCTTACCGTCTTCATTCGTGCATATTACTCACGTACCTATACCTCCAGGAATTCAATTAGCTGACCCGAACTTTAATATTCCGTCGGTCATCGACATCCTGGTAGGGGCTGAAGTATTTTGGAGCGTCTTAGGCTCTAACAGCATAGATTTAGGCAAAAATCTACCCAGATTATGCGAAACTAAATTTGGATGGCTTGTTTCTGGTAGTATTTTGCAACAAAATAAGTCACAATTATCCAATTCATATTTTTGCCATCAAACCAGTGTCACTCCTGACCTAACTCAATTTTGGGAGCTTGACAACGTTTCATCTAAACATAATTTTTCATTAGAGGAGAGAAATTGCGAAAAGCATTTCTATGAGACTACTCTTCGAGGGGAGGATGGTCGATTTATTGTAACCATGCCCTTAAAAAAAGGTCCTAGTATTTTAGGGCATTCGTATCTAAATGCTAAAAATCGTTTTTTATCGCTGGAGCGACGCTTTCAGCGAGATTAAAATTTTAAGGATCAATATATGCAATATATGCGTGAATACTTAGAATCAGGTCACATGTCTCTTGACACAAACTTTTCAGTCGACGATTCCGTAAGTAACTTTATACCACATCATGGAATCGTTCGAGAAGCAAGCTCTACAACCAAACTACGCGTAGTTTTCGACGCATCAGCCTCTACCAGTTCAGGTGTATCTCTTAACGATATCCAGATGGTCGGGCCCGTAGTGCAGGATGATCTTCTGTCCATTTTGTTGAGTTTTCGTCAGCACAGATACGTTGTTTCAAGTGACGTTTCAAGAATGTACAGAGCTGTAGAGCTGAATCCGTGTCAACGACCTTTACAAAAAATTATATTTCGTTTCGATCAGAAAGAACCCCTAAGGACATATACTTTGAATACTGTCACGTTTGGCATGGCTTCAGCTCCGTATCTTGCGACTAAATGTTTAGTCAGTTTAGCAGATAGCACGCAAGACGAACTCGTAAAGTTAGCTATAAAACATGACTTTTACGTAGACGATTATTTAAGCGGCGGAAGCTCTATTGTAGAGACGGTTAATACTTCTTCAGCTGTCTGTTCAATTCTGTCGTCTGCACATTTTTTTCTACGTAAGTGGTGGTCCAATAACCCTGAAATTTTGTCCCAATTCACTATCGATAAAGCCAGTCTTGACACTAATTTAGATTTGTCCGAGCAAGGAAATAAATCAGCTCTATCTAAAACATTAGGCCTGAATTGGGCTTGCGACTCTGATTCATTGAGTTATTCAATCTCTTTTCCAAAAAATCTGTAGCTGTCACAAAGCGCTATATTCTTTCAATTATCAGCCAAATCTTTGACCCACTGGGCCTCGTAGGCCCGTGCGTTGTTGAAGCAAAAATTTTAATGCAACGGCTATGGCTCGAAAAGTATGACTGGGACGACAAGGTATCACCAGAAATTAATAAATCATGGTCTTTATTTGAAAATACAATTTCTTCACTGAATGCTTTAAGAATACCTCGTTGGGTTTTGTGTGAGAACTCTATTTACCATGAAATCCATATTTTCACAGATGCGTCTGAAAAGGCGTACGGAGCTTGCGTCTATATTCGGTCGTGTAATAGTGATGGAGCGGTAAGCGTGCATCTTCTAGTCTCTAGAAACCGTGTAGCGCCGATCCGCCCGACAACAATTCCGAAACTTGAACTTTGTGGAGCTTTGTTGGGTGCAAGGCTGTGTACTAAGGTTCAGGAATCATTAAAATTGAAAATCAGTGAGTGTAGATTCTGGTGTGACTCTATGATCGTCTTGGGTTGGTTATCTACACCAACAAGTCAACTTAAACCATTTGTAAAGAATAGAGTTCATGAGATTTTAGAAAGTACATGTGGTCATACCTGGAGCTACGTGCCGTCGAAGGACAACCCGGCAGATTTTGTTTCGCGTGGGCTTAAGGCTGACGTAATTGGGAACACCACCATGTGGTGGTCAGGGCCTTCGTTTTTACATAAAAATGAAAGTTCATGGCCCAAAATGCCAAACGAAATGAAGCATAATTTGCCGGAAGTAGTTAATAATTACAATGCCAGTATTGATTATGCATGTAACATCAATCATACATCATCTAACGTTCATACATCTGTAGTTAATATGCTCTTAGATAAATTTTCTAGTTTTACAAAAATTCTAAGAATCATTGCATTTATTTTAAGATTTATTAATAATATCAAAAAACATAATATTAAAATGTGTGGTAATCTCTCTGTAAACGAGTTAAATAATTCATTAAATTATATTTTGCTCAGTTCTCAACTTGAAATGTTTCCAGAAGAGTACGAACTCATAAAGTCTGGAAAGAAATTACCACACAAGAGCAGTTTGATTTCATTAACTCCATTTCTAGATAAAAATGGACTTCTTCGCGTGGGCGGCAGGCTTGATAACTCCCCATTTGATTTCGATGTCAAACATCCTATTATTATTTGCAGTAAACATAGGCTTACTAAACTTATATTTCACATGCAACATATTAAATTGCTTCATGCCGGTCCGCAGTTACTTTTGTCTCATATTCGACAATCATACTGGCCTATACGCGGCAGAAACTTAGCAAAATTAGTTGTTAATAAATGTATAAAATGTTTTAGACATAGAGCTCAAAATGTCCAGCCAATTATGGGTCAACTTCCTCCTTCAAGGACGCGACTTGAAAATCCTTGGGAAAATTCTTATGTTGATTACTGTGGACCAATAATGATATGTGACCGAAAAGGTCGTGGGTGCAGACTTATAAAATCTTATTTGTGTATCTTTGTTTGCGCCGCAGTGAAAGCTGTACATTTGGAGCTCGTCACAGACCTTACCACCGAGGCTTACATGGCTGCTTTAAATCGATTCGTGGCGCGTCGGGGCAAGCCTCGAAGCATCACGTCCGATAACGGAACTAACTTCGTAGGAGCATCGAATGAAATGGCCAGGTTTTTACAAAACTCTAGGGTTGCATCTGAGATAGCTCAGGAGGGCATAGAATTTCATTTTGTTCCTCCTTATAGCCCTCATCTTAATTCCTTGGCTGAAGCAGCAGTCAAATCTTCAAAATTTCATTTAAAAAGACTGTTGCAGCAGACTCATCTCTCCTATGAAGAAATGGCTACATGCCTATGTCAAATAGAGGCCGTTCTTAATTCACGCCCACTTACTCCTCTATCTTCAGACCCAAATGATTTTTCGGCTTTAACACCCTCTCATTTTTTTATTGGACGACCGCTCTTCGCTGTCCCTACTGCCCCAGTGACAGAAGTCACCATCTCTAGGCTGGATCGATGGCGAAGAATACAGCATATCAGCCAACATTTTTGGAAACGGTTTCATGATGATTATGTTTCTCTACTTCAGGCTAAAACAAAATGGCACACATCAAAGGGAGAGCTCAAGATAGGCTCCCTAGTCCTGATCAAGGACAAGACGACGCCGCCGCTGCTGTGGCCAATGGGTCGGGTCATTCAAGTTTACCCCGGTGTCGACGGGGTCTCGAGGGTGGCAGAAATGAAGACGAAGAGAGGCACTGTACGTCGGGACTTCACTACCATTTGTCCTCTTCCCATCGAAGAATGAAGTCTTTGAAGACAACTCTTCAACCCGGGGAGTATGTCGAGATGAGCTGCGAAGGAGGCGAGGGGCGCGGGGGCGGCAGAGCGCCGGGCCATCGGCGAGCGACGACACTCGGCCAATCGACTCGCTAGGCACCACGCGTGTATTATTAGACTGCTTGAAATACCAGCATTATACCTTTTAAATACAGTCCGTTTTATTTACTACAACCTGTGTCCTGCAGGAGAACCTATTAGGAATAGGAAGTAGTCCGTCAAGGCTGCACTAAAATTATTAGAAAAATCCGATACAAAGATGAGATAATTAGTACAGACCTTTATTGATAAATTGTTAGATTTACCAAAAATACAATTTCCTAACGCGAAAATGCTATGTAATATACATGATTGTATGAACGAGAGTTTAGAGGCATTAAAAAACCAAAACATTGATGTATCTACTTGGGGTCCGATTTTGACACGTATCGTAAGCCGTAAATGGGACCACGAGACAAATATGAAATATGAAAACCAACTTGAAGAGCTAAACAAAATACAAGATTTTTCAAAAATGATATAGTTTACCACAACATTCAAACTTGTCAGAGTTATCAGTGAATGACCGAATTAAAGTTGTGCAAGACAGTCAAATGTTTGTAAAATGCCTCATGCATGATTCGAAAAAAGAATGTGTTAGTCAAAAATTCAGACAGTGCGAAATATGCAATAAGGGCCTTTCTACACTGTTGCATCGTAATTTTAACGAATATTTATCAGTAAAATCACAGAACAGCCAATCAATGGCGAATAAATTCAATATTGACTACTAGAATTCAAAACCAAGTACGTCTAAGTCCTATAAGGTCCAGGCACAAACAAACGAAAACACCACAAAGGAAATAATTACGAATACTATAATACAAACTAATGAGAAACAAAAAACCGTTCTGTTAGCTACTGCAATAGTACAAACAACAGCAATAGACGGTACACAACATTTGCTAAGAGTTTTATATGACCAAGGCTCGGAGGCGTCATTATGTACGGAAGAAGTAGCCAAATTATTAGGATTACCTAGGCAGAAAATCAACGCAGAAATAAAAGGCATCGCTGACGAAAAACCCAAAATTGCAAGACATATGATTGAGGTTATACTTAAACCAAGATTAACCAGTAATTATAAATTACAGACGTCACTAATTGTATTACAAAAGCTAACTGGGTCAATACCAACACAAAATGTAGTCAAAATAAACAATGTAATGGATAACAAAATAATTGCTGATCCTACTTATTACAAACAAGGGCCAATCGACATTATTTTGGGTGCAGAAGAATATAGCAAATTATTACAACAAGGCTTTGAGAAGTTAGATAACGGCATTATTGCTCTAAATACCGAGTTGGGATGGATATTGTCCGGATTTTGCCCCACAGAAAGGTCAAAAAAGTTGCAAATCATAAGTCTAATCACTCGTGCTGAAGAAACACAATTAACAAAATTTTGGGAAATTGAAGAAGTAACTGAAGACTACCAATTAAGTAAAGAAGATGAAATATGTGAAATTTTTTACAGAGAAACAAAAGACTTCCATTAAAAGACTATTTATTCTAAAGAATACGGTAATACACGACACCAAGCTGCAGCGAGACATACAGTTAGAGAAGAAATTAGAAAGAAACCAATGTTTACGACAACAATACCACGAGTTCATGGAGGAATACGTCCGAATGGGTCATATGAGAAAAGTAGGAAGAAATCATCAATACGAAGGAAAATGTTATATACCACACCAACCAGTAATAAGACAGGACGCCTTGACAACAAAGTTACGTTGTGTATTCGATGTAAGTAGTAACTCAGGAACAAATATAAGTCTCAATGACAATATGTATAAGGGCCCCCGATTACAACAAGACTTACATACTATATTGTTACAATGGCGTAAGCATAAATTATTTTTTTAGCAGAAAAAATGTACAGATTTATAAAGGTACATAATGATGACTTAAAATATCAGAATATTGTGGAGATTGTCACCAAAACAAGCAATAGAAGAATAGGAACTAACAACAGTAACGTACGGGACTTCAGCCGCTCCTTACTTGGCAATTAAGACATATAACAATTATCAAACGATGAAAAGGACAAATATCCCATAGCCAGTAAAGTAGCACTAAGGGATTTCTATGTTGATGATCTATTATCTGGGGAAATAGACATAAACAATGCAAAAAACCTACAAAAAGAATTAATAGAAATGATGCGAGCAGGTGGATTTAACTTAAGAAAATGGTCATCAAATAGCGCCGAGCTATTAGAAAACATACCCGAAGAAAATACAGACAGCACAATGGTTAAACTACCCTTTGGCGAAACCAGAAACTCATTGGGAGTAATGTGGACACCAAAGGAAGATAGTTTTCAGATAAAGATATCATTGACAACTAGTGACAAACCAACAAAAAGATTTATATTATCAGAAATAGCAAAACTGTTTGATCCCCACGGGTGGCTTCAGCCGGTCATAATAACATTGAAATTACTAGTGCAATAGATTTGGAATACAGGTATAGGACGGAATAATATATTACCAGCAGAAATAAAAGAAAAATGGGCGGATATTCAGAACCAATTGAATAATGTTGAATATATAAAAATACCTAGATGGATTTGGTACCAACAAAACGTGCTAGTTGAACTACATGGATTTAGTGACGCATCAGAAAAGGCTTACGGAGCAGTGGTGTACTGTCGTATAAAAGTCAATGAAGTTTACCATGTGACATTACTACAGGCAAAAACTAAGGTAGCACCAAGAAAACAAAATTACGTTACCCAGACTTGAACTATGTTTGGCTGTTCTATTAACAAAACTAATCAAGAAAGTAAAAACAGCTCTTGTGTGACATTGCAGAAATCTATTGTTGGACAGACTCCATGATTACGCTCGGGTGGATAAGAAGAGAGGCTTACAAATGGCAAACTTTTGTAGCAAACAGAGTACCCGAAATACAAAAAACATTACCTTACCAACAAAACATTACCAAGATGGGACCATGTTGTATCTACAGACAACCCAGATGACGTAATATCAAGAGGAAATAGAACCTCATAAGCTCCAAACGAGCAACTTATGGGGGAGTGGCCCCAAATGGCTTTACACAGATGAATTTACTACACATATTACTAAAACAATACCAGAACCACATGTAGAAGTAAAAAATTGTCACCAAACATCTATAGAAATACAAAATACAAATGAGGAATGGGAGCGATTTTATAATTTCAGTAGATTAATACGAGTCATATCTTACTGTTTGAGGTTAGTAAGGAAACAAAACAAACCTAACTATCTGACGTACGAAGAACTAGACAACACCACAAAACAAATCATTAGAAAAGTACAGAACAAACGTTACTTTCTGTACTGTTTCAAGAATATCAAATATTAAAGAACGGTCAATCACTAAAGAAAGGTAACAAATTGTCATCATTGGACCCCTTTATAGATGAAGATAAAATAATTAGGGCGCGCGGTAGACTACAAAACTCACAGTTACCGTACAATCAAAAACATCCGATATTAGTGCCAAATGAACATCATGTAACGTCACTGCTTATACACGATGCACATTTGGTGGCAATCGACTTACATTATCATATATACGACAAAAATATTGGATAATAAGAGGAAAAAGGAAGATAAAAAATCACATAAATGTGTAAAATGTATAAGATATAAAGCAGAAACAATGGGAATAAAGTAGATATTATGTACCTAAAGGCACTACCTATGATCCAGGTCCATAATAAATCTGTATTTTCTAAGGTCATTTTGGGAAAAGCATTAGTCATTATGAAAAAGTGGTCATTTTGGTAAAGTGGTAATTTTGGAAAAAGCAGGAGTCATTTTGAAAAAGAAAAGTGCTCATTTTGGAAAAGTGGTAATTTTGGGAAAAGCTGTAGTCATTATGAAAAAGTGGTCATTTGGGAAAGTGGTCATTTTGGAAAAAGCAAGAGTCATTTTGAAAAAGAAAAGTGCTCATTTTGGAAAAGTGGTAATTTTGGGAAAAGCTGTAGTCATTATGAAAAAGTGGTCATTTGGGAAAGTGGTCATTTTGGGAAAAGCAGTAGTCATTATGAAAAGGTGGTCATTTTGGGAAAGTGGTCATTTTGGTAAAGTAGGTATTATGTACCTAATCGCATCATGCGTTTGGTATATTTTGTCAATGATCGATTGCCAGGTTTTTATGTCAGTTTTCAGTTTGTTTTTAAATGAAAATGTGTCAGAAAATGGATCCCAAAGAAGTCCCAGCGCTTTCATTGAGTCCGCGTGTTTCAAATCTACAACAGAGGGGTTTAATTGATCTGGTGATAGATGTTCTAACAATTCCCGTGTGTTGCTCGACCATTTTCGCATATTCATTCCCGCTCCGTGTAACATGTCAATAAGTTGCAATTGCGTTTCCTTCGCAGCCTGGCAATCATTATTTCCTGCCAAAATATCGTCTACATATTTAATAAAATCCTGGATACTAGTGGATATTTATGTGCCTCGTCGATTGCTAGTTGTAGCATGATTCTCATAGCAATAAATGGGGCGGCTTTTGTCCCATATGTCACCGTACAAAGCTGGTACTCCTGAAGGTTTCCTAATTCGTCACGCCACATCATTTTTTGCAAGTGCTGATCTCCTTCTTTAAGTAAAATAGTTCTTAACATTTTTTACAATCTGCTAATAAACATAGCGAAACGTTCTCCAGTTTTAAGTCGGTAAGGCTGTATCCAGACTTTGTTTTAGATGAAGCTTTGAATTCTACTCCTTCGTTGTATTTGAGTCTTCCTTGTAAACTGGGTGGTGTGGTAAAAATAGCTAGCTCCTTTTGTGAAATGCATTTCCGCAAATGCCCGAGATTAATATAGTCCTACATAAAACTGTGATATTGCTCACGTAAGTTGTTTATTATTGTATAACTTGTTCTCTGTTTCAAAAGGGCTACCACTTTTGGTTTGGATGGACCTAGATGCTGCTCGTAATTGTCAAACATTGGATAGCGTACTTCGTATCTGCCGTCCGGTAATCTTCGTGTCGTAGAAACGTAAAAGTCCTCGCAAAACTGTTCTTGTGGTGTCAAATCATTGTTGTTTTCTATCACCTCTTCCATCTCCCAGAATCGAGAAAATTCCTCATCGCAATTTGTCAATACATGACAATTGAAGGTCGTGGTGTGGCTCCCTGAGATAATCCAACCTATCGCCGTCTGCTGTGCTATAGGCTGAGATGAAAAGCCTTTTAGCAATCCCCCCATTATTATTATTGAGTACACCCTAGCGTCAAGAATTGGTTTGGAAATGTGATAATCTGGATCCGATAACTGTAAATTACGAAGATGGTTGTAATTTTTCTTTTCAAATGTCACGTTAGGAAGGTTGTTTTCGACTCTGGGCATGACAAGTGCCTCCGTAAAGAAATTGTAATGATCGTGTATGGATTTGCAGTTAAGTGTGACCTTTCCTCTGCCTTTCTTCGGAGTTGTACCGACGCCGCATATTGACGCATTAATATGTTCTCGAGGTAGGCCTAAACGTTGAACTGCGTTCTCAGAGACAAGGCTGACCTGTGAACCTTGGTCTAGGAGTACGTCCCATTTGCCGCTTGCACGCGTAACTGCACCGTGGTAAGCAATATTTCGTCATCGTCGTTCTCGACATGATTCACAACTGGTAAGTGGCCGGGTCAACGAGGTAGATGAACTGTTTCGTGATTGGGTTGTTATTAAAAATATCATGCAATAAAGTATTGTGCGAATTATTGCAAATTTTACAACGTTTAGTCGAGTTGCAGTAATTGTGTTCATGAATGTATAAACAATTTCTACAAATTTTATGATTTGAAATATTTAATTTGGTATCTGGTGTCATAGATTCGAACTTCTTGCATTGGTATAAGGCATGATTCATATTGCACAATGGACACGCAATTGTTTTGTACAAAGTGTAATATGCTCTATTAATGGGGTACTGCGGTTTTTCTTGTCGAAAATATGATTTATGTTGCGGCTTCGCAGATGTAGATGCTTGTTGTTTCTGAGTCGCAAAATCGTCTTTCTTTCTTATAGATTCCAAGGCTGTAAACTTGGCTTCTAAAAATGATAAAAATTCTTCCAGTGTTGCTAACTCTCTCGGCGCTCTGCGAGACTTGATAGTCGCGGTAGGATTCGGAGTCCAATTTTTTGCTTAGGAGATGGACAAGGATTGGATCCCATGACTTCGTGTCGACTCCCAGATTTTGGATTGCATGCAAACATTCAATGCTCGTGTCATGTAAACGTTTTATTTCATAGGAGGTTTGCTTTTGAAGATTGATTTAAAAATGTCTCCAGTTGTTTAGAGAAAAGAAGCTGTAAATTGTTGTAGCGCTGGTACAGGATATCCCACGTGGTGGCATAGTTGTTGGCTGAAATGTGAAGATGCTGGATGAGTCTCTCGGCTTTGCCCTTAACCTTACCTTTCAGGTGCTGCATTTTTGTGTTTTAGACAAGGTGGTGTTATTATGAATGGTTTCTTTAAAAAGATCCAGGAAAGTCGGCCATTGGGAATAGTTTCCAGTAAAAATCGGGATATCTACTCCTGGAGTCCTTGAGATGGGCTGTAGATGAGATCTTCCTGTTGAGTTGCCTTTTAATGTCACGATATTTTCTTTCGACATCTGATAACTCCATGTCATATATCGCGTCAGAATTTCCTGAAAGGTTGTCGATTTTCCAATGTAGCTTGTCAATCTGCTCCCACCGAGACTGCAAATTCTTTAACTCATCATCCAATTCCCACTTCTTCAATGTCATCCACTACGCAATATGTATCTGTCTACGCAGGTCCTTAAAATTGGTACGCTGTTGGCTCAAAAGATCTTAAAGTTTAGAGTCATGTGGCATTGGCGTGTCAGTTTGGACTGTATTGTCATTCTTGATGCTAGTTGATGTCGAAGTAGATTTTGCTGGAAAAGATGCTATGATTTCACGAGTTCCGACAATAATCATATACTTGCTGATACATATTTTTCGCAAAATACTCATGAGATTTGTCAGGATAAGTTTGCAATTGGTTGTGATTTGAGTCAAAATCTTGCCAGTAGTCATCAAGCAATTCCAATCTTTGCTCAATATAATTACACATACAAAGGTTTTTCTGTCAGATGAATCCTTCTTGAAGTAAGTGTTAATCTTCTCCAAGCTCTGGACAATGTCATGTTGGCGTTGGATTATAGATTCCATAATGTCAAAATGCAAATTAATACAAGGGAAGTAATGAAACGATCTTACTTGTATTCTCTTGTCAAGCTTAGGCTGCTGATGTCAAGGAACTACGGTGGGCCACGTAGCTCCGGTCTGCTAGATGATGCTATGTATAGACTCCTGTGCACGGGATGGAGTCTGAGTGTTAGCTGCTAGATGCACACAGTAACACCATGCGAAATGTCACAAAATGTTTCATATATTTGAACTGCACTGTCACTAAAGTTATCTCGAGATACGAAAATTAACTTGCAAACGTAGAATGTCGACGTGAAATGTTCACCACTGTCACTGGTTCACCTCACCCGCGAATGATCCCGGATAGAACAACACGCGCGTAAGGTCAATGTTTCGAAGGACCTAAATGTACTGTTCCCTGCTTAGGATCCGTACAATTAAATAATGTCAAATCTAAGGATGCAATGTCACAATGTCAGACAAACCCGGGTCGCAAAGACTGTCAATGAAAATGACAATCGAATTTGCCGAGTGCGTTTATTACACTAAAAACTAAAAATGCTCGTTTATAATGTGTCGTAAAAATGTAGGTCGCGCGTAGCGCTGCGTATGTAAAATATCAATACTATGAAAATGTTCGGCTTTGCCTGAACAAATACCTTGGATAAGACTGACCTTGCCTTTATGACCAATAAAGGCATTCAGTTGAGCGAAAAGTAGGAAAGTTACGAAATATGGAAATAGTAGGAAAAGGAGTGGTCGGCCATCTTGGAACCTAGATGTCGCTCTGTGCCCGGGCTGCAAGCAGCCCGCGACGCTGACGTGCTATTTTATGACAATTGAATTCATTCAGAGTTAAAAATGTTATGTAATACGGAAATAGTAGTAAAAGGAGTGGGCGGCCATCTTGGATGCCAAAATGACATCCAGATTCGAGTCGGGCGGGGTCCCAAACCCCCGAATCCAAAATTTCAGTCAAATCAACAAGGTTGAAAAAATAAAAAGTTGGGGGCGGGGAGCCCCAGATTTCGATTTTGAGTCAAATCGGGTAAAGTTGAGAATTGCCGTTTTCAAAGACATGATTTCTGGTTACTATGACAAACTGAAATGAATGGGAACTACTTGCACTGTCGATGTCCACGCTGACCACGCGTCGACGCAAACCCTCACCAGGCCTTGCTGGATCCGTTCCTCGGCCGCTACAGTCGTGGAGGTAGAGCTGGCTGACCTCCTCCCCTCATGGGCCACCAGAAAATGTTCGCAAAACTCCCTCGGGCACACGTGTTTTGGTCGGGAACCGAACCGGCGTCTCGCCGGCGGCATCCCGTGTATTGTGGGCCTCCCCACCCGCCTGGGCAGCAGGCGGGAATCGCGCAGAGTGACTCCTCCGCACTTCAGCCTATCCCAAGGCTGCGATGATAACACGAGCGCGCCGGCACTCGCGGCTTGGAAATGACTCGACGTTGAAATGAAAACCCGCGCGTACTTTTCCTATCGTTTATTGACACACATCACGATACACGCGCTTTGATTACTATAGGTTCATGGAACCACGGCTCCTACTCCGAAGTACCGGTTTGACTTTTCGGAAAACGACCACCTTTCCACAATGGCGGGCGGCTCGCCACAGCCTTTTTGTCCCGCTAACACAATACGTGCATCAGCGTCGGGTGCTAAGAGAAGACTATTTGACAGATTGAATGAGTTATTGATTAGTTCGCTCGATCACTGAACTATTGACCGAATGAGAGTTGCCATGACCCTTAAGTAAAATATAAATTGTTGCCAGTACATTTGGCGTGAACAAGGAATGTTGAACGGTACTAACCTAATGGGATTTTTCTCCTAACAAATGTTGTACGAACTTACCTCGCACATTTGGACGACCCGTGGCCTACACCATGTAGGTCATGTGTCAGCTCTTTTTATACTATAATTAGAATCAAATCTAAAAACAAATTGAGATACTATCGAACAGTAGCCAAGTTACTATCCAGCGGCGGTCGAGGTACTGTTGGGCTGCCATCGAGAAAGGATCCGTCACACCCAGTTATCAACATGTAACTTCGTGAGAATCTTGTATCTTCACACCAACATCTACAACTTACAATCTACATCCCGTCATGTACGGTGTATGGCTAACACTATGGCCTGCACTTTACAAATGTATTATATTGAGTCAAGCTTTTGTCAATATTTTTTAAGTAGCCTTATACAACAGTTTCTCAATAGAATATTTTTTTCAATTGAAGCAAGACAAATATGTACATATATAAAATACAGTAATAATGCTTCACTTTTCATCTAATATAACTGCATGCTTGGTATAAAAATAAAACAAAAATTGATCATTTCAAACAATTTGTCACCTTAATTTAAGCTAACAGAACTAAGAGAACCGCTATCCTGATTGAAAGGAAGAAAAACCTTGCAAAGAGTAGAAAACAAATATTTTTGATTATCAGTACATTTTTCATATCGGAAACAATTGTTTTTTTTTTATTTGAGATGAACATACGAATTCAAGACGAGACATTTGTGTTTACGAATCGATTGTAATTTTTTTCAATAACCGATCATTAGAATTAAGAGAATCGTATCTATATTCAAGACTTCATGACATTCAATAAATCGTCAGCATTAATATTAATTGTATCTATTTTTCATTTAGTTCATTAAATATTATTTTGAAATTCAAAGCAATATGTTATCTTAACTAGAGACAATTTACTGCATCATCATCATCATCATCAGGTCTTTGTTAGTCTCCACTGCAGGAGCATGGCCCTCTCTGTACTACCGGATATACCATATTACTTGGCCAGAGCAGACAGAGGATTTGGCCTACACTCTCCTCGCTGGCCAGACAGGTTAGATAGGTCTCATTGATGTTTATGAGCTTCGTTTAGCTTGTATTTCCTAAGTCGCCTCTTACGACCTCCATGGAGTGGTCCTATTCTACTCAGCCGGAAACCACACGCATTTACTGCATGGTGCATATATATACAAATATTTGCTTGGATTAAGGAATTCTTTTTTAAAAAGAGGGTAATAAAATACCTGCTTGATAAAACTATACCTAAACCTTCCTCACGAATTACTCTATCTGTTGGTGAAAACCGCATTGAAATCTGTTCAGTAATTTTTAAGTTTATCGTGAATAGACAGAGGCGGTGGAGGACTTTGTATTATAATATGTAGGTACTTAGTGATATCATCGAATACCAACCTGTTCTATATCGGTGGTGGCCTGTGTAGGCTGTCGACACCCATGTCGTAGTTGGCGTGGTTGTCGTGGTTGTCGTGGTTGGCGTGGTTGTCGTGGTTGTCGTGGTTGTCGTGGTTGTCGTAGTTGGCGTGGTTGTCGTGGTTGTCGTGGTTGGCGTGGTTGTCGTGGTTGTCGTGGTTGGCGTGGTTGTCGTGGTTGTCGTGGTTGGCGTGGTTGTGGTGGTTGTCGTGGTTGTCGTGGTTGTCGTGGTTGTCGTGGTTGTCGTGGTTGTCGTGGTTGTCGTGGTTGTCGTGGTTGTCGTGGTTGTCGTGGTTGTCGTGGTTGTCGTGGTTGTCGTGGTTGTCGTGGTGGTGGGGAAAGTCACCGGCTCTACCCCTTTTGCGTTTCCCTGAAACCAAACCAAAAACACGGATGTAATCTTTCCTCTCGTGTGCGCTTGTTGGTGGTTCAACCAGCCCGTGGAGCTCGAGTGCAAACGCATTGAACGTTATAGTAATGAGCTTAGAGTCGCGAATGGCCTGACTAGGTAAATGAAACAACGTGTAGATCCTTCGGCTTTGTATTAATGACTACTGGTTGATCTAGTTTTACAATGCGATTTATACAGATCCGTTTTTTAACGCAACATACACCGCCCACCAAAGGCGGATGCCTTTCAACAATTAAAATTTTAACAATTATACAAATTTGCAAGATTAACTTAAACATTAACAACAAAGTAATTTATCGTTCTAATGACAGACATGCAATTATTTTATCTGAATTACTAGTCACAATTATCTTTAGTGTCAATCAGTGGGCACAATTTAGTAATACATCTTTTGGTGATATTGTCACCTGATTTCACACTGTATACGCGCGTAGCTCCATCAGGTCCGGGATGCTTTGACACAATACGACCCATCAGCCATTTGCCTGGAGGCAATCCATCTTGCTTGATCAACACAATATCGTTTATATTGAATTCAGCTTGCCGTCTCAACCATTTGGGTCGTTCTTGTAGGCGTGTTAAGTATTCTGCCTGCCATCTCTTCCAAAAGGTTTGTAGTAATCTTTGAATGTGTTGCCATCTTGATAAATAGTTTATATTCAGCTTTGTTAAGTCAGGAGTAGGTACTCCAATGGCTGTTTCACCAACCAAGAAGTGAGATGGTGTCAGTGGACTCAAATCGCTCGCATCAGTGTCTTCAATAGGTGTCAAAGGTCTCGAGTTGAGACAAGATTCAATTTGACACAACAGCGTGGTGAATTCCTCGAACGTAAGATTGGAAGTTAGAATCTTTTTCAGGTGTGACTTCACAGATTTAACACCGGCCTCCCATAGGCCCCCGAAATTTGGGCTATATGGTGGAATAAAATGCCACTGCGTGCCATCAAGTGCTAAAGTTTGAGCAACATCATCTTTGAGTTCTAGCTGAGCGATCTTCCAAGCTTCAACTAATTCTTTATTTGCTCCTACAAAATTACGGCCTTGGTCACTGTAGATATGTGCGAATCGTCCTCTCCGCGCGACAAAACGACGGAATGCAGCGAGAAAAGCGTCAGTCGTCATATCTCCTACCAACTCTAAGTGTAATGCCTTTGTACACATGCAAATAAAGATCGAAATGTATGCCTTATTCGTTTTAGCACCACGACCTTTGGACATAAGTACGTTAAAAGGTCCTGCAAAATCTACACCACTGTACAAGAATGGACGTGCTACGTTCACCCTCATTTCAGGTAAAATGCCCATTATTTGGGTTCTGGCCTTAGCATTTGCCCTTGCACAGATTATACATTTATGAATGTGTCTTTTAACAATGCCTTTAGCTTTCAGAATCCAGAATCGTGTCCTTAAATGGCATAACATTAACTGAAGACCACCGTGAAGAGTCTTCTGGTGTGCGTCTGCAACTATCAACAAGGTAAGTTTGTTTTTATTACTTAATATCATAGGATTTTTTGCATCTCTTTCCAGGTTCGCGTGTCGCAGTCTTCCGCCCACCCTGAGGATCAGTTCATCGTCCAGGTAAGGATTTAATGATTTTAGATTACTATTCCTTTTTACTCTTTTGTATTTCCGTATGTCTTCTATATCTTCTTTAAAATCATCTGTTTGAGCCTTTGTTATGCATGTTTTTAACGCTTTGTCTAATTCCATTGTAGTAATAGCCATAGTATTTTCTGATGATCTTTTGTAATTTAGAAATCTTCTCATGTAAATTATAATCTTTAATAACTCGTCTAAAGTATAAAAGTTTTCAAAATTTAATGTTCTATTGTGTTGTGTGTCATCTTCCACTATATTCATGCCCAATATTTGAGTTTTCCTTTTTTCAATGTCAGTCTGTGCTATATTAGGTCTTGAAAGTGTTATTGTCTCATCATGTAACCAATGTGGTCCATACCACCAAAGTTTGTTTAATTTCAGTTCAGTCAATTTTGCGCCTCGTGATGCGATGTCAGCTGGATTTTTATCAGTTCGAACGTGATACCATCTGCTGTTAGGAATGTTGTTGGAAATCTCGACTACTCGATTTGCTACAAATTGTTTCCAGCGGCTCGGTTCACCAAACAGCCAGGATAGAACTACCGACGAGTCAGTATATGCAAATACGTTGTCCATCGACATTCTCATTGCTTGTGCAGTTTGACTGAGTAGTTTCGACAGGAGCACAGCAGCGCACAGTTCAAGCCGTGGTATTGATATAGTCTTGACAGGAGCTACCTTTGTTCTAGCAGCCACGATCTTGACGTCTACAGTTCCATCTTGTTGGACTACTCTGCAATACACAACTGCAGCCATCGCGTGCATCGATGCGTCACTATAACCGTGTAATGATATGTTGGTTTTTAAGGCATGCAAGGTGTTGAGCCATCGTGGAATTGTGATTTCGTTTACATTTCTCAAATCATCTCTTATGGATTTCCACTCATCTTGTAAGTCATCGTCAAGGATATCGTCCCATCCTACACCTTGTAACCATAATTTTTGTACAAATATCTTGGCCAACACAATTGCTGGCGCGATCCAGCCTAATGGGTCAAAAAGCTTTTGTAAGTCTGACAGAACATTTCTTTTTGTTATGTCGATTGGTTGTGGTTGCAAGGTAAGTTTGTATTTGAATTCATCTTCTGCCAAACTCCATGTCACCCCAAGAGCCTTAACTTCTCCATCTAGTTTCATATCCATGTGCGCTTTTACAGTTCTTTCTGTCTTCTCTAGGGATCTTAGAAAATCTGAATTATTAGAACACCATTTTTGTAGTTTAAACTTGCCCCGATTTAGTACAGTTTTAAGTTGTCTACTCGCTTCGATAGCTTCATCAACAGAGTCACAGCCGGACATAATGTCATCAACATAGAAATCTTCTCGTATCATGCGCGCAGCGATAGGAAAATTTTGGCCTTCATCTTCTGCTAGCTGCATAAGTGTTTTTACAGCAAGATATGGCGCCGATGCGGTCCCAAATGTGACTGTCAATAGCTTGTAATGCTTGACCTCATCAGACCTTGAAGTATTATTCCTCCACAATACTCTCTGGAAGTCAGCGTCATCTTTTTTAACAAGAATCATCCTGTACATCTTCTCTATGTCACTTACGAAAAAAATTTTGTGCATTCTCCATCTCATGATTATACTTCTGAGGTCTTCTTGGAGGATGGGTCCATTCATCAGTTCATCATTTAGTGATATGCCGTTTGTGCCTTTACAAGACGCGTCAAAAACCACTCGTGTTTTTGATGTTTCTTTTTCAGAGCGCACTACTGCATGGTGTGGCAGGTAAACAGATCTTTTGTTTAATTCTTCCCTTGGTATTTCTTGCATATGGTTCAATCTAATGTATTCTTCTATTACTTCTGAATAATTCTCTTTTAATTGTGGCTGTCTATCAAATCTTCTTTCAAGCATTTCTAGTCTTTTCATTGCTATATTAAATGTATTTCCTTCTGGTGATTGTGGATTTTCTGTTTTAAAAGGTAATTTAACAACGTATCTTCCTTCTTCTGTTCTCGTGTAATTTTCTTTATACGTTCTTTCACAATTTTCTTCGTCTTTTGTTAGTTTCCTTTTTGTGTCTACGTCTATCTCCCATAATGCTTTCAGCATGTCTTCGACTTCTACTTGGTGATGCATTACTACCAGTGATTCATCTTCTACAGAACTATCGTTGACTTTACCAAACAAAATCCAGCCTAGGGTTGTTTTTTGTGCAATTGGAGACCCCGGCGGACCCTTGACGATATCGTTCTGTATGATTTGTGCGTATTCATTAACTCCAAGAAGCAAGTCGATGTTAGATGGTTGGTTGTAATGAGGGTCAGCAAGGATTAACCCCTCCAAATGATTCCAACTATTTGACGATATTCTTTGAGATGGTATCTGTGTAGTGAGTTGTCTTGAAATTACATAGGCCTTGACCTTAAGGCTGAATAATTCACTTCTAGATGTAATTTCAATGTGAACAGCTTGATTTATTCTTGTTTTGACTTCTCCAACTCCAACAATAGTTCCCTTGACCGGATACCTTCTCGTTTTTATGGTTTGTGCTGCTCTCTGGCTTATAAAACATCCTTGAGATCCAGGATCTATGAGGGCTCGCAAAACTGTGGTGTGTCCATGTTCACTTTTGCATTCCACCAGGGCCGTTGCCAGTAAAGCAACAGCTGTATTGTGAGCTGTATGTGTTTGTGACGTCATAACTGTTAGATTGAGTTCTTCTTGTGATGATGACTCTTCTTCTACATTTGAATGTAACACCTTTGGCTGTATTTTATCATTTTCAGTTAGGCCGCAGGACTCCTTGACTTGTTTGGAATGTAGGAGAGTGTGGTGACGTCGCTTGCATAATCTACATGTGGTGAGTAGTCTACAGGTTCTAACTCCATGTCCAGGAACTAAGCAGTTGTAACAAATTTTATTTGTTTTAACATATTCGGATCGCTGCTCAGGTTCCATTTTGCCGAATTCTTTACAGTGACAGAGTGCGTGTTTGTCATTGCACATTGGGCACGTTCTCTCAGCAACTGTGTCAGAAATGTGGTGGGTTTTCACTATATTCTCGCGCGGCGGAGCAGTTGGTTGTATAAGCTCAAGGGTTCTAAACTTGCTTTCTAGAAACGACTTTAACATTTCAAATGTGGGTAACTCGTTGCCATTTTCGTTGCTCACATGCTCTTCCCACTCCTTATGTGTGACAGCGTCCAATTTTTGAACCACAAGAAAGTTGACAAGTGGATCCCAATCTTCTATCTTAACATCCATATTTTTGAGACTGTTGAGACATTCGGATGTAGTGTCGATCAGCGACTTTAATTGAATAGAATTTTGGTTACTTAATTTTCTTTGGTTAACCATGCGCTTCAATAAGGATGTGACGATAAGTCGTTTGTTACTATACCGCTCCTTTAGAGTTTTCCAAGCTAAAGCGTAATTAGCATCATTAATTTGTATGTGACGTAACAATAACTCCGCTTCACCGCCAACACTCGTCTTTAAATAGTGCAATTTCTCCACGTTGCTAATTGAATTGTTTCCATCCACTAGCGACACAAACAAGTCGCGAAATGTAGGCCATGAATCGTAATTCCCAAAAAATTTAGGTATATAAATCCGAGGCAACTTCACCTGCGAAATATTTGCCTTATGTGCTTGAGTAGCTTGTGTTGTATGCTGTTCTTGCTCGACATTTTTTTGTTGAGATTGTAATGAAAACAATAAATCTGTCATGTCCGCCTTCGCTTGTACAACCACATCTTCACAAACATAATATTGATTTTGAACAAAATAAGGCATTGATTTACGATGTTCTTTGTTCACACTCTTCAGCAATGCGTTATGTGAAGTACGAAACTGATTCCAATATTCTTCGACAGCTTGCAGTTTTACTGTTACGTAACCACGGGTCAAACGCGCCTTCGGGCATTTCTTATAAGTGTCATAAGTTCGCTCAATAACTCTGTATAAGTCTTCTAGTTCACTTAATAATTATTCGGCAATTTCCATGGCTGTTTATGAATCCTTACACGTAAAACTATGTTCACTGTGTAGCTTAAACACCCAGCAACAAAGTTCAAATATTCGCGAAGTGAAATTTCGATGAAAAACTGTCCAAATTACACAAAATAGTTCACCGTGTTAAAATTGTTTACGCCAGTTCAATAAGTTTTATTCACAATATGCACAAATAACTAGGTACTTATAACCAGTTGTCTCGACTTCGATGCAAAAAAAGGGTCGCCTTTTGTTCTCTTATCGCTCGGCACGGCAGCCAGCGAAGGCCAATTATGAACGTTATAGTAATGAGCTTAGAGTCGCGAATGGCCTGACTAGGTAAATGAAACAACGTGTAGATCCTTCGGCTTTGTATTAATGACTACTGGTTGATCTAGTTTTACAATGCGATTTATACAGATCCGTTTTTTAACGCAACACGCATTGTTAGTGTTTACACATGTGCGGCCCTCACAAGGATGGGTGCCTATTCGTGGCATAGAAATATAATTTTTGAAGGCTGGCCAAGCCGATGGTCCCGGCTGTCAGTATTAGTGTCCATCGAAAAGTTTTTTTTTTTTTAAATACATGCAACATGGGCGACATGTTTCGACCTCATCCGGAGGTCTTCCTCAGGGTGGATGTGGATCGTGGATCGAGACGTGCGCCCGAGGTCCCGCTCCGCACTGATACTAGCAATCGGAAGCGTGGGCGCGCGCTGTGACAGTGCGGAGGTTGCTGATATTTAGCTCGAGTGATACCCGTTATGTACTAGGAACCAATTTATCTTAAATATCTTCTACGGCATTAAATTAGAAAAATTATGGAAGCGTAACTCTCATATTATTATTGACTAGCTGTTGCCCGCGGCTCCGCCTGCGTTAGTGTCGATCCCTCGGGAACAGTAGAATTTCCCGGAATCAAACGTATCCTATCTCCTTCCCCGGGCCTCACACCTCCATACCAAATTTAGCGTAAAAAAACGACAGATAGAATTACTTTCGCATTTATAATATTAGTATTAGTATAGAAGTATGGATATTATTTATACTTCTAAGTCCAGAAATGAGAAAATTTCCATAAAACCGTTACCCTCCCATTTTACCCGTTTAGGAGTGAATTCAGTCCATTTCACCCACATATCTTTTTTAATTGTAATCGAGAACTTACATACCTATTTATTTTCATACTTCATAGTCCAGAAATGAGAAAATCTCCAAACAAACTTTATCCCCCTTCTGGGGGATTTTTTCCAGTTAACCTACACAGATCTTTTCAATTGTAATCATGCATTTATTTACCTATTTTCATACTTCTGAGTAAATTCCTATACAATTTTTACCCCGCTATTTTACCCCTACAGGGATAAATATCGTCCATTTTACCTACACAGATATTTTTAATTATAACCTAGAACTTATATACTTATTTTCATACGTCTAAGTCCAGAAATGACAAAATTTCCATACAAAGTTTATACCACCCATCCACCCTCATTTTACCCCTTAACGGGGGAATTTAGCAAATTTCATCTACCTACACACATCTTTTTTAATTTTAATCTAGAACTTATATACCCACTTTCATACTTCTAAGTCCAGAAATGAGAAAATTCCATATAAATTTTACCCCTTTAGAAGTTAAATTTCTTAAAAATACTTTCTTAGCGCTCACACACATCTATAAAAGAACCCCTGTACCAAATTTCACGTTTCTAGGCGCAGCAGTTTCGGTTGGTTTGCCGTTTGCCCGCGGCTACGCCGCCGCCGTTAGTGTCCATCCCTCAGGAACAGTTTGGACCCTTAAAGGGGTGACTCAGGCCATCAATATGAACAACTTTTTCTATGGGACCAATGACGGGAGCTCAAAAAAAATTTCGTCATTTCCATACAAAAGAGTCCCGCCGCCCGGCCAGTTTGTATGGGAATCTCGAATTTTATTTTGAGTTCCCACCATTGTTCCCATAGGAAAAGTTGTTCATTTTGATGGTCTGAGTCACCCCTTTAAGGGTCCAAAACGATAAAAAATTCACCGTGTATATTTGCAGGCAAACTAATGCCTTGAGTTCATTCAAATGACGATAACTTGTTTTTTTAATGAACCGATTTTGATGAAACAAACAAATGTTTTGCTGGGTTAAACAAAGCAATTGGTAAAAGTTTGAAGAAAATCGGTTCAGTATTTTCGGAGATAATCGTGATCATACATACAGACAGACAGACAGACATACAGACAGACAGACAGACAGACAGACAGACAGACAGACAGACAGACAGACAGACAGACAGACAGACAGACAAGAAATTCGAAAAAAAATTTTTTGCTTTCTATTATTCTTTTTAAGTGTCCCTCTATCCATTTCAGTCAAAAATTCTAAATGTACAGACAAAATATTTTTACTGTTTTATTATATGTATAGATTATTATTATATTATTTGTATAAGTGACTTGTGAATGACAAACATTTGTGCACCTGCATGCAGGTAAAATACATTAAATGTAAAGTTTTATGATTGTATGTAGATCATTGCAAATAAAGATTATAATTATGATTATGATTATTATACAACTAGCGATTCATTATCAGGCCCATTTACACAACCAAACTTAACTCAAATCACAACGAAAAACTTACGCACTCATAGACGAAGATACGGCCCATTCACGACCTTGTCGCTCTGAGTGGCAGCGAGGCGCGGGGCGGCGGGAGGTATGATCAAAACTGGGAAGATCTTTGACCACGCCTCGAGCCGCCGCTCACAGCAAAAACCTCAGAAGAATAATATACATAGAAGCCGCATAAAAATAGAAACGGAAAACAGATAGTTGACACGGTATTTTTCTTATGAGCTTTCGCTTATGACAGAATGAGACAAAAACTTCAGTCAGTTTCTATTATTTTCATGGTTGTCCCGACTTGAAATGTCAATGGACTCCATTGGACTCCATTAAATCCGACTAAATTCAAAATGACTTATTACAGTTCAACGTCTGTCACATTAGCATCTTGCCGATTTGATCGGGTTATATATCGACAAAAACATTGCGGCGGAATTGTGATGTCTGCAAATTAAATATAGGATTGTGCTAAAATTCTCACGGAAAAAAGTATTAACCGGTGTTGGGTTGGTGCGTTATCAAATGACCATTATACTAAACAATGTCTTGTGCAATGGAGCGATGTAAATCCCATTCAGGACGAACAGAAATAAATTCTGTAAAACATAATTTTCTTCGGGAAGTTTTTCAATTAAAAGTGCATAATTAAAACCCAAAATACCTCAAAATACAACAATAATATTGTCAATTATATAACGTATTGTATAAATGACAACTTTTATAGGTATTTTGCTTAAAATTATCGTTTTTTCCTTATTTCAAATTAGGTTAGTTTTTTTTGCTAGTGATGTGGTAAAATCACGTATCTACGAGTATATCGATATTTTTTATGACGGTCTTGCTATCAGGGATATTTTTGTTAGTGTTGGTTGAGCCATGCAATAGTAATGTAACAAATTGAACCATCATGGTAATTAAACAACCAGCAAAGTGTGAGTCGGACTCGCGCACGAAGGGTTCCGTACCATCCTTACTATAATATTATAAATGTGAAAGTGAGTTTGTTTGTTACGCTTCCACGCCGTAACTTCTGAACCGATCATCATGAAATTTTGCATCATCATCATCACCATTGCACGATCTCTGGAGTACGGAAAAGAACATAGACATAAATTACATCTCAGAATAAGGTACTGTTATCGGGGATAGACATTAACGCGAGCGGAGCCGTGGGCGTAAGCTATAAAAACGCCCGAAATTTTTGTTTGTAATATTTCAACTGTCTCACTATCACGGTTCGTGTCATGAGATACAGCCTGGTGACAGAAGATGGATATCGGAGTCATATTAATAGGGTCCTGTTTTTATCCTTTGGGTACGGAACCCTAAAAAGAATCGATTTTTACTAATATGAAGAAAATTATTGTTGAAATTTTATTGCAGCTCCCTGAAGTAAAAGGAAATTAAAAAGGTGTGGATCCGAGGAACTTTCAAGCGACATATTGGACATAAAATGTCATACATAGTCGAATTTGTTCAAAATATTTTACTGCCGTGCCGATACATTAATTTCGAATATAAAATTAAATGGAAGCGATTGAAACACGACGCTTTACCTACATTTATATTTGCCGAATTATAAATCAATGGTAATAAGAAAGTTTACGGAAACGGTTTTATTATTTATATTTAAAATTATGAAAAACATATTTTATTCTGGACAGTAATGAAAGTGGGTAAAGTAATCTCTTGTTTTTCTTCACCTCTTGTTTTTCTATTACCAACACTGAATTTTTCACAAATAACACACTGGCACTTTTTTACCCTAGTGTAAAAGTTTTATAAATAAAAAATATCACTTCGAATTATGTGTTTCTCTTTACCTACCTGATTATTTTTCCTTTACTGACTGTTCCTCAAAGCTAGCTGGGAAAAGCTTTAGATGGTTTTGAAATATGCTGAATGGCCCACTGATCAAGTGAAAAATATATCTGACCTTATATTACCTTTTGATACATGAGCGCCCTATTGCAATTAAGAGTCTATTGTGATTCCTAAGAAGGTGGTATCATTTACAAAGTCTAGTATTTTACCTTCAACTAGTATGTCAACGTTGGACTGCCTCACATTGGGGACTGTAAATCGAATGCATTGGGTTTTTTGCGCATTCATAGGTAATAGGTAAGGTAGGTAAGTAGGCACTGTTTGAATTTCGAAATAATCGAAAATATGATTAACATCATATTAGGTATTCTGCCGTTCGACCAATACTGGGTAAGGCCTAATGACCAGCAGTAGACAGTAGACGCGCGGTGGGTAATGTATGGATTTTTTTTTACCTATTTATCAGATGAAGCCATGCGATTAGGAGTTATTTAGGTGTATCTTGACGTAACTTTTAAAGTAAAAGCCTCTTTAGCAGCTTTGTGCACTTTTTGGGATGGGTAAAACAGAAAACTCGCGTCAGGACACGTGAATTGATCGAAAATTCGTAAGAAGGACACGGACCTGAGTATGCCGCAAAGGCGAGTTTTCACTTCTGCCGGCACTCCTGGAGTGCAACTAGTTTTTTTTTTATGAATCGTACTCATTTAACGAATCGATACAATCAGAGTAGAGTACATTTATGACTTTCTTAGGACGAAACATTTAGTCGATAAATATATTTCATCGATATAGTACAACCCTGATCACATCAGTAACCCAGGACAACCTGCACATTTACGCAAATGGCATTGTATATGCATCTCTTTCTGATGCTTTAACAATGCCATAAGTAAAAAGAGTGTAGAATATTGTATTTTGTTGTTATTTTAACACGGTTTCTATGCTTTAGTTATTGTTCTGAGGCAAAAACGCGCGCGATTTTCACGGAGCGAATCGCCGCGGCGGCGCGCTGTGCGGCGAGCGGGGGGAACAATAGTACGCATGCTGAAAGCGACGCCACGGAACAGAGCGGCACCGATAGCGGCGCGAGAGTGACGAACTGGATCAGGAACATTTTAGAAGATTTTTTTCACGAAATATATTATTATAAATACTGAGGCTTTTATAAGCGAAAAATCAAAGACATTTTACAACTATGAATGAGTATTAAAAAGAAATAAATAATTGTTGCGAAATATTTGTAAGTATTTTATTTACACCTCAAAGTCACAAACAATTTCTCTTGATTGGTGGCTACCCTTTTGGATTTGACCTGCTGTTTTAAATGGAGTTTGCTATGTAGGTAGTGTTAATATGACCCTATGTGGGTAGGATTCGTAGTTTGAATAAACCAGTCTGAATCAACTGGCCGGCTGTATCATTCGTGTCCCTTCAGTGTGCCAAATGTGAAGTGTGCGGGCGTGCATCGGAGCAGATACAAAGAGGAGTTGCCCTAAGGAATATTTTCTATGAAACAATGCGTGGCACTTACAGGGGGTGAGGGGAGTATTATCTGTCTCACTCTACTTGCTCTGTGTCACTCCCTCCTTTATATCCATCTAGTGGCGAATAGCCCAACTACTTAATAAGTTCGATGTTGATCTTTCTTTTTAGTTTATCTATCCGTCACTAGATGTCCCTAACACCTACTGACATCTAGTGTCGGATAGCTGAGTAATTAGGGTTGCCAAACAGACTGTTAAAAACAGTATAATACTGTTTTTGCTAGTTAATGCTTTTTACTGTTCTATTATAAGAGTTTGCAAAACACTGTTTTCACGACCGCTGGTAAAACTACTAGTGCAGTCAATGAAGGTTTTCACCTCTGTTTTCGTTGAATCTCCATAGATTTTCATGAAAATTGGTGAGGAGGTGGGGGATACCTTAAGAAACAAAAGTGACATAGTGCCAACTTGCGCTATTGCCCTGGGGATGGATGCCACCCCTTCTCAGGGGTGAAAATTCTTTTAATAAAAATTACCCCAGGAATCGATTAAGAGATAAATTCTAAGCAAAATTTGTTATATAAAGTTTTTGGAATAAATCAATACTTTCTGAGTCAAAGATTGTGATTTTTCGTCATAAAAATACATGTTTTAAAGCGGTTTTTCATAAATAACTCAAAAACTTGAGTTTTTACAAAAAATGTATAATTAATAAAATTAAAGCTAATAAAAAACAAACAAATCCCTATTTTGAAAAACCTTCTAAAATTAATTCAAATTGAGCTATAGGTTATTTTATATATATTTTTTTTTCTGCGAGTACTTCAATCTTAATATTCAAACTTAAATAACGGGAAACCGGGAAATTTTATGCCATATATTTCCTGAACACTTTTTAAAGTATCTTAAAATACCTTTCTAATGAGCACTGTAAAAAGTTAATAGCATCAAAATTGAGCAAAATATGATAAAAATAAGATGACACTCAATTTTTTTTGGAAAAAACGAAAATAAAACCACCATTTCAACAAAAATTCAAATATATGAATATCCCTAAAGGACTTTCTTTTTCTTAGCATAAGTGATGACCTCAAAAATATTTCCCGATTTAGAGTGCTTATTTTCGAAAAAAAAAGTATGATTTAATAAAATCTAAATTTTTCAAATTTTCGTTAATTTCATTTCCGAAAATAACTGAAAAAATATTAGATATTCGTAAAAAATGACAAAACGAAATTTGAGTTGTTTTTAAAGAACGACTTTGGTTTCTTTTTATTTTTATAGGATGAAAAATAACAGAGATAGAGATGTTCAAAGCCTAACATTTACTGCGAGAACCATGTAACCGCTACCCTTTAACCCTTTATCTTTTAAAAAAGAAGGGCTTTAAATTTTTTTATTTAAGATGATCTTGTAGCTCTTAAAATTACCTTTCAAATGGTTTTTAGATGAACCTGATATCTTAAAAATTAACGGAGTTATGGTAAAAAAACCAATTATATTAATTTGGAAAAAAAAAGCAGAGATTTGGTATGCATTTATTATAGGTAAACTACATTTATGGGTATTTGTATATGTATTTTGAAGGTAAAGAAAAGTTTGAAATAAATTAATAAAAGCTAGCTGTTGCCCGCGACTTCATCCGAGGCAATTTCTGTTATTGTGATGAATTAGTAGAGATAGTAGTAGATTTATCTTATCTATTAAAAACGATTCTAATTAAAGCTAATAAAAAAAATATTCCCTTATTATTATGATAAGGGGTAGTTTTTAAGGGTGAAAAATTATGCAATAAATAAATAAATATTTTAATCCTCAGTAAATAAGATTTCACTTTAGTAATGTACTTACTATTTAATAGGTTAAAGATTATGAAACCAATTTTTACACTGATCCTGCAGTATGGGGGTAGTTTTTAAGGGATGAAATTTCACGATCAACCAAAAATTATATCATATAAACAAACTGTTTGTGTAATGTTAATATGCGATTTTAGAACTCAGAAATACAAAAAAATATTTTCGGTTTAAGGGGTGGTTGCTAAAATGGTTGAAATATTAATTAAAATCATGCATATAAATATTAAAACATGTATTTTATCTATTTAAACACAATTACTTAAGTCGGAATGGTTAAATCTTCATTTTTCCCATTTTTAACCATAGGGGTGAATATCACCCCTAAAATGCAAAAAGCGCAAGACGAGCATATGCCACTTTTGAAGTAGGGTAAAACATACACAATCCCAAATTTTTATCCAAATCTATGGAGGTTCAACGAAATCGGAGGTTGTGGCTGATTTTTGCCTTCATTGACTGTACTATACGGTTAGAAAACAAAATTTTGCACAAATTAATATTTCTTCAAAATTATTACTATAGAATATAGTTCTGTTCCTGTTCAAAGCAATCGTTTATTTGGAGACTACACCTTCACAGCCACAAAAACAAAGAATCAATATGTTTTATATAAATTATTTCCTTTGTTTTTTTGTCATAGATAATTAATCAAATTTCATAATAAAACGATAGTGTCAGTGACCATATCATGTAAAAGAGTAGTCAAAATCCAGGCAGCATACGAGTTGAAGCAAGGGGCCATTCAAAACTTAGCCATACTAGAGGTGACTTGAGCCTGCCTTCGACGCCGCCACCAGTTTGTATATTTTTTCACCCACATGCTACTAAACACAATTTGAAGTTATATTATACATTAAAATGCAATAAGTTCACTGAAAGTAGGTTTCTTTGATGAAAAATGCTCTCGGGGTGCTCAGGAACATCATTATTCTCTCATCTTCCATGTAACTTTTTATAAAATTTCAAAATCCAATCTTAGTTTTACCAGCGGTTGAGAAATCAGTATTTTGTATACTGTCTTTTGATAAAACAGTAAAAAGTATTAACTAGCGAAAACTAGGTGGTTGGCAACCCTAGACATTTTGCCATGTTTATGGCTATTATTCAACGTTATTAGTCACTACTAGTACTTATTGTTATTAGTTATTACGATAATTAATTAGCTTTAATATATTTTTATAGTTCTTACGTCCCATTACGCAAAGTGGTGCCCTCTAACGATGAGTAGCACGGATCGTCGCCAAAAGATTTTTCTAGAATAATTTAAGTAAATTACGAATAAATATATTTACAAATGAAATGTGATTCCTTCCATAGCATCTGAACGTTTATCGGAGTAGTTTTTACATGATATAATACAACACTTTGTGATTTTCTTCGTAAAAAACAAGAAAAGACCGAAAATCTCACTGTGTGCACAGAACTAACCACGTACGAACATTGACAGCTACAACAGCAGACTAATAGGCCACGCCTACTCTCGATGTTAACGTGATGACGTCAGGACCTAGTTGGAATCACAGTGCACAGTAGCTTACGCCGTCTCCACTTTGTATCTGCTCTGTGGGGTGTGCAA
Source organism: Elegia similella (assembly GCA_947532085.1). Taxonomy (NCBI): domain Eukaryota; kingdom Metazoa; phylum Arthropoda; class Insecta; order Lepidoptera; family Pyralidae; genus Elegia; species Elegia similella. Next base: position 246,105 of record OX383950.1, on the reverse strand, counting down.
ACCACAACAAAAGGGTGTCGATTTGCGAGCTATAGGTGTTCTAAGTGTAAAGCTTAAGGGCATTTGCGTAAAATGTGTAAAAGCAGTTAAATTCGCGTGGAATCGAGGGAGGTGAGCGAAAGCGACGATGACGGTAAGTTATTTTTCATTCGTTCGGATAACGGGGCTCCTATGACGGATATAGTATCGATTTTGAGTATAAAATTTCGATTTGAAATCGATAGTGGATCGGCTGTGCAAGTGATTTCGGAAATTATATAAAAATAACTTTAAATCTGTGCCGTTATCTACTACCCAAAAAAAAATTGATAAATTACACAGGGGGTTTTAACTGGGGGTATTAACTGCTGCGGAACGGCCCGGCTACCCATAACGTACATCAATCAGACGAGAATTTTAAATGTCTTTGTAGACGGGGGCCCTCCCTTTCTTGGCCGCGATTTTATTATATCCTTTAAATTTGAATTAGCGCCGATAAAATTTTGCTCAGATAGGTTACAAACAAAAATGTCAGAATATTCCAGTATTTTTGATGGCAAGTCAGGCTGTTTCAATAAATATTATCCTGGTCCTCGTCTTCAGAGATTTATTTACTTATTGTAGTATCCTGCTGCTACGCTCGAACCTATTCACACTAGTTTAAAGCATCGTAGACAGAGAAAGAACTTTCCCCCTCTCTTTCACACGATGCCGGGCCAGCGACCCCCACTCGCCTCATTCGTGTCCGTGCGCGCGCGGCGTTCGCACTAGTTGTGTTATTTGTTTGAAATCATGTCGAAACAAATAATTCTAAGGAAACATGGTGTTCGAAAGAAAAGAAATACGAAGAAAGAGTAAATGAATTTATATTCATTGGACAAACACCTACAGACTGAGTAAGGTACCTGTGCAATTGTTTTGCTTTAGTATATCAGCTTAATAGTTTTTCCCATAATAGCCCCGATCTAACACGAGATGTTAGACAGTGGCAACAGCTCCGAGTCAATACGAGATATTGACCAGTAGCTATTTTAAATAGTTTACGCAGGTCGTTTACCGCATTTAAATAAGTAAGGTACCCATGCAAATGTTTTGCTTTAGCACATCAGCTTAATAGTTTTTCCGATCTCACACGAGATATTAGACAGTGGCAATTAAACAACTCCGAGTCAATACGAGATATTGACCAGTAGCAATTTAAAAATAGTCAACGCGGGTCGTTGACCGCTTTTATCTAAGTAAGGTAGCTATGCAAATGTTTTGCTTTAGCACATCAGCTTAATAGTTTTTCCGATCTAACACGAAATGTTAGACAGCGGCAATAAAACAACTCCGAGTCAATACGAGATATTGACCAGCAATTTAAAATAGTTTAAAATAGTTCATTGACCTCATTTAACGGTATAACATAACCCATGCTTAACCCATGGCATAAATAAATCCTAATATGGTTAGGTTTAGGTTTATTGAAACCTAAAAGGCGGAGCTGGAGCGGGAGCAAGACTTGGAGCCGATTGCGGAAGCTGAACGAGTTGTGGATTGTGGATGAAGATTCAATGGAACCGGAACTGTTGCAGACTTTGGGCGACTTTACCCCGGAATCGTTAGAATGAGGTCAGCCAATACAATAAGGGAAATCTAGTAAAAAGATCCTGTCCTAAATAGTTGCTTCCTAAAGGTGAGATTTAAATATAATGTACTGGGTGGCGCAAAAGTACTGGCACTAAAGAAAATACTTTTATTTTTTTTATATGACATTTTCTGTCATTCTGTTTTTGAAAATTGTGTAGTGAACAAATGTAAAATACACTGAAAATAAACAAGACGGCGCTACGGCACACACAGCGCGCGACACTATGGACTTAGTGAGGGACGCTTTTCCAGGCCGAGTTATCTCTCGTTTTGGCGATTTGCCTTGGCCTGCAAGATCACCCGATCTGACCAGTCCAGACTTCTTTCTTTGGGGTTTTTTGAAATCTCGGGTGTATGTGAACAAGCCACAGACTCTCGCAGCTCTAAAAGAAAACATTCGTCAAGAAATAACGAACATATCGCAGGAAGTGTTACGGCAAGTTATGCAAAATGTCATAAATAGGGCTCAAATGTGTATCAACTCTGGAGGTCACCATTTAAAAGACATCATCTTTAAATCCTAATGGTACGAAATTTAATGGCACAAATATACATTTAAAAAAACCTAAATCTAGTTTTCTAATTTAGAAAAAATGTTATAGCTGAACCAAATAGGGTCTTTACTTTTGCGCCACCCAGTATAAGTGTATACATATATTTATCACCAAAGAGTTTTCCTCTGACAAAACCACCCATTTTGAACGCAGAATTGGTGTCTGCTTTAACGAAATGTGCTAATAACAGTGATCAACGGTTTTTTAAAACCAAATAAGTGGTACCCTCTGGGTACTAGGCCTGCTATGTAAATCAACCGAGGCATTTCTCTGATGAGGCGATGCTTTGAAGCTGCTTGCGTACTCCAATTTTACAGAAACAGACTAGATGGAATCGGGTTACCCATACAAAAAAAAAAAATTCATTGATCATTTTAAGGATCGGAATATATATATATATATATATATATATTTATATATTTACCTACACCTTTTCGGTGAAAATATGGGGAGGCTTCACGCAGCATCAATTTGAATTGGTAAGGCCTACCGCCTTAAGCAGCGCTGCTCAACCACGAGTCGCAGCGGTATGCCATGATCGCCGCCTGCTGCGTCTTACCAAGCGTCAGCGTCGCGGTCAGCCCCTGCGCCAGGCTGCTGGCACATGTCGTCGAGAATAAGCCGGTAACAGAAAGTTTGTACCAACGCTTGAAAGGCTATAACGGATGTTGAAACCGTTGTTGATTTTACATAATTTTTATAAAAGAGCCTAATCAACTTCCACATTTTTTTATGTGTTCAAGCACTCATTGTCTAGTGAATATTTGACTAATATTCAAAATGAACAGACTCGTTTAAACAGTTTTAAGGCTATCCGCCACTGTTAGCCTTCCACAAATTGTTACAAATTTTAGTTCCAAGAAGTAATGGCGGAAAAAACGCTTTATTTTGAATCTTTACATAATTCATCATTGTACTGATTATTTTAAGATCTAGCACATATTAACTGCTATCAATTTGTTATTACCAGATTGTTATAATGTGGTAAATTTACATCCGAAAGGAGCTTACTTTTTTATGAGAATCGCAGTAAATACTTGAAAATTTAGTAATATAAAATATTTTAATAACACATTCTATGAATGTTTGACTTTGCTTTTTTCGTCTTCGTTCAGCCACGAATATACCAAGGTAGTGAAGTTTAGCAGTTTAGCTTTCTTTAACGTGGTTTTAAAGTCTGTCCAATAAATGTATGACACTTATTTGGCGATTATGTGGATACTTATCTATATTTTTTTTAAAGAAACAACTTATTATTTAACAAAATTTGGGTTTATAATTAATTATTCTTCATTAAAAGTTTTGACTTTCTATATTGAGAATGAAATTTATTGAATTATAAACGAATGAATGAATGAATATGCCTTATTGCACCAACACTTTTAAGTTAACGATATAGAAAAATATCTGTTTATTAAGGTATAAAGACGGGCTTATCACATAACGCAATCTCTTCCAGCCAACCTTTGGGTAGAAGATTTTGTAAATAGGAGTACGGTTGGAGCAGTTTTCAGTAAAAAAATATATCTTAATATATATAAATCTCGTGTCACAATGTTTGTCCTCAATGGACTCCTAAACCACTTAACCGATTATAATAAAATTCGCACACCATGTGCAATTCGATCCAACTTGAGAGATAGGATAGTTTAAATCTCAAATTATAGTCGCAATTTTAATTCATAATAACAGAAATTGCCGCGGACGAAGTCGCGGGCAACAGCTAGTATATATATATATATATTACTAATCATTGAAATCATATACACAGTACATATCTTATGTGCATATACGTACTTATACCATAGTGAAAAGGAAGGAGGAAAAGTAATATGATAATACCATACTTTTAAATTGACCTTCCCTATGTCCAATGGCAATGCATTGGTGTCAATGTTTAGAATGAAAAATAACGCTTCAATCATTTATACTACTTGTAAATGCTTGCAGTATTTTCCGGCCTTAAATCGTTTGCAAGATTTAAGTAACCGTGCAGTATTATAACGTTTAGAATATCCACACCTAAATAATATACCTAGCATTGAAAATATGGATATGGTTTATATATGGCACTCCATATCCATATTTTCAAATTGAGAATCGAGGAATATAGATATCAAATTGAAATTGAATCCCAACTATTTCATTGGGATAACTTAGGAGTTCGTAATACCATATATCTGTTCGCCTTGAGAGTTACCGTGAAATGGTCAACTTCATGAAAAAGAGGCATTTTTCTATATAATATTGATGCGTTCACTATAAATTGGGATACTTTCATTTCTATGCGTTTTTGCCAATTTCTTTATTTTTTAATGTTTTTAAATAGATCATTTCCGATCGTGCCAAAGGAATCTTAGTGTAACCTTAGTTACCACCAGCCCTTAGTATTTTTTTTACTTTAGGGAGATACAATCGCTGTACGGGCGTCTTTCCCTGGCGGTGAGTGTCATCTGCTTTTGCCTAACGTCAAGCTGACCAATCCAACTTTTGATATTATTTCCTTGGCACTTGGCACAAAACACAGTATAGTTGCAGCTTAGAATTATGGTGGGAATACTGTGGTATATTGGGAATCTTTTAACATTAACATTTAGGTACAATTTATATGATTATCTAGCTAAATATTTAGGAAGGGGTTTATCCTATATTACGTTTAAAAGTAATTGATCGGCCTTGACATTTATATACAAAACTATCGGCTTGAAAAGTTTTGAAGAAGCTTTTATAGTAAAAGCCATCCTTTCCCAATGTTGATTTGTATAGTTGTACTTAGGATCTATCCTTTGTTTTTAAAGAATTAAATACATTATACCCAAAATTATTGTCAAGAAAAAGATATGTTATGTTATTGGCTTTGGCCACTGCTGACCTTTGGCCACCAAATTGCAATGTCAGACATTATCAATAATTAGTATTGATGGTATGAAAATCGCTGTAACTGATTTAATAAAATATCAGACGTTGATAAGCATCAACATTTTTGCATTAAATATTTCAGCAACGTCCAGGCGTTTTTCATGCGGGAATTTTATTTTCTTTTCTATCTTTAAAATGTTCTTTTAAAGCCTAATAGTTTAAATAACCGACGGTACTTTATAACGACGAAGTCTCCTTACCGACCAGCATCAACTCAAACTATTCGTCGTTGGCTGAAGTAAATTTTGTCGTCCAGCGGTGTCGATAGGTACTAGTGTTTAGCACCTTGGCATGCATCCACTGCAGCTGCCCAGATAGCTGGCACATGGCGTTAGTGTCAATTCTATAAGAAATACAGCTGGCTGGTCTGTACATTCAGAAGTTTTTGTAGATTTCTTTAAGAGATCGTTAATATATACCAGATTATCGTTGGTTAGAGCCTTATTAATTTAATAATAAATATTAAAAATCTTCGTTGATCTGAAGACCGATTTATTATTACTGGATAACCTGTTTTTATGAAAACTATGGGTGAACTTAATTATTTTATTTTCGTTATAATTAGGGAATTATTTCCATTGGTATATCATATTTTATTACTCCCTTTTTATTCTTGACATTGATCGTCTCTGAACATCTACAATAAGTAAATAAATCTCTGAAGACGAGGATCAGGATAATTAAATGATCAAACGAACTTACCTGAAGTGAAGTTCGATCATAATTATCCTGTCCTCGTCGAAGAGATTTAGATTCCCTCCCTCCCATTTTGCACTGCCCTTTTGATGTCAATCTAAAAAAGGGAGCTTAGCTCCTATGCTTGTCTTCTCTAAAAAGAATGAGGCGAGTGGGGGTCGCTGTCCCGGCATCGTGTGAAAGAGGGGGAAAGTTCTTTCTCTGTCTACGATGCTTTAAACTAGTGTGAATAGGTTCGAGCGTAGCAGCAGGATACTACAATAAGTAAATAAATCTCTTCGACGAGGACAGGATAATTATGATCGAACTTCACTTCAGGTAAGTTCGTTTGATCATTTAATAAAATACGGTTGACATTAAAAGACAACGCTTAACCTGTTTTTATGAAATCGCGACCTTTAGCATTCGCATTAAAGCCTAAAGTCGATAAAGAAATCGACCGACTGACCGAGGCATACTTAGTTTCGTCGAGCACTCGGAATATGCATCTCCTATCGTACCCGTGCTCAGAAAGGACGGGTCGGTTCGGCTGTGCGCCGAACCAAACAATTGATGGTTGAGAGTTATCCCTTGCTTACGGTGGAGGAACTGTTTGCTAAACTACACGGTGGGGAGCATTACACTAAACTGGATATGTCTATGGCGTACAACCAACTCCAGTTAGATGACCCGCAAAATATAACCTGTATTAACACTCACTGGGGGTTATTCCGTTTTAACCGTTTGGTTTTCGGATTATCATGCGCTCCCGCTATGTTTCAGCGCGACATGCCGGGATTGTTGGCAGGGATTGAGGGCGTTTATGATGTGCTGATTACCGCCAGTAGCAGGTCCCTCCATAAAGAGAGGCTTAGGGCGGTATTACAGCGGTTTCAGAAGGCTGGCCTTACTTTACAAAAGGAAAAATGCACATTTTCCAAGACGAGGTTTCCTATTTAGGATACATAATCAGTAAAAAGGGCATCAAAAAATATCCAGAAAAGGTTAAAGCAATCGTTTATGCCCCGGTTCCTAAGAATTTTAGTGAGCTTCAATCATTTTTGGGACTAATAAACTATTGTAGGAATAATGTGCCAATGGCATCCGCTAAACTTAGTCCTCTATGATTTGCTAAAAAAAGGAGCTAAATGGTCTTGGTCTGAGACACATAAGGCTTTAAAGGATGTAAAAGACTGCCTTAGCTCCGAAAGGGTTCTAACGTATTTTAATCTAGATGCAAAAATTATACTGACATTGGATGCATCGCCCAAAGGACTGGGCGCAATATTATCGCAAGTTGATAATGGACAAGAAAGGCCTATATAATATGCTTCGCGTACACTTAATGCCGCAGAAAAAAAATATTCCCAAAAAATATTTCAAAGGAAGCGACAGCGATTATTTTCGGAGTATAATACGGCGTTACCATCAATATTTATATGGTAGGAATGTTATATGGCAGACCATAAACCTTTACTTTCAATTTTCGGAAAAAGGCGTGGCATTCCCGAGGTTTCGGCAAATAAGCTACAAAGGTACGCTTTGTTTTTAGCAGCAGACAATTACCGTATTGAATACGTGAAGGGTGCCGATAACAGCGCTGATTTTCTGTCGCGCGCGACACTATCGGAACCCGGCGGAGGAGCCGACTGGTGTGCAGTCTCATCAGCGGGCAGCGAACAGGCCGCATACGTCAATTTTTTTGTTGAAGGAAGCCTGCCGGCGCCTATCACGCTGGAGCGGCTGCGCGACGAAACCAACGTGACACGGTGTTATCATACATACACGGCTCTCATCTAGGGATTGTAAAAAGTAAGGCAGAAGTGAGGTCGAGTTTGGTTCCCTAGCGTTGATGACGCATTAGAACGATTGATAGCTGTGCGGTGTGTATGTGTTTACGTCCTTCCCCAGACCGCGCCCCTCTCGCGCCTTGGCTGTGCCCGCGTTAACCATGGGATAGAATTCATTGTGATTTTTAGGACCTATCAATGCACAAATGTATTTAGTGATAGTAGATGCATAATTCTAAGTGGGTGGAGTGTTATAACATGAAACAATTAGTGCAGTCAATGAAGGTTTTCACCTCCGTTAGTAGCCTCTGTAGTCCAGTGGTTAAGGCGTTTGCCTGTTGACCCGGGGGTCGTGGGTTCGATTCCCACCGGAAGCATACTTTGTTTAGTTGTTTCCAGTTTGGTTGGGACATTGCAGGCTTGAATCACCTGATTATCTGATAATAAAGATGATTCTGTGCTTCGGAAGGCACGTTAAGCCGGTGGTCCCGGCTGCCATCTGGTAGTCGTTGAAGGAACCACGTCAGAGGCCGCGAGGCGGTTCCAAAGAACTCTGACACCAGGACTCGAAATGATGACCTCCGTTTTCGTTGAATCTCCATCGATTTTCATGAAAATTGGTGAGGGGGATAGCTTAAGAAACAAAAGTGATATAGTGCCAACTTGCGCTATTGCCCTAGGGATGGATGCCGCCCCTTCTCGGAGGTGAAAATTCTTTTAATGAAAATGACTACAGAAATCGATAAAAAGATAAATTCTGAGCAAAATTTGCTATATAAAGTTTTATTGGAATAAATCAATACTTTCTGAGTTATTAAAGATGAAAGATTGTGATTTCGTTCGTCATAAAAATACATGTTTACAAGCGGTTTTTCATAAATAACTCAAAAACTACGAGTTTTTACAAGAAATGTGTAATTAACAAAATCGAGGCTTATAAAAAACAAACAAATTCCTATTTTGAAAAACCTATTAATTCAAAGTGCTATAGGTCATTTTATGTATATTTTTTTTCGGCGAGTACTTCAATCTAAGTATTCAAACTTAAATAACGGGAAACCGGGAAATTGTATGCCATATACTTATTGAACACAAAAGTGTTTAGGTATTTCTAGGTACATTAAAAATAAAGTACCTAGAAATACCTTTCTAATGAGCACTATAAAAAGTCAATAGCATCAAAATTTTTGATAAAAATAAGATGACACTCGAATTTTTTTGGAAAAAACGAAAAATGAAACCTTCATTTCAACAAAAAATTAAATTTATAGTTATCCTTAAAGAACTTTCTTTTTTTTAGCATAAGTGATGACCTCAAAAATTTTGCCCGGTTTAAAATGCTTCTTTTCGAAAAAAAGTATGATTTAATAAAATCGAAATTATTCAAATTTTCCTGAATTTCTGTTTCTTTTGAAAATAACTTCAAAAATCTATACTAATATTATAGAGCTGAAGAGTTTGTTTGTTTGTTTGTTTGAACGCGCTAATCTTCTGAGATTAGCGCGTTCAAACTAGTTCCTGAACTACTGGTTCGAATTGAAAAATTCTTTTTGTGTTGGATAGTCCATTTATTGAGGAAGGCTTTAGGCTATAAAACATCACGCTACGACCAATAGGAGCGAAGCATCAATAAAAAATGTTTTGAAAACGGGGGAAAATTATTCATCTATACGAATAAAAAACGAATTAATCATAATAAAAGAAATTGCCGCGGACGAAGTCGCGGGCAACAGCTAGTATTGGATATTCGTAAAAAAATATGAACGAAATATGAGTTTTTTTAAGAAAGATTTTGGTTTGTTTTTTATTTTTATAGGATGAAAAATAACCGAGATAAAGATGTTCAAAGCCTAACTTTTACTCCGAGAACCATGTAACCGTTACCCTTTAAACCATTATCTTTAAAAAAATAAGGGCTTTAAAAAATCTTACATAAGACTATCTTCACAGCCAGGGGGTGCCATATAGCCAGGGGGTGCCATTCGCAACTGCTTGACCAGTGGTTGCAGGTAATGACTACGGGTACGCGCGCCCGGCTCCCCGAGCTGCTGCTTACTCATCCCTGATTCATCCGAGTGAGTAGTATCCCAAAGACCTTTATCCCGTTTTCCCAAAATCCAACAAACTCCTTCCCATCCCTCGCTTTAAAAAACGTCTTCGATGGGCAGCAGCGTCGAAAGCGATATAAGCCAAATACACTGCGCTCACCAACCCGTCTGCCAAGCGTGGTGAGTATGGCAAAATCCCCCCATGGATTTAGAAAATATACCAAGGCCCCCAGTCCCCGGCGGCCCCGCTATTCCTGGCTCCGGTAGCGGTCATGGTAACGGCGGGGCAGGGGGTGCTAAGAATCTCCGGAAGAGATCCGGCTACCACCCCCAACGAAGACTGGCCCTGGCGACACACAACATTCGCACTATGAGGCTAGACGAGAAGGTCGAGGAAGTGGAAGAGGAAATGAGTAGGTTACGATGGGACATAGTGGGGTTGTCAGAAGTCCGAAGAGAGGGAGAGGGCACGACAACTCTAAAGTCTGGTAACCTACTCTATCACCGGGAGGGTGACTTTAAAAAGTCACAGCATGGTGTCGGGTTTCTCGTCCACAAGTCCCTCATTAACAACGTCATAACCATCGAGAGTGTTTCCAGTAGGGTAATATACCTGATACACAGAGTATCTAAAAGATACTTGTTGAAGGTAATTCAGGTATATATGCCGACCGGGGAACGCTCAGATGAAGAGGTGGAAGTGGTGTATGAGGACATCAGTAGGGCCATACACGCTTCCCAAACCTATTTTACGGTTGTTATGGGGGATTTTAACGCAATACTTGGCAAGCGGAGTGACGGAGAGGCCAGAGTGGGGCAATTTGGGTATGGAAAGCGGAACGAAAGGGGCCATAGGCTGGCCGATTTCTTGGAGGAGGAGGGACTCTACGCGATGAACTCCTTCTTCAAGAAGCCGCCAAACAGAAAATGGACCTGGATGGGTCCAAGCAGAAAGGACCAGGCCCCTGTCAAAAATGAGATAGACTTCATCTTGTCGACGAGGAGAGAGATATTCAATGATGTCTCTGTGATCAACAGGATTAAAATCGGAAGTGATCACCGAATAGTAAGAGGCATCTTGAATATCGATCTCAGACGAGAGAGGACTCGCTTGATGAAGTCTACGCTCCGACCGTCTCCGGCCCATATCCAAAATGTCGAAAGTTTCCAACTGGAACTCTCTAATCGCTTCGATTGCTTGAAGGATTGCGTATCTGTGGACGAGTTAAATAACGGGTTCGTAGTCACTGTCCAGGCGGCGGGAGCGAAGTTTTTTAAGTCCCGCCCGAAACAAAAGCCTCAAAAAATCTCGCCCCAGACCCTAAAATTGATGGCCACGCGACGATCTATGCCGCTGCAGACCTCCGAAGACGCGGACGTACATCGGCAGCTCAATAGACAAATACAGAAGGCCTTGCGACACGACATTCGTTCCTTTAATACCAAGCGTATTAAGGAGACGATAGAGCAAAATAAAGGCTCCAAAGTGTTCGCAAGAGTGGAGTCTATTGGGCAGAGCCGATTGACTAAGCTGAAGAAGGAGGACGGCGGCGTGGTATCGTCGAAAGCCGAGGTGCTGGGCGAGATCGAGAGGTTTTATGGACAGCTGTTTACCTCAGTAGCCAAACCCATTATAAGTTTGGCCAAAGATCCTAGAGCCAAACTTACCCGACACTATACCGAAGATATCCCGGACATCAGCCTGTACGAGATTAGGATTGCTCTCAAACAGCTCAAGAATAACAAGGCGCCGGGCGAGGACGGAATCACAGCAGAGCTTCTGAAAGCGGGCGGAACGCCGGTACTGAAAGTCCTTCAGAGGCTCTTCAATTCCGTTCTGCTCGAGGGCGTGACGCCAGAGACGTGGAACAGGGGCGTGGTGGTGCTGTTCTTCAAGAAGGGCGACAATACCCTACTGAAGAACTATAGACCCATCACGCTCCTGAGCCACGTCTATAAGCTGTTTTCGAGAGTAATCACGAATCGTCTCACGAACAGGCTCGATGCCTTCCAGCCTCCCGAACAAGCCGGTTTCCGAAAAGGCTATAGTACCATAGACCACATCCACACGCTGCGGCAGGTTATACAGAAGACCAGAGAGTATAACCGGCCACTATGCTTAGCGTTTGTGGACTATGAGAAGGCCTTTGATTCGATCGAAACATGGGCCGTACTTCGATCTCTCCAGCGATGCAGCATCGATCATCGGTATATCGAAGTGTTGAAGTGCTTATACAGCAGCGCCACAATGTCAGTCCGAATACAGGAGCAGAGTACGAGAGCTATCCGACTACAGAGAGGTGTGAGACAGGGAGATGTGATATCTCCAAAACTGTTCACCGCTGCTCTGGAGGATGCCTTCAAGCTGCTGGAATGGAAAGGACTTGGCATTAATATTAACGGCGAGTATATCACTCACCTTCGATTTGCCGATGACATTGTTATAATGGCAGAGTCGCTGGAAGATCTGAGTGCCATGCTCAATGACCTCAATGAAGTTTCCCAACAAGTGGGCCTTAAAATGAACATGGACAAGACGAAAATAATGTCGAATGTCCATGTTGCGCCTTCTCCAGTGCTTGTTGGGAGCTCCATACTTGAAGCTGTTGACCAATATATCTATCTGGGTCAATTGATCCAGGTTGGAAGTTCCAACTTCGAGGATGAGGTCTTTCGACGAATCCGACTCGGCTGGGCAGCGTTCGGGAAGCTCCGAAGTGTCTTCTCGTCCAAAATACCTAAGTGCGTCAAGTCGAAAGTATTCGACCAATGTGTGTTGCCAGTGATGACTTACGGGTCCGAAACGTGGTCGTTTACTATGGGCCTCATAAGAAAGCTCAAGGTCGCTCAAAGAGCTATGGAGAGGGCTATGCTCGGTGTTTCTCTACGAGATCGAATCAGAAACGAGGAGATCCGTAGAAGAACAAAGGTCACCGACATAGCTCAGCGGATTAGCTATTTGAAGTGGCAGTGGGCGGGGCACATAGCTCGAAGAACCGATGGCCGATGGGGAAGAAAGGTGCTCGAATGGCGACCAAGTACCGGCAAGCGCAGCGTTGGACACCCACCGACAAGGTGGTCGGACAACCTAACCAAGGTCGCAGGAAGACGCTGGATGCAGGCCGCTTCCAACCGGTCATATTGGAAATCCTTGGGGGAGGTCTATGTCCAGCAGTGGACTTCTTGCGGCTGAGATGAAGACGATCTTATCAAGAAATCACCTTTCAAATGGTTTTTAGATGAACCTGATATCTTAGTTATTGTAAAAAAACAAATTATATTTATTTGGAGAAAAAAATTGGAGCAGAGATTTGGTATGCATATATGATAGGAAAACTAAATACACATGTATAGGTATGTGTATATGTGTTCTGAAGATAGAGAAAGTGAAAGAAAAGTTTGAAATATATAAATAAAAGCTAGCTGTTGCCCGCGACTTTGTCCGCGGCAATTTCTGTTATTATGATTAATTAGTATAGATGAATAATATTTCCCCGTTTTCGAAACATTTTTTATTGATGCTTCGCTCCTATTGGTCGCAGCGTGATGTTTTATACCATAAAGCTTCCTCAATAAATGGACTATCCAACACAAAAAGAATTTTCTAATTTGAACCAGTAGTTCCTGAGATTAGCGCGTTTAAACAACATAATATTAGTAAGTAATTAAAAACGATTCTAATTAAAGCTAATAAAAAAAATATTCCATTATTATTCTGACAAGGTAGTTTTTTAGGGTGAAAAATTTTGCAATAAATAAATATTTTAATACTAAGTAAATAAGATTTCACTTCAGTAATTAATGTACTACTTAATAGGTTAAAGTTTTTGAAACCAATTTTTACACTGATTCTGCAGTAACTTGTTTTTAAGGGATGAAAATTCACGGTCAACCAAAAATTATATCATTTAAACAAACTGTTTGTGTAATGTTAATATGCGACTTTAAAACTTTGAAATACAAACAATTATTTTTGATTTAACGGGTGGTTGCTAAAAGGGTTGAAAACGAATTAAAATCATGCATATAAATATTAAAAACACTTATTTTATCTAATTAAACACAATTACTTAAGCCAGAATGGTTAAATCTGCATTTTTCCCATTTTTAACCATAGGGGTGGATTGCACCCCTAAAATGCAAAAAACGCAAGACGAGCATATGCCACTTTTGAAATAGAGGGTAAAACATACTCAATCCCAATTTTTTATCTAAATCTATGGAGGTTCAACGAAATCGGAGGTTGTAGCCTATTTTTGCCTTCATTGACTGTACTAAATATAAGTTCTAAAGCGGTAATTGCAAAGCTATACGATTTCATGTCTAGGCTTGGCGTGCCTAACACATCGTTCACGTCACAAGAATTTAGTAAATTTTGTACTGCAAATGGAATTTCACACGTCACATCCCCCGTTTATTGTCCCGCTAGCAACGGACAGGCGGAATCTTATGTTAAAATAGTAAAAAAGGTATCAAAAGTGCAATATTGTCCGGTAACAATACAGAAGACGTAGGTAATAGACTAATGAAATTTCTATTTGATTATCGCAACTCCATTCACTCGACTACGGGCTCTTCGCCTGCCCAGTTGCTATTCGGCAAGAAGTTAAGATCCGTGCTAGATCTGTTAAATCCTCGCTGCTCTCAATCGTACCATTTCCACGCCTCCATTCCACCCTCTGAACTCGATATTTTTGTTAAATCCAAACAGTCCTTGCAATGTAAAAATTACGGATGTGTAAACAAAAATGTGTTTTAACCGGGAGACGATATACTGTATAAAAAATACGTGAACAAATCAAAATATGCTTGGACTAAAGGTACGATTCTGCACAGAACTGGAAAAGTAACCTATTTAATTAAGGACCGTGCCCATAATCAACCAGCATTCAAGAGACACAAAAACCAACTTCTTCCGTTCAAAGGAGATTTGTATCAAGTAAAGTCACCGACGACACCGCATGACATTTCTTCTTGCCCCGTTCCCTTCATGCCATTGGAAGCTATGTCAAGTAGAGATTTGTCAGTCGAAGATGGGAGGCTAGAGGTTAATCAACCAGAACATATTTCTGAGCTTCCGTTTGAAGACGCAGAGGACAAAATAACTACTTCAACGCGCCATCCTGGTGCCGATAGGGCAGCTCAGGAAGCGTCAGCTGCTATTGCGGGGGAAGAACATAAAAGTAAACAACATACAAGCGACCAGACCCACGGTGAAATCGTGCCGCGAGAAATCAAGCAGGGTGCCAGCCAGAGTGCAAGGTCTAGGCGTTATCAGAAGCGCGAAGAAGTACGGGGTATCTTTTTATAATTGCAAATTTTCGGGGAGGAAGTGCTATGTAGGTAGTGTTAATATGACCTATATGGGTAGGATTCGTAGTTTGAATAAACCAGTCTGAATCAACTTGCCGGCTATATCATTAATGTGCTGCAGAATATAGTCAAAAATTTCCGCACCCTAGAATAGTGTAGTCATAAAACTTATCAGGGTGTTTCCTGTTATCTTCGTATAAATTACGAAATTCGCCACGTCGATACCTATCTTATTTTACTTCGTGCACTCCTTTCTAGATATCTAGAATATAATTTTTGAAAAAACTGCTACTTTCCAAACAGAAAAGGGATAATTTGGATAACGACATGTTTTCCGACTCTGAATACGTCCCCCTCGACCGCTCCGCGAATCGCAACTGAGGTTACGTGGCGTGCTTGAAGCCCTGTCGACCGCCGCGCCGCGCGACCGAAGTCGTGAACGCCGATTCACAAAAATATGTCGTTAAATGCTTTTATCGACGCGTCCTTCTGTCACGGACCGCGTGGCAGACTAGTTCGCGAAAAGATATACTTTTTAAGCCCCGCCCTTATATATACTTTGCGTGGTGTCAGTTTTTGAGCGCAATGCTGCTTCCATAGTTTTTCTAATTCAATGTTCTACGGTCACTGGTGATTGTGTCCGTATGTGAAAAGAACTTACTGTGTCAAGCTCTGTTAGCTGAACATGGCCTCTACTGTGCATCTCTTGAAGTACCGGTTTCCAGGTGGCGGTTCAACCTACATCGCGACTAACATCAGTGGCGAGTGCATCATCTTTGACCTGCCCATGGAACGTTGAAGGTAAAAACGTTGCCAAATCATATTAAAGCACGAAACCCGGGGCCGCTGTTACAACAGCATCCATTGCTATACAGAAGGTATATATGATATACAGAAGATGAGAATCCGTACCGTCAGGCCTTTCAGTCAAACATTAGTGTCCCTGGAGAGTGAATGGTAATGGCAAAGTAAATAAAAACACACACCCATGAGTAGGACAGCCATGCCAACGAGCGCTTGTCGAACTCGACACTGGAGCTGGGGTGGACCTGAGACGTGTATATCACCACCCACCTGAAAGCATTCGAGGTCGTTTAAGTATTGGTGTCATAGGAAAAGTTTTCGCTCTTTAGCTATGTCAAGGTTAATATAGTTAATAGATTACTTAGTTAAAGTTTTATTAATAATATAATATAATAATAATTCATTTATTTCGAACATCTTTTGGATCATATTAGGTGTTAGTAACAAAAATTCTTATTTCTAATGTTAGTATAGTACCTACTTAAAATAACATAGGTCTTTATTTCTCAGCATGTGAATCATCGAACAATGACTCACATATATTCACACAGGTATTTTCGGGCTTTCGGGCGTACTTTCAAACTTGTCCGAAATTGAGATGTCTTTTGAAATTTCCACTTCTTTTTGAACCCTTTTTAAATTTGAGAAATCTTAAATAGTTTTTGAGATTTTACGAAAAACCAAACCCATTATTTAATAAATTTTGAATACATTTGAATTTACTCAAAAAATATCCACATGCCATTCCGAATCGAATGGCACCTCAATCATAATTTTACGGAGAATACAAATAAAGTTTCGACCTAAAAAGCACTTGTTGACTGGACTAATAGTAGCTAGATTAATAGAAGCAATACTGGAAGGTGCGTGCGCCTCCCGACCTCTACTTTCTCCACCTATCACCTTTCATCGGAGTGAGTAGTATCTCAATATTCTCAATACCATTATTTATTTCTAAAAATCCAATACCTATCCTTCCTCAGCCAAAAAAACTTCCGATGGGTAGCAGCGTCGGAAGAAGGACCCAGAAGCCTTGATTGGCTTCTGGCGCTTCGTGCTTCCGACGCTGCGCTCGCCATACTTTCTGCCAAGCGTGGTAACTGTAAGTATGGCAATATCCTCTCATGGAACGAAGGACCCTCGGGAGAGGCCTTTGTCCAGCAGTGGACTTATGGTGGCTGAGAAGATGATGATGATAGTTACATGTTCATCCGATGTACTAATGCAAGATTTTAGCTTAATTGGACTCCAGGAAGTCATTCAGATTGATCTTGCAAGATTTGGTTACAGGACATAAAGACACCGGGACAGGTGAGACTACATCGAAGCATGTAAATAAAAGAAACGACTTCATACTAAGTACTGAAGACTATTTCAAATCGGCTCATAAATTACGGAATTATGAGGTCACAACGCCACGCGCAGTGTAGGGTTCCGTAGTTGCGAATCCCATCTCATGCCTCACGGTTTAGCGGCTAAAAACATCTAATGAGCGCAGTCGCCGATCAACTGGGCGAATTTCTATGGAAGGTCAATATTTTGTTTCATTTTTTCTTGCAATTCTGTATTTCATAAAAACCCAACATAAAACAAAAAAACCCATAACACATAAAACCCAACATAAAAACCCAACATTCTGGGAAATTCTACATTTTGAAAATTCTACTTTATGAGAGTTCAACTTCCTGATCCTAAAGGAGGATTCTGATTCCAGGATTTCAGTATGGTTCAGAGGTTCAAAATCACCGCGGTATAGTATTGTCGTGAATTTCTTCACGTGTAACATTTAGTACTTAGAGGGAGGGGATTTGACTTTATCATAATTTTTCACTATAAAATCAAATATTTCAAAAACGGATACGTAAATCAAAAAATGATATTAACAAGTTCACAACTTTGAAAAGACCTAGTCAACAAACGGTGGGTTACACGAGAAAAAAATTACTCCCAGTTTACTTGAATGGGAACTACCCTAAAAATGTTTTGTTTAATATTTTATTTTCCTAATTTTTCACCACGATTAACATACATATCCATACCAATTTACTGCTGCCTAGTACTTTTAGTCTGAGTAAACCCACGGACGGACAGACATGGCGAAACTATAAGCGTTCCTTCTTTACTACGGAACCCTAAAAAGAGTACAACCGAATTAATAACCAACAACTTTTATGAAGAAGTCCGTATTTGAAAAAAGCTACTCACGCCAGCCACATGTGGAAGCACGCGAGTATGATGCCCGCTCTGATGACGCTGCAACAAAAGCTCCAGTCACTTCAAGTGTTTTTGGGTTCACTATGCTGTTCTGATATACTCTAATTAGCTAAATTAAGAAATAAAATATGGAGAATAAATTCCAGGCCGGCGGGGTTCAAACCTGCGACCTTATGTCTCCGTACGACCTATGCTCTGCCATTTGAGCTACTGCGTGTCCAAACCTCGGCGTCAAAAATCCCCTCGATATCCCATCCCCCTTATATTATACGTATTGAGACTTGCGTCACCTAACACAACTAACCAATGGGGTTTTACCAATAATGTGTTTATTGGCAGCGTCAATTTTAATCAGACAAAGCTCGACGTAAGAAACGCGAGTTAGCTTGAATACCTCAGCACGAATTTGTTTCTGATGTTTCAATCTAAATGAACTAAATAAAATGCTTATGACGTTTTTTACATTAACCTGTAAAATATAGGACTAAATAACATTATTTTAGGTTAATTATATTAATATTTGGGGGTTTCGCCCGAGTAAGGGACGCTCGTGCTGTTTCCGTCATAAGGAAACCTAAAGAACAACCTGCCCTCTGTGTTCGAATTTTTTGTTTGTTTTGGCGACTCTTTGTTACTATTTTATATAGAAACTAGCTTTCGCCCGCGGCTCTGCCCGCATCAATGTCGATCCCTCGGGAATAGTACTTTTTCCCGAAATAAAAGGCAGCCTATGTCCTTCTCCGTAGTCCAGAGAACTTGTATGCAAAATTTCATGATGATCGGTTCAGTAGTTACGGCGTAAAAGCCACAAACAAATAAATAAACAAACAAACTCACGTAAGGAAAGATGACGGAGCGCTGAAGAGGAAAGTGAGTTCTACTGATTCCTATTCGCAGAATATCTAAATTCGTGCCAAGCTATTGTAAAGCCAATCCGCGCGTGCTGTTGGATCAAATCTTTGGAAATTACAGATTCCTTCCACACAGATACTGTAAAGATTTTGATGAAAGTATACAATGTTATAGCTTTACGTCACAATAGCATATATACTACAAATGACATGAGCGCAATCATGGGAAGAAGCTAGTAGTAAGACAATCGCACTCACGGTCTATTTTCGCCCCTCGGCACTAAGAGAGGTCCAATAACAGACACCGCCCCGAAAGAAAGGGTCAGAATGTAAATGAATTCATACGGATTGTAAGACGAGTCTGGTATAACTGCCGCCATGCTCACTGAATATTATAGCTTTTTTATACTAGTACTAATTCACTAAAATGCTTATTTTATGCAGACAGAACTGTTGCCAGAACGTTACTGCGCTCGAGAACAATCTCAGAACAAGTGAACAATCGAACACGGTGAAGGACATTGGCATTCGACAGAACAAATTCAACTTCAAAGGTTTTTGTTGTGTGCCAGCTCGCCAGGCTCACCATAGAGAAAAGACAGGCTCACAAAACGTCCCGCAGAAACTGTGGACTAGCAACCCAGTGCGCGCTATTTTACTACGTTTGAGTTCAAGAGCGCTATTTTTAAAATGACGCCGTTCGTAAACGTGACGAGTGTCACACTTTCAAAAATAGTACCCCAAGTCCACGCCCAAGTGTGATTTAGTTTCGATACAGTTCCGATTCAGCGGAACAGAATCGCGCTATCGTCCAAATCGTAACTTGATCTCAGCTGTATGTAACTCGAACGAAACCATTCGATAGACGCAGTACATGACAACTTAGTATTTTTGTAAAAATCTGTGATTTTTCGATACAGATAAGATAATGGATTTTTGTATAATCAACCTTCGATTTAACGTGCGCCTCATGCACTAGTTGCTTTGATATTTATAGTCTGTGGTGTTAAATCGGTATTTTTTCCTCAGAACAATAACATAGCATAGAAGCCGTTTAAAAATAACAACAAAATACAATACTCTACACTGTTTTTACCTATTACATTGTCAAAGCATCAGAAAGAGATGCATATACGATGCCATTTTCGTAAATGTGCAGGTTGTCCTGGGGTATTGAGGGATTAGGGTTGTACTATGTCGATGAAATATATTTTATCGACTTAATGTTTCGTCCTAAGAAAACCATAAATGTGCTCTGCTCTGATTGTGTCGATTCGATAAATGAGTTTATAAAAAACAACGGGTTGCACTCCGATAGTGCTGGCAGAAGTATGCCGTATGGCTGTTTGCCTACTTAGTAGGATAAAAAAAAAATGAAGTGACACCTCGCCTTTGCAGCGGTCTCAGGTGTCCAAAAACGGGACCCTTTTAATATCGCTTCGCTGTCCGTCTGTCTGTCTCTCTGTCTGTCACCAGGCTGTATCTCATGAACCGTTATAGTTAGACAGTTGCAATTTTCACAGATGATGTATTTCTGTTGCCACTTAGCAACAAATACTAAAAACTAGAATAAAATAAATATTGAATATACTCTCGGTATATTTATTCTGTCGGAGTTATTCGCGTGAAATATGTTTATGTTTCATATTTTCGACCACGAGTGACCAACCTCTAGAAACTTAAAATGTTTTGTGATGTGCAAGTTCCTTAGCGTAATTTTCGTGGTATTCGCTTTCATAAAAAAATTGTGCCACATAACGCAAGTCAGTTGTAGTTTTGTATGTAATCGAAATTACGCGACCCACGAAACTCTAAAATACGTCTGTTTTTATCATAAACTATCTATGCCTCGGATTTCGTCGAAATTTTTTCTTTCGTCGAATAAACATCCAAAATTACAGCCTTCGCATTTATAATACAAGTGGGTTTAATTACTACATCAATAACATTTAAAATATTATTTACAAGCCGGTTTCCGAAAAGGCTACAGTACCATAGACCACATCCATACGCTGCGGCAGGTTACACAGAAGAACAGAGAGTATAACCGGCCATTATGCAGCGTTTGTGGACTTAAGAAAGCTCTAATTCGGTCGAAACATGACCTCTCCAACCCGTCTGGCCAGCGTGGAGAGTGTAGGCCATGTCCTCTGTGGCAGTGGGCGGGGCACATAGCTCGTAGAACCGATGGCCGATGGGGCAGAAGGGTTCTCGAATGGCGACCACGTACCCGCAACCGCAGCGTCGGACATCCACCGACCAGACGGTCGGATGACCTGACTAAGGTAGCAGGAAGACGCTGGATGCAGGCCGCTTCCAACCGGTCGTATTGGAAATCCTTGGGGGAGGCCTATGTCCAGCAGTGGACTTCTTGTGGCTGATATGATGATGATATGATGATCATCTGAGCATATTTCGCGGTAAGATCCTCGGCCGTCTCAGCCCGGGGTCCGCTATTATGACAGGTTTTATGCTGTGTTGTGATTTGGAAAAGTCTTTACGGCAGATTTCTTGCCCGACACCAACCCTTCTTGGGAAGCTACGTAACCGTGGGCATGTACTTATGAAAACGAAATATTTTTCCGCATTTTCGTCGATTCACAGTTGTTTGTGGAAATGAAAGTAATATTGTGAGCATGTCATAAGGTGGGTACCTTATGTGTAGTTTACATGCATAAATAATAGTTATTTCTATTATAAAGTTAGGTATAGAAGAAAATACTTACGAATTTGTCAGAATATTTTCTTTAAACATTTTCTTTTTGTAGTAAATGCTTTTTAAAAGGGAAATTAAATTTGAGGGATTTTTTAATCTATTCTATATACATACATTATATACATACTAGCTGTTGCCCGCGGCTCCGCCCGCGTTAATGTCGTTCAGTAGAAATGATAAAAATTCCATACAAATATAGTATCGTTGAGTTAGTATGCCATAACAAAAGTCTCGAACTTACTTTGGGGCTAGCTCAATCGGTGTGATTCCGTATATAGGTATTTATATTTATTTATTAATTTGGATGAAATTTGGTGTTCGCGCCTATCTATCGTTCGCGTACGATGAGGGATCCTCCGGAGACACCCGAAAGCTGCCGAAGCCCGCGCGGCCCGCGGACCTTTACTTGCCCTCTAACCGCCGGCGTGTGCACATTTATTTCTACATATGTACTAAAGCTGTAGTCATCGTTATACCATATTTCCTTAAAATTGCTATTAAATAACCAGCAGTTCAAGTATATATACAGTCCATTTGACTTATCACCACACGAAGGATCCCCAACATGGTCCTTACCACCGTCTAACAAAGGATTTTGAGGATATTGTGGATGACGATCGGATTGCAACGTCAAACGTGGAATCTTCAAGTGCATCACTTCATACAACATAAACCGGTCTTGGTATACACTGGGAGTCACGAAAGGATAAACAGGACTCAGACTGAGTGAGTTCGTTCCTTTTCCTTCCATTATGTCTCAAATTTCGTGCCCAATAACTATTCTATAACATCTTTCCTTTAAACACGTCATCTTTCGCCTTATTATAGCTTTAAGCACTACTAGCCAATATTTAGTGTTTGACCGATATTGTTGTGAGATGCAATAACCGATTATTTGCATTCACGTATCTTACGGCCAGGCGTACCGGGCGCGTTATCAGTGCGCTCAAGGTCAACCGGTCATTGCTAGGCCTTTGTTCGCTGTGGGTTAGCTGCCTTTTTGCATCCCGTCATTTGATGCGCTTTCACTCCTAGCAAATTAAATTTACATTTAATATAAATTTACTCGCTGGCCAGACGGGTTGGAGAGGTCTCTCAGATGTTTATAAGCTTTGTTTAGCTTGTATTTCCTAAGTCGCCTTGCTCTGGCCAAGTATGGATCTAGTAGTACAGAGAGGGTCGTGCTCCTGTAGTGGAGACTAAAAAGACCTGATGATGATGATGATGATAAATTTACTCACCGTGATAGCACCGGTGAATGCTTTCATTTAATAGCACTACTTCTATTACCTTTTTGCGCTAAGTAAGCTTACAAATCGTTATACTTACTGCTTATTTAGTTATTTTGTTTTGTTTTATGCATACAAATCGTTAACTATAAGTTCCTTATCTTTCGCTTGGCACGCAAAGAATTATACAATTTCCTTTTGTTGTTCTCTTCTTTTCAAAATATATAACTCAATTTAATACACATAGCCGTTTTTACGGATTTAACTTATTTTGAAATCATTTGAAATATACAAAAACAGCTGTAATTTGCATAAATTGAGGTCTCAGCTATAAATAACACTATAACAGAAACACATGAATATTTTTTACTTAGTAAATTAATGTATTGAATCCCTATCTGCCATTGTTGTGTGATCTCACTTAGCTTAATTTGTAAAAAGCTTTGTTGATGGTTATAACAACAAAAGTCCCTAGCACGATCATTGTTTTGCATAGTTTGTTTTAAGTTTTATCTAAAATTATGTTTAGAAGTTTTCGTTTTGTTGCCTAATAATTTAAATAGTAATAATAAAAAATATCCCACAAACCTACACAGTAATAAAATCTGTACCAATACTAACATATTGAAAATATTTTCAGTTGCAACCACCTCCCCATTCACGATGATGACTCGGAAGGCCACAATTAAAGACCTAACCATGAAGTTGAAGCTGGCACTAAATGAGCTAAAGGAATGCCGAGACGAAAAATCACATCTTCTTCGTGAACGGGTGGAATCTGAAGAAGAATTTAACAAAATAATGAATAAAAATACATTAATTAAAAATGAATGCACTAGCCTTCATATACAAATTACCGAATTATTAGATGAAAATAATAAATTAAAGGAATGTTTAGCACAAACCGCGGAGTGTAGTATGGTACATGAACGGGCCCTTAGTCGCATTTCAGAGTTAGAACATAGCTTGCATGAGGCACAGAAATCTGCTCTAGAAATACAGAAACAAAAAGAGGATGAATTATGCAACAACACCCTGCATCTTTACAATGAACTCATGGAATGTGGCCCGGTTCCGGTCGTGGAGATACCTGCGACTACTCCACAGTCACAATATTTTATATTAAACTCTAATATTAAAATAAAAAAATATGTCAAAATTAACAAAATGATCAAGCGTACAAAAAAAGTTATTACTAAGCAAAAAAAAATTGTAAAGTTTGACTCAGTTACGTAAAGAAAAATTATGTCTTTTTAAGCAATTTAAATCATGTGAAGATGATCTTCACATAGCTAGCCACATTTATGACCCTGAGATACATGAATTACAATCACAAATATCTGAATTACATCAGTCCTTAAAAACTTTGTCTAAAAATTATAAAACATCTTAGAAACAACTAAGTGAATATACTTTGTCAGCTAAAACAGTAGTCGAGTTAGTCCACCATGACAATGATCAGCATGACACCCTCGCACACAAACATCAGTTAGGTTGTGTGACCACCATGGGTAAAATCTCTCACCAGGCCCCCACAAGAGAGTGTGATAGAAATATGCTCACAAAAATAAGTACTGTCAATAGTCATTTAAATAAAAAAGTAATTTGTAATAAATTGTTAGTTTATTCTGATGAACTGGGTCAAGGCTTTAGTAGCATAATCTCTAATAATTTAAACAATGACTGTAAGGTTTTAAACTCTTGTGCAGCCGGTGCCTCTTTTTCACACCTAATTAGCAGTATCAATACTGATACTATAAATGAGGACACAACAATACTAATTTTATGTGGTGACAGTTCCTCTGTTACAAAAAGGAACTGTTGACAAATTGATTAGTTTACATTTAAAAACTCGTTGTAACTCGTTGTTTATTGACGAAATGTACACATGAATGTATTTTATTCGATTGATTTGTATTTCAAATAAAATATGTAAGAAATAGATAGTTTATTCCTAGTTCATATGGGATTGCCATATCTACATTTTAATATTAAACTTAATTAATAACAACATAAAAATAAGAGCCTGGGAGAGGCCTGTGTTGAGCAGCGGTTATCTCACTTGTGGTTCCAGAACTTAAAGAGCTCACTTAAAGATACTCTCTTTCTTAAAATTTGATTCTTCAGTTTAATTCTTGGAGGAAATACAGCATAGCCTTCTCAGGGTACATTTACTTCATGTAGAGATAGCGATTCAAAATTTTTCAACACCAGAGGATTTTGGATAGAAGTTCACACTTTCGTAACTATATAATTATAGAAATAGATTATATGAATTACTAGCTATGAAAGCCTATAATCAGAATCCTGATTTTGTTAAATTTGTTAGTAATTATTCAAAAAATTTTAAATGGGTATGTGCGTGTGCAAAATCTTTATATACCAGACAGACTATTTTAAATTCTAGTGACAAAGTGAAAACAACGTGGAAAATTATTAATACAGAAACAGGAAAAACAAAAAAACGCGCCATTCCAATTGAATTGAAAATAGATAATAAGGTCCTCAGTACTAGCGAGGAGATTACTCAATATTTTGAAGACTTCTTTACAAACATTCCCGTGAATACCACTGCCTCCTTACTTTCATCATCTGTGAAATCTAAAAAGTTATTAACTAGTTGTATACCGGAATGTAACAGTCTTCTAATATTTGAACATGTAACCCCTCAAAAAATCATTGATACGTTCAAGACTTTGAATAATAAAAAAACTGGAGACCTGTGAGACATCTCAGTATCGGTCATAAATAATATTATAGAAATAATTGCTCCTTATTTAGCGTCTATTTTTAATAAATGTGTAGATACAGGGACTTTTCCTGATCTAATGAAATTAAGTAAAGTTATACCGTTGTACAAATCGGGTGATAAACATGATCCAACAAATTACCGTCCCATTTCTATTCTGCCAGCGTTAAGTAAAATATTTGAAAAGTTAATTTTTAATCAGTTACTTTCTTTTTTTAATCGAAATGGTCTATTTCATAGTGAACAATACGGATTTACGAAGGGTCGATCAACTACGGATGCGGGTGTTGCGCTTTAAAAACATACATATATATTATGCTTGGGAGAGAAAACAAAATGCTATTGGTGTTTTTTGTGATCTCTCCAAAGCAATTGATTGTGTAGACCACGATACCCTGCTGTCCAAATTGGAACACTATGGGATTAAAGGTAAATTTATTGCATTAATCAAATCTTATTTGAGTAGCCGAATTCAATAAGTTAGCGTTGATAGGGTTCAATCCTCGGGATCATCTGTTAAGATGGGCGTATCCCAGGGCTCTATACTAGGCCCCTTGTTGTTTCTAATATATATTAATGATCTGCCATACTATGTTAACACATGTAAAGCTGTACTATTTGCCGATGATACTTCTCTTATTTTCCTTGTTGATAGGACAACAGACAATTTTGACGAGGTCAATAGTACATTAGCTCAAGTGTTAGAGTGGTTTATAGCAAAATAAAAGTTAGTATTAAAGTCAGTTTTCCCAGCATTATTTCTCTCCAGCCTCACCAGTGCCTCCGTGCTTTACATTTGTGGTCCTTGTTCCTAATCTGAAAAAGGCTGGAAAGATGTTCCGCACTCCCCCTACATCACGCAAACAACAACCACGCGGTGCCAAGGAAGAGTCGCGCCCCCAGGATGTTGGTGAGAACCTCCCTTTAATAAAAAGAGAAAAAGACCAGCATGACGCGAAATTCGCAGCAACTGTAAAAACCAAAGGGACTTCGTCATCCCTATCACGGCGGAGAAAGTTAGAGCCGGAGGCGGCGCAAGCTAAAGCCCTATTAGAAATTAAAGCTTCACGCGTACAAGCTAAAACTGCAGCTAAAATAAAAGCTATTCAGGCCGATTTAATAGATAAAAAGTTGACGGCCGAGATAGAACGTCACTAATGAGTCGATGTCTTTAGACAGCAGGATAAATGATTGGTTGGATGATAGTGCGGCATCACAGTGCGAAGCGTCACCTGACGGATCAGTGCAAGTTTCATTAATAGCCAGTAAAAGCCGTGTAGCGCCGATCAAGGGAGTCACGATTCCAAGACTAGAGCTACAAGGCGCATTACTCAGTTGCCGATTAGCGGATACGATCAAGTCAAAACACCGATTTAAAGTAGATGAAACTTTTTATTGGACAGATTCCACAACGGTTTTACACTGGATCAGAAATGAAAATAAAAATTACAAAACATTCATTGCGAACAGGCTGGGCGAGATTTGTAACACATCCACTATTTCTGAATGGAACTATGTTCCGTCCGGCTGCAACCCAGCTGACCTCGCCTCAAAGAAACACGATCAAATTTTGGACAATGGCTCTCCTTGGTTTTCTGGATCATATTTCTTGCGTCAAGAGCCTAATCATTGGCCACAAGATCCTATAAAAAAGGATGACATTAGTGATGAGGTCTTAGAGAATATACAAGTTGTATCAAGTGAAGTTTGTAAGATGAAAAGCTTACCTGTTCCTGATTCGCGACGCTTTTCATTTTGGTTAAGACTGCTACGTACCACTGCAACTGTTATACAGTTTATAGAAAAGTGTAGAAAGAAAAAAATTGAGATTGATAGGGAACTAATCAATAGAGCAGAAATATTAATGTTACGTCATGCTCAAATGCAATCGTTTTCCGGCGAAATACACAGTATACAGCAAAATAAGCCATTGACACGGGATAGCCGCTTGTGTGAACTTACTCGTTACTTGGACAGTGAAGGTCTTTTACGTGTAGGCGAGCGCATTGATGCTGTATAGGGAGTACAAGCGAGTGTGAAAAACCCGGTTATTTTAGATGGGCGATACCATATGTCACGGTTAATAGTCAAAGATTATCACGTGCGCGCGTAACATTCATATAACGAATTAGTCGTTAACGAGCTCCGACAAAAATATTGGTGTACCGTTTTAGTTAGTACAACCTAGATTTAGGGTCTAGGAGGATAGACGAGTTAAAGGAAAGACTACATATTGGCAAATGAGATAAGTATAATGCACAACTATTACATTACAGATTCACAGGTACAGATCAGGTAGTCAGGGTCGTGAGTATAGGCACTAGATCCGTGGAGTAGCCCTTCTAGGTAGAAGAACTACTTAGCTCGAAATGCAGGCGAAGTGAAGGGGGGGAGCGCCGGCCGCGGCGCCTTATATATGGGCATAGGCCCCCGCCGCTACGTCGAAGAGGGGCGGAGAAGTCTGGAGCCCGCGCGACGTCACACACCCCCCTCGATAGACCAGAATTTTTCCTGGCGGAAAATTCGGCTGCGAGCTGCGCTGGTTGACGCTGCAAGAGCACCCGGCAGGAGCAGCGGAAAACGCGGCCGTAGACCACCCGACCTGAAATTTAGAAAAGAAGGAGCTAAATAAACTAAGTAGGAAAGAAAATACGAGTTTAGGGTAGTGAAGCTACCTATATAGGATGTAGAAACGTGCTGAGACGAGCCACACAAAAGCAAAACAAGTGTAAAAGTATTTAAGAATGGAAAACAAATGGTTTCAAAGATGCGCAGGTAATAAAATAACTATTGATGAATAAGTATGTATAACTAAATGAGCAGCGACGCGTGAACAAAAGGTGTGCGAGCCGTCGACAGAGATAAGCGAATTACGTAATCAACATCGTTAGCAGATGCTATTGAAATGAAGTATCGCATGACTCACAGAATTGAACTTGTATACCTGATTCAAGTAGGTACGACACTTTTACCACTACTGTAAATGTACGATCCGGGACCGTAAAGATACAAATGGGGATAATGATAGGATTTGAGTACCGCGATGACTGATAATGATAAAGACAACTTGATTTCGAGAATACTTACTGGTACTGAAGTAAATTACAATTGAACAGCGGCCCATGCGGCGCGCTGTCAGCATTTCTGCATCTAGGTCAATAGACTATGTACAGCGTAGCTCGTACATGCTCCGGGACAACAGGGAGCAGATCGGCACAAATAACACACGATAAAGATACATAGATAGTTAGTTAAGCACAGAGACGGAATTGTAAAGAATTTGTGACTCATAAAAGTTAAATTATAAAGTAAAATGATTTGCTATTTAAATTTGTAAGATAAAATTTAAAGTTAATATAGTTCGAGTCTATTGCAGTCTATTGTTCGGCAATGTTCAATGAACTAAATCTGTTATGAAAAAGAGGGGACGTATTTTTGTGTAACACTCGCGCACTTGCTTCTTTGGATCTTTCATGTACGCACTGATACAACACACTTTCTCCAAGACTTGATGCACGTGCTCGTGGGGCAGGCGCGGGCGGGCTGACCGTATCAGCCGCCCCGGGCGCCTGCTCTGCTGCACGGGGACACGCCGCCACTGGCGGGCGCGCCAACGCTGGGGACCCCGCCGGTACTCGCCAGCTGCAGCGAGTTCGGCGTGACACGTATATAATTCCGAATAACAGCATGACACCTACTACAGTATAGATCAACGCATAGTGGTGCACATCATGAGTTGATATACTCTTAGATAGAGCCGGAGGATGCTCTTTCAGGAATTTGATGCTTTCTTCAATTTCTGCTAGTTTCTGATTTTCGTAGATTGAGGTATTCCACTCTAAGTTGTGTGAGTTACGTGGAATGGTGATATTAATAATATGATTTGGTACTACTGGTGTGTAAAGATTTGGTGTAATCTGTAACTTACTCGTGTGTTTATGCAGTGAGAAGATTGAGAAGGCGTCAGTCTTCAATTCGCAACCATTATCGGTACTAACCAAACCAGTATGTGATAATACTTGCGCTGTAACTTGATTGTCACACATTGAACGCACCGGGCACTGGTCGCAACAGAAATAAATATAATTATTGATGGTATTGCTTTCTAACCAGCTATTTTCACATTTGCTTATAACTGTTTCACATTCTGATCCTTTCATTTCGCATAAATCTTGATCGGACTTAAGGTGGTATATTGGATGTTTTATGTAGCATAGGTACGGTTCTAACATGAAACATGATTTAATGTCTCCTTCTGTCATGGTAATATACATATTTTTCCTCAATCTGATGGCGATGAAGTCTGATATAGGTTTGATCTTAATCATGTGATTGTTTTTTATTTCCGGGATTGATATAAACTTAAAGATTTCAAAGGAGTCACGGCTGACTAGTGGAATAGTTATTTCGAATATTAAGTACTAGCTGTTGCCCGCGGCTCCGCCCGCGTTAATGTCGTTCCCTTGGGAACAGTAGAAATGATAAAAATTCCATACAAACCCCTGCCCCTTTGCTTTTTCCCCTTAAGAAGGAATTTAATACATTTCACCTGCATAGATCTTTAGCCCTTAAGTAGGGGATTTTGCCCATTTCACCTACACAGATATTTTTTTATTGTAATGGAGAACTTCTTATTGTCATATTTCTAAGTAAATAAAAAAAATCCATTCAAACTTTACCTCACCTATTCTACCCCTTCAAGTGGAAATTTCGACCATTTTAACTACACAGATCTTTTTAATTGTAATGTAAACATATATACTTATTTTTATACTTCTATGTCCAGAAATGAGAAAATTTCTATACAACTCATCCCTGCGCCAAATTTCAAGTTTCTGCGCACAGTAGTTTCGGCTGTGCGTTGATATATAAGTCAGGTTTGCCTTTGGCCCGCGGCTCCGCCCGCGTAAGTGTCGATTTCTCAGGAACAGTAGAATTGCCCGGAATACATTAGTTTATGACTTTCAATGAAACACCTTAATATTGAATTTCAATTGAATAACTTCAAAAACAGAAAGTTTCATACTAACTTTGCATCCCCGTTATATCCCTTTAAGGGATGATTTTTGAGAAAAATATTTTACTCGTGTTTCATGCCTTTTAGTGAAGAACCTTCATGCTGAATTTCAATTGAATAACTTCAAAAACAGAAAGTTTCATGCTTACTTTGCACCCCTATTTTACCCCCTTAAGGGATGATTTTTGAGTAAAATATTTTACTCGTGTTTCATACCTTTCAGTAAAGAACCTTCATGCTGAATTTCATTCGAATAACTTCAAAAACAACAAAGTTTCATACTAACTATGCAACCCGTTTTTCCCCCCAAGTAGATGAATTTCCAAAAATCCTTTCTTAGTGCTCCCCTACGTTATAAAAGGAACCCCTGTGCAAAATTTCAAGTTCCTAACCTTTATAGTTTAGGCCCTGCGTTGATATGTCAGTCAGTCAGTCAGCTTCTCCTTTTTTTTTTATATGGATTACTATGGATAGTGTGGATAGGTATAATGCTGTCGTATAATGATGATGAATTGTCTTTGGATTTTAATTTTCTTATGTCACTTATTATTTTATTTTATTTTTGCTATATGTTTGCAGGCAAACTTATGCCTTGAGTTCATTCAAATGACGATAACTTTTTTTTTAATGAACCGATTTTGATGAAACAAACTTTAAATGTTAAACTGAGTTAAAACAAAGCAATTGGTGAAAGTTTGAAGTAAATCGGTTCAGTATTTTCGGAGATAATCGTGATCATACATACAGACAGACAGACAGACAGACAGACAGACAGACAAGAAATTCCAAAAATTTTTTTTTGCTTTCTATTATTCTTTTTAAGTGTCCCTCTATCCATTTCAGTCAAAAATTCAAAATGTACAGACTAAATAATTTTA
Organism: Elegia similella; assembly: GCA_947532085.1. Taxonomy (NCBI): domain Eukaryota; kingdom Metazoa; phylum Arthropoda; class Insecta; order Lepidoptera; family Pyralidae; genus Elegia; species Elegia similella. Next base: position 214,737 of record OX383950.1, on the reverse strand, counting down.
CTGTTTTATTATATGTATAGAAGATTGTAACATCCGTGCCCTGACCTGAAGCAGTTTGTAGATTTTACTGAGGTCCGTATATATGTTCTGTATTGGAAGGGAAATATCTGCTGCTAGATGACTTGATATAGTACTCAATTCGTTCCGTAACTGTTCTGGACTGAAAAGATGTGGGCTGAATCGACCATGATAGATGTCGGTCACGGTATCCAAGATGTATCCCTGTATAGTCTTCAGACTTCCAAGTAGGTTGCTTGCTATTATTGATGCTAATGTAAATTCGTTAACTAAAGAATTTTTCTGATCTTGATTTTGTAATGAATTGATAGCTTGCTCGAGACCATTGATGTGTTGATTAATTAACTTATGTTGCATTGTCATCGACACTTCTGTTCGATTTAGAAGGTTATATTCCGCCTCAACTACAGATGTCTGATTCCTCCAATACGTCATGAGTTTAATCTGATTGTTCCGTAGGAGCGAAATGTCCTTTTCGTACTTGTCTGCGAATCGCTGATCCAAAACTCCGAACAGACTATTAGCAACGTAGCCGACTCCGTCGATAAGGCCACGTCGCTGTCTGGACGTCGTCTGCGCTGCGTATTGCTGACCGAGCAACATATGATTGTAGTACTCGAGTTCATTTGCCCCGTGATGTAACTGGAGTAGAATTACATCGCAATGTATGCTTGTTTTTATTATTTTACAACTTTGATTGAGCGATTGCGTATATTTTTTGAGCGCATTTATTCCTTCCCAATAAGGCTGCATATTGTAATAGATCACAAGTTTCCATTCGTCTCGTATAGCTTGCATATTTGCTAACTTATCGAAGTAAAGAGCTTGATTTTTTCTGAAATTCGTGATATTTAATGTCGCCTCAGACCTTGATATTATCGATAGAAAAAATAGAAATGCTGTTACCAAAGAAACGAAACTGAATGGTTCACGTCTCTCTCTCTCTCTTCGGCTTATTTGATACTTCGGTTTGACTTTGAACATCTGGATACAGGTCCTGGTTGATTTGTGATTTATGATTATATTCTGCTTGATTTTCTAAAGTTTCAGCGTGTACAGGGAGAATCAATAATTTGATAATAGGCCTCTTTATGACTCCGTTCTTTGTTTTCAATGAAACGACACGCACTTTCCCATCAGATCCTGGGTGTAAGTCGATCACTCTTCCCATGGCCCATTTTCCGGGAGGTAAATTATCATCGTGAATTATTACTACATCATTAAGACTTATATTGCTGCGACCTTGTCTCCATTTACTTCTGGCTGATAATAGGCTAGTTTCCTGGGTTGTAATAATAACATAACAATTAGTCCGTCAGTTAGATAATCAAAAAATATTGGACACGTATTTTTTCTTTTGTCTAATAAACAATAAATAATAAAGATAAAGCGCGTCAAAGTTCAGGAGTGGGGGCTCCTGACGTCAAAGTTTGCTAAAAATTGTAGCAAACTATGACGTCACACGGAACTTCAAAGGGCTATATCTTTATAATTTTTTGTTCAATCGACAAAAGAAAAAATACGTGTCCAATATTTTTTGAATATCTAACTGACGGACTAATTATATTTTTTTAGGAAACTAGCCTATTGAGTAAGATATTCTGAACGCCATCTCTTCCAAATATCTCTAAAGATTTGTTGTGATAGATGCCATCTTGTCCTCATGTCCTTTTCTGTATCGAACAAAGTGAGAGCGGACCCTCCCGTCAGGAAATGAGAGGGTGTCAGGAAGTCCAGATCTTCGGGATCTTCGGATAGTGGACAAAGAGGTCGCGAGTTTAGACATCCTTCGATTTGCGCTAGTACCGTACTCAGCTCTTCATAGGTAAGTTTTTGCTCGCCTATCACTCTCTTTAAGTGAAATTTGAAGCTTTTTACCACGCTCTCCCAAATGCCCCCCGCCGAGGGCCACATTCCTGCATTGAAGCTCCATTTAATTTCCATTTCTGATATCTCTGCTAGGAATTCATTGCTGAATACTTGTTGTAGTTGTTGATATTCCATATTTAATATTCTGTTTGCTCCGACGAAGTTTGTACCATTGTCGCTATATATTCGAGAAGGCTTCCCCCTTCGTGCGATCATTCTACGAAGGGCTGCGATAAATGCTGCAGAGGTGAGGTCCGATACCACTTCTAGATGAACTGCCTTCGTAGCCATGCAAACAAATACAGCTAACCTTTGTAGTTTTGACCCCACGACCCTTGTTTATTTTCAAAAAAATATACCCGCTAAAATCTACTCCACATTGGGAGAAAGGACGAGATTGATTGGATCTTGATTCCGGCAAATCTGCCATTATTTGATTTTGTTTTAATGGATTGTGCTTTCTGCAAGTCACACATCGAAATATTCGCTTTTTTGTCGCTCTATTTCCTCCAAGAATCCAATACCTTTGCCTGATAAAGGCAAATGTGAGGCGGGCTCCCCCATGGAACGTAAGATGATGAAAGTTATCTATGATGAGCTCCGTCAGACGACTGTTGTTGGGCAAGATGATAGGGTGCTGCATTTCATAACTGATGTTGGCATGCTTTAACCTTCCACCAACCCGTATTAGACCTTCCTTATCCAAAAATGGGTTGAGGTTATACAAATTGCTTTTGTTACTAACTATCTGGCTTGCTTTTAATTTATTTAATTCTTCTATAAAATTTTCCTCTTGCGTATATTTAATGTGCGTAATTTTTGATATTACCCTCCTTTTTTGAGTTGTAAATAAATCGGTAAACCCATGCTAGTATCTTTACGATTTTAGGGAATGAACTGTAATCTTTTAATAGTTTAGAGATTACGTCGTCGCTTTTGTTTTGTTGCATTGCGATATACACTTCCTGACACCCTCTCATTTCCTGACGGGAGGGTCCGCTCTCACTTTGTTCTGAAAGTGTAACATATCCTTCCTTATGTAGTTTCTGTTTTGATGATTGCTTATTTGAGTTGTAAATAAATCGGTAAACCCATGCTAGTATCTTTAGGATTTTAGGGAATAAACTGTAATCTTTTAATAGTTTCGAGATTACGTCGTCGCTTTTGTTTTGTTGCATTGCGATATTTACGTTTTTTATTGGCTTGATTTCCTCAACAGTTGTGTAAGTAAGTTGCTTATCTCCGACATCGTTGTAATAGGGCAACCATATTGGTCCTTGCCACCACAAAGGATGATTGAATAGTTGGGTTGCTGTCAGACCCCTACTCGCGCAGTCAGCCGGGTTTTCCTCCGATTTAACATAACGCCAACACTCCGATGGCATAACTTCACAGATTTGTTGTACCCTGTTGGAGACAAAGGTCTTCCACCGACGGGGATCCCCATGTAGCCAACTCAAAACAGCAGTGGAATCTACCCAACCATATGTTTTGATTTTTTGATTTGGTAAACTGGACTTGACTTTTGCCATTAGTTTTGATAATAAAAATGCTCCGCACAATTCTGATTTAGGCAGAGACAATTTTTGGTTTGTTGGTACCAGTCGTGATTTACCTGCTACCAATATAATGCTTGTCTGATTTTGTTTTGATATTTTACAATTTATCACACAAGCGTAAGATTTCATTGATGAGTCACTAAACCCGTGTAACTCGATATCGCTTATCGGCTCCGTACCTAACCATCGCGGTATTTTAAATTAATTTATGATATTTAAAATGTCATCCTTTATTATATTCCATTCTAATTGATGATTTTGAGGAATTTCGTCGTCCCATCCGAGGTTTAATCTTAGAATAGTTTGAAACATAATCTTTAATTTGGTTGTAAAGGGAGTAATCCAACCCAGCGGGTCAAATACTTTGGATATCTCCGATAGTACAGTCCGCTTGGTATTTCTTTTAGATAAAACGATTTTAAAGCTAAATGATAACGTATCTTGATCGGGATTCCAACGTAAGCCTAGAGTTTTGGTTGCCTTGCCGTGTTTAAATTCTTTGCCGTCTTGTTTGCCGTCAATGTTTTCTCTTAACAGGTTGATGTTATTTGATGCCCACTTATGTAACTTAAAGCCTCCGGACAACAATAAATCGATTAAATCTTGTTGTAATTGTTTACACGACGTGATATCTCCGGTCCCGTGAAGAAGATCATCCATATACAATGATTCTGGGTGGCATCTGCTGCTTCCGGATATTTCGCTCGTTCGTCAGCTGCTAATTGTCTCAATGTCATCATTGCTAAGAACGGCGCGGCTTTCGTGCCATAGGTGACTGTTGTAAGTTGATATTCTCGGAGGGCTTGATTAGGATGATCTCGCCATATGATTTTCTGTAATTTTTGATCTGACTCGCTAATCATGATTTGGCGGAACATTTTCTCGATGTCAACTGAAAAGGCAAATTGATGCTGCCTCCAGCCTAGTATCAAGGACTGTAGGTCCTGTTGAAGATTAGGACCCGTATACATGAGGTCATTCAGACTCAACCCAGACGATGTTTTTGCGGAAGCATTAAATACAACACGTAATTTTGTAGTCGTAGAGTCCTCGCGAATTACTCCGTCATGGGGTAAAAATGGTTACGGTTTCTGATTACAGTCAGCTGGTGTCATGTGTCCTAATGACTCATATTCCTCCATGAACAATTTATATTGAGTAGATAATTTTTCATTTCTAATTAGTCTCCTTTCCAGTTGTCGAAATTGTGCTATTGCCTTTGATTTTGAATCACCCAATTTTTGCTCAAATGCTGGTTGAAGAGGAATCCTGCCCTCATAACGACCATTTTCCAAACGTCGTGTTGTCTTTTGATAAAATGAGATACATTCTTTGTCTTCTTCTGATAATGATGATTCCACAGAGATGTCCTCGACCTCCCAGAATTTTTGGAATTATTTGATATCAATTTGTACAACGTTGCATTGTAGTGTCTTTATACCGCCGCTCAAAATCCACCCAAGGCGTGTTTGCTGTGCTATGGGGGATATATTACGATCAAATCTGATTACACCCTCTAATAATATGTTTGAGTAGACTTCCGCTCCTAAAAGGAGGTCTATAGGACGACTCCGATAAAACTCGGGATCGGCAAGTTGTATTTTTTCTAAATGCGTCCATTGAGGTTTATGGAATGAGATGTTTGGTAGATTTCTTGTTACATGATTCATGATAAAAACTTCCGTGTCGAATGAGTAGGAATTGACCATTGACATACATTTAATGTTAAGCATACCTTTGCAGTTGTTCTCTTTAACTCCTACCCCCGTAATGACACCCTTGAATTGCTGTCTAGGTAAGTTTAACATCTGTGCGGCTTTCTCAGTGATAAGATTTGTTTGTGACCCTTGATATATGAGAGCTCTAAGAGCAGCATAGCTTCCATCTGACATCTAAACCCAATACAATGCTGTTGCCAATAGAATCTCTGGACAGTCTTCTTGCTGAGATACGAAAGTGTTAGATGATCGTGATTGATGACCTGACTCGGGTGAATGACTTGAGCTGTGGTTCGATGTTGACGCTTGCATAAATGCATCGTGCAAAACAGAATTGTGACATCCATTGCACTCACGGCATCGGCTAGTAGAAAAACAGGCTTTACCGTAATGATCATAAAGGCAGTTTTCACATACCTTTAGTTTTTTGATTAGTTGAAGTTTGTTTCTAGGCGACATGTCAACGAACTGTGCGCAATTAAACAATATGTGGTCTTTTTTGCAATTTGGACATACTTTGGTTGGCCTAGTAACCGACATATTTTTGTTACCGACATATTGCGTCATTACTTTATTGCTCGAAAAAGATTGTTTCAAATTATTTGATTTATGATTTTGGTTTGATTTATAATTTTGATATGCTCCCGTTTGATGATGAGATGAAAATGATTTAGTATGATTAGAGATGCTTTCTTGCTTACGTCTAGAAGCCTCCATGCTGGTAAACTTGCCCTCTAGGAAGTTCAGGAAATCTGATAAACTGGGAAGCTCCCTAGGTTTCTTGAGGGATGATAAATATTCGTTGTGGGTGTCCGTGTCCAATTTTTGAGACAAAATGTGAACTAATAATGGATCCCATGTAGTCACGTCTACGCCTAGGTTTTTAATTGCATTCAAGCTTTCTAGAGTGGTGTCATGAATGCGTTTTATATGATTTACGGTGGCTTGCTGCATCACTGGGAGATTCATTAGCATATTTGCGTGAGAAGAAAAAATTAACTTGACGTTATTGTAACGGTGGTTCAAAATTTCCCAGCATACTGCGTAGTTTTCCGAGCTGATAGGAAGATGCTGAATTAGACGTTCCGCTTCACCCTTAACCTTAGACTTCAAGAACTGCATCTTTTGCGCGCTTGAAAGTGAGGGGTTATTGTGTATAGTCTCGGTGAAGAGATCCTTAAATGAAATCCAACTATTGTACGTACCATGGAAAATGGAAACTTCCACCTTAGGGGTATATTTTTCGCGATGAGACACTGACCACAGCTTGTTGTTGATAAGTTTTTTCATTCGATGATATGTTGTTTCATTTGCTGAAAATGTCTGCTCGTAGAGTTCGTTTTCTCCGTTGAGTTGACTATCTAATTCCCAATGAAGATTGTCGATGACTCCAGGGTTTTTAATACATCTTGGAACTCCCACTGCTCCATGATTAGATCAATGTTTATGTTAGAAACCGTACGAGAAAATGCTTTGAAATTACTAGATTGTTTTCTTAACAACTCGTCTAACTGGGTGTTCGTACCATGTGAAACCATCTTAATAATATTGCTTACCGAAGACGTTGTCTTACAGTCCTTGGAGCTGCCTTCTGTAGCGTTGATGATGTCCGCTGCGCTAGACGTTGTTGCTAAGGGAGTAGCTGGTCTTAAAATTGTTTTTTGAGCAATATTGCTACTGATATTTGCAGGGCTCGATATGCTTGATACAGGTGTGCTTGGATTTAAAATTGGTGCAGATTTTTGTATAATGTATTCGCGAGCTGATTGATAAAATTCCTTAGTTTTGTTGTAGTGATCGCCAACAAAATAATCACCAGTTTTATCACCAAACTCACACAACTTTATATGATTTACTTGGAATTCCTGCCAATAGGAATCCAATGTGTCTAAGCGTCTCAAAATATAATCTTTAGTTTTGCGCTCTGGACCATCTTTTTGAAATTGGTCAGGAGCTGATCCATGCCCGTAATGATTTGGGACTGTGTTGCTAGTAGACCTTCCATTATGATAAGAAAAGGAAAGATCTTACTTGATAAGTGATGATTTGCTTATGTTGATTTGCTGCTGCTGCTTCGATAGCTTAGCACACGGCTGCTTGCTGTGTTTTCTCGCTGCTGGTTCGGGTCACACGCGCGATCAAAGTCCGACACTGGTTTGAGTCTGACACGTATCAGTCTCACACGATTTTTACACACGCTGTGATCCCTTTTTTTTTTTTATTTCGAAGGACCATGTACGATCCGGGACCGTATAGTTATGATATGATGATATTAGAATTGATACAAATGGGGATAATGATAGGATTTGAGTACCGCGATGACTGATAATGATAAAGACAACTTGATTTCGAGAATACTTTACTGGTACTGAAGTAAATTACAATTGAACAGCGGCCCATCGGCGCGCTGTCAGCATTTCTGCATCTAGGTCAATAGACTATGTACAGCGTAGCTCGTACAGTAAAAGTGTCGTGGAAAAAATTTTTTTTTTTTTTTAGAAGAAATGTAGAAACGACTTAGTTTTTTTTACAAAGTTATAAGATTATACAATTATTGTTTATAGTTTATTTGTTTAATATCTTTAATATGCCATTCACCCAGCGGTTTACCCGACATATCAGCAAGTTTGTAAACTAAAGGTGATTTTTTTTGACACAATTTTGCATTTCATAAATTTAGGAGCTAGTTTTTTACAGAAATATTTATCTTTGTCGCTCAAATAGAATGTTCGCCTCCAAACAATATCGCCTACATTGAATTCTGCCGGTTTACGGCGAAGATTGTAAGAAGTGCAGTTACGCTGATGAGCGGATAGCAAAGCCGCCTGTACCTTTTCAAAGATAGAAGATAGGTAACCAAGCGATTTCGCGTAACTGTCACGCGGCTCATGTACCAAGTTGGGATCTAAATCACAGTCGATATTCTTTTTAGGAATTAAAATTACAGGATTAGACCAAGGACTTTCAGAAAGTTCGATCACATATTCTTTAAGCATTTCGTCGACGAGATAGAGAGAGAGAAAATGCGTTGCTTCTCGGGAGACATACGATAGTAACGCTGGCGAATTGAAGGACTATCCCCCGTATCGATCGAATGAGTAATAAGAGAAGTACGACCCAGACCCCGCTTTTGATAAGAAATGTCGGTAAATTTAGAAATAATATTCTCAGCGGTAGCTCTCTGCTCGTCTGTTAAATGGTCGAAGGAAACCAAATTACCTTCGATGTTTGGTTGTAACTCCGTAATGCCAGAATCGAGTTTAGTAGGAAGCGAGACAAAATCTAAGTGATCCGGAAACAAGCCAAAACCTCTCCAAAAATCCATACCCAAAATCAATGAATTTTTAATCTCAGGTACGATGTGAGTAACAAGGGAAACAAATTTTATTTTGAAATTTAAAAGACAGTAACACAGAGCCGAGCGATAAATATTTTTCACCACCAGCAGCGGTAAATTCCAAGGGCTAAGAGGTATCAAGTTTTAAGTCATTTAAGAAAACTTTGTGAGAATTGTTCCCAAGAATGGTAGCACAAGACCCAGAATTTAGAAGACCAATAGTATTTTTCCTATTTAATACAACCGGAATATAAGGAGTATGATTTAGTGAGGTATCGATTGAGGAAAGTTTATGTGAATTTAAAAAAACAGAGATATAGTGAAGCCAATCATGCCATTCGGATTTACTTGTTTTAATAGCTGACTTCTTATTTCCCCAATCGAAACCTACAAGTTTTTTGGAACATTATTATTATTTTTACAATTAGGACAATCGACAACCCTAAAGCCTTTCAAACCACATTTAAAACAAATTAAATAGCGCGGCTGACGACAATTATTTAAAGAATGCGAGTCAGTCCTGCACCTCAGACAGTATTGTTTAGGGCTAGGAGCCAACGAGTTAGCGACCGCACTAATTTGACGACTTTTAATAAAATTATTAGAAGACGAGGGTACCTCATAATTTTTATAAGTATTTTTAGAATAATTATTTTTAGTATAAAGATTGTTGCCAGGTAAATTTTTATTTAAGTTAGCAGAAGTAGAATAGTTGTAAGCAAACTCAGGTGCCAAAGTTTCGGTGGTAACCCTAGGTGGTTCAGAAAATTCCCTACTACGGCTGTCATATTTCTCAAAATTCCTACAGACACTAATTAAAGAAGGAATGTCTACAACATTAGATGTTAGAAGAGAATTTGTGTAGCAAGGCCGAATATTATTTAATAAAATTTCTAGCTTTTCCGACTCACTAATCGGCGTATCTAAACGAGAAAAGAACCCTTGCATTTTTACCACATATAAAGTTATGTTCTAGTTTACGCCTTGAGAACGTAGCCTTATTTCCGATAGTAATTTATAGTCGTAGTTATGCGGACTAAAGTCACGCTTAAGAAATTGACAAAGTTCACTCCAAGACCCGACACTATCCTTAATCGACCGATACCAATGCAAAGCATCGTCTGAAAATATTTCGAAAACAAAAGAAAGTATTTTACTATCCGGTATATTCCTACAGGACATGAATTCGTTTACCTTCTGAATGAAGGCGCGCACACAGGTTTTGCCATTATATTTAAATTTAGTAAGATCAGAAAATAATTTGCGCTCGTAAAGTAACGCCTCGGTGGAAAGATCGCGAACATTCTGTGGCTCGACTACACCCGACACTACAGATTTAGGGGAAGATAATGAGGAGATAATTTTATAGTTAGCGTGAAACTCGTCCCAAACCGATTTAAGTTGTTTAAGATCGGATAATAAGGAGTCATCAATACGAGATAATCTATGAAAAACATGATTCAGAATAGATTCCGTTCTAGAAAATATTTTTTATCGAAATTAGCCTGTAAAACTTTAACGTTATTAGAAACCCGGAATTAGGAATTCCTAGCCGCGGAAATATCCTTTACTGGCGTGAATTTAGAAGCCAAGATATCCTCAGAAGGAGAATCAAGGGAAAGTTTAGAAATAAGTTGACGTAATTCCTCCACCGTGGTCTCAGAAATATCACCACCTCTGATCTTAACCTCATATTCAAGCTCAGCTTTGTTTAATAAAGAAAATGTAATAGGGTAAGTCATTCTCAAAACGACACGGTGCAGCAATATGCGACTTAAAAAAAAATTATATGCAGAGAGAAAAGAAAATTTCGTTCAAAAGGTATAGAAGAATATAAGCAGAAGTTTTATAAGGTTAGGTTATTATATCAGTGAGCAAGCTACGAAGTACAAAGCCGGCAACGCCCTGCCACGTGCGGAGACCGGTTATGGACTATGGAACCGCGTAACTGTCACGCGTGAGCAAAAGATTTAGCAATAACGATAGATAGATTTTTGCACTGAACAGAATCGATGTAGGCAAGTAATTTAAACGAAAATAAGATTAATAAACACAAGTACGTACCTTTTGAACGAAACACACACAAGTTATTCACACAAAAAAACATTAAATAGCAATATTTAGGGCTTAGACCTCACCAGACATAGTGCCTAGCCTATTTAATCGGGCGCCACTGTACCGTTTTAGTGAGTACAACCTAAATTTAGGAACTAGGAGGATAGATGAGTTAAAGGAAAGACTAGATATTGGCAAATGAGATAGGTATAATGAACAACTATTACATTAGAACATTAGGTACAGATTAGGTAGTCAGGGTCGTGAGTTATAGGCACTAGATCCGTTGAGTAGCCCTTCTAGGTAGAAGAACTACTTAGCTCGAGATGCAGCCGAAGTGAAGAGAGCGAGCGCCGGCCGCCGCGCCTTATATATGGGCATGCCCTCCCCCCCCGCTGCGCCGAGAGGGGCGGAGGAGTGCTGGAGCCCGCGATGTCATACCGGGAGATAAGGGAACTTTATCAATTCCAGTGAACTAGTAACCTCTATGGCTAACGAAGGTATTGAATGGAAACCACTAGTAGCTTACACCCCACATCAGGGCGGACTGCACGAAGCAGCGGTGAAAAACTGTAAATTTCATTTAAAACGTATAGTAGGACAAGCTCTGCTGCAACATTTTTGGTTCAAATTGAGGGGATACTAAACTCTAGACCTCTTTGCCCTATTCCTACATCTGACTCTGACGACATCCATATTCTAACGCCAGCTGATTTTCTGATTGGTAGGGTAGGTCGCCAATTTGCCTCCCCGACTACCAGTATCAGGATACCCCAGTTCACATGTTAACAAGATTTCAACAAATTCAACAGATGCAGCAGAATTTCTGGCGGCAGTGGTCTCGCGACTACATCGGCCTGCTACAGCAACGCACGAAGTGGCGAGCGGCGAAAGGTCCGGCTCTCCGCATGGGAGCCATTGTCTTGATCAAAGACGGGAAACTACCACCGTGCTTCTGGAAGCTGGGACGCATCGTCGAGGAACACAGCGGTCAACATCACTAGAGTCGCAACAATCCAAACAGCGTAGGGAAGAATCAAGAGGGCATTCAACAATATATGTGTCCCGCCAATAGACACTTAACACGTACTTTACTTTAGTTATAAATCTTAAAGAGAAAAAACTGTAAACTATATTTGCATAGATCTTACAGAAAAATTGTAAACCTAGATATACTTCGCATACCTAAATTAACTATATTTATATCTATGTCTGCACAGACTTTAAAGAAAAATTGTAAACTCAAATGTCTTTGATATACCTATATATTTGTACCTAATAAATATATGATCTAAACCTTTATCCCACTCACCAGTAACTGGGTAAAGTGTAAGCTCATAGAGCCGAGGTAAACGAGGTACACCTGGATGAGGTAATGCTCTTATGCCTAAATACCGGGCAAGTACTTCATCCAGGGTGATTACAGAAGTCCTGGAAACGTCTCGGATATCTAGTTGAGACCAAGACTAGACCCTCTGGATTCTGAAACTGGTGGGTGAACAGCACACCCCCAATTTAGCAGTAGATGCACAGCATCATTACCTATGTATAGCGACATTTGTAATTAACTATGTCAATGCGCGCGCCAATGTGTTAAACAGCGCCATCTGACAGGCTTTCCGCTACCTCTCCAACCCGTCTGGCCAGACCTCTCCAACCCATCTAGCCAGCGTGGAGAGTGTAGGCCAAGTCCTCTGGCTGCTCTGGCCAAGTATGGCCCTAGTAGTACAGAGGGTCGTGCTCCTGTAGTGGAGACTAAGAAGGACCTGATGACAATGCCTTTGCCGACATACGTAATAGTTCTCGGGATTTCCGTGGGGGCGCTGAACCGGAGTATATAAAATGAGGGACAAGTGTGGCTCGCTCTCTGCTCTCTGAAGACATTAGCGAATTAATCCAAATAAACAGTTTGTATTGCAAGATCCCCTCTCTTATTGGGCACCCGATTTTACATAATGGGGTATCGTAATACAGATGATAAATCCACATCCATACTTCCATACTAAGATTATAAATGCGAAAGTAACTGTGTCTGCTTGTCACCTTTTCACGCTTCAATCATTAAACAAATTTGGATGAAATTTGGTGTGGAGGTAGTTTTATAGGGTATATTTATACAAGTATATAACACCAATACGCACAATCACACCAAAAATAAGCAAAAGATATATCACATAATAGATCAACTGAATATTTTTGAATTCAAATTTTGTTTTGTGCTATGGAATTGGCCAATTAAAACGTTTTACATCAAAACATAATTACTCAGCTGGTACTTATTGTAAACACACAACTGGCACTGACATATGATTGACGTTACAAAGTTTGACACCTACATCTGACAAGACAGTTTCAAATTCTAAGCAAAGAAAGCCTACCCATACAGCCAAGTCACATTTAAATACGAAGGAATTTATTTTGCAACTATGTCTACCTCAAAGTCAATTAAGAACATAAGTTGCAAGCAAAAACTAGCAACAAAGAAATCAAAAGAGTCGGATACAACAAATAACAAAACATCTGACAACAATGTTACAAAAAGAAGGAAATGTTTGCCTAAATCACCAGCAACCCCAAATGATACCCAAATTGCATCCATTTCCACCAACACTATGCCCGAAAATGACAATTTACAGCCAGGACCATCTGCGATAAATAAAATTGAAATTGAGCCACGACTTTTAAAAGAAGTGTTCTACACACCGCCGATGATCAATACGTCACTTAATATGTCAACTCCCATTGAATCTATCCCGGAAATAGAACCTGAAATCATTATTATAAATATTCCCACAAATAACACATTCAGAGAACTATCAGAAGATGACGAGGAAGATTTGCAAACTGAAATTCAAAAAAGGCAGTCTAACTGCACACTCCATAGAAGCTGCCCAGAACTCAATGGATCATTCTCAGATAATCCAGAAGAACTTAAAGTGCATTTAACTAGAGTTATAACAGAATTAGAATCAGCACACAAGGAAATTGAATCTCTAATATCAGAAAAATTTACTTTAAAAAAAGAAATCAAAGGATATCAAACCAAAATACAACAGTTGACTTCGTTATGTAAAATGAATCCAAAACTAACCCCCCATTCAAAGACAAACGGAAAACACATTAAACCTAAGTCAGCTAGAAAACTATACCAACAACCTGAAGAAAGTAAGCAGCAGGCACTTATTGACCAGCAAATCTCAAGTAATTTTGTACGACAAGAAAATTATAAGGAAATGGAAAATAGGAACACAAATATGCCGAACATCAACGAAGAGGAAGTGAAATGCTAGAACAAGGTTCATGTACTAGGAGATCAGCAAGCCAAGGGAGTACAGAAGACACTGCAAAATTTAATTGGATCTGACTATGAATGTCCTGTCCTGAATGTCCTGAAGATACAACTGCTATCACCCTCAACGGCATGAACATGAACAGAGTAACAACATTTAAGTATTTAGGACATATTCTTGCGGACGACCTTAAAGACAATGCAGACGTTGAAAGAGAACGCAGGGCGCTGGCGGTTAGGGGCAACATGCTGGCGCGTAGATTCGCTCGTTGCAGCCAGCAAGTTAAAATAACACTCTTTAAAGCTTTTTGTCAAGGGTTTTACACGAGTAGTCTATGGGTCAGCTGTGCCAAACGATCGTTGGACGCCCTGCGTATCCTATATAATAATATTTTTAGAATGCTGTTGAGACTACCTCGGTTCTGCAGTGCCTCGAATATGTTTGCACAAGCCAGAACGGACGGATTCCATGCTGTAATACGTAAACAAATGGCCTCATTACTGAAAAGACTGAGAGCTAGTCAAAACAGCATTCTAAAAACTGTGGCGGAAAGACTAGACTCACCGATGATGAGGCATCTTGTGCAGGGAACTAAGGCCGTGGCCTCTTTTGGGCAAATATAATATGCTGGCCGATTCGCTGCACAGGGCGTCTCAATTAAATAAATTTTGTAGATTTCGATTAAGTTTCACACTAACATAGATATAAGTAAACTGTAACTAACAAAATGGATCCGAGTCATCCGAAATAAAGAAATTTTGATTTTGATTTGATATGAAGTTTTTAGTTTCTGGAAATCAGGCGCTAATATATCAGAAATTTTATCGTCATGTAAGTCTGATATCTGTAAACTAACCAAAAATGACTATGTTATAATTATAGGTTTTAGGAATGACGAGAGTATTTTCGTAGCTCGATATGTACTAGCATCTTGGTTGTCTACAGTAACTAACACAAATATAATTATATGCGAAACTTCATATAATAAGTTTTTGAATGAAAGTTAACTAAACTATGAACCAAAACATATATGCAACCAATTTCAAAATACAGTTTTCTTAGATATGGATTTTGCCCGAGCTATTCCAAAACCAAAATACTATAATGTTAATCTGTGTAGGAATATTTTGCAAGAAATTCTAAGAATCTTTTATAGAATAAAGTAATACATACCAGTTTTTAAAGAAAAGCGCTAATAACATATTATATAAGGTCCATTTAAATTAAGCGCAAATATTTTAAGGGCTGATCAACAAAAAATAACTATGTAGGATTTTTAAGTTTTTACAAAAAGCACACGCTAGTTTTCGAGATATTATCACTTTTTCAATTTAGGAAAATGATATAAAAGGACACCCTGTTAACAAAAATACGATATCTTAGAGTACTATTTTTACTACGACCAATTCAAACAGCTGATACACCGTGCGTGAGCAACCGTGAGTACTTACCCTGACCCGTCTTACTTATGATATTCGAGATTAATAAAATACAGAAGGTCCATTTACTTTTAAGCGCTGTACGTTAAGTAATACAAAGACTATTAAATGCCCGACAAAGTGCTTATGACATTGTCATCGTCAGTAATAAAAGCAAAGCGGACAGTAGGTATGAATTATATTATCTCTATGGTATGCAAGCAGACAACGGCCGGCAACGCTCTTTTCACACGCCAGGTGTTGCAGTTGTCTATGGGCAGCGGTGATCATTTACTTTAGGCTTGCTCGTTTGCCGTCCTATGTCATAAAAAAAGACAGTTTTATCGGGTGTTATATCGAATCTACTACAGAAAAAACACATTAATCTCAGTAGTAGGACTAGTAGGTACTCGAACGTGTTCCGTACCTGTGTTGTAAATTATGAGTAGGTACCTAACTATGTCTCCCATTTGAGCCTGTTCCCGGTTGCATCCTCAGCTACTATTTTGACAATTTATAATCTGAGCTCTGAGCTACTAATCTAAAAAAAATACGTTAAGTGTTTAAATAATTAAAATAATGCGGCCGCTTTGTTACGTAATAATGAACTAGTCTTTGCCTTGCCTACTATTATTTTACTACGTAAACTTAAATTACAACTCTTTTCATTCATATGGCGCCGAGCGACAAAGACAGGTGCCGAAATCACCAACGAACTAGCCGTCACAGGACGCCGCCTTTGGCTACAAAATAAATAATGTACAGAAAAGGAGCTTCATATCGTGCGCGGTGCGCGTGATTGGTAGTTTGCTCAAGAACATTTTCATTATTGGAACTTCTAAATGAATTAAAACAATTCTTTAATTTGATTATCTTAGATCAAATTAGAGAATTGTTTTAATTCACCGCCTTAGTTCTTTTATAAGTTCTTTTTAACTGTACGTATTGATTGGGTGAAACTAAATTAGTACCAATCGCTGATGTTTGATTCAGCTGAGATGTTGCATGCTTACGTAAATCGGATGAAAAATATTTTTCATCCGATTTACGTAAGCATGAATCAAACATCAAGACACAGAATCAAACATCAGATGGAGCTCAAATGATGATATGGAACCATCGCACGCAAAAAAACTACATATCTTCGTTAACAATAAAATCTTGTAGAATATGTATTATTCGTAAGATTTTTTTTTAATAATATGAAGACCTTGTTTCCTGAATTATTATTTTTTTATTAAGACAGTATTTAATGTAAGAAATAATTCTTTTATTTGCCTACAAGACACGGTGCAACCCATCCGCAAATGAGCAATAGAAGCATTTCATATCTCCTTTTTAACCATTAAATGCATACAAACTTACTGTCTACTGAGTGATAGCCCCCCACCCACTGCCGCTTCAAAAAGCTAATCCATGGAGCTATGATGATGACCTTGGTTCTCCTACGGACTCCTCATTTCTGATTTAATATCAAGAAATAGTGCTCTCCGAAGGTATTTTATTCGACCATGAGCATACATATGAGGCATGTAATAAGAGCCTACATTATGGACACTTATGGCATCACTTGTAACACGCATTGGTGTAAAATCCATGAAACATATCCAATTCCCTAGTAATGGCATAGGCGTACCCTCTTTATGTAGTTACATAAGAGTTTAAGCATGTTAAGCAACTCATAGCGTGGTGATCATTTAATTGGTGACCATAAGTGACGAAAAATTCCCGAAGCTGTTGTCCTACCAGTAGGCATGAAAAGACGTTGATTCTGGCGATACGAGTGTTACCATATTAACGTATGTGCACACACGAAAAAAAAACAAACCAAAGTAAATTAATACAAATTCTAGAAGTTACGTTACTAACTATGACCACTGAACAAACATACTAAAATAAGATTTTTTTTTTAAATTCCATCTCCATCGGTTAAATAATCGTGTGTGAAAAAGAAGGTATTCAATAATACGATACAATTGTATGGCTAATGTTTTTCGATAATGCAGCTCCACTTCTGTATTTCAGTATTTTGTCTCTGCGCTAGCGGCTTTCTTTGAGGAACGTATCGGCACGTACAAACTATTTTTTAGTTGGGTTCAATTGTTCAAAGAGGCAAGTTGTTTGTGAAATGCCGAACCGCCACTCAGATCAAGATTAATGGAATGGTATGGTAATCTGTTACCATGCCACGACGCATATGAGACAATGTCACGATCTCGGGAGTTCTTCGTCGAGCGACACGGACCCTTGCTGAAACTGCATACTATGCTTGGTGCAGTACAACACCGACGTGAATCTGGAAGCTTCCATCCTCCGGTCCACCTATCGAGGCACGGAGATCATGCTACCTATGTTCCGAGTGTTGAAGAGGAAGTGCAGAATTTCTTCCGTAAACCAGTTGCGAGATCCTCAGATGCTGATATAATATCATGAGGGTTGATGAGACCCTACCTCCTGATTGTGAAAAACATGTGGATTTTCTGCAGTAGTTAGTTGCATGCAATGCAACAGTAGAACCAACATTTTCATCAAACCAAGCTGCCAAATCCATTTGCCGAAATCATTGTTCGGTTCAGGAGATGGATGTATTTTCTACAGGACGGCGCGCTATCGTGGGAGTATCAGGGCTGTTAGGACGCTGGCCTGATCTGACTCCGCTGGATTTCCACGTGACGTTGTAGAATTTTGTGCAGGAAAGTGGTAAAGTGAAATTACGAAGGCAGTGTGTGTGGCCCGGGCCAATGTGTCTGTGTGATTAAGAGAATTGTGGTTACGCACATGTGATGGAGCTAGTTTTATGCATAGTGTCCACCTATAACCGTCTTTGTAAGTACATTCGAGTAATGTTTTTTTGTAGACCAACGCTAAAAGAATAACTGTAATACTGTGAATTTTATTGAATAAATTAAATTGAATCAAATCTTATTGCTTATTGCCTTAGCGGGTGCCTACATCCTATTTAAACCAATTTAATTTTAATTTCAATCTCAATACCTCGTATTGCATAACCTGCTACAAATTTGAAATTATGACCTTGTTTGACAAATTAAAGGTTTGTTTCTTATTCGGGTTGTAACTGACCAACACTGGCCTCCGATTTCTTAAACTGCCTATAGGCATCTTACATGATTTAAGGACTGCCATCTAATGATATAACCGGAACCACCGGCTTCACGTGTTTACCGAGCCACAGAGAAAATCGACGCTGCTTGTGGTCGCCCATCTCACTAGAAACCTCGCTCAGGATTGCTGAACATGCGTAAGCCTACGCTCATTGGGCCATCGAACTCCTCCGAGCACAAAGTTAAAAAAGTATGATGGAAAGTAAGTCCAGTTATGTAGGTACCTAGTACATATCAATCATCTAATAATTAAGGTCAAGAGAGGTCATCCCTATCTGAGTAGTCAGCTGTAAGTTTACCGTTACTTAATTCATTAGTTTAGATATTTTCTTTTCTTCTTTCTTTAAATAAAACTGGAAAACCGAATAGATTTTATGGAGTAGGCAAGTACCTATTTATTCATACTTTTTCATTAATGAATTAAAAAGATAATGTGTGCGTATTATGAATGAATGCCGACATGACTGGGCTGGTATTGCCAACAATTATTTGGAGCTTCCCAGTCTCTTAAACTCAAAGTTTCAATTAGAGCTCGAAAAGTAAACAATGCTTTGTCGTTGTTACAAAACTGTGTAGGTACCTATGCAGGTTTTACGTAAAAAAACAGGTCTCCACCGCCGTTATTTCTTTTCATGCAATATTGTAAGTATGAAGATAGGTTTAAAAGTTGTTACATAATGAAAATACTTGTTTGAGCTTAAAACTTCGTAAATAAATACGTGTGATAAAAAATAATTTATCCCCGAATTGTGGGAAATTCATCAACTGCAACATTGACTACAGAAAGTTGTAAAATATGGTTGTCTCTCTTTATCGTACTTTATGATCTAATGAAAGAGAAAGATAGTAAACAGAATTCCCAATGGGCGGTGCTTATTATCTTGAATGAGTTCATACTGAGAGTTCATATCACATCATGTACAGTGGGTTGTCATAAACAATTAAATATTTTTGTATGAGAGGAAGAAAAAAAAAACTAGCGTGTCGATTTCTTTTAAATGGCTTTTAAATAATTTCTCTGAGTTGTGGGTGCAAGCCCTTCAAATATTTGCGCTTAATTCAAATGGACCTTATATACATCTTTTGTCTCAATTGAATATAAAAAACTGTCAGTATCTGAGTAACAAAGTCTTAAATTGTTACCATAATATGGTTTAACAATAGAATAGTGAGTCATACATATGATGTTTAGAAACTTCCAAGACAGTAAATCCTATGTAAATAGGTTTATCTAAAATAACTGATTCCGGTTTCATTTGTACAGCTACAAAATTTTCCCCAAATATTGTGCAGCTATGAAAATTTGCTCTTCATATTAGTTGTTCAGCTGTGTATGTTTTTTTTGTTTTATTTCTAGTGTCAGACCACTGATTAACTAAATGAACGTCAACCCTTTTTTCTGGATCTTCTAATGTTTTTCCAAATACACTATTATTTAATAATTTGAAAAAATCTTGTTCGAATACTAACTTGGCTCTTTGACGTAATTTTGTATTTAAATCGATATACTGTTTTAAAAATGGACTTTGTTTAAATTTTATAACGCGATGAATTTTTTTAGCAGCAATTATGCCTTAGACATGTTTTTTAAATGTATATAGTTAATGACGTAATTAAATTTGTCATACAAATTGGGAATAAGCTTTGGAATTTCGAAGACAAGTTGGTGCAAATTTTTCAGCACAAAATGGTAAGTCATTATGCAAGTCATGTATTTGTTCTGGGAATTCTTAGTCTACTTCCAAAATATAACCATATTCCGCATCGTCGGGTACATCGAGGAAATTAAGTTTTAGTATATCAGTTTGATTCAATAACTCAAAATTTGAATGGGGCATATAAGAACACATGGCATAACCATATAAATTATTGCAGTCAATGTATAGTAAGTACTTATCAGGCTCAGTTGAATCATAATTAGGTAAATACTTGTTGTTGGCCTTAGCATATCTATTTGAACATAAACAGATTCCTCCTCGAATCCCTTTTTGGATCATACGAATAATTTCTAGGTTATCTATAAGTTGAAGTTTTGCTTTTGATATGAGTAACATTGCGTCGAAAGAAAGAGATGGTGCTGTCATGTAAAAACAGGGATCGAGACGGTAATATTTTTTACAAGTTCGACGAAAGTTTTTAAATATATCTGCTAGTAAAATAACATCTGTTTTGAGATACAAATCGGTATAAATAAATAAATAATAAATAAATATATACGGACAAATCACACAGATTGAGCTAGCCCCAAAGTAAGTTCGAGACTTGTGTTATGGGATACTAACTCAACGATACTATTTTTTATAACAAATACATATATAGATATACATCCAAGACCCAGGCCAATCTGAAAAAGATCATTTTCCATCTTGACCTGGCCGGGGATCGAACCCGGTCACTCCGTGTCGCAGGCAGGCGTGTTGACCGCTGCGCCACGGAGCTAGTCTCACGGTATATTCACCAAGATCCTTTATAATAAAATGTTTCCCATACTACTTGCGCGTGACAGTAATCAAGACTCAGATATATTTTCGTCGGTTAAATGGCTATAGAAACAGCGACGCGGTGGCAAATTATTTTCTTCATATGAATTCCAACTTGTCATATATTCGTAAGGATATACACCTTTTCTTCTCAGAAGATCAAAATGCTTTTTACTGGAGAAGAAGGTTGACAAATGTATAAAGTCATTGTCATTTAAGTTTGCTGCAAGTTTTTCCAAACTACTTAGTACCTAAAAACTTAAACGAGTCAACAAAACGTACTGCTAATTATTCCTTATAACAGGTGTTAAAATTTTTTGTAAAAGATATGTAGTTATCTTTGTTTTATGCTATTACTTTTATTTTGCCAGGCATATCTCCTAATTGTCGAATAAACAAATGGCTGTCATATCCAGACCATAGACATACCTCTATGATCCAGACAGATTATGGAAAAATACTGGAACAAATTTTGGCAAACGATATTTTAGGTTACAATAAGAATGAACTGCACCACGATATCGCCCAGTCAGATGACTATGATCTTTGACTTTGTCATCTAGTAGCAGTTGTTCACAGAGGAAACAGTATTTTGTCTTGTCAAAATGATCTTGCTCCTCCCTTGATAATAATGTCATAGAAATTGAATGTTTTAAAATCTTATGTATATTGTGTAAGCATTAACTTTAAAAACCCAAATAAAATTACCTATCTGTGGTCCTTGATCCGTTCCCTCCTATATCTACTTCCTTCGCCGAGACGGCCTGTGATTGGCCGAAACGTAAGTCAAAAAAATATGGCGTGCGAGTCACGGAGCAGATATAGAGAGGAGTTGCCCTTAGGAATATTTTCTATGAAACAATGCGTGGCACTTACAGGGGGTGAGGGGAGTATTAGCTGTCTCACTCTACTTGCTCTGTGTCTCACTCCCTCCTTTATATCCATCTAGCGGCTAATAGCCCAACTACTTAATAGTTCGATGTTGATTTTTCTTTTTAGTTTATCTATCCGTCACTAGATGTCCCTAACACCTACTGACATCTAGTGTCGGATAGCTGAGTAATTAGGGTTGCCAACCAGACTGTTAAAAACAGTATAATACTGTTTTTGCTAGTTAATGCTTTTTACTGTTCTATTATAAGAGAGTTTGCAAAACACTGTTTTCACGACCGCTGGTAAAACTACGGTTAGAAACACATAGATGATTATAACAAAAAAATAAAATTTTGCTCAAATTAATATTTCTTCAAAAATAATTTTAATAACATAATATTGTAGTATATAATATAGTTCTGTACCTGTTCAAAGCAATCGTTTATTAGGAGACTACACCTTCAAAGCCACAAAAACAAAGAATCAATATGTTTTATGTAAATTATTTCCTTTTTGTTTTTTGTCATAGATAATTAATCAAATTCCATAATAAAACGATAGTGTCAGTGACCATATCATGTAAAAGAGTAGTCAAAATCCAGGCAGCATACGAGTTGACGCACGGGCCACCCAAAACTTAGCCATACTAGAGGTGACATGAGCCTGCCTTCGACGCCGCCACCAGTTTGTATATTTTTTTGACCCACATGCTCGACCCACATGTCAAAAAAATATACAAACTGTTAAAATGGGAAGACAGATCTTTGTATATTTAGTCGTATTCCAGTAATTTCTATTGACTTTTGAAATCCACTGTTTCTAAGAATAAAGTTGGATGGAAATCTATATTTATTATATGTGTTCTACATATAATTTACAGTTTTATTATACATTTAAATGCAATAAGTTCACTGAAAGTAGTTTTCTTTGATGAAAAATGCTCTCGGAGTGTTCAGAAACATCATTATTCTCTCATCTTCCACGTAACTTTTTATAAAATTTCAAAATCCAATCGTAGTTTTACCAGCGGTTGAGAAAACAGTATTTTGTATACTGTCTTTTGATAAAACAGTAAAAAGTATTAACTAGCGAAAACTTAGTGGTTGGCAACCCTAGACATTTTGCCATGTTTATGGCTATTATTCAACGTTGATGGTGGCGCATTGCTGAAAAGAGAATTATGAAACTACATAAACATAATCTTTTTGTCAAGGTAAAAGTCTTTAGGTATAAACTTAGAACAAATTTCAGTACTTATGGTTATTAGTTATTACGATAATTAGCTTAAATATATTTTTATAGTTCTTACGTCCCATTACGCAAAGTGGTGCCATCTAACGATGAGTAGCACGGAACGTCGCCAAAAGATTTTTCTAGAATAATTTAAGTAAATTACGAAATAATATACTTACAAATGAAATGTGATTCCTTCCATAGCATCTAAACGTTTATCGGAGTAGTTTTTACATCATATAATACAACACTTCATGATTTTCTTCGTAAAAAACAAGAAAAGACCGAAAATCTAACTGTGTGCACAGAACGAACCACGTATGTACGAACATTGACAGCTACAACAGCAGACTAATAGGCCACGCCTACTCTCGATGTTAACGTGATGACGTCAGGACCTAGTTGGAATCACAGTGCACAGTAGCTTACGCCGTCTCCACTCTATATCTGCTCCGTGGTGCGAGTCGAGTTGAACAGCGCCTTGCGCTAATATAATTTCCAAAAATAACGACCCTAAGGGCTTCGCTGGCCAAAAACAACTCTAAATCCTCATCGCGAGTGTGTGATGGTGTACCACTAGTGTAGGCAGCAAGAAAAGGAATACAGTTCAAGCAAAAGGATTGCTAGCCGGTCGACACGAAGTCCCGCCGCAGGCGATCCTTCCCAACGTCCTGTTCACCGTGAATCCAGGTCAGTGTTTACTGTTTACCTTGCTGTGATTCTGGGGTTGATCGGAGAATGCAGTGACTCTTCCAGGAAGTCGCAACATTAATTTATGGTGCCTCCTGTGAGGAACTTCCTCACGTACTTATTTCAAATTTACCCACTTAATTTCAATATTTTCAATTAAAGTTATTTCCAAATATGGATAACTAATTTATTCATAAATAGACTTATTATAGATTCAAATTAACTAGGTACTTACCCACCTAGCATTTGTCTATTTGTCTAACAATCTCGGATCAAACAGGGAATTCCATTCCTGTTCCATACCATAGTAAATACCTATTGCTTACGAGTACATACTTCTTATCTCGTTAATTCCCTTGTAATCCCTTAATCGTTCGATTTGTATGCCATAAGGTACTATCTTGTTACTCAGGCTTTCGAACAATTTTGGATAGCCTATACTTACCTAGGGTCAATTAATAGCAGTGAGGTGTGTATTTATGATTATAAGTAATAGTCCGTAGTTTTAAAACCTACGTGTTTGTGAATATCTGTTCCATTACTCAGTTTCCATTTAAACTTTTGCTACTTACCTACATTACTCGTACTTTCACAATTAGTGCTTAGCGAAAACATAGCGGAAGGAGAATTAATGTCCACCATTAATAAACGTGAATATGAGTTTAAAAATATGCAAATACTTTATGACTTAGCAAAAATTACGAAAGAAAATAAAACTAAATTAGCATCCTTTCGAGCTAGGTATAAAAGAATTGATAAAATTCGTGATAATTTCTTGGAATGCAACGATCGTGTAAACCAGTTGCAACTTAAACTAAATCCTCAATTTGTTATCGATAATAATGCTTTGTTGTCATTTGACGAGTTATACTATTTTGTCATTGAGTTTGCTGACTCTCTCGACGTAAGTTCGCGCTCGGAACTGTGTCAAGGTCATGCGCATTCCAGCTCACAAGTGAAATTACCTAAATTGCAAATAGCTAAGTTTGATGGTAATATAGAGAACTGGCAGATGTTTAAAGACAGTTATACGTCGCTTGTGCATAATAATGTTTCGTTGTCGGACACAGAAATTTTACTATTTGTTGTCATGTCTGTCTGGGTATGTCCTGACACTAGCTAAGGGTGTTCCTATAACATCAGCTAATTATTCTGTTGTTTATGCAGCGTTGCTAGACAGGTATGATAATAAACGTATTTTAGCCACCGCTTATTTAGAAAAAATAATAAAATTAAATCCGATCCAACGGCCATCATTATCAAACTTATCACAATTAACCAACACACTTTATGAATGTGTTAGTGCCTTGCGCGGGTTAAATATTGATGATTTAAGTGAATTTCTTTTATTTTACATAGCATCTCGGCCTCTTGATACAGAAACTAGGAAAAGGTTTGAATTACAAAATACCGAAGAAATTCCTAAATTTAATAATTTGATGGTTTATTTACAGAACTATATAAAGGTATTAGAGGTTTGTCAACCGAGCAATTTACAGTCATTCAATTCTACAAATAAACAAAACCGCAATAACACTAAGAAAGATAATTTTTCTCGGCAATCAAATTCTTCCTTATTTACTTCTTCGAACTCAAATAATAATAAAAAATCAGGCTGTCTGTGCGTATTGTCATAAAAATCATTCAATATATCGCTGTGGTAAAGTACATTCTATGAATATAGGACAGCGACAACAATTAGTTAAAGAGTTACAATTATGTCAAAACTGCTTAAGGCCCGGTCACACTAGTGCAGACTGCAAGTCTAAGTCCATGTGTTTCATTTGTAACTCAAAACATAACACATTATTACATGAAGAACATAAAAGTTTATTATCTAATACCATTGACCTAAAGGCTTCTGAGAATTCCAATATGAGCACTTCCCTAACTTGTACAACTCAGCCAAACATGTCAAAGTCACCACCTATGAGTACCAAAATTATTGGTTCAGCAGTGGTTCGGTTGAGAAGAGTGGATGGTTCATTGCAGTATGCTCGTATAATCATAGATAGTGGCTCGATGGACTCTTTCATTACAAGTAGCTGTGTGCGACAGTTAGGTTTACATATAAAAAAGTGTAATTTAAATGTAACCGGTCTCGGTCAAAATTATGTATGTAATATTAAAGGTTATACTTTTGGCTCTATTGTGCCTAGGTCAAATGACTCGCCCCAATTCGATATACCATTAGTGGTTTTGCCTAAAATCACTTCAATGATTCCTTCAACTTCGTTACCGTCGGTTGTCAAGGAAAAGTTTAAACATCTGGATCTCGCCGACCAAGATTTTGATAAATCGGGTCCGATCGATCTGTTGTTAGGAGTAGACTGTTTTGACCAGATATATACTGGTTCACGTTATTGCCCAGGTCCTGGTTTTCCATGTGCACTGTCTAGTGTATTCGGCTGGGTGATAAGTGGTCAGTTTCTTCAAAACGTGGTGGCTCAAACTCCAGCCACACCCGTTACGTCACTCATCGCGTCTTCTAGTGCGCTCGATGAGATCGTTCAACGTTTTAGGGAATCCGAAGAACCGCCGAAATGTAAAATTTCCGGTCCTAAGGATGAAATATGTGAAGTGGCTCAAACTCCAGCCACACCCGTTACGTCACTCATCGCGTCTTGTTGTGCGCTCGATGAGATCGTTCAACGGTTTTGGGAATCCGAAGAACCGCCGAAATGTAAAATTTCCGGTCCTGAGGATGAAATATGTAAACAAAAATATAAAAATGGCACATATCGTACCTCCGAAGGTCGTTATGTTGTACCAATTATGCTTAAAGATGATACTCCAGCCTTAGGAGAATCATATCATCAGGCTCTTAACCGTTTTCTCAACTTGGAAAAGCGTCTTGCTAGCCAGACTGAGTTGAAAACGGAGTATAAGGAATTTATGCAGCAGTACGAAGATCTGGGACATATGCAGCCTGCTGAATCTTTGTCTACTGACCGTTATATTATTCCTCACCATTGTGTAATAAGACCCGATAGTACAACGACACGTTTACGAGTAGTCTTCGATGCCAGTAGTCGGACCTCGAATAATCTGTCACTCAATAATATTATTCATGTGGGTCCTAAGCTGCAAGTGGATATTGTCGATTTAGTGACAAAATTTAGACTTCACAAAATAGTTTTTACTGCCGACATCCATCGTATGTATCGGCAAATATTGATAAGACCCGAGGAAAGGCATTATCAACACGTGCTTTGGCGTAATGATCCAACTGAGATCTTAAAGGAGTACGAACTTAAGACAGTCACGTACGGAGTTAGTAGTTCACCTTATTTAGCCATTCGAACACTTCATCAAATTGTTGAAGATCATGGTTCTGAGTACTCAAGTCGTGTAGCTCAGGTTATCACCCAGGAGACATTTATGGACGATATCACAACTGGCGGCTCTTCCCTTGAAGAGGCGACCAAGCTGAAGGCCGATATCACATCTTTGTTGGCCAAGGCTCACTTTGAACTACGTAAATGGACTACCAACGATCCTCGTCTTCTTAAGGATGTTCCTCCTGAATTTTGTCAAAGTTCCAAATCCTTCGATGAATCGGGAAATGAGTTTGTCAAAATATTAGGGATACGATGGAATCCCATTAATGATTCTTTTTCATATGCCTTTTCAGACTCGTTCGAAGTCAAATTTACTAAAAGATCCATACTCTCTTTAGTAGCCCGCATTTTCGATCCACTCGGTTGGATATGCCCAGTAGTCTTTGCAGCAAAATCGCTGTTGCAAGAAATATGGCGGTTAAATTTATCGTGGGATGAGACTATTCCAAAACATTTAACCAAACAATGGCATTTAATAGCGGCCAATTGAATGAATGAATGAATGAATTAACACTTTATTGTACACCAAAAGTAGCAATTAACAATATATACATTAATCTATGTACAATGGGCGGTCTTATTGCTAAGAGCAATCTCTACCAGACAACCGATGGATGGAGAAAACTAAAAAACGATAACAGAACGGGGTGTACATTTCAACTAATAATAAACATAAATATATATTTATACATAATATACTTAAATAAATAAAATATATACAAATTAAAATAACATACATTGACAACTAATGTTAGACTTAGAACGAAGCAACGTAACGATGTTGGACAACTAAACTATTTTTGCAGGTAGAACTCTTTTACCTGGACTTTAAAAGAAGATAGTGACTGCGCTCTTTGGATTGGTTCAGGTAACGCGTTCCATAATCTCACAGCTTGGACAGTAAAGGATTTTGAGTAGAAAGAAGAATGATGTACCGGTGTTTTCAAAGTGAGGCTATTAGAAGATCTTAAGCTACGATTACTGGAATCCCCTAGAAACTCAAATCGTTCTTTGAGGTATCGCGGAGAAAATGGGTTAAAAAGAATGTTGTACAAGAGAGAAAGAATATGTGCATTCCGGCGAAGCCTAATGGAAAGCCACTTGAGTTTAATTCTAAATTCAGAAACATGATCATATTTGCGCAAGCCAAATATGAATCTTATACAGAAATTTTGAAGACGCTCAAGTTTTCCTAGCTGGTCCTCCGTGAGATCAAGATAGCTGGCATCGGCGTAATCTAGAACAGGAAGAAGAAGGGACTGCGCTAGCATAACCTTAGTGGCAGTAGGAAGAAAGTTACGGAGCCTTCGGAGAGAAGCAGCAGAACCGAACAATTTACTACTGACCATTCGCATTTGAGGGGCCCATGAGAGACTTTCGTCCATTATCAGTCCCAGATTTTTAAAGCTCTTACTGTATGGAATTGTGACACCTTCAAATTCTACACTGGGTATTAATGACCAGTCAATTTTGGAGAGCATTCTTGAACTACCCAGAATCATGGCTTGAGTTTTTGTAGGGTTAAGTTTTAGTCCATGAGAATTACTCCATTGGGAAATTTTGCGTAAGTTAAAATTTGTTGTATCTACAGCATTACTTACGTCGTCAATAGATGCTTGAGTGTAAATTTGCAGGTCGTCCGCATATAAATGAAACGAACAAGTGATAATTTCAGAAACGGAATTTATAAATATAGAAAATAAAAGAGGGGACAAAACACTTCCTTGTGGTACTCCAGCAAATATATTGCACCATGACGAATAAGAATCTTCAAGACGAACCTGCTGACGACGACCGTTTAAGTAACTTCGAAACCATTCAATCGCTGTTGGAGATACATTTAGAGAGCGTAGTGTTGCGAGAAGAATGTCGAAATCGACGGCATTAAAAGCGTTACTGAAATCTAGTAGAGTCAAAACAGTTAATTTACGCTGTTCCATGC
The DNA here is from genome assembly GCA_947532085.1 of Elegia similella. Taxonomy (NCBI): domain Eukaryota; kingdom Metazoa; phylum Arthropoda; class Insecta; order Lepidoptera; family Pyralidae; genus Elegia; species Elegia similella. Next base: position 185,792 of record OX383950.1, on the reverse strand, counting down.
CAAGTCGTATGTCTTCAGTAATTTTAACAAGAGCGGTAACTGTGCTGTGTCCTGGTCGGAATCCGGATTGCATAGAATTTAATAACTTATTTTCAGAAACGAAGCTGTAGATTTGATTATAAACAAGCCGTTCATGGACTTTTGACAGGAATGGAAGGATCGAAATAGGACGGAGGTCAGAGTAGGATTTAGGACCTGACTTTTTGGGTAAAGGGATTATTTGGGCTTCCTTCCAGATGGAAGGAAACACACAGTCAGTCAGACATGTGTTAAGGATGTGACAAAGCGCAGGTAGGATAATATCTAATATAGGGACTAGCATATTACGGCTAATACCGTCCACTCCGACAGCATTGGAAGTAATCGACAACACGCTCTTCTTAATGTCACAAGCAGTGAATTGACTAAAATTAAAAGAATCATGTTCAGGAGCTGAAATGGTAGAAAGGTGATTTAGTGTAGCTAATTTGGTAACATCAGCCATATTAGAAGATGAAGAAAAGTGAGAATTAAGGGAATTAATATCAAAATTATGAGAGGAAATATCAGTTTGGGATTTACCAACTCCAATAGAACGTAGAAATTTCCAGATTTTAACTGGGTCTCCGCTTTCGACAGATTTGTGTATGTAATGTCGTTGTGCATCTCTTAACGCTGTGTTGCAACGATTACGGAGACGTATATAATTGGTTTTGTTAGCATCACTGGCATTACGCTTAAATTTAGATTTTGCATGATTCTTTATAAACATTAGCTTTTTGAGATCATCAGTGAGCCAAGGAGCTGGGGCATGTTTTATTTTAATGGTTCTGAATGGAGCATGTACATTGTAAAGTTCTATGATTAAAGAATTAAAAATATTGACCTTTTCGTCTACAAAACTCGCGTCAAAAACAGGCGTCCAATCAATCTTCTGGGCGTCCTTAATAAACTGTTCTTGTTTGATGCCACTAAAGTTACGCTGAAGGATTACTTTTCTTTTAATTTTAGGAGGACGAATTTTATAGGACAGATATAATAGGTCATGGTATGAAAAGGCATCGGCATTAAACTGGCCGTGTTTAGCAACATGCGGAGTGGATGACACCATAATAAGGTCCAAAAGAGAGGGTCTTTTATCAGGGAAGTGATGAGTAGTGTTGAGAGGAAGAATATGCAAGTTGCTAGAATTAATAATAGAATGTAGAGAAGATGACCGAGAATCATTTAAAAGGAGACAGGTATTAAAATCACCCATGATTATGGCATGATCGCAAGTAGGGAGAAGATCTTCTAAGATTTTCTCAAAAGAGGAAAAATAGTTGATTTTGGAAGAAGGGCTATAATACACTCCAAGAAGAACTTTGCGGCTAGATAAATTAAGTTCAATAAAAAGATGTTCACCAGAATTCGGGGGTGGTGGTTGTGTCGACATGCACACAATTGAGAAAGGAATGTAAGAACGCAGGTAAATGGCGACACCTCCACCACCGCCTTTCCTGATACGGTCATTCCTTATCAAAGTAAAGCCAGGCAAAGGATAACAAATAGAGGGAAGAGAAGGCCGAAGCCAGGATTCTGACACAAGGATAGCGTGAATATTATGATTGTCGAAAGATGCCAGCATATCAGGGAAATGTGCCGGAATACTTTGGGCATTGATGTGGATTACATTAAAATTTTTGGGTACATCAGCAAAAATATTCTCAAGAGTATCAGAAAGAGTTTGTGGAACACTTGAAAAACTATCGTCACTATCAGAGCTGCCATCAAGAGAAGAACAAGTTAAATAATCATCGTTGTCACTGTTATCTTTATCAAATAGCTTGAACATAAATAAATAATACTAATTTAAAATAAAATAAATAATAATATAAATATTATATGAATAAGTTCTTAAAACAATCCTTCCCACCGGCTGTGTACAAGATAATAATTTAGTGTACAGAGCAAAACTCCTCTGCGCGAGTATTAAATGAAAAATTAAATTTACCTATTCGAAAATACAAATGCTGCACAATATAACTTGTAAAGAAAGAAAAAATAGAAAAATTAAAAGTGACTCAAATTAAAACACCCACAAACTACAAACGATTCCTGAACGATACTCAATAAAAAAAAAAAAGCTATTGACAGTTGTAGTTACTGACAAATGACAGTTCAGAAAAAATATTTTGAGGTTATGTACATATGTTTCACTCTGACTCGATTGAACACTAAACAAAATTATCACATTTTACCGGGTATCTGGAAATAAATAGTTTGTCGGAAGAAAATCATGACTATGCCACAAATCAATCACTTCTTGCCCGAGGGGCCGGCGGCCGCCGCCGCTGCCGCCCGTCTGGTTTTCGAAGCTGCAGCCGTATTGGATGCCATAGCCTCCTTCGAAACAGCCGATGCTGATTTGACACTGCCTTTCTCTATCGGCACATTGATTTTGGATAGATCTGAAAGGCATACCACACGATGGCGATGTCCTTGGCCTCCCATGACGTACACCGAGCCATCCCGTGTCCAACATCTTGAAACACCAAATTTCTGTCGCGCCTCCAAGAAAATATCGTGCCGTGCTTTGGTTAAAAACTCGGACAACGTAATCCCCGAACCTTTGAGCTGGGATTTGGCGCTCCACATCTGATTCCTAACAGTCCAATCCCTACTTTTAACTAGGATGGGCCTGGGTTTTTCTGCGTTCCCTGCACGACCCATTCTATGGCAGCGACTGATGTGGTCAGTGGAAAAGTCGGCCAACCTCAATTTTTCTTGCGCTGTCCGGACGATAGTTGCTTGCAGGTCCTCGCCACTGGATTCAGATATTCCATGAAAGAGCAAAATCTTCATACGTCGCTGCATCTCCATATTATCGACAGACTGAGCGAGCAGTTTTATTTGGTCCTGAAGTGCTTGCAGTGAAGATATGGTGAATTTCTTAAATGAAGCAAACTCAGCAGCTAGCGAGGAAGTAGTGGCTGGAGAACTACTCTTCTGGATCTCCGATTCAAAGTCTGCCATCCGTGCCATGAACATGCTCTGCATTTGTGCCAGAGTTTCCTTGATTTCATCCATAGTGAAGTTAAATGTGATTGGTGATAAATATGAAATACTTGTGTAAATACTGGAGATAACACACACCGGCAGGTAGGGGGTTACTAGTTTTAATTAACCATAAAAATCTATGTGATATATTTATATTTACTATTTTTAATTGCAAATTAAAGAGGAGTGATTTAAAACAGGTGTTTTTAATTTTACACCTACCGCCCAAAAAAAATTTGTCTGATTTACAAAAAAATTCTCTTCCGCGGTTAGTTATACCTTCCAATCCGATGGATGTACACTTGGTAGGTTTCTGTGATGGTTCTCTGAAAGGCTATGGTTGTTGTGTGTATATTTGTGTGGTTGCTAATGAGCCCAGAATTTCTACTGCGACTAGTTTACTGATTGGAAAATCTAGAGTAGCTCCTTTAAAACCTACCACAGAATCGACTTGAGCTAAGCGCAGCGGTGCTTCTAGCAAAAGTTCTATCGCACATGTATAATTTGCTTAAAGACCATATAATTATTAATTCTATTCGAGCTTATTCAGACAGCAGCACTACCTTGTCATGGCTTAATACCGCCCCTCATTTGTTAAAAATGTATGTAGCCAATCGTGTCATTCTAGCAACTGATTTGATTAGTACCGATCATTGGTATCATGTTTCGTCTAAGGATAACCCGGCCGACTGTTGTAGTCGTGGAGTGTCCTGTCCAGAGCTTATAGACCATCCTCTGTGGTGGAAAGGTCCTTTTTGGCTACAGGATTTGCCTAGTCAATGGCCTAACAAACGGGTTCTACTTTCAAAAGAAGACTTACCCGAGCTCAAACCACTAGAAACTAAAAGTCTTCACGTGATTGAGGTGAGAAACCTACTTCTGGCCTTAATTGCCAGACATTCCTCTTTTACAAAAATTCTAAGAATTGTAGCATGGTGTATTCGATTTATTTCAAATTCGAGGGTTGCAAGGCAAAATCGAATTCTTTCATTTCTCAGTAGTCCTGAACTCGAGAAGTCAACCAAAGTGTTAGTTAAATTGAGTCCGTATCATTATATGTCTTCCGAAGTCAGTCGAGTGCGAGATAATGAACCATGTGTAAAATCCATTCAAAAACTTTCACCTTTCCTGGACGATGATGGGATCGTGCGGGTGGGGGAACGCATCGATGAGGCTAATCTGTCACCATCTGCGTTACACCCTTTTTTGTTACCTAAACAATGTCCAATATCTAAAATTAGAATAAAACCTTTTCATAAAAAATATTTGCATTGTGGACCTCGAACCTTACAATCTCTTATTCAACGCCAGTTTTGGATAATTGGAATGAGACTTCTGATACGTACCGTGCTGTCAAATTGTGTTAGATGTTTTATTTCGTGTCCGCGCTCTCGTTGGGTCATGCTTAAGAAAATTACCCAGAGATTTTGGCGCGTAAGGCAGCGTGATTATCTTCATACATTACAACGAAAGAACAAAAGGTTCGTACATGAACCAAATATCAAAATAGATAACTTAGTCATAGTTAACGAACCTAATCTTCCGCCGATGTTTTGGAAGTTGGCACGTATTGTGTAAGTGCATGCTGGTTCAGACCAAGTAGTCAGAGTAGTTACTCTCCGAACTGCTAACGGAAAGACCTTTCGTAGGCCGGTAGTAAAGGTTTGTCCCTTACCAATTAATTAATATATTTTTTTTTTTCATAAATTACTATTACTTAAATACACACTATCCTTAGGCTAGTTAAAACTTATTTTTTACTCATCTTTCGAAAATAATATTTCTAGATATTCTTGCAATAGTGCGTAGCTATTGCTTTTGTTTTTTATCTTTCAATTTGCATTCTCTGTGAAACCCTTGTGGATTTCAGGTGGGGGAAAATGTGTAAGCATTAACTTTAAAAACCCAAATAAAATTACCTATCTGTGGTCCTTGATCCGTTCTCTCCTATATCTACTTCCTTCGCCGAGACGGCCTGTGATTGGCCGAAACGTGAGTCGAAAAAATATTGCGTGCGAGTCGAGTTGAACAGCGCCTTGCGCTAATATAATTTCCAAAAATAACCGTCCCTAAGGGCTTCGCTGGCCGAAAACAACTCTAAATCCTCATCGCGAGTGTGTGATGGTGTACCATTAGTGTAGGCAGCAAGAAAAGGAATACAGTTCAAGCAAAAGGATTGCTAGCCGGTCGACACGAAGTCCCGCCGCAGGCGATCCTTCCCAACGTCCTGTTCACCGTGAATCCAGGTCAGTGTTTACTGTTTACCTTGCTGTGATTCTGGGGTTGATCGGTTGATCGGAGAATGCAGTCGCAACATATATGTTTTGTCTTTGCCAAGAAGTTCTAGAAATTTTTCAACACGATCTTTTCCGCGATAAGTAACGTATTTTTTGCGAGAGCTGTCAAACGCACACACGATATAGTATGCAAATGCAGCTGGTGTATGTCTTTGTAAAATATTTGTACATTTTGAGTTATGTTGGTTCTTTTTTGATTCAGGTTCTAATAAAGATTCAAAATCAGCATAGATGACAAATGGCATATCTTGCATCCTTTCGAAATGTTTGAATTGAATTACAGTTCCCTGTTCTGGTAATACTGTTCAAACCCCGCTACAGATATGAGCATTCAAATTTTCTTGTTTGTTAAAGAAAATCATACACTCATCATAAAAATATATTTACTGAGGTCTAAGTAATTTACTTAATTTTTTTATTATAAAATAATGTTTATTTCGCCCCTTTTCTAACAGTAATAGATTTATATGATGTTTTCTTTTATGATTAGTTTTATATATGGGACCAACAATATTGTGGTTGTATCCCAAACCATATACGTTAATACTAATTAGATGATGATTTTTCTAAAAAATTTTGATGTCCGTGATTCCTACAGGAAAGGTCATGTTCTTTGTATTAAGAATATTTTCATAAGAGGGGTAAGAAGATGTTCGATGATGATTATTTTTAGCAGGGAACAATGCCGCCATTATACACCATAAAAACAGAAGGCATCATTTTTTTGTATATTTATACATGCGCGTTTCTTTTTTATATTTCTCGGCGATTCAATCTTAAAGGGCTGTATTTATTGATATTTACTTCTCAGTACAAATTACGCAAAAATGCCCAACCACTATCCCTTTCTTGAAATTCTTCTATTTTCTTAATAATAGTGTAAATTACTTTAGAAAATATTTCTTTGAAATCATAATTATCGTGTAATACAAAGTTTTCAGTAGCGAATTACTTTATTTCGCTAGTTAAGTTTGACGGTAAATGAAATTCGGGAAACAACTCGAAGTTAATTTTTATAGAACGATACGTGGCTTCATCATCATCATCTCAGCCGCAAGAAGTCCACTGCTGGACATAGGCCTCCCCCAAGGATTTCCAATATGACCGGTTGGAAGCGGCCTGCATCCAGCGTCTTCCTGCGACCTTGGTTAGGTCGTCCGACCACCTGGTCGGTGGGTGTCCAACGCTGCGCTTGCCGGTACGTGGTCGCCATTCGAGCACCTTTCTGCCCCATCGGCCATCGGTTCTTCGAGCTATGTGCCCCGCCCACTGCCACTTCAAAGAGCTAATCAGCTGAGCTATGTTGGTGACCTTTGTTCTTCTACTGATCTCCTCGTTTCTGATTCGATCTCGCAGAGAAACACCGAGCATAGCCCTCTCCATAGCTCTTTGAGCGACCTTGAGCTTTCTTATGAGGCCCATAGTAAACGACCACCTTTCGGACCCGTAAGTCATCACTGGCAACACACATTGGTCGAAAACTTTCGACTTGAGGCACTGAGGTATTTTGGACGAGAAGACACTTCGGAGCTTTCCGAACGCTGCCCAGCCGAGTCGGATTCGTCGAAAGACCTCATCCTTGAAGCTGGAACTTCCAACCTGGATCAATTGACCCAGATAGATATATTGGTCAACAGCTTTAAGTATGGAGCTCCCAACAAGCACTGGAGAAGGCGCAGCATGGACATTCGACAATATTTTCGTCTTGTCCATGTTCATTTTAAGGCCCACTTGTTGGGAAACTTCATTGAGGTCATTGAGCATGGCACTCAGATCCTCCAGCGACTCCGCCATTATAACAATGTCATCGGCAAATCGAAGGTGAGTGATATACTCGCCGTTAATATTAATGCCAAGTCCTTTCCATTCCAGCAGCTTGAAGTGTAACGTTGTACGTACATACTTGTTATAAAGCAATAAGAAAATAAATGTGTAAAAACATACATTATTGAAATGAGTTTCTTCATACTCATTGCGCCCGTACGCGGATCCCTAATGTTCTAGTAAGATCTACGGTGACGTCAGGGTCGCGCGTCCGGTTAGCGGCCGGACGAGACGCTGCCTCAGTGGCATTAGATCAGTCAGCGAGCTTGCGCGTGCGCCTTGATACCGCAAATTGCGACGCCGCCTTACGATACATTATGGTTAAATAAGAATAAACCAAATTGAACTAATTAGAATATAAGTGTAACGTTTCCCCGCATAGGGTAAGTGATGAACAGCTGTTTTTAAAACTTCCTTTTTAGTGCAAAAGCTAGTTTTCTTCCCACAAAGTGCCCTTGTTGTTTTTTTCTTTATGCACCCGCAATTAGCGTTGTGATGATCTTAAATTGAATTGTAAATGCATTTAGCGTAATAAATTTTAAATCTATTCTTCACCCTCATGTATGTTCCATACCTACACATTTGTAACTCCGTCTGATCACCGTCACTGCCACCTCACCATCTACTTACTTCATAAATCCCTTGTCATCGCTTGCTTGGCCTGAGTGACCGTGATCAACGGAATGTCGGGATGCTATGCTTATGCTAAGCCCGTAAATTCCAGGGATCGAGTTTGGGGAAAGAAAATAGAAAATTCTGGAAGACGTGCTGAGCCGCCCTGCCTCATCTTGCCTCATCTCATGCAGCCTTATGCGCGTGCCCTGCGAGCCCTCTCTTCCGAAGCCACCATCATCGCTCCTGCTACCCCCCCCCCCCCCCCCCCCACCCTGTCATCGTCGGCCAAGCATCACTCCAAGTCGGCCAAGCATCACTCCAAGACCCAGCAAGGGAAGTAGGGCTACGGAACAATTTATCAGCCGGGCGTGCGACCACGCCTATATTCGTGCATACGTATGTCGGCGGTATCGCCATTCCTAGCTTCTATAAGTTTCTCAAAGAAAAACCACGTGACTTATGTAAGCGAAACGGAGCGAGGACGATTGGTTATTGTGTTAAGTGGGGAGCGTGCGCCCCTCCACTAGTATGAAACAAACGATGTGTGAGGCGACGGCAGGCAGTTCTGGTTGAGCACGCTCGGTGCACGGATCGCTGTTATATTTTGTGCAATTCATTTATTATGAAGTATTGATAATCACTATGTTGTAATACAAGGCGACTTGTAAAAGGTATATTAAGCCGTGACAAGGCCATACCCCGAGGGTTATGAAAATCATATGGCGGTGGAAAGAAACGAATATCTTGTTAAGATATTTTCCATACAAAAGTAGAAAAACATATTTTTTTTGTTTTGGTCACACCCCTAATTATGCATAATATTAAAAAGAAAAGAAAGACTCATTGATAAATTTCGTTACTCGGGGCAAAGCCCTTGTATTGTATGTCATATGTTCCTAGTACTTTTGTAGACACATCCTAATAATAGCAATTTATTTCTAAACACAAACACAGCTGAGAGCATTTCGAACTCTTGCTATGTTCTGGCAGCCTAGTACAATTCAGACACCTACCTATTTGTTGACACTGCGCCGGCCGGCGCGCCGCTCTTTCAAAGAAGCCGCCTTCCCTTTGCGGCAAATCGCTTTGCGGAACTTAGCAACAACATTGTTTCACAAATTTGACACTTATGTCCTTCTGACGAAGGTTGAAAATCTGTTGCGTTCAAAAAAAAACACTGATTTCGAGTTTTGAACTGGATTAAATGAAAATTTAAGAATCATACACGACACGTATCACCACTTAGATTTAGGTACACAATTCAGTTAATTTCCGGCTCAGTGTCCTCCACCACGATCTCTGCACAATTGCGTCCTCTTTTCGATTGAGCTTACGACGTTCAAAAGCATATCCGCCGGGACAGATTAAAACGCCGCAAGTATCAGCCCACGCATTTCTTCCGGGCTCTCACATTCCACGGCATACACTTTTGTTTTTATGTAACCCCACAAGAAGAAATCGAGTGGGGTTAAATCAGGTGATCGTGGCGTGAACTTGCCACGCGGGAAGCCTTCGGGTTCTCGTGCGCCCAGACGTGCTCATTGTGGCAGTTAAAGAGGCCCCTTCTTGTGAAAGACGCCTCGTCTGTCCACAGAATGTTCATGGCCACCGTCGGGTCCCTCGTGACTTCGTGATCGTACCACGTGCAGAACTGAACACGAGAGGCAAAATCCCGAGTCAGGAGCTCCTGGGTCTTCCGGTAGTGGTAAGGGTGTTGCCCATCAGTGTTCAGTGTTTTCCACACTTTCCACTGTGACACTCCTAATACTGCTCCACAGCGACGTGTGCTGGTGTCCGCCGAAAAATGGTCCAGGATCTGGTCTTCCAAGTCACTTCGCCCGCGCGGTGGGCCCTCGCCAGGGCTCGGTTGTAGCCTGCCGGTGGTGTGCAGCCCGTTCACGAGGTTCCTGAAGCACGCGTAGGAAGGAAGCTGACCCGTCAGCTTCCTTCCTTTCGTTGGGCCTACCCAAAACGTAGCGCTCCTCATACAAACGTCGAGCAGTCGCCAGGTTGCCGTCGCATGACCCCACACACATAACCATATCATAATACTCCGAATTTGAGTAGTTCATGTTCGAAAAAGTCGATAGTAATGATGACACGATCGCGTGAGATAATCACTCTTTTCGCTAAGAATGTTACCGATCGACTGACTTCCTTCCTTCCGATACAAGCGCAAGCGGCGACATCAAAGTGACCTCTTTCATCTATCCTGTATGCCTAGTACTTAATTATGGTTCCGCAATGCAATAAGGAGAAACCTTTTTTAAAGTATTATTTCTTCATCTCGTGTAGGTAAGTTAGGTAAGGTCTTACGACCCCACATACCCTGGTGTCAGAGTTTCTAAACCGCCACAAGTGCATTTGACGTGGATTAAGTAATTTATTTAATTAGACAAAAGACTTCCAGTCTAACTGACCGTCGTGTTTACCGAAGTTTATGGACAGCAGCTGCGATTTCAAAAATCTTTTGAAGATGTGAAAAATCTTACAACTTCTGTACGCAATTTTTTGTATCTGAGGTATCTGGTGTAATTTATGAATCGGTATTATGAAAAAAAAATTGTTTTTATGTGAAGAGCGAAAAACTAAAAATAATAATTCGTGATGACTGTTTTTTCTGGTCAGTGGGATTCCAACATTGCCCTTGGCGGTACGTGGTCGTTATGAGAGAACTTTATTACCCCAATGGCTGTTAGTCTTGCGCGTTAGTGCCTCGCCCACTGCCACTTCAAGGATCTTAATTAATTCAATTCATGTACGAATAAAGTTTTACAAAGCTAAGTTAACATTTAGTTCATCGTTCCAGTAACAGTTAAAGAAAACTTATTTATCTGATAGCAAAAAACGGAATTTAAAAAATTTAATACGGAACCAAGCCTAAAATATCAAGAAATAAAGCGAATAATGAGAGAGCGAGACAGAAAATTACGTGCATGAAGATGAATAATATTCGCACAAGAGATAATGCATTGCATCTAGGTAAATTGTTTCTACTTTGGAAATGACATGAATGTTTTTTTGTCTTTTGAAATTTAATTGTTTATTGTTAATTCAAGCATTAATTCATGTCAAGATTTTACATACCTACGATTTGATATCAGCTGTTTTTACTTTAAATGATGGGCTTCTACTCTGTAAGAAGATTTAACTTTACCCGTAATACCAGTGACATTATGAGGATTTTTTTATTATTATTGTTATTGATATGTAATAAAAATCAAAACCAACTAGCAAGTTTGTCAGAAAACCACGCATAATTAAATCCAATAGTTTGATTCGCCGTTAAATTATTTTTAAACATTACGATGCAGTTTGCTGATAATGTTTTACGTAAATAAATTATTTCATTTAGTGATAATCACTAATTGACAGATTTTAAATTTAAGTGATTGAACTACCACTTAAATTAAAAATCCGTCTCTCAGAGACACAAGGATCTTGGGCAATGATTATTCGTTATGGTCGTTGTTTAGTCTTTGTAATTGTAATTTCTTAGCTCCTGGTATTCTAGGTCATTGGTCAAATGATAGTAAAAATTGTAGATTTTCGTAATGATGAATGACAACAGCTGATGCAGGGTTGGTACCTTAATTATGAAATGTTAATTAACTCGGTATTGTGACGCTTTTCTTACAAGATGTTATTTTATTTAGCATGTCGATATGATACCTTACCTACCACTTTTCGCTTTATATACCTCTTACCAGTCACCTTGTATAAGTGTGATTTTTATATATAGTGTCGTGAAACAAATGTAATAGAATATTAATATAGTGTGATTCTGAGTGTCGTGAATAAATTGAAAGATATGCAAGTACCAATCTGCAGTTTCAATCATGAGTTAGGACTTCCCGATATCAGAAGTGAGATTAAATCAAGCACCACTCCGCGAGAAGGGAAAAAAAAATTGATGAAGAGATGTTTGTATCCAATACGCGAAAACAAGCAATTTTTGTTCTAGTCTGCTTGATGGACCCATATTCGCCCAGAATTATCGTCGATCACCCCGGATACGACATCAGAATCAGGGTGCAAGAAAGAATTCCTACAACGGAGAATGGTGGTTCCTGACGACACTGACGACCTCGATGGAAAGTGATTTATACTTCTGGATCAACAGAATATAGCGCAGAAAAGGTAATGTGAACGCAGCAGCTTCGAAGATGCTGGGAACCATCAATCAAGCGAGAAATGAGAGGACGTCTGTACAGTAAGCTCGCCTTCCTGGAACACTATGATTATCTGGTGAGCAGTATTTATTTTGTACAGTTTTAGAAATCAATCGATCTACCAGTGCTTTTTAAAATTTTGTAGTAAATTAAATTTTATATTAATTAGTGTTAGTGAAACTGTGGATCAACGAATGTAATTCAATTTTTGGGTTTGTGGTGATTTTGTTCTGTGTTCACTGGTCTGAGTTTATCCGCTGGATGGAGGCGATGGCTGTTAATATCTGCCGCATGGAGGCAAAGAGAACTTGTGATTTCAGAACATGGTTATGTTGTTATATTACAATTCGTAATGTTGTCTGACGATTTGAACCATTTGAAGTAGAAATCAAAGTCACTTTTTGGTCAGGCTTGATCGAGCGCTATTGACTTGTTACTGCAGAGATGTTTTTGGTTTCAGTTTCGGCACACCAGGACATGTGAAGCATCAGAATGGTAGTTCCATCTGACGTCACCGAGTCGCGCCATCTGACGTCACCCGGAAACTATAAATAAAAAGCTTACTATTTTGGATGAAAAGCCAGTGTGGAGCATCCCAAACGCTGTCCACCCAACTCAGATGTCTCGGAAGACCTCATTCTTCAAGGTAGAACTGCTTGCTTGGATCGATTGTGCCAGGTAGACATATTGGTCTACAAATGCATGCGTAAGTAAATGATCGGATTAGCATCGTACTTCTGACAATTTATATTGCAGGTTTCTCTTGGCTTATGAAGACTCGATGTCAATTAACTGAATAACATGAAAAAATCTGATGGTCAAAGGAATATGACCAAGTAGTAAGCATAGGCTACTTAACGAATGACCTAGTACTTAAAAAACGTAGATCCATATTTACCCATTGAAATTTATACTGACGCCACCTCTTAAGGGTACGGTGCAGCATTTATCCAAATAAAAGATTTAAGTCTCCATGTTGTCGCCTACTACATTACAGTCATCATAGATCTGATGACGAAAGACGAATTGACGATAGTGTTAATAGTTTGCTATGGCCTTCCAAGGGTTGTACATTTCACTGAGCGAGACTCAAGAATACTGTATAATTATTATATATCAAAGATCTAATCTAGTGAACTTCCCGAAAGTAAAGTTCAAACATACAATATTTACAGGAAAATCAACCGTGGGAAAGTTTCTGCGCGGTGATTGGTCTAGAACGTAATCAATCATGTGCATTGTGAGCTAAAGTATCTAGGATTTGAAAGTACTTTAGATAAATTGTACTAGCTGGTTTCTTTTTTCCGTGCTTGTCTGGGAGAAAAACGTAGAATGTACCAGCTGCTTCTCTTCCCGCGTAGACCGTAGAAGCTGGTCAAGGGAATGGGCGAAAATCTAAAGAATTATGACAATAAGCGATGCAGCTAGCAACCCTTCACTGTTTTGATTCTGTTTTTCACATTTACGCCCACCAACGCGCTATGCGAGGCCTTTCGGTCTTATGACATTAGGCTCTGTCTGCCCCGTAAGGGATGAAGACGTGATATGTACTAGCTGGTTTACTGACATGTACAAATATGTGAAAAGGTTTACAGATTCTTGCCTGACCTGCAAAACTTCTAAGGGTTCCCGGGAGCATAGCAGATACAACTTCGCTCCGATCTAAAAACAGCCCTGGCATACATTTAGTGAACATCTTTTTGGTAAGCTCGGTGGGAAAAGTGAAAACCGTAAGTATTGCTTCGTCCATTTACCTAGAATCATCCCGAAATTTATTCTACCACTAAACAAGTCAATACACTAAACTAGTGCTGTTCACGTCATTCGAAATTCAGTTTGTTTATTCAGTCCACCAAAACTCAGAATTGCAGAATTATTATTGTAAGAGAGAACGTAGCTACGATAGTGCATATTTTAAGAATATCTGTAAAGAAAATGATACCGAGTTACATCTTATAGCAACAGGTTCAACTAGATTGGCCAGGCAAAACTTATCATGCGGTCTTTATAGTTTGCTCACCGTAGTCGAATGCTACCTGGTATTTGACGAGATCAATTGGGTGAAATTCAACCAGTACTTAACTGTGTCCGATATAGAGTTACAGGGTATGCACCTCTAGAGTTGATGTTTGTAATTCAGGGTTATAAATAAATATAAATAAATAAATAAATATATACGGACAAATCACACAGATTTGTCCGTATATATCCAGTCCAGGGTTATTCTTCAGATATGTGAAAAATATCATAATGTTGGTCAGAAACAAGTAAGAATGTCCTCAAGGTTTCCAGATCGAGAGTATCATATCATTAACTGAAAGTGGTTTGAACAGATTCTATAGAGAAAGAGCCCTTTTCAACTGGAGATTTTTTGTGAAATGCCATGATCGACAACTAACCAAGTTATCTAGTAGTATTATGTATTTTTTTTTTTACAGAAATAGAAGGGAGTTATACAGACAGTGATGAGTCCGTGTCGGCGAATGAAAACCTTACAGCTCCCACCTATTATATAAACTTGATTATAATGGTATAAGGGGTAAAGCATTTGATTGGATCGAAAACTATTTGAAAGACAGACCACAATGCACAGAAATAGTAAGATTTGATCAATCTGGTAATATTCCCACTAAACAGTCATACAGATCTGAATATAAAATCTGTAACAAAGGTGTTCCCCAAGGAAGTATTCTGGGACCCTTATTATTTTTACTTTTTATTAATGACCTCCCTAATTCTACCTCACAAAAATGTGTGTTATTTGCGGATGATATAACAATAATTGTTAAATGTGAGGATAATGAAACATACAAAAGTAATATAAATAAAGCACTTTATAACGCAATCGAATGGATGGATGTTAACAGCTTACGGTTAAATGCAGATAAAACCAAATTCATGCAATTCTCGTCCTATAATTCTAACCAAGACCCCCTAAAAATAACTTATTATAACCAAACCATTGAAAAAGTTGACGAAATCAAATTCTTAGGTATAACAGTAGATAGCCATTTGAATTGGAAGGCACACATCGAACAAGTCTGTAATAAATTAAACCGTTTTGTCTTTGCACTGAAACGACTAAGACAGACTGTATCTACAGAAGCCTCGGTAATGGCATACCATGGTTACGTCGGATCTGTTCTTAGTTACGGACTTATAATTTGGGGAAATTCAGTTGATATAGACAGGGCATTCAAAGTACAGAAAAAGTGTATTCGGGCAATATGTAACGCCTGGATAGATGACAGCTGCAAACCGCTTTTTAAGAAATTAAATATTCTGCCACTGCCTTGTGTTTACATAAGAGATATCTGTGTGTTTGTAAAGACTTACACAGAGTATTGGCAAAAACGAAGTGAGGTAAATTCAAGAAAAACTAGAAATATTATAATGAATAAACTGTACCAGCCCATGTGCCACAAAGATATTTACAAAAGAAACGTGTATAATATGTGTATAACGCTTTACAATGTGCTGCCTAATGACATCAAATTATTAAAAGGTACAGCTTTTAAAACTAAATTGACAGGATGGTTATTTGAACACTGTTTTTATTCTGTAAATGAATATATACATTTCTGTAAGACTCAGTAAACTAAAATATATATATTAGTAAATCATCGTTTGACCATTATTATTTTGACGTATTGTGTGTTACATCGTTTTAACTTAAATTATGAATTAAAATGTTTCACTAACCCTTCTTGTAACTATCTTATTATTTGCATGCCTGATTTCAGGTTAATACATTGTACCTATACTTTAATTCTAAGACCTGTATATACTGTATTTTTGGCAAATAAATGATTATGATTATGATTATGATTATGATTATGATTATGATTATGATTATGATTATGATTATGATTATGATTACCTAAATATTATAAATGACCTAAACATGAAACCGTTGATATCAACTTTGAGGATTCCTCTGATTATTCTGGGGCTCTTGCCGGCGGCCATTGTTCATGACCACACTAACTCCTACACTACAAGCATTGATTGAGATGACACTTTATCTGTTGGATCTGACACCATGACTGCTGAAAGCAGCATGGATTTGTGAAACCTCTTATAATATTTAGAAATCACTGCAGAGTTTCCGGGCCGATATGCAGATGTATATCGAAGGGAGACTGGTCCAGTATTTGCAGATAGATAGTTTAAGTCACTGTAAAGTTTCCGGGCCAGTGTGCATATTGCATACTGAAGGGTTACTGGTCCAGTGATCTTACAATGAGAAAAAGTCTGGCCCAGTGGTACAATTGAAGGGGTAACCGGTCCAATTTTATCACTGAAGAGATTTCAGATCTGGTCCAGAATGCTATTGAAGGGAGTTTCCGGTCCAATAGCATATCTGAAGAGATCCGTTCTATGTGGCCTTCATGTAGATCTGGCCCAGAATGCTATTGAAGGGAGTTTCCGGTCCAATAGCATATCTGAAGAGATCCATTCTGTGTGGGCTTTATGTAGATCTGGTCCAGGTGCTATTGAAGGAAGTTTTCGGTCCAGTAGCATATCTGAAGAGATCCATTCTGTGTGGCCTTTATATGGATCTGGCCCAGAATGCTATTGAAGGGAGTTTTCGGTCCAATAGCATGTCTGAAGAGATCCGTCCTATGTGGCCTTAATGTATAAGAAGGTGGTTGCGCGCATGGGGTTTCGTGGACTGTATATTTTAGGGAATAATTACGGGATAAAGGGGACTATTATGTAGGAAAATTGAAGGAATTTCTCACCTCGCAAAAACTGCAACTGACGATCACGTCACAACTCGTGGCTGCCTTTTCCGACGAGCGCGAAGCTCCAAACGTCCTGGGTTTAGCACTTTTGAGGGCCCCTTAACTTTCTCAAACACAATAGCACAAATAATTAATGTTCATGCGACAAATCAATCGAATGTCGTTCGCGTTGTGAATCGAGTATAGCGGCGCGGTATGCGTGTACGCGGGTGCGACTCTGAGCGAGGAACCTAGCTAGGGATGGGATAAATGGTGCGGAGGAATCGATACTATAGTAGGGAAGCGAATCAGGTTTAAAAAATAAAAGCGGCGCAACCATTTCCCCCCGGCTTGAAGGGATCTGAGATGCCTTCGAAACAAATAAATTAAAGAAGTAAGACTAAATAACCTAAACCTAAACAAAAGTAATTGAAATGAAAGCTATTGCCTAGGTAGCGGGCACAGACGTACAACTGGGCGTAAATACGAGCCAGTAGCAGTCTTTACTCGAGCAATACGCACTATGCCATCAGTGGCAGGAAAAACTTCCTCTATAACCCCTAGAGGCCAATGAAGAGGAGGCGCGTTATCTGTAATAAGGATTACGACAGTGCCTGTTGTGATCGGGTTAGTAGGTGTATTCCATTTATCGCGAGACTGCAAAGTATGTAAATACTCGGACCTCCAACGTTTCCAAAACGATTGGACTAACTTGTCCAACAAATCATGACGAGAGAGAACATGAAGTCTATCCTCATCGATGTCGCGAGCGGGTAAATATTTTAAAGGAGTTAAACTTAAAAAGTGTGCGGGCGTCAGCGCAAGCGGTTCAGAAGGATCGCTTGAGAGCGTTCTACAAAGAGGTCGAGTATTCATTATAGCTTCGATTTGTGCGAGTACAGTTGTCATTTCTTCAAACGATAAGATTTGTTCACCTATTGTCAGGCGAAAAGCGGTAAAGAATGCGCTGGAATCTACGATCGCATTCGCGGATTCCAATGCATAAAAACATTTGCCTAATATCGGCTGAAAGCGCAATAGGAAACAATCGAAAATTAATGATTATATTGAATAAATTTCCTTGTAAATTTTGACCATTATATAAAAGATCATTAAGCGAAACGGATGTGCTAGTTTTAGCACTCGCGTTCAAAACAATACGAAGCTTGGAAGTGAGCTTATCCTCCCGAATGACTCCGTGATGCGGAATTATGTAAGATGGTTCCTCCACTTCGGGAGGTGCGGGTGAGAGGTAGCCCTTCTCTAAATATTCTCGAATTATATTGTCGTAAGCTTGTTTCAGTTTAGGTGAAGCAAGCATTTTGCGTTCAAGACAGAAAAAACATTTTTCTGCTAAGCGGCGCGAGTCACCGAGAGTCGATGGGTCGCCCTTAAATGGGAGCGCGACAGTATAACGACCATCGACATCGCGTGACGTAGTGCGACGATAAATATCCTCACACTCCTTATCATCTGGGCTCAGAATCGGCGGAAAATCCACCTCCTCGAGTTCCCAGAATATGCGGATGGCGGCCTCCATGGGCTCACCGAAACAACAATTTGAAGCAGTAGTAAATGCGGGTGCGGTAGCGGGAGCGGTACCCATAATTACGTACCCTAGAACGGTTTGTAATGCGAAAGGTGCGATATTTGCGGACTCACATTGAATCTTTTGAGATAATAGGAGGTGCGGGAAAATTGATGCACCGACTAAAACGTCGATTTCTCCTGGAATGTGATATGTATCATCGGCCAATGGCAACCCCTCAAAGTTTGTGAGCATAGACACATTGACGTTGACGGTAGGCAGACGCTCGGTTACCTTATCGACGATTAGTGATTCCATATTGAACTTTATGGCTTTATTTAGCCGCGAATAAAATTCCAGGTGTACGGAACCTTGGATAGTCTTAGTGGTACCTCCTATACCTTTAACAATAGTGTTAGTCGCTCTTTGACGCGATTTTAACCCATAGGCGTTCGTGAAACGAAATTACTCTGCGAAGCGCTGTCTAATAAAGCGCGTATGTAATGTTCACGACCCTGAGTGTCAACCATCACAACGCGCGCGGTAGCCAACAAAACTGTGGTAGGTACATGTCGGTTATTTGCCGAAAAGGTACACAACGAGACATCATCCGTGTGGCCACTAGCAGGCGACGTCACAGGTGCCCGTGAGCATGGGCTGCTCACATGCGACGGTGGCGCCGCGGGTACTGTACTACCACTAACATCATTGGCATTTATAGTAGGCGTAGCGGGTTTATTTTCGAAATGTAACATCGTGTGATGCTTAAGCTGACATTTACGGCAAAGCAAATTAGACACAGTCAGATACACGGTGCTTCGCGCTCAAACAGTTAACACAACACGATTGCGACTTAACAAATTTAAAACGCTCGATAGGAGTTAAATTTTGAAAGCTCGACCATTTATACAAATGTTCATGCGCGGAGTTGCATAATGAACACCGAGGTTGAGAGGGCGCGGTAGACGTATTGATATAACTATGACTACGTTGATTTATGCGGTTTTGATGTCGTGTCTGTGGGACGATCGACAATCTTCTTAACTTCCTTGGAAGTGCGTTGCAAAATTTTAAGTTGATCGCGGACAAATGTAACTAGTTTGTCGAAAGACGGAATATTAGATCCCCTATTATCTAATTCAAAGGAGCGAGCGGTTTCGGGATCCAACTTCTTCAAAGCGATATACAAAAATACTAAGTCTGACAGGTCATCAACCTTCAGGTTTTTGAGTGCTGAAACCGAAGTGACCAATTTATCAAGAAATATCTGTAAATTATTTACATGAGCGGAATTAGAAGGCTTTAACTCGAAAATTTGATCTAAATACGAAGTTGCAAGCAACCTTTTATCTTCATATCTATTTATTAAAGTCTCTAAAATAATTTTGTAGTTCTCAGCGCACGTAGTAATACCTGCGAATACCGATTGAGCCTTATTTGTCAATTTGCCTATCAAATATTGTAATTTTTCAGAGTCCGACAGGGTCGGGTTATCATGTATGACAGTTTTAAATGAAGAATAAAATAGCGGCCATGACTTAATGTCTCCATTAAATTCAGGAAGCTGAATTGGTGGCAGTTTTGGTCTGTCACGCTTGATAAAGAGTGAATTATTCTGTAATTCAAGCATAGGCTCAAGCGATTTTGCGGCGCGTTTAATTTGACAGTATAAATCCTCAAAAGTAAGAAGCGGCTGGTAGCTAACCATGTATTTAGGATTTAAGCTCGATTCAATGGAATTAATTTTATCCAAAATATTTTCAAAGTCCGTACGCAACCTGTCTACGGTTTCAATATCACATAAAAACGATTCTTTAATGCGTGGATCAGATAAATCTTTCGACCTATTAGCGATAGTTTGTATGCGTGTGAAAATTATATCTCGCTTCGCGTGAAGAAGTGACAACTTGCTTTCGTCTGTCTCCATGATCAACTATGCGCGAAATAAACAACAAGAAACGAATTAATAATGCACTTTCCGGTTTGTCAGCCTGTATAATTATCCGATTGATCACCCTGTATATTGTATACGGTAACACACTGTATAACGGTGACATCCTGTATAACGGTGGTGCGGCGCGGTTTTATTAATATAAGTTAGTACTTTGACTTGAGTTTCAGAATTGATGACAAACTGTGCAATATTAATCCGCAATAACACCCTATCAATTAATGAGCGTAATTGCGTAATGAAAATATATGTTTTTTTTTTTTAACCTCGATCACAACGACGAAACAAATACTCGTACGTGTATCCAAACTCGATAAGTAACTAATAACTTAATTACAAAGTTTTATTAATTATAAAATTAAACTTATGTATTTTGTTTTATATATATAACACATAAGTTTTGCGGTGCGGGTGCGGCTCATTTACAAATTGCAGCAGCTATACTTCCTATATAGGTATGTATAGTATAGTGCGGTGCGTATGTACGTATATATTAACAATAGCTGCAATTATGTAAAATGACATTAGTATGTAACTGACCCATTACCAAGTGAATAGCTTTGAATGAAGCGGAGCGAGGGGGTGAATTATAATAAAATAGACAAAGTATCACTAGATCAGGTTTGATTACGTAGGATAATCGTATAAAACGATCATGAGACAACGAAATTAATGTTGAAAATTGTGAGGTAGATTTGAAATTAATTATCACGCCACTGGGATTTTCAAGTAGGACATTAATTAAGCAATAATAGCATGCTATATGAACACGATATTAATTTACTTATGCGAATATTAATATCCGAATTTGGAATACTGACGTTGATTCGTAAAAAATGTTATGGGAAAAGATTGTTCAATATCCCGTTATGGAACCAAATTACTGGATTTATCCGGTTCGTATGGACCAAAAATAATGGATTTTAGGGAATAATTACGGGATAAAGGGGACCATTATGTAGGAAAATTGAAGGAATTTCTCACCTCGCAAACTGCAACAGACGCTCACGTCACAACTCGTGGCTGCAAATCTCCGAACGTCCTGTTTTTAGCACTTTCGAGGGACCCCTTAACTTTCTCAAACACGATAGCACAAATAATTAGTGTTCATGCGACAAATCAATCGAACGTCGTTCGCGTTGTGAATCGAGTATAGCGGCGCGGTATGCGTGTACGCGGGTGCGACTCTGAGCGAGGAGCCTAGCTAGGGATGGGATAAATGGTGCGGAGGAATCGATACTATAGTAGGGAAGCGAATCAGGTTTAAAAAATAAAAGCGGCGCAACCAGAAGAAATTGAAAATGATGAAGTATAATTGAAAATGCGATTGATGAAGTATAATTGAAAATGCGATAGTCAGAATGGTCGAGCAGTATGATTAATATTAAGATGTTTTATTGTTATAGATAGAGACTAATAAATAGATAGTGGCTATGGCTACGCGCGAGGACGCGCGCTCGTCAGCATGGCCGTGACGGCGGTATCGCCATTCCTAGCTTCTATAAGTTGCTCAAAGTAAAACCACGTGACTTACGTAAGCGAAACGGAGCGAGGACGATTGGTTGTTGTGTTAAGTGGGGAGCCGTGCGCCCCTCCACTAGTATGAAACAAACGATGTGTGAGGCGACGGCAGGCAGTTCTCGTTGAGCACGCTCGGTGCACGGATCGCTGTTATACTTTGAATTGTGCAATTCATTTATTATGAAGTTTTGATAATCACTATGTTGTAATATAAGTGTGATTTTTATATTTAGTGTCGTGAAACAAATGTAATAGAATATTAATATAGTGTGATTCTGTGTCGAGAATAAATTGAAAGATATGCAAGTACCAATCTGCAGTTTCAATCATGAGTAAGGATTTCCCGATACGTACATAGTGGTTACGTCATAATAAATAAGTTTACTGTTTCACGTTGTTTAATTTCTTTTACGTGACAGAAGGCATCCTCCAGAGCAGCAGTGAACAGTTTTGGAGATATCACATCTCCCTGTCTCACACCTCTCTGTAGTCGGATAGCCCTCGTACTCTGCTCCTGTACTCGGACTGACATTGTGGCGTTGCTGTATAAGCACTTCAGCACTTCGATATACCGATGATAGATGCGGCATCGCTGGAGAGACCGAAGTACGGCCCATGTTTCGATCGAATCAAAGGCCTTCTCATAGTCCACAAACGCTAAGCATAGTGGCCGGTTTTATACTCTTTGGTCTTCTGTATAACCTGCCTCAGCGTATGGATGTGGTCTATGGTACTATAGCCTTTTCGGAAACCGGCTTGTTCGGGAGGCTGGAAGGCATCGAGCCTGTTCGTGAGACGATTCGTGATTACTCTCGAAAACAGCTTATAGACGTGGCTCAGGAGCGTGATGGGTCTATAGTTCCTCAATAGGGTATTGTCGCCCTTCTTAAAGAACAGCACCACCACGCCCCTGTTCCATGCCTCTGGCGTCACGCCCTCGAACAGAACGGAATTGAAGAGCCTCTGAAGGACTTTCAGTACCGGCGTTCCGCCCGCTTTCAGAAGCTCCGCTGTGATTCCGTCCTCACCCGGCGCCTTGTTATTCTTGAGCTGTTTGAGAGCAATCCTAATCTCGTACAGGCTGATGTCCGGGATATCTTCGGTATAGTGTCGGGTAAGCTTGGCTCTAGGATCTTTGGCCAAACTTATAATGGGTTTGGCTACTGAGGTAAACAGCTGTCCATAAAACCTCTCAATCTCGCCCAGCACCTCGGCTTTTGACGATACCACGCCGCCGTCCTCCTTCTTCAGCTTAGTCAATTGGCTCTGCCCAATAGACTCCACTCTTGCGAACACTTTGGAGCCTTTATTTTGCTCTATCGTCTCCTTAATACGCTTGGTATTAAAGGAACGAATGTCGTGTCGCAAGGCCTTCTGGATTTGTCTATTGAGCTGCCGATGTACGTCCGCGTCTTCTGAGGTCTGCAGCGGCATAGATCGTCGCGTGGCCATCAATTTTAGGGTCTGGGGCGAGATTTTTTTGAGGCTTTTGTTTCGGGCGGCACTTAAAAAACTTCGATCCCGCCGCCTGGACAGTGTCTACGAACCCATTATTTAACTCGTCCACCGATACGCAATCCTTCAAGCAATCGAAGCGATTTGAGAGTTCCAGATGGAAACTTTCGACATTTTGGATATGGGCCGGAGACGGTCGGAGCGTAGACTTCATCAAGCGAGTCCTCTCTCGTCTGAGATCGATATTCAAGATGCCTCTTACTATTCGGTGATCAATTCCGATTTTAATCCTGTTGATCACAGAGACATCTTTGAATATCTCTCTCCTCGTCGACAAGATGAAGTCTATCTTATTTTTGACAGGGGCCTGGTCCTTTCTGCTAGGACTTATCTAGGTCCATTTTCTGTGAGGCGGCTTCTTGAAGAAGGAGTTTATCGCGTAGAGTCCCTCCTCCTCCAAGAAATCGGCCAGCCTATGGCCCCTTTCGTTCCGCTTTCCATATCCAAATTGCCCCACTCTGGCCTCTCTGTCGCTCCGCTTGCCAAGTATTGCGTTGAATCCCCCATAACAACCGTAAAATAGGTTTTGGAAGTGTGTATGGCCCTACTAATGTCCTCATACACCACTTCTACCTCTTCATCTGAGCGTTTCCCCGGTCGGCATATATACCTGTATTACCTTCAACAAGTATCTTTTAGATACTGTGAGTATCAGGTATATTACCCTACTGGAAACACTCTTGATGGTTACGACGTTGTTAATGAGGGACTTGTGGACGAGAAACCCGACACCATGCTGTGACTTTTTAAAGTCACCCTCCCGGTGATAGAGTAGGTTACCAGACTTTAGGGTTATCGTGCCCTCTCCCTCTCTTCGGACTTCTGACAACCCCACTATGTCCCATCGTAATCTACTAATTTCCTCTTCCACTTCCTCGACCTTCTCGTCTAGCCTCATAGTGCGAATGTTGTGTGTCACCAGGGCCAGTCTTCGTTGGGGGTGGTAGCCGGATCTTTTCCGGAGATTCTTAGCACCCCCTGCCCCGCCGTTACCATGACCGCTGCCGGAGCCAGGAATAGCGGGGCCGCCGGGGACTGGGGGCCTTAGTATATCGTCTATCATCAGGGGGTTTTGCCATACTCACCACGCTTGGCAGACGGGTTGGTGAGCGCAGTTTATTTGGCTTATATCGCTTTTGACGCTGCTGCCCATCGAAGACGTTTTTAAGCGAGGGAAGGGAAGGAGTTTGTTGGAGTTGGGAAAATGGGATAAAGGTCTTTGAGATACTACTCTCGGATGAATCAGGGATGAGCAAGCAGCAGCTCGGGGAGCCGGGCGCGCGTACCCGTAGTCATTACCTGCAACCACCGGTCAAGCAGTTGCTAATGGCACCCCCTAGCACAGCATACGTGGCTTGCCTTGCAGCTATCAGTTGTTTCAAACGCGACTTTAAACTTCGTAAAAATTCGGCCGGCGGTGAGATAGCAACAGTGCTCTCACTACTGTAATCACCCTTCGGCCGCACCCTATATGAAGCAATCCGATTTCTGAATGCAGTACCAATCTTTTGTATGCCGTCACAAACTTCGATAGAATTATTATTTTTGTGTGTATTACTTCTAAGATGGGCTGAAAATGCGCTACTCTTTACAGATATGTCGCAAGCCGTGCCGTGCAAGAATGTTTTGTTAGCCATGTCTGTAGCGCGGTTAACAAATGAACGAGAAGTCTAACCGCAGTTTATGAATTAGTAGTCTAGTAGATAAATAACTAAAATACTGCTAAAGAGATTTTAATAGTTAAATTTCAAGTGTTGTAAACCCTTTAACTATGGTATGACAAGGAACTCAATAAATAAAAAAAAAATTAAGCAGATAATGCAATGGTTTCAACCCAAATAATAAAAAATATTTTAATTTTATATGTTAGAAAAGACTGGTTTGAAAAATCTAGTTAACATATTAACTATATTAAAACTATATAAGTAGATATGCAAACAAAAACAGTATGTGTTATGATAAGATAATAATCAATTATTTATTTCTGTATAATAAGTACTAGGTCCTAATTTTAGTTTTAACGTTTATTTTATAATATAATATATGTAAGTAATTATTTAACAATTTATTTTATTAAAATAAGACTATTTTTCCTTGTAAGAAAAAAATTTACCCTCCTCTGAAGAGGGTTTGATATCTTTAATAAAGTCTTTTAAATACACTAGTTCCCCAGCATCGGAACGAGTTTGATTCTTCAATGATAAAACAGCATGTTCCCACCGATCTTTTGGGTCCACACTCAAAATATCTGCAGTGTTATAAATTTTGAGTTCTACAAACAAGTCTCCAGCTAGGTCCGCAGTGCGACGCAAAACACCATCAGCGACTCTCCTAGACAGCACCGACTGCAGCGCCCGCTTCTTAACAGACTTCTGCTGGAAGACTGCTGCCTCGCCCTCGTCCTCACTGTCCAACCACCCGTTAGATTTTGGTGGCTTTGAAGACTTCTCCTTCAACGCTGGCTTGGAAACTTGCTTGGATCTGAAAAATATTAAATCAAATGTTATTTACAGTATGTTGATTGCAATTATAGTTAATATACAAAGAAAAAAACAGATTAAGATTGGTTTGAATTGGCAAAATGACAAAATAAACTCAAAAACTATTAAGCTTCTTTGAAACCATGAATTATTCATGATGAATTATAATTCATGGTTTATACAAGACAAAGTTTTTTTTTTTTTTGCAAAAATTACATCTTTATAAGAAGATTTTTTTATAAAAGAATCCACACTGTAAAGTGTTTCCAAGACAGATCAAATGAGTCCAAACACGATTGGTGTACCTTTTTTAGTTTAAGAGTTCCTATGACCACCTTCCGACTCCATCATCAGATCAGCGCAACAATTCCATAATATTGTATTGTCATCCGATTTACACATGCATGCAAAGTTTAAGCTCAATCGGTAACCGGGAAGTGGATCAAATGTAACTAGCAAGATTCCATTACAGACAAACATCAAGACATGTGAAACCAAATATAAAAAAAAAAAGACAAGTGCTACCAAAAAGTCTAGTTTAGGCATGTCACTATCACAATTCTCACGAATTCAACAACACCTCATTTATGTCAAAAACTGTTCAGTCGTTTGGGTTGTAGAGCGTGCCAAACAAATGAACATACATACATGCGAGTTATGCTCGAAAAACATTACCGTCATTCTGACACGGTTAGGTAAAACCTTTTACTATTAGAAAACAATCGTATGCTATACTACCATAGATTGTATAAATATTTTCTCAAATATGATTACAGACTACAGACTGACAAGAGGCAAGTGATAGTAAAAATAAAAGCTTGTAACTAATAAATCAAAATAATATGAGAAAAGTGTACATACTTTTTAGAGGTAACTTCCTCGTCAGATTCAGGATGTCTTTCAAAACAATTTTTCCTGGCTCTCTTGATCGGCTTGTCGCGGTGGCCTGAAGTGGTCCTGAAAAGAGCAAATTATAATTATTACTCGAAATGATTACATAAATACAGTCAACTTGAAAAAACCTCATTAACAAAACATTGGCATTTAATTCGTAATGTTAATTTTATTACTTCTCCTGTAAACAAATCATAATTATTAGTTAAATACTAGTTTAAAACATAATATAAGAAATAAACACATACTTTACGCCGGAAGAAGTTGTTCCTTCTGCATCGGAGTCTTCAAACTCCTCTATAAGCTGTTTTCTTGCTCCCTTGTTTCTGCACTTAGTGGTGTAATACTCAGAGTCCAACCTGCAAATTTATAAGTAGTTTAACACAAAGACAGAAATAAAACATTAAGATTTATTATGTTATCTTATCACAGTTTCAACTTCACCATAATTATAGCAACTTACGAACATGATTTCACGTGTGAAGATCCTCGTGGTGATAGCAAGTTTCTTCTAACTTGTTGAACGACGTGCAGAGAGACCTCGTAGATCACGTATTGTACAACTGAGAGCTTGGGCAGAGCTTGACCAATATGCAAATTGCAAAGATGATTTGGGGTGTTTCACAGTTGTTCAATGTAACTATAGGTAGTTTAAGCTGAATCATCCGTTTTTTGCAGGTATTATAAACCTTTAATTTTGTAACAGAAACTTTCTTTTTGTTCTACATTATAATTTAAAATTATCGGATTTTAGAAACAAATAGTGTCCAACTTCTGCTTTTGTAAAGTGTAATGTAAGCATATAATTTCCAATGAAGGAATATAAATTAAAGCATTACTGTATTCACTGTAATAACGATACTTCAAATACACAGCTTTACCGCCAAAGAAAAAAAGCAGAAGCCGATGAATAAGGCTAACTTCACATTTTACGCAACAAACCAAAAAAGTAGTGTAATGTGTTATAGAGTTCTGTCTGTATGTGTGTGTGTGTGTGTGTGTTTAGAGTTCATGTATGTATGTACGTATGTATGTGAATTTCTTAATTCTACAATAACTTCTAAATGGGTGAATTTGAATGAATCCATCTTCCGAGTAACATAGGCTATATTTTTTTTAAGGTTGGCCGTCAAAATGTAAACTAGTCTAATCTCCCTTGAAAAACCTATGAAATTATATAAATTGGCGATGTGGTTACCAACCCGTCGTATTTTGATTCCACTTTTTACCTATACTCCCATGGTACAAACGTGGTCTTCGAAAAGAAGAACTTTAGGCTCTCTATCTATCTGTACGGGATAAAGACGTAATAATATGTATGTATATACATATGTTATGTTGGTACATAGCCGTGTGGCATCCGGCAGAGTAGAATAGGACCTAAATACAAGCTAAACAAAGCTTATAAACATCTAAGACACCTCTCCAACCCGTCTGGCCAGCGTGGAGAGTGTAGGCCAAGTCCTCTGGCTGCTCTGGCCAAGTATGGCCCTAGTAGTACAGAGAGGGTCGTGCTCCTGTGGTGGAGACTGAATGGGACCTGATGATGATGATGATGTTGGTACAAACCTATTACAATATACAACAATATATTAGATTGCATGAACAGTAGTTAAATATTCATATAATTAGTAGTTTTTAGGATTCCGTACCCAAAAGGTAAAAAGGGGAGCCTATTAATATCGCTCCGCTGTCCGTCTGTCATCAGGCTGTATCTCATTAACCGTGATAGTAAGTCAGTTGTAATTTTCACAGATGATGTATTTCTGTTGCCGCTATAACAACAAATACTAAAAAATTTATAAAATAAATATTTAAGGTAGGCTTCCATACAAGAAACGTATTTTTTTTTTGTATCTTTTTGCTCGATATTTATAATGGCAACAGGTACCTAGACGCTTGAAATATTCACAGAATATTTAGTTATATATTCACTTTAAAAATAAATAAATAAGCAAAAAAAAATTAGTATTAAGGGTCACTTTGGGTCACTTTCGCACTGAACTCAAGTGGCTCCCTATTCGTCGTCGCCGTGACGGGCATTTCCTTTCAATGTTATACACTATCCTTTTTAACCCTACAACCCCTAATTACTTAAGAAAACTTTTTATTTTTCACAGAGATGTTCAAAATTGTCCTTTGCGTAGCGGCGAAAACCTTCGCCTTAAAATCCCCGCACATTCTACTCAGTTTTTCTCACGTTCTTTCTCTGTCCAAGCTGTACTTCTTTGGAACTCACTACCACTTACTATCCGGTGTGCTCAAACGCTAGCCAGCTTCAAATCCCAAGTAAAATCGCATTTTCTATCTTTATGATATTTTTCCAACGTAGGCTTTCTGGCTATCACCATAACTTTCTGCTGCTTTTGTGTATGTATTTATGTATTGTTTATTATGTATTTATGTATGGTATTTGTGTATGTTTATTTATGCTATTGTATTTAAGTATGTTTAGTGTAGGTTACTATGTCATTTGGTTTGTTTTTTCTACCCCGCACCATAATATTTCTCTCGCATTGTTTTCTTTTTCTGCAAAGGTTGCCTGGAAGAAATTGCATTGCGATAAGGCCGCCTTTTGCACAATTCTTATATTTTAAGTTAATATAAATTATGTAAACTGTTCCTTTTTGTGCAATAAAGGGTATTGTATTGTATTGTATTGTATTGTGTCACTCCCATACAACAGACATGATTTTTTTCGCCGTTTTTTTTAGATAGCGGTACGGAACCCTTGGTGCGCGAGTCCAACTCGCACTTGGCCGGTTTTATAGTAAAAATGTAATGCTTGAATGCTTCAAAATCCCACATCTTTATTATGTATAAGGAATTATATTCTTTTTTTGGTTAATTAAATTAAAGTAACGCGATGTATATTTGAACAAATTTTAATATGATCCAGTGTTAAGTCATCATCATCATCATGTCGAGTAGGTGTCACGGTCAATCGACCATGCACACCCTGGTGTCAAGAGTACTTCGGAACCGCCTCTCGGCCTCTTACGTGGTTCCTTTAACGACTACCAGATGGCAGCCGGGACCACCGGCTTAACGTGCTTTCCGAAGCACGGAGAGTGTTAAGTGCAATGAGCAAAAAGCCTTATGAAGAAACTTCTTCATCAACAGAATGAATACATGACATAAACAGATTGAATACAAATTCGTTCTCACACTCATATTACGAGTAAGCGTGTAACCGCAATATTGCTGAGACGAATAAATACTTATTGCGATATCAGAAAGGTTTATGCAAAGATTTTTTTTTTTAAATTTCGATGGGTTCATGTCTGTTTAAAATTACAATTGAAAATGACTTACACGTTACTACTTAGAGACTATTGTTTGAAATCTGTAATGTGTTACCTTTAGGATATAGGTATTGGGAGTCATTCTATGTTTGAACGTGGTACGATGCGTTGGTAAGTGATCAGCGCAGTGCAAGTTTTGTTCGATGTCCTACCAAATACAGTTAGCGTTCATCATCAGCCTTTGCAGTAGAATAATTACTTTATGATGATACTATCACCAATCTAAGGCTGCCATCGGCCTTGGTGAAGTATGAGCAAACGGCCATCATAAATGTGAAAGTTCTTATGCGGTTTTGCAGTAAAATAATCACTTTCTGATGATGCTATCACCAATCTAAGGCTACCACCCGCCTTGGTGAAGTATGAGCAAACGGCCATCATAATTGTGAGAGTTCTATGCATCGGCTAAGCTGCGCGATCTGATTCTATGGTTAGGCTGAGCAATCTCGCATGTACGTACAAGATAGTGAAAGTGAAGTGTATTTTAAAATGTTGTGTGTATATGTTAAAGTGATTGTCGGATACGAAAACTGATTACGAGTTATTTACTGGTGAGTTTTGCATGACAACACAACCATGATTTCATATCTATTTTGAGGCTTAACACTAGAAAGACCACAGCGGTCAAATGACCGCAATTTCATTTTTGATCTGGCCTGTACCAAGTACCAAAACATCGTCATCGTTTTTGTTTCATGACTTTTAATAATTTGACTTTGTTTACTGTTCTCTGAACTGTTTATAACAAAAGCTTAATTTATGTTTATACAAATCGACTTCCTAACTAAAAATTCCACAATGGTCATTTGACCGCAATGTATACAAATGCTAGTGTGGGTACTTGGAACAACCTATTGTACTGTTATTTAGTTTAGTTCTTCCCAGACTGACGACGTATAATTGTTCCCTTTTATTTTACTCTAATAATCATGTCGAGGAACCGTTCTCTTCACGATCCAGAAATACTTGAACTGCTGCAAAATATTCCGGAAGACTAATCAGATTGTGAGCAGACTGAAGAAGAAACACGTATTTTGCAATTAGATTCTGATAGTGAAGAAAGTGATTACAATCCTGTTAGACGAGAAAGTGATTTATCTAGTGATGATAATGAATGCACTCACAGCGATTCTGATGGTAAGTAAACATATACCTGCGAAATCAAATTATGTTTAGAAAGTTTCAATAAATTATTTTGTTCAATATTTTTAGAAAAATATGTCATTGTTTTAGATTCACTACCCCTTTTTGCCTTACGGAGTACAAATGCAAATGTAAGAAGAGGTCAAGGTCGTCGTCGAATCCGTGGTCGGGGTCGAAGTCAAAGATATCGTGGCCGAATATCAAGAGCACAATCTGAAGTTATTTATCAGGACACCGATGGCGTGGTATCTTCTAATGGAGTACTTTGGAGCCCTGGAAACTTATCAGCATCTGAACAACCTGGTCGCCGTCCACGGCAAAATATTCTAACAGAAGGAGCCGGACCGACTTCTTTTGCAAAACGGTGTTTCAAAGGTAGTATTTTATCAGCATGGAAACTAATTATTGATGATTCAATTTTGCGCCATATTCAGAAGTGCACCGAAATTGAAGCCCGACGTCAGCTTGGAGACATTACTTGGTCACTTTCTATGAACGAACTTGATAGTTTTATTGCAATTATCTACGCTCGAGGAGCTTATGGGGCTAAAAATATTTCTGTGAATGATCTTTGGGATAAAGATTGGGGAATTCAATTTTGTTCGAAAAATATGGCAAGAAATCGTTTCAAACAAATAATGCGTTCTTTGCGTTTTGATGTGCGAACAGAAAGAGCGGAACGTTTGCAGACAGACAAAAATTTGCCATGATTTCTGAAGTATGGAATAAATTTGTTCAGAACAGCATTTCTTCTTGTTACAAGCCCGGTGAAAACCTCACAGTTGACAAACAGCTGTTTTCCACAAAAGTTCGGTGCAGATTTTTGCAGTTTATGGCGAACAAACCAGACAAGTTTGGCATAAAATTTTGGCTTTGTGTTGATGCTGACACTAAGTACTTATGTAATGGTTTCCCATATTTAGGAAAAGATGAAACTCGGCAACAAAATCAAAGTCTAGGCGAGTGTGTTGTATTACGGCTAATGGAGCCATACTTCAATACCGGTCGAAATATTACAACTGATAACTTTTTCACAAGTGTAAATTTGGCTCGAAAGTTAATTGAAAAACGTATGTCAATAGTAGGTACGGTGAATAAAACACGACGAGATGTACCTGCTACTATAAAGACTGTTTATCTTAGTTTATATGAAACACGTGTATACAATTCTGAAAACTGCACACTTACTGTACCAAGGTAAACCTTTAAAATCAGTTATGATTCTAAGTTCACTTCATCCGAACGTATTTGTCAATGATAGTGAACAAAAGAAAAAAACAAATACAGTCAAGTTTTACAATTCTACAAAATTTGGTGTCGACGTAATTGATTAGATGGCAAAAAAATATAGTGTCAAAGCACCTTCTCGCCGATGGCCTGTTCAAGTTTTTTTACAACATTTTGGATTTGGCAGCAATAAATTCTTGGATTTTATATAAAAAACTAGCCGATAAGAAAATCACAAGGAAAAAGTGTATTCTTTATTTGTGCCACGAGTTCACCATAGACGTACCTCTAGAGTTTATAACCTATTTTATACAAACTGCTGCCGAACGAATGCCGGCAAGAGATCGCCGCTTTATCGATTATTTGATTTGTATAATGGACAATTTGAAAGCGTTGATATTTTTGCAATGTCTGTTTCCAACTTCAAAAATATGATAAAATCGTCTTTTTAATAGTAATTGGTGTGTGTGTGTATACTTGTAGTATATATGTGTACTGTAAGTATATATATGTATACTATGAGTGTATATATATACTTATATGTATGTGTATGTATATATATATATATATACTGTAAGTATATATATATGTATATATATAATATATATACTTTTTATATAAAAATCGCACTGGTGGTGGTAGTGGTGGTGGTGGAGGTTTATCACGTGGTTTACTACCATCACAATTAATTGGGCACGATCTATGGTTTAACGGTCCACCCTGGACGAACTTAGATGAAAAGGAGTGGCCTATCACACCATTTAAACCCGATCCATCTGTGGAACTGCCGGAAATTAAATCTGTCTCTCGCATGCACCGCATCCATCGCTGACTCACCGCTTTTATATAAACTCGCGCTCCGCTGTTCCACCTGGAACAAACTATTGAGAACCACAGTGTGCATCTATCGTTTCTTAAATAGATTACCTCGTCATGACTATCACCGCCGCAGACTTTATCGTTTCTTAAATAGATTACCTCGTCATGACTATCCTGTTGAAAATAAGATTTTATTAGTTCTACAAAAGGTTCACTTTCACGAAGAATTAAATAATTTAAGTTCGAATAAAATATGTCGAAAACCAATTCGAAAACTCTCTCCGTTTTTAGATAATGGACTTATACGTCGTGTCGGAGGACGCTTAACTAACTCCAACCTTTCCTTCGATTATCAACATCCGATTTTATTACCTCGTAAAGATCATATAGTTAACCTCATAATGGTCATTATCATCGTTCTTCGTGCCACGCAGATCCTAATTTATTATTCAGCCTGCTTAGACAGAAATACTGGATACTGACTGGGCGGCGTACGATTCGCTCTGTAATAGATAAATGTAATTATTGATTTCGCACGCGTCCCAAGCCTTCTGTCCCGCTCATGTCTGCTCTGCCACTTTTAAGTACACAGGTTGTTCCTAAAGCATTTATTCATACGGGCGTAGATCTTGGTGGGCCCCTGTATATCACTTTAAAGCGTGGTCGAGGAGTTAAAAGTCGAGTTATTTCTGTTTATTCATATGCATGACTACACGTGCCATTCACATAGAGTTGGTCTTAGACTTAAGCACTTCGTCATTTATTTCAGCCTTTAAACGCTTTCTTTCCCGCCGAGGTCCAGTTTCCACTGTATACTCAGATAATGCCACTAATTTCGTTGGTGCAAAATCATACCTTAGTGATGTTGTAGGATAACAATACCTCGAAGCGATTGCAACATATTATTGTACAATAACATGTACCTAACTGAATCTAAATTTAGAATTTATGTTTCGATTTTTTTTTACTTTTACAATATTAACTTATATGCGCAAATTTGAAAAGATTAAGTACACTTATACATATTGAAAACGTTTTAGACAAGACCTAATTCTTTGAAAAAAAAACCAAAAAAAAATTATACATGTCAACAATTGTTATACTCATACATAGTATTTATTTGCAAAACCATCTATTTGTTAAACCATATAAGCTTTTACTTTTACCAATACCAATAAACTATATTATTTCCAAAACATTGTTTTTATTTTGACTGCCTATTCACACGTATCACTAACTACATTCACACATAAGTATAAAATAAATGGATCAATACATATGAGAATACATAAGATTGTAGTGTGCGAAAATTTTCTGTTATTCACTATCACAAATGACACAAAACATTACACCTCTAGTACACTGTCGGCTGAGTCACGGGTGCAGCCTGCGCCCTGACGTTCGGAATAGGTACACTCGTACTCTGGACTTCTTGTTGCAACCATTTTCTAACTTTTTTCGTACATCGCCGACGTAACATACAGATTGTTATAACGGCCATTAACACTGCCGTGATTACTACAATTATCGACAAATAATCTAACTTGGACTGTACCGTAGTCCCAATAGTAGCTTGGGCCTGGGCGACCGCTACGTTTTCTTGTTTGCTCTGTCCCCAGCCCATTATGACTTAATCTCAAACAAAACTGAGGTGAAATGACACATAGTTAAAATGCATCAGTATTTAATGAAATCAAAGTTCAACTACACAGTTTTCGCACACTATTACAACACCAAAATATATCTTGACATCTACAAATTTCTGAAAAAGTAGGTACTTATGCAAGTATCTACTAACCTATTTGGTTACGATATATGCGTGCATAAACAACAAACACTTTACTCATGTCGCAATACTTAATTTGCTTACATTTTCATGATATAACTGAATAACATTTACGTATTGCTCACTTTTGAAATACATATATAAATAACATATACCAATAACCTCTCCTTAAGGGCTTTAAATTTTTCCGTCGCAGGTGGGTCCATCAATAAGTCTGCAATCTGTCCAATGGCGTCCTTGGAAAGCTTTCCCACTGCCAAATCGTATCTGTTCTGGTCACTCATCTTCTGCGGATTCAATATTGATTCGACTTGAATGAACCAATGCCGTGGTTGATCCTCCCAAAATTGCGGTAGTCTCGCCGACACTGAGACTGTAGCCATATCCATCGAGGTGCCTGAGGGCTGCGTTGTGCCCGCCACAATAGGCGATCCGTCTGGATTCATTTTGCTTCTCACAGAAATAAAATTCCGGCTTACTGTTTTCCGCGTGACTGTACCCGTACGGTGTGTCCTCCTCCGATGGTGTGAGCCGCTACCCCTATATGCCCGCCTCTTGTCTATTAGGCGTCTTCTGTCGGGGTCACCACTTGTAGGTCACTAGTCTGTACACGGGGTGTCCTATGTCTGATCACTGATTAACTGATAAATGTCTATGCACTCCACTAGCTTGACCTACGTTAAGAAGTTCAGAAGGAAATTAAAGTCAAGTTTCAGGACGATGAGTATATTTCTATGTCCACAGTTACACACAGTCACAATCACAGTTATACAGAATTACGAAAGTCTCTATAGCAAATATGTATGAGGAGATACACAAGTTAAGTGAGGGACGGGCGAGTAGCGACTGACGGCCAAAAGCACGCTAGCCCACTGCGATACGAAACGCTGACATAACAATGTGTCCCTACAATGTATATAAATTTATAACTTCTAAAGAGTATCGTTTAATGGAAGCATATTCCACCCAATGCTCCTCATTTCGGATCTTGGGAACCTTTAATTAAAAGTGTCAAATCTCACACACCGTGTTGTAGGTTCTCAAATTTTAAGCCTTGAAGAAATTATAGGTCTTAAAAGTTGGTTTACCAAAGAACAAAACCGAGAACTTTAATAGTGTCATGGGTAATGAGTTTATCCACGGGAAATTTTGATATACGAGTATAATTTTGATATAGCCAATGAGAGAAGTATTGTCACGGGAAATAAAACTTACCTATGACACTACTGATAGTGCCACGCAGTAGTGCCACGGGCAACGAATGGAAATTACTACATTGCTTTGCCAAATAGAAAATATACTTAATTCACGCCCTCTTTGTCCTACACTTAGTCAGGATCCAAAGGAACCATTGGCTATAACGCCGTCTCACTTTCTAACTCTGACTCCGCTTAAACATTTGCCCGCCGTGCCGATAGATGATCGCCCTACACATTTACTTGAACGTTATCAGTTGGTAGATAAGATGGTACAATC
Organism: Elegia similella; assembly: GCA_947532085.1. Classification (NCBI taxonomy): domain Eukaryota; kingdom Metazoa; phylum Arthropoda; class Insecta; order Lepidoptera; family Pyralidae; genus Elegia; species Elegia similella. The sequence continues at coordinate 149,494 of OX383950.1, read as the reverse complement.
TTTTTGGGACAGATGGTCCTTAGAATACCTCAGTACCTTACAGGTTCGTGAAAAATGGAATGTGCCTGCGGCAAATGTCGAGTTGGGTATGGTGGTTCTCATTATTAATGAGTAAGGTTCCACCGCTACAATGGGAAATGGGAGTCATTTGTGATGTTCATCCTGGACCCGATGGGGTCGTCCGTGTAGCAACAGTACGTACCTCTCGAGGGCAGTTTAGGCGACCAGTCGCGCGTCTGTGCCCACTACCTACGCAATAAATTCATGAAGTATCTTAAATTAGTTTAGCATGCCACATTAAATAAGTTTCTACGTAAATTGGGAATTGTACCGAAATAATTTTATTTGTTTATTTTGATAAGTGGGGGTGTTATAATAATGTATCAAAATAAAATTATTTCGCATTTATATTTTGTTACTAGTAATGCCATCTATAGTGCAGTGTAAATACTATATTGTTTATGGACAGTTATGGTACAATGTCAACCTTTTTAAAAAAAAATAGTATGATTGTCTATACTTACTTTTGAAATAAAAAAACAGTGTTAGTGAAATTCACTTGTTTATTGTTTCATTATCAAAAATTGGATGCATCAGATATAAGTCATAGGTAGTAGACCATATTGTAGCGTAAAATGCGTAGTATTTAAATTCCATCGGGCTCCGGCTATTCCATTCCACCAGACGCCTGGATTCTTCGTAACTACCGATGCCAGAGTCTATTGCATAGACGCCAGTGCTGTACCATACCCAAAAGAATAGGGCTATGCCCGGATGCCAGTCCGGTTTACACTGCGTCTCCACAATTCTTCTATTTATTCCGATCGAACAGCCCGGGCTACGTTCAGTTCCGACAGAAAACTGAAAATAAATGTATCTTTAGTGTCTATGGACTTTTACCACCTTAGGCAACTTCGACTTCCTGATGACGTTTTCATGGCGGAGTCGCTGGAGAACGTAAGAAAAGTAAAGACGAAAGTCTATAATAATGTGTGTTACCCGTGAGTCATAACGGGTCCGAACCATGGGCCTCATCAGATACAACGAGATTCGAATAAAAACAAAGATCGCCGAATAGCTTAGTGGATTATAGACCGGGGGCCGGTGGCAGGACTTCCTACCTCATAAGATACCCGAATGAGACTAGTATGTAGTGAAAGTAGGTGCTTTGGAGGTGGGGGCCAGGTAGGGTTGCCACTCCCTAACCTGGAAGAACCATAAAAAAAAAGGTGTCGAAAACGTCAATTTTGGCCAAAAATTATCTCATCAGATACTCGAACGGGAGTTTGACGTAGTGAAAGATATCCTTATGGAGAGGTGAACCAGCTAAGGTTGCCTGCGGCAACCCTGGAAGAAGTCCAAGTTCAGCCACCCTGAAGGGGGCGATTTTTCATGGTAATTTATCTCATAAGATACCTCAATGAAACTAGTGCCCGATGTTAGTTCTGAGGGTCGGGACTGCAAATAAAATAGGTTGCCTGCGGCAACCCTGGAAGAACCCATGTTCAGGCACGTTTAAGACGTGGAATTTGAAAATTAAAGTAATAAAAAAAATCTCGGAACCATATCCAAAAGCACTGCAGGATTACGATCGTAACATTATTTTTAACCGACTTCAAAAAAATAGGTTTTCAATCCAATGTTCAATATATTCTCTAAAACTTTTAATTGCATTGTAACTAATATTAACTGATGTTTCATATTACATTTGATTTAGTGTAAGTTCCATCAAAATCGGTTTAGTAGTTTTCGAGATATAGGCTAATACGTATAAGTGTGCAATTTTTTTAATCTCATATAGTACATTAATGAAACTAGTGCCCGATGTTAGTTCTGAGGGTCCGAACTGCGAATAAACTAGGTTGCCTGCGGTAACTCTGGAAGAACCAATGTTCAGGCACATTTAAGACGTGGAATTTGAAAATGAAAGTAATAAAAAAAATCTCGGAACCATATCCAAAAGCACTGCAGGATTACGATCGTAATGTTATTTTTAACCGACTTTAAAAAAAATAGGTTTTCAATCCAATGTTCAATTTATTCTCTAAAACTTTTAATTGCATTGCAACTAATATTAATTGATGTTTCATTTTGTATTGGATAAATTTTATTTAATTACCCACATATGTTCATAATAATTATAATAAATATGTCTGTAGTCTAGGATAAACATTTCAACACAATTGTTTTTTGTTATGAAATAAATGAATTGAATTCACATTACATTTGATTTAGTGTAAGATTCATGAAAATTGGTTCATTAGTTCTCGAGATATAGGCTAATACGTATAACTGTGCCATGTTTTATCTCATATAGTACATGAATGAAACTAGTGCAGGTTGTTAGCACTGATGATCCTGTATATGAATAATTGCCAATCCGTAATCTGGAACAATCCAAGTTCGAGGATGAACTTGGATTGTTCCAGGTTACGGATTTATACGTGGAATTTGAAAATTAATTATTTAAAAAGGAAGTTGGAATCATATTCAAAAGCAATGCGAGATTAAGATTGCGATGCTTTTCAACCGACTTCAAAAAAGTGAGGTTATCTTTTCCATAGCCTATTGGTTATGTTAATTTTACTTGTTTTATATTATTCTGGTTTAACTTGTTGCCAGTTGCATTAAACTAGGTTAGTAGTTTTCGAGTTATAAACAAATACGTCTTAGTGTAACCTTTTAGCTTATACTGAACATGTCTCCGTGATAAATCAACTTTCTATGTCTACAGAGGCAATTAACGATATAAGAGCATTTCAGACATTATTCTCGCCACACCCGGTGTTGCGAATAAGTTTAACAACTGGCTAGTAGAAGCAGATCTGCTACCTTTGCCTGATCATAGAGCCATGACCATGGAACTGGTATATGTGAATTAAATGATACAACAACAATCCCCCCAAAATACTGGTACAAGGAAATACCAAACAGCGAAAGCTAACTGGACTATATTTAAAAAGAATGTTAGAGGAAAAGTCCTAGCAGATCAAATAACCCAGTACTCAATCAGCCGTATTAAAGATAGGGAAGGCCATGATGACCTGGTGGCCAGATACTCGGAGATTGTAACAAGGGCTCGCGAAGCATCAATTCCCAAACTTAAGCCTAAAACGAAGTGTAAATTAATAAAGTGGTGGAACCCGCTACTGGCTGAGATGAAAGCTGTTAAAAGAAAGAGAACATCTGAGAACGGCTTATAGGATTGTGAAAGCGTGTGGACTGGTGGAGAAGGACAGACTAATGAGAAATCCAGACGGAAGCGGCCTTTTGTGTCCAGAAAAGTCCGCAGAACTGCTGGCTGAAACCTTTTATCCAACCGACACATAGGCGAGGCTTCTTGAGTCATTGCTTAGAATGACTCAAGAAGCCTCGCAGCGATACGAGAAGAAGCCGAAAACATTGTACGGGCCCTGGATACCAAAACGCTCATCTCGATGCAATGTAACCGTTTCGTATGTACGAGCTTCTTACAGTGCTGAATGGAATGAGCCCAAGAGAGGCCCCGGGACATGATGGCTTCACAGCTAATATCTGCACCCATGCACTTATGGCTTGTCCCGAGGTTATGCTTGCCCTATATAACGCATCCTTACGCCTCGGATATTTCCCCAGAACCTAGAAAAGAGCTGTTATAAAAACAATACCCAAACCCGGTAAGGAGGACTACTTCGCACTCACAATCGTAAAGGAAGCCTAAAACGGGAAACAGATGGCATTAGTCATAGTCATATCACTGGACATTGAAGGGGCATGCGACGGGTTGGAGAGGTCTCATTGATGTTTATGAGTTTTGTTTTTTATCTTGTACTGCCTAAGTCGCCTCTTACAACATCCATGGGAAGATTTGGAGTGGTCCTATTCTACTCTGCCGGAAACTACACGGCTATCGTAAACCACACGGCTAAAAACTGTATAATAGAAGGCAAATATAACCATTTTGATTCGAAAAGAAGAAGATTGGGACTGGGTATGGAGTTGACACATGAAAATACATTGAGAGCATTTGCAGACAACCAACTAAGGGAAACGCTGTTGGACTACTGTAGACGAGTCATACGATGTGTGGACCGGGCGAACCGGGAAAAATATTTAATGTTTATATATAAATAATTAACATAACCAATAGGTTATGGAAAAGAAAACCTCACTTTTTTGAAGTCAATTAAGAACCATCGCAATCGTAATCTCGCCTATTATTATATTATATATTAAATATGGTTTCAACTTCTTTTTTAAGTGATTAATTTTCAAATTCCACGTATAAATCCGTAACCCGGAAGAATCCAAGTTCATCCCCGAACTTAGATTGTTTCAGGTTACGGATTGGCAACCTATTTTATTCATATACAAGATCGTCAGTGCTAACATCGGGCACTAGTTTCATTCATGTACTATATGAGATTTAAAAAAATGGCACAGTTAGACGTATTAGCCTATATCTCGTGAACTACTGAACCGATTTTGATGGAACTTAAACTAAATCAAATATAATATAAAACATCAATTAATATTAGTTACAATGCAATTAAAAATTTTAGAGAATATATTGAACATTGGATTGAAAACCTATTTTTTTTAAAGTCGGTTAAAAATAATATTACGATCGTAATCCTGCAGTGCTTTTGGATATGGTTCCGAGATTTTTTTTATTACTTTTATTATCAAATGCCTCGTCTTAAATGTGCCTGAACATGGGTTCTTCCAGAGTTGCCGCAGGCAACCTATTTTATTCGCAGTTCGGACCCTCAGAACTAACATCGGGCACTAGTTTCATTCATGTACTATATAAGATTTAAAAAAATTGCACAGTTATACGTATTGGCCTATATCTCGAAAACTACTGAACCGATTTTGATGTAACTTACACTAAATCAAATGTAATATGAAACATCAATTAAGATTCTTTACAATGCAATTAAAAGTTATAGAGAATATATTAAACATTGGATTGAAAACCAATTTTTTTTAAGTAGGTTAAAAATAATGTTACGATCGTAATCCTGCAGTGCTTTTGGATATGGTTCCGAGATTTTTTTTATTACTTTAATTTTCAAATTCCACGTCTTAAACGTGCCTGAACATGGGTTCTTCCAGGGTTGCCGCAGGCAACCTATTTTATTTGCAGTCCCGACCCTCAGAACTAACATCGGGCACTAGTTTCATTGAGGTATCTTATGAGATAAATTACCATGAAAAATCGCCCCCTTCAGGGTGGCTGAACTTGGACTTCTTCCAGGGTTGCCGCAGGCAACCTTAGCTGGTTCACCTCTCCATAAGGATATCTTTCACTACGTCAAACTCCCGTTCGAGTATCTGATGAGATAATTTTTGGCCAAAATTGACGTTTTCGACACCTTTTTTTTTTATGGTTCTTCCAGGTTAGGGAGTGGCAACCCTACCTGGCCCCCACCTCCAAAGCACCTACTTTCACTACATACTAGTCTCATTCAGGTATCTTATGAGGTAGGAAGTCCTGCTACCGGCCGCCGGTCTATTAGCTTGGCATTGGGCGAGGCACATATCGCGTAGAACAGATGACTGGTGTGGTAAAAAGTTTCTCAAATGGCGACTACGTCGGATGACCTGACTAAGGTCGCAGGAAGGCGCTGGATGCAGGCCGCTTCAAACGGCCTTCCTCCGCTGTCCATTTTCCAAACGATTAGCGACAAAAACAGCACCATCATTTAGAGTTCCAAGGCAACCTCGTATTGAACTTTGATATCCTTTAATTTTCGTCAAGTAAACAGATAGGTCAAGTTCTATTCGATCCTATACACAGGGTGCCATCGATATACGTCAGAGAGGACATTTTTGTATCTATTCAAGACAGATAAAAAATTATAGATATACGGCGAGCTCCGTGGCGCAGTCGTCAACACGCCAGCCTGCGACACGAGGGTTCCCGGGTTCGATCCGGTCGATCGGTCAGGTTGCGTATTGCCAAACTGTATATACTGACACAGACACCCACAGTCTGTACTGAACTACGTCGTGCTCATTGAAATCACAAACAAATTAGAGCAAAGTACATATGAGCTCAGAGCAATCTGAGAAGGTATGTACTTTGCTCGCTTGTATGTTAAGCAAACTATGACACGCGAATTCCTCTAACTAACTATACAACGTGTTTAATAATTTCCCGTAATTTTTTTGAAAAGCTGTTGCGGTTGTTATACCTATCCGCGAAACAACTTTCCGTAAAATCATACCTAAGGTGAATTAAATTAAGTTTTAACTAAAGAAACCCTGTTATAAGTTTGACTATAAATTAATTTGAACTAAAAAAAATATAACTAATAACTATACAAGCTATTAAAAACTATAAGTGTTTACAATAACAGTTTTATTAATTTTTCATAAGAAAGATGTACTAAAACAATAAATTGTACATATTTGTAATTTCGGGGTAACAACCTTATTATGTCGATATGATAAGTGATTGTGTTCGGTAAAGAAGCGCAATGGAGCGCGCGGGGATGGGAGGGCGCGCGGGGGCTGTCACGCAGTCGGTTGATAATCTCGCTTACGGCAAGGCGTGTCTCGCGCGGTCCGACAGGCGCGCCGCCATTTTTGTACTTTCCGGTTTGATCGCGCCAGGGTGGCTGTGCGATAGTTATCCGATATAATTTGTAGCCCGTTTAGAACGGAAGGGATTTGAACTGAAATCAAAATAGATTGTTGTTCGTGACCGTGTGGATGGCCTGCGCAGTTCTCCGAAATTGGCAAGGTCGCGAGGTCGTGACACATTTGGTTTGTGTCTTAGAGGACACACTGAGGCTTGTAATTAAACCCAAAATACCTTTTAAGTACGCTTTAATACTATAAAAAACTTTAATTTTACAATTTGGATGCACAACCCGCACGGCTTAATTTTACAATTTGGATGCACAACCCGCACGGCTTTAGAAGACGAGAGTGCGGTAGGACAAATAATTAATAATATTGCGACGTTTGAATGTTCTGTTGCATTTTAAGAGCAAAAATGACGCAGTGGTTTTCGTTGCACACCCAATAGTCACAGTCATGCCGCAACATCTTCCCGCCACGTTGAAAAGTACTTTCAATCTCGAAAGTCTGCTTCCACTGGAAGGGGGCAAAGTCGAACTAGAGGACGACGGACGAACCCTCTGGTAGTATTGACATCTGCGACTCTTGTGATGCCGTCCGGTCCTGGGAATAATTGTGCAACTCTTCCAAGTCTCCAGCACAAAGGGGGTACATTGTCTTCCTGAAGTAGAACTAAATCTCCAAGTTTTAAATTGGCAAAGTTGGTTTTCCATTTTGATCTTTGTTGTATTTCCGTGATATACTCCTTCTGCCATCTACTCCAAAAATGCTGGCGTATCCTTTCGAGCCTCTCATATCTTCATAAATTTGATTCCTTGCAGTCCTGCAGGTTAGGCGATGGTAGCGCAGTTAGTGGCCTGCCGATGATGAAGTGTCCGGGAGAAAGGCACAGGAAGTCGTTAGGTGAAGAGGACAAAGGGTATAATGACCGGCTATTTAAAATCGCTAAGTTGAAATTTCTTCAAAAGTTAAATGGCTATTTCCTATCACCCTTTTTATGTGAAATTTTGTGGATTTGACACCGGCTTCCCAAAGTCCCCCAAAGTGAGGCGCGTAAATTGGAGAAAAATAAAATTAAAATTTTTCTTGATTGGCAAAATGATTGAAGGAGTTTTCATTATTTTTTAAGAAATCGCTAATTTCTTTGGCACTAGCGACAAAATTGCGGCCGTTGTCGCAAAATATCTCCGCTGGTTTGCCGCGACGAGCTATAAATCGTCTCAGCGTCATAAGGAAAGCATCTTTTGACAAATCGCTGACAGCTTCTAAATGGATACACTTGTAACGTAGACAGACAAACAGACATAGATAGCATTTTATCAGTTTACTGCCGCGACCCTTACGGTTAAGTATATAAAAAGGTCCAGCGAAATCGGTACCAACAGAAAGAAACGGAAAATCAGCTGTTACTCGCTGAGGTGGCAAGTCGCCCATTTTAGGTGGTAAAGTATTTCCGCGAGCACGTTTGCATATGACACACTTATTAACGGTGCGTCTTGCCAAGTCTCTAACTCCAACTGGCCAAACTGTCTCTCTTACAGTCGCCAAAAGCAGCTGCGGACCAGCATGCATGTGCCGTAAGTGCTCCTTTTCAAAATACAATTTAGTGAAATAATGTGCCGAATGTAAAAGAATTGGATGTCTCTTTTGGTAAGAATAACTAGAGGTGTCCATTCGACCACCAACCCTTATTACTTTATTTTCATCTAAAAATGGTGATAAAGCTAAAATTTTAGATTTAGAATTTAGTTGTATGTTTTTTGATAATAGTTCATATTCGATAGAAAATCATTGTTTCTGAGAAAATACACAAAACCAAATAAAAGATTCCTCTATTTCTTTTAGCGAAAGGTCATTAAGAATTTTATTTTTAGGATTTTTTATGTTATATATAAATCTTTTGACATATGCAAATGATCTTAAAAGTCTATTTAATTTAGAATCTTTCTATTTTTATTACAGGTTCAGAAGTTGTTGCTGGATGAAATTTAATTTCAGGTAAGTCATTGAGTATTTTACTATTAATTATAAAAAATCCAACGATGTATATTAGTTTAAGCCAAAAAACCTTGATAGCGCGTTCTAACTTCAGTCAGAGAGCCATCTAGCGACAATTTTCAAAAACATTCTATTGATCTAAAACGCTTTGATAGCGCGTTCTAACTTTAAGTCAGAGCCATCTAGCGACAGTTTTAGCACTGTACTAGAATTTGAGAATTACATGCCAGGTGTGATATTGCCGCACTGTCGATAGAAAACGCTGGATCACGCCAGGGGCGTTCAGCCGCAGGGCCGTAGAGGAAAATGGATAACACGCGACGCGTGTGGCGGCCGCACTGCTATTTGTTTTTGAAAAACATGCGAGGCGTGTTTTCAGCAGTCATCGTGTTAAAAATAATATTGTAGACAAAAGCCATTGATTTGATTCTAAGTTATTGCACCTAAGTGGTCAAAGGGTTTATGGTAGACCTTTTGTTTAGAATTTGGCCTTTGAGAAAATACCTTTGACGCCGGCTCCTTTTGTGTACGTTTCAATATTTCTTTCTTAGGTACCTACTATTGAGTATACCGCATTGTATATGCACAAAATGAGAAAACTACTATCGTATTTGTTTAGGATATTACAAAGTAAAACGCTTAAAAAATTTAAAAAAAGCTTGCATTTATAAATTTTTTAAGTATATTCTAATGCAGTTGTCATGGTACTTAAGTATTCATGGTAGGTACCTGCGAAACGTTAGTAAATGAAAATGTGCAAAAGGGACTGGCCCTAAAACACAAAAGAAGACAAACAATAGACGCAAATACGTATCTAGCGGCACCCCTTGAACGCAAAGGCAAATTTGTATGGACGCAGATACGCGTCGGCGGCACCTCTACAAAACTAAGAAAACGCAAATACGTAGTCGGCGGCAGCGAATGCGTTAAAGACCTTTTATATGCGGTCCCACAAGACAAAACGCAAAGATATGCAGCGAGTTTATCTTATTACGGTAAAATTACAGATAAAATAGCTAAGATATTTAGAAAAAACAATATTCATATCGCTCTCAAAGCAAACAAAACATTAAAATCACTTTGTAATACTAAAGACAAAATTCAATCAGATAAAAAATCCGGTATATATAAATTTACTTGCGCTGATTGTCAACAAGTTTATATTGGACAAACAGGACGTAATTTTAAAATTCGTTATAACGAACATATCAACGCGTTTAAAAAGAATCACCCCGATCGATCACATTTTGCAGAACATCTATTGGAAAATAATCACACATTATTAAATAATCACACATACAAAATATTACATACAGCGGAAAAGGGAATAAAAATGAGTATATGGGAGCAATTAGAAATAAATAAACATAAAAGATCAAATATTACTTTGATAAATAAACAAATAGATTTGAATAATTCCCCATTATTAAATATATTTTCAATACAAAACCAAAATTACGATCAATCCCCTCCCCCCTCCCAGATAGTATAAAAGGCGGCAATACGGCGTAATTTATGTCATTCGTTGCTTGTCATTCGAACGATCAACATCTAGGTTTCACTGCCTGAAGATGCCTCGTGTAGAGGCGAAACACGTGTCGCGAGCACGACGGCCGACATTGCTGCAGCCTCAACGGATGCAGCAGTATCGACCAGGGTTGCATGCATCAACTATTGGTGGCGGGTATGAAGGGACTAACAGTAGTGGGTGGGCGCTGGCCAGCAATAGTTTGCATGAACTAACTGGTGGCGGAAGCACGCAAAGTAAATTGTCTCAAAGTAAATGTGACTTCAACCTTCTTGCAATTTAAGATATTTCTTGTCCTTTGTCTCGGTGACGCGTCGTCCGTTGTTGGGCGTGACAATCTTGATTCTTTGATATTTTCGTTAAAATCGATTCCCCTCATGGGCCACCATAATATGTCTTAGAGGACACACAGGGGCTTGTAATTAAACCCAAAATACCTTTTAAGTACGCTTTAATACTATAAAAAACTTTAATTTTACAATTTGGATGCACAACCCGCACGGCTTTAGAAGACGACAGTGCGGTAGGAAAAATAATAATATTGCGACGTTTGAATGTCCTGTTGCATTTTAAGAGCAAAAATGACGCAGTGGTTTTCGTTGCACACCCAATAGTCAGTCATGCCGCAACAGTTTGTCATTTCACCACGGCGGCCGGGTGAAATATTCATTGATTATCGTTTGTAAATTCCTTGTTTGAGTTGATCTATTGTTTGTGAGGCGTGGTGCCATTGATTAAGTACAATATGTGCGTGAAAACGGTTTGTCGGACAATTAAAAGTGCGTGTGCGCACATAACCTATATGGAGACGCCGTTGGGAACGGAAATTATTTTGTGCTGAAATCAAATAAACTTGTGTTTGACTTAATTAAAACTGATCAATTTGCGTGTTGGTGGAGTGTCAACTATCGTCATATTCGTTTGGGGCTACATATATATGAGCTCAGGGGGGTTGAATAGGGAACCAATTTGTTCACTCCTGCCTTGTGACCGTTGAAGAGGTCCCAGGCGTCACCCACCTTGAAGAAAGCTTCGGGATCCTGCCGAACGAGGTCGTTCGAAGAAACTAGAAATCGTAAGTCAACATTTTAATATACTTAGGTTAGGTTATAATTAGGTTTGTAGGTCCCTAGACCTTATCTAGGGTGGTAGCAGAGCTGCGTAGTTTGTTTGTATGTAAGTTTGTTTGTCCACTTGCCGGGAGTAACCGTGTCGGGCGGACCCCCCGCACAGGGTAACGTAGTTTAAGCAACAGATTGATAACAAAGTAAATTAATGAATCAAAAACAGAAAATCGACGCTTTTCATTAAATGCCAAAAACAAACTCAAATGGCAAGAGATAGCCTCACGCCACGCCTTTTGTACTTTATTTCTCAATCGAAAATTATCTAAAGCACAAATACACGGAGGAATAAAAGAACTTAATAAGTAATTGAAACAACCTTCAAAACTGTAATTTATTTGGTGAATAACCGAAAACATGCCAACTGTTTTTTTACCAGCATACTCGTACCGCAAACTAGCCAAGTGACATTTAACTATTTTTCATTTTATTAAATAAACACGTGCGTATTGCTAATGAAGTTACGGTCACTGGTGAAAAAATGAAGTAAAGGTCGCAAACGGCGCAAGTTCTAGAAGACAAGGCAGGCATGATAGCGTACCGCAAGGGAACAAAAGAGATAAAATATGTCTGCATTCGCATGCATTTTGCTCTAAATTATCGATACCATATTAAGTACATACTACACCTGACCAGACACTGAAAAGTATGGACGTCTGGAGTATGTATTTTTGGTCTCGTATTTTAAAGCAAAATGTATTTCGATTCAGACATAGTATACAGTTATATACATCTCTGAATAGGTATACAGTTTGCTCTTCAACTATTAATGCAAATTGCGATCAAACTCAGAGCAATCGCGGTCAGGGTCTATACTACGAATAAGTATTATGTCATATAGTTGTATACAGTTTGGCAATACGCGGTTCGTAAGCTAAGTTATGCACGATCCACGACGTAAACAGATTAAGAGTATTTGGAAAATGTGCCTTTGATCATATTTATCATCTATGGTGCTAAGGTAAAAAAATCGACCCACTGAGCCATCTCGATACCCTGTATAGTTAAAGTAGACTTACATAAAGCGTCCACGTATTCTTGGGCTTGTCGGTTTTGAGCAATAACGTGAACTCTTTGTACCTCGGCGGATATTCCCCCTTTAAGTAAAAAGTGATCGGCTCGTACTTTATAGGGTGCAACTTATACGGTCGTCTTCCCAGCCACAAGATGTTGACACTCTCTGCAATCAAATTAGAACATGTACCGTCTTATTTATTTTTTTTAATTATCAAAAGCCTTTCCTATTACAGAACTTCCAATTCAATAGGATAGCAATTATACTTAGTCTACTTATTATAGCATAAAACATTTAATGACGTTTTTGTGAATGCACTCAGAGAACATGAGAATATATCTATGCTCTCCGCTACTTCGTTAATATGGCGCAGTGCTCGCGTCAGAGGTGCTTGGTGCCGCAGTAGCGACGGCCGGCGCCGGCGGCCCACGTGACCGTCCGGAACACAGTGGTCACCAAACTGAGACAGTTCGGATTGTGAGTTCTTCCGCGTATCAACTTAAATATGTATAGCGCTAATGCAAAGTCTCGGCGCACATTCAACTCTATGTATCCTACCATACCCAATACGAATAAGGTAGGATACTGTCTACGCCAAATTAACATTATTACATTTATTTTATATAAATTGTAATTTCCGCTCATATCACGCACCCTCTCCCTCTCCCCCCTACCTCACCCCGCTAAATGCAAGATGGTGCCACGTCCCTCACACGCAAATACTCCGCGCGCACGCTCGTGAAAATAAATTCCAAACAAAACATAGGAAATATGATAACTAATAGTGGACTCGCATGGTGTTGAAAGTGCTAGTGCTTTAGCCCTGAAAAACCAGTGATCGGACGTGGAGAACCAGCGCCAAGAGTTCCCGAGACGCGCCGTCGTACCGAGGTAATCCTGTCTTTATTCCCGCCCAGTCAGATACCGTAGAGGATAAAATGGATAAACTCCATACAGTCTCATGTAGAGGTATCTGGTAAACTTATTTTATATTCTCTCCAACACCCTGCCCACAGATTTTTTTTGCATAATTTATAAGGAAACCATAGTTCCTTAGTAGTTTCCTTTTCCAAACGCCAAACATGGAGAAACTTTCTTTTCCGTTCCTTGAATACCGACTACACTCGTACATTCTCCTTTCATGACTTCTGTGTTAGCATATCTCTTTTTCTTTTTTGTGACATGTACCCAGTTGTTATCATTATTTAATACCTTTTCCAAATTTTCCTCTTTTTCCAACTCAGATTTCTTACTCTCAGAAGTGATTGGATTCGATTTTAATACGTCTTTCGTTTTCGATTTTATTTCCACAGCTGGTTTAGTGGCCACACACGTAGTTGCTCCTACCTTCGACTGGCTTTGTAAAACCGCTTTAGCGAAAGGTACTGGCCCTTTTCTCTGACTAGATGTCAATCCTCTTTTCTTTTCGGCTAAACATCCTTCTAGGTAGTAATTTTTTTCTTGCAAAGATTTTATGACCTTTTCTAGCTGCTCCACTTTATTAGATTTTTCTTGTGATACCGTCAAATGTTTTCGTATATCTCGCAGTTCCTCCTCAGATTTAATGAAACGATCTTGAACCACATCCTGTCCACATCCAGTCCACCATGTGTCATTATCCCCTCCAATCTCGAAGTGGGAGAACAACTATGTCAATCAGTCAGTCAGTGGTAGGTGTAGCTTAATATAATAGAGACTAGATGTCACTCTGTGCGCGGGCTGCAAGCAGCCCACGAGGCTCGCATTACGTCTATTTATCAATTAAATTGATTCAGTGTCACGTAATAAATTAACCTATAGGGTAACCTATGCGGACAATAAAGGATACAAATCATAAGTTTGAAGGTAGCTAAGTAATTATTTTACTATGAATTTATAAAAGTACAAGAAGGTTAAACGTGGGTCCGAAGCCTTCCGAAGATTCTGGATAACAAGCTGAGAGTTGGGTCGGTTCTTCAAGAAAAAACCTCACGCCCCTTGGATGCGACCACGTGGTAGCTCCGGCGGTTGACGGCAGCTCAGCTTATGTCCAACAAGGATGTGTATGTCTCAGGCCTCCTCTGCGGCCTGTAAAGGATCAAGCTCCAACAGATAATAGAAGACTTCTACCGTCGTCAATCGCTACGGGTTGAACCCGTACGGTGTTCCTGGAACGCGTCCAATTTATATGTTTAGAAAGGTGCCATTATTCTGCCCTGGACTGTAGAACATCACACGCGTGCACCAAGGGGTGGGTATCTACAAGGAAGCGGTGATTCGTGTACGATGGGCAGTCCAGGTACATGAGAAGCCAAGCGGTGAGGCGAGAATCACATACCAAGCGAAAGATAAGAATAGTAAGGCTATATAAAATAATAATTCGACGTAAGCACAGGCAGTTCGGAAAGGCAGTAGTAGTAGGCAATAATTTATTGACTTTATCGACATGTTATATAACAGGAAGCAACGGTAAGTGAATCTAACTTCATTACGATGAAATTAAGATACAATGATTATGCGTATTCGAATGTTTTGCGTCTAATTGTACACCTTTTCTTATAAAACGTAGTCAACATTACGAACGGGAGGGTAAGAAACCACGTTTAAATAATTAACGTTACTGACAAAGGGTTTAAGCAATTTACCAATTTATTTATTCGAAATTTAGTTCGTTAGCGTAAATAAATATTTGTTGCGGCGCGCCTATCATGATTTCATGGCGTTCAGTTTTTAACCAGTGCATCGGTGCTATTTAATTTGAGTAGGCGAAAGAATTATCGCAAGTGCTGTTTTTATTAGTTTACCCACGCTTCCAAATTCTACTCCGTACAAGTGAACACGGCTAATATACTTTTCTATTGTAAAACTGCAATAAATCAAGTAATTCAAGATACTTTGGGTTTAATTTTAAGCCCCAGCGTGTCCTCGAAGAGACATGTTTTGGTGGCCCATGAGGGGAATCGAAATTGACGCAAATATCCAAAAATCAAGATCGACGTCACGGGCGGACATCGTGGTCTTCGTGGTATCGAGCTAAATCAACCCAAAACCAACGTCTGGATTGGAAATGGAGTCATCATTATCTGGGAACCAGTGAATGTTTGTGCATTGATGCATCTAAAGCAGCAACCGGACATCGCAGCCCAAACTAAAGATAAGTGCCTTCCTTTGTCCTTTCAAATTTATCCAACCTCCTATAACTTCATACTTAATTTACTAATTACAACTTAATTCAATACAAATAGCAGTTTACATATACTACAGCATATTTCCAATAATATTTTGGTTGACTGTTTCCAATTGTCACTTCTTTGTGAAATATAACTTCAATGCAAAATACTAAGTTAACCTAGGTCTTTTTTCTTTACCTATTCTACATAGAAGGTAAAATACAGTGTACCATTTGTTAATTAAACTACATTATTTCTCCTCCCCACTGTTTTCTACATATTCTATCATATTTATTTAAAATAATAAGACACTTAAAATCTATAAAAAACATACACAAGTTACATAATTCTACTTAGTTTCAAATATAAAAATAGTTGCCGTTCAGTATTTTCATATCAGTTTGCCGACTTTTCCAGGATTACCGCTACACTGCGCGGCCAAGTAGCTACCAGCTTCGTGTTGCTATCGCTGCCACCGCGTTATCAGCTGCGCGAGCGCAACCGGTTCTTAAAGGCAGCTGACTTCTCGCCCGTAATGGAACGTGAGAATTTATTTTGTTTACTTTGTAGTTAGTGGGATTTTAAGGTGATTTCAAATAGTTTTTTAAACAACACATTTGTTCTTGTTTTGCAAAATGACTGATAAAGGATCTAGTGTTACTAATCACTCAATAAAATTAAAGGAATTAATTACAAGGCGAAGTTCCATAAAGGGACAAATAACAAAGTTTAAAAAATATATATCTGAGTTGAAAAGGCAAGAACTTCTTTCAAACTTAGAACTTGCTGAATTAAATTTAAAAATAACAAAGTTTGAGACTTTGTCCGTAAAATTCGATGATTTGCAAAGCGAGATAGAAGTGTTAAATTCAGAAAACATTGACTTGGAAATCGATGAGCGCGACTTTATAGAAAAGGATATTATTATTAATATCGCGACTGCTAAATCTTTAGTCGAGGCTCACACCGAAAATGAGAAGGATCAGTCTCAATGTTTTCACGATCACAAAGACTTTGGTTTTCGTTTGCCGAATTTGCAAATCTCTAAATTCAGTGGAGATGGTTTTCGCTGGCTTGCATTTCGCGATTCTTTCGAAAATCTAATTCACAATAATGATCAAATTTCACCTATTCACAAGTTCCATTATCTTAATTCATATCTCGAAGGGGATGCATCAAGACTTATCGCTAATCTCGAAGTGTCGTCAGCAAATTATCCTGAGGCATGGAAAATCATTTGTGAGCGATATAATAATAAAAGGTCTTTGATTAATTATCATTTAAAATCCTTATTTTCTATACAGCCTGTTCAGCGTGAGTCTGACAGGTCTTTAAGATTTTTAGTAGACCATGTTACAAAGAACTTGCGTGCCTTAGCTAGTCTAGACCAGCCGACAGATAAATGGGACATACTCCTTATATTTATATTGACTTCAAAATTAGATAATCAAACATTAGTTAAATGGGAAGAGTACCGAAATACTCTTGATGATGTTCCCACTTTAGTCCAATTTTATAAATTTTTGAATGATCGTGCTGATGTCTTAGAGTCTTTAGCTCGCAACAAGAATGACAACACTTCATCAAAACCTGCATTCACTTCTTCTAAAAATAACGTATTCAATAATTACAATAAAGATCAAAATTCCAGGTTTAATCATAATCGTGTCTCACATACTAAATCATTTACTGTTTCAAATCAAAACAATTCTAAATAAAACTAATTCTAATTCTAAACGCTTTGACAGTTCCTTTTTGGTTCGAGTAGCTAAGGTGTGGAATGAACTGCCTGCGTCTATATTCCCAAACAAGTACAGTCCCGGGACATTCAAAAGTAGAATAAATGGGTATCTCTTGGATAGGCATGTAACATCCCTGTCTTCATCGTCACTTACCATCAGGTGAGATGGGAGACAAATGCCTAATTCAATATTTAGTAAAAAAAAAAAAAAAAAAAAAAAAAATATTCATGTATTATTTGTGACGACACTCATCATAGAATATATGACTGCCCTGTATTCAAATCAAAGAGTATTCAGGACTGACTGTCTGATGTTTCTAAATTCAAATTATGTCAAAATTGTTTGAGGCAGGGACACCTTCTGGAGGATTGCCGTATGGGGTCTTGTCGAGTATGTAAGCAAAGACACAATAGTTTACTACATCAAATCCAAGAAACGAATAGTACAGTCGTAAACGAAAGCGAATTTGTACTTAATGTGTCTAATCAAACTAAAACTCAAGTTTTGCTGTCTACTGCGCTTATTGAAGTATGCAATCCTATAACAAAACAAATAGAAAGAGTTCGCGCTCTTTTAGACTGTGGGTCCCAGTCCTCATTCTTGAGTAAACGATTGAAACAAATGTTATCATTAAATTCCAAATATATAGATCCCATAAGGGTCATTGGCATTGGTAATACCTGTGCAAATCAAGTCGTTGAAACTTGTACGGTTCAACTAAACTCATTAAACAGTTCATACAATCTTAATGTTTCATGCTACATTCTAGAAAATCTAACAAGTGAGATCCCTAAAGCTCCTTTAGATTTACGAAGTTTTCACCTACCTAAAAACCTACTTTTGGCCGATCCTGCGTTTTACCAGCCTGCCCGTATCGATGTCCTCCTTGGAGCAGACGTCTTTTGGGAAATTCTTGGCAACTAAACTAAGTCTACTGGTGATGGCGGCCCTAAATTACGAAACTCAAAATTCGGATGGTTGATTTCCGGCCCTGTACCTTTATACTCTAAAGATAAGGGTATAGTAAATTGCAATCATACTATACTAAATTCATCACAAAACAATATCGACAATATTCTTACAAAATTCTGGGAAATCGAAGAGCTTCCTAAAAGGCCTATTCTCAGTAGTAATGATAAGCTATGTGAAAATCATTTTATACAAAATACAACTCGCTTAGACACCGGCAGATTTTGTGTTCGGCTACCAATGCTCGACACTCCCGATTGTCTAGGAGATTCTTATAATCTTGCTAAGAAAAGATTCCTAAATCTAGAGAAAAGATTTAGACGAAATTCATCTCTAAAATTACACTACACAAAATTCATCGAAGAGTATGCAGAACAAGGACATCTCTCCGAATCAAAACAATCAATACCCTATAATTCATACTTTCTATGTCATCACGCAGTTTTCAAAGAAAACAGTGAATCTACCCAACTCCGAGTAGTGTTCGATGGCTCTTCTTGCTCCTCATCTGGCTATGCTCTAAATGACATTCTAATGGTAGGTCCAAATATGCAAGACTCTCTCTTCGCCATTTTAATCAGAAGCAGGACATATAAATTCATTTTATGCGGTGATATTTCTAAATTTTATCGCCAAGTCTTAGTTAATGATAAAGATCGCGACCTGCAACTGATATTATCGAGAAAAGATGAGTCTGACCCCATTAAAACATTGAGACTAAATACCGTCACTTACGGAACCGCAAGTGCGAGTTATTTGAGCACTCGATGCCTTTGGCAGCTAGGAGAGGAGCAGGAAGATGAACTCATCAAAACAATTATCCAAAGGGACTTTTACTGTGATGACGTCATTACTGGTTGTAATGATGAAACCCAATTACTTTATATCAAACATGCAGTCACAAATGCACTAAGTAAAGGTTGCCTTCCATTAAGAAAGTTCAAAAGTAATTCATCTTCTGTATTAGAGCAAGACAAACTAAATTCACAAGATCACTTAACGATTAGTCAGTCATCTAGTACCCTCGGACTTGGGTGGGATCCTGCGATTGATAGTCTAAATTTCCCACTAAAGGATTTTACTTATCATGACAAAATAACTAAAAGAAGTATTCTTTCTGATTCATCAAAAATCTTTGATCCGCTTGGCCTTCTAAGCCCATGTATCATTCAGCCAAAAATTATCATGCAAAGGTTGTGGAAGGAGAAGCTGGACTGGGATCAGTCTATCCCTGAAAATATTAAAGAAGATTGGCTAAAAATCTCCAAAAACTTTTCTTACCTCAGGGAGTTTAATGTACCTAGGTTGGCTCTCTGTGACAATCCTAAAGAGATTGAACTGCATACTTTTAGCGATGCTTCTCAATCAGCATATGGAGCGTGCATCTATCTACGATCCATTGATTCAAATAATCAAATTGTTACTCATTTACTTTGCTCTAAATCCAAAGTTTGCCCAATCCGGCCTACAACGATGCCTCGCTTAGAGCTTGCAGCTGCTTTGCTTGCAGCCAGACTCTGCGAAATTGTGCTAGATTCATTCAGATTTAAGCCTCTTCGTATTTTCCACTGGTGCGATTCTAGTATAGTGATTGCTTGGATCAATACTGATGTTTCAAAACTAAAAACTTATGTTGCAAACCGTATCATGGAAATACACGAAAAAACGCAAACTAAATCGTGGCGTTACGTTCCAACTGATTCAAATCCGGCTGATCTTATATCCCGGGGTGTCGATGCGAGTAGGCTGGTATCTATGAAGCTGTGGTGGTCTGGCCCAGACTTCTTATCTGAAACCATTACAAAATGGCCTAAATTAATTAATAAACCATACAAAAACTTACTTGTAGACTTACCTGAAATAAAATCCAATCCCGTGGTCATACCTGAACCTGTAATAAACTTTGAACGATTTTCTAAATTAAACAGACTGGTAAGATCTATGGCTTACGTTATACGATTCATATATAATTCAAAAAATCCTAAACACAAAAATAATGAAAACTTATCTTTGGAAGAATTAGATAAATCTTTTACAACTTTATGTATTATTTTTCAAAAACAGTCTTTTCCAGTCGAATACGACTTATTACTAAATAATAAGCAATAAGTTCTCGATCTAAGTTACTATCCCTATCTCCTTTTATGGACAAAAATAATTTAATTAGAGTAGGTGGTAGACTAAATAACTCTGAATTTTCTTATGATAAGAAACACCCAATCCTTTTGCATTCATCACATTACTTTACTAAACTTTACTTCGAAAAAGAGCATTTACTAAATATGCATGCTGGTCCACAATTGCTTTTAGCAACCATAAGAGAGACAGTGTGGCCAGTAAACGGTCGACAGCTAGCTAGAAGGACTGTCAATAAGTGTGTTGTCTGCAGACGTCTTAGTGGTAACACTCTTCGTCCAAAAATGGGAGAGTTGCCTCCTCAAAGGGTGAGACCTGATTTTCCTAATCTGTCCGTTGGTCTAGATTTGGCCGGGCCTTTTTACATTTTAAACCGTAAAGGTCGTGGTAGTAAACTCATCAAATGTTATTTATGTTTATTCGTTTGCCTAAGGTACAAATGCCTTCATTTAGAAGCTACTAGCTGTTGCCCGCGGCTCCGCCCGCGTTAGTGTCGATCCCTCGGGAACAGTAAAATTTCCCGGAATTAAATATACCCTATGTCCTTCCCCGGGCATCAAACTACCGCCATACCAAATTTCATCCAAATCAGTTCAATGGTTGAAGCGTAAAAAGACAGCAGACAGAGTTACTTTCGCATTTATAATATTAGTATTAGTATGGAAGTATGGATATTATTTATACTTTTAAGTCCAGAAATGAGAAAATTTCCATAAAACCTTTACCCTCCCATTTTACCCCTTTAGGGGTGAATTTTGTCCATTTCACCCATATATATCTTTTTTAATTGTAATCGAGAACATACCTATTTATTTTCATACTTCATAGTCCAGAAATGAGAAAATTTCCAAACAAACTTTACCCCCCTTCTGGGGGATTTTTTTCCAGTTGAGCTACACAGATCTTATTCAATTGTAATCGTGAATTTATTTACCTATTTTCATACTTCTAAGTCTAGAAATAAGTAAATTCCTATACAATATTTACCCCGCTCTTTTACCCCTTCAGGGGAAAATATCGTCCATTTTACCTACACAGATATTTTTAATAGTAACCTAGAACTTATATTCATACGTCTAAGTCCAGAAATGAGAAAATTTCGATACAAAGTTTATACCACCCACCCACCCCCATTTTACACCTTAAGGGTTGGGGGATTTTGCAAATTTTATCTACCCACACACATCTTTTTTAATTTTAATCGAGAACTTATATACCTACTTTCATACTTCTAAGTCCAAAAATGAGAAAATTTTACCCCTTAAGAAGTTAAATTTCTTAAAAATCCTGTCTTAGCGCTCACTTACATCATTAAAAGAACCCCTGTACCAAATTTCAAGTTTCTAGGCGCAGTAGTTTCGGTTGGTTTGCCGTTTGCCCGCGGCTACGACGCCGCCGTTAGTGTCCATCCCTCAGGAACAGTTTGGACCCTTAAAGGGGTGACTCAGGTCATCAATATGAACAACTTTTTCTATGGGACCAATGCTGGGAACTCAAAAAAAAATTCGTCATTTCCATAAAAAAGAGTCCCGCCGCCCGGCCAGTTTGTATGGGAAAGTCGAATTTTTTTTTTTAGTTCCCAGCATTGTTCCCGTAGGAAAAGTTGTTCATTTTGATGGTCTGAGTCACCCCTTTAAGGGTCCAAATCGATAAAAAATTTACCGTGTATATTTGCTGGCAAACTAATGCTTTGAGTTCATTCAAATGACGATAACTTTTTTTTAATGAACCGATTTTGATGAAACAAACTTTAGATGTTTTGCTGAGTTAAAACAAAGCAATTGGTGAAAGTTTGAAGTAAATCGGTTCAGTATTTTCGGAGATAATCGTGATCATACATACAGACAGACAGACAGACAGACAGACAAGAAATACCAAAAAAATTTTTTTGCTTTCTATTATTCTTTTTAAGCGTCCCTCTATCCATTTCAGTCAAAAATTCGAAATGTACAGACAAAATATTTTTACTGTTTTATTATATGTATAGATAAGCGACCTGTCGAAGGATGCATTCCTGATGACTCTTCGAAGATTCATAGCTCGCCGTGGCAAGCCTGCGGAAATATTTTGCGACAATGGCCGTAATTTTGTAGCTGCTGCTAAGGAGTTATCAGATTTTATAAAAAATATGAAAGATCCTCTACATTTTTTTTGACTAGCTCCGTGGCGCAGCGGTCAACACGCTAGCCTGCGACACGGAGTGACCGGGTTCAATCCCCGGCCAGGTCAAGATGGAAAATGATCTTTTTCAGATTGGCCTGGGTCTTGGATGTGTATCTATATATGTATTTGTTATAAAATATAGTATCGTTGAGTTAGTATCCCATAACACAAGTCTCGAACTTACTTTGGGGCTACCTCAATCTGTGTGATTTGTCCGTATATATTATTATATCAATTTGCCATTCAAGAATCTATACAATTTAAGTTCTCACCTCCTTACGGATCCCATTTCGGCGGTATGTTCGAAGCTGGTGTTAAATCCGCGAAATATCATCTAAAACGTGTACTTGGAAACAGTCACCTCACATTCGAGGAAATTTTAACCTTGTTTGCTCAAATCGAGGCTATTTTAAATAGCCGTCCTCTATATCCTTTATCGTCCTCCCCTGATGATTTCCTTTGTCTTACACCTGGACACTTCATCATCGGAAGACCATTAACTGCGCTGCCTTCTCCTAATTAGCAAGATTCTAAAGAAACTCATTTGAGAAGATATGAGATACTTGAGAGACTCAGACAACATTTCTGGAATAGATGGCAGAAGGAGTACATATCCGAACTGCAACAAAGAACCAAATGGAAGACTTCACATGCTAAACTGAAAATTGGTCATATGGTTCTCCTGCAAGAAGACAACATTCCTCCATTAAACTGGCGGCTTGGGCGAGTAGTTCGTCTATTCCCAGGAGCAGATGGAATTTCCCGTGTTGCTGATGTGAATACTGCGAGAGGATGTGTGCGGCGTCCCTTGGTTCGTCTCTGCCCCCTCCCTTCAGAAGAGGATTAAATGTTGAAAGCCTTCACCTTTCAACGAGGCCGGAAGATGTTGCGGCGCGCCTATCATGATTTCATGGCGTTCAGTTTTTAACCAGTGCATCGGTGCTATTTAATTTGAGTAGGCGAAAGAATTATCGCAAGTGCTGTTTTTATTAGTTTACCCACGCTTCCAAATTCTACTCCGTACAAGTGAACACGGCTAATATACTTTTCTATTGTAAAACTGCAATAAATCAAGTAATTCAAGATACTTTGGGTTTAATTATAAGCCCCAGCGTGTCCTCGAAGAGACAATATCTACTAAATTTAATACACTGGCAGGTTTAAAGCAAAGATTCATAAGTAAGGCCGTATATTATGTTGGCAGGCAAAATCAGCCAGCAAGGAACCATGATTCTAGAACTGCATACATTATGATTTACTTATCTAGTAGTGGCCAATGAACACTTTAGGAGGCATAACTATTCGCAAAATAAATTAAATACAACGTGTTACTGTGTAGAACAAAGGAATGTTCGAGAATGTTCCAAATCAGACAAAGAAAACGAACACCAGCGTGGCGAGTTAACGGTTACTACACAATAACACCCGGTATTCACCGTTTACCAATAAGGCTACTTAACTAAGGATAATTGTGCAACACTCACCCATCAACGGGATAAACACTACACGAGAATTATGTATAATAAAAAGTACAAGGAAACGCGTCCTCACGGGACAAAGCGTTCTGAATAAATTAAAGGATTCTTAAACGCGTGCGACCTGCAGCCGGGCTCGCCGCGAAGTGTCGCACCGGGAGGCCTCGCACGGTGATTCGAACGGAGGTTCGGAATACATCGTTAAAACTCAGCTAGGCTCGGAACAGTCGTCACCTGCGCGCGAGTATGTTGCAGCGGAAGGTCATTTCATTCGATATAACGATGTTATGGCAACAAGTAACCTACTATGACTATAGAATTATAAAATAATTTTTATTTTACATCAGTAAAAAAATATATTTGTTTTTTTTTTAAGAAAAAGTTACGAAATATGGAAATAGTAGGGAAAGGAGTGGGCGGCCATCTTGGATTCCAAAATGACAGAGTCGGGCGAGTTCTCAAACCCCTAAATCCAAAATT
The DNA here is from genome assembly GCA_947532085.1 of Elegia similella. NCBI lineage: Eukaryota > Metazoa > Arthropoda > Insecta > Lepidoptera > Pyralidae > Elegia > Elegia similella. The sequence goes on along the minus strand of OX383950.1, from coordinate 125,145 downwards.
TCAGTCAAATCCGACAAGGTTGAAAAAATTTAAATAAAAAAATTTCGCCCCCATCTCGGATCCAAAAAAGGAGTGCAGGTTCGAGTTGGGGGCGGTGAAAACATGCCAGATATCGATTTTGAGCCAAATCGGATAAAGTTGAGAATTGGGGGACATTTTGGGGGAGAGGGGCGGGTAGGTGCATACCTCAGTGGTGAGAGCAATAAAGGAGGAAGGAATTGACGCATTGGCTCGGCCTACGGCCTCGTCACTCGCCTAGTGGTCGGCAGTAAGGCCGAAGGCCGAACTGCGGCACAACACCGGTGTGTTGTGCCTAAATCTTAAATCAAGTAAATTTTCTTCTTCAGCCGAACATACTCGTTTGCTAGGATGAATATATTGAAAGGACTCGATACAATATCCATTTAATTTCATGATGTTCTCAGCTGTTTTTGCTTCACAGTCGAAACAGTATGATTGTATTGAATAGAGACATTTTGCATTTAACGCGATCAGAATTCGTCTATATGTCGTTGTGGAATCAAAATAACTAATCGACACCTTATATAAGGGAGTTCCTGGCAAGAATTTCGGCGGATTGCACGGTTTTGTGTTTTGGATTGTTTTACAAACCGTCTAGTGAACTTTACGAGTATGATGTGAAATCAGTGCGATTTGGTGTTATGCTAAATGGTGTGGAATAACTGAAATAAACTATCGGCGGGTGCGGGTGTGGCTGTAGTGAGATTTACTTAGGTGCTGGTTGTTGTCTGCCTCCCTGAGTCGTCTGTGATCAAATCAGCAGTGTATTGGGAAATTATCGTCAGGCGCGGCATTGAATCAAAAATAAACGAAATCAATTACACAAAAATTTCGTTGGTAAACAAAAATAACTCGCCAATTGGCGTAATAAATGAAGGAAAGCTCTCTCGTATTGTATCGAAAGAACTGGGAATATTTGATTGTTGATGAAAAAATGTAATAGTTTTATCTTTAATATAATTGCTTAGTAAAGAAATTATTGTACAGTTATTTCTGAAATAAATATTTAGCCCTAGACGCGATAAGGGAAACTGTCAATGTTTATCTAATCTTTTTTTAAATATATGTTATGTTTTAGCAGCAGTTGGAATCATGCGTGCTCGAGTTATGAATTGATTCGTTGGGGAAAAATCCTATAAGGGCAGCACCGTTCAGCATAATCTAGGTACTCATACATACTGAAACTGGACTTTCTAGGTATATTGTGACAAACGATATATCAGCAAACAGTGCGGGTGCTAATGTGCCATAAAACCGATTTTCAGTATGCATGAATGAGGAATGTTCGCAAAACTCCCTCGGGCTCGCGAACACGTGTTTTGGTCGGGAACCGAACCGGCGTCTCGCCGGCGGTGTCCCGTGAATTGTGGGCCTCCACCCGCCTGGGCAGCAGGCGGGAATCGCGCAGAGTGACTCCTCCGAACTTCAGCCCATCCCAAGGCTGCGATGATAACACGAGCGCGCCGGCACTCGCGGCTTGAAAATGACTACGTTGAAATGAAAACCCGCGCGTACTTTTCCTATCGTTTATTGACACACATCACGATACACGCGCTTTGATTACTATGGGTTCCTGGAACCACGGCTCCTACTCCGAAACCCCGGTTTGACTTTTCGGAAAACGACCTCGTTTCCACAATGGCGGGCGGCTCGCCACAGCCTTTTTATCCCGCTAACACAAAATACGTGCGTCCGCGTCGGGCGCTAAGATAAGACAGATTGAGTTATTGATTAGTTCGCTCGATCACTGAACTATTGACCGAATGAGGGTTGCCATGACCCTTAGTGATAAAATATAAATTGTTGCCAGTACATTTGGCATGAACGAGGAATGTTGAACGGTACTAACCTAATGGGATTTTCCTCCTAACAAATGTACGAGCTTACCTCGCACATTTGGACGACCCGTGGCTTACACCATGTAGGTCATGTGTAGCTCTTTTTATTACAAGCTTTTATTTAACTTGCAATGTATGTTTGTTCGGGTGGAATCTGGAATCTTACAACTCAATTTTAAGTCACTTGCCCTCAACCGATTGAGCTGTTCAGTTTGGGTGACAATGCATGATGAACAGTGTAACGTCATTCTAAATCCAACATGGCGGCATATCCAAAACCAAGGCGGATCAATCATTTTTAATGCATTCCTACAATATGGGTATCAAATTAAAGGGCTTGCTGAGAACCACTCGAAAAAAATATGACGTCATTATTAATCCAATATGGCGGACTTCTTAAACTTGAAAATCAATTTTGAAACATTTTTAACCAATTGAGCTGAAATTTTGCATACACGTTCAGTTTGGATGACAATGCATAGTTAATTTGTGTGACGTCATTCTAAATCCAAGATGGCGAAGATGGCGGATAATTTTATTTTATTCGTTCCTACAATATGGGTATCAAATGAAAAGTCTTGCTGAGAATAACTCTTGACGAGTATATTTTGTCTTTACATGGTATCTGTATACATACATACATACATACACACAATGTACATACGTGTGTATGTATGTACGTATGTGCATGTTTGTGTATGGTTATAAGCATTTGACATGATATCATGCTCGTTTAGTTAGGGTTGGTTGTAGCATGAACTGGTTAATATTCTTTTGAGGGAGAGCACATAGGGACCAAGTCGGTTTCTTTCGGTATATTCTTCTCACCAGTGGTCGTTGCGAAACGCTAGTAGTATTTCGATTTTGCATAAATTAAACAAAATATAACAAAATAAACATGACATTCAAAAAGAGATACATGTATCTAATTTTGAATTAAAATCTTTCACTTTTGGCGGGATAGGCATCAACAGCATTGGTTTGCAACCTGTCTAGGAGAAGGACAACTCCAAAATAAACCCGGAACTGCGTTTCGCCAGTTTGATCAACCTGCTAGGTTTATTCCAGCAACATACTTATGGCGCTCCTAGTTAATTGAATTAACCGAAAATATGTGACAACAAGGTAGCACAACTTTTAAAGACCTCATATACGCATTAAGAGTTTGTGAACTTCAATCTGAACAATTTGCTATTTTAATGAATCGACTAAACAAAGAACCGACAGGTGAATTTGCAATTGAAAAGGTTCTACGAATTTATCCCACAAACAACAAGTGTATGTCCATAAGAAAAGTGTTCTCGAACATTTCCGGGCTCAAGGTATAACTGTCAACAAAATAAGAGCACAGGATGGTCTACTAGATAGTACTCGAAATAATGACAACGTGGATTTAAATAATATTATACCACCTGATATAAATAGGACTGGAGGGCTTCCTAACGTGTTTTAAATATTTGTTGGGGGCGAAGTTAATGTTACGGTACAATGTAGTGTATCTAAGGGTCTTGTGAATGGTGCAATCGGATATCTAACAGAAATATTATGGCCTTGCTTCCGGAGAGCACAAATGTATGATACTGACATACCTTCCGTCCCTATTCTTCAGTAAAGACTGCTTTCATCTCATTCAACCTAAGACTGTACAATTTCCAGCAAAATATAGTCACGGCACTGCAGAAAGGACAATGTTACCAAATATGTTATGTTGGGCTTGTACGGTACACAAAATGCAGGGTAGTAACGTCGATCATGCCGTTGTATACTTGGACTCGAAGCTCTTTGCCGCTGCTAAGCAAGCATATGTGGCCTTAAGTAGGGTGAAATCATTAGAAGGGCTCCTCATTGAAGAGCTGGACTGTTCAAAATTAACTGGCAAACGAGCTTGCAATAATGATGCGTTAAATGAGATGAACAGACTTAGGAACTTATCAGGTGAAAACTAAAAAGTAAAAAATAAAATTATGGTAAAAAACCCTTTTTAAAAACAAGCTTTTAATTAAATGCGCTAAAAAGAAAAAAAATAAACTTTTACAATAAAACTTTTACTGTTAACTTATAACGTCATTTTAAATTTAACACATTTGACACAATTTATATGTTACAAAAGCTTGTGGCGAGATTTAAGTACTCGTATTTACTTGCTGCCTATTAAAATTTTAAAACTAAGAAAGTAAATTCGAGTACTTAAATCTCGCGACAATTAACAAAAATTGTGTCAAATGTGTTAAATTTTAAATGACGTTATAAGTTAACAGTAAAAGTTTTAGCGTAAAAGTTTTTTTTTCTTTTTAGCGCATAAATAAAATCTTGTTTATAAAAAGGTTTTTTACCATAATTTTTATACTATAATTAGAATCAAATCTAATAAATTGAGATACTATCGAACAGTAGCCAAGTTACTATCCAGCGGCGGTCGAGGTACTGCTGGGCTGCCATCAAGAAAGGATCCGTCACACCCAGTTATCAACATGTAACTTCGTGAGAATTAAACTACTTTTTACGTGACACGATCTTGTATCTTCACACCAACATCTACAACTTACAATCTACATCCCGTCATGTACGGTGTATGGCTAACACCATGGCCTGCACTGTGCAAATGTATTATATTGAGTCAAACCAAACAAACAAACAACCAAACAAACAAACAACCAAACAAACAAACAACCAAACAAACAAACAACCAAACAAACAAACAACCAAACAAACAAACAACCAAACAAACAAACAACCAAACAAACAAACAACCAAATAAACAAACAACCAAACAAACAAACAACCAAACAAACAAACAACCAAACAAACAAACAACCAAACAAACAACCAAACAAACAAACAACCAAACAAACAAACAACCAAACAAACAAACAACCAAACAAACAAACAACCAAACAAACAAACAACCAAACAAACAAACAACCAAACAAACAAACAACCAAACAAACAAACAACCAAACAAACAAACAACCAAACAAACAAACAACCAAACAAACAAACAATCAAACAAACAAACAACCAAACAAACAAACAACCAAACAAACAAACAACCAAACAAACAAACAACCAAACAAACAAACAACCAAACAAACAAACAACCAAACAAACAAACAACCAAACAAACAAACAACCAAACAAACAAACAACCAAACAAACAAACAACCAAACAAACAAACAACCAAACAAACAAACAACCAAACAAACAAACAACCAAACAAACAAACAACCAAACAAACAAACAACCAAACAACCAAACAAACAAACAACCAAACAAACAACCAAACAAACAAACAACCAAACAAACAAACAACCAAACAAACAAACAACCAAACAAACAAACAACCAAACAAACAAACAACCAAACAAACAAACAACCAAACAAACAAACAACCAAACAAACAAACAACCAAACAAACAAACAACCAAACAAACAAACAACCAAACAAACAAACAACCAAACAAACAAACAACCAAACAAACAAACAACCAAACAAACAAACAACCAAACAAACAAACAAACAACCAAACAAACAAACAACCAAACAAACAAACAACCAAACAAACAAACAACCAAACAAACAAACAAACAACCAAACAAACAAACAAACAACCAAACAAACAAACAAACAACCAAACAAACAAACAAACAACCAAACAAACAAACAAACAACCAAACAAACAAACAAACAACCAAACAAACAAACAAACAACCAAACAAACAAACAAACAAACAAACTCACTTTCGCATTTATAATATTATATATATATATATCGTGAATAGACGGACAGAAGCGGTGGAGGACTTTGTATTATAATATGTAGGTACTTAGTGATATCATCGATTACAAACCTGTTTTATATCGGAGGGGGCGTCTGAAGGTAAAACGCGTGGGTGTCGTGGTTGTCGTGGTTGTCGTGGTTGTCGTGGTTGGCGTGGTCGTCGTGGTTGTCGTGGTTGTCGTGGTTGTCGTGGTTGGCGTGGTCGTCGTGGTTGTCGTGGTTGGCGTGGTTGTCGTGGTTGGCGTGGTTGTCGTGGTTGTCGTGGTTGTCGTGGTTGTCGTGGTTGTCGTGGTTGTCGTGGTTGTCGTGGTTGTCGTGGTTGTCGTGGTTGTCGTGGTTGTCGTGGTTGTCGTGGGGAAAGTCACCGGCTCTATCCCTTTTGCGTTTCCCTGAAATCAAACCAAAAACACGGATGTAATCTTTCCTCTCGTGTGCGCTTGTTGGTGGTTCAACCAGCCCGTGGAGCTCGAGTGCAAACGCATTGTTAGTGTTTACACATGTAAAGCAATCCCGGGTGCGGCCCTCACTGGGATGGGTGCCTATAGGTGGCATAAAAATATCTAAAGCTGTTCCGTGTTTTTGAAGGCTGGCCAAGCCGATCGTCCCGGCTGTCAATATTAGTATCCATCGAAAAGTTTGATTTTTAAAATATATGTAACATGGGCGACATGTTTCGACCTCATCCGGAGGTCTTCCTCAGGGCGGATGTGGATCGAGACGCGCGCCCGAGGTCCCGCTCCGCACTGATACTAGCAATCTGAAGCGTGGGCGCGCGCTGTGACAGTGCGGAGGTCTGTGGCGGTTGCTGATATTTAGCGAGTGATACCCGTGATGTACTAGGAACCAATTTATCTTAAATATCTTCTACGGCATTGAATTAGAAAAACTATGGAAACGTAACTCTCATACAACTAGCGATTCATTATCAGGCCCATTTACGCAAACAAACAACTCAAATCACAACGAAAAACTTACGCACTCATAGACGAAGATACGGCCGATTCACGACCTTGCCGCTCTAAGCGGCAGCGAGGCGCGGGGCGGCGGGAGGTATGATCAAAACTGGGAAGATCTTTGACCACGCCACGAGCCGCCGCTCACAGCGAAAAGCGCGCTGTGCGGCGAGCGGGGGGAACAATAGTACGCATGCTGAAAGCGACGCCACGGAACAGAGCGCCACCGATAGCGGCGCGAAAGTGACGGACTGGGTCGGGAATATTTTAGAATATTTTTTTCACGAAATATATTATTATAAATACTGAGGTTTTTATAAGCGAAATATCAAAGACATTTTACAACTAGTGGTTCTGCGAGAACAGTAGACCTCGCGAGCCCTTACAACCAACATCCACATTTGCCCTCCAGTGCTCTAAAATATATCTGTTACTGATATGCTAATTGACTAAAGGATGATTTCCTTCAGTTACTATTTCCCAATCCCCGCTGCTCTTAATTAGGTACCAGAGGAAACGGAAATTTAAACCTACATTCCCCTTACCAGAAGACCCGACCAGACCCTTTTTTAAGAGGAAACACTAAGCTCGAGAGAATTGAAAAATAGATATTTATAATATCTATTGCTGTCGCGCCGCGTGCCCAAACAAACCCCGCAGAGTGCGATAGAGATAACTGCAGCTCGGTCGGAAAATACTTATAAAAATTACACAAAATTAACGCTTCGTAGTCCTCTGATTTCTTATCCAAAACTTAAACGATTTAATTTCTTTTTACATTGAAAATTTAAAATAAGCTATGGCTGTGTTTCTGCGTTTCTTTTTCTTATATAATTGCCTAAATTTGTTTTCTTGATGTTTGAACTTCGTACCAATTTTTCATGTTTTTGAAGGTTCATATCTCTTTAAATAATTCAATTATGAAAAAATTTTAACAAACGGATTTTTTTAATAAAAAATCAATACTCTATTAGTACTATCCGGCGAGGAATCAGGCGACTGCTCTTGTATGGAAACACGGCCCTTGAGCACCATGTTTAGTATGATTTTGTACACATTAACTAAGTTGGAGTGATCCTCTTCAAGATCGGAAATATCGGAATAGCGAACTTGGCATGGGTGAATAGGAGGCAAAGTTTAAGTACCCGGTTTCATAGTTGTTATGTTACCAATTGGTCAAAATTTTAATAGGACGCTAATTTTCAACTATTATGGCAGACAAACATGCGAACTTTACGTTAAGAAGTGGCCGGCATCTATAAGCCCCGGGTTCAAGTCACAGGATAGCATTTGAATCTTTATTTTTATTTCAGGATTCTAAGTTTATTCAGTGTTTTCAATTACAAAAGTAATACGCAGTTTCATGCTTAAAAGCCAAAAAATATTTTTCATATAATGATTTTTGTTCCTTAGGGAAAGTTGTTCAATTTCACTCCCTCTCCCACTTCACATACTTCAACTTCTTTCATAAATATACAGAAAATCGATTTCAGACAAGTTTTGGGCAAATTGGCGATATACCCGCCATTTTTTAAAATTTCAACAAACTGGCACGACTAAAAAAATCTATATAATTATCGAACCTGCTCACAAAATTTCATGAGAATCGGTTGAGAAATGCGACCTGTAGGCGAGAACAGACAGACAGACAGACAGACGGACAAAAGAATTTTGGGCAATTTTGGAAACTGAGACGTTTCGCTCGCTTCGCTCGCTCGGTCAATTATGAATGAGTATTAAAAAGAAATAATTGTTGCGAAATATTTGTTGGTATTTTATTTACACCTCTCAAAGTCAGAAACAATCTATCAAGTCAAACAGGATATGGATAAGAAGGGCGTAACAGAGGGTTTGACGAGCGCCAAAGCAAAATGAAAGAGGTTGACGTGCTGTGCCGACCCCACATAATAGTGGGAGAAGGATAAAGAAGAAGAAGAAAGTCAGAAACAATCTCTTGATTGGTGACTGGGCCTTTTGGATTTGACCTGCTGTTTAAAATGGAGTTTAATGTGCTGTAGAATATAGTCAAAAATTTCCGCACCCATTCTAGTGATCAGGGTGACAGGGTGTTTCCTGTTATCTTCGAAATTCGCCGCGTCGATACCTATCTTTATTTTACTTCGTGCGCTCCTTTCTAGATATCTAGAATATTTTTTTTGAAAAAACTGCTACTTTTGCAAACAAAAAAGGGATAATTTGGATAACGACATGTTTTCCGACTCTCTGAATACGTCCCCCTCGACCGCTCCGCGAATCGCTACTGAGGTTACGTGGCGTGCTTGAAGCCCTGTCGACCGCCGCGCTGCGCGACCGAAGTCGTGAACGCACTGTTAGTTTGCGATTGGCCGCGTCAAGGTCACGAGGCGGTGCCAACATTTCTAATGAACGCTACGGTGTCAACATAGCCGGGAGGTAGGTAGACATCGCTCGCGACAGCAGCTCGCCTCGCTCGCTATGATAAGTTACTCAAGTGTCACTTTTCCTTTTTTCCTTGCGTTTCCTGCACCACTTTACTAATAAGAAGTCATTTTTATCTTAATTCGTTAAGATTTTGCCGATATTCACAAAAAAACGACATACGTTATGCTTTTATCGACGCGTCCTTCCGTCACGGAGCGCGTGGCAGACTAGTTTTGATATACTTTGCGTGGTGTCAGTTTTTGAGCGCAATGCTGCTTCCATAGTTTTTCTAATTTAATGTTCTACGGTCACTGGAGATTGTGCCCGTATGTGAAAAGTGCTTACTGTGTCAAGCTCTGTTAGCTGAACATGGCCTCTACTGTGCATCTCTTGAGTACCGGTTTCCAGGTGGCGGTTCTCCAACCTATATCGCGACTAACATCAGTGGCGAGTGCATCATCTTTGACCTGCCCATGGAACGTCGAAGGTAAAAACTTTGCCAAATCATATTAAAGCACGAAACCCGGGGCCGCTTTTACAACAGCATCCATTGCTATACAGAAGGTATATATGATATACAGAAGATGAGAATCCGTGCCGTCAGTCCTTTCAGTCCAACATAAGTGTCCCTGGAGAGTGAATGGTAATGGCGAAGTAAATAAAAACACACCCATGAGTAGGACAGCCATGCTATTCCGCGCTTGTCGAACACGACACTGTAGCTGGGGTGGATATGAGACGTGTATATCACCACCCACCTGAAAGCATTCGAGGTCGTTTAAGTATTGGTCTCATAGGAGAAGTTTTCGCTCTTTAGCTATGTCAAGTCTAATATAGTAAATAGATTACTTAGTTAAAGTTTTATAATAATATAATATAATAATTCATTTATTTCGACCATCTTTTGGATCATATTAGGTGTTAGTAACAAAAATTCTTATTTCTAATGTTAGTATAGTACCTACTTAAAATAACATAGGTCTTTATTTCTCAGCATGTGAATCATCGAACAATGACTCACATACTGAAAATCAAGCCAACCTGAGGATGCTGTTGGCGTTTAATTTAAGGGGTATAATATGTCTAGTCAACGAGTACTTTCAGATCAAAAGTCTATGTTCGTGCTACAAAAATTTGTTAATTAAATAAAAAATATATATGGACATATCACACAAATTGAGCTAGCCCCACAGTAAGTTGTGAACTTGTGTCGTAGGATACTAACTCAACAATACTATAATTTATAATTTTATAATAAATATATGCTTATATAGATAAACATGCAACCCAGGTAAATCTGAAAAAGAATCGTTTTCCATTATGACCTAACCAGAGATCGAACCCGGGAACCTTCGGGCTGGCGTTTTAACCTCTCGCCACGGAGTTCGCCAAACTAATGTAAACTATTATAATTGAAAAATGTTTGGACCGCGAATTATTGTTCATTGATCTATTTTGCAGGCGCCTGAATTTTATCAGTTCTTGATTTTCATATTCAATCACTATAAATAATTATTCTTATTCATCAAAGCCACCGACACTTCAACAAACAGGTATTTTCGGGCATTCGGGCGTACTTTTAAACTTGTCCGAAATTGAGATTTGTCTTTTGAAATTTCCTCTTCTTTTTGAACCCTTTTTAAATTTGAGAAATCTTAAATATTTTTGAGATTTTACGAAAACCAAACCCATTTTTTAATAAATTTTGAATACATTTGAATTTACTCAAAAAATATCCACATGCCATTCCGAATCAAATGGCACCTTAATCAATTTTCGAAGAATACAAAAAAAGTTTCGACCTAAAAAGCAATTGTTGACTGGACTAATAGTAGCTAGATTAATTTTAGAAATATTCGCTTCATCCGATGTACTAATGCAAGATTTTAGCTTAATTGGACTCAAGGAAGTCATTCAGATTGATCTTGCAAGATTTGGTTACAGGACAAAGACACCGGGACAGGTGAGACTACATCGAAGCATGTAAATAAAAGAAACGACTTCATACTAAGTACTGAAGACTATTTCAATTCGGCTCATAAATTACGGAATTATGAGGTCACAACGCCACGCGCAGTGTAGGGTTCCGTAGTTGCGAATCCCAGCTCATGCCTCACGGTTTAAATATTTTGTTTCATTTTTTTCTTGCAATTCTGTATTTCATAAAAACCCAACATAACAAAAAAAAACCATAAAACATAAAACCCAACATAAAAACCCAACATTCTGGGAAATTCTACATTTTGGAAATTTAACTTTATGGGAGTTCAACTTCCTGATCCTAAAGGAGGATTCTGATTTCAGATGAGGATTTCAGTATGGTTCAGAGGTTTAAAATCACCGCGGTATAGTATTGTCATGAATTTCTTCACGTGTAATATTTAGTACTTAGAGATTTGACTTTAACATAATTTTTCACTATAAAATCAAATATTTCATAAACGGATACGTAAATCAAAAAATGAGATTAACAAGTTCACAACTTTGAAAAGACCTAGTTAACAAACGGTGGGTTACACGAGAAAAAAAATTACTCCCAGTTTACTTGAATGGGAACCACCCTAAAAAGTAGTTTAATATTTTATTTTACTACTTTTTCACCACGATTAACATACATATCCATACCAATTTACTGCTGCCTAGTACTTTGAGTCTGAGTAAACCTGCGGACGGACAGACATGGCGAAACTATAAGGGTTTCTTCTTTATTACGGAACCCTAAAAAGAGTACAACCGAATTGATAACCAACACCTTTTATGAAGTCGTCCGTATTTGAAAAAAGCTACTCACGCCAGCCACATGTGGAAGCACGCGAGTATGATGCCCGCTCTGATGACGCTGCAACAAAAGCTCCAGTCACTTCTCTTTATAAGTGTTTTTGGGTTCGCTATGCTGTTCTGATATACTCTAATTAGCTAAATTAAGAAATAAAATATGGAGAATAAAGTCCAGGCCGGCGGGGTTCAAACCTGCGACCTTAGGTCTCCGTACGACCTATGCTCTGCCATTTGAGCTACTGCGTGTCCAAACCTCGGCGTCAAAAATCCCCTCGATATCCCATCCCCCTTATATTATACGTATTGAGGCTTGCGTCACCTAACAACTAACCAATGGGGTTTTACCAATAATGTGTTTATTGGCAGCGTCAGTTTTAATCAGACAAAGCTCGACGTGAGAAACGCGAGTTAGCTTGAATACCTCAGCACGAATTTGTTTCTGATGTTTCAATCTAAATGAACTAAATAAAACGCTTGTGATAAAATGCTTTGCTCTTTTTCAGTAACAAAATTACTTTTTACATTTACCTGTGAAATAGGACTAAACATTATTTTAGGTTAATTAATATTTGGGGGTTTTGCCCGAGTTAGGGACGCTCGTGTTGTTAAACCTAAAGAACTTAACCTGCCCTCTGTGGTCGAATTTTTTGTTTGTTTTGGCGACTTTTTTACTATTTTATATAGAAACTAGCTTTCGCCCGCGGCACTGCCCGCATCAATATCAATACCTCGGGAATAGTACTTTTTCCCGAAATAAAAGGTAGCCTATGTCCTTCTCCGTACTCCAGAGAACTTGTATGCAAAATTTCATGATGATCGGTTCAGTAGTTACGGCGTAAAAGCGTAACAAACAAATAAATAAACAAACAAACACGTAAGGAAAGTTGACGGAGCGCTGAAGAGGAAAGTGAGTTCTACTGATTCCTATTCGCAGAATATCTAAATTCGTGCCAAGCTATTGTAAAGCCAATCCGCGCGTGCTGTTGGATCAAATCCTCGGAAATTACAGATTCCTTCCACACAGATACTGTATAGATTTTGATGAAAGTATACAATGTTATAGCTTTACGTCACAATAGCATATATACTACAAATGACTTGAGCGCAAGCATGGGAAGAAGCTAGTAGTAAGACAATCGCACTCACGGTCTATTTTCGCCCCTCGGCACTAAGAGAGGTCCAATAACAGACACCGCCCCGAAAGAAAGGGTCAGAATGTAAATGAATTCATACGGATTGTAAGACGAGTCTGGTATAACTGCCGCCATGCTCACTGAATATTATAGCTTTTTTATACTAGTACTAATTCACTAAAATGCTTATTTTATGCAGACAGAACTGTTGTCAGAACGTTATTGCGCTCGAGAACAATCTCAGAACAAGTGAAAAATCGAACACGGTGAAGGACATTGGCATTCGACAGAACCTCGACAGAACAAATTCAACTTCAAAGGTTTTTGTTGTGTGCCAGCTCGCCAGGCTCACCATAGAGAAAAGACAGGCTCACAAAACGTCCCGCAGAAACTGTGGACTAGCAACCCAGTGCGCGCTATTTTACTACGTTTGAGTTCAAGAGTGCTATTTTGAAAATGACGCCGTTCGAAAACGAGCGATTTTTGCATATAAAAATCACTCGAAGACGAGAGTCACACTTTCAAAAATAGTACCCCAGGTCCACGCCCAAGTGTGATTTAGTTTCGATACAGTTCCAATTCAGCGGGACAGAATCGCGCTGCCGTCCAAATCGTAACTTGATCTCAGATGTATGTAACTCGAACGAAACCATTCGATAGACGCAGTACATGACAACTTAGTATTTTTGTAAAAGTCTGTGTTTTTTCTATACAGATAAGATAATGGATTTTTGTATAATCAACCTTCGATTTAACGTGCGCCTCATGCACTAGTTGCTTTGATATTTATAGTTATTTTTGATATTTATAGCTTTTATTTGCCAACAGTTACAGTTATTACACGTAATAGTGTTCACTTCATTATTAGTCTTTTGCAGTTGTTGGCGTGTCTTGTGACACAAAAGCCTCCTTCAGCGCTTTCCATTCCTCTCTTATTTTAGCTTTACGGCCCGCTGTTTTTTTAATATTGTCACACCATCTTTTCTTTTGCCTCCCTTTTTTTCGTTTGGCGTTATATCTGGGGGTCCATTCCGTGATTTGCTTAGTCCATTTGTGTTTGGTTTCTCTCAATATGTGGCCTATCCATCTCCATTTGAGAGTTTTAATTTTCTTTTCCACATCTTCTACCTTAGTAATTTTCCTTATATCTTTAGCTCTTTGCCTATCTTTCTTTGTGAACCCCAGTGTGCTCCTCTCCATGGCTCTTTGGCATGTGATTAGTTGTTGGTTTTGCTTTGCAGTGACTGACTGCCCAGGTATGGCAACCGTACGTTAGTATAGGTAGTATGCATGTATTGTATAGTTTTCTCTTAATTTTAATGTTGTATAATTTGTTTTTAAAAATTTCTTTAAGGGACCATAATTTTTCCATGAATTCGCTATCCGTCTCTCTATTTCTTGTTCCATTTGGTCATTAAAAGCAATAAGTTGGCCTAAGTAGATATAGGAGCTGACATATTCTATTATTTCATTGTCTAGTCTGATGGTTTTCTTGGGACCTATTTGTCAATATTTTGGTTTTGGTTCTGTTCATTGTTAAACCGACCATGATGCTTTCCTCTGCCAGCTACTGAAGCATGATTTGGAGGTTTTCTGGGTTGTCTGATATAAGTACTATGTCATCTGCAAATCGTAGATGATTTAATTTTGTTCCATCGATGTTGATTCCAAAGTTGTCCCATTCTAATCTTCTGAAAATTTCTTCTAGTACTGATAAGAAAAGCTTAGGTGATAGTGGGCCTCCTTGTCTTACTCCTCTGCATATAGGAAAGCTTCCCCCTCCGTTTCGAGTTTTATTTTACCTGTACTTTTTGAGTAAATATTTTTTATTATTCTTATATATTTTGGTTCAACTCCCTGGTTTTTAAGGGCTGTCCAGATGTAGTGATGTTCTAATGAGTCAAACGCCTTTTTATAGTCTACGAAAGCCAAATAAAGTGAGTAATTATATTCTTGGCTTTTTTCAATAATCTGTTTTATTACATGGATGTGGTCTAGTGTTGACGGAGCCCGCTAAAGTGAACCCTATGCGCGATGTCACGAGAGTTGATAGTGACGGGTTTACGCGCGTCGTCAACAAGAAGAAGCGACAGTTGCGTAATAACAATAAATGTGGTACGGCGACGGGCTCGAGTAGTACAGAGAGGGTCGTGCTCCTGTAGTGGAGACTAAAAAGTACCTGATGATGGTGGTGGACGGGCTCGAGTAAACTACAACCGGCGCAATTAAATGAAGCTATTTACTTATCGCGTTTGCAGAAATCATGCACGGTCGAGGACGTCAAGGAGCACATACAATCAATGGGAGCGGCAGCTGTCGATGTGCAGTTATTACCACAGCGTAAAGAATTAGAATTTAGGTCTTTTAAAATTATAGTTACTAAGCAAAACATAGACACTTTTCTCAGTACCGATTTCTGGCCAAAGGATTTGGTATTCCGACGTTTCAAAGAAAGTTTTAACGTAAACAAAATTTACTAGTATGGATAGTACAACCAATAATATAAATATCATCATCATCATCATCAGGTCCTTTTTAGTCTCCACTGCAGGAGCACGACCCACGTCAAATATAAATATGATTTCGTTTAATTGTCAGAGTATCAAGACGTCTTTACAGCAAGTCAGGGACTTGTGTAGTGCTGCGGATGTGGTGGCACTGCAGGAGACCTGGCTCATGCCGCATGATCTCTCTTTGGTTGACACAATTGATGCAAACTTTGGCAGTTTGGGTAGGTCTGCTATAGATACGTCGGCGGGAATTATAAGAGGACGTCCGTATGGTGGTACAGCCTTAATGTGGAGGAAGTCTAAGTTTCCCAATGTTTCGATTATAGACTGTGTAAGTGATAGAATTTTGGCTATATTGGTGAAAAATGGTAGGCAAACTTTTATAGTATTTAACGTTTATATGCCAACTAATAAGTCTGAAAATCTACCTGAATTTACCGATTACCTTTCCCAAATGCATGCTTTAATTGAGGAGTATGATGTTCCCCTTGTTTACATTTTAGGCGATTTTAATGCGCATCCGACGGCTGATTTCGGTAAGGAGCTTATGACATTCTGCACGGAACAAAAACTGTTTTGCGTAGATATAGCTATTTTAGGGATTAATTCTGGTACTCATACTTTTGAGAGCAAAGCGCACGGTACCTGCTCATAGTTGGACCACTGTGTGACTACTGCAGCGGCTCGTGGGACTGTAAAGTCAGTTAATGTTTTATATGGTGTTTATACATCAGATCACATACCACTACATATAGAATGCCAACTCGAACTTATAGTAACTCGACCGTGAGCGGGAATCTTGCGCTTGATAGTAATAATGATAGCCATAAAATACGGTGGGGCTGCAGGAATAGTAGCCAAATAGATAAATATCGAGAATACTGTAAAAATGAATTTTTAAAAACTGACTACAAATTTAATTTAATTAAATTAATAAAATGACTATTCGGGTTCTAGTGGCGATGACCATTTTAAATTTATTGACGATCTGTACAGTGAAATTATTAATATATTACAATCGGGTGCCATACATAGCTCGAATATTCGGTCATCCGGTAGAAAAAGGAGGGCGCCTTTGACTGGATGGAATCTCCACGTTCTGGAAAGCCACAAGGCCGCCCAACCTTATTACGATGTCTGGTTTATGGCTGGCAAGCCATCCACAGGCGACACATACGATAGAATGGTGGACAGTAGAAAAAAGTTTAAAAATAAAGTTAAGTGGTGTATTAGAAATAAGGAAACCATTAAGATGGATATTTTAGCAATGTACAGAAAAGAGAAAAACTTTCCTAAATTTTGGAATGCAACGAAAAAGCTTCAAAAGAAACAAAGCTTACCTATCTCTGTGGATGGCTTGCAACAGCCGGTGGAGATAGCAAACTTATTTGTGACTAAATTTAATAAGGTCCCGATGCCCGCTCGGCCGCCATCGTCGGTACACGAGACGCATCTGGATTCTAACGGACCAGTTATGCAATTTACTGTCGACGATGTTTTTAATGCGGTACGATGTATGAAGACGAAGAAGTACGGGCTAGTCTCCTGGACATGATAACTTGAGTATAGAGCACGTTGGCGAGATTGGTGATGAATGAGATCCAGTGGTAGTGCGTATTCGTATATTCCTTAGTGCCGAAGTCGGTTAAAAGAGGGTCTCCGTTGGAGAGAACATTGATTTTATAGTAATAGGAAGCGCCATCTGTTCGTGCGTGACGAAACTACCAAGTATTGTGGTACGCGGTTCTAATATGTGTGCTATAGAGCATATAGATGGAAATTAGGAATTAGTGTGCCATGTCACGAACAGATGTCGCCCTTTACAATCTTAACATAGTCCCACCTTGAATATGTAGATTCATATTCAAATTAAATTTTTAGGTAGGTATAGGTACAGGAATGTAGGTATCTAATACTGAATTAATGTTATGAAAAGATTACCTAATTACAATTGAACTGAATTTAAATATAAAGTTAAATTTCAAGTATGATTCTAGGACTGATACAGTTAAATTACTTAAGTTAAATCAAGTGTGAATCTAGAACTGATACAGTTAAATTACTTAAGTTAAATAATGCTAGGTAAAATTGGTGTAGGTGGGATTCGAACCCATGAACCTCTCAGTGTAAAGTGTGTTAAGGACTGGACAGGATAAATAATCGTGCTAAGATACATTTATTGTCCCTACGCCCTAACCATTTTGAAATGAATTTATTTTCAGACTTATTAAACATAAATACGTCTTACTTAGTTCTAGGTATGAAATAGTTGATTCTAAGTAATAAAAATAAATATATATAGTACAATAAAATTAATTCTAAGTAAAGAGTTAAATGACTACTACATATTATGCTATCCTATTCTGCTTCTAGTGGTAACGGACATATCGTATTGAACGCTCGCTTAATCTTCCCCTTTGGCGTGGCTATTGTCGCGACTCGAACTTCTCCATCTGCGCCTGGATGAACTCCACAAATCCTCCCGAGGCTCCACTGGCAGGGCAGACGAGGGTCCTTGACTATCACGACTGCTCCGTTCTTCAGGCGTGGTCCCTTTGCGCTGCGCCATTTGGTTCGTTGTTGTTGCTGTCCAATGTAGTCTAGCGACCAGCGCCTCCAGAAGTCTTGTTGTATCTGTTGAAGTTGTTGAAAGTAACTTAATTTGTTTTCGGGATGGTCTCATACTCGTAGTCGGCCGGTACCACTGGATCTCACTCATCCCTATGAGGAAGTGAGCTGGCGTTAGGATTTGGACATTATCTAAATTAGAGGTTGGCAATGGGCAAAGGGGTCTCGAATTCAAGATTCCTTCAATTTGAATAATTAAAGTAGAAAATTCTTCATAAGTTAAAAGAGCGTCTTTTATAACTCGTTTTAAGTGATATTTACAAGATTTGACAGCGCTTTCGGCTAAACCCGACATGTGCGGCGTATAGGCCGGCCCAAAACGTCCATTGAATGCCTTGATTGGCACATGGGGTACATATGTCAGCTGAGGATTGTTCTATAAATTCATACAATTCTTTGAGATCATTACAAGCACCCTTGAAAGTAGTTCCATTGTCACTTACCAATTGTTTTGGTTTACCTCGTCTTGCTACGAACCGTCTCAGGGCCGCCATAAATGCCTCAGTATGAAGACCTGAAAATAACTCAATGTGAACCGCCTTCGTTAGACATACAAAAATGCCTATATATGCCTTATAAGTCTTATGACCACGTCCCCTCCTGTCCCTTAGAAGATAATATCCGGCATAGTCTAAAATTGTAGTATTGAAGGGAGGGGCTGGGGTCAGCCTGGCACTTGGTAAGCTGCCCATTGGCGGAATAGTGGTAATAGGTTTGGCTCTAAAGCAGGTGACACATTCATGTACAACTTTATTAGCTAAATTTTTACCTTTGGGCACCCAGTACTGCTCTCTTATAGATGATAATAGTAGTTGAGGACCTGCATGCATAAGTCTAATGTGTTCGTTTTTCATAATTAGTTTGGTTAATATGTGCTTGTTGTCGAGTATAATCGGATGTTTTTTGTCGTAACTAAATTGAGATAAATTGATTCTGCCTCCTACTCGAATGATACCATTATCATAGAATGGTTTCAAGTCTAGGAGTCTAGATTTATTGGGCAGTGCTTGATTATTTTTTAGAAGTTCATACTCTTGAGGAAAACATTGAATTTGAACATTTTTAATTAAAAGATTTTTCGATTGTTGTATTTCTATAGGCGTGAGAGGACTATAAATAAATAATAAATAAATAAATATATACGGACAAATCACACAGATTGGGCTAGCCCCAAAGTAAGTTCAAGACTTGTGTTATGGGATACTAACTCAACGATACTATATTTTATAACAAATACATATATAGATACACATCCAAGACCCAGGCCAATCTGAAAAAGATCATTTTCCATCTTGACCTGGCTGGGGATCGAACCCGGTCACTCCGTGTCGCAGGCAGGCGTGTTGACCGCTGCGCCACGGAGCTAGTCTGTACTATGTTGTCTGTACTCCCCCTTACAAGCCTTTATAAATCGTATAACATAGGAAAGTACTCTATATAACTTAATATCAGTTGAAAATTTTAAAATCAAGCTATTTAAGAAGGTTTGATTTGGAGGTATGCATATAGTGTTACAGAATATTGGTGGTTGTTCGTATTCAGGTAGATGGGAGTTATTTTTACTCTCATTTTGAGGAAAAGTAAAAGAAAGTTTCTGCAAAAAGGATGGTCCATGCCACCACATACTATTTGTGATTAAATTGTCAACAGTACTACCTCTTGATAAGGTATCTGCTGGGTTCTGAGCCGAAGGTACCCAGTGCCAGTCATTGACATTAGTGAGAGACTGAATTTCAGAAACTCTATTTTTTACATAGGTTATAAGTTTGTGTGTATCTGATTTTATCCAAGCTATGGCAATATTTGAATCTGACCAGTAAGTGACAGTGTCAATATTTCGTTTTAGAGCCTTTATTATCCTGTGCATGTTTCTAGCTAACAATACACAAGCATTCAACTCAAGACGTGGAATCGTTTGTGGCTTCTTTAAATTATTTATTCTAGAACTACTAAAAAGTATATGCGATATGCATTTGCCATTATGATCTATGGTACGTAAATATATGACTGCTCCATATGCAACATTTGAAGCGTCTGCAAAGCCATGTAAGTGCATAGAAAAATGATTGTTAATGACAATATGGCGGGGTATGATTAAATGATTTAAAAATATTAGATTTTTGTAAAACTTTTCCCAAGTATCCCTTAATTCATCTGAGATACATTCATCCCATCCACGTTTGTCTCGCCATAACTGTTGGATAAAACATTTACCCACAACAATAACCGGTCCTAGTAGGCCCAACGGATCAAAAATACTAGACACCTTTGATAAAATGTATCGTTTTGTAACTTTACTTGGTGTGGGTTCTATCTTTGTAGAAAAAAGTAAATAATCATTAGAGTTTGACCATTTAAGCCCTAAAATCTTGTGTGTATTATCACCAAATTGTGTATTGAAATTGGGTTGTGTTGGGGTTGTGTTAGTGGCTGTAATAACAGTACCTTGAATTTTCTCAGAGTTGGACTTCCACTTTCGTAGTCTGAATTGGCCTCCTCTCAGGATTCTGTCGATTTCTAATGCTGTTTGGATCACCTGCTGCTCATCAGTATCTCCGGTCAACAGATCGTCGAGGTAGAAATCAGAAGCAATAGCTGCCGCGGCTAACGACTTCGTACTTGCTTCACTATTTGTGTTACTGAAATGTAATTTGATTTGTTGATTAGTTTCGTGAGAGAGTTGTAATAGACAACGTGTTGCAATGTGTGGAGCTGACTTTAAGCCGAAGCTCAGCGTGTTAAGTGTATAAGTTTCGAGTTTGTGCTGTGGCGTCTCTCGCCAAAAGATACACTGTAAGTTTCGCTGTTGAGGAGAAAGTAAAATATTAGAAAACATTCTCTCAATATCTGCGCTAATGACAAACTTGTGTAGTCTAAATCTTAATAAGATATCGACAAGGGAGTCTTGTTTAATAGTGCCTGTATACTGTAGGTCATTTAAGGATACACCTGTAGAAGTAGGTAAAAAACAGTTAAACACAACTCTGAGCGGAGTGGAGACCTTGGTAGGAGTGTGAGAGTGTGTCGTGTTGTTGTGGGTAGGTCTGATGTTTTTTCTAAGTTAGTGTTCGATGTTATAGTTTGTTATTGATGTTTATAGGTATATTGTGACTGTGTTCAATGTGTAATAGCGAATTATGTTTACCTTGACAATGCTTGCAGTATGATGAACGGCAGTTCGGCAGAGCGTGGCCCTTTCTCAGGCAATTTGTACAGAGATGAAGTTTCCTAATAACATGTATTCGTGACCTAGCGTTTAGAGCCAAAAATCTCGGACATTGATTAATAAAATGTCTACCTTTGCAATTGGGGCAGCTGACCGAAGTGGTACCTTGCGTTGTAGACGCGGGAGGTGTTGACCTGGTGGGTGTGTGGGACGTGGTCACCAGGTTGTTCTTTGCTGGTTCAGCGGGCTGTTTTGATTTCAAGGCATCCAATAGGTCAGCCCGTTTGCGTAGGAAATTCTTGAAGTCCTGTAACGAAGGCAAGTCTCTTGAGCCGATTTGTTCCTCCCACTTACGTAAGAGGTTGTCAGGAAGCTTTGAGGATATAAAATATATGATTACTAGGTCCCACTCGTTTACAGGCACTTCTAGCGTTTGTAATGATCGCAAGTGACGTGAAATACTGTCAATGGTTGATCTCAAGGAGTGTGAAGTCTCCTCTATGCGGTTTTCGTTAAATAAATATTTTAAATGAGTAAAGACAAGTAAGCGAGGTTATATCGCTCACACAAAAGCTTCCATGCTAATGAGTAGTTATCGGCTGAATATTCTAAAGTATGAATGACCTCTAAAGCTCCTTCAGACAAACAACTTTTTAAATATTTAAATTTTTGGATGGGTTTAAGAGAACTTTGATGTATTAGTGCTTCAAAATTTTCACGAAATTCTAACCAATTTTCATGATTACCTCGGAAGTGAGGTAAGGTAATTTCGGGATATTTTATTGCATCAGTACCCTCTGAGGTTTTAGCCTCTGATTGGACGGCCTGTGAAATGTGTGGTTTTTTGACCTGTATTATATTTTTAGCCTTTGCAGTACAGGAATAAAAAGTATCTTCGAATTTTTGACGCTCGGGGCTCTGATCTTCATTGGAAAGTAATTCTAATTTTGTTTGGATTTCATCAAAACTACAAAAAACGCTCTGAATTTTTTCGGTTCTTATTTCGATCTCGATAACTTGTTCTGATGTTATCGATACAATATCGGGAAGAGAGGAAATGAATTTATTATATAAAGTGAGTTTAGCCTTTATCACTCCCCGTTTTCGAGTTAATTCTCTAATTTTTGAAATTGATTTAGTGACTACAGTGTCCTCAGTAGGATCACTGTCTATTTCAGAGCTTGACATATTTAATTTAAACTTATTAGAATTTAAGAAATCTTGAATATGCGAGATAGTAGGAAACAAAGGGTAGAAATCGAGGGATGGAAACAAGGAAAGCCAGCTCACTTACCGCGTGGTTTCTTTCCGCCTGTTTCGCTGTTGCCCTCGCCACGTTGCCGCTTGATTGCTGTAGATTGGACAGGCCTAGACGAAGAAAACCTGACCTGAATCCTTTTGGGAAATGATGACGCGACTCGGTTGTCCGGGGCCGCGTGTTTGATTGATATACGGGATATGGCCACCGCTTGGCGATGAATTGCTCGTGTGCTCCGTGCTCTAATGCGCTTCGGTTGCCTGGGACACGTTGAAACCTTGGAAGATGACTTCGCGTGACACGTGGTGTCGGCGTGCAGTCCCACAGGTCCAATGCTGGCGTGACCCGCCGAATTCTCGGAACCCGGCTAGAGGAGAAGCAGCTGCTATTCGCAGGCGTCCTCCAATCCACTGGATACGGCTTAACCCCAAGATTGCTGCTGGTGTCCACCGCGCGCCACGTGCTCTCACGGCACCGCGTGCTCGCTCGACCCACAGCTAATTTCGCCAATGGCCTCCTTTAATCCGCTCCACGGAGATGCAGCTATTCGCAGGCGTCCTCCAGGATCCTCAGGGCCTCGTGTTCTTATTTTTGGGGTCACCAGAAGATGGCGAGATTGGGGATGAATGAGATCCAGTGGTAGTGCGTATTCGTATATTCCTTAGTGCCGAAGTCGGTTAAAAGAGGGTCTCCGTTGGAGAGAACATTGATTTTATAGTAATAGGAAGCGCCATCTGTTCGTGCGTGACGAAACTACCAAGTATTGTGGTACGCGGTTCTAATATGTGTGCTATAGAGCATATAGATGGAAATTAGGAATTAGTGTGCCATGTCACGAACAGATGTCGCCCTTTACAATCTTAACACACGTTCTGCATGCTGGGGAATCATTATGGTCCAGACTATGTGTGCTTGTATAATGTATAATGTAAAATATTATCATTGCACACTCGATCGCTAACATAATATGTTCCAAAAAATAATAATGTACCTATATAATAAAAATTGTAATCATAAAATGAAAAAAAAATATATAAATGAAGGAATTAGATGATAAATGATAAAGATAGATGATAAAATAAAAAAGCCCTTCAGGGGAGTAGGCGACCAATACTGTTGAAAAGAGTTTCTTTTGGCGTTTCTTCTCTGCAGTGGTCGGTTCCGAAACGCTAGTAGTCTGTAGCTTCTGCACATTAAGTAACAATATAAATATGACTAAATTAGATCCTTTAAAATGTGATTTGACGTGAAAAACGTGCCTGCAAAGGCCTATTTTCTGAATAAACGTTTTGAATTTTGAATTTTGCTTTACAATTTCTATTTGAAACAGTCATATCTTCCTAATTCTCTAATGCAAACAGTAGTCGTGCCTATAGTCAAGAATAGGACAGGAGACTTGAGTTCATCGACCAATTATCGACCTATTTCCCTGGGGACCATTTTGGGTAAAGTATTGGAGCGGTTGCTGCAGCCCGAACTGCTGAGAAACTTGGACATTGATGAGGCTCAGTTTGGCTTCAGGCCCGGTGTGTCAACGGATTCGGCGATTGTTAGTCTAAAATATGCCGTGGACTATTATGTTCAGAGAAATACACCAGTATACGCTTGCTTTCTGGACCTGAGCAGCGCCTTTGAATTGGTGAATTATGAAATTCTCTGGAGCAAACTGCGCTGTTTTGGGGTTCAAGACTCAATTATTCGACTGTTGGCATACTGGTACACGGAAAAAAAAGATTTTGCGATTAATTTCCACCAAGATTATACATATTCTTGGAAATATTGGCTTATTTCAAGAGAGTTTTATTTTCAGTCTAAAGTTGTTTCTTACGTACAGATATTGATTCTCTTAACTGAACGAGACCAAAATATTTTATATTAAGATAACATATCTTCGGTCAAGAAACCAAAGTTTATTGTTTCAAAGAAATTTCACTTTATTTCATTAAAGATATCTAAAAATCTTGTTTCAACATCTGTTTGTAATTGATACGAGAAATTTCATCTTCTTTAACAAAAAAATTGCTTTTTTGATAGAAGGTAAAAGGCCTCTTAGTAAAAAAATTTTTTTTTTCTTCAGAGAATATATTTTTATTTCAATATCAGGTACTTGTCTTGAACAATATATTGAAAATGTCTCTAGCTAAAGCAAAGTTATATTTATTTCGAAACTTTTTTTTACAAGCAAAATTTTCATGAAATCAGATATTTAATTCGCATTTTATTTTATTTGAAGAGTTTCCTCTCTTTAAATAACACTAGTTTGTTTACGTTGATTAAACCATTTATTAACAAATTCGGTCCTGTTTAAATATCAGTCTCCTAATAAATAGCGCATGTTCGTCTATTATAATTACTTATAAAACTAAGTTGACACACACACACAAACAATTCGGCGACTACCTACGTAGTTACGAGCATTACGGGCGTCTAAAGACAACTAGGTAGGTATTTCAGCGACTTAATATTATTAAAACAATCGTCAGACAATATTCCTCAACATGCTTATTATTTTTACTTTCGATGCTTATTTATTTTGTAAGTTCCCGCTCACACTCCGTCCACCGTCATGACGACCGGGCTAGGAAATCATACACTAACCTTATCCTTCGAGCACTGAGTCACACTTAAAATCAGTCAAGCCATTTAGGCTGTAGGGCGTGCCAAAGAATTATATTATACATACATACATCCGAAAAACATTACCCTCTTTCTTCGCAGTCGGGTAAATAACATCCAACCTCCATTCTATCCAATAGGGAGTCGGTAAAAAAATAATATTCGTTTCTTCAGGAAAAAATGGTTTTTAGAAGAAAAAGTTATGGTTTTCGTTTAAAACAAAACGACTTTTGTAAATAGCTAATGTTCTTCTTGTAAAATGATGTTGGTCTTATTTCAAGATTTTAAAAATCTTCATTCAAGAGTTTTAAAATTTTCAATGATTATTCTAGAATAAACCGTTGCAAACCCTTTGCCAATCAGGAGGCTGATACACGATACTCAGAAAATAGTGATGGGAAAAGTCTTTCATAAGTTACCGAGATTTCATGGAAGGTCAAGAAAGTAATCTTTTTATCTTAATCCATTATTTTAAATAATATCAGTTGTTTTTTTTTCTACAAATTACCATGTATAATAATAATGTTAATGTCGATATAGTCATATTACAAACAAGTTAGAAGTGAAAATCTTGTTTGTAATTCTTGGCAGCAAAGCTATTGTTAATTGGCTCGGACGCCTTGTGTTGAATCCAAGCAAAGGATTGCGCGTTTAATTTGAACCACGTGCTTTAAAAGTGTCTAGAGCATTATATGTTATGTTTAAATTAAGGTGTTCTAATACTTTTTTTAAGCTCCTTAGTTTAAATACGACGACAGAGCTCCGTGTTAGTCATAACCAAAGTTGAACATAGTGTTAATCAAAAGACAAGCATTAATTTGACACATCAAAATAAACTCTCTTCTATCATTATATTAAACTTGTTCATTTAGCAGTTCGCCATGAAGTGGACCTCGTAATAACTCGACATCTTCGTTCCGTTTGATCTTGATGTTTGTCGAAGCTGGGTCGGTATTCGTTCTACTGCCATTCAAAAAAATGTGCGTCCGTGTGCACAATTTCATACAAATCTGTTCAGACGTTTTTGCGTAATTGAGTAACAAACATCCAACCTAATAAACGTACAAACTTTCGCATTTATAATATAAGGAGGATTCGCATTTATAATATTAGTACGATAGGATATTTAAATGTGACAATTGATATCTTTCTTATTGATATCTCAGGATAGCAAGCAGAGTGCAGTTTTGATATTCAAAATTCAGGACGGCACTAAATTTGTAATTGGTAAGGGCAAACGTGATAGTATTAATACAGTTTGTTGGTTTTTTTAATTAAATCGGTTTGGTCTATAAAATCACGATAAAATCTAATATCATCGATCGATGTTATCGATTTATAGCGATTACTATAGTGGCGCGCGCACGGCGCATCCCTAACGGTCGTTTAGTTTCGTGACTGGTTGCGTACCGACTACCGATGCATAGTGCGCTTCGCGGTTTTTGTAAAATTATTATTTTTGTATTTTTTATTGTTCCGTGGTCATTCTTCGAAAATTGAAAAAGAAAATTGTGAACAGTGCCAAAGAAGATTGGAAAAAAGAACAATGGACCAACTTCTCAAATCCTGGCAAATGCCAGATGAAGTTGTGGAGTTATTTTCTAGTAAGTATTCTTAAAAATTTATGTCTTGTTTACTTCCCTTCAACCGTGTAAATTTGCAATAACAATTGTTTAACAATGGCCGCGCGGTCACTGGGGACCGCTTGGGGGCCAAGAGTTTCCTATTATGTAGGTATCTACCTAATTCATTTAATGGGGCCCTCACATTGTAAAGGAGTTCAACGTTGATTTACTTTATAGTAAAGTACGTACTTAACTAACACGTAGGTAAGAAGGTACAAAACAAAAGAGGGCAAACGAAATGATCTGTCTGGGTGATGAGCATGATGAAACTTGAACAAACTGCCTACCATTATTCATTTGTACAAAATGGCGCCGACAAAACGACAATAAATTTAAACATGGTATAGATATCTAATGACGTGTCCATTCATGACGGTTCTTATCAGTGAATCAATATTTACAAGATGTTTCCATTTTTGCGGTAGTTATGTAATGAGTTTGAAAAAAGTCATTTTTTTAAATTTCGATTTTTGAATTTATATAACGTATGAATCAAAATACTCCTATGGACTAAGTATATACCCAGTGATTTGTTTTATTGTTGGCGCCACTTTGTATACTTAATACTTTTTTATTGTGTATGCGTTTCAAACCTTAGCAGTGATAGGTAGCCTATTGTAATCTCTAGGTCTTACTTACAGAAAATGGGATCGAGCCTAACCATTTAAGTGCTCTCACGGAGGAAAATCTTAAAGAACTTTGCCCCAGGGCTTGGAATACCGTTAAAAATTTGGTAACGGTAATTTGGCTCGGCAAAGGTAACGATACTTATAAAATAACGATACCTATAAGTATCGTTACTTTGGTGCCATTATACCGGTAAAATGAGTATCGTTAAAATTAATTTTAACGTTATGTATTAACGGTACATGTCTATACCGTTAATATTTGGTAACGTTACTTCTATCAAACGTAGTTAACGTTATCAGCAAATAACGATACCTGTGGTGGATAACGTTATTTTTCCAACCATTTACCGATTGCGTTAATGTTAAGAGTAAAAGGTATTGTTAAGGATATTTCCCTCCCACCCGCTATACCGCGTATAAGAAGGCCCCATTATTTTGACTTTATTTCGCCGGTCTAACTAATTCCGGTCATACGCGCAGCTAGTTACCTAATGTACCTACATATAATAGTAGGTCAAGACAATTTGAAAATTCTACTTTTTCTTTGATGACTTTGTCTAAAGATTGGGTGTTTTGAAAATTGGTGAGTTCAGTAGCGGCGTTAGGGTAGGGCGCGGTTGGGCGACCGCCCAGGGCGCTGGATACGAAAGGGGCGCCTCCACCAAGCAAGAAAGGCACGTTAAGTCGTTAGGCCAATGCGGCATAAAGGTCCCGGCTGTCATCATTGATGGTATTCGTTAAGCTATATCAGATGCCTTTAGGCAGCTTGAAATTCTGAAACCAGTGTTGACCACTTACACACACGAAAAACAAACAATCAAGCAAGGGCAGAAGACGCAGGGCAGTGTGATTCAATTCCATTGTACCCCCCTCTCCCCAATAACAGGGGGCGCTCGTAGAACTATCGCCCAGGGCGCCAATAATGCTGACGCCGGCACTGGGTGAGTTTTTAAATGTTACATTGTTAAGTATTAGAATTATTGTGGCGTTCCACTGGTAAATTAACCATAAGGAGTTTGGCGCTTAAGGCTGAACGAGTCGATACTTTTCCCATACAGATTTCGGGGGGCTTTACTTAGTGCATTGTTTGACATTGTTTCATAATTTTTTTATTTATTATATAAAATAAAAGTAGTTAGTACTTAATAAATAAGTAAGGGTTAGCGGGGCAGGAGGTAACGGCCAACTTGAGGCAAACTGGTAGTAACTTAGTAAGCGCTTACACATGTAAACAAATCTCCGCGTGGTCCCCACTGGGATGGGTGAACACAAGTGGACAAAAATTTCTCGAGCTCGTTCGTGCTTTGGAAGGCACGTTAAGCCGGTGGTCCCAGCCGTCATCGCTAGATGGTGGTCGTTAAACCACCTATGTCATATATCTTCAGGCAGCTTGAAATATCTTGACACCAATGGTTTCCACTTACACACATGAAACGCAAATCAAAACCCAAAATACATACATACATATAAAGTCACGCCTGTTTGCCATAGTGATAGGCTAAAAAAACTATCTCGCAATGCCACAAGTACGCGCGTTGCGCGGCTGCAACGGGCTTCAGAGGCAGGCGCACGCGGCAGAGGTAAGCGCCCGCGCCAGGTGTTCACGGGAACGGGCGGCGGTGCGCTCGGGCGGCAATAAAAGTGGACGTATTTAGATCAAAAAATAATACAGTAATTTTTTGGATAATACAATAACTTATTGTTTCAAACGTGTTTTGAAGGATGCCATTATAACGGTACGTGCTTATTGACCGACTTCAAAAATGGAAAATGTTCCATGTTCGACAGTATGAATGTTTTTTTGTGAACGTTCTCCGGTTTCTCAGTGGACTGATTTTTAAAATTCTTTTCTTATAATTTATTTATGTCAAAAAATATGTTTTATTAAACGTATATTATATGAATAACCAAACCGGCCAACCCAATTTCTGAAGATATAAAGATAAATAATAGTTTGGTCTAAGACGAACTGACTGAATATTTATTCAAATATTGTTGATAGCTTTTACGTAGGGAATTTAGGGCTGTCGAAAATGATGTCAGTTTTGGAATTCAAGATTGCAGACGCGACTTGTCACTAAAAATTGACATGGGCGTCGTTTTCTAGGTATTTTGGGGTCTAGATATTTAAAATGTCATCAGTTTTAGAATCTGCGCGTCGCACACGAGCACACGTCCGCCATCATGGATTCCAAAATATCCAAGATGGCGATCGCGACTTATAATAAAAATTCGACATGGGTGTTGTTTTCTAGGTTATTTAGGGTGTAGACCTCGAAAATTACGTCAGTTACGAATTCCAAAGGCGGACGCGAGTTTTCATGAAAATCGACATGGGTGTCGTTTTTTAGCATTTTTGGGGTCTAGATCTCGAAAATGACGCCAGTTTTAGAATCCAAGATGGCGGACGTGACTTGTCATGAAAAATCGACATGGGTAGCGTTGTCAAGGATTTTTGGGGAATAGATCGCGAAAATGATGTCAGATTGGGACCAAGATGGCGGAAGCAAGTTACTATTAAAAATTTACATATGTGTCGCTTTCTAGGTTTTTTAAGGTGAGGATCTCAAAAATGACGTCTGCTTTGGAATCAAAGATGGCTGACGCGAGTTTTCATCAAAAATCGACATGGGTGTAATTTTCTAGCTGTTTTGGAGTGTAGATCTCGAAAATGATGTCAGTTTTAATTCGAGTTTCATATCATATCAAGTTTAAAACCGCATGTGCACATAACTTCGAGGCTAATTGAATATAAGGAGCTTTGCGTTGCCGCGTTCCGGTTGGTACAGGAAGTAACCGATCCCTTTGGTGAGTTCGAACAATCCTTCAGGAGTAGGAAGCTACCCCAGGTACCATAACACATACATTGTAAAATTAATGTTTTGTAAACTTTTATTTATTTGGTGTACAAATAAGTCTTACTTACTCACTTACATAACACCGCCAACTGCGAGACACCCCGTAGTCCAGCAAGGTAAGCTGCTTTCAATTTAATCTGCCTCTTAACGCACGCTAATTTATTTTATAATACAGTCTAAGCCCCCAGTATCGTTTTCTAGGATCTTGGATTCCCAAACTGACGTCATTTTCGAGATCTTCATCCAAAAAAACTGAAAAAAAAACGACACCATCAACACAAAAACAAAAATCTCTCAAAAACTTCACCTTCACCAAAACTGACGTCATTTTTGTGATCCTCGCCCCAAATATCCCAGTAAGCGGCTCCCATGTTACTTTTTCATAAAAACTTGCGTCCACCATCTTGGACTCCAATACTACACCACTCACACGAGATCTACACCGCCAAAAACCTAGAAAATGATATCCATGTCGAGTTTTCATAAAAACTCGCGTCCGCCATCTTGGTTTCCAAAACTGACGTCATTTACACTGTCACTGACCCAAAAAAACTCAGAAAATGACACCCATGTAAATTTTTTACGTCAAGTCGTGTCCACCATCTTAGATTTCAAAACTGATGTCATTTTCGAAATCTACACCCTAGAAAATTACACCCATGTCGCCATTTTCATGAAAATTGGCGTCTTGGATTCCAAAACTGAACTCATTTTCGAGAATTACACCCCAAAAAACCTAAAAAACGACATTCATGTCGACTTTTCACAACAAGTTGCGTCCGCCGTCTTGGATTCCAAAATTTACGTCATTTTTGAGATCTACACCCCAGAAAACCTAAAAAACAACACCCATGTCGATTTTTTACGACAACTCGGGTCCGCCATCTTGAATTCCAGAACTGACGTCATTTTCGAGATCTTCACCACCGAAAATCCAGAAAATGTCACCCATGTCGAGTTTTCATGAAAACTCGCGTCCGCCATCTTGAATTCCAACACGGATGTCATTTTTGAGATCCTTACCCCAAAAACTCAGAAAGCGCCACCCATATAAATTTTTCATGAAACGTCGTATCCGCGCTCTTGGATTCCAAAACTGACGTCATTTACGAGGTCTAAACCGTCCACACTCCTTTTTTTGGAGATAGTGTAAAAATAGATAATTTTTCATATAGGTAAAAAAAGTCGACTCTAATCAAACAACTGAACCGATTGTGATGAAATTTAAATGGAACCAACTTTAAAGCATACCCAATCAAAAAAAAAATTAAAATTGTTTCATAAGTGACGGAGTTCTAAGGTAGGTAACTAATATTTAAAAAAAAACAATCGAATTAATAAACTTCTTTTTTTTAAGTCGGTTGAAAACTAGCAAAATCTCAAATATCAAGTACCGTACCTACATCAGAAAACAGAATCATTTTATACCTAGAATTATTCTCCTAAATACGTCCACTGCCACTGACTCACTACCGCTCTTGTTCTAACATAAGGTCTGGCACAGCATGTCATCTCTTTCTATTTCGGCGCAAAGCTGCCGCGCTGTGTTTGTGCGCATCCATGCCGCTCTATATTTTTTTTCGTGAACATCTTCTACCATTTGTATGACTTTGTGCGGAAACGCAGGCGCCTGCCTCTAAAGCGTGCGCCTGCCGCGCGTACCCTTGAACGAGCCGTAACGCGTGCGCCATCCTCGCGTAGGTACTTATGCACGAGGGTTAAGAATACATATCATTGATTTTAACAGGCAGTGCCATTTTATTAGTAGTAAGTAATTCTTTAATTTCTAATGTTAGTTAACAAACATTTTTTTATTTGTTTATTATTATAGAAATCACATCATCTGCATGCTAGTCACTCACAATGCTAGGTTTATATAAAATTATTACAAAGCAAAAGTAAATATTACTAAAACAAAAATTACAATTATAAACAAATGTCAAAAAGATATCTATTTTATCTATGTTAGCTGTTTTATGTCAATGTCAAGTAATACCATCTATATAGTAAGTGTTTTTTCCTA
This sequence comes from Elegia similella, assembly GCA_947532085.1. Taxonomy (NCBI): domain Eukaryota; kingdom Metazoa; phylum Arthropoda; class Insecta; order Lepidoptera; family Pyralidae; genus Elegia; species Elegia similella. The sequence continues at coordinate 92,929 of OX383950.1, read as the reverse complement.
GAACGTCCTTGAGTAATACATTATATAGAATTTTAATAATCAACTGTCTTGTTTAGAAATACATTAAACGAGTCATAAAATACATCAATGTCATTGTTATTGACGAGCTTGTCACTGAGCAGTCTCAGGGCTTTCGGCGTTGGGGCATTTTGCGCGTATTCAGTGCGGATGGCAGGAGGCATTCCTCCTGCCGTCCGCACTAAATACGCGCAAAACATCTGACAGAAGACACTCTCAGTATAAAACCAAGGGCTTTAGAAGCTGCCATACACGTATTCATATGATCATGGAAATTCAGACAGCTATTTATTTATTATAGATCACAAAGCGTGCGTCTTAAAAATGCAAACAAAATATGTACGTACTCGTTGCTCTCACATTATACCAGAACACTAATTGGTGTTTCTAGAAAAATGAAATTCATGTAAAACGAATTTGTATTTTAAATAATCTTTAAATCATATGTCCACCTATAAGTGTAAAAAGCTTTAACCAAGCATTAACCTGCTATGCAATCTATGTGGTTAAATTCAATATTTAACCACATAGATTGCATGTGGAAGACCTATTTTCTTCATTTGTAATGAAAAACGGTATACTGCGTTCTTTCATCTTCGCCCCATACTGCTACAGAGTCGTCTCAACCCTAATCAAAATAATTTCGTGTCGGGCTACTAAGCGCTATCTGCTACAAATGGCCTCACACATGTACTACTCTCGCGTTTCGATCTAAGTTACCCGTGACGCGTGGGATGGTAAGACAATGTGCGCGCATTGTTGCCGTTCTTACCGATTCCCGCCCCCCCGCACCTCGAGAATCGGGCGGCACGTCAGTCGTTGAGTCGAGAAACTTGTACGGAGCGGCAACGTCGGAGAGGTATCATAAAAGTATCGTTAAATAGAATTGTTACCTGGTAACGTTATAATGCAGTTCCGTTACTTAAAAAGTAACGTTATAATATCGATAAAATACTTTTTAACGGTAAATTACTGTTAAAAAGTAACGTTCTAATACTGTTCCGTTACCTAATTAACGTTAAACATTTTAACGATATCAAAGGTATCGAAACGAAAATAACGTTATTTAACGGTATTTTTAATGTGAATTGGTATCGTTACCAAGCCCTGCTTTGCCCTTTAATGGGAGTGCGTATAGATTTGAAGAAAAAAATTTCTGAGTTCCTTGATGGATTGGTAAGTCAAAAGATTTTGTTTTGCAACTACTTAGTTCTCTAATTTGCAGGTGTTTATCATAAATTTGTTCTTTGTAATCTATTGTATTAAACTTTCTTATACTTCTTGAACCGTGTGGTTCCCAGCAGAGTAGAATAGGACCACTCCAAGTCTTCCCGTGGATGTAGTAGAAGGTGACTTAGGAAACATAAGCTAAACAAAGCATATAAACATTAATGACACCAACCTGTCTGGCCAGCGTGGAGGGTGTAGGCCAAATCCTCTGACTGCTTTGACTAATATATGGCCCTAGTGGTACAGAGAGGGTCGTGCTCCTGCAGTGGAGATTAAAAAAGACCTGATGATGATGAAACTTTCTTAACACTTTTAAAACATATATGGGATCTCCTGAACAATGTACCCATGAGAAAGGTCTAGCCCTAGTGTCAGAGTTGTTATGCCCATTGTACATTTCGGATGCCCAAACTTTGATCTTCAATCTACAATAAAACCACTCTGTCACTATGAATTTGCAAGATCACTTACATAATTATAATATTTTCAGGCTACTACAGACACTGTCTCAAATGATGACAGTATATTGCTTCCTGGAGATGACATTAATGCAGACTTTAATATAAGTTTGTCTGAAGTTTTGATTTTACCCCAATTTCAAGACTTTGATCTTAAAACTCTGTTGGAAACTTCTCCGTGCGGAAAAAGTATCCTCCAATTTTACAATACAAACGGATGCCTAGATAGTAAGCGCAGAAACCGCTTAACGGATATAATAATCAGACACCTGTTCACTTTTATTGTTAATAAGTGAGTACCTAGAATTTTGTATATACATAGTTTATAGTATTAGCAACTTATATTAATTCTGTGGTATTAGTGTGAAAAATTGTGTATTGGAACTTTCCTTATGAAATTTGTGGCTGGATTAATTAGGGATTAAAATAAAAATAATGAACTTTTTCTAGTTATGTAGGCCTATTTCATTGTAGAAAAATTAATTTGCTTAGTCTATATATCGATATCTATCAGGCGGAGTTGCTAGCCTTAACTGCAATAACTTCAATCTGATCTTATCTGGTTTACTCCTAATCATATTAGAACCAGTATATTTTTTACTCAGTATCATCTTAGAGCTAAGCCAAGGTCTCCTTCATTTCGCACCATGCCATGAATATTGTATGGCTAACTTCTGTCAGTATTCAAAAGTTTTGAAAGATTAAAATATGATACAGTAAAATCTAAAAATATGTTTTTTAAAACTTCTATTTCATTATTTCAGGCGGTTGACTTATGATGACTATACAGTGCTATCTGGTAAAATAATAACTCTCTTTCCGCAAGAGTCAGCTAGTACATATTTTACCCGGCCTATTAAAAAAAGTGATTCACACAGTGGAAGATCAGTACCAGCTAAGGGTAAACTTATAGATAGAGTGAGAAACTTATTATTTCAATCTGGGGAACGAAAACGTAAATCATCAATCAATAATGATAATGAAAATGCGCCACCAAAAAGAACAAGAATAATAGAAACACTTAGTGGTTGGTAATCCAGCAAAATATTTTTTGTCTGAACCTATATATTATTTTTAACTAAAGGCCCGCCCCAGCTGCGCCCTGGGTATGTTTTATATACATAAACCTTACCTGATAAATGCTCTACATGCCAATGAAAACTACATCAAACTCGGCCGAGTATTTTCTGAGATTAGTCTATACAGACAGATATACAAGCTTATGAGGGACTTATGTTTATACTATGTATTGATATTGATTGATGATGATGATATGTATTGATTTACCTTTATTATAAAAAGTTTATTTTATTAACTGTAGATATCACAGCAGAAAAAAGTCAAGAATACTTTAACTGGTTAAAAGAAAATCAAGAGCCCTGGTATGAAGTAGTTGCAAAATGGAAAGCTACTGCCCAATTTAGACATGAGCAAGAATATGAGAATGTTGCACAGTTCATTCAGAAGTGGAGTATTTTAAACAGCCCAAAAGCTGTGCAACTCGTGAGTACTTACTGCTATAATTAATATGTTATTATTATTTTTTGAACTTCATTGAATTATTTTTTCACAGAAATAAACCAGTTACCTTTAATTAATATTATTGGGCCATTTGATAGATGGCATCCTCACTCCCACACAGGTACCTACAATGTTTGTCATGTGTTTTGTTTATTGGGTTTGAGAAAACTATGTTGTGTTGCGCTGTTTTGTTATTTGTTGCTATAATTAACAACTTTATTCAACTGCTTGATAATCTAATTTAATGCTACGTTGTTAGCGTTTAGGCGCAAAATGTCCAAAACGCGAAATGACCAATTTTCTAAATGTCCAATTCGCAAAATGTCAAATATCATCATAAGGTCACCCCATCAATCAATTATTAAGTTATGAAGACTATAAACTTTATAACGATAAAATATTTTTTAAATTTTTATCGAAATTTAAAATCAAAAGGGTAATTTGAAGATCTTAAAGATTTTTTGTGATATTTGAAAAAATCCAGACCCTATGTTCTTTTTCAGTAAAGTAAATGTATATTTTGACTTTATGATAATATTGGACATTCTGCGAATTAAACATTTTGCGCCTAAACTATTGTTAAAAAACTATCAATGGGTGTGGTATACAAGTCATTTCTGAATGACTAAATGACTGTGTATGAAAATGTGGTGAATGCCTATGGGTTCTATCAGTGGTATAAGTATAACTCAAACACTATAACGTATTACGTTTTCTCTCAATATTCTTTTGTTTCCTGCAATGATCTTTTGTGTCAGTCAATGTGTGTGTCTTTACCTGTAAGAAACAAAAAAATATAGAATAAAAATGTATTGGTGGCACCATGGGACATTTATCGGAAATTATTAGCTATCATAACAAATTATGGATCATACCAGTGGCGGAATGCAAGCACTTGCACTTGCATGGCAAGAATTTAATCTAAATCTAAGGTCTTAATAAATTGTTTATAAATTTTTCAGATTAATGAAGATTTTGATTTATTATTCCCTGGTAAAGGAGACACATTCAGACAAAATTGGCAACCGTTTTGTAAAAAAGTATTTGAATTGAAGAAATCAGAAATAAAAAGCGATGAATACAAAGAAGACTTATTAAGTTCACTAAGCAGCTTGGACACTGATGGTAAGCAAACCTAAAATTCGTCTGTCTGCGCATTAGTACTATCACCACTTGTAATGTGGTTTCCCCAGGGACTAGTTGTTCCTCTTGTTTGTCCCACTCATATGTCTAAAAAGTTATCTTTGTTAAAGACAAATGGAATGAGTAAAAAAAATAATCTGCTGTTCCATTCATTTCTCGCCTGTGAGGTACCGAGAACTGTTTAAAACAGCTGATTTTTTCTTGCAATTTCGCCATAGGAAAAGTTTTTCAGTATGATGGTCTGAGCGTGTGGTTGAATTCATAACGAGGATGTCGTTAACACATTGTACATTTCAGTCTTCTTCTTCTTTTCGAGTAGGCAGTAAGGTCTTAATGGCCCTACACACCCTAGTGTCAGAGTTTCTAAACCGCCACAAGGGCCTCTGACGTGGTTTATTTGACGATCGCCATATGGCGACCGGGACCACCGGCTTATACGTGCCTTCCGAAGCACGGAATCATCTTATTTTTCGAACAATCAGGTGATTTAGGCCTGCAATGTCCTAGCCAAACTGGAAACAACTTTACAAAGTATGCTCCCCTCGGGGATCGAACCCGCGACCTCTGGGTCACAAGGCAAACGCCTTCACCGCTCGACCACAGAGGCAGTTACATTTCAGTAAAAATGTTTATTTCATGATATCTAGTTGCATTTGGACATTTTCTATTTCAGATGACAAAATACCATCAGAACTGACTCTGTTGGTTCATTTAATTCCACCAAAAGGACGTTCATCACAAAAAAAAAAGTTCTCAACACGGGAATGCTTAGAGAGCATTATGGTCATTGTTGACGTAAGTAAATCTATATCAAATTATTATTAGTATTATCAGCGCTGTCGCGAGCATGCATTTCACATTTAGAAGTTGTAACTTATTTTAAAAAATAATAAATTTTATACATAATAAAACACATTTTTCAGAATCCTGGAGATATTAACCAAACTGTGGAAGAGAAAAAAGAAAAAGCGAGGAAATTACGGGAACCTGTACAGCCATACCTTATTTTACTTGGAAATCTTCAGACTTGTAAACAGTTTTACTTAGTGATTGACGAGATAAAATATACATTTAACTCTGCAACATCTGCCTATGATACACTTTTTAAATCATATCAGGTCTTTAATGCGAAATATAATAAATCAAGTGAACATATCATGTTAATTGTTCAGAGATGTATCTACAACGTTACAACCGAGTATGACAACCCGGTTCCCTACATTTCTGATGTATTAAATTTGGCATTTTAAAAATAAGTAAAATATTTGATAAGTAAACAATTTCTTAATTTTCATAATGATTTGCCCTAAATGTGGAAAAAAATTTAATAATTTTAATAAATACTCATTCCATTTGAAATTTTATCACAATATTAATGATTATTATATCTGTCCCATAGGCACATGTAAAAGATTGTATCACAAAAAATATTCTCTTAAAAGTCATATAAAACGGTCCCATAAACAAAATGCAAATAACGATAATACAGTAGCCACTGATAATACTAATGACACACACGATGTCAATAATGCAGTACTCAGTGCCAGTAATAATAACACTGAAACATCACAGACATTCAAAACTTTTGATTGCTCCACAGTCCCTGACAAAGTAGTTATGGAAGTAAGAACAGATAATTTTTTAGATATACTGAGATCTTATATAGATTCTTTCGTATGTGAATTATATGACAAACTCAATTTGTCTAGATTATTCACACAAGAACTTATAACTTCTGTAAAAACTTTATTAGCAAATGTTTCATCCCAATTAAGATGCATGTTCTTAAGTAATAATTTAAATGAACAAGCTTTTGAGAATTTAGTTTCTTGTTTTGGTCACGTAGACAGTGAATATAAACGATTGAAATATTTTGAGAGTAGTAAAAAATATGTAAAGCCTGAATTATATTCTGTCGGTTTAATACAAAAAAAAGCAATGGTTGGGCCTAATAACTCTATAATGACATTAAAAGAAAAATACCTATGTATGGTACCATTAAGACACACTTTGAAATTGTTTTTAGAAGTGCCAGGGATCTATGAGCTGATAAGCAATTACCAATCTGACCTAATGAAAGAAAAAAAATCACTTCGAAACTTTGTACAGGGCAAAATTTGGAGAAATCTACATGGGAATGATAATAATAACAGTATATTCGTTCCTTTGGTGTTATTTTTTGACGATCTAGAAACCGGAAATCCGTTAGGTAGTCATGCAGGTTGTAATAAAATTGGGGCTGTGTATATATCAATAGCTTGTATACCACCAGAGTATTCCAGTCGTTTAGAAAATATATTTTTGGCAATGATTTTCTACAGTGCTGACCGCAATAAATTTGGGAATGCAGCTGTTTTTAATTCCTTAATTGAAGAATTAAGATACTTGCATGAACATGGTATTGATATAACTGTGAAAGAGATAACATTTAGAGTTAGATTTTCTCTAGGTGTAATAGCTGGAGATAATTTAGGTCTCCATAGTATTTTAGGATTTAATGAAAGTTTTGCTTCTCTGTCTTACTGTCGATTTTGCCATTCAACTAAAGACCAGTGTCGAACTCAGTTGAGTTGTGATATCAGCACTAAGCGATCAGTTGATCAATATCAAGATGATGTAATTCAGAAAAGGGGAATTAAAGAAAGTTGTATTTGGAATGACATCGGTGACTTTCATGTCTATAATAATGTATATTGTGATGTTATGCATGATGTATGTGAAGGGGTACATCGATATGGCATGGCACTGATAATAAATGCTTTAATAGGACTGAAATATTTCACCCTAAATCAACTAAATGACAGAATCAAATATTATGACTTTAAATATTCTAATGTACCACCGCAAGTCTCAAAGAATAATTTAGAAAAAGGTTCGTTAATGTTTTCTGCTTCGGAAATGTTGTGTTTTGTAAGAAATTTTCAATTTCTTGTTGGCGACCTAGTACCACCTGGCGATGACATTTGGAAGTACTATTTATGTTTGCTCGAGTTAACCAATATTGTGATGTCACAATCATTTACTGCAGAATTGTTACTACATTTAAAGAATTTGATATTGGAGCATCATGAACAGTATATTTCACTGTTTGGAGATACTTTAAAACCTAAACACCATTTTCTTGTTCACTACCCTGATATTATTGAAAAAATTGGTCCTCCTATATTATTAAGTGCCTTCAAATATGAAGCCAAGCATTTAGATTTGAAACGTGTTTCTAATTCCATAAACACACAACGAAATGTGCCTTTGTCACTAGCCATTAAGTGCCAATTGAAATGTTGTTATAGGTTTCTTAATAAACGGGGCTTAACTACTGTTGTACAACATGGAAAAGTAAAAGGAGAGCGATTAATTACCGAAGTAGATAGTGAGGATGTATATGGATATGTCAAATGGCTTGTAATTAATGGTATTAAGTATTGTATTGGTGATTGCCTTATTTATGACTATGAAGATGCAGTTCCAAAATTTTGTAAAATTTCCCAAATATTGGTAGCAAGGGAAGATTCATCACAATTTTATTTTTATTGTTCTTCTTTAAATACAATTAACTTTTGTGAACATTTCAAATCATTTATAGTTGAAGAGACAGATACCTGGGAATTACTGAATTTAAAAGATTGTTTTAGTACTGTGCCTAAACAAGTGCGTACCATTTTAGAGAATAGTTACATAAGCTGTATAGAGTAATATACTTACAGATTTGTGTCTCAGTATGATAGATAATGCTGTAATATAGTTAGAGTCCTATAGATATAATTATATACCGTAACATAGTAATACCGTACATGCAACTTTTTGCATTTATGGGTAACAAATCTTTCAGAATATCAACTGAAGTTCAGGACTTTTATATCACTATTCTAAAACTTCTATCTGCTCTACAACCCCGTATTACACTCCTATAATTATTTCACTAAACTTGAACCGTTTTATAATTACATTCCTAGTAATCTTACTTGATAATGTTGTAATGAAGTAATGAATCGCTTTCGTATAACTGTGTTACGGTAGATAATTATATCCCTAGGGATATAACTATATTACGGCTTTATCTATCATACTGCAACATATGCATATTACAAATTTATAAAATACAATAGATTAAATTGAGAGGTGCGGGAAGAATTACCAATGCTAATTAATATTTTTAACATGGGCTTGTCATACCAACACACACTGTGCCAAATCAAGGTATACATTTCCAGTATAAACTGGTCTCGTAATTTTTTTTAATTTCCGTACAATACGCGGCCAGCGCATATTGGAAATGTATAGCCTGATATTTTGTTGCAGTGTAAACACAGTATTTGGTTTATTGAGTGTTAGTCTTCTCATTTTCGCGATTAGACGCAGAATGTTCAGTGTTAGCAAATGACCAATTCGCAGAAAGCCAGTTCCCATAATTTCCAATATTCCTGACAGCGTGTTTTAATTTTTTATATTGTTTTTATAATAAATTTATAGAGATTTCAAAATTATGTTGTATTATAAAGAAATTTGACGAAGTTTAACAGATTTTGACGATAAACTTGATTAAAACACCTAACTCATGATTAATTAGTGGCAAATAGGGTTAATGACTTCATGTAATCATGAACTTTGGAAACTGCGAACTGGACATTGCGAAGTGGACGTTTTGCGACCGCTAGACATTTTACGAATTGAACATTATGCGTGTAAACTGGAAAATATATGATTATAATAAATATTGCTAAAATCAAAGGTAATGGTCAGAAAGGATGCAAAATGTTGGTAATGCTCCTCACTAAAGTTAATAAAATTGTATTGTGTAATTTAAGTGAAATTAAATCTCGTTCGCGTACTTCAACAATTTTTAAGGTGTAAAAATTATTGAGGTCCAAAAAATAAAAATCTATTTTGGTAGTATAAACATTATAATACTGTAAACAGATTTATTTATTTGCAAAAGTAGATCATATTAACAGTTTTTTTATCAATATAAGAATGCGCAAGCGAGATGGTGACGCGCGGTGAGTGCCTTCCTAAGGTCACAGAGCACAAAGTTAAGAAATACGCCATCTCATGATTGTACTATTTTTAATGAAAATAATAAACTGTTCTCATGAGTCTATATCGGATCCATTAGCACCCCGCCATTCGAACTTAATTATTTGACGAAAAACGGAGATGTCATTTAAGATTCTGTCTTGATGAAAACCTAGATAACCATTAAAATTATTTTATTAACTACAGTTTACAGTTTAAAGTCAAAACGTAAAACTTTTCTAGGCGTTTCCGCCAAAAGTCACTTAATGGAAACGTCTAAAAAAAGCTAACAAGCTGACATCTCCGTGCGCAACGTCCGGGCAATCACAAAATAAATATACCTTTATTATTATATTATTATTATCTTCGTTTTTCGTCAAATAATTAATTTCAAATGGCGGTGCTAGTGTACCCAATAAAGCCCCTTAAATAAAAAACTGTACCATGTTTTCTGATTAAAATAATAAACTTTTCTTATTTAATTAATGTGGTTTTTATAGAAACAAAACAAACTCTCCCTGAAAGGCAATCGGAATTTCCATTCAAACGGAGATTCAAACTCTCGAATCGAAATATCACTAGTATTCATCGAAGTTAACAGACATTGTATCAAAATAATTATTGTCTTGACCTAGAATACTATAAATTAAAACAAAATTATTTTGTTTTCTATCAAAAGATCAAGATTCTGGCATTTTTTCATTCAAGTTAATACGACAATTTGCTGTACCTAAAGATGTATTCAGTTAAAGAATTCTCATCTATTAGTTTAAAACGACGAGGGTATTATATTAAGAAAGATAAATCTTGGGATATAATAGCAACGTGCTTTAGAATGATATTTTTATTGTTTTTATTGAAATGATTTTGATATTTTGAATCAAGTTCTTACTATTTAGGCCAAACTCTTAATTTTTTCATCATGAAACAATATTTTCTTAAATGAAGCATCTCGATTTCCAATGAACAGAGCTAATTATCGTATGAAGAACAGTAAATTTCAGAAAACATTTATTATTTTAATGGAAACTTACGATTCATTGTAAATATATTTAAAAAATCTTGCCGTAAACAAAATGTCTTAAATTAATAAGCAGTTAGTTTGATCTCAAGCAAATTGTTATCTTAAATTAAGTAAACGCTGTAGCTCCATATAAGTAAATGACATTAATTTGACACAAACTAATTATAATGGCTTCAATGAAAATTTCACGTTATCTTATAATAAAACAACACTTTCTTAAAATAATCACCTTTGAACTCGTTGGAATAAATGAATATTAGTTTATCTCAAGGTGATTATTCCAAGAACACGGAAATTTGAGATTAAGAGGATTCATGATTTCGGATATATATGAATTAATATTTTCTTGGTATAATCCATTTTCCTTTAGTTGAAGAAATCCTTTTTTACCGTGTACCGTGGCCAGACTAATTATGTGAGTTGGGGCGACGTGACTTCCAACGCTTATTACAGGTTGGAATGCGGGGTGCGCCTAGGTGGGCTTACTTCTCCGGATCTTTTTAATGCGTATATCAATGGGCTGATTGGTGAGCTAAGGAAAAAGAAAAGAGCTTATTATGGCATTAATGATTATTTCGTTGATAAGAATGCTTGGAGTCGAGACCTCGAGTGATATGCAGGACTTCTCTAAACGCTTTTATTTTAATTTTACTTATAATTGTTTTCTTTTTTTTGTTGCTGCTATTTTATTTTGTATAATTGTCTAAAATAAACTCTCAATTGTAAAACATGTATTTGTTTGCGGTCAACGAGTGTCGACAATTAGTTTTCGAGTTTTGTGCTTGAGATCGAGTAAGTCATGCTCACTAAAATGTTCAAACTGGTGGCGGCGTTGTGTGTCAGGTCGTCGAGTTCCCTCTAATATGGTTGAGCTCAGCGATGGCTGATCCATGCGTCAACTCGTGAACGGGTGCTGCCAGGGGGGACAGGTCTGCTCGGCCTCTTTGACACTTTTATCATATCTGTTGTTTATCATATCTGTTGTTGTTGCACGCTCGATCGCTAACATAACGTGTTCCACAAAAATATGTTAATTAAAATTGTATATAACATGACATCAAAAAAAAGAAAAGAAAAATATTAAATATCATACAAAGCCCTTCAGGCAAGTAGGCGACCAATACTGTTGAAGAGTTTCTTTCGGCGTCTTCTTCTTTGCAGTGGTCGGTTCCGAAACGCTAGTAGTTTGTAGCTTTTAAACAATAATTAATAATTTGAATATAATATAATAAGTGTTATTTAATTTTAAATGTGAATTGACGTGAAAAAGTGCCTGAAAAGGCCTATTTTCTGAATAAATCTTTGAATCTTTGAATCTTGAATCTAAGGGGCACCGGCGTAGGCTGTCATATTGGCGGAGTATGTTTTAATAATCTTAACTATGCCGACGATATGGTGCTCCTTAGTCCATCGATCAGTGGACTAACTGATTAGTTGTCAGTCTGTGAGAGTTATGCCAGCTCTCATGGACTTAAATATAACGTGACAAAAACGGAAATGCTCGTTTTTAAGGCGGGGAAGAATCCGGAGAAAGTGCCACAAGTATTTTTGAATGGCTCAGTAGTTCGGGTTGTGGACCGCTTTAAATATCTTGGCCATATTGTGACCGGAGACCGAAGTGACGATCTTGACATGGAGCGTGAAAGACGGGCATTGTCGGTTCGGTGTAACATGCTTGCGCGCCGTTTTGCTAGATGTAGTCGGGAAGTGAAGGTCACTCTCTTCAGAGCTTATTGCCAGTGTTTGTATACTTGCCAATTATGGTATAAGCATAAGAGGTCTTCCTTCAGTACCGTGAGGGTGCAGTATAATGATGCATACCGCATCCTCATGAAGCTTTCTCGCTACTGCAGCGCGTCGGCCATGTTTGCCGAGGCGAGAATGCCCGACTTCTATGCTATTATCAGGACACGTATATCTTCCTTTTGGGACAGATTGCGTAATTCTGATAATAGTATTCTCAATGTCGTGAGCCAAGATTTAAAAAGCCCGATGATGGAGTATTGGACGAAAGTACATCGGGAACTTAATAAAAATTGATGGCTCTATAGTTCTTCACGGTAGATTCATCTCGTACGTTGTACTAAAATGTTTTATTTTATAACTAGCTGTTGCCCGCGGCTCCGCCCGCGTTAATGCTCCCTTGGGAACAGTAGAAATGAAAAAAATCCATACAAACCCCTCCCCTCTGCTTTTTCCCCTTAAGGGGAATGATCTTTAGCCCTTAAGGAGGGGATTCTGCCCATTTCACCTACACAGATATTTTTTTATTGTAATAGAGAACTTCTTACTGTCATATTTCTAAGTAAATAAAAAAATCCATACAAACTGCCCCACCTATTTTACCCCTTCAAGGGAAAATTTCGTCCATTTTAACTACACAGATCTTTTTAATTGTAATGTAAACATATTTTTATTTTTATACTTCTATGTCCAGAAATGAGAAAATTTCCATACAATCCCCCACCTCCCCTTTATCCCGTAAGGGGGGAATTTTTTACATTTCACCTACACAGATCTTTTTTAATTGTTATCTAGAACGTATATACTTATTTTCATACTTCTAAGTCTACAAATGAAAAAAAAAAATCCATACTAACTTTACTCCCCTATTTTATCCCTTCAGGCGAAAATTTCGTCGGTTTTACCTACATACATCTTTTTATTTGTAATCCAGAACGTCCAGAAATGAGAAAATGTCCATACAAACTTAATCCCCCCCCCCCCCCCCCCCATGTTGCCCCTTAAGGAGGGGATTTTATACATTTCACCTACACAGATCTTTTTAATTGTAATCGAGAACTTACATACCTATTTTTATATTATAAGTCTAGAAATGGAAAAATTCCATACAAACTTTACCCCCTATTTACCGAGAATGTTGTCTGGTTCACCTAAACAGATCTTTTTAATTTTAATTGAGAAATTGTGTACCTACTTTCAAACTTCTAAGTCCAGACATGAGAAAATTCCGTAAAACTTCACCCCTTTTGATTTTCTAAAAATCCTTTCTTATTGCTTATTTACATCATAAAAAGAATCCCTGTGCTAAATTTCAAGTTTCTAGCTCTTATAGTTTAGGCCCTGCGTTGATATGTCGGTCAGTCAGCTTCTCCTTTTTTATTAGTATGGATTACTATGGATAGTATGGATAGGTATAATGCTATCGAATAATGATGATGAATTGACTTAGGATTTTAATTTTCTTAAGTCACTTATTATTTTATTTTATTTTTTTGCTATATATGTTTCCAGGCAAACTCATGCCTTGAGTTCATTAAAATGACGATAACTTTTTTTTTAATAAACCGATTTTGATGAAACAAACTTTAAATGTTTTGCTGAGTTAAAACAAAGCAATTGGTGAAAGTTTGAAGTAAATCGGTTCAGTATTTTTGGAGATAATCGTGATCATACATACAGACAGACAGACAAGAAATTCAAAAAAATAATTTTTGCTTTCTATTATTCTTTTTAAGTGTCCCTCTATCCATTTCAGTCAAAAATTCTAATTGTACAGACAAAATATTTTTACTGTTTTATTATATGTATAGATTTTACGTAATTCCGGGTAGCTATATTATTATTATTATAAATTACTCTTACGATAGTCTAGGCCGATTGCTCATGAATCACCAAAGCTGAAGGCCCTACAACAATGAAGACCGTCGCTATGCGATTATGGGGTGATGAGCTCAGTTCCCGTGGATGTCGTAGAAGGCGACTTAGGAAATACAAGCTGAACAAAGCTTATACACATGTGAGAGACCTCTCCAACCCGTCTGGCCAGCGTGGAGAGTGTAGGCCAAGTCCTCTGGCTACTCTGGCCAAGTATGGCTCTAGTAGTACAGAGAGGGTCGTGCTCCTGTAGTGGAGACTATAAAGACCTGATGATGATGAGCTCAGTTCACCTCAGTTACCGATGCTCAGGGAATTATCGATCCAAGCCGTTTACTCGTGCCCTTCACCAATTACGGCTTTTGGCACTTGGAAACGATTATCCCATCGCGATGGTATCGTAAGTTACTAAACATCAATTCACACCCAATGGTCTACGCTAAGGTACTTCTCGTTATGATGTAGGCTATTTACCGTCAGCCTGACACTGGTGATAGCATCTAGAAGTAAAGAGACTCCATTATGAAGGTCAAAGTTTAGGTTTTTTACAGCACTGAACTAGCAACGCACCGTACTCAGACGTACTTACAAATGAAGAAATCATTTCATTCTAGCTTCCGGTCGAGTATACAATGAATCTTGATTAATTACTAAAGGCATAAGTCGAAGTCGAAAATGGATTTTCTAATGAGATCCTTATAGTGGTAATATATAAAGATCATTTTCGTTTGTAACGCTAAACAGACATGTAACATTCAGCTTATACAACTTTTTTGCTGTTTCAGCTGTGACCATGGCGAGGTATTTCTAGGAACGTACTCGTGTATGCTAAGGGCAAAAAAGGCCATATCCACACTGCGTTTCATTATTATTTGCTTTGAAATATATTTTTTCAATTTTTTATTTAAAAAAAATATTCTTATTTTAAAGAGACCATGTGTTTGAAAAGGCATAAAGACGTGATAATATGTATGCATGTACCATGTTTTATGATACAAATATTCTTATTGAAAACAGAACATATATTTATGTATTTATAATTGTTTTTGTTTATGACTGCCACAGGATCAATTTATCTACTTGGTTCATTGTTTAACACTATAACTTTAGATTTTACAAATATAGATGTGGTAAGTACGGAATGCGATATTATATTTTTACGGAACAAAACACAGCTTCGGGTTTCAATGCTTAAGACGAGGACTCAAATGTTTGGTACCTTCGCTCGGCAAAGGACTGATCAAGTGCGCGCAAGGGATAGCGCTTGGCGGTTTAGCCCGTGAATGATGAGATAGGAGATAGTCTCGAGTCGCTCAAAGAAAAAAACGTAAGCGCCAAATTCGTTATTTCTATTTTATATAAAATCAGACCGGTTAATTGTATTTTCATATTTACATTTTGATGAATTACTAATAACGTATCTTTTAGTCTAAAAATCATTATTTCATTCGTCGCATTTGAGCTACAATAAAATTTGAATTGAAACTAATAAACAACTGATGCGAGACTAGCTTGCACCCAGTACAACCGTACTTTTTCCCGGGATAAAGTGGACACTATGTTTTTGTAGTGTAGTTCAGATGGCGCTGCTGTCAAGTAAACAAGTCTCTGTACAATAATATTTCTTAAAAATTGTTAGATCAGTTTAGTTAGGTTAGGTTAGGTTAGGTTAGGTTAGGTTCCCCCCCGAGGTGGTTCCCGGTTTGTCGTACCGGGGGGGCTCAGTACCCGTGGTTAGTCCTCAAACCACGGGGAAGCCAAGAGGAACCCGCGCGGGGGCGCTCCTGCTGCCTGACACACCAGCAGCGAGCGCCCACATTGGGGCGGCGGGGGAGTGGGAAGTTCTCCCCCCACCCGAGGAGGGGCGCTCCCGCGGGCTCGGCTTCGGCCTTGAGCCTGCTGGGATGCGCCCAATGGGGCGGCGGGGCAGTGGGAAGATCTGCCCCCACCCGGGGAGGGGCGCATCCGCAAGGATGCGCCCATTGGGGCGGCGGGGGAGTGGGAAGATCTCCCCCCACCCGAGGTGGAGCCGCCGGGAGGGTAATATTTTATTGCTCTCCCGGCGCTTCAGGCGGGGCCACACCGCCGTGGTTGTGGTCGGAGATCGGTCGCGGAGGAGAGGGAGTTTCGGTGCTGCGTTGCCGATCTCCCTTTCTTCCGCGGCCGAGCGGTGCCGCACGTGTTTGCGGCGAGAGGCAAGCGGCGGAGCCTATCATCTTCTCCGCCGCTGGGAGCCAGTTTATCTGGCTCCCATGGGGCCACAGGCGGTGGACTGCGTGGGAGTCTGCCGCCTCTCAATTGGCCCAAGGAGGTACGGCGCGTCCGTGAGTTCCGGACGCGCCTACTTGGTGAGTGGGGGGGCGCTCGGACGTCCCCGAGGAGGGGCCGCGTTGGCGGCCAGCCGCGCCGGGGTTCGCGGTTGTATTTCCTTTCCCGTGTCCCCGGCAAAAGCGGTAGAGATGGAACTCCGAAGGTTTTTTAGTGGGTAGGCACGTCACTCTGGCGTGGAGTCCCACATAACCCGACAGCTTCCCCTGCAAGCTGTCGGGTATCCGTAACATGGATCTTTCCTTCGTTAAAAAAAAAAAAAAAAAAAAAAAAAAAAAAAAAAGGTTATGTTAGGTTGGGGTGCTACGGGCGGGGAACCTCCTCGAGTGCCTGGTCCTTTGCGGGCTCGTGTTAAACTCTGTCACTTGATCTTTGATTCGGTGAGAGGGACGCGGGCTGGCAAAGGATTCGGGACGGTGCACCCTGGGTCACAGCCAATAACTCTCTTCGGGGTCTTATTGGTTGTGGGCTAATATCCTGCCGACGCGCGACGTGTTTGGATTTTCCAAACACGTCGGGCAACTCGTTACCCCAAATTGATGGGGCCGAGGGTGCTGTCCGTCACAGGTCAGTGCCGCGAGGAAGAAAACCTCAATAAAAAATAACCCTAATCCCATACGGTCTGGCGTGCCGTAAAAAGGGATGAATGACGGGAAGGGAGTCCCGTTCCAAGCGCCCAAAACTAAAATGATGGCGAGTCTTAAGAACATAATACCCCAGGAGGGTACCGGAAATTCCGGAGAATCCCTCCCTGCGTCTTCGGGCGCAGGCTGCCCCACCGTATCTGGGGGGGGCAAGATCCGTCACCGGGAAGAATTCCCGCACCCGGGCCAAGAAGGCCGGAGGGAGGTTGAAGGGGGTGATGTCTCAGATGCGAGCTCACAAATGAGCTTCGAGTCGGTGACATCAGCCTCTCGCGACCCCAGTTTGGAGGGGCGCCGTAAAAGGTGCCACGTAGGAGGCGAGAACGATGGAGCGCCGTCGAAGGTTACGGCTGCGTCCAGGGGCCGTAGTCGCTCGAATAGCGACCGCAGGTCCAGGGCTGAGATAGCCGCAGCCCGCCGAGATGAGGCTGAGCGGCTGGTACTGGAAATGGGCAAGAGAGCTATGGCCCAAAAGGTCACTGGGCCTCCTGAGGCCACGGAGGCCTCGGAGGAAGCGCCGGCAGAGGCGCTCAAAAAACAGGCGGAGGCCAGCGTCTCCATTATTCGGGAGATTGCGACAAAGTCCGGTAACCTGAAGGGCATCTTTGTCAAGAGCCTGAAGGAAGCCGCAACCTCTTTAGAGGCGACAGTGTCGGCCCTGCACAAGCGGTCGACCAATGAGGAGACGCAGAGGCTGTATGCCTTAAACGAGCGTCTAGAGGCCAGGATTGCGGCTCTAGAACGCGAGTCGGCGGAGCTGCGCGCTGAGCGATCTGGTGCGCCCGCGGCGGTTCTTACGCCGGCAGCTTTGGCGGCCGGCTCTCCGGAGGAGATGGAAGCGGTCGCCAACTTTATTATGAAGACGGTCGGCCCTATGCTGAACGCCCGGTTTGAGGGCATTCAGGATAGGCTGCTGCCAGAAAAACGGCTGCGCCCGCCATTGGCGGCGGACAAGCGTACCCAGGTCGCTCAGATGCCACTTCCGCCGTCGTCGGAGAGTGATGAAGAGGGGCCCCAGGCTACGACGGTGGTACGAAGCAGGGTCGCAGAATTTAAAAAGGCACCTGCCCCCCCTCAGGTCCCTGTTGGGAAAAAGGGGAAGAAGAAGGGCAAGAGGCAGCGCCGCGCAGCCACTCCAGGCCCGAGTGGACGGTCGCCCATGGACCCCACAACAGAGCCCCCAGTCGGGGCACCGGCAAAGAGACCCGACCCAAAGCCCCAAGAAGGCCAAGACGCGCCTGCGCCTGCTCGCGCTGCATCCACTGCATCGCGCCCTCTTCCACCGGCCCCTGAGTCGATGGACGAGCCCTGGGTGCAGGTGACTAGGAGAGGTGCGAAATCATCGCGGCCTGCGGTGAAAGCTGCCCCGCCACAGCCGGCTCGGGCTCCAGCGAAGCCCCAGCCCAGGCTCCGCCCACCACGCTCGGCTGCGGTTCAGATTAAGCTGAAGCCGGGTGTGGAGGCGAGCGGCGTCACCTATAAGCAGGTTCTCACACTTGCTCGTGAGAAGGTGGACATCCAGGGCTTGGGAATCGCTGGAGTCAAAATAAGGCGAGCGGTAACCGGCGCTCGAATCCTCGAGGTGTCTGGTGACGAAAGGGACGGCAAAGCCGATGCTCTCGCCGCCAAAATAAGAGAGGCTCTGGATCCACAACTGGTGGAGATATCCAGACCTCAGAAAACAGCGGAGGTGCGAGTCCGGGAGCTTGATGACTCTGTCAATGCTGAGGACATCAGAGCGGCTGTGGCCAGGTTGTGCCAGTGCGCAGAGGACGAGGTGAAGGTCGGAGAGGTCAAGGAGGACCACTCCGGCACCAGGTCAGCACTTGTCCGGTGCCCGGTGGTGGCGGCCAGGCGGCTCACGGCTGCGGGTGCACGCCTTCTAGTCGGCTGGTCTTCGGCGAAGGTTGTAGTGCTTCCGTCGAGGCCGCTGCAGTGTTACCGCTGTTTCGAGGTGGGTCACGTTGGTCAGACGTGCACTGCAGAAGCCGACAGAAGTGCATTGTGCCTTCGGTGTGGCAAGCCTGGTAGCCAAAGGTATTTCGAGTCAGGACAATACCAAATCAAAGTCGGGCTCCCGGAACGAAGACATTTATTCAAACATCAAGATTGTACTTAACCTTTTATGAAAAAACTATGATAGCGAGTTTTAACTTGGCGACACCGCCATCTAGTGACAAATTTCGTAAACTACACTTCTGGGCAAATACATACTCGCTTTAAACTAATATTAGACATATCGCCCACCAAGGACCTTCGGTCCTTAACAACAAATTAACCATTCAACTAAAACATAATCCTAAGTAATTACCCTTTATACGCAATCCGTGTTCATTGGTAAGCTAAAGAA
The DNA here is from genome assembly GCA_947532085.1 of Elegia similella. Lineage (NCBI taxonomy): Eukaryota > Metazoa > Arthropoda > Insecta > Lepidoptera > Pyralidae > Elegia > Elegia similella. Next base: position 73,582 of record OX383950.1, on the reverse strand, counting down.
TCCATATATTTTAACTAAAAACAATATGAGTTTTCACAAACAAGAACAAAACATTTCCTTTAGTGGACTGTAAACACTATTTAACACTTGGCATAGAAATTAAACTGTTTATATTAAAAATACAATACATTTATAAAATATAAATCTAATGACTATGTGACTAAATTATCTTCAGCATTAACTGGTAAAGGGCAAAGTTTTGAAATTGGACGTTGAATTATAGAGTTTTTATAACGTAATGTAACTACTCTTGTTAAATTGTCCTTACCAGGATGCACTTGCTCAATTTTCCCATACAACCACTTTGTGGGAGGCAAATTATCCTCACACACTAGTACAACATCACCTGTCCGTATTTGTGGAGTTTTGGTTTTCCATTTATATCTTTGTAAAAGGCTATTTAAATACTCCTTAGACCAACGTCTCCAGAAACTCTGTACCATTCGTTGCGTAAGTTGCCAACGACGTAAACTACTTAAATTTTGTGACTCAAAGTTGTGATCAGGAGCCACAAGCAAAGGTTCGCCCACCAAGAAGTGTCCCGGTGTTAGTGGAGCTGGATCGTCGCAATCTGAGCTAGACTGGCAAATGGGACGAGAGTTTAGACAGGCCTCGATTTGTGAAAGGACTGTGGCTAACTCTTCATAAGTCAGCGTGGACTCGCCAATAACCCGACGAAGGTGATGTTTGGTGCTCTTGATTCCGGACTCCCACAGTCCACCAAAATGCGGAGCGTGTGGTGGAATGAAGTGCCATTCGGTGCCATTATTAGCTAGTGATTGCGCGACTTCATTTGAAAATGAAGATCTCTCACTTAATAATAACGCTTTTAATTCTTTGGCCGCGCCAACGAAATTAGTCCCGTTATCACTCCAGAGATGATTGCACCGACCTCTTCTTGCGACAAAGCGCTTAAATGCTGACAAAAAACCCTGAGAAGTAAGATCAGATACTGCTTCAATATGCACAGCCCGTGTCACCATACAAATAAATAAACTGATGTAGCCCTTGTATGATTTGTTCCCTCTACCTTTCGATACACGAACATTTATTGGACCAGCGTAATCGACACCTGCTTGTAAAAAGGCTTTCTGAGGTGTCAATCTACAAGATGGCAGCTGACCCATCAATTGCGTTCGAATCTTGGCGGCATTACGAACACAAGGGATGCATTGATGGATATGAGATCTTATCAAACTCTTAACCTTGGTTATCCAATATTTAGTGCGAATATAGTTACAGGTTAACTGTTGTCCTCCATGAAGCGTTCTATCATGGGCATCGGCTACTAAAAGCTTAGCCAGATGCGATTCGCCTGACACTATAAACGGATGTTTGCTACAATCTGGTAAGTCCGAGTTTTCAATTCTGCCTCCGACCCTTAATAATCCATTTTTGTCTATGTAAGGGTTAAGTGTAGACAACTTACTTTTACTACTAACATTTTTATTTTTCAGAAGCATGCTGATTTCTTCGGAAAACCAGTGGCGCTGATGTTGAAGTATACAACAGGTAAGTGATTCCTGGATCTCCGTAGCGGTAAGATAAGGTAAGAGTTTCGATTCCTTTATAGCAGTTTTCTTTAGGTGAAGAATCCTTCTGCAATATGCAATTACTCTTATTAGTTTCCTTAAGCTAGAAAATCTAAAACAAATATCCTCCATTCCTTCACAGGTTTCGACTAAAGTAGTATTTGCTTTGAGTTGACGCTTTTCTAACTCTGTTTTTGTGCAAATAGAACTTGGTTTCACATAACTAATTTTACTATTCCGTAACCAGGTTGGACCGTTCTTCCATAACTTATGGTCTAACAACTCTGATGGCGTTACACCACGTGACGCGCAGTCAGCAGGATTTTCCTTAGTCTGAACGTACGACCACTGTGCAGCATCTAACGAGGTAAGTATTTCAGAAGTTCTATTCGCTACAAAAGTCTTCCAACGACTGGGGTGATCCGCCAACCAAGCCAACACAATAGTTGAGTCTGTCCACGCATGTACATCTAACTTATTGATGTTCAAAGTTTCAGCTACTTCAAGAAGCAGCTTGGTGACCAGAACAGCAGCGCACAACTCAAGTCGTGGGATGGATATTTGTTTAATGGGTGCCACTTTCGTCTTAGCTGTGACCAGGTGAGTATATACCTTATTATCCATAGCAACGCATCGAATATAAACTACAGCCCCGTAGGCTGCGTTAGAGGCGTCACTAAATCCGTGTAACTCCACTTTTACGTTGCTATTCATTTTACTTATCCATCTAGGAATATGAAATAATTCTAGCTTAAGTAACTCCCTGCGATATTGATACCATTCCTGCCTCATCTCCTCTGTCAACTTATCATCCCAGCTCAGACCGGTAATCCAAAGTTTTTGGATGAAGATCTTCGCTGTAATAATACACGGAGCTATCCACCCGAGTGGATCATACAAACGACATATTTCACTGATCACTTCTCGTTTTGTTTCAGGAGCAGGATTGTCAAGAGAAATCTTGATTTTATAACCAAACTCGTCTGTATAGCGATTCCAAACAATGCCTACTATTTTAGTTACATCATCCTCTTTGAACTCTCTTTTCGAATCTGTTTCTATTTTATCGAGCAATCCTACTCTATTACATGTCCACTTTTGCAATTGGAATCCACCCTTATTCAGCAGTTCATTCATTTCTTTATAAATCTTAAACGTTTCTTCTTCTGATTCAGCGCCTGTGAGAAGATCATCCATGTAGAAATCTGACAGTACTCTACTTGCCGCAAGCGGGAAATTATGACCTTCATCTACAGCTACTTGTTGCATAGCCTTAACAGCTAAATAAGGCGCACATGAGGTGCCGAAAGTAACCGTCAAAAGACGATAGTTCCGTATAACACCATCTTCGGATCGCCATACAATTCGCTGAAAATCTGTATGTTTTTCAGCTACTTTTATTTGTCGATACATTTTTATGATATCGGCGGTGAGACATATGGGGTGCGAACGCCATCGCATTATTAAGTGACGTAATTCTGATTGCAAGGTAGGACCGACCATCAACGTATCATTCAAGGATAACCCATTTGCACTTCGATCGGCTGCATTAAAAACTGCTCTTGTTTTCGTTGTACTTTTGTCCAATCGGATAACAGCGTGGTGCGGCAACCATACCTTACCTTCCATATTGGATGACTTATCATCAATCCTCTCCATATGACCAAGCTTCAAATATTCTTCTATTACATCAGAGTAATCTTTCTTCATTGTGCTATTCTTCTCCAATCTCTTCTCCAGACCAATTAAACGTTTTACAGCAACAGACCTAGTGTCACCGTAATCTCGGCGAACATGTGAACGAAACGGTAACTCAACGACATAACGACCCGTGTCATCTCTACGAGTTGTAGCGTTAAAATGAGTTTCGCAATCCTGTTCTTCTTTGGTTAATATCTTTTTGTCTGGACTAGGTTCAGATTCGATCTCCCAAAATTTCTTGAGGAGTTCATTTTGTTCTAACTGAACATGAAAGTTTAATATAATGTTGTGACATGTGACATCTTTATCATCATAGCCGTCAACCTGACCCGACAACACCCATCCAAGGTAAGTATCCTGTGCAATAATTAAATCATTGGGGCTTTTAATCAGTCCCTTTTTCAGAATACTACAATACACCTCGGAGCCTAAGAGAATATCAATTCTATTAGGCGAATTATATTGTGGATCAGCTAAACTGATGCGGCCAAGTTCAAACCAACTGGGTGGAATGAACTTCCGTTGTGGTAACACTGTGGTCACCGTTTGAAGAACATGTGCCTTCACTTGCAACTTAAAGGTTGGATCACAGAGTGACTGAATATTGACCTTAACCACATATTTTGAGGTTAAGCCACTCTGACCACCACCTAAACCCGATATACTACTTGCTTGTGCAATCTTATTCAACCGTAGTAACTGTACGGCTGCTTCTGATATGAAGGATGCTTGAGACCCTTGGTCCAGCAGAGCTCTCAATACCAGAGGAGTGCCATTTTTTGACTCAGCCTTGACTAAGGCTGTGGCTAATAAGGTTTGATTTGAAACCTTTCCTGTCACAAAATGACTTGCAATATTAGTGGTCTTGTTCATGTCAATAGACGGTTCCGGTTGACTTTGATCAGCATCTGCCTGCTCGGTAGCTACCGCAACAGCGATAGCGTTGTATCCGTGTAGAAGTGTGTGATGCTTCCTCTTACAGATTCGACACCTCGTAGAACCACGACAGACTTTCCCTGAGTGGCCGCTGCCGAGACAGTTGAAACAAAGCCTAAGATTCTTAACAATTTCTTGACGGCTTGGAATTTCTTCGCTAGCAAACTTACTACAAGAATATAACTTATGATCCTCATTACAATGAGGGCAGGTTGACGTTGTAGTAGTGTGTAGGACTTTAAGTGGTGTATGAGTGTTTGACTTAGACTTACCTTTAGTGGGCTCAACAAATTCTAAGGCGCGATAACGTGATTCGATAAATTCTTTAAATAAAGCAAAGGTAGGCAACTCTTGTCCACAATCATTAACATGGATTTCCCAGTGCTTTCGAGTATCAGCGTCCAATTTCTGACTAACAATATAAATTATAATAACATCCCATGTATCGACTTTAATCTCTAAGTTAGTTAATTCATGAATGCAGTCAGAAGTTGAATCTAACAATTCTTTTAAAGCTTGAGCAGACTCACAATTCATGGACTTTTGATTAAACAAACGCTTTAGAATACAATTAGACATAAACCTTTTATTATCATATCTACTTTGCAGCAATGACCAGCACTTATTATAATTCTCGTGCGTAATTGGAATGTGCTTTATCAACTGTTCAACTTCACCTTTCACTTGCGTCTTCAAATAGTGTAGGCGCTGGACATCGTCGAGCGTAGAGTTGTTGTGGATGAGAGACTTGAAGAGATCTTTGAAGGACGACCATTCAGTATATTTGCCACTGAAGACTGGTATTGTTATCTTCGGTAATCTCACAAATGGCTCTTTGCCTTTATCTGAACTCTCCCTAGAACACGACGGCTCAGTAGACACTCTCGGCGATAAGGCTTTCAACACAGATTTTAATTCAGCTTTATAATTTACATATATTTCATAGCCTATGTTGTATAAGTCACTGTCCAAATAATTATCCGTATCTTCGTATGTAGCTATGATGTATTCATGTTTCTCAGAGAACTTATCTATAATTGTTTCCAAACTCTCTAGTCGCGTTGTCACATATGATTCGGTTATTCTTTCCTTCGGTGACTTCTTAAAATTACTTCTTCCCTTTTCTATCTGACTATATAAGTGTTTCATAACTCGTATACAGCCTTCCATGGTAGATGAATGTAATTCCAAAATATTTCAAATTTTTCTAAGTGTCGAATTTTATTGTTGAAATTTTTCTAAGTGTTTGGAGTGATTGTCACCGCTATGAAATCGGTCATAGATTCCTCGTCTCAACCACTTTAACCGAATTATTCTAAGTCCTAGAATCTACTCTTCAAATTTTTACAAGTCCCACTAAATTCTATCTTGAAATTTTCTAAGTCTTTATCACAGTTTAAAAAGTACTTACAGTTTTTCCTTGCACACTTACGTCACCGCACTTTACTTCTTGAACTAGCCGACAGGTGGCGCTGCAGAGCGCGCTATCCAGATTTGCTTCACTAAACAACACTTCACAAACTTGTTGTATTCTACTGGAACTGCCAATGCCAAGTGAACTTCTCAGTTCTCAAAAATCGTTCCGACTCGTAGGGACCCTTAGCCAAAGGTATTTCGAGTCAGGACAATACCAAATCAAAGTCGGGCTCCCGGAACGAAGACATTTATTCAAACATCAAGATTGTACTTAACCTTTTATGAAAAAACTATGATAGCGAGTTTTAACTTGGCGACACCGCCATCTAGTGACAAATTTCGTAAACTACACTTCTGGGCAAATACATACTCGCTTTAAACTAATATTAGACACCTGGTCACAAAGCCGGGCAGTGTGTAAATGCGCCCCACTGCGTCCTCTGCGCGGGTCTGGGGAAACCGGCGGGACATAGGGTTGGGAACAAGGCATGTTTTGCCTCCCAACCCAATAAACGACGTGGACGGCGCGCTGCGGTTAGGGTTACGGCCCAAACGCAGCCAGCCCAGCCAGCGCAACCAAGCGCCTCGGAACGGATGGAGGTTGGAGCCACCACATAATTATGGCCCTAAAATTCCTCCAGGCGAACATCAACCACTGTGCCAGGGCTCAGGATTTGCTCTTTCAGAGCATGGCACAGTGGTTGATAGATGTCGTGGTTGTCGCCGAGCCATATTTCGTCCCGCCCGCCGATAACTGGGTGTCGGATCGGGATGGCCTGGTGACATTGATTTCTTCGGCGAACTCTTCGCCTCCATTAAATGTTGTGCGAGGTCACGGAATTGCCTCTGCTCTGGTGGGCGGCGTAGTCGTGATTGGGGTGTATTTCTCCCCCAATCGGCCGCTCCACAAGTTTGAAGACTTCCTGACCGAAGTCGAGGCACTTGTGCTTAGGAGCCACCCCCACCCTGTGATAGTGGCTGGGGATCTCAACGCCAAATCAACGGCGTGGGGATCTCCCGCGACTGACCCGCGGGGTCGGGTGATGGAAGAGTGGCTCATCACGCTCGGGCTCGCTGTGCTCAACCGGGGGACAGTCAACACGTGCGTGAGCTGGCAGGGCGGTTCAATAGTGGACGTATCGTTCGCTAGCCCTGCCATTGCGTCGCGTGTTCATGGCTGGAGGGTTTTGAGGGACGTGGAGAATCTATCTAACCACCGCTACGTGCGGTTCGATCTCCACGCCTCCTCTGTCCCTCCGAGCGGCCCGAACTGGACCCCGAGCGAGCTTGGCCCGGGGTGGAAGGTAAAGTGCCTCGACAAAGAGCTGCTGCATGAGGCGGCCATTGTTCAGGATTGGTTCCGTGCGCCAGTCAGTGTAGAGGTTGAGGGCGAGACCGAGAGGTTCCGGGGTTCTAGGGCTGTGAACCCCGACACTATGAGGACGACATCGTCCGCGAAGGCCTGAACATATATTTTTTTACGCTCTAATTCATGCAGAAGGGGGTCCAGGAGAATGTTCCAAAAGATTGGTCCCCCTATCGAGCCCTGGACACACCCCTTTGACGTCTTCTTCTCGAAGGTCTCTCCAGCATATCTTACGCTGACCTTCCTATCCTCCAAATAACTGTCTACCACTCTTCTTATATTTGTCGGGCATCCCTTCAACTTCAGTTGGTTTTTGATGGCTGGCCACCATGCGCTATCGAATGCGCCCTCTATGTCTAATGATATGACGGCAATCTGCTTCTTCTCTTGAAGTTGTTGTTTGATTTGATTGATCATGTCATAGAGGGCGCACTCGGTGCTTTTCTGTGGCATAAAGCCATACTGTTTCCTGCTCAATTTAGGGAGTACGTGCCACTTGATCCTTTGCATTACCATTTTTTCGAGGATTTTCCCCAACACCGAGAGGAGACCTATTGGCCTATATGACTTCGGTGTTGCGTAGTCTTCCTTATCTGGTTTGCGTAGGATTATTACTGTGGCCTCCTTCCAAGCTTTTGGGAAGTGTCCTAATGCAAGGCACTTGTTGGCTATAGCCAGGAATATTTCAGGTTGTGAGTCAATGGCGTATTTGCAGATATCTGCGGTTAGTCCATCGGAGCCAGGTGCTTTTTTCGGGTTAAAGCTTTCTACTGCTTCGTTAAGCTCTTTCAGGGTAAATGGAGGGTCAGATTGATCATCTTCGTTCCATTTATTCGAGTTTTGTGCTTCTTCCCTTATCCTTTTATGTTCCGCATTGTCAGTTTCAGGTTCGTCCTCGGGGTAGAAGGTTTCGGCAAGTATTTTTGCCGATTCCTTCGGGCTTACTGTGATTCCTTCTCTTATCATGGGAACATCTTCCTGTCTTCGACTTGTCCTTCTTATCACCCGATATATTCCTTCCCACATTCCTTCCCTGTCTTGTTTAGAGCAGAATTCCTTCCAGCTTTCCACTTGTGCTTTTTTGGCTTCGTTCTCATAGTTTTCTTTTGCTTTCAGGTACTCTTCATATACGTGTTGTCTACGGTTCGGCGCGGCGCATGATATCCTTCGCTTCCTGGTGGTCATGTTTCTCTTCAGCCTATCGAGCTCTTCACTCCACCATGGCAATTTTACGGTATGTTTATTTTTAATTTTGGGTATGGCTTCGGTTGCTGCTATTTTTATTATTTCAATATATGTGTTTATAATTTTTTCCAGATTTTGTTTGTTTTGAATTTTGTTTATTTCTATTTTGTTAATGTTTTTTTCTAGGATTAATTGGGTCATTTTCTCCCGAAATTGACTCCAATTAGCCTTTTTTGTATTGAATTGCCTGGTGGTTCGGGTTATTTCGCTTCCTGCTACTGTTTTTATTCGCATGCTAAAAATAATCGCGTTGTGGTCCGAGCTCGTTAGCGTTTTGTCTACATGCCACCCGTCCACGAAGGGCATCAGCTCCGCTGAACACACCGTGACGTCTACATGGCTTTTGTACCGTTTGTTGCCACGCACAGTGTCGAAAGTTGGAGTGTTGCCCGTGTTTAATATTTCCAGGTTTAGTTCCATAAACATGCCTAGGAGCTCTGTGCCTCTATGGTCCTCCTCTTCACTTCCCCACCATGTGCTCCAAGAGTTACCGTCGCCTCCGATTAGAACTTTTGCCGTGTTTAGGCTTTTGACGGCCTTTTTAATGTGTTCTAAATACGGTTCTAATGGGGCCGTGTCCTCGAGGTAGATGGAGATGATTCCGATGTTCCCTTGTTCTGCCTTGATCTTGGCAACAACAATATTTTCGGTTGTGTACATCGGGCATTTAATAACTTCTAGATCATTATTAAACACCACGATGGCCGCTTTGTTGATTTTGTCGCTTTTCCGATCACATTGCAGAATTTTAGTATTTTTATATCCTTTCATCTCCCCTACCCCGCCCACGTACGGTTCTTGTATAAGTGCTATGTCTATGTTCCTTTTTCCGGCTTCGATTATTGCTTCATGAGTGGCGAGCTGTTTCTTCTGGAGGTTTAATTGCGCTATTTTGTACTTTTTGTTTGTCTCGTTTTGGACCACGGCGTTAGCAATATGCTACGTTTGACCTTGCCAAGGCCTCCCACTTTTGTCTAATTTTGCATTCGTAGCTAAAGGCGTTGTGTTCAGCATTCTCTACTTTTGCCCGCTGGCAGTTTTTGCAGGCTGGTGTTTTGCCTGCCCGCCAGCTGGCGCAGTCTGCTTTCATGTGCGGGCCGCCACAGTGGCTGCAGACTTCGACTTCTTCTTTGCAGAATTTACGTCCATGGCCGTATGCCAGGCAGCGCGAACACTGCATCAGTGGTGACTGGTCGGCGACATGGATTTGTTGAACATCAATGTGTACAACCCCTGCTTCAGTAAGTCGCTGCCACAGCTTGGTTGAGACCCTGAATATTCTGTGACTTTTGAGATCACTGTGCGTTCTTTTCCTGTATCTTGGCTCCATTTTCAATTCTTCTTCTGTCAGCCCTTGCACTAATTTCTTGTTCTGCGTCCTCAACGCCTTCATAACATCCTCGTCAGAGTTATAATTCATTAGGTCTCTCATTATGATAAGAGGATCCTTGTTTTTAATTTCTTCCACTTCGAGCTGTTCTTTTGCCCGTATTAGTCTGCCTTTTATCGTCTCTCTTTCGTCTCTTGTTTGACAGCTTATTATTATTTTTTGATCTCTTGCTTTCCTAATTCTGTCTATTTTTCCTCCTTCTTCTTTGGCATTTATTGTCGTTCTCACTTTTTCCATTACTTCCTCTCCTGTTAAATTTGACACCTTACTGCTCACTACTAATGAATGCATAGTAGTGTGCTCTAGTTTCCGTACTGGCTTGGCTGCCATGCTTGCGTAAGTTCTTTCTTCGGCGTTCTTTTCTTTTTGCTTCTTTATCTCTTCATTAAGTTCTTTTATGTTTGTATTACTTTCTTGGAGAAGCTTAGTGTGCTCCTTTAGCATGGTTTTCATTTCCTCTATTTCTTTATTTCCTTCCTTTCCTTCCTCCTTTCCATTTTCTACTTCATTTAGTTTTTCCTTTTCCCTGCTATTTTCCCTTCCATTATATGTCTTTCCTGCTTCCGAATCCCTCACCAGCTCGAACAACCTATCCACTGCCGCTAAAACTTCTTCCTTAATGGTTGTTTTTATTGTTTTAGAGTTGTTTAATTGCAGTTTTGCTTTTATTTTCAGGGCTTTTGCCTCCGAGACTCTATTTAGGTATTTAGTTTCCTGGCTTAGGGTTAGGTTAGGTTAGGTTAGGTTAGGTTAGGTTAGGTTAGGTTAGGTTAGGTTAGGTTGGGGTGCTACGGGCGGAAAACCTCCTCGAGTGCCCGGTCGTTTGAAGGCTTTGCTTCTGCCGTCTGATCTTTGATCAGGCGGTAGCGGCGGGCTGACAAGCGATTCGGGACGGTGCACCCTGGGCGACAGCGAATAACTCTCTGATAGTCGGGGTCTTATTCGTTGTTGGCCAATATTCTGCCGAGTGAAAGTGCGGTCCAGCAATGGGCTGCGCTCGTGTGGTGGGCACTCTCCCCGTCTGCTTACAGACGGAGGGAAGGAGTGCGTTTTTCGCGCGGCGTTCCGTTGTCATGCGGAACGTCGGGCAACTCGTTACCCCTTTTGGGGCCGAGGGCACCGGTCCATTTATGGTCGGTGCTGCGAGGAAGAAAACCTCAATAAAAAATAACCCCAATGGAATCCCGTTCCAAGCGCCTGGGGGGGAACTTCGGGGATAGGGACCTCACCCTTCAAAGGAAATTCATGATGGCGTCTCGTAAAACTTCTATACCCCAGGAGGGTACCAGCATTGCTGGAGAATCCCTCCCTGCGTCTTCGTGCGCAGGCAGCCCCACCGTATCTGGGGGGGGCACGAACCGCCAGAGGGACGCAAGTCCCTCTTTAAACCAGTCGATGTCGCAGCTAGAGGCTGGCTCTCTATCGGACACGGGGTCCTGGATGAGCGTGGGAAGTCGGACAGACGAGCGGCGGCGCCGTAAAAGGTGCCATAATCCGAATTCCGGTTCGGATTCCGATACTGCCATTAAAGTGCAGGCTCGGTCAGCCGGAAGGAAGGGTGGGCGCCCGAAGGCAGCCCCAACGATGACTGCCGTGGAAAGACGGCAGCTCGCGGCTGCTAAAAGGGAAGAGGCGGAAAGAATTGTGCTCGATATGGCCAAAAAAATGATGTCCAAAAAGGTGACGGAGGTGGCGAGCTCTCCTGACGAGGACCGCTTGGCTGGTGCCCTTAAGGACCAGACTGATGCCAGCATAGAGGTCATCAGACATATTGCGACCAACTCTGGAAACCTTAAGGGTACCTTTGTGAAGGGCCTTAAGGAGGCTGCCGCTTCTATTGAGGAAGCCGTGGCGGCTCTCATCAGTAGATCCTCCAACGAGGAGACTGAACGGCTCCAGGCCGCCAACACACGCCTGGAAGCAAAAGTAGCGTCGCTGGAGCGCGAAATGGAGGAGCTACGGGCTGCTGTGGCGCGGTCTGAGCGTGCTGCACCGGCGGCAATGAGTGGCACGCGGCAGGAGTCCGATGAGGCGCAAAAGCGCCTCATTCTAGACACGATGGGCCCGGTACTAAACGCCCGCTTTGAAGGCATTCAGGGCCGCCTCCTGCCTGATCCCGTGCGGCGTCCTCCATTGGCTGCGGACAGGCACATTGCCTCCATTGCAGCGGCAGTGCAGTCGGACCTGCAGTCCGACTTCGAAGAGGAACTACCCCCTGTAGCCGTTAGTAAAACGGCACAGTGGCGTAAAGCTCCGCCCCAACCAAACGCAGAGCCCACAAAGGGCAAAAAGGGACGTAGAAAGAGGGGAAAGGCGAGACCCAGCACTCCTTTGCCATTTGGGCAGGAGCTGACGCCGTCGACATCGGCGGCTGCACCACCTACAGCGCCGGGGCGGCCTGCTAAAAAGGCGTCGGTGCCTGAAGCGTTGCCAGGTGTGCAGCGCGCTCCACGAGCTCTTCCTCCGCCCCCAGCGTCCATGGAGACAGCCTGGACTGAGGTGGCGAGAAGAGGTGGCAAAAACAAAAATAAGGCGGCTGGCGGCCTTGTCGGCCCTTCGAATAACCAGGCTGCTCGACCCCAAACTGGGCCTAAGCAGAAGCCCAACCAAAGGCCGATGCCCAAGTTGCGCCCCCCGCGCACGGCTGCTGTTATTTTAAAAATACAGCCAGATGCCGAAAAGCGGGGGACAACCTATGGCCAAATTATGGCCCAGGCCCAGGAGATGGTGGACATCGGAGAGTTGGGCATCTCCGGTGTCAAACTCAAACGAGCGGCAACCGGCGCCCGCATCATTGAAATTGCGGGTGCCGACAAGATTTCGCAGGCCGATAATCTGGCCTCCAAACTGAAGGAGGTATTAGATCCCCAGATGGTGGAGGTGTCCCGCCCACAAAAGCGCGCAGAGCTGCGCGTGCTTGGGCTGTGTGACTCGGCAACCCCGGACCTGGTGCGCAGTGCAATCGCCCGGGTTGGTGAGTGCCCCGAGGCCGACGTCACGGTCGGGGAAATCCGAGAGGGCAACGCTGGCACTCGCACAGCTTGGGTGCGGTGTCCTGTTGTGGCGGCCAAACGGCTGACCAGTGGCAAGCGGCTCTTGGTCGGATGGGTGTCGGCGCAGGTCAAACTGCTGCCGGCTAAACCCCTGCAGTGCTATCGCTGCCTTGAAGTGGGCCATGTGAGCCAGCTATGCACTGCGGACACCGACAGGAGCTTGCTGTGTTACCGCTGCGGTAAGCCGGGTCATAAGGCCGCCCAGTGTACAGCTGCCGCTGCTAGCTGCGTGCTCTGCGCTGAGGCTGGCAAGCCGGCAGGACACCGAGTCGGAAGCGCGGCATGCCCGAGTGCGCGCAAGAAGAAAGGCGGGAGGCGTGTTGTGTCCGTGGCTACGGCCCAGACGCAGCCCGCCCGTACGGCTCAGGACGCCGAGGTGATGGAGATGGGGACCATCCCATAATTATGGCCCTCAAATTTCTCCTGGCGAATATCAACCACTGCGCCAGGTCTCAGGATCTGCTTTCTCAGAGCATGGCGGAGTGGTTGATAGACGTGGCGGTGGTAGCTGAGCCGTACTTTGTCCCTCCAAGGCACAATTGGCTGGCGGACCGGGACGGTCTTGTGGCCGTCGTGTCTTCGGCGAGTTCTTCGCCTCCAAGGAATGCCGTACGTGGCCATGGAATGGTCTCGGCTCAACTGGGCGACTTAGTTGTCATTGGCGTGTATTTCTCGCCCAACCGTCCGCTCAGTGAGTTCGAGTCTTTCATGGCCGAGCTCGAGGCGCTTGTCCACAGGTGTCACCCTCGCCCGGTAGTTGTTGCTGGGGATCTCAACGCCGAATCAACGGCGTGGGGATGCCCGGCAACCTTTCGTCCGGGAGACCCTCGTCGGTTGCGAGGGCTGGTCATCGAGGAGTGGCTCATAACCGTCGGGCTGGCCGTGTTAAACCGGGGCTCGGTTCCAACTTGCGTGCGCCCGCAGGGCTCTTCTATCGTGGACGTTTCGTTCGCTAGCCCTGCGCTGGCGCACCGCGTGCAGAGCTGGAGTGTGATGGAGGACGCGGAGTCGCTCTCCGATCACCGCTTCGTGCGGTTCGATCTCTCTGCGTCCTCGGTCGCTCCGAGCGGCACAAACTGGGCCCCGAATGAGGTCGGCCCGCGGTGGCAGCTGAAGCGCCTCGACAAAGAACTGCTAGAGGAGGCGGCCATATTACAAGGCTGGTCCCGGGCGCCGGTACGTGTGGAGGTTGAGGACGAGACCGAGTGGTTCCGGGGTGCAATGACTGCTGTCTGCGACGCGTCTATGCCCCGGTCCAGTACTCGTCCTCCCAGGCGTTGGGTGTATTGGTGGTCGCCGGCACTCTCGCAGTTGCGGGAGGCCTGTAGTGAGGCTAGACGCCAATACGCCCGATACCGGAGAAGGCGGCGCCGGGACGACGCTGAAGAGGCCGCCTTGTGCACGGCCCTAGTGGAGGCGAAGAACGCGCTGAAGAACGCGATTGCGGCCGCGAAGGAAGCGGCAAGGGAGGAACTGCTGGCCACATTGGACCGCGATCCATGGGGACGGCCGTACCGGCTCGTCCGTAACAAGACTCGTCCGTATGGCGTCCCCCTGACGCAGAGTCTTGAGCCGCAGTTCCTCGAAGAGGTGATTGCCACTCTGTTTCCGCAGGGAGGGGCAATCGAACCCCCCAGCTCCTCCATCGGTGCCACGGAGCGAGGACCGAGAAGAGATCCCGGAGATAACCCGGGACGAACTGCGCGCAGGTCTGGAAAGATTGCGCGCAAGGAATGTCGCCCCGGGTCCAGATGGTGTGCCGGGAAAGGCGTTGGTCCTCGCTCTAGGTGCAGTAGAGGCCCTGGAGGAGCGACTGAGGGGGCTCTTCAACGCCTGTCTCGAGCAGGGGAAGTTTCCGAAGGCGTGGAAAGCGGGACGATTAGTCCTGCTGAGGAAAGAGGGACGACCGGCGGATTCCCCGTCTGGGTTTCGTCCTCTAGTCGTGCTTGATGAGGCTGGCAAATTGCTGGAAAGAGTCACTTGTGACCGCCTTGTCGAGCACCTCGAGCGAGTGGGTCCGAACCTCGCGGACTCCCAGTACGGGTTCCGCCGGAAGAGGTCCACCATCCACGCCATTCTGAGAGTGAAGTCCATGGCGCAGGATGCGGTCTCCCAGGGTGAGGTGGTCGTGGTGGTGTCTCTCGACATCGCCAACGCCTTTAACACCCTCCCCTGGCCTTGCATTTTGGAGGCACTCCGCTATCACGGGGTGCCACCATACCTGCGCCGGCTCATCCAGGACTACCTCTCAGAGAGGAGGGTAGTGTTTCCTGCTCGAGACGGATGGAAGGAGTGCGCAATGACGCGCGGTGTTCCACAGGGTTCCGTCTTAGGACCGCTCCTGTGGAACATCGGGTACGACTGGGTGCTGCGGGCGGTCAATCTTCCGGGCGTCGCGGTTGTTTGTTACGCCGACGACACGCTCGTGACCGCCCGCGGTGCATCATTCCGGGAGGCGTCATTGCTGGCGACTGCGGGAGTAGCGCAAGTGGTGCGCCGAATCCGCCGGCTGGGTCTTGAGGTGGCCCTTCAAAAATCCGAGGCGTTGTGTTTTCACGGCCCTCGGAGGGGGCCTCCGCCAGATTCCAGCCTTGTGGTTGGCGGTGTCCAAATCGCCATCAAGCCGACGATGCGTTACCTAGGCATCGTCCTTGATGGCCGATGGAATTTCGGCGCCCACTTTGCGGCGTTGGTGCCGCGTATCATGGCGGCGGCTGGTGCGTTGACGCGGCTCTTGCCCAATTTGGGAGGGCCAGAGGCGTCCTGCAGGCGGCTGTATTTGGGGGTCGTGCGATCCATGGCCTTCTACGGAGCCCCAGTATGGGCAGAGGCCCTGAGTAACCAAAATATCGCCCTCTTGCGAAGACCGCAGAGGGTGATGGCGATCAGGGCCGCAAGGGGTTATCGCACGATCTCCGCGGAGGCAGCGTGCGTGCTGGCCGGAAGTATACCCTGGGACCTGGAAGCTGAGATCCTCGCCACCCTTTTCAGGTGGCGAGAGGAGGCACTGGCCCGGGGTCATCGGCCGGCACCGAGAGAGATCGCAGGACGCCGCAACGAGCTGTGTCAGCGCGCCATCGAGGCGTGGAGCCAGAGGCTGGAGCAGCCCACTGCTGGGCGTAGGACCGTCGATGCAGTCCGTCCAGTCTTAGGTCAATGGTTGGCAAGGCAGCACGGCTCCCTAACCTTCCGCTTGACGCAGTTGCTCTCCGGGCATGGATGCTTTGGAGGGTACCTGTGTCGCATAGCGGGACGGGAGCCGTCGGCCGTTTGCCACCACTGTGACGGATGCCAGGACGAGGACGCCCAGCACACGTTGGAAGTCTGCCCAGCCTGGGCAGTTGACCGCGCCGAACTATGCGCGGTCGTGGGGGACGACCTCTCGCTGCCGACCGTGGTCAAATGCATGGTCGACAGTGAGACGTCGTGGACAGCGGTGCAGGCCTTTGCGGAGTGCGTCATGCTCCGCAAAGAGGCGGCGGAGAGAGAGCGCGAGGACTCCACTGACCTTGCCATCCGCCGCCGGCGCACAGGGCGCAGAAGGCGGGCTTATGGCCTGCACCATCTGCCCCCATAACAAGACCGGTCGGGTGCGGGTGCGGATACGGGAATCCGTCACCCGGCTTAACGGTCCGGGTTGAAAGGCGCATGTGTGTCACGTGTGCCTTTACCCAAGCGGGTAAATTGAAGGCTGACGGGCCAACCCGCTGGCCGCTCCGACCCTCTCGCTGGAGAGGGGTTTTGAGAGCGTGCCGAACTGAGGCCGCCAACGTAGCGGCCGCCGTGCCGGGCTGTGGAGCGAGAATAGCCCACGGTCCGGCTCTCACAACGGCTGAGAAGTGACACCGCGGAGTTTTTAGTGGCTACACCACATAACCGCACCGGCTTCCCGTAGCTGGTGCGGTATCCGAAGGGATTTTCTTCGCGTTACAAAAAAAAAAAAAAAAAAGGTTAGGTTAGGTTAGGTTAGGTTTTTTTTTTTTTTTTTTTTTTTTTTTTTTTTTTTTTTTTTTTTTTTTTTTTTTTTAATTAATACATCTCCAACGTAATCGGAGTATGTTTCTACTCTATTTTTATTCTTTTATACAATTTCTCGCAGGTATTTCTCTCGCACTTTCATGCCTCATTCTTCATCTGGTTCTCTTTATGCGGGTGAGAGTCCCATATACGTTTTGTCTTCATTCTATTCTTTTACTTTAGTCTTTCTGGTACATATATACAATATATATATATATATATACATATATAAATCATAATATACAAATATATTTTTCAATTTTATTACATCCTATTTTATTTACGTTTTGTTTCTTTTATTAACTATTTCTATAATTGTTCGACAATAATTTAAAAATTCAAATTTTTCTTTACTAACAATGATATCTTTTATATTTTCTAATTTTAATTTACAGTCAATTTTATGCTCTAAGTCTTGTCTCCTGGCTCCGAAGATCGGACACTCTATTATTATATGCGGTATTGTTTCCTGCATTTCGGGGTCGCAAATACAAGACGGGCTATTTTTTATTTTGAATCTGTGGAGGTACTGGGCCATCCCTCCGTGGCCGGTGAAAAGCTGAGTAATCAGACCACTCGGCTCTATCTCTCGGATCACCTTGTAGGCATTGGCAGCGTCGGGAAAGAATAGCTTTGTCGTTGTGGCCGTTTCACCCTTCTTGTACCTTTCGTTCCATTTCTGCGTTGATTCCATACGGATCATACGCTTGACGTACGATACTGGGCACAGGTCATAGTGTGCTTTCCTTTTGGTGTCTCCAGCGGCTTCTTTTGCTAGTTGGTCCGCTCTGTCGTTCCCCTCCAAACCCGCGTGCGCTTTGATCCAAAACAAGGATATTTTTTTGTTCTGTGTAAAGATGTCTTTGACATTTTTCCTTGTTTCTACAGCTAACGGGTGGAGTGAACCTGGGTTTGTTACGGTCTGCAGTGCGGACATGGAGTCGCTGTAGACACCAAAGCTACTCGCATTATGTTTTTTGGCTCTTCTCACCGCTTCGCAAATCGCCAAGAGTTCTGCCTGGTATACGGTACAGTAGGATGGTAGACAAAGTTTGACGGTTCGGGTTTCGGCTTGTCCTGTCCATATAGACAGGGCTGCCCCGACCCCCCCGTCAATCTTGCTACCATCCGTGAAAATTCTAACTTGGTAATCGCTATTTGCGTCAACTTGCTCCTGGTCGACCAGGCATTTGAACTCAAGGCTGATTTGTTCGGCGGGGTGAGGAGCATCAGTGGCTATTGCCATCCGTTCGATCTCCCTGTCCCCCAGTCCCGGCGGACGTATCCCCCTCTTGATCTCATAAAGCAAGGCGGCCTCCTTTACTCTGAGATCAAGAGGAAGAAGGCCAGCTAACAGGAGCGCCGAGTTCAGGGAGACCGTTCGGTAGGCCTTACATATTTTTTGGGCTAGGCCCCTCTGCACAGTGGCCAGTGCCTTCTGCACGCCAATTTTGTCCGCTGCCGGTGCCCACACACTGGCCGCGTAAAGGACAATGGGCTCCACCGTGGCTGTGTAGATGATTCTTATGACCTCGGGTTGTAGGCCCCAGCTTGCCTTGGCTGCTCTACTCAATTGTTTATAGACACCAATTGCTTTGCGGCAGACGTTTGCGACATGTGTGTTAAATGTCATCTTGCTATCCACGGTGACACCTAATATTTTGATTTCATTGGCCATGGAAATGCTTTCCCCGCCCATGCTCAGCCGCGGGGTGTCATATTTCAGCTTCCTTGTAATTACCATAGCGCTGGTTTTATGGGGCGCAAACTTAAGCTTATTATTGACACCCCACCGCCGGACATGTTCGAGGGCCGCATTTGCACGCGCCTCTATCTCTAATGCCGTTTCACCGTCGAAGATCAGGACAACATCGTCCGCAAACGCCTGACAGTACGTCCCAGTGGAGTCCAGACTTCTCAATAGGGAATCGAGCACTAAGTTCCACAGGATAGGTCCTCCAATGGAACCCTGTACGCATCCCTTATTGGTGTCTCTGCTTGCTTCTGATCCGCCATATCTAACTGTTACTTTTCTGTCGGTTAGGTAACTATTTATGAGCCTTCTGATACCAACTGGGCACCCCTCCTCAGCCAATCTCACCTTTATTGCTGGCCACCATGCATTGTCGAAGGCTCCCTCTATATCCAATGAAACCACTGTGACCATTTTCTTTTGGTCAAGTTTACTACGAATATGTTTCATTAAGGTATAGAGGGAGTCTTCGGTGCTTTTTTGTGGCATGAAGCCGTATTGGTTGTTGCTTATTCTGGGTAGGAGGTGGTGCTTTAGTCTGTTCATGACCATCTTTTCATTTATCTTGCCCATTACTGACAGCAAGCCTATCGGTCTAAGGGATTTTGGGGTCGTATAACTGTCTTTCCCGGGCTTCTTTAGGACCACCACTATTGCCTCTTTCCAGGGCTGTGGGAAGTAGTACAGCTCCAGGCATTTATTAAGCAGTGATAGAAAGATGTCCGGATCACTCTCAATCGCGTTTCGGCATATGTCCGCAGTAAAGCCGTCTTTTCCTGGCGCTTTCTTTTGGTTGAAGGACTCGCTAGCTCGCCTTAGTTCCAGCATTGTGAATGGAGGCTCGCAAGAGTTTCCTTGCTCGTCTTCATTCGCTTTGTCGGCTTTTAATCGGACCTGTGCATGGTGTTCACTCTCGCCTATGTCCGAATCCCTTGGATAGAAGGTATCGGCCAGAAGCGAGACCGAGCCCGCCATGTCCAGGGGCTTTCCGTCTTTTTCCAGCGGTAGGTCTTCTCCTCTCTTAGTAACCCTTCCTATGACCCTATATATCCCTTCCCAAACGCCTTCTTTATCTTGTTTTTCGCAAAATTCTTTCCAGCTGTTGACCTGTGCCTTGGCTGCTCTTTCCTCATATGCTTTTTTACTTTCCAGGTACTCCCCGACGACCTTCGCTCTTCTAACTGGGGCTGCGCAACGGATTCTGCGCTTCCTAGTGGCGACTTCGTGCTTCATCTTTGCGAGTTCTTCGGACCACCACGGCAAGGTAAGTTTTTCTCTAGTTTTCTTTTTAGGTATTGCGTGCTCACATGCAGCAGTGATGGCTTCAGTGTATTTTTTGATCAATTCCTCTATCTGTTCGGTAGACTGTGCGTTTCTGACTGTTTCGATGGTTATGTCTTTTTCCTGCGTGGTTTGTTTTATCTTTTCGCGGAACTCGGACCAATTCGCCTTCTTTGTATTGTAAATTCGTGTTGTTCTTTCTACATGTATTCCAATTTTCCTTTCTGTATATATGTTGAATTGAATACCGTTGTGGTCCGCTGTTGTAAGACTCTCATCCACGCGCCAGTCATCTACCAGGTCCAGCAAGTTCGTTGCACACGCCGTAATGTCAACGAAACTAGTGTAGCGTTTACCCCCCCGAATAGTGTCAAAGGTCGGAATTTCTCCCGTATTTAGTACAGTTAAATCAAGTTCTTCGAAGGCCGCCAGGACTGTTTCCCCTCTCTCTTCCGTGAATGGACTTCCCCACCAGGAGCTTTTTGAATTTGAATCCCCTGCGATGACTAGGTTGTTGGTACCTACTTTGTTTTTTATTTTTGTGAGATGTTCGAGGTAGGGGTCTAGTGGTAATTCTCCCTCAAAGTAAAAGGAGACAAACGTGATGTTCCACTTACCTATTTTTATCCCTACTACCGCAATGTTGTTGGTAGTAAGTTCTGGGTATTGCGTGACGCTCAAGGATTGGTCGAATATCATAATCGCAGCTTTCACAACTCCCTCTTTATTCCCGGTGTTTTGGAACACCCGCATCCCTCTAGCTCCTTTTACCTCTCTTCCTGCTCCAATGTAGGGCTCTTGCAGCAGCGCTATCGCTATTCCCCTTTTTTCGGCCTCCACAAATATTTCATTTGTGGCTAACCTTTTGCGTTGAAGATTTGCTTGCGCCACTCGATAGTGGATTTTCTTCTCCTGGCTGCCCTTAGCAATACGCTACAGTTGAGCGGGCCAATGCGTCCCACTTCCTACGTATGGGGCAGGCCATGCTGAAGGCGTTATGCGCCGTTTGCTCTAGCTCAGCTTTGAAGCAGTTGTGACATTTCGGGGGCTCTCTTGCCAACCATTCGGCGCACTCGGTCCTCATGTGCGGACCACCGCAGTGGCTACACAGGTCCGCCGGTTCACTGCAAAAGCGCTTGCTATGGCCGTAGCCTAGACAGCGAGTGCACTGGACCAGCGGTGACTGGTCCTCCACCTCTATCGTCTGCAGATCTATTTGTACTGCAGCTCTTGCGGTCGCCCTTTGCCAAATAGTTGGCGCGACGCTTATCGCGTTTGTGTGAGGATTTCTCGCCTTGCGCCTGTACTTTATTATTATTCTACTCTCGCTTTCGTCGAGTCCACGTACAATATCCTTATTCTGATTCCTAAACGCTTTTATGACATCCTCGTCCTTATGTACGGAGAGGACTCCTCTAAGCACTAGCTGCGGATCTTTGTTCTCGATGTCCTCGACGTTGAGCTGGGAGTTTTCCTTTTGAAGGCGTTTTTTCAGCTTCTCCCTCTCTTCCTTTGTAGCCAGACCTATGATGACTTTCCTATCTTTGGCCTTCCTCACATTCCGCACTTCGATCCAGCCCTCCTTCGCATCTACGGCGCCTCTTACCTTGCTCAACACTTCCTCTCCTGTTTCTGTCTCATCAACGGACGTCACCTTGACGGAGTGGAGCGTGCCGCGTTTGGTGATGGTGCTGGTGTCCCGGGCTTGTCCTGCGGTTACATTGGCGTATGTTGTCATCGCCTCCCCGGCATCCATCAGGGCTGTCACTCTCTCGTTAAACTCCTGTATTTTCCTATTGCTCTCCTCAACCAGTTTCGCGTTTACTTCCAACTGTTTTAACAGTCTGGCCTCTGTCTCTTTCTCCGCTGTAGCTGGCTCGGAGAGCGGGGATTGTGGGGGTATGGGGTTCCCTGTTTTCCGTGACGTCGATGCCAAAACCTCACTTACGGTCATGGCTACAGTTTCTTTTATTTGCTCTAGTGAGGGGGAACGAGAAGAATCTACAGGCTTCTTGAGTGAGGGTGCGGCCGCGGTAATTTTGACAATCATTTGGGTGGCCTTCTGGATCTCCTGCGCAGCGGCGGCGATCATTTTCTTATTATAGGCTGTAACACTTTTGCCTTCGTTTACCGACTTATTAATACTATAAGTTAATTTAGTTACTGCCGCCACATAGGAGTCCATGTGGACCACATCTTCGGCTCGTGCCGGCAGCTCGACTTCGGTGTTTTTAGTTTTTGATTTTGCCGGGACTGCAGGTTTTACAGAGGTAGAGGTGGACTCGGATATGGAAGATGTAGTGGGGTCCTGGCTCAGAGGTGGATTGGTAGATTCCAGTCCAATCTGATCATTAAGAGGAGGCGTTTGGGAGGTTGTCCCGGCCACCGCTGGGATAATTTCCTCGGGAGAGGCAGCAACCACAACGGGGCCCGGAGACTCATTTCTGGTCTGCGAAAATGATGACATTTGATCGTCCTTCCTAGTGGGCGACCTTGACACTACCATTTTGAAAACTTATTTTTCCTATATAGGCGTCCGAGTTTACCTGCCTGATGAATTAAGGGTGGGTGGGAAAGCGATTTTTTGCCGAAAATCCTTAATAATTCAGAAACTACTGAGCCGATTTTGATAAATGATACGTCAAACGACGCGGCGTGACGGGAGGCACTGAAAACGAATGTAAACTGAACTACTTTCAAGAGAAAATTTTTGGTGATCGAACAAAATGTTGATTTTTGAAACTTTGAAATCACTACAGGAGGCCTGGAGGGCAGATCTTTTGCCGGTTTGCGGCGGAAACGCTACAAATCGACGCGGGGCGGCTAGAGGAAGATGAAATACCAGTACCAGGTAGAGAAAAGTAGAAGATATATATGTTAGGAGCGAAAAACAGCTGTAAAAATGACCAAATTTGAGATATATGCAAATGGGTAAGTATTAGGTGATTTAACAGGTGAAGGTAGGTTCTTTCTATTGAAATACTATTATTTTGGGGTAAGCTAATGGATATATACGCGGCAGCTAAAACAGATTAAGATTCGCGAACACAAAATTTGAAATCGATTTACGTAAACTCGCCTTAGGTAGACTTTTTGATACCTAAATATCAGAAAATCCTTAATAATTCAGAAACTACTGAGCCGATTTTGATAAATGATACGTCAAACGACGCGGCGTGACGGGAGGCACTGAAAACGAATGTAAACTGAACTACTTTCAAGAGAAAATTTTTGGTGATCGAACAAAATGTTGATTTTTGAAACTTTGAAATCACTACAATAGGCCTGGAGGGCAGATCTTTTGCCGGTTTGCGGCGGAAACGCTACAAATCGACGCGGGGCGGCTAGAGGAAGATGAAATACCAGTACCAGGTAGAAAAAAGTAGAAGATATATATGTTAGGAGCGAAAAACAGCTGTAAAAATGACCAAATTTGAGATATATGCAAATGGGTAAGTATTAGGTGATTTAACAGGTGAAGGTAGGTTCTTTCTATTGAAATACTATTATTTTGGGGTAAGCTAATGGATATATACGCGGCAGCTAAAACAGATTAAGATTCGCGAACACAAAATTTGAAATCGATTTACGTAAACTCGCCTTAGGTAGACTTTTTGATACCTAAATATCAGAAAATCCTTAATAATTCAGAAACTACTGAGCCGATTTTGATAAATGATACGTCAAACGACGCGGCGTGACGGGAGGCACTGAAAACGAATGTAAACTGAACTACTTTCAAGAGAAAATTTTTGGTGATCGAACAAAATGTTGATTTTTGAAACTTTGAAATCACTACAGGAGGCCTGGAGGGCAGATCTTTTGCCGGTTTGCGGCGGAAACGCTACAAATCGACGCGGGGCGGCTAGAGGAAGATGAAATACCAGTACCAGGTAGAAAAAAGTAGAAGATACATATGTTAGGAGCGAAAAACAGCTGTAAAAATGACCAAATTTGAGATATATGCAAATGGGTAAGTATTAGGTGATTTAACAGGTGAAGGTAGGTTCTTTCTATTGAAATACTATTATTTTGGGGTAAGCTAATGGATATATACGCGGCAGCTAAAACAGATTAAGATTCGCGAACACAAAATTTGAAATCGATTTACGTAAACTCGCCTTAGGTAGACTTTTTGATACCTAAATATCAGAAAATCCTTAATAATTCAGAAACTACTGAGCCGATTTTGATAAATGATACGTCAAACGACGCGGCGTGACGGGAGGCACTGAAAATGAATGTAAACTGAACTACTTTCAAGAGAAAATTTTTGGTGATCGAACAAAATGTTGATTTTTGAAACTTTGAAATCACTACAGGAGGCCTGGAGGGCAGATCTTTTGCCGGTTTGCGGCGGAAACGCTACAAATCGACGCGGGGCGGCTAGAGGAAGATGAAATACCAGTACCAGGTAGAAAAAAGTAGAAGATATATATGTTAGGAGCGAAAAACAGCTGTAAAAATGACCAAATTTGAGATATATGCAAATGGGTAAGTATTAGGTGATTTAACAGGTGAAGGTAGGTTCTTTCTATTGAAATACTATTATTTTGGGGTAAGCTAATGGATATATACGCGGCAGCTAAAACAGATTAAGATTCGCGAACACAAAATTTGAAATCGATTTACGTAAACTCGCCTTAGGTAGACTTTTTGATACCTAAATATCAGAAAATCCTTAATAATTCAGAAACTACTGAGCCGATTTTGATAAATGATACGTCAAACGACGCGGCGTGACGGGAGGCACTGAAAACGAATGTAAACTGAACTACTTTCAAGAGAAAATTTTTGGTGATCGAACAAAATGTTGATTTTTGAAACTTTGAAATCACTACAGGAGGCCTGGAGGGCAGATCTTTTGCCGGTTTGCGGCGGAAACGCTACAAATCGACGCGGGGCGGCTAGAGGAAGATGAAATACCAGTACCAGGTAGAAAAAAGTAGAAGATATATATGTTAGGAGCGAAAAACAGCTGTAAAAATGACCAAATTTGAGATATATGCAAATGGGTAAGTATTAGGTGATTTAACAGGTGAAGGTAGGTTCTTTCTATTGAAATACTATTATTTTGGGGTAAGCTAATGGATATATACGCGGCAGCTAAAACAGATTAAGATTCGCGAACACAAAATTTGGTTAGGTTAGGTTAGGTTAGGTTAGGTTAGGTTAGGTTGCGCCATCGAGGTGTGGAGCCAGAGGCTGGAGCAGCCCACTGCTGGGCGTAGAACCGTTGAGGCAGTCCGTCCAGTCTTGGGTCAATGGTTGGCGAGGCAGCACGGCTCCCTGACCTTCCGCTTGACGCAGTTGCTCTCCGGGCATGGATGCTTTGGAGAGTACCTGTGTCGCATAGCGGGACGGGAGCCGTCGGCCGTTTGCCACCATTGCGACGGATGCCTGGACGAGGACGCCCAGCACACATTGGAAGTCTGCCCAGCCTGGGCAGTTGACCGCGCCGAACTACGCGCGGTCGTGGGGGACGACCTCTCGCTGCCGACCGTGGTCAAATGCATGGTCGACAGTGAGACGTCGTGGACAGCGGTGCAGGCCTTTGCGGAGTGCGTCATGCTCCGCAAAGAGGCGGCGGAGAGAGATCGCGAGGACACAACTGACCTCGCCATCCGCCGCCGGCGCACAGGGCGCAGAAGGCGGGCTTATGGCCTGCACCATCTGCCCCCGTAACAAAGACCGGTCGGGTGGCGGATTCGGGAATCCGCCATCCGGCTTAACGGTCCGGGTTGAAAGGCGCACGAGTGTCATGTGCGCCTTTACGGTCGCAGGTAGAGAGTAGTCCTGCTGGCCGCTCCGACCCTCTCGCAAAGGAGAGGCTGTTCGTTGAGCGTGCCGTGCCGAGGCCGCCTAGGTAGCGGCCACCGCGCTGGGACCATGGGCGAGAATAGCCCACAGTCTCGGCCATACGCGGTAGGCGATGACACCGGGGTGTTTTTAGTGGGTTCAAGCCCCACACACCCGCTCTGCTGTCCCGCGCAGAGCGGTACGGTGCGAAGGCATTTTCACCCCGACAAAAAAAAAAAAAAAAAAAAAAAGGTTAGGTTAGGTTAGGTTAGGTTAGGTTAGGTTTTTTTTTTGTTTTTTTTTTTTTTTTTTTTTTTTTTTTATTTCTTTTCCCCCCACATGTTATAATGGAGTCTGTGTTTACAGTTTGTTTCCTACTAGTTATCATTCATTCTTTCATCATTTGTCATACATCATCTTTTTCACTTAATTTATATAAATCTCTTTACTCATTCGTCATCTTTTACACTTAATTTATATAAATCTATTTACTCATACATCATCTTTTATGCTTATTATTTGTATATCTATTTTTAGTTACATATATTTACTGACTTTACATTTTAACACAATTTCACTGAATACATAATTTACTTATAATTTGACTCCTTGTTTTTAACAGTTTGATTTAACTATTTACAGTAAAGCAACCTAGTTACACTTTCTGCCTCTTATTTTGCACCACTATTTACACTCTATCTTTTCATACTTCACTTTTCGCCTTCATGTCATACATATACATGTTCGCACAAACACACAACACTGTCCTTTCTTACTGTATCCAAGAGCGAGGCGCTCCCGCCTTCCCTGACCTACCTCGTCGTAATCAAAATAAAATACTATTTTATTTGCAGAATTAATTAAAAATTCTCTTTTACCGAGGCGGGTGAGGGAACACGAGGGCCTTTCTCATACAAGTGGTCCTCCCGATGTCCAATAGGTTGGCAGAGTTTGAAACATGGGGGGACAAGCGCGAGACTCCAGGTCCCGAGTTGAGTCGCCCCCACAACACAGTTGTGAGCAGTCGTTTCAAGGTACCGGTCTGCGGCTGGGACAGCGCCAGGTGTGATTATCGCCACCCTGGCGATGTCCCCGCCACTTTCCGCATACTGGTTATTTCGCACTCTATTTTGGCCCCTCATGCCTCTCGCCCCACCAACATATGGTTGCCATCGGATCGCAATGTCCACTTTTTCGTTTCTCACGTCTTTGGGGCCCTGATTTATCGTTTTGGGATTGGCTTGCATTTTTTGGTTGGTGCCCATCTCGACCTTAACAATATGCTATAGCCGATCTGGCTATCTCGTCCCACCGCCTTCTTACCGGGCATTCAGCGAAGAAAGCGTTGTGGTCCGCGACAGCCAGTCCGGCCCGTTTGCAGTTTTGGCAGCTTGGTGTGCTCCCTGTCTGCCAGTCGGGGCACTCAACACGTAGGTGGGTACCGCCACAATGGCTGCACAGATCTACAGGGTCCTTGCAGAGGCGTCTGGTATGTCCGTACCCTAGGCAACGCGAGCATTGCGCTAGGGGGGACTGGTCCTCCGCCTGGATCACCTGTAGATCTATGCGAAGGCTGCCAGCATCAACCACTTTTTGCCATATTTTCGGCGAGGTGCTTAACACAACATGGCCGGTCAGGGGATTTCGTGCCTTTTTTCTATATTTTATATGTACCCGGTTTTCCTCCGTGCTGAGGCCGTCAAAAACATGCCTGTTTTGGCTTCTCATAGCCTTAAGAACGTCCTCGTCGCTATGTCGGACCAGGACGCTCCTCAGGATGAGAAGCGGGTCTCTGTTTTTGACGTCCTCTACCCGAAGGCCCCTGCCCTCTTTTTCCAACCTATCCTTCACTTTTTTCCTTTCTTCTTCACTACTGCAGCTCATCACAATCTTTTGATCCTTCGCCTTTCTCACTTTCTCCACGGTGACCCACCCCTGTTTAGCGTCTACTGCTTCCCTGATCTTCTCTAAAACTTCTTCTCCAGTGTCTCCTGCGTCTTCCGATGTGACTACCAACGAGTGTAAAACTCCTCTTTTTTGTTGGGGTGGTGCTGATGGCGGCCCTTGGACTGCTCCAGCATATGTCGGCTTTGGGAGAACATCACTTTGCTTCGCTAATATTTCCTTAAGTTGCTCGATGTTTTTGTTGTTCTCTTCGATTAATTTTTCATTTTTCTCCAGTTGGTGTAAAAGTTTTTCTTCCTTTTCGGCTCTATTTGTACTTTCCTTTATTCCAGGTTTCGGCATCGTTTGTTGTGACGAAGTTTCTGGCGCGGATTTCCCTTCCATTTCGCTCTCTTTAACAATTTGATAAAGCCTTTCTATGGCTTGTATGACACCCGCCTTTATGTCGGCTCTTAGGTTGCGGGAATTGCTTAAATGCAATTTCGCTTTTATCAAGCATGCCTTGGCTTCCGCTGTTCTGGATTTTTGCGCGGTTTTTGGAGAGCTGTCCTCTAATTGGGTCTTTTTCTCTTGTTGGAGGATCTGCTTAGCTACAGGACCAGCCTGTTTTGTCGTAACGGGTGAAATATCAGTATTTCCTCCCATTTCCCACTCGCCAATACTCCGTCTGACCGATATTGTCACGGTTTTTGGGGGAGATTTTGCCCCATCGTTTGGTTGCTTTACTGGGGTTCTTCCCATCATGTTGGAGGGATGCGTCAATTTAGTTAAAATGTAAGCTTGTAAAAGTTGTATAATTAAGTATAGATAAAATGAAGATTGTAGAAGTTGTAAAGTTGTATATAATAAATAATTATGTCAGTGTTTAAAAGATGTTAAAATATAAAAGTTTTTTACACTTGACTAGATGTTTCGTGTTTGTCACTCGTTTTAATCAGTTTTAATTGCCGCCCGGTGAAGCAAGTCGTCAATTCTATAAATAGCACTCCCTTCCGGTTAAGCAAGTTGTCAATGACCGGTTTTGCTTTCGCTTCTATATAGGCTTTGTGTTTTTTGTTGTGGGTACTATTTTAAACTATGTGAAACGTGCAAGCCTGGGTAGGCCAGGCAGTACCTGATTTAGTGTGTGAGTTTTGTGTTCTACGGGTTTTCGTGGTAAGTGTATTCCCAAGAACTCGAGTGACTTTCTGTTAAACAGGTATTTGCACGTTAGTATGGGTTTTAAATCCGTTGTTAGTAGTTAAAATGTGTATCGTGCCCAGTTGTAGTCCAGTATGTTAATGTGAGTTTTCACGGAATTGGTTGGTTTTTTAAGGATATTCCGTGTATAAGTTCGTAATGCTTAGCGTTTCTGTGTCTAGTATACTCAATTCAATATTCGGGGTGAGGTTTGCCCGTACTTTAGTCAATTTCACACGTGGACACGTGGTATTTTATTTTTGTCAAATGTATTTATAGATAGTAAATACGTGTCTACAACTCACTTTTAGCTGTCGTCGACCTTCTAGCTGCCGGATCTGTGTATTTGGGCGGCTGTTTTCTTTGAAAAGTTGGTTTTTGCAACTTTTCGTCACTGCAATCCAAAATGATGTCTCACTATTACAAATACTGTATTTCCAGGATAGGAAATCGTTTTCCGCATCGATTAACACTATTTGCTGGTCGATAGCACCACTTTTATAACTATTGTGAATATTTTTACGGAGCGTCACAAAAACGTGGCGTCTATGTCGACGATCGGCACGATACTGGTTAGGTTAGGTTAGGTTAGGTTAGGTTAGGTTGGGGTGCTACGGGCGGGGAACCTCCTCGAGTGCCTGGTCCTTTGCGGGCTCGTGTTAAACTCTGTCACTTGATCTTTGATCCGGTGAGAGGGACGCGGGCTGGCAAAGGATTCGGGACGGTGCACCCTGGGTCACAGCTAATAACTCTCTTCGGGGTCTTATTGGTTGTGGGCTAATATCCTGCCGACACGCGCGGCGTGTTCTGGATTTTCCAAACACGTCGGGCAACTCGTTTCCCCAAATTGATGGGGCCGAGGGTGCTGTCCGTTACAGGTCAGTGCCGCGAGGAAGAAAACCTCAATAAAAAATAACCCTAATCCCATACGGTCTGGCGTGCCGTAAAAAGGGATGAATGACGGGAGGGGAGTCCCGTTCCAAGCGCCCAAAAACATTATGATGGCGTCTCTACAAAACGTATTACCCCAGGAGGGTACCGGATATTCCGGAGAATCCCTCCCTGCGTCCTTGGGCGCAGGCAGCCCCACCGTATCTGGGGGGGGCAAGAACCGCCTCCGGGAAGAATTCCCGCACCCGGGCCAAGATGGCCGGAGAGAGATTGAAGGGGGTAATGTCTCCGATGCGAGCTCTCAAATGAGTTTCGAGTCGGTGACATCAGCCTCCCGCGATCCCAGCTTGGAGGGGCGCCGTAAGAGGTGCCTCGTAGGAGGAGAGTATGATGGAGCACCGTCGAAGGTAACGGCTGCGTCCAGGGGCCGTAGTCGCTCTAATAGTGACCGCAGGTCCAGGGCCGAGATAGCGGCAGCCCGCCGAGATGAGGCTGAGCGGCTGGTGCTAGAAATGGGCATGAGGGCAATGGCCCAAAAGGTCACCAGGCCTGCTGAGTCCACGGAGGCCTCGGAGGAAGCGCCGGCAGAGGCGCTCAAAAAACAGGCGGAGGCCAGCGTCTCCATAATTCGAGAGGTTGCGACGAAGTCCGTCAACCTTAAAGGCACCTTCGTCAAGAGCCTAAAAGAAGCGGCAACCTCCATAGAAGAGGCAGTGTCGGCCCTACACAGGCGGTCGACAAATGAGGAGACGCAAAGGCTGTATGCCCTAAATGAGCGTCTAGAGGCTAGAATTGCAGCTCTAGAACGCGAGTCGGCTGAGCTGCGCGCCTCTGCAGCTGAGCGATCTGGTGCGCCGGCAACAGTTCCCACGCTGGCAGCTTTGGCAGCTGGGTCTGAGGAGGAGATGGACGCGTTCGCCAACCTCATATTGAGGACGGTCGGCCCTATGCTGAATGCCCGGTTCGAGGGCATTCAGGATAGGCTGCTGCCGGAAAAGCGGCTGCGTCCCCCACTGGCGGCGGACAAGCGTAACCAAGTCGCTCAAATGCCCCTTCCGTCTTCGTCGGAGAGTGAGGATGAGAGTCCCCAGAATACAGCGGCAGTAAAAAGCAGGGTCGCTGAGTTCAAAAAGTCCCCTACCCCCGCTCAGGTCCCTGCTGGTAAAAAGGGAAAGAAAAAGGGTAAGAGGCAGCGCCGCGCAGCGACTCCAGGTCCGGGTGTTCGAACGTCCTTGGACCCTGCGACAGAGCCCCCTGTCGGGGCACCGGCGGTAAGACCTCAACCTAAGCCCCAAGAAGGCCAAGGCGCGCCTGCGGCGGCACCTAGCGCTGCACCCCCGGCATCGCGCCCTCTTCCACCGGCCCCTAAGTCGGTGGACGAGCCCTGGGTGCAAGTAGCTAGAAGAGGTGCGAAATCGTCGAGGTCAGCGGCAAAAACTGCCCCAGCGCAGGCGGCTCGACCTCCAGCGAAGCCCCAGCCCAGGCTCCGCCCACCGCGCTCGGCTGCGGTTCAAATTAAGCTGAAGCCGGGTGTGGAGGTGAGCGGCGTCACTTACCGGCAGGTACTCACCCTGGCGCGTGAGAAGGTGGACCTCCAGGGCTTGGGAATCGCTGGAGTTAAAATAAGGCTAGCAGCAACCGGTGCTCGAATTCTCGAGGTGTCTGGGGATGAGAGGGACGGCAAAGCCGATGCTCTCGCAACCAAATTGAGAGAGGTTCTGGATCCACAACTGGTGGAGATATCCAGACCTCAAAAAACAGCTGAGATTCGAGTCCGGGAGCTTGATGACTCGATTAATGTTGAGGACATCAAAGCGGCTGTGGCCAGGGTGTGTCAGTGCGCAGAGGACGAGATCAAAGTCGGAGAGGTCAAGGAGGACCACACCGGCACCAGGTCAGCACTTGTCCGATGCCCAGTGGTGGCGGCCAGGCGGCTCATGGCTGCGGGTGCACGCCTTCTAGTCGGCTGGTCTTCGGCGAAGGTTGTTGTGCTTCCGTCGAGGCCACTGCAGTGTTACCGCTGTTTCGAGGTGGGTCACGTCGGTCAGACGTGCACTGCAGAGGCCGACAGAAGTGCATTGTGCCTTCGGTGTGGCAAGCCTGGTCACAAAGCTGGGCAGTGCGTGAACGCACCCCACTGCGTCCTCTGCGCGGGCCTGGGGAAACCGGCGGGACATAGGGTTGGGAACAAGGCATGTTTTGCCTCCCAACCCAAAAAACGACGTGGACGGCGCACTGCGGTTAGGGCTACGGCCCAAACGCAGCCCGCCCAGCCGGCGCAACCAAGCGCCTCGGAACGGATGGAGGTTGGGGCCACTGCATAATTATGGCCCTAAAATTCCTCCAGGCGAACATCAACCACTGTGCCAGGGCTCAGGACTTGCTCTTTCAGAGCATGGCACAGTGGTTGATAGATGTGGTGGTTGTCGCCGAGCCGTATTTTGTCCCGCCGGCCGATAACTGGGTGTCGGACCGAGATGGCCTGGTGGCATTGATTTCTTCGGCGTACTCTTCGCCTCCATTAAATGTTGTGCGAGGTCATGGAATCGCCTCTGCTCTGGTGGGCGGCGTAGTCGTCATTGGGGTATATTTCTCCCCCAATCGGCCGCTCCATGAGTTTGAGGACTTCCTGACCGAAGTCGAGGCACTTGTGCTTAGGAGCCACCCCTACCCTGTGATAGTGGCTGGGGATCTCAACGCCAAATCAACGGCGTGGGGATCTCCCGCGACAGACCCACGGGGTCGGGTGATGGAAGAGTGGCTCATCACGCTCGGGCTCGCTGTGCTCAACCGGGGGACAGTCAACACGTGCGTGAGCTGGCAGGGCGGTTCAATAGTGGACGTATCGTTCGCTAGCCCTGCCATTGCGTCGCGTGTTCATGGCTGGAGGGTTTTGGAGGACGTGGAGAATCTGTCTAACCACCGCTACGTGCGGTTCGATCTCCACGCCTCCTCTGTCCCTCCGAGCGGCCCAAGCTGGACCCCGAGCGAGCTCGGCCCGGGGTGGAAGGTAAAGTGCCTTGACAAAGAGCTGCTGCATGAGGCGGCCATAGTCCAGGACTGGTTCCGTGCGCCAGTCAGTGTAGAGGTTGAGGGCGAGACCGAGAGGTTCCGGGGTGCAATGACCGCAATCTGCGATGCTTCGATGCCCCGGGCCAGTACTCGCCCTCCAAGAAGGTGGGTATATTGGTGGTCTCCGGAGCTATCCCGGCTCCGTGAGGCCTGCATTCACGCGAGACGCCAATATGCCCGCTACCGAAGGAGAAGGCGCCGGAACGAGGACGAAGAGGCCGCTCTGTGCAGAGCACTTGTGGAGGCGAAGAGTGCGCTGAGTGTACGCATTGCCGCGGCGAAAGAAGCGGCTAGGGAGGAGTTGCTGGCGACACTAAATCGCGACACGTGGGGACGGCCGTACCAGATGGTGAGGAAAAAGTTCCTGCCGTATGCCGCCCCCCTCACGCGGTGTCTCCAGCCGCAACTTCTGGATGATGTGGTGGCTGCTCTTTTCCCGCGGAATGCGAATTTCTGCCCCCCCAGCATGGCTCCGCCATCGGTGGTACAGAGCGGGGACATAATCGGGGAAATCCCCGAGATAACCGGGGGTGAGTTAGGCGCCGCTATTTTGAGACTGCGCGCCAAAAACACCGCCCCCGGTCCGGACGGCATCCCGGGGAGAGCCCTGGTTCTCGCTCTTGATGTTCTGGAGGAGCAGCTGAGGGGGCTGTTTAACGCCTGCGTTGCGCAGGGAAGGTTCCCGATGGCGTGGAAGACAGGACGATTAGTCCTGCTAAGGAAAGAGGGGCGACCGGCGGACTCTCCGTCTGGCTTTCGTCCTCTCGTGGTGCTTGATGAGGCGGGCAAACT
Source organism: Elegia similella (assembly GCA_947532085.1). Lineage (NCBI taxonomy): Eukaryota > Metazoa > Arthropoda > Insecta > Lepidoptera > Pyralidae > Elegia > Elegia similella. The sequence goes on along the minus strand of OX383950.1, from coordinate 40,254 downwards.
GCTTGAACGCATAATTGCTAACCGCATCGTCAAGCACCTTGAGACGGTTGGCCCGGATCTTGCGGATTGCCAGTACGGGTTCCGCCGGGGCAGGTCCACAATCCACGCCATCCTGAGAGTAAAATCTGTGGCGCAGGAAGCGGTTTCCCGGGGTGAGGTCGTCTTGGTGGTGTCTCTTGATATCACCAACGCCTTCAATACCCTCCCCTGGGCTTGCATTATGGAGGCACTCCGCTTTCACGGGGTGCCAACATACCTGCGTCGCATTATTGGAGACTACCTCTCAGGAAGGAGGGTCATTTTCCCTGCGCAAAGCGGGTGGAAAGAGAAAGAGGTGACGTGCGGTGTTCCACAGGGGTCTGTCTTAGGACCACTCCTGTGGAACATCGGCTACGACTGGGTGCTACGGGGAACCAATCTTTTGGGTGTCGAGTTGGTCTGTTACGCCGACGACACCCTGGTGGTATCCCGTGGCACCTCGTTTCGCGAGGCGTCAATACTCGCCACGGCTGCTGTCGCTGATGTGGTGCGCCGGATCCGGCAACTAGGCCTTGAGGTGGCGCTGCACAAATCCGAGGCGTTGTGCTTTCACGGCCCTCGGAGAGCGCCACCTCCAGATTCTGGACTAATGGTGGGCGGAGTCCAGATTGCCATCAAGTCGTCGATGCGCTACTTGGGCATCGTCCTTGATGGCAGATGGAATTTCGGCGCCCACTTCGCGGCTTTGGCGCCGCGAGTCGTGGCGACGGCGAGGGCGCTGACGCAGCTCATGCCGAACCTTGGAGGACCTGAGGCGTCCTGCAGGCGCCTCTACATGGGAGTCGTGCGGTCCATGGCCCTATATGGTGCCCCTATCTGGGCCGAAGCCTTAAACCGGCAGAATATCACCCTCCTGCGAAGACCGCAGAGGGTGATGGCGATAAGAGCCGCCAGAGGATACCGCACGATGTCCTACGAGGCAGCTTGCGTGCTGGTCGGCTCCATACCCTGGGACATTGAAGCGAGTGCCCTCGCGTCACTGTTTTATTGGCGTGAGGAGGCGCTGGCCCGGGGTCACCGACCGGCACCACGTGAAATAGCGGGACGTCGCAATGAGCTGCGTCAGCGCTCAATTGAGGAGTGGGCCTTAAGGCTGGAGCAGCCCAGTTTCGGGGTCAGGACTGTTGAGGCGGTCCGCCCAGTCTTGAGCCAGTGGCTGGCGAGGCAGCATGGCTCGCTTACCTTCCGTGTGACACAGATACTGTCCGGACATGGTTGCTTCGGGGGGTACCTGTGTCGCATAGCGAGGAGGGAGCCGTCTGCTGTTTGCCACCACTGCGATGGCTGTGCTGACGAGGACGCCCAGCACACCCTAGAGTGCTGCCCAGCCTGGGCGGAAGAACGCGCCGAATTGTGCGCGATCGTGGGGGACGACCTTTCGCTGCCGACCGTGGTCAAAGCTATGGTCGACAGCGAGACGTCGTGGAATGCGGTGCAGGCCTTTGCGGAGCAGGTGATGCTCCGCAAGGAGGCGGCGGAGAGAGAGCGAGAGGATACCACCGATCTCGCCATCCGCCGCCGGCGCACAGGGCGCAGGAGGCGGTTCTATGGCCTGCACCTGCAGCCCCCACAATAAGAGCCGGTCGGGTGGTGGAAACGGGATTCCACTGCTCGACATAACGGCTCTTCGGGTTCAAAGTCGTGTAGTGTCACGACGACTTTACCCTTGCGGGTAACGAGAGTGGCCGATGGGCCAAACCTGCAGGCCTGCTCTGATACCCTCTCTCGACAGAGAGGGTCCCCAGAGCGGGCAGGGACCATCTAAGTGGTCGCCGTGCCGGGCTGTGGAGCGAGAATAGCACACGGCCCGGCTCAGAACGGCTGAGAGTGACACCGCGGAGTTTTTAGTGGTAACACCACATAACCGTACCGGCTTCCCGTAGCTGGTGCGGTATCCGAAGGGATTTTCTTCGCGTAACAAAAAAAAAAAAAAAAAAAAAAAAAAAAAAAAAAAAAAAGGTTAGGTTAGGTTAGGTTGTCGCGATGGGGGGGCTCAGTAGCCGCGGATTAGCCACCCGCGGTGAAGCCAAGAGGAACCGGGCGGAAGGCGCTCCAGGTGGGTTTTCGGAGGGCACCCACCTCGGAGTTGCCTTACAGAGAGGAGAACACCTCTTTAAAAAATCTGTAGAGCGGGCCTCGTGCAGAGAAGCACATTAAAAAAACGGCTGGTTAGTGGGCGTCGAGGAGGACAACCTCGTTAAAAAATTGTGGATAGGGCCCCGAGGAGATGACCTCGTTAAAATAACAAACTGGATGAGGCCTGGCTGTGGGTGAGGGGGGTGGAATCTCTCCGCACTCACAGTCGTGGTAGGGGTCGCGTGGGAAGAGGAGTGTCGGTAAGTAGGTGCGCCGTTCTTCCTGTCCTCCGCGACCAAGCGCGGCTGTGGCGCTTGACATGGCATCGGTGGGGCCGCAGGGGAAGAGGAGTGTCGGTGATAAGGTGCGCCGCTCTCCCTGTCCTCTGCGGCCGACAATTGGTGGGCCTCTGTTACCTATGGTTAACAGAGGCCAAACTGAGGGCTGGTTGAGCGGCGGAAACGGGATTCCGTCTCGCTCGACAGACAGCCCTCCGAATTGAGACGTCGCTGGTGTCAAGACGTCTACCCTTTAGGGCCAGACTGGCTGGCTGAGGGCCGCTCCTATCCCTCTCATTGGAGAGGGTACCGGAGCTGGATGGGGCTGCAAATTAGCGGCCGCCGCGCCGGGGCTGTGGAGCACTAGGAAGCACACGGCCCCGGCATTATGCGGATTGGGTAATGACACCGTGTGGTTTTAGTGCGGTTCGAGTCCCACATACCTGTCCGGCTTCCCGTGGCCGGATAGACGAGACATGAGTCTTTCCACACGTTAAAAAAAAAAAAAAAAAAAAAAAAAAAAGGTTAGGTTAGGTTAGGTTCCCCCCCGAGGTGGTTCCCGGTTTGTCGTACCGGGGGGGCTCAGTACCCGTGGTTAGTCCTCAAACCACGGGGAAGCCAAGAGGAACCCGCGCGGGGGCGCTCCTGCTGCCTGACACACCAGCAGCGAGCGCCCACATTGGGGCGGCGGGGGAGTGGGAAGTTCTCCCCCCACCCGAGGAGGGGCGCTCCCGCGGGCTCGGCTTCGGCCTTGAGCCTGCTGGGATGCGCCCAATGGGGCGGCGGGGCAGTGGGAAGATCTGCCCCCACCCGGGGAGGGGCGCATCTTCCGCAAAGATGCGCCCATTGGGGCGGCGGGGGAGTGGGAAGATCTCCCCCCACCCGAGGTGGAGCCGCCGGGAGGGTAATATTTTATTGCTCTCCCGGCGCTTCAGGCGGGGCCACACCGCCGTGGTTGTGGTCGGAGATCGGTCGCGGAGGAGAGGGAGTTTCGGTGCTGCGTTGCCGATCTCCCTTTCTTCCGCGGCCGAGCGGTGCCGCACGTGTTTGCGGCGAGATGCAAGCGGCGGAGCCTTTCATCTTCTCCGCCGCTGGGAGCCAGTTTATCTGGCTCCCATGGGGCCACAGGCGGTGGACTGCGTGGGAGTCTGCCGCCTCTCAATTGGCCCAAGGAGGTACGGCGCGTCCGTGAGTTCCGGACGCGCCTACTTGGTGAGTCGGGGGGACGCTCAGACGTCCCCGAGGAGGGGCCGCGTTGACGGCCAGCCGCGCCGGGGTTCGCGGTTGTATTTCCGTTCCCGTGTCCCCGGCAAAAGCGGTTGTGATGGAACTCCGAAGGTTTTTTAGTGGGTAGGCACGTCACTCTGGCGTGGAGTCCCACATAACCCGACAGCTTCCCCTGCAAGCTGTCGGGTATCCGTAACATGGATCTTTCCTTCGTTAAAAAAAAAAAAAAAAAAAAAAAAAGGTTAGGTTAGGTTAGGTTTTTTTTTTTTTATTTTTTTTTTATTAATACATCTCCAACGTAATCGGAGTATGTTTCTACTCTATTTTTATTCTTTTATACAATTTCTCGCAGGTATTTCTCTGGCACTTTCATGCCTCATTCTTCATCTGGTTCTCTTTATGCGGGTGAGAGTCCCATATACGTTTTGTCTTCATTCTATTCTTTTACTTTAGTCTTTCTGGTACATATATACAATATATATATATATATATATATATACATATATAAATCATAATATACAAATATATTTTTCAATTTTATTACATCCTATTTTATTTACGTTTTGTTTCTTTTGTTAACTATTTCTATAATTGTTCGACAATAATTTAAAAATTCAAATTTTTCTTTACTAACAATGATATCTTTTATATTTTCTAATTTTAATTTACAGTTAATTTTATGCTCTAAGTCTTGTCTCCTGGCTCCGAAGATCGGACACTCTATTATTATATGCGGTATTGTTTCCTGCATTTCGGGGTCGCAAATACAAGACGGGCTATTTTTTAGATCAAAATCAAAATAAATGATACGTCAAACGACGCGGCGTGACGGGAGGCACTGAAAACAAATGTAAACTGAACTACTTTCAAGAGAAAATTTTTGGTGATCGAACAAAATGTTGATTTTTGAAACTTTGAAATCACTACAGGAGGCCTGGAAAGCAGATCTTTTGCCGGTTTGCGGCGGAAACGGTACAAATCGACGCGGGGCGGCTAGAGGAAGATGAAATACCAGTACCAGGTAGAAAAAAGTAGAAGATATATATGTTAGGAGCTAAAAACAGCTGTAAAAATGACCAAATTTGAGGTATATGCAAATGGGTAAGTATTAGGTGATTTTACAGGTGAAGGTAGGTTCTTTCTATTGGTTAGGTTAGGTTAGGTTAGGTTAGGTTAGGTTAGGTTAGGTTAGGTTAGGTTTTTTTTTTTTTTTTTTTTTTTATTATTTTATTTTTACAAGCAGGTGGTGAAATCCTCATGGACACCTGGGAAGGGACCCAGGTAGTGCCGGACTCTTACCGGCTAAAACACCACCTGCTTGGAAAAACACACTTTACCTTCTTGCCACTATGGGATAATGCGGCAATTTATTACTTTATGGGGTTTTGAACTATTTGGTTTATACATTTAGAATTTGTCAGTCAGTCAGTCAGTTACGGCTTCAGTCGCTTCTACTATAGGGTTTTAGGCGATTTTCTAATTAAACTATGTAAAATTAACTTTGCGAACTTGTTAGTCTGTCAGTTTGTCGTTGCTTTGAGATGCTCTGAAGAACCGACCCGGGTATCCACATGTGGTTATTGGTCACAAAAGATCCAAGGTGGCGACTTTTATTCGCAGATTTTGCACTTACCTTGGCCCGGGCCCGTGGCCCCAGATCATTGTCTGGTGGCTCGTAGCTCGTTGCCTGTGCTCAGTGTTTTTACTTTTGCCCGTAGCCCGTGACCCGTGACCGAACCTTGGCCCGTGGTCCGTGGCCCGATGCTCTGGGCTTATTGGTGTTGTCATCTGTTTGCCTAGGTCCGTGATTTAGTTCTGGACCTGAGACATGTGTACCTCGATTTTTTTTTTTTTTTTTTTCTCTCTTTGCCAGTGGCTCGTGACCCATGACCGATACCTTGGCCCGTGGTCCGTGGCCCGTGGCTATTGACATGCACTGTGTTTAATACACTGCGAACGCCGTGCCCCGAGATCTATTTGTGCCCGATATCCACTGGCACCGAGCCGGCCCTCCAGCTCACTCCCGTAAAGAGGGTGGCACGTGAATTTTTTTTTTTTTTTTTTTTTTTTTTTTTTTTGGAACTGGCCAACTGGAAGGTCTGGGATCTGCAGTGAAGGAATTCTCAAATTCTAAAAGCAAGGGGACTAAATTTGGAATTACTAAATTTGGAAGTTGTAGGGCTTGAAAGTTGGTGTGTAAGACTGAAATTCGGGCTCACAGCTCGACTCGGATCATTTGATGGCTGTGATGGATCCATTTGCTCTTGCAGCGGAACGCACTACCTTGCGGCAGAATTCCAACAGGATCTCCCTGAGGTAAGCGTCCCTAAATGCACTCTTGATATTTTCAGCATTGAGCTCCATTCCCAGCCTGAACTCGCACTCCAGTCTGGAGGCGCCATATCTGGGGCATTCCATGATGATATGTTCCAAGTTTTCACTGGTTTCCCCATCGCAAGGGCAGCATGGAGTCGAAGCCAAACCAAATCTAAACAAATACGCTTTAAATCCACCATGACCTGTAAACAATTGTGCGTCCAGATTGTTATGGTGAGCTTTTTGGAATACCTTATAGCCCAGTCGTATGTCATCAATGAAGAGTTTGATGGAGGCCCCCGTGGTTGCTTCCTGAAATCTTATCTGCCACTCATCCAATATTTTGGCCCTGATCATTTGCTTGGCGTAAGAAAGGGGAAATGCGTCGTAAAATGGCGCTTGTTTGCTGGTCAGTGCTGCCTTTTTCGCTAGTTTGTCTGCGCGTTCATTACCAGGGATCCCCACATGTGCCTTGACCCAACACCACTCCATCTTGTGACCTTCATTTTGCAGCCGGGTGGTTTCATTTCTAATTTTTTGGGCCAGGGGGTTCAGGCTTTCGGGGTCTGCTAGGGCTTCTAGGGCTGATCTGGAGTCACTCAGGATATAGGTTATTCCAGGTTTGCACCGGCTGGTCATTTGTACTGCACGTAGGATTGCTGCTAGCTCCGCCTGGAACACACTACAGTAGCTTGCCAGACGCAGACCTGTGTGTTTCACTTCTTTACCCTCTCTCCAAAAACTGACCGCTGCGCCCACCTTACCTTCTATCTTGCTTCCATCTGTGTAAGCTAGGGTTGTTTTGGTGTCAGAAGCTTCTGGTAGGTCAGAGGGGGCAGACACTAGTTTGACTGTCAGTTGCTTCCTTTCTGAAGGATGTGGCAAGTCAAATTTGCTCACCCTCATCTCCAACATTCGCCCAGGGAGGTCAGCTAGGGGTTTCCCTCTCTTAGTTTCGTAGACTTGTAGAAGCTCTTTGGCTCTTAGATCGAGTGGTATGATGCCGGCGATGACTGCTGTGGCCGTCAAAGATGATGTGCGGTGGGCCTTTGCTACCAGTATGGAGAAATATCGCGTAGTGCGGTCCAATCTCTTCCGGTTCCATCTGTTTGGTGCCATTTCCCCCCACACTCCCGCGGCATAAAGCATTGTTGGCTCTACCACTACCGCATACAGAGTCTTAATTATCTGGCTATTAAGTCCCCATGTGGCTCTAGTTGCTCTCGAGATTTGTTTGTACAGGTTTAGACATTTTTTAGTTTGTGCTTTGACATGTGTGTTGTAGTTGAAGTTTCTGTCTAGGGTGACGCCTAGTACCTTTAAGGTGTCAGTAAATTGCAGCTCAACTCCCTCCAAATACAGCTTTGGTTGATTGTACTTAAGTTTCTTTGTAGTGAGCATTGCCTGGGTTTTATGAGCGGCAAATTTCATTTTAGCTTTATGTCCCCATTCTGACACCGCATTGAGTGCTTCGTTGGCGTTCCTTTCCACTTCTGCTGTGGTTTTCCCAGAAGCTATTATAATTATGTCATCAGCAAATGCCTGTATTTGTGCTCGCAAATTTCTCGTGTCCTTCAGCAACGGATCCAGTTGGACATTCCAGAGCAGAGGTCCACAGGTGGAGCCTTGTATACATCCTTTGCTGGTGTTGTGATGTACCTTGGCTCCCGCGTAACACAACTCAATTGACCGGTCGCTTAGGTAACTTGTCATGATCCTCAACAATATCGGGTCTGCGCCTCTTTTTTCCAATTCTAGGATCATAAAGGGCCACCACGCGTTATCAAATGCTCCCTCTATGTCTAGGGACACCACTACAACTATTTCACGTCTGCGGCGTGCCTCTTGTATTATAGTTGTAGCGTCATAAAGGGCGTCCTCTGTGCTACGTTGAGGGACAAACCCGTACTGCCTTGGATCCAAGCGACCCCCAACTCCAAGCGTCCACCAGAGCCTATTTGCGATAATCTTTTCCAAGATTTTACCCATTACCGATAATAATCCTATTGGTCTGAACGATTTGGGGCTCATATAATTGTCCTTTCCTGGCTTGGGGATAACTCTAATTCTGGCTTTTTTCCAGGCTTTGGGGAAGTGTCCCAGTCTCAGGCAAGCGTTATACATGGCCAATAGTATGTCTGGGACTGCTTCCAAGACTTGTGAACATATGTCCGCGGTAAAACCATCGGGGCCGGGGGCTTTTTTGGAGCTCATGTTTTTTAAGACATTTTGGATTTCGCATATGGTGATGGGTTTATAGTTGTGCTTTTCCCTTTTCAGTGTCTGCGTTAAGGTCAGAGCGTCTCTGCGGATATTTCTCTGCTCCTCATTATCCGTTTCTGGCTCATCTGGGGGGTAGAAAGTGGCCGCCAGCAGTTCTGCGGACCCTTGGGCATCTAGGACAGAGTTATTGTTTGGGTTTCGCAGCAAGCTATCTTCCTCCATCCGGTTGCTTGCTCTGATCACCCTCAGTGTTACGTCCCAAATGTGTTCCTTTTCTTGTTGAGAAGTGAATGTTTTCCAGCTTTCGAAGATTGCAGATTCGATGGCCTTTTTATAGGCGGCTTTGGCATCTACGTATGCCTGGATTACCGCAGCTTTCCTTTGTGGATTTGCTCCTCGGATCTTTCTTCGTAGTCTTTTCACTTCATTTTTTTGGGTCTGTAACGCTGGCGACCACCATTTTGCCATTTTCGGTCGTGGTTTGGATTTAACTGGCGGCATCGAACTTTCGGAAGCTCTTTCTACGCAATCCATGAAGCGTCCCACCATCAGTTCCAGATCCTCTGGAATTTGGATATGTTCGAATGCTATCTTTGTTATTTTGTCCAAGATCAGTGACTCTTTCAGGGCTGCCCTGAATCGTTCCCAGTCCGCTTTCCTTGTGTTAAATTTTCTGGTTGTAGGATGTGATGTATTTTCTTCGGAACTATTAAGCCTGATCCTGAAGGTTATTGGTCTGTGGTCCGACAGTTGTAGCATTTCGGTATCGACTCTCCATTTTGAGACCATAGGGAGGAGCTCGGTAGTGGTTACAGTTACATCCACTATGCTCGAATATAATACACCGTTTCTGAAGACGTAGAATGTTGGCACGCTTCCTTGGTTTATAACGTTTAGACCTCGCTCAGCCATCATGTCTTCAATAGCTCTACCCCTATCATCATCTGACTCGCAACCCCACCATAGACTTTCAGCGTTAAAGTCGCCTCCGATAATAATGTGCTTGGTTCCAAGTAAATCGATAGTTCTTACGATGTCTTTTATTTGGGTCTGGATGTCCTTTCTTCCATCCATATATACGCTAATAATCCCCAGCTCAATTTTTCCCAAATTAATTTTTATGGCGGCTATATCCTTTGTTATCAAATCCGGATTTTTGATGATTTTTAAGTTTGGGTTTGCGATGATAATTGCTGCTCTAGTGGTGTCTGGACCCGTTGTGTTTTGGTATATTCTGCCAAAACTTGTCTTGAAATATGTTCCCGCTCCTACATAGGGCTCCTGCAGCATTATAATTTGTGTTTTGATAGCGGCAGCCGTGTTCAGCAGATCGTGCGATGCTGCTCGTCCTCTCCCCAAGTTTATTTGGATGACTCCAAGGTCCATGCTGGATTTTGAACCGCCTGTCTTGTCCTTAGCAGTAGCTTACGTTAGATCGTGCTATCCTATCCCATTTTTGCCAGACTGGACATTGTTGGGAATATGCCGGATGAGGTTCGTCAGTCGTCTCCTTGCAGTTAATGCAGTAAGGTGCACCGTCTCGATTTGGGCATTCCCTTGTATCATGCGGTCCTGCACAGTATCCGCAACTGGGCTGACCATTACAGGACCTGGCTTGGTGGCCGAAACCAAGACAGCGGTAGCATTGGATAACTGGGGATTGGTCTGTTGTTGGGACAATTTGGTAACCTATTCGTAGGCTTTTGTCGACTAAGGCTCTCCAGATCTGTGGGCTACATTCTATGATGACTGAGCACCTTTCTTTCGTTCGGCCTTTAGTGCGTCTCAGGACTTTTATTTTGTTTGCTTGCGCAGGGATCTCCTCAAGTAGCGACTTATTCTGACTCCTTATGGCCGTTATCACTTCCGAGTCACTAGCTTCAGTGGTGACGCCCGTGATACGGAGTTGCGGATTTCTGGTAACTGCATGTTCTGCCGTGAGGCCAGCTGAGGTATTCCTTACGGCTTCGCAGAAGGTCTTTCCTTCGTCTGCCGTCTGGCATCCCACTAGTACCTTGTTCCCTCTCACCTTCTTAAGGGTGTTAACGCCTATGCCAAGAGCTATTACATCGACATTAGTTTTAATTATGTTGATGACATCATCTCCAGTTTTACGGGGATCTATTGATTCCACTACCACCCTATGGTTTGTTTTCGGAGCAGGCTGTGTTTTATTTGGCCCTGCGGTAGGGGGCGAGGCAGAAGAACTCTGGGGCTCCTTCACTGTCTGTTTGCTAAGTGCTTCTGCGTAGGTAGCCATTTTACTCATAATGGGTGCCAAAACTTCCTGGATGCAGGCAGCGGTGTCTGCCGTGAGCATTTCGTGTCCTAGGCCCGAAGCCGCTGTCGTTAAGGCTGGTGCGCTGAGCGTGAGATCTCGGACCTCTATGATTTCGTCCCGAACTGTTTTAGTGAGACTTAATAATGGGTCGGTTGCTCTTCGGATTTCGTTTTTAAGTTCTTGCCTAGTGATTACCTGTTCTGCTGAGGCTATTTTTATTTCTTGCTTAATTATGTCTCTTGTTCCTTCCATAATTTTTATTAGATCCTCTTCATGGAGGTGTTTTTCAGACCTCTCCATCCTAGGCGGTGTTGCTGATTGTGAGCGGGCTTCGGCCACACTTGGAACCAATGTATCCGCTCGCCATCGCTCCACGTCCAGGCTTATGGTTCTCAGCTGGGCTGCCATGTTAGCCATTTCGGTCTTGATGCAACCCAGCTCCAAGATTAGTCTCTCGGTGAGTGCATCTCCCCCCAAAGATGAGTGTGGAACAACATTCGGTGGTTCTATAGATTTTGTCACCATCTTTTCCATTTGTTGTTTTATTGGCTCGAGCTGGCCAATGGGTCCCAGAAGCTCAAAGGTGAGCCATCGACTTATTCCCTCAATAGCCCGCTTTTGTTCCCGTGTCACACTTAGAATCTCTTTGATGCTGGTCTCATAGGCTTCGTTAATCTTTTTTAGTTTGTTGGCGTGGTTTTCTTCCCTTATCTGGGCCACCTCGGCGTGTCGCAGCTTTTCTTGTTCTAAGCTAAGGCGGTGTCTGGAACGTGAATCCGAAAGCGCAAGTATGCTCTCGTACATAAACTGCAGGCTCTGCTGAACCACTGCCTTGCACTCTCGTTTCATGTTTCCCGCTTGTTCTAGAGCGGTCTTCCCTGCTTGAAGCCAGGTGTTGGCTTTCACTGTGGCTAGGTCCATGCACACGCCTGTTCCTGCACTTGTTGGCAGAATACTTTCCCTCCTTTTTTGGGGGACTTCTGCCTCTGATGGATCAGCTTCAATGGTAGTAGGGTCTGGTTCGGGGACACCCAACTCGTCAAGGGCAGCCATTAATTCTCGCTCCTGTTCCACGCTAATAGTAGTCAGGGTTGCCGGAGAGTGGGGCGGGGAAGATGTAATTTCCGTTTCCGACACGGTTTCTCCCTGTAAGCCTTTTGGCGTGGGTGTGGTTTTGGACGACTTCTGGGTCCTTTTCTGACCAGTCGTTGCACCAGGTATCCCTAAAGGCTTGTTTCCTTTGGCGGTGTTGGGCTTACTGACATTTTGCTTAGTCGCCATTTCTTGACGTGCGTTCAGGTTTCCTAAACCCCGGTCTTTCTACTCACGTACTAGATGGAACTGATGAAAATGTGGTGGTTTCCGGATTTTCTCCTAGGAGAAAATCGTCGAACCGGGATAAAACGGAGCCTTGTTGCTCTTTTCCTCAGTTCTTCCCCAGTTAAATCCAAATTTTGAAGATTTTAACGGACTGTAAGTTTGAGTGTTACGGCTCTCTACAATATGACTCTATGTAGAGTCGTGCTGAATTTTTTAGAGATAGTCTCGGGGCCACTGATTCCTTTAGTGAAAACCGCGTTCTTGTAGGACAAACCGTTTAGGAGATAAAAAATTTTAAAGTTTGCCAAAACTGAGCCCGGGGTTCAAATTTCTGGAGCTGAAACAGTCAATTTTGGTCCTAGGAGAACGCGGCTTTCGGCTTATTCGGGGTTGTCAGCGTGTTTGAGTCCAATTTTGGTGTTTTGAGAAGTCTCCCGGAATTTTCCGGAAAATTCTCCGTGAAAATTGGAAAACTCCCGAGAATTTTTTTCCAAATAGTCCCAAAGACGCTAATGTCTGAGGTGAAAACCCCGGGTTCCTACGACCTCTGGTTCCGGAGCAAAAAATTTTTGAAATTTTGTGAAAATGGCCAAGAGTGAAATGCTACTTAAAATGTCCAAAAAATGGAGGGGATCTCCGGATCCAGTGATCGTAGGAAAAAATCAAAAGTATCCCCAGGATCGGCTCGACGTCAACATGCAAGATCTGTGTCCAGAAAAATTATTTTCAGACTCCCTCGGGACCTGGGGTCCCGAATACTAAAAATGACGTAGCGTCTTTGTTTGTCGACCGATTTCGGAAATTCCTTTTGATTCCTGTTTGGATTGATAATATCTAACTACTAAGCTATTGTCAATTCCGGAAAAATTTCAGGAAAACTATTTAAAGACGAAAAATAAAATTTTGGATTTTCCGGGAATAATGCCTAACTTATGCTAATTAAAATTTTTCTTTTTTCACAGCCTCGAAGAACTTGATGTTCCGCTTTGTTCTGCAGCGTCAAATCCCACGCGTCTATATTAGCACAGGAGTGGGGGTAAGTAGAAATTATGATTTTCTAATAAGAATAACTTCTTACCGGTAAGTCGGAAAATTCTTCTGAAAATGGTTTCTGGCCGTGTAAGAGAAGACCCTTCCAACGGTGTGTCCAGATGTAGCCGCACGACGCTCCTTCACCCACCTCGTGGCCACGTGGTTTTTATTTTTCTGCTAATTTCTCAGCAGGGGGGCGCCGGAAAATTCTGGAGGGGGTGTCACTCGATGGGGCTTCTTAAGGGCTATCCGGAGACACAATAAAAAGTGGGGGTCCTCGATCTCGTTTGGCCGCCGCACGCACTTAAAGTTTTGAAAATTTTGCACTTTCCACTTTTCACTACCGAAACTTTTGAAATTCGCAAGGAGGCAAACGGGAACACCTCGGGCGTATCAAGGCGATTTCAAAGACGTATTAATCACTACTGTAGCTCAAAAATTGCCACTTTGGCGAATTTTTTAGCGCGGAGCTTAGGCAAAACGTGGTGTTTTCGGCGACTGACGGGCCGTAACTCCGGGTTAGGTTAGGTTAGGTTAGGTTAGGTTAGGTTAGGTTAGGTTAGGTTAGGTTAGGTTAGGTTCCCCCCCGAGGTGGTTCCCGGTTTGTCGTACCGGGGGGGCTCAGTACCCGTGGTGTCCCGGCCACGGGGAAGCGAAGAGGAACCCGAGCGGGGGCGCTCCTGCTGTTCACAGCAGCGAGCGCCCACATTGGGGCGGCGGGGGAGTGGGAAGTTCTCCCCCCACCCGAGAAGGGGCGCTCCCGCGGGCTCGGCTTCGGCCTTGAGCCTGCTGGGATGCGCCCAATGGGGCGGCGGGGGAGTGGGAAGTTCTCCCCCCACCCGAGGTGGAGCCGCCGGGAGAGGAATATTTTATTGCTCTCCCGGCGCTTCAGGCGGGACCACACCGCCGTGGCTGTGGATGGTGATCGGTCGCGGAGGGGAGGGAGTTTCGGTGCTGCGTTGCCGGTCTCCCTGTCCTCCGCGGCCGAGCGGTGCCGCACCGCGTTTGCGGCGAGAGGCAAGCGGCGGAGCCTAACATCTTCTCCGCCGCTGGGAGCCAGTTTATCTGGCTCCCATGGGGCCACAGGCGGTGGACTGCGTGGGAGTCTGCCGCCTCTCATATGGCCCAAGGAGGTACGGCGCGTCCGTGAGTTCCGGACGCGCCTACTTGGTGAGTCGGGGGGACGCTCAGACGTCCCCGAGGAGGGGCCGCGTTGGCGGCCAGCCGCGCCGGGGTTCGCGGTTGTATTTCCGTTCCCGTGTCCCCGGCAAAAGCGGTTGTGATGGAACTCCGAAGGTTTTTTAGTGGGTAGGCACGTCACTCTGGCGTGGAGTCCCACATAACCCGACAGCTTCCCCTGCAAGCTGTCGGGTATCCGTAACAGGGATCTTTCCTTCGTTAAAAAAAAAAAAAAAAAAAAAAAGGTTAGGTTAGGTTAGGTTAGGTTAGGTTAGGCCCCCCCGAGGTGGTTCCCGGTCCCCCCCGAGGTGGTTCCCGGTTTGTCGTACCGGGGGGGCTCAGTACCCGTGGTTAGTCCTCAAACCACGGGGAAGCCAAGAGGAACCCGCGCGGGGGCGCTCCTGCTGCCTGACACACCAGCAGCGAGCGCCCACATTGGGGCGGCGGGGGAGTGGGAAGTTCTCCCCCCACCCGAGGAGGGGCGCTCCCGCGGGCTCGGCTTCGGCCTTGAGCCTGCTGGGATGCGCCCAATGGGGCGGCGGGGCAGTGGGAAGATCTGCCCCCACCCGGGGAGGGGCGCATCCGCAAGGATGCGCCCATTGGGGCGGCGGGGGAGTGGGAAGATCTCCCCCCACCCGAGGTGGAGCCGCCGGGAGGGTAATATTTTATTGCTCTCCCGGCGCTTCAGGCGGGGCCACACCGCCGTGGTTGTGGTCGGAGATCGGTCGCGGAGGAGAGGGAGTTTCGGTGCTGCGTTGCCGATCTCCCTTTCTTCCGCGGCCGAGCGGTGCCGCACGTGTTTGCGGCGAGAGGCAAGCGGCGGAGCCTTTCATCTTCTCCGCCGCTGGGAGCCAGTTTATCTGGCTCCCATGGGGCCACAGGCGGTGGACTGCGTGGGAGTCTGCCGCCTCTCAATTGGCCCAAGGAGGTACGGCGCGTCCGTGAGTTCCGGACGCGCCTACTTGGTGAGTCGGGGGGACGCTCAGACGTCCCCGAGGAGGGGCCGCGTTGACGGCCAGCCGCGCCGGGGTTCGCGGTTGTATTTCCGTTCCCGTGTCCCCGGCAAAAGCGGTTGTGATGGAACTCCGAAGGTTTTTTAGTGGGTAGGCACGTCACTCTGACGTGGAGTCCCACATAACCCGACAGCTTCCCCTGCAAGCTGTCGGGTATCCGTAACATGGATCTTTCCTTCGTTAAAAAAAAAAAAAAAAGGTTAGGTTAGGTTAGGTTGGGGTGCTACGGGCGGAAAACCTCCTCGTGTGCCCGGTCGTTTGAAGGCTTTGCTTCTGCCGTCTGATCTTTGATCAGGCGGTAGCGGCGGGCTGACAAGCGATTCGGGACGGTGCACCCTGGGCGACAGCGAATAACTCTCTGATAGTCGGGGTCTTGTTCGTTGTTGGCCAATATTCTGCCGAGTGCACTCTCCCCGTCTGCTTTCAGACGGAGGGTAGTAGTGCGTCTTCGCGCGGCGTTCCGTTGTCATGCGGAACGTCGGGCAACTCGTTACCCCTTTTGGGGCCGAGGGCACCGTCCCATTCATGGGCGGTGCTGCGAGGAAGAAAACCTCAATAAAAAATAACCCCAATCCCACGCAGTCTGGCGTGCTGCGAAAAGGGATGAGTGACGGGAGGGGAATCCCGTTCCGAGCGCCTGGGGGGGAATTTCGGGGACAGGGACCTCACCCTTCAAAGGAAAAAACCATGATGGCGACTCAAAAAATTACTTTACCCCAGGAGGGTACCAGCTCTGCTGGAGAATCCCTCCCTGCGTCTTCGTGCGCAGGCAGCCCCACCGTATCTGGGGGGGGGCATGATCCGCCAGAGGGACGCAAGTCCTTCCAATAAGACGTCGCAGCAAGATGCTGGCTCACTCTCAGAGTGTTCTTGGGTGAGCGAAGAGAGCCTAGCAGGCGAGATGGCTCAGAGGCGCCGTAAACGGTGCCACAAGCCGACCGGCTCGGACGAGGACACTGCGCCTAAGGTGCGGGCCCGTCCGGCTGGTAAGAGAGGTGGCCGCGTAAAGGCGGCACCCGTGATGTCGGCCGAAGCCAGAAGGCAGCAGGCTGCTGCTCGGCGCGACGAGGCCGAGCGTGTCGTGACGGAAATGGCCAAGCGTGCCATGTCCAAGAAGGTCACAGAGACCTCAAATGTACGCCAAGAGGGACCCCGAGCTAGTGCCCTAAAGGACCAGGCTGACGAAGGCCTAAAAATCATCAAGACCATCGCCGAAAAATCTGGCAACCTTAAGGGCACATTTGTGAAGGGGCTAAAAGGGGCTGCCGTCTCTATAGAGGAAGCAGTGGCGGAACTGAGTGGCAGGACCGCCAATGATGAGACGGAGCGTCTCCGTGCCCACAATGAACGCCTGGAGGCGAAAGTTGCGGCGCTGCAGCGGGAGTTGGCAGAGTTGCGGGCTGCTTTTGAGCGGTCTGTGCGGGATACAGCGGCACCAGCGCCATCGGCCGAGACTCGGCAGGAGGCAGATGAAGTGCAAAAGCGCTTCATCTTGGATACGATGGCTCCAATCATCAATGCCCGCTTTGATGGTATCCAGGGTCGCCTCCTGCCGGATCCTGTACGGCGTCCTCCGCTGGCTGCCGACCGGCGCATTTTAAGCGCTGCAGCGGCGGTGTCGGACATGCTGTCGGACGATGACGATGACGAGGAGTCTCCGCAGAGCGTGAGCCCCGTCACAAATAATACGGCGCAGTGGCGGAAATCTCCGCCTAAGCCCACCCCTGAGCCCAAAAAGGGCAAAAAGGGCAAAAAGGGGCAAAAGGGCAAAAAGGGAAAGGCGCGAGTTGAGCCTCCCCCGCCTGAACCGACACCGTCGACGTCGGCCGTGACACCCCCGGCAGCTCCCAAGCAGTCTGTCCAGAGGGCAGCGCCGAAGCAACCAGCCAATAAGTTGGTGCCGTCCCAGGCGCCGCCTAAAGCGAAGCCCGCTACAAAGGGCCCAGCGCCGCGCACGCTACCTCCGGCACCAGCGTCTATGGATGCGCCTTGGTCGGAGGTTACGCGACGTGGTGCCAAAAAAAAGAAAAATGAGCGGGCTGCCGGACCTGCTGGCCAAACAGGCCCTGCTGGTCCTCAGGCCGCCCGCAACATTGCTGGGCCTAGGCAGGCAAACGCCAGGCCACTGCCCAAACTGCGCCCCCCGCGCTCGGCTGCTGTAGTACTGAAGATACAGCCCGAAGCGGAGAAGCGGGGGACCACCTACGCGCAGGTGATGGCCTTGGCCCAGCAGAAGGTGGACATCGGGGAGCTGGGCATCTCCGGTGTCAAATGGAAACGGGCGGCTACCGGTGCCCGCATTCTAGAAATTGCGGGCGCCGAGAAGGAGGCCAAGGCCAACGCCCTGGCCTCAAAGCTAAGGGAGGTCGTGGACCCCCAGATGGTGGAAGTGTCCCGCCCGCAAAAGTGTGCGGAGTTGCGCGTGCTCGGGTTATGCGACTCAGCGACCCCGGATTTGTTGCGCAGTGCGATCGCCCGGGTTGGTCAGTGCCCCGAGGCCGAGGTCAAGGTCGGAGAAATCCGAGACGGCCACGGTGGCACTCGGACAGCCTGGGTTCGGTGCCCAGTCGTGGCGGCCAAACGGCTGACCAGCGGCGGCCAGCGGCTCCTTGTTGGTTGGGTGTCGGCGCAGGTTAAACTGCTGCCGACTAAGCCTCTGCAGTGTTACCGCTGCCTTGAGGTAGGCCACGTCAGTCAGACGTGCACTGCGGAGGCTGACAGGAGCACGCTGTGCTATCGCTGCGGCAAGCCCGGCCATAAGGCCGCCCAATGCACGGCCGCAGAAGCCAACTGCGTGCTGTGTGCTGGGGCCGGCAAGCCGGCAAAGCACCGGGTTGGGAGCGCATCATGCCCGAGCGCGCGCAAAAAAAGAGGAGGGAGGCGAAATGCGTCCGTGGCCACGGCCCAGACGCAGCCCGCCCGTACGGTTCAGGACGCCGAGGTGATGGAGACGGCGGCCATCCAATAAGTATGGCCCAAAAGTTTCTCCTGGCGAATATCAACCACTGCGCCAGGTCTCAGGACCTGCTTTCTCAGTGCATGGCGGAGTGGTTGATAGACGTGGCGGTGGTCGCTGAGCCGTACTTTGTCCCTCCGCGGGACAACTGGCTGTCGGACCAGGACGGTCTTGTGGCTGTCGTGTCTTCGGCGAGTTCTTCGCCTCCAAGGGATGTCGTACGTGGCCATGGAATGGTCTCGGCTCAACTGGGCGACTTAGTTGTCATTGGCGTGTATTTCTCGCCCAACCGTCCGCTCAGTGAGTTCGAGACTTTCAGGTTAGGTTAGGTTAGGTTAGGTTAGGTTAGGTTAGGTTAGGTTAGGTTAGGTTAGGTTAGGTTAGGTTAGGTTAGGTTAGGTTAGGTTAGGTTAGGTTAGGTTAGGTTAGGTTAGGTTAGGTTAGGTTAGGTTAGGTTAGGTTAGGTTAGGTTAGGTTAGGTTAGGTTAGGTTAGGTTAGGTTAGGTTAGGTTAGGTTAGGTTAGGTTAGGTTAGGTTAGGTTAGGTTAGGTTAGGTTAGGTTAGGTTAGGTTAGGTTAGGTTAGGTTAGGTTAGGTTAGGTTAGGTTAGGTTAGGTTAGGTTAGGTTAGGTTAGGTTAGGTTAGGTTAGGTTAGGTTAGGTTAGGTTAGGTTAGGTTAGGTTAGGTTAGGTTAGGTTAGGTTAGGTTAGGTTAGGTTAGGTTAGGTTAGGTTAGGTTAGGTTAGGTTAGGTTAGGTTAGGTTAGGTTAGGTTAGGTTAGGTTAGGTTAGGTTAGGTTAGGTTAGGTTAGGTTAGGTTAGGTTAGGTTAGGTTAGGTTAGGTTAGGTTAGGTTAGGTTAGGTTAGGTTAGGTTAGGTTAGGTTAGGTTAGGTTAGGTTAGGTTAGGTTAGGTTAGGTTAGGTTAGGTTAGGTTAGGTTAGGTTAGGTTAGGTTAGGTTAGGTTAGGTTAGGTTAGGTTAGGTTAGGTTAGGTTAGGTTAGGTTAGGTTAGGTTAGGTTAGGTTAGGTTCCCCCCCGAGGTGGTTCCCGGTTTGTCGTACCGGGGGGGCTCAGTACCCGTGGTTAGTCCTCAAACCACGGGGAAGCCAAGAGGAACCCGCGCGGGGGCGCTCCTGCTGCCTGACACACCAGCAGCGAGCGCCCACATTGGGGCGGCGGGGGAGTGGGAAGTTCTCCCCCCACCCGAGGAGGGGCGCTCCCGCGGGCTCGGCTTCGGCCTTGAGCCTGCTGGGATGCGCCCAATGGGGCGGCGGGGCAGTGGGAAGATCTGCCCCCACCCGGGGAGGGGCGCATCCGCAAGGATGCGCCCATTGGGGCGGCGGGGGAGTGGGAAGATCTCCCCCCACCCGAGGTGGAGCCGCCGGGAGGGTAATATTTTATTGCTCTCCCGGCGCTTCAGGCGGGGCCACACCGCCGTGGTTGTGGTCGGAGATCGGTCGCGGAGGAGAGGGAGTTTCGGTGCTGCGTTGCCGATCTCCCTTTCTTCCGCGGCCGAGCGGTGCCGCACGTGTTTGCGGCGAGAGGCAAGCGGCGGAGCCTATCATCTTCTCCGCCGCTGGGAGCCAGTTTATCTGGCTCCCATGGGGCCACAGGCGGTGGACTGCGTGGGAGTCTGCCGCCTCTCAATTGGCCTAAGGAGGTACGGCGCGTCCGTGAGTTCCGGACGCGCCTACTTGGTGAGTGGGGGGGCGCTCGGACGTCCCCGAGGAGGGGCCGCGTTGGCGGCCAGCCGCGCCGGGGTTCGCGGTTGTATTTCCTTTCCCGTGTCCCCGGCAAAAGCGGTAGAGATGGAACTCCGAAGGTTTTTTAGTGGGTAGGCACGTCACTCTGGCGTGGAGTCCCGTCCCACATAACCCGACAGCTTCCCCTGCAAGCTGTCGGGTATCCGTAACATGGATCTTTCCTTCGTTAAAAAAAAAAAAAAAAAAAAAAAAAGGTTAGGTTAGGTTAGGTTAGGTTAGGTTAGGTTAGGTTAGGTTAGGTTAGGTTAGGTTAGGTTAGGTTAGGTTAGGTTAGGTTAGGTTAGGTTAGGTTAGGTTAGGTTAGGTTAGGTTAGGTTAGGTTAGGTTAGGTTAGGTTAGGTTAGGTTAGGTTAGGTTAGGTTAGGTTAGGTTAGGTTAGGTTAGGTTAGGTTAGGTTAGGTTAGGTTAGGTTAGGTTAGGTTAGGTTAGGTTAGGTTAGGTTAGGTTAGGTTAGGTTAGGTTAGGTTAGGTTAGGTTAGGTTAGGTTAGGTTAGGTTAGGTTAGGTTAGGTTAGGTTAGGTTAGGTTAGGTTAGGTTAGGTTAGGTTAGGTTAGGTTAGGTTAGGTTAGGTTAGGTTAGGTTAGGTTAGGTTAGGTTAGGTTAGGTTAGGTTAGGTTAGGTTAGGTTAGGTTAGGTTAGGTTAGGTTAGGTTAGGTTAGGTTAGGTTAGGTTAGGTTAGGTTAGGTTAGGTTAGGTTAGGTTAGGTTAGGTTAGGTTAGGTTAGGTTAGGTTAGGTTAGGTTAGGTTAGGTTAGGTTAGGTTAGGTTAGGTTAGGTTAGGTTAGGTTAGGTTAGGTTAGGTTAGGTTAGGTTAGGTTAGGTTAGGTTAGGTTAGGTTAGGTTAGGTTAGGTTAGGTTAGGTTAGGTTAGGTTAGGTTAGGTTAGGTTAGGTTAGGTTAGGTTAGGTTAGGTTAGGTTAGGTTAGGTTAGGTTAGGTTAGGTTAGGTTAGGTTAGGTTAGGTTAGGTTAGGTTAGGTTAGGTTAGGTTAGGTTAGGTTAGGTTAGGTTAGGTTAGGTTAGGTTAGGTTAGGTTAGGTTAGGTTAGGTTAGGTTAGGTTAGGTTAGGTTAGGTTAGGTTAGGTTAGGTTAGGTTAGGTTAGGTTAGGTTAGGTTAGGTTAGGTTAGGTTAGGTTAGGTTAGGTTAGGTTAGGTTAGGTTAGGTTAGGTTAGGTTAGGTTAGGTTAGGTTAGGTTAGGTTAGGTTAGGTTAGGTTAGGTTAGGTTAGGTTAGGTTAGGTTAGGTTAGGTTAGGTTAGGTTAGGTTAGGTTAGGTTAGGTTAGGTTAGGTTAGGTTAGGTTAGGTTAGGTTAGGTTAGGTTAGGTTAGGTTAGGTTAGGTTAGGTTAGGTTAGGTTAGGTTAGGTTAGGTTAGGTTAGGTTAGGTTAGGTTAGGTTAGGTTAGGTTAGGTTAGGTTAGGTTAGGTTAGGTTAGGTTAGGTTAGGTTAGGTTAGGTTAGGTTAGGTTAGGTTAGGTTAGGTTAGGTTAGGTTAGGTTAGGTTAGGTTAGGTTAGGTTAGGTTAGGTTAGGTTAGGTTAGGTTAGGTTAGGTTAGGTTAGGTTAGGTTAGGTTAGGTTAGGTTAGGTTAGGTTAGGTTAGGTTAGGTTAGGTTAGGTTAGGTTAGGTTAGGTTAGGTTAGGTTAGGTTAGGTTAGGTTAGGTTAGGTTAGGTTAGGTTAGGTTAGGTTAGGTTAGGTTAGGTTAGGTTAGGTTAGGTTAGGTTAGGTTAGGTTAGGTTAGGTTAGGTTAGGTTAGGTTAGGTTAGGTTAGGTTAGGTTAGGTTAGGTTAGGTTAGGTTAGGTTAGGTTAGGTTAGGTTAGGTTAGGTTAGGTTAGGTTAGGTTAGGTTAGGTTAGGTTAGGTTAGGTTAGGTTAGGTTAGGTTAGGTTAGGTTAGGTTAGGTTAGGTTAGGTTAGGTTAGGTTAGGTTAGGTTAGGTTAGGTTAGGTTAGGTTAGGTTAGGTTAGGTTAGGTTAGGTTAGGTTAGGTTAGGTTAGGTTAGGTTAGGTTAGGTTAGGTTAGGTTAGGTTAGGTTAGGTTAGGTTAGGTTAGGTTAGGTTAGGTTAGGTTAGGTTAGGTTAGGTTAGGTTAGGTTAGGTTAGGTTAGGTTAGGTTAGGTTAGGTTAGGTTAGGTTAGGTTAGGTTAGGTTAGGTTAGGTTAGGTTAGGTTAGGTTAGGTTAGGTTAGGTTAGGTTAGGTTAGGTTAGGTTAGGTTAGGTTAGGTTAGGTTAGGTTAGGTTAGGTTAGGTTAGGTTAGGTTAGGTTAGGTTAGGTTAGGTTAGGTTAGGTTAGGTTAGGTTAGGTTAGGTTAGGTTAGGTTAGGTTAGGTTAGGTTAGGTTAGGTTAGGTTAGGTTAGGTTAGGTTAGGTTAGGTTAGGTTAGGTTAGGTTAGGTTAGGTTAGGTTAGGTTAGGTTAGGTTAGGTTAGGTTAGGTTAGGTTAGGTTAGGTTAGGTTAGGTTAGGTTAGGTTAGGTTAGGTTAGGTTAGGTTAGGTTAGGTTAGGTTAGGTTAGGTTAGGTTAGGTTAGGTTAGGTTAGGTTAGGTTAGGTTAGGTTAGGTTAGGTTAGGTTAGGTTAGGTTAGGTTAGGTTAGGTTAGGTTAGGTTAGGTTAGGTTAGGTTAGGTTAGGTTAGGTTAGGTTAGGTTAGGTTAGGTTAGGTTAGGTTAGGTTAGGTTAGGTTAGGTTAGGTTAGGTTAGGTTAGGTTAGGTTAGGTTAGGTTAGGTTAGGTTAGGTTAGGTTAGGTTAGGTTAGGTTAGGTTAGGTTAGGTTAGGTTAGGTTAGGTTAGGTTAGGTTAGGTTAGGTTAGGTTAGGTTAGGTTAGGTTAGGTTAGGTTAGGTTAGGTTAGGTTAGGTTAGGTTAGGTTAGGTTAGGTTAGGTTAGGTTAGGTTAGGTTAGGTTAGGTTAGGTTAGGTTAGGTTAGGTTAGGTTAGGTTAGGTTAGGTTAGGTTAGGTTAGGTTAGGTTAGGTTAGGTTAGGTTAGGTTAGGTTAGGTTAGGTTAGGTTAGGTTAGGTTAGGTTAGGTTAGGTTAGGTTAGGTTAGGTTAGGTTAGGTTAGGTTAGGTTAGGTTAGGTTAGGTTAGGTTAGGTTAGGTTAGGTTAGGTTAGGTTAGGTTAGGTTAGGTTAGGTTAGGTTAGGTTAGGTTAGGTTAGGTTAGGTTAGGTTAGGTTAGGTTAGGTTAGGTTAGGTTAGGTTAGGTTAGGTTAGGTTAGGTTAGGTTAGGTTAGGTTAGGTTAGGTTAGGTTAGGTTAGGTTAGGTTAGGTTAGGTTAGGTTAGGTTAGGTTAGGTTAGGTTAGGTTAGGTTAGGTTAGGTTAGGTTAGGTTAGGTTAGGTTAGGTTAGGTTAGGTTAGGTTAGGTTAGGTTAGGTTAGGTTAGGTTAGGTTAGGTTAGGTTAGGTTAGGTTAGGTTAGGTTAGGTTAGGTTAGGTTAGGTTAGGTTAGGTTAGGTTAGGTTAGGTTAGGTTAGGTTAGGTTAGGTTAGGTTAGGTTAGGTTAGGTTAGGTTAGGTTAGGTTAGGTTAGGTTAGGTTAGGTTAGGTTAGGTTAGGTTAGGTTAGGTTAGGTTAGGTTAGGTTAGGTTAGGTTAGGTTAGGTTAGGTTAGGTTAGGTTAGGTTAGGTTAGGTTAGGTTAGGTTAGGTTAGGTTAGGTTAGGTTAGGTTAGGTTAGGTTAGGTTAGGTTAGGTTAGGTTAGGTTAGGTTAGGTTAGGTTAGGTTAGGTTAGGTTAGGTTAGGTTAGGTTAGGTTAGGTTAGGTTAGGTTAGGTTAGGTTAGGTTAGGTTAGGTTAGGTTAGGTTAGGTTAGGTTAGGTTAGGTTAGGTTAGGTTAGGTTAGGTTAGGTTAGGTTAGGTTAGGTTAGGTTAGGTTAGGTTAGGTTAGGTTAGGTTAGGTTAGGTTAGGTTAGGTTAGGTTAGGTTAGGTTAGGTTAGGTTAGGTTAGGTTAGGTTAGGTTAGGTTAGGTTAGGTTAGGTTAGGTTAGGTTAGGTTAGGTTAGGTTAGGTTAGGTTAGGTTAGGTTAGGTTAGGTTAGGTTAGGTTAGGTTAGGTTAGGTTAGGTTAGGTTAGGTTAGGTTAGGTTAGGTTAGGTTAGGTTAGGTTAGGTTAGGTTAGGTTAGGTTAGGTTAGGTTAGGTTAGGTTAGGTTAGGTTAGGTTAGGTTAGGTTAGGTTAGGTTAGGTTAGGTTAGGTTAGGTTAGGTTAGGTTAGGTTAGGTTAGGTTAGGTTAGGTTAGGTTAGGTTAGGTTAGGTTAGGTTAGGTTAGGTTAGGTTAGGTTAGGTTAGGTTAGGTTAGGTTAGGTTAGGTTAGGTTAGGTTAGGTTAGGTTAGGTTAGGTTAGGTTAGGGAGTCCGTGTCAGTGGTAGACAAGCGGTTTCAGAGCAGAGCCGTTCTAATTCTGCTCTCCTTGCACTGTCACGGCTGACGTTCAGACACGGTTGTGACATGTGTTCCGCGAGGGAGGTGAAGACCGGTTGCTTGATGCAACCGTGATACGGATCAGGGGTTCTTGCGGCCCTCTGATTTGTGCTGAAGCCCATGATCTCCCATCATGTTGCTGAAGCTACTCCGTTGAAGCCAGTGGCTCTCAACCCTTGTATAACTACACTTTCAATTCGACTCCTTTTTTGGGGTGCTACGGGCGGAAAACCTCCTCGTGTGCCCGGTCGTTTGAAGGCTTTGCTTCTGCCGTCTGATCTTTGATCAGGCGGTAGCGGCGGGCTGACAAGCGATTCGGGACGGTGCACCCTGGGCGACAGCGAATAACTCCCTGATAGTCAGGGTCTTGTTCGTTGTTGGCCAATATTCTGCCGAGTGGAAGTGCGGTCCAGCAATGGGTTGCGCTCGTGTGGTGGGCACTCTCCCCGTCTGCTTTCAGACGGAGGGTAGGAGTGCGTCTTCGCGCAGCGTTCCGTTGTCATGCGGAACGTCGGGCAACTCGTTACCCCTTTTGGGGCCGAGGGCACCGACTCATTCGTGGGCGGTGCTGCGAGGAAGAAAACCTCAATAAAAAATAACCCCAATCCCACGCAGTCTGGCGTGCTGCGAAAAGGGATGAGTGACGGGAGGGGAATCCCGTTCCGAGCGCCTGGGGGGGAATATCGGGAATAGGGACCTCACCCTACAAAGGAAACTATGATATGGCGACTCGAAAGAATACTTTACCCCAGGAGGGTACCAGCACTGCTGGAGAATCCCTCCCTGCGTCTTCGGACGCAGGCTGCCCCACCGTATCTGGGGGGGGCACGAACCGCCAGAGGGACGAGAGTCCCTCTCATAACCAAACGATGTCGCAGCTAGAAGCTGGCTCAGTATCGGACACCGGGTCCTGGATGAGCGTGGAAAGTCGGACGGACGAGCGGCGGCGCCGTAAAAGGAGCCATAATCCGAATTCTGGATCGGATTCCGATACGGCTGTGAAAGTGCAGGCTCGGTCGGCCGGAAAAAAGGGTGGGCGCCCAAAGGCGGCCCCAACGATGACTGCCGTGGCAAGACGGCAGCTCGCGGCTACTAGAAGGGAAGAAGCCGAAAAAGTCGTGGCGGACATGGCCAAACGTATGTTGGCCAAAAAAGTAACGGAGGGGCTGAGCTCTCCCGACGAGGGCCGCTTGGCTGGTGCCCTTAGGGACCAGGCGGATGCTAGCATCGAGGTCATCCGTCACATTGCGTCCAACTCTGGTAACCTTAAGGGTACCTTTGTGAAGGGCCTTAAGGAGGCTGCCTCAACCATTGAGGAAGCCGTGGTGGCCCTTGTCGGTAGAACCTCCAACGAGGAGACGGAACGGCTCCAGGCCGTCAATGCACGCCTGGAATCCAAAGTGGCGGCGCTACAGCGCGAAATGAAGGAGCTGCGGGCTATGGTGGAACAGTCCACACGGGCTGCACCAGCGGCAACGATGGACACGCGGCAGGAGGCTGATGAGGCGCAAAAGCGCCTCATCCTGGATACAATGGGCCCTGTTATAAACGCCCGTTTTGAGGGCATCCAGAGCCGCCTCCTGCCAGATCCTGTGCGACGACCTTCGCTGGCGGCTGACCGGCGCATCTCTACCGCTGCTGCGGCGGTTTCTGACATGCTGTCGGATGAAGATGATGACGAGGAGCCTCCGCAGATGAGCGTGAGCCCCGTCACAAATAGTACGGCGCAGTGGCGGAAATCTCCGCCTAAGCCCACCCCTGAGCCCAAAAAGGGCAAAAAGGGGCAAAAGGGCAAGAAGGGAAAGGCGCGAGTGGAGCTTCCCCAGCCTGAACCGACGCCGTCAACATCGGCCGTCGCACCCCCGGTAGTTCCGAAGCCGCCTGCTAAGGCGGCAACGTCGAAGCAGCTGGCCAAAAAGACGGCGCCTTCTCAGGCGGCGCCTAATGCCGCAACAAAGGGCCCAGCGCCGCGCACGCTACCTCCGGCACCAGCGTCCATGGATACGCCTTGGACGGAGGTAGCGCGACGTGGCGCCAAACGCCAAAATAAACAGGCTGCCGGACCTGCTGGCCAAACAAGCCCGGCTGGTCCTCAGGCCGCCCGCAACATTGCTGGGCCTAGGCAGGCAAACGCCAGGCCACTGCCCAAACTGCGCCCCCCGCGCTCGGCTGCTGTGTTGATAAAGATACAGCCCGAAGCGGAGAAGCGGGGGACCACCTACGCGCAGGTGATGGCCTTGGCCCAGCAGAAGGTGGACATCGGGGAGCTGGGCATCTCCGGTGTCAAATGGAAACGGGCGGCTACCGGTGCCCGCATTTTAGAAATTGCGGGCGCCGAGAAGGAGGCCAAGGCCGACACCCTGGCCTCGAAGTTAAGGGAGGTCATAGACCCCCAGATGGTGGAGGTGTCCCGCCCGCAGAAGTGTGCGGAGTTGCGCGTGCTCGGGCTATGCGACTCAGCAACCCCGGACTTGGTGCGTAGCGCGATCGCCCGGGTTGGCCAGTGCCCCGAGGCCGAGGTCAAGGTCGGAGAAATCCGAGACGGCCACGGTGGCACTCGCACAGCCTGGGTTCGGTGCCCAGTCGTGGCGGCCAAACGGCTGACCAGCGGCCAGCGGCTCCTAGTTGGTTGGGTGTCGGCGCAAGTAAAGCTGCTGCCGACTAAGCCTCTGCAGTGCTACCGCTGCCTTGAGGTAGGCCACGTCAGTCAGACGTGCACTGCGGAGGCTGACAGGAGCACGCTGTGCTACCGCTGCGGCAAGCCGGGCCATAAGGCCGCCCAGTGCACGGCCGCAGAAGCCAGCTGCGTGTTGTGTGCTGGGGCCGGCAAGCCGGCAAAGCACCGGGTTGGGAGCGCATCATGCCCGAGCGCGCGCAAGAAACGAGGAGGGAGGCGTAATGCGTCCGTGGCCACGGCCCAGACGCAGCCCGCCCGTACGGCTCAGGACGCCGAGGAGATGGAGACGGCGGCCACCTAATAAGTATGGCCCAAAAGTTTCTCCTGGCGAATATCAACCACTGCGCCAGGTCTCAGGACCTGCTTTCTCAGTGCATGGCGGAGTGGTTGATAGACGTGGCGGTGGTCGCTGAGCCGTACTTTGTCCCTCCACGGGACAATTGGTTGTCGGACCGGGATGGTCTTGTGGCCGTCGTGACTTCGGCGAGTTCTTCGCCTCCTAGGGATGTCGTGCGTGGCCATGGAATGGTCTCGGCTCAACTGGGCGACTTAGTTGTCATTGGCGTTTATTTCTCGCCCAACCGTCCGCTCAGTGAGTTTGAGGCCTTCATGGCCGAGCTCGAGGCGCTTGTCCACAGGTGCCACCCTCGCCCGGTACTTGTTGCTGGGGATCTCAACGCCGAGTCAACGGCGTGGGGATGCCCGGCAACCTTTCGTCCGGGAGACCCTCGTCGGTTGCGAGGGCTGGTCATCGAGGAGTGGCTCATCACCGTCGGGCTGGCCGTGTTAAACCGGGGCTCAGTTCCAACGTGCGTGCGCCCGCAGGGCTCTTCTATCGTGGACGTTTCGTTCGCGAGCCCTGCGTTGGCGCGCCGCGTGCAGAGCTGGAGCGTAGTGGAGGACGCGGAGACGCTCTCCGATCACCGCTTCGTGCGGTTCGATCTCTCTGCGTCCTCGGTCGCTCCGAGTGGCACAAACTGGGCCCCGAACGAGGTCGGCCCACGGTGGCAGCTGAAGCGCCTCGACAAAGAGCTGCTAGAGGAGGCGGCCATTTTACAAGGCTGGTTCCGTGCGCCGGTAAGTGTGGTGGTTGAGGACGAGACCGAGTGGTTCCGGGGTGCAATGACTGCTGTCTGTGACGCGTCCATGCCCCGGTCCAGTACTCGTCCTCCCAGGAGGTGGGTGTATTGGTGGTCGCCAGCACTCTCGCAGTTGCGGGAGGCCTGTTGCGAGGCTAGACGCCAATATGCCCGATACCGGAGAAGGCGGCGCCGGGACGACGCTGAAGAGGCCGCCTTGTGCACAGCCCTAGTGGAGGCGAAGAACGCGTTGAAGAACGCGATTGCGGCCGCGAAGGAAGCGGCAAGGGAGGAACTGCTGGCCACATTGGATCGCGATCCATGGGGACGGCCATATCGGCTCGTCCGTAACAAGACTCGTCCATGTGGCGTCCCCCTGACGCAGAGTCTTGAGCCGCAGTTCCTCGAAGAGGTGATTGCCACTCTGTTCCCGCAGGGAGGGGCAATCGAACCCCCCAGCATGGCTCCTCCATCGGTGCCACGGAGCGAGGACCGAGAAGAAATCCCGGAGATAACCCGGGACGAACTGCGCGCACCGCTGGAAAGGTTGCGCGCAAGGAATGTCGCCCCGGGTCCAGATGGTGTACCGGGAAAGGCCTTGGTCCTCGCACTAAGTGCAGTAGAGGCCCTGGAGGAGCGACTGAGGGGGCTCTTCAACGCCTGTCTCGAGCAGGGGAAGTTTCCCAAGGCGTGGAAAGCGGGACGATTGGTCCTGCTGAGAAAAGAGGGACGACCGGCGGATTCCCCGTCTGGGTTTCGTCCTCTAGTCGTGCTCGATGAGGCTGGCAAATTGCTGGAAAGAGTCACTTGTGACCGCCTTGTCGAGCACCTCGAGCGAGTGGGCCCAAACCTCGCGGACTCCCAGTACGGGTTCCGCCGGAAGAGGTCCACCATCCACGCCATTCTGAGAGTGAAGTCCATGGCGCAGGATGCGGTCTCCCAGGGTGAGGTGGTCGTGGTGGTGTCTCTCGACATCGCCAACGCCTTTAACACCCTCCCCTGGCCTTGCATCTTGGAGGCACTCCATGGAAGGAGTGCGCAATGACGCGCGGTGTTCCACAGGGTTCTGTCTTAGGACCGCTCCTGTGGAACATCGGGTACGACTGGGTGCTGCGGGCGGTTAATCTTCCGGGCGTCGCGGTAGTTTGCTACGCCGACGACACGCTCGTGACCGCCCGCGGTGCAACATTTCGGGAGGCGTCATTGCTGGCGACTGCGGGAGTAGCGCAAGTGGTGCGCCGAATCCGCCGGCTGGGTCTGGAGGTGGCCCTTCAAAAATCCGAGGCGTTGTGTTTTCACGGCCCTCGGAGGGGGCCTCCGCCAGATTCTAGCCTTGTGGTTGGCGGTGTCCAAATCGCCATCAAGCCGACGATGCGTTACCTAGGTATCGTCCTTGATGGCCGTTGGAATTTCGGCGCCCACTTTGCGGCGTTGGTGCCGCGTGTTATGGCGGCGGCTAGTGCGCTGACACGGCTCTTGCCCAATTTGGGAGGGCCGGAGGCGTCCTGCAGGCGGTTGTATTTGGGGGTCGTGCGATCCATGGCCCTCTACGGTGCCCCAGTATGGGCAGAGGCCCTGAGTAACCAAAATATCGCCCTCTTGCGGAGACCGCAGAGGGTGATGGCGATCAGGGCCGCAAGGGGATATCGCACGATCTCCGCGGAGGCAGCGTGCGTGCTGGCCGGTAGTATGCCCTGGGACCTGGATGCTGAGATCCTTGCCTCCCTTTTCAGGTGGCGAGAGGAGGCACTGTCCCGGGGTCACCGGCCGGCACCTAGAGAGATCGCAGGACGCCGCAACGAGCTGTATCAGCGCGCCATCGAGGTGTGGAGCCAGAGGCTGGAGCAGCCCACTGCTGGGCGTAGAACCGTTGAGGCAGTCCGTCCAGTCTTGGGTCAATGGTTGGCGAGGCAGCACGGCTCCCTGACCTTCCGCTTGACGCAGTTGCTCTCCGGGCATGGATGCTTTGGAGAGTACCTGTGTCGCATAGCGGGACGGGAGCCGTCGGCCGTTTGCCACCATTGCGACGGATGCCTGGACGAGGACGCCCAGCACACATTGGAAGTCTGCCCAGCCTGGGCAGTTGACCGCGCCGAACTACGCGCGGTCGTGGGGGACGACCTCTCGCTGCCGACCGTGGTCAAATGCATGGTCGACAGTGAGACGTCGTGGACAGCGGTGCAGGCCTTTGCGGAGTGCGTCATGCTCCGCAAAGAGGCGGCGGAGAGAGATCGCGAGGACACAACTGACCTCGCCATCCGCCGCCGGCGCACAGGGCGCAGAAGGCGGGCTTATGGCCTGCACCATCTGCCCCCGTAACAAAGACCGGTCGGGTGGCGGATTCGGGAATCAGCCATCCGGCTTAACGGTCCGGGTTGAAAGGCGCACGAGTGTCATGTGCGCCTTTACCGTCGCAGGTAGAGAGTAGTCCTGCTGGCCGCTCCGACCCTCTCGCAAAGGAGAGGCTGTTCGTTGAGCGTGCCGTGCCGAGGCCGCCTAGGTAGCGGCCACCGCGCTGGGACCATGGGCGAGAATAGCCCACAGTCTCGGCCATACGCGGTAGGCGATGACACCGGGGTGTTTTTAGTGGGTTCAAGCCCCACACACCCGCTCTGCTGTCCCGCGCAGAGCGGTACGGTGCGAAGGCATTTTCACCCCGACAAAAAAAAAAAAAAAAAAAAAAAAAAAAAAAAAAAAAAAAAAAAAAAAAAAAGGTTAGGTTAGGTTAGGTTAGGTTAGGTTAGGTTAGGTTAGGTTAGGTTAGGTTAGGTTAGGTTAGGTTAGGTTAGGTTAGGTTAGGTTAGGTTAGGTTAGGTTAGGTTAGGTTAGGTTAGGTTAGGTTAGGTTAGGTTAGGTTAGGTTAGGTTAGGTTAGGTTAGGTTAGGTTAGGTTAGGTTAGGTTAGGTTAGGTTAGGTTAGGTTAGGTTAGGTTAGGTTAGGTTAGGTTAGGTTAGGTTAGGTTAGGTTAGGTTAGGTTAGGTTAGGTTAGGTTAGGTTAGGTTAGGTTAGGTTAGGTTAGGTTAGGTTAGGTTAGGTTAGGTTAGGTTAGGTTAGGTTAGGTTAGGTTAGGTTAGGTTAGGTTAGGTTAGGTTAGGTTAGGTTAGGTTAGGTTAGGTTAGGTTAGGTTAGGTTAGGTTAGGTTAGGTTAGGTTAGGTTAGGTTAGGTTAGGTTAGGTTAGGTTAGGTTAGGTTAGGTTAGGTTAGGTTAGGTTAGGTTAGGTTAGGTTAGGTTAGGTTAGGTTAGGTTAGGTTAGGTTAGGTTAGGTTAGGTTAGGTTAGGTTAGGTTAGGTTAGGTTAGGTTAGGTTAGGTTAGGTTAGGTTAGGTTAGGTTAGGTTAGGTTAGGTTAGGTTAGGTTAGGTTAGGTTAGGTTAGGTTAGGTTAGGTTAGGTTAGGTTAGGTTAGGTTAGGTTAGGTTAGGTTAGGTTAGGTTAGGTTAGGTTAGGTTAGGTTAGGTTAGGTTAGGTTAGGTTAGGTTAGGTTAGGTTAGGTTAGGTTAGGTTAGGTTAGGTTAGGTTAGGTTAGGTTAGGTTAGGTTAGGTTAGGTTAGGTTAGGTTAGGTTAGGTTAGGTTAGGTTAGGTTAGGTTAGGTTAGGTTAGGTTAGGTTAGGTTAGGTTAGGTTAGGTTAGGTTAGGTTAGGTTAGGTTAGGTTAGGTTAGGTTAGGTTAGGTTAGGTTAGGTTAGGTTAGGTTAGGTTAGGTTAGGTTAGGTTAGGTTAGGTTAGGTTAGGTTAGGTTAGGTTAGGTTAGGTTAGGTTAGGTTAGGTTAGGTTAGGTTAGGTTAGGTTAGGTTAGGTTAGGTTAGGTTAGGTTAGGTTAGGTTAGGTTAGGTTAGGTTAGGTTAGGTTAGGTTAGGTTAGGTTAGGTTAGGTTAGGTTAGGTTAGGTTAGGTTAGGTTAGGTTAGGTTAGGTTAGGTTAGGTTAGGTTAGGTTAGGTTAGGTTAGGTTAGGTTAGGTTAGGTTAGGTTAGGTTAGGTTAGGTTAGGTTAGGTTAGGTTAGGTTAGGTTAGGTTAGGTTAGGTTAGGTTAGGTTAGGTTAGGTTAGGTTAGGTTAGGTTAGGTTAGGTTAGGTTAGGTTAGGTTAGGTTAGGTTAGGTTAGGTTAGGTTAGGTTAGGTTAGGTTAGGTTAGGTTAGGTTAGGTTAGGTTAGGTTAGGTTAGGTTAGGTTAGGTTAGGTTAGGTTAGGTTAGGTTAGGTTAGGTTAGGTTAGGTTAGGTTAGGTTAGGTTAGGTTAGGTTAGGTTAGGTTAGGTTAGGTTAGGTTAGGTTAGGTTAGGTTAGGTTAGGTTAGGTTAGGTTAGGTTAGGTTAGGTTAGGTTAGGTTAGGTTAGGTTAGGTTAGGTTAGGTTAGGTTAGGTTAGGTTAGGTTAGGTTAGGTTAGGTTAGGTTAGGTTAGGTTAGGTTAGGTTAGGTTAGGTTAGGTTAGGTTAGGTTAGGTTAGGTTAGGTTAGGTTAGGTTAGGTTAGGTTAGGTTAGGTTAGGTTAGGTTAGGTTAGGTTAGGTTAGGTTAGGTTAGGTTAGGTTAGGTTAGGTTAGGTTAGGTTAGGTTAGGTTAGGTTAGGTTAGGTTAGGTTAGGTTAGGTTAGGTTAGGTTAGGTTAGGTTAGGTTAGGTTAGGTTAGGTTAGGTTAGGTTAGGTTAGGTTAGGTTAGGTTAGGTTAGGTTAGGTTAGGTTAGGTTAGGTTAGGTTAGGTTAGGTTAGGTTAGGTTAGGTTAGGTTAGGTTAGGTTAGGTTAGGTTAGGTTAGGTTAGGTTAGGTTAGGTTAGGTTAGGTTAGGTTAGGTTAGGTTAGGTTAGGTTAGGTTAGGTTAGGTTAGGTTAGGTTAGGTTAGGTTAGGTTAGGTTAGGTTAGGTTAGGTTAGGTTAGGTTAGGTTAGGTTAGGTTAGGTTAGGTTAGGTT